>JAZHFQ010000445.1:0-2555620 GCA_038387885.1 Spodoptera picta
ATGGAGCCGGGAGATGTTGGCGACCAGGTAGCGTCTGAGAGAATCTCCGCTACCCTGGGTACGCAATGTAACCGGACTCGAAAGAATTTGAGTGTTTAAAATGTTAAGTGTATTAGTATAGTGTAGTTAAAAAGTGAAAATGGACACCAATATATAGAACTGTAGTAGTAAGTTAAACATAATTGTAATAGGCCCCACGTATATTATATGTTAATTTAAGTTATATCACATAATTTTAATTATTTTAGTTATAAAATATTATTTTACACTAGATATAATTCACGCCTGTTGACAATCATAACTAGTACTTTTTTATGTTGAATAATTTTTATACTTCATATTATTTTGAACGAAATATTAATCTTGCAATTTTTGTTGTAAATTAGAGAATTTTAAATTTCATAGTTCGCTTACATTAATCAGATTAAAGGAATGTTC
The DNA here is from genome assembly GCA_038387885.1 of Spodoptera picta. Taxonomy (NCBI): domain Eukaryota; kingdom Metazoa; phylum Arthropoda; class Insecta; order Lepidoptera; family Noctuidae; genus Spodoptera; species Spodoptera picta. The sequence continues at coordinate 439 of JAZHFQ010000445.1, forward strand.
CCATGCCCATATAGGTAAATGATGTCATACCGAGTGTCAGATTGTTTTGAAAGAATCGTGTTACTTGACACCGATTAACAATAACAACTGCACTTTGGTTTTGTCTTATGAAATAAATAAATTAGATGAATGAAATTTGATATTAGTTCGGCTTTGGGATGTGTTCATTGTTTGTATAAGTATGTAAGTTTGGTTTTTAGGTAGTTTGGAATAACTTGGTACACAAGTTTCGGCGTATGACTGAGGGCTGATCACCTAAAGACAACGTAATATTTTGTAGACCAAGCAATTCAATTAGATTGTGTTTATGTTAGGTTTGATAGTTGAAGGATAAGTTAATAATAAATATAATAGGTACACATGGTAAGGTACAGTTTAGTGTTCATGTCCTTAGTTTGATCATGGTGTAGACGAGCTCTCTCCGTGAAAATTATTGGAGATCATAAGAATCTTAAATATTGACACTAAATTTTAAAATAAATATAGAAATGAATAAAAGTAAGCACAAGTATAATAATGAAATGAAGAATGATAAATAAATATAATGAAATAAATATAATGAATGAACAGGTACCGGAGAGTCCTGTATAAATATAATGTGCTTACATGTGTATGTACCTTACGATTATAATAAAGAAATATTTAAGCAAAATAAAATATATTATGTGTACCTAGATATAGAACAGTGAGTAAGAGATTATAATAAGTTGTAAAAGAGATAACAGTTGTAAGTATTATGATTATTTCAGTTGTAAGAATAATTTACCAAATGAATTTCAAAATATACCTTTAGCTCGAATCGTAAAGTATTAAAATATTGTCAACAGTGCGAATACCTATTTTAAGAAATAATTGTGTATGTTGGAATTAATGTTCAAAAAAAAAATTTTAATATTTTTTTTTCCGATAAAAACGGGGGAGGTGTAGTGTGTGTGACACCTCGCCCTATAAGTAAGTAGTGTAAGTTAGTTATAAGGCACTCAATTAAAGTTATTTCTACGAACAACACGTCTCCCTCATTGCTCCACATTGCAGCTGCTTCTCTTTTTTTATTTTGTCCTTTTATCAGTTGAAACACCGGCTCCCGGTATAAAACACATTATACCCGCAACTATCAACAGACAAAAGGTTATTGAGTTTTCATATAGTCTATGGTTTTCCATATGGCGTTACAATAGGAATTGTTCAATAGTGTTTATTCTAGTTTTTGAAGGCGGGCAAATGATTTTGAAAGGTGGGCATTACTTATCAAAGACATGTCTTCACATTTACATTGTTTGATTGGCAATTATTCTTGTATTTGTTTTGTAAACAGTCTTTTTTTAAGAATTATGAACTTTGTGGCGAGATGAAAAAAAATTTTTATCATTTTGTACACCGTCAAATTTATATCGCTTTCGGTCCGCGGCAAAACAACTTGCCATAAAAACTACTTTTGATGCATAGATTAAAAACAAAAAATTAAAAAGTCCATATTTTTTAGTAAAAAAAAAATATTCATCGACTTACGCGTACGAGACACTGAAGGCAAATTTGTAGGCACTATTTGCATCGCACGTGCCATCTGACGAGAATTGCCTCTTCGAGAATTACATGGCGTGGTGTTTTCGCAATGTACTATGACTATGAGTATGTTCGAGTCTGCTTTCGAAGTTTGCTTTTTGCAATGGTTTATCAGTTATTTGTTGTTTTAAACATTTTGTTTCTTTGTAAAACTATTGTATTACCGAGAACGTTTTTACTTCGGGACAAAAACTATATGAATTTTACGGCGTATACATAAAAATATGCCATTTTGTGCATATTTACCGAAGGGATATACAGACGCACACATACATAATGTAACACCCACTTCTTCCCAGCAATTTTATGAGTCCCATATAATATTGGGTGCTACCTTATATGAATATTATATATTTTTTATTTTCAGCAATAACGAATCTGTGATCGAGGATCTAGATGACGACGTGACTGCAAGCAATACTAATTAGTTTTATAAATATTCCAAAATTGCACGAAAATTGATCTTATGAAATAATTAGAAGATTGTTATTCAGTCTGTTATAATATCATAATGTGGAACAATTGTTATAATAAATAAATATTTTTTTAAATAAAACATTCCAATTCTATACATATCTGACAAGACTTGTTTATTGTTCTTATTCACCAGGTGGCGCTACCTAGTATTGGTTTAGGTCCTTTAGATGATTATTTATAATACTTAAAAAAAGTGTGGTGTTTTACTTCGATGCCTCGAAAATATAAATTAATTCAGTACAGACATTATATTGTCTGTGTATAATAGTGTGCAATAGCGATTACAATGTATATGTATTCTCTTTAGAAAAACCATATAATTTGCTGTAACAATAGTTACGGCAACTGTTGGTACTGAAACTATCTTTATTTTCTTACCTGCTTGGCTGTATACTAAATAATTCAGCTGACTGTACAGTCAGCACAATAATTTAGAATATAGGTAAGAAAATACATTAAAATAAAATACAGATTAAAGACTTTTTTGTCTCCTGTTAAGTGCTGTGACAAACGGTAGCTGAGCGGCTGACGCTCTCTGCACCCAAGTATGTGTAAGGGGAGAACTTATCGTTATAAAATTTTCAATGGCTGCAAAATAACTATATAAAACTAGCGATACCTTTCCTGTTAATACCTTTAACCGCTAGAATGCACCGATATCAGACACAATAATACATTGTCTCGGGTGGATCCACGTTTAGACACACGACGGGTTAAATGACTCTCCTGTAAGGTTTTAGACAAATGGATCTATACGATGGAGTCATCGAAATGTATTATTTTGCCAGTTTTCAAAACAATTTCTCCACTTTTGGAAATTTATACAATAATTTTTATGTTAGTTAATATTTTATCGATATCGATGTAATCTGAATGCTACGCATCCCTATCCATTACGCTGCTTCAAGATTTTAATGTTGGTAGCTCTGTTTGAAAAGCCGAAGCACCGACTTGCTCTGTCAGCTTTGCGGCACAGGACATTTCTAGTTTCGACGTCGAAGTGGCAGTATCAACCGCGCGTGTTTGTAGAGGATATTGTTTACGAAACACCTTCGAAAGATATTACTAATTTAGTAATTTGAGTATTTAAATTAAATCAATTTGTGATTATTTAAAGAGGTACTGAATAATGGATTTTGCGAGAAAACAACTGGAGAAATACGGCTGGACCGATGGTAAGTTATCATGTTATTATTTTTTTTGAACTTTTTAGTCGTGGTATTTATTTATATCTCATATTTTCAAAGATTTAAATCTAAAATTAGTTTCATTATTTGTTTTACTTCAATAACACAATAACTATATAGTTTTAGGTTTAAAAGAACTCGCGGTGGTAATTACGCATGTTATTTTTGTGAACGTGTTATTATTTACTTCTGTATATATCAGTGCTTTAGTTACGGATTATATTATTGAATAGACTCACAATTAAATTGGTCAGTTTTTAATATTTTTACTGTTAATGAAAAAGTGTTATTAAATACCAGCTTCTCTCGCGCGGTTCCAACCGCTGCACGGCTCGTATTACATGGTGGTTTTACCCGACTACGGCGAAGCCAAAAGGAAAGTTATGACTATAGCGGTCTTGCTCAATTAATAAATTATCCAACACGAAGAAAAGATGAAGAGTAAATATCATTATGTCATTTCTCAAGCGAACTAGTAGTTCCAGAGATGAAAGTAGAGTCTAAGTTTTATAGATGTTCTAAGTGTGATTGATGGAAACTGTCGTGAAATTGGTAAATACCACAGATAAAAAATTATTTTTTTCACAGGCAAAGGGCTGGGTGAACACGAGAATGGTATATCAGAGGCATTGAGGCCTAAATTGATGCACAGTGAAGCAGGAGTGGGACATGACGCGACTGCGGAGTTCAATGAGCACTGGTGGACCACTCTCTATGATAAGGCAGCTGCTAATGTTGAAGTGAGTAGTTGAAATAGTTATAATTATTAACACACTTTTATTTGGTTGACTTGTAAGAAACTGTATAATAAAACCCGATGATCGGAATTACACACCCTTCTAATATTGATGATGACAGGGTCAAATTAAACATCGAATTAGTCTATCAGTTAAGTTACATAAATTAGTAGACTGCCTAGTTGACCGAGTGGTCGCAAGTACGACTACCGGGCAAGAGGTCTCGGGTTCGATTCCCGGGTTAAGCAAAGTATTACTAGGTTTTAAAAAAATCTCAGTAGTAGTAGCACCGAGTCCGGAATTGTGCCCGGTATATGGCAATAGGCTCACCCCCTAGTATATGGGACTCATAAAATAAATAGTGAAAAATGGGTGTTGCATTGTACAGTAGAATGTGCACTTCTGTCTATCCCTTCGGGGATAAAAGGCGTGATGTTATGTTATGTATTTTTTATTTTGTCATAGAAGAGAATGATACTTCAATTGAACAAATGATGTTTATGAGTAGGAGCGTGTTTAGCGTGTAGTAGATTCATCCTAAAATAGAGATTAAGATTCATTCCGTCGAGTGAAACAGAAACAGACGGACATTAAAGAAAAAAATGTTTGTTAACCTTATAATCTACACATAATTGGCAGATTATTATGGTGATACAACAATTATATGACCATATTATGGTACCAATAAGCTGGTTATTACGTAAAGCAATTAACATAATAATAACTTTAATTTGTTGTGTGAAACATTATGTTAACTGTTAATATATACTTAAAAATGGAGTGATAGATAATCATCAATCTCAATCATCAATAGTTGTCTCATCTGCCTATTACAAAGAGAGATAATTATCTCTGGTAGACAGATGTAATATGTGTGTTATGTATATAATAACTGTTAATGTTTGTTTAAATATTAAATAGCGTTTAAAAAATAATTGCGATAATTTAAAACTAATATACTATGGCATAATAATGAAACTTACTTTCGAAATTCCAGGTAAAAGAGAAGAATGGGAAAACAAAAGATGATAAACAATTCGTCATTACCAATAGTACTTGGAAACTGAATAAACAACAGAAGGACGCTGAGAACGAGGACCAATGCTCCGACTACTTCGTACGGACTGCGGTACTGACTAACGGTGCAAGTAACATGGAGAGACTGAGGGAATCGGACTCCGAGGATGAAGCAGAAAAGAAAGATGTGCTCAAAATTACTTATGAAGAATTATTTGCTAAATGTGTAGGCAGGACTGCTCACAAGTTAGTATTATTGTCTTGAACAAGTGTGGTGATTAATGCTCCTACTACCTCTGTGAGAAGAGGCCTTTACCACCCCAGACCATTTACCCCAGACCAGGCCTTTAGACCCAGCAGTAGGCACTTATAGGATGTTGATGATGAACCTTAAATAAGCGTGGCGGTCAATGTTGATACCTTATCTGTGTGAGAAGAGTCTTTTACTAGGCAGTAGGCACTTATGGTTATTGATGATGATGAGAATCATATTTTCATGCTGCCTTTGCCTCGCAAATAATTTCATCTTCATTAAAAAAATGTCTATGGTACTTAAAACAAACTGATAAAAATGATTATTTAAAAAAATTACTCTTTTCCGACGAATAATAGAATTACTTCTATTTTCTTAATTAGTAACATATTTTATTTATATCTTTCAGAGGTGCTCGCCATGGCTTAAGAGGTACAGGAAAGTCAACAAGGATAGCGCAACAAGAGGCTCAACTACTTTCTCAAACAAAATGCAGCGGGTATTCACACTTCAATAAATTAAAAAAAGTTGACAGCATAAGCTTCCATATGGACACTGATAACACAGGAATTAAAAAGAAAACGAAAAAGAAACGCAATCGTTGCTACAATAACGAAAATCCTGATACACGTATCACCAAATGTGAATTGGCTGAATCAGATGAGTTGTCTTTGCCTGGCGAAAGTCAAGTGACAGATGAAGACAATGGTGCACAAAATGTAGAGAAAGATGATAGAAAAATTAAAAAATCAAAAGATGAAAATCAAGACGACGATAAACAATAAAGATAATGAATTAGAATAAGAAACTTGGATAATGTGATGTAAATATAAGAAATAATGAACATGTTTTATTAATTTTGTGCTTTATTTGTAATAAATAATTAAACTAACAAAGTTTTTGTTCAGTTTCAATTTGAATTACGCATAATTATGTTGGAGGAGTAGAGGAAATTCTATCCTGTTAATAATAACATGGTAAACTTATCTCAGAAACGATGGCTTGTAAGAAAAAAAGTATTAATACTTTTTTATAGATAATTTTATGATCTACAATTTTGGTCTGAGGTACTTTTATGATAAAACTTACCGTTTTGCTGAAAATCGCGAAAAACTCATTTTTTTGACCTTTGACCTTGAATTAATTTTTTTCCTTACAGGGGAATGATGGGGAACTTCTAGACATTGTTTGTAATTATGTTTTGAACAACTTCCAAAAATTCAGCTTGTTGGGACTTTATGTAACTTCACTCTCATTTTTTAGTCTAAATTGACCGGACTAAGACGTAAAGTTAGAAATAATAGGGTACTTTTTATTAACCGACTTCAAAAAAGGAAGGCATTATTACAATTTGCTTAGTAGATAACGTGGACAATTTAATTTTCATTTTTCTTCTGGTAATAAAGGAAAATATTATTGTCAAAGATTACTTAAATAAAATTAAAACTAAATATTACTAAATTAAATATTTAAACCTTAAGATTAAATTTAATTATAGGAAAAACAAACTATTTATAAGGCATCGAAAAACTCAAACTCGAAAAATTTTTCTTCTTATTTACATTGTTTGATTGGCAATTATATAAAAAAATTAGTTTATCATTTTGTGCACCGTCAAATTTATAACGCTTTTGTTCCGGGGCAAAACGACTTGCCCAAAGGAGTACTTTCGAAGCATAAATTAAAAAAAGAATTCATCGACTTACGCATGAGACACTGAAGGTAAATTTGTAGGCACTATTTGCATCGCACGTGCCATCTGACAAGAATTGCCTCTTCGAGAAGTACATGCGGTGATGTTTTCGCAATGTACTATGACTATGAGTATAATCGCATCCGCTCTCGAAGTTTGCGTTTTGCCATGGTTATTTGTTGTTTTAAACATTTTATTTCTTTGTAAAACTATTGTTTTACCGAGACAGAACTATTTTACTTCGGGACGATAACGATATGAATTTTACGGCGTATCAACCTTTATTTTTGTATCAGCACAAACTGTAATTGAGCGCGTGACGCTCTCTGCACCGAAGTACATATAGGGGAGAACTTTTACTTATAAAAATTTTAATAGCCGCAAAATTACTTTTTAAATTAGAGCTACTTTCCCTGTTAATACCTGTAAATGGCTCTCCTGTAAGGTACCTGTTTTAGACATATGGAGCTGTACGAAGGAGTCATCAATATGTATTATGCTTAGTTTTCAAAACAATATCTCCACTATTGGAAAATTATTTAGTTATTATTATGTTAGTTAATATTTTATCGATATCGAAGTAATCTGAGTGCTACGCATCCCTATTTATTGCACTTGGATTTTAATGTTGGTAGCTCTGTTTCAAAAGCCGAAGCTCCGACTTGCTCTGTCAGCTCTGTGCATAAGGGAACTGTCAATGTCAATTGCGCGTGTTTGTATTTTAGAGGTTATATTGTTTACGAAATACGAAAGAGAATACCTATTATTAGTAATTTTAATATTTAGATGAAATCAATTTGTAATTAGTTATAGAGGGCCTGAATAATGGATTTTGCGAGAAAACAACTGGAGAAATACGGCTGGACCGATGGTAAGCTATGTTATCAGTATTTTTTTTATCTTGTTAGTCGTGGAATTCATTTATAATCACATATTTTTAAAGATTTCAATTTAACATAAGTTTTATTATCTGTTTTACTTCAATAACGCAATAACTATACAGTTTTATATTTAAAAGAACTCGTGGTCTTGTAGAAATAACAAATATCGAGATAATAACTATCTCGGTGGTAATTACGCATGTTATTTTTGTGAACGTGTTCTTAATTAATTACCTTTGTGTTATATCTGAGCTTCAGTTACGGAGTATATTATTGAATAACTTACAATTGCATTGGTAGACAAACCAACATGTACCATGTACATAGAGAGTGTATTGTCAGTTTTTAAAGACATATACTGTTAATGAAAAAGTGTTATGAAATACCAGCTTCTCTCGCGCGGATCCAACCGCTGCACAGCTCGTATTGGTCATAACGTGGTGTTTTTATTTTTACCCGACTACGGCGAAGCCAAAAGGCGGGTTATGACTTTACAGCTTATGGTCGTCACTATCACTACATAGTATAAAACAAAGTTGCTATCCGCCGTCTGTCTGTCCCTATGTATGCTTAGGTCTTTACAAGTACGCAACGGATTTTGATGCGTTTTTTTTTAATAGATAGAATGATTCAAGGAATTGTTAAATACCACAGATAAAAAATGTTTCTTTTTTCACAGGCAAAGGGCTGGGTAAACACGAGAATGGTATATCAGAGGCATTGAAGCCTAAATTGAAGCGCAGTGTAGCAGGAGTGGGACATGATGCTGCTGCGGAGTTCAATGAGCACTGGTGGACCACTCTCTATGATAAGGCAGCTGCTAATGTTGAAGTGAGTAGTAGAAATAGTTATATTTATTAACACACTTTTATTAGGTAGACTAAAAACTGTATAATTAAATGCGAGGGTCTGAATTTGATGATGACAGGGTAAAATTAAAAATTAATTAAGTTAAAATATACTTGAGAACGGATTGATTGATAATCAGTTGTCAGCCTACCAGAGATAATGATAACCGTTAATGTTTAGCTCCTATTTTTTTATTTTAAACATTAAACTGTTTAAACACAGCGCAACCTATTGTTGTTGTTGGGTGACCAAGCGGTGACCGCAACCTATTGTTCTTTAATTGTGTCTACCTCTATAATGGCGGTACTCGACGAGTTAAGTAGTGCTTAAAAATAATTTTAGATAATTTAAAATTAATAGTAGTAATTGGCGTTCCTTTGTCTCTGCCTACCCCCATGGGAGACAGGCGTGAAGTTATGTATGTATGTATGTTAAAATTAATATACTATGGCATAATAATGAAACTAACTTTCGAAATTCCAGGTAAAAGAGAAGAATGGGAAAACAAAAAAAATCAAAACGAAAGATGATAAAGAATTTGTCATTACCAACAGTACTTGGAAACTGAATAAACAACAGAAGGATGCTGAGAACGAGGAGCAGTACTCTGACTACTTCGTACGGACTGCGGTACTGACTAACGGTGCGAGTAACATGAAGAGAGTGAGGGAATCAGACTCCGAGGATGAAGCAGAAACGAAAGATGTGTTCAAAATGACTGATGAAGAATTGTTTGCTAAATGCGAAGGCCGGACTGCTCACAAGTTAGTATTATTGTCTTGAACAAGTGTGGTGATTAATGCTCCTACTACCTCTGTGAGAAGAGGCCTTTACCACCCCAGACCATTTACCCCAGACCAGGCCTTTAGACCCAGCAGTAGGCATTTATAGGATGTTGATGATGATGAAATCATACTTGCCTCGCTAATAATTTCATGAACTCTTCAGTCATAAGTTGTCTATGGTTCTTAAAATACTTTACCTACTGTTAAAATTGTTTATTATTAGAATTTTTACTCTTTTAGACAAATACTAGTATTCTATTTATTTTATAAGTAACATATTTTGTTTATATTTTTCAGAGGTGCTCGCCATGGTTTAAAAGCTACAGGAAAGTTAGCAAGGATAGCGCAACAAGAGGCTCAACTACTTTCTCAAACAAAATACAGTGGATATTCACACTTTAAGAAATTAAAACAAGAAGTTGACAGCATAAGCTTCCACATGGACACTAATAACACAGGAATTAAAAAGAAAACGAAGAAGAAACGCAATCGTTGTTACAATAACGAAAAACCTGATGCAAGTATCACCAGATGTAAATTGGCTGAATCAGATGAGTTGTCTTTGCCTGACGAAAATCAAGTGACAGATGAAGACAATGCTGCCAATGCACAAAATGTAGAGAAAGTTAGTAGAAAATCTAAAAAATCAAGAAATGAAAATCAAGACGTTGATGTGAGCCCTGAAATGACTGTGGATATTCCTAAATCTAAAAAGAAGAAGAAAAAATATGTAGGTGATGCTGATGACATACCTGCAACTGAGGAAACGAACAATGTTGATGATGAAGTGCCTTCTGAAAGTTCACCTAAGAAGAAAAGGAAAAAGAATAAAGATAATTAATTAGAATAAGAAACTTTGTTAATGTGATGTTAATATAAGATATAATGTACATATTTTATTAATTTTGTGTTTTATTTGTAGTAAATAATTAAACTGACAAAGTTTTTGTTCAGTTTCAATTTGAATAAAGCATAATTGTGTCAGAAGAGTAGAGGGAATTCTATCCTGTTCTGTTATTAATAATGTGGTAAACTTCAGCCCCTAATCCAACACTATAATATATAATCAACACATTACTTGATTTTATTAAGTTAATGAATTTCAATTGAAATGAATAATCCTACAAGCTTTATTTTTATTCTCAAGTAAATATTCTTATTCGGTAGAATCTTAGATATAAAGATGTGGTAAACTGGTAACACCAGTTTTCCTACCTGTCAAAGTTGTCAATATTTTCGACGAAGATCGAAATCGAAAAATATTGTAAAAATGTCCTTAGGAAAGATATTAGCGCTCGATAAAGTTACCAATTTCTTCAATGCGATCCGCCAGAATGGTGGAATAAGAGCTTCTCTGTATAAACTGTACAGGTAATAAATTAATCCTTTTATTATGTAATTTACTTTTAGGTTATGTTTATACCAAAATTATCACTTTCACCTAATATCCAGGCAAAAGTGACACAAATATTTTCATTAACATTTATTCCTCGACATAGTTGTGATGACAGAATAGTATTATTAATAGATTTCAATTCAAACGTTCACTTTATTGTTCAGCAATATCTAACATTCAGTTTCTCTTAATTTTCAATATTTATCTTATTTGAATCTTGCTAAATATTGTCTTACAACTCTGGAATTACACTTGGAATTAATTATTGTTTTCTTACTCAATTCATATTAGAAATGTGAATTTTGAGCATTATTGACATGTTTTGCATTGTGCTGCCTTGTAGCCTATTTGCAGAAATAAATTTCACTTGTTTCACATAAATATTTGTCTGTGAACCTGGTTTGTTGTGAAGTGTTATGTACCTAAGTATGAATCAAATTGAAAACGAACCTGGCAACCCGTTAGGCCTTCAGCTGCTCCATATATCCTGTTATGCTAGAACTCTTTTTAATATGAGATTGTAGGTACGGTATGTAGATTGTCTAACACAAAAGTATTTATTGAATACAAAACAGAAGATTAGCATGTTCAAATAAACTCTTAAGCTTTATACATTTTACATTTTGGTAGTGCATTTAATAAATAAGGCAAAAGGTTCAATCCTTATAAGAGACTCATAACATTAATAGTGAAAAGTGAGTGTTAAATTTCACAGTGGCATTAAGTGTTACATTGTTCTCGCACAACCCAAACAACAAAACTGTAACTGGAGAATTGTGAAATTGATTGAAAAAGAGTAACCTATGGAGTTTCTTGCTCGTTCTTCTCCATAGGAATCTACACCTTGGAATGAGCAAATAGCTTCACTTGTTAATTTTCTTCATTGACGTTCAAAAGTGCCTCTATGGTCTAATTGAAATAAATGATTTTGACTTTGACTTTGAAGTGATGCAATGTGCACCTCTGCCTACCCCTTCGCAGATAAAAGGCGTGATGTTATGGCATGTTATATAATAAATAGATGTATGTTTTCAGACAAGATGAACTAAAAGATGGCAAACTAATTGGGGAGGATAAATATGGAAACAAATACTATGAGAACCCTCGATACTTCTACGGCAGGAACCGCTGGGTGGAGTACAATGATAAGGCGTATTTGAACTATGATGGAAGCCAGGTACATGATTTTATATTTAAGTACCTATATTATAGATATAAACAAAATAAATTATTATGTGACTTACTCACGTAACAGTTTGATGAGGAACTCGATTGAGTCCCTCTCAAGTCAGTTCCAAGCCATGCTAGAGGCTCATATTCATGAGCAGCATTCTGCTAAACACGACACGGCGATATTAACAACGGGACAGCTATATCGTGAAGCCGAATAACATAATATTAATTGAGTATGTGTCCTGAAATTTATTTATATGAATAGAACGGGACAAAAAAAAGCAAATTACACTACTCGATCATTATTAGATACTATAGTTCATTCATCTCTTTCGCGTAATTTGTATGTTCTCTGCCTATACCAAATCCATTGAATAGCGACATGATAGCCATTGACGAACAAAGCGACACATTTACGGAATATTGCAACACCCAATATGCTGAGTCGACTCCTCGTGACTTACTTCCACAGTGCTGATGTTTGTTTGACTTTGACTTTGAATTAATTCTGACTATAATATGTATTAATAAAATAATTCACTTTGGTACTAGCATCGTCCAAGTCTACACATAAAACTATTGTAATTTTTCAATTAATTAAACTTTTATCTTTAAAAGTTTCGATTATTTCAAAGTCCTCCGGCTGTCACCTACATAATTAACTTCAAGCATTCCGACAAAAATAATCTTCTTTCACTCGAAAACACATCACACTCTGGTATAGAAGAATCCAATAATCGGTTTAAAAGTATCATCATCCGTGGTAACGGGGATTTAGATTTAGGTATTCCTACTGACTGTTCTTCAAAAAATAGACCTGGTACTCCCATGCTGTAGCGTAATATTTCGTAGCCTATAGCAGTCCTTGATAAATGGACTAAGAGAATTATGAATTTCGAACTAGTTGTTATTTTTTTATTTCATGGGCCGACGTTAATTGACCGCTATCTACAAGTTCCGTAATTGTGTACTTGCCTACTATTCAAATTCAATACTTTTATCGAACTGTCAAAAACGACAGTTTTCTATGAATTTTGCATGAGATATGTATTGTGATACTCGGTTGCCAAAGAAGAAAAAAAAAAAAATGTATTGTGACGCTACGTTTTTTTTAGCGTCAAACAGCATACTTATTTGTTAAAAAATTGCTGGAAAAATACTAAAATTAAGTTGGTCATAAAATCAACACACTAAAAAATAATCACACTTTCAAGTGTGATTATTTTTTAATATTTTATTATATTGAACAGTCGAAATAATTTATTTTTTGATGAAGGCAAGTACCCAATTAGCGCATGTAAACAAGCAAACGAACTCCTATGCTTTGTAATATGACCCGAGCGTACGGCGCGTCGCGTTCCGCGCGCGCCTCAAAGAGCCATCAGACCACCACAGATGGGGCCCAATACGGCCGATGCCGATTCGGAGTCGCGGAGAACCTAACGGGTAACCAGGGCTCCGACTCGAAGTGCAGGAGAAGGAACGGGGTGGTTTTTAGTCAGTAAGAGTCTGACACTCCCTCCCGCCTCACCCAGACGGGAGCAGTCATTCGATGATTTTCCCCCTTTAAAAAAAAAATGCTTTGTAATATACAGTTGTACAAAAAATTTACCTTCTGTTCAGTGTATCTGTATTTCTTAGTATGCATATATTTATATTTTATTCTGAATTTCAGGTACCCGCTGAATGGTTCGGTTGGCTCCACTACAAAACTGATCTGCCCCCACACCAGGTAAGCAATATATGAATATAATCTTATGAATAATTCACAGTAGTAGCACGGAGTCTGGAATTGTGCTCGGCAATAGGCTCACCTCCTATTACATGGGACTCATAACATAAATAGTGAAAAGTAGGTGTTACATTGTTCAGTGGCATAATGTACACCTCTGCCTACCCCTTTGCAGATAAAAGGCGTGATGTTAATCTTATGAATCACATTACGCCACTTAATCCCACACATAATCTTATTAATTACTCATTTGTTATTTAATTAAATTATATATTTGCAACTGTTGTTTTTGAACCATGAGGTTTCAAATTCTATTTTCGGACCTAACAAAGTATTATTTACTTTAAATAAACATAACAATGCATTTGCAAAAATCCTTTTTTATTTACACATCACAGTCACACTCAAGACTCGGAACAATTTATTTGGACATGACAAAGACACCCTACAAATGACAAATGCTTGCATCTTGCTTAGAAATAATGATAACTGTTCACGAAGCGGCAACGCTGCGTCACTCACTCCTCATAAAAATCCACATATCGTTAATTGTAGGTTACAGGCAGTAGTCAAATGACGCGTCTTAGTAAGTCAGTCCAGTCAGTAAGCTAAGTGCGGGGTCATGACGTTTTAGTTTAATATATACTATAAAAAAGACTGCAATGTTTATCATATTCCAGGACCCAAGCAGACCCAAATACAAGTGGATGGCTGATTTCACAGAGAACATGTCAGGCACGACCGGTCAATACGTTCCCTACAGCACGACCAGGTCTAAGGTGGAACCGTGGGTGCCCAAGAAAGCTGCTTAAATCTTCTTCAACCGGAGCATGCCCTTAGTATCATTCTGTAAAACTCACTTTCAACAAAAAAGGAAAAACAAAACGCAATTTGTTTTACTCCTGTCATGTTTTTGACAGATGTAAAAACTGACAGCTGTCAAAATTACACTACTTTCGAAAGAATCTGCGAAAAATCTGTTTTGCAGTGGTTTGTATGAAAATAATGATGCTACGGGAACAGTGACGTTGTAAAATTCAGTGGAATATTTAACTCTATAGTTTATAAGTAGAAAATGAAATAAATCATATTTTGAGTTCTTTGTTACATTTGTGTTTTTTATTCATAGTGTTCACGGCCTGCTCAGATGCCGCTCTCGCGTTCCGCATGCAAGTTTACAAGAGCTGAGCAGGAGAGCTCTCTAATAAACCTGATATGTACTTTTAAACTGTGATCCTTTGATTTCCCAACTATCTCCTCTTGCGCGGTTTCGCCCGTTGCTTGGCTCCTATTGGTCAAAGTTTGATGTTTTACAGCCTATAGGTTTCCTCGATAAACGATGATTGTGTATATTAGTAAGCGAGGGGGACTGGGATGCCGTCTCCTCCCTTTGCGAAACAGTGATGCTAGCTAAGAAGGAGGCGGGGCGCGTGAGGCAGCGAAGCGCTGCCTCCTCACAAACCAGCCATCGCGAAGGACACTCCGGGCGTCGGGGATTGCGAGACGATCTCCGGCCACCGTAAGCGCGGGCCTGCGGATGGCGCGCATGGGTGGCTCGTCGCCCGACCAGGACCAGACCCGACAGGGAGTGTCGGGTCCCGTCTCACCCAGGTGGAAGAAGTCATTCGATGATTTTCCCCCCTTAAAAAAGTCTACGGTTCCTCACTGCGATTTCTTTATCATTATAGTTAATGTAGTATGACTGTTGAAGGGTGCAAGACACCATTGCACAAATCTGTCGCCGTTATTTATCATCCAATGGACAATTGAATTGTCCCCCCTCCTCCTCAAAAAAGGTATTTATGCAATGTGGCAGTAAGCACGCTCGGTTAGCATGCTTCATAGCGTTGGGAACAGTTTCATTTGTACCACACACCGCATTCAGTTATTATTTCTACTCGAAAA
Source organism: Spodoptera picta (assembly GCA_038387885.1). Lineage (NCBI taxonomy): Eukaryota > Metazoa > Arthropoda > Insecta > Lepidoptera > Noctuidae > Spodoptera > Spodoptera picta. The sequence continues at coordinate 16,087 of JAZHFQ010000445.1, forward strand.
CCTGTTTTCACTGCCATGAGTCCTGGCCAGCGGTGCTCAAAGTTTTTTAGGCGTGTTCTGTGCAAAGATGATCATGAATCAGCTGATATTGTTTGAACATGTTATGCAGGTTGACTGTATGGTTGGTGTACGGGTGCGATTCCCGTATTGAAAAAAATTTTGCGTCTGTTTCACCATCTTCTTAAACTTATTTGATGAATCCATACAAATTACAAATGTCGTTAATTCAAATTGAACTGGTAGGTACATACATAGCGCTCAGATGTGATCCAGGTGTCTAGAGCGGAAGAAGACATAATTGTTTTAAAAAGTAGTCCCTGACCTGCGGTGTCATCCGCTACTCGGCCCCTATTGGGTATAGCGTAATGTTATATAGCATTTTTTTAAACGGGAAAAAATCATTGAATACCTTCTTCCACCTAGGTGAGGCGGGAGGGAGCGTCAAACTCTTGACTAAAAACCACCCCGTTCCTACTTTTGCCCTTCGAGCCGGAACCCCGGCAACCCGTTGGGTCCTCCGCGGCTTCGTATTAGCATCAGCCTTAATGAGATGTTTTATAGCAATAGCCTAGTTACAGATTGCTAGACATATATGTATTTATTCCATTTATTTATTGTTTATGTACACAAGAACAACATAAAGGACAAAATATACATAAAAACAAGGTACGTAGGTACATATAATTATAATTAACTCGTTGAGTACCAATATTAATGACATAATTAAAGAACAATAGGTTGCGGTCACCGGTGTCCGCTCGGTGTTTGACAGTTTTAGTAAGTACATACATTTACAACGAAAACATCAACAAAATGAAATGTTTTAGTAATAAAAGCGCCGCTTGATTTATTTTATCGACTTCCTTTTTACCATCGACGGGAGTTTTGTCCATCTGTGTCCCATATACCGGCTGACGGTGATAGATGGATGGCGATATTTTTGGCTTCGGACATCACCATTGATGTGCGGTGTCTATTAATAGGTCGACAATGGTGATTTACAAGTATTGTGAAAGTAAGAAGAAAGAAAGCTTACACATAAACATAATTATTAAAAAGGCGTGAGGTTATGTATTCATATATGTAAAAACACATAAAACTAAACTTACACATCACACGCAGACTCGAAGCTGCAATTTACGGATCACAAAGAATTATTCCGTGCGAGAATCGAACCCGCTACACGCTGCACGTCAGTCAATTGCCTAGACACCACGCTAATCGTGATTTAAGATTGAAAACGTCTATATAGATATGTACTTTGTCCTATACAGGGATTGAATCCGAAACCTCTACGATACAGTATCTGAAATATGTACTTACATTAACTTAAAACCCGCTAGGTACCTACTACTGTCCTCTCTAAAGATTACCTAGAAACCATTTTTTTTTTATTTCGATATACTCAAAGATATACGATCATTCAGCCTCTCAAACCGTGGTAATTAAAACATCCGTAGTCCGTATCCAAAAAGGTCGAAATACGTATAAAAAAAGTTTTAGAATCTTTGCCACGAACCAACTGCCCACTGTATAACTACAAGCGCACGATTCAAGACCCAAGCTTTTTAACAATAACCATTCAAAATTCAACCTTAGGGCTTAACGACAAAAACTTAAATTCAATTAACCGACTCCACAAGAATGATCACACTAATGCAATTTGTCTACTGCAAGGGAAATTATGTGTTAATTTCTTAGTTACAAGGTTGAATATTCAGTGCGCTAATCAATTAAGCTCTGAATAAGAACGAAACTTTTTTTGCCATCACAGGTAAAAATATCTTCAACTCGACTCAAAACCAGTGAAAATGCGACGCGGCGCGGTTCGTACGCGTGTCACGTTAGACTTATAAATAGTTTTATAACTTAAAAATATAGGTTTTAAATGAAAAATGAACGGATAAATGTAAATCTTTGTTTGTCAGTGAGTGAACGAACGTGCGTCGTCCGTGTGACATGTGTTCCATTTTATAAAATCAGTTTCGAAATTCGAAATAATTGTGTGGTGTGCAAAAGTTGTGCTGTTACACGAAAACAGGATTTTGTGATTATTTAAAACCTTTATGGTGAGTTATAGGTTATAATTTGTTATTTCATGGTTATTTTAGTTATTTGATTGTGATTTTGAAGTATGACCGGTGAACAAAGAAACTGTAAACTAGTTTTGAAAGTAAGCGGCGTAAAATTTCGTTAGTTGTAAAGCGGCCCGCTAACAAGGATGTTTTGTGTTGAATCTGTGCCTCTTGTTTTTTTTATAGAAAAAAGTTAAGTGGGCGCTAAAAGTCCTATTCTTTTTCAAATGGAAGATTGGACATGCGTATTATTGTAAACTTGTTGTAAACGAATTTCGGATTGTAGCAAAAATAGCATTAGTTTGGGAATTGAAGCAGTAAAAGGTGTTGTTTTTGTAATTTCATTACTAATGAAATTAAGTACCTACTTGCGTCGTTGCATGCAAGCATATATACCTATATAAATAGTTGGTTCTAACCAATGGTACGCAGATAACAAATTGATGTTTTGCAGTTGTGTAATTAACTATGTTGGATTGTTTCCGCTCAATACATAAATACAATACAATGCGATTATTTTGAAAACTTAAATGGGAGTGAGAGGCATAAGTTAAAAAATAAATAATATAGGTATTAATTGGATGTAAGAACGAAACAACAGACCGCTTCATTGGTCAAGTGTGACCTCCGGACTCCACTATAATTATGAACTATATCTATGGTGACCTCAGGTTCGGGTCCCGGTTCCCGGCAAAATATACCTACGTAAGTACTTACTATCATATTAGGTTTGCGACTTCCAATGTGCGTTTATTATTTACTAGCTTTTACCCGCGGCTTCGCTCGCGTCACAAATGGATAAAAAGTAGCTTATGTGACATACCAATACACACAGCGCCATCTATACCAATTCTTTTGTTTTCCCTCGGGAATATCAAATTTTCCGGGATAAAAAGTACCCTATTATTTAATCCGGACTTCTAACTTTACGTCTGCAAAATTACAAAGCAATCGGTTTAGTAGTTACGGCGTGAAAGCGAAACAAACAAAAACTCTTTCCGATTTATAATATTAGTAAGTGTAAAGTACTATAGCAAACCCGGCGAACTCCGTTTCGCCACCAGATGGCTTCGTTTTATGTAAGTAACATTTCGTTTGCTGATTAAAAGATGAAAAAATATTTTTTTTTGTTTTACATTTTATAAACCACACGAAGCCCGAGACCTTTCCAACGAATGCAAAATCGTGGCAATCGCTAGGTACGTGCGTTCTGGAGTTATAGCGTCAGGAAGGAAAACCCGACTTATTTTTATACCTAGTATAGTAGATTATAAGATGTAATGTGTGTGTTTTCACAGTTTAAAACTGTGGAAAAAATTGGGACTGACATCGAAGATTCGTCCTAATCAAAATTGGAAAATATTTTTTTTTTAGTAGGTGAATGTAATGTGAAAAGCTGTTTTTTATCTGTACTCTGCAGTTTTAGTAAAACATACAAAAAAAAAACAGAAAGATTTCAATAAAAAAAAAACAAGTAGGTACCAAATATAACAAAATTAGGACTAGGTAACAAGTTTAATAGATACCATGAAAGTAATTTCTACTATTTCTATAAATCTATTGTTTTCACTAACTAATAGAGCGTAAAATGGGTCTGTTAGGTACAGAATATTTTTTTTAAATCATATCTAATGGCTTCTGGACAAAATGGCCGACTTTAAAATTAAAAGAATGACCCGTGAAATGGTGTGAGAGGTAGATTTATCGTATTAACCTGTAATGTGTGTGTGTGTGTGTGTGTGTGTGTGTGTGTGTGTGTGTGTGTGTGTGTGTGTGTGTGTGTGTGTGTGTGTGTGTGTGTGTGTGTGTGTGTGTGTGTGTGTGTGTGTGTGTGTGTGTGTGTGTGTGTGTGTGTGAAGTGGAATCTTGCAACTGAATTTTGAAGCAGATATCTTCAACCGATTGAGCTTAAGCTGAAATTTTGTATACACGTTTAGTTTGCGTGACCATAAATGCTAAACTAGATAAAAGCTTGTTTTTATTTTAAAAAGTTTTTTACCTACACATGTTGTTAATATTTTATAGATTTCCCAAACTCTGTTTCACCCTGGAAAAATTTCTGCGCATCTGTATTAATTTTCTTTCACATAAGAGCCTTCTCATAACAAAAACAAACCACAAAAAGGAGTTAGCGAAATCGGCTCAGCTGTCCTCGAGATTTGCGTTTCACAACACATTCAGCAATTCCTTTTTTATGTTATAGATTATCTGTATAATCTAGTAAAGAGGAATTATTCAAAGATCCTAAATACTGGTTAACGTAACCAACCACGCGATGGGTATACGATACAATCTAATAAAACTTGCAATCCGCCACTGGATGCAGGTCGCTCCCAACCGACCGATCTTGAAGTCATAGGGGGAGCACTAAGTGAGGCCATCTTGTGGCTTTGGTTACTTCTTAACCCGACTGGAGACCGCGTTCTGCGCTGTTATTGGTTGGTTTATTGAAGCCGGCTAATCAGAACGCCGAATACGGTCTCGATTATTTTAAACGCAAAACGAACACGAAAAAAGCCCTCTGTTTACCCATCTGCTTCTCTGTGACGTCATATGCTATGAGTATGTGTGTAACTGGTTTCCTTTTACATCCTATTCAATATAGAACTCTGACAATGTTAAGAATTTGTCATCTGTTGCGCATAGCTGCACGCATTGCACTCTGCAAAGTTTCCTATAAGTTATAAGTACTATTTCTTGTTTGTGACATACCACTTTTTAGCTGAAGTGACATTCCAGTACCTCCTCGTAAGGGAGGACCATCACAGTTGTTTTATTTCAAAGGGCACAGTAGACCAACCAACCACAAAGTATTTTAAAAACTTTGTAAAAACAAGCTATTATGCAGCTTGCCATTTATGGTCATGCAAATTGGACATGACATTCGAAGAAAAAAATTATTGAGTAACTTCTATGTACTTACCTTTACCACTTTTCACCAATTCCCCCCCCGCCATTTCCCCATTTCCTGAATCCCAAAAATCCTCAAATTCTTAATCCCAAAAGGCTGATAACGCAACGCCTCTGGTGTTCCAAGTGTCCATGTGCGACGCCGATTGCTTACCATCAGGTGCTCGTTTATCGGCTTACCCCATAAAAACACCAGTGATGTCATAATTACCATGTAATTAACGGAGTAGGTTTTACTATAAAAAACAAAACACACAAATGGCCGAATTATTATCGAACGTTCAATAGTTTTTAAAAATCAGTCACCAATAGTATTCTTCCTTGATCCTGGAACTACACTCCAGCAGACACATCAAAAAGGATATAAAACTTGTTTATCTTGTGACAGAAAGTTTCCTCAAACGTTTTCATATTTGAGTCTTGTGTTAATAGTCATTAAGATGCTACTAAAATCACCGTATTATTAAATAAACAACGTCCCCTTGTCCTATCGTGTGTTATGTGCTATGTTCGTGAACGGGCGCTGTCAAATGGGGCTGGTCGGCTCCAGACTGTATTAAATTTGTTGTCCTCAAGGTTATTTTCTTTTTCCGTCTCCTTGACCAAATATTGGTATTACATTGTTCTCACATAATAGAACTCAACGAAAGAATGTAACCAAAAATTGTATTGTGAACATGATTGAAAAAGAGTAACCTATGGAGTTTCTTGCTCGTTCTTCTCCATAGGAATCTACACTTTGGAACGAGCAAGTAGCTTCACTAGAGGACTGACCTACAGACTGACATTTTTTGATATTATTTAATATTTTAAATATTTTGTTTTGGCGTTCAAAAGTGGTCCTTCCTGGTCTAATTGAAGTAAATGATTTTGACTTTGACTTATCTCTGTCTGTATTTAAAGACCCAGTAACGGACTGCACAGAACATTTAACAGAGACCGTACCGACCAGCAGCGCTTTCTGATAAACCTGAACCTTTTACACTATAATCTTCAACCTGCCCAACTGTGGAGACTACGGCAAACCCTCTTATGTTAAGGCCTATAACCCAACAGTCGACGAGTAGATGTTGTTGTTGAATGGAATATAATGGCTGTTGTCCAAACCAACCCGAAACTATGATAGGCTTAACTGAATGTTACTTAGCTTGACGTAGCACCTAATTAACGCTTTTCACGGAGAACCTAACGGGTAACCGGGGCTCCGGCTCGACGTGCAGGAGAAGGAACGGGATGGTTTTTAGTCAGTAAGAGTCCGACACTCCCTTCCGCCTCACCCAGGCGGGAGCAGTCATTCGATGATTTCCCCCCTTAAAAAAAAAACTTGTAATGTTAGGTGTTACTTATAGGTAGGCGAAAACAAAAATTAGGTTAAATGCCACCTATCTTAGCTTCATGTCTCCCATGGGGGTAGCATGGGAGACAGGCGTGAAATTATGTATGTATAAATGAATCTTAGCTTTCTCTTTTTTAAATGAAATGTTGCCCCACACTAGGATGTTCTCCTATATCATAGGTGCGTTTACAAACATACAAGTTCACATACACATGATACCCAGACACGGAACAACGAATTGTGGAACATACAAAGATTTGTTCCGTGCGGGAATCGTACCTTCGCCACGTTGTACGGCAGCCAGTTACCCAGCCACCGGGCCAACCGTGTAGTCAATAGCAGTAGGGGTCCCTTAAAAAGGAGGGGTTGGAGGAAACGGCGTTAATGTCATAATATGTTATTTTATACTTATTATATAAAGCGGAAGAGTTTGTTTTTTTGTTTGTTTGAACGCGCTAATCTCCGTAACTACAGGTCTGATTTGGTCTGATAGCTATAGGCTATAAAACATCACGCTACGATCAACAGGAGCCGAGCAGAGCGTGTGAAACCGCGCGGAAGTAGCTAGTCTTCCAATGTCTTCTGTTACTGGGTGACTGAGTGAATGGCAAACAACACTTTCAGCCAAAAACATAATTTCAAACTTGGAACGAGTTCATAATTTCATTGTGAATCTGTGAATCTGTGATTTTGACTGTCGAGCAAGCCGGTAAACGAACAGACGGATCACCTGATGTCGGAGCCGCCCATGGACACCTGAAACACCAGAGGCGTTACAAGTATGTTACCGGCCTTTTGGGAATTGGGAATTCGAGGATTGTAGGGGAAATAAGGATTGGGAAGACTGGGGAGGAGGGTGGGCCTCCGGTAATCTCATACACACAACGAATCACAACGCAAGCGTTTATGTCGGTTTTCTATAAGGCTGTGGTATCACTCCAGTCGAGTCGGCCCATTCGTGCCGAAGCATGGCTCTCCCTGACACTTGAATTTATAAATCACCCAAACTACAATATTTATTCACCTTCAAACTATGTGGCGCTGTAATGTAACCTATTTAGGAACTTACCTATATATCCTTTAAACGGCAGGTAAAGATTTTTTCTGAGAACACGCGGATGAATTTGGTCAAAATTCATGTCATATTTTTTTACATCATATTGGATGAATGCAGTATTTTTTTTTTTTTTTTTTTTTAAGGGGGGAAAATCATCGAATGACTTCTCCCGCCTGGGTGAGGCGGGAGGGAGTGTCAAACTCTTACTGACTAAAAACCACCCCGTTCCTTCTCCTGCACGTCGAGCCGGAGCCCCGGTTACCCGTTAGGTTCTCCGCGACTCCGAATCGGCATCGGCCGTATTGGGCCCCATCTGTGGTGGTCTGATGGCTCTTTGAGGCGCGCGCGGAACGCGACGCGCCGTACGCTCGGGTCTGTTTCTGGTCGGACGGGGAGCCACCCATGCTCGCCGTCCGCAGGCCCGCGCTTACGGTGGCCGGAGATCGTATGAATGCAGTATACCTTTGTAGGGATGAATTTATCACTCATTGAAAAGAAAAAGGTTTTTATTTAATATTAATAAATTTGCGGTTAGTTTATCTTCTGATGTTTGGTTGGTAAAATTAGGTATAATCTGTTAAAGATTTTGGAATGCAGTATCACTAGTTAGGAGTGTATCTGAAACACTGTATTGCAGAATCTGTAAAAGGCTTTAAATAAATGAATATAAAATAATGATAAGCTGCGCAAAAGGTCATGTTTAAAAACAAATTGATTTTTTTATCTGTTGAGTAATTGTAACATGACATGATATTGTGACTTCTAAGCACTGATCCTGCGGTTTGTAAAATTATATGTATTGAAAATGACCTACACTTCGGAAATTCTCAACACCTAATTAGGTAGTCGTATCAATGTAGTGTCGGAATACTATGTTACGTTGAATTTAACAACATAATCCCTAGAAATGGTATTACGTCTGCCTATACGTATTAGAAACAAAAAGAATATTAAAAAAAAAGAACCCAATTAAAAATATGTATTTCAAAACAATTAAAAAAAAGCAGTAAAACAATGATTTCTAATTGAATTGCCAAATAAAAAAAATAACAACAATGGCGTCGCTGTCATTGCGCGCGCAATTGAAAATAATACCTAAACGTTTGTTCTCACAGTAATCAAAGACAGTGTTGGCTTACTGCAACTCCCGTACAGAGAATTATCAACCTTATACTATTTGAAATAGAGTAAAAAATATGTTAATTGCATATAAAAATTTAGTGCAGGTCAATGTGCTTATTGTAGACAAATAGTAAATACCAACTTTAAAGACTTTGTAATAGAGTTTAACTCGTCGAGTACCGGTTTTGTAGACACAATTATAGAACAATAGGTTGCGGTCACCGGTGACCGCTTGGTGTTTGACAGTTTAAATCTAAACTGTGTCGAACGTATATGACAGTTTAGTGTACGTTGATATGCGGCTTATGATAATATAGGACTTTAATGGAGTAGGTATATATGATTGTTAAGAATGCATGTTCTATTTTATTTTATGACGGAAAATGTAACTTTAATATGAGTGTAATATTTCTTACTAGTTTCTGCCAATGATTTCGCCCGCCTTCCCGTTCGATAAATAGTAGCCTATGTCTATGTGTTTCCAGATTACAATCTACCTCTGTTCAAAATTTCATCCCGATCCCTTCAGCCGTTGTGACGTGGTTGACTAACATACGTACACAAACTTTGGTATTTTGATAATATTAGTAAGACTAGGTTACTTGTGGCTTTGCCCGCGTGACTCCAGAGCTCGTACACAAAACTGCGATGCGACGCGAAATGTGCGAACTCCCTCTACGCATCGCAAGAGCTTGCGAATTGATTCACATCGCGCATCAAAATCTTATTTTCCCAAAATCTTCTTTGTTTATTATCCTGTATCTCCTAAGCAATAACAGAAGTACACACTTCTTTTTACGATCCATGTCACGACCTAGTTTTCAATCTACCTCTATACTTCTATACTTCTATACTAATATTATAAAGAGGAAAGATTTGTATTTTTGTATGTTTGTAATGAATAAACTCAAAAACTACTGGACCGATTGCAATAATTTTTTTTTCACCATTAGAAAGCTGCATTATTCAGAAGTAACATAGGCTATATACCTCTAATATCACGCTAGGTCCTATAGTTGTGGAGCAGTAACCAAAAATGTTTTAAAAACGGGGCAAAAGTATCGTTTCTGAGGCCTTCCGTGGCGTGCGCTGAGCATATAGTTAAAGTTATACAAACATGCTCTATACAGAAACTCAGGCAATGTGATGGGAGTAAGTAAATGAAGTCCGGAAAAATATTTTCAAAAGGTTCATCATCAACAGCCTATAAATGCCCACTGCTGAGCAAAGCCTCTTCTCACACGGAGAAGGTTAGAGCATTAATCACCACGCTTGCTCAATGCGGGTTGGCGATTTCAAACTTATAATTAGAAATTATAAGTTCAGGTTTCCTCACGATGTTTTTCCTTCACCGTTTGTCAGTGGTGTCTAAATAATCTTAGAATGTACATATAACTCGGAAAAAGTCACATTGGTACTTGCCGTTGGTAGGTTTCGAACCAACACCCTCATGCATGAGAAGTGGGCGTCTTAAACCTCCGGGCCACCACGACATTCGAAAGGTAAATACTTCCTAAATAAAAAAAAAACTGAGAATAAATATAAATAAAACGTAAAACTATGTAAAAAATCTTAAGTCCCCCCGTGCGAAGCCGGGACGGGCCGCTAGTTTAAAATACGTTTAGTACGGCTGACTGTCGTCGAAAGAATGGTTACCCTGGGAGACGCCTTGTCCACGAAATCGCATCGCAACAATTCTTGCCGTAATTTTCTGCGTTGCGAATTCGCATCGCAGTTTTGTATACGAGCTCTTAAGTATGCAAAATTTTCAATAGTAGGTTCATCATATATAAGGTGGCCTTCCAATGTACGAACAACTCATATAAAGGGAGACCATGATATATTGGTTGTTAGTTCGATATGTAAGTACATAAATAAAATAAAATGAAATAATTTTATAAAAACTGCTGACTGACTGCCTCGTTGGCCGAGTGGTCGCAAGTGCGACTGCCGGGCAAGGGGTCTCGGGTTCGATTCCCGGGTCGGGCAAAGTATTACTGGGGTTTTAAAAAATATCTCAGTAGTAGCACGGAGTCTGGAATTGTGCCCGGTATATGGCAATAGGGTCACCCCCTATTACATGGGACTCATAACATAAATAGTCAAAAGTGGGTGTTACCTCTGTGTGCACCTCTGCCTATCCCTTCAGAGATAAAATGCGTGATGCGTATTATGTATGTTGTTGACTTACAAACTACCTCTATACATAGGGTGTAATTCAATATTCTTTGTTTTTTACCTAGGTAGTGTCTCAACAATATAGTATTACGCTATTCTTCCATTAAAGTCGCTGACACAAAGATTGAAACTTGATATAACTGACTGTTTAAACTTTTCTTTACTTAGATAAAACGAATCAAAGTTTAGGAGTGGGGGCTAAAACGTCATTTCTATGTATAAAATGTACATAGAAGTGACGTCACGCGACATTTCAAATCAATATATCGTCAAAAGTATTAGTTTCTGTAAGAAAATAAAAAATACGTGTCTAATGATTTAAAATAATCTACCAGACGGACATTAAAATAATAATTAGGCATCTACCCTATTTACCCTGCTCCTTACGGAGCCGCGGAATACTTTACAACACAAAAATAATTATTCAAATCAGACTTGTAGTTACGGAGATTAGCGCGTTCAAACAAACAAACAAACAAAAAAACAACCTCTTCCGCTTTATATAATAAGTAGTATAAGATAAGATATACGGTATCAATCAATCCCCTTTACGTTTGATATCCAAATCGGAGGTAGTTGTCGAAAAAAATAGATTATATTGTATGGTCATCAAGATTAAGCGTGTGTACCAAATATCAGATCGATCTGCCTTCAGGAAGGGGGTAAAATTCCAATTACTTTAGGCAAGCTAAATGACACCGTTTAAAAACCAAAACGATAACAATAATTTACTTCCCGGAGTTGTGATAATCATTCCTTTCTATACGTTTATTAAAGTAAGTACTTTAGCGACCTCTGTTATCATACTGCTTAAACAACTCTTTGTATAAAACAGTGGGTCCTTATATCCATCTGACTTCACTACATAGTATAAAACAAAGTCGCCATCGACCCTCACGACAGCATATTATGCATCCCCATCATATAGATGGTTGGCAGGCCACAACTGTGCACGTAGCTTTCTGCCTCGCACAGCAAAACTGTGCAATGATCTATCGTCGGCGGTATTTCCGAACCGATACGACCTTGAAACCTTCAAGAAAAGAGCGTACCCATTTTTAAAAGGCCGGCAACACACCTGTGACTCTTCTGGTGTTGCGGGTGTCCATGGGCGGCGCTGATCGCTTACCATCAGGTGATCCGTCTGCTCGTTTGCCGGCTTATGCCATAAAAAAATATACGTATGCACAAGTATTATGTCATAAATCTTAACTAACGGATTGCACTAACACGCTCTCTGATAAACCTGAATCCTTTACGCCTCCTCTAGCCAGCTCGCGAAGTTGAACGATGTTAGACGAATGCGGGTGTCGGAGGCACTTCGGTTTACTTCGGCCTTTACCTCGGCTCGGACGACTTCCATTTGTTGTTGGTTTTTGCGCCCGAGTCAGAGAGGACTAAAGGTGTTCAGAGGCCTTAGTACGAGTTTCTTTTTCGTTTAAAGTAATCGAATCGAGACGGTGTTCTATGCTCTGATTGGTTGGTTCATTAGAGCCGGCCAATCACAGCGCCGAACGCGTACTCGTTACGATTACTTTAAATGAAAAATAAACTCGTACTAAGGCCTCAGTAATGAACTCATCGCGAGTAGGGTACTTGCCAACTAGTCAAATTCAATACTTTTTTCGAAACGTCAAAAACTATATTGTTCTATGAATTTTATACCAAAAACTAACTTATGACGTCATCATATTTTCGAGTCAAATAGTACACTTATTTCTGAAAAAATTGCTAGAATAAATCGAAAATTAAGTATATTGTCAAATATATGAATGAAATTGTAATCATTTTTGAATATTTAATTGGATTGAAAAATCAAAATAATTTATTTTTGACCCATCAAAATAACCAATTGGGTACTTGCCAACTAGTCAAATTCAATACTTTTTTCGAACTGTCAAAAACGATCGTTTTCTATGAATTTTGTACGAGATTGCGTATTGTGACGTCAAGTTTTTTTAGCGTCAAACAACATAGTTATTTCTTAAAAATTTGCTGGAAAAATACTAAAATTAAGTTAGTCATAAAATCAATGAATGAAAGTGTGATTATTTTTTAACATTTTATTGTATTGAACAGTCGAAATAATTAATTTTTGATTAAGGCAAGTGCCCAATTTGAACGAGGGTGTACTGTGTTGTGTACTGCATTTCCGAAGTTACAAAACTTTCTAGAGTAGCTGGGTGTTTCTTCAAAAAACTTTAACTTTTATTTAACAATAAATCATTATCCTCCCGCATTGTTAAGCATCGCGATAACTTATTAGCATCTGTATTTTATTGCATTGGGTGTGAGCAATGACATGGCTCAATTTTTTGGAACTAAACTTTGTATTTTAATCAACAGAATTGTTAACTGTGGCTTAAGGATAATGACGCCGTTAATTTTTTGGTTTTTTTTTTTTGGAGAATCACCCAGGTACTTTGCTGAAGAATTTCGCGAGTAGTATAGAGATTGCATTTAGGCTGCGTTTCCACCATAGATGCACGATGGAAATGTGTCGTGCGAGAACATCTAATGTCTAGCTGAGCTGCGAAAATGTCTGATTTGATGTTTCCACCAGAGTTGTGCTGACCGCGGCGAGGTACATGAGAAAAAAAAGCTCGCTGTCTATAGGTTCTTTACAAACACGTTCCTCGTTACGCATCCTTGCACATCTCCGGTGGAAATGCAGCCTTATGCTGCAATCCCCGATTCCCATACATACATACATACATAACTTCACGCCTGTCTCCCATGGGGGTAGGCAGAGACTAAGGAACGCCAATTACTACGATTCTTACATACCTCTTTCGCTTCATTAACAGTCATCAATCTTTTCATGCATGCTCGTCGGTTAAGGGTACTTTTGTCAAGCAAATTATACAGCACATAGAGGTAGTTAACTAAAATCGTGGGTTACTCACGTTAATATAGAGGTACTGAGAAAAGCTCTACTAGTTTCGAACCACAGACGTCGCCGCAACCGCGCACGCTGCTTATGAGGAAGAATCCCTCTGTGGTTCGAAAATAGTAGAGCTTTTCTCAGTATATTCACGTGGGTAACTTGCGAACCGCGATTTTAGTTAATTTACTATGTCTCACGATAATTATTATAAAAACATAGCACATAGTTCATCAGGGAAATGTCAGAGTCACTGGTCGTTGATTATGATCAGTTTCATTAGTAAGGGAACTATCTGGATCAGAGCATCTATTCGTTACCTCCCCAATCTCTCTAATTCCTAACCCCTACTTGTAAAGGACTCCTCTGTTCTGGTAGGTTCTGGTTTTACGGGTGTCCCTGGGTGGCTCGAAGGTTAAACGCCCGCTTCTCATACATGAGGGTATAGGTTCGAAACCTACAAACGGCAAGGTCGGCAAGTACCCATGTGACTTTTTCCGAATTATAATATGTACTTTCTTAATTTAAATCCGTTTTATCTACTTATACTTAAATACCTTATGTTACGTCAAAATGAATAAGACGTGTCAATAATTTTTCATTACCTAACTGACGGCCTAAGACTAAATATTATTCCATAATTTCTCATAGCTTTAGTGACTTAATCAACGGTTCCCACACATCATAAATAAAGACATCTAAACAAGACGTCCTGCTTTATTAGCGTCCCTCTCTGAGAGGACAGTGCCCTCTGCCGGGACCACGGGTCAATTACCGCTAGAGGGCAATTGGCGAATATGTGTCATGACAAACATTCACTTTCTATTGTAATTGGAGCATTGTTTCATTATATACTTGCTTCATGTTTTCGTGGTTAAAAAGTTAAGTTCGTGGCTGAAGTAAACAGAACAAGGAGGAACAGGAACAGCGGTACCTAGGTACCCCTGTTCCCTTCAGCCATTTTGAATGTGACTGAGCAACAATTTACAAACTTTTGCATTTATAATACCTTTTAGTAACATTTAGGTAATTACATACATAACATCACGCCTTTTATCTCCGAAGAGGTAAGCAGAGGTGCACATAACGGCCCTTAATGCCGCTGTATAATGTAACACCCACTTTTCACTATTTATGTTACGAGTCCCATGTAATAGGGGGTGAGCCTATTGCCATATATACCGGGCACAATTCCAGACTCCGTGCTTCTACTAAGTTTTTTGGAAAAACCCTGCAATACTTTGCCCGATCCGGGAATCGAACCCGAGACCCCTTGCCCGGCAGTCGCATTTGCGACCACTCGGCCGTTTAGCTAATTTATTTTATTTATTTATTTTTATTTTGAGCCATGATCGTCCCCACTGCAGGGCAAAGGCCTCCGTTTTTTTTTTTTTTTTTAAGGGGGGAAAATCATCGAATGACTGCTCCCGCCTGGGTGAGGCGGGAGGGAGTGTCAGACTCTTACTGACTAAAAACCACCCCGTTCCTTCTCCTGCACGTCGAGCCGGAGCCCCGGTTACCCGTTAGGGTCTCCGCGACTCCGAATCGGCATCGGCCCTATTGGGCCCCATCTGTGGTGGTCTGATGGCTCTTTGAGCGCGCGACGCGCCGTACGCTCGGGTCTGTTTCTGGTCGGACGGGGAGCCACCCATGCTCGCCGTCCGCAGACCCGCGCTTACGGTGGCCGGAGATCGTCTCGCGATCCCCGACGCCCGGTGTGTCCTTCGCGATGGCTGGGTTGCGAGGAGGCAGCGCTTCGCTGCCTCACGCGTCCCGCCTCCTCCTTAGCTAGCATGACTGCTTCGCAAAAGGAGGAGACGGCATCCCAGTCCCCCTCGCTCCGCATCATGGCCTGCACTAGGCCCGGACGCGAGAGGTCGCCATCGCCGATCACTTCCGTGAGGACACGGCGGTGCTCAGCCCACGCAGGGCATTCTCCCACCGTGTGTTCCACCGTGTCCTCAGGGCGGTCCTCGCAGTGATGACACCCGGGCGTTTCCTCCCGCCCCATCAGACACAGGTACCTCCCGAAACTTCCATGTCCGGTGAGGACCTGCGTCAGGCGGTAGGTGAGGACGCCGTAGCGTCTCTCAAGCCACTCCTCAAAGAGGGGACTTACCGCTGCGATGGCAGCGAGCCCAAGGGCAAAGGCCTCCCTATCCTCCTCCTACTGCTTATTTATCTTATTTATTTATTTATTACTGTTGAATAAATACTTTTTCTTTCTTTATTTTTAATGATAACCTTAATCTAATCGTATTTAGATTCTATTTTGGAAGGCAACGAATAAAAATCTTGTAAAATTACTAGGTAGTTGCTTTAATACTAAACCATAAACAGAACAATTTTTTTTAAATGCTGCTTCGTTGGCCGAGTGGTCGCAAGTGCGACTGCCGAACAAGGAGTCTCGGGTTCGATTCCCGGGTCGGGCAAACTATTACTGGGTTTAAAAAAAATCTCAGTAGTAGCACGGAGTCTGGAATTGTGCCCGGAGTCTGGAATTGTGCCCGGAGTCTGGAATTGTGCCCGGTATATGGCAATAGGCTCACCCCTATTACATGGGACTCATAACATACCTAAATAGTGAAAAGTGGGTGTTACATTGTACAGTGACATTAAGTGCCGCAATGAGCACCTCTGCTAGCTCTGGCTGATGTTATATTGTTACAAAAAAAAGATTCTTAGCGTAATGACGAATTTCCTTTTAGCTTTAAATTCTGTTGTAGACGTGAACATCAAGCTACACCAAACGTCTTCAGAACGTTATCGACTTTATAACAAAGACATAAAGATGGAAATTGCCTAAAAACTTGGACATTTTGGGGTAGTTTGACGTACTTGCACGTTCGAATGGGATTCTCACAGAAGGTTATAATTTAATACAAATGTTTGTTTGCAAATGCGACCGAGTATTTTAGTTGTCTAGTGAAAGTTTACTGTTATTAACCAAGTACATTAAAATAATTGTAATGCTGCACTGGTTCTCATGTCAAAGGTCAGAGAAAGTCATCATCATCGTCATCAACAGTCTATAAATGCCCACTGCTGAACAAAGCCTCTTCTCACACGGAGAAGGTTTGAGCATTAATCACCACGCTTGCCCATTGCGGGTTGGCAATATCAAACTTATAATTATAAATTATAAGCACGTGTTTCCTCACGATGTTTTCCTTCGCCGTTTGTCAGTGGTGTCTAGATAATCTTAGAAAGTACATATAACTCGGAAAAAGTCACATTGGTACTTGCCATTGGTAGGTTTCGAAGCGGCACTCTCATGCATGAGAAGCGAGCGTCCTCCGGGCCACCACGACATGACAAAGTCAGAGAAAGTATTATTTTTAATATTTAATAATAATTATGGATTTTCTTGAGCAGTAAAATCATTCAGTGACTTCTCCCGCCTTGTGTGAAGCGAGAGAGAGTGTCGGACTCTTACTGACTAAAAACCACCCCGTTTCTACTCCTGCTCTTCGAACCGGAGCCCCAGCAACCCATTAGCCTTCCGCGGCGTTAGGCCTTCGGATGTTCACCACTTAAATCATAGGTGTGGAAAGCAATAAAGAATTGAGTATATTTGTGTACCCCTCTCGGCCACATCGCTCGAAGGACTGACGGCAGAAGGGCCAGGAAAGTCATTGAGTGGAGACCACGGACCGAAAGACGAAGCGTGATCAGGCTTCCCGCTAGGTGGACCGACGACATCGCCAGAGTTGCGGGGAGCCAGTGGATGCGGGTGGCGAGTTGTCGTTCAACGTGGAGGGCTAAGGGGGAGGCCTTTGTCCAACAGTGGACGTCTTCTGGCTGTTAATGATGGTGATAATGTGTACCCCTAGTTACCCAGTCGGAGATTAATAACCGTGAAGTTGGCTACAACAATGACGTAGACTAGAACAAGGTTAAAAGCGACAATTGTATTGTCGTTTTTCTCATGGTCATAATTAGTTATATGATGAAATTTTTTTGTTAATAAGTTACTACCTACTTAATTATAAACATTGCGATTAGAGAATGCAATACAAATCTCGCGAGATTTACACGTCAATTTTTTAAGCGAACGATGAAACAAACTCAGAGGTCCGTCTCTTTTAAAGTCCAGACAATATGTACATGTCTAGTCCAGACAATATGTAAAACAAAAATTGAAAGAAACAATTAGAGTTCTCTTCTAATATCAAAGAAAACTCCTTCAGTAAAGCAATCTCGATAATTTTGCGAGATCGTGATTGCATTTCCTAATTGCGATATATCATGGCCATTTTTTTTTAAAAAGCTATGCAGGGGATATCAGTGTTACACAACTGCATATAGTTAGTGAGAGACAACCCCTACTTAGTGACACAGTTAAATTTTGTTATTATATTGCACATTTTTCATTTATTATTGAGGTTTACTATCGACGAGGTAGAGATACATATTTTTTTTACAGAGTAACGAATGGAGTTTCTTGCTCGTTTTTCTCCATTCGAATCAGGGGCGTAGCTAGCGCCGTATCTGCCGTATCAATTATACGGGGCCCCCGGACTACAGGGGCCCCCAACGTGCCTAAGCAAAAATTAATAAAAACTTCCCAATTTTTATTCTATTTCAGTAATCGCAAAAGTCAAAATAAACTATTTTTTCCCGCGTAAAGCATGCGTTCAAAGGTTTTCAGAAACTTAAGAAAAATAAAAGTTATTAAGATTTTCGGATTTCACACAAATTATAAGAATTTTATGTAAAACAAATCTATTGTGAGAAATGTTTATCGTTCAAGGGCCCCTAAACAAAATTTTATACGGGGCCCCCCAAAGGCACGCTACGCCACTGATTCGAATCTACATTTTGGACTGAGCACCTAGCTTCACTGACGGACAGACTGACAGATTTATTTATTTTGTATTTGTTGACGTTTCAAAAGTACCAAATTACGGTTTAATTAAAATAAATGCTTTGCCTTTGACTTTGTTCATATAGGTAAAAGGAAGCGACTATAATGGCCGTGTATCTAGAGGTATAGTCCATCTGTTTAGGTAATTACATAACTAAAGGTAAACAAAAAAACCACGTGACACAGAGATACTTAACCTTCTATTACTTCAAATATTTCTCGTGTTTTAATTAAAACTAAATTCACTTTAAAATAGTTCATTTGTCACACACACACACATACAAGAGCCTTTTTTTTTTTTTTTTTTGAGGGGGGAAAATCATCCAATGACTTCTCCCGCCCGGGTGAGGCGGGAGGGAGTGTCAGACTCTTACTGACTAAAAACCACCCCGTTCCTACTCCTGCACTTCGAGCCGGAGCCCCGGCAACCCGTTAAGTCTTCCGCGGCTCCGTACATACAAGAGCCTAGGCTATGGGTCTTTTTCATTATCATGTTTAAAAAGAAACTATTCTGAATCTGATGTACGGATTTCTTTCTTGTACGGATATGTGTCTTTGGGCCAAGTTTCTTCAATATATTTGAACACATTAATTACAAACGATGAATAACCTAAACTTAAATAACTTAATAACAAAAACAAAACAAAGAAACAAGATAAATTCAACAAAATAGGAACGCGAGCGCAAACGACGAGAGAGCCGTCAATGGCGCCTGATTAACCGACTAAACGTAATACACGCTACTTTCATTGTCGCGCTACATCTTAGTTGTACTCTTTAATTTGACAACATTATCTAATGCTTCGTTCTTAAAGAAAGGTTTTGGATACCTGGGATTTTAGGCTCTTTATGGTGTCTATTGTAATGACATATTATATTATCTTATGAAGAAACAATTTTATTTTCTTATGAAGTAATTTGAATCATGGAAATGTCAACTATAAAGAACTCTTTTTATGGTCTGTTTACAAATAGTTAACTACCTAAACAGACGGAGTATAGTTAGCAAAAAACGGTGGCCCCCCATTCTAGACTCTATAATCATTTTAAATCAAAACCTCAATATTTTGCTTCAGTCTTGTTCCGTAGATGGTGCAGCAGCGATTACGTCCAGAATTGGAACAAGTGACCTCTACAATTATTCTTCAGTTAGCAAAGAGTTCAAATCTAGGTTGAATAGCAGCCTTACTTAAGTCAACTATGCAGTATATAGACTTCCCACGCTTTAAAAACAACAAAAAAGGCTCACGAATTGTTGACAAACCGCTTCACGGAGGTCGATGACCGCGCGTAATCGTTCAATCATTCATTCACTCACTAAACGATCTGTGTCGATGGTCGTTCGAAATTCGAAATTATGATTTGTTCGCCGCGATGGCGGCGATATGTAAATATTTTTATTGACGAATTAATTTTTGTTTTTATTTCTTGTAATTCCGTAGGTTCTTACTTTTAAAATATATATGATTATTTTTTTATATTTTTTTTTTATAAAAAAACGTTTATTCAACAGGCTGAAGGAATATGGTATGTTGGTGAACACCTCGAAATGCGTTTTCGGTATGGAGGAAGTAATATTTCTAGGCTACCGGATTACCAAAGACGGTACTAGACCACTTGATTCCAAGGTCCAGGCCATCAAGGATTTTCCCCCTCCAAGCAACGTCCGTCAGCTAAGAGGTTTCTTAGGAATGGTAAATTTTTATAGGAGATTCCTTCCTAATGCAGCCGAAATTCAAGCTCCACTTCACACCTTATTAACAGGCTCCGTCAAAGGCCTCCTCACAACCACCTTGGCAGGCGACACACTCGCTGCTTTCGAAGCCTGTAAAGAAAGTCTGACCAATGCTGCGCTCTTCTAGCTCATCCAGACTGCACAGCTAAACTTGCAGTTGTCACAGATGCCTCAGACAGGGCTATCGGTGCAGTTCTGCAGGAACTGAGACGGCTGTCGATGCTTGAGATGAGCGGTGCCAGAGCCAGTGTAGAAAGTCCCTAGTTCCAGTGAGTCGGAACTGTGCCGCTGAGTGCCCAGTGAGTCGGGTGAGCGGTGCAGACTCACTGGAGTATCGCCCGATACTCCAGTGAGTCGGAGAGATGAGTTCGCAGTGTCCCACGGTGAGTCGGGGAAGAGATGCTGCGAGGGTAGGTGCGTAGTGGCTCGCGTCTGCGTTGACGGGAGGAGATGTCCTTCAGAACCGTGTGCAGAAGTGCTGTGCCTAGACGCTGGTGAGGCCGTAGGGAAGAACCAGGCTGCACAACTTCGTTGCAGGCGATGGTGGTCTCTGATGAGGCTGAGGATGCTGGTTGGCTGCGACTTGAATACCGCTCAGCGGAGAAATGATGAATGAGAGGGATGGCGATACGGATGACGGTGCTGATCAGCTCCGTGAAGTGTAGGTTGCTTCCAAATACGTCGGGGTCACCACTTTAGGGAACAGAGAGTATAGTTCCCTAAGATCGGAAAAGGAGGATCCTCCGACCAGGCGAGGTGATCGTGCCTGGCGGGCTTTCTGCCCAACAGTTGCTCGTTGGGATTTGCTATCCGTGTTAAATCGAATGTAAACTTCGCATGTGCGATGTAGGATTTTATGACGTCATCCGTTGACTTGTGACATGTGTCGCCACAAACGTCTACTACACATGACATACGGATTTTTCACAATGGCAAGGTTACCGGCTGCTGTGGAATAGGTAACGGTGTCGACTCAGCACGGAACAATTTGTATGTAATCAACTTGGTGTAATGTATATGTTGTGTTTGTGATTGCGACTGGACCATATTTTCTAAAAATATAAAACAAAAGATACCGGCCGATTTGAGAAAAACCTCCTTTTTGGTCGTTGTTTAAAAAAGAAAAACGTTAATAAAATTTAACCGTCTACATTTTTCTTTGGCAATGAAGAATTCCAAAACCTAATTTGTTAATAGGCGAGCCCGTAGCATTTACCGCACTCGAAATTATTGGGCATCGTTTAATTGAGGATTGGGCTTAATTTACCAATCAAATGATTGTTTCAATTCAACCTTTTTATTTGAAAATCCTCAAGAGTTGGATGCGTTTGTGTCTTTCAAAGTTAAAGATAGAAAACATTTTTTTTATTCGGTCTAACTGGTCATTCATCATCAACAGTCTATAAGTGCCCACTGCTGAGCATGCGACCTAGCTCACTTCGAGAGTACGAATTGATTCAGACTCTTACTGACTAAAAACCATCCCGTTCCTACTACTGCACTTCGAGCCCCGGTGAACTTTTACGTTCTTCCCGGCTCCGTATCAGCATCAGCCCTATTGGGCCCCATCCGTGGTGGTCTGATGGCTCTTTGAGGTGCGCGCGGTACGTGCCGCGCCGTACGCTCGAGTCTGGTTCTGGTCGGTTGGCGAACTTCGAGAGTACGAATTGATATCTTACAGAATATATTTCGTGCAGTAATTCACCGAGGGAAGTGGAAACTATCGTTTTTTTTCTTCTCCTCTTATAATATCTTCTGATTCACTTCGTTGCGTGAACCAAGACAGTTATTCATGTCCCTGAGACGTTGGACTTCAGTGTTCCGGTGTTTCCATGGTTGTATCTACTGTGGATCCTGGCTTACAGGAGTTGCAGCGGTTTTGAGAGGTTGTGGCGGGCTTGTCCCATCTTACAGAATACCCTAGCTGAATGAAAAACTTGTTGTGTTGTATAGGCTATTTATCAAGGAAAATCATAAAAGTTCACGCTACGTGCAATAGGAGTAGCGTGTGAAACCGGCCGCGAGTTGCCAGTTATGTATCAGAGGCATGTCATGATGACATTTTATAGTTAGTGGCAGGACAATGTAGTGTTATTAGATCGGCCGAGTTTGACCTCATTAGGTCCCCGCTCTTAAAGTCTAAATGGCATCCGTTAAGACAATCTAAATGACGTCATAACTTTGGTTAGTCGATGGTGGGTCACATGAATTTTGTATGGTTTATTGTTGTTACGGCACGGTTGTCGCGGTGGCTGGGCAACCGGCTGCTGCGCAACGTGTCGCGGGTTCGATTCCCTCACGGAGCAAATCTTTTTGGGATCCACACTATAAGCGCATCCATGACACAATCAACAGTCATCAATATTTTCATGCATGCTCGTCGGTTAAGGGCACTTTTCATTTGGCCCTTCTTTAATATATCGCCGATCTGGTTAGTATAGTATGTCCGTCAGGCAGGGCGCCCTCTACCGACGGCCCCAGTCACATCCGCTCTGTATACTTCTTGCGTTACTCAAATCTAAACTATAACTACTGTCCCAATACTCAATTTTATATAATATCTAAACTTTTTTTTGAAGTTAATACTTATGAACGATTTTCTTATGCAACTTTCGTCCCTGTAATGGTTTGGTTGTAATGTTTAATAATATCTGTCCTTATTCTGCAGATTTCCTAATTTTTTTTAACATACCTAAGCTTTTTTTCTAGTAGTAATATCTGTCGCGGAGAACCTAACGGGTTACACGGGCTCCGGCTCGACGTGCAGGATAAGGAACGGGGTGGTGTTTAGTCAGTAAGAGTCTGGCACTCCCTCCCGCCTCACCCAGGCGGGAGCAGTCATTCGATGATTTTCGCCCCTTAAAAAAAGTATTAGTATCTATGATTAGGTATATTGTTATTGCGTCTGGCCGCTCAACAGGGCTGACTATTAACTTCAATGGCTAATTTCTTTTATATTTTAAACCCTATTCAACAAAATACAGCTGTAAACACATACCTCTTTTGTTTGTTAGTCGGGTAAAACAGCTGGACGCGCCGGATGTGACCATAGAGACCGGATGTAGATGGATTAACAGTTGTTTTGCTGCCATAGCACGCGTTTTTGTTTTTTGCGCGTCATTGAATGGCAAAGGTATTTCGTTATTATGCATGTGAATGATTGAATGTAATGAATGTAGTTGCTGCATGGTTGGTGCGGTGGCTGGGCAACTGGCTGCCGCGTGTTTGATTCCCGCATGGAACAACTCTGTGTGTGATCCACAGATTGTTGTTCCGTGTCTGTGTGTGATGTGTATGTGAACTTGTATGTTTGTGAACGCACCTACGACACAGGAAAAATCCTAGTGTAAGGCTATTTTTTTTTTTAAAGTCAATCTGCTTCAAGCCCGTCGTGGACTCATATGTACAAGAGCGGCGTTCATCGAAATATTGTTAAATTTTTTGTCAATGTCATTTTGCTTTAAAAGACCCGACGGTTCACCTGATGATAAGCAATCAAGTGCCGTGGAGTCCCGGAGGTTTAGACGCCATCTTCTCATGCATGAGGGTGCGGGTCTGAAACCTACCAACGGCAAGTACCAATGTGACTTTTTCCAAGTTATATGTACTTTCTAAGATTATATAGATACCACTGACAAACGGTGAAGGAAAACATCGTGAAAAAACTTGGGCTTATAATTTCTAATTATAAGTTTGTAATCGCCAACCGGCATTGAGCAAGCGTGGTGATTAATGCTCAAACATTCTCCGTGTGAGAAGAGGCTTTGCTCAGCAGTGGGCATTTATAGGCTGTTAATGATCTGATGAAGCAATCAAGGTCGCCCATAAACACCTGCACCAGTGAACTTATAAGTGCGTTGCCAGTATTTTGTGGTTATGAGTATTGATTTACTTTTGTTAATTTTACAAAAAGCTATTATCTGTTTAACCCTAACTAGCTGAGCCTGCGACTAAGTCCGCGTGGAATAGTGATTCACAGCTCCTCCCCCATAGTTGATAGCATGAATAATATGTAGCCTATTTGTTGACCCGACCTGTAAGTAATATTCATGCAAAATTTGAAGTAAATCCATGCAGCACTTTTTGAGTTCATCCCAGACATACTTACATACAGAAAAACAAACAAAAATCCTAAAAACCATATTTTTGGTTTCGGTATCGACTGTAGATTGCGCCCAAAGCATTCTTTTAAAAAAATATTCGATGTACATTGTATAGTTTTCTCTTTCCTACGATTTTATTATATGTATAGAAGATATGATATGTCCTTACAATATTTCTATCTCTTTCCAGCATCAACAAGTTGTGAAAGATGTCGCTAGGTGACGTGACATCAGCTCGCAGCTCGCCGGCACCAGAAGCCTGCCCTGAATGCGACACTAGCGCCTCCGTCACTTCTGATTTACATAAGGTATGTGAACTGTTATCATACTGCAAGCCGGCCTATCTGGAAGTCATTGGGGGGAGGCCTGTTAGATGTTTAACATTGGACGTCTAGTGGCATAGGTGATGATACAATATCATGATAGTTTTACGAAAATGACTACATGTGACTGTACTTGTTGGCCAAGTGATCGCAAGTGCGAATGCCAGGCAAGGGGTCTCGGGTTCGATTCGCGGGTCGGGCCAAGTATTACTGGGTTTAAAAATTCTCAGTAGTATAGCAGAGTCTGGAATTGTGCCCGGTATATGGCAATAGGCTTACCCCCTATTACTTGGGACTCATAACATAAATAGTGAAAAGTGGGTGTTACATTGTACAATGGCATAATGTGCAACTCAGCCTACCTCTTCGGGGATAAAAAGGCGTGATGTTATGTTATGTTAAATGGTATTGAGTTTGGCTTTATATCCCGTACTCTGAATGCTATTTTAATAGCTACGATTGGGGTTATATAGTGTTGACATTGAATAATTATTGAGATTTTATTAGATTGAAATTGCATTGGCATTGAGATTGGTTTCAAGAGTAAGCACCCAGGTCTTTCTTTTCAGAACTTCAATCACTTTAATATCACTTTTTTGATTTTCTTTTATTATTTTTTTTTGTATTCCTTGCGTATCTCTTATACTTACTTAATACGCCTCAAATAACAAAACATGTAGTTTCTTAATTTTTATAAGACCTATAATCTGTACTCATGTTTTACAAGAATACCTTTATCTTATCTAAATAGGGTGTCGTGTGTGTTTTTTCAAAACTGTAAAAATAACGGAAAAGGTTAAAAATATTAGAAACTTTTTTCTAATTTCCAGTACCAAGTAGCATGTACGTGCAAGCCATCGTCAGCGCAGTACGCATGCGCCGATGACCCCGGCCCCCCGGCGCCCGCGAAGACTGACACCCCACCCGCGCTGCCCCCCCGTCCTCCCACCAGCGTACTGGCAGCTACTAACCGGAGGAACAATAGTAAGTTTTTTGAAGATTTTTAACGTGAGAAGTTAAAGAAGGAAGGAGAGAAGAGTAGAATACACTTGTGACCACTTCTATTCTTCCCGTGGCTGTCGTATACCCGACTAAGGTCCTACATATTTGACAGACACCGGGCAGCAGCGCCCTTTGATTAACCTGAACCTTTCAAAGAGCATAGTCCAGCAGTGGATGTGGACTTTCAGGGGATGTTGACGTCGGCCATGCCCCCCACACATCACATCAACAGCCTATAAGTGGCTTACTGCTGACGAAAACCCTCTTCTCGCACGGAGAAGGTTTGAGCATTAATCACCACACTTGCTCAATAGAGGTTGGCAGGTTCAAAATTCCATGCATTCTCTAGCTTTATGTATGCATAAAGTGCAAAAGGGCCATTATTGTGAATTTGTATTTCGAAAACCATTTAAAAAAGAGGGAGCACCAACGAGTATCTGCCTTCAAATAAAATCAAAGGCACTTGTCTATGGATGTCACTATACATCAAAGAGCGCAACTAAATGTGCAAAAAGTTATCCTTTCTCACACTATTTGAAAGGCGTTACAAATCCATAGCACCTATACGTACTTAGATTTTATTTTAAAATCGACAGGTTAATGTTTTCCGGCTATCAATTTACAGTTTTTGCTGTAGATTTCTAAAATAAAAATAAAATCAATTGTTGTTAGTTACAGAATTCGTACAATAAGTTTTTTTTTGGGTTCTGAGCTTTCCCACCAAAACCGAAATGTCATTCATTCATCCAATACAATAGATAAAAAAAAATCAAACCTCA
This sequence comes from Spodoptera picta, assembly GCA_038387885.1. Lineage (NCBI taxonomy): Eukaryota > Metazoa > Arthropoda > Insecta > Lepidoptera > Noctuidae > Spodoptera > Spodoptera picta. The sequence goes on from JAZHFQ010000445.1 coordinate 42,458, forward strand.
CCCACACATGAAACCTTTTTGCACAAAACTACCTGTTTTACATTGAAAAAATGTATCTTTATCTACAATACACAGTAACAGTTTATGTATGTGCACAACAAAATCCATAAGTCACATTCCCATACATTTAATTTAAGACCTTTCTACCTGAGCGACATAAAGAGCTTACTGCTTCTGCGCGAAACGGCCATTGTCAAATCCACAATTCCACATAACCTTACAACGTAAACTCAATAATGCAACGAGATTTTGTTTATCGTGAAAATAAAATCGAATAAAACGTAAAAATTACAAATAACTAAATAATCTGTTGTTTCTTCAAAAATTATATCAAGTTTGTGTTATTATTGTGTTAAAAAAACAAAGGAACGGAGGGAAAAAATAAATGACGAATTTATGGAATTAAAATAAAAGGAATTGAAAAATTTTTAATTATTTTGTGCGAGTGTAAATGTTAAAGTATCTAGTGAATGTAAATAACATTGTTGTTATAATGTAAAGGGGTCATTGTTTTTTACGCACGGTTAGCTTGGGGTGTAAATATCGATTTTATAGAAAAGGCGCGCGATTTGAAAGTTCACGGTGGAATTCGAACGTGGTTGCTTGTCCATAAATAAAAAAAGTAATAAAAACTGACATGGCGGGAAATCGGACATTATGATTTCGTGAATTATTTTAGTGTAATTTCGTTGTTATTATTAAAAATTTGTTATTAAAATGGTTAAGTGTTTAGTTTGTTTGTGATGCAAGCGTGCGGTGTTATGCAAGTGGTACAGTACCAGGTTTCTACGCCACGATCTACAATAGCCGCTGATGTGCCTCAACATTATGTGCCGCCACCGCCGTATTTTGGTAAATATTTTATTTAAATAAACCATACGAAAACGCAAGAAATATATTAAGAGAAATAAAATGTATTTATTTGGCGAATGCTTCCAAAATACCACAAATTGGTATGTTTAACGACCAAAAATAAAGGAATTTTATTTACGAATGATTAATTCACGGAATATTTGTATGCTTACCTATTTATTTATTTCGGTTTTATTTATTTAAAACGCCCCTGTCCGCGTTTTTTGAAAAAAATATTTCAATCATGACAACGAAAACAAAATCTTACTAAATAATAATATCCTACGGTAGGCACTTTACCATTTGAAAAAAAAAAACACTGAACAAGTTCACTACAATACGCATCACGCTCAGTGTTTGAATGACAAAAATAACAATAAGAAGGTATAAGAATCGTGGTCGAAGATTTCATGCAGTTTTACAAAAAGAATTGGGTGTCTTAGGCTCGAGTGAACAGGTTGCTTATGGGACGACGCGTGCTCCATCGTAGACCGCATCATCACTTACCATTAGGCGAGATAGTGGTCAAACGTCGGCCCATCAAATGTATAAAAAAAAGAACTAAAAGCTTTTGTAAAGTTTCGTAGCAAGGTTGGCGCGGTGGCTGGACAACGGACTGCCTCGCAACGCAACGCGTAGCGGGTTCGATTCCCACACGGAGCAACTCATTGTGTGATCCACAGATCGTTGTTCCGGGTGTGGGTGTCATGTGTATGTGAACTTGTATGTTTGTAAACGCACACACGATACAGGAGAAAATCTTAGAATGGGGCAACGTTTAAAAAAACTTTAACCAAGTTCTTTTCATTCCAGCATCAGTTGGTTGCAATGGCAATGACGGTACGTGCCGTCGTCGTAAATACGCGTGGTGGTGCGTGGGCTGCGGCGCGCTGGCGGCGGCGCTGGGCGGGCTGCTGGCGGCCCAGCACATACTACTGCGGGCCTACACCGCCTCGCCGCAGCATCTGGAGACTGTTCCCGCCGCTGTACCTGCTGCTATGGTGAGAAAACATCCTCTATTTGCCTCTATGATTAGAAAAACTGCGTCCAAAACCTGCTATCAGCACTGAGGGAGATGTTTGCGGTGACCTTATATGACAATAGTCATCGATACGCCTCCTGCCGTCGCGGAGAACTTAACGGGTTACCGAGGCTCCGGCTCGACGTGCAGGAGAAAAAAAAATACGCCTACTGCCAAGCGTGGGGATCATGCCTAAATATAAAGTTTTTCGTTCTTCGTATGAATTAAGGAGAGAATCCCGTCTTAGGAAGCGTATGGGTATACGGGGCGTAAGTACACTGGGCGGCTGCTAGCTGCGTAGTAAATAAAACTGCGAGCGTATATATTTCCTCGCTGCAGCATCTGGCGACTGTTCCCGCCACTGTACCAGCAGATGATCAGAAAATGTCCCCTTTTTCACAATTTACTAGCTAATTGTGCCCTAAAACTACAACGGGCTACCGAGGAACGTTTTTGGAGACTGTTTTTTTCCCGCCAAGTCATACCAATCCTTAAAGGTTACCTGATTTAAGGTACAAGATACAAATGGTGGTGAAGTAACTGATTTAAGGCGAAAATCCCGTCTTAAAGGTGCATAATATTAAGTTATGGTTACCTGGTACACACAGCCACACATCAATCTATACAAAATCAGTTTATCCTGGTGTCGCGTCGCATCATCTTTCCGCACACTTAACGTTCAGTTTATACTGGTTATGTAAAGCTCGATGTGTAGGTACCTACCTCGATGTGTAGTGTACCTACGTCTAAAAACTACGACCAAATACGAAAAGATGCGTTTGGACACCTAATTGCCTGTAATAAATAAAGGGTTGGTACATTACTAAGGTTTGCAGTGAAAATTCAAAATCCAAGGAGGGAGTAGATCGCTTTCCTTCTTTGAATCTTTCGGTTAGAGTTATGGTAACAAAGGCATTATTGCAAATGTGTCCTTGTCCTTAAAATTATATTGTATTCTATATAGGTAGATGGCGCTAGTGTAAACCCACGTTTTTCGTCCAAGGGTAGTTTCCTAAATTTTATTTTAATGTCCGTGTGGTACATTAATTTAAAACTTTAGACGTTGAAATGAAAATTAAAAATCTAATTAGTCCGGTAATGAAAAAAATATTAGACACGTATTTTTTCATTTAATCGTATAACAATACTTAGATAAAACGAATCAAAGTTTAGGAGTGGGGGCTAAAACGTCATTTCTGCGTATAAAATGTACATGGAAGTGACGTCACGCGACATTTCAAATCAATACATCGTCGAAAGTATTCGTTTCTGTGAGAAAATAAAAAATACGTGTCTAAAGATATAAAATAATCTACGAGACGGACATTAAAATTAAAATTAGGCATCTACCCTATTCTGTACATTTTGCTTTCTATATGAACCCTAGATTGTGCGCGTCTTTTTGCGAAACGTCACTGAGTAAGCATATTGTCGCTTGGCAAAACCTGGTGGTAACTTTCTTCTCCACGGGACCCTAGCGCACTTTAACGAAAAAATTTTTCGGCATTGCTAGGCTAGAGGCAACTACTAAAAGTGCAAGACTATCTGGCAATTGGGTAGTTTCTTGGGTCAAAAATAAATTAATTAGATTTTTCAGTCCAATTAAATATTGAAAAATAGTTACACTTTCATTTATTGGTTTGTTGATATATTTAATTTTCAATTTATTCTCGCATTTTTTTTTAGATATTAGTGTGCTATTTGACACGAAAATATGATGACGTCATAAGTAGGGATTTCCTATAAAATTCATAGAACAGTATCGTTTTTGACGTTTCGATAAAAGTATTTAATTTGACTATTTGACTTTAATTTGCTCGCTATACTTTAATTCTACAAAAATATTTGTTGTTGAAATGGTGTCTGGTATAATATACACCTCAGTTGAATTGTAACAATTTAACCACGTCAGTGGCAGAGGGTTAAAGCACGGGCGGCAAAATGGCCATAGCGCGCCCATCTAGGAATCGTTATCACACAAAACCTATGTTAAATCTAATAATAATCTTTCCAGTTGGTGCTAACCGGCGTGTGCATCATGAGCCTGGCGCGCCGTCGAAACAGATACAGCTATATGGTAAGAAAAGTATGTTCGTTTCATTGTCATTCATTTATCACCGCTTTTATTGCATGCACGCACATAACTAGATAGATTCAAAGTCAAAGTCAAAATCATTTATGTCAATTAGACCTAGGTGCTTACTCTTGAAACCAATCTCCAATGTCATTGCAATTTCAATTCAATAAAATCTCAATAATTATTCAATATCAAAACTCTACAACCCCTATCGTAGCTATGAAAATAGCATTCAGAGTACGGAATATAAAGCCAAACTCAATACCATTTAGTTCATTCAATATCCACGCGGTACGGATGCAATGGACGCTAGTGTTGCAGCTCAAGAGTACGAAATTTTACAATACCAATGTCGACCGATCTGAATTGGATTCAAGAGTAAGCCTACAGGAAGGCACTTTTGAACGTCAACAAAAAATTAAAACTTTAAAAGTGAAGCTATTTGCTCATTCCAAAGTGTAGATTCCTATGGAGAAGAACGAGCAAGAAACTCCATAGATTACTCTTTTTCAATCAAGTTCATTTTAAATTAGACATTCTGCGACAAATACACGATGTTTAGTTTGCATGACCATAAAATGTAAATGCTTAGCTTTAAACTTAGTCTCTAGATTTCAGTATACCCTAAGTATTCAGTGTTTAAATTCATTCATTCATTTAATTTTAAATAGTCATATTTTGTTAGTGAATTCACATGCCGTAATCAGAGACCTTTAATGATTACATAGCCACTTAACTTACCATACAATAAACTTTTCAAGTAGGTACCACAATTTAATTATTTCGACTGTTCAATACAATAAAATATAAAGAAATAATCACACTTTCATTAATCGATTTTACGACCAACTTAATTTTAGCATATTTCCAGCAAATTTTTAAGTAATAAGTATGCTGTTTAACGCTAAAAAAACGTGACGTCACAATACACAATCTCGTGCAAAATTCATAAAAAACTGTCGTTTTTGACAGTTCCTTAAAAGTATTGTATTTGACTAGTTGGCAAGTACCCAATTGCTAAGGACTGCGTTAAGTACAAAGAGTATACTTAACTCAGTTTATTTTATATCAATATTACACACACACATAACATCACGCCTTTTATCCCCGAAAGGGTAGGCAGAGGTGCACACAGAAGTAACACCCACTTTTCACTATTTATGTTATGAGTCCCATGTAATAGGGGGTCAGCCTATTGCCATATACCGGGCACATTTCCAGACTCCGTGCTATTACTGAGAATTTTTTAAAAACCCAGCAATACTTTGCCCGACCCGGGAATCGAACCCGAGACCCCTTGCCCGGTAGTCGCACTCGCGACCACTCGGCCAACGAGGCAGTCAAAAAAATATCAATATTATTATATCATTATATCAAAATATAATAAGTATGTTAAGTAGCCATTAAATGACTCTTTGAGTACGGCTGTAAGAGGTTAAACATTAGAATGTAATATTTGTTTCAGATCAAAGTAGTGGGAGCTTGTTGCCTAGTTTGTGCGTTGACGTGTGTCCTGGTCACCATCACTACCACCGTCATACATATGAACAAGTAAGTCATTCAAAATGTCCTACTAGTATTGTAAATATTAAAGAAAATATAACATAACATCACGCTTTGTATCCCCGAAGGGGTAGGCCCTTCGGGGAGAAAGATGATGGGGAGAGAGAGTGGTGTACATTATGCCACTGTAATGTAACAACCACTTTTCACTATTTATGTTATGAGTCCCATGTAATAGGGGGTGTATAATTTCAATATAGTGTCATATTGAAATATACTCCGTGCTACTACTGTGAATTAAAAAAAAAACCAGTAATACATATTTTGTCCGACCCGGAATTGAACCTGAGAGCCCTTATGCGACCACTCAGCCAACTAGGCAGATATACAAAAAATAAAAAAAATAATAAAAAGAAAAAATACAGATATTTAGTATAATGTAAACAAGACTAAAGAATAATAATAATATGAAACTTTGTGAGGATGGGTGTGCGCGCGTTTGTTACTCATGTACGTCAAAACGGCTGAAGGGATCGGGATGAAATTTGAAACAGGGATAGATTATGGTCTGGACTAACACATAGGCTACTTCTTATATAATGTAACGCGGGCGAAATACGCGCACTATTAAAAAAGTAAATGGTACATTTGTGCCATTTAATTGAAATACTCCCGAGTATATTCGATTCCCGGTCGGGCAAAGTATTACTGGGTTTTTTAAAAATCTCAGTAGTAGGACGGCGTCTGGAAATGTGTCCGGTATATGGCAATAGGCTCACCCCCTATTACATGGGACTCATAATATAAATAGTGAAAAGTGGGTGTTACTTCTGTGTGCACCTCAGCCTACCCCTTCGGGGATAAAAGGCGTGATGTTATGTAATTGAAATACATGATTTTGACTTTGACTTTATATTTGTTTCAGACTACAAACGCTGAAGTTTTGCGAGTACACGAAGCTGACTCGAACCTGCACCTGCTTCTCAATGCCTCCGGACTCGCAACATAGTTCAGCCGATGACGAAGGTACATAGTTGTGTACTTGACAACTAGTCAAATTCAATACTGTTTTCGAACTGTCAAAAACGACAGTTTTCTATGAATTTTGTACGAGATTGTGTATTGTGACGTCACGTTTTTGTAGCGTCAAACACCATAGTTATTTCTTAAAAATTTGCTGGAAAAATACTAAAATTAAGTTAGTCATAAAATCAATTAATGAAAGTGTGATTATTTTATTGTATTGAACAGTCGAAATAATTTATTTTTGATTAAGGTTACGACACATTAACTGACAAAATTAATTTCAAATCAAAATCTGTGTATTAAGATGCATATCGACTGCACGGTTGGCGCGATCGCGGTGGTTGGGCAACTGGCTGCCACGCAACGTGTCGCGGGTTCGATTCCCGCACGAAACAACTTTTTGTTGTAATCTACAGATTGTTGTTTCGGGTCTGGGTGTGATGTGTATGTGAACTTGTATGTTTATAATCGTAGACACGACACAGGAGGAAATCCTAGCGTTAACACCGTAAGCACGGGTTTGCGGACCACGAGCATGGGTAGCTCGCCGCCCGACCAGAACCAGCCCTGACCGGATAGTATCCCATAAAAAAACTACTAATATAGACCGGAAAATGTTAACGTTTTTAGAAATACATATCTGTAACTAAGAAGCTCGCGATGTTACAAGTTGACGGCGCGTCACGTTCCGCGCGCTTCTCAAAGACCCATCAGACCACCACAGATGGGCTCCAACAGGGCTGATGCCGATACGGAGCCGCGAGAACCTAACAGGTTACCGGGGCTCCGGCTCGACGTGCAGGAGAAGGAACGGGGTGGTTTTTAGTCAGTAAGAGTCTGACACTCCCTCCCGCCTCACCCAGGCGGGAGCAGTCATTCCATGATTTTCCCCCTTAAAAAAATGTATACAACTGAATTTTGAAGCAAATATTTTCAGCCGATTGAGCTGAAATTTTGTATACCTACACGTAATTTGCATGACTATAAATGATAAGCTTTACTTTCACTACCCTTAGGAGTACGCTGCGTATTCGAAGGCGTATCGGAGTGTGGCGTAGTGCACGGCGCATTGTACTGGTGTCTCCGTGGCGTATTCGCGTTGTCAGTCAGCGCTGTGCTCGTCTGCATCTTCAGTTGCATGTTGGCTTACCAGTTGCTCAGGTGAGAAAATCTATATTTACTATTAATTTTATAAATACGATAGTATGTGACTGCGACAAAACTGCGATGCGATGTGAATTCGCAATGCAGAAAATTACGATGCGATTTCGTGCGACAAGGCGTCTCCCAGGGTGACCATTCTTTCGACGACCGTCAACCGTACTAAACGTATTTTAAATTGAAAACTAGGTCGTGACATGGATCGTAAAAAGAAGTGTGTACTTCTGTTATTGCTTAGGAGATACAGGAAAAGAAACAAAGAAGATTTTGGGAAGATAAGATTTTGATGCGCGATGTGAATCAATTCGCAAGTTCTTGCGATGCGTAGAGGGAGTTCGCATATTTTTGTGTATGAGCCCATGTGTGTTTGTTCCTCCTTCTCATCTATAGAGCTGAAGGAAGTAGTTTGAAATTTAGAACTGGGGTCGATTAAGCAGCTGTAGCCAAATGCCATTTAGCGCTTGTCTACATGTAGAATAGAAAACCAAATTATATGGAATTGACGTAAATTTTGACACTTGTCAGTCTCATCCCCATACATTTAATTTTCTACTCTCTCTCTGTAGACAAGCGCTAAAGTGGCGTTTGGCTAAACGCCAAGGTCTAGAATATCCACAGAATATCATATAGACTACTTTTTATACCACGGGAATGGCGGGTATTGTCCTGGTAGCCCGGAGGTTTAAAACGCCCGCTTCTCATGCATGAGAGTGCGGACTCGAAACCTACGAACGGCAAGTACCAATGTGACTTTTTCCGATCTATTTGTACTTTCTAAGATACTAGCGGACCCGACAGACGTTGTCCTGTAATAATAGATAAATAACCTAGAAACGACTGCAGCGCCATCTGCCGGGCTGATTTGTGAATCTAAACCATTCCCAGATCCCCTTGAACACACACAAAAAACTTCATCAAAATTGGTCCAGTCGTTTGAGAGAAGTTCAGTGACATACACACTCACAGAAGAATTATATATATAAAAATTTAGACGCTACTGACAAACGGTGCAGGAAAACATCGTGAGGAAACCTAGGCTTATAATTTATAATAAAATTATAAGTTTGAACTCACCAACCCGCATTGAGCAAGCGTGGTGATTAATGCTCAAGCCTTCTCCGTGTTAGAAGAGGTTTTGCTCAGCAGTGGGCATTTATAGGCTGTTGGATGATGATGATGAACAGGTGAATCTGCTGCCAGAAGCTTTTAGATTATAGTCTGGAATAACACATGGCAACATTTTACCTTGGTACCGCAAGAAAACCCTCAAATCTTATAAAAAAGAAGATAATATACATATAGATGTTGTCGACATGTGGAATGTGGATTCGGCTATCATTGTGCCGATAGTCGTGTCGGCCAATGGGTTAATCCCTAAAAGCCTCGACATCCATCTCTGGAGGCTGGCGTTAGGTGGATGGATCAAGGGCCTGATACAGAAGGCAGTTCGCCTAGAAACGGCACGTATGAGGAGGTTTCTGTCTATGGCTCCTGGTCGGCTCCTATTTTTTATATTTTAAATATATATTTTTTTATATTTTGTTAGTATTTAATTTTTTTTTTTAAAACAAGTGAGTATATTTGACAGATTTTGGCGCTAAATTAATGTACAAAATAAATGTATTTAAAAATATAATTTGTACAGAATTTTAAATATCAGAAACAAATATTTAATTTCAAACAAAACCATTAAAAGTACACTACCAATGATAACTACAAAACAATGAATAACATCAATAAAATAGATTTGATTAAATAACTAATTAAAAATCTAAATGCAACCCACCAATCGCCCTATTTACTAAAACAACATTTAATAACAAATTCGCAAATATTTTTACTGCATTACAATTTTTCCGCAATTTTTTAAAAAGGTTCGACTGCAGAGCCGTATTATCCCTACGGCAAACTAAGCAAGTGTTTAGGGCGCCAGTTTACTGAAGGGCGACGCGAGACAAGTGTAACGAATTGCCTATAGAAAGACGGTGGCGCCTAAAATAAGTAGGGACGCCTATGACGAGCTTGCCTAGGGCGCTGTGTAGGTTTAATTCACATAACATCACGCCTTTTTATCCCCGAAGGGGTAAGCAGAGGTGCACATTTCGGCACTTAATGCCACTGTACAATGTAACACCCACTTTTCACTATTTATGTTATGAGTCCCATGTAATAGGGGGTGAGCCTATTGCCATATCCCGGGCGCATTTCCAGACTCCGTGCTAATAATACTTTGCCCGACTCGGGAATCGAACCCAAGACCTAGAATATTTCCTTAGTGGGGCAAAGTACTCGTGATGACTCTATTGTTGCTTAGGGTATAGTAATCGCCTTCCACCAGATTAGACATAGAAGACAATTTCTGCAGCAGTTAATTAATTTGCAAATGACATTTTGCTTGTCACTAGAGGCGCTGGTGTAGTATAAAGGCTCTATGAATTTTTGTGGAGATACAAGCCAACAATACTCTAAACCATCATATTACGATGAACTGGATGTGGTGTTAGTGGTGGAAGTATCAGAAGAACTCTGAGTATTCTCTAATTCTTCACTCTGAGCTACCATCTCGCTTATAGTCTGCAGTTTCCTGTTTATCGACTGTAACGCTATCTGCTGTATGTGCTTTCTATTTTCCAGCATTTTTATACCGTGTTTCAAGTCTGTCACCACCCATTTCACTTGGACATACTCCATTATATTCGGTACTTCGTACTTCAGCCTCACCTTTCTAACTTCATTCAACCTCTGAGCCAGCAAATCCGCTTGAACCTGTATCAAATCTCTCTCTTTGTCCAGTTGTACAGTTGACTGCGCCTTATTCTTTATCGTAGTCAGCACTTTGTTCAAATAGTGGTTCTGCTCCATCATCGCCTTCTTATGGATCGTTAGGTTCAAATTCGCGTCTCCCGTCAGCTTTTTTAGCTCTCCCAGTTGTTGCAACTTATGGTCTATAAGTTTCACACATTCTCCATTTTCAATTTTCAACTTCTCGAAGTCAACTGGTCTGAGACTTTCGCTTAATTCCGCCTTGACCTTGATTTGTCCCTTTAGTTTAGTAAATTGAGTGTTCAAAGTGCTGGTTCTTAGCCTGAGTTTACCTATCTGACTGTCTGATATCTTCACCCATTCAGTCATGAATCGTATCCAGATTTCGGCTGGGATCCGCTGAGCTATTTTGTCCCAGCCTTCAACTAAAACTTCTTGGTGGAACAGATTGCTCGCCTTGTCGATGTCGCTGACTCTCAAACCGATTTCTTCGAGCTGTGCTTTTAAGAGAGCATGTTGTCTTGCACCTTTCTTCCTTATTTTGTTTAGATTTGTGACTAGAACCTCCATTTCGGTGGACACTAGTTCCGATCTTTCTAGAACGTTGATTCTTGGCCCGGAGCCCAATATGATGGTGGTGCCAAGTTTAGCAACAGATTCAACTCTCTTAGTGGAGACTCTTGAAGGGCTTGTCAGCATTCTAGAGGGGCTTAGGAATGTTTCTTGGATACCGAATTTGGATAGTTGCGTTTTGATGTAACTTCCAACGTTCAGCGAAGTGTTTGAGCCCATTCTTGTGGCATATTCTAAGGCTTGGTAGACTCCATGCATCAATGAAGGCTCCAGTCTCATAATAGTTTTTTCTAAAATCTCATTTTCCAGTACTAGTACGTTGAGGCTGTCTTTGAGTTCAGTAACTAACTTGACAAGTTCAGCATCGCTTAGGACGTCCATGTCAGGTACTAGGCCACTGATGGACCTTGAATTTTGACTCATTACACTGCTACGGACGGCGGACTGCATTACACTCGACATCTTTACGTTATTTGCACAAAATTAGGATAATATTATACCTGTATGTTTTGGCGGATTTGTCATCTGTCTGCCGTGTGTGGATTTAATCATATGTGGTTGCTAGGTGACCGTTGCTATGGTGATATTTGGAATGACGTGTCTATTCAAATAGTTTGGTGGCCTGTTATTTGGTGTTTGACCTTCGTGGTTTCATATGGTAGGCGAACACGAATGATAATGGGAGTTTTCGAGGTTTTCGTGACTGGCGAAAGTTCTTAAAAATAGATGTTTCTAGTTTATATAAGGTTTTATATGTTTGCTTTGTCGTGCGAATTGCCCTTTCTGCGCCTAAAGATACTGCAGCGTTTTTTATGATCATCCTTTGCGGCTAAATAAAAATGACTGAATTATTATAGAAATAGTAGGTAATTGCATACATACATAACTTGACGCCTGGCTTCCATGGGGGTAGGCAGAGACTATGGAACGCCAATTACTACGATTCCTACATACTTCTTTCGATCCATCAACAGTCATCAATCTTGAAAAGATTGATGACTGCATGCTCGTCGGTTAAGGGTTCTTTTAATTTGGCCCTCTTTAATATATCGCCAATCTGGTCAATGTCCATCTAGGGCGCCCTCTACCGACGGCCCCATTCATATCTGCTCTGTATACTTCTTTCGTTACTCTACTTTCATCCATCCTTGATACATGTCCAAACCAGCGAACATTCCCTTTTTAATCCTTGTCACTACATCATCTTTTAAACTGTCAAACACCGCGCGGTCACCGGTGACCGCAATCTATTGTTCTTTAATTTTGTCTATAATGACGGTACTCAATGAGTTAAACCACACTTTTCTCTAATAACACTATTTTTCACTCGATCACTCAATTTTAGTCCACACATCCAATTTTAATAGGTAATTAGTCTAGTATAATCAAAACAAACAACCATAAATAAGCGGAAAATATCTTAGATCATAATTATAATTAACAATAATAACTAAAATAACATAAAGGTAATACCTGTAGAGTAACTTAAACTTCAAACAACATATAACAGATGAAGTCGGTTGAAAACTTAACACAAAAGTAAATTAGAAATTGCTCCTATAATTATGAAAAATACAACAAGAGCCCTTAAGAGCCCCTAGAAATATGGGTTCCTGAGATATTCAGAAACAAAACTGGAGTCTCTCTCATTTCCCATAAATATTCACAGTAGACATAATTGCGTTTTTTAAGTCCAATAAAAAATGTCAAGAAAATTATTTAATTTAGACTGATATTAGTCTCACGCTGACGGCACGCGCACCATTAGCGCTGTGTGAACTTGGTGGTCAGCGCTGATCACCGTGCGCGCAGATTCAAAACGCGTGCCGTCAGCGTGAGACTAAAACCAGCCTAATATTAGCATCAATCCATAATTACGGTAATCTCTTCTAAAAACTTCTACACACACACACACACACACACACACACATTTTTCAAATCGATTAATACAATTTGAAACTTCAGTCCGACCATTCCGAGTCCGATAATGAAGAGGTATCGGTATCTACAGGCACTTTGTCTCCTAAACTTGGCATACTCAGTAAAATCCGCAACTGTTTATGAGTACTTGTTACAGCAATTTTCTTTATATTTAACCTCGTCTCCAATCGTTTTATCCCATTAATCAATTCATTCTTTTTCTCTTTGACTGCAACATATTCGTTAATATTCGGTATATGATACGTCGCCCTCAACTTCTGTATCTCTTTTATCCTTTGTTCCAAATTCTTCACCTCTAATTCTATTACCTTGCTCTCTTTATCCCATATCACCGTCTGACGCTTCTTCTGCGTCGTCAATTTCCTCACCTTCGACAAGTACGTGTTTACGAGCGTCATAGTTTTCTTGTGAATCGCCAAGTTTAGATTTGCGTCACCTACCATCGCTTTCAGATGATAGAGCTGTACCTTCTTTGTTTCTAAAACCTTCACGGCTACTTGGTTCTCAACCTTTTTTTTGTCAAAGTCAACTGGAGTTAAATTCTTGCTGAGTTCTGCCTTGACGCCGATTACGTCCTTCAACTTCCTGTATTGTGTGTTCAATGTGCTGTTTCTAAGACGCATTTTGTCTATTTTCTTGTCGGTCGTCTTTGACCATTCCATCATGAAGCTAATCCATACCTCAGCGGGGATGCGCTTCGTCAGCGGGTCATGGCCTTGAATGATAACTTCTTCTTGGAAATCTTGTATTGATTTTTCCGTGTCGATAATCCAAAGTTCGCAACTTTCCAGTTGAGCTTTCAACAGTGAATTTCTTGTCTTACCGATCTTTTTCCATTCGCTTAACTCCTTACCTAGATGTTCCATCGTGATGGACAGTAGTTCGAGTCTTTCATTCAGATTGATCCTTGTTGCAAATCTGGTGACCGATGATCCGACAAGCTTGCCTCCCGAATCGGTTTTACGGGACATTCTAGACTGTCCGCTCCGCAAGTTTTCATTGTGTCCGAATTTTGTTATTTGGGATTTGACAAAACTGTCAAGGGTTTCGACTGAGGAGCCCGGTGGTTTATTGGTAGCGTATTTCAACGCATTTTGTACGCCGGTCATTAGCGTCGGGTCTAGCCTCATGATACTCTTCTCAAGTACTTCATTTTCTAGTTTTAGTATATGGACTTGCTTGCGAAGATTTTCCACGAGTTTAACAATTTCTTCATCGCTTAGAGTGTCTAGTGGGTAACAGCTGAGCGATTCTGAGTCGCTTGCTGCACTGCCGTAATACATTCTTATTGCGATAACGTTATTATCTTTGACTTAAAGATTTCTATAGATCGTTTGCTTCAACTTGCTTCAACTTTACTTTTTAAACTTGTTCTTAGAATCCTCTCCTTGACTTTTGATCTTGTCATGATCTGTCAGAATGTCAGTTGTTTAAATAACTATGATTTTAAAGTTCTGGAAAGAGGTTTTTCATGATGTAGACTAGGGCTGTCCAAACTATATACCCGTTATATTTATAAATCTATGATATACCCTCACGGGCTTTACAAAAGCTGGAGGCGCGAAATAATATTTTCAGTTGTACCTACAATGACTTTTAACATTGTATTCTTTACTCACAGACAAAACTTGTAGACAAATCATACACTGAATTTTTTTAGTGTTGTTGCATTTAAGATAAAGATTTTGAGATTACAATGTGGGCCGCATTAAAACAAGCCGCGCGCCACATGCGGCCCGCGGGCCTTTGTTTGGAGATCCCTGATGTAGACGACCAGTTTGTATGCTCTTAAATCTTTTATGCTACATTTTAGCATAAAAAAAGAAGTGCATTTTGTGATGGAATCAATCAAAATGATAAAATTCTACTTTTCCTTTCGATTGTATTATTAGCACTAAGTAGGATAATTCAGGGGAATATAACATAACATAATATCACGCCTTTTATCCCCGAAGGGCAGAGGCAAAGGCAGAGGTGCACATTATGCCACTGTACAATGTAACACCCACTTTTCACTATCTATGTTATGGGTCCCATGTAATAGGGGATGAGCCTATTGCCATATACCGGGCACAATTCCAGACTCCGTGCTACTACTGAGATTTTTTTTAAATTCATATGCAGCATTAAAAAACACAAATAGTGAAAGTGAGTGTTACATTCTACAGTGGCATTAAGTGCCGTAATGTGCACCTATGCCTACCCTTTCGAGGACTACCCCAATGTATGTATATATAGTACTATACATAGATAATAATAATGTTTTGATTTACTTTTTTTCCAGCCATGAACGTAAGAAGATGTACTGGGAGCAATTGGAGCTGCGTTGTAGATCGTTGTACCGACATTCTGCAGGGCAGGCCGCGCCGTCTGCTGGGAGACAAGTTCAGGTACGAAACTTTAACCATATTCCTGTAATAGCTACTTTGGCCCGATACCACTCGCTCTGCTCGGCTCCTATTCAAAGTCAAAGCATTTATTTCAATAAAACCATAATTTGGTACTTTTGAAACGTCGACAATCAAATACTAAATAAAAATAGTCTGTCAGTTAATCCGTCAGTGAAGCTAGGTGAAGCTAGGTGCTTATTCCAAAATCTAGATTCGAATGGAGAAGAACGAGCAAGAATCTGGCAACAATTTTGTACTCACAAGTGAAACAAGTGAAGTTATTTTTTTTATAATAACTAGCGTGAGACATACTAAATTAAACTAAATAGGCTCAGCCCCTACTACATGGGACTCATAACATAAATAGTGAAAAGTGGGTGTTACATTGTATAGTGGCATTAAGTGCCGTCATGTGCGCACCTCTGCCTAACCTTTCGGGGATAAAAGGCGTGATGTTATGTATACAGGGTGACTTGTAACTCGACGTATTCCTCGGGAGGTGATAATAGCACTAATTTCCTACAAAATTAGCCCTGAGGTCCCTGGTCCGAAAGTAGCTAGTTGCTGAGGTATTCAACATCTTCGGTTTTGGTGAAAAAATCCCGATCGAACTACAAAAACACCAATGAATAAAAACCTTTAGTTTGATTTAAGTGATTTTAGTATTAATTTGTTGTCAATACATCAATAAACATTTATTAATACTAATACTGACAGAAATATCCTTCGATTTAAAATAGCAAGTAAATTAGTATCAAATTATGTTTTGAGTCACTCATCTGGTCAATAGAAAACAGCATTTAGCTTAAAAAATTATATTACACAAACTATTAGAAAAACTTCCTTGGTTTATTATACATATTAGCTACCAAAAAATACTAAATTATTTATAAAATTCTCAAAACCGAATTCGTAACTTGATGATAAGTTAAGTGTAAAGCAAAATGGGCAATTTCAAAAACATTATTATTTACCTCTACAAAATTTGGTTCAAAGTGCTTCCCTATGATGAATACATGCTCGCAAGCGCTTCCTTAGCTTTGTAGCGGTCACTGTTGAAGTGAATACATCGAGTTACAAGTCACCCTGTATGTATGTATGTATGTATGTATGTATGTATGTATGTATGTATGTATGTATGTATGTATGTAAATTATGAAAACTATTTCATTTCAGAGCAACTGCAGTTGTTGTGCGCAGTGCCACCCGACACAGCCCGCCTGGGATATAAGTCTACAACACAGATTTTGGGCGCCAGGTAATTATTATTCTAATACTTAATATAAAAATGAAACGGTAATAAATGCCCACCGCTGAGCAAAGCCTCTTCTCACTCGGTTTGAGCATTGATCACCACGCTTGCTCAATGCGGGTTGGCGATTACAAACTTATAATTAGAAATTATAAGTCGGTTTCCTCGCGATGTTTTCCTTCACCCTTTGTCAGTGGTATCTATATAATCTTAGAAAGTACATATAACTTGGAAAAAGTCACATTGGTGCTTGCGCTTGGTAGGTTTTGAACCCGCACCTTCATGCATGAGAAGCGGGCGTCTTAAACCTCCGGGCCACCACGACAATCTTAGTTTTTAATAACTTTTAACTGACGTTATGAGTTTAGAAAAAAAATGTGGCGGACTCACTTAATTAACCTGCGAGGATCCTCGACGATTTTCGAAGTTGCACCGGGGCTCATAAATCATTTTGAATTATTTATTTTTATTATATTTAACTTGCAATTTGCACATGTGTGTGAAGTAGAATTATGCAACTAAAGGAGAATGTTCACGTAACTATGGAATTTCGTCTTACGTAGTTGCACAATAAATCTTTATTTATTATAGACCATGCTTATTATATTATCGAATAAAATCGTTAATTTTCCCATAAATGTCCGGGTTTTTAAGTAATTAGACAAAAACGAAAATAACCTAAAATTATGTTTAAACTGTCAAACATCGTGCGGTCACCGGTGACCGTAACCTATTGTTCTTTAGTTGTGTGTATACTAGCGCAGTGACTGTTATCAATCTCAAAAAACACAAACAGTGAGTGACTGATGTCTGCCGCTAGCCTAGAGATGGGCGATATGTATCGCACGCGACGCGTATCGATACAACGCTATGTGATAAACCGTTTTGTTTTGGTACACCACCATACGATATACCTACACTACACCGATTGGTAGGTACGTATTTATTTTATTTATTTATTTAAAATGCTTCATGCACAAAATGTACAAAAAGGTGGACTTAATGCCGCAGGCATTTTCTACCAGTCTGACCTTTGGGTGATGCAGAGAAGAGTAAATGGTAGGTGCAAGAGGCAAGCAGTGATTTTATTTAACAATGAAAGATAAACTAATATATTTCGGAGATATACATACATAAATAAATTTAATTATAATGTATACCTACACATGAGTACAATATGCCTACATACATACATATATACGTAATATATAAATATATACTTGCTTACTAATACACAGTGGATAGTTAGCGCGATGATTCAGCCAACCTCTTTAGGAAAAGCTCACGTACTTTCTGCTTAAAAGTTAATCGAGTTGAGACCATCCTGACATCCAGGGGGAGCGCATTCCACAGAAAAATTGCCTGTACGAAAAAGGATGAATGTAAGAAGTCAGTGCGATGAGTGGGACATTGGAGAAGACGGTTGTGAGAAGAACGAAGATTTTTACTGTGGTTTGCGCATAAGTATTGAAAGTAAGGGGATAGATAACTGGGTGAAGAAGGTGAAGAAAGAAAGGAGAATAGAGTGGTTAGCGCCCTTTGCTCCCTGCGCTGGCGTATGGGCAGCCACTTTAGTTGCAACCGATGTGCAGAAACATGATCGTATTTACGCAGGTTGAAAACGAATCGGATGCAGTTATTTAGAAGTCGGTCGAGCTTATTGAGGAGATCTGCATTCAGGTCGTAGTAGCAGACATCAGCATAATCGATGATAGGGAAAACCAAGGCTTGCACCAACATGGCCTTCGTAGCGGGAGGAAGCAAATTTTTTACGTGATACAGAGCACTCAATGATCCAGTAACCCCCTTGCATACATTTGTGATTTGAGCATGCCACTTTAAATTGCAGTCAATATGCAAACCCAGATTTTTGACGTCAGTACCAAACGGAATTACTGCACCATCAAAGAGCACGGCTGGTAATGATGCTCGGTCTATTCCACCCAGCGTACGGGAGCTACCTATTATAATAGCCTGGCATTTGCCGGGATATACCGAATCTCTCGGACCAGTTCTTGATGGATACCAGGTCACCGTTCATCTCCGAGATCGCATCAGAGAGTCTGTCAACACTGGCCTGACAGTAAAGTTGCAAATCGTCAGCGTATAGATGGTACGCACACTGAAGTTCAGAAGTAATGAGATTAATGAAGATAGAGAATAAAAGAGGTGATAGTATGCCGCCTTGAGGAACACCAGCCGTTAATTCGCGCCAACCTGATGAAGTATCATCAAGCTTGACAGACTGCTGGCGGGCCCGAAGATAAGATGAAAACCAGTTCAATGATTTGTCAGAGATCGTTAGATGGGAAAGGATGGCTAAAAGGATGTCGTGACTGACCATATTGAAGGCGTTCGAGAAGTCAACTAAAACCAAAACTGTGGCTCCAGTGCTCTCGAGACCAGTTCTAATATCGCCAGTCACCTTAAGGAGAGCGGAAACCGTGCTGTGGCCCGGCCTGAAACCAGATTGAAGGGGACTTATGAGCGAATTTTTGTAAATAAAGTCAGCCAGTTGTTTGTGGACACAGGCCTCAAGCACTTTGGAAAGGAAAGGAAGTATGGAGATGGGACGGAAATGAGTGGGAAGAGAGGGACTAGTGATTTTAGGAAGAGGTCGAACAAAGGCCCTGCGCCAGAGGGATGGAAAGATTCCTGAAAAAAGAGAAAAATTTACTATATGGGTTATTGCTGGTAAGATGTGACGTATCGTACTTTTCATCGTATGCCGTATCGCATTTTAATTCACATCACCAAATTCGGGTTAAGTTTATATATCTTAACCGCACAGGTCTTTTATTACATTGAAACAATACAGGCCTGACATGACATGATTTGTATTTAACTATAATTCATTTGTTATAACGGCCAAATAATTTTTCCAGGACGACAAACAATTCAAACAAACAGTACAATTGTACCTACTACTAGCAACGCGATAAGCGGGAACATATTCATATATGTACATATATGAAAGTGCTATTAAACTGCCCACGCGGGCCAGTTTAGCTTGGATACCTACGTTTCAGTTTTAACCCTTAGAGAGCTAATATTTTTAAGAGTTATATAATTCGTTAGTTAGGAGCCAACTAGAATGTAACGCAGTTATCTGGGCCCCACATGAGACTAAATATAGCCTCATGTTGGAGCGTGTACAAAATAAGTTTATTCGATTTATTTACATGAAGCTGTACGGGGTTTATCCTTTTTATCCACTAATGTATCCTACCCTGTTTATCCTAGGTATGGTCGGATATAATGAACTGAGGGTCAGGAGGGAACTCACACTCGTAACCTATATCTTTTCGGTGGTTAGGGGGGTGATACATAATGCGGATATTTTGGCCAGGGTAGGGTTGTGTGTGCCGGACGAGTATGCGACGCGTCGGCGACGACCGCGCCTACTGGCGGTGCCGCGAGCGCGCACTAACTTACTGAGCGACGCGCCTCTGACGCGCGCACTGCGCACGCTCAACCTCATAGCTGACGACGTTGATATGTTTTATTGCACTCTGAGTGAATTCACTAAAGTGGCACTTCGTAGCATTTGTTATGGTTAGTTAGTTAAAAAATTAGTTTGTAATTTAGATATAAGAGGCCTCAATACCGATTTGGATAAGTCTGTAAGGATATTGCTGGGAATAAAGTAAAATAAAAAAAAATAAATAAAAATTTTCTTTGAAATCATACCGATGTTTTTTTTTTAAATATCGATATTGGTATATTTTTAAAACATGGATACGACATCCCTAGCCGTCGCATCCAAATGCCGCCGCTCTGCCTGTCACATGTCATGCCTGACAGTTGCTTCTGCGTGAGACGGAATACAATTATAATAATTGTAACAATACTACAAAATACTAAATAAATACTTTGTAAAATGTATTGATACTTATTACAAATTATTTAGCTATTTATTGAAGTTGACATATTTCTTGTGATGATTTTGCCGAAAGGTTCTACTTATGTGATTCGTAAACACGAAGTTTAATTCGTAAGTTAGCACGGAACGTCAATGTCCTTGAAACGGAAATTCCATAGCAATTTTTATGTTACTATTAATCTTATCATCATAATTCCGGATACGAAAATACAATTCCTGAAGTGAAAAGGTTGTAAAAAATAAGAAAATTATTTTTATATTATTTTGATTTTTCAACTTGAAACTTTGCTAGACTGCTTTTGGTCAATCTCCAGATATAGAAGCAGATATCTTCAATATGTTTAATATTTTAAATATAAGCTAATAACTTTTCTCTTGTGCATGATGTGTTAGCCATTAATTGAGTGTTCCACTAGCAAATGCATATTGTAAACCGATTTGTTGTAATATGATGTGTAAACATTCGTTGGCTAGGGCTAGGGTCACCTAGATAAATAAAAAAAAACCGATTGAGCTGTAATTTTGTATACAAGTTGCATAAAACCTTGTTTTTAGAAAGATGTTAATTTATTTTTTATGTTTCAGGTCGTATAGGCAACCTGTATTCTCCTAACCCTGGTACAGGCAGGAAGACGTCAGCATGGAGCTGGTTCCCTTGGCCCAGGAGTAACAGTCAGAAGTAAGTAGTGTAGGTTTCATATTACCATGCTTCGGCATGAATCGGCCAGCTCGACCGGAGTGATACCACGGCCTCACTCGACATTGACGTGAAATAATACTTGCGTTATGTTTCGCTGTGTGAGTGATGATTCGGGAGGCCCAATTCTCCTTCCCCTTCCTCCCCAGTCCTCGAAAATCTAATCCTCAACACCCAACCACATCCTAATCCGCAATACACTTGAAGCGCTTCTGGTGATCCGGGTGTGCTTACCACCAGCGAATACGTTTGCTCGTTTGCGCTCTTTTCTATAAAACACTTATTTCCTTTCAGTTCCCGCTGCAGAATGGGCGTGCCCCAATCAGGAGACAGTGCGTATGGATTTTGCGAAACGGAAGCTGCGCAGACGCAACAGACGCAAGGATATGACGACAGATACCCTCACTCGTTTAACCAAACTCCGCTCAACAGAGCGCAGACATCAGGCACGTTTGCGCAAATACAAGGAAACTTTGCGCAAGGCTCTGGGAATTTTGTTCAGGTACTTAATAAAATTATCGATTCTAATACCTTTAAGTCTTTAAGTGTGGGAGAGCCATGCTTCGGCATTACTGTGTCGGCTCGACCGGAGTGATACCACGGCCGAGCAGAAAACCGACGTGAAACAACGCTTGCGTTGTGTTTCGTCGTGTGAGTGAGGTTACCGGAGGCCCAATTACCCCCCCCCCCCTGCATAATTTTTCCAATTCCCGAATCTCCAATAATCCTCAAATTCCTAATCCCCAAATGGCCGGTAACGCATTTGTAACGCCTCTGGCAACGCTGTATCCTTAGAGAATAGCACTGCAGTGGTGTTCCAGGTGTCCATGGGCGACGCCGATTGCTTACCATCAGGTGATTTGTCTGCTCGTCTACCGGCTTATCCAATAAAAAACATATATTTTAATGAGTTAACTAAAAATCCGCGAATTACTAACAATTTCAGAAACTTTGAATGTGGCCTACCGTATTTTTGTTCACCACACGGTGCGGCGCTAGTGTGAACCTCTCGTTCTTCGTCCAATAGGGAATCAACGAGTGTCCCACCATTGGATGTTCAATATTTGGCAGCTGATATGATTGGACAAAAATTACAATAGGCTAGTTTCCTAAATTTTATGTTAATGTCCATCTGGTAAATTATTTTAAAACATTAGACACGTATTTCTTCTTTTCTCACAAAATTTAATGCTTTCCACGATATATTGATTTGAAATGTCGTGTGACATCACAGCGTGCTATAAAATGTACCACGTTCTGACGTAACTACCTCCCACTCCTAAAGTTCACTCCATTTTATCTAAGTATTGTAACTTTATACGAGAAAATAATACCATATGTGTCTAATATTTTTTTCATTATCTAACTGACGGACTATTAGATTTTTAATTTTCTTTCCCTGGAAACTACCCAATTGCCTTACATTTGAGCCACATGGTGAGCAAAAAACATTAGCCTCCATTTAAAAGTAAATTCTATTTATTTACAGGGCCAAGCTAACTTCCCCCAGCCGAGTTTCTCCCAGGAAGGGTTTGGGGAAGCGAGCGGTAGCTTCGACGCGGCCACCGGAGTATGGGGACCTCCGCCACCGTACAGTCCACAGGGACGGAGTGGTAGCAGGTAAATGTAATATATTTATCTACAGCGCGTTCAAACAAACAAACAAATAAACAAATTCTTCAATTTTGTATGATTATGAGATTACTAATAACTATACTTTCTTTTCCAGACATCACCTCCATCATCAAGACCCCGCAGCGGCCACCCTCCTCCATCACCATCACATGGAGCATCGCACCAACATCCACGAACATCCATCCAACATCCAACCTCATACATGCGCTAGAAACAGCTACTTAATGCATCAAAACCTACCCCCAACCGAAATGAACCGAATAAACCCCGATTTAACACGAATAAACCCAGAAATAGCTCGAATGAACCCGGAATTGGCTCGAATGAACCCGGAATTGGCTCGAATAAACCCAGAATTGGCGGAATTTGCTCGAATAAATCCGGAATTGGCTCGAATGAATCCGGAAGTAGCTCATATGGGGCAGATGTATCCTCAGGATATAGCTGAAATGGCTCGTTTGCAGGCGGAATTGGCCCATATGCCGCCTGAAGCGAGGTTTAACACATTAAGGGGCCACTTAGTACCGTATAGGTGTCAGAGGTTGGGGATGAGCGCTAGTAACTTGCACAGAGATTGTAGGATCGATGATACCGTCGCTATTGAGTGCTTGCATCAGAAATCTGCGAGTAAAGGTTAGTATAAGATTAACTAAAAATCGCGGGTTACTCCCGTGAAAATACTAAGAAAAGCTCTACTAGTTTAGAACCACATAGGGGTTCTTCCTCATGAGCAGCGTGCGCGGTCTAAGTAGAGCTTTTCTCCGTATTTTTACATGGGTAACCTAGTTCTAGTCAATTTAGTATGTCTCACGATAGTTATTATAAAAAATATTTAGTTTTCCCCTAAACCTGTATCTTAATCAAGAGCAACTTAGCATAAGTCATTACTTAAACTAATCATGTATCTTAGCTCCCTAGTTTAGGGGTTCCTTAAAATTTAAGAGAAGTTGGTAAAACGGGCATTAATATATGTTGTAGATGCTATAGAGTATTTATAATTACTACTAGTTGTTTATTTTGTTTTATTTTCCTGCATATTACACAAGCCTATTTTTACTGATTCTCTACTTACCCATAGGTTGAGCGGGAGAAAATCCCATATGGCATTAAGTCCGCCTTATGTACTTTATTTTTGTGTGCATTAATAAATAAATAAATTAATGTCATATTCCAATTAATTGCTTGATAAATTGATTAACTAACAAAAATATAATTATTAAATCGAACCACTAGTCCTGGAGATTAGCGCCGTTCAAACAAACAACAAACTTTCAGTTTTAGTATTAATTTGATTGTTTACTATATAATATCTATTTGTTCAGTTTCAGATCAAAGTTCTGACTCCTGTCAGAAGCAAGGAAAAGAGAATTTGGGGTTCCAGAATGATAAGCATTCTCCTATCAGGTCAGTATTCATTTAATACGGTAGTTGAAAACTAGTCAAATTCAATACTTTTATTGAAACGTCAAAAACGATACTGTTCTATGAATTTTGTACGAAATACCATCTTATGACGTCATCATATTTTTGGGTCAAATAGCACTCTTATATTTTAAAGATTGCTAGAATAAATCTAAATTAAGTATATGGGCAACTCAATGAATGAAAGTGTAACTATTTTTCAATATTTAATTGGACTCTAAAATCAAAATAATTTATTTTTGACCCAGGAAACTACCCAATTCATTCACTTCGTTCCTTCATCTACTTCATTCAATCATTCCTTAGAATCAGTTTAGCATTTATAGTCATGAAACTAAACGTGTATACATAATTTCAGCTCACTCGGTTGAAGATAAAATTAATATAAAATCATTATTTATTTTCTCCAGGTCATCAATGCAAGACTGTCGCGCTGCCAACCAGAATGCGGAGTCCGAAGTATACTTCGCAGACGTCTCTAGTTGCTGCAATGTGTCTGTTAAAGTAAGTAGGCTAAGGTTCATCTAGGTATACAGATAAATAAAATTGGAGTGTCTGTTTGTAATATTTAAAATAACCGCTTTTTACTACATGCATATGAACACGCGATACATATACAAAAATAACATTTTTTTACAATATTTGTCTATCTGTCTGTTTGTTTGTACTGGCTAATCTCTGGAATCGCTGGACCGATTTTACAAGACTTTTATGGGCTGGTAGCTGATGTACTAAGGAGCAACATAGGTTACTTTTATTTTGGAAAATTGAAACAAATAAAGTTATGTTCTAAGATTCATATTCTACGTGGTCGAAATCGCGGGCAACAGCTAGTTTATAAATGTAGACTGTTACGAGTTTAAGTTTATAAAAAATATATTGTTTTTACATGAGTGTATATTGCTGAGCAAAGGCCTCTCACACGGAGAAGGCTTGAGCATTTATCACCACGGTTGCTCAATGCGGGTTGGCGATTTCAAACTTATAATTAGAAATTATAAGCCCAGGTTTTCTCACGATGTTTTCCTTCACCGTTTGTCAGTGGTGTCTTGATAATCTTAGAAAGTACATATAACTCGGAAAACGTCACATTGGTATTTAATTAATTTTGTTGTACTTACAGTTAAATTATTTAGTTTTTATTATATCTAAAGTAACACTTTATTTTCAGGCCGAATGCTGCATGAACGCCAACGTATCAGCCCTAGTAGGCACCATTGAAAACCATCCAGAGTCTACATCGGAGTCCGACACAGGCTCCTTCACCCTCACGCGACAACAGCGCCCCCAACCGCAAGTCGGATCCAAACGGAGACCACGACAAACTGAGAAACACATTAAAAATCAAGAAAAAATGAGACAAGTACTAAATAACTCTATAAGATTGACCGAACATCAAATTGAACAGCTCAACAATTCCATGAGAATGAACGAAAGAATTGAACGTGAACGAATGAATGAGACCAGGTTGAGTGAACGCATGAATGATTCCAGAGACCGGTTGAATGACAGAGACCGCATTGAACGCATAAATGATTGTAGGATCAGCGACCGAATGAACGAAACAAGGTTAAGTGAGAGAATGAACGATTCTAGAGATAGGTTGAATGAAGGAAGGGTATGTGAGCGTGAACGATTGGAGAGGTTAAATGATTCACGCATAAGCGACAGAATGAATGAGACAAGGATGAGCGAGCGAATGAACGAAACGAGAAAGAATGAACGAGTGAACGATTCCAGAGACAGATTAAACGACTCGCGAAACTGTGAGGTAATTGATCCGAGAATAGAAAGAATGAACGATTCTAGAATCAGCGACCGAATAAATGATTCTAGAATCAGCGACCGAATGAACGAAACTAGACTAAGTGAACTTATGAACGATTCGCGTGTCTGCGAGCGGATGAACGAAGCAAGAATGGAACGAATGAATGATTCTAAACTGAGCGACAGGAGTGACACTCGTCACAGCGACCGAATGAACGACTCCCGTCTTGAACGAATGAATGACTCGCGTCTTGAACGAATGAGTGAGCTAAACTCAAGCATTCGTATCGACGGTAGTCCGAAGATGCGTACACACATAAGTCCCTTACGTATACCTAGATCTAGTCCTAAGAACGTGCCTAAAGATCATCCTAGGCAGTCGAGTTCAGATTTAAACAAGCCAGATTTTAGGCAAATATCGCCTTTATCTCCTAATACGGAGGAATCATTGTTGTCTGATGATGATAGGCCTCAGGATCAGGTTTATTCGAATGACCCTGAGACCTCCAAGTGTTTAGGTCCTGATTCTCAATATGAGCCTGTGAGAGAGACTAAGGAAGAAATTTTGAAGACCAACCACCATCATTGTTATAGTGATACAAATACTATGGATTCTGGATGGCAGAGTGGATCTGAGAAACAGGTAACTGACTAATTCAGGATTTCGAAAAATGTTTTATTGTATTTTTTTAATTTTAATGACAAATTCCTTCGTAAAAAGAAACTTATTGCTGTTTTCGCCAACCATCCCCAAACTGGTAAAAGGTTAAAGGTTGGTAAAAGACAAAATGTCGTTAAACATCACCTATCTTGACTTAAGAGGCCCTTAAAATTTAGGAGAGGTTGGTACAAACGGGCATAATTTTCTTTAGTGTTATCCTACGTTAAATAGATATTGTTCAGTAAAAATAGGTTTTTCATATAAATATAGTGATTCGATTGTCCCTTTGTAAAGTGTTCCGTGTGCTGTGTTTAATTAAAAGTCGATTTTATGACTAAATCGTTCATTATATTCAATCGTTCACTTCAATGAGAAAGTAGGTTTAAAATAATCGTTATAAAAAATATTTTCCCTTGAGCCAAATTACATAATACTATAAAATCTTAATTCTCTAAACTTTTGCATAAATAATTCATTAAATGCGTCCATTTAGTTCGTTCATTGTCCACCCTTCATTCACCCTAATTTTTGTTGAACATTCATTCATTAACCATTCACTCTTCCATTCATTCCGTTCAATGAATAATTTGTGTCAAGAGTAAACTTGCCAATTTTCCGAATTTGACATAATATTATTAATTTCGATTTAATAATAAATTATGTAAAAATAATAATTGTAATGTAGTCGATGTGTTTTGATGCTCTTTAAATTATTGAGATTATTATTTTAATTTTTAAATTGGATATAAATAAAAACGAATTTGTAGGTCGCGTAGAAATGTATTAATGTAGAAGAACTTTCTTTATACAACTACCTATTATAAATTATAAATTATTAGATATAAATTGTGAAAATTCGTATATACTTTGATAATTATACTAAAACATGATTGAAGCATTTTCTTATAAGAGCGGTTTGTGAAAAAAATATTTATTAAGTCTTTGTTATGTCATGCGCTTTCATAATAATTTATATTTAGGTCCGTCTGTCGGTCCATTGAAACTATCACCTCGGTTCCTGTGCTATGATCATATTTTGACACTTTAAACAACATGTACGTAGTCATTATTTTGTTATACCTTAATCTATCCGTCCACCCATTCTGTTTATAAATCCATTCATTCATTATTTCATTCACTTAATTGAATGAATTTTATAAGTCGTATACTGAATGGTTGTCGATTTTTTAAAAGGCCAAGATACTTGCCAGCTTTGTTTTTGTAAATGAGTGAATGAAATTGAATTCATTCATTCATTCGTTCTTTTGAACATATTTACTTTAGTGACTCGTGTATTTCTTTATCATATACTTAGGCTATTGATTTCTGGGTAGCCAAACTATAAAAAAGTATTATTTTTGTTCAGAAACATGTTAGTTAACTTAAAATCGCGGGATACTTACATGAATATACTGAGAAAAGCTCTACTAGTTTCGAACCACAGAGGGCTTCTTGTTCATGTGCAGCGTGCTAGTAGAGCTTTTCCCAGTATATTCACGTGAGTAACCCGCGATTTTTAGTTAATTTAGTATGTCTCACGATAGTTATTATAAAAACAGAAACATGTTAATGTTGCCATAAGACGATTCTTTATTTTATTTTTGTTAAAAATCCATTTTAAGAGCAATAGTTTCTAAATTTTTTTTGTAAATATTTTTTATGAAGTAATGAATTAGTTCTATAAGTATTTTGTAGAGTAACTTTTTCTGTATTATTGTATACAGGGTGTAGTAATATTTTAATGTGATTTTTAAATATAATCGTTTATGTGTCGTCGAAAGAATGTATGAAAAGTTCATACATTTTCATACATTTTGTTAGTTTGTATGTTTAGATGTTTGCATTAAAATATTATTACACTTATAAGTAGTTGCTAGTGCCACTGTAATGCCATTATGGAATTGTTTTAATATTATAATTGTGTAAAAACAGACTGAGCTAAATTTTAACGTTATGACAAATTACTTCATTAAGTGTTGCTTATAATTATAATAATTTGTTACAGTTGTTTTCACGTGTTTTTCAATAACATAACATAACACACATAATATCACGCCTTTTATCCCTGAAGGGGTAGGCAGAGGTTCACATTACAGCACTCAATACCACTGTGATATCCAGTTTTCACTATTTGTCATGAGTCCCATGTAATAGGGGGTGAGTCTATTGCCATATATCGGGCACAATTCCAGACTCCGTGCTTTTTGAAAACAACCCAGTAATACTTTGCCCGACCCAGGAATCAAACCCTAGACCCCTTGCTCGTTTGTCGCACTTGCGACCACTCGGACAAACGAGGCAGTTTCAATAACATAAATACGAAAAATTATAACACAAGATTTAGTTCACTCTGTATAAAAATTGTCTATAACTTGAACATCCCTGTGTATATTCGTTATAGTAGTATTTTAAGTACGTTGTTTACATACGTTGTAATATTTAAGTTATCTTTAACTCAAATTAAAAGTTCAATAAATTAAAATTGTACTGTGAATGAAGTAATAATTATTTAGCAATATTTTCTTGTCTTTAACTCTCTTAGACGTTCACGTATGACTTCATCTACATATATAAATAAAAATCAATTTCCGTTCGTTACTCTCGCTCAAACTCGAGGACTTGTCAACCGATTTGGCTAATTTTGGTCTTGAAATGTTCCTGGAAGTCCAGAGAAGGCTCATAAGGTGGGAAAAACAATTTAGACTGTACGAAGTATGCCGCTATGCCGTACGGTCAGCTAATAAACCCATGTAAAAAATGAGTATAATTTTTTATTTCAGTAACAAAATTTTATGTGCTAAATGCCTAATTTTTATTTTAATGTCCGTTTTGTAGATTATTTTAAATCATTAGACACGTATTTTTTATTTTCTTACAGAAACGAATACTTTCGACGATATATTGATTTGAAATGTCGCGTGACGTCACTTCTATGTACATTTTATACGTAGAAATGACGATTTTGCCCTTAATTCGTTATATCTAAGTATCATTTTATTATACAACAAAATAAAAAAATCGAGTCTAATATTTTTTCATAACCTAACTGACGGACTAATTACATTTTTAATTTTCATACCCTGTCATCACCCCTATTCTACACTTCAAGACATAAATTACTCAATTATGATAAGATTACTTTACTCAAATCGGATTCCTAAAATTTTAAACTTAGTTTACTTCGAAAGAGAACGAAAAATCTATGCTAATACTGGGTGTAAGTGAAACGCTCCCGAAACGATGACAAAAGTAATTGTTTTTACAATTTGAATCATTTTAGTTTTTGTATTATTCATGCATCATTAGCCTTGAGCAGTTGATTACAAGTATTATCACATAAAACAAACATTTAATTCTTTACTTTTATGAAAATGAAATTTGCTTTCTACCATCACCTGTCGGCGTTTCTCGGGAGCCGTAGCGTTTACACGCCGAAAAAAAACTATTGTTTCCTAAAATTAGTGTCTCAAAATAATAGTTATGTAAAAGATCTACGATTTCATTGTGAAACGGCTAGTTTTACAGTCCGTATACTGAATTAGACTAATCACAATTTTAGATTATTAATGCCTTGTGCTTTTTTTGAGGGGCACAATCATATAATGACTTCGAGGCTTTCGGTGAGGTGAGAGGTACTGTAGTGTCAGACACTGACTAAAAACCACAGCGTTCAATCTCATGTTTTGAGACAAAGCCCCGGTAACTTCTCTATTCTGTAACTTTCGATTGTAAAGATCGAAGTGAACTCGACCATTGACGGGCGAGAACACGATCAAGCTCACTTCATTCGAATTGATATTAGCTGTAGCCAAATGCCATTTAGCGCTTGTCTACGTGTAAAGTAGAAAACCAAATTATATCGAATTGTCGTAAATTTTGACACTTGTAAGTGTCATCCTCATACATTTTGATTTCTACTCTCTCTGTAGACAAGCGCTAAAGTGGCGTTTGGCTAAAGGCCCATCTTACAGAAAAGTAATCCGCACCTCCGAAATCCTTTGCGTTATGTCTATAATTTTGGTTCTGTCAATCAATCTGTCAAATTATGAATGAACGAAATGAATTTCAAATTCACCATTCATTCATTCATTCATTCATTCATTCTCTTATTCGTTCGTTCTTTTAAACATATTTAAAGATTACTTAAAAACTGTAAAACTAGCTGCAAAGTCTATGTATTATTGACTATTTTTATTGATAATTATGAATAATAATGATATTGTACGAAATATAGTGATTTCATTTTAATTAATATTATTGTGTAATTAGATTATTATTAAATGTACTAAGGTTACGTTTCATTGCTATGTACCTATATTGTTAGATCGATTTAATGATAACGGTTCTATTAAAAGACTGAAATCTGAACCTATGTTTTATTTATCATCATCGTCATCATCTACAGCCCGTGGCAGTCCACTGCTGGAGTATGAACCTTGTCTACATTTTTTTTATGGAATAAGCTGATATTCGAGCAGTTGGATCACCTGATGGTAAGCAATCGGCGCCGCCTATGGAAACCCAAAACACCAGAGGTACAAGTACGTTACCGGCCTTTTGGGGATCAGGAATTGAAAGAATGTTGGGATTCGGGGATTTGGGAGATTGGGAAGGGGGTAATTGGGCATCCGGTAACCTCACTCACGAAAGACGCGCAGCGCAAGCGTTGTTTCACGTCGGTTTTCTGCTCGGCCGTGGTATCACTCCGGTCGAGCCAGCCCAGCAGTGCCGAAGCATGGTTCTCCCATAGTTAAGAGCCACTGTACAAAGTGACTTGTAACTCGACGTATGTTTCTCGGTTGGTGATAATACAACTAATTTCCTACAATGGCAATAGGCTCACCCCCTATTACATGGGACTCGTAACATAAAGAGTGAAAAAGTGGGTGTTACATTGTGCAGTGGCATGATATGCACCTCTGCCTATCCCTTCGGGGATAAAAGGCGTGATGTTATGTTAATTTCCTACAAAACGAGCGGTGAGGTCCTTAGTCCGAAAGTGGCTAGTTTCCGAGATATTCAACATTTTTGCTGTACCGCGAACCTGTTGGTTTTACCCAATAATGTTCTGTGGTTTTACCTTTCTTGGGTTTCACTGACTTTTTTAGGACTAATAATGGATATTGTGATAGTTTATAACTAATACTATACTGGTTGAAATGCTCTCATCCGTCCATAATCGCCTAAAGGTACGGATAGCGCGTACACTGGTACGCATATTCAGTTTATGCGAATCCGGAACGTCATGTCCATACTTGTACTACGCGTACATTCTTGGAGAACGCGGACCCTACGAGCTAGGTAGCAAAGCGAGTCGCCAATTCGCCATCAGTCGGTTTTTGGTCGCGAGACAAAACGCGTCTAAGAGAATGCACAAGACTGGGTACGCTGTATTTGGACGGCAAAATGAATAGACTTGAGTTCGTCTCGGAGTTTCAATAATGGAAATATAATCAGATTGATCCTACTTTATGAATTTCACCGGGTCATAGGGTATACCCTATGCTATAGCACCTACCCGAGCGTACGGCGCGTCGCGTACCGCGCGCGCCTCAAAGACCCATCAGACCATCACAGATGGGGCCCAATAAGGCTGATGTCGATTTGGAGTCGCGGAGAACCTAACGAGTAACCGGGGCTCCAGCTCGACATGCAGGAGAAGGAACGGGGTGGTTTTAAGTCAGTAAGAATCTGCTCCCGCCTGGATGAGGCGGGATGCATTCGATGAATAAAAAAATGCTATAGCACCTGATTATCGAAATGACAATTTGCATGGAAGGTAATTTCAAGTGAACTGAAAATTCTAATTGATGATTTAAAAAAAGACAAATTCTAAGTGATAAATGTTGCGACAGTTTTCAGTAACCAGCCTCCGAAACTTACGTTATCGTATGTTAAAAGATCGTCCGTGCTTCCAATTTGTGTCAAAATGTTCTAACTGTAGCAACACGATACGATTATTATACGATATAATCGTCAAAATCATTTGTGCTCGTGAGATTTAGTTCCTTTTACACGGTACATTCTCATAGAAAATTTTTGGTGTCGATATGAATACTTTCTCGATAGTTTTCGTGGTAGGCAGCGCCGTAACTAGCCTTCTAGGCGCCCGGTGCGAGCTTTCAAAATTGCGCCCTTAAAAATGTCCTTACCAGCCTTTGACAATGAAATGGACAAACGTGCATGAAAATATAACTGTTTATTGTTTAACAAGATATAGGTCGGTACTTAGTGGTTAAAATTAACTGATTGACTGCCTCGTTGGCCGAGAGGTCGTAAGTGCGACTGCTGGGCAAGGGGTCTCGGGTTCGATTCCCGGGTCGGGCAAAGTATTATTGTGTTTTAAAAAATTCTCAGTAGTAGCACGGAGTCTGGAATTGTGCCCGGTATATGGCAATAGGCTTACCCCCTATTACATGGGACTCATAACATAAATAGTGAAAAGTGGGTGTTACTTTTGTGTGCACCTCTGCTTACCCCTTCGGGGATGGAAGGCGTGATGTTATGTTATGTAAAATTACATGATAACTCCTAAAATCTAATTACTTACTTATGTTGGAACACACTGCTTTCATACCTTAACATTATTTCGTAAGAAGGTTTTATTGAGGTTAAATCTAGTGGGGTGATCGACGATGTAGCGATTCGTAGCTGAACACGAGGCGGCGACATGAGGAGACGACTCAGCAGCAGTGCCACTGACACTCTGGGCGAAAATATTGTGGCGCCCACTTGAGAGAAGCCATATTATCAAGAGTTAGTTTTTTGCTGATTCCAAGTAAAATTATATTAAGAATTTCATCTTTCCTTTAGCGTTACCCAGAGCTAACGACGCGGGCGTACAATTTTTTTATAGCTCATCTTTTTATATATTTTCTTAATAAATTTTTCTTAATTTTTTTTTTAATATTTTTATTCATTTTGATTTTTGTCATTCACAATTTTTTTCAAATTTGAATTTCTCGCACATCTTGTTTTTTTAATTTTCATCTATATTGAACATTTATTGTTAATTTTTGATCAACTTTCTTAAATAAAAAATATGCACAGAGCGTCTACGCTCTGTGCATATTTTGATGCACAGTTCTGAGGGTTTGCAAGGGAGGCAAGAGACTCCAACTTCAGACCTTGGCGCCTCCCAGAATTTGTCGCCCTGGGCCATCGCCCCATCACAAATCACTGCTCAGCAGTTTGCATGTTGCAATACTCTGTAGAACCTTCGTTGCATCAAAGTAGGTGTAATGTCCTGATTCAGTAGATCTGGGCGTCGTGACACGGCGTTGGTCACGGTGTAGGTACATGTGTCGGCACTGATACGTAACAGGTAGCTAATAAACCAAGGAAGGTTTCTAATAGTTTGTACGCTTAATGTAATCTATACTAAGTAATATTATAAAGGTGAAGAGTTTGTTTTTTTGTTTGTTTGTTTGAACGCGCTAATCTCAGAAACTACTGGTCCGATTTGAAAAATTCTTTCTGTGTTGGATAGCCCATTTATCGAAGAAGGCTATAGGCTATAAAATATCACGCTACAATTAATAGGCGCCGAGCAGAGCGAGTGAAACTGCGCGGTAGTAGCTAGTGTAATATATTTTTTAAAATCATTCCAGTTCTCTTTTGGCCAAAGAGTGACTCGAAACAAAATTTGATACTAATTTACTTGCCATTTTAAAACGAATGATATTTCTACCAGTATTAGTATTGCTAAATGTTTATTGATGTATTGACAACAAACTAAAACTAGAATCACTTAAGCAGTAGGTTATTTTATTTATTGTCGTTGTTGTTTTATTATTTATTTTCAACTTCATACAACAAGTGTGTACAGGTGGACTTAATGCCTTGGGCATTGTCTCCCAGTCAACCTAAGCAGTGCAGAGATGAAAGTAGCTATTTGTCACTTTTGTAGTCAAATTTGGATTTGTTTGACCAAAACAGAAAATGTTGAATATCTCGGAAACTAGCTACTTTCGGACTAACGACCTCTGGACTAATTTTGTAGGAAATTAGTTGTATAGTCAACTCCCGAGAGGGATACGTCGAGTTGTAAGTCACCCTGTTTAAGAGGGGATTTCCATAATCTCTCGCTTGATAGGCAGGTTGGACCGCAGATAAAAGGTTCAGGTTTATCAGAGAGCGCTGCTGCCCGGTCTTTGTCAAATGTGCAGTCCCTTAATCGGGTATACGACAAATGTATTCGATTGGATTCGATCGTAAAATAAAACGCATAAATAATTTTGATATTTTCTTTTTATTGTTTAATTTATAGTTGAATTCCTAAACTTAAAGTTAGGCGTAGGACCCTTTTTGCAAATAAACTTCATAATACAGATTCATAACTACTCAAGGGATTTTTTTATATTTGATGGGTCGACGTTTGACCTCTATCTCGCCTGGTGATAAGCGATGACGCGGTCTACGATGGAGCACGTCGTCCCATAAGCAACCTGTTCACTCGGGCCTTGAAGACACCCAGGTGATACTACTCAGGAAACACAGACTCTGGCAAAGAATTCCTCAATCGTACCAAAACTGAGAATATTTTAAAATAATATTTAATATTCTAGTTTTCGTATATAACGTGATAAAGATATTAAATTCTATTTTTATTTAGATAAGTGTGTTAAGTTTCTATAATAAACAATAATTTGCTAACATATTTTTATCAAGTACGTACTGGCTAAAGCTGTGCTTCAGCATATTTGTAAGAAGGGTTCTAAGAAAGCTAAGTTAAAATCATTAACACAAAACGTGACAGTGAGTGTTGCAAGCACCAAAAAAGTAAAAAAAAAATAAAAACTATTTTGACAAAATAAAAACAAAAATATGGCGGATGACACATTATTTAAAAAAAAAATTAAATAATTCTAATTGAGTACCAATGTGTATAGTAGGTATAAACATATATAATTTGTAGAATATCTATTAAAAGTATTAACAAAAAGAGATAAAAATTAATATTTTGAGAACATGGTTTTGGGAGTGATTCTCCACAAAATTCTTGTTGTATGGTAAAAAGCGAAAAGGACTAAATATATCTTACAAATAAATGTAGGGTTTACTAAAGAATTAATATTCACAATAATTGATTGGTCCGAAACTAACTATTGAACATTTATTTTTAAGACTAGTGGACTTAATGCATTGCATTATATTGAGATGAAACGCACATTAAATATTATTTTTTAAAAAAGTAATGGTAGATTTTGTTGCTTGTTCTCATAACATAATCGCTTTTTATCCCCGAAGGCGTAGGCAGAGGTGCACGTTACGGTACTTAATACCACTACTTTTTGCATCGAGTAAACGAGCTTGAGCAGAAAATACAATCAGGTAAGTTAATTGTTATGCAGATGACAAACCAAAGATTGATTCCGCACAGAGACAGTAACCATTGGTTGTCTAGAGCCGACTGAGTTACAAACGATATGACTTCGTTACAATACATCACTACATAGTATAAAACAAAGTCGCTATCCGCCGTCTATCTGTCCCTATGTATGCTTAGGTCTTTAAAACTACGCAACGGATTTTGATGGGTTTTTTTAATAGGAAGACTGATTCTTAAGGAAGATTTATAAGAATACATAACATACATAACATCACGCCTTTTATCCCCGAAGGGGTAGTAGGCAGAGGTGCACACAGAAGTAACACCCACTTTTCACAATTTATGTTATGAGTCCCATGTAATAGGGGGTGAGCCTATTGCCATATACCGGGCACATTTCCAGACTCCGTGCTACTACTGAGATTTTTTTAAAAACCCAGTAATACTTTGCCCTACCCAGGAATCGAACCCGAGACCCCTTGCCCGGCAGTCGCACTTGCGACCACTCGGCCAACGAGGCAGTCAGGCCATTTATAAAAATAATGCATGCATATTGCAGCCGTGCGAAGCTGGGGCGGGTCGCTAGTACTATATTTAAGCATATATGTTGGAATGGGCCGGCTCGACGGGAGAGATACCACGGCCGAGCAGAAAACTGACGTGAAACAACAGTTCCGTTGTGTTTCGTCGTGTGAGTAGCCAGAGACTCAATTACCCCCTCTCACCAGTCTCCTCAATTCCCGAATCCTCCACAATCCTCAAATCCCCAATTCCCAAAAGGCCGGTAACGCACTTGTGACGCCTTGTTTCAGGTCCATGGGCGACGCCGATTGCTTACCATCAGGTGATCCATCTGCTCGTTTACCGGCCTTATGCCTTATATATATAACAATAGCTACTGTCTCTGTACGGAATCAATCTTTATGTTCATAACTGCGTATTCAATTGATCTTTCGTTTCTTTGTTTTAATAAATAATGTGCGCCCATTTGACACTGGTACTAAATCATTAAAAACTAAACTAAATTAATTACGTCTGTCTTACACTTACCTACGTTATATTTTAATTAAAATCACTTTATTTTAATTCTATCCTCGTTTTAGTATCTACGGAATGGTTTAGATTAGAGCAATAATTATTTATTAATAAAAATAGAACTGTACTTCTTTTTATTGGTTATTTGGCAAATACGTACGTAATAATTATGTATATATAATATATAAAAAAACTTTAAAATTGTAGTCGTTAAAAACAGTTCGAAATATTGCCGTTTAACAGCGCTAGAAGCGCCGCCAATTAAACGTCATTCGTTTTTTTTTAATGAAATCACTAAATTGGAGTTCTAGTCTTTTGAGATGTAGTCGAAATTTTTTAATAATTTTATTATTGCCATTTCTATTTGAATAGGAGTAGCAGACTTATCAGAAGTAATAGGCTACTGGTTAGGGTGCTAGCTTTACTTAGAACTAAGGGATCTTGATACACTAGAACATTCTTGGCTGTATGCTCTGCTACGGTAGCTGGTGTTCCATCCATGTCTCCTAGACGCTGGTTCGCTACCTTCAAGTTCCTTAGGAGTGCTAGGACGTCTTCTGTAAAAAAAAAGAAATATAATAATAGGTTAGTTTGAGAATGTTAATTGAAAGAAAGAAGTATACAGAGCGAATATGAATAGGGCCGTCGGTAGAGGGCGCCTTAAACAGACATATACTGACCAGATTGGCGATATATTAAAGGTAGACCAAATTAAAATATCCATAATCTCTACCTACCCCCATGGGAGACAGGCGTGAACTTATGTATATAATTGAAAGAAACAAAGAAGACTGCCTTTATATCGCATTGGGTATGATGTATTTTTTATGGCATAGGTCGGGAAACGAGGAGACGCAGACGGATCACCTGATGGTAAGCTATCGGTATCGCCTATGGACAGCCGAAACACCTAGGCGTTAAGACCTAGGATCGTTGGGGATTCAGGGATTGGGGAGATTGGGGAAGGGGAGGGTAATTGAGCCTCTGGTAACCTCACTCACACAACGCAAGCTTTGCTTCACGATTTTATTTTTATTAGTACTGCTACTCCCATTTTCTTTCATCAGGTCCTATTGGAATCTAGAGATAGCATGATGTTTGAACTTATACTATATTTTTATTCTTATATACTTATACTTATATTACGACGCCGATTGCTTACCATCAGATGATCCGTCTGCTCGTTTACCGGCTTATGCAATAAAATAAAAAAAAAATCCTTCGAACCTGCATTAGCATTCTGTCCCTCTTCATAGTCGACCTTGATGAAAGTAGTAAGTGACACCTCATAGACCTTGTTCGCATCACTACCGGAGCTGATGGCGCGTCGTTTCCGGCCGTAAGCGATCTGACCGTTACTGCACTGTACCTGAAAATATTATTGAAGGATTAAATAATCTGTTTGTATAACCATTGCTGGTATTCTAGGTCTGATCTTATACTATTATATAAAAATAAATCAAATAAAATTTTTTATTCATAATAACACTGGTCAACAGAGGTACAAAAATATCTAAATTAAGCGACAAGATCTTAAAAATAATATGCCTATACTGGGAATATTCCTGTGTCACAGGCGATAGTAGCTCTAAAAATAATGCTAATGATAGGACAACTTATTTGTAGTATATTTAAAATATTTCATTTAATTTTCAGAATTAAGGTTCCTTCCTACCTTACTGTTTAATATACTATAAATAACACTACATACATACATATGATACACTATAATGATAAAATATAAAGCGGAAGAGTTTGTTTCTTTGTTTGTTTGTTTAAACGCGTTAATCTCCATAAATACAAGTCTGATTTGAATAATTCTATTTGTGTTGGATAGCGCATTTATCGATGATGGCTATAGGCTATAAAACATCACGCTACGACCAATAGGAGTTGAGCAGAGCGTGTGAAACCGCGCGGAAGTTGCTAGTATCTGATAAAGAGCAATCTAAACAGATAAATGAAATTGGAGTGTCTGTTTGCAACAATCGTTTTTTAGTATATGCATATGAATATACATACGATACACATACAAAAATAACACATTTTATAGTTTTTGTCTGTCTGTCTGTCTGTTTGTACTGTCTAATCTCTGGAATGGCTGGACCGTTTTTGACGGGATATTTATTAGCGAATAGCTAAAGTACTAAGGAGTAAGTCCTCTCTTACTTAGCTTGATTAGGTCACATATCTTCGCTTGTTTAAAATTTAAGATCACCCATCAATTTCCAACCCTCAACACCAACACTCACCCCCTGGCATTTGTCGAGGCAAACGGTGACCGTGCCTTTGAACTGCACATACGAAGTGTCAGGGAACTTGAACGCCTTGAACTTGGCTGTCAGGGTGTCTCCATCTGACGTCACGAAGTTGTCAAACAGGTAGGTGTCTACTGAACATCTGGAATTGGAAATTATAGAACATTTATTACATGTTTACATCCTTATTATATATTATAGGATTCATAACATACTGCCTGACTGCCTCGTTGGCCGAGTGGTCGCGAGTGCGACTACCGGGCAAGGGGTCTCGGGTTCGATTCCCGGGTCGGGCAAAGTATTACTGGGTCTTTAAAAAATTCTCAGTAA
This sequence comes from Spodoptera picta, assembly GCA_038387885.1. NCBI lineage: Eukaryota > Metazoa > Arthropoda > Insecta > Lepidoptera > Noctuidae > Spodoptera > Spodoptera picta. The sequence continues at coordinate 82,036 of JAZHFQ010000445.1, forward strand.
TAGCACGGAGTCTGGAAATGTGCCCGGTATATGGCAATAGGCTCACCCCCTATTACATGGGACTCATAACATTAATAGTGAAAAGTGGGTGTTACATTGTACAGTGGCATTAAGTGCCGTAATATGCACCTAAGCCTACCCCTCCCCCATTAAAAAAAAAGCCTACCCCTCCGGGGATAAAAGGCATGATATTATGATATTACTATTCTTGGCGTCGGGTGTCGTAGACCCAACCTTAGTTCTTCCTTTTTTGCCTTGGACTGCAGATTGGGGAAAAAAGTTTTAAAAAAGGGAAAGAGAGACCGGGTAATAGCGCTTTGTGATAAATCTGACTTTTAAAACGTGTGATCTATGATAATTAGTTAGGATAAACCACTATTGCACTCATGTGTAGGTATATATTATAATTATATTTATTTATGTATGTATATCTATACGATTATATTTACGTATTTTATGTACGCTTTTGATACCCTTTTATTAATTTGGATAATTACCACTATTTCTCATAACAGTTTTGCAGCTTACCACCTACCACGTACATTTCTACACTACCCACTTCCTTATGCAATTGTATAAAACTTAAATAAATAAATAAATATATCTCCGAAAAATGTTAGTTTATCATTCATTGTTAAATAAAATCTCTGCTTGCCTCTTGCACCTACCATTTACTCTTCTCTGCATCACCTAAAGGTCAGACTGGTAGAATATGCCTGCGGCATAAGTCCACCTATTTGTGCATTTTGTGTATGAAGCATATTGAATAAATAAAAAAAAACCCTTTTGACAGTGGACTGACACGAGCTACCGATGTTGTTGTTACTGTAAACCTTGTGCTTCGAACAGTGCACAATGGTCACCCGATTTACCAGAGTCAGTTCACCAAAATATAATGGCCCATAATACACCTGGAACACCAGAGAACTAACAGATGCGTTACCAACTTACCCATTCAATATGATAGTCTCCTGCTGTTTCCCCGTATCAGTGACATGCATATAGTTGACCAGTAGACCGTAGATGGGAGCCGACTTCTCATTCAGGAAGATTTCCATGGTCAGAGGTGTACCAGGTGTCACTGAAATCTCGCCGGAGACCCTGAAAATTTGAACAAAGACTTTTAAATGTTTGGCTGTAACTTTAAGTCACTTGATGTAATCAGAAAGCTTGGTTCTTAAACATGAAAATCTAATTCTAATCTAAAAATAACCACGGAAGACTACTGTAGGGTTTTTTATGGCATAAGCCGGTAAACGAGCAGACGGATCACCTGATGGTAAGCAATCGGCGTCGCCCATGGCCACCTGGAACACCAGAGGCGTTAAAAAGTGCGTTACCGGCTTTTTGGGGATTAGGAGTTTGAGGATCGTTGGGTATTCAGGGATTGGGGAGATTGGGGAAGGGTAGGGTAATTGGGCCTCCGGTAACCTCACTCACACGACGAAACACAACGCAAGCGTTGCTTCACGTCGGTTTTCTGTGAGGCCGTGGTATCAGTCCGGTCGAGCCGGCCCATTCTTGCCGAAGTATGGCTCTCCCACACTTAGAAGTACCCATGTCCTATGTCAAAAAGAAAATCAGGGACGAAACTATTCGTAAGTGGCAGGACAGGTATACCACCTCAACTACTGGGCAGGTAACTGAAACGTTTCTCCCAAATGTCCATGAGGCATATCGTATAGTGAGATCAACAAAGTTGACACCTGCCCAAGTTCAGGCGTTGACTAGACATGGAGGGATCGCTGAGTACCTGCATCGGTTTAAGCTAAAAGAAAGTGCAGGTTGCGAATCCGATTCAACTATCAGTGAGTCTGTATGGCACATTATTCTAGAGTGTCCTCGTTTTCTGGCCGTCAGAACCAACTTAGCTAAATATGAGGGTTCAAAACCAAAAAAACATCAATGATATTCAGGTATTGATAGTGAACCGACGGGGATTGGGAAACCGTCTCCTTACTACATGCGGTTGCAGAAAGAATTATCAGTTATCTGTTAAGTGTATTTCATATTGAGTTTGAAAATATAACAACGAATTTATATTATAACTTTCGCGGGACATACTAAATTAATTATATAGTAAACTAGTGGACCCTAAGCCGATGTCCTGCATATCCTTTTGAAAGTATAAACAAAAATCATTCAAACTAGTTCAGCCGTTTAGGGTAACTAATCTAGATACCGACTGCAGCGCCATCTGCCGGGCTGATTTGTGAATCTAAACCATCCAGGGCGCCTCTCAAACGCGTACAGAAAAAATCATTTAAATCGGTCAAGCCGTTTAAGAGGAGTTCAATGACATACACACGTACAGCAGAATTATAGATATAAGGACTATAAATACTTACGTAATTTATTGACAAGGAACTCGACTAGTTTCAAGCCATGCTGGAGGCTCACATCCATAGGCAGTATTCCGTGCCACATATGAGCATCTAGCATGGTTCGAAACTAGTCGAATTCCTCGTCAAATAATTACCTGAGTAAGTCGAAAAATATAATAATTAGTAACAGTGTATTTAGTCTTTGATGTACCTGATTAACCTCATGTGCACGCTGTAAGTCCTCGAGGAGTTCCTTCGACTTCAATCGTCCCATTTTTGACAAGTGAGTCTGAGTGAGGAAATCTAGCTTGTTCCGTAAGCAAAGATCAGAATATTTAATCTTAAACCACATTACTTACTGTTTTCCATTCTGCTTTACAATGGCACCTAGAACAGGTTCGGGAGCCTTGCCTTCTTCGTATCTGGTGATGTTCAGGACGCTGGAAGAAGCAATATTAGACTTTGAACGATTCATATTCATATTCATTTATTTGCATACCATAAAGTGAATAAGGTGTTACAATACTCTTAAAGCTAAGTAATTTATGGACCCCGTAAGGGCACGGCAACATTTGATAAAATGAAGTTTCTTTAAATATAGTTGACATGTTATCATCGAATATCTTGTAATCAAAATGTAACATACATTTATAATCGAATTTAAATTAATCAATAAAAATCAAAATGAAGTTGTTACAATCAAAGTAAAATAATTGAAGTCATAATAAAATTAAAATCAAAATAAAATATGTAAATAAAATTATTGTTAATTAAATTGAGCAAAGACAATCAAATAATTATAATCAAATCAAATTAATCAAAATCAAATTATCAGTAGGTAGATATCAAATATCCACAGATATATGGAAATCATAATAGGTATCACTTTAATTTTTAATTTATATCATCATAGTTCTAGTAATAGCTGAACTTATATCTGAGGTATCTATAAATGAGGTACTCACTCAGGCTCATGGAAGTCCAGAGGGAAGGGAGGGACGTCCCTCTTGGAGATGTAGCGTAGTTTGCCGGCGACCGAGCAGCGAGCCGTCAACATCTCGACATTGCCGGCAGCGTCCTCTATCACTATATTACGGTAGAAGGAACGTTTGCCCTGAAACATTTAATAAAAACCATTTTTAAACATCCTGAGTAATGCTGAACATATAGCTACCCAATGGCATCACTGTAACTGTTCTACAGTCCCACTGCTAAAGAGGTATCCTTTCTAGGCGGATTTGCTGAAGGCGGATGAGAGATTTTGAACTTGGGCAGCTCTTTATTCGAGCTTTCGAGCCAGCGACTGCCGGGCAAGGGGTCTCGGGTTCGATTCCCTGGTCGGACATGGTATTACTGGGTATTTTAAAATCATTGTCAGTAGTAACGGAGTCTGGAATTGTGCCCGGTATATGGCAATAGGCTCAACCCCTATTATATGTGACTACATAAATAGTGAAAAGTGGGTGTTACATTGTACAGTGGCCTTAAGTGCCGTAATGTGCACCTCTGTCTACCCCTTCGGGGGTAAAAGGCGAGATGTTATGTTATATTCTTAAGTATTAGGTAGGTACTTGTTTTAACTCACCGTGCCAGTCTGCAATATTCTGGTGACTCCACACTTGTGATGGTCCTGCAGATCCAGGACGAACATGGCAGTGTTCCCATCCATCTCCGGGAGACAGGGCTTGTATTCTGTAAAGAAATCAAATGAGAATTAACAATTGCAAAACGACATTGTTTTCTTTTTTATGGTTTAGGGAACAGAGTGTATAGTTCCCGAAGATCGGAAAAGGAGGATCCTTCGTCCAGGCGAGGTGATCGAGCCTGGCGGGCTTTCTGCCCAATAGTTGTTCGTTCGTTGGGATTTTCTATCCGTGTTAATTTGTATGTAAACTTTGCTTGTGCGATGTAGGATTTTTGCAACGTCTTCCGTTGACATGTACCATGTGTCGCCACAATGGCATAGGACGTAAATGAGCAGACAGAACATCTGATGGTATGCAATTGGGCCCATGGACACCTGCAACGCTAGAGATGATAGCGTTGCCGACCTTTTGGGGCTTGGGAGTTTGGAAATAGGGGATGAGAGGGAAAATTGGGCCTCCGGTAACCTCATTAACATGACTGCATATATCGTTGTTTCTCGCCAGTTGTGTGTGAGGCCGTGGTGTGGTGGTATCAATCCGGTTGAGCTAGCCCTTTTGTGTCAAAGTATGGCTTTTCACTTTCAACAGTCCCTACCTAGCAACTACAAACTATAAAATAACTAGCTTTTTTTATTTAAGGGGGGAATATCATCGAATGACTGCTCCCGTCTGGGTGAGGCGGGAGGGAGTGTCAGACGCTTACTGAATAAAAACCTCCTTCTCCTGCACGTCGAGCCGGAGCCCCGGTTACCCGTTAGGTTCTCCGCGACAAAATAACTAGCTTGTGTCAGCGAATTCGCCCGCGTTCCTGTGGGTTTTTAATCCTACAGGAACATCACATCAACAGCCTATATATTTGGTCAGCCACTATTGACTTTTTATACCATGAGAACGTGGATGAAGTCGCTAACAGAAGCAAGATTATAATATTATCTTTAAAATCCCTGATTCTGATGCAGCTAAATACTGTTATTATTCCTTGAAAATAGTTTCCTATTAGCAGTCAAAGGCTTAAGCAATATAAGGAGTTTTTTGGTAGTATTTTCATACATCGGGTTACATTATCGAAATTTTTACTCGGTTCTCTGTCATACATCGGGTTACATTATCGAAATTTTTACTCGGTTCTCTGTTTTCTCTCTTATTAAATATAGCCTATGTCGATAATCGATATCGATATCATCGATAATGTAGGATTCCAAGGGAAAAAGAAATTTTCAAATCGGTCCGGTAGTTTCGGAGGAGATTCCATTCAAACAAACAAACAAAATATCAAATCTTTCCTCTTTATACTATTAGTGTAGACTAGATTATAATTATCTCTCAATCAATAACACAAGTCGCGTAGGAGTCGTGATGTCGGTAGACTCGAGTAATTAATACAGACGATCGCTTCGATACAATGCATTACAATATCATATGTGGCAGTACACTGGGACAATCTTAATGAATAATTTATTTTAATTATTTATTAATAAGAAAGTCAGGGCGCTTGTTTGTTTATAAATCATTTATTAATGTAACATGACGTCTTTGTTATGAAGGAGTTGAGTAAAACACTACTTCTGCTCTTTTAATGGGTATTATGATAACACTAATACTTTCGATTTTGGGACAAAAGCGAGATATAGATACGGTTATACCTACTAACTATATTCGCTACTCGACTAAAATATAAGGCGACCAACTTTCTGAAAGTCCAATGCGGGACTTTTTGTAGATAAAGTTTAGTCGGTACACCAACAATGGGGATGATGACAGGGTATGAAAATTAAAAATATAATTAGTCCGTAACTTAGGTAATAAAAAAATATTAGACACGTATTTTTTTATTTTGTTGTATAATAAAACAATACTTAGATAAAACGAATCAAAGTTTAGGAGTGGGGGGCTAAAACGTCATTTCTTAGTATAAAATGTACTGAGAAGTGACGTCACGCGACATTTCAAATCAATATATCTTCGAAACTATTCGTTTCCGTAAGAAAATAAAAAATACGTGTTTAATGTTTTTAAATAATCTACCAGACGGACATTAAAATAAAAATTAGTCGTCTACCCTATTACATCGGATCGAAGTGCAGGAGTAGGAACGGGGTCGTTTTCAGTCAGTAAGATTCTGACACTCCCTTCTGCCTCACCTAGGCGGGAGAATTTATTCGATGATTTCTCCCCCTTAAAATAACGCCTAGGTACAATTACATAAAAACATGAAACTTAAAACAAAAGTTATTTAACTATTAATAAAATCGTATTTATCTCTAGAGGGACACTTTTTAACAAGTTCAGGATTCTTATTGAGTAGGTATGTCATGAAAATCTTTGCAACTTTCCCATATTAAATTTAAGTACAGGCAGAGTTCGTAGTGTTTTCACTTTTAGTGATGATTTTCCGATCTTCATTTATTCGCGCTGTTGTTAGTGCGCGTGTGTTGGTGTCGTGTAGTATGAAATGAAAAAAAAATAAATAGGTATGTGGGACTTGCGGGACGCATCTAACGTTTTACGGGACTATTTTATAAATTATTTCAAAGCGAGATTACATCTAGCATTACGGGACGGTCTTGCAGAATACGGGACGGTTGGCTGCCTCACTAAAATACAAACGCAGTGTGAACAAGACATAGGTATAGGGAGTACAGACTACAAAGTCAAAGGCACTTTTGAACGTCAACAAAAACAAACAAAAAGTGAAGTTAGTTACTCATTCCAAGGTGTAGATTCCTATGGAGAAGAACGACCTAGAAAGTCCATACGACATAGAAAGTAGATATGTAGTAATAGTAAGTAGGGTGTTCCTTGTCTATGGTCCACAGATAATATTAGATATTAAGTATTCTACGATTTCAATAAAATAATAAGTCTGTGGACCATGGACAAGACTTCATTTTTAATTTTTTAACTTTTATTTTATTTTATTTTTAATTTTTAATTATGTTATGTGTGTTCTGCGCAGAAATAAATGGTTTTTCTTTCTTTCTTCTTCTTTCTTCATACCATACCATTAATATTTTATTGTATTGAATAGTCGAAATAATTCATTAATGATTGAGGTAATTTGATTGATGATGAGAAGATAATCTTTGAACAACGTTTTGTTTCCGGGAATCGGTTCCGAGATCCCTCGATTTAACACCTGCGACGAGCCAGTGAGGCAGTTTAAATTCAGCCTACGTTGAAATATCGCCTGTCTGCACTTCTCTATTGAATTGTCAGTATTCTATTACGCCTAAGTCTTTATTTTTAGACTAGACACGACCTATGGATTCACTCCAATATTATTTTATACTGCCACTAGCGGACCCGGCAGACGACGTCCTGCATATCCACTTGAATATATAAACAAAAATTCATTCAAATTAACTAATTTGTCTATATCCTATCCTGGTAATAAAATATCATATAATAGGATAACCTAGACACCGACTGCGTCGAACGGGTAACCGGGGCTCCGGCTCGACGTACAGGAGAAGGAACGGGGTGGTTTATAGTCAGTAAGAGTCTAACACTCCCTTCCGCCTCACCCAGGCGGGTGCAGTCATTCGATGATTTTCCCCCCTAAAAAAAAAAAAAAACGCAGCGCCATCTGCCGGGCTGATTTGTGAAGCTAAACCATCCAAGGCACCACTCAAACGCGTACAGAAAAATTTATTTAAATCGGTCAAGCCGTTTAGGAGGAGTCCAATGACATACACACGTACAGCAGAATTATATAATACTAGCGGACCTGACAGACGTTGTCCTGCATATCCACTTGAATGTATAAACAAAAATTCATTCAAATTAGTTCAACTGTTTATGATAAATAATCTAAACATCGACTACAGCGCCATCTGCCGGGCTGATTTGTGAATCTAAACCATTCCCAGATCCCCTTAAACACACACAAAAAACTTCATCAAAATTGGTCCAGTCGTTTGAGAGAAGTTCAGTGACATACACACTTACAGAAGAATTATATATATAAGAATAATCTATCCCTTTTCCTAATTTCATGGTGATACCTTCTGATTTAAAAAAAACTCAGTAATACTTTGCTGGACCCGGGAATCGATTGCCCAGCAGTCGCACTTGCGACCACTCGGCCAACGAGGCAGCCTCCATACTGCTCCGTAATGCCAAAAATCGATTTTAATTCACTGATTATGAATTAACGTAGCTTAATAGTCGTTGCTTACGACAAAAAAAAATAAAGGTTACTTCAATTGGGTACATTCCTTAATAAAAAATATATTATTTAGACTATACAATACAGAATAGAATATTAGATAAGAAATACACGTTCATTAATTGATTTAATTACCAACTTAGTATTTTTATAGCATTTTTTTTAAGAAATAATTTCGCTGTTTGACGCTAAAAAAACGTGACGTCACAATACACAATCTCGTACAAAATTCATAGAAAACTGTCGTTTTAGACAGTTCGAAAAAAGTATTGAGTTTGACTAGTTGGCAAGTACCTCTACAGTTTCAGTCATACGGCACCCGTGGGAAGAGAAGCGATGGTGAGCAATGTCTATGCATTGAGCCATGCTTCGGCACGAATGCGCCGGCTCGACCAGAGTGATACCACAGAAAACCGACGTGATGCAACGCTTGCGTTGTGTTTCGTCGTGTGAGTGAGGTTACCGAAGGCCCAATTACCCTCTCCTTCCTCAATCTCCCCAATTCCTGAATCCCCAACGATCCTCAAACTCCTAATCCACAAAAGGCTGGTAACGCACTTGTAACGCCTCTGGTGTTCCAGGTATCTATGGGCGACGCCGAATGCTTACCATCAGGTGAACCGTCAGCTCGTTTACCGGTTTAAGTATGCCATAAAAAAACCACGCGGTAAACTTGTTTAAAGTCATAAGTTTCACAAAATTCTAGTGTTTACAACAAGAATGGCGGCCGTCTTTCATTCAAAGTTAATTATTATGCGCATGAGTTAAAAACTTTCGCCGATATACTTTACTTACTTATAGTGTGGGAAACAATGAAAAAGGGGACAGCAGAAAGTCAGGTCGTAAGCATACCTTCTTACATTTTTTAAACTTTCGTTCATATCTTTTACGTTCGAATATTAAGCAAATTTGTTTTAATTTTTTTATGGCATAAGCCGGTAAACGAGCTCACGGATCACCTGATGGTAAGCAATCGGCGTCGCCCATGGACACCTGGAACACCAGAGGCGTTATAAGTGCGATAAAGCGTGGCCTTTTGGGAATCTGAGGACTGTGGGGGATTCGGAGATTGGGGAGACTGGGGCGAGGGGTACTTGGGTTTAATATTTAATGATAAGCTTTACTCACAGTACATATTAATTTACATTTTCTTATTTTTATTAATACACGTTAAACTAATACACGTATAAAAATAAGGAAATAAATAAATATGTACAACTTAAAATAAACTAAAGGAAAACATTTAATAAAAGAAAACTAAAAATGACTATAGAGGTATAAAGAGAGTATCAAAAAATCCGTCCGCATCGACGTCAGTAAGGAAAGTACCCAGAAGGCTGACAGCATTGCCACGGTCAAAGGTTAAGCATTGTCAATGCTTAACCTTGTTAATCTAATTTAATCAAGGCTATTCACTTGATGGTAAGCAACATAGCACCTGATAGTAAGCAAGATAAAACGCTATGTTTCGTCGAGTTAGTGAAGTTACCGGAGGCCCAATTACTTCCCACCCCAATCTCCTCTACCCTGAATCCCTAATCCTCTAATCCTTGAACGGGGACACGGCAGGTAACGCACTTGTTTTTTAGCGACAAGCCCGTCATTACTTTCAGAATTATTTCGTTGCGGGAACCAAGACAATTGTTAATGTCCCTGCGATGCGCCGGACTTCAGTGTTCCGGTGTCTGCACGGTTGTATTGTATCTACTGATTCTAGCTTACAGGAGTTGCAGCTGTTTTGGGAAGTGGTGGCGGGCTTATCCCAATAGAAAATCTTCACTAAATATCCTATATTTCCAATTTATGAATGAAAGGAACGAAGTCTTACCTTTAAGTTGTTCCAAATACGTGACTTTCCTGTCTCCGTCGATAGGTACAGTAACTTTCATCACCTCTGGAGAACATTCTACCTTCGGTTCAGATCCTGCAACAAGAAGAGAATTTATGTTATAATACTTTAAAGTTATTATAAAAAGGAGACATAGTATGTTCATTTGTTTGTAGTGAACAAACTCGATAATACGTCAGCAAGATTTGCGCAGTGACTGGGCTTATTTTAACTCTTATTTTACGGAGGGCAAATCATCGAATGACTTCTCCCGCCCGGGTGAGGCGAGGGTGTGTCAGAATCTTACTGACTAATAACCACCCCGTTCCTACTCCTGCACTTCGAGCCGGAGCCCCGGCAGCCCGTTAAGTCTTCCGCGGCTCCGTATCGGCATCATCCCTGTTAGGCCCCATCTGTGGTGGTCTGATGGCTCCTTGAGTGTACGCTCGGGCCTGGTTCTGGTCGGGCGGCGAGTCACCCGTGCTCGCCGTCCGCACGCCCGTGCTTACGGTGGCCAGAGATCGTCTCGCGATCCCCGCCGCCCGGAGTGTCTCTCGCGACGGCCGGGTCGTGAGGAGGTTCGTTCCCTCACGCGCTCCGCCTCCTCCTTAGCTAGCATGACTGCTTCGTAGAAGTAGGAGACGGCATCCCAGTCCCCTTCGCAGAAGGAGGAGACGGCATCCCAGTTCCTCGAGCCGGAGCCCTGGTAACCGTTTACGTTCATGTCGGTACGACGCGTCACGTTCAGCGCGCGCCTCAAAGAGCCATCAGAGCACCACAGATGGGGCCCAGTAGGGCTAAAGCTTGTGGCAAAATGGTTAGTTGTTTTTAGTCAATAAGAGTCTGACAGTCCCTAAAAAAACGCTGATTTTTAGTTGGGTGTCAACTAACAATAAGCGTTTATAATCTAATCTGTAATCTACATTGACGCATGAAATGTCACGAACATCTGATGACGATAATAAACACACAATATAGTTTTGATAAAAGACACCCACTTAGCAAGTCATAGCTAAAATTATCGTTCTAGCTAACTTGACCTTTTCTCATTATATCCATAAATGTTAAATAAACAACGCATCACCTCGGCGCATATTATGTGCATGACTTAACCCCGGTTGTAACAGGTTAAACAAGATTATGTCGGGGTTTTGAGTTTATATTTTCGGGTTACCGAAATGTTTCTGGTGTTTTGGTATCGATGCAATGACGCAGTTTGTATTCAATGATGGTATTTGGTCGATGGACTCGCCTATATTACATGTAGGGTTGCCAACTTTTTTGACGAAAAAATGCATACCTCTATATTTTTTGAAATAAGAAAAAGGATTTTTTTTATATATTTGTCATTTTTAACAGACTTATTGTGCGCGATTATGTTATGATTGGCTGTACCGATTATGATGCGGTTTTCAAGTATTTGTTACACCTGGGTGTTTACTCTTGAGCAAATAGCTTCACTTCTTATTATTTTTTTGTTGGCGTTCAAAAATGCCATTCTTGCCTAATTGAAAAAAAAAAAAAAGAAACCAATCTCAATGTCAATGCAATTTCAATCCAATAAAATCTCAATAATTATTCAATGTCAAAACTATACAACCCTCATCGTAGCTGTTAAAATAGCATGTAGAGTACGGAATATAAAGCCAAACTCACTACCATTTTGGGATTAGGAATTTGAGGATTGTTGGGGATTCGGAGATTAGGAAAATTGGGGAGGGGGCAATTAGGCCTCCGGTGTCCTCCAATTTACTTACTAACCATCTTAAAAGTCTTACCTATTTCTTTATCTAACATCACAATCCTGTTACGGTTGAAAAGACTTCAAAAAAAAAACGACCCAACTAACTTCCAAACTAAATCACTAAGACCTCTGCTTACCCACATACCGTGAAGTTAATAACATTGCACAGACGAAGGGCATCCAATGTACAAGTATATATAATTTAGATAATAAAAGTCAGTTCACACGCGAGCGCTGCCGATTGGAACGAGCAACGAGCAACGAACCGATCTGTGTGGTGACACCTTTATTTCAAGTAATTAGTAGGACAGTCTTTATATTATAACTTTCGTGAGACATACTAAATTAATTATTATGTTAATCGGCTTTTTTTAAGGGGGGAAAATCATCGAATGACGTCTCTTGCTTGGGTGAGGCGGAAGGGAGTGTCAGACTCTTACTGACTAAAAACCACCCCGTTCTTTCTCCTGCACGTCGAGCCGGAGCCCCGGTAACCTGTTAGGTTCTCCGCGACATATTTTTCGTTTTGCACACGTAATTTTTTGACGAGTAACTCGACTATACTCGATTGTAATTGTAATTCACAAAAAGTATTGCATGCTAATTGGCAGAATGTAGCTGATCAAATTATTTTATAATAACTACTGTAACATCTACACTAAATTGACCTATATTCGCAATAAATGATTTGAATTTGAAAATTTGAATTTGAATTTGACTAGTTTCCAGCCATACTAGAGGCTCATATTCATGAGCTAGCTGCTCTGCTGCGCTGCTCCTGTCGAGTTCCTCGTCAAATAATTACATGAGAAAGCCGAAAAACATAATAATTAATTTAGTATGACAGTCTTTAATAGTCATCCTATAAAGTCAAAGAATTTATTTCAATTAGATTTATAGGTAAGACGTTTTTTAATAGTGAAATAAATTTAAAATATATACTGTATTTTTTTTTATTGAATAGGAGGCAAACGAGCAGACGGATCACCTGATGGTAAGCGATCAGCGCCGCCCATGGACACCCTCAACACCAGAGGCGTCACAGGTGCGTTGCTAGCAGAAACAACAACGACGTTGTTTCAACAAGTAACGTACATACATACATACAACCGAAATAATACACGCTTTCTTATACATAATATTAATTATATAGTTTTGTGTTACGTTACGTCAAATTGCCTAAACTCCTAAGAACCCATTTTTCAATCATCAGTTAGATCTTATCTGTAGAATATAATTGACGTTTGACAGTTGTTAGTATGGAAGAATTGTCAAATATTCAAAGTTTTTCCACGAGTATTGAAAAATTGGCCCTAGGGGCTTGAAGCTCATGGTCACCCTACTTACTAAAGAAATTCCAATTTTAGTATTAATACTGTTTAATTGCAAAATCTGTTGTTAATATATTACTTCCTTACTTATTGGTCTTAGGTTCGAATTCCAAGTTCCTTATCATCATCAATAGCCTATAAGTGGCCCTGCTGAGCAAAGCCTCTTCTCACATTAATCACCACGCTTGCTCAATGCAGGTTGGCGATTACAAACTTATAATTAGAAATTATAAGCCCAGGTTTCCTCACGATGTTTTCCTTCACCGTTTGTCAGTGGTGTCTAGATCTTAGAAAGTACATATATAACTCGGAAAAAGTCACATTGGTACTTGTCGTTGGTAGTTTTCGAACCCGCATCGTCATGCATAAGAAGAGGGCGTCTTAAACCTCCGGGCAATCACGACTTCCAAATTAAGCACTCTTGATTTGTCAGGTAGACCAATAATTCCATGTGTTTCAGTTTTCAACCGACTTCAAAAAAGGAGGAGGTTCTCAATTCGACTGCTTTTTTACTTTGACAAACAATAATGTAGGACATCATTCTGTGAACCTTCATCTCCACACAATTTAATGATTCCAGTTTACGACACATTCTCCTAAAGACAAAAAAATTAAGTACCTACAGATAAAATAAATGTATGTTATTAGGTACCTGGAACCTACATATTTATATTTACCCAACCTTTTACGACATGGGTTATAAAAAATATGCTATAGATAAAATGGTTCTTAACATAACATCACGCCTTTTATCCCCGAAGGTGTAGCCAGAGGTGTACATTACGGCACTTAATGCCACTGTACTATGTAACACCCACTTTTCACTATTTATGTTATGAGTCCCATGTAATAGGGGGTTACCCTATTGCCATATACCGGGTACAATTCCGGACTCCGTGCTACTACTGAGAATTTTTTAAAACCCAGTAATATTTTTCCTGACCAAGAGGCAAGGCAAAGAGACGTTTTAGCCCCCACTCCTAAACTTTGATTCGTTTTATCTAAGTATTGTTTTATTATACGACAAAATAAAAAATACGTGTCTAATATTTTTTAAATACCTAACTTACGGACTAATTAGATTTTTAATTTTCATACGCTGTCGGCATCCCAATTGTGTCTATAATGACAGTACTTCACGAGTTAAGGTTGTTTTTGTAAAATTTGATGAAATTTGGAACGAAATAGAGTATGGTGTGGAATAAGGCATAGAAAAAAAAAAGAAAAACCGTTTATTACGCCACGACACACATACGTAGACAACAATACATAAACATAAAAAGAATATTATGGTGCGTCGCAGCGCAAAAGGCCGGAGCTCAGCTTAGTCCTGTGTCCTGGGCACGAAGGCTCAAGTCCATAGCGCTGATTTTGAGCACCAGTTTGTGTAATATCGTTGGGGCCTACCGCACCACCACCCACCAGACGGTGCCAGCGTGGGTATAGGCTACTTTCTATCCCGGGAATACGGGCAAAGCCAGAGGACAGAAGTTAGTCCTATATAAATAAAACAAGAAGGAATTACAAAAGCGAAGGAATCAATACATAGTATAAAACAAAGTCGCTTTCGCTGTATGTCCGTATGTATGCTTAGATCTTTAAAACTACGCAACGGATTTTGATGCGGTTTGTTTTAATAGATAGAGTGATTCTTAAGGAAGGTTTGTATGTATAATACATGCATATTGCACCCGTGCGAAGCCGGGGCGGGTCGCTAGTAACAAATAAAGAAATAAACTGACTAACATTATACATAGTTAATATTAGTAGGACATTATAAGGTACTCGCGATGGTTAAAATGTTAAGTCTAAACATTTTGGCTTGGTTCCATAGGTAGTAGCAATGATCCTGTTATCACCAGGTACAGGTTCTATTCCCGGTTGCGGCTGGTCACTCTTATTGTTTCCTTGTTGTGTGGTCTAAAGCAAAAGAGTTAGCGATATATAGCAGTTTAAATGTGGGAGAGTAATGCTTCGGCACGAATGGGCCGGCTCGACCGGAGTGGTACCACGGCCGAGCAGAGTACTGACGTAAAACAACTATGAGTGAGGTTACAGGAGGACCAATTACCCTCCTCCCCCTTCCTAATATCCCTAATTCCAAAATCCACAATAATCCTCAGATTCCTAATCCCCAAAAGATTGACAACGCACTTGTAACGTCTCTGGTGTTCCAGGTGTCTATTAGCGGCGCCGATTGCTTACCATCAGGTGATCCGTCTGCGCGTTCATCGGCTTATCCTATCTAGTTACCTAGTTTCCAATTCCAAATACGTTTAGTACGGTTGGCAGTCGTCGAAGGAATGGTCACCCTGGGAGCGCCTTGTCACACGAAATCGCATCGCAGCAATTAGCATCGTAATTTTTTGCGTTGCGAATTCGCATCGCAGTTTTGTGTATGAGCCCAAACTCAATACCATTTAGTTTATACAATATCCACGCAATACGGATGCAATGGGCGCTAGTGTTGCAACTCAAGAGTACGAAATTTCACAATACCAATGTCGATCGATCGCAATTGGATTCAAGAGTACGCCTCAAGATGTAAAATTGCTTGATTTTGCATTGTACAAGCAATTTGCAACAGTCTTGTTGTTTACTTTCTTTTCCTTTAACCCTCTTCCGCCTGTATTCTGTCCCACACACATTTAACGTTTAACCCGTCTACCGGCGAGATAAGGCGCGTCCCTATATTTATGTGAGAGAGAGCCATGCGCCGTAAATCTGGGATACGCATGCGACGCTCGCCATATGCGGACGAATAAATTAACTGTAATTTTTATATTACATAACATCACGCCTTTTATCCTCGAAAGCGTAGACAGAGGTGCACATTACGGCACTTTATTGCACAGTAAAATGGAAGACCCACATTTCACTATTTATGTTATGAGTCCCATGTAATAGGGGGTGAGCCTATTGCCATATACCGGACACGATTCCATACTCCGTGGTTCTAACGAGAACTTTTTAAAAAACCCAGTAATACTTTGCCCGACCTGGGAATCGAAGACCTCTTGTCCGACCAACGAGACAGCCGTAATATTTACATTATAATAATAATTATTATTAAGTTTAGAGGTGGTAATGAAGAATGTTGGTTAATTTTTAATCACGAGGCCCATGTTATGTATCGATACGATTATATTATTACTAGCGACCCGCCCCGGCTTCGCATGGGTGCAATATGCATGTATTACACATATAAACCTTCCTTAAGAATCCACTCTATCTATTAAAAAAACTGCATCAAAATCCGTTGCGTAGTTTTAAAGATCTAAGCATACATAGGGACAGACAGACGGCGGATAGCGACTTTGTTTTATACTACATATGTAATGATGACATGTAGTGATATCAATCAATCAATTTAAAATTATATTTATATTATTATAGCTTTCGTCACATAGTAAAGTAATTGTCATATTTTCGGCAATTCCACGTAACTATTTGACGAGGAACTCGACTAGTATGAATGAATATGAGCCTCTAGCATGGCTTGAAACTAAGACTAGTATAGGAACCGAGTCTATTGCCATTCTGGGCACAATCCTAGACACACAAGTCCCCATTGAAAATTTCCAAAAATAGAAAATCTTAACTTGGCAATTGAACCTTGGACTTTAAGTTCAGAAGTCACTGGCTTGCTGGACAAAGAGAGTTATTATTACTACAAATATTTTCCTGCATTATTTCGTTGCAGGATACAAGACAGTTGTCTATGTCTTTATGACGCGCCGGACTTCAGTATTCCGGTGATTGCATGGTTGTATCTACTGTAGATCCTGGCTTACAGGAGGTTTTGGGAGGGTGAGAGAATTTTACGTACAATTAAAAAATTGTGGGAGAGCCATGTATCGGCACGAATGGGCGGCCTCGAACAGAATGATACCACGGCCTCATCGACCAGGCCCAACTACCAGTCCCCCCCCCTGAATGCCTAACATTCCTCAAATTCCTTATCCCCAAAAGGCCGATGAAGCACTTATTAAAAAATTGTTTATTTGCACACCGTCACATAGTACAATAATACACAGAAAAAAAATGACAGTGAAGACGGCGCAAAAAGGCCACCTGTAACGCCTCTGGTGTTCCAGGTGTCCATGGGCGACGCCGATTGCTTACCATCAGGCGATCCGTCTGTGCGTATTATATATACTGTAATTCAATTATGTTCAATAGGTATACCAATATACAGTGAAACCTGGTTAAGTGAGACATCAAGGGACCTGCAATATCGTTACACTTATAGAGGTATTCCACTTACCCAGTGTCTCAGATATACAGGTATAAATAAATATTTGTCTCATTTACAGAGGGTTCGATTAATAGAGGTGGACTTGGAATTACGTGTGGAATTTGTGGGTAGAATAAGAATGAGTAAACAAACAATGTTATCTCAGTTACAGAGGTTTATGCATATAAAATTTACTCGCTGTCTCAGTTATAGAGGTAACTATGATGATAAATCGAAAGAACAAATCCCAGATATAGAGGTTTACCTCGTCCCACTAACGGAGGTAATTCAGTGCCAAAGTGTAGGGACCTCAGCATGAGTTCCAGTTATGGAGGTTTCTCACTTATCCAGGTCCCACTTAGCCAAGTTTCACTGTATATCAGTTTTAAGGGCTACAGTCCTTCGGTTAGATCAAAGTGCAATGACGTCACACCCAGACGTTTAATAAGTTATTCAGCTCACGATAGATGGCGCTTTAGTTCGCCGCCGGATGTGATGCGCGCGCGCATGACTGGACGACTTCATTATCGAGTACCGGCCCATTTTTATTATTATTTTATTTATTTATTGTGATTTATTTCTCATTGACGGTATGGAGTTTTTGTTTATGTTTTCTAGTATCAGAAATGAACAATGTGAAATATAAATTACTAGCTTTTATCCGCGGCTTTGCCCATGTATTCTTGTTTCATCCAATGGTAGCATTTAATCGCAATAAAAAGTTTCATCTTTCAAATTTCATCAAAATCCGTTCAGTAGTTTCAGCGTGATTGAAGAACAAAATATACCTACAAACAAAGAGACATTCACATTTAATAGCGTGATTTCATAGCTGGTAGAAGTGAACATTATAACATCAGGGTTCTTACTCTTGAAACCAATCTCAATGTCAATGCAATTTCAATCCAATAAAATCTCAATAATTATTCAATGTCAACACTATACAACCACAATCGTAGCTGTTAAAATAGCATTCAGAGTATCAAATATAAAGCTTAACTCAACACCATTTAGTTCATTCAATATCCACGCAATACGGATGCAATGGGCGCTAGTGTTGTAACCCAAGAGTACGAAATTTTACTATACCAATGTCGACCGATCGGAATTGGATTCAAGAGTAAGCCTCCTGGGGGCTTAGGAACTAGGAGCTAGGAATTATGCCTAGGAACTAAATGGTATTGAGTTTGGCTTTATATTCCGTACTCTGAATGCTGTTTTAAAAGCTACGATAGGGGTTGTATAGTGTTGACATTGAACAATTATTGAGATTTTATTGGATTGATGAAATTACATTGACATTGAGATTGGTTTCAAGAGTAAGCACCCTGGTCCTATTACTTACTTCTGAGAATAAAAGTAACAATGGAGTTTCTTGCTCGTTCTTCTCCATTCGAAACTATCTTATACTATAATAATAAAGCGAAAGAGTTTGTTTTTTTCTTTGTTTGTTTGAACGCGCTAATCTCCGAAACTACAAGTCTGATTTAAAAATTATTTTTGTGTTGGATAGCGCATTTATCTAGGATGGCTATAGGCTATAAAACATCATGCTACGACCAATAGGAGCTGAGCAGAGCGTGTGAAACCGCGTGGAAGTAGCTAGTGCAATTATACAATTCAATTTTGACGTTTCAAAACTGTCTAATGAAGATTTAATTGAAAGAAATGACTGTCTCGTTAGCTGAGTGATCGCAAGTTCAACTGCTATCCAAGGGGTCTCGGGTTCGATTTCCGGGTCGGGCAAAGTATTACTGGGCTTTTTTAAAATCTCAGTAGTAGCAAGGCGTCTGGAATTGTGTCCGGTATATGGCAATAGGCTCACCCCCTATTATATGGGACTCATAACATAAATAGCGAAAAGTGAGTGTTATACTGAACAGTGGCATTAAGTGCCGTTATGTGCACCTCTGCTTGCTCCTTCGGGGATAAAAGGCGTGATGTTATGTGTATGTCTTATGTGAAATAAATGCAAGGTTCAGGGTCAAAATGTCTAATTGTCGGAATGTCTAAGTGCTACTAATTTTGGATTCTCAAAATATGTAAAACATTTTTTATAGACAATCAGCAGTCGCATTTCCAACCACTTGTATAACGAGGTAGTTAAAAATATATAGAAATGTCTATGTTTTTTATGTAATAGGAGGCACACGAGCAGACGGATTGGAGCAGACGGTCACATGTTTGATACGGGACCCTAGATTCCACGTTTACCCCAGACAGGTATCTATGTCAGGCGAACAGGTGTCCACCACCATATCAGGTCAAAACAGGTCTGTCAACAGGTTTTAACTTGTATACAGGTTTAATAGAGAAACCTATTTTTTCATCCCTTTATGAAGGCGCATCCTATAGACATATTTATGCAAATGTATTTTAATTAAAAATAGTGACGTGCTTGTTGGTTATCGATGAAATTTTTGTTTGACGCATTGGGAATTTTGTGGGTCGTTAATAAAAGGATTTTTACACATTTGTGTTGTAATCGCATGTAAAATGAGTGAGTTTATAATTAAATATTAAATAATTTCAAAAGCAGCCTTACTGTTAGGGTTCGTACACAAAACTGCGATGCAACGTCGCAAAAATGTGCGAGCTCCCTCTACGCATCGCAAGAACTTGCGAATTGATTCGCATCGCGCATCAAAATCTTAACTTCCCAAAATCTTCTTTGGGTCTTTTTCCTGTATCTTTTAAGCAATAACAGAAGTGCATACTTCTTTTAACGACCCATGTCACGACCTAGTTTTCTATTTAAAATAAGTTTAGTACGGTTGACGGTCGTCGAAGGAATGGTCAATCTGGGAGACGCCTTGTCGCACGAAGTCACATCGTAGCAATTCGCAGCGTAATTTTATGCGTTGCGAATCAGCATCGCATCGCATCGTAGTTTTGTGCACGAGCCTTTACAGGTAGTAAAAAAATACAACTATAATACTATTTGGCTGTTTAGGGGAAGTAGCTATGCGGTCGGTAGATGTAATCGCAACCACTTGACATATGAAAGGTAATTACGATAGATTAAGATACATTAAAAAAAATGACAACATCAGTGAAAATAGATGTAAGTAAAACAGATCAGTTTAGAAGTTACGGAGTTTCGAAGTGACTGACAGACAACCCACAGCTGTGACTATTACAACACAAGTTACTGTGTTATGGTGGTCGGGAGGTTTAGGTGCGGGTTCTAAACCTACCAACGCCAAGTAGTAAAGATAATTTTTCCGAGTTCTAGGTACTTTCTAAGATTAATTAAAAATCGCGGGTTACTCACGTGAATATACTGAGAAAAGCTCTACTAGTTTCGAACCACAGAGGGGTTCTTCCTCATGAGCAGCGTTCGCGGTCGCGGCGATGTCGCGCAGAGCTTAGGCTATATTCACGTGAGTAACCCGCGATTTTTATTATAAAAACTTTCTAAGATTATGTAGACACCACTGACAAACGGTGAAGGAAAACATCGTGGCGAAACCTTGACTTATAATTTGTAATTGTAAGTTTGAAATCGCCAACCCATAGAGCAAGCGTGGTGATAATGTTTTACCCTCCGTTGAAGAATAGGTATTTGGTCAGCAGTGGACACTTATAGGCTGTTGATGAATTTAAGTTACTCTCTTGAAAAGTGTAGAGGAAGAGGAACATTGAGAGAAGATTTCACGTTATTCCCACGGGGACGGCGAAAAATGGGCTTTTTGTTCGCGTAAGAACATAACATAACACCATGCCTTTTATCCCCAAAAGCGTAGACAGAGGTGCACATTACGGAACTTTATTGCACAGTACAATGTAACACCCACTTTTCACTATTTATGTTATGAGTCCCATGTAATAGGGGGTGAGCCTATTGCCATATACCGGGTACAATTCCAGACACCGTGCTACTACTGGGAATTGTTTTAAAAACCCAGTAATAGTTTGCTTGATCCGGGAATCGAACCCAAGACCTCTAGCCCGGCAGTCGCACTTGCGACCACTCGGCCAATGAGGCAGTCGCATAAGAAGTCGCGGGTAAAAAGTAGTTCACGTATAAATAGCAATTTATTGCCATATGCACAGTGTTGTTAGTTATAAATATTAGTAAGATACGACGGGGTAGTTTATGGACGGTGAAAAAAGGTTCAGGTGTAACGGTACTTTATTGCTAGGGATGTGACATGCGTCGATAATTATTGTCGATGTTTTTTAAACCAATACTTTTCGGTCTTTGAAGATGAAACATATTTTAAACTGTCAAACACCAAGCGGTCACCGGTGACCGCAACCTATTGTTCTATAATTGTGTCTATAATGACGGTACTCGACGAGTTAAATAGTGGAGTAATGTTTGAGATTAAGTTGTCAACCAAACTGTATGAAAGTATTATAATACACCTTTTATTTCATACAGGGGTAGACAGAGTTGTCGTCAGAAGTTCTATGGAACACGTAATAAAAATCAAAAGTCAAAGCATTAATTTTAATTATACTTTAATTAGGCACTTTTGAAACGTCAAAAATGCAGTTAGGCAATAAGAACTAGGCTATAAGAACTCTTAACCCCACCATTTCATCGTATACCATCAGTTGCGATAGTAATCAAACGTCGACTTATCAAATATATAAAAAGAAAATCTGTTCATCGGCTTCAAAACTAGCAAGACAGTGTTAAAATAAAAGACTTTCTTTAGTATATTTACAGTTGCATAATGAAAATCAAAATAAAAATTACTAAATAAATCTTTCCAAAAAATGTATCGATAGCGACTTCTCTTCACCGCATCACTAGCAATCCTTTTAATGGCGCAATTTTCATAAAATAACTTCACTATTATAGCATTACAGACATATTTTCATACTGGCATATTTACTAATAGTTAATTACGGTACATTTCTTTGTTAGTTTTTAATTATACGGCTTTTAAAAGGTACGGTCAACGACTGGGTCTTAACCGATCGAAGGACTCTTTGGGCGCCGCCGATCGTGAGACGATCTCCGGTCACCGTAAGCGACGTGATCGGCGACGGCGACCTCTCGCGTCCGGCTCTGGTTTAGACCATGGTACAGAGCGACGAGGACTGGGATGCCGTCTCCTCCTTCTGCGAAGCAGTCACGCTAGCTAAGGAGGAGGCGGGGCGAGCATGTGTCGCTCGCCGCCCGACCAGAATCAAACCCGAGCGAACAGCGCCGAGAGTTCCGCGCGCGCCACAAAGATCCATTAGACCCTCACGGATGGGGCCCAATAAGGCTGATGCCGATACGAAGTCGCGGAGACTTTACGGTTTGCCGGGGCTCCAGCTCGAAGTACAGGAGTAGGAACGGGGTGGTTTTTAGTCAGTAAGATTCTGACACTCCCTTCCGCATCACCCAGGTGAGAGAAGCCATTCGATGATTATCCCCCTTAAAAAAAGGGTCACTTAAGGGGCCAGTGGAATATCATGTCTTTTGGACGATAAAAATCATAATCGTTATTTTGTATGATATTTCGTATAGTAAATAGCCACAATAATAAACTTATATCGTTACTTTTAACGACTCGCAAGGTCTCGAGTTCATTTCCCATGATAAGTAAAAAGCGTAATTGACTATTAATAATAATAAATTATGTAATAACTGAAGGATAGCGGTATTTTGCTGAGGATGACCTTATATCTTATACTATTATATAAAGCGGAAGAGTTTGTATTTTGTTTGTTTGAACGCGCTAATCTCTGTAACTACAAGTCTGATTTGAATAATTCTTTTTGTGTCGTATAGCGCATTAATTAAGGATGGCTATAGGTTATAAAACATCACACCACGACCAATAGAAGCTGAGCGTGTGAAACCGCGCGGAAGTAGCTAGTATATAGATAAAGCTGCCTCGTTGGCCGAGTGGTCGCAAGTGCGACTGCCGGGCAAGGGGTCTCGGTTCGATTCCCGGGTCGGGCGAAGTAATACTGAGTTTTTTTTAAAAATCAGTAGTAGCACGGAGTCTGGAATTGTGCCCGTATATGACAATAGGCATGATGGATAGGCAGAGATGCCATAATGTGCACTTAATGCAACTGTACAATGTAAAACACACTTTTCACTATTCATGTTATGAGTCCCATGTAATAGGGGGTGAGCCTGTTGCCATAATATACCGGGCACAAAAATTAATATTATCGATAAATATGTCCCCATCCCTACAACACATCCCATTTATGGTAGTCGATAAAAATGCATATGACTCAAAACTGGCATAACATAAAACATACTACAACTCTATAAATAGTACAAATTATTATACGTAGACTGGCTGCTGGTATAAAAAACTAATTATGCGAAACTCGTTTATATCAAGTTTTATACGAATGTGGGTTATAAGAACTTTACTGTAATGTCTATGCAAATTAACATCACGCCTTTTAATTCCCAGAGGCGTCGGTAGAAGCGCATATAACTATTAACAAACATGCAATATCACATACACATGACATAGGTATGACACCTAGACCCGAAAACACAATTTGTGGAAAACACAACAATTTGGTCCGTGTGGGAATCGGTGAGAGAGCAATGTTTCGGCACGAAGGCCGGCTCGACCGGAGTGATACCACGGCCTCATAAAATACCGACGTGAAACAACGCTTGCGTTGTGTTTCGTCGCGTAAGTGAGGTCATTACTCAATTACCCCTCCTCCCTTTTCGAATCCCTGAGTCCCCTACAATCCTGAAATTCCGTAATTCTAAAAGGCCAGTAACGCACTTGTAACGCCTCTGGTGTTCCAGGTGTCCATGGGCGACGCCGATTGCTTACCATCAGGTGATCCGTCTGCTCGTTTACCGGATTATGCCATAAAAAAAGAACCCGCTACTCGTTGTGTTTCAGCCGGTTGTACAGCACAACCGTGCAGTCTTGTTATTCAGTACTTAAAGTTACTCTTAACAGAATAAAACTAACTCCAAGCTGCAAGACCATAAAGTCAAGTTAAGTACTAACTTCAGCATTTAAGAGTTTAAACCTAAGTAAAGTCCTATTTAAAGTAATCTAAACTTTACAATTATAACAGTTAAATGTTTTAAACGTAGCCATTACGCAGTTAATGCGTAAATTAACTAAAATTCTTGTTATTGCTACATACGTGTTAACCATATATTTATACCTCTATTATTAAGACTTAAAACTGTAGCTAAATTACTTTTATGGTAATTAGTTAGTTTCTGCCAGCGGTCTGCCTCGCGTCCCCGGGATTCAAATTAGCCCATGTGTATTATGTGTATGTGTTTTAGACCATAATCTGCCTCTGTACCGAATTTCAAGTGTGGGAGAGCCATGCTTCCTCACAAATGGGCCGGCTCGACCGGAGTGATACCACGGCCTCACAAAAGACTGACGTGAAACAACGCTTGCGTTGTGTTTCGTCGCGTGACTGCTGTCACCGGAGGCCCAAAACTTTCCCAATCCCTGAATCCTTAACAATCTTCAAATTCCTAATCCCAAAACGCACTTGTAACGCCTCTGGTGTTCCAGGTGTCCATGGGCGACGCCGATTGCTTACCATCAGGTGATTGGCATGATCGTTTACCGGCTTATCCAAATCTGTCTACGAGCTCATACACATGACGGGTATGTTACCAACGGTAGAGGCAACTGTTGCCGTCAACACGTGTCGGCGGTAACTGCTGACGTGTCGACGGCAACAGTCGACCTGTAGTGACACTTGCTGTTGCGTTCTCCGAAGTTGAAATGGTGACGGCTACCGTCAAGGCGTCAACGGATTCCGCCGACGCATCGACGGTTGCTGCCGACGTATCGACGGCAACCGTCACCGCAACGAACATGACGCTACGATATATAAGAACCGAGCAGCATTGAATACTAAAATTAAGTTTACCTCTAGTTTATTCGATTGAAAGTTATTTTTTTTTTTGTTTTTTGTAAAAAGCGTTGCCCCAAACTAGGATTTTCTCCTGTGTCGTGGGTGCGTTTACAAACATACAAGTTCACATACACATGACACCCAGACCCGGAACAACAATTTGTGGATCACACAAAGTGTTGTTCCCTGCGGGAATCGAACCCGCGACACTTTGCACGGCAGCCGGTTGCCCAGCCACCGTGTCAACCGTGCAGTTTAAATATAACTAACAGCTACAATAAAATAAATAACTACCTCTATATGATAGAGTCCCTATATTTCTACTAAAGTGCTTAATTTATAAATATTTTCTAAGTAAGTTTCAAATAGTATACTAACAGTTAGCAGGCGTCGCAAACAGGTGCTGATAATAACTAGGAGTAGTAACGAGTAGTGTTGGGATGATATCGACGTTGTGTTTATCGATATTTGATGTTAAAACATAAAACAGTGATACGTTTATTTGTGTGACATGGTCTTTGCACCTATAATTGAAACAACTTGGTGGCACGGAGGTATAAGCCCGCCTCTCATGTATGAGAGTGCTGGTTCGAAACCTACCAACGGCAAGTACCAACGTAAATTTTTCCTAATTATACCTATGTACTTTTAAAGATTATTTAGACACCACTGACAAACGCTGAAGAAAAAACAACGTGACGAAACCTGGGCTTACAATTTCTAATTATAAGTTTGAAATCGCCAACCCACATTGAGCAAGCGTGGTGATTGATGCTCAAACGAGTCGAGGCTTTGCTCATCAGTGGGCATTTATAGGCTGTTAATGAAGATGACGATCGACAATTTTATCCCTTACAAAAACTATCGATAACTTCAAACTGAATGGTACACACATCCCTATAATTACAGTACTTTAAGTTTATAGTTCGTACGAGGTAGTTACGCTAACTATGTAGGTAAGCTAACCGGACTCAGTGTGGGCTGCTTGCCTATATACCGACCTAGGGTAACTAGGTAAGGAGAGTGAAAGAACTAGATTTTTTATGGGTAAACGAGTAGATGGATCACCAGGGCCGTCTTAGACTACGGGTCTTGAGTCCTATTGGAATGTTACTGATTTGCTGCGAGAGCTCACGTGAGCGCTCGGCACTCTGAACCTCGTTGTTTATGACATAGATTATTAAGTGAATTTATACAAGGGATCACACAAGTATTTGTTCTGTGCGGGAATCGAACCCGCTCCACGTTGCGGGGCAGTCTGGAGCTGGTGTCTGTCCATCGTAGAAATTGCCGGTCCTTCGGGGCCCCTTGACGATGGGGCCCTGGGCATGGAACCCGAGTACCCTTATGGTAAAGGCTATGGAACACCTGATGGTAAGCAATCGGCGTCGCCCATGGACACCCGGAACACCAGAGGCGTTACAAATGCTTTGCCAGCCTTTTAAGAAGCGTGGAGTTTTCTTGTAGTAGAATTATATATGTTGCCTTGTACCTTCGATATGGACAAATACGAGTACAAATAATAGGCTCACCCCCTATTACATGGGACTCATAACATTAATTGTGAAAAGTGGGTGTTACATTGTACAGTGGCATTAAGTGCCGTAATGTGCACCTCTGCATATCCTTTCGGGGGTAAAAGGAGTGATGTAATATGCTATGATGACAATAAAGTCGAGAATGCTATGACAAATCAGATTTGAGTACGTACATGTACTTAAATATCTAGGTACTAACATGTTAGTCTAACTCTTATGTTCTCAAATTAGACCCTAAGGCTAGTCGTGGCCAGTGTAATCTTTTATGATTAGGCTTGATACACGCGAGCGACTGACGGACTTGCGACTTTAAGTCGCCTGGACAGTCTACGCTACATCCTTGTTGACTGGACAATCTCTGTACTACATGAGCTGTTGTTTACATGTGAACATTAGATCATGACGATACCTAAGTACGTGTGTCGCCTGGAAAGTCTACGCTACATCCTTGTTGACTGGACAATCTCTGTACTACATGAGCTGTTGTTTACATGTGAACATTAGCTCATGACGATACCTAAGTACGTGTGTCGCCTGGACAGTCTACGCTACATCCTTGTTGACTGGACAATCTCTGCACTACATGAGCTACTGTTTACATGTGAACATTAGCTCATGACGATACTTGAGTACGTGTGTCGCCTGGACAGTCTACGCTATATTCTTGTTGACTGGACAATCTCTGCACTACATGAGCTGCTGTTTACATGTGAACATTAGCTCATGACGATACTTGAGTACGTGTGTCGCCTGGACAGTCTACGCTACATCCTTGTTGACTGGACAATCTCTGCACTACATGAGCTGCTGTTTACATGTGAACATTAGCTCATGACGATACTTGAGTACATATGTCGCCTGGACAGTCTACGCTATATTCTTGTTGACTGGACAATCTCTGCACTACATGAGCTGCTGTTTACATGTGAACATTAGCTCATGACGATACTTGAGTACGTGTGTTGCCTGGACAGTCTACGCTACATCCTTGTTGGCTGGACAATCTCTGCACTACATGAGCTGTTGTATACATGTGAACATTAGCTCATGACGATACCTAAGTACGTGTGTCGCCTGGACAGTCTACGCTACATCCTTGTTGACTGGACAATCTCTGTACTACATGAGCTGTTGTTTACATATGAACATTAGCTCATGACGATACCTAAGTACGTGTGTCGCCAGAACAGTCTACGCTACATCCTTGTTGACTGGACAATCTCTGTACTACATGAGCTGTTGTTTACATGTGAACATTAGCTCATGACGATACCTAAGTACGTGTGTCGCCTGGACAGTCTACGCTACATCCTTGTTGACTGGACAATCTCTGCACTACATGAGCTGCTGTTTACATGTGAACATTAGCTCATGACGATACTTGAGTACGTGTGTTGCCTGGACAGTCTACGCTACATCCTTGTTGACTGGACAATCTCTGCACTACATGAGCTGCTGTTTACATGTGAACATTAGCTCATGACGATACTTGAGTACGTGTATCGCCTGGACAGTCTACGCTATATTCTTGTTGACTGGACAATCTCTGCACTACATGAGCTGCTGTTTACATGCGAACATTAGCTCATGACGATACCTAAGTACGTGTGTCGCCTGGACAGTCTACGCTACATCCTTGTTGACTGGACAATCTCTGCACTACATGAGCTGCTGTTTACATGTGAACATTAGCTCATGACGATACCTAAGTACGTGTGTCGCCTGGACAGTCTACGCTACATCCTTGTTGCCTGGACAATCTCTGCACTACATGAGCTGCTGTTTACATGTGAACATTAGCTCATGACGATACCTAAGTACGTGTGTCGCCTGGACAGTCTACGCTACATCCTTGTTGACTGGACAATCTCTGCACTACATGAGCTACTGTTTACATGCGAACATTAGCTCATGACGATGCCTAAGTACGTGTGTCGCCTGGACCGTCTACGCTATATTATTGTTGAAGTTTTTATACCATTTACTTAAAAACTACTGACCAAATTTAGATAAGATTTAGCACACAGCTGGATCAATAACTAACCGAAAACACGATACACTTTTTAACCAAATATACCAAACAAGCAAAGTCGTTACAAGTCAATAGTACAGAATACCAATAGTCTAAAGACCGTTGTCACCTTTGATACCTTTTTTTTTTAAGGTGGGAAAATCATCGAATGTCTGCTCCCGCCTGGGTGAGGCGGGAGGGAGTGTCAGACTCTTACTGACTAAAAACCACCCCGTTCCTTCTCCTGCACGTCGAGTCGGAGCCCCGGTTACCCGTTAGGTTCTCCGCGACACCTTTGATACCTAAACCATCTCTGAACTAAGAGATAATTAGCTAAGTATCATTATAGCCAGCTATTTGTCTAAAGGGTTCCTTTAAGATTAAGAGAGGTTTGTGGAAACGGGTCTAAGAGAATTAAATTTAGAAAGTCGCACGTTTGTATTGGACCTTCGTCGACCCTATGACCTAAGGCGAGTTATCTAGTACGGACTTAGGACCTGATTGCGCATGTCCGTGGTGTGTGATTGATGACCTAGTGCCTTGTGAAAGTACTAAGCACTAGGTTAGGTCATTCGAAAAGTGGAACCTTCGTTTCTTACCGTAAAAATGTGTGAGAACCATTCTTAGTAATATACAGGGTAGAATTTTGTGATGCCACCTGAAGGAGAAGTACTCTTAATACTTTAGATAGAACGTTTTACTTTATTTATTTATTTATACATTTGGAAAACCAACAGCAATACAATTTGATTAAATAGAATGTGGTATGCAACAAGAAGCCAATTACTGGTTTCCACGATTAGTAACAGAAAGTAGAAACATGCCAATACAGTACTAAAATTACTTATCAAACTCATTAAACCACAGGCATAATGATGCACAAATTACTCCAAATATTAAGGACCGTATAGGTACCCACTATGAATTAAAGAAGTCAAGGTTCAGCTGCCTGCGTGCCACAGTAAGTTTTGTGTTAAATGGGTCGAAAGAAAACTCTTTACACAGTTTATTGAAATCATTGCTCGCTCGCACAATATACGAATTACTCCGATAGTTGGTTGAGGAAGTAGGTATCGATACTATCTTTACTCAAAGAAAACATTCCTTTATTTTTGAAAAGATATAAAAAGACATTTAAAGATTTTCAAAATTCGCTTGCCGCACACGGTAATCGAACCGACTAAAATCTGTAAAAGTTGTACCATGCATGTACATTTATTGACATGAGATTAAATGTGACATCAGATTTACTGTTAAGTATTACTTCAATTACTGCCTCGTTGGCCGAGTAGTCGCAAGTGCGACTGCCGGGCAAGGGGTCTCGGGTTCGATTCCCGGGTCGGGCAAAGTATTACTGGGTTTTTTAAAATTCTCAGTAGTAGCACGGAGTCTGGAAATGTGCCCGGTATATGGCAATAGGCTCACCCCCTATTACATGGGACTCATAACAACTAGTGAAAAGTGGGTGTTACATTGTACTGTGGTAGAATGTGCACCTCTGCCTACCCCTTCGGGGATAAAAGGCGTGATGTTATGTATGTATTACTTCAATTAGTGCTTTTAAATATCATATCTGCTTATTTCCGTCCACTACTGGACATAGGCTTCTATAATAACAGGCCATCAAGGTAGACCTTCAAGTGTTTGTATACAATCACTGAATATGCAAACGTCATATTGGGCGCCCCCTCGGAGAACCTAACGGGTAACCGGGCCTCCGGCTCGACGTGCAGGAGAAGGAACGGGGTGGTTTTTAGTCAGTAAGAGTCTGACACTCCCTCCCGCCTCACCCAGTCGGGAGCAGTAATTCGATAATTTTCCCCCCTTAAAAAAAAAACTGTAGCCAGGTGCTACAGTCGTTTTAAGACACCGTGCCCGGCTTACTTCAACGTCCTAGAGTAAAAATATGAGAATTGCAACCGTGAGAATCCGTGAGACAGATGAGATAAAAGAAAACAAGATAAGATGAAATATGATTAGATAAACACATACTAACAATAGTAGCATTTTCTCAATATTTGTCATTCCATCTTTACATCTGGTTTGCATCTAAGATTTATCGCTTCATCTAAATATTTCTACCTCTATACAAAATGGTTTTCTCACAATTAGGTGACATAAAGATGACAATGAGATTAGATTTCAAAATTGCTACTTAGATTGTCGCATGGGATTGTGACAATCTTATAGTGAACCTTCACTTCTCTTTACGGCATTAGCTGGTATATGAGTAGAGGGATGACCTGATGGTAAGCAATCGGCGTCGCCCATCGACACCTATTGTGTAATATATTTTCACTAACCGTTACCCGCGACTTCGTTCGCGTGAATTTATTCATATTTCTTGTTAATTTATACTTTTTTGATGCGACAACGTGTTGTTTGGCGAGGCGTACCTATTTGAGAGCTAGTATGAAACGGCACGTTTATTGTCTACTCAAGATGGCGACTGCGGTTTATCTGGTTATTAAAATGAATTAATAAAACGAAATAATCTCCGTAATCCAAGTTTTGCGGATAAAAGTTGTCGACTCGAAATCGATATTATTTTATGTTTTGTTATTCAGGTAATGTTTCAATCGAGTCTACCGTACCCCTTGACAAAATTATTAATATAGATTACTTAACTTATGGACTAATTAGATTTTTAATTTTTATACATGCCATCATCTCAATTGCCATCACTCGGCCAACAAGGTAGTCTTAGTATAATATTAAAACCTCTTGAATAGCTATGAGGCCAATAATAATCGTCAATTAAATTTTAATACCACACAACTCTAAGATTCCATTCACACCCATAAAATAATTACAAAAAACAAAAGAAAGACGTTTATAATATACAATTAGAGTAAAAAAGCAATGTAATTATAACTTGACAGGCCGCCATTACTGGATAGAGTCGTAGGGCGGGGCTGTTGTCGATAAATGGGACATCGATATGCTTAATTTTTATTGTAGGAGTATTCACTTAAAAATTGATGTAGGATTTTTCTATTGTCTTTGGTAATGGTCTTGGTTTGGTTCTGAATTCTTGTGCGCTGTTAATATTATGTAAAAAAACGATACATCACTTACAGTGATTTTATTTGTCAAATAAACAATCTATCACATTGGAGGCCCAGTAACCCGCTCTCCCCAGTCTCCCGAATCCCCGAATCCTCCACAACCCTCAAATTCCCAATTCCCAAAAGGCAGGTAACCCACTTGTAACTCCTCTGGTGTTCTAGGTGTCCATGGGCGACGGCGATTGCTTACCATCAGGTGATCCGTCTACTCGTTTACCAAATGCCATAAAAATCTGCCATGAAAAAGGCAAGGCATAATAGTCGTAACAGTGGTCCATTGGTCGACTAAAAACTATGCTATAAGATAAGCGCTTTTAAACTCAATGGATTGTTACAAAAGTAATTTTGTATCTAAAGACTAGATTGTTAAATTACTGTTAGTATAATTCACAGGTTTTATTAATTATGAAATCGCTTTATTCAACAAGTTGTATATATTTAAGATTTTTATTTTATATTTGATCGACAGACGTTTCACGACTATGTCAACTGGTAAGTGAATTTCCAGTGATGCGACTTACGATGGAGCACGTCATCCCATAAGCAACCTATTCAATCGGGCCTTGAAGACACTCAGGTCTTCAGGACAAAGACTACAGAGCATCACCTGACTTCACAATCCTTACCTACATATTTCTTTAGCTTCCATCACATTGACTCACTCACTCCACATTTGGTCTTCTAGGAGAACACCTCAAACATCAATATAATAGTCATCGGAGCTCCCCATCCTTACAAAGCATAATACTTCGTGGATAGATTGGTATCATATTCACACGATCTGTCTATGACCCTGATGTCTATCTGTAGGTAGCCTGCTTTTACTAATAATTGCCTGAGAATTTCAAACAATGACTGATGCACATAAGGGTTCGTACACAAAACTGCGATGCGATGCGAATCCGCAAGGCAAAAAATTACGATGCCAATTGCTGCTATTCGTGTTATAGGCGTCTCCCAGGGTGACCATTCCTTCGACGACCGTCAACCGTACTAAACGTTTTTTAAATTGAAAACTAGGTCATGACATGGATCGTAAAAAGAATGATGCACTTCTGTTATTGCTTAGGAGATACAGGAAAAATAAACAAAGAAGATTTTGGGAAGATAAGATTTTGATGCGCGATGTGAATCAATTCGCAAGTTCTCGGGATGCGTAGATCCGCTCGCACATTTTTGCGATGCGACGTCGCATCGCATTTTTGTGTACGAGCCCTAAAGCGTTCATCAAAATGTAACATCATGGTAGAACGGAATACATTTGTCTTCACCCTTGTTCCCCCTATAGTGGGACTGCACATTTGAGATCGGGACATGGGCAGTATCTATCTCTATAGTAGCACTCTCTGATAAACCTGAACATTTTAAAACTACGATCTCTAAATAAAATATTATGTTTTCGGCTTAAGATTCGTTCATAGTTTAGTAGCAGCGTGAATCGGAATGCTGCTCATGAATATGAGCTTCTAGTATGGCTTGAAACTAGTCGAGTTCTGGCTGGTAGGAAGCTGGGTATCCTATGGAGGGTGAGACGGTACTTCACGCTGAAACAACTACTGAGCCTGTACCAAACACAGGTTCGGTCTTGTATGGAGTATTTCTCTCATCTTTGCGACGTCTCGGCTAAATATCAGCTGGCGTAAGAGCATATCAAGAGGCGTGCCAAGAGGCTCATCGACGATGATGCGCTTGTGGAGGCCCGGCTTCTAAGCCTCGAACACAGGCATAAGGTTGCAAGCAAAAAAAAAAAAGTTTTCGTCGGTTTTCTACCGGATACATTTCGGTGAGTGTGCGGGAGAATTGCATAACTTGATTACCCCTAGTCCTTTCCATTATCGCATCACAAGACAATCGGCGGAGCGTCATCGATTCATGGGAGATATCCCACCCACACGCACGAAGCGCTTCGTATCAAACTTCCTTGTTCGTACTACTAAGGGGTGAAATTCTTTGCCAGAGTCTGTATTTCCTGAAAGGATGACGAGCTCCATCGTAGATCGCATCATCGCTTACCACCAAGTTCCTCATCAAACAGTTACCTACATGAGTAAGTCGAAAACATAAGAATTAATTTAGTATATCTCACAAAAGTTATAAGATCTCCAAATAGGAAGTGAAACGCGAAGATTATCACACATCACATCACAAACCAGTAGCGGATTGTCACAGAATGTCCATTTTCTGTGAGCGAGTTTGTGTGTGTTTGTTATTTAATATCGTCAAAACTGCTGCAGGGATTTGGATGAAATTTAGAACAGGGGTAGATTATAGGTTGGCACAACATATAGGCTACTTCTACTTTTATTGCAAAGAGCATGCACATAAATATGGTCCTGACAACAAAGTAATCAAAACCGAACAATAAAGAAATATATAAAAGCTTAGCTTCTCATGATATTTAATACTGATTAACTGCATCCCTTTTATTTTATTGAGTTGACAACAGTATAAAACTAGTCATGCACCTGTAGCTTCGTCTGTGGTAATCAGATATTCAAGAATTATACTTACGGTTGAAAGGCAATTGATATATGCGACATTGAGTTAAATATATGTTCAAAAAAACGACGCTGAATAAGTATAGTTAAAACAAGATTTTTAGAATACTGAACTGAACAAAATTGCTAACATAGTTGCAAGTAAATGGACACTGTAGATTCTACCAAGATGTCGCGGAGAACCTAACGGGTTACCGGGGCTCCGGCTCGACATGCAGGAGAAGGAACGGGGTGGTTTTTAGTCAGTAAGAGTCTGACACTCCCTCCCACCTCACCTAGGCGGGAGCAGTCATTCGATGATTTTCCCCCCTTAAAAATAAAGACCCTACTAAGATGTTTTCGTTGTAAAATGACAATAATGTCATACAATACTATTCTGAAGTATGCAATATTTACTATATAGAAATAAATTTCATGTTTGGAATCGTTACACGTTGCCAAAGTGCTACGGTAGGTAGGTATATGTAACGTGTGACTACGCCATCATAACCCTCCTTTTGCTTTGCCGTAGTCGGGTAATAAGCGAATTTCCTTCATCGTGATGTAGATATTTAACAGTGTCACAAACGATGTCGCTTAGATCAATTAGCCATTCAACCGTCGATACAATAAACCGTTTATAGGATAGGACGTTGATACGTCTGCTCGTTACAGAGTTTCGTCAGGTGATAATAATGGTAAGCAATCAGCGCCGCCCCCAACACTAGTTACAATTGCATTGCCGGCCTTATATGGATTTGTTATTACTTGACTTAACACGTAGGTATGGAATCGTTGTCCACATGATACGAAAGTAGGCTATATAAGTTATAACGAACGAAGTAGGCTATATAAGTTATAACGAACGCGGTCAACATATAGGCAGAAGGCCATAGGCAGAAGCTAGTTTGCCATAATTAAGAAACAAGCACCCATTCATACAAACTTACGCATTTATTTATTAATAAGCAATAAAAATAATAAGTAAACTACCATTCACTACTGAAGTACATAAATTGAAGACAACATCCTAAAATGGCGCGCACAGGTGCATAAAAACTTGTTTCGTAAAATGTCAGGATTAAAACATAGATACAACGTAATATACAGCAAATTTAAAGCTTCACAAAATAAAAAGTTAAAAAAGTTACCAAGCTTGTATTCTCGCAATAAACAACGGCTCTAACAAATAACACTTGTGTTCATGATGTGCAAAAGACATTGCATTATTAAAGTTGCTTTTTTTAAAAGGAACAATGTAAAAAGACTTGGCTCCGGAGAAAATATTAATGTCGTTTAAAAAAAGCAACAATGACGTCGCGTTCTATTTTTAAACCGGTGTCAATTTTACCTTTTTTCCCGCGTTCGTGGCGTTGTTGTGTAGAAATTGTTAGGTTTTATATTTAAATACTAAAATTCTTTAGAAGTTAGTCTTGAAATCTTTTTGGTTTTTGTAATATTAGTCTTAGTTTTAAGAATAATGTAGCTAATTACTTACATTCCTATTTTTTTAGACGTTATTTTGCAGTCATACTTTTTACTTTAAAAATGCGTTTATGTTTATGCATTATATTAGCTCCGTGGGAAACTCATCCAAAACTATGGTAACGTACAGTCGAAATAAATAATTTTGCTATAATAATCTAGCTAAATATTCTTGATGGTTAAGATGGCTGACTTCAAACCATCGTGTTCACTTGTCAGATATTATGCACAATTTTATTGTAGTATGGAATTAGACATCACTTATGTGGGTACGCATCAAGCGAAGCGACCAGTATAAACTGACCGCAGAATGTACGGAAAGGGTTATACAAAGCGAAGTCAAGATAAACTGGTTTTTATGTACCTCGACGTGCAGTTGAAACTGTACTTTTGATTGACTGTAATAACTTGGCAATTAGGAAAAAATGGGACAAAACTTTGTATGATACCTCATTCCCGCGACTTCACCTATGCAGAAAAAGATAGTACTTAATATTATTTTAGTGCCATATTACTGAACCGAGGCGGACTTAACAAGTTACCGGGGCTCCGGCTCGAAGTGCAGAAGTAGGAACGGGGTGGTTTTTACTCAGTAAGAGTTTGACATTCCATTCCGTCTGGGTGAAGCGGAAAGGAGAAGACATACGATGATTTTCCCCCTTAAAAAAAGGATAAATGAAAATGGAACACCCACTTTTCACCAATTATGTTATGAGTCTCATGTCTCTTCGTAGTCGGATTTCTCACATAATTGAACTCAACGAAAGAATGTAACTAAAAATTGTATTGTGAACCTAATTGAAAAAGAGTAACCTATGGAGTTTCTTGTTCGTTCTTCTCCATAGGAACCTATAACTTGGAACGAGTCGCGGAGAACCTAACGGGTAACCGGGGCTCCGGCTCGACGTACAGGAGAAGGAACAGGGTGGTTTTTAGTCAGTATGAGTCTGACACTCCCTCCCGCCTCACCCAGGCGGGGGAGCACTCATTCGATGATTTTCCCCCCTTAAAAAAAATACCTTGGAACAAACAAATAGTTTCACTTTTAAATTTTTGTTGTTGACGTTAAAAAGTGCGTTTCTGGTTTAATTGAAATGAATGACTTTGACTTTGACATGTTACCCACTACCTACACTAAAAAAGTAAAAAAAACCTTTTACAAGGCGAAATTTTCTAAAAATAACTCCAGTGTTCGCATACAAGTACTAAAATGTGGTCTCGTCTACATTTCTAAGAATTTTCTGAGGCCCGCTCATCAAGATATCCCAAAACTACCACGTTTTTAAAGTATTTTAAAACTTATCCTACTGTTATAAGGTTGGAAATGCTAAACTGAAATGTTTATACTTTGGTATATTTTTATATGCTGTTGGCCTGTACATTGTTTTCAAGTATAATTAAGGTTGTTGGAACAGCAAAGTATTTGAGAAATATTCCCTAATGACGCTACCACGCATGCGTAAAGGATTAAAAAAAAGCAAAAAATAAGGAGTTGTAGTGTGTTTTTCTCTCTGGTTTAAAGATGGCGTTTCGCGCGCTTTTGTCTGTCAGCTCTTTTTTACTTTTTTAAGGTTATGGTGCTAATTAAAGTAAATCAGAGTTTTTTTTGTGTTTTTTTTGCATGGTTACGGTAGAAAACGACGGAGTTCTGCTCATGAATATGAGCCTCCAGCATGGCTTGAAACTAGTCGAATTCCTTGTCAAATAATTACAAGAAAGCGGAAAAACATAATAACTATCCCCTCCTTATTTATACCAGGATGCTTACTCTTGAAACCAATCTCAATGTCAATGCAATTTCAATCCAATAAAATCTCAATAATTATTCAATGTCAAAACTATACAACCCCTATGGTAGCTGTTAAAATAGCCTTCAGAGTACGGAATATAAAGCCAAACTCAATACCTATAAAGTCATAAAATATCCACGCAATACGGATGCAATGGGCGCTAGTGTTGCCGCTTAAGAGTACGAAATGTTACAATACCAATGTGGATCGACCAGAATTGGATTCAATAGTAAGCCACCAGGTCTTACGAGACCCGCGGGAGGAGCAGCGGTAGTGACATTTGCCACTACATTCTACTCAGCCTTCACCAAAAGGTTTACAGTAATATAATGTTTATTTATAATCTATGGTTATCTCATTTAAAATGTTAATGCCATAGAGTTTGAAATCATACTTTTTAATTGATCGTGACTTGTAATAATTTGAGGTCAATAGAGGTCTTAGAAAATACGGAATGCAATGGAAGGCGCGAAGGGGTCATAATATTTATCAGCCTATGTCAGTGTCCACTGCTGACCAAAGGTCTCTTCTCAGACAGAAAAGGTTTGAGCATTAATCACCACGCTTGCTCAATGCGGGTAAACGATTTCAAACT
Organism: Spodoptera picta; assembly: GCA_038387885.1. NCBI lineage: Eukaryota > Metazoa > Arthropoda > Insecta > Lepidoptera > Noctuidae > Spodoptera > Spodoptera picta. The sequence goes on from JAZHFQ010000445.1 coordinate 120,102, forward strand.
TATAATTACAAATTATAAGTCCAGGTTTCCTCACGATGTTTTCCTTCACCGTTTGTCAGTGGTGTCTAGATAATCTTAGAAAGTGCATATAACTAAATAAGAAAATATCTAATAATACGTTCTTTTAAAAAATTAGGAACTAAATTGTCTAAGATTATAACAGAAATTTCCGCGGACGAAGTCGCGGGCACAGCTAGTCGTCAGATAATCGCGAACAAACATATATACATATATCGGTCAAACTGAGACGCCATTTTTTTCTTTTTGAAGTCGGTTAAAACTAAAGAATAACTTTGTAAGTCGTATCTTTGAAGATATAAATAAAACAAATTAAACCGGGAATGCTTTGGTCTAATTAATTTCTTAGTCTCGTCGTTTTATAAGCAATTAGTGCGCGGACACACGTTACGACTAGTCGCTGCGATTTTAATTGAAACAATGTCGCTTGTGCGCTGCGTTTAAATTAATGGACGCTCAGAAAAGTGAGTAAAAGTTTATGTTGAAGTAAAGGTGATTATTATACGGCTTTTAACTCGTAAAATAGGTATATAATAATAATAATAATAAATAATAAAAACATTTATTTGCAGTAAACATGGTATAAAAAGGTCTTAGGTTTACAATAGGCACAAACATGTTCAGCTAATAAAACAGCATGCAAAAATTAAATATTAGGAGCTACAAAATATATTAATTGGACAGTTACTTTGTCAGTGTTCTAGTTACTGACTTATAAGTACCGACACTTTATTTACAAAAAATTATTACACATATTAAGTACTAGGACTATTTATTATTATCACTTATTCATATTTAACCATCATTTTAATATAATTGCCGACAAATCTCTAACTATGTTCTACTAATAACTAATAACTATGTTCTTTTTTCCATAAAATTCTTTACACTATAAAAGTTATGTTCAATCAGCCATTTATGTAGTTTAATTTTCAATATTCTTATATTTAACATTTTAAACTCAGTTGGCAAGTGATTGTACAATTGTACACACATTGCAAGGCAGTTTTTGTTGTATTTTGTTAGCCGCGGGAAATCATTCACAACTAGCCTATGAACATCACGTCTATTTCTTTGGCATAAGTCATTCGCCGTTTTAAATAAATGTTTATTTTTGTATATAGTTGTAGCTACTCTGTAGGTAGGGTTTTTTTTATAATGTTACATTACATATTAATTCTCCACGGACTCTTGGTCCGTGCCCATGTCATACAATTTTTTATTACAACACGTCTAGTCAATTTTTATAAAATAAAGAAGGTACCTAGTTACCTTCTTTACACGAGTATGACGTGTGTGTCAGCAATTGGTCCAGTCAACCTTTTGATTGGGAACGGAACAACCTAACACACAGCGCCACCGACTGTAGGACATTTTATGTGAGCAGTACGTAAGTGCAAACTCCTAATCCCCAAAAGACCGGTAATGCACTCATAATGCCTCTGATGATGCAGGTGGCCATGTGCGACGCCGATTGCTTACCATCAGGTGATCAGTCAGCTCGTTTGCCGGCTTATGCCATAAAAAAAATTACGCCTCAACCTGTAGGTAGGGTCCACATCATTAATTTTTTAAATTCAAAGTTCGTGAGCATCTACAAAAAAGGTTAGCAGACTCAAAACACGCCATGTGTTTGTCTCTAAGGGTCATCTACGTATTTATTTTATTACCTACGCCACTTAATACCACTGTACAATGTAACACCCACTTTGCACTATTTATGTTATGAGTCCCATGTAATAGGGGGTGAGCTTATTGCCATATACCGGGCACGATTCCAGACTCCGTGCTACTACTGAGAATTTTAAATAAGATCCACTAGTACTTTGCCCGACCCGGGAATTGAAGCGGAGACCCCTTGCCCGACAGTCAGACTTGCAACCAGGCGACCAGCTCGGCAGTCTAGAAAACTCAAGTCAAAATAATGGCGACCGCTATAAGTAGCACTCCTTATTTATTCTAATTTTCGGCAACCTTTGTCCCGGTTCTAAGTTATTTGAATAAAGCGTTCGTATTGGTCAACGATACCAAATAAGGTTCGTTACACACTGTCAGACAAACCATATAGAGACTCGAACGGACGCAAAGTAGGTTAGGCGTACCGTTGCGGCAATACAGTCGCGAATGTGAGTAAGGCTTTATTTAAAAAAGAAAATAAATTACTATATTTTTAATTTGATAAAAAACTGCCAAGTGGTCGCAAGTCCGAATGCCGGGCAAGAGGTCTCAGGTTCGATTCCCGGGTCGGGCAAAGAATTACAGGGTTTTAAAAAAATTCTCAGTAGTACGGAGTCTGGAATTATATCCGGTATATGGCAATAGGCTCACCCCCTATTACATGGGACTCATAACATAAATAGTGAAAAGTGGGTGTTGCATTGTACAGTGGCATAATGTGCACCTCTGCCTACCTATATGTGTTATTTTTAATTTGAAGAAGTGTGAGGACGGCGGCAATGTAGAACAATTGTGCCATATATTTAACAGCCAGTTCATAGAAAAATGCAAAACTTGGTCCTTTTTTTTAAGGGAAGAAAGTCATCGAATGACTACTCCCGCCTGGGTGAGGCGGGAGGGAGTGTCAGACTCTTACTGACTAAAAATCACCCCGTTCCTACTCCTGCACTTCGAGCTGGATACACGGTAACCTGTTAGGTTCTCCGCGGCTCCGTATCGACATCAGCCCTATTGGGCCTAATCCGTGGTGGTCTGACGGCTCTTTGAGGCACGCGCGGTACGCGACGCGCCGTACGATCGGGTCTGGTTCTAGTCGAGCGGCCAGCCACCCATGCTCGATGTCCGAAGGCCCGCGCTTACGATGGTCGGAGATCGTCCCGCGATCCCCGACGTTTGGAGTGTCCTTCGCGATGGCTGGGTTGCAAGGAGGCAGCGCTTCGCTGCCTCACGCGTCCCGTCTCCTCCTTAGCTAGCATGACTGCTTCGCAAAAGGAGGAGACGACATCCCAGTCCCCCTCGCTCCGCATCATGGCCCGAATACTTGGTCCTTTAATTCAAAATTTCAATAGACAAATACGAACTCGACTCGACTTGAGTCACCACCTTAGAACAACCTTCCATAAAAACCACGACCTCTGCATAAAAAGGTGATAAGTTTCACAATACAGAACACAATGAAAATGTACCTTAATACAGTTATGGTTAAGGATGCTTTTTGCTTGTTTTAAAGTGGAATTGTGACTATTGCCGCCCACGTGGGACCTTCCTACCTACTGACGTTTGCGTCACTGGCTGTCTGCATATTTACTTGAATTAAGTTTCTTTGTTCAATATATATCTATACATTATAATAAAATCTGAAATCTGAATCTGAATCTGAAGGGGAGGGTAATTTGGCCTCCGGTAACTCACTCACACGACGAAACACAACGCAAGCGTCGTTTCACGTCGGTTTTCTGCTCGGCCGTGGTATCACTCCGGTCGACCCGGCCAATTCGTGGCGAAGCATGGCTCTCTCACAATTAAAAAAATGAAAATAGAACTCCATTCTGCCACTTCGGCAAGCGCGGGTGAAAATCGCTTCGTGAGTACTGAGCGTAAAAGACTATAGAAATGACAGTCGTATGCACAGTAACTGAACAACCGGCTGCTGCTTGACGTGGATGGTATTATTTTTTTAAGGGGGGAAATCATCGAATGACTGCTCCCGCCTGGGTGAGGCGGGAGGGAGTGTCAGACTCTTACTGACTAAAACCACCCCGTTCCTTCTCCTGCACGTCGAGCCGGAGCCCCGGTAACCCGTTAGGTTCTTCGCGACGACGTGGGTGGTATGTGATTGCCAATGAGTCTGATGATTAAGTAGTACCATAGTTGAGGGAACTCCTGCGGGTTCTATAGGGATGACAACAGTGTATAATAATTAAAAGTCTAATTAGTCCGTCAGTTAGATAATGAAAAAATAGTAGACACATATAGACTGCACGGTTGGTGCGGTGGCTGGGCAATCGGCTGCCGTGCAACGTGTCGCGGGTTCGATTCCCGCACGGAACAACACTGTGTGATCCACAAATTGTTGTTTCGGGTCTGGGTGTCATTGTATATGTGAACTTGTATGTTTGTAAACGCACCCACGACACAGGAGAAAATCCTAAAGTGGGGCAACGTTTTTTAAAAAAAAAGAAAAAAAAAGAAAAAATAATATTTTTTTTTATTTTAATGTATAAGAAAACAATACTTAGATAAAACGAATCAAAGTTCAGGAGTTGAGGCTAGCTACGTCACTGTTGAGTATAAAACGTACACCTAAGTGACGTCATGCGATATTCTAAATCAATATATCGTCGAAAGTATTTGTTTCTGTAAAAAATACGTGTCTAATGTTTTTAAATAATCTATCAGACGGACATTATAATAAAAAAATTGTCATCTACCCTCGGAACAACTCTTTGTGTGATCCACAGATTGTTGTTTCGGGTCTGGGTGTCATGTGTGTGTGAACTTGTATGTTTGTAAACGTACTCACGACACAGGAGACAATCCTAGTATGGGGTAACTTGTGGGCTGTTTTATTAATTACAATAATTAAACTTCAATTACACAGTTCAAAAATATCTGACCCCAGTGGGCGGACCACGCGAAATCGTGGAAAAAAATCCTTTTGTCTGAATTTACTAGAGCGTGGCAAACGTATCGTACAAATTACAGGCTTTTTGTGCCGGAATTAAACGGATTGTGATTATACTGGGCAGTGGACGAAAGAGGGATAAAAACAGGACAAAAAAGGTTGAGTAATGGAAGTCGGAATAAGGAAATAGGATAGTTTTGGTACTCGTGTGGTTTTCTTTTGGAGGGTGAAAGAATAAAATATTTCTAAATATTTGTATTGTCGTGTTGAAGATGATAAAAAGCGTCTCTAGAGTGTCGTCTTGGATTTGATTTTGAGTCAGACAAAAGCTCCGTACGTGTTTATAATTCACAATACTTTCTTGTAATAGTGTAGACTATCTATATAGAGGTAGAGGTATTATAACTTTCATGAGACATTTTTTTTAAGGAGGGAAAATCATCGAATGACTACTCCCGCCTGGGTGAGGCTCTTACTGACTAAAAATCACCCCGTTCCTACTCCTGCACGTCGAGCCGGACCCCGGTAACCCGTTAGGTTCTCTGTGACTTCATGAGGCATACGAAATGAATTATAATGTTTTCGGCTTACTTATTTAACTTTTGACGAAGAAATCGACTAGTTTCAAGCCAAATTAGAGGCTCATGTTTATTAGCGGTATTCCGCGATACACGACGCGGCAACTGTACGTCGCCTTAGTGTAGATTTTCGTTCTAGCATGTGAATCTATAGTCGCAAACATTATTAAACGCCTAAAACGACTAAATGTGTATTAATAAAAATCCAATTTCTAAAATGTATGACAGTGACAAACATACAAGTTCATATTCAGACCCGAAACAACAATTTGTGGATCACACAAAGATTTGCTTCGTACGGGAATCGAATCCGCGACAGGTTGTGCGGCAACCGGCTTCCCAACAACATGCGCACGGAACAACTCTTTGTGTGATCCACAGATTGTTGTTCCGGGTCTGGGTGTCATGTGTATGTGAACTTGTATGTTTGTAAACGCACTCACGACACAGGAGAAAATCTTGGTCTCCACACCAGTGTGTTAGTGTTTAAAATAAAATAAAAATAAATCATTTATCCAGGCAAGCAACACAGTTTAAAATTCAAGTAACTACATATAAACATTACTTGCCTAACTTAACTCGCTAATTATGTGTTAACCCACCCAAGAAGATCCCACGATGTAAGAATAAGTTAACAAGTATTCTAACTGATTGTTAATCAAGGATCTTTTGAGGATTGTTTAATTAAAATAACATTTAGAACTTTTGTGTTCCGAATTAATGTTTGTATTGCGGGAATTTTCTTATCGGATATTTTGTATTGTTATAGACTCGTAGGTACAATAGGTTAGATGCCTATTTTTATTTTAATGTCCGTCTGATTATTTTAAATCATTAGACATGTATTTTTTATTTTCTTACAGAAACGAATACTTTCGACGATATATTGATTTGAAATGTCGCGTGACGTCACTTCTATGTACATTTTATACGTAGAAATGACATTTTAGCCCCTACTCCTAAACTTTGATTCGTTTTATCTAAGTACTGTTTTAATACGACAAAATAAAAAAATACGTGTCTAAGATTTTTTCATTACCTAATTATATTTTTAATTTGAAATTGAAAATATAATTATCATCATCCCTATTACGCTGTTATTCCTAAAATTTCTATACTACGATATTTTACTGCGTACGGTATACCCATTTGTGCTCAGCTCAATGTGTATAGCTCTTTCAAACGAAATTCCTGATATTATATCTATTCCAAGTCTAATAAAAGGCACGAAGAGACGTCTAAATACAGGTCATTGCTAGTTTTTCTAGTTCATCATCACCATCAACAGCCTATAAATGTCCACTGCTGAGCAAAGCCTCTTCTCACACGGAGAAGGTTTGAGCATTAACTCGTCGAGTACCGTCATTATAGACACAATTATAGAACAATAGGTTGCGGTCACCGGTGACCGCTTGGTGTTTGACAGTTTAATCACCACGCTTGCTCATTGCGGATTGGCGATTACAAACCTATAATTTAGAAATTATAAGTCCAGGTTTTCTCACGATGTTTTCCTTCACCGTTTGTCAGTGGTGTCTGAATAATCTTAGAAAGTACATATAACTCGGAAAAAGTCACATTGTCACTTGCCGTTGGTAGGTTTCGAACCCGCACCCTCATTTTTTTTATTTTATACCACGACGGTGGCAAAAAAGCACACGGCCCACCTGATGGTAAGCGGTTACCGTGGCCTATGTACGCCTGCAACACTTGGGGTATTACATGCGTCTTGCCGACCCTTAAAAAACCTATTCACTGCCCTCTTGAAGAACCTCATGTTGTAGCCCACTGGGGAAACCACGGCAGGGAGCTCATTCCACAATCGGAGGGTCCGTGGGAGAAAATTCCTCTGAAACCATCTCTGATCTGACCATTTTGGCTCCAATGAGTGAGCGTGAGCCCCCTGTCGATGGCGAGCAGTGCGATGATAAAAGTGGCCGTGGGCATCATATCAAATAATTCCGCAGAACATAACCCATTATACCTCTACAAGCATCATGCATGAGAAGCGGGCGTCTTAAACCTTCGGGCCACCACGACACAGTTTTTCTAGGTACAGCCAGTAATCTAGATTATAGCACCAATTCTAACGAATTTTAAATCAGAATTCAGACCATATAGCACAGTGTGCTGCTTAGAATAATAATGTAGAAAAAAACCGCATTAGAAATGTAACTATTCAATAGTTACATTCATATTAAAATTCTTATCGCATTATATCGAGTTCTTATGTGACAGAATGCTAAAGTTAACTCCTTCTTCAGATGGCCAAATACGTAATCAAATAGCTAATCAAGTATTTAAGTATTCAAACTATAAGATAGATATATTATGGTCTTTTTGTACGAAAACTGTAAACCAATTTTGATGAGATTTGATAGACACAAATATAGACGGAATCTTAGGAACATCATCAAGTGAAACAAGTGAATTTATTTGTGCAAATATAGGCTACAAGGCAGCACTTTTACACGTCATTTTTTTAAGCTAACGATGAGGTCGACCTTTCCTAACTGATTATTCTCAGACGAAATATCAAAACAAACTCAGAGGTTATACCCACGACTGACTTTTATTTAATAAAAGTCAGTCGTTACTCGCTACTCGATTTAAATACTAGCGCAGTGCGAACAATCATTTATGAAGAGTCGGACAAATGTATTTTACTTTGCCAAGACCATACGACGGGTTAATTAAGTATTTAATTTTTTTTATGGCATAAGCTGGTAAACGAGCAGACGGATCACCTGATGGTAAGCCATCGGCGTCACCCATGGACACCTGAAACACCAAGGCGTTACAAGTGCGTCACCGGCCTTTTGGGGATTAGGAGTTTGAGGATCGTTGTGGATTAAGGGATTGGGAAGATTGGGGAAGGTGATTGGGCCTCCTGTAATCTCACTCACACGACGAAACACAACGCAAGCGTTGCTTCACGTCGGTATTCTGTGAGGCCGTGGTATCACTCCGGTCGAGCCGGCCCATTCGTGCCGAAGCATGGCTCTCCCACACTTATCATTCTTATTATAATATAATTACAAAATAATTACCAAACAATTAAATCTATAAAACCCGCTATAAAATTTTACACAGATTACGTCACCATCCGCGTTTTCGACACAGTGGTTAACGTACGATTTCCGTCAAGTCACCTATCGATTAGCACTGTGTGCAAAACCTGTTAGGAAGCTGGACAAAAACCTCGCCAATGTTTGATTTATAGTGCAATAACCTTGAAATTAAAAGAGTTAGGCACTTAACAGTCTGTTGATCTATTCTTACGTGCACCGTTATTATTAATAGGTTTTGTATCGCGTGTTGGTGTTAAAGGAATGTAGCCCTTGTTGAGTATGTGATAAAGACGTATTTATTGTCTAGAGTTGATAATTTATTGGTTTACTGGTGTTAAGTTTGTAATGTACAAGGAGATAACAATAGGCTCACCCCCTATTACATATGACTCATAACATAAATAGTGAAAAGTAGGTGTTACATTGTACAGTAGCACTAAGTGTTGTACCGTGTACCTCTGCCAATCCCTTCGGAGATATAAGGCGTAATGTTATGTTATATAAAACTAAGAAAAGTAGTTGTTTTGGTAAATACATTAGATATATACGCAACGTATAACCAAGATTCGAAAATGGGTGAAAATGGTCGGTTATATTAATATGTTTTTTTATAGCATACACCGATAATCGAGCAGTCGGATCACCTGATGGTAAGCAATTGCTTCGCCCATAGACACTTGGAACATCAAGGCGTTACAAGTGCGTTACCGGTCTTTTGGGAATTGGGAATTTGAGGAGTTTATAGGATTCGGGGATTGGGGAGACTGGGGAGGGCAGGTAATTGGGCCTCCGGTAAGCGTTGTTTCTTATATGTAAAGGGTCTTTCAAATAGAACGGGTCGATGTTAATAATCTGTGGTGGCCATTTTGTTTTGGCGGCATCCGTCAAATCTGATTTTCCTTATTCAGCTGCTGATGCCAAATCACCATGGCAAGTTTCACGGTTGAGCAGCATGTGCAAATGATAAAACTTTATTATCAAATTTTATCATTAACTTTATTGCAAACGTTGCGAGCATTGCGCCCATTTTACGGCAGACGCGGTAGTCCTTCAAAGTCTAAGTGAGCGCTACAGATCAATAATAAACAATTTTTTTGGCTTAAATTTAACAATATGGACGTAAACGACATGTGGTTCCAGCAAGATTGCGCTACTTGGCACACAGCGAACGACACAATCGACATTCTGCATGAACGGTTTGAAGGTAGGGTTATCTCTCGCAGAGGTGACGTGAATTGGCCACCAAGATCGTGTGATTTGACTCCGCTAGACTTTTTCTTGGGGGGTTTCTGAAGTCGCAAGTCTATACCAATAAACCACATTCCACCATTGTCCTGAAAGCCAACACAACGCAGGCCATCGCTCAGATTCAGCCGGATCTATGCAGCAGAGTTATGGAAAATTGGACCTCTCAGATTCGTGCCGCCATACGAAGCCGCGGCGGACATTTAAACGATGTCATATTCCATCCAAAATGGCAAAAATGGACCTTTCAAATAAAAAATAAATTTGGTTAATATCTTACACATATCTTGTTTTATTCCATTTTAACATCGACCCGTCCTTGTTGAAAGACCCTTTATTATAGAGGTAGTATTACAGTGTCTGTTTACTCCCAGAGATTAAATGAATACGAAACTGTATAAGTTTCGTATGCATAATGAATTGTAATTTGCATGGTTAGCATCGATACACGTATCGAGTTACATAATTGATATTTGAAATCATCATCAAACGTTTTGAGGGTGTGGGAGAGCCATGCCTCGGCATGAATGGGCCGGCTCGACTGGAGTGATACCACGGCCGAGCAGAAAATCGACGTGAAATAACGATTGCGTTGTGTTTAGTGCGGTTACCGAAGGCTCAATTACCCTCCCTCCCCAGTTTCCTCAATCACAATCCTCAAATACCCAAAAGACGGGTAACGCACTTGTAACGCCTCTGGTGTTTCAGGTGTCGGCGGCGCCGATAGCTTAAAATCAGGTGATCCGTCTGCTCGTTTACTAGCTTATCCCATAAAAAAAAAAATAAATAACAATAATATAAAATAAACAGGCGTCCACATTACCTAATTTAAGCGACAATTGTACACAAATAAAAATATCCTCACAGTTACCCCTTTTACAAGCGAAAACCGACAAAAAGGCGAACTCATAATTAACGTAACTTTATTAAAATACATAATTACACCCCAATCAGGACTAAGTTATGACACAAACAGAAATGGCTCCCCGTTGAAACAAAGCTGAAAACTTCCTTAATTAAGTAAAATTATGAAAATCTACAAACATTTGTGTAGTAAAGTTTTGTTTTTACCCCACAGTGCGCAGTTATATCGTATATTGATTGGACGGTTGGCGCGGTAGCTGGGCAACTGGCTGCCGCGCAACGTATTGCGTGTTGAATTCCCGCAATGGAGCAACTCTTAGTGTGACCCACAGATTGTTGTTCCAGGTCTGGGTGTCATGTGTATGTGAACTTGTATGTTTGTTTACGCACTCACGACACAGGAGACTATCATAGTGTGGGTAATAACTAAAAGAAAGCAAAAAAATTATTGTGGAAGTTTGTGACACTGCCTTCTTGAGACAAGAGTGGAGCAACACTTACTAATATTATAAATGCGAATGTGTGTTTGTTCGTATTTCTTTCACTTCGCAATGGAGCGATTTCATGATATGATTCTATTGTCTGGAGATAAGAAGTTGGATAGTGACATAAATATATATATTTTGCTTCGATCAGCAAAGCGGCAGGTAACTTCACGGGTTTTAATCCCCAAATGGGAAACCAGAGTTAATAATTTCAATATCTACCAAACCATTTTAAAACAAACCGCCTAGTTGTAACAAATTCGAAAAACTTAATTAAAATCAAATCCCAATATTTATAATCTACTTTTTATTTATCTTTATAAAAATAAAACTAATCTTGATATTTATTTTATCCGAAGCGCGCTGGCATTTCACCCACGGTGCGCAGTGGAGCGGGCGTGACATTATAACGAATATATTTTTTCTACGCCCACACACATTCGGCCCACTGTGCAACAGTAATGTTGTTATCTATTATAAAGGATTGATTGCTGTTTTTTTTTTATTTAAGGTAGAGTTTAGTGAGTTCTAATGAGGTCTGAATTGAATGATGATGATGAATGGACGTGTTTCTATTTTGGACTCTCTTTTTTATACCTCTAGTATAAGCCAGTAAACGAGCAGACGGTTCACCTGATGGTAAGCAATCGGCGTGGTGTGTAAGTGTGAGAGGGCTCTCTCTCATACTTCGTTTCCAGGAGGCTTACTCTTGAATCCAATCCCGATCGATCGATCATTGGTATTGTGAAATTTCGTACTCTTGTGTTGCAACACTAGCGCCCATTGCATCCGTATTCTGTGGATATTTAATGAACTAAATGGTACTTATTGGTTTTATATTCCGTATTCTAAATGCTACTTTAACAGCTACGATTGTTGGGGTTGTATAGTTTTGACATTGGATAATTATTGAGATTTTATTGGATTGAAATTGCATTGACACTGAGATTAGTTTCAGGAGTAAGCACCCTGGTGCCCATGGGCGACACCGGTTGCTTACAGGTGATCCGTCTGCTCGTTTACCGGATTATACCATAAAAAAGAGAAAACCGACATGAGGTTACCAGACGCCCGATTACCCCTCCAATCTCCCCAATCCTCAAATTCCTAAGCCCCAAAAGGACTCGTAACGCCTCTAGAGGTAGTGTTTCGGGAGTCGCGGAGAACCTAACGGGTAACCGGGGCTCCGGATCGACGTGCAGGAGAAGGAACGGGGTGGTTTTTAGCCAGTAAGAGTCTGACACTCCCTCCGTCGTTCAGTCGTTCGATGATTTTCCCCCTTAAAAAAAAAGGGTTTCGGGAGTCATAAGCGACGCCGACTTACAATCAGGTGATCTGTCTGCTCGTTCACCAGCTTATCCCATAAAAACCTTCTCTTTTATCTTTTGTTGTTTCACAATCAATATAAATAACCTGTTCTCATTGCCACAGACTATATAGGGAGCCGGGAACGGTCGAGTCGAATGAGTAACCGCCAAAAAGTACCGCTATGCGATGCCATTGCCAAAAGAAGTATATTGATTTTAATTATCTGTGGTATTTGTATATGGACGTTTAATGTTGTTGTTTTTATGAGTATTTTTTTTGTCCTGCCTCTTTGGCCGAGTGGTCGTAAGCGCGACTGCCGGGCAAGGGGTCTCGGGTTCGATTCCCGGGTCGGGCAAAGTATTATTGGGTTTTAAATATTCTCAGTAGTAGCTCGAAGTCTGGATTTGTGCCCGGTATATGGCAATAGGCTCACCCCCTATTACATGGGAGTAATAACATAAATAGTGAAAAGTGGGTGATACATTGTGGCATAATGTGCACCTCTGCCTACCCCTTTGGGGATAAAAGGCGTGATGTTATGTTTTTTTTAAGGGGGAAAATCATTGAATGACTGCTCCCGCCTGGGTGAAGCGGGAGGGAGTGTCAGACTCTTACTGACTAAAAACCACCCCGTTCCTACTCCTGCACTTCGAGCCGGTAACCCGTTAGGTTCTCCGCGACAGCTTTTATGAGTATAGAATGACATCGTATATGATATTATTGGGAATCTTTAAAGGTTGAAGTAAATTTATTTCGGTATAAATGGCGTGTCGAGTGCATAACCACGCTCTTTGCGTTTGTTAGTTTGTTAATTTGAGGTTAAATAACTTTGTTTTTATAATAACTATTGTGAGACATACTAAATTAAGTAAAATCGCGGGTTACTGAGTGAGCTGCGCGACATCGCCGCGACCGCGCACGCTGCTCATGAGGAAGAACCCCTCTGTAGTTCGAAAATAATAGAGCTTTTCTCAGTATATTCACGTGAGTAACCCGCGATTTTACTTAATTAAATAACTTTGTCACAATTATCTAGTCGTTTTTAATTACATTTTGCTTGAAGTTTGCTATTGTATTTTTCTTCTTGAAACATAACTTTCCACCTTGTTTTCTAATAATATTAATTATGTAACATACCTAACATAAATCACGTCTTTTATCCCCGAAGGGGTAGGTAGAGGTGTAGGTACATTATGCCACTGTACAATGTAACACCCACTTTTCACTATTTATGTTATGAGTCCCATGTAATAGGGGGTGAGCCTATTGTCATATACCGGGCACAGTTCCAGACTCCGTGCTGCTACTGAGAATTTTTTTAAAAAACCTAGTTATAATTTGCCCGACCCGGGAATCGAACCCGAGACTCCTTGCCCGGCAGTCGCAACAACGAGACCAAGTAGGCAGTGATATATAATATTTATTAAAGATAAAAGTCGCAAAAATTTTTGAGGTGGGAAAATCATCCAATGACTTCTTCCGAGGCGAGGCGAAAGAGAGTGTCAGACTCTCCTGCTTCGAGCCGGAGCCGCAGCACCCCGCTAAATCAATTACCAATCAAATCCCTAATTCCAAGAGGCTACTGACGCAGTTGTATCCCCGCTCGCGTTGCGGGTTTCCTTTTACTTACTAAAAATCACCCCGGTACTACTTACTCCGAGCCGGAGCCCCGGTAACCCGTTACGTAGACCACAGCCCAGGAACCTCCTCCTAAAGCCTCAAATTACTGCCCACCCATCCGTAAATTAACCGTGATAACATTTACTTACTACATCAGTAAGCCAGTATGTCATTCGTGATGAACATAACCTAAAAACTCGGGACCATGAAATTGAATTGTTTTAATAACTTTACGGTAACATATACAGTTAAATTTATGTTTTATGTGAATTTATGTGTGATGCCATTAATTTATTTGAATGATTGCTCATCAGTGTATGAAGTTTAAGGTTAGGTGAGTCTATTATTAAATGGACTCGCCCAGCAAGAGGTTATTTACGATATTTATTCATTTATTTCTTTATTGGATGGTGAATCAACAGCTACATTATATGTAATGTGATTTATGATTTAGATGAAATTATGAAATTATTATTATTATTATGAAATAAACACAGTTTTTTTAGTTCAAAATGCGACTGCTAAGCAAGAGATGCCGAGTGCAATTCCTTGGTTGCAAAATTCTTTTAATTTTTGACTATTATTAAGAACTGGCTGTTGCCCACGACTTCGTCTGCGGAGAATATGATTCCTATTTTATCCCATGGGAGTATTTAATCGGGAGAAAAGTATCCTATCACCTAAGTCAGCCCATACCCTGTCTGTATACCAAATTTCATCAAAATCCGTTCAGTAGTTTCAGCGTGATTGACGGATTGATTGGCCTCCCGCTAGGTGGACCGACGACATCGCCAGAGCTGCGGGGAGCCCACTGGCTCCCCAACAACTCGCCACCTGCATCCACTATGCAGGTGGCGAGTTGTCGTTCGACGTGGAGGGCTAAGGGGGAGGTCTTTGTCCAGCAATAGACGTCTTTCGGCTGTTGATGATGATGATGATAACGGATAAACATCTAATCTTTGACATTGACAATATTAGTGTGATTTGCAGTTTCTCGAAATTGTAATATTAGAAATAATAAGAACCAAAGCCAGACTATATAGCCACAAATAATTGTTATTCTTACGTATGTGATATAAAGGGTGGAATTTTGTAATCCCACCTGAAGGGGTTTTTTTTAAGGGGGGAAAATCATCGAATGACTGCCGCCTGGGTGAGGCGGGAGGGAGTATCCGACTCTTACTGACAAAAAACCACCCCGTTCCTACTCCTGCACGTCGAGCCGGAGCCCCGGTAACCCGTTAGGTTCTCCGCGACACCTGAAGGGGTTATGAACTTTGTTAGAGAGATTTCGTCCTAATTAACCCAAACTATCGATGCTATAACACGTCATCAATATATGTCAAAGTTTTTACAGGGTGCAAACTTTGACAGATTTTAGTCGGTTCGATTACAATGTAAGACAAGCTAATTTTCAAAAATCCTTGATTGCAGTTTTGTTTGGGTGGAATGTTTTCTTTGAGTAAAATTTTCTATCTTAAGTATTAAGAGTAGTTCTCCTTTAGGTGGCAGTACAATATTCCACCCTGTATAATATACTTGGCCTAATAATAGTTGGGCCAACCAATAACCAATGAACTAAGTCAATATTACTTATATACCATGCTTCAGCACGAATGGTCCAGCTCGACCGGAGTGATAATAGGGAGTGAGCCTATTGCCATATACCGGGCATAATTCCAGACTTCGTGCTACCACTGAGAATTAAAAAAAACCTAGTAATACTTTGCCCCACTCGGGAATCGAACCCGAGACCCCATGCCCGACAGTCGCAATAGCGACCACTCCGCCAACGAGGCAGTCAGAGGCCAAAGACACAACAGTAGGTGTAAAAGTATCTTTATATCCCACGGGAACGCGGGCCAAGCCACTGGCTGGAGCTAGCTTAACAAATAACAGTCAATCGTAATATTTACATCAAGCATACCACTTAAAACTACCTAAACAAAGCAAGGGCATGCTATTAGTATCTAATCAATAGTCTATAGATCAATAGATATAAATAAAAATTAATTTCCGTTTGTTCGTCTCGCTAAAACTCGAAAACTGCTAAACCGATTTGGATAATTTTGATCTTGGAATGTTCGTGGAAGTCCAGGGTTTGAAAGGAGAGAAAAATATTTTTAGGCGGTACGAATTTCGCCAGGTCAGATGATGTAAAGACACTCACCTTTAGCCAAAGCAGCGTGCACAAAACACAGACACATTAAAAACTTTAAGGCGGCCATCTTGAATATTTTGACAGTTATGACTATGTCACACAAATCACTGGACACTTTGAATAGGTACCTGAAAAAAACGAAATTTAAATTCAAATTAATAATTTGCAACTTAAGGAACACTGAACACATGAATTAACTCGTCGAGTACCGGTTTTGTAGACACAATTATAGAACAATAGGTTGCGGTCACCGGTGACCGCTTGGTGTTTGACAGTTTAATACAGTTATAAATACAACTTAAAAAGTTAAGTGTGGGAGAGCCACGCTTCAGCACGAATGGGCCGGTTCGACCGGAGTGATACCACGGCCTCACAGAAAACCGACGTGAAGCAACGCTTGCGTTGTGTTTCGTTGCGCGAGTGAGGTTACAGGAGGCCTAATTACCCTCCCCTTCCCCAATCTCCCCAATCCCTGAATCCCCAACAATTCTAAAATTCCTAATCCCAAAAGGCTGGTAACGCACTTGTAACGCCTCTGGTGTTCCAGGAGTCCCCCACACTTCAAAATAAGCTCAGAAAATCGCCGACAAACATACATACCTACTTTTTTTGAAGTCAGATAAAAATAACTAGCCGGTTAAAGAACCAAACCACAAACATGTAACAAACTGATAAATTAACAAAGGTACTTAGTTTAATTATCAATCACTGCCCGGGAATCGAACTCACCACGCTCTGGTGGGTGCCAGCGATGCGTTTGAAGAACGATTTACGGTATCATTTAAACTGTACTGACGGACACACAGACAATAGGGGATACCTAATTACTTCTGTGTAGTGAATTAATACATAAGACTAGGTACAGTCAACCAAGTTATTTTACTATGCATCGGGATCGCCTGGGTGTCAAGGTGTCGTGGTGGCCCGGAGGTTTAAGACGCCCACTTCTCATGCATGAGGGTGTGGGCTCGAAACCTACCAACGGCAAGTACCAATGTGACTTTTTCCGAACGAAACACAACGCAAGCGTTGTTTCACGTCGGTTTTCTGCTCGGCCGTGATATCACTCCGGTCGAGCCGGCCCATTCGTGCCAAAACATGGCTCTCCCACACTGACTAACATTTACCTCTAGAATCAGAAGGTTGCAGTATTTTTTTAATTTACTTAATTGAAAATTATTATTATTCCCTGTTATAGGTAGTTTAGTAGTAAACGTCAAAGTTGAAGTCTTAAACTCGACTGGTTAGGTATGAAAACAGTTAATTTTGAGTAGTCAGTAGTACTTTATTGCAAATCGCTTTTTAGTTATAACATACCAAACTATATTGTTATTTTTACTATCCGGAAGGCACACGTACAAACCATAGAAAACCAGTGTACCATGGTTTTGCTTTCTATTATCTTTCTCCACATCCGACGGTCAGTTTATACTGGATTGATTAAACATACGTCGTGGGGGCCCGCGGTTCCCGCCCGCTTCTCACGTATGAGGGTTCAAAACCTACCAACGGCAAGTACCAATGTGACTTTTTCCAAGTTATACGTACTTTCTAAGATTATTTAGACACCACTGCTTCTTCTGCCACGGCATCAAGGTTCCTCGTGCGTCCTGCTAAGGAGTGGAATTCTTTGCCAGAGTCTGTATTTCCTGAAGGGTATATAATGTAATCTGGGTGTCTTCAAGGCCCGAGTTAATAGGGGACGATATGTTCCATTGTCGACTGCATCATCGCTTACCACTAAGCGAGATAGTGTTCAAACGTCGGCCCATCAAATATTAAACAAAAAACATACGAACTTTCGGATTTATAATATTAATAGGATTGGGTCTACGGTGACCTCAAACACACGATTAAACACAACGCTTCGATTGTTTCACGTCGGTTTTCTACTCAACCGTAGTATCACTCCGGTCGAGCCGGCCCATTCGTGCCGAAGTATGGCTCCCTGACTGAAGCTATACACAACATTTGCCCTGTACTCCAGAACACAGTGCAATAAGTACTTTAATTTATTGGTTTAGCTCGAACAAACATGGCCAGCAGGATGCAGTAGTCGTTTAAAAAATAAAGGCGAATGTAAATCGTTCATTTGTTCTGGTTCAGTATAATAAAAGATCTTGGTGTTTGAGTGGTCGTAATCACATCTGCTGTGCAAGGGATCTCTGGTTAGACTTGAGGTTTTGGTGTTTACACCAAGGCGTTACAGGTGCGTTACCAGCCTTTTGGGAACTGGGTATTTCACGATGGTGGAGGATCCGGGGATTGAGACTGGTGAGGGGGTAATTGGGCCCGGTAGCCACACTAACACGACGAAAAACAACGCAAGCGTTTTTTTATGGAATAGGAGGCAAACGAGGAGACGGATCACCTGATGGTAAGCGATCAGCGCCGCCCATGGACACCCGCAACACCAGAGGAGTCACAGGTGCTTTGCTGGCCTTTTAAAAAGGAATACGCTCTTTTCTTGAAGGTTTGAAGGTAGTATCGTAAGCGTTGTTTCACGTCGGTTTTCTTTCTGTAAGGCCGTGGTATTGTTCCGGTTGAGCCGGCCCATTCTTGCCGAAGCAAGACTCTCCCATATATTGATAAGGATTTTGAATGGACACATACGGATCTCTAACCTACAATAATTTAGTCGGTACTAAACAAATGAAAAACGATAATGTACGTAGCTTGCTGTAATTGAAAATTATAAATTAAAAAGACTCCTAGATTGTTTCGCCTCGAGGGTGCAATGGATGAAATTTATTGTTATATTCGTTTTCTGAGTATCGCTACATAGTATAAAACAAAGTCGCTATCCGCCGTCTGTCTGTCCCTATGTATGCTTAGATCTTTAAAACCACGCAACGGATTTTGATGCGGTTTTTTTAATAGATAGAGTGATTCTTAAGGAAGGTTGGTTTTACCGGACGCCTAATTACCTTCCCCTTCCCCAATCTCCCCAATCCCTGAATCTCCAACAATCCTCAAACTCCTAATCCCCAAAAAGCCGGTGACGCACTTGTAACGCCTCTGGTGTTCCAGGTGTCCATGGGCGACGCTGATTGCTTACCATCAGGCGCTCCGTGTGCTCGTTTACCGGCTTATGCCATAAAAAAAAGGTTTATATGTATAATATATGCATATTGCACCCGTGCGAAGCCGGGGCAGGTCGCTAGTGTTTTAATTGGTGATACCACGGCCTCACGGAAAACCGACGTGAAGCAACACTTGCGTTGTGTTTCGTCGTGTGAGTGGAGTTACTGGAGGTCCAATTACCCTCCCCTTCCCCAATCTCCCCAATCCCTGAATCCCCAACGATCCTCAAACTCCTAATCCCCAAGGCCGGTAACGCACTTGTAACACCTCTGGTGTTCCAGGTGTCCATGGGCGACGCCGATTGCTTACCATCAGGTGATCCGTCTGCTCGATTACCGTCTAATGCCATAAAAAAAAATTGAATAAGTATTCTCCTAAACTACTAATTTTAAGGTAAGGGGCGAGCAGAAGTGCGCATTACGGCAATTAATGCCACTATACAATGTAACACCCACTTTTCACTATTTATGGTATAAGTCCCATGTAAAAGGGGGTGAACTTATTGCCATATACCGGGTACAATTCCAGACTCCGTGCTACCACTGAGAATTTTAAAAAACCCAGTAATTTTTTCGAAGTATTTCGTATTTTATTTCCTCTGTTCACTCAAGCAAAACCGCGGGCTGAGAACAGGTTAGTTTCTTACATACGTCCGTCATCTAAGAACTGAAAATCAGTCAGATTCATCCTACGACCTTAACATTCTATAAACAAAATATAAAATTCAAATTATACGTCTTTTGTTTTTTATCTTTTTACTACGGAAATGTGTGTACTAAAGGCTAACTAAACGTTACAGACAAACGGCAGCATATTAAGCTATGGATAACCAGTATAGTAGCGGAGAACGTAACGGGTTACCGGGGCTCCGGCTCGACGTGCAGGAGTAGGAACGGGGTGGTTTTTCGTCAGTAAGAGTCTGACAATCCCTCCCGCCTCACCCAGGCGGGAGCAGTGATTCGATGATTTTCCCCCCTTAAAAAAAAAATGCATAACCAGTATAAATATTTTTCTTTTTTAAAAACCGTTGCCTAACAAGGCAACGTTTTAACGGCAAGGCCAAACTAGGATTTTCTCCTGTGTTGTGGCGGTGCGTTTACAAATATACAAATCACATACACAAGACACCCAGACCCGGAACAACAATCTGTGGATCACACAAAGAGATGTTCCGTGCGGGGATCGAACCCGCGACACGTTGCACGGTATCTAGTTGCCCAGCCACCGCACCAACGGTGCAGTCAAATTGATCATTGGTTGCGAGTAGAGACCATATGAAGTAAGTTCATGATTCACTGGTTCTGTATGACTTGATGCCTTTGTAATTAACTTAATATTAAATTAGACTAGTAGATGTCATTTGTGTCAGCTTGGAGTTGTCATGCTCACTCAAAGGTCTCATTGGCGGTGGCGCGTGCAGTGGATCGCTCGATTCCCTACAACATGGTTGAGTTGGGCGGTGCTGGTGTACGTGTCATGTTCGTGAACGGGCGCCGTCAACTGGGACTGGTCAGCTCCAGACTGTATTATTGTCCTTAAGGTTATTTTCTTTTTTGATCACTTTGACTGGATTTTAGTGTTACATTGTTCTCGCACAATCCAAACAGCAAAACTATGTAACTAGTAAATTGTATTGTGAACCTGATTGAAAAAGAGTAACCTATGGAGTTTCTTGCTCGTTCTTCTCCTTAGGAATTTACACCTTGGAATGAGCAAATAGCTTCACTTTTAATATTTTTTTGTTGACGCTCAAAAGTGCCATTCTGGCCTAATTGAAATAAATGATTTTGACTTTAACTTTGACTTTGAGTGTGATGTACAAAACTGATGTCTTTGTCTTATAGCGGTAGGCAAATATTCCAGAGCTCCTCCCTCTTTATGGCAAAGTGAAAAACCCCTTAAGCCTTTCGGTGTCGGTCACCGGCGGCGGCGTTTAATCTTATGCTATTTTATGTATAAAGCGGAAGCGGAGTTTGTTTGTTTGTTTGAACGCGCTAATCTCCGTAACTACAGGTCTGATTTGAATAATTCTTTTTGTGTTGGATAGCGCATTTATCGAGGATGGCTATAGGCTATAGGCAATAGGAGCTGAGCAGAGCGAGTGAAACCGCGCGGAAGTAGCTAGTGTGTTAATATTGCACATTGATTGCACGGTTGGCGCGGTGGTTGTGCAACTGGCTGCCGTGCAACGTGTCGCGGGTTCGATCCCCGCACGGAACAACTCTTTGTGTGATCCACAGATTGTTGTTCCGGGTCTGGGTGTCATGTGTATGTGAACTTGTATGTTTGTAAACGCACACACGACACAAGAGAAACTCTTGTGTGGGCAACGCTATTTTTAAACAAAATCACAATTAGTTATTGTGAATAATCCTCCTTGGTAGATGCTATCTAGATGCCATGTCTTTTTATGGACATGCTTCGGAGTCCTCATGGGTTTCTTACTCTTCTTTCTTTCTATTTATCGGGCAAAAATCCATATTCCATATCATATCCATATATGAGATTTTTTATGGGATAAGTCGGTAAACGAGCTGACTGATTTGGTAAGCAATCGGCTTGCCCATGGTCACTCGGAACACCAAAGGCGTTACAAGTGCGTTACCGGCCTTTTGGGGATTAGGAATTTGAGGATTGTTGTGGATTCAGAGATTGGGGATGGGCGGGGGGTAATTGGGCCTCCGGTAACCTCACTCACACGACGAAACACAACGCAAGCGTTGTTTCACGTCGGTTTTCTATGAGGCCGTGGTATCACTCCGGTCGAGCCGGCCCATTCGTGCCGAATCATGACTCTCCCATACTTCAATTAAGAATTTTCGAACCTACCTCTACATTCCCCAAACCGGGAATTAAACTCCTATCTCGGCAACCAATCAACTTAAGATGCAATAAACAAGTTTGAAAGCACATGGTGTATATTTGATTTCAAATTATATCTCTGCCATTTTGAAATTTCATTGCCAATCATCAAATAAATATGAATTGCTGTTATTCTATTAAATACTTCACGACTTTTAGAACCAATTAGATCATTAAGGGGATTTAATTAACCATTTATGATAGACATCTTTTGTGGATGTCAGTTCGCTGCCTGGAATAGTTTATACTTATTGTTAGAAACCTCTTTTGTAGCAGAATAATAAAAATGGTGGGAAAGCGGAGTGTTCGCGTTCGCGCCAAAATTCAAAAATCGAAGCCCTGCCCACGCCTCGCGAGTCGCGCCTACAGAGAGCTTAGTACGAGTTTCTTTTTCGTTTAAAGTGGCGTCCGGCCCTGGTATTGGTTGGTTCATTGGAGCCGGCCAATCACAGCGTCTGACGCGTTCTCGTTTCGATTACTTTAAACGAAAAAGAAATTCGTACTAAGGCCTCAGATAATAAATTATACTCTTTTGCCTACATACTGTCGCCGTCAAAACGTTGAGTGAGTGAGCGTGTTCGAAGACGTTCCGCGTTCCCGCCAATTTTTTCAGGTACTTGAATTCGTTGTGAAAACATAATCTGTTACACTTATTCTTTGGAGTATTCGAAATATCATACCTATTTGTATATGATGATGGCTTCGTTTTATGTAAAATTTCTTTTTCCTGAATTTTCTTTGCTATACACCTCACGGAGCCCGAGACCTTTTCAACGAATGCAAGACCGTGGAAATCGGTTCGTGCGTTCTGGAGTTATAGCGTCAGGAAGGAAAACCCGACTTATTTTTATATAGTAGATTACTAAAGATTCTATCATTTCAAAGCACCAAAAGGCCGGTAACACACTTGTAGGTACCTAATTGCAACTCCTGTAGTGTTGCGGGTGTCCATGAGCCTTGCTAATTGCTTACTATCAGGTGATCCGTCTGTTCGTTTGCCAATATAATGTATTCTCTAGAAAAAATTTGTCACAATAGATTAATGAAAGTGTCTCCGCAGTATGTCTCTTACGGCTGATATTAATAAATGATTTTAATAAAAACAATCTGTTTTTGGTCTTGAGTGAATAATTCCCGGGCAGACGTACTCCATTGTAGCTTACCATCAAGCCAGATGGATGTCAAACCATTCATCCACTTACAAAATAAATAATTGTAATATAAACTATGTTTATAAAAACCGACTTCAAGCCTTTATTTTATATAATTAACCAATTAAATGCTATGTTAAAACCTTTTTATAAGTATAACAAATACTTTTTGAAAACCACATCAAAATCGGTTTAATCAATCGTGAGATATACGCGCACAAACATACAAGCATACAAACATAGAGTTCAGAGAGCTTAGTACGAGTTTCTTTTTCGGTTAAAGTAATCGAAACGAGACGGCGTTCGGCGCTCTAATTGGTTGGTTCATTGGAGCCGGCCAATCACAGCGCCGAACGTGTATTCGTTACGATTACTTTGCACGAAAAAGAAACTCGTACTAAGACCTCTGACTGAGAATCTCGGTTTTTCTTTTTGAAGTCGTTTAAAAAGGTCGTTGTTTAATTTCAATGTTTCGATAAGATGACTCTGTATCCTACAGATTATGTCGATAAGGTGACATCATGCAGTCGCCATTTTCCTGGTCATAATGTCAAGACAAGTCAATAAAGCTACTATGTAAATAAGACTTGTGGTTTATTGACAACTAGATTATGTACGTAGCTTTGTTCACTGTGCTGAAATCTTTACTTTACGTTGAAGAGCCATGCTTCGGCACGAATGGGTCAGCTCGACTGGAGTCACAGAAAACTGACGTGGAACAATATGCTTGCGTTGTGTTCCTCGTTTGCTGCCGTAATTGAACTTGACAAAGTAGGTACTCCACCATATTTAAGTGTGGGAGAGCCATGCTTCGGCACGAATGGGCCGGCTCGAACGGAGTGATACCACGGCCGAGCAGAAAACCGACGTGAAGCAACGCTTGCGTTGTTTCACGTCGTGTGAGTGAGGTTATCGGTGTCCCAATTATCCTAATTATCCTAATAATAGGCATCTAGATAGCAGTGACGTAACTATACCCTTCGAGGCCCGTTGCAAAGTCATCGGTTGGGCCCCAGTTCTCAATAAAACCAGGGAAGTTCTGAGCAGAAGCCCCTTCCGGCCCCCGTCGGTGCCCGAGCCCCCGGGCTCGTGGCATTTCGTCGACTTGCCACCCTTAGTTACAATGCATCTAGATTACAATCCCCCTTCCCCAATCTCCCCAACGATCCTCAAACTCCTTATCCCCAAAAGGCCGGTAACGCCCTTTTAACGCCTCTGGTGTTCCAGGCGTCCATGGGCGACGCCAATTGCTTACCATCAGGTGATCCGTCTGCTCGTTTACCGGCTTATGCCATAAAAAAATCTTAGCTAACATGTTGACTATTTTTTAGCCGGGTAACGCAGATAAAATCTTTAGCAGAAGCTACAATAAAAAAACGAGTGTCCGAAGTCAGTTCAGTGTCCTCTCTTCTGTACAACCGGGATCAAAAGAAACGCTCAATTATTATTATTAGTCATTTATATTTCCAAAATGGTCGTGCACCCACCCACATACGTGTATGTGTGGGTCGGCAGTATAATGACTCATTTTCCTTGATCTGTGCCTAGCACACAATGAGGAGGTCATTGCAAGGTTTTCTCATGTAGCTAAGATGGTGTATTATGCCTATCTAGCTAAACTTGTCATTACATATATAACATCACGCCTTTTATCCCCGAAGGGGTAGGCAGAGGTGCACATTACGGCACTTAATGCCACTGTACAATGTAACACCCACTCTTCACTATTTATGTTATGAGTCCCATGTAATATTGGGTGAGCCTATTGCCATATACCGGGCACATTTCCAGAGACTTTTTTTTTAAACCCAGTAATACTTTGCCCGACCCGGTAATCGAACCCAAGACCCCTTGACCGGCAGTCGCACTTGCGACCACTCGGTCAACGAGGCAGTCTACAAAAGACTACAAAATTGTAAATTAGATATCTATTAAGGTTTTAATGAATAATTTCGTATAAAACTTATGGCGCCGACTTCTAACCTCAGTGGGTGGGTAACCTATCAGTACTAATGATAGTTATTTTTTTCTTTTTTAGTTTTGACTTTTGGTTTGTTGTTAGATTTTAGATTTTTGAAGTCGGCTTTTTAAACGCAGTTTTTTATATTTCATCATCATCATCAACAGCCTATAACTGCCTACTGCTGAGCCAAGCTTCTTCTCACACGAAGAAGGTTTGAGCATCCTCAATGTCTTCAACGTCGGCCCATCAAATATATAAAAAAATCACTTTTAAAAACTCTTCACCTTTGAACTACATTAGATACCTAAGTTACTATTTTTGGCAACCATAATTCAGGGGGCTTACTCTTGAATCCAATTCCGATCGATCGACATTGGTATTGTGAAATTTCGTACTCTTGAGTTGCAACACTAGCGCCCATTGCATCCGTATTGAGTGAATATTTAATAAACTAAATGGTATTGAGTTTGGCTTTATATTCATTCAGTACTCTGAATGCAATTTCAACAGCTACGATAGGGGTTGTATAGTGTTGACATTGAATAATTATTGAGATTTTATTGGATTGAAATTGAATTGACATTGAGATTGGTTTCAAGAGTAAGCACCCAGTTTAGATATCTCAAAATCAAAACTCCTTCGAATCTGATTATAACTTTGTGGCGAGACGTTTACTTAGAAAAAGGGTAGAAGCCAGCAAATTACTCTATGGTCACCCCAAACAAAGTAAAGAAAAACAAAAGAAAGTTTTCTCCGATTACTTGAAGCTCATTTTAACGATACAACATATTAGCACCAAGTCTATATTTGTCTCTTTTATACTCACTTGTTTTTATCACACCTCTCTTTCGCACAAAGTAACCTAACCTAAGTTCCTGGAACGAAATCGTAATTGACAGTTGTATTTTTTTTTCAAAGTTTTAAAAGAAAAGTTCTACCCAAAAATGTTTTTAAAGGTTGTTTTAAGCAAAATTGCCTTCGTTTCGTGTTTTTTTTCATCTGTTTGAGGTTAAAAAGTTTGTTTCGTCAAGTCTGTCCGCGTAAGGTTAAAGAAAGAAGGCTTTACGTACAAATTACGTCACTACAACTTAAGCTTAAACTTAGGTAATACTTAAAAAGCTAAACTTAGTCTCATACACGAATTCTCAACAGCTTACGTAATCCACCACAAATAAACAACAAAAAATACTTACAAAACGGGAAAAAATGTTCACATAACTTGCACTACACCAAATTAGGTTTATAACCTTAAAATGCAATAAATAAACAAACAAAATTATAACATAAACGTTTCCAATAAGATTTAAATTAGCAAAACATTATTTTCATGTATTTTTGTTACGTTTTCCGGGCGTGTTTTGTTTTTTGAGCGGGAGCGTGCACGTCCGCTCCGTGTGACGGTTGGCAAGCGACTGGTTCCTTGCCTTGACTCGAATACTTGATTAGGTTAGGCTGCGTTTACGCAGGTGTAATGAAAGGAATGTTGTAAAGAGTGTGGAATTGTTAGCTTTCTTACTGGAATACTTATTTTGTTTTTTTTTTGTGTGAGTTATTAAAGTAGTACTATTTTATAAATGTTGCTGAGAAACGTTTTAAAGTTGTATTCCCAAATTAAACAAAGTTATATGGATGGAATTCTGGTTAGTTTTAGAGGAATATAGCCAAGTTCTTATTTTCTTAGTCAAAGTCAAAGCATTTATTTCAATTAAACCATACTTTTGAAACGTCAACAAATACAAAATAAATAATAGTCTGTCAGTCAGTCCGTCAGTGAAATTAGGTGAAGCTAGGTGCTCATTCCAAAACGTAAATTCGAATGGAGAAGAACGAGCAAGAAACTCTATTCGTTACTCTTTTAAAAAAGTATGTTCTACAATGTCTCTGATACATATTTCAATACTGTACGCATATGTAAGAACAATGCAAAGACACGCTTGACGCATTATACTAATAACTTACTAAAATAATAGTATATATTATAGTAAGTATGTATATGGGTTAGCTCTATAACACATAACATAACTGGTTAAAAGTGGGTGTGACTCTCATCATCAGGACTTAGGCTTTTTTAATAGCATGCCACTCTTCTTTTGCTCGATCTTCAGTTCCATGATCTTTTAACAACATGGTTCTTAGTTATGAAGACCTTCATACATCTTCGACAGCTCCTGACAGTCCGCTTTTGAACTTTGGTCGCTCATCTATCAATTGGGTTTGCCAAATCCCCACTCCAATCTGATAAGAATTCAAATTCAAATTGTTTATTATCTTAAGAATTATAATATCTGTCTAAGATTGAAGCAGTCCCAGTAAGTTATTATTCAATACTTGTGTGTCGCGGAGAACCTAACGGGTTACCGGGGCTCCGGCTCGACGTGCAGGAGACGCGGTGGTTTTTAGTCAGTAAGAGTCTGACACTCCCTCCCGCCTCACCTAGGCTTGAGCAGTCATTTGATGATTTAAAAAAAATACAACACTTGTGTAGGGCCTGACTCTCTCCTTCCTTTATACATAGAGACATGGAGATCCTAGCACAACAGGGAATTTTAATCACAGAGCACTAGGTAGGCCTTTAAAATGAAAGCAGTTTGTTGTAAAACGAATATTTTTTTTAAAGTTACAGAATTTAGAGGGTTCGATATAAAATGCTAGTTTCTTATCTCGTTTCGTTGCTCCGAAGTGTATGTCTGACTGTAGTTGTATGGAGTATCAAAAACCTAGATCAATCGTTTTGGACCCATTTTGGAATACTTAACTTTTTTTATGGCATACGCCGGTAAACGAGCAGACGGATCACCTGATGGCAAGCAATCAGCGTCGCCCATGGAGACCTGGAACACCAGAGGCGTTACTAGTGCGTTACCGGCCTTTTGGGGATTAGGAGTTTGAGGATCGTTGGGGATTCAGGAATAGGGGAGATTGGGGAAGGGGAGGGTAATTGGGCCTCTGGTAACCTCACTCACACGACGAAACACAACGCAAGCGTTGCATCACGTCGGGTTTCTGTGAGGCCGTGGTATCACTCCGGTCGAGCCGGCCCATTCGTGCCGAAGCATGGCTCTCCCACACTTAATATTTTCAGCCTTTCGTCAACACCGGCAGGAAGATTCAGGCTAGTTACAAATAATCAGATGTTAAAGTAAAACGTAAGCTAGCATTTTGTTTTGTTTCCTATCTTTAACGATAGTCAGTGACTGTGTAAGTTCCTAGCCATTATGTTGCCGCTTCGATGCCCGTGTGCTTAGCTACGTCACTTCCGTTCCACTCCGGTGCGTCTACTATGAATTTTCTATTAAAATTGTGCACGGGCTATAATGTAGATGATACTTCATCTTTTTTTGCAGTTTTTCTAGACTTAGCGCGGTGGCCTATAGACGTTTTTTTTTTAAGAGGGGAATATCATCGAATGACTGCTCCCGCCTGGGTGAGGCGGTGACACTCCCTCCCGAGTGTCAGACTCTTACTGACTAAAAACCACCCCGTTCCTTCTCCTGCACGTTGAGCCGGAGCCCCGGTTACCCGTTAGATTCTCCGCGACCGTTAGGTTCTCCAGATGTTAGATGCTTCGACAGGTTCGACGCCTACCGGAGCCCAGTAGGTGCGGCACTCCGGAATGTACCAATATTTTTTCCGAGTTAGGCTAAGGACATATGGCGCCAATTTCTCCCGCACCCATCGCGGAGGCGGAATGGACGCTAAATTTTTAAAACTCACGAAACCGAAGTTTCCGGTGATCCCGCAGCCGCTGCGGTTGCGATTATCGCCCGCAACCTTGGCGGTTGATTACCGCAAGACGGGCGGGTGGGTAAACAATCAGTTGAGATCCAAAAAAGACTGCCTCGTTGGCCGAGTGGTCGCAAGTGCGACTGCCGGGCAAGGTCTCGGGTTCGAGTCGGGCAAAGTACTACAGGGGTTTTTAAAAATTCTCAATACTAGCACGGAGTCTGGAATTGTGCCCGGTATAGGCTCACCCTCTATTACATGGGACTCATAACATAAATAGTGAAAAGTGGGTGTAACATTGTACAGTGGAATAATGTGCACCTCTGCCTACCCCTTCGGGGATAAAAGGCGTGATGTTATGTTGTGTTGTTATGTTGAGATTCAAATCGCGCCGTGAGTCCTTAGTCTTATACCGTCGGGGATAGTGCAAATTTGCGGAACTAGCTTTGAATAATTCCGCGTATCTGAAAAATAAATGTAGCTAATCTAAATTTTGGCTTATACACTTAAGGGAACGTCCATACCATGTTGAAAGCACCGGTTCTCGTCCAATCACCGAAGTTAAGCAACATCGGGCGCGGTTAGTACTTGGATGGGTGACCGCCTGGAAATACTGCGTGACATTAGCCTTTTGATTCGGAGTCGCGGAGAACCTAATGGGTAACCGGGGCTCCGGCTCGACGTGCAGGAGAAGAAACGGGGTGGCTTTTAGTCAGTAAGAGTCTGACACTCCCTCCCGCCTCACCCAGGCGGGAGCAGTCATTAGATGATTTCTCCCCCTTAAAAAAATACACTTAAGGGACTCAAAATAGTGTCTCTTGTGCTCTGATCTGCTGGTTTACTGTTGTAGCGATGTCTATCAACCTCATGTAACGAAACCACAGCGCAATCCAAATCGATCCCAACGCCATCTACCGAGTGAGGGGTAAAACTTTTTAAAACAAATTCATATCTATAATTTCTTATTTACACGACCAGTGACAAACTCTCTTATGTATAGGAGACTCATAGTCCGCAGTGTCACGATCTCTTGTTAATGACGAGGTGTAAAACT
The DNA here is from genome assembly GCA_038387885.1 of Spodoptera picta. Classification (NCBI taxonomy): domain Eukaryota; kingdom Metazoa; phylum Arthropoda; class Insecta; order Lepidoptera; family Noctuidae; genus Spodoptera; species Spodoptera picta. Next base: position 149,871 of record JAZHFQ010000445.1, read on the forward strand.
AAAAGCTTACAAAATGATAGTTTGCTTTTGTGTAGGTAGAGGTATCGTAAAATTCAGCCATTTTGTAAAAAGCACCATTTCTTTTTATAGATACCTATTTTATCATCGCACTATACGTAGGCACGCTTGTATCCTCTTGGGGGGTGGGGAAAGGTAATCAGGTAGGGTATTAAGACTGGGAGAGCCATGGTTTGGCACGATTGGGCCGGCTCGACCAGAGTGATACCACGGCCGAGCAGAAAAACGATGATTGTGTTGTGTTTCGTCGTGTGAGTGGAGTGGGGTTACCGAAGGGCCGAATAAACCCCTCCTCAATTTTTTTATACATAATAGGCCGACGTTTAGCCTCCATCTCCTGGTGGCAAGCGATGATGTGGCCGACGATGGAGCACGCCTACCTATGAGCAACCTGTTCACTCGGGACTTGTCTTCAAGTCCCAACCCAAGTCATATTTGACGGGAAACACAGCCTCTGGCAAGGAATTCCATTCCTTAGCGGTTCGCATGAGGAAGCTTGACGCGAAACGCTTCGTGCGAATGGGTGGAATGTTCACCATATAAGGGTGGCTGCCCTGCCGTTCGTCTGGTGGTACGGTGGTGAAATGGACTAGGGGTAATAAGGTCAATCTTCCCAATCCCCGAAACCTCGTTAATCCTCAAATTCCTAATCCCCAAAAGTCTGGTAACGCACTTGTAACGCCTCTGGTGTTCTAGGTGTCTATGGCTTATCCCATAAAAAAACACTCATTAAAACTTATAAAATATAATATAATGTCTATGATTGTATTTTTTTTTAACTCTGTATACAATGTGTCATCGCCTTTACTTCACACGATTGCGAAGTGAGCCTTCGAAGTTTGAACTTTCTAATAATTCCAAAAGGTTTTTACTGCACACTCCATTCAAACTAAACCGTACCGTATTACTTAGCCACAAAGATTGAAATTCCTATTGACAGTTTTTTTTAGCCGTCTGCTAGACTTATGTTAGTGATTTTTTACTTTATTTCTTGCTCATTAAGATTGGTTTTTGTATGGGATAGAAGTGTAACCACAAAAGTTTTGTTAGATTCAAGTTATTACGATTCTCGTTCGGTTCACCGACTGTGGAAAGAGTGGTTATGTGTTTATGTCATTTCGTTTACGTTTTATGACATTGTTAGGTAGAAGGTGTGGGAATTTTATAATTTAATTTTCTTTGTATAAAGTTTAGAAGGTTGTGTCATTTCGAAAATATTCGATTATAGTAAAATCATATTTTTTATGGAGCAAGCCTAAGCTCGTTTACCACGAGTAGACGGAACACCTGATAGTAAGCAATCGGCGTCGCCTATGCTCACCCGAAACACCAGAGGCGTTATAAGTACTTTACTGGCCTTTCAGGGATTAGGAGTTTGAACACTATACCTCACTCACACGACGAAACACAACGCAAGTTGTGTTTCACGTTGGTTTTCTGTGAGGCCATTCGTGCCGAAGCATGGCTCTCCCACACCTAAATTGGGTACTTTCCCTTAATTTCCAATTTAAGTGTGCTTGCGTTGTGTTTCGTCGTGTGAGTGAGGCTACCGGAGGCCCAATTACCCTCCCCTTCCCCAATCTCCCCAATTCCTGAATTCCTAACGATCCTCAAACTCCCAATCCCCAAAAGGCCGGTAACGCACTTGTAACGCCTCTGGTGTTCCAGTCCATGGGCGACGCCGATTGCTTACTATCAGGTGATCCATCTGCACGTTTACCGGATTATGCCATAAAAAAAATACAAAGGCAGCAAAATAGAATCTTAAGAACCATGTCAAATGCACCACCATCAACACAGAGGCTTCAAGGCCCGAGTGAATAGGTTGCTTATGGGACGACGGCGACGTGCTCCATCGTAGACCGCATCATGGCTTACCATCAGGCGAGATAGAGGTCAAACGTCGGCCCATCAAATAAAAAAAACAAACTGAGATCGATGAAGCTTTGAACATAGGAACTGAGGGAGGAGCTTAACGGAATATGTATCAGAGACATTGTAGAATATAGTTTCTTGCTCGTTCTTCTCCATTCGAATCTACATTTTGGAATGAGCACCTATCTTCACCTGGCTTCACTGATGGACTGACTGACTGATTTATTATTTATTTTGTATTTGTTGACGTTTCGAAGGTATCTACCAAATTATGGTTTAATTAAAATAAATGCTTTGACTTTAAATTTGTTTAAATGAACATAACATAACACTGCGCCTTTTATCCCCGAAGGGGTAGGCAGAGGTGCACCTTATGCCACTGTACAATGAAACACCCAGTTTTCACGATTCCGTGCTATTACTGAGAATTTTTTAAAAACCCAGTAATACTTTACCCGACCCGGGAATCGAACCCGAGAGAGAAAGAGGAACTGAACTACAAAATAAAAATAATGAACTTCAGCCCCACAGATTCCAAGTAATCTCCATTTTTTAATTCAAATATCAAATGCTAGTACGTTAGTATGGCAACCCCTGAACTTTAAGTTTTCTTGTAATCACAACACAAACAGATTTGCATATAAATTTACAACAGTGGCAACCCTGAGGGAGTCTAAGTTTTAACCTTTCATATTTTGAATAAATTATGAATTTTCATCTATAATAAAATCGTAGGAAAGTGAACACTATATTTTGAATATTCTTAACAGAATGCTTGGATTGTGAAGCCAAAAATATGGTTTGCGGCAGACGAGCTGTAAATTTATTCCACGCGGACGAAGTCGCTTAGCTTCCTTTTTTTTAAGGGGAGCAAATTATCCAATGTCATCTCTCGCCTGGGTTAGACGAGAGGGAGTGTCAGACACTTACTGACTAAATACCACTCCGTTCCTACTCCTGCAGCTGTAGCCAAATGCCATTTAGCGCTGGTCTACATGTAGATAAACCAAATTATATAGAATTGACGTAAATTTTGACACTTGTCAGTGTCATCTCCATACATTAAGTTTTCTACTCTCTCTCTATACAAGCGCTAAAGTGGCGTTTGGCTAGAGGCACTGCTCTTAGAGCCGGAGCCCCGGCAACCTGTTAGGTCTTCCGCGGCTCTGTATCAGGCATCAGCCCTATTGGGCCCCATCTGTGGTGGTCTGATGGCTCTTTGAAGCGCGTAGATCGTAGTGTGATGTTTAATAGTCTATAAATATAACCTTCCTCGAGAAATGGACTATCTTATACAAAACGAATTTAGTTCTGGAGATTAGTGCGTGTAACTAAACAAACAAATTCTTCAAATCTGTCTTGTTGTTTTATGTTATTTTGGTATGTGTGGTATATTCATATTACAAACAGATACTCCAATTTCAATTATCTGTATAGATAGGTAGGTACTGTTTATCACGAATATTGTGAACGCCTACTTATAAAAGACGAGCAAAAAGTTATTACATGACAATGTAATCTTATTGCTCGTGTATTTGTGTAGGCGTTGTTTTTATTATAATAATAATACGTTTATTTTCAACCGTAGTATCATTTAATGAGGCATGAGTGAGTTGAGTAATAAATCAACGTATTTTTAGTCGCCATTTGTATGTGCTGTTGTAAAAGGTTTTTTAAACTGTCAAAGACCGCGCGGTCACCGGTGACTGCAACCTATTGTTCTATAATGGGGTAGACGACTAATTTTTATTTTAATGTCCGTCTGGTAGGTTATTTAAAAACATTAGACACGTATTTTTTATTTTCTTACGGAAACGAATAGTTTCGAAGATATATTGATTTGAAATGTCGCGTGACGTCACTTCTCAGTATATTTTATACTAAGAAATGACGTTTTAGCCCCCACTCCTAAACTTTGATTCGTTTTATCTAAGTATTGTTTTATTATACAACAAAATAAAAAAATACGTGTCTAATATTTTTTTATTACCTAAGTTACGGACTAATTATATTTTTAATTTTCATACCCTGTCATCATCCCCATTGTGTCTACCTCTATAATGACGGTACTCAACGAGTTAAATAATTAATAGTAACACCCTTGACTGCTTCGTTGGCCGAGTGGTCGCAAGTTCGGCTGCCGGGCAAGGGGTCCCGGGTTCGATTCCCTGGTAGAGCAAAGTATTACTGGCTTTAAAAAATCTCAGTAGTAGGCTCACCCCCTATCACATGGGACTCATAACATAAATAGTGAAAAATGGGTGTTACATTGTACAGTGGCATTAAGTGTCTGGCAGTCGTATTTGCGACCACTCGGCCAATGAGGCAGTCAGGCAGAGGCAGAAATAAAAAAAAGTAGATACGAAAAACGCAACACAGTTCCATCACACATAGCACATTGTAAATTCCATCAGTGGGTAGCACGAACTACATCACGAACGTGCACAATTAATGCAATATCCTACACTTCCCCCCCTTTTTCTACCCCCCTCCCCCTCCCACAGGCTAGCGACGTCCTCAGTCCCGGGCCCCGGGATAGCTGCATTGATTGCATTGCCGCACTGCAGATGCGCTGGTAATATTGCGTTCTAGTGATGGAACGTGGTCTTGTTATGTCGATATCGATAATTTATTGGTTGATGTTTCTGGTTATGTAGAGGTATGTATGTGTGGCGTTATGTGCCATATTCTGCCTGCTCCTTCGGAAATAAAGGGAGTGATGTTTTAAAAAAAAACGGTTTCTGATTATAGGAAAAGTTGAATTATAAAGTTACGTGAATATACTGAGAAAAGCTCTACTAGTTTCGAACCACAGGGAGGTTCTTCCTAATGAGGTAGGCTGCGCGACGTCGCCGCGACCGCGCGTCATGAAATATCGCATGACGTCACTTTTAAGTACGATTTATACTCTAAAAACGACGTACTACGTCGCTACCTCCCACTCGTAAACTTTGATTCGTTTTATCTAAGTATTGTTTTCTTATGCGAGAAATAAAAAAATACGTGTCTAATATTTTTTCATTACCTAACTTTCGGACTAATTCTATTGTTAATTTACTTACCCTGTCATCATCCCCATTGTTCTGTGCGAGAATCGAATGACCAGCACGTTGCACTGCAGCGAATCGACCAGTTTATGTGGTAATCAGTTTAATTTTTTCATTACAGTTTAATTTTGTTATGTTTTCACTCGCTATTCGGTTAAGTTTTGTTATTTGATTTCGTCCAAGAATTTTATTTATTACCTACTAGTTTTTAATTTTAATGTAAACAATTAAAGAGTGGTAGTATATTTAGATTTTAGATATGTTTATTGTAAGTCACGGGGTGACATTATCACTATGTGATTAAATCCCTTAAATAAAGATTAGGAAAAAACTATAAACGAATAGTTAATATATAGGTATAGTTATAGCTCTAAGTAATAGTTATGAATTTCAGCTGACACTAAATTTTGTAACGTATTAAATAGCTGCGCCTTAACAGGGTAATGTACCTACTTAATTAGTTGTATGTAATACTTCATATATAATATGTACATTGTGCAATATGAATAAATAAATAAATAAAATAATCGTGTAGTAAGAAATTCAAAATAATTATACCTAAGTGTATTTAATAAAGCTGTTTAAATACAATAATTTGACCTGAAATGAAAGTAGTGCCAAGGCTATTTTTATTTAAATAACATTATTATAACACACATGTTGGTATCCAACGAGACTATCTCACTGATCGAAGCTGACCAGACAAAAGGTACATTAATATCTTCATGCCTGTCTCCCATGGGGGTAGGCAGAAACTATGGAACGCCAATTGCTACGATTCTTACCTACTTCTTTCGCTTCATCAACAGTCATCAATCTTTTCATGCATGCTCGTCGGTTACGGGTACTTTTAATTTGGCCCTCTTTAATATATCGCCAATCTGGGTTCTTACTCTTGAAATCAATCTCAATGTCGATCTAATAAAATTTCATTAATGATTCAATGTCAAAACTATACAACCCCTACCGTAGCTGTTAAAATAGCATTCAGAGTACGGAATATAAAGCAAAACCCGATACCATTTAGTTAATTCAATATCCACGCAATACCGGTGCAATGGGCGCTAGTGTTGCAACTTGAGAGTACAAAATTTCACAATACCAATGTCGATCGTTCGGAATTGGATTCAAGAGTAAGCCCCTGGACCGTCTAAGGCGCCCTCTACCATTCATATCCGCTCTGTATACTTCTTTCGTTACTCTACTTTCATCCATCGTTTCTACATGTCCAAACCAGCGTAACATTTCCTTTTCGATCTTAAGGTACCTCGTGTGATTCATAAGTTGCTTAAAATATTGGGAGTTTCATTTGGATGTTTTGTATTATATAGTATTATCATGAAACATGTAATTAGATTTGTTGCCAAAGGCACAGTCAAAGTCATACAAAGTTCTTTATCTTCATATAACTTTGACTCAATAGACCAAAACAACATTTTATTTTTTAATTTTTTTATGGCATAAGTCGGTAAACGAGCAGACGAATCACCTGATGGTAAGCAATCGGCGTCGCCCATTGACACCTGGAACACCAGAGGCGTTACAAGTACGTTACCAGCCTTTTGGGGATTAGGTGTTTGAGGATCGTTGGGGATCCAGGAATTGGGGAGATTGGGGAAGGGGAGGGTAATTGGGCCTCCGGTAACCTCACTCACACGACGAAACAAGACGCAAGCGTTGCTTCACGTCGGTTTTCTGTGAGGCCGTGGTATCACTCCGGTCGAGCCGGCCCATTCGTGTCGAAGCATGGCTCTCCCACACTTAAATATTGCGAGGAATACACCTGTTGATTTGTTAGTAAAGTTATTTGTTAATTCTAGAGCAGGGCTTCCCAACTTTTTCCTAGTCAAGGACCACTTTCAATATCATTCTAGTTAGAGGAACCACCATTGTTATTATTCAGTAAACGAAAAGCGATATTCCACACATTGTGTAACCACATGAAGATTTTCTCAAATTATTGTCATAAACATATTGAGTTTTAGATTATAGAAAGCAGTTGTCTTCTTTGACATGTGTTTAATTTAAGTTTACATACATAACATACATAACATACATAACATCACGCCTTTTATCCCCGAAGGGGTAGGCAGAGGTGCACATTCTACCACAGTACAATGTTACACCCACTTTTCACTAGTTGTTATGAGTCCCATGTAATAGGGGGTGAGCCTATTGCCATATACCGGGCACATTTCCAGACTCCGTGCTACTACTGAGAATTTTAAAAAACCCAGTAATACTTTGCCCGACCCGGGAATCGAACCCGAGACCCCTTGCCCGGCAGTCGCACTTGCGACTACTCGGCCAACGAGGCAATTTAAGCTTGAACCGTGTATATTATAATTTCGTGGACCTTTTTTTGTCTTCCGTCTGTCGTGGTCCTCGCACCACCGGTTGGTAACCACTGTTCTAGGGTGTAGATTGCTATGTAGAAGGAAAAGGAAGAAACTTCTTCGTTAGACATTTAAACAATCTATAAATGCTCTATTAAATGTTTTTTTTGCCATTAAGTGATAAAATTTATGTGCACCCTTGCTTTGTGATAAATTTATTTTAAGTTTCATATTTTTTATTGTTTTATCGATAACCCAACAAGAACATCACTAATCGTCCTGCTGACGTCACCGCTTCTAACCTTATGAATCTAATCATAGCGCTATTAAATTTAAAATACACTTTATGTCCTAATCCTAGAGTCCAACTTAGCTTGACTGAATTATTTATTCCCTATCTGCTACAGTAAAATAGATTGTCTAGTTTAGAGAATAAAGTTTACTTTTGCGTGATAAGTGTATCAGTTCGATATATCGGTGCCTTTGTGCAGTTTATTTCTGGAATACAAAATGGTGGATTTTCAGTCTGAAAATGTCAGTGGCTGAAATTTTTATTATGTTTTTTGTAAGGGGGGAAATTCATCAAATTACTTCTCCCTCTTGGGTGAGGCGAGACGGAGTGTCAGACTCTTACTGACTAAAAACCACCCCGTTCCTACTCCTGCACTTCGAGCCGGAGCCCCGGCAACCCGTTAAGTCTTCCGCGGCTCCGTATCGGCATCAGCCCTGTTGGGCCCCATATGTGGTGGTCTGATGGCGCTTTGAGACGCGCGCGGAACGCGACGCGCCGTACGCTCGGGCCTGGTTCTGGTCGGGCAGCGAGTCACCCGTGCTCGCCGTCCGCAGGCCCGTGCTTACGGTGGCCGGAGAAGAAACGTCTCTCGCGACGGCTGCGGCGTGAGGAGGTTCGTACCCCGGGCGCGCCCCGCCTCCTCCTTAGCTAGCATGACTGCTTCGCAGAAAGAGGACACGGCATCCCAGTCCCCTTCGCTCCGTACCATGGTCTGAACCAGAGCCGGAAGCGAGACGTCGCCGTCGCCGATCACAATTCACATCCCTGAGGACTCGGCGGTGCTCAGCCCACGCAGGACACACCGCCACCGTATGCTCCACCGACATTTTTATTATATTAGTAGCTGGTATAGTATTATTAGTTTTATAAAATTGAAGAAAATGATATAACAATATATTTGTCTTATATGACTGCCGGGCAAGGGGTTCAAGGTATTACTGGATTTTTTTAAATTCTCAGTAGTAGCACGAAGTTTGGAATTGTGCCCGGTATATGGCAATAGGCTCACCCCCTATTACATGGGAGTCATAACATAAGTAGTGAAAATTGGATGTTACATTGTATAATGGCGTTAAGTGCCGTAATGTGCACATTGCCTACACGTTCGGGGATAAGGCGAGATGTAATATATAATTGAAGAAAATTATACTGAAGGAAACCCGAGTAGAAAATCAAACAAAGTTATTAGCAGGAATAGGAATGGGGTGGTGTTTCGCTCCTCAAAAAAAAGAGCCCCGTTAATCAATAGTCGCACAATGTATTACTTTGTCAATTAAGCCTATGTACGAGTCATACATGCTTTCATACATTCAAGTTATCAGAAATGAAATAATGTACCTTCCATGCAATTTTAATTACCGTGTCATTGCCTGTTGTATTTCTAACTTTTTTTAATATTAGACTAACATAACTTAGCGCTTACGACCCGATAGGGAGGTAACTAGATCAGGTCTATTATATACTGCTATTAGTAGCTACAAAGCCTACGTTACGTTAAACATATTTGTATATTATCATTTCAGGCAGGGAGGCATGATCATGTCAAGGAACACGACTAAAGAAAAAAATAATAGATTGTCTGAAAAATGAAGAGAAACGAGTTTGTTATTGGATGACGTCTGAAGTCTCCCTTCAGACGTCATCCAATAACAAACTCGTACTTAGATATTTATCTTATTTCATTCTCCATGAAATAAGATAAATATCTAAGTACGTGTGACGCCTGGACTCTGGACAGTCTACGCTATATCCTTGTTGACTGGACAATCTCTGCACTACATGAGCTGCTGTTTACATGTGAACATTAGCTCATGACGATACCTAAGTACGTGTGTCGCCTGGATAGTCTACGCTACATCCTTGTTGACTGGACATTCTCTGGACTACATGAGCTGCTGTTTACATGTGAAGATTAGCTCATGACGATACCTAAGTACGTGTGTCGCCTCGACAGTCCACGCTACATCCTTGTTGACTGGACAATCTCTGCACTACACGAGCTGCTCTGTTGTTTACAATTGCATTGTATGAAATGCATAAAATTGATACATGATTATAAAACAAAGGTCGGCACGTAATGTACATGATGTTAAATAATTGAAAATTAAACCTTAATTCTTTGGTGATAGAGTAATGAATTAGTCACATACTGTTTTTAACAAAATCGGTTATTTTTGGTACCTATAAAACTTTAATCATGAGTTGCTTGAACGCTGTTTTGTAAATCATTTGCAGTAAAATGGACTCATTTGTGATGTTATTTGGTATTATTTTGACTGTTTTTGCTTTGTTAGAGGTATGTAATTTGTCTATCTTTATAGGTAGTTTAAAATCTAGGAAAATATGGCCTTTTTCACTCTTAAACCATGTCTTATCTAAAAGTTACTTGGCGTAAAAGTTACGAAGCACTTAAAAACTAACAAATGACATCTAACAGTTTAGTTTACTGTTAGATGTCATTAGATGTTATCCTATAACTTCTCCCGCCTTGGGTTCAGGCGAGAGGGAGTATCAGACTCTTATTGACCAAACACTACCCTATTCTTTCCCGCTTTGGGCTGGAACCCCGATAACCCATTAGGCCTTCCGCGTTAGTTTTTTGTCAAATTTTCATGGTGCTTGGCGACTGGGCTTCACCCAGTTGTACAGTCTCTTCTTTGTGCCTTTAGGCTTAATTCATTCTGTCTCCTGCAGCAATTCACCGCGGGAAGTGGAAATATATCGTTTTGTTCTTCTTCTGCTCTTATAATATCTTCTGATTCACTTCGTTGCGGGAACCAAGACAGTTACTCATGTCCCTGGGACGTTGGACTTCAGTGTTCCGGTGTTTCCATGGTTGTATCTACTGTAGATCCTGGTGCACAGGAGTTGCAGCGGTTTTGGGAGGTTGTGGCGGGCTTGTCTCAATAAAAAAAATGCCTTCCGCGGCTCCGTATCGAACATCTTTCTGAACCACCTTCAAATAAGTCATCGAACTGAGAGTTCGATCAAACTAGTAATGAAAATTGATGATCAGTGTCCCTAAATAATTCATCATCAGCATCACGAACCGATACGACCTTCAAACCTTCAAGAAAAGAGGGTATTCCATTTTAAAAGGCTGGCAACGCCCCTGTGACTCCTCTTGTGTTGCGGGTGGGTGTCCATGGGCGGCGCTGATCGCTTACTATCAGGTGATCCGTCTACTCGTTTGCCTCCTATTCCATAAAATAGGAGAGTTTTAAATGTGGGAGAGCCATGCTTCGGCACGAATGGGCCGGCTCGACCGGAGTGATACCACGGCCTCACAGAAAACCGACGTGAAACAACGCTTGCGTTGTGTAACGTCTTGGTGTGTCGAGTGTCCATGGGCGGCGCCGATTGCTTACCATCAGGTGATCCGTTTACTCGTTTGCCTCCTATTCCATAAAAAAACAGTAACCTATGATAGCCTACTATTAGACTATGGGCTTTACCTACATAAGAGGGTCTATCTACACTTGAGAGGCGGGTGGGGATCCAATTAAATCTGAGAGGGGTAAATCATCGAATGACTTCTTCCGCCTTGGGATAGGCGAGAGATAAAGTGTCAGACTCTTACTAACTAAAAACCGCCTCACTCCTACTCCTGGTCTTGGAGCCGGAGCCCCGGCAACCCGTTAGGCCTTCTGCGGCTTCGTATCGGGCATCAGCCCTGCTGGGCCTCCTCTGTGTTGGGGATCCTGAGATCGCAATTACAATGTTCAGGTTTATAATATTACTTAATTTAGTAACTATCTCTTTGATTGGATTTTGGTGTTACATTGTTTTCATACAATCGAACCAACAAAACTATGTAACTAGAGAATTGTATTGTAAACCTGCTTTCGTGCTGCGTTTCTTGCTCGTTCTTCTCCATAGGAATCTACACATTGGAATGAGCAAATAGCTTCACTTTCAACATCAAACTCAAACTTAAACTCAAAGTCTTTATTTGCATGCTAATTTTGTTTTGTTTATGTTCTTTTCATTTTTTTGTTGACGTTCAGAAGTGTCTCTATGAAATTAATGATTGTCTTCGACTCTGACATATTTGCTTCACATAACTTCTCGCCTCTTATCCACGAAGGGGTAGGCAGAGGTGCACATACTGTACCTCTACAATGGACAATGTAACACCCATTTTTCACTATTTTATAAGTCCCATATAATAGGGGTGAGCCTATTGCCGTATACCGGGCACATTTCCAGACTCCGTGCTACCACTGAGATTTTTTTAGAAAACCCAGTAATACCTGTCCGACCCAGCAATCGATCCCGAGCCCTTGCCCGGTAGTCGCACTTGCAACCACTCGACAATGAGGCAGTCAGGCATATCTGCTTTATTACTTTATTAAAGAATTTTCTAAAAATAAATATATCTTCGCATCAAGCTTTCTTGTGCGTACTGCTAAGGAGTAGAATTCTTTGCCAGTGTCTGTGTTTCTCAAAGGGTATAATATAACCTGGGTGTCGTCAATGCCGAAATATGATTGTAGGCCGCATCATCGCTTACTACTAGGCGAGATAGTGGCTAAACGTTGACCCATCACGTATATATGTATTATATATACCTAAAAGGGGTTGTTTTAAAGCCGTGTCATTTTCTAGGAGGTAACTCGGCTATCGATTCCGAATCAATAAAAAAAATGTAGGTAAATATTTTTCTGTAAATTACGGAAATTCGTAAGTGCGAACTACACGCCGCCGCCGCCTTGTAACTAGTTTTACAACGCGGCTTAACACACACAAACTCAAACACGTAATTGATATTACTCTTAATTCCATAAAACTCCAATAAGAAACATTGCTCACTTATTCTGAAATACTGTCGAACTTAAACGATTTATTATAGCGGTATTTTTAACTATTGGCCCGAAAATTTCTCTTACATTGAACCTTTATGACTTCTGTGACATGCCCCCGAGAAATGACACGACTTCAAAACTACACCTTGTATATATAAATAGTTTTTTATGGGATAAGCCGGCAAATGACTACCCGGATTACCTGACCTGGACACCTGGAACACCAGAGGCGTTACAAGTGCGTTACCGGCCTTTTGGAAATTAGTAATTGTTTTAATGTTATCGCTAGTCAAACAGCTCTGTCTATCCCTTTGGATTAAAAAGCGCGCATAACATTGCTACCCTCTTCCAAATAAATTACTAACGAAAAAAAATAATGACTTCCTACAAAAAGAAAAAGGAATCGTATTCTGTTTCCTTTAAAAACATTTGAAAGATACAAAGTAAAAAAAGAAAACTTTTGGAGACAAAACAGGAAAATGGTCAAGTGTGATCCGTAATGAGGCTCTAAGATTCTGCTTTTAGATAGAAAAATCTATACATGTGTAAAAGGAACGATCCCAAGAAACGTTGACAGGTGATTGTAAAAAACAAGTTTAAAGTTAAACTGTCAAACACCAAGCGGTCACCGGTGACCGCAACCTATTGTTCTATAATTGTGTCTAGAGGTACAAAACCGGTACTCGACGAGTTAATTTCTATAAAAGTTAGGCATTACCTACATGTTTCCTTTATCTATACTTATTAATAATCTCGTTAAGGGGTAGGTACGGTAGACTCGATCGAAACATTACCTGAATAACAAAACATAAAAAAAATCGATTTCAAATCGACAACTTATATCCGCAAAATTCGGATGACGGAGATAATTTCGTTTTATTAATTAAATGACACTGACAGACAAACGTTCATTACGTTTGTCTGTCATTACGTTTCATACTAGCTCTCAAATACCTACGCCTCGCCAATCAACACATTGTCGCGTCAAAAAGTATAAATCTCACGCGTTGAGTCAAGCAAATTGGTCATAAAATCAATGCCGGCTCGACCGGAGTGATATCACGGCCTCACAGAAAACCGACGTCAAGCAACGCTTGCGTTGTGTTTACACTACGGCACTTAATGCCACTGCACACTACGGCACACTACGGCACTTAATGCCACTGCACAATGTAACATCCACTTTTCACTATTTATGTTATGAGTCCCATGTAATATTGAGGTGAGCCTATTGCCGTATACCGGGCACTTGTGTCCATGGGCGGCGAAGATTGCTTACCATCAGATCTCCACTACATAGTATAAAACAAATCGCTATCCGCCGTCTGTCTATCCCTATGTATGCTTAGGTCGACGAAGCTGGGGTGTGTCGCTAGTATCTCATAAAAAAAGACCATGAAGCTGTATAAAAGATTGTGTTAAAAAGTTTGTAATCACAATTCATTTACTTTCCAGTTGGTTGAAAACAAGCAGATACCAATGTTCGAGATAGAAGACAGATTTAAATATTATTACCCGGAATTGTGGGGCACATATAGAAATCCACACCCGTTTAGATGGGGACTCCAACGCTTACGGTACCAGAAAACACGTATTCTCACCTAGGAACTGTTCATATTAGAGTATTTTAAAATAAATCGTTCGTAAAGAGTAGTATAGAACTTTTATTTAAACACTAGTGACTGACAGAAGAAATAATTTGGGAGGAAACCTGGGGCGTATAATTCTTAATTACAAGTTTGACATCGCCAACCGGCAACATTGCCTGACATCCCAATTAACATCTACAACACACACACCACACACACACACACACACACACACACCCTCACACACGCACACAAACGCACATGCACCATTCTTTCACAAACAGTGTCAGTTTTCATTATTGTTTGTTTTTTTATTTCTCATATATACATAGTTATTTTGGTTTTGTTTATGTTGTCTAACTTTGAATTTACTCGTATTATAATATGTGTGTAGGTACAGTAAATAATGACTTCATTATTAATTGTCAAGTCTAACGTGGTACTATGTTTCGATGAATATTAAGAGACCTCGCTCTTGTGATACAGGGATACCTAGTACAAGAGCCAGGACTTCACTGTGTTAATTCAATAAAGCGCTAATAAACGTTTTTATTATTATTATTAACCCGCATTGAGCAAGCGTGGTGATTAATGCTTGATCCATCTCCGTGTAAGATAAGGGTTTCTTCAACAGTGAACATTTATAGGCTGTTGTTGAAGTATACCAAGAAAGTGTAGTCTCAAATAGTACTTCACTCGATACGGGAATTGAATCTCTTCGAGACCTCTTGTTCTACCTGTCTGAGACAATAAGACAGTCACAGGTACTAATACAATATTTTTACTAATGTACTTAGACAGGGAATCGTATGCAGGAAGTTTGGGAGGTGTAAATTGAAATAATAACTACATTGCAGACATAATTTATAATTTAACACATATTTAATTTAATTCACAAGGTACATATAATGTAGTCTTATGATAGAACAACGGTAGTACATAGCATTGTTAGGCCCTAACAGAAAACTATAAAGAAGATATTCAATATCTTTAACATTCATAAATTTATTATTCAGAGAAAAAGATCAAACCTCGACAATAAAATATACTATTCATAAATCTTTTTTTTTGTCTTTCGTCAATAAATTTTCGTAAAATAGGGGCGACACATCACAGTACTTAGGCTATTTATTTACTCTTTTTTTTAATTCAATTTTTTTTTTGTAAAAAGATAAAATGCGATTTATCTTTTCTTTAAGTATTTTTAAGAAAAAACATCAACAAACGAATGGATCGAAAACATCAAGTGAGTATACGATAAAAATGTGATAACAATTAGATTTATTATTCTTTTTAATTATAAATAGAAACAAAAATGTTCATATTCGATAATTGATATGTATTTCCTAGGCACCTAGCATAGTTTGATAGTTTGACTAGAATATAAGCGAAAAAATTAAACAATATATCTTACTTTACCTAGATTATATCTATTCGTACGATTATGATATGTATTATTATGTAATAATAGAGTATTTTTTATTAATTTTAACATCAATATTTACTAAATGCCTCAGCCAGTAAGATATGTATTTGTTTCATTGAAGACTTAATTAATTATATTTTTTAAATCTATTCGTAATATTAAGAGATTAAACACGTTAAAATTGTATTTTTTTAATAATTATGAGACGCAACCTCTAGTCACCGTAAATACTAATTTTAAATAACATTCATAAGTATTTTAATATAGAAACATTAATATTTTTCTCGTACCACTAAATTCTACGTAATAAAATTAAAAACTAAAAATGATATGTTTTAGCTTTGCCTATATTTCTTTTTTATCTTTTTTTCAAAGCATCTTTTTTACAAATAAAACGTAGCGTATCGGTTGACCGTTTTCCAAGCGAAATTTCATGTTTTTTGTCTTTCTCCATTTCCTTTTCCTTTTATTTCGTAATTACGCGCAGAAAGGTAACATTAAAATAGATAAGTTATTCATTTATCTTTTTACTGGAATTAATAAATGAAATAAAAGATAAATATTGCAATAAAAGATAAAAGTTTTATTTCACTTTTATTTTTCTGAGCGTAATTACAAAATCTGTTGTTATAAGTTTTACTTAATATACGAGTAACAGTTCGTAGCGATGGAGAAAGTCGAAGATTAAAAATCCTTTTTACTAATAAAGATTGAAAAGTAATAACTGTGTAATTTATTTTTCTTGCAAATCATACAGGTGTTTGCTTTGCATTAATTTTTATTAGTAAAAATGATTCATTTTATTTTACCGCTGCGTAAAATTGGAAAATAATCATCAACAATTCATTAAACATAAAACAACTTAACAACCATTAAATACATTAAAAATAAATAAAAATGATCAAGAAACTCCAGCCAATATTCATTATTCTAATAAATAAATAATTCAAAATTTTACCGCTGACAATTCACAATTTTACGCAACGGCGTAATGTGTGGTAAATTAATGAAGTCGGTATACGCCGATGCGTTTTTCGCCGGCGGTGTGCTGGACGAACTCTCGAATCTGATCAGTGGCCACTGGACCGATGCAGACCAGGGGCTCCTTGAAATATCCGCAGCTCTGGAGGCAAATAATATTTATTAAAATACATACACTACATAGACAAGCGTTACAAAGTGAATGAAAGATTAGTTTTCGTTAGTTATGGGTTCGTTCCGTTCGTTGAGTCATGAGCCATGCTTCGGAACAAATGGCTTGTCTCGAACGAAGTAATACACAGCCTTACAGGAAACCGGGGTACACGATTGCGATGTATTTCACCGTATGAGTGAGGTTGCCCCTTACATAATCCCCAATATCCCCAACTTCAAATCCTTAACTCCCAAAAAACCGATAACACATTTGTAAATTGTAACTTCTGGTGTAACCCGTGCGTATGGCGCGTCGCGTTCGGCGGGCTCCTCAGTGTTATCAGACCACCACAGATGGGGTCCAGTTCGGCTAAAGCCCGACAAGGGCCTAATGGGTTGCCGGGGCTCCGGCTTGAAGAGCAGGAGTCAGAAAGGGGTGGTTTCTAGTCGGTAAATGTCTGATACTCCCTCTCGGCTCTCGCAATTTTCCAACTTCAAAGAAAAACCTCTCTGGTGTCCCAAGCCCTATCCGATTTCTTACCGGCCTATAAAAAGTCTCATCACAAACTCCTTTCTCTTTCTCCTGTATATAATTCCTCACACAATCTAATTATCTTTTCTGTGTTCGTCCTATTTCTTTCTATTCTTTGAGATTAATATTCAGCACTCGTTTTGTTCCTTAGTTATTTTTTGTAGACATAACATAACATCATGCCTTTCACCCCCAAGGTGCACATTACGGCACCCACTGCCACTGCACAATGTAACACCTACTTTTCACTATTTATGTTATGAGTCCCATGTAATAGACACCTCCTATATACCGAGTCATATATATTGCCATATATCGAGCACAAAACAGACACCGTGCTACTAACGAACTTTTAAAAAAACCCAGTAAATCTGCTCAACCTGGGAATCAAACCTGAGACCCCTTGTCTACCAGTCGCACTTGCGATCACTTGGCCAACGAGGCAGTCACTCTTTTTCTTTCGTAGATAAGTACAAAATTATAAAAATATTTTACTGGAATTCTATTGAGAATCGTAATATAAAATACAAGTATCCTCATCATTAAAACTTTCTTGAAAATTACTAATTGGTTCTCAGAAATATAGCAGACGTCTTGTAAATTGACGTAAGAGTTAAATGCGAAGGATCCTGTGACCTTTAAAAAACAGGGATAATGTTGGAATTATTTGAAAAGAGGAAAGTATTAATATAATACCAAGTAAGTCTTCAAATGTATTAAGTTTTAGGTAGAAAACATAATATAAATTGTTATTTTATGAGTATTTTATACTAAGCACAATCGCGGGCCTGCGGACGGCGAGCATGGGTGGCTCACCGTCCGACCAGAAACAGACCCCAGAGTACGGCGCGTCTCGTTCCGCGCGCGCCTCAAAGAGCCATCAGACCACCACAGATGGGGCCCAATAGGGCCGATGCCGATTCGGAGTCGCGGAGAACCTAACGGGTAACCGGGGCTCCGGCTCGAAGGAACGGGGTGGATTTTAGTCAGTAAGAGTCTGACACTCCCTCCCGCCTCACCCAGGCGGGAGCAGTCATTCAATGATTTTCCCCCCTTAAAAAAAAATATTAAGCACAATCAGACTTTAAGGTGTAGGATAGCCATGCTTCGGCACCAATGGGCCGGCTCGACCGGAGCGATACCACGGCCGAGCAGAAAACCGACGTGAAACAACGCTTGTGTTGTGTTATTTCATGTGATTGAGGTTACCGGAGGCACAATTATCCTCCCTTCCTAGTCTCTCCAATCTCCGAATCCCCTACAATCCTCAAATTCCGAATTCCCAAAAGGCCGGTAACGCACTTGTAATGCCTCTGGTGTTCCAGGTGTCCATGGGTGGCGCCGATTGCTTACCATCAGGTGATACGTCTGTTCGTTTACCGGCTTATCGCTTATAAAAGACTCCATACTATTACCGTATAATTTATGAAAACCGAAATATACTCAATATTACTTTGCTCTTTTTTGTAATAACTATCGTGAGACATACTAAATTAACTAAAATCGCGGGTTACTCATGTGAATATACTGAGAAAAGATCAGCGTGCGCGGTAGCGGCGAGCGACGTCGCGCAGCTCATGTTCGTTCGAAACTAGTAGAGCTTGTCTCAGTATATTCACGAGAGTAACCCGCGATTTTAGTTAATTACTTTGGTCTACTCTGAAATCGAAACCTCTTGCTCAACAGTCAAAATCACAGACGATTCACAATGAAATTAGGGCTACAATATTTTTATTTTTGCTATTAATATCTATGTGACACTATAAAGAGTTGTATAGCATCGGTAATATCATTCGTTTAGCACTCTTTTAGTACACAACCCTAAGATATAAAGAGGAAAAATATTTATAAAAAGGTCGACTCAAGTTTCCGAGGAAAACTCGGTCCTTAGGATTGAAAGAAAATATTGTTCTTCAAATTCATTATAATTGTACTAGACTTCTACGAGGTTTTGATTGTATCAGTATGCTTTTTGAGAATAAGGTAGATGATTAATTTTTAATTGAATGTCCGTCTGGTAGATTATTTTAAATCATTACACACGTATTTTTTATTTTTTTACAGAAACGAATACTTTCGACAATATATTGATTTGAAATGTCGCGTGACGTCACTTCTATGTACATTTCATAAGTAGAAATGACGTTTTAACCCCCAATCCCAAACTTTGATTCGTTATATCTAAGTATCATTTTATTATACATCAAAATAAAAAAATAATAATATTTTTTCATTACCAAACTGACGCACTAATTAGATTAAAAAAAATCTAATTTACGTCATAACACTAAAATAAATGGAATGTAAAACAATATGAAAATTGTTGAGTAAAATATAATTACACACAGCTAGCAGTGAACATCTAGCAACGCATTTGTAACTTAACTAAAAATCGCGGGTTACTCACGTGAATATACTGAGAAAAGCTCTACTAGTTTCGAACCACAGAGGGGTTCTTCCTCATGAGCAGCATGCGCAGTCGCGGCGATGTCGCGCAGCCTACTTTTTTCGGCCTCATCGCCGCGACCGCGCACGCTGCTCATGAGGAAGAACCCCTATTTTTAGTTAATTTAGTATGTCTCATGATAGTTATTATAAAAACATCTGTAACTTATTTGATGTTGCGTGTGTCCATAGGTCGGGCAGATAGCTTACCATTAGGAAAATGTCCGCTGGTTTGCCGTCCTATTCCATAAAAAGAAATACATTGACTTTAGCACTTTCAAAGCGTAATATTACATTTCTAAAGAACCCTTAAGTGAATAATAAAACCGGAAAAACGACATCGTACTTGATAGAAAGAGAAATGTTTCGTTTTCCTTAATAAAATCCAGTTAGGTTGAGTGAAAACAGGCCCGTAATACCATTTAGAGGAGTCGCCGAGTGCTAAATGAAAATATTTACTGCGCGGACGAAATTCTGATCCTATTTAGCCTTGGAGAAATGTTTTTCCTTATGTTAAGCCTTGGTTCGCGGTAGTTCTAAGTAAATATTTTTAATATATAGTTGTGTGGCTCAATAGGCTCACCCCCTATTACATGGGACTCATACCTAACATAACTAGTGAAAAGTTAAGACGGACATTAAAATACAAATTAGGCATCTACCCTGTTACTAGAAAATTGTCTGATCTGACA
Source organism: Spodoptera picta (assembly GCA_038387885.1). Lineage (NCBI taxonomy): Eukaryota > Metazoa > Arthropoda > Insecta > Lepidoptera > Noctuidae > Spodoptera > Spodoptera picta. Next base: position 170,062 of record JAZHFQ010000445.1, read on the forward strand.
TAACAACGACTCACAATTCATCTACACTCTACACAATACATTTTTAAACCACAGTCACCACAAAAGCTTTGAATCAAGGAGCGAAGACATCCTTTATTCTGCTTCAATTTAAGAGAAAATATAAGACAGAAACCTTGTCTTATATAAAGACTAGAATGGTAGGGTTCTGTACTGATATAATTTCTTTGTTAACAAAACTAAGAATATGAATTTCAATTACATCTTTATGTCATAAAGGTAGATGGGCATATTCAATGAGTCGAAACTCGATAAGCTTGCTAGTCAGTAGCCCATCATCAAACCAGCACGATGGTACCAGAATATTGTATTGTCATCTAATCTAAATACAATTGGGATGATGACAGGGTATGAAAATTAAAAATATAATTAGTCCGTAAGTTAGGTATTGAAAAAATATTAGACACGTATTTTTTTATTTTGTCGTATAATAAAACAATACTTAGATAAAACGAATTAAAGTTTAGTAGTGGGGGCTAAAACGTATAATATCTATATTATACGTTTTAGCCCCCACTCCTAAACGTATAATAATATAATTTCTTAGTATAAAACGTACATAGAAGTGACGTCACGCGACATTTCAAATCAATATATCGTTGAAAGTATTCGTTTCTGTAAGAAAATGAAAAATACGTGTCTAATGATTTAAAATAATCTACCAGACGGGCATTAAAATAAAAATTAGGTATCTACCCTATTGCCTAGTTTCACGATGATACAACAATTACAAGTGTGTGTGATTCAGATTCTTACATTGTATTATATTGTTCGTAACAAGTCGAAAGAAAGCGTGTTAAAAAACATTTGCAAATCTCTCTTTAAACGTATCGCGTTTACGATCTCCAGCCATCGTAAGCGCGGGCCTGCGGACGGCGAGCATGGGTGGCTCCCCGTCCGACCAGAAACAGACCCGCCTCAAAGAGCCATCAGACCACCACGGATGGGGCCCAAACAGGGCTGATGCCGATTCGGAGTCGCGGAGAACCTAACGGGTAACCGGGGCTCCGGCTTGAAGCGCAGGAGAAGGAACGGGGTGGTTTAGTCAATAAGAGTCTGACACTACCTCATGCCTCACCCAGGCGGGAGAGTAATTCGATGATTTTCCCCCCTAAAAAAAATTCTACATGTAGACAAATTCTAAATGGCATTTGGCTACAGCTGCTTATTAGATAGTGTGTACAGCGGTCCGTCGCATATTTTCAATGGATACCAACTGGACCGCCGAACCAAATTGACGGCACGGTGATGGTTCAGTTCGATCGTCTATTTGTGCTTTAAATAAAAAGTCTTGGCTACTTATTTAGCTTCAAAAGATACATTCTAAAGGAACCTTTATAATAGGGCTTAGTCTCCTTTTGTGCAAAACGGAATCCCAAAAAATATTCCTTTAAAAGTAAAAACCGTAGAAATTTCTTTCATTCAACGTTTATACATAAAACGAAAAAGGTTTTAGCTGAAATGTTCCAGGAATATACCTTTAGAATATAAACGAGGTATTTTCTTTTAAGAAAGCTTTTCATAAATGATGTTTTTTTTTCGAGTTTGTTTACTGTTTCTTACTTTGGTAAACACATTTTCTGGAGAATCGTCGAGACACCTACGTGTGTCGAAGAACGTAAAGGAACACGACTAAAGAAAAAAAGAAGAGATTGTCTGAAAAATGAAGAGAAACGAGTTTGTTATTGGATGACGTCTGAAGGGAGAATGAAATAAGATAAATATCTAAGTACGTGTGTCGCCTGGACAGTCTACGCTACATCCTTGTTGACTGGATAATCTCTGCACTACATGAGCTGCTGTTTACATGCGAACATTAGCTCATAACGTTATCTAAGTACGTGTGTCGCCTGGACAGTCTACGCTACATCCTTGTTGACTGGATAATCTCTGCATTACATGAGCTGCTGTTTACATGCGAACATTAGCTCATAACGTTATCTAAGTACGTGTGTCGCCTGGACAGTCTACGCTACATCCTTGTTGACTGGACAATCTCTGCACTACATGACCTGGTTCCTTACCTTCCTAGGCTTCTGTCGGTGTCGTCGTTGCATGATGCAGCACAGTCCTCGAGTGACGTCACATTCGCTTGAAGAGTTGCAGTCCTCATTGTATTGCTTGCGGCCAGCTGATGGGGGTCGGCAGACGTGCATCTCGCCTAGATAAGGACCGTGAATTCATTAGTATAAGTCACATTTTTCTTAGAAGAGTGTTTGTGATGAAAGATCATAATTTTCATTATTTTAAGGTTTCAAATCAGTTTCAAACATGTAATCCATGATTATCTAAACTAGCTGTTTCAAGCGACTTAGATCACGTAGAATATGAGTTATAGGACATCAGTTTTTTTGTATCATTTTTCAAAAATGTAAGTAGTCTATGTTCCTCTTTAATACATTAGCTACCTGTCAGTAGAAGTCCCGTCAAAATCGGTGCAGCTATTTCAGAGAGCCAGTACAAATAGACAAATAGATAGACATGCTTCAGGTGTATATTCAAATGCATGTAGTAAAAAGTGGTTATTTTAATACTACAAACAGATACTACAATTTTATTTAGTATTTTTTATAATACGTTTTTTATTTGTTTTTTGTTTATTATAATAGATTATGATGTTATTATTTTTAAACTGTCGATTGGTAGACTTTTTGATTATGAACAAAATTATAATAATCCTGTGTTATGCTGAAATTCCATCCTCAATTCATCACTCTTCAAATACCCAATTACCCACCCCTTTCCCAATCTCCCCAATCCCTGAATCCCCAACGATCCTCAAACTCCTAATCCCCAAAAGGACAGTAACGCACTTGTAATGCCTTTGATGTTCCAGGTATACATGGGCGGCGCCGATTGCTTACCATCAGGTGATCCGTCTGCTCGTTTACCGACTTATGCAATAAAAAAACTCAAATGTCCTGTCAATTACGCACTCGTATGTTGCAGGAGTCCAAGTGCCGTGCACATTGCATACCATAAAGTGACATTGGCTTATTGGTCCTATTTGGTGGTCCGAATCTCAAAAAGATTTTGAAAAATATTATTTACTAGCGACACCGGCTTCGCACGCTTGCAATAGACATGTATTTTACATACAAACCTTCCTTAAGAACCACTCTATCTATTAAAAAAACCGCATCAAAATCCGTTGCGTAGTTTTAAAGATCTAAGCATACATAGGGACAGACAGACGGCGGATAGCGACTTTGTTTTATACTATGTATAGTGATGATACCACTTACCAGGTACAACTTCCTCGCAGACCAGTCCAGCATCACATTGGTTCTCTCTGTTGCAGATCTCGCCAAGTTTCCTTCCTGCAAACGCTGGCAGACAGCGCCCTCCGTCCTCTGAGGACAAAATATTCATGTTTAGTGAGAAATTCTTTTATTTACAAACGATATAAACTATGTCGCTGGCCGAATGGTCGCAACTGCGACTGCCGGGCAAGGGGTCTCGGGTTCGATTCACCGGTCGGGCAAAGTATTACTGGGTTTTTAGTAGTAGCATGGAGTCCGGAATTGTGCCCGGTATATGGCAATAGGCTCACCCCCTATTACATGGTTAATAGTGAAAAGCGGGTGTAACATTGTACTGTGGCATAATATACACCTCTGCCCACCCCTTCGGGGATAAAAGACGTGATGTTATGTTTATGGTTATGTATAAACTGAAATAAAATAATTATTAACTATTATAACTATTATAACTTAAAAGACACTAAAACTAATGGAAAAAAATTAAAGAAAACTAAAAATTACTTTTTATAAAGGGCATAATAATACGTCCGCATCGACGTCAATTGGGGAAGTACCCTAGCCAAATGTACCTAGAAAGGGAAAGAAGGCTGGCAGCATTGCCACGTTGTATGGCAATGCTTAACAGTAGATATATTCACGTGAGTAACCCGCGATTTTTAGTTAATTTTGAAATGACTTGTGTTGAATAAACTACTGAATATTATTATTGCATTTTCCAAAATCGTCTTTCATTTCATCTAGTTAATAATACAACCTCTATTACAAAATTTTGAATAAACATAATAAAGTGAGAAGTGGATGTCATTCATATTCTACCGACCCCTTTATAATAAAACGTGTCGAACATGACAAACTGAATAAGACTTTTATAGGCATTATTGTAGCCACGTGTCCAGAGTATCCCAGAATCTATCTATATACATATAATAAAATCGGTCAAAACTGTACCGACATAGCCTTTTATTTGTTGAAACACCGGCTTCCGGTATAAAACACATTATATCGGTAACTTTCAACAGACACGAGGTTAGATATAATATTTTTTTAAAAAGAATGCCTAGGGCGTAATCTATAATCGACACCGAAACAAAAAATATAGTGTTTAGAATTTTTGTCTGTTTGTATGTATGTCCGGGCTAAACTCAAAAAGTACTGCTTAGATTTACTTAAAATTTTGCATGAATATTACAAACAGGTCACGTCAACATATAGGCTACGTATAATCACGCTATCACCTACGGAAGAGTGAAGAAGAACTATCCAAAGTCACTGTTCCACGCGGACGAAGTCGTGGGCATCTACTAGTATCAAATATACTGTGAAAGTTAAACACTTCTATCTGTACATTGAGTCAGAAAAGATGTCGCGTGTTTTAGAATCGAGACGGGTCGAAACAGGGAGAGAAATGGGGGTGAGACAAGAGGGGGGAGGGTGAAATAGCCCCACCCTTGGAATGGAAAGTTGGAAGTTTAGCATTGATTACGTTCTTGACCTAAGTCAATATTGTATTTGTATGTGTGTTTTATTGATTTGTTTTATCTTTCTTTATAGTTGGAATGTCGAAATCAGCAGTTGGAAATCTAGTTTAATATTTAGTGAGTCACTTAACTTGTTATAGTATGTTTTTTTTAATCATCCAATGACTTCTCCCGCCTGGGTGAGGCGGGAGGGAGTGTCAGACTCTTACTGACTAAAAACCACCCCGTTCCTACTCCTGCACTTCGAGCCGGAGCCCCGGCAACCCGTTAAGTCCTCCACGGCTCCGGATAGAACATCTATCTATACTAAAACACGTTACGGAGTAGTAAGTAAGTAAGTAAGTAAGTAAATCATTTATTTGCGTAAAACATGGTATACATTGGTGTTAATATTATTACAATAGCTCAACATGTTTCGCTAGGATAAAACATAGCATGCAAAATTTTGACAGAAGTGAGCAGGTAATTAACATTTCACATTCATAAAATCACATAAACTATAAAAATTACATTCATTGAGCCACTTGTATAATTCGATCTTAAGTCTCCTTGTGTTCATTACTTTAAAGCGACTTGGTAATTTGTTATAAATACGTACGCACATTGCTAAACAGTTTTTATTGTATTTGGCAAGTCTTGGCAAATCACTTAATACCAGTTTATGAGGGTCTCGTCTGTTTCTAGGATTGATATAATGTGCTGATTAGTAGTAGAGCTTAATAATTAGAATAGAAATAGAAAGTTGTTTATTTCCCTAGTTCATATGTTACAATAAAGTCCACAGGTTGATAGTGTGTTCGACCTGTGGTTGTCGTTTAAATTTATCTCATTTATATGTTCAGAAATGAATCTTTTACGGTAAGTTTTACGAAAATGAAATTGAGTGATCGAGTGAAAATAGTGTTATTAGAGAAAGGTGTGGATTGAAAGATGATGTAGTAACAAGGATTGAAAAGGGAATGTTACTCTGGTTTGGACATGTAGAAAGGATGGATGAAAGTAGAGTAACGAAATAAGTATACAGAGCGGATATAAATGAGGCTGTCGGTAGAGGGCGCCCTAGGCGGACATATAGTGACCAGATTTGCGACATATTAAAGAAGGGCCAAATTAAAAGTACCCTTAACCGACGAGCATGCATGAACAGATTGATGACTGTTGATGAAGCGAAAGAGGTATGTAGGAATCGTAGTAATTGGCGTTCCCCCATGGGAGACAGGCGTGAAGTTATGTATGTATGTATGTAGCTTCTACTAGCAGCTTTTCCGTGAAATAATAATGTGTGTTAATACAAAAAACACCTCTGTTCTAAATTTCATCCTAATCTCTTCAGCTGTTTTGACATGACTGAGTAACGAATATAAATATAAATTCACCAATATAAATAAAAAAATCAATCTAGACCTACACTTTCTTAACAAACAATAAATCACGTCAGCTCCCTAAAGTACGATCAGTCGGCTCATCATGGCAGTAAGATGAATTACCTCTCTTGAGGTACTAGGGAGACATAGATGGATAGGCATCATTTCACAGTAGATGATAAATTTAAATGGTTGATGTTATTGTTGAAAAAATGTTGACATTCCTATCAAGTGTTGAAAAACAATAAGATTATAAGGTAGCTAAGGTTCCTGAACTCAAATACAACTTAATTAACTACTTTTATTCACTTAAAACTGAAAGAAAAAAAAATCATTTGTTTAAAAAGAAAAAGGTTTAACATTCATAAGGTAGCCCTGACATCTGTTCAATCAAAGCAAAACAAAGGTCCCCAAATCACGTAAGACCCTGTAATCCGTTGTTTCAATTAAATGTCTATAATTGAAACCTTCGAAGCCGAAGTAAATTGAACAACTGAGGTCTTAGCGTCAATTCTGATTGGACAAAATTGAATACAATTTACAACATTGATAATATAGTTTAATTATTTTACTCACGTATCTATTTGACGAGGTAAATCGATTAGATTCAGCAAACTAGGGGCTTAAATAAGCAGCTCAATAAATACAAAAATACGTGAAATACTGTGAAAATTTATACTCAGTAGACTGCGCACGTTGCTTATGATGAAAGGTCTTTCTTTTGTGACTCGAAACTTAAAGAAAATTTAATAATTCACGTGAATAAACCAGTGTTTGTAATCAATTTAATATGTCTCACGATCTCTAGTTATTATAAAAATATGAGTAGGTAACTCAGGTAAAGTCAGATGCGATGTCGTTTCTAGCGTATTTGCTAAAAAATTGCTCTGGCGCCAAAACTACTTAGGTATTTTACAAAAAAGATGTATACACATAAATTATAGGAAATTTTGAGTAAGTAGTTTAATTTTGTAACGTTTTTCTCCTAAAATGTGTAGGAAAAGAAATATTGCAAGAAAACTGTTTTTGGCCGCAATTTTTCCAAGATGGCGGCGCAAGCGGCATACGTACGAGTGTGCAAAACAGAAATCGGAGACAACACAATACATCAAGATCTACAAAACGAGTAGATGACTAATTTTTATTTTAATGTCCGTCTGGTAGATTATTTAAAAACATTAGACACGTATTTTTTATTTTCTTATAGAAACGAATAGTTTCGAAGATATGTATATTGATTTGAAATATCGCATGACGTCACGTTTGAGTACGATTTATACTCTAAAATGACGTAGCTACCTTTCACTCCTAAACTTTGATTCGTTTTATCTATGTATTGTTTTCTTATACGACAATTTAAAAATACGTGTCTAATATTTTTCATTAGGTACCCAACTGACGGACTAATCAGAATTTTAATTTTCATACCTTTTCAATTTTTAAAACTCCCGGAAAATTTTCCAGGCGAGTCTCATATTCCCGCTTTAATGATCGAACATATAGTTTAATATACAAAGTTTGTATTAATATTATTATAAATCTACTTTTCCTTACTCCTTCGGGAAATACAAGATTTCCTTTTTACGTAAAATCGTTTGTGAACGAAGCTCGTTATAATAAAAAATGTAACAAAGATTGTTAGGGAAATCCCGTACTTTAATGAAAGGTATATAATATTCATTTTTATAATAAACTGAACACGTGTACGCAATATACACAAAGGAACTAATTTACCAAACAAATTACGCACGTTTACTCGTCCATTTTGAAAGAACGGTGTAATTACATTTACATAACATTTTTACGAAGGATTCATATTTTTACGGATTCCGTAAAAGTTTGAATTGATTCTTTTAGAGTGAAACTAAACATGCTTATTTTTTGTTATCATTTATTTCAACAGCTTCGTAATAAATATCTAGATATTTTTCGAGTCAGTTTATAATTTGAATATAATTTTCTTCTTAACCCGTTGAAATCCACCACCTAAATTTGGTCATACAAAAGTAATCTCTAAACATTAGAAAAAAGGTCTATAATGTAATGTAATATTAGTGGAAAGCGGTCACCGGTGACCGCTTGGGGATTGAGAAGTGGTGGTTTGGCGAACTCTTAAACGTTTAGTACTTAGGGTTGACAGTCGTCCAAGGAATGGTCACCCCGGGAGACGCCTTGTCGTACGAATTCGCATCACAGCAATTCACATCGTAATTTTTTGCGTTGCGAATTCGCATCGCATCGCAGTTTTGTGTACGAACCCTAAAAGCGTTCTAAAAAACATTGTTCAGTTTTAACTACCTCAATTTAGACGGAACCCTCATTACACGAGTCCGTTTCATACATAGTAGTTAAAATTACATATGTATGTACAAGTTAATCATATTTTTATGGCCCAAGGCGACCGTAAAGTTCTGATATGTATGTATGACAGTCGTTAGTCGATATGAGGTCGGTTGGAAACATAATTTTACATCGGACTCGTTTTGTGTTTTTATTTTGGTGTACGTTTATTATATCGTCGAGTCGAATCGTTGCAAGTGCGACTGCCGGGAAATGCGTCTCGGGTTCGATTCTCACTTTTATATATTATTTAATTTTTAATAGTAGCACGGAGTCTGGAATTGTGCCCAGTAACTAGCCCTCCGATTAGAACCAGGCCCGAGCGTACTGCGCGTCGTGTTCCGTGCGACGCCGCAACGACGCGACGGCGCGGAGCCATCAGACCACTACAGATGGGGCCCAATAGAGCTAATGCCGACACGGAGCCACGGAGGGCTTAACGGGTTGTCGGGGCCCCGGTTCGAAGCGCAGTAGTAGGAAGGGGTGGTTTTTAGTCAGTAAGAGTCTGACACTTCCTCTCGCCTCACCCGGGCGGGAGCAGTCGTTGGATGATTTTCCCCCCTTAAAAAAGGTTTTTCTTTACTGTTTGTGTTTTGGTGGCTAAATAATTTTACTCTGAAATACTCACACCGCCTTAACTATAGTTCTGTCACAACAAATTATTTGTAAAATGACAGAGATGGCACGATATTTAAGCACAACTTGAATGTAGCCTTTTAGTATTCGAGGGTTAGACTGCTGTTCCTAGCAGACGTAAAACAAAACACCACCTTAATTAGTAAAATAATTAGTCTCAATGTTCTTACACAAGGAAGCGAATTAAATTAATTAACTCTCAACCATTATGGCCCCTTTGTGTTAGGAGTAGCGAATTATTTTTATTGTGACCAAACACTGAGCAAATTTTAGAAGAAAATGTTAATAATTAGGGAAAATTTTGTTATTGTTGAGTAAATTATAATGAGCTGTTTATGTCCTGAAGATAAAGGCCAAGATAAAGGAAAAGATAAAGGAATTTTCCTTATTTTATCGATTCTAGGAATCGGAATAGTTTCTTTGTGTGGTTTACAAATTGTTCTTCCGGGCTTGGATGTGTTGAGTATTTATTGTATGTGGCGTTGAATATATAGTTTAGAAGTTGTGTATGTCTTTACTAACCATATGGATTGTATTATCTAAATAAATAAATTGATTAATTTATCAATCGAATTCTAAGAAAAAAAGTCAAAATCAGTCGAAAATTTGTTAGACCACCTAGTTAGTTATATGTACAGACATTTTTACAAACTATAGCTCAATACTAATAGTCCACTGCTGCACCATTGTGCAGTGTAGAGATTGTATTGTAGAGGAGTCTCATGGCTTTTACATTCCATAGGACGTACACATACATAACAAGGTTTAGCACAATCTCTATACTTAGCAGGCGGGTTCAATATCGCAGTTAAAACTTTCAGGTTTATCCGAGAGAGCTGCTGCCTACTCTCCAATATGTAGTTTCAGAACATAGAAAGAAACGTAACACTAAATACACTCCCACTAAAAATAAACCTTAATAAATTCGCTACCAAAAACCTTTAAAAACTCCTAAACGAAAGCTCTCATACATTTTTGATCGTCACCCACTTACCGTAAACGGTTGAAATTATTCTCAATTTATTTTGCAAAGAACCTTCAGACTGATATAAAATTAAAACCATGTGTTTGTGAATTCACTGAGCGAGTGTAAGCCTCAAAAGGGATGAAAAACGGACGAATATAAAGTTAGAGGCTTTCCTGTTAAATTTTTCAGTTCACGGTTGGGTGGAGGTCAAATTTAATAATGTAAGGCTTGTAATTGGTTTCTAGGGAGTGTCGAGATACAATAAGTTTGTATAGAGTTTGAATGTAGTGGTAGCGCGGAGGTTTACGACTCTCACTTCACATGCATTAGGGTGCTGGTCCGAAACCTATCAACGACAAGTACCAATGTGACATTATCCGAGTTTAAGGTACTTGCTAAGATTATTAGACCACTAACAAACGGTGAAAGAAAACATGGTCGGGAAATCTGGACTTATAATTACTAATTAAAAGTTTAAAATCGCCAACCCGCATTGAGCAAGGGTGGTGATTGATGCTCAAACTTCCGTATGAAAAGAGGTCTTTGGTGAGCATTGGCCACTTATAGGCTGTTGATGTGATGTGTACAGAGTTTGAGAGTAGAATACCTACATTTTCCTCTTTCCATGTGTACTGTAAAAGCCAATTAAGAGACTGCACATTTTGACAGAGACTGGGTAGTAGTGGTATCTGGGTGCTTACTCTTGAAACCAATCTCAATGTCAATGTAATGTCAATTCTACACAACAACCTCTATCGTAGGTGTTAAAGTAGCATTCAGAGTACGAAATATAAAACCAAACTCAATACCAATTAGTTCATGAAATATCCACCCAATACGGATGCAATAGGCGCTAGTGTTGCAACTCAAGAATACGAAATTTCACAATGTCAATGTCGATCGATCGGAATTGGATTCAAGAGTAGACCCCCCTAAACAACGTGAACATTTTAAACGGCGATCTTCAAACGGCTTTTGGAGTATGGCAAATCCTCTAAGATACACGAAGCGAGCCAATACTCCACTATCAAGGGTGGTGATTATGATATTTTTACATATATAGTAGATTTTAGACTGAGTCGTAGACGATCGTAGTTAAAACTACAGGATTCTTTATTATGTTCATACATGAGCAAACTGTTCACCTGATGATAAGCAATCCGAGCTGCCCATGGACACGAATCCACGATGGGAAATGGTCCCATGAACCATTCACATAATAATAAAAAACATAACATAACATCACGCCTTTTATTAGTATTGTAGGTAGAGGTGCACATTACAGCACTTAATGCCACTGTACAAAGTAACACCAACTTTTCACTATTTATATTATGAGTCCCATATAATAGGGCGTAAGCCTATTGGCATATACACAATTCCAGACTTCGTGTTATGAGTGAGATTTTTTTTTAAATCCTAGACTTATTTGTCCGGGAATCGACCCGAGTTCCCTTGCCCGACAGTCCTAATAAAAAACTTAATAGTACTTTTAGTAAAAAGAATAATCTTTGAACTTTTTTACGCACTGTTAGGACCCTTTTTACGGAGTATTTGCAACGTTTTTACACTAATGGAAATTTAATGGAATTACTTCAGTATTAATAAAAGTAACATAACATAACATCACGCCTTTTATCCCCGAAGGGGTAGGCAGAGGTGCACATTATGGCACTTAATGCCACTGTACAATGTAACACCCACTTTTCACTATTTATGTTATGAGTCCCATGTAATAGGGGGTGAGCCTATTGCCATATACCGGGCACATTTCCAGACTACGTGCTACTACTGAGGTTTTTTTTTACAAACCCAGTAATACTTTGCCCGACCCGGGAATCGAACCCGAGACCCCTTGCCCGGCAGTCGCACTTGCGACCACTCGGCCAATGAGGCAGTCTAGAGTAAAGTAAACTTTTATGGAAATAAAGTAAAATTGCTTTAATTGTAAGTTAGAAGTGTATATTTAATTTAGAAAAACGCTTTTATTTGTTATTCCTGTAAAAAGAGGTCACATGCAACGATTTATGATATGTAACTGGAACACAGAGTTCAGTAAAAGTTTTTCTATACATATATTTATTTAAAATTCTCTATAAATTACATTTCTAAATACTACTTGTAAAATAAAAAATAATATTTAAAAATATAAAAAATAGGAGCCGACCAGTAGCGAGAGCATGGTCCAAGCTACCGGTGGTTAGGGCTCCAGAGACAGAAACCTCCTCACGATACGTGCCGTTTCTAGGAGAACTGCCTTCTGTATCAGGCCCTTGATCCATCCACCTAACGCCAGCCTCCTAAGATGGATGTCGAGGCTTTTAGGGATTAACCCATTGGCCGACACGACTATCGGCACAATGATAGCCGAATCCACACTCCACATGTCGACAACCTCGTGAGCTAAGTCTAGATATTTTATTTGTTTATCTTTCTCAGCTTTCACCTAATAATAATTTATTTCAGTAAAAGTATTATTAAGTTGTTTAATTCTCGATGGAATATTAAAGAAATCTGAAGTTTATTTTTTGTACTGTGAAGTTTACTACAGAACTTAGATTACTGTTTCAGATGACGTGCTATTCAAGCATTTACGGTTATTAAAAAATTTACCAGTAATTTTTATGTGAAGTTTACTACAGAACTTCGTATAATAAAATAATATAAACGTATAATGTATATATGAAATAAAAAATTCGTGAGACATTTTAAATTAATTAGAATGTTTTTCTGAATGCTATTGCCTCGTTGGCCGAGTGGCAAGTGCGACTGCCGGGAGGACTCGGAGCCGCGGAGGACCTAACGGGTTGCCGGGGCTTGTTTTTACGAACGGGGTGGTTTCTAGTCAGTAATAGTCTGACACTCCCTCCAGCCTCTCCCAGGCGGGAGAAGTCACTCAATCATTTTCCCCTTTAAAAAAAAGGGGTCTCGGGTTCAATTTTCGGGTCGGGCAAAGAATTATTGGTTTTTTAAAAATTCTCAATAGCAGCACGGAGTCTGAAAATGTGCCCGGTGGCATATATGGCAATAGGATGAGCCTATTAGTAATATAGATACCTAAAATTAAAACCTTTGTGTTGTGCATAGTATGATTATACCCTGCCCATTAATGGCGTGTACAGGGTTTCAGAACAGGGTAGGCCACATAATATTGTATTATAATTAAACCCATCGTAAATACATAACATAATCCAAGATATGACGGTTTTTTATTCCTTCGTCAAATCTTTGTGACAGTGCCACCTCTCGTTGTTTTTGTGAAATATTTCATCAATTTACTGATTACGATAATAAAACTTGTAAAAACACTAGTATTATATTTTTCTCTTTAAAGTCAAAGTCAAAGTCAAAGCATTTATTTCAATTAAACCATAGTTTGGTACTTTTGAAACGTCAACAAATACAAAATAAATAATAGTCTGTCAGTCAGTCCGTCAGTGAAATTAGGTGAAACTAGGTGCTCATTCCAAAACGTAGATTCGAATGGAGAAGAACGAGCAAGAAACTCCATTCGTTACTCTTTTTAAAAAAAGTATGTTCTACAATGTCTCTGATACATATTTCAATACTGTACGCATATGTAAGAACAATGCAAAGACACGCTTGACGCATTATACTAATAACTTACTAAAATAAAAAATAAAAAAATCTAACATGGTGCTCACATATGCATACTGACAATCCATAGAAATAGTGCTTCTATACAAGAAAAAGGGAACTCTTTGTTTCAATAAAGAAAGAAATGCTCGATGCCATAAGGAAACTAGATTGTCTAGGTACATTAGAATTAAAGTATTAAATTATGTATTATATTACCTACTATTGGAATTTAACTACTGACTACATTTGAGTATTGTCCAGTGGAGCCGAACCAACATGCTGCCAAGCATTCTTATCTTCAAGATAATCTGTCAGTGTGTAGTAAGCTTGATTACATAATTCGCACTTAATATATGTTTTAAATTTACCTTCATTGAGATCTAATACGCTATTTGGTATTTTATTATAGCATTTAATACCTAACCCCATAAAGGATTTCTAAAACTAGATTTATAAAAGAGATTAGATTTATAAAACTAACCTGCGTAATTACCTACTCGAGGTGCTGTAAAACGTTTTATCTAAGTTATGTTATCAACCCACCCTTAAGGAACAAGAGTTGACAAGTTACAAACAATATTTCTAAGCCGCAAAAATCTTTGTAGAAATTTGAACACGCGCGCGTACTTAGCATATTGTTATACAATAGCATAAAATATGCGAGTGCCAAGTTGAGATTATAAGAAAACATTGTTTTCTATGTGGGTTTGAACATATACTCATATCGTTACTTACATTGAAGTGTTTTTGTCTGTTTCTCTTTTATTTGCTCTTTCATTGGCCTCGTTGGCTGAGTGGTCGCAAGTGCGACTGCCCACGCTGCTCATGAGGAAGATCCTTCAGTGGTTCGAAACTAGTAGAGCTTTTCGCAGTATATTCACGTGAGTAACCCGCGATTTTTAGTTAATTTAGTATGTTTCACTATAGTTATTATAAAAACATAATGAAACTCTATAGACATTCCCAAGTAACTATGTCAACAACGTAATATTTCAGCGACAAAGCCTACTGAATTTCAAACATATACAACATTTTCATGGCACTTGAATTGAAATAAATGTACCCACTACGAACTACGAGTGAAATGTTACGCGCGTAAAATATGTGAGTACGGTAAATATTTTTTTATATTACGCGTGTAAAAATGGGAGTGGAGTAAATATTTTTTTACATTACGTACAAAAGCGATATTACGATGTAGACTATGTTACCATTAAGTTATCTGAAGGATATTGTGAAGTTTTCGTTGCTGAATAACATAAGAAACGAATAAATATGAGATACTGAGTTTCTTTGTAGATTTTTCATTGCAATCCTAAGCAGACTTTGATGAATTTTCTTATGTACCGTTTGCAGCTTTTTCTTCTTGAGAAGAGGTAGCCATAATTTTTCTTTTTTTATACAACGCCATTAAACAAGTTTATGGATCGCTTACCTGAAATGTGTAAGTCGGTAACACACATAACATTACGTCTTTGTTCTCCGACGAGGTAGGCAGAGGTGCACTTTTACGGCACTTAATGCCACTGTACAATGTAACACTCACTTTTCACTATTTATGTTATGTTAATAGGGGATGATACGACTGCCTCGTTGGCCGAGTGGTCGCAAAAGCGACTGCCGGGCAAGGGGTCTCGGGTTCGATTCCCGGGTCGGGCAAAGTAATACTGGATTTTCTTTTTTTTAATCTTAGTAGTAGCACGGAGTTTTCGAATATACCCGTTAAGTCTTTAGTACTGTCGCCGAGAACCTAACGGGTTACCGGGGCTCCGGCTCGACGTGCAGGAGAAGGAACGGGGTGGTTTTTAGTCAGTAAGAGTCTGACACAACCTCCCGCCTCACCCAGGCGGGAGCAGTAATTCGATGATTTTCAACCTTAAAAAAAGTCTGTAGTACTAAAATTATCGTGAACTTTACCGACCCTGGACTCGACAACCTATTGTAATTATAACACTGAACCTGACCTAGAATTTCAAACAAAAGCACGGTAAAGTAATTACCTAATTATACTGATTAACATAAGTACACGTAAGTTAGTGGAATTCGTTATACATATAATTTATAATGCAAATTACCTAAATTATGTGAAATTAATTAGTTTTTATTTATAATTTTGATAATGATATGGTCATGGTGGACGTTTATAACGACAATTATACATATATTGACTGATTGTGAAGTTAATTAATACGTACAATGGCTGAGACATACCCAACATTTGCATGCCCAACGGGTAGAACTATACATATGAAAATGAAACACGTTTTCCGTTATTACGCCATAACTTGAGAACGGCTAGACCGATTTGGCTGATCTTGTTTTAGTTGTGTTTGTTATTGTCAGAAGGTTCTTATGATAGAAAAAATCCTGAAAATCTTATGGGAACGGGAGAAAACGGGATTGCGCGTACGAAGTCGCGGGCAGAATATAGTAATAGTATAAAAAGTAGATTGTATTTTTGTACATGGCCAACACGCTATAGATTGTTTAGGTAATATAAATCTATTACCTATTTAAACTGTCAAACACCGAGCGGTCACCGGTGACCGCAACCTATTGTTCTATAATTAGTCGCGGAGAACCTAACGGGTAACCGGGGCTCCGGCTCGACGTGCAGGAGAAGGAACGGGGTGGTTTTTAGTCAGTAAGAGTCTGACACTCCCTCCCGCCTCACCCAGGCGGGGGCAGTCATTCGATGATTTTCCCCCCTTAAAAAAAAAAAAAATTGTTCTTTAATTGTGTCTATAATGACGGTACTCAACAAAATAAGATCCTTGTTAGGTTAGTAGTCTAAAATAGATCTTGACAAATTTTGTGAAGCTAATTTATAAATATTTTGAATTTTTGTTTTTCTCAGTTTCTAATAGCATCATCTGAAATTGTAATTTGGGAATATGGTAACTTAATAAATAACAATAAAAAATAACAAAATTCACGACTGAAAATTACATTAAACACTTTTAAATATACGCCTATAGAATACACATACACCAGGTTATACCCATAATACAATATACAGATATATCCACAGTTATATACAGACAAATAACAACATTACAAATTACAATTTACAATCAAATTACAACGCTATTAACAAGCGCATAACATTCATATTCCTACAAATTTTACACTCTGTATAAGTTTCAAAATTACACACTATAGAACAAAATAATTAGTCTCTTCGTAATAAATTACACAAATAATACAAACACACAATAACAACAGTTTATAACCAAATTACAACTCTAACAATAAACACGTTGCGTACCAATTTTCTACAAACTTTATATTCTACATTAGTCTCAAAATAACACACAAAAGAATACAATAATTAGTTTTTTCGTCATATTATTATAGTACACAAATAATACAAACACACACATAAAAATATTACAGTTTACAACTAAATTACAACTCTAACAATAAACACGTTGCGTACCAATTTTCTACAAACTTTATATTCTACACTAGTCTCAAAATAACACATAAAAGAAAAAAATTATTAGTGTCTTCGTCATAAAGTACACAGATAACACACGCAGAGCAACATTACAGCTTACAACCAAATTATACTCTACCTCTATTTAAAACACTTTCAGAAGCAATTTCCTACAAACTTTACACTCTACACTAGTCTCAAAATAACACATAAAAGAATACAATAATTAGTTTTTTCGTCATATTATTATAGTACACAAATAATGCAAATACACACATAAAAATATTACAGTTTACAACCAAATTACAACTCTATTAAAAACACTTTACGAAGCAATTTCGTAAAAAAATTCACTCTACACTAGTCTCGAAATAACACGCAAAAGAACAAAATAATTAGTGCCTTCGTCATAAAGTACACAAATAATACAAACACACACATAAAATATTACAACTCGTTAATAAACACGTTACGTATCAATTTCCTATAAACTTTACACTATACACCGATCTCAAAATAACACACACAAAATAAAATTCTTCTGTAGTCTTCTCTTCTTCCGTAGTCCGTTGCATAGGCTCACATAGCTACATTTTTTTACATTTGCAACGTGTGTAGTTGCAACCGTAAAAAGAGATAGCTACATGTGCATGACCCGAAGATGATATTGTAAAAATACTGGAAAAATAACTGGACCGCGTTGGTGCGATAGCTAGGCAACCGGCTGAAAAGCAACGTGTGCCACACGGACCAACTCTTAGTGTGATCCACAGATTGTTGTTCCGGGTCTGGGTGTCATGTGTATGTGAACTTGTATGTTTGTAAACGTACACACGACACAGGAGAAAATCCTAGTGTGGGGCAACGTTTAAAAAATGTGTGTGTTATTCTCTGGTAGTAAAATCACAATAATGAAAAAAAATACATATCTAAAAATACAGAAATATGTTTAAAATAATTAGGTATACTGTTGTATCTGAAAAAAATGAGTTTTATTCCATTAACATTTTTTTACAAAAATAGATAAACATGCACGTAAACACGAAATAGATAAACTGTATTGAAATTACATAATTAATTGTAAAAATATAATATTACCACCAACATTTTTAAAACAATTCGGATTGTTTCATTGTTCGGATTACACTGCGATGACGCAATAAAATCGAAAAAACTTGCACCAAGTACATTAATCGACAAAAACGCAAAAACACAAACAATGTTTAAGTATGTAGTTGACAGTTACAATTTTATACAAAAAAAACACATAATAATGTTAGTTGGAACATTAATACTAGAAGAAAATACATATTACAAGTAATAACATGCTACTGTAGGAGTCTAATAAACAGAAGTCGCCATGGACGTCGAAGCCCCCATAAGAAGTCTGCAGGACCTTAAACGCTAATAAAAGATCTTACTGTAGGTGAGGCCTTTTATTAGTGCCTACGATTCTGATCGTAGATGATGTCCTGTTTTTTCTTCTTTCCTGTCATTCTTGGAAAATATTTTCGAAGTCAAAGCCCCCATAAGAAGTCTGCAGGATCTTAAACGCTAATAAAAGATCTTACTGTAGGTGAGGCCTTTTATTAGTGTCTACGATTCTGACCGTAGATGATGTCTTGCTTTTCTTCTGGATCTTCTTGGAAGATATTTTCAAAGCCAAAGCCGCCAGTAGAAGTCTGCAGAACCTTAAACGCTAATAAAAGATCTTACTGTAGGTGAGGCCTTTTATTAGTGTCTACGATTCTGACCGTAGATGAAGTCTTGCTTTTTTTCTCGATCTTCTTGGAAGATATTTTCAAAGCCAAAGCCCCCAGTAGAAGTATGCAGAACCTTAAACGCTAATAAAAGATCTTACTGTAGGCGAGGCCTTTTATTAGTGTCTACGATTCTGACCATAGATGATGTCTTGTTTTTTCTTCTGGATCTTCTTGAAAATTTTTTTGGAGTCGAAGCCCCCCTTAGATGTCTGCAGGACCTTAAACGCTAATAAAAGATCTTACTGTAGGTGAGGCCTTTTATTAGTGTCTACGATTCTGACCATAGATGATGTCTTGTTTTTTCTTCTGGATCTTCTTGAAAATTTTTTTGGAGTCGAAGCCCCCCTTAGATGTCTGCAGGACCTTAAACGCTAATAAAAGATCTTACTGTAGGTGAGGCCTTTTATTAGTGTCTACGATTCTGACCGTAGATGATGGATTGCTTTTCTTCTGGATCTTCTTGGAAAATATTTTCGAAGTCGAAACCGCCGTAGAAGTCTGCAGAAACTTAAACGCTAATAAAAGATCTTACTGTAGGTGAGGCCTTTTATTAGTGTCTACGATTCTGACCGTAGATGATGTCTTGTTTTTTCTTCTTGATCTTCTTGGAAAATATTTTTGAATTTGAAGCCCCCCGGAGAAGGCTGCAGGACCTTAAACGCTAATAAAAGATCTTACTGTAGGTGAGGCCTTTTATTAGTGTCTACGGTTCTGACATGTCTTGTTTTTTCTTCTTTCCTGATCTTCTTAGAAAATATTTTTGAAGTCGAAGCCCCCCGAAGAAGTCTGCAGGACCTTAAACGCTAATAAAAGATCTTACTGTAGGTGAGGCCTTTTATTAGTGTCTACGATTCTGACCGTAGATGATGGATTGCTTTTCTTCTGGATCTTCATGGAACATATTTTCGAAGTCGAAGCCGCCAGTAGAAGTCTGCAGAACCTTAAACGCTAATAAAAGATCTTACTGTAGGTGAGGCCTTTTATTAGTGTCTACGGTTCTGACATGTCTTGTTTTTTCTTCTTTCCTGATCTTCTTAGAAAATATTTTTCAATTTGAAGCCCCCCGGAGAAGGCTGCAGGACCTTAAACGCTAATAAAAGATCTTACTGTAGGTGAGGCCTTTTATTAGTGTCTACGGTTCTGACATGTCTTGTTTTTTCATCTTTCCTGATCTTCTTAGAAAATATTTTTGAATTTGAAGCCCCCCGAAGAAGTCTGCAGGACCTTAAACGCTAATAAAAGATCTTACTGTAGGTGAGGCCTTTTATTAGTGTCTACGATTCTGACCGTAGATGATGGATTGCTTTTCTTCTGGATCTTCATGGAAAATATTTTCGAAGTCGAAGCCGCCAGTAGAAGTCTGCAGTACCTTAAACGCTAATAAAAGATCTTACTGTAGGTGAGGCCTTTTATTAGTGTCTACGATTCTGACCATAGATGATGTCTTGTTTTTTCTTCTGGATCTTCTTGAAAATTTTTTTTGAGTCGAAGCCCCCCAAAGAACTCTGCAGGACCTTAAACGCTAATAAAAGATCTTACTGTAGGTGAGGCCTTTTATTAGTGTCTACGATTCTGACCGCATATGTTTGTGGACGCAACCACGATACAAGAAAAAATCCTAGGGTAGAGCAACATTTAAAAAATGTATGTGTGTTAGTCTCTGATAATAATATTACAATTATGAAATAAAATACTATATTTACTACCAATACAACAAAAACACAGAAATATTTTTAAATAATTAGTTATAGTTGTATCTGAAAAAAATTAGTTAAATTCCATTAATATATTTTTACAAAATAAATAGTCATGCACGTAGGATTTTTAAAATCCAAGAATCTGAAATGCCCTGTATTAAAACTACATAATTAATTGTAAAAATATAATATTACCATAAACAATAAAATACAGAAATGTAAAGCATTTTTAAAACAACACAAAATATCTGAAAGAAATTGTTTGTTTTACACTACGATGATTCAATAAAAAATTAAAAAAATAGACCAAGTACAATAGTCGACAAAAACGCAAAAACACAAAGGATTTGTTAATCATTATCATTAGAAATATTTGGCTAAATACGAGTAGTTCCTTGTTCGTTTAAGTATAGTTTTTATTTTTATCACTTAATTGCAAAGTTGTTTAACCTATAATTGGCTACTGTATAAGCGGTATATATCTTTTGTTACCATTGTTATTTCTTAATACTCTGTATACAGAAGCTGTTGGTATACGTATATAAATAAAAAATTAAAAAAGTAGTTGACAGTTACAGTTTTATACGAAAAGAATACAATATAATTCAGTAAGTAGGTAGTTTTACTTGGAAAGTTCCCCGGGAGTTTTAAAAATCGGCAATTTTATAAATCTCGATGTGCGCTTTTAGATTTCTATTTTGCCTATTTTACGTGCGCCGTTCGCGCGGCCACCTTGGTAAAATGCCCTACAACGGTGCAAAATAGAAATCGAAACGGGCACATCAAAATCTACAATACTGAAGATTTTCAAAACTCCAGGTAACCCCCATATTTCCTACTTAATTATCGCACTAATAATAATGAAAGATTTTTAAAATCATACGAAAATCTGAAAAGATAGTGACAATTTATAAATATGTAGGTACATTGTTGATAGTTAAAGTTTTATACAAAAAGAACACATAACAATTAATTATTATGTTTTCGGCTACGACCTAGCAGCGCGACCGTCGCCGCGTCGCAGGTCGCGGAATACTGCTCATGAATATGATGCATGGCTTGAAACTAGTCGAGTTCCTTGTCAAACAGTTACGTGAGTAAGCCAATACATAATAATTTAATGAAGGATTTTCAAAATCATACGAAAACCTGAAAAGAATATGTGTAAGTTCGACATTAACATACAATCAACTACAAAATGTACACATTTCTATAAAAAAAACAAATACGAAGACATTTTAAAATCATACAGAATATAAGAATCTGAAAAATAATGTGTTAGTTATTCTTACACAACCGTAACGTAACCATATGGGTACACACATGCTTACAATTTTTACTACTATACATAAACATTTAAAATTAATAAACAATTACATCATATAAAATGTATGCAAAATTACACTTTTGTTAACGCACCCACAACACAGAATATCCTAGAGTGGAGCAACGTGTTAAAGAGAAAAGATAAGAAAAATAGACAGAATGTCTGCAAAAGAACAACAAAACAAATAGGGTAGATGTCTAATTTTTATTTAATGTCCGTCTGGTAGATTATTTTAAATCATTAGACATGTATTTTTTATTTTCTTACAGAAACGAATACTTACGACGATATATTGATTTGAAATGTCGCGTGACGTCACTTCTATGTACATTTTATACGTAGAAATAACGTGTTAGCCCCCACTCCTGAATTTTGATTCGTTTTATCTAAGTATTGTTTTATTACAAAAAAATACGTTTCTAATATTTTTTCATTACCTAACTTACGGACTAATTAGATTTTTAATTTTCATACCCTGTCATCATCCCTATTCTCGTTAATTACACATGGATATCTGGAAATCGATTAACAAATTCGAAATAGAAGAATAACAATACGCAATAATAGAAAGCTTTATATTTTTTATCTATTGTTTAGTAGTCCATCGACTATCAAGCCAAAGCATACTTATGAACACAGAATTATATCTTCTACATTTGCAACGTAAGTACTGTTAAACCGTTAAAGAGGTAGCTACATGTTCAATTCATAAAATAATAATAACATTTCTATTGAACAACTAGCCAGAGATGTCGAAGCTCCCCCGGAGAAGTGTGCAGTACCTTAAACGCTAATAAAAGATCTTACTGTAGGTGAGGCCTTTTATTAGTGTCTACGATTCTGACCATAGATGACGTCTTATCTTTCTTCTGGATCTTCTTGAAAAATATTTTTGAAGTCGAAGCCCCCCGGAGAAGTCTGCAGGACCTTAAACGCTAATAAAAGATCTTACTGTAGGTGAGGCCTTTTATTAGTGTCTACGATTCTGACCATAGATGACGTCTTGTCTTTCTTCTGGATCTTCTTGAAAAATATTTTTGAAGTGGAAGCCCCCCGGTGAAGTCTGCAGGACCTTAAACGCTAATAAAAGATCTTACTGTAGGTGAGGCCTTTTATTAGTGTCTACGATTCTGACCATAGATGACGTCTTGTTTTTCTTCTGGTTCTTCTTGAAAATTTTTTTTGAATCGAAGCTCCCCGTAGAAGTCTGCAGGACCTTAAACGCTAATAAAAGATCTTACTGTAGGTGAGGCCTTTTATTAGTGTCTACGATTCTGACCATAGATGACGTCTTGTTTTTCTTCTGGATCTTCTTGAAAAATTTTTTTGAAGTCGAATCCCCCCATAGAAGTCTGCAGGACCTTAAATGCTAATAAAAGATCTTACTGTAGGTGAGGCCTTTTATTAGTGTCTACGATTCTGACAGTAGATGATGTCTTGTTTTTACGTCTTCTTTGATCTTCTTGGCCATTAATATCATAATATAATATAAGTTAATACTAAAAGAAAATACAAATAACAAGAAAATAATTGTCACGACATGCTACTGCAGGCCTAGCTTCACTGACAGACAAATGGACGGACAATTCAATTTTTTGACGTTTCAAAAGTTCCTAGTTAAGTATTAATTAAAGTAAATGCCTTGAATTTGACTTTAGAAGTCTGATAAAAAGAAGTCGCCGCCGAAGTCGAAGCCTCCCAGAGAAGTTTGCAGTACCTTAAACGCTAATAAAAGATCTTACTGTAGGTGAGGCCTTTTATTAGTGCCTACGATTCTGACCATAGATGACGTCTTGTTGTTCTTCTGGTTCTTCTAGAAAAATTTTTTGAAGTCGGTGCCCCCCATAGATGTCTGCAGGACCTTAAACGCTAATAAAAGATCTTACTGTAGGTGAGGCCTTTTATTAGTGTCTACGATTCTGACCATAGATGACGTCTTGTTTTTCTTCTGGATCTTCTTGAAAAATTTTTTTGAGTCGAAGCCCCCCGTAGAAGTCTGCAGGACCTTAAACGCTAATAAAAGATCTTACTGTAGGTGAGGCCTTTTATTAGTGTCTACGATTCTGACCGTAGATGTCTTGTTTTTTCTTCTTGATTGATCTTCTTGATTATTAATATTATAATATAATATAAAATCATACCAGTAGAAAATACACATAACAAGTAAATAATTATCTTGCCACGCTACTGTAGGCCTAGCTCATAGTCAAACGGACGAACAATTAAATTTTTGACGTTTCTAAAGTGCCTAATTAAGAATTAATTGAAATAAATGCTTTGACTTGGATTTTCAGTAGTCTAATAAACAGAAATCGCCATGGAAGTCAAAGCCCCCGGCGAAGTCTGCAGGACCTTATACACTAATAAAAGATCTTACTGTAGGTGAGGCCTTTTCTTAGTGTCTACGATTCTGACCGTAGATGATGTCTTGTATTTTCTTTCTTCCCTGATCTTCTTGGAAAATATTTTCGAAGTCGAAGCCGCCAGTAGAAGTCTGCAGAACCTTAAACGCTAATAAAAGATCTTACTGTAGGTGAGGCCTTTTCTTAGTGTCTACGATTCTGACCGTAGATGATGTCTTGTATTTTCTTTCTTCCCTGATCTTCTTGGAAAATATTTTCGAAGTCGAAGCCGCCAGTAGAAGTCTGCAGAACCTTAAACGCTAATAAAAGATCTTACTGTAGGTGAGGCCTTTTATTAGTATCTACGATTCTGACCATAGATGATGTCTTGTGTTTTCTTCTTTCCTGACATTCTTGACAATTGTTTTCGAAGTCGAAAATCCCCGCAGAAGTCTGCAGTACCTTAAACGCTAATAAAATATCTTACTGTAGGTGAGGCCTTTTATTAGTGTCTACGATTCTGACCGTAGATGATGTGTTCTATTTTCTTTCTGCCCTTATCTTCTTGGAAAATATTTTCGAAGTCGAAGCCCCCCGTAGAACTCTGCAGGACCTTAAACGCTAATAAAAGATCTTACTGTAGGTGAGGCCTTTTATTAGTGTCTACGATTCTGACAATAGATGATGTCTTGTGTTTTCTTCTTTCCTGACCTTCTTGACAAATATTTTCGAAGTCGAAACTCCCCGGAGAAGTCTGCAGTACCTTAAACGCTAATAAAAGATCTTACTGTAGGTGAGGCCTTTTATTAGTGTCTACGATTCTGACCATAGATGACGTCTTGTTTTTCTTCTGGATCTTCTTGAAAACTTTTTTTGAGTCGAAGCCCCCCGTAGAAGTCTGCAGGACCTTATACACTAATAAAAGATCTTACTGTAGGTGAGGCCTTTTCTTAGTGTCTACGATTCTGACCGTAGATGATGTCTTGTATTTTCTTTCTTCCCTGATCTTCTTGGAAAATATTTTCGAAGTCGAAGCCGCCAGTAGAAGTCTGCAGAACCTTAAACGCTAATAAAAGATCTTACTGTAGGTGAGGCCTTTTATTAGTATCTACGATTCTGACCATAGATGATGTCTTGTGTTTTCTTCTTTCCTGACATTCTTGACAATTGTTTTCGAAGTCGAAAATCCCCGCAGAAGTCTGCAGTACCTTAAACGCTAATAAAAGATCTTACTGTAGGTGAGGCCTTTTATTAGTGTCTACGATTCTGACCGTAGATGATGTGTTCTATTTTCTTTCTGCCCTTATCTTCTTGGAAAATATTTTCGAAGTCGAAGCCCCCCGTAGAACTCTGCAGGACCTTAAACGCTAATAAAAGATCTTACTGTAGGTGAGGCCTTTTATTAGTGTCTACGATTCTGACAATAGATGATGTCTTGTGTTTTCTTCTTTCCTGACCTTCTTGACAAATATTTTCGAAGTCGAAACTCCCCGGAGAAGTCTGCAGTACCTTAAACGCTAATAAAAGATCTTACTGTAGGTGAGGCCTTTTATTAGTGTCTACGATTCTGACCATAGATGACGTCTTGTTTTTCTTCTGGATCTTCTTGAAAACTTTTTTTGAGTCGAAGCCCCCCGTAGAAGTCTGCAGGACCTTAAACGCTAATAAAAGATCTTACTGTAGGTGAGGCCTTTTATTAGTGTCTACGATTCTGACCATAGATGATGTCTTGTTTTTTCTTCTGGATCTTCTTGGAAAATATATTTGAAATCGAAGCCGCCAGTAGAAATCTGCAGGATCTTAAACGCTAATAAAAGATCTTACTGTAGGTGAGGCCTTTTATTAGTGTCTACGATTCTGACCATAGATGACGTCTTGTTTTTCTTCTGGATCTTTTTGAAAATTTTTTTGAGTCGAAGCCCCCGTAGAAGTCTGCAGGACCTTAAACGCTAATAAAAGATCTTACTGTAGGTGAGGCCTTTTATTAGTGTCTACGATTCTGACCATAGATGACGTCTTGTTTTTCTTCTGGATCTTCTTGAAAATTTTTTTGAGTCGATGCCCCCCGTAGAAGTCTGCAGGACCTTAAACGCTAATAAAAGATCTTACTGTAGGTGAGGCCTTTTATTAGTGTCTACGATTCTGACCGTAGATGATGTCTTGTTTTTTCTTCTTGATTGATCTTCTTGATTATTAATATTATAATATAAAATCATACCAGTAGAAAATACACATAACAAGTAAATAATTATCTTGCCACGCTACTGTAGGCCTAGCTGATAGTCAAACGGACGAACAATTAAATTTTTGACGTTTCTAAAGTGCCTAATTAAGTATTAATTGAAATAAATGCTTTGACTTGGATTTTTAGTAGTCTAATAAACAGAAATCGCCATGGAAGTCAACACTAATAAAAGATCTTACTGTAGGTAAGGCCTTTTCTTAGTGTCTACGATTCTGACCGTAGATGATATTGTCTTGTATTTTCTTTCTTCCCTGATCTTCTTGGAAAATATTTTCGAAGTCGAAGCCGCCAGTAGAAGTCTGCAGAACCTTAAACGCTAATAAAAGATCTTACTGTAGGTGAGGCCTTTTATTAGTGTCTACGATTCTGACCATAGATGACGTCTTGTTTTTCTTCTGGATCTTCTTGAAAACTTTTTTTGAGTCGAAGCCCCCCGTAGAAGTCTGCAGTACCTTAAACGCTAATAAAAGATCTTACTGTAGGTGAGGCCTTTTATTAGTGTCTACGATTCTGACCGTAGATGATGTGTTCTATTTTCTTTCTGCCCTTATCTTCTTGGAAAATATTTTCGAAGTCGAAGCCCCCCGTAGAACTCTGCAGGACCTTAAACGCTAATAAAAGATCTTACTGTAGGTGAGGCCTTTTATTAGTGTCTACGATTCTGACAATAGATGATGTCTTGTGTTTTCTTCTTTCCTGACCTTCTTGACAAATATTTTCGAAGTCGAAACTCCCCGGAGAAGTCTGCAGTACCTTAAACGCTAATAAAAGATCTTACTGTAGGTGAGGCCTTTTATTAGTGTCTACGATTCTGACCATAGATGACGTCTTGTTTTTCTTCTGGATCTTCTTGAAAACTTTTTTGAGTCGAAGCCCCCCGTAGAAGTCTGCAGGACCTTAAACGCTAATAAAAGATCTTACTGTAGGTGAGGCCTTTTATTAGTGTCTACGATTCTGACCATAGATGATGTCTTGTTTTTTCTTCTGGATCTTCTTGGAAAATATATTTGAAATCGAAGCCGCCAGTAGAAATCTGCAGGATCTTAAACGCTAATAAAAGATCTTACTGTAGGTGAGGCCTTTTATTAGTGTCTACGATTCTGACCATAGATGACGTCTTGTTTTTCTTCTGGATCTTTTTGAAAATTTTTTTTGAGTCGAAGCCCCCCGTAGAAGTCTGCAGGACCTTAAACGCTAATAAAAGATCTTACTGTAGGTGAGGCCTTTTATTAGTGTCTACGATTCTGACCATAGATGACGTCTTGTTTTTCTTCTGGATCTTCTTGAAAATTTTTTTTGAGTCGATGCCCCCCGTAGAAGTCTGCAGGACCTTAAACGCTAATAAAAGATCTTACTGTAGGTGAGGCCTTTTATTAGTGTCTACGATTCTGACCGTAGATGATGTCTTGTTTTTTCTTCTTGATTGATCTTCTTGATTATTAATATTATAATATAAAATCATACCAGTAGAAAATACACATAACAAGTAAATAATTATCTTGCCACGCTACTGTAGGCCTAGCTGATAGTCAAACGGACGAACAATTAAATTTTTGACGTTTCTAAAGTGCCTAATTAAGTATTAATTGAAATAAATGCTTTGACTTGGATTTTTAGTAGTCTAATAAACAGAAATCGCCATGGAAGTCAACACTAATAAAAGATCTTACTGTAGGTAAGGCCTTTTCTTAGTGTCTACGATTCTGACCGTAGATGATATTGTCTTGTATTTTCTTTCTTCCCTGATCTTCTTGGAAAATATTTTCGAAGTCGAAGCCGCCAGTAGAAGTCTGCAGAACCTTAAACGCTAATAAAAGATCTTACTGTAGGTGAGGCCTTTTATTAGTGTCTACGATTCTGACCATAGATGACGTCTTGTTTTTCTTCTGGATCTTCTTGAAAACTTTTTTTGAGTCGAAGCCCCCCGTAGAAGTCTGCAGTACCTTAAACGCTAATAAAAGATCTTACTGTAGGTGAGGCCTTTTATTAGTGTCTATGATTCTGACCGTAGATGATGTGTTCTATTTTCTTTCTGCCCTTATCTTCTTGGAAAATATTTTCGAAGTCGAAGCCGCCAATAGAAGTCTGCAGAACCTTAAACGCTAATAAAAGATCTTACTGTAGGTGAGGCCTTTTATTAGTGTCTACGATTCTGACCATAGATGACGTCTTGTTTTTTTTCTGGAATTTCTTGAAAAATTTTTTTGAGTCGAAGCCCCCCGTAGAAGTCTGCAGGACCTTAAACGCTAATAAAAGATCTTACTGTAGGTGAGGCCTTTTATTAGTGTCTACGATTCTGACCGTAGATGATGTCTTGTTTATTCTTCTTGATTGATCTTCTTGATTATTAATATTATAATATAATATAAAATCATACCAGTAGAAAATACACATAACAAGTAAATAATTATCTTGCCACGCTACTGTAGGCCTAGCTGATAGTCAAACGGACGAACAATTAAATTTTGGACGTTTCTAGAGTGCCTAATTAAGTATTTGAAATAAATGCTTTGACTTGGATTTTTAGTAGTCTAATAAACAGAAATCGCCATGGAAGTCAAAGCCCCCGGAGAAGTCTGCAGGACCTTATACACTAATAAAAGATATTACGGTAGGTGAGGCCTTTTCTTAGTGTCTACGATTCTGACCGTAGATGATGTCTTGTATTTTCTTTCTTCCCTGATCTTCTTGGAAAATATTTTCGAAGTCGAAGCCGCCAGTAGAAGTCTGCAGAACCTTAAACGCTAATAAAAGATGTTACTGTAGGTGAGGCCTTTTATTAGTGTCTACGATTCTGACCATAGATGATGTCTTGTGTTTTCTTCTTTCCTGACCTTCTTGACAATTGTTTTCGAAGTCGAAACTCCCCGCAGAAGTCTGCAGTACCTTAAACGCTAATAAAAGATCTTACTGTAGGTGAGGCCTTTTATTAGTGTCTACGATTCTGACCGTAGATGATGTGTTCTATTTTCTTTCTGCCCTTATCTTCTTGGAAAATATTTTCGAAGTCGAAGCCCCCCGTAGAACTCTGCAGGACCTTAAACGCTAATAAAAGATCTTACTGTAGGTGAGGCCTTTTATTAGTGTCTACGATTCTGACAATAGATGATGTCTTGTGTTTTCTTCTTTCCTGACCTTCTTGACAAATATTTTCGAAGTCGAAACTCCCCGGAGAAGTCTGCAGTACCTTAAACGCTAATAAAAGATCTTACTGTAGGTGAGGCCTTTTATTAGTGTCTACGGTTCTGACCATAGATGATGTCGTGTTTTTACTTTTTTCGTGACCTTCTTGGAAAATATTTTAATAATAGATTTCAAAGTCGCCGTCGAAGTCGAAGCCGCCAGTAGAAGTCTGCAGGACCTTAAACGCTAATAAAAGGTCTTACTGTAGGTGAGGCCTTTTATTAGTGTCTACGATTCTGCCCGTAGAGGACATCTTGTTTTTTCTTCTTGCCTGATCTTTTTGGAAAACGTTTTCGAAGTCGAAGCCGCCAGTTGAAGTCTGCAGTACCTTAAACGCTAATAAAAGATCTTACTGTAGGTGAGGCCTTTTATTAGTGTCTACGATTCTGACCATAGATGACGTCTTGTTTTTCTTCTGGTTCTTCTTGAAAATTTTTTTTGAATCGAAGCTCCCCGTAGAAGTCTGCAGGACCTTAAACGCTAATAAAAGATCTTACTGTAGGTGAGGCCTTTTATTAGTGTCTACGATTCTGACCATAGATGACGTCTTGTTTTTCTTCTGGATCTTCTTGAAAAATTTTTTTGAAGTCGAATCCCCCCATAGAAATCTGCAGGACCTTAAATGCTAATAAAAGATCTTACTGTAGGTGAGGCCTTTTATTAGTGTCTACGATTCTGACCGTAGATGATGTCTTGTAGTTTCTTTCTTCCCTGATCTTCTTGGAAAATATTTTCGAAGTCGAAGCCGCCAGTAGAAGTCTGCAGAATGTTAAACGCTAATAAAAGATTTTACTGTAGGTGAGGCCTTTTATTAGTGTCTACGATTCTGACCATAGATGATGTCTTGTTTTTTCTTCTGGATCTTCTTGGAAAATATATTTAAAGTCGAAGCCGCCAGTAGAAATCTGCAGGATCTTAAACGCTAATAAAAGATCTTACTGTAGGTGAGGCCTTTTATTAGTGTCTACGATTCTGATCATAGATGATGCCTTGTTTTTTCTTCTGGATCTTCTTGGAAAATATATTTAAAGTCGAAGCCGCCAGTAGAAATCTGCAGGATCTTAAACGCTAATAAAAGATCTTACTGTAGGTGAGGCCTTTTATTAGTGTCTACGATTCTGACCATAGATGATGTCTTGTTTTTTCTTCTGGATCTTCTTGGAAAATATATTTAAAGTCGAAGCCGCCAGTAGAAATCTGCAGGATCTTAAACGCTAATAAAAGATCTTACTGTAGGTGAGGCCTTTTATTAGTGTCTACGATTCTGACCATAGATGATGTCTTGTTTTTTCTTCTGGATCTTCTTGGAAAATATATTTAAAGTTGAAGCCGCCAGTAGAAATCTGCAGGATCTTAAACGCTAATAAAAGATCTTACTGTAGGTGAGGCCTTTTATTAGTGTCTACGATTCTGACCGTAGATGTCTTGTTTTATGTAAGTATTTATTAACAATGTATAAACCTTTTAAATTTTACATTTCAGTTTACATAAAATACATACATTGTAAAAATATAAATGGGTATATATTGAAATTAGGGATATTTGTATATTAGAACGTAATAATATAATTGTACCTAATTATAAACAGGACACAATTCCAGACGCCTTGCTATTAGATAAGTACGGCGAATTTTTGAAAACGAAATATTTAAAGAACTCTCTTAGTTGGTATTAGTACCTATGACCTTTCTTTGACCACTCGACTAACAAGGCGTTATCTAGAGGTACATAATGTTTTTTTACTATTACCGGTATTTAAAATCGTTCAAAGTTTCACTCGATGTGTCCCGAAGTTACGATGCTCGGCGTTGCACTATTCTTATGAGATTCCATCACCAATCAATATAACTGTGATGTGACCATGTTTTGCGTGTTTGGTGTTTGTGTTTTGTTTTTTTGACAATTCGGAAAACAACGTATTTTTTCGCGATATCCTCGTCGTAGCTGCAGCGTATTCATTACACAATGTATTTGCCAAACATCCGAGACGTCCTCGCCGCAACTGCAGCGTCAAATACAAATCATCGAATGACTGCTCTCGCCTGGGTGAGGCGGGAAGGAGTGTCAGACTCTTCTTACTGACTAAAAACCACCCCGTTCTTTCTCCTGCACGTCGAGCCGGAGCCCCGGTAACCTGTTAGGTTCTCCGCGACACCCGCTACGTTTAGAGGATACTTCCAATCCGCTAGCATAATCAGGTCTTAATTCTAAAATAAACTATAGTTACTACGTCACTAACCTGTATCTAAACACAGCAGACCTCGGCAACAGTCGCCGTTGGTAGAACATGGAGCGCTGTAGCAGTGCGCCGGCTCATCAATGACGTCATCGATGCGATTGCCCTCCAACGCCTCCGCGTATACTTCTTCGGGCTCCTGTCAAAGACATAAGGGTTAGGATATGGTATTAGAGAATAGGGAGGTACATGAGCCGACGGATCACCTGATGGTAAGAAATCGGTGCTGCCCTTACCTGCCTGCTAACCCTAAATAAAAATTAAATTTTGGCATATGCGGATTACAAGCATGTTCTGCTTTCGTCCGTGCGTCACTGCCAACTGAAAATCAGTGTTGGGTGCTAATTGTGTACAGCTTTTTACTTAGTTGGCGACCCATTCGGCTTGGGCATGTCTGCCAACACCGCACAGTCTGTTATATCAATTTCTATTATCTTGTTTTAGTTTTACAATTTAGCTTTTTACCTTTTTGTCTCTTAAAGATTTATTTTGTCCAGTAATACTTTGCCCGACCGGTGTATCAAACCCGAGACCCCTTGCCCGGCAGTCGCACTTGCGACCACTTAGTCAACGAGGCAGTCAAGTTTAGTATGATCATGAACAGTAATTAAGGAGCAAAGTTCTAACATGTTCCACAAAACTAATCCGACGTGCTATAAATAACAATTAATAAGGATTACCCTAATGCCCTTTACGCCTAATATAATATAATGCGGACGACGGTAAATGTCACGGATTTGCGCGTAAACAAAGATAGGTTACGGGAATTTATATCCCTGCCCTGTTCTAATTAATTTATGGGGATTTAATGGCAGGAGATTTTATGGATATAACATGATATAACATAACATCACGCCTTTTATCCCCGAAGGGGTAGGCAGACGTGCACATGACGGCACTTAATGCCACTGTACAATGTAACACCCACTTTTCACTATTTACATTATGAGTCCCATGTAATAGGGGGTGAGCCTATTGCCATATACCGGGCACATTTCCAGACTCCGTGCTACTACTGAGAATTTTAAAGACCCCTTGCCCGGAAATCGCACTGATGATATTTTATGGATATGTAACTGCATTGTATGATGATAAATTTATTTAATAAGTTAATCATTGGACTGAATATTTCATCATTTTATGTCATTAATCTGAGTATTTAAAAAGGGAACCACGCATTGCCTAACCCGGGATTAAAATCTACACATAAAATTACGTCTTTTAATGAATGAAGGGCCGAGGTAAGTACTTACATACAGACAATGACATTGTAGGTAATTAAGTGTGGGAGAGCCATGCTTCTCCACGAATGGGCCTGCTCGACCGGAGTGATCCCGGCCGAGCAGAAAACCGACGTGAAACAACGCTTGCGTTGTGTTTCGTCGTGTGAATGAGGTTACCGGAGGCCCAATTACCCACTTCCCCAATCTCTGAATCACCAACAACCTTAAAATTCCTAATTTTAATTTGTTTTTATTTGCCCGGTAACGCACTTGTAACGCCTGTGGGGTTTCGGTTGTCAATGGACGACGCCAATTGCTTACCATCAGGTGATCCGTCTGATCGATTACCGGTTTATCCAATGAAAAAAATTACCCACTGTTTACTGTAAGACTGTAGCGTAAGGTGAGATATTATTTAGACGAAGAAAAATTGCGGCCTCTGTGCTATTACCATTTAGGTACTGAGAAATCCCGAAAATCAGAAAAAAACCCAAGAACATTTTGTCCGGCCTGGCAATTAACCCGAGCAGAGAACATTATGAGAACGATAAGTTGAGGCAGTCGAATACGATGTACTATTAAAAAGTGTTTAAAACCCTTAATTAACAATAATCTTACCTGCCCATAAGGATAATGGCGGTAGGGTGAGCGCCCGTAGCCCAAGTTGGCCAGCATATCGGAGCTGAACCGGTTGAAGAGGCCGCCCCACGCGTGGGCAGCGCCGGCCAAGCTCAGCACCAGCACCGCGCTAATGGCTACCGTGGTGCTGTGGACAAACAAACTCGTTAAACACCTTGGATAAGTTAGAAACCAGCAAAATCAGAGCTTGCGTTGTGTTTCGTCGTGTGATCGAAGTTATTGGAGACTTAATCCGCCTCCCTCATCCCGAGGTCCCAGATCCTCAAAATCTTAAACCCTAAATGGCACTAGCAACTCATCTTTTTTTATGCGCCATATATGTACTTCTTTACCACCAGGTGATTTATCTCCTTATCGCTCTATACTAAAAAATGCCCAGCCACCGTAAGCATGAGCCTGCGGACGGCAAGCATGGGTACCTCACCGCCCGACCAGAACCTGAGCGTAAGGCGAGTGGTGGTCTGCGCACGCCCCAAAGAGCCATCAGATCACCACGGATGGGGGCCCAATACGGCTGATGCCGATACGGAACCGCGGAGAAAATAAAGGTTACCGGAGCTCCGGCTCGAAGTGCAGGAGTAGGATCAGGGTGGTTTTTAGTCAGTAAGAGTCTTACGCTCCCTTCCGCCTCACCCAGGCGTTAAAAAATACCAAAAAATGCATAAAAAAACTCAAACACTTCGATTGCTGGATCGAGTTATATTATTTGAGGATCTCCTGGTTAAACAAAATTTCTTACTAATATTTGCCTGGATTCTATTATGTGACAATAAGCTCACCCCTATTAGATAGATGGGGCTCATAATTAAACCTGAAGAGTTCCTGTTATGTATATCATACAATAACAACCAATTACTATTCAATTTAACTAACACTATCAACTCTATAGACAGACTTTGAATCAATCAATTAATTGGATTCAATCAAGCAATTTGTTTTCATATTATTCCATTTGATTGAAAATGTATCAATTTGTAGTACTGAAGCACCAATTAACAGTGGTTTATCGATTCGTGTGTGTGTGTTTCAAGAATTGTGAATACTGAGGTATTGCTTTTTAACTAGCTTTCCAAAAAGGAGGAGGTTATCGATTCGACAGTATGTTTTTATTGTGTGTATATTACCCAATTACTCTGGCGTTTGTGGATGGATTTTGATGATTCATTTTTTTGGGGAAAGGTCATACTCTCGGGGTAGATGATGAGATCCTATGGGAACTGAGGGGAACTTTTCAAAATTGTATGGACGGTGAGATCGAACCGATTTTTATGCCGTTTCCAGAAAAGTGTTACACCTTTAAGGGGGAAAATCATCGAATGACTGCTCCCACCATTAGTGTCAGACTCTTACTGACTAAAAACCACCCCGTTCTTACTCCTGCTCTTCGAGCCGGACAAGTTAAGTCCTCCGCGGCTCCGTATCGGCATCAGCCCTATTGGGCCCCATCCGTGATCTGATGGTTCTTTGAGGAGCGCGCGGAACGCGACGCGCCGTACGCCGTACGTCCGCAGGCCCGCCCTTACGGTAGCCGGCGAAAAGTGTTACACTTAAGAGAAAGTTTTAGTATACTTAATTACTTTTCGAAATGTGACTCTATTCTTTTAGAGATTAAAACGCGTGATAATTATAGCTGTATCAGGTGATACGTCTGCTCTTTAACCGGCTTATAAAAAAAATACATATGAAAACATCTACTCTGACGTCATCACACGCCGCGAGGCAGTCAGTACCATGAAATATTTCTATAGTATCAACGATTCAAAGTCTTCAGGGATCCCAAAGAGCCTGTTTTCATGCATTATAAATCATGTAGTATTTACTTTATATTCTAAGCCTTCTTAGGAATGAAACCCAAGGAAATATCCTTAGGGAGCTATTGTACTTTCTTGGGTAAGTTTCAAGTCTTTAAGTAATATGAAAGGGTTTAGTAAGTTGAAGGTCATATTTTCGTTCTTTTATTCGGTAATTTGTTAGTCAGCGAATTTTTCGACAGTTTTTTAATCATCATGTTCCCGCCTGGGTGAGGCGGGAGGGAGTGTCAGACTCTTACTGACTAAAAACCACTCCGTTCCGTTCATAAGTCCGGTGTAGTTTTCGTACCGGGCTCCATGCTAGACTTCGTGCTATTGAGAATTTTCGACAACCGCATTCTAGAGGTATTTTGGTTGATTTGGAATTTGAATTTATTTTGTTTTTTTATTTTAATAAGTTTTGTAATTTGTATAATGCGTCAAGCGTGTCCTTGCATTGTTCTCACATATGCGTACAGTATTGAAATATGTATCAGAGACATTGTAGAACATACTTTTTTTAAAAAAGAGTAATGTATGGAATTTTTTGCTCGTTCTTCTCCATTCGAATCTACATTTTGGAATGAGCACCTAGCTTCACCTAATTTCACTGACGGACAGACTGAAAGACTATAATTTACTTTGTATTTGTTGACGTTTCAAAAGTCCCAAATTATGGCTTAATTGAAATAAATGCTTTGACTTTGACTTTTTTCAGTTGTTGGGTTTAAAAAAAAAGGAAATGTCTATTTATCATCCAAATCGAACCCGATCTCCGTCAACGAAATTAAGACTACTGAAATCAAAAACCACCATTTTTTAGACCGAGTGCTTAACGCCCAACTTCACTGATTTCAGATAGACGGACAATTCAATTATTTACGTTTCAAAAGTGTCTAATTAAGGATTAATTAGAATAAATACTTTGACTTTAACTCAATAAAATAATATAAAAATGCCTAAGTATGTGTTTATAAAATAACTATCATGAGACATACTAAATTAAGTAAAAATCGCGGGTTACTCATAGAAAGCACAGAGTAGGTTAGACATCGCCGCGACCGCGGTGCTCATGAGGAAGAACCCCTCTGTGGTTCAAAACTAGTAGAGCTTTTCTCAGTATACTCACGTGAGTAACCCGCGATTTTTAGTTAATGCCTAAGTACCTACATATTTAAGAAAAATTAAATAATCTTTATAGGTACTACCTATACTAACAGAAAATAAAAAATGACCCACTTTTTTTTTGAGGGGGGAAAATCATCGAATGGCTGCTCCCGCCTTAGTGTCAGACTCTTACTGACTAAAAACCACTCCGTTCCTTCTCCTGCACGTCGAGCCGTGCCCCCTAAGGGCACAATGCATATAAAAAACCTATTCAGTATTTTCTTTAAAATATTCACTGTAAGTACACATAAAAGCTTCGGCTGGCATAAATTATGTTTTATGAAAAACGCCTTAATGAATAGTTGAGCCTACATTTACGACACAGAGACGTTTTCAGGCGAATTTCATTAATAAACCTCTAGGGGGTGTAAATTTTCTTAAGAAGATTGTATTTAATTATTAAAATCCCGCTCAATGACTCCCTAAGGGTGTCAACCGAAGCTTTCATGGAAGAAAGGTTGTTTAAGATCAATGTGGGATCAAAGATCAAAAAGGGGGTGGGGTCGTTTCGTTTTATTTATGACTAGCGGACCCGGCGAACTTCGTATC
This sequence comes from Spodoptera picta, assembly GCA_038387885.1. Lineage (NCBI taxonomy): Eukaryota > Metazoa > Arthropoda > Insecta > Lepidoptera > Noctuidae > Spodoptera > Spodoptera picta. The sequence continues at coordinate 207,328 of JAZHFQ010000445.1, forward strand.
GCTTCAAACAATTTTTTCTCGCCTTTTAGACCTTCCTTGGACTTACACGAACATTCAAAGGCCGAAAGCATCCAAATCGGTTCAGCTGTTCCCGAGTTTTAGCGAGACTAACGAACGGAAATTCATTTTTATTTTATTTATTTATTATTTATATAATTAAGTGTGGGAGAGCCATGCTTCGGCACGAATGGGCCGGCTCGACCGGAGTGATACCACGGACTCACAGAAAACCGACGTGAAGCAACGCTTGCGTTGTGTTAAGTCAGCCAATTTCGAAATTAGCGAAAGTAAGTAAATCGTTCATGGGATTCTGTGTTAAATGTTATAATAAGATACCAGGCGATGTACAACAACTAAATGAATCCAAATTTAAATTATGTATAAAGAAAACTTTATGTAGACAAGCATATTGCAAACTTAATGAATATATAGAGGATAAAAATGCTTGGATGCAGGCTAGTCCGGCTCCACAGGATAACTAAAACACTGTTGTTTCAATGGAATCGTAAATAATACAGCTATATTGCTAAATTGTATATTTTTTTTAAATTATATAACCAATGTAAATGTGAGAGCCCTGTAATTAACTTAATATTAAATTAGATTAATAGAAGTCATTTGTGTCAGCTTGGAGTTGTCATGCTCACTCAAAGGTCTCATTGCCGGTGGCGCGTGCAGTGGATCGCTCGATTCCCTACAATATGGTTGAGTTGGGCGGTGCTGGTGTACGTGTCATGTTCGTGAACGGGCGCCGTCAACTGGGACTGGTCAGCTCCAGACTGTATTATTGTTCTTAAGGTTATTTTCTTTCTTGATCACTTTGACTGGATTTTGGTGTTACATTGTTCTCGCACAATCCAAACAGCAAAACTATGTAACTAGTAAATTGTATTGTGAACCTGATTGAAAAAGAGTAACCTCTGGAGTTTCTTGCTCGTTCTTCTCCATAGGAATCTACACCTTGGAATGAGCAAATAGCTTCACTTTTAATATTAATTTTATTTTGACGTTCAAAAGTGCCATTCTGGCCTAATTGAAATAAATGATTTTGACTTTGACTTTGACTTTTCGTCGTATGAGTGAGGTTACCGGAGGCCCAATTACCCTCCCCTTCCTCAATCTCCCCAATTCCTGAATCCCCAACGATCCTCAAACTCCTAATCCCCAAAAAGCCGGTAACGCACTTGTAACGCCTCTGGTGTTCCAGGTGTCCATGGGCGACGCCGATTGTTTACCATCAGGTGATACGTCTGTTCGTTTACCGGCTTATCCAATAAAAAAAATATAGTTATGGGGGGCAAACGAACAGATCTGGTATCTGGTAAGCAATATTAGGGAATAGAGTGTAAGGTTCCCTATGATCGGAAAAGGACGATCTTCAAACCAGGTGAGGTTTTCGTGGCTGGCAGGCTTTCTGCCCGACAGTTGTTCGTTGGGATTTTCTACCCATGTTAATTCGCATGTAAACTTCGCATGTGCGATGACGTGACGACGACCTGACCGACCAGCAGCACTGTAGCCAAATGCCATTTAGCGCTTGTCTACTTGTAGAATAGAAAACCAAATTATATGATTATATAGAGGATAAAAGTGCTTGGAGGCAGGCTGGTCCGGCTCCGCAGGATAATACATGAAACACAGTGATGTTCAATGAATTCTATTTGTGTAATAATATAATCATGCTGCTTAAATATTTGTACCTCTATAGTTTAAAACGTTGCACAATTTATTGTAAATGTGAGAGCCCTGTAATTAATTAAATCAAATTAGACTAGTAGATTGCATTTATGTCAGCTTGGAGTTGTCATGCTCACTCAAAGATCTCGTTGGCGGTGGCACGTGCATTGGATCGCTCGATTCCCTACAAAATGGTTGAGTTGGGCGGTGCTAGGTTTCGCCAAATGTTCGTGAACGGGCACCGTCGATTGGAACTGGTCAGCTCCAGACTGTATCATTTTATTTTATTATCCTCAAGGTTATTTTCTTTTTCAGTCTTTCTGAATGGATTTAGGTGTTGCATTGTTCTCACATAATCGAACCAATAAAACTATGTAACTAGAGAATTGTATTGAAAACCTGATTGAAAAAGAGTAACCTATGGAGTTTCTTGCTCGTTCTTCTCCATAGCAACTAGCTTCACTTATAAATTTTTGTTGTTTGACGTTCAAAAGTGCCATCCTGGTCTAATTGAAATAAATGATTTTGACTTTGACTTTGACTTTGACTATGGAATTGTTATGTACAGTGCGCGTGAATCACGGCAGAGGGCGCGCTGGGCCCGCAGACTCGAGTAGCCAGTGGCAGCGCGACAGTCGCCCCGTCGCGGATCGGGAAATGCTGCTCATGAATATGAGCTTCTAGCATGGTTTGAAACAAGTCTAGTGAGTAAGCCGAAAACATAATAATTTATATGGAATTGACGTAAATTTTGACACTTGTCAGTGTTGGAGAGTTTGTATATTTAAGAACTAACCCGAGACCCCTCGGTCGGTGGTCCTTGTAATATTGTTATATGAGAAACATAGTTATGTTGGGGTCTGTTATGTTATTACAATGCATAATATGTATTAGAGATTGTTATTTCAGACGGGATGAGTACATACATAAAGGAAGCAAGTGTCGTGGTGGCTTAGGTTTAAGACGCCCGCTTCTCATGCATGAGGGTTCGAAACCAACCGACGGCAAGTACCGATGTGACTTTTTCTGAGTTATACGTTATTTCTAAGATTATTTAGACACCACTGACAAACGGTGAAGGAAAATATAGTGAGGAAACCTGCACTTATAATTTCTAATTATAAGTTTGAAATCGCCAACCCGCATTGAGCAAGCGTGGTGATAATTGCTCAAACCTTCTCTGTATAAGAAAAGGCTGCTCAGCAGTGGGTATTAATTAATATTCATATTGGCTATTTTATTCGATCTATTTCTAAATGTCATTAAATTAGTTTTGCTGAGATTAATACATAAATTATTTGATGTCAACCAGTTTATTATATTTCCGAGAGTCATGTTTATCTCTGTCTCCATATCAATTTTATCATTTCCGGTAAAAAGTATTGTGCTATCATCTGCAAATAGGACAGTTTTGTATATTGAATATTTTGGAAGGTCGTTTATGTATACGATAAATAGAAGTGGGCCCACCACTGTTCCTTGTGGAATGCCCGACCCGACTGTACTGCATGAGGATGAGTGGTTGACTACCTTTTTAGTTATAGGACATATCTTAGTTATTTGGGTTATTTGAGTTCTATTGCTTAAATAAGATCTTATCGAATCATGTATATTTCCCCTCACTCCATAGGCGTATAACTTGTCCAACAATATACTGTGATCTACATAATCAAAAGCTTTTGTGAGATCCATAAATAACGCACACGCCTGTTTACCTTTATCCATGTCAGTTAATATAGTATAAAGAAAATTGAATACCGCCATGTCAATCGTTTTGTTTTTTCGGAACCCCACTTGTTCATCACAAAACACAAAATCGTGTCGTGAATTACCTTCTCAAAAATCTTTGATATCACTGGTACAAGCGTTATTGGACGGTAGCAGCTCATGTCACATCTATCTTTTTTCTTAAACAGTGGTTTTACTATCGTTAACTTAAGTTTTTCTGGAAATATACCGGTTGAAATGCTTAGATTTATTATATGACTTAGTATATATGAAAGTTTTATGGCCACTTGTTTTATAATTTTGGTTGACACACCATCATAGCCAGTGCTGTTTGTGTTTTTTAAGTCTTTAATAATTTTAAAAATGTCTTCTGGTGTAGTTGGACGTACAAACATTGAATTTAGTTCATATGGAATACTAATCCTTGATTTATTGGACACTGAAATTGGAGACTGATCAATGAAAAAGTCATTAAAATGATTTGCGATCTGCTTGGGGTCAGATACCACGTTCCCATCTTGATCAAGGAATTGCTGTATTTGGTCTTTAGGCACATGAGGTTTATTAGCGTTAATTATCTTCAGGTAGCTAGTGATTTATTTCGAGCATTTTTTATGTAATTGTCATTACGAGACTTTTGAGTTAGCTTGATGATACGATTTAGCCGCGCGGACAAAGCCAGAAATCTACTTTTGTTTTCCCCTGTGGGTCTTTTCCTGTATTCCCACAAAAGTTGATGTTTACGCCTACAGCATATCCTAAGGCCTTTAGTAACCCATAGTGGCCGATGTCTGTTAGATATTTTTAATTTAATTACCGGGCTTTTGAGCCCAACAGAGTATTTTAAATGTCAAAGAGCAGAAAATGCTTTTAAATACGTAATTAACATGGAAGACGTTGTTTTTAATTAAAATGAGACTCAACAGGTGTTTTTGGGTAAATATTTTGAATTCAAACGTAACACTACGGGTTTCTAGGGATAGGTTTTTTTTTTTTTAAATACCAACATCTCAATACATCAAGCTCTGTCTCCTGAACTAGGCGTTGCCTGTATCTGAGGAGTCAGTACCTTCCCGTTACATTTCTGGTACGAATAGTGGTTACAGAACAGAAGCTTTATAACAATTACAGTGACATTATGAGTAACAAAAAAAGGGATAACAAAAGGAGTAAAGTATTAATTTGAGTATGTATGCGTGTAATTGTTATGTATGTAAGTATACAGTATATTTGTGTGTATGTGTGAGTGAGTGAGGGTGTGTGTGTGTGTGTGTGTGTATGTGGGTGATTGTGTGGTAGGTGTGTACATACATGTAGGTGAGTAAACCTTTTTCTGTGTACCTACATGTGTAAGATTTTATACGTCAATTTCAGATTTGTGTTCTGTGATTCATATAATAAGGAGTGAACTTGCTAATTTATTCATTTAAATTACATACATACATAACATCACGCCTTTTATCCCCGAAAGGGTAGGCAGAGGTGCACACAGATGTAACATCCACTTTTCACTATTTATGTTATGAGTCCCATGTAATAGGGGGTGAGCCTATTGCCATATACCGGGCACATTTCCAGACTCCGTGCTACTACTGAGATTTTTTAAAAAACCCAGTAAAAATACAGTAATCATAATTTAAATTAATGCACCTTAATTTGTTTATTTGTTTATTTCAATTTATTTTTTAAAAATTGATTGCTTTTTTTAAAGTAGGTATGCTGTGCTCGCATGTAGTCTATTGTAACATTTTACTTTTAACTGATGGAAATGTTTGTTGTTTAATATAATAATGTACTTATACAATTGTTATTGGGAAAATAAAGACAGAATATAATAAAAATGTTATTGCTATATACCAGGGTATCAAAATTAAAAATCTAATTAGTCCGTCAGCTAAATAATGAAAAAATATTAGACACGTATTTTTTTATTTTCTCGGATTAAGTTGCAATACTTAGATAAAATGGCGCTAAGTTTAGGAGTGGGAGGTTGTTATGTCATAACGTGCTATAAAATGTGGCACGCTGTGACGTCATACGATATTTCAAATTAATATATCACCGAAAGTATGTTTGTGAGAAAAGATAAACTAATCTACCAGACGGACATTAAAATTAAATTTAGGAAACTACCCTATTCTAAACTCCATGCTCCATTTCAAAATTGGTTAATTTATAAACGAAGTACCTCAACATGTTTCCAACCACACAAAAATGCTGTTCATGACTGTGGTTCCATGTAATAGGAGGTGAACCCTAAGATGTACAGCGATTACAATATTCCATATTGATTTTAGTCTAAAATAACCTACCTATTATCAAAATGGAACCTCAAACGAACTCGCCTAACTGCCAATTTCAAAGACCTATCTCAATTCTAAGTCGGCCCATCAAATATAACTTTTTTATATTTGAGGGTCGACGTTTGACCACTATCTCGCCTGGTGGTAAGCGATGATGCGGTTTATGATGGAGCACGTCGTCCCATAAGGAACCTATTCAATCGTGTCTTGAATATCGGTAATCTGTGGGTTAACATCGATTTTTGGCAGTAAGTAACAAGGAACTAATTTAAATTATTGTTAATTCTTTCTTTTATTTTATACCTAGGTTCCAAGTAATCAGAAATCTAACTTAAATTATAAAAAATACGAATATGTGTGTACGAATTCGTTCCCGCAGCAACAGAGCCGTTTTTGTATAGGGAATAGACTGGAGGGTGATATAGGCACCCCTTTTTCATTCCCTTTGATGCAGACAAAGCTGCGAGGGGATGCTAGTATTGACAAAACCGTTCCCCTAGCACACCCTAGTCCACCCTAGTGTACCTACCCTTTAGTCTATACTCTCTTGCAATAAGGATCAATATTACATATCAGCCTCACCCCTCGAAGTACGCATGCCCGTTAGGGAGTCTATAGGTAGTCTAGATTCAACTTTGAACTTTAAGTGCGTTGCGTACAACGTAGGGCGCGGCTGCTGCATTTATTGATCGTGATGTTCCCCCATGTAAGCCCTGTTTGTATCTATACACTTATATTCTGTCTGGGGTTTTGTCCGCGTTGAATGTAGCTATCTAGAATGTTTTATATTTTAGGCTATGGTGTCTACCTACTGTAGGAATATCAGGATGAAAAAAACTTGAGTTACTCTTTGAGACGTGAGCTGTAAAATGGTAAAAGAATTTTCCAAATCGGTCCAGTAGTTTTGGAGTTACGACAAACAAAGAAAAGTACCTACCTACCTATTATCTATATATATATAAATAAAAATGAATTTACGTTCGTTTAGTGTCGCTTTAGCTCGAGAACGGCTGAACCGATTTGGCTAATTTTGGTCTTGAAATGATCCAAGTCGGATGGAAGTCCAAATGATGGAAGTCCAGGGAAAGTTTAAAAGATGTAAGAGAAAAAATTGAGGCGATACGAAGTTAACGGGTCAGGTAGTAAAACAAGATGTCTCCAATTATATAATATTCCATATATAAACATGCGAACTATCTATTCCTACGCGGCTTAAAAGACAAGATGCCATGTTTATTTAATACCTATTTGTGTCTATGAAATGATAATGAGACACTTAACTAGGTAATGAATTAGCAGCCTATAAAGGAGGCACTATACTAATTAATATTATGATATGCAGTACCTATGTACCTCATGTTTGTAATGTGTTGTCCTTTGTAATATTGTCTGTGTGTACATGAAATGATAAATAAATAAATAAATAATATTACGTAGAACTTTAGATAAAGAGGGCCACATAATTGGAATTGATAGTGCTTTTTAAGTACTTAATTTAGAGAGCTTTTTAATAAAATAAATGATTATTTGAATTTTTTTTAAAGGTGGAAAATCATCGAATAGCTTCTCCCGCCCGGGTGAGGCAGGAGGGAGTGACTCTCACTGACTAAAAACCACCCCGTTCCTACTCCTGCACTTCGAGCCGGAGCCCCGGCAACTTGTTAAGTTCTCCGCGGCTCCGTATCGGTAACAATGTAACAGCCCTATTGGGATGGGGATCTGTGATTACTTGACACTACGGTTGTGTCTTGGCATTGTTGGATGGATACAATATTATTATTAATAGTAGAGATGCTATTATGTAATAATCGGAAGACTGATGACTGTTGATGAAGCAAAAGAGGTATGTACGTAAGAATCGTAGCAATTGGCGTTTCAGAGTCTCTGCCTACCCCCATGGGAAATAGGCTATTAATATTGATGAAAGTAGTGATCAATTTGACTGCCCAGTGGGTTCAATTCCCATACAGAACAATAAAGTAGATGCCTTATTTTATTTTAATGTCCGTCTGGTAGATTATTTAAAAACAATAATCTGATTTATACTTTCTTGCCAGGCGTAATTATAAACTCTAATTTTCAATTAAGAAACAAAATTATACCCGGAAATCAAATCTGAACCCTTTTACTCAGTAGACACGCTTGCGTCATAACCCGAAAATAAAACGCAGCTCATCCCTTGTTAAAATTTATTTATAAATCACGACCTTTGGAAAAATACTTAAAAAAATGGTGTCAATCGATTTCTCTGTATCACAAATATGTTTACTTGAAACGAGACTTCCTACGCGCGAAGTTCCGTATTTTTCCATTTCTGGAGTTCTCGGAAAACTCCGCTTTCAATGCTGCAGCTAGCTTAACTGAAGGACAGACTGAGACTTATTTATTTTGTATTTATTGACGTTTCAAAAGTTTTTTTTATGGAATAGCAGACGGATCACCTGATGGTAAGCGATCAGCGCCGCCCATGGACACCCACAACACCAGAGGACTCACAGATGCGTTGCCGGCCTTTTAAAAAGGAATACGCTCTTTTCTTAAAGGTTTGAAGGTCGTATCGTTACATAAAAGTACCAAATTATGGTTTAATTGAAATAAATGCATTGACTTTGACTCTCCTTATTTGATTACATTTTTCAATCAATTACAGTACCTAGTTAGCATAATCAACCTCCTCCAGTTTGTCAATTTTTGTCATTAGATTGTTGACTTTATATCAAAACGATAGAATTGAAAATCTTATGAAGAAATTGGATAGAAAACTTCCTAAAAATCTAGATTTGTCCAGTTCAGTCAGGAATTTCGGAAAGTCTGTTACGCTTCCCTAGCAAGAGACAGATAATTTATTAAAATTAGCAATAATGCTTTAAAATAGTCTTAATTCAAATTTTTGGTCTTTATAAGGTATCTCATAATATTATGTAACAATAATAACGGCTTTCAAATAAAAAAACCGTTTTCAATAACAAAGAAATAAAACTAGTTTATTCAAATTCATTCAGATGCTACACGGAGCCAGACAGATCAAAGTTAGGTACAAACCGACCCTCTCTTTGATTCGAGGGTCAAAGCCACGATGACTAAGCTCGCAAAAGGGGTGCGCAAAGTCCAATATAACTAGACACGTGGGGGAATGAAGTACTAAATGCAATGCATTCATAATGACGCCCTTTCTTTTATAACGCTGCATGTGGCGCCGCCATGATAGATCAAGATACGCTGGATGTCTGCGTCTATGGATTTCCCCGCGATTGACGGATGCTAAAATCGGTTTGGGGTAGGCTTGCTTCGTATGAATTCTCGAATATCGATTTTTGGTTTATTTTGTACGATTTTTAAAGAAGAGTTTATAATACGGCATTTTTAGGTACAAATTCTATTACAAAAATCATTTGTAAGGTTTTACGCGCGAAAATAGTTTTCAGATGTTGTTCAAGTTTGAATGTCATTGTCAAAAAATAGTTTTTATTTGAAAAGTAGAATTATGCTATATACTAAAGTAGGTATTTTTCGTTGTTTCACGTCATTATTAATTTTATGAATCAATAGATCGATTTATACTATAATTTAGATAAAATTTGTTCATATTTCAGTTTGAAAAGTTATTTTCAGAACTTCATACAAAACGGTACCTAAAGGTAACACGAATTATCAAAATGAAGTCGAAAATTAAATACCTATACGTAACTCGTATTTTTATATAAACGAAATAACCGGGCAAGTACCTAAATAAATCATAAAGAACAAAAAATAAACATACCCTATGCCCCATGTCCTAATCACCCACACAATTTTTTTACGATTCGATTTAAAAATAAACTAATTTAAAAAAAACCAAAATTCTAAACTTTACGCGCGACCACAAAATAATACGCAGATAAAAAATAAAAAACAAACTTTTTAAAAATATTCCACAAACAAATTCGAAATTCAAAATCGTGAAAAAGAAAATAAAGAAACAAAAGAATCCTATTCACGCATAAAGCCCCCATAGGTAGATCGACAAAAAATCGGTGGAAAATTTTAACAAAATATTTATCAGAGACGGTTTGTACTTACCGATGCATGACTGGTCTCGTCGGCGTCCCTTGTAGAACTGGCGATCCATACCGGGCATCTCACTGCGCATGATGGGGTGGGTAGAGGGTGCGGTCAGGTGGCGGGTAAAGCTGTGCGACTTCGTTCGAGAAAATTCTGCGTTTTTTTTTGTCGCGTGATATCGATTTTGGTTGGGGGAAATGCAAGGGAGACTGAGTCTAATCTGAGTTTCATTATAGGTTTCATTTAGGCTTGGATAATGAAAACTAGTGTGTACATACGTTTATTTTTTACGGTCATATTATTCTATCTACCTACGTGCGATTTACTAGATTAGGTACTTATAATTTTCAGACTATGTATTAAGTTTCAAATGAGTTTTTTATACCGTCAAGAATTTTATCGCCGAAGGGGTAGATAGAGGTCTATGTATGTACATACATAATCATAATAGCACAAGTAGAAGTACTTATTAGTTGTCTGATTGCGGTTCAAAAACCACAATCTGGCATTACTTTATATGTCAGTTAGTAGTCTGTTATTTATTAGTTATCAAGTAGGTACTTGTCCGAGTGGTCGCAGCATCTATAGCTACCGAGCCAGTCTCGAGTTGGACAATGTGTTATTAGGTTATTTTGAATTTACGACAATTTCTCAATAATAGTATAATCTAGGAGTTTTGTGGCTTATGGGCACATATAGCTATTACGCAAATGACTTTACTCAATCAGTTATCCCCAATCATCATAGGGCCCATACCTCACTTGTGACAAGTTTCATCATAGACATATTAATTATTATAAGCATTTCTGCTAGTTCATTTGGGAACTAAGTAACACATTACCCACTACGTACCGGAGAATTTGTCGGGCGTTAGCGCAAAGAATTCATTTTACCTTCAACAGTTTTCTGTCGCCAATCAAAAGCTTTTTTTAAGGAGTGAAAATAATCGAATGACCTCTCCCGTCTGGGTGAGGCGAGAGGGAGTGTCAGAGACATACTGACTAAAAACCACCCCGTTCCTATTCCTGCCCTTGGAGTCGGAGCCCTGACAACCCGTTAAGTCCTTCGCGGCTCCGTATCGACATCAGCCCTTTTGGGCCCCACCCGCGGTGGCTCTTTGAGGTGCGCGAGGAACGCGACGCACCGTACGCTCGTGGTTCTGGTCGGGCGGCGAGCCACCCAAGCTCGTCATCCGCAGGGCCGCGCTTACTGTGGCTGGAGATCGTAATCAAAACCTTAAGGCGCAAGTTTATACCTACCTTTGGCATAGACAAAACACGCGACAATATTGTTAATTTTAGTCGCAAAATCGCATTATTTTATTCTTAACTAAGAATAAGGCTTAACTTATCAGTTATGGACGAACGAAAATATACCTGACGTCACTACTTAGATGAGCGTCAACGTATGTTTCCAGCCCCTGTCTAAAATGGGGTAGACAGAGGTGTCGAATTTTATGTTTATTTTGATTAATGACTTTATTGTGACGACGTAATGACAAAAGTATAGGTACAGAGTGAATATGAATGGGAACGTCGGTAGAGGGCCCTTAAGACTCACATATATCAACCAGATCCAAATTAAAAGTACCCTTAACCGACGAGCACACATGAAAAGATTGATGACTGTTGATGAAGCGAAAGAAGTATGTAAAAATTGTAGCAATTGGCGTTCTAGTCTCTGCCTACCTCCATGGGGGACAGTCTTGAAGGGCAGTATGTTTTTATGTACTTAATAGGCTGTGTGGTAACATACAGAGTAGAATACATTTATGACCACCCCGACTCTTTCCGCGGGTGTCGTATACCCGACTTACGTCCAGTTTCAATAACCTATCTATCTGTAGATTTGCTTACTAGAGAATATTGATACATTTTGTATGGAGCTCATGTATTATTATTATTACTTTTTTTAAGGTGTAAATATTTTAGTTCATAGTTATTTATATTTTAAGTTGTATATATTTTTATTTAGTAATAGTTAATATTAATTGTATACATATATGATATGTTATTGAAACTGGACGTAAGAGACTACACATTAGACAGAGACCGGGCAGCAGCGCTCTCTGATAAACCTGAACCTTTTAACCTGATCTCCATCTTGCCTGCTTAGCGTGGACATGACGGAAAACTCTGATGTAGAAGGTTCATTTTCAGTAGTGGACTTAAATCACCGCCTCGCAATTATAGGGGAGATGACTATTTTTTTTAATGTCCGTCTGGTAGATTATTTTAAATCATTAGACACGTATTTTTTATTTTCTTACAGAAACGAATACTTTCGACGATATATTGATTTGAAATGTCGCGTGACGTCACTTCTATGTACATTTTATACGTAGAAATGACGTTTTAGCCCCCACTCCTAAACTTTGATTCGTTTTATCAAAGTATTGTTGTATTATACGACAAAATAAAAAAATACGTGTCTAATATTTTTTCATTATGTAACTTACGGACTAATTATATTTTTTATTTATTTATATTTGTATTTAAACATTAAATTTATGATCACAGGCACACCTAATACAATAACTGCAGTTACAAATTATAAGTAAACTTAAAAAGTACTATAATCTTCATCAATATTAACTACTTATTATCTACACATTATCTCTCAACAACCGTAAAATAACATAAACAAAGAAAAACGAAAGAACATAATAAGCACATAAAACAATAGGTACTTAATCTTACAGGCAATACATTTAGACCAAACTATCTCTAAATGTAAACGTGAATAACTTAAATAACAACAAATATATTTTTAAAATCTATGTAGGTGGAGGATTCTCCAAAAAAAAAACCAAAAAATTAACGGCATCATTATCCTCAAGCCACAGTTAACAATTTTGCTGATTAAAATACAAAGTTTAGTTTCAAAAAATTGAGCCATGTCACTGCTCTCACCCAATGCAATAAAAAACAGATGCTAATAAGTTACTGCGATGCTTAACAACGCGGGAGGATAATGATTTGTTAAATAAAAGTTAAAGTTTTTTGAAGAAACACCCAGGTACTATCAAAATAAATTATATAGGTAATATAATCAAATAAAAATCCTAAAAACTTATTGAGGTATTATTAACAACAGCCTCATATGCTGCCTCATACCCTGTCATCATCCCAATTTGAGTGGTCACCACCACTGGTCACCACCAAGGACGATGAAAAAAGGCGGACATAATGATCACTTAGAAGTGATTGAAACACCAAAATCTCTTTGGTTATTTGTGTGTGCTTCTGTAATGAGTTACCACGTCATCAGACTTAATAAAATGACAGATGTCCTATTGTTATGGGATAAATCGGTAAACGAGCAGACGGATCACCTGATGATAAGCAATCGGCGTCGCCCATGGACACCTGGAACACTAGAGGCGTTACAAGTGCGTTACCGGCCTTTTGGGATTAGGAAATTGAGTATTGTTGGGGATTCAGGGATTGAGGAATGGGGTATTTGGGCCTCCGGTAACCTCACTCACACAACGAAACACAATGCAAGCGTTGTTTCACGTAGGTTTTCTGCTCGGCTCTGTATCACTCCGACCTAGCCGGCCTTTCGTGCCGAAGCATGGCTCTCCCACACTTATCCATGACATGAAGTCAATGTGTGTAAGTCTATAGTAGCCAGGTGCCACAGTCGTTAAGATACTATGTCCGTCTTTTGTTCAACGTCTTTATTTATTCCATAGACGTTCCCCGTTTTGCCTATTCATTCAAGTTATAAGATTCACATTTTCTATTATTTCCGTAATCTATAAACCGTCGGTGCGCCAGCCAAAACTCATATGTGCAAATATTTAGTTTTTTTTTTCTTAGCTAGATGTCCTTCAAATCGGATAGCGCATCGATTACAAAAACAAATTTGTGTTATTTCCCTATAGACATCGATTAGACCAATCTTATATGTGCACTTTCTGGCCATGACAAATTGGTTATGTGTTCGATTGGTTACGGTTATGTGACATAAAACGCACATGTCAGAAGTTGCAGCATCACATAGATAGTTTGGCAGATTGAATATCATCAGTTTTTGTTTAAAATTTTTACCGTTTTCTAAGATAAATCTGATATGTGCACCAAAAACGAAAATAAAATTATTGGGGATGAACAGTACATGTTATCATTTTCACTTTTATCTCAGTTATTTTAATCATAATTTTTGCCATCATACTGCATTTTTAATTTATTGCTAAGTCCATCAACCTTTCAGTGCAAGTGTAAAAAATAGTTTATTGTCTCCTCCTGAAAACTTGACCAAATGCACATAACAGTTTTGGCAGGCGCACCGACGAAACATAACAGGAGTCCTGTACTTATATGGCAATAGGCTCACCTATTATTACATGGGACTCATAACATAAATAGTGAAAAGTGGATGTAATTGTACAGTGGCATTACGGCCATTAAGGCCACTACTAGGCTAAAAGGCATGATGTTAGGATGGGAACAAACAATATAAAACAAATATATATTTTTCTCTTTCTACCAATGGTAAAACATTTAATTCAAAGTGTGTATATTCTGCGTGCAAGTCTATAGCAACCTGGGGGCTTACTCTTGAATCCAATTCCGATCGATCGACATTGGTATTGTGAAATTTCGTACTCTTGAGTTGTAACACTAGCGCCCGTTGCATCCGTATTGCGTGGATATTGAATGAACTAAATGGTATTGAGTTTGGCTTTATATTCCGTACTCTGAATGCTATTTTGACAGCTACGATAGGGGTTGTATAATGTTGACACAGAATAATTTTATTATTGAGATTTTATTGGATTTAAATTGCATTGACATTGAGATTGATTTCAAGAGTAAGCACCCAGGTGCCACAGACTAAATTTTTTTCTAGGTCATTGGTCGTCACAGCGACTTCTTAACCCATAAATCACCAAGCGGTCACCGGTGACCGCTTTCCACTAATATTACATTACATTATAGACCTTATTTCTTATGTTTAGAGAATACTTTTGTATGACCAAATTTAGGGGATGGATATCAACGGGAAAGAATTTAATTCCAGAGCCGGGTGAAATAAATGCAGTTGTCATTATAAAAGAAACAAATTACTTTTTTAATCAATTTTATTTAACAATATTATTGTTTAATCTAGATACAAAATTTTAACAGTAGTCAAACAAAACCAACAAACAAATACAAGGTGTTATTTTAAACCCGCGTCATTTTCCAGGAGGTAACTCGGCTATCGATTCTGACTCCGAATCAATAAAAAAATTGTAGGTATATTTTTAATTTTTCTGTAAATTACGGGCATCCGTAAGTACGAACTACACGTCGCCGTCTTATAACTAGTTTTTATAACGCGGCTTAACACACACAAATTCAAACACGCAATTGATATTATTCCTAATTCCATAAAACTCCAATAAGAAACATTGCTGTTATTCTGAAATACTGTCAAACTTAAACGATTTATTATAGCCGTAATTTTAACTATTGGTCCGAAACTTTCTCTTTCATTGAACCTTTATGACTTCTGTGATATGCTCCCGAGAAATGACACGGCTTCAAAACTACACCTTGTATATTTATTCCTATTTTATTCACATATGCTTAATCTAAGCTTATTATTTAACTATTCTAGGTAAGTTATAATACAATGCCTGTAGGTATAGATTTAAATCTGTACCACAGGCTTTGTGTCAGTCAAACTATGAGCTGTTGTTCAACATAAATCCATTACTACTGGTAGACGACGAAAATCAATTAATTCAACGTCACTAATTTAAACTTTGTTATCGACAGCACTAGCTAAAAGTTACAAAACTTTAAAACTGTCAAACACCGCGAGGTCACCGGTGACCGCAACCTATTGTTCTATAATTGTGTCTATAATGACGGTACTCGACGAGTTAAGTAAAACTCAATATTTCAATACAGCAAAAAGTTTATTTCAAACAAGCTTCACATGGCGATCGCGAGACGATCTCCGGCCATCGTAAACACGGGC
The DNA here is from genome assembly GCA_038387885.1 of Spodoptera picta. Lineage (NCBI taxonomy): Eukaryota > Metazoa > Arthropoda > Insecta > Lepidoptera > Noctuidae > Spodoptera > Spodoptera picta. The sequence continues at coordinate 223,053 of JAZHFQ010000445.1, forward strand.
CTGCGGACGGCGAGCATAGCTAGCTCGCCATCATGTTTCTTGAGAGGAACTCCCTGAAAATCATACAATATATATTCTTTTAACTGTACTCCCCCACGCTGGCATTTTCTCCTGTATCATGGGTGCGTTTACAAACATACAAGTTCACACTTAAGTGTGGGAGAGCCATGCTTCGGCACGAAGGGGCCGACTCGACCGAAGTGATACCACGGCCGAGCAGAAAACCGACGTGAAGCCACGCTTGCGTTGTGTTTCGTCGTGTGAGTGAGGTTACCGGAGGCCCAATTACCCTCCCCTTCCCCAACCTCCCCAATTCCTGAATCCCCAACGATTCTCAAATTCCTAATCCCCAAAAGGCCGGTAACGCACTTGTAACGCCTCTGGTGTTCCAGGTGTCCATGGGCGACGCCGATTGCTTACCATCAGGTAATTCGTCTGCTCGTTTACCGGCTTATGCCATGAAAAAAAAACACAAACATGACACTCATACCCGGACCAACGAATTGTGGATTACCTACACATTTTTTTTCGAAAGGTTTTCGAACCTGCGACACGTTGCATGACAGTTGGTTGACCAATTACGGCACGAACTGTGGAGCCAAAAACCGTGGGCTATGTAGACCTTAGGCAATAAATTATTGATAAAAAGTATATTTAAAAACTTATTATCATGGGTTTAAGTGTAGGAGAGACCGGATTGATCTCACGGCTGAGCGGAAAACCCATGTGAAACAACGCTTATGTTGTTTTAGGCCGAATTAAATATCTCCCCAATCTTAGATTCCCCAACACTCCTCAAATTCCTAAACCTCAAAGGGTACTTGTAATACCCCTGGTGTTCCGAGTATCTAAGGGTGACGCCGATAGCTTACCATCAGGTGATCCGTCAGCCCGTTTACCGGTATACCCAATAAAAAATTCTAAAACTATTAGTTAAAAAAGATCAAACTAACTATTATTCAAGGGATCCGTGTGGAAATCTAACCAGGATCTCGCGATATTCACAAGAGATCTCAATAGGTCATTCCTCTCACTCTCCACTTCGATCCATCGGGTTTCCCTCTCATGTTGCAGTCTATTTCTCTCCTCCTCGGCTTGTAGACGCCTCAACTCTATAGAAGCGAACTGATCCAGTACTTTTTCTAGACCTGTATTTGATTTTCCAGGTGATCTTGTGTACGGATCTGATTTTAGGCGAGATCTCATATTGTATAGAGTTCTTGTCGATTTTGTTGTCGATTGGCTGTGTGTGGGTGGTTTTACATCTGTTGGTGATTCTGTTTGGTCCATATCTGTGTAAAAGGAATATTTTTTGAGTTAAATGTACAGACAATTTTGATTTGCAACTTTATTGTAGAGTAAATAGAGTTGAATGTCCAATAAAAATAATAGTAAACGTTTTTTTACATAACATAACATCACGCCTTTTTATTATTAAGGGATAGGCAGAGGTACACATTACCTACTGCACTTAATGCCACTGTACAATGTATACCACTCACTTTTCACTATTTATGTTATAAGTCCCATGTAATAGAGGTTGAGCCTATTGCCATATACCGGGCACAATTCCAGACTCCGTGCTTTTTTAAACCCATTAATACTTTGCCCGACACGGGAATCGAACTCGAGATCACTGCCCGGCTGTTGAACTTGCGACCACTAGGCCAACGAGGCACTTGTTCGACGCACGCGACGCACTCGTAACGCCTCTGATGTTCCAGGTGTCCATGGGCAGCGCCGATTGCTCACCATCAGGTTATCTATCTGCTTATAAATGGGCTTATACTATAAAAAAGAAGATGTACGCACCTGATACTGCATCTTCAGAAGCTGACAGTTCTTCATCAGACTGTTTTGCAGTCACCGACTGTTGTGGACTCTGGAACAAAAGAAACATAATTACATTGTGTTACTTGCCAACTAGTCAAATTCAATACTTTTTTCGAACTGTCACAAAATGAATTTTGTCCGTGATTGTGTATTGTGACGTCACGTTTTTTTAGCGTCAAACAGCATACTTGTTTCTTACAAATTTGCTGGAAAAATACTAAAATTAAGTTGGTCATAAATGAATTAATGAAAGTGTGATTATTTTTTAATATTCTATTGTATTCAACAATCGAAATATTTTAATTTTGATTAAGAAAAGTATCGAATTAGCTATTACTGCGCGGTGTAGCCTTCAGCTCGGCTCCTATACATCGTTGTGTGATGTTTTATAGCCTAGCTGTCCTCTAACATTTCTTTTGACTAGGATTTTCTCCTGTATCGTGTGTGCGTTTACAAACATACAAGTTCACATACACATGACACCCAGACCCGGAACAACAATCTGTGTATACAAGAGTTGGTACACACGGCCACTCATCAATCTATACAAAACCAGTTTATCCTGGTGTCGCGTCGCATCATCTTTCCGCACATTTAACGTTCAGTTTATACTGGTTATGTAAAACTCGATGTGTAGCCATGTGTACATGCAGGAATCGAGCCCGCTATACGTTGCACAGCAGCCAGTTACCCAAGCACCACGGGCCTGCGGACGGCGAGCATGGGTGGCTCCCCGTCCGACCAGAAACAGACCCGAGCGTACGGCGCCGAGCGTACCGCGCGCGCCTCAAAGAGCCACCAGACGGTGGTGACCGATGGGGCCCAATACGGCCGATGCCGATTCGGAGTCGCGGAGAACCTAACGGGTAACCGGGGCTCCGACTCGACGTGCAGGAGAAGGAACGGGGTGGTTTTTAGTCAGTAAGAGTCTGACACTCCCTTCCGCCTCACCCAGGCGGGAGCAGTCATTCTATGATTTTCCCCCCTTAAAAAAAAACCCCAAGCACCACGTCAACCGTACAATCAAAGTCAAAATGAACTGTCCAACACAAAAATACTTTTTCAAATCGTACCAGCAGTTCCTTAGACTAGTGCGTTCAAACAAACAAACTCAATTCAGCTCTACCTCTATAACATTAGTATAGAATAGGGTAGTAGACAGGTTATGGAAATTAAAAAGGTATTTTTTTTTTCAATGGGGGAAAATCATCGAATGACTGCTCCCGCCTAGGTGAGGCGCTCTTACTGACTAAAAACCACCCCGTTCCTACTCCTACCCTTCGAGCCGGAGCCCCGGCAACCCGTTAAGTTCTCCGCAGCTCCGTATCGGCATCAGCCCTGTTGGGCCCCATCCGTGGTGGTCTGATAACTCTTTGAGGCGCGCGGAACGCGACGCGTCGCACTGTATTTAGTCCGTCAATTACATAATGAAAAATATTACACACGTATTTTTTTATTTTTTATCCCGAAGGGGTAGGCAGAGGTGTCGGCATTAAGTGCCGTAATGTGCACCTCTACCTACCCCTTCGGGGTTAAAAGGCTTCATATTATGATAAAAAAGTATAGTATTATAGATGATGTTACGTTACAAACTTACATTATCCTCCTGCTCCTCAAGCTCCTCCTCATCTAATACCTCCTCGGTCTCCTGCTTGACCTCCCAGGGTGAGGGTACCGCCAGTATCCTCCTCTCCAATGGCGTGAGCATCAACTCTCCAGTCGGTCTACTATCGGCATTGGCTTGCCGTAAGGAGCGTGCCTTCCTCTTCGTTTTTGATTTCCAATCGGTCCAGACCTGATAAAAATTAAATTTTAATAATTCTTTCATAGACTCCTTTAAAAAAAACCGACTTCAACTCCTTCTGTTTTTTTGAAGTCGGTTAATGTTTTTTTTATGGGATAAGTCGGTAAACTAGCAGACGGATCACCTGATGGTAAGCTATCGGCGTCGCCCATGGACACCCGTTACCGACCTTTTGGGGATTCCTGATTGGGGAGATTGAGAAGGGAGGTAATTGGGGCTCCGGTAACCTCACTCACACGACGAAACACAACGCAAGCGTTGCTTCACGTCGGTTTTCTGTGAGGCCGTGGTATCACTCCGATCGAACCGGCCCATTCGTACCGAAACATGGCTCTCTCACACCTTATCTAACAAACACTTTTCTGAAAACCGCATCAAAATCGGTTCAGGCAATCAAGAGAACATCGCGCACAAACATACATAGGTACATACATATCTACTTATATTTTTGAAGTCGTTTAAAAAAGTAATCCGCTATCTATTATAAGACACTAGCGACCCGCCCCGGCATTGCACGGGTGCAATATGCTGTATTATACATATAAACCTTCCTCAAGAATCACTATCTAATAACAAAAACCACATCAATATCCGTTGCGTAGTTTCAAAGATCTAAGCATATATAGGAACAGACAGACGGCGGATAGCGACTTTGTTTTATACTATGTAGTGACGATGACCAAATTACCTTTTTCCATTTATCCGGGCTCTTCTGTCTTACATTATCAACAGCGTTCAATGTCAGAGCTAGTTCGCGCCACAAACGTTTTGCTTTACGTCTGGTTTGAGGTCCACCACGGAGCCTAGTTATGTCTCCATGCCTGTCATTTAAAATTTTATTAGGTTTTCTTTATGGTATAAGCCGGTAAACGAGCAGACGGATCACCTGATGGTAAGCAATCGGCATCGCCCACCTGGAACACCAGAGGCGTTACAAGAGCGTTACCGGCCTTTTAGGGATTAGCAGTTTGATCGTTGGGGATTTAAGGATTGGAGAGATTGGGGAAGCGGAGGGTAATTGGGCCTCCGGTAACCTCACTCACATGACGAAACACAACGCAAGCGTTGCTTCACGTCGGTTTTCTGTGAGAAAATCATCGAATGACTGCTCCCGCCTGGGTGAGGCGGGAGGGATTGTCAGACTCTTACTGACTAAAAACCCGTTCCTTCTCCTGCACGTCGAGCCGGAGCCCCGGTAACCCGTTAGGTTCAGCGCGACTCCGAATCATTAGGTACTTTAGATTTATTATATATATAGGGGGCTATGTTATTATCTGCCAAGGCTTTAATGGGAGGTAGTATGTATCTACAGATTACAATAGTGAAGAAATTTCATACCCCGGACCAGCTAATTCAATTTGAGAATATAAAGAAATTAAGTAAGCATTGAGTCTACTCTGCATTGTGGTTCACAAATTACGAGCGATGCGTCGCTTAGTCAATGAAAACAATTGCTATCTCTTGCCACGTGTACTGAGAATGAAAACGGAAATCAGCTGACTAGTTCGTCGCGATCTAATCTACTAGATACTCAATAGGCAGGCTAACAAGTGTTTTAAAAGTGCAATTACTTCCAAAAAACTGATGTAGATAAATAAAGTGATGAATTCCCCATCACACTAAAAACAGGCTTTGGACTGTCAAGTTAGCGTAAGAATCGTATTTTTTTATTGATTTTAACTCGTTGAGTACCGTCATTATAGACACAATTAAAGAAAAGTAGGTTGCGGTCACCAGTGACCGCGCGGTGTAGACAGTTTAATTTTAATTAATATCAAATAACCATAAACTGTAACTTGGCGTATTTTAAGTTAATTTTATCTTATTTACAACAATTGCATCGTATTTACAGTTATTTACACACTCCCTACCTACTTATCTACAAAACTGTTGCACAAGTCCACCTTTACGTTGCACACAATATTGAAGGCACGCTTCCGAACATGTCATAATCACATTATTTAATGTGTCCGTTTCACTTTTACTTGCCTAAATGCGCGTTTGATTTTGCGCATGATTTAAAAGACGCCACACGTACTTAACTGTCGCTAACATCGTAAACTCCGGCAGCATCCCTTGTGCTCGCAAGAGGATGACGCCGAAAGAACTCTAACACTTCCTCTTCGAGTTCGACCAATAATGGAGGCCTGCCTGCCGGGGTCAAAGCGGCCGTGTTCGTGGAATCGGTACTTACACTGCATCCAGGATGGTATGATGACTCACTCGCACATCGAACCTCTGGTACAAATTAACCGCATGTGCAGTTATGGAGCTACACCCGCGTGACCCGCGGTAGCACTACACCATTTCAAGATATTGTTGATTTGAATTTTGTCGCCTGGGAGGCGTTTTTACGTAGCGCGCGCGTATACCCGACACTGAAACTAACGTCCGTGTAAGCGGAGGTCGACTGGGCTACTGGCGGAGTGGCGGGAGGGCGGCGCGTGCGGCGAGTTATGTTCTGGGGTTTGCATGCATTGGCGTGCTCCTCGCCGCCTAGCCGGCGCCTGTGTCGGCGACGTGCTGTCTCGTTCTCGAACGCCCCGTCATACACTGTTGCCATTCTTCTTTCTCTTCTTCTTTCAATCTGCCATTATCTCGATCAGAATGGCAACAGTGTGACGGGACGGTGCCCGCGTTTTGCGAATTGATTGAATTCGAAGCAGTGCGACATCACGGGATGGTTTTATGCCAATACATCAATACAAATTAATACGTAGATTTTTTTGTATGAGTAAAAAATGACTCATAATAAATTATTTATACCTACTATTATAATATTACTTTCTTTGAGTAAAACGTCCTATCTTAATTAAGAGTACTTCTCCTTCAGGTGGCAGTACAAAATTTCACCCAGTATAATGTGTTTTTTTTAAGGGGGGAAAATCATCGAATGACTTCTCCCGCCTGGGTGAGGCGGGAGGGAGTGTCAGACTCTTACTGACTAAAAACCACCCCATTCCTTCTCCTGCACGTCGAGTTGGAGCCCCGGTTACCAGTTAGGTTCTCCTAGCCCAATTATAACACGTGATAGTCGTGAAAAGAGCTTTCTTCCTCCACATGTCTGGCCTTTATTGGTCGATAAGTACATTTTCCATAAATATTTGCCCATCATCCATTGAATTATTTAGTTTGGGGCTGATTTACCAACACCAGATTACTTTATTTACCTGTATATTTAATTTAATTTTATGAATAAAAGAAGATATTTTTATAGGAAAACCATCCATTACGCCGTTATACAAAAAAAAAAATGTTTGAGATACTTTTTACAAGTAAGTACCTATAATTTTGTATTATAATATATGGCATTGAGTTATAACCTATGTTAACTTGAATATTTAAATTTAAACTTCAATTTAAACTGTCAAACACCGAGCAGTCACCGATGACCTAAACCTATTGTTCTATAATTGTGTCTATATTGACGGTACTCATCAAGTTAAACTGACTATCTATTCAGTTTAAATCTAGATTGCTTACTTGACCAGTATTGTTAGTTAAACAAAAATTTAAGTGTTTTCAAATTAAATAATGTGCATACATACATACATAACATCACACCTTTTATCCTCAAAGGGGTAGGCAGAGGTGCACATTACGGCATTTAACTCGTCGAGTACCGGTTTTGTTGACACAATTATAGAACAATAGGTTGCGGTCACCGGTGACCGCTTGGTGTTTGACAGTTTAATGCCACTGTAGAATGTAACACTCAATTTCCACTATTTATGTTATATTGAGTCCCATGTAATATTGCCATATACCGGGCACAACTGCTGTGAATTTTTATGTGCTATGTGTATGTCTGTGTGCTGTATTTTTATAAACCCTGTAGTACTTAGCCCAACCTGGGAATCAAGGGGTCTCCCCTTGCCCGGCAGTCGCACTTGCAACCACTCGGCCAACAAGGCAGACTATAATAAATCAAATATTGTGTTAAAAACAAGAACATACTAAGAGCCCAGGTAGGTATGTACATACATAATAAAAACAAAATTAAAACATTTACACAGTACTTAACTAACTTTAACTCGTCGAGTACCGGTTTTGTAGACACAATTATAGAACAATAGGTTGCGGTCACCGGTGACCGCTTGGTGTTTGACAGTTTAAGTTTGTTTTTTTTTTGAAAAATTTTCTAAGTCCCAATTCCCTTGCACACCCTTTGCTACACTCTGACCAGTTCTGATTAAGACCACTCTCTCTCCACAAACTCCATTATGGACCTTATTTCCGAGGTATACAGACTACTTTTGAATGAACAAGTTTTCAGTATGATATATCAACTTAAACTGTCAAACACCGCGAGGACACCGGTGACCGCAACCTATTGTTCTTTAATTGTGTCTACAATGACGATACTCAACGAGTTAATGTTTTTGTTTTTATAAAATTCTTTATTAAAATAAGTAGGTGTACACAAATTGAAAAACTTACAATACAAGTCACAATTCCGTCTTAAAATAACAACACTTTTACAGGCTGTGTAAGCCTTTTTAAGTATTTTAAAACAATAAGTAGGTAATGTATGCTTGATATTATGATAATTTAATAATGTTATACATATGAAATCATTGTAATGATTCCATTATTATAGTTCGAGGGTAAAAATACATTAATACTCAACGAGTTAATAAACTTAGTGTTACCAATACACAAAGCCTTTATGTCCCATGTATTTCACGATAATATTTTGTATCTGTCATCCCATTCCATTATTGAATGTTCAAGTTTTAACCTATATATCCCCAAGCGGTCACCGGTGACCACTCTCCACTAACTACATTATAGACTTTATTTCCAATGTTATAGACTTCTTTTGTATGAACAAATTTAGAGGATGATTTTCAACAATTTTCAACGGATGAAATGTACATTCTACATTTTAATCTTACATGAACTGCTTACAAAAAGATAAAGGAATATGTACTAAATAGTGAAAAGTGGGTGTTACTTATGTGTGCACCTCTGCCTACCCCTTTGGGGATAAAAGGCGTGATGTTATGTTATGTAAAGGAATATGTACCTAACAAAGATTTAAAGTTAATTATGGCAATGCACAAGTAAAGAAGTCAACTGTAGAGTATTAAAATATACTTAAGAAGGTACTTACTCTTCCATAAACTTCAAAAGGGTAACAAATTGTATCATACTGGAACGAACTCTGGTCTCCATATTTGATAGAATAAACTATATTACAAACCTATACAAATAGATGTGATGGTCAAAACTTGAACACAATCAAATAAAAATTAAGAAAAACTACTAAATTCTCCCTATCTTGATGGGAGTTTTTTTCTTACTGGTATTATTTTATTGATAAGATATTGAAGCTTTATTAGTACACCGGCGTTATAACGACAATTTGTTTTTCTTATTATAATCACTATTTATATTAAACTATTCACTTAGACACGAAAACTATTACAGTTCAGTTAAATTAACACTTAAAAATTACTGTTTGCACATAATTAGACCACAAAAACTATAATAATTAAAACGATAATCGAAAAGCATCCAATTTTGACGTTAAATGTCGACTGATCTGACAACTGAACGAACTTTGAATGATTTGAAAGATCGTAATGTTTCTTCACTCCTTACGAAACACCGCGGCCATTTGATATTTATTTGCATTTCATGCAATATAGCAATTTACAATTCTATTTTAATACAATAAGGGCTATATTTGCTTTAGGTTGTAATTAAAATAAATAACAGCAATGTCATAGGTAAGCTAAAGCTAACGATCGCAAAATAGCGCGAAATGTCGGTAGCCATTATGAAATATTTATATTGCCAATTAAAAAAAAAATTGTATATTTACCAACATTTTGTTGACTTTAGTACAAATATATATATTTGTAAAATCATGTTTACACCAGTCGTAGAAGAAGAATGAATGTTCAAAGAATGCATGAAGTTATAACGTGAGTGTATAAATGCCTAACTCTATTTTATATTATTTATTTGTATAAAATGGTACAAATACCAATTACACTACTCAATAGACGTACAATTAACAGAAAAATAAAATTAAATACGGACTTTCGTTGGTAGTGGTGAAGGTTACGCACGTGCTTTTATTGGTACTACGATTGTTGTCAATTTTAGTGATCTTTTTTATAGTGAACTAAATTGAATTTTTTTAATTTTGTGCTGTGTAATTGTGTGTGTAAGTTTTATTAAGGTATTGTAGTTTTAAGTTTTAATACTTCTTTTTCCTTCCCACCTTTCTTACTCTTTAACGATGGACGAGGAGAAGCCCCCTGATCCTCCCGACAAATCGGAATACAGTCCTGTATTATGTGTCACACTTCCCCATGACAACCAAGATATAGACCAAATGGATTCTGAACCTAATCATAATAGAAAGCGACCTGCAGGCTCTCCTATTATCTCCCGCAACAACCCTCCAAAACTAGCTAAAAGCATAAATGGTAGGCAGTGTTACACGGCTAGAGACAACCCCCCTTATATTATCCATGTTTCGCTCAAGGACTCCCAGACAACTGGTACTACGCTTCACCCAATCAAATTCGGGATGTTCTTGACGAAAAATAATATAAGCAATATAAAAATTGGAGGAGAGAAACGACTAGGTAGAAATAGAGTGTCCGTTGAATTTGTCTCCCACCAAGACGCAAACAGTTTCTTGGTTAACTATGTTGTAGCTCAAAATTATACCACCTCAATCCCTCAATACAATATAACAAGAATGGGTATTGTAAGAGATGTTCCCATTGAGTGGACAGAGGAAGAAATTATCAGGAACATCAAGGTTCCTGCTGGATGTGGAATTGCTATCAAAGCAAGACGGATGAACCGTAGGGTGTCATCAGAAAATGGTACGGAATGGAAGCCTACCCAAACTGTGGTGCTGACTTTCGATGGGCAAATTCTTCCAAAGAAAGTTTTTTGTTTTTACTCTGCTCTCCCCGTAGAATTGTACACATACCCCACAATACAGTGTTTCAACTGTTGTCGTTTTGGTCACACTCGCACTCTGTGCCGCTCCAAGCCGCGTTGCTTTAGATGTGGTCAGGATCATCCTGGCGATGGTTGCTTAGTATCAGAGGAAGTTGCACATTGCATTAATTGCAATGGCAACCACTTTGCTAATAACAGTGCTTGCCCGGAGTTAGGCCGCCAGAAGAGCATTAAGGCTCTGATGGCAGAAAAGGCAATTTCATATGCGGAAGCAAGCCAAGTGAATACTTGCATACTGCAGGGAATCCTGCAGTTAAAAAGTCATATGCCGAGGTATCTAAATCCAAATCCACCAATTATATACAACCAACACCAATAAAAAAATCATCCCCACAGAGACTATCTTATAAAAAAACTGTCTTTGTCAAACCTAAATCCCATGCCCCTCTTTCTCCCAGCTACGATAAGAAGGCCCACCAGGCCCTTATCCATGACTACTCATTTTCTCCCTCACAAAACGGTTGCGCTTTCCCTGTGGAATCCGGAACCAATACTCAAAGCTCCAAGAACATATTAGATATAATTTCGAGCATGCTTATGGCAGTGTTATCCAACCCTGCTCAAACCGTACCTGACCACGTCGCCCATAGATTAGCTACCATCTTAGATTATATCTATAACATTCCACCCACTAACAATTCTCCAGTGGAACGTGAGGAGTACTCTTCCCAGGAAGAGTGACTTACTACACCTAATCAACAAATTTAAACCATCTATTTGTGGCATTGCTGAGACATGGCTCCGACCGAATATTAATTTCAGAGTCCCGTGTTTCAGTGTTGTCAGACATGACAGATCTGATGGTTATGGAGGTTGTGCTTTGTTAGTAAGTAACAAAGTACCCTTCTCTCAGATCCCTCTACCCTTCGTTGGCGATGACATAAATGTTGTCGCTGTTAAGGCTGAGGATATAAATATTTTTATGTTTTATATTGCACACCCTCATATTAACCATTTGGCTATAATTAAAAACTTATTAATGTCAGTAAGTGGCCCATTACTTGTAATGGGCGACTTTAACTGCCATCACTTTAGATGGGGTTCAGATACCTGCGACAACATAGGTACCGAGTTAGTAGAAATGTTGGATGAGCTGAACCTATGTGCCATTAATGACGGCAGCCCAACCCGTAGATCTGCATTTGGGCAAAGAAGCAGTTGTGTGGATTTAACTTTCTGCTCAGCTAATATGGCAAGCATGCTGAATTGGAGCTGTTTGAATATGACCTATGGTAGTGATCACTATCCCATGATAATTAAAAACCCTTCTAAATCCACTCCCGATAAATCCCTCCCCCCCCTATTAAAATATCGTTTAGAAAAAGCAGATTGGGACCTGTATTCAAAATTGTTAGACCTTCGCATTTCTTCTCTCCCACTTATTAATACTGAGAATGCTTTGGAGTGTTTTTCAAAGTTTTCGGAGTTGATATCTTCTACAGCTGAAGATTGCTTTCCATTGAAAAACACACCAAAAGGCAAAATCCCGTCCCCTCCTTGGTGGGATAGTGAATGCACTGCCATGATAAGAGCCAGGAATGAGGCCGAAAAGGCATATAACCGAGACATGAACCTGGAAAACCTCTTTAATTTCAAGCGGATGTTGGCTAGGTCAAGGAAACTTTTTAAAAAAAAGAAGAAGCAGGGGTGGCAGAGATTCTGTACTTCCCTGAGCCCGTCCACACCGGTAGCAGTAGTTTGGCAGAGGGTGAAGAGCTTCAGAAACTCCATGAAGCCTCCTTCAATTTCTATCATGCCTGAAGGTCTGAGCCACAATTTCTTCACCAGTATTGCTCCACTGTATGTTCCCGGTGAGGATGAATTTTGCTTGGGTCATCATGAGGAATCGCTTGACCCACTCGATAGGAATTTCTCCATGGACGAGCTTCAAATGGTTCTAAACCACGTAAAAGACTCCGCACCAGGGATTGATGGGTTCCCCTACTCCTTCTTGGTTAAGGCAGGAGCCAAAACCAAACAGTACTACCTTGACTTGGTCAATTTCTGTCTTGCTTTCGGCTATATTCCTCCTCCCTGGAAGGTTCAGGTTATTATGCCGCTGTTAAAAGCTGGCAAGGATCCTGGTGACCATTCGTCTTACAGACCTATTGCCCTATCGTCCATACTTATAAAAATTTTAGAGCACCTTTTAAAGACCCGGTTGGAATGGTCGATGGAAGGCCGGGGCCTGTTTCCGGCGGCTCAGTTCGGCTTCAGGAAAGGTCTGGGTACGGCTGATGGTGTGGGTACCCTCACGTCAGCCATCCGACTGGCCCTTAGCAGGGATGAGTCGTTGGTGGCAGTCTTTCTGGACGTTTCATCGGCTTATGACTCGGTTCTCCTACCCCTTCTCGGGCAGAAACTGCAAGAGCTGAGAATCCCGAGTAGGTTTTGCCAAATTATAGGCTGCATCCTTTCCAACCGTACCCTCCAACTAAGGACTCCTGAGGATGACCCAACACAGAGAACGGCCTGGAGAGGTTTACCTCAGGGGTCTGTCCTTAGTCCCATCCTGTATAATATTTATACTCATGACCTCCCTTCCTGTCTAAATTATGATTGTAGAATCCTCCAGTATGCTGACGATATCGCATTAATGGTCACTAGCAGCTCTATAACAGATGCTACCACCTCCATGAATGTCTCTTTGGCCTCATTACACCAATGGCTTCTCAGTCATGGGTTGTCTTTAAGCGCCCCAAAAAGCTCAGCTGTCATCTTCTCACGCAGACGTCGCCTTCCAGATATTCGTATAGAGATAGACGGTCAGCCTATTCCAGTTATGAGGAAGGCTAGGTTCCTAGGCGTCATCCTCGATTCTAGGATGTCGGGGGTAGATCATGTGGACGCTGTGGTTAAAAGGTGCGAGCGGTCAGTATGTGTACTCAGAGCACTAGCTGGGGTATGGTGGGGTGCTCACCCCTACACACTGAAACTCATCTACAATGCATTGGTCAGGAGTGTGATGGATTATTGCTGTTTCCTTATAGCACCATGCAATAAGGAAGCATTTAAAAAATTAGATTCCATCCAGGCCAAATGCCTAAGAATAATTATTGGAGCTATGAAGTCGTCCCCCATAAATGCTCTTCAGGTTGAATGTGCAGAGCCCCCCCTCGACCTTCGAAGACAATACCTGGCAGACCGTTTCGTATCTAAAGTCCTGACCCGCTCTTCTCATCCCCTCCTCCCTATCCTTGAACAAATACACTGTTCCTATGGTTCCTCTCCATATTGGAACAATAAACCTGTCCCACCCGTGATTGTTAGGTATAGGGAGCTTAAAAACCTCTCTGCACCTATCAGTCAACACCCTAATCTCCCGGTTTTTTCTTCCGCATATGAGGTTATCCACTTTAAGCCAAAGCTAGTTCTGAGGTTGGGCATCTCAAAATCATCGGTGGACGCCAGGCGTGATTTTGGACGCGCGTTGAGCAATTACTGGAACGGCTGGAATATGTTTTACACGGATGCATCCAAATTGTCCCGAAACGGATGCACAGGAGTGGCAGCATATTACCAGAATTCAAGAATTGCTCTCCTCTCTAAATATCCTCCTGAAGCCTCTGTTTTCACTGGGGAATGTATTGGCATTCTGGAGTCCATCAAATTTATCAAATCGCACAACCTCAGTAACTCAGTTATCTTCTCAGATTCTCGAAGTAGCCTACAAGCGCTCGGTCAAGACCAGCTTTACTCCCGAACGCATAGTAGTATAATAATGCAAATAAAAAGTCTGCTTTTCTCCTGTCAAAAAGACGGATTAAATATTGAGATTGCATGGATTCCTGGCCACTCTGGTATATGTGGTAACGAGTGTGCTGACAGATTGGCAAAGTTTGCGGCCGTGAATAACGTTGAACGTCACCACTACATTGTGTATGGGTATGACATACGCGCGGATACCAAACTTAAGCTCTTCGACTCGTGGGCTGCAGTGTGGGTGGACTCCTCTAGACGAAAAGGAGCTTATTACGCAAGCATCCAGTCCGACATACAGCGGAAACCTTGGTTTTTCAAGCATAAGAAGCTCCCCAGAGATGCTGTTTCGTCTTTGTGCAGACTCAGGCTCGGTCACTGTTCTAGCCCGGTATTCCTCGCCAAGATCCGCGTGCGTGACAGCTCGCTGTGCGAATGTGGTCTTGATGAGGGAACCCTAGACCACACATTTTTCTCTTGCCCTCTAAATTCCCAATCCTTCGATCTATATGGAAACCTTCCCAAAATCCAAATCCCTCTTCCAATCAACTTCCACTCCCTCCTAACAAATTTTTCTCCCAAATTAATCAAGTGCTTGTCCAAATTTATAAAAGAAAATAGTATTAAAATATAACGGTGTGTAATCATGTAAATATTGTGTTATGATTGTTTCTATTTAATTATTTATCTGGTGTTAGGTAATAATATTATAATTTTAGGTCTATTGACGGTATATGTTTACTAACCCAATTGTTTTTGTCCTTTTCAGCTACTAACAACTAAAAGCTACCGCAAAGTTAAAAGTCGACGGTGCATTAATCTGCCGTCACCACATACATCAGCAGTGTAGACGAGTTCAAAAGGTCCCTACAAGTACACCTGGTATCAAAATGTTACTACTCCATCAAGGAATTTTTGGATGAAAGATGACTGCCTGCTGGATCCGATTTGCATTGGTGGCATTTGTTTTGATTTATATAGGAACAACGAAATTATCAGTAAAACTTTTAGTATGTTGTACCCACTGACTAGGTAATATGACTTAAAAAAAAAATGTACTGTTTCACGTTCATTTTGACATCCGCTAATGATTAATAAGTATTTAAAATTTTCATCAAGGACATTATCTTTATTTTTATATACATTCGTGACTATTGTAATAATTTATTCGAATGAAATTAATATTAATGACGTTATTAAATTAAATACTTAAATGTTTAACCTAATTTGTATGTGACATATCACAAAACATAGATGGTCAATATTATACCATGAAATGTAACATCCCATTGTACCTATGTTTACAAATAAATATTTTCATTTTCATTTTCATTTTCATTTTCATTTTCCACTCGACACTGGCAGTATAGTCGACAACACCGTGTTGGAGACTCAGTTGCCAAAGGAAAAAAAAAAAAAAAAAAATTAAATACAAATTTTATTAGTTACTATCATTCATCCATCTCTTTTGCAGAATTTAATTTAGTAAATGTCTTTGTTGTATATTTTGGTTAATGCTGTAAGAATATTTTAAGTGTGGGAAAGCCATGCTTCGGCACGAATGAAAATCAATCAAAAAATAATCAATCTGTAAATTATCTGTAAGGCACGATTTGTACCAAAACTCTGGCAACTCTGTTGTCATACCGACCGGAGCGAGCTACCAGTCACGCACGAACATAGTTTTGTTATCGGACGATATATGAATTATCTTTCTATAAAGCGTTCGGTCGTTACGTATAGGTACCTACATGGGTACGTTTTATGAATATACATGAAGATTGAAGTTAATTTTTTTGTAAGGAGTAAGAATTCTAATTTCAAATTCATTTTATTAACCAACTTCAAAAAAAGGAAGAGGTTCTCAATTCGACCGTATATATGCTTTTTTATGTTTGTTCGCCGATAACTCCGTTATTTATGAACCGATTTTGATAATTATCTTTTTGTTGGAAAGGAGATAGTCCCAGAATGGTCCCATGTTAAATAAATCAGGATCTGATGATGGAAATGGCACCGACTTCTAACCTATCAGTGGGTGTGTAAGCTATAAACGTATGACCAATAATAGTTATTTATTTTCCATTTTGGTTTTTTTAACGTGCATTTTTTTTAAATGACAATGCCAGATCCTGACCCAGTCATAATATCATTTACAAAAAAAGTAAATTGATGAAAATAATTTTGAAGAATAAGGAACCTTTTCACAATAAATCTTTTTATTTTTAAACTTGCGGTTTGCAATCTAATAAAAAAAGAAGTTCAATACCGGAAATACTTTTTTGCAATGTGTCTTCAATATTGTCTAATGACTATTTGCGTTACATCATAGGCATCGCTTGTACGAAACTATGAAGATAAAAAAAGTAAGTAACTGTAAAAAACATATCATTATACATAAAATATTATTTCAGAAGGCAGTCGTACTTTCGAACACTCGGCCAATGAGGCAATTATTTATTGATTAGTGTTAAATTTTTAACGCATTTCATAAATACTTATTATTTTGAGTGCGCCACTACCATGGTTTAGAAGGATGTTAAGACGTTATTCTAAGACATAAAATAAAATGATTTCATGAAATATTTTAACGGAAATCTCAATAGCGAGCGATCAAAATACTGTTTGTTCCAAGTCGACAACGTATTGGCGATGCCTCTTAATAGAGGCATTATCTACGCTAATGCGTAGCTCTTAATTATGTGCAATAAAACAAAATCTATACAATAACAAAAAATCCTTTATTCACATAGCTAAAAAACGAAATAAAATTACAATAACAAACTCAACAATGCTTGTACAACCATAACAACAAGCTGCAACAATCCTGGCAACAACGCGCCGCCGATGCCTGTCAAAACGTCATCTGTCAAATCGGTGACAGATGAAATCAGTGTTGTCAGCAATCCTTGCAAATTTACAATATTTGCGGGAGGCGTGTTTGGACTCGCTCCAATGGCGTATTCAGGTAGAGATCGTAAGAAATTAACAATTGCTAGGGCTTGGGAGTATAGCTTGAGTAATGACGTTTCTAAGGCACTTAGGTCAACGGGAATCATGCAACTTATGTTCGCTGGGAGGGTGTCGAAGATTGAGAGGAGGGAGAGTAGTAGATTGTACACGTTGTTCAGTAAAGGCAGCAGTATGTTTACTAGTGGATATACTGCTGGCAGTTGCACGCCTGTCGCTGTTGTCGGTTGCTGTAAAAAAAAGTTATGTCTCTGTAACAAAACTTGTGTGATAAAAGGCACATATGTCTGTTTCCACCCTTATCCTCCCCGCGGTAGTCGTAAGGATTAGGGAGATTGTGCAGCAAAAATCTTGGATTGGCCAGGGGGCTTACTCTTGAATCCAATTCCGATCGATTGACATTGGTATTGTGAAATTTCGTACTCTTGAGTTGCAACACTAGCGCCCATTGCATCCGTATTGCGTGGATATTGAATGAACTAAATGGTATTGAGTTTGGTTTTATACTCCGTACTCTCAATGCTGTTTTAACAGCTACGGTAGGAGTTGTATAGTTTTGACATTGAATAATTATTGAGATTTTATTGGATTGAAATTGCATTGACATTGAGATTGGTTTCAAGAGTAAGCACCATGATCCGTTTAAAATAACGATGATCTCCAATTAATCTCAATAAAAAAAAATGACCAACTTGGTCATCAAAATCAATTAATGAAAGTGTGATTATATTATTGTATTGAATAATCGAAATAATATATTTTTTGAGGAAGACAAGTAGGTACTTAATTAAAGAAAGAAATAGCCTCTTTTAGCCTGACTAACCTACATGGGACTAGTAATATGACGGGTAAAGTAGGTGTTATATTATTATGTACACCTCTGCTTACTCCTTCGGATATTAACAGTTGCGATAAGTAATGTAATATTAGGTATATTAAAATTATATTTTCTTACCGAACCCAACACAGCAGCAAAACACACAAGCAAGACAACTAGACAAATCTTCGACATTGTAAACAAATCAATAGTTTCCTTGTACCTAAACAATATTTACTATGTTTTTAAAACTACAATAACACTGTTATATACTATATTTGTTACTTAACCTCATTTTTATGTACAAATACATAATGATAATAAATATAATCGTTTGTATGTTTATCGTTATAACTATTACTAAATGTAAAGCAATTTATTTTGCGTAATTTTCGCTTTTACATAGTTATTGTGTTTCTATGTGAATTTACATAATTTTTTTTTTGGGTCAAGCCCGCCACAAGCTCCCAAAGCCGCTGCAACTCCTGTAAGCCAGGACCTACAGGAGATACAACCATGAAAACACCGGAACACTGAAGTCCGGCGCGTCCCAGAAAAGTGAGTAAGTGAGTCTTGGTTCCCGCAACGAAGTGAATCAGAATATATTATAAGAGGAGAAGAAGAAAAAACTATGGTTTCCACTTCCCTCGGTGAATGACTGCAGAAGACAGAATGAATTAAGCCTAAAGGCACAAAGAAGAGACTGTACAACTGGGTGAAGCACCACGGAAATTTGACTAAAAACTAAGTGGGTCCTATGTGTAAGCTGTTATACTTGCTTCCAATAATAGTAGTAGGTATGGCAAAAACGCCTAAACGCACGGAAATTCGTTCTAGATTCCACAAGGTCCGTCCGCAGCTACACCTGACGAAACAATTAAATTACATAATATGTTAATTATATCTTTCGGTTATTAGAGGCTTTAAGAGATCAAATATTACAACGTTCGTTGCTCTGATTCGTTGGTTCATTGGAACCGGCCAATCAGAGACCTTAGTACGAATTTGTTTTACGTTTAAAGTAATCTTTAAGTGTGGGAGAGCCATGCTTCGGCACGAATGGGTCTGCTCGACCGGAGTGATACCACTGCCTCATAGAAAACCGACGTGAAGCAACGCTTGCGTTGCGTTTCGTCGTGTGAGTGAGGTTACCGGAGGCCCAATTACCCTCCTCTTCCCCAATCTCCCCAATCCCTGAATCCCCGACGATCCTCAAACTCCTAATTCCCAAAAGGCCGATCACGCACTTGTAACGCCCCTGGTATTCCAGGTGTCCATGGGCGACGCCGATTGCTTACCATCAGGTGATCCATCTGCTAGTTAACCGTCTTATGCCATAAAAAAAAATCGTAACGAGTACGCGTTCGCCGCTCTGATTGGTTGGTTCATTGGCGCCGGCCAATCAGATTGCCAAACGCGTACTCGTTTCGAATACTTTAAACGTAAATCAAACTCGTTCTATGGCCTCTGAGCGAAGAACGCTGACGTTTCGATGGTAAAAACACAAGCAGCTGTAGCCAAATGCCACTTAGCGCTTGTCTACATGTAGAATAGAAAACCAAATTATATGGAATTGACGTAAATTTTGACACTTGTCAGTGTCATCCCCATACATTTTGATAGAGAGAGATAGAGAGTAGAATAATAAATGTATGGGGATGACACTTACAAGTGTCACAATTTAGGTACGTCAATCCCATATAATTTGGTTTTCTATTCTACATGTAGACAAGCGTTAAATGGCATTTGGCTACAGCTGCTGGAGACAGACAGGATATTTTTTATCTAAGTAATCCTTTTTATACTTCTTACCGAAAATCACGAACGGGAACGGGGAAAAAACAGGATTGCGCATACGATGTCACGGGCAGAAGCTAGTCTATAATATGCATTTTTTTTAAGGGGGGAATATCATCGAATGACTGCACCCGCCTGGGTGAAGCGGGAGGGAGTGTCAGACTCTTACTGACTAAAAACCACGCCGTTCCTTCTCCTGCACGTCGAGCCGGAGCCCCGGTTACCCGTTAGGTTCTCCGCGACAGTCTATAATAGAGGTAATGTATTAGCAACATTAGTTTGTAGGTGACAAAAAACCATGAACTTTCAATAAAAGGAATTACCAAAAAGGTGCGGAGGGTTTAATAGGAAAATGGAAGCTTCAAATAACGAAATGTGTTTTTGACGACAGATCATTTAGGGAGCCGCCTAATGTCGGTCAGTTACCTCTGAAGGCCGTGGAAGAACCATTAATTATATGGCAAAGGTCATTGCATTATTGTATATCTTTATCACTACATAGTACCTATAAAACAAAGTCGCTATCCGCCGTCTGTCTGTCCCTATGTATGCTTAGATCTTTGAAACTACGCAACGGATTTTGATGCGGTTTTTTAATAGATAGATTGATTCTTAAGGAATGTTTATATGTATAGTACATGCATATTGCACCCGTGCGAAGCCGGGGCGGCGCGGTTTGTGTGATTACGTGATTGTGTGTATGTCTTTCTCTCGCAATCACGTCAGAACGGCTGAAGGGATCGGAATGTAATTTGGAATAGGGCTAGAGTATAATCTGGTATTATTGTCTGGAATACCACATAGGCTACATTTTATCATACTGGAACGCGGGTGAAACCGTTGATAGAATTTAGTTATAATATATGTCAAAGGTCACTGCAGTGCCGGCGTTAGGGGGGGCGTGATGGGGCGATGGCTCAGAGCGACAAATTCTGGGGGGCGCCAAGGTCTGAAGTTGGAGTCTCTTGCCTCACCTGGTGCAAACCCTCAGAACTGTGCTCTACGCTCTGTGCATATTTTTTATTGAGATTTTTTAACTGGATTTATTGAGGATTTGTGGTCCGCGTCGTTAGCTCTGGGAAGCGCTTTTTTTATGGCATAAGCTGGTAAACGAGCAGACGGATCACCTGATGGTAAGTAATCGGCGTCGCCGATGGACACCTGGAACACCAGAGGCGTTACAAGTGCGTCACCGGCTTTTTGGGGATTAGGAGTTTGAGGATCGTTGGGGATTAAGGGATTGGGGAGATTGGGGAAGGGGAAGGTAATTGGGCCTCCAGTAACCTCACTCACACGACGAAACACAACGCAAGCGTTGCTTCAACGCGTAGCAATGCTAAAGGAAAGATGAAATTCTTAATATAATAAACTAACACTTGATATTGCTTCCCTCACGTGGGCGCGACAATATTTTCGCCCGGGGTGTCAGTGGCCCTTAAGTCGGCACTGGGTCACTGGGTGACTGTCTTTTAATCATAATTATTTTGTTCAGGTATTTGCGAATGAGTTTTTAAGCACATTTTGTTGTTTTCTGATCCATGTGGGATGGGGTCTCGTTCTTGTAGGATTATAGGAACAAAACGTAGTAGTAGGACAAATGACGGTGTGAGTGTTTTGTATTGTATTTATTTCGCGTCTTTCGGCGGAGTGCCGCGATCGGACCAACCTTTTTTCTTCTTTTTTTTAACATGACATCACACCTTTTATTCCCGAAGGGGTAGGCAGAGTTGCACATTATGGCACTTAATGCCACTATAAAATGTAACACCCACTTTTCACTATTTGTGTAATAGGGGGTGAGCGTATTGCCATATACCGGGCACAATTCCAGCCTCCGTGCTACTACTGAGATTTTTAAAAACCCAGTAATACTTTGCCCGACCCGGGAATCGAACCCAAGACCCCTTGCTCGGCAGTCGCACTTGCGACTATTCTTATTTTTCTTTTTAAAAAAAGTTGCCCCGCACTAGGATTTCCTCCCGTGTCGTGAGTGCGTTTACAAACATACAAGTTCACATACACATGACACCCAGACCCGGAACAACAATTTGTGGATCACACAAAGAGTTGTTCCGTGCGGGGATCGAACCCGCGACACGTTGCACGGCAGCCAGTTGCCCAACCGTGCAGTCGAACTTATTATGGGAGGCGCCACTGACGCGAGCAATTCGCACGCTCCTAATTTCTAATGAAACCGATCTAAGTTGTTGTACTCTGGGTGAATTGACAACATCTAATATGACGTTTCGTTGCTTGAACTTGATATAATTTGCTGAACATGCAAAAATATTCAACATTTCATTCGTAACTACATTACTAAATATTCATTATTTTTAATAACATTACATTATTTATTTACTGTCAATACATTATAACAACACAGTTACGTAACAATAACCTTGATTTCCAACTTGTAATTGTTATATAACATACTATCGTATGCATCATCAAATTTTTTACATTGTTAATTGATTTATTGACATCTGAAATTTGATTATTATTGTTCTATTGACATTGTAATTCATTCATTGAAGCCTAAAATTTTGTTTTTGACATTTTTAATTTAATAACTCTGGATTTCAATTTGAGAATTTAATTTATTAATTATTTCAATTTCTCCGCTTTTTCAATTATTGATATTCAACAACATTGTAGTTTATTTTTTTTTTGTTTTGAATTGGAGTCATAATTGATTATTGGAAATTGTAACTTAGTTTGTCTTGTTTTGATTTGGAATCATTAGCAAGGGTTGTGTTTTGATTGTTTGTTGTAAATTAGAATCATTTTTGAAAATTGTGATTTAGTTTTGTTAAAGTATTTGCATGCCAAATTTAAAGGCGAGATATGATGAACTAATGTTATGTCATAAAATCTGTAAACCACCAAATTTCAGGCAAATAAATGAATCTATCTAATCTATCTATCTAAAACAGAATCAGCAGAATTGCGTTTGTATCCAACTTATCTTACTTACATTGTAAATGTAAAATTTTATGAGTTTTTGTGTTTCTGTGTATCTATGTTCCGCAATCACATCAAAACGGCTGAAGGGATCGGAATGAAATTTGAAACAGAGATAGATTATGGTCTGGACTAACACTTAGGCTACTTTTTCCTGCGGAACCGTGGGCGAAGCTGCAGGCAGAAGCTAGTATGTGCTATATTAGATGTATGGGTGCCGTGGGTGCGTACGTCAGCTGAATTATATCAATACAATGGTATATACCATTACACAGATCTGAATGGAAGTCTATTGCATGGAATAAAAGAGATGAGTGTAAGAGAGCCAGGCTTCGGCACGAATGGGCTGGCTCGACCGGAGTGATACCACGGCCCTACAAAATATTCGTTGCGGGACCCGAGACTATATAGTTATTCATGTCCCTGGGACGCGTCAGACTTCAGTGTTCCGGTGTTTCCATTGTTGTATCTACCGTAAATTCTGGCTTATGGAAATTGCAGCGGTTTTGGGATGTTGTGGAGGACTTGTCCCATTAAAAAGGCCTTTTGGGCTCATAACAATAAGAATGAAACTGAAATCTGGTCATTGCGTAGCGCCGCCATGTCATATTAAAATGATAAGAACCTACCAATGTATGTAACATATAAAAAATTATAAAATAATTAAGTAACAATAATTGCACATAGCATTTGTGTTTTGATAACAGACTGTTTATAAGGACAAAATAATTATGGATAGACAAACATTATTGAATATTAATTTTATTTGTGTAGACGTTCAAAATGCGTGCATCTCTGATTGTTTTTGCGTTGTCTGCAGCTGTTCTGGTTAGTATATAACCCCTTTATTCTTTTTCTATTGTTTAAAGTTATTGATGATCAATTAATGTAGCTTACACTTGCTTTTTAAGGTGAATAAGCGTTGTTAAAACCTAAAATCTTTAAAGGACGTGCAACGTGTATTTTTATATTTTAATGCCCACTTTTAGCCATATATACTTATAACACAATCAATGTTTTATGTCTCCTATTACATGGGACTCATGACATAAATAATGGAAAGTGGGTGTTACACTGAAGAGAGGCATAATGTGCACCTCTGATTACTCCTTCGGGGATAAAAGACGTGATGTTATGACGTTATGTAAACTTTGAATACCTACTTTTTTCGTGACTTGGACAACTTTCATTTCAGATCGGTCAAAGCGAAGCAATGATACCAGCGTACTCAGTCACCGCTCTCCGACTAGCCTTCGACGAAATATCAACCGTATTACCCATCGCCAACCAACTGGCATGTCTTCTAATACCATTCCTAATCAACTTGATAAACAATCTCAACAATCTGTCAAATATAGTTCAAAATTTGACACCTGCGTTGTTGCCATACTTCGGATGCACTTTACCCCTGTTGTATGCGACGTTGACAGATTTAGCATCTGTCCTTTTCTTGTACATCAGTGTTTTGATATCGCTGTTCCGCTCTAACGTTTTAGCTGCTCCGGGACTTTTGTTAGGGTTAGTTTCACAAGTGCTCAATTTAGTGTTGAACCTGCTCAGCGGGTTGACGGATGGAAGTGGGTTGTTGAGCTCACTTATAAAATTGATTACAAGTATCGTTGTTGAGTTGGAGAAGTTGTTGGTCTAATTGTATTTGTTTGTTGTTTTACTGTGTTAAATAAATGTTTGTTTGATAATCTTTACCTTGTTTTCTTTAATACGATTTCTTTTGACTCTGAGATCACAGTTATAAGTGACTAGCGTTAACAGGATATTTGATTTCAATAGTTGTTTTTTTTTTGTCAGAGGTCAAGACATAACATAAATAGCTTGGCATGGCATGGCATAGCAAAACATAGCATGGCATAGCATAGCATAGCATAGCATAGCATGGCATGGCATAGCACAGCATGACATAGCATAGCATAGCATAGCATGGCATGGCATTGCGTGACATTTCATGGTATTGTATGGCGTTGCATGGCATTGCGTTACGTTCCTTGACATTGCATGGTATTGCATTGCCTGGCATTACTTGGCATTTCATGGCATTGCATGGCGTTGCATCGCATTAGATGGCGTTGCTTGTCGTAGTATGGCACGGCACGGCACGGAACGGCACGGCATGGCATGGCATGGCATGGCATGTCTTTGGAAGAGGCGAGAGCGAGTGTCAGATTTAACCACACCGCGTCTGTGCGTAGATTGGCCGAGTTTATGCAACGAGTCATTTGAGTGGAGAGCGGCGAGCGTTCAGTTCAGTCATACGCAAAATATTACGAAAAATACTACTTCTTTTACGTAATATTACTTTTTTACGCTCTCGATGAGTCTTTCATCCATTTTTCAAAACTATTCGCACGTACGTAACAGTATCGAGCGAGTTAAGCGTTCTGATTGGTTGGTTCACTTGAGCCGGCCAATCAGAGCGCCGAACGCGCTCGATGCTATTATGTTGCGAATGCAATAGTTATTATTCGTGCTTGGCACTCTGGTAAAATTTCAGCGGTATACTATACTATCCCAATATCCCACACCCCCGCCCCGCTACGTCGCACCTCTACCACGCGTCGCTTCCGAAAATGAAGTTTTAAACTAACTAGCTCGCAAATCCTTTTCCACTAAAGCGTAGCGGAGATTTCATGCAACCCTATTGGTTAATATTTCTTCGTTTGTCCGCTCCGTTGCCCCTCTCCGCGTCAATGGACAGGCAGCCTTATACTGGTTAACATGTACAAAGTATGGATGAAAGTAGAGTAACGAAAGATGTATACAGATGAATGGGGCCGTCGTCGTCGGTAGAGGGTGCCCTAGACGGATATACTGACCAGATTGGCGATATGTTAAAGAAGGGTCAAATTAAAAGTACCCTTTACCGACGAGCATGCATGAAAAGATTGATGATTGTTGATGAAGCGAAAGAGGTATGTAGGAATAGTAGTAATTGGCGTTCCATAGTCTCTGCCTACCCCTATGGGAGACAGGAGTAAAGTTAAATATGTAGATATAACGTCAATGCAGGCTGTAAGTTGATTTTTAATTTTCATACCCTGTCAACATCCCAATTCCATTGTAACATCTATAATACCACGGGAAGAGTAATTAGATACGGGAAGAGTAATTAGATTTTTTTAATAATTTTATACATTAATTCTCCACGGACTCTTGGTCCGTGCCCTTGTCATACAATTTTTTTTTACAATACGTTTAATCAATATTTATAATTATCTATGTTACACACTACAATTAACCACATCTGTAATTATTACTAAAGGAATAAATTGTATAATAATTAGCTAGGATTATCCATTTACATCTATTTTCGACGGCTGTATGAAATCAGCCCACCAACACGGTGGGAGAGCCGACCTGACCCAGCAGAAGGCACCGTTCACGAGTACGACGTGTGTGTCAGCAATTGGTCCGGTCAACCTTTTTATTGGGAACGGAACAACCCAACACATAGCGCCACCGACTGTAGGACATTTATGTGTGCATGACGCCTTAGCCCTTGCTATGTTGGCTGATTCCAATAGAGCCTACAATTAAAAAAAAACATTGCTTCACCTGATTAAACTTGCATCATAGTGTATCTATCTGGTCATATAAAAACACCAGTCAAAGACATTTACGTTTTATTAAGACATATTACGTAAATAATATCGAGTAACAGAATAGATAAGGTCGTGCCTAATCGATTAATCATATCGATGCTGCCTCTCGGTATCGATAACAATCGATTCAAAATGTTTTAAAAAGACTTCTAATTTTGGTAAATCACGTATTTGTTGGAAAGAGTTTCTGGGTACCTATATCACAGTGTTTTTTTTTTATTTTATTTTTTTTAAACTGTCATTTAATTTTTGTCTGTCAGATGAGTTCATCATAGACTCGTATGACTTTTAAATTGTTGTACTTTTTTTAACCTGTGTGTTTGTGGATAATGTATGTTAGAAAGGGACAATGGTTTTAAGTATAGTGCTGTCCTTATCATTCGTCGTGTTGGTATGTATTTATTTTAATTTTATTTTTCAGAGTCTAATATCTATTATTTTACTGTTATTTTTTTTGTCTATTGAGCAAGGTATCTTGGGTTCGGTTCTCGGTTGTGATAATTGCCTGTTATTACGATTATGTTCCTTTTCTCTTTTTTTTAATGCCCCACGCGAGGTTTTTCTGTGTTCTGGGTACGTTTACAAATACAAGTTGACACATAACACAGACCCGGACCAACAATTTGTGGATCACACAAAAAGTTGGTCCGAGCGGGAATCGAACCTGCTACCGGTTACCCAACCATGACGCCAACCGTGCATTTCGTTTCAAACTTTGTATTTAGGTACTTACATAATATGACTGAGAATTTCCAAAGAGCTTAGAATCATCGACCCAGTATTCGTTACTAAGACCCCTTGCTTCGCAATTTCACTGTTAGAGCTATAAGCCAGTTATTCAAAGAAAAGTGTATCGTATCGAAAAAAAAAATCGTGTGTAGCGTCATCGCCATCTAGTTTAATTTTCAAACACTTGAACTATTTTTTTATGTAAGTATTACTATAACGTGCAATGGAAGATAATAAGATATCCAGCCAATTTTGCTGGCCACTGTAGCTATTTCACACAATATTTATACATTTTTTATGGGATAAGCTGGTAAACGTGGACGGATCATCTGATGGTAAGCAATCGGCGTCGCCCATGAACACCTGGAACACCAGCGGTGTTACAAGTGCGGCCTTTTGGCGATTAGGAATTTGACGATTATGGGGGATTCAAGGCAAGGGTAATTTGGCCTTCGGTAACCTCACTCATACGACGAAATACAATGCAAGCGCTGTTTTACGTCGGTTTTATGTGAGGCCGTGGTATCACTCCGGTCGAGCCGGCCCATTCGTGCCAAACCGTGGCTCTCCCATATTTTACTACTTACCCTTTATCACTACAATACAAAGCATATACTTCTAACAATATTTCCAAAAGTAATTCTTATTCTATACATTTTCGCAATACAAATATGATAATATAATAATCAATCATGTTTTTTTTCTAGGTATCATCCAACAACGGCTTCCAACCGCACGAGGTATCAAACTACCAAAATATATACACAACCCTCCCAGCCAACATACCAGCCGAAAACAACCCATATTTCCAAATAAATACAGCCCAAAACCCGATAACGCAAGATAACTTACAACCTTTCAACATTAGACAGATTTTATTGAACAGAATCCTATCAAGCCCATCCTTGCAGACGATTTTCGAACATAACTCAAAGGGATATGGTACAAATTCCATTGATTGTATCAATAATCCGATTGAAACATTACTGAGAAATAATTACGAAGCTTCGACTACAGATTATGGACGTTTGAATAATGATGTTAATGCTAATATTAATAGGAATAAAGATAATGAATCTAACATAGAAACTGAAGGAAAACGTAGAAAACATAAAAGGAGAAAGAATTCTAAATCTAAAAGAAAACCAGACGTGAATATAAATAATCATAATCATAATGACACAGAAGATAATAACAAAGAAACCAGCAAAAGATCAAAAAAGCGCTCTAAAAGACCTAAACAAGATTCTCCTAAAGAAAACCAAGCTGATAACAATGAGGATTTAGAGAAAAAGAACACTAATAGACCTAAAAAACGGAAAAACAAAGATAATGAAACAACTACTCAAGACGTTACTACTGAAAACCCTAAACCGAGAAGAAGGCATAAGAAGAAACCTAAATCAGACGCAAATGCTACAGACACAGCGAATTTGGAACAACAGTTACCACAATTAAGAGTAATCAACGATGAGCTAAACTTATCCAGTCTCTGCGAAGGTATTACTGAAGAATGCAGGCTACCAAGGAACTTGAAACAAGAAAATATCGATATACAAAAGCCTGTGACAAATGTAGTTGATAATTTCCCAAATGGTTTTAGTTTCAAAACTTTCCAACATCTATATAATAACCCATCTATGACCAATTTCTTAGCAAATTATGAGAATATTTATAAACACATGCTAAACGCTAATAATCCTACAAATGAGCCTCGAAATGTGAGTAAGAAAAAGCCGAAAAACACTAGAAAAACTCAAAGAAAAACCACTGTTAACAATAAAAATTCAACTGTAACTGCTAATGATAAAATAACTCCACCAAGTCCCGTTAACTCTAATATAAATGAAACTTCGGAAAGCCCGTCACAAATTAACGATATAACTCAAGCAAATAACATCTCAACTACTGAACCCGTAAGCTTAAATTTAATTGATACACCAATGGATGATAAAGCGAAAATACCAGACAAAGATTTTATAGATACAGAAACTAAAGATTCAGAAAAAGATGAACCATTTCTTAATTACTATGACGGTTACATAGACGATTATTACCCAATTTTTACTGATAATGCAGCTTACACAGCTAATAACAAAGCAGTGTACGTCCAACATTTGGGTGACACTAAATACTATTACACTATAGATAAGATCAATCCAGAAGGATTTGGATTACCTGGACACTTCACAAAAGAATATAATAATAACAAAAAGTACGATGACGTAGAAAATATACGCCCTAAAGAAGATATAGTACAATTCCGTACTCCTCCACTGCTAGAAGCACCAGATTTTGAAACAAGAAAAGTAGAAATAGCTGAAGTGAGCCCTGAAGCTTATTATAATAGAGATGACAATCCAAAAACTTCCACATATTCTCCGGCGAAACACACAGAAGTAAAGAAGAATGGTTTGAATACAGCAGAAGATAAAAATATTGAAACATTGTTCGCGAAATCTAAAGTTGCTAAATACGGGACTGCTTATAAACCAGAAGAAAATGAACATGAACAATCTTCTGAAGAGGCGAATGAGGTGAAAGAAGAATTAAAGGAAGACAGTTTTAAAGATGGCGGAACGACTTATGTTATAGCTAAAAGTTTGGGTTATAGGTACTGAGCCATTTTGGTAAAGGAATGACGAAACACAGCGATCATATACGATTCAACGGTAACCCTTTTTTTGCTCACCACAAGACGCAAATCTAGGAAGAACCTTTGCTGTCTAATCAGAGCAGCTGTCAATTATTGAATGTCTAATGATGTGACCCTAGCTAATTTCCTATTAGACTTAGAACTAGGGGTTTACACTAACGAAATTTGGTAAGCAAATAGGTAAGTATACAATAGGCCCCATTAAGATACCTCCTCCTATTATTCAAGTCGTTCTAAGAAATTAAATTGGTTATCTGTTTTTGACACAACAGTTTATTCATGTTGAACATGTCGATACTCCTTAAATATAAAACGACAAAAAAAAAAACGTAGTGTATTGTAGTACCAATACCTGCGTACTTGAATACAAATTCTGCCTACCATGTCGACTAATACGAAGTGTGATATATCAAATTATATGAAATAAGGATGTGATGTTATATTTAAGTTATTTATTTTATTAAAATTAAAAGTTTTTAATTTGAAAAAGTTATATTTTTTTTATTTTCCTTAATAAAATCAAACAAACTACTAATCTAGTGGGTAACTGCTGTGTTTAGCCGTTTGGGGTCGAAACACTTGGGCCATGGGATCGTATATGGCAATAGGCTCACCCCCTATTACATATACTCATAACATAAATAGTCAAAAGTGGGTGTTACATTGTACAGCGGCAGAGCCTTAATGTGCACCTCTGCCTACTCCTTTGGGAAATAAACGGTAGATAATATTAGGTGATAATAATATTATGTTTAGGAAAGTAATCAATCTCTTGCCAAAGTTATTCTTACTGATAGTTTATGATAAGTATAAGACATACGTGCGTTAGAAACAACCGTGAACGCCGCTCCGCAAGTTTATTTTTTTTTTTAGTCAGGGGAAGCTGATAAAATCGTCCTATAGATGTCTTCTCGAGAAGTCACTGACGGAAAGAAAGAAAAATTTATTCGTCAGAATGTAGTTACAATCGGTGTTTTATCTTAATTAATGTCTCATACATTCTACCGAATCGGTGTACAAATATTACACTTACTACGTATATATGTATGTACTATTAGTTTTTTTTATATATAATATTATAGATTATATTATAGACTACCTCGTTGGCCGAGTAGTCGCAAGTGCGACTGCCGGGCAAGGGGTCTCGGGTTCGATTCCCGGGTCGGGCAAAGTATTACTGGGTTTTTTAAAGTTCTCAGTAGTAGCACGGAGTCTGGAAATGTGCCCGGTATATGGCAATAGGCTCACCCCCTATTACATGGGACTCATAACAACTAGTGAAAAGTGGGTGTTACATTGTACTGTGGTAGAATGTGCACCTCTGCCTACCCCTTCGGGGATAAAAGGCGTGATGTTATGTATGTTATGTATGTAATATTATAGATTAATTCTCCACGGACTCTAGGTCCGTGCCCTTGTCATACAGTTTTTTTTTATTATAATACATCTAGTCAATTTTTATAAAGTAAAGAGGGAACCTAGTTACACACTACAATTAACTACATCTATAATTATTACCAAAAGGTTGTATTGTGTATTTATGTACTATTTCACAACAATGTTTTTGCAATTTTTGTCATCGAGAAAATCTTTAGTTGAGTAGCAGCACTTATTTAACAGAATATACCTCTATAATAAAATACAAGACGGTAAATTAAGATTTTTTAGGTCATTTGGAAGCCTATTATAGATTTTGATAGCCATACAGTATGGATTTTGACTGTATGTATAGTGTAGTGCGTTGACTCGGTACAGATAATTTGTGAGGGAATCTACTATTTCTATTAGTTACACTATTTGTCTTAGTAAAGGTATTTAGGTTTTGTATAAAAAAATGGAGACCTCGAGTATATAGAGACAGGGTAATGGCAGGATACGATGTTTTTTAAATAAGGGAATGCAGCTGTCTAGGTAGTAGGAAGTCCTGTTAGATGGTGTTTAGTCAGTAAAGGTCTAACACTCCCCGTCGACTAACCCAAGGCGGGAGAAGTCATTAGATGATTTTCCCTCTTCATATATATATATATAACTGTTCAGCAACACAACACAATCCCGTATATTCCAACACTGTATTTTAATGTTCCTACTTGGTACAAAGTTATAAGTTATAATCTGTTTTATTCCCTCCGGCCTGTTATCACAAGTATACAGTTTATTAGACTATAGTTTATTGTTTATTTTGTTTGGGAATAGTTATCAGTTTTTGTATAATATTATGGTAAGTGTTTTGTCGGGGTGGGCCGGAGGTATAATATAATACGCCCGCTTCTCATGGGCTGGGGCCGGGCGCTGGGCGCGGCTCGAAACCGATCAACGGCAAATACCAAAGTGACTATATCCGAGTTATATGTACTTTCTAAAATTATCTAGACACCACTGACAAACGGTGACAAACGGTGGTTTAACAGTCTCATTGATACATTATCTGGTCCTTTACCTAATCTAGAGGTATATAAATAAAAATGAAATGTTGTTTGTTAGTCTCGCTAAAACTCGAGAACGGCTGAACCGATTTGGCTAATTTTGGTCTTGATAGGTTCTCGGAATTCCAGGGAAGGTTTAAAAGATGAGAAAAATATTTTGTAGGCGGTACGAAGTTTGCCGGGTCAGCTAGTATATATATATATATACGTGAGAACGATGTACCGACAATACAATCTGATCAACGTGAATCTTTTGAACTGCTATCTTTAACCTGCCTGTCAGAAGTAGAAATGATGGTAGACTCCTTCTATGTAGAGAAGGTTCAGGGCTTTTTTTAAGCCGGAAAAATCATCGAATGACTGCTCCCGCCTGGGTGAGGCGGGAGGGAGTGTCAGACTCTTACTGACTAACACTTCACGTCAACCCTAGCCCCGGTAACCCGTTAGGTTCTCCGCGACTCCGAATCGGCATTGGCCCTGTTGGGCCCCATCCGTGGTGGTCTGATGGCTCTTACGGCCGGGTCTGGGTGCTTACGCTTGAAACCAATCTCAATGTCAATGCAATTTCAATCCAATAAAATCTCAATAATTATTCAATGTTAACACTATACAACCACAATCGTAGCTGTTAAAATAGCATTCAAAGTACGGAATATAAAGCCAAACTTAATACCATTTAGTTCATTCAATATCGACGCAATACGGATGCAATGGGCGCTAGTGTTGCGACTCAAGAGTACGAAATTTCACAATACCAATGTCGATCCATCGGAATTGGATTCAAGAGTAAGCCCCCTGGTCTCTGGTTCTGGTCGAACGGGGAACCACCCATGCTCGCTGTCCAACCTGCCTGCCAGAAATAGAAATGATGGTAGACTACTTCTATGTCTATAGTGGAGGTTCAGGGCTAGCAGAGGAATCACGTTAGTTAGTAACATCACGTCATTTTACCTCCAAAGGGGTAGGCATAAGTGCACACTACGGCACCTAATGCCACTGTACAATGTATCACCAACTTCCCACTATTTATGTTATGTGTCCCATGTAATAGTGGGTCAGCCTATTGCCATATACCGGGCACAATTCCAAACTCCGTGCTACTACTGAGACTTGTTTTTAAATCCCAGTAATATTTTGCTCGACCCGGGAATCGAAGCCGAAACCTCTTGCTCGGCAGGCAAATTACAAGTTCTCTAATAAAAATAATAAAACACCACACAATTTCAATCAAAACATATTATTTAATACAATACATATTAGTTATTAACACCAACAGAAAATAAATAAATTAATCAATAAACCCACGGCGCGCAACCGCAAGAATTAATGGGAGAAATTACAGAATTAATCGGGGCTAGCATTGGGTTGACTGGGGCTAACATTGGATTATATTGGGCCATCATTCCATAATCACCCAAACCCAAACCTGGGATAATCACGTCTGGGGACGCAGATGGCAGAGTATTGGATAGTAAATTGCTTACAACAAGGAGCTGTAAAGCATTAGCCAGATTATTAGCTACTGAACTATCCTGGATAATAGTTGTAGCTGGAATAGACACTTGGTTGGGTACGATAGCCTCCACTCCATAAGGTAAGTCGACCATTTGTGGATAATTCTGTCCAATTATGACCTGGTTTTGGAGTAGTGTGTCCGGAACTTGAACGGGCATTGGAAGTATGTTCTGTCCACATCCAGGGACGATGCGGTTCAGGCATTGCGCGGAGATGGCCTGTGAAAATAAGGGCAAATCATTGCTAACAAATCTTTAAAGTTGTTCGTTGAATATTTATTTATTTATTTATTTATTTTACACTTTAATGCACACAAAATATGGTGCATAAGGCGGACTTAATGCCATATGGCATTTTCTCCCAGTCAACCTTTGGGTTAAATGTAAGCTCAGCGAAAATGGGCCTGTGTAATATCCAAAAAAAAAAAACAAAATAAATAACTAATAGTAATAATAAATACTGTATAAAAATATATAATAAACACAAAATATGTACATACATAAATAACTTCATATATATAATTATAATATAATATAAATTGACGAAGATATAAATTAAAGAAGACACGAACTCAGCATTGTAGCGCCTTTAAATAGGCCTCACGAACACTACGTTTAAAAGCCATTTTGTTTGGAGCCGAAAGTCGAATATTCAACGATGATGATGTTTTTTTTTAAAACTTTGCCCCACACTAGGATTTTCTCCTGTGTCGTGGGTGCGTTTACAAATACAAGTTCACATACACATGACACCCAGACCCGGAACAACAATCTGTGGATCACACGAAGAGTTGCTTCGTGTAGGACCCGCACCACATTGCGTGGCAGCCACAGTGTTCAATTGAATTTGAAAAGTTGGTTACTTGTTCACAAAAAAGGTAGAATTGAGATTTTCAAAATTAAAGGCTCTGGGTCGCCTTTATTCGGTCATAAATAGCTTGCAATTATACGCCACTAGTATCACATTTCATAATATGTTCTCTCTTGTAATATAAAGGGGCCACGGAATTCGCTGAGAATCTTAGTTTTGTAATAACTTTCGTGAGACATACTAAATAAATTATTATGTTTTCGGCTTACTCACGTAATAATTCGACGAGGAACTTGACTAGTTTCAGTAGCAGCGCGACAGTTGCCGCGTCGCGGGTCGCGAAATGCTGCTCATGAATATGAGCCTCTAGCATGGCTTAAAACTACTCAAGTTCCTCGTCAAATGGGGTAGACGATTAATTTTTATTTTAATGTCCATCTGGTAGATTATTTAAAAACATTAGACACGTATTTTTTATTTTCTTACGGAAACGAATAGTTTCGAAGATATATTGATTTGAAATGTCGCGTGACGTCACTTCTCAGTACATTTTATACTAAGAAATGACGTTTTAGCCCCCACTCCTAAACTTTGATTCGTTTTATCTAAGTATTGTTTTATTATACAACAAAATAAAAAAATACGTGTCTAATATTTTTTTATTACCTAAGTTACGGACTAATTATATTTTTAATTTTCATACCCTGTCATCATCCCCATTATTACGTGAGTAAGCCGAAAATATAATACTTAATTTATTTAGTTTTGTAATATTAAAACAGTATTATTACTTACATTGGACCAAGCCAACTGAAGGCACACCAAAGCAATGATTTTTCCAGTCATTTTTGATGTTTACAATAACTTCAAGTAATGAATACTATATTATTTTCTCGAAAAAACATACGTTATATACTTAATTATTATCTAAAGTTAGTAATAACTTATCAAGTTATTGATACAAATGGTATTTCGTAAGTAATATTGGATAATCAATATTTCAAATCGGTGATAATGGCCGTGTAGAATACTTTCTTTCACCACTTTTTGCGGTGTCGTAAGAACTGACTATGGGACTACACAATTCGATAAAGACTAGGCAGCATGGCTTTCTGATAAAACCTGAATCCTGATGCAATTAGTGGCACATGAAGGAGAATTCTTCTTTTAAAAAAAAAAACGTTGCCCCACACTAAGATTTTCTCCTGTACCGTGGGTGCGTTTACAAACATACAATATCACATACACATGACACCCAGACCCGAAACAACAATTTGTGGATCACACAAAGAGTTGCTTCGTTCGGGAATGGAACCCGCTACACGTTGCGCGGCAGCCGGTTGCCGAGCCAGCGCACCAATCGTCGCCCAATCTGCCTAGTTGGCACCGGAGACTTATTAAATCTAAACAGCACCCGGAACGATCTCCAGCCACTGTAACTACGAGCCTGCGGAGGTGACAATGAGTAGCTCGCCGCCCGACCAGAACCACACCCGAGCGTACGAGGCGTCGCAGAGCAAATCAGACCACCACAGATGAGACCGGGGCTCCGGCTCGAAGTGCAGGAGTAGGAACGGGGTAGTTTTAGTCAGTAAGAGTCTGACACTCCCTCCCGCCTCACCCAGGCGGGAGAAGTAATGCAATGATTTTCTTCTCTTAAAAAAAAGACAGCACCATAGAGAAGTACCTAATAGGGGCCCCTAATTGGCATCGCCGTCACTGTATGAGAAGTTAGTCACGCGTGTCTCGCGGCACCCCTCAGCAACTTAGCGCCGTAGGTAATTAGAAATACCTTAGGGATAAAACGGCTCTGGTTGGTGTATCCGTTGGACATCTGACTGCTGTGTCACGGCACGGGTTAGATTAGAGCACAATCGTTAGATTTCGGGTCTGGGGGTGATGTGTACGTACTATGAATTTGTAAGTCTCTTTTTTATATTTGATGGGCCGATATATTTATTTATTATGGTCAGCCAACGACTGTTTACACATCATATTACAACAAATCGGTTTACAATATGCATTTGCTAGTGTAACAATCAATTAAAGGCTAACACATCATGCTCAATATTTGACCACTATCTCGCCTGGTGGTAAACGAAGATGCGGTCTACGATGGAGCACGTCGTCCCATAAGCAACCTATTCAATCGGGCCTTGAAGACACCCAGGTTATAACTTCAGGAAACACAGACTCTGGCAAATTCCACTGCTTAGTCGTGCGTGTGGGTGGGACATCTACAACAAATCGGTAATCACACACAAGGTAGAAAGAAGAAAGAAAGAAAAGCCATTTATTTTTGCGCAAAAGTGTGTTTTAAAAACACACATAACATATTTAAAAAATAAAAAAGAAAATAAAAAAAGCTAAAAAATTTTAATGAAGTGAGATCCTGTCCATGGTCCACAGACTTATTATTTTACTGAAATGATAGAATATTTAATATCTAATATTATCTGTGGACCATAAACAAGGAAACACCCTACTTACTTCATATATAATAATAATTTCTAGTTGCATGCATTTATTAAAATTGTTAAATTGGATAAAGGAGTATTAAAAAGGTTTAATTATAATAAAACAATACGAAGCCATTATAAGTACTTGATGCTAGTGTAACCCATTGCCCTAATATTGTGCGTCATGTATGCGTGCGCAAAAACAGGATAATGCTCAGCAATTTCTGCGACTTAAACCTCAAGAGGTTAGCGTCGCAGCGCTGATTTTCAGCACATCTTTGGGTGACGTAATGGCGTCCCGCCAGCTTCACAAATCGCCAGCGAACAAGAATGCAAAACAACAAAACAACGAATGATGTGAGTGCAGACCATGATTCACTTAACTTGGTAAATGTAGTGACGTGAATTGTTGCTGAAAAGGTAAAGGAGAAATGATTTATGTAAAGCGTATAAAAAATTAAATGCGAAACAATCTATTAAATCCTTGGTCTATAAATTATACATATTAGTTTGCGCTACAAAAATGCGAAGTTTATATAGTTACAGTTTTGATGGAATTAGTACTTTAGTGACATCTATGGGTAATTCTCATGTAATTATTATTCTAATGATGATTAGACAAGTACGACCTTCGAAATAGATACATGCTTATATTACGAACGCCATCTATTATAGGGATCTGGCATCTATGGAAGTGAACTTTTTTTTTGGGAGGTAGGTATTTTAATGATGAAAAATTTGAGTATGCGTACTTACATTAATATTTATGCCACCATGTTGGTTGAGTGGCCGCTAGCGAGACTACTGCAGTAGAGGATTTCCGGGTTGAGCACGTTGTACGGTTCTCAGAAATTATTAATAGGGATCTAGTGTTTGGGGTTTGGTGTGATTGGAATAACGCTACTTATTGCCAGATAGATGTAGCAAGTTCTACAAATATTATGCCTGTTATAGAGAGTCAACAAAAATATGGTTATTATTTTTGTAGTATAGCCTGTTATAGAACAGATCAAAGGCAGAATTTTAACAATAGGCTCCCTATTAACCCTTTTGAGTGCAGAATTTTATAGAAAAAAAGAAACCACAACCACTATTAACAAAGCACTTTATTTTATACGTATAAACCTTTTAGAAATGATACTGGAACGTTTTGATTTTTGACCAGCCGTTACCGTTGCCAGGACTGAAGAATGACGTCAAGCTAGGAGAGAGGTTCCACGTCATTGGTCTGAAGAACCATGGCCCAGGACTCGGCAACGCTGGGTGTATAAATGGTGCTGGAAGATAAAGATACAACAACTAAGTTTTCACCCTCTTAGGGTTATTCTTCCATCAACAGATAATTCTTACCTGTAGAATAAAATTGATATTTGACAGTTATACGTATAGAAGAATTGACTAATATTCAAAGTTATTCTCGCCATAAAATCGGCTCTTAGTAGGTTCTCTTTCGATTGTTATTTAAGAATCATTTTATCAAAATTCGTTTAGTACGTTTTCAGGCTGTCATAAATATATGGACACGGCATTGGGGAATTCATGGGTTTTCTGATGTGATGTAATGTGATGTGGATGCACCTTAAACACTACAATTGCTTACGACAACAGTTTTTAAAAATAAGAAAAACAGTATTACGTATCTACCCATATATATCTCTGGTGTTGTAGGTTTATATAGTGTTTGGTTCTCATTTGGTAAATAATCATTTACCTTTTACTCATGTTTTCAGTATGATCAAACGACCTACGTAATCACTTCTATACTAAAAAAATGATATTATTAATACACACAGATGAAAATGTAAGAATGAAATAGGTAAAGGTTGTATGATAATTATGAGTATTGAGTGAGTTCAAGCACCAGTGATATCGCAAGGTTTGTCCATCGGCTGTTAGTAGACATTAACAGAATTGATGTTATTTAAAATTAATTATTATGTTCTCGGCTTACTCACGTACCTGACTGTTCGATGAGGGACTCGACTAGTATCAAGCCATGCTAGAGGCTATTCATGAACAGCATTCCGCGGCGACTGTCACGAACCGCATCAAGTAGCCAGTTGCAGCGTAACAGCCACTGCGTTACGTTACAGTCACTAGCATGGCTTGAAAGTATTTAAGTTCTTCATCAAACAATTACGTGAGTAAGAAAGAAAGAAAGAAAGAAAGACTTTATTTCACACGCTAAAAAACAGGTGACACATACAGATTTTACACATAAGTTTAATAAGTAATGAATTTACAAAATATATCTACTAATGTCCCAGGCATAGGTCCCAAGTCTGCGGTGAAATGGGACCAGTTCAGCATGTGCAAGACAGGGCCTTGCGCTGGTATTCTACTGGCCCCGACGACGAAGTGACTCGCGGACGAACAAGTCACCAATCAGACAACGATAAACATAAAACAATTTTCCCCAAAAATACAAAATAAAATGCACAAAACAAAACAAATATATAGAGGTAAAAACAATAAAGCAAATTTAAAAAACGTGGAGTTAAATGCAACCTACCAATATCCAAAAAAAAAAAGCTTAAAATAATAAAATAAAAAACAAAGTGAATTAGAGCAACCTACTGCCCCCGCCACCCCAACGAACGCATAGTCATGCCATGGGATGGCGATAGCAAGCAGGCAAAACTGCGAAACTACGCCATACGCCGGCCACCACTGAACACATGTGAATGTAACCAATTGTGTTGTGATGTGATGTGATGTGATGTGACAGGCACCAGTGAGTAATATCGAGCACACACGAGACCGAGCACAGCTGCGGCGCCCAGTCGAGATGGAACCAGTGACATTGAAGTAAGTAAGTAAGTAAGGAGAAAACTTAATAATTAATTTAGTATGTCTTAAGTAAGTTTTAATATTATTATCGTTAAAATTAAGCAGTATGAAAATAAGAGGTGAAAATTCACAAAATTGAAGTCCATAGCCAGTTTTGGCTTCACAATTTAGATTTGACATGACCATCAATTTAGTAGTAAAGGATAGTAAAAATGATGAATGTTTTATCGCATAGTAGAAATAGGTGCTAAGAATGGATAAGAGGTAAGTCCATAGTCAGTTTTGGACATTACGCGGTGGGCTCGGCGTGGGTGTTGCCATGCATGACATTGGTCCATTCCGGTAAAGCCCCATGGTTGGCACCCGAGGTTTCAGCTGGAGTGGGTGATGTTGCAACATTTTATGCATATCTGCAATTTTTTAAATATTTTATTATACATGTACAACCTTCTTTGTAGTTTATTCAGATAAGCAAGTGAATGGTTTCCAGTGATTTTTTATAATGTTTTGAGAGCTTCGGCTAGCCATTTACCATTTTTAAACGGTGTTTAGCTGTCTCGTTCATTGAGTGGTCGTATAAAGCGTGAGCATGAGGTCTTAGGTACAACTCCAGGTCAGGTAGACATTTTTTTCGGTTTCCGAATAACTCTCATAATTAGGCTACATCCCCTTAAAGTTACATAGTCACGATGTACAAACTTTGTTTCAATGCAGTAGGTTTTTCAGAGAAGTGCCGTAACAGGCTTTGCATACTTGAATTATAATGGACTAAAGTCCTATTAATGGGGCCTACCGCATTTTTGCTTACCAAATGGCTAGTGTAACGCTCTCGTTCTTTATCCAATTGGGTATTAACGCCAACACGCCTTTACACGTTCTATGTTTGACAGTTTTTTTAACGGACTTCTCCCGTTTGGAAGAGACGGGAGGGCGTGCCAGACACTTACTGAGTAAAAACAACCCTATTCCTACCCCTGCACTTCTTGTTAAGTTCTCCGCGGCTCCGTATCGGTGTAATCTAGTGTAATCTGATGGCTCTTTGAGGCTGATTATGAATATGATGATGAATATTTGGCAGCTGTTGAGATTTGACAAAGAATCTCTTCTACTTGTGCCATCTGATGAGCAATAATACGGCATCCCATTCTATGAGTCACATTGGAATTCGTATTCATGAGCAACGTTTGTGGTGGCCAACTCTGTCAGGTAGCTATCCAGAAATAATCTGAATCTAGTAAAGCTTTTCTCCAATAGTCCACCCGAGTAAGCCATATATTTCATTTAATTTAAAAGTTGTTTCGATAGTTATCATAAGAAATCTTATTCTATGGTGTTTATTTATAATATATTGCCTTTATTTAACCGTAGTATGGTGGCGGCGCTCCCGGGTAATAAGGCATTCCCGGAATGTAGTTATATCCAGGAATGTAACCTGGATATCCGTATGGATACCACGCTTCGATAGTCTGGAAATAAAAGGTTTAAAATGAATATGCTAGATGGTGATGCTAGGAACCCTATGAGTGATGCAGAGACAGAAACGGGTAAAGTAACAGAGACTGGGCAACGCTCTCTGATATATCTGAACCTGTTAAAACTGCAATGTTCAATCCGCCTATCATGCCTGAAAGTTAGTTGGAGTAACATAACTAAACGTAACATCACGCCTTTTATCCCTGAAGGGGTAGGCAGAGGCGCACATTACGCCACTTAATGTCACTATACAATGTAACACCCACTTTTCACTATTTATGTTATGAGTCCCATGAAATAGGGGGTGAGCGTATTGCCATATACCGGGCACATGTCCAGAGTCCATGCTACTACTGAGATTTTCAAAAACCCAGTAATACTTTGCCCGACACGGGAATCGAACCCGAGACCCCTTGCCCGGCAGTCGCACTTGCGACCGCTCGGCCAACGAGGCAGTCAAGTAGTTGGAGTAAAGTAAAGTAAAGTTATTAGAGAGGCTATGTTTGCAATTGGCTAACCCGTTTCTTTTTGTGAAGAACGGCCAAAGTAAAGCAAGGGACTGATGATGCTAATAATTAGGTAATAAACTAGTACATGGGATTCATTACTAAATTGGTGAAAGAGGATCACGTTTACCATGAATAATCCCAATAAATTCTCGAGTTACACTTTGCAACCTTTTTACGCTTTATCTACACAATCAATCATTTTGAAATAAAATTGGGAGTACTCATAAAAATATAGGCCAATTCATCCAATCGAAACCGTAGCCAACAGTTAATAATTATGAAAAATAATCTTACCTCAATAAAAGCCATTAGAGCGGCGAGGAGAACAAGAATTCTCAATAGCGCCTCCATTTTCCAAGATGTCTTCCGTTTTCAAAATTATAATGTAACTACCACACCGCGCGATAAGGCAGTTGTTTATAAATACCAAAACGATTTACAATAATCATTGAAAACGAGTTAAATTTAAATAATACATGTAAGTTATTTCACGGTTTATAGAAGAACAAGTTTAACAATCACTTAACGGTATTGTTTGATTAATCTTCGATTATTCAATGTTATTTTTCGATTTGTAGTTCCCAGTTAAATAATAATAACATAAAGGGAGTTTTATTCTATGTAATATAATAATTGTTTTTATGTTTAGCGAGTTATTGTGGCCTAGAAGTGAAAGGTTGTTACAAATTCAGAAACGACTAAATCAGATTTTTTTGAATAAGTTATTTTAGTATAATCATTTCCATTGTAGTTACATTGACCACATCAGGTGGTTAAATCTTCTTCTTTATCTAATTTCAACCCTTAGTCCTAGTTACAATTAGGGTTGGCACAATACCTGTATTTTTCCATTCTATATATCATTATTATTCACAGACATAAATAAAAGTCAATATTAATAACAACATTTATTATTTTCTAAAACAGAATAAATTACTTTAAATCTAATATTGAAAATTTTACAACAACGCCATCTACATTTTGAATCATGAACTAAACTACTAAAACAAATCGTTCATTGAAAACAAGTCCTGATCAGCAAATACAGCATAAGGAGACTGGAAGTCCTGCTGCGGATTCAAAGATCCAAAAGAATACGAATCTGAATATGATTTTACAGGCGCCAAAGCTTCGTAAGGCGACATTAACGCTAAGCCATTTCTAGTAGGATTATAACTCTTTGACAAGCCCTGCTCAGGGTAATTTGAACCTCCGATAAAATTGGAGTTCGGTAAAGATGGTGCCGAACACGGGGGCGCATAAGGACTGTTTTCGCTTGCAGATTTTGCTAATAACGATTCTTTTGGAGGTGGCGAGTTTAAAATATTGCTAACTATTAATAATTGTAAGGCTACAGCCAAATTGTTGAGCAATTTAGCATCAACGCTTGATGGTTTTTCTGCTTTAATTTCAGATTTTGGAGCCACCAAATTAGGTAGACCTATCGCGGAGAGCGAAGGCTGAGTGGAGACAGGTCTAGGTTGATTGGACGTTGGTGGCAAGGATTGTTGTAATCTAGAAACCAGATTAGGAAGAGCTAAAGCTGCTAATGTTTGCGGTGAAGGTGGAGGTCTTGGTTGACTGGGTGGACATGGCTGGTTGCTTGGGGCTGGTTGAGGAGCCGGAACAGCAATTGTGTGAGGTTGGGGTAAACCCATTAGCTGGAGATACTGCTGGACTGTTGGTTGAGGGTATGATGATAGCACCTGAATTAATAAATAAAGGTTTAAATACATACATCGATTTATTATTAGCGAATAGTAAAAAAAAAACATAGATGTAGGGACAGGATTTAAGGCGTTGGTGGCGCCATCCATTCCGTGTGAAAATTATAGGTAAACAATGTATACTAATCACACAAATGAAAATTTGCGATCGTAACCACTTGTGTGACATTATGCAGATTGCTAGAAGAATTTAATTTCAAAAATAACTGTAACTCCTTTAGTTGTTTAGATTGTCCATTTTTTAAGGGGAATATCATCGAATGGCTGACGGCACCAAGAGCCCACCATCAGACGCTGTTTGCCTAGTAAAAATTTAACATAACATCACGCCTTTTATTCCCGAAGCGGTAGGCAGAGGTGCACATTGCGGCACTTAATGCCACTGTACAGTGTAACACCCACTTTTCACTATGTATGTTATGAGTCCCATGTAATAGGGAGTGAGTCTAT
Organism: Spodoptera picta; assembly: GCA_038387885.1. NCBI lineage: Eukaryota > Metazoa > Arthropoda > Insecta > Lepidoptera > Noctuidae > Spodoptera > Spodoptera picta. The sequence continues at coordinate 267,082 of JAZHFQ010000445.1, forward strand.
TGCCATATACCGGGCACAATTCCAGACTCCGTGCTAACACTGAGATTTTTTTTAAAAACCCTGTAATTCTTTTCCTGACCTTGGTATCGAACCCAAGAGCCCTTGCCCGGCAGTCGCACTTGCGACCACTCGGCCAATGAGCAGTAATAAAAGTCCAATAAAAAAATCAAATGAACATACCTTTAAAACAAAACACTGTATCAATAAAAAACAAATGAATACTCGCGCCATTTTGAAAACAGATTAAAGAGAAATAATTAAATGATTGTTAATTTATATTAATTTATCATTGACATGTTCGGAATCTGTTATCTGTGGTCCGTCAGAACGTGATGACAATCTCTTGGTGATGTTCTAAAGATAAAAGTTTGTGTGATTTATCTTTTTAAGAACATGATAGAAAAGATTGAATTGTTTTGTAATATCTATTAAGGTTCTTAGAAAACCATTTCAATAATGGTAGAGAGGTTTATGACGCCCACTTCTCATGTCATACATGGTGGGGTGCGGGTGCGGTTTCGAAAACTACCAGCGGCAAGTACAAATATGATGTTATATGTATGTATGTACTTTCTAAGATTATTTAGACATCACTGACAAACGGTGAAGGAAAACCCTGTGAGGAAACCTAAGCTTATAATTTCCAATTATTAGTTTGAAATCGCTAACCCTGTGCTGTGAAAAGAGGCCTTTGGTCACTAGCCACCTATAGGCTGTTGATGATGACAATTAGAGCGTATAATTGATGGATTCGTCACACAGTGCGAATGGGTCCCGACCACTTTATTAACGAGGCATTGGTATGGAATCCATCATCCAATCCAATGGAAGTATTAGGGGAAGAGGAAGCCGTCCTCGGCAAACCTGGCGTCGCACAGTGGTGGCAGCAGCGGCGAGCATCGAAATAACGTGGAGCTAAAAGCGTAAGATCGATCGAGATGGAGGAACTGTGTGGACGCCCTCTGCGCCATCGACGGGTAATAGGGTCTTAAGTCTATGCCTATAATTGCTTTATGCAACTTAAAAATGTCGGCGCGACCAGACAAGTCATTAAAGACTCTTTCACAGAATACCCGCGTCAAGTGGAAACGAAATTTTAGTACTTGCAGACTGCGAAGTGTTACTCTCACTGCCCAGTCTGCAAGTACTAAGATTACACTCTACAAGCTTGCTTGAAGAGTTTCAAAAATTACTGTCACTCCTTTGGTGTCGAGAATGTCCATTTTTTTAAGGGGAATATCATCGAATGGCTGACGGCACAAAGAGCCTACCATCAGACGCCGTTTTCCTAGTAAAAATCCAACTTAACATAACTCACGCCTTTATCCCCGAAGGGGTAAGCAGAGGTGCACATTGCGGCACTTAATGCCACTGTACAATGTAACACCCGCCTTTCACTATTTATGTTATGAGTAATAGGGGGTGAGTCTATTGCCATATTCCGGGCAGAATCAGACTCCGTGCTACTACTGAGATTTTTTTGAAAAAAAACCCAGTAATACTCAACCAAACCCGGGAATCGCACTTGCGACCATTCGGCCAACGAGGCAGTCACTTTGTAATATAATTGTGTATGAAAAGAATATAAATATTAAATATTAACTAAATAATCCGCAATAACTTCCGATACAATTTCCGTAATAAATCAGTTTTAACAAAAACATTCATAATTTATTACGGTCTGCTATCCGGGTCGGAAGATATGAATTTATGATAAACCAGAATTATATTAAATGATTTATGTTTATTGAATTCGAGGAATTTAATTCAGGGTTATAGCGCTCGTACACAAAACTGCGATGCGACGTCGCATCGCAAAACTGTGCGAGCGGATCTACGCATCGCGAATCTAAATCTCATCAACTTGCGAATTGATTAGCATGCTTCATCAAAATTTTCTTTGTTTCTTTTTCCTATATCTCCTAAGCAATAACAGAACTGTACACTTCTTTTTACTATCCATGTCACGACCTAGTTTTCAATTTAAAATACGTTTAGTACGGTTGATGGTCGTCGAAGGAATGGTCACCCTGTGAGACGGCCTTGTCGCATGAATTCGCATCGCAGCAATTCGTGTCGTAATTTCTGCGTTGCGAATTCGCTTCGCCTCACATCGCAGTTTTGTGTACGAGCCCTTATATCTGAAAGGTTAAACAGGGCATTGTGGATTAGATGGATAATTTGGGATCCTATTATCATCGCGTTTGGTAGATGGTTAATACTTAATTTTTTTTTTTTTTTTTTAATCTTTTCCCCACACTAGGATCATCTCCTGTGTCGCGGGTGCGTTTACAAACATACAAGTTCACATACACATGACACCCAGACCCGAAACAACAATTTGTGGATCACACAAAGTGTTGTTCCGTGCGGGAATCGAACCCGCGACACGTTGCACGGCAGCCGGTTTCCCAGCCACCGCTCCAACTGTGCAGTCTTGTGTGTTTTTTTTTTTTTGTATGTCATTTGTGGATGGCTCGATCAAAAAGATCAGGATCACTTGAAGGTACCATACGTACCTACCATACGCAACGCTATTAGAAGCAACAAATGCGTTGGCGACCTTTTTCGAGTTAGGGATTAGAGGATTGGAGTTTTCTGGATTGTGACTGAGTGACGGCACGGTTGGCGCGGTGGCTGGGCAACTGGCTTCCACATAACGTGTCGCGGGTTCGATTCCTGTATGGAACAACTCTTTTTTTGTGTTCCACAAATTGTTGTTTGGGGTCTGGGTGTCATGTGTATGTGAAATTGTATGTTTGTAAACGCGCCCACGATACAGGAGAAAATCCTAGTGTGGGGCAAAGTTTATACAATAAAAAAACACAGAAACTGATTGGGAAGATTGGGGCCGGGAGGAATTGTACTCCTGTAGCCTCACCCACACAGCTGCACACAACGCAAGCTTTGCTTCACGACGGTTGTCTGTTGTCTTTGAGATTGCTGTATCACTCCGGTCGAACCGACCCATTCGTGCCAAAGCATGGCTCGACTCAATTTAACCTGAACTGATTGAACTGATAACAATATAACATAACATCACGCCTTTTTATCCCAAAAGGGGTAGGCAAAGGTGGCAAACATTACGGCACTTAATGCCACTATATAATGTAACACCCACTTTTCACTATTTATAACTATAAGTCCCATGTAATAGAGGGTGAGGCTATTGCCACAATAATATACCGGGCACATCTCCAGACAACGTACAACTACTGAGATTTTTAAAAAACCCACTAATACTTTGCCAGACCCGGGAATCGAACCCGAGACCCCTTGCCCGGCAGTCGCACTTGCGACCCCACGGCTAATGAGGCAGTCAGGCAAATGATAACAATTTACAAAATAATTAATTACAACAAAAAATATAACTTATCTAATAACATTGGTTCTACGTAAAACAATATCAGTTGAGTACGTAACAATTTCGGTGTCAATGTGTTAATATTACATTGATTAGTTAATAAAAGTAAATTATTCAGGTATATATATAAAGATTAATTGTTATATATCAGAGAAAACAAAAATGGCTTCCAGGCTACTATTCGTTTGCACAGTTTTAGTTTGTACGGTAAGATTTTGCATATATATATATTTTTTATGAACCACTAACGTGACAAACTGTATGTTGATAACAGAGTAGAATTCATTTATCAATCACCACCGCTACTCTTCCCGCGGGTGTCGTATACCCGATAGGTCTACATATTTGACAGAGACCGGGCAGCAGCGCTCTCTGATAAACCTGAACCTTTCATTGGCAGTATGACGTGGAAATTACCGCAAACCCTCTTATGAAGATTATAATTTATATCTATACCTCTACTATATCCTCATACTATATATCACTGATTCAATATTAGCATGTTGATGAACAATGATTTTAATAGATATATTTTCCTTCTTTCAGACGTCAGCCCAATTTCTGCCGTCACGGATTCAGCCACCACTATGTAATCAATTACCAAAGATCTGCAACTCACCTCCCAAGATCTGCGACTCACCGCCACGGATCTGTGATCCACCAAGATTGATAAACCAACCACCGCAGATATGTGACTCACCACCACGAATTCTGAACCCAGCTACACAGATTTGTGATCCGCCTACAAGACTATTTAACCCACCTTCACTTTGCGATCAACCTCCACGTCTGTTTAATCCGCCACAAATATGTGAGTCACCGCCTCGAATCTGCGACTCACCACCTTTTATTTACAACCCACCTCAAATATGCGATTTGCCACCAAGGATCTGTGACCAACAACCACGTATCTTAAACCAAATTCCCCAAGTCTGTGATTCACCACCTCGTCTAATTAATCCACCGCAGATCTTAAATCCGCTACCATGTGACCCACCACTACAGATCTGCAACTCACCTACGAAAATCTGCAACTCAGAAACCCAAGTAATAGTCGACAATTCTCTTTCTACTGCTCTCGCGAATGCCTTGCAAATGTTACTTATGGATAACCTTATTGAGAAATCAATGAAGTTGCCCTGTGGATGCGATTCCATTCCTGTCCAAGGTCAAATCTATCCTCCAATAATTGATTATTTAAATCCTCAAGTGGATTATATTAATCATTATACTCCTTGTGAGCCTATAATTACTCCATGTGAAGTTATACCTCAGTGTCCATGCGAGCCTGTCGTGGAAATTATACCCAATGTTTATTATCCAGAAATGATGCCAGTACCTAATGTTGGATGCGGGTGTGATCCCAATTTCATAGGCATACCAAACTATGCGTGCGGATGTGACCCCAATTTTATAAGTGTACCTAATTATGGGTGCGGATGTGACTATGGACAGAATTATGGTGTGCCTTATGGATGCGGATGTGAAGTGAGTCCTTATGGTATACCAAATGTGGGTTGCGGATGTGGGACGAAAGTTGGCAAACATAATATTGGTGAGCTGTTAGCCGGTGTGTTAGGATCGAGATTTGGTTGTGATGGAGGTTTTTCACCTTGTGGGTGTTCAAACCTGGATCCTATGAGCCTTTTGGAATCCTTTTTGCCTTGCAATAAATATGGCATGTTTTGATCCAGTATTTTTGTTGGACAAGATTTAGATTTTATGAATCAAGTAATATTTGAATGTAGCTTTTGTTTAAGTATTGTTATGTATTGAAAAATAAATAATAATTCTCAGTAGTAGCACGGAGCCTGGAATTGTGCCCGGTATATGGCAATAGGCTCACCCCCTATTACTTGGGACTCATAACATAAATAGTGAATGGTGGGCATCACATTATACAGTGGCGTTTTAATGCAACTGTACAATTCTTAAAGAGGGAGGCAGAGGTGTACATTACGGCACTTATGCCGTAGTGTATACCTCTGCCTACCCCTTCACGAATAAAAGGCGTGATGTGATATGCAAATGATTTGTTTAATTTTATTTAACTAGCGTTTGCTACAGAGTTCATTTGACCTGATTATAACGTGGGGGTAGATATTTATTTATTTAAATTTAAATAGTATAAATATGTAGGTACACATAACATAACATCACGCCTTTTACCCCCGAAGAGTGACAAAAATATTGTATTACAATGATAAGTAAGGTTTTAAGTACCTATTTAATAATATTGGGAATTGTAGTTAATACATTAAAATAGCGTGTCTTTCCACTTTTTAATATTTATGTAAGAACTAGCTACTTCCGCGCGGTTTCACACGCTCTGCTCAGTTCCTATTGGTCGTAGCGTAATGTATTATACCCTGTAGCCATCCTCGATAAATGCGCTATCCAACACAAAAATAATTATTCAAATCAGACTTGTAATTACGGAGATTAGCGCGTTCAAACAAACAAACAAAAAAACAACTTCCACTTTACATAATAGTATATAAGAGTATAAGATATAATTTGCAATGTTATATAATAATGAATTATATTTGGTATTTAATCACTTGTTTTAATATTTACATACATTAAAAAACTTAAATTAAAACTAACTATTACTTAAATAAAATTAAAATTAAATATTACTAAATTAAATATATACAACTAAAGATTAAAATTAATTATAGAAAAAACAAAAACAACTATTTACATAAACTATTTATAAGGCATCGAAAAACTCGTCCGCATCGACGTCAGTGGGGAAAGTACCCAGAAGGCTGGCAGCATTGCCACGTTGTATGGCAATGCTTAACCTCTGACCGAGAAAAAGACCAGCCCTCTGGTCACGAGATGTGTCGACCAGGCGTTTCGAAATGTTTTTGAACAATTTAAGCGCACTCGGACCCCACGGACCTAACGTCTCAACCCCAAACGGCTCAAAGATATAACTACCAGCAAGGTTGTTATACTTGCGCCGCTTGAGGTTTTCTGCAGAGGCAGCAGCCGAACCAGCACAACTCGCCGTTACTGGAAGATGAGAAGGTGCAAGGGTGTCGACACAGGTTGCGTCCCACACCAAAGACTTTCCCAGCTTCCAGGGCATAATGGACATACCGTCGGGTCTCTTACCATCGTCGCGTGCCAAACCCTTTGGTTCCAGAACAGCTGGTACACCGGCGATGACAAGAGCTCGACGGATGATGTCGTTAATGCTGGCGTGTCGGGCTATCCGGCCCGCGCTTCTGCTACACGATAGGCCGTGGTGGCCGAGGTGGTCGACCATCTCACCGCATTGACAGCGATGCGGAGAAACACAGGGTGCACCTACACGCAAGCAAGCAGCAAGCCGAAAAGTTGAGTCATTCAACATCGTGCCAATATTGAATGACGGAAGTGCCTGAAGCCAGAGACCTGATTCCCACTCACCCACAGCCAATAGGCGAGCTAACTCCGCAGGATTGGTGCTGGTATTAATTAGATTATTATGCACCAACCTGCAAAGCGGCTCGTCCCATTGTCTCTGGGAGGAAGGGTTGTCAGGCAAAGCTGTATTGGGACAAGTTTCTGTCCAGGCGTTCATCGCGTCGGTCAGACACGGCACATCGGGTTCAACGTCAACACCGGCTAAAATATTTTTTGTTAAAGTACTAGTGCTGTGGACAGAAGAGATGAACGCCGGTAAACTAACACTGGAAATTTTGCGGACGCCTAGACCACCAAAACGAATTGGTAGTGTGGCTTGAAGCCAAACACGATCGTCCATAGAAGCATTCAAAAGTGAAGTTAAGGTGTCACGGATAATTTGATCAATTTGGTCCAGAATATGCGGATGCTTCCACAGAGGGGAAGCACGCAGAAAATACATAAATTTTGGGCCGAAACAACAATAGCGAATTAAAGTAAAGGCACAATGTAGATTAATTTTGGAAAGTCTATCGGAAATGTCACAGAAATTTTTAATTTTCTCGTTTATGAAATCAGAGAAACTGTTTTCGAAAATTGGGGAACCCAGGAGAAGAAGAGAGTTTTTATCAACAATTTTTAAATTCGGCGCTACGGTAGAAAAAGTGTTTAAAATTCGTTGTCTATCAATAATTTTGTCCGGAAGGTAAATTTCGCATTTAGAAATATTTAATTCTAATCCGATGGATTTAAATTTAGAGATCAGAAGCTGTAAGTCATGGAAAACAGTATCTGCGTCACCTCCTAAGGTTCCATCGTCCAAATACCAAACATTAAATTTAGATTTAAGTTGCCGAATAATAGGGTGAATGGCCAGACTGAAAATGACTGGACCAAGAGGATCACCTTGTTGGCAGCCTACCGCAGAATCCAAAACTTTGTCTTTATATAATAATTTTGAAGGTTGTCTATAGCACTGCCAAATAAAACTGTAAATTTCAGGTAATTCTTTTTTAACTTCAGCCAACAAAGTGTCCCTATTGATGGAATTGAATGCATTTTTTACATCAACCTTAAGGATGACCTCACTTTCGTTTGTATTCAAGAAAGATGATAGGGCGTGTACGGCAGCCTCACAACCCCCTTTTGAGCCGAAGCCTAGTTGGAGGGGTTGAAAGTGCGACATGAGCGCATCTTTATTATAGCTGCAACACAACTTGGCTGCCAAACGCCTGTAAGTACAACCTACGGCAATGGGACGTATGCCGCCATCTTTTTTGCGTAGGGCACATAGATTGGCCCCGTACAAAATGTCGATAACGGCATCCGTCACATTACCGGAGAGCATTAAATTAACCAAAACCGTTAGCTCCTTCAGAAGAGACTCACCGGCTTCCCCGACATCTGGCCCCGTCAAATCCTTAAGATGTTGAGGAGTCAGACCATCAAGTCCACCAGCAGAGCCACATCGGAAGGAGCCAACGGCTGCGGCTACTTGCTGGACAGTTGCTGTGAAAATATGAATTGGTTCAGGAGGATCGGGAAAAGTGAGGTCAGCCCTAGCAGGCGGGTGTTTACTCTTCAGAGCTTCAAAAGTTTCTGAAGAGTAGGGAGCAACCACGTCACTACTGAATAAAAGCCTGGCGGCTCCGCTTATATCACCTTCACCTAATTTGGATTCTACATAGTCAAAACGAGTTTTTTTAATATTATTAAAGGAGTTAGGAAATTTTGGATCTAAAATGGGGTTCAAAATACTACAATTACTTTTAATTTGTGAGGTTAAGTTTTTTTTAACAGCCAAATTTTTTTTCACGTGTAGAATCCTGTAGGGGAAGGTGAGTAACTGCTCCCAAGCCGAGAAAGAGTTCTCCCGAGTTGCAAGACGAATGCAATTTCCTAAATTAAGAGCCACGGACCGTCTTGCACCACGAGGAACTCTTTTCAAAACAGGTGTTGAATTTTTGAATTTGGATAAAGTTTCCCATAAAGGCTGATTTGAAACCGGAAAAGAATTTTGTAGAGGAGTAGTGTTAGAGGGGGATAAGGACACACTATGAGATTTGTGGATTTTTCCATAATGTATTCTTAACCCGCGTTCTCCTTTAAAAAATCGAGGCTGAGAGCACAAAGAACATCTTACCAGGCTCTCTAGAGGTTGATGGGCACATTGAGGAGCACTTCCAGACTCAACGGCTGCATCACATGAATGCATGTAGGTCGAAAGCCTTCAAAAATGTAACAAAAAATTCTAAAATTAAACTAATTAAACAATAATGATTAATAATTAAACTTATAAAAAGAAAAATTGGTCAAGGACTGCCGCGCTGTCGCGCAGCGCCGCGCTGTCGCGGTGTTCCGCGCCTCCACGCCGTCCATATCTTAAGAAAGACTGTTCGCCCAAGCGGCAATGTTGGAAGAAATGCTCGGAGACGGTTAGAATCGTTTTTCGACAATGAGTCAAATTTGTCAGCACGTTGAAGCAGATAAAAGTCAACGCATAGAATGATTTAAAGTATGCAGCAGACAGGCCACTTGTATTTCACCTTTAAATTCATTTTTGATAAACACAATCACGTCTCGATGAAAATAATACACACTTTCGAGTACAAATTTAACAATAATTCACTTTTTATTTAAAAATAGGAATTTTTGTAGAAAATTTTGATAGGAATAAATAATTAGTTGTTTACGCGTTGCTTGGCAACCCATTTAGTGAATTATATTATGACTTATATGACTTGAAATTGAATTTGTGTGTAATATTTTAATAATGTATCGAGTCTGATATGACTAATGGTGTTTTAAATTCTGATTTGTATTTAATTATCGCTAATATTAATTATAATATACAAACTTCAATAAAATAAATACTAACTACTTATAACTAAAAAAAAAAAAAAATTAATGGGAGATTATCATCGCATGCCTTCTCCCCCCCGGGTGAGGCGGAAGGGAGTGCCAGACTCTTACTGACTAAAAACCACCCCGTTCCTACTCCTGCACTTCGAGGCCAGAGCCCCGGCAACCCGTTAGGTTCTCCGCGACAAATATATACTACTTAAGATAAAAATTAAATAAAAGAAAACTAGAAACAACTAGTTTCGTCCGCATCGCCGTCAGTGGGAAAAGTACCCAGAAGACTGGCAGCATTGCCGCGTTGTATGGCAATGCTTAATCTCAACCGAGAAAAAGACCAGCCCTCTGGTCACAAGATGTGTCGACCAGGCGTTTCGAAATGTTTTTGAATAATTTAAACGCACTCGTACCCCACGGACCTAACGTCTCAACCCCAAACGGCTCAAAGATATAACTACCAGGAAGGTTGGTATACTTGCGCCGCTTGAGGTTTTCTGCAGAGGCAGCAGCCGAACCAATACAACCCGCCGTTACAGGAAGATGAGAAGGTGCATTATTATATGCCTCAACGGCGAGACATATGGACCAGAGTACTTACCTAGATCATTTTTGAAACCAAAAAAAATTACAGTACGATGAAACCCGTTAGAAAAGGAGGGGAATATGATCAAAATGAAAGGAAAAATAAATTACGGTCGATCCGAGTTCGGGAAGTGGGAGGGGGGGGGGGGGTTAAGGGTAAAAAATGATTTATCTTGATTTCCGGCAAAACTACAAGTCCTATGGAAAAAAGTTAAATGGCAAAGTTGTAGGCAATAAAAAGATCTACAACTTTTGTATTTGCAGATTTTTCACATAACCTCAAAATTTTGGTGAAAAATTCAAAAAACCAAGTTTTTGGTTTTTTATTTATATCTTTTTCAAATAATTTTTTTTTTCTACGAAATTTGGTGACAGCTTATCTTATTATGTCCCAAATACACTGTAATTTATTTGATTAAAAATATTTATTTTTTCGCTTCATATTAATTTAATATCAAAAAAGCACCCTAATTTTCAATCGAAAATTCTGACGTCAAAATATCAGCTTTTTTCAAAAGTTTGGGGGTTTTTGTTCGTTGAAATATCTACTTTCTGATGGTGTAAAGAAAAATATACATTACTATAGGAAATATTCTTAGAAAATGCAAAAATATGAAAAAACCTCAAATTCGAAAATTTGTTTTTAATCATCATGTACAATTTTGAGGTATTTATTAAAATTTACATTTTAATTAAAAAACGTAAAATTTCATGTTTTATTAATAAACGAAAAAAATACAAATTAAAATATCCTTCTATAATTAACAAACAAATAAGTTAATAAAGTTAATATTTAATAAGACATCTACAATATTTTTAAAAAGTTGTAGAACCTTCTTTAAATAATATTTGTAGTTGCCGATTTATTGCTGTTTTAAGGTAATTTATATACCTGAGTGACATTCTAATTAGTTAAAATTATTATTAATTATTTGGAATTCTAATTAGTTACTCATTCGTTTTTGTCTCTTTGGAGGCATTTCTTCATCGTCAGATTCATACATACCTGCTATTTCGTAGCAGCTGTAAAGTATACTTAAAAATGATATTGGAAGACTAAGTGTAAAGCATAATGCATGTCGTCGACGGTGGATTTTTACTGCACAAAGTAATTTGGCAGAAAAATGAAACGGTGGAAGAGATCATTAATAAATATTTGCGCTACGTACAAAAACATTACGCAGCAAGCAGTTATATTGTGTTTGATGGGTACCTCGAGATTAAGAAATCAGGTACTGTCACAACAGTACCAGCAGCTACTTCAACTAAAAGAGGAGAACGTAATTAAATAATATGATTAAATTATTAGTATTAGTATTTGGGACATAATAAGGTAAGTTTTCATCAAATTTCGTAGAAAAAAAAAATATTTGAAAAAGATATAAATAAAAAACTACCCCTTCGGGGATAAAAAAAAAAAAAAAAAAAAATGTATAAATAAAAAACCAAAAACTTGGTTTTTTGAATTTTTCACCAAAATTTTGAGGTTATGTGAAAAATCTGCAAATACAAAAGTTGTAGATCTTTTTACTTTGCCATTTAACTTTTTTCCATAGGACTTGTAGTTTTGCCGGAAATCAAGATAAACCATTTTTTACCCTTAAACCCCTCCCCTCCCACTTCCCGAACTCGGATCGACCGTAATTTATTTTTCCTTTCATTTTGATCATATTCCCCTCCTTTTCATCCTACTGTAATTTTTTTTCACTTTTTACCATTTTTGTAGGCTTTGACCCTGGTGTAGGTAATAGCTGAACTTATGTTAATTATTTAAGACTTGTATTTATGATGCATACGATCCACTAAAAGACGATTTCATTTCTTTTCACTTGAAGAGGTAGGCACTTGTAGCAATATGTAGTTACCTAAATTAATTATTAGTTCAATCGACAAGTCCTAACCGCTATCAGTCTTTGCTAGTTAAGCCCAAATGTTCGACAAAGGTTTCCTTTAAACATAAATTAGTTATATAATAGGAGGAAATAAGACACAAAATGAGGTAAAAAATAACTATATTTTTATACTAAAATATAAATTAGTTCTTAAATTATCCTCTAATGTTACTTATCATACTCATTATCGAATTGAGTAAAGCATTTACGTTAGCTGGACTAACTTGAGGTGCATTGGGACATGATGGAGCAACTGCCGTAGGCATTACGCCAGGTGGGATGACGCTTGGCGTAATCATGCTTGGCGTAATCACATTTGGCGGAATTACGCTGGGCAAAATCATATTTTGCGGATGAACGCTAGATAAAACCATGTTATGCGGATTCATGCTAGGCATAGGAGGAATAACATTGGGATAAAAGCTAGGTGGAATATAATTACTGACAATATTAGACGGAGGACTAGGATTCACAATTTTAGGCATAATCACGTTAGACATAATGACATTATTCGGAGCAGGTGAAGTTAAAACGTCGTTCAAAACAGGCATAGTTAATTTGTTAGTTAAATCGGAACTGTATCTGTTTTGCAGTAGATTGCAAACTATCATTAGTTGTATGGTGTTGGCTAGATTCTCGCAGATTGAAGGTGAGCAGTCTGTGATTAAGGTAGTTCTAGGAGACGGAATGATGTTAGGGATAGGAATTATGTTCGTGCTAGCCGGCTCCGTTATCACACTGGGCGGTAGGTTGACGAATTTTCCATTTTCTATTATTTGTTCTGCTATTGGCCTTGTGAACTGAGGACGTAGTATTTGTGATGTTGCCAGCTGCAAAAAAAAATACCATTAATTTTCTATTTTGTACTGTTTTGTTAATTTACCCAATTATAAATTCCGAAATTTCCAACCCCTTAACCCTTTGAGTACAGTCATAATAGACAAAATTATAGAACAATAGGTTGCGGTCACCGGTGTCCTCGCGGTGTTTGACAGTTTAAAGTCCGTTAAAGCATTATAATTAGTAACTCCTCTGGTATTCCGCGTGTCTATGGGCGGCGCCGATTGCTTACCGTCAGATGACCAGTTAACACAGTGTTAGAATTGTAAAAATAGTAAGATTTTTTAAACAGGTTGGTATTTAATGAGCCCACGCGACGTTTGAATAGAAATAATTGTTAGGTACCTATTTTAGAAAATATAATAATTTTGTTTAATTTACCTGATTGTGTAAGATCACAGTCGTTAATATTATAGCAGACTTCATTTTTCTTAAAATATTGCCAAAGACTATGAGTATGATTAAGTTTCAGAATTAAATTATATTTATAATGTAATGTCATTGTATTTTACTGTATGGTTATCATAAGCTTCGTGTCTTATCGAATTTTTACTAAAAGATATTAAAATTATAAGAAATGCTAATAAAATGATAGTAATAAGTAGGTATTATGAAATGTTATTTCGAGAACAAATTGGTGTAATATTGTCACGATTGCTTGATATGACGGGAAAGGTAGTTATACGTTTTTAATGCGACCACTTTGCGTCATTTTTTTTTAATTGAGGTAAATCATCGAATGACTGCTCCCGCCCGGGTGAGGCGAGAGGGAGTGTCAGACTCTTACTGACTAAAAACCACCCCGTTCCTTCTCCTGCACTTCGAACCGGAACCCCGGTAACCCGTTAGGTTCTCCGTGATACTTTCCGTCATTTAATTTTATAAGTAAGTTGTAGTTATTAGTGGGCTAATCAAATTGTTATTTTAACATTTTCATTTCAAGTTTTTATGATAACTGACTGCCGGGCCAGGGGTCTCGGGTTCGATGCCCGGGTCGGGCAAAGTATTAATGAGTTTTTTTTTAAATTCTCAGTAGTAGGACGGAGTTTGGAATCGTTCCCGGTATATGGCAATAGGCTCACCCCCTATTACATGGGACTCATAACATAAATACCTCTAGTAAAAAGTGGGTGGTAACATTATACAGTTCCTTAATGTAACACCTCTGCCTACGCCTTCGGGGACTAAAGGCGTGATGTTATGTATGTATATATGTTCCATATTGAGCTTGAAGATGAAACTAGCACCGCACTAACATTGTCAAATAATTTTCAATAAATAGGTTCAAATTGTGAAATGATAACAATAAAAATAGACAGTCAAATGATTATTTATTTCACAAAACAATAGGTTTGACTAATGGCGCGTATTCCGGGCACACAGGAGCAGCGATAACCAAATCACAGGCTGCCACAGGGAGATAGGCAGCAGTTATCACATTATCCACACTTGGACTAAAATATTTAGCAACCAGAGGCAAAGCCGATTGAAAGTAACCCAAACTCCTTGGTAATTCTACCGCCAAAGGAGGCAGAATGAGTTGGTCCTTGCAACAACGGCACTGAGGATTCGGGATGTTGTCTATGGTTTCTAAGATGGCGGGAAACGGTGTTGTCAGTTTAGAAATACATGGGAGATTTTGGGGACATTGGCATGGGGAGCGGAAGATTGGTATTGCTTGGCCTGATGTTACCTGTAAAAGAAAATTAGAATAGTTTTGAATTTCAAATATCTCTGTAAGTATCACTTATAAGTGCAAAATACTGAGTAAGGGGTGTTTTAGGTTAAGTATAACAGTATTGGTGTTTTTCGTTATTATTATTAGCATACCTAAAGACTGAATTATGTATCCTTGTTTGTTTGTTTTATAAAATGCTTTATTAAAAAAGTAGGTATACACAGATTGATAAACTCTCTAGACTAAGTCACAATTCCGTCTTCATAATAACAACTCTTTTACAGGCTGTGTAAGTCTTTTTAAGTATTAAAACAACAAGTAGGTAATGTATGCTTGATATTATTATAACTGAATAATGTTATAAAGTCATATGCAATCATTTTACCCTATCCTTATAGGCACGCATCCTAGTTTCATATTATTTAAGTATTATGAAATTATTCATAAATTTTATTTAAACTTGTCAAAAGAATAATCCTATGTTAATGTACACATAACCGAATATTAATTGTCAAGTACACAAAATACTCACGGAACTAAAAAGTACAGCCAACAAAACGATCAAAGATTTCGCCTCCATAGTGAATGCAACAAAAGCACAAAAAATATTATCGAACTGTTTATATATTTTCAAATACTACTAAATGTCCTAATAAACGAAATCTTTCAACATTGTTCTACGATTATTATTAAGTAATTTTTGACATTAGTTTTTCTATTTATTATGAATATGACATAACTCCTCGCATGTTGCCCCTCGACAGAATAACTAATGACAACATGTTTTGGAAATTTCTTAATAAAATTAGTGTTCTTCAACTGGAGAACACCCCCTTTTGCAGAAGGCTTATGATAATATCTTGTACCTATCATATACTTTATATACTTATATTGTAGCTCTCTAATTATAATAGTATTAATTCGAAATATTTGCATTAAAAAAACAAGTTAGGTTTTTCTTTTACTTTATTTTCAAAACACCGAAACTTTACACAAGAATGATAATATTGTGTAAATAACATAACAAAGGGCGATTACTTATTAATGTTACAGATAAAGATTTCATTAACCATGTATATTTTTCAATAAATAACACTAAAATCTGTATTATTATGGTTTTACACTTGTTTAACTGCGTTGAGAATGGCGAAGATAGCGTTGTTAGTTGTCGTAAATTGTCTCCTAATATACAAGGTAAGTAAATGTATTTGAATAATCTTAAATTTATTTTTGTAGCTTTGTAAGTAGTTATTGATTGATTTTAAGCTTATTATTCATCAACCACTTTATTGGGTATTTATAATGTCATGTTTCTGAGTTTCCGTACCTTATTCTATACACCATTATGAATTTTGCTAACTAAGTTTTGTCATAATAGCATAGTACACAATCATTTTTATTTATCAAACTTTTATATTTTCCACAGATGAGTCACGCCCAGATTATCAATCGAAAATGTCACCACGCACCACCAATACCTATAGCCAATACTCCAAGGCCAATACCAACGCCAACACCGCCAACGAAGCCACCGACATTTGAACGAACACCAAAATGCTATCCCGAAACCGCAATAGCTTATTTTCTACCAGCTCCACCATCACCACCAAAGATAACTGTTTTAAATCCTGACTGCAAAAATTTTCCACTAGATTTCAAAAAAAATATCAAAGAGAATAATATTTTCACGGAAATACCGCAAAATAAAGTTTTCCCACCAAAAAGTGAAATGTCAAATCGTGTGCCTTTCGCGCCACCCCCGCCATGTCCGACTGGGTTGCCAGATTTAATAGATGATATTTCCAATAAAATACAAAATAGATTTAGTCGATTAGCGGACACAGAGGAAGATACTCCTGTATGTGAATCTTGTGCTGCGTTATTGAAGAAACTACCAATTTTTAATTTTGATCAAGAACTATTAGGTGGATTTTTAGCTGGCATAGGAATTAAGGCTTAATTGTATCATGTTTATTTTATTGTTTTAATAAAGTATTTATGGAAAACTGACATTTATTACCACTAAATTAACATATTTAAATCTGGGATTACCTGATTAGAAAGTAACTTAAAAAACAAGATTCCATTGCGCAATAAAGTACAAAAAATGTCTTGCTGTCAAATGTCAAACGTCAAATTCCCAACTTGTAGATAGCGGCTGCGGCTGTCATTCTACACGATTATTGTAAAATTACAAATTTTCAGCAAATTATTGTATTTTTGTGAGTGAAACGCATCAAAATGGTTGAGGCACAGAAGTTTAGGATTGAGCAGGAGATGACAAACCTTGTCAATGAATTGGACAAGAGTTATTTACGGAAAATGCAAGTAAGTGAGGTTATGTTCCCGATACCATGCAATACTTACGCAATAATGTATGCAGAATTGCAGATAGATAAATGGCAATTAGTACGACTTTAATAAGTTATTAATCTCTATAATTTAAATTAAAATCTCATATGAAGAAATATATTTAATTCATCAGTGTTAATTCTATAACCTGTCAAAATAAAGGTTTTACCTTTTCATCCTTATTTTTTATAAGTTTTCACAGATTCAAAATGAAGGAATGTTGTGTATTATTCAGGCTTATAATTTCAGCTAGGCCTTACCTACATACCAATACCTACTACTAAGTTTTTAATTCTAATAGGCTCTATGAGAACCAATCCTAGAATGCCAACCATTATTATAATTACTCTGTATACATATTGTAATTATCCCCTAACTTATTTATAGTTTCTTAAATGGCCCTTATAACAAAGATAGAATTTCTCACACAGATTGGATTGCATCATCCACATAATGCAGCAATAAAAATATTGATAGCAATTCTTTCTAATTTCACCTATTATTAATTGTTTTTGATTATATTATAACTTTCGTGAGACATACTAAATAAATTATTATGTTTTTGGCTTACTCACATAATTATTTGACAACGCGAAATGCTGCTCATGAATATGAGCCTCTAGCATTGCTTGAAACAAGTTGAGTTCCTTATCAAATAATTACGTGAGTAAGCTGAAAACATAATAATTTATTTTTTCTTCATAAAGTCAAAACCATTTATTTTAATTAGACCAGTTTTGATCATAACTGCTTGCATGTATGAAATTAATTAGGAGAGTTATATAGATCACTTTTTATATGGTTTTGTTTAGATTAGGCAACCTTCTCGCAACCCAACTAGCTGATGCCTTTCTTACCCTATGTTTAATAAGAAATGACATGGCTGTCATGGTTCAATGTCGCCTCTACACCCTGTTTTTTTGTTTGTTTGAGGCAAATTTAGTAATCTGAGTTTTACTCGCTACCCAATGAGATTTAATGGTACACACTCTTAATTTTGATGTCCATACAGTCTTAGTTGGCAGAATAGATCTTATTGATATGTAAAACTATCAATCACCAAGTGGTCACCGGTGACCGCAACCTATTGTTCTTTAATTGTGTCTATAATAACGGTACTTAATGAGTTAATAAATTTATTCATACAAAGGTAATCTCTTAACATCAGAAATAAGGTCTGTAATAGAGTAAGTGTAGAGTGGTGACCAGTAACCGCTTGTGAATTAAACAGGACAACTGCTTAACATAAAATAATTATGTTTTATACCTACTTTATATTCTTTGACTACACTGCCAATTTATTATAATTTTGTATTTCTTTCTTTCAGGGTGACATGCACAGATGTGCAGCGAAATGTTGTGATGACCCCCAGACCTCATTAGAGCGAGTGCATGGATGCATTGAGAACTGTACTAGTTCACTAAACCAAGCTAATAATTATGTTCAGGTAATCTATTTTACTTCCGTTTAATCGTTCCCTGTTTCCTAAACTAGCTCATTTTCCACTGATGGTAAGCAATAGGCGTCACATGGAACACCAGTAACACCAGAGGCGTTACAAGGGCGTTACCGGCCTTTAGGGATTTAGAAAGAAAAAGCATTTATTCGACAGTATAGACTAGGTATTTGAAGATTGTTGGGGAGTCAGGGAATAGGGTGATTGGAGAGGGGGGAGTAAATCGGGCCTCCGGTAACCTCACTCACACAACTAAACAACGCAAGTAATGTTTTACGTCGGTTTACTGTGAGGTCGTGTTATCATTCTGGTCGAGCCCGCTTATTCGTACCGAAACATGGCTCTCCCACACTCGTGCCGCAAACAAGGATGTTACTGAAAATCAATATACATCTATAAGAACGTAATCCCTATTATCCCTGAAGGGATAGGCAAAGGTGCACACTACAGGCACTTAATGCCGCTGTACAATATAACACTCACTTTTCACTATTTTATAATATGAGTCCCATGTAATAGGGGGTGATCCTATTGCCATATACCGGGCACTATTCCAAACACTGTGCTACTACTGAGAATTGTTTAAAAAAAGATTGACTGATAGACTGTTCACAATTTTTAGAAAAGCTAATGTTTTATGTTTGTATCCTCAGGGAGAGATCAATCACTTGCAAAATCGGCTACAAAGATGTGTGATGGACTGCAATGATCATGCTAGAGACAGATTGGGACCTGATCCTAGTCAGGAGACGGTATGTACATTTTTTCTATAGAGACCTTAAAAATAATTATCATATTTATTCACTAGATATATCATACGAAAATACCACAACGTTTGTTCATTCAAATATAGTTTTTAAACATCAGAAATAAGGTCTATAAAAGATTAAGTGGAGAGTGGACACCAGTGACTGCTTCGGCAATTATCATACAAATAATTTGTCTGTGTGGAATTACCAGTAAAACAATATGTAGCAGTTATTAACTCGCTGACTCCACAAATGTGTTTAGAATAGTAATTTTAATAATTGCTGACAATGACATTATGTCTACAACTTTTGTGCTGACTAAAGTTTCGACCTAAGCAAAGGCATTATGTCATCTGAGTTGACTGACTTCAAACAATAGTTATATTTAAAATAATATATACAATTAATATTAACTATAACTAAATGAAAATATATACAACTTAAAATATAAATAACTATGAACTAAAATATTTACATCTTAAAAAAAGGTAATAATAAATAAATAAGCTATAATAAGGCATCAAAAAAAAAATTTTCCTCATCACTATCGTGAGGTAGGGTGCCCAAAAGACTGGCAGCATTACCACGTTGAATGGCAATGCTTAACCTTTGTCCAAGGTAGAAGCCAGCCCTTCGATCACCTGAAGTGTCAACCATCCTCTTTACAATATCTTTGTAAAGAAGATGTGCACTTGGGCCCCACGGCCCTAAAGTTTCAACCCCAAACGGTTCGAAAGCATAATTGCCAATCAGGCTATCATACTTTCGCCGTTTGAGGTTCTCGGCAGCAGCAGCGGCAGCACCGGCTCAAACTGACTTACTTATTGTGTCATTAATTGAGCTGTCTGTGTGCTGATGATCTTTATAAAAGCACCAACGACATTGAAAAAATCCTAGTGTAGGGTCGATTTAAAAATAAATATTAAAACTCGATATTCTTCAATGCTGGACCAAATATATTTAATTAAATTTTATCTTATACAGATAGACAAATGCACGATTGAATTCGAGAAATGCGCCGTAAAATGTGTCGACAAGCACATTGCAATCATTCCCAGTATGATGAAGACGATGAAGGCAGTTTTAGCCAGCGGGAAACCTCCACCACCGAAGGCCAACTAAGAAGACCTCTGTAGACTAGTTTTATGTTCGTTACAAAAGGTCAATGTAGAACAAGTTAGGTTGGCTAGTGTGTTTATGAGTCTGTCTCACTGTTAGTCACAAGCCTCTTCTCAAACGGAGAAGGTTTATTATACGCCACCTTCGCTGAAGGCGGTTTGGCGATTTCTATTGGTATAAATGAAATAATTGGCAGATTGTATATTACAAATAATTAGTTTTCTATGAGTAGGTACTTATCATTCTGCGTACCCCTCAGGGAGTGATGTTGTAATTATGTATGTAATTATGTTTATTGTTACATTTTTTTCTGTTACAAATCTGTTTAAAACATCTTTTTGTTTGTTTTATTGACTCTAAACTATAAGTTATATACTATATTCTATAAAACAATGAACTATTATTAAAAGACGGAAGTACAAAGTTACAAACTTACATTTTGGCGCCACTTTTGACAGTAGTCATAGAGAATACAGATAGTAAAAGTATGAAACAGATAAGACTAATGCACTACCTACATTATTCCTATTAGCTTAAAATAATATATTTTATTACAAGTACACTATAAAAGTACTTTTCTACAATAGTTGTATATGTATGTGCTTTGAGCTCATTTAACACGTTAACTGCCACTGAAAAAGTGCACATTTTCCGTTCAGGCCATGGGGGACAATGTTGAGCGACACTGAAACTTTCCGTTCAAGCCGCGTCTGACAATGTTGACCGCGCGTCAGGCCTATGTTCAAAACCCTCTATTGCGCCAACGGACAGCATTATCGAGATAATTCGCTTATAATGTGACCCGCGCGGCCCTTTAGTTTATCCTACATAGCTTGGTTTTTAAATGAAAGGAACACTTAGAAAAAAAATGGTTTTTGAAACGCATTACTCTTGACAAATGGAATCACTTATAGTTTAGAGATTATAAGTAAATAAAAAAAACGTTTGTTACAGAAAAAATTGTTTAATCAATTTGAGCCTCTTAAATGTAATTAAAATAAACTTATACGAAAACGCTAATGGATTTTTGTGAAACATTCAACACAAAGATAAGGTTTATCTGGACAGTTGACACAGAAGGTGTTCACTTTTTTAGTTTTGTTTTTAGCGATTAAACGTCCATGGGTAGCTACCATATTCTTATAACATTGTTGGCATGCACGGCGGGATTTACTTGTAGGTCCTTCCTTTTTCTTCAATTGGTGCTATATTATTTTCGTTCTTTGATTTGATGGAGTATCATTAGTATCGAAATCTACAAAACTCTTCATAATTTCTTTTCTGAACTCAAGTACTGATATCTTCTTTCTAGCCACGCTTTGATAAAGAATTAAAGCATTTACCATAGCTGCACCCTTGGCTTTATCGTTACTTCTATCCATCGTTACTTTCTTTAGCTATATATTGCCCTCTTTTCAATTTTGTAGAAACAATTTCTTTTGGAAAATGCTTGCGATTCTTCCTTAAAGTGCCAACTAAATGCGTTTCGTTCTTTAAAAGTTCTCTAGCTAATCCGACGCTTGTGTACCAATTGTCGGTATATAGAGTATGCCCTTTATTTAATAAGTCATCGCATAAGGCCATAACAACCTTCATAGGCGTAGTATTGACTTCATCGTTCTGTTAGCCAGCATAAATGCTAAGTTTGTATGTGTACCCGGGCAAAGTACATAGTTTGAATAACTTAATCCCATACTTATGGCGTTTTTGCTTATTGTATTGCCGGAATATAATTCGCCCGCGAAAAGGTATCATACTCTCATCTATACATAAATCTTCTCCAGGAGTATAAGCTTTTTTAAAATTTGCATTCATTACTTCTACCAGGTTTCTGACTCGGTGTAAACGATCGGTCGTATTCTCTTCATCTTCTTGTGAAAATTGCATTGCGAGTAAAAGCTCAAATCTATTGCGAGACATAATAGTTCGCGGAAATTGCTGTCGAATGATTTTATCTGTGGTCCAGTAATCTGCTATTTTCGGAAGCCTTACTATACCCATGTATAAAATCAGCCCAAAGAACTTTTTTATTTCAGTTAGGTTAGTAGGGACCCAGCCACGAATGCGCGCTGCTTTCGAAGCTTCATTAGACATCGTTATTCTATTAAAGGCATAGGCGTTAGTGCATAAAACAATTTTATTTAAAACCTCATCCGTCACCATAAGCGCAAAAAAATCAGCTGGACATTTTTTTAACATAGTCATGCGAAAGTTGAGTGTCATTCCAGGAAACTCAGTAAAAGCAATAACTCTACGCTGATTGCCTTTAGGGTCAGTCCATGTTGAAGGCGGCAAACTTCTGCTTAGGTCTTGGATGGCACGGTTGGTTTCAGCATCACTGTCTTCGCTTTCGGATTGTATAACTCGACGTCGCTTCGAATGAGTAGGCTGAATATTGTCTTCTTCATCGGAACTTAAATGAAGACTTCTATTCAGCAAATCGAACTCGATATTTTCGATCTGCGTTATAATCTTCTTGCGTTATGTCATCCATAACGATTATAGTAAAAACTCAAAAACACATCGTAAACAATAAATTAAATTTACAATGTAATGTGCACGTCACTAATCGGAGATAACGACTGCGTCACTGCGAGCGCCAATGCAATGAGAATGAGACAACTCGGCGTATGCGCGGGGAAGGAGTCGCGGGTAGCGGTGGGCGGCAACCTGACCGCGCGGCTCTATTTAACGAATTTTTGATTTTTCGTCCAGTGAGGCCATGGGGGTCAATGTTGTGCGATGCGTAATAACGAATAAAAAAGGTATTAAATCATTGTGTTTTCATTACTACACGTTATTTAAATATGTAAGGTGGCTAAATAATGAATAAAAAGTATATGTGAAAAATTATAAAAATGAGGAATTTTATTTAGCTTGATAGCGTATATGAGCATCGGACAACATTGACCGCGTTGGCAGTGAACGTGTTAAAATGGAAATATTTATATGTACAATGTCTGTAAAATATATTATAACTACTAACTTGATGTTGCCATGCGTAAAAAATAACTTTTAGAAGCTGCTGTTTATTTTGAATAGTGTAGAAAATTAAATTATGATCATTAAGTACCTCTACCATGTTAATAAAATTCTTGAGTTTTTTTTGTATTTACCCTTTTAATGTACACTTAAAGGGGGGTCGTATTTTTGCTCAACAGGTGGCACTAGTGCAAACCCCTCATTTTTTGTCTAATATCATCAATATATTCACGTGAGTAACCCGCGACTTTTAGTTTAAAATACCTCTTGCTATAAGCCGGTGAACGAGCGGACCGATCACCTGATGGTAAGCAATCGGCGTTGCCCATAGACACCTGAAACACCAGAGGCGTTACTGGCCTTTTGGGAATTGGGAATGTGAGGATTGTGGGGGATTCAGAGACTGGGTAATTGGGCCTCCGGTAACCTCACCCACACGACGAAACGCAACACAAGGGTTGTTTCACGTGGGTTTTCTCTGAGGTCTTGTTATATTCGCGCCATCTGTGATCTGGTGACCAAAAATACGATAGCCCCCATTCCTAGGTAGGGCATAATTTTTACAATTTGAAATTTATATTTTACATTAATTTTGTTTCTAACTATAGTAACAAAATTAATATAGCCAGTATATCACGCTCGCCCCCCTTTTACATAAGATATTATAACTGGTGGAAAGTTGGTGTTATATTGAATGTCTGCCTATCACTACGTGGAATAAGGCATGATGATACCTATATTATACTAACTTCTACCCACGTTCCCGTGGGACAAGAAAGCCTATGTTTTATTCAATTTTTTAAGTGGGGTAAATCATCGAATTACTGCTCACGCCTGGGTGAGGCGGGAGGGAGTGTCAGACTTACTGACTTAAAACCACCCCGTTCCTTCTCCTACACGTCGAGCCAGAGCCCCGGTAACCCGTTAGGTTCTCCGCGACTACCTAGTAGATACGAAGTTTTTAGGTGCTCTTTGGGTACACTAAAGTAAATTTAAGTAAGTCCAAATAAATTTTTAGAAACGGAGTTTCGTTGAAAAATATTTTTTGTGACGAATTGAAGTACCTAATTAATGTAGGGAGTAGCATACCTGTCATTTTAAAATCCCTATTACCTAAATACGCCAACTTTGCTGTAATTTACCACTACTTACCTACTAGTAAAGTACCTACATTTTTTTCAGTAGGTACACTCACTTAGGTAAGTTTATTGAGAATAATTATTGGTTTGTCAAAAACTGATTTTCTTTTCTAAACTAAAGCAGATGGCGCAGAATATGTGATTCCATAATATTGGAGCCCTATTTAGGATAACATAGGTACGCAAAAACACAGACGAAAAAATAAATAATTGTAGCAGCAAGAGGCAAAAGACTGGCACAGCGTGTATTTTTGACGCCCGGTGTGTCCTTCGCGATGGCTGGGTTGCGAGGAGGCAGCGCTTCGCTGCCTCACGCGTCCCGCCTCCTCCTTAGCTAGTATGACTGCTTCGCAAAAGGAGGAGACGGCATCCCAGTCCCCCTCGCTCCGCATCATGGCCTGCACTAGGCCCGGACGCGAGAGGTCGCCATCGCCGATCACTTCCCTGAGGGCACGGCGGTGCTCAGCCCACGCAGGGCATTCCGCTACAGTGTGTTCCGTGTCCTCAGGGCGGTCGTCGTCGTTGTCATCGCAGTGATCACACCTGGGCGTTTCCTCCCGCCCCATCAGACACAGGTACCTCCCGAAACTTCCATGTCCGGCGAGGACCTGCGTCAGGCGGTAGGTGAGGACGCCGTAGCGTCTCTCAAGCCACTCCGCAAAGAGGGGACTTACCGTTGCCATGGCAGCGAGCCCATTCTTTCATGAGGGTAGGCAGAGATTATTGAACGCGTAAACGAACTTGTGTAAACAATTTTACTCGATTAAGAAACGATACAGTAACTCTTCGTCGATTAAGTTATTAAGTAAGTCGATATTATTATCGATTTATTTAACGCAATTTAGTTGGTAAGTATATCAGTATTAATCAATCAAAAATATATATTGACAAATAATTTAGGTATAAAAAGACACTTTAATTTCATTTATGCATAGTTTCATTTGATATTTATTATAATTAAAAGTATTATCGTTATTTAATTTTTAGAGTTACAAAAATGTATTTCGGGAAGTTCTCGATCGTGATTCTGATCGTTTCTTGTATAATCGTAAGTATTATAATAACAGTTTTTATTCCTAATCATAATTTAATATCTTTTCCAAGACAGTATTGGAGAAATAACTAGTGCAAATACCGAGCAAGGGGGTTCGATTCCGTGATCGCGCAAAGATATTTGGGGATCTTCGTCTTTTTTTTAAAAATGAAATTATCTGTAGATTGTAGCGGAGTTTGGAATTATGACAATCACATGGCAAAAAGCTTTCCCTCTTTGCATGCGACTGTAACAACTGACAGAAGTCGGTATTATATTGTGCACCACTGTCGGCCTCTATCACGAGAGTCATGACTTTAAGTAAGAGTATTAATACATTATAACTAAACTAGCAACTTTCGCGCGGTTTCACTCGCTCTGCTCGGCCCTTATTAATTGTAGCGTGATATTTTACAGCCTTCCTCGATAAATGGGCTATCCAACACAGAAAGAATTTTTTAAATCGGACCAATAGTTTCGGAGATTAGCGCGTTCAAATAAACAAACAAACAAAAAACCAAACTCTTCCGCTTTATATAATATATAAGAATATAAGATATATATTAGTATAGATATACGAATTCTGTTTCAGGTCGACGCTCGCAAAAAGATCTCTAAAACTAAAATCAAGAAATCGGATCTTCAAAACTTCGGCATTGGCTGTGGATGTCAGAGCTCCATAATAGACATCCTGACTTTAGGCTCTCGAGGCTCTATTATAGAACCTGTTTATGGACCTGTGAGCCTGCCTGCTCCTGTGATTGACGTTCCTAACTATAGATATGCTGAACCTATTGAGATCAACCCATTAGGAAACCTATTCCCAACCTTTGAGGTCGCTAGTTATGGTGTGGCACCCATTTCAGTTCTTGACCTTCCCTGTGGATGTTCGGGTCCCTGTGGATGTCGGGGCCCCTGCGGATGTAGTGAGCCTAACTGCGGTTGTAGAGTACCCGCTGTCAAACTTCCTGCCTGTCCTTGCGGCGCTCCTGCTGCTATTGATGCAAAATGTGGATGTGCTAGCATTCAAACGCCTGCATATTCTTATGGTATAAGTGCTCTCATCGATGTGCCGTCCTATGTGCCTGCTTGTGGTTGTCCGGGGCCCTGTAACTGTGCGGTACCGAAATCTTGCGGCTGTGTGGGCCCCTGTGGTTGTGCTAGTTTGTCGTCATGTGAATGCATGGGGCCCTGTTCATGTGGTCTTTCTGCACTAAGCTGTGGATGTAATGGGCCCTGTTCGTGTTTGGGGGGGCCTGTAGCAGCTTGTGGATGTTCTGGCCCTTGCAGTTGCGGAGTGCCTGCAGCAACTTGTGGCTGTAATGATGTCTGCACATGCGGACTTTCAGTTTTGCCGTGTGGATGTAACGGCCCCTGTAATTGTGGGAGCCTGTCTTCATGTGGATGTTCGGGCCCCTGCAATTGTCTGGGTATTCAGGTGCCATCATACGGAAGCGTGTTGCCGTCGATAGAGGTGCCGTCTTGTGGTTGTGGGTGTGGTATGCCCGGCTGCGGATGTAACCCTAAATATTTGCGTCAAGTTACATTGCAGCCGCCTTTCTTGTGAATTTATTGAAGGACTTTTAATAGGTTAATAATTAAAATAAATATTTCTTGAAATTTAATTTAATTTTATAGTTTTCTTTCTTATCCTGTACCCCGTTCAAGCGTCAAGATTATGATAATCCCTCTTATGTTGATGAGGTCATTCTAATTCTGTTCATGAGGGATAGTCAGGAACCAAAATAGGTAGTTTGGGTTCCTGACTTCCATCATTGCATTGTCACTTAAACTACGCAAAACCATATGTAGAACCAGTCTCTCAAGGTCTACATCACTATGTCATAAGATGGAACAAATTAATAAAATTTATGATTTATTATTAGAGGTATATTATTCTAGTAGTGGACTGAGATGGATAGTTCAAATCCGAACTCCATGTTATTACTAAGAAGTTTTTATAATAACTATCATGAGACGTACTAAATTAACTAAATATCGCGGGTTACCTACTCGAGTGAATATACTGAGAAAAGCTTAAAAATATGGAACGCTTCACCATTATGCGTGTCATCCTTGCGCAGGGGCCATGCTAAATCTTCTCTGTGTCTTTCCAATTTTAGTATATACCGAAGCAAGTAAGCGTTCCACATTTTTTATATTTTCTCAGTATATTCACGTGAGTAACCCGCGATTTTTAGTTACTTAAAATAAAATCCGAAATACCTAACCTACGTGAGAATTGAAACCCGAAATTAACAGCCGCATTTGCGATTAATCGACCAACACACAGACCGAACTACGTTAACGATAAACCACGTTTCGATAAAAAAATAAATCATAAAACTGATAATTTTGTTGCAACAAATGTACCTAGGTGATAATTTCGAGAATTCTGGTTTCATATAAATTAGATTTCTTTGAATTTTAATTACTTATACTTAGTTTGACGGCTCTTCAGAGAAGGTAAGATTTAATCGATTAAAGTGTGATATACCTCTAGAAAGTAGCTAGTTGTAACTTTTGTAAGTCGGTACATAATCCACAATGATCGAGTCGAATCGATAAGTAAATAGTTCAATGTTTTTTTTTTTTTTCTTTTTTAAAGAAAAACGTTGCCCCACATTAGGATTTTCTCCTGTGTCGTGGGTGCGTTTACAAACATACAAGTTCACATACACAATGACACCCAGACCCGAAACAACAATTTGTGGATCACACAAAGTGTTGTTCCGTGCGGGAATCGAACCCGCGACACGTTGCACGGCAGCCGGTTGCCCAGCCACCGCACTAACCGTGCAGTCGAATGTAAAAAGTAATAAAGTATAAAATAATCAAACTATTTTTATGTTAATTTTAAATCAAATATCAAAGAGTTCCAGGCCTTTGTCTATGCCTTGATAGGTGGTTATAGACAATCGGTCGAAATACATTTTTTTTTAATTTCACCATTAATTAATTTTTTATTTGTTTCAGACAAAAAATGCAGCTCTCACATCTAGCATTATGCCTAGCCCTAATCTCCACACCAGCGCTCAGTCAAAACTTACCATTGAATGAAATAATATTTCTAGAAACAATGCTACCAAAAAATCCAGGACAATCGATCAAAAATACAATGGATTCCATTAGCAACATGGTTTCGTCAAACATGCCAATAAAGGTCAATAGGAGGTACGCAATAATTGGCAACACACCCAGAACTGTCAACCAAAACCATCAAAAAACCGTTTTAATTCAAAATATGGATACGGTTTCACCAAAAACTGCTCTCATTCAAGATACAATTTCACCAAAAACAATTTTATTCCGGAATGGTGTAGACACAGTACCTAGACGAGTAATTGTTAGAAATAACGATTTACCCGCTAAAATAATGATTGATAATAACGATGCATCGTTAAGAATGGTACACAGAAAGGGGCCAGAACAACAAATAGTTTTAGTACAACCAGAATTTTCTCAGAATAAAGTGCTAGTTCGTGATAATCTGCCTATGTCTGGACCATCTTCAGTTCTGTCTCCAGTTCCAATGATGCCTGGAGGTCTACTATCAGCAACTCCTCAGCCCAGAGTCAAATTATCCAGGAAATTCCCTATACCACCTCCAACATTGTAATTTATACTAACCTGGGCCTCTAGCCAAACGCCACTTTAGCGCTTGTCTACAGAGAGAGTAGAATTTATTTATTTATTTATTTATTTATTTTATGTTAATACGGTTTACACCAGTTACATTAACATATACAGATATCAAAACAAACATCGTATGTAGCTACAAATCACATGTCAAAATAAAGATATATAAGAAAAAATAAAGCACATCACAATAATAAAATATAAATTAAAAAAAAAAAAAACAATAAACAGTAATAGAGGTAACAGTATTAAACATTTTCACAAAAACATAAACATAAACGCTGAACAGTTTTAAAGTCATTAATAAATAGCTCACAGTCGGGGTAGGTTTCCAAGAGGCCATTGAGCGCGGACAAGACGCGGGGAATAGGGGACGATGCACGGGCCACTGTGCGGCATGCGGGCACAGACAGTGGGCGGTGCCGACGAGCACGGAGGTAGTTAGTCGGAGCATGTAATCGCATCAGTTCATTATGAAGGTCAGGAGCATCTATGATACCTCTGCAGATTTTAAGCATAATGTACAGTTGTCCAAACGCTCTTCTGGTCTCCAGCATATTGTATCCCAGACATCCACACAAGTATTTTGTTGGGTAGAAATCAAAATGTATGGGGATGACACTGACAAGTGTCAAAATATACGTCAATTCCATATAATTTGGTTTTCTATTCTACATGTAGACAAGCGCTAAGTGGCATTTGGCTACAGCTGCAGTTTATCATTGTCTAACTTTGTATACCTATATAACCTTTTTGGACATTCAACGGCAAATTCATAGGTACTGGTCTTGTATATCGTAATGTGTATCTTTTGAAGGATGAAGATTGTCTATTTGTGGTAGTAGGTAACAGTAATCCTTACTAATATTATAAATCGGAAAGTGAGTTTGTTTGTTTGTTCCGCTTTCACGCCGTAACTACTAAACCGATTGCTTTGAATTTTTGCAGACGTAAAGTTAGAAGTCCGGATTAAATAATAGAGTACATTTTATCCCGGAAAAATTTGATATTCCCGAGGGAAAACAAAAATATTGCTATAGATGGCGCTGTGTGTATTGGTATATGTCACTTAAGCTACTTTTTATCCTTTTGTGACGCGGGCGAAGCCGCGGGTAAAAGCTAGTGTAAGAATAATTTATTAGTAATTATAAATACTGCATGTATTTAAAGTAAAAAATAAATAATTTATTTTGAGATACGAGATATTGTTTTGTTTCTTGAAATGGTCCTTTAATACAATTCCGATGGTAAATCTATGAAAGTTGAAAGTAGAAGTAGTTTTGCCAGAGTCTGTATTTCCTGAAGGGTATACATGGGTGTCTTCAAGGCCCGAGTGAATAGGTTGGCTGTGGGACGACGTGATCCATCGATTAAAAGTACCCTTAACCGACGAGCATGCATGAGAAGATTGATGACTGTTGATGAAGCGAAAGAGGTATGTAGGAATCGTAGTAATTGGCGTTTCCTAGTCTCTGATTACCCCCATGGGAGACAGGCGTAAAGTTATATATGTAGGTATAACGTCTATACAGGCTGTAAGTTTGCATGCTATGTATCTTCAACGAAACGTGTATGCTCCAAGAGTAGATGCCTAATTTTTATTTTAATGTCCGTGGATTTCGACACCGATGTTATCTTGCACTATCATGTGTCATGTCCAAGGGTCCCACTTCGGGTGCGTGGTGCCAGTATGCCGTGAGATCGGAGCCGTACTATCCCTAAAGTACACTTGGCAAATGCCTAAAGCGACAGGATACCGAACGACGCGGCGCGCGGCGGTGCAAAAAAAAAATCAGGGGTGCCTATTTGAGGTGTTTTTTTTTTTAGGGGGAAAATCATCCAATGACTTCTCCCGCCCGGGTGAGGCGGGAGGGAGTGTCAGACTCTTACTGACTAAAACCACCCCGTTCCTACTCCTGCACTTCGAGCAACGGGCAACCCGTTAAGTTTTCCGCGGCTCATGAGGTGCTTGCCTAGGACGCTCTTTATGTTTAATTTATTTATTTTTATTTATTTTTTATTTATTTATTTATTTCAGGCATCACAGGCCCATATCGAATACTATAAACTAATACATTAAAGATTTATAAATACTATACATACATTACAAACAAAATAATTACTCAATTAAGTACTTAATAACTAGGTCACACGAATAGACGGCGTCGTGTGTCGCACAGTGTCCGGTAGTCGACCTCGGAACCGTCGGAAGACTACCCCTCGCGGCCAAAACTCCTCTTTCATTAAGGTTGGCAGATGTTCAGTCGGCACCCTGACTACAAAAGACTTGAAGTCCACTCTGTGTAGAGAGTGCAGTTGCTCAACCTTCAGATGAAGCTTTGCCTTGATCTTGATGAACTCCACAATCTCCTCAACCTTTGTGGAGTCATGTAGGCGGGACACGTAGAGCAGCGTGGCTGGTACAGCCGGTCGCAGTAGATAATTGTGTCCTGTCAATGCGGTACCGCACTGATTGCGGCAAGTAGGCTTCCTCTTCTTCTTTCTTTCGACTAGGGTAAAGCCTTCCTTGTCGTTCTGGTTCTTTTTAGGAACCTCCTGATGCAGATCCGCGTGAGGAGTTTTGCTTTGTTGGACCTGCTTATCCCCTTTTGCAGCTATGGCGGCGTAAACACGATTGGGGGTTGATGTACTCACACGTGTCGTAGCCTGTGCCGGAGGCGCTAGCCGTTCGGCGGAATGATTCACTGCAGCGCGTGCACGTGGCGATGCATGCGCCGTCACCGACTCAAAACTGCCGACCGATGCATTAGCTGCACCGCGGCACATGTTAGCACTGTCGGTGCTCGGTGTCGGTGAGCCACTTCCAGCAACAGTGTTGCGTAATGCCATTAATTCCGCCCGAAGTTCTCCGATGGTGTTCTCTGATGACATCAGCTTGGACTGTACCTCGGCCAGGCTTGTTTTCAAGGATATGATGTCCTTGAGTAACCTGGTAACATCGACGTGATCAAAGGTGACAGGGGGCAACTTGTGCAAGTCCTTTGCCACGAATGCAGGCACGTCGTCAGGATCTGTCACCTTCAGCAAGGTGATAATGTCTTGCACGCTTTTCTCCGTTCCGTCTCTTCGGCGAGCTGGCATCTCGTCCAGTTTTCCAAGACATTGGAATAGCAACCTTTTGCCGCTACATATGTCTTCCTCCTTGAAGTTAGATTTGCAGATTTGCAAGATGCTAACCTCATCCATAGTGTCGATGGCATGCTGAATAAATGCCAGCAACTCGTTGGCTATGAGTGATTGGGTACTCATACTTAATCAAGCAGCGGCAAATGCCGCGCGTTTCGCGAGTATTGTAAACACGACCGTATATGAGCGCGCTTCGCACTGCACTGTGTGACATCGTGTTTGTAGTTGTAGCTGTGTCCAATGGCAGCACTGTCCCAAAAGAGTAAAGTGACTCGCGGTAATTCTTATTAAACTATGTTTTTTTTTAAAAGCATAAGCCGGTAAGCGAGCAGACGGATTACCTGATGGTAAGTAATGGACACCGAAACACCAAGGCGTTACAAGTGCGTTACAGGCCTTTTGGGAATTTGAGGGTTGTGGAGGATTCGGGGATTCGGGAGACTAGGGAGGTGGGTAATTGGGCCTCCGGTAACCGAAATCACACGATGAAACAACGCAAGCGTTGCTTCACGTCGGTTTTCTGCTCGGCCGTGGTATCACTCCGGTCGAGCCGGCCCATTCGTGCCGGAGCATGGCTCTCCCACACTTAAGCTCAAGGTTCATGATAGATCACGTGTCCGCTTTGACAGTTTATAGGGGCTGAACAATCGCTAAGTGTAACGAAGGCCGAATTATCACATTTTCTTAAATAAACTAGGTATATTTGGCCTTTGTTTTTTTGGAAATAAAAATGCCCACGTCATCCCTTTACCCAAAATTAATAACCCTTCTTCTCTTTCTCATTATCGACCTATATCCATCCTGCCTTTCCTCTCCAAGGTTATGGAACATATTGTTCACAAACAATTATCTTCCTTCTTTTCATCTAACAGCCTCATCTCGCCTTTTCAATCTGGATTTCGCCCTGGCCACAGCACTGTCACAGCTCTACTCAAGGTGACTGATGACATTCGCTTGGCTATGGACAATAAATTCCTCACTATTCTTGTGTTGCTGGACTTCAGCTCGGCCTTCAACTCTGTGGACTTCGACATTCTATTGGGGGTCCTGAAGGCCAATAATTTCTCACCTTCCTCTCTGGCCTGGTTTGAATCCTATCTTCGGGGTCGCCGTCAGCGGGTCCACCTAGAGGAAACCTTTTCCGATTGGTGTGACCTTGCGGCTGGCGTTCCCCAGGGTGGCGTCCTTTCTCCTGTCCTTTTTTCCATCTTCATTAACACCGTTGCCAGGGTGATCTCTTCTAATTTCCATCTCTATGCAGACGACTTGCAGTTATACCGTCACTTCAACATATCTGAAGCTCATTCTGCTTTCGATGCCATGAATCGTGACTTGGGTGGAGTTGCGGAGTGGGCCAGATGTTTTGGCCTGCAAATCAATCCTCTCAAGTCTCAGGCCATGGTTATCGGAAGCAGATATTATCGTAACGCTCTCGACGTCTCTGGTCTTGTTCCATTACGTCTGAATGGCACTGTGATTCCATTCACCGATTCTGCAAAGAACTTGGGAGTGCATATCGACTCAAATTTGTCCTGGACTATCCAGGTTGACGAGGTTAGTCGGAAGGTTTATTTCTCCATTCATTCCCTGAGGCGCCTCCAGACCCTGTTGCCTGTGAAGACTAAGATTCACCTCGTCCAAGCGCTAATCCTGCCTCTGATTGACTACGTGGATGCTTGCTATTTAGATGCTACAGAGGAGCTTTTAAATAAACTTGAGCGATTGCAAAATGTTTATATCCGCTTTGTCTTTGGTTTAAGAAAGTACGGCCATGTTTCCGTATTCCGCAATAGGCTCAAGTGGCTTCCGATCCGTCTTCGCAGGAACACTCGCATTTTATGCTTCCTATATAACATCCTCTTCAACCCTGCCTATCCTGCTTACCTTCGGGACCGTTTCTCCTTGGTTCGTCCTCCTGAAGTCCTATCTCGTTCACACCTTAAATCTAATCTTAAAATCGAACCCCATAATTCCGATTTCTATTCCTACTCCTTTTCCGTTCATGCAGTGAGGCTGTGGAATGCGCTCCCGCCTAACATTCGTGACGCTGAGTCTATCGCTATCTTTAAAAAACGAGTGAGAGAACACTACCTTTCCTCCTGATATGTAAATTTCTTCATTTATATGTATAGTTTATATTTTGTATGTATTTATTTATATATTGTATGTAGTTGTTTGGTTATTTATCTGTTAGTTTTAAGTCTGTTTCCTATCCCAATTTTCTATTTGTTACTACACACTGTGTCATTATATTATTATTACTTTTCCTGCTCCAGGTCCACAGGAAGAAATTCCAATAGGAATAGGTGGTACCTTTGTACTTTAATTTTATGTATGTGATGTCCTTTATGTTGTATGTGTGTACATAAATAAATAAATAAATAAATTATTCTTGTTCTTAACATAAAATCTGGAAGTTTGTCATAATCGAGATCGCAATTTAAATACTTCAGGAAGGTGTATCAGGGAGCGCCGCTGTCTAGTCTACGTCAAATGTATAGTCCCTGAGTCGGGTATATGACACCTGCGGAAAGACTTGGTTTTCTATTCGGCCACTGATGGTTATAGCAATTGCAACGAGGCTGCATCTGATATAAGACCAAAGAGTGTAGTAAGTGTAGGGGAATCTAAGAGTGCACTAACCGATAGGGCAATGAAAGTATTACCATCTGATCTGTCGTCACGATTCGTTGGATTTTTGACTATATATCATAATAATAAAGTTCAAAATCTAATAAAGAACTGGACAGATTGGAGTAATTGGGTATCTACCGAACTTTTGTATATGTAGATAATAATATGACCACTGACCACCTACCTTTTATCATGGGACTTATAACAGGTGTATAGCGTAATGACACGTCTTTTCACCCTTGTCTTCATTCAATGTAGTCGTTTTAAAGAGTGTCGATTGTAGGAGAGACATGCTTCGGCATGAATAGAACGAGTCGTCTGGAGTGATACCAAAAATACGACGAGAAAGAAAAACCAGAACCTCAAAAAACACCGACGAGAAAAAACGCTTGCGTTGTGTTTCGTCGTGTAATTGAGGTTACCGGAGGCCCCATTACCCCATCTTTCCAATCTCTGAATCAAATAATCCTCAAATTCCTAATCCCCTAATAGCCGGTAAAGCACTTTTTTTTTAAATAGCACAAGCCACCTTTCAAAACTGCTGCAACTCCTGTAAGCCAGGATCTACAGTAGATACAACCATCAAAACACCGGAACACTGAAGTCCGGCGCGTCTCAGGAACATATAACTGCCTTGGTTCCCGCAACGAAGTGAATCAGAAGATATTATAAGGGGAGAAGAAAAAAACGATAGTTTCCGCTTCCCTCGGTGAATTACTGCAGGAGACAGAGTGAATTAGGCCTAAATACACAAAAAAGACACTGTACAACTGGGTGAAGTCCAGTCCAAGCACCACGGAAATTTTACTAAGAACTAAGTGGGTCCTATGTGTGAGTTGTTATACTTGCTTCCAATAATAGGTATGGCAAAAGCGCCTAAATGCACGGAAATTTGTTCACCACAAGGTCCGTATAAAGCTACACCTGACGAAACAATTAAATTATTTAACATAGTGTTACGTTCATATTGCCAGAGATCACACTACCAGAGTATGTGATGGGCGGACTGCTCGTATTGCAGCTCCGCTGTCGAACATTGGCACCATGGTAACGCACATGTAATGCCTCTGGTGTTGTGTCCGTGGGTGGCGTCTATTGCCTACCATAACGTGATCCGGCTGCTCGTTTAACGGCTTATCCCATAAAAAAGAAGAAAAGGTTGTCCCTATTGTCATATTGCGAACTGTAAAAAATATGGTAAAACTGGAAAATAACAGCATAACACTGCCTAAGCTGGATCGAACCCGAGCCCCCTTGTTCAGCTTGTGACTTGTGACTACTAACTAGGCATTCACAGGCGTTATACCTACCATAATAATAGCGTACTTTTCTGCTGGCAAAAAAGGGCGCAATGAATACACAAATTAGGGCATTAAAAATACAATATTAAATCAACAAAATAATTTATTCAAAAACTAAAATAAATAAACATATTTAGATACAAGGAGGTGGGATAGGGATCTTCTTTAGATATTGGCAACGGCTACACGTGTTGGCAGGCGGCAGTAATGGCGAGAATGGTGCCAACGCGGACACTGGCGACGCAGCTGGCAGAAACGGATTGCCAACCGCCAGAGACAGTGGCAATGGAGCTTCGATTACGGGATTAAACGCCGGCTCGTAACCCAAAGGTGTTTTCAGTACTGGTAATGGCGCAGGATTGCCACAGCCGCATGCTGGGACTATCGCGGGTAGTGGCGGATTGGCGCATGGTCGGCCTGGCAACATAGCCGGTACAGGCACTGGAACTGGCAATGGCACTGGAGCGGGATTTCCGCAGGGACAGCTTGGCACCATGGCAGGTACTGCCCTCGGATAGGGTGCGAAGATTTGACATTGCGCCTGTAATATAGAGATCACTTAATTACGACATTATAATTATAGTTCATTTTAATTAATTTCGTTGTGTAAAATATATTATTATAATCTTTCTGTTTCGTGATACTGAAATGTCTGAAAAGTACTAATCTCGTATAACTTAACAGTGAAACTTTAATTTGTTGCCTTTAATAACAATTCTATAAAAATATCAAACTTATTCATCATCATCATCAACAGCCTATAATTGGCCACTGCCGCAAAAGCCTCTTCTCACACAGATAAAGTTTGAGCATTAATCACCACGCTTGCTCAATGCGGGCTGGCGATTTCGAACTTATAATTATAAATTATAAATCCAGGTTTCTTCACGATGTTTTCCTTCACCGTTTGTCAGAGGTGTCCAAATAATCTTAGAAAGTACATATAACTCGGAAAAATTCATTGATTCTTGTCATTGGTAGGTTTTCAACACCTCTGAGTCACCCCTGAGGGTGTCACGCATGAGAAGCGCCATAACCTCCGGGCCACCATGACACTTGTATACAGTTTAAAAATTAAATGCATATACTTACGCCAGCGAATATTGAAAGAACAATCAAAGTAAAAAAGTACATTTTTAGTTATATAAAACTAAAATACTTATAATAAACAATCAATTGTGAACTGTGTTTGATATAATATACGCTCCACTTTATATAGTTAATAATTATCAATAAAATCATTTTGTAATTACTATTTTTCTTCATTATTGTATTGTGATAATATTTTATTACAGATACTATCTATTACGCATAATACAAGTGATAAGTTGAGACTGTAAAGTAACAAATCAAGGGGTTTTGAGTTCGATTTCCAGGTTGAAAATAGGTGCTCAGCTCACTCAAAGATCTCATTGGCGGCACGTGCATTGGATCGCTCGATTCCCTATAATATGGTTGAGTTGAGCGGTGCTGGTGTTTATTTATAGGATAAGCCGGTAAACGAGCAGACCGATCACCTGATGGTAAGCAGCCGGCGTCGCCCATGGACACCTGGAACACCAGAGGCGTTACAAGTGCGTTACTAGCCTTCTGGATTAGGAATTTGAGGATTGTTGGGGATTCAAGGACTGGGGAAAAAGGGTCAGGCAATTGGGCCTCCGGCAACCTCACTCACACGACGAAACACAACGCAAGCGTTGTATCGCGTCGGTCTTCTGCTCGGCCGTGATATCACTCCGTTCGAGCCGGCCCATTCATCCCAAAGCATGGCTCTCCCACACTTGTACGTGTTATGTTCGTGAATGGGCGCCGTCAACCGGGACTGGTCAGCTCCAGACTGTATTATTTATTGTTTTTAAGGTCCTTATTTATTTTCTTTTTCGATCACTTTGACTTTAGTTTGGTGTTACATTGTTGTTATACAATTGAATCAACAAAACTATGTAACTAGGGAATTGGCATCATCCTAAATGAACCCGAGACCCTTTGCCCGGCTGCCGCACTTGCAACCACTCGGCTAACGAGACAATCAGTTATGATACTAGAGCAAATCATATATTTTCATGTTGATCCAAGAATCGAACTAGAACTCCCCAGGGTGCTTACTCGTGAAACCAATCTCAATGTCAATGCAATTTCAATCCAATATAATCTCAATAATTATTCAATGTCAAAACTATACAACCCCTATCGTAGTTGTTAAAATAGCATTCAGAGTACCGAACGTAAAGCTAAACTCAATGCCATTTAGTTCATTCAATATCTACGCAATACGAATGCAACGGGCACTTTTTTTAGGGGGAAATCATTAAATGACTTCTCCCGCCTGGGTGAGACGAGAGGTAGTGTCAGACTCTTACTGACTAAAAACCACCCCGTTCCTACTCGTGCACTTCGAGCCGGAGCCCCGACAAACCCATTAAGTAATCCACGGCTACGTATCGGCATCAGCCCTATTGGGCCCCATCTGTGGTGGTCTGATGGCTCCTTGAGGCCAGCTCCTTGTGGCCGGAGATCGTCTCGCGATCTCCGACGCCCGGTGTGTTTCTCGCGATGCAATGGGCGCTAGTGTTGCAACTCAAGAGTACGAAATTTCATAATACTAATGTCGATAGATCGGAATTGGATTTAAGAGTAATCTCCCTGATTGGCAGTTGCATTAGCTACTATTACACACTAACAACTCAAATTGTGTAATATCTATCTATCTAATCATTAGGTGTATTAATATAATGTAATATGACATAACTATTACTTAAATATAAAGATAACGATTATGTATTGATAACGGTAGGCATACATAAACAGTAGACGAATTCATTTATATCATAAAATATAGAAAGGGCTTCCGAAACTGTATACTTTTAAAAAAGTGACAAGAAAATACACGAAATAATTTGGTTTTTAAAATAAAAAAACAAGTTGTCGAATTTTCAAATTGTTAAGTATAATACTTAACGTTCATATTTGTCTTTGGAATAGTGATTTAAAAATCAAATATGGCTGCTGTATTCAATCATCTTTTGTTAATTGCTGTCCCAGCGTTACTGTTGATTAATGTAAGTATAATTTAAAATATTTAATTAATTTTTGTAATACATACAAGAGACTATAAAAATATGAAGTCTCGTTGAGACCGTCTCAGGTTTGTTTGATTGAGTAAAGTGTAATCCCGAGTACTAATATTCAAGGCAATAGTAGGTACAGACGACCTCCTATTACATTACATTATAGACTTATCCCATTATTTTTATTTTAACAAACTGATTAATTGGACATTATCTTATTTTACAGAACGCCCAAGCCCAGTACAGAACTCAACCAATACCATACGGACCACATGTACATAAAGCCACCACGACTCAACCATTGATAAGTACCTTACTATCAACCTACTCAACCAACATGCCAATAGTCGAAAAATTAAACACAGTAGCTTCTGTGATACAAAAAATGCCGCCAAAATGTTCTAAATTACCTAATAAGAGAATGTACATGGTGGAAGCGTTAAAAAAATCTGCACTAGAGAGTCTAATGCTAGCTGCCAACGCTTGCAAATGTCATAAGAAGGTTGACAACGTCAACGTCATTCGCCCGTCAAAGCGACAGGTGACAGTTCGGAATGACAGGCCTGTAAACGTCAGATACGTTTGAATTTGGAATTAGAAGTGATGTTTGTTTTTATTTATTTTCGTGATGTCTATGATAATTATTTATTTTAAATTAAATAATGTTTTTGCTTCGAAATATATTTCATTTTGTTTTTTTTTTTTATTATTTTGGTTGAACCGATTCTAACTATTAAAAATATAGTAGTCAGTATAGTAATTCATTGTTAAAAATGTAGATACATTTTGATTCCTAATTTCAAATGAAGTGAATTTTGGAACAGTAGGAACCGTATAAGTTGCAATAGAAATAAATACGTCTGAAATGAGCAGCTTCTTCTAAGAACAAATATAATCGTGACGCTTGATTCATTATGAATTTATGCATACATGGTATTACGCATACGTTATATGGTATTCTTTTTTTTTTTTTTTTTTAAGGGGGAAAATCATCGAATGACTTCTCCCGCCTGGGTGAGGCGGGAGGGAGTGTCAGACTCTTACTGACTAAAAACCACCCCGTTCCTTCTCCTGCACGTCGAGCCGGAGCCCCGGTTACCCGTTAGGTTCTCCGCGACTCCGAATCGGCATCGGCCCTATTGGGCCCCATCTGTGGTGGTCTGATGGCTCTTTGAGGCGCGCGCGGAACGCGACGCGCCGTACGCTCGGGTCTGTTTCTGGTCGGACGGGGAGCCACCCATGCTCGCCGTCCGCAGGCCCGCGCTTACGGTGGCCGGAGATCGTCTCGCGATCCCCGACGCCCGGTGTGTCCTTCGCGATGGCTGGGTTGCGAGGAGGCAGCGCTTCGCTGCCTCACGCGTCCCGCCTCCTCCTTAGCTAGCATCACTGCTTCGCAAAAGGAGGAGACGGCATCCCAGTCCCCCTCGCTCCGCATCATGGCCTGCACTAGGCCCGGACGCGAGAGTTCGCCATCGCCGATCACTTCCCTGAGGACACGGCGGTGCTCAGCCCACGAAGGGCATTCTCCCACCGTGTGTTCCATCATGTCCTCAGGGCGGTCCTCGCAGTGATGACACCCGGGCGTTTCCTCCCGCCCCATCAGACACAGGTACCTCCCGAAACTTCCATGTCCGGTGAGGACCTGCGTCAGGCGGTAGGTGAGGACGCCGTAGCGTCTCTCAAGCCACTCCTCAAAGAGGGGACTTACCGCTGCAATGGCAGCGAGCCCAGCCCTCGGTTGCGACAGTCGTTGCTGCCATTCCGCCATGAGATCGCGCCGCAGCTCATCCCGCCACGCACCTATTTGGCGCGGCAGCGGGGTTTCGCCCCGGTGACGTACCTCCGCGCGCATGCTGTACACGCGCGCGAGCACCTTCGCCTCCAGATCCCACGGCGGTAATCCGGCAAGGAGGTTCGCCGACTCCCCAGAGATCGTGCGGTATCCGCGGATCATTCGGATCGCCATGACCCTCTGTGCCA
This sequence comes from Spodoptera picta, assembly GCA_038387885.1. Lineage (NCBI taxonomy): Eukaryota > Metazoa > Arthropoda > Insecta > Lepidoptera > Noctuidae > Spodoptera > Spodoptera picta. The sequence goes on from JAZHFQ010000445.1 coordinate 308,293, forward strand.
TGAGCAGCGTCCGAGCGGGACGCCGCAACAGGTTTGGCGCCCAAACAGGGGCGCCGTAGAGGGCCATGGACCGCACGACCCCGGCGTATAACCTCCGGCAGGAGGCGTTTCCTCCCCGAGGTTGGGGAGGATGCGTTTAAACGCAGCCCCCGTCCTCTCCAACTTTGGAGCCAAACGTCGGAAGTGTTCTATGAAGTTCCACCGACTGTCGAGGACGAGTCCTAGGTACTTCATCGTCGTCTCGACGCCGATGGTAACTCCTCCCGCCGTTATTTGGGACCCACCCGGAGGTGGCGCGTTCCCGCGGCCATGAAAGCACATGGCCTCGGACTTGTGGAGCGCCACCTCGAGTCCCAACTGCCGGATTCTCTCAACGACTGTCGCAACCGCTGTCGCCATTAAGTCGGCCGCCGCCTGGTGCGACCTCCCGTGCGCTAGCACCAGCGTGTCGTCGGCGTAGCATATTGTGCTAACGCCGTTCGGGAGGTCGGTGCGCAGCACCCAGTCATAACCGATGTTCCACAGGAGCGGCCCCAGAACCGAACCCTGTGGAACACCGCGTGACATCTCTCGCCGGTTCCACTCGCCCCAGTGACCGGGGTAGATGACGGACCTGTCCGTCAGGTATGCCTCGATTACACGACGGAGGTAGGTAGGCACCCGATGATATCGGAGTGCCTCCAAGATGCAGTTCCAGGGCAGGGAGTTGAAGGCGTTGGCGATGTCCAGAGACACCGCCACTACGACCTTACCCCTGGACACTGCAGTCCCCGTCGTCCGGTCCCTAACGCGCATGATGGCGTCCACCGTGGAGCGCCCTCTGCGGAAGCCGAACTGGCCGTCCGATAGGTCCGGCCCAATGTCCGTCAGGTGCGCGACGAGGCGGTTCGAAATTATTCTTTCGAACACTTTCGCCACCTCGTCGAGCAGCACTATGGGCCGGTATGCGGACGGAGAGTCCGCAGGGCGCCCCGTCTTCCGCACGAGGACCAGTTTTCCCGCTTTCCAGAGCAGCGGGAACTGGCCTCTCTCCAAGCATGCGCTGTAGAGACCGATTAATCGAGGCCCGAGAGCCTCTGAGGCCAGGACCCATGCTTTGCCGTGCAAGCCGTCGGGTCCTGGGGCGGTGTTCTTGGCGCCCATCCGGCGCACCGCCGCTCTCAGTTCTGCCTCGGTCACCTCTGGGACGATGTCATCGTCGTCGTCGCTGTAGCCCGCGTCGGGCACCGCAGGGGGCGGAGTCATATACGGAGGGGTGAAGCCCCTCCACAGTCGGGGGAACAGGGCCCCAATCACCTCCTCTAAGACCTCTGGCTGGAGACTCTGAGTGAGCGGGGGAGCCCAAGCACGGAGCTTGTCGCGTACCATCCGGTACGGGCGTCCCCACGGATCTCTGTCCAGAGTCCCCAGCATCTCTCGGCGGGCCTCCTCCTTGGCCCGCAATATCTCCACCTTGAGGAGGGCCTTGGCCGCCCTGTATCCCTCGTACAACTCCATACGTTATATGGTATAACGCTGTAAATTATTATTGTTGTGTAATGAGTACCTACGCAGCAATTCATGGTGTCGCATGAACCTCATCATCATCAACAGCCTATAAGTGGCCACTGTTGACCAAAGGCCTCTTCTCACATGGAGAAAGTTGGAACAATAATGCGGGTTGACAATTTTTTTTTTTTTATTATTGTTTAAAAAACGTTGCCCCACACTAGGATTTTCTCCTGTGTCGTCGAACATACAAGTTCACGTACACAATGACACCCAGACCGAAACAACAATTTGTGGATCACACAAAGTGTTGTTCCGTGCGGGAATCGAACCCGCGACACGTTGCACGGCAGCCGGTTGCCCAGCCACCGCACCAACCGTGCAGTCATTTGAAACTTATAATTTCAAATTATAACTCCAGGTTTCCTCACGATGTTTTCCCTCACTCTTAGAAAGTACACATAACTTCGAAAATAAAACGAAAGAAATAATCTCCGAAATCTGCGAATTTAAGTTGTCGACTCGAAATCGATATTTTTTGTGTTTTGTTATTCAGATAATGTTTCGATCGAGGCTACCGTACACCTTGACGGAATTATTATTATAGATATGTCTTATCGAAATAAAAACTATATAAATATCACGTCTGCATCTCAGAAGCGATTCCATTAATTCATTAATTATCAATGTCGATAGGACGCGTATTATCGATAACTTTTAATAGAAAAATATAATAAATTGTAACTATAATTCGATTTTATTTTATTACAATCATGTGTGTATAGATAGAACCATGGTTAAAAGTTTATTTGGTGTTTGTCTTAGTATAATTCAGGTACGTAATTTATTATTTCTATATGTAATAACTAGCTGTTGCCCGCGACTTCGTTCGCGTGCAATTGTGATTCACAGCTCCTCCCCCATAGATGATAGCATGATAATATGTACCCTATATGTTGACCCGACTTGTTAGTAATATTCATGCATAATTTGAAGTAAATCCATGCAGTACTTTTGGAGATCATTTCGGACATACATACAGACAAACAGACAAAAATTCTAAAAACTATATTTTTGGCTTTTGTATAGATTGTAGATAACGCCTCAAGTATTCCTTTTCAAAAATATTCAGTATACAGTTTTGACTTTTTTTCATTATACCTCTATATATGTTTTGATGTATAGATAGATAGTCTTTACGAATTTATAATTTTAATACTGTCTCGTTGTTGAAGTGGTTGCAAGTGCAATTGCCGAGCAAGAGGCCACAGGCTCGAGTCCCTTGTTGCACGGGTAACGGTAATCTAAGTTAATCTCAAAAGTCAAACTCTATTCTGTCCATACCTTGGATTCCAAGACATCATTTTCAGTAAACTTCATTTTCCAATTTCTGTTCTCTGTGTCTGCTGAACATAGACTACTTCAATATCAGATCCAGTCCATGTTATACATTATACGGAGCCGCGGAAGGCCTAATGGGTTACCGGGGCTCAGGCTCGAAGAGCAGGAGTAGGAACGGGGTAGTTTTTAGTCAGTAAGAGTCTAACACTCCCTCTCGCCTCATCCTGGCCGGAAGAAGTTATTGGATGATTTTCTACCGTCATAAAAAAGGCCATAAAGATTAGCAGTTCACCACGGATTTATCGAGGCAAGAGTAAGAATGGGGTGGTATTTAGTCAACAAGAGTCTCTCTCACCGCCCCCAGGGTGGGAAAAGATATTTGATGATTTTCCTCCTCAAAAAATAGCTACTTCCGCGGCTCCGACATAGTTTTTTAAATTATTACTTTTATTATTTTTTATTTTTTATGGGGCAAAATCATCGAATGACTTCTCCCGCCTGGGTGAGGCAGGAGGGAGTGTCAGACGCGGATCACAAGGAGTAGTAGTTAGAACGGGGTGGATTTTAGTCAGTAAGAGTCTGATAGTAACTCTCGCCTCCCCCTAGAGCAAGACAATTCATTTGTTAAAGTTTCCAACTAAAAAGCTGCTTTAGAAACAGGTGATACCTAACTTGTCTTAATTCTTTTTCCAGATAATATCAGCTCAAATCTTGAAACAAGATGTAGCCAGTCTAGATGTTCTGAATAATCTGCAGTATATCCCATTGGCAGACCTAATCAGGTCAAAAAGGCAATTCAACAACCCAGCCGTAAATTTGAGTAAAAATGGCAATTTGCCAAATGGTCTCGGAATTGGCATGCCAAACGGCAATCTTCCCGGAAACGGATTGCCAAAGAATATCAACAACAATGGATTTCCTAACAACTACGCTGTAAATGGCAGAGTACTGCCAATTAATTTACCATTTTCAAATATAAATATTGGCCCTCAAAATAGACTACTACCGAATGTGAACGGCATAAACAATAACGCAATAACTATTAATAACTTGCCAGTTTCTAATAATATTATAGAAAATCTAAGTAATTTACCAAATCCTGAAAATGTTTTATCAAATACTAATCCAATGCCTAATATCTTGCCTAGTAATAATCAAGTTCCAAGTATCTTACAGTCTTTTGAAAAAGAGCCTTGTAATGTCCTACCGTCATCATTTAACAATGGAATATCGCAAAATAATTTGCCATTTAGTAATGTGTTGCCATCAAATAGCTTGCCAAAAAATAATCTCTTACCGTTAAATAATTTGCCAAATAGTAATTTAGTGTCTGCAAATTCTTTATCAAATGTTTTACCATTAAACAATTTACCAAATGGAAACAAATTGCCAGTACACAACTTGGCTTGTAACGATGTTGTGCCGTCAAACAATTCACCAATCAACACTTTGTTGCCAAACATCAAAAATTTTCGCATAACTGGTTTTCAATTTGCTGATGGCGTTACAAATCTTAAAGGAATAAATCAAAATAACTGTCCAGTAGATAATTTAAATAATAACAAATTACCAGTTCCTAACATTTTACCTAACATAGTTCAAACCGTTTCTGAAGAATTATCAAATATAAACAACTGCCAGGGCAACAATGTAATTAATAGTAAAAGAACCAATTCATTGCCAATTAATCAACCTTTTAAAGACCAATTTTCGAGCTATAATTTACCAGTCGGTAACATACCAACACCCATTATCAATAACCCGCAATATATCAATATTGCCAATGGAAATGGCATGCCAGACACAAAAAATGTAATGGGCATGCCAATGGCAGTGATTGATCAATATTTTAATGCCATTCCATTGAATAGTGCCGCAATAAATTCCTTACCACCTTCCAATAATGGAGTATTAATTGATCCCACACAGGCATATTTACAAAATATAATAAGTAGCGGTTTTTTAAACAACAATTATCAATCTACCACTTCTCAAATACCTGTCAATAATTTTCAATGTGATTCACTGAACAATAATGTGGCAGTCAATCAAAATTTGCTGACAAATGATTACCAATCAAATTTTGTGGCAAATGATTGCCAATCAAATGTGGCTAATAATTTGAATTTGGCACAGGAAATTGTAAAGAATTTGAAAATAGAGGGATTGGAGAATTTGCCATTTTTAAATGGCTTGCCAGTGGCTGGCATAACTGAGACAGTGACGGTTTTGAATAATCCATGTATGTAAATGGGCGATTGTTTTATTATTTAAGGTTATTTATTTCATACAAAATTTTAAAAATGTAAATAAAATTTTGTACCTAATTTTGACTTTTATTTGTTACTATCTCTGACAAAGTCAGCGGATATTATAATACACTATTATAATACTGCCTCGTTGGCCGAGTGGTCGCAAGTGTGACTGCCGGGCAAGAAGTCTCCGTTTCGATTCCTGAGTCGGGCAAAGTATTACCGGGTTTTTAAATTCTCTCAGTAGTAGCATAGAGTCTGGAACTGTGCCCGGTATATGGCAATAGGCTCACCCCCTATTACATGGGACTCATAACATAAATAGTGAAAAATGGGTGTTACATTGTACAGTGGTATAATGTGAACCTCTGACTCTCGGGGATAAAAGGCGTGATGTTATGTAATACTATATACAACTTTAAGTTTAAGTCAAAGTCAAAATCATTTATTTAAATTAGACCAGGAAAGCACCTTTGAAACCTACCAATGGCAAGTACCAATGTGACTTTTTCCGAGTTATATGTACTTACTAAGATTATTTAGACACCACTGACAAACGGTGAAGGAAAACATCGTTAGGAAACCTGGGCTTACAACTGGGAGCAAGCGTGGCGATTAATGCTCAAACCTTCTCCGTGTGAGAAGAGGACTTCGGTCTGCAGTGGCCACTTACAGGCTGTTAATGCTGATGTTCACGTAATACTATAAGGTGATTCATTAAAGGTAGTTTTTTTATGGCATTTATAAACCGGTAAACGAGCAGATGGATCACCTGATGGTAAGCAATCGGCGTCGCCCATGGACACTTGGAACACCAGGGGCGTAACAATTGCGTTACTTTGGGGATTAGGAGTTTGAGGATCGTTGGGGATTCAGATATTGGGGAGATTGGGGAAGGGGAGGGTAATTGGGCCTCCGGTAACCTCACTCACACGACGAAACACAACGCAAGCGTTGTTTCACGTCGGTTTTCTGTAAGCATAGTCACAAAGAAGAAGTGTATTAACTCGTCGAGTACCGGTTTTGTAGACACAATTATGGAACAATAGGTTGCTGTCACCGGTGACCGCTTGGTGTTTGACAGTTTAAGTGTTTCAATTAATATTTCAAAATACCTATTGCCGATATCAAAACACAAGTCCGAAAGTCACGTTTTACTTATAAAATAAGTAATACATTATAACGCAGTTTCACTCGATATGAGGTAAAAAGAACATAACATAACATCACGCTTTTTATCCCCGAAGGGGTAGGCAGAGGTGCACACAGAAGTAACACCCACTTTTCACTATTTATGTTATGAGTCCCATGTAATAGGGGGTGAGCCTATTGCCATATACCGGGCACATTTCCAGACTCCGTGCTACTACTGAGATTTTTAAAAACTCAGTAATATATTGCCTGACCCGGGAATCGAACCCGAGACCCCTTGCCCGGTAGTCGCACTTGCGACCACTCGGCCAACGAGGCAGTCAGTCAGTAAAAAGAACCATCCGCTTTTAATCAGTTTTGTTTACTACTACTACTATGGTCGCATCGAATTTAATTTCGCAACGACCAGGGAAGCAAAAACGGAAATTTTCTGAGCTAGGCAACATAATATCCTTACCTTTTACATCCGAAGAGGTTGGCAGAGGTGCACATTACGGCACTTATTGCCACTGAATAATGTAACACCCACTTTTCACTATTTATGTTACGAATCCCATGTAATAAGGGGGGGGGGGTAATAATATTTTGCCCGACACGGGAATCAAACTCGAGACTCCTAGCCGCCAGACAGAGAATCTGTATGACCTATCTACCACATAAGTTAATCGGGCAATAATGATGACAAAACAGGTGCTCAAAAAACCAATAGACTAGCGGAGGTGTGCCCCAAGTTGTTGATGTAAATATGTACAAACAGACACCCAATATTAATTATTGCTTACAATATTAAATTGTTCTTATTTAAGTTAATTACTTTTTGATAACTCGAAACGTTTCATATAAAAATAAATGGGTCACGTAAGTAACACGAAGTTTGTGCAATTGTGTTTGTGTGTACATTCGAAATGATTTTCTTTGTCAAATTGGTTATTTTGGCAGCTCTCACGGTACAGGTAAGTACGTAGGTACTAATTATTAAACTTTCAAACACTGCGAGTACACCGGTGACCGCAACCTATTGTTCTTTAATTGTGTCTATAATGACGGTACTCCACGAGTTAAGAAGTGATCAAAATAATAATCTTTAAGGCCCAAGTAGTAAAAGGTTGAATAGGGTTGTGGAGTTTAGCTTTTGAGGACTCAGCACTGCTTCGCATTGCACGAACCACAGTGGCGGCTGATCACGCCAAAAATCAGAAATCCTTGAAGACACTGTTACGGTCGCGTCACCACTTCGGGTTGTGGTTTTGGTTGAGTCGCCATTGTAACTTCAGAAGTAATTGTTTTATTATCATTTAAGTGTGGCAGAGCCATGCTTCGACACGAATGGGCCGGCTCGACCGGAGTGATACCACGGCCTCACAGAAAACCGACGTGAAGCAACGCTTGCGTTATGTTTCGTCGTGAGAGTGAGGTTACCGGAGGCGCAATTACCCTCCCCTTCCCCAATCTCCTCAATCCCTGAATCCCTGACGATCCTCAAACTCCTAATCCTCAAAAGACCGGTAACGCACTTGTAACGCCTCTAGTGTTCCAGGTGTCAATGGGCGACGCCGATTGCTTACCATCAGGTGATCCGTCTGCTCGTTTACCGGCTTATGTCATAAAAAAGTAATTTGTCGGATTTAAATAAATCAGTCGGACGATCACGTCGGGGTCACCATATGCGGAGCTTAGCACCGTATGTGTAAGGTATTTGTGTGAGGACTGAGGAGTGAAATGATCTGCACTCGTTAAGTTCAGTATGAGACTGTTTAATTATAAATCAAATTAATACATGCTAGGGCACAGGTGACATCATAGTCACATGATCAGAATCAGAATCACATGATGACATAGAATGGGGGCGATAACCGCCTAGACATGCTTCATGTCGCGGAGAACCTAACGGGTAACCGGGGCTCCGGCTCGACGTGCAGGAAATGGAATGGAACCCCGTTCCATCTCCTGCACTAAAACCACCGTTTTTAGTCAGTAAGAGTCTGACACTCCCTCCCGCCTCACCCAGGCGGGAGCATCATTCGATGATTTTCCCCCCTTAAAAAAAAGACGTGCTTCATCGTTTTCCAAATTCCCAAACGGCTGGTAACGCACTTGTAACACCTCTGTTGTTTCAGGTTTCCATAGGCGGCGTTAATTGCTTACCATCAGGTGATTCGATAGCTCGTTTACAGGCTTATCCTATATAAAAATCGTAGACCGCATCACGGCTTGCCACCAAACCAAACACCCATCATATATTGACATGATTGTCTCATAATTAGGAATTGTATTGTATTTAATACTTCTTCATTATATTTAATTAGTATATATTGTGTGATATGTATAAATATATGTATCTACATGTCGATGTATGATCAAAACTCACAACAGTGTTAAACTTTTACACTTACTACTGTGTCTCTCTGTATCACCCTAAGGTTGACTGTTAGAGAATGCCACTAGGCATTAAGTCCGCCACGGTATACAAGAAGTGTAAATAAAAAAAAAATTGCTGCGACAGGCATATTTCAGTGCATATACCACCGAGAGTGCTTTAGTATGTCTGTTTTAGTACCAACATACTGCATGTGTACATTTTCTGTGTGTGTATTTGATTTGTATTTGTTTTCTGTATTATTTTGTCTGTTTAATGTGCTTACTAACATATTTGTAAAGATGTTTCGTACTTTTGATTTTGTTACTAACACAGTGGACCTTTGATGTCTTCAATAAATAAATGATTGATGATTGATTGATATAAAAAATAAATAAATAACATTTCACTAGTAGATAGCCAAAGGATTGATGGGGATATACGTTAGGTAGTCTACGTCACAATAGATACAGATTTGCATTTTCGGTGGTTGATATGAGAGGTGTTTGTCAAGCAGTGGACGTCTTCTGGCTTATGCTAATGATGAGTGGACATGAATTACTGAAATTAAATCAAATTCAAATCAAATCAAATCAAATTATTTATTTCGGTTGCAAACATGGGTTATAAAATATACAAAAGGTGTTAAATATTTATAGTATAGTTCTCCACATTTTGCCGTTATGGCATTCAAGTATTTCCGAAATGTTTTTGAACAATTTAAGCGCACTCGGACCCCACTGACCTAGCGTCTCAACCCCAAACGGCTCAAAGATATAACTACCAGCAAGGTTGTTATACTTGCGCCGCTTGAGGTTTTCTGCAGAGGCAGCAGCCGAACCAGCACAACTCGCCGTTAATGGAAGATGAGAAGGTGCAAGGGTGTCGACGCAGGTTGCGTCCCACACCAAAGACCTTCCCAGCTTCCAGGGCATAATGGACATACCGTTGGGTCTCTTACCATCGTCGCGTGCCAAACCCTTTTCGAAACGCCTGGTCGACACATCTCGTGTCCAGAGGGCTGGTCTTTTTCTCGGTCAGAGGTTATGCATTGCCATACAACGTGGCAATGCTGCCAGCCTTCTGGGTACTTTCCCCATTGACGTCGATGCGGACGAGTTTTTCGATGCTTTATAAATAGTTTGTTTTTCCTATAATTAATTTTAATCTTAAGTTGTATATATTTAATTTAGTAATATTTAGTTTTAATTTTATTTAAGTAATAGTTGTAATTTAAGTTTTTTATTGAAATAAACGATTCACCGACCAAAGTATTTCCTAATCAATTTATCTACAAGTTTAACTTACACAACCACATACAATATACATTACCAATAAATTAAGAATTGAAATAATTATAATTATTGAATGTCAAGAGAGATGAAATTAAAGGTATCATATTATTAATAGGTCAGTAAGTCATCATTAAGAAAGTCGTCATTATTATAATAGCATTTGTCAAGCAAAAGTTCTTTTGGCATCTTTTTAAATTTCAATATAGTCATACTTTTCATAACATCTGGTACCTTATTGTAGATGCGAGGTGCAATACCAAAAAAACTTATCTTTACCAATGCAGTTTTACATGTCACTGGATTTATTTATTTACAGATTTTGATTTTAATTAACGAATATTATTTTCTACGGTTTCAAAGGTTCACCTCTTATCTGTTGAAACACCGGCTCCCGATATAAAACACATTATGGCCGCAACTTTCAACAGATAACAGGATAATGTAGTAAAATATCTTTTCCAGGATGTTTATGCCAACCCTGGCAAGGACTACATCATGGCGTACATACCGGTTGATGAATTACCTAATTTAGCGGCAATGGTAAGTTTATGATGTTTACAAAATTAATATTTTATTTCAAAATGTTTCATAGATATCTGTCTTCAAGAACTATCCTTACTTTACTAATATTATAAATCAGAAAGTGAGTTTGTTTGTTTGTTCTGCTTTCACGCTGTAACGACTAAACCGATTGCTTTGATTTTTTGCAGACGTAAAGTTAGAAGTCCAGATTAAATAATAGAGTACTTTTTATCCCGGAAAAAATTGGTATTTCCGAGGGAAAACCAAAGTATTGGTATAGATGGCGCTGTGTGTATTGGTATATGTCACATAGGCTACTTTTTATCCTTATTTATCCTTTTGTGACGCGAAGCCGCGGGTAAAAGCTAGTTAGACATAAATTACTAGGATTGTTCAAAGGCTTGTTTGTGTAGAAACAAATAAACTCATTAACTTTTTAACTTATAGTTACACATAAGCGCTTGTCGCGGAGAACCTAACGGTTTACCGGGGCTCCGGCTCGACGTGGAGAAAAAGGAACGAGGTGGTTTTTAGTCAGTAAGAGTCTGACACTCCCTCCCACCTCATTCAGGCGGGAGCAGTCATTCGATGATTTTCTCCGTTTAAAAAAATACATAAGCGCTTTAACACATCACCAAAATTTCCGGGGCTGCGGATAAACATAGAGGTCTATCAGGACTCCTGCTTGAAGCAGGTGTAGGAACGGCGTTTTTAGTCAAATTTAGATTTGACACTCGCTCTCACCTCAGCCAAGCGGAAGAGTCATTAAATGATTAAAAAAAAAAACTTATTTTTAGACAATTTTCAATAAAAAAAATTCATTGTCCATCCTCCATCGATTTCATGTTATTTTACAGAATATAGAAGTGATTCCAGTACCTAATTACCAAAATCCATATCTGTATGATCCATGGTACTATCAACGCATGATGATGGGTAGCTGGTCTTCGTATCCTCGGACAACTGGCTCTGTTCATTTTGGAGGACAAGTGGAGGGGAGAGGAGGAGTCAGCATCAGAGGGGACTTTGGAAACGATGGATATAACAGTGAGTATCATGGTAATGACGCAAGCACGTGAAGGTATACCAAATAGCTTGCTGTCAATTTTCTTTTTTATTAAAAGGTAATAGAGTTGAAAATCTATTTATTAAAGAAGTTATTAAACTGTCAAATACCAAGCGGTCACCGGTGACCGCAGCCTATTGTTCTATAATTGTGTCTGCGAAACCGGTACTCGACGAGTTAAAATGACTGCCTCGTAGGCCGAGTGGTCGCAAGTCCGACTGCCAGGCAAGGGGTCTCGGGTTCCCGGCAAAGTATTACTGGGTTTTAAAAAAAATCTCAGTAGTAGTACGTTGTCTGGAATTGTGTCCAGTATATGGCAAGAGGTTCACCCCCTATTCCATGGGACTTATAACATAAATAGTGAAAATTGGGTGTTACATTGGTATAATGTGCAATTGTGCCTACCCCTTCGGGGATAAAAGGCGCGATGTTATGTCATGTTATTAAAATGAGTAGACAGTCTCATTTGTCAAATGGACTCAAATATAGTTACTGAACAAGGAGTCTTGTTTCGATCGGTCGGGTTAAGTTAGTCTCTAAGTAATAATAAAGAATCTAACAGGATTAGTAATTCTTTAATAATATGCCATTCATTTTCCAGAAGTGACTTCCTACTCCGCACCATCTACACCAGTTGTTGTCACACCAGAACCAACTTTGCCAGACTCAGATTGGCCAATCGACTCAATACTGCCAAACATAAACTTGCCAAAAGTAACATCGTTGCCAGAAATTGCCTACCCATCTATAAAAAACGATAAAAGCGACATGCCATTGCCAGTGCCAAAAATCAGAGTGCCAGACAACTCTTTGCCAATTATAATGGCATTGTCGAAACTTACGGAGGAGAGTTTTATTGAAATTCGTAATTTAGGGTATTGTAATGATGATGACTATGAAAATGACGATGAAAATGATGAAGATGATGAACCTGGTCCTGTGGTATTTGGCGGCAAAGTGCCAGCTTCTGGCAGAATTAGGATCAGTGCTAATTTTTAGCCGACGTTAAACAGAGGAGGTTTTCAAGCCAAAATAAATAGGAAGAGGAAAGAAAGAGGATTTTTTTATACTTTGTTCGTTACTCTTCTTTCATTTTTAATCTACATATGCTGTGGTTCTAGTTTATAGATGTACATATTCATGTATTTTATTGTTGACAGCATGTTAACATCCATAACTCAACAGGTCCAGTATTTACTGAGATTCAAAGTCAAAGTCAAAGTCAAAGTCAAAATCATTTATTTCAATTAAACCAGGAAGGCACTTTTGAACGTCAGCAATAGAAATTTAAAAGTGAAGCTATTTGCTCATTCCAAGGTGTAAATTCCTATGGAGAAGAACGAGCCATCCATAGGTTACTCTTTTCCAATCAGGTTCACAATACAATTCTCTAGTTACACAGTATTATTGGTTCGATTGTGTGAGAACAATGTAACACCCAATTAACAGACTCACTCACAAACTCTTTAGCTTAGTATAATCTAATAAATGCATTTTATGGAACGTAACTAATTACTTAATTTTTTATCGAAATCTTTTCCTATTTTACTACAATTTTTTTTTATGGCATATGCCGTTAAACGAGCAGATGGATCACCTGATGGTAAGCAATCAGCGCCGCCCAATGGACACATGGAACACCAGAGGCGTTACAAGTGCGTTACCCGCCTTTGAGGGTATTAGGAGTTTGAGGATCGTTGGGGATTCAGGGATTGGGGAGATTGGGGAAGGGGAGGGTAATTGGGTCTCCGGTAACTTCACTCACACGACGAAACACAACGCAAGCGATGCTTCACGTTAGTTTTCTGCTCGGCCGTGGTATCACTCCGGTCGAGCCGGCCCATTCGTGCCGAAGCATGGCTCTCCCTCACTTAAAGATAATGATAAAACAATCTCTTTTATTATCAGAGATATGATTTAATACATGTCCTATCACTCCATACGTATCATCACGCTTTTAAATTATCGATGGTTTTGTGATTTAAGTAACTAAAATTATCTTTCTAAAGATATATTGTTGCAACAATTTCATGTTAGCACTGCAGAAAATTGATCGCCCTGATATTTATTTTGGCAAAGCTTTGCAGATTTTGAAGCGGATTTGTTGTATTTTAGCTGAGTGGGCGTTTTTGATTTTGTTTCTTTTTTTTAAGTTATAGAAATGGTTATTTGGTATTGTTGGTTTTTTATGGCTGTTGTCCAGGTAATATTTATTTATTTTTGTAAAAATGCTATATTACAGCGTGCCCTTTATCCCCGAAAGGCTGGGACAGAGGTGCACATTACAGCACTTAATAACACTGTACAATGTAACACCCACTTTTCACTATTTATGTTATGAGTCCCATGTAATAGGGGGTGAGCCTATTGCCATATACCGGGCACATTTCCAGACTCCATTTCTCACTACTGAATTTTTTTTAAAAACCAGTAATACTTTGCCCCATCCGGGAATCGAACCCGCAAATTGCCCAGCAGTCGCACTTGCGACCAGTCGGCAAACAAGGCAGTGAAATAATCATTTTAAAATATTCTGTACGAGACATAAATATTCTCTTTATATATCTTCACATCTTTTCTCAGTTTGATTAATAAAAAAGATAATCAATTGGTTTCAATTATATCAATAGCGCTATTTTATGTTTTTAAATCTAATAATGAATCAACTACACGAAGGGTTTGTACAAAATATCCACAAAATATTTATTTTGGAAATGTATGGACAATCAGAAAAATTCTATTTTAAAATTTACTTTGAGTACTTAGTCAAAACCAGAACTTAAGTTATACTAGAAAACAATATTAATAGAATCTTTCCTTTATTTTACAGTTCGCATCGGCACAAGTATTCCAACCTGGCTTACTAAATCAACTGAGAAATACATTTAATACTGGCCCATATTCACCAAACACCTTTGCCAGTAACCAATATCAAAATCTGCCAATGGCAACCAAACCTTTGACCAATGGGCTAACTTACCACCCAAATCTATTGAACAATAACTTTGCCAATACAAATACCATTGCCAATACGTTGGCTAACATTGCAGAAACCAATTTAGTAAATTCTATCACTAGCACTATAATGCCAAATGAAATTACAGGAGGTAATCTGTTAGGAAACTTTGCCAGTTCTATTGGCAATGTGCCAAATGGCATAAAATCGAACAGAGTGAACTATAACTTTGGAGACAGTCCTCTCCCAGTCACTGTATCTGGCAAATCATTCAACAACCAACCTATTGGGTTACAAATTATGGCAGATAATTTACAAGTGAATGGCAAAGTGGCAGTGTCTGGCAGAATGCCACTGTATGGCACGGTGACCATTAATGGCAATGTGCCATCGGATGGCAAATCGTCTGTCAATTATGGCTGTGGAAATCCAACAGCTATTTAGTATTAATTTGTAATTTACAACATGTATTTATTTAATTTATTTATTAATAAAGGTTTTTTAAAAATGATGTGAATCATGAATGTCAATCATACTTTTTTATTTTGTGTACCTATGTTTGAAAAACGTGGTATCGAGGGGTAACGGACTATTTGGTTTAAGCGACATTTTGGGCGATATTGAGTTATATTTATTATTATTATTATATTCGTCGGAGAAAAATTCGCTGATTCCGAATACATATATATAACTCAATATCGACCAAAATGTCGCTTAAACCGAATAGTCCGTTACCTCTCGAACGTACTTCGGTCAGGACTTTTGATTTGGTGAAGAAGCATGGTTTTTCAACTTTAAAGTTGTTAGTAAAATTGTATCGTATAAATAGATTGTATTATAACATATTGGGCTGCTTCAATGTTAGACAAATATTGTAATTTTTGAGATACATAATATCATAACATCACCATTTCCCACCGAAGGGTTAGGCAGAAGTGCACATTACAGCACTTAATGCGAATGTACAATGTAACACTCATTTTTTATGTTATGACTCCAATTGCCGAATGAGCCTATTGTCATAGTTATCATCATCATATCAGCCATAGGACGTCCACTGCTGAACATAGGCCTCCCCAAATATCTTCCAGATAGGCCGGTTGGAAGCGACCTGCATCCACGTTATTGGCTGCATAATTATTGCCATATACCGGGCACAATTCCAGACTCCGTGCTACTTCTGGGATTTTTTTTTTAAAACCTTGTAGTACTTTGCCCGACTTGGGAATCGAACCAGACACCCCTTGCCCGGAGTCGCACTTGCAACCACTCGGTCAACGAGGCAGTCAGATTTCTTGAGATAATAAACAATTATCTAATTTGAATTTAAAATGACATATCACCTTTTTGATAATTATAAAATTTAAGTTAAAAGAAAAGTTAACTAAGTTCAAGTTAGATTCATGCACAAATGGTTCTATATTTAATTTAGACTGCACGGTTGGTGTAGTGGCTGGACCGGCTGCCGCGCAATGTGTCGCGGGTTATATTTCCGCACGGAATTTAATTAGCCCGTGAGGGTATATAGTTTGGACAGCCCTGGCATACAGGATCGAAAAAGGATCACGCCACGTTGAATGGCAATCCTTATTTTCTGTCCGAAGTTAATTAAATGGGTAATTAAGTAAGTTGACTGTGACAAGAGCATAGCCAAGCTACTTAATTGTGTGATATTTTATTAATACTATCAAAATAAAATCAAAAGTAAACGGGTACATCAAATTCCATTTATTACATCAATAAATAAACACACACAATATTACAATATTTTAAAAATAATGACTTTACAAATAATTACTGATTAAGTAACTATTAAAATCTAAAGAGGTTAAACGCAACCACAATTATTATTGTTAGTGGCAACACTGACTAGACCTCCGGCTGGCAGAGTCCCTTCGAAAGTCACGTAGCCAATCACTGGCACGTTGCCAGTGACAGCAGTGTTGCCTCCAACTGGCAGCTCGCCAACGACGGCGATATCACCATAGCCAGCATTGACAGCGTTTGGCACACCGGCCAAACCTGCCATGTTATTGGCAAGACCGTTATAAGCTAAGTTGTTGTTCAGTTGGAAATTGTTAGCCAAGTTATTAGCAACTAAGTTATTCATTGCCACGTTATTGGCTGCTAAATTATTGGCAGCAAAATTATTGGCTGCGAAATTATTAACTGCAAAGTTATTGGCAGCTAGATTATTTGCTGCTAAGTTGGCATTATTTAAGTTGTTTGCTGCAGCAAATTTGTTGGCAGCAAAGTTAACATTGGCCAAGTTATTACCAGCACAGTTAGCACCAGCTAAGTTATTGGCAGCTAGATTAGCTGCAGCAAAATTGTTTGCGGCAATGTTGTTAATACCAAAGTTGTTTGGGCTCAAACCATTTACCGCCAAGCCATTGCCAAGTAAGCCATTAGGCGCTAATCCATTGGCAATTCCGATTCCGTTGGGAGGGAGTCCATTTAATCCGAATCCTTTGTTGATTCCAAGTGCTTGGCCGAAAGTATTCTATAAAACACAAAAAGATTTTTAAGTACCGACTTGTGCCTAAATAAATACTCTATATACCTAAAAAAATATTTCTTGTATTAATATAAAAATACTCAAAAATGCTCTGGTCGCCATGGAAATGAAACGAGACCTCTTGATTGGCAGTCGTTGCGATCTCTTAACTAAAGCGAACGAGACAGACTCTTATTTTAATAAATTGTATTGACTAAGTTAAAATATTAATATTTATAGGTATATATTTTCATAGAAAACCGACGTGAAATAGCTTGCGTTGTGTTTCATTTACCGGAGGTCCAATTACCGCGCTATCCCAGTGTCCGCAATTCCCGAATCCCCCACAATCCTCAAATTCTCAATTCCAAAAAGGCCGGTAACGCACTTGTAACGCCTCTGGTGTTTCAGGTGTCCATGGGCGACGCCGATTGCTTACCATCAGGTGATCCGTCTGCTCGTTTACCGGCTTATCCCATAAAAAATATACATACCTGTACTAAACACAGAACTGCAGATAAAATAAACAAAGACGCCATATTTGAATTATTTACAAAATAAATAATAAAAAGCACTTAAAAACCCGAAACACTGGGCCTATTTTTGAATGAATTATTTTCTATATAACATCTAGTTATATACTTAAATATTTCTTAACGTATTATGTAATAATATGATTGTATGATATTTTTTTTTATCAGATAATAAGGCTAAATTGCATTGCATCTTTATGATTTCTTGATTAGTTTAAAAGCACGTTCTAGCGATAAGTCTTTATATCATTGTAAGTGAATTGTTAATGTTCAGAATGTGTTTTTTTTATCAGTCAGCTACCGACTGTTTACACGTCACGGAGAACCTAACGGGTAACCGGGGCTCCGGCTCGACGTGCAGGAGAAGGAACGGGGTGGTTTTTAGTCAGTAAGAGTCTGACACTCCTTTCCGACTCACCCAGGCGGGAGCAGTCATTCGATGATTTCCCCCATTGAAAAAAAAAAATCGACTATTTACACATCATATTACAATCATAAATAAAACAAATCGGTTTACAATATGCATTTGCTAGTGTAACAATCAATTAAAGGCTAAAACATCATGACAAGAGAATAGTTATTAGCCTAAGTTTAAATTATTAAATACTTTTCAAATACAAATTTCCCATAAACAAAATCTATGTGGTGGTGAACTCACAATTGGAACAAACAGAAGAAATACTTCATATTATGACAACAAAGGTTGATCAATTAAAACAACAAAATTTATATATTATACAGGATCTCATGATTTAAAACAACATTATGTACTATTAGAATAGACAAATAAAGATTAAATTTAATCAAATTCCAATAGGAATTTATTCATCACGTAATTATTTACATAGCATAACTTCATGCGTTTTATCCTCAGAGGGGTAGGCAGAGGTGCACATTATGCCACTGTCCAATGCAACACCCTGATAGGGTAATAGGGATAGGGTGAGCCTATTGCCATATACCGGGCACAATTCCAGAGTCCGTGCTACTACTGAGATTTTTTTTAATAGGATACTTTGGCCGACCCGGGAATCGAACCCGAGACCCCTTGCCCGGCAGTCGCACTTGCGATCATTCTGCCAACGAGCATAATTATTTAATAAGTAAATTAATTAGATTATATTTTACTTTCATAATTATGTTGCCGTGCCCTAACCGGGTTTCATGTTGAAACTGCCTCTACACAATTATTAATGCATACTTAATAATGCACAATTAATAATGCATACACATCATTAATGCAATAAAAATATGAATTTGAAGTTTCCAAATGGTCAATTAATTATTGCAACACTAATTGACCCGGTAAAATTCGTCCCGCCGGCAATTTTTTTTTATAGCATAAGCCGGTAAACGAGCAGACGGATCACCTGATGGTAAGCAATCGGTGCCGCCCATAGACACCCGAAACACCAAGGCGTTACAAGTGCATTACCGGCCTTTTGGGAAATCGGAATTTGAGGATTGTGGAGAATTCGGGGATTTGGGAGACTAAGGAGAGGGGTAATTGAGCCTCCGGTAACCTCACTCACACGACCGTGCTGCTCGGCCGCGGTATCACTACGGTCAAGTCGACCCATTCGTGCCGAAGCATAACTCTCCCACACTTAAACTTCATCTTTCCACACTCACCTTTTAAACCTTCTCTGGACTTCCACGAACATTCCAAGATCAAAATTAACCAAATCGGTTCACCCGTTCTCGAGTTATATCGAGTCTAACATTCAGATTCAGATTTAAGTACGTTTTGTCAAATTATAGAGGTAATATACTAGCTTATGTCAGCGACTTTGCCCACGATACCGTGAAATAAAAAGCAGCTTATATGTTATTCTACACTTTTTAATCTACCCCTGTACCCCTTCAGCTGCTTTGACGTGATAAGGAGAACTAAACAAACTTATACGCTTATGAATTTGTAAAGTTATGGCGTGACAACGGGAAACGGGTTTTATTTTATATACATATACAGATACAAATAGATACAGTAGCATTTTTTTTAAGGGGGGAAAATCATCAAATGACTGCTCCCGCCTGGGTGAGGCGGGAGGGAGTGTCAGACTCTTACTGACTAAAAACCACCCCGTTCCTTCTCCTGCACGTCGAGTCGGAGCCCCGGTTACCCGTTAGGTTCTCCGCGACAAATAGATACAGTAGCATTGGGTTGTTCTATGGAATTAAGTTATGTATTTTTTTTTAAAGTAAGTTATTAGTATAATGCGTCAAGCGTGTCTTTGCATTGTTCTTACATAATATACGTACAGTATTGAAATATGTATCAGAGACATTGTAGAACATACTTTTTTAAAAAGAGTAACGAATGGAGTTTCTTGCTCGCTCTTCTCCATTCGAATCTACTTTTTGGAATGAGCACCTAGCTTCACCTAGTTTCACTGACGGACAGACTGACAGACTATTATTTATTTTGTATTTGTTGACGTTTCAAAAGTACCAAACTATGGTTTAATTGAAATATTTTTTTTAACAGAAATAAATCAAATTGAAATTTGAAATAAATGCTTTGACTTTGACTTTGAACCTGTATGGAAAAATATGTGTCCATTTTCTACAGCCTTTTACTTTGATAATTTGTCTTACTAATTTGAGAATTAGAGACCAGAGAATTGAAAAAGAGTAACCTATGGAGTTTCTTGCTCGTTCTTCTCCATAAGAATCTACACCTTGGAATGAGCAACTAGCTTCACTTCTAATTTTTTATTGTTGACGTTCAAAAGTACCTTCCTGGTGTAATTGAAATAAATGATTTTGACTTTGACTATGAAAACTAGCTGTTGCTCGCGACTACGTCCGCGTAAAACATGAATTATGGAACATACCTATTTTTGTTTCAATTTTCCAAAATAAAAGTAACCTATGTTACTCCTTAGTACATAAGTTACCTGCAAATAAAAGCCTTGCACAATCGGTCCAGTTATTTCAGAGATCAGCGAGTACAAATAGACAGATAGACAATAAACAGACAAAAATTGTATGTTATTTTGGTATGTGTATTGTATGTCTACTCATATGCAAGTAGTACTTAACATACATAACATTACGCCTATTATCCATATAAGGGTAGGCAGAGGTGCACATTATGTCACTTAATGCAATAAAATAAACTGTACGATGTAACACCCACTTTTTACTATTTATGTTATGAGTCCCATGTAATATGTATGTAGGTATGTAAATTATGAAGACATTCAGATACAATGTAAATTATTTATTGAATAAATGAAATGAAAAATGAAATGAATGAATAGGGGTGAGCCTATATACCGAGTGCAGTTCCAGACTTCGACTGAGATTTAAAAAGAAACCCAGTACCTAGTACTTTACCCGACCCGGGAATCGAACCCGAGAGCCCGGCAGTCGCACTTGCGACCACTGGGCTAACGAGGCAGTCACGAGTCACGCATTTAGTAAACAGCGGTTATTTTAATGTTACAAACAGACACTCCAATTTTGTTTATCTGTAAAAATAAGTACATAGTTTAGTATATTCTTAAATCTTCTTTCGTGTCGCGGAGAACCTAACGGGTAACCGGGGCTCCGGCTCGACGTGCAGGAGAAGGAACGGGGTGGTTTTTAGTCAGTAAGAGTCTGACACTCCCTTCCGCCTCACCCAGGCGGGATCAGTCATTCGATGATTTTCCCCCCTTAAAAAAAATCTTCTTTCGTCAAATATTCTTGTCTTTCAGACTAACTCGATTCTGGACTCTGGTTGACCAGTGTGCTCTTATCCACTTTTGAATGAGACTCTTAACACGTGTTCAATACTGTGTACCGTATGTCAAAAGTATGAGTACTAACATAACATTACCTCACGCCTTTTATCGCCGGAGGGGTAGGCAGAGGTGCACATTATGCCACTGTACAATGTAACACCTACTTTTCACTATTTATGTTACGAGTCCCATGTAATAGGAGTGAGCCTATTGCCACATACCGGGCACAATTCCAGACTCCGAGAATTTAAAAAAAAATCCAGTAATACATTGACCGACCCGGGAATCGAACCCTAGACCCCCTGTCCGGCAATCACACTTGCAAACACTCGGCCAACGAGGCAGTCAGTATGAGTAGGTACTATAACTAGGATATATATATGACGTATATAATCCTCCTTCCCGATTTCGATAGCGGCTAACGCTTAATAGCCATCTCTTGTCGTGTACCCTAATGTGACTGGCCAGACCAAATTTAGTTTTAAAAATCCGATCACAAACTAGAGCAGTAAAGCTAATAACTGGGATAGACGAGAATGCGACCAATTTTAAAGAAACATGACTTTCACTACCCTTCCCTCATTGCTACAGCTACTAAAAAATTCAGAGCTTATCACTACAGAAATAATACAACAAAAATCAAATAATTAACTTCAATATAATTAAAACAAACAACAACATTAAAGCGAGTTACAACTAAAATACTCCTGCGCAACCAGGACCGGGTCTTGGTAAGCCAGGACCATAACCAGGCAGAGAAGGTCCATAGGCTCTGCCGCCAGGAGCGACACCGTATGGACCGGCGGGAGCGACGGGAGCAACTCCCTCGCTCACGATACCAACAGCGCCACTACCGCAACCGTAGTTAATACCACCAGCTCCAGCGCTTGGCAAGGCTCCCTCTACTGCCACGGCTCCTAAGAACGGCAGCTCACCGTTCACGGCTAAAGCACCTTCGATAGCGTTCTCCGAGATGACTGTGATGCCAGTTGGAGTAATGGGAGAGAAGCTGCTCACTGCGAATCCACCACCGTTGCTTGGTACAAAGCCATTGCCTGTCAGTCCATAAGCGTTGGGTCCTGGGTAGGCTAGGCCTACTGGTCTTCCTGCACCATAGGCTAAAGCGTTGCCTGCTAAGGCTAGTTCTTCAGCAGCTAAGCAGTTCACTGCACCGATGCTTTGGGCAGAAATGGTCTGGAGGGAAGAATCATTTTATTAAATTTTGAATAGAATATTAAAATTTTATATTTATAATTAAAATAAGGTAATTTGTGAAACAGGCAACGTAAAGGTAATGTAAGGGGTTATATGTTTAAGTATTAAATTGTGTTAAGTTACACTTAGTTACAAGATGGTTTAGAGACTGCCTCATTGGCCAAGTGTCGGGCAAAGTATTACTGGGACTTTAAAAATTCTCAGTAGTAGCACGGAGTCTGGAATTGTGCCTGGTATATGCAATAGGTTCACCCCCTATTACATGTGACTCATAGTATAAATAGTGAAAAGTGGGTGTTATCCCTTTTGGGGACAAAAGGCGTGATGTTATGTAGAAAATCTTACCTGAACCAACCATGCTGAGGAGCAAATCAGAACGAAAAGTTTAGCGACCATCTTGAATTAGTTTCAATCGAAATGATACAACTGAATGATTTAGAATCAAAGTTCCATCGTTATATACTAAACTATTACAAAAATAGATTCGTAATAACTGTTAACAAATCAGTTATTTCGTTATATATCGATAACTGTTATCGGAATTGTTGAATAACCTTTATACTTACTGATGATAAGTTACCTGGTCGCGAGGAGTGAAACCTTTCTCTTAGAGATTCGAGAGTCGCGAATCTCTCAGAGAAAGGTTTAAGGAGATCAACATTATGACCGTTCCATGTCAATTTATCTATGAAAACATCATGTATGTTAGGAAAAACCTACAGTTATTTGGTAAAGTGTCTGACAGACACCACTATCAAACTAGAATTCTATATTCCGTGAAACTAGACATGGGAATAGATTAAGTCAGCCAATTTCGAGATTAGCGAAAGTAAGTAAATCGTTCATGGGATTCTGTGTTAAATCGCCGTTGTACAACAACTAAATGAATCCAAATTTAAATTATGTAGAGGTATAAAGAAAACTTTATGTAGACAAGCATATTACAAACTTAATGAATATATAGAGGATAAAAATGATTGGATGCAGGCTAGTCCGGCTCCACAGGATAACTAAAAACACTGTTGTCTTAATGAAATCGTAAATAATACAGCCATATTGCTAAATTGTACATTTTTTAACTTATATAACCAATGTAAATGTGAGAGCCCTGTAATTAACTTAATATTAAATTAGATTAGTAGAATTCATTTGTGTCAGCTTGGAGTTGTCGTGCTCACTCAAAGGTCTCATTGGCGGTGGCGCGTGCAGTGGATCGCTCGATTCCCTACAATATGGTTGAGTTGGGCGGTGCTGGTGTACGTGTCATGTTCGTGAACGGGCGCCGTCAACTGGGACTGGTCAGCTCCAGACTGTATTATTGTACTTAAGGTTATTTTCTTTCTTGATTACTTTGACTGGATTTTGGTGTTACATTGTTCTCGCACAATTCAAACAGCAAAACTATGTAACTAGTAAATTCTATTGTGAACCTGATTGAAAGAGTAACCTATGGAGTTTCTTGCTCGTTCTTCTCCATAGGAATCTACACCTTGGAATGAGCAAATAGCTTCACTTTTAATATTATTTTTATTTTGACGTTCTAAAGTGCCATTCTGGTCTAATTGAAATAAATGATTTTGACTTGTGACTTTTGACTTCTGGTTTTTGTTCAACGTGACTTCCCTGCTGGCTTTATTGGTTGCAAGTCTTACAAAGTTGTCGCGGAGAACCTAACGGGTAACCGGGGCACCGGCTCGACGTGCAGGAGAAGGAACGGGGTGGTTTTTAGTCAGTAAGAGTCTGACACTCCCTCCCGCCTCACCCAGGCGGGGGCATTAATTATATTACCGGTATATTGCCACTTCTTTCTAAATCAATTAGTTCATTCTGCTGGGAGCCATCTTTTTCCACGAGTTTCTATAATTTGAATAAATTTTAATACCACTTCACAGTTCTAGACTATTACTTGCTTGTTTACTGAAATTAATAACATCATCATCATCATCAACAGCCTATAAGTGGTCCCTGCTGAGCAAAGGAAAAATTAATCACCACGCTTGCTCATTGCGGGTTGGCGATATCAAACTTATAATTAGAAATTATAAGTCTAGGTTTCCTCACAATACGCAGCCGCGGAAGACTTATCGGGTTACCGGGGCTCCGGCTCGAAGTGCAGCAGTCGGTGGTGGTTTTTAGTCAGTAAGAGTCTGACACTAAGGCGGTAGAAGTCATTGGATGATTTTCCCCCCTTAAAAATGTTTTCCTCACGATGTTTTCCTTCACCGTTTGTCAGTAGTGTCTAAATGATCTTAGAAAGTACATAAAACCCGGATAAAGTCACTAGTACTTTGCCGTTGGTAGGTTTCAAACCCTCATTTATGAGAAGCGGGCGTCTTAAACCTCTGGGCCACCACGACTATGTTATGTAGAGTTATATGTAGAATGTTTATTAGCTGATTCAATAATAATTTATGGAATTTGATGCAGATGCAGTTGAACGACACGTAATGTCGACTCAACATTTCTATATGCATAGCACTATTTTAGCTATCGCAGTAATTTTCATAACATAACATAACATCACCTTTTATCCCCGGAGGGGTAGGCAGAGGTGCACATTACGGCACTTAAACTGTCAAGCACCAAGCGGTCACCGGTGACCGCAACCTATTGTTCTATAATTGTGTCTATAATGACGGTACTTGACGAGTTAATGCCACTGTACAATGTAACACCCACTTTTCACTATTTATGTTATGAGTCCCATATATTAGGTGAGCCTATTGCCATATACCGGACACAATTTTAGACTGTGCTGCTACTGAGATTTTTTTAAAAACCCTGTAATATTTTGAACGACCTGGTTATCGAAACCCCTTGCAGTCGCACTTACGACCACTCGGCCAACGAGGCAGTCAGCAACGAGGCAGTTAAGGCATTAATTTTCATACATATAATATTTCTATGAAAATTACTGCCTTAACTGTAGTAGTAGTAGTAGTAGTAGTAGTAGTAGTCTGTGCCTACGTACGCGTATGTAGTTATTTGGGGCATATTTTTTTGTATAGCATACGCCGGTAAACGAGCAGACAGATCACCCGATGGTAAGCAATCGGCGCCGCCCATGGACACTCGAAACACCAAGGCGTTACAAGTGCGTTACCGGCCTTTTGGGAATTGGGAATTTGAGGATTGTGGAGGATTCGGGGATTTGGGAGACGGGAACTAGGAAGGGCCTCCGGTAACCTCACTCACACGACGAAACACAACGCAAGCGTTGTTTCACGTTGGTTTTCTGCTCGGCCGTGGTATCACTCAGGTCGAGCCGGCCCATTCGTACCGAAGCATGGCTCTCCCACACTATAATCGAATCAGCCCATTGTGAAGATCAGGAGCATCTATGATCCCTCTGCAGATTTTAAGCGTGATGTCTGTTGTGTTGTGACTTGACTTCTACCATGTAATAGGGCGAGTTCATTGCTATACTTACGTATTTACACGTCCAGACCATTATGATACTTAAAAACAAAGACATAAAGCTAAATAAATGAAAATACTAGACATATTATCATGGTGGATAATAATAAAAACAAAATAAGTATTAAATATTTCTTTTTATTTCAATACATTTAATTTTTACAAACTACAAATAAATATTTAGTAAATAAATATTACACAATTGCAAATTAAAATTAATATCCGTAAATCTTATTGCCATATGGCCCCTGTGCATATGGCACTTTATTGCCACTCGCGCCACAGGTACCACTTATTGTGACAATACCGCCACATGGCACATTGCCAGTAAACGACACTTTGCCAGTCAATGGCACTTGTCCTTTAACCGATGTCACGCCATTCACTGGCAATTCACCAGTGACACCTACGTCACCGGTGCCAGATCCGCCATACGGCATGCTTGGCACCCCAGCTCCGTTAATCATTTGGCTTGGCATACTAGCTCCATTAATCATTTGATTTGGCATACCAGCTCCGCTTAAAGCCTGTCTGGACACACCGATGCCCAAACCTATGTTTGCAATGCTTGGGTTCATGAAAGCGTTGTTGTTTGCCAATAAGGGTTTATAAGGGTTGATTGGGGTCTTGGGTACTCCAGGAACCTTGGCCAGTGTGTCTTTAACGAGGCCAGTTGTCTGAGTTGTAATTTGACCTTCCAATAGTGTGTTGCGAGCTTCATTTAGAGGCGTTCTAGGGATGACGGTCTTGGACACACCCAAGTTGGTGAGTAAGAAATCATTACTGTTTGGCACAACGTGTGTGCCAAGGTTGATTTGCTGGTTTGGTGTGACTGGGACCTTGGCTGACATCTCCAAACCCGGACCAGTCTCTGGAGTTGTTATTTGTCCTTGTAATTGGGTGTTGCGAGCGTTGGTTCTGAATTGGTTTATATTGTTCATAGTTGGTGTATTGAGTCGTTGACTGAGCGCATACTGGAAAAAAATTAAAATATTATTGGACGAATATATTACATAAAAATGCAGATTGAACGGCTAAGATTTTATTGTTAGTTTTATTATCGGAGGTCCAATTACCCTCCCCTTCCCCAATCTCCCCAATCACTGAATCCCCAACGATCCTCAAACTCCTAATCCCCAAAAGGCCGGTAACGCACTTGTAACGCCTCTGGTGTTCCAGGTGTCCATGGGCGACGTCGATTGCTTACCATCAGGTGATCCGTCTGCTCGTTTACCGGCTTATGCCATAAAAAAAGTTTATCTTCCAATGGTTAGTGCAATCTTTATAAACTTAGAAAGTAAATACGACTTTGAAAAAATCTCATTGGTGCTTGACAGAGTTTGAATCAGCATTCCTTTGGATTACAATTTAAGAATTAAGCGACTAACTAACTGCACGGTTGGTGCAGTGGCTGGGTAACCGGCTGTCGCGGCACGTGTAATGGGTTCGATTCCCCCACGGAATAGGTCTTTGTGTGATCAACAAATTGTTGTTTCGGGTCTGGGTGTCATGTGTATGTGAATTTGCGTGTTTGTATCCATGACACAGGATAAAATCCTAGAGTGGTTTGTTTTTTTAAAAATAACAACATCAAAAGGTGTTTTTTATAATAACTATCACGAGACATACTAAATTAACTAAAATCGCGTGTTACTCACGTGAATACACTGAGAAAAGCTCAACTAGTTTCGAACTACTAGTATGACAGTGAGCTGCGTGACATCGCCGCGACCGCGCCTGCTGCTCATGAGGAAGAACCCCGTCTGTGGTTCGAAACTAGTAGAGCTTTTCCCAGTATATTCACGTGAGTAACCCGTGATTGTAGTTAATATGAAAAGATAATGTATAAAGCAACAAATCTAGATTAATCAATTTAATAATGATTTACCAACCTGGATCAAGCAGAATTGGACCAAAAACACAACTGGCGACCCCGTAATCATTGTTTGAAGTGATATAATGACTACTCTTAATATAATAATGAATTAATTTGACATGAGATAGCGTATTTATATATTACGATAGGAATATTGAACATTATCGAGATCTTTTCTCAGTAAAATTGCTAGATGTTTCGATAAAGCACAAAAATTCTTATCTTTGTCTTATCGGTATAGGTTTTTGTGCGTACATCACAAATCTTATGTTGATAGGTAATGTAGGGTGTTGTCTTTTTATTTAATTTCCATACATCATGAGTCTTTTACTTTTTTGGGGAACAATAAGTAGAGAATCAGAATCAGAATCAGAATATTTATTTGTATAACATAGGTAGGGAAAAGTCCCGTAACGGCCGACAGCACCTAACGCCGGACACTCATATTATCTCGATAACTGATAACACGAAGCCTTCAATTTTTAGACACCTAAAAATCTTAGGTGTCTGCCACTGAGAGACTAGGGGGACCTAAAAATTGAATCGCTCGGGTTATTAGTTATCGAGATTAGAGGGTTATTAGTTGTCCGGCGTTAGGTGCCGTCCGACGTTAAGGGAATCGCCCCTATATAAATAATGGTGTTACAATAAATAAATAAATATGGTACGCTATGTTTTGCCGTTAGGCGTATAATTTATAAATTGCTTATATGTAAAGTTCCCTCATCATTATCACCAACAGCCGAAAGACGTCTACTGCATTTTTATGACATGAATTGGGGAGATTGGGGAAGGGGAGGGTAATTGGGCCTCCGGGAACCTCACTCACACGATGAAACACAACGCAAGCGTGGCTTCACGTCGGTTTTCTGTGAGGTCGTGGTATCAATCCGGTCGAGCCGGCCCATTCTTGCCGAAGCATGGCTCTCCCACACTACAATCATCTTCAATGTTGTAGATATCGTGTCAGGACTCGTGGTGGCTCGGAGGTCTAAGACGGCCGCTTCTCATGCACGGGAGTGTGGGCTCGAAACCTACTAAAAAAAAAAAAAAAACTCGTGAGGAAACCTGAACTTATAATTTCAAAAAGTTTGAAATCGCTAACTCGTATTGAGCAAGCGTGGTGATTAATGCTTAAACCTTCACCGTGTGAGAAGAGGCTTTGGTCAGCAATAGCCACTTATAGCTGTTGAATTGATGTGTGTTGTAGATATATTGAAGGTAGGGTGACCTCTAACCATCAGGTCGAGCAAAAGATTTGCTTCCTATGTCTATTGTAATATGTAATAAAATAATCACAATCTTATCACAAATAAAATATTACAGTGATTACTAAATTAATTAATTACATTACGATTACTAAATATTTAAGTAATTAATCAGTATAAATACTTCGATATTCAACTTGTAACTATCATTCAATTCTTTGAATTAACTGAAGGAACATAAATCCAATATGGCTGCTAAGTTTACCATCGTTTTCTGCGCTACAGCTTGCTTTGTCCAGGTTAATATTTAATTTCTTGTTTTTTTTCTTACGCTCAATTGATTGGTGGTCTTTGATTTGATGTTTGGTTATCTATTTTGAAATTTTTTAATTCACATAACATATACTTAACATAACATAACATCACGCCTTTTATCCTCGAAGGGGTAGGCAGAGGTGCACACAGAAGCAACCCCAGATCACTGTTTATGTTATGAGTCCCATGTAATAGGGGGTGAGCCTATTGCCATATACCGGGCACATTTCCAAACTCCTTGCTACTATTGAGATTTTTTTTTAAACCCAGTTAAGTATACTTTTGCCGACCCTGGAATCGAACCCGAGACCCTTTGCCCAGTCGAACTTGCGACCACTCGGCCATCGTGGCAGTTATTTTTAATTCAGTATAAACAATATAATATAATTTGTGTTATACCTTTTGTCTTCGGAGGGAGTTTCTGTTACTCAAATACAGTAATTTGACTAGGTTAAAAGCCCTCTTTATGATCAAGGGCGAACCTCATAATATATCGATCGCAATTCCAAACAATTACTAAATGAGATTTCTATTTAAGGTTTGGCCGCAAATTGGCTAAAGTTTGGATTGGATTAAATTCCATTTCTCTTACAGGTCATCTCTGGACAATGCATTGGAGCTATCAACAACGTTGGACCTGCTTTAGCAGCTGAAGAGTTAGCCTTAGCTGGAAACTTGGCCTATAGAGCTGGAGCAGGCTATGGACCGTACACCAACCCTGGACTACCAAACGCTATAGCCCCCAGTAGCGGTGGAAGTTTTGCAGTGAGCAGCTTCTCTCCCATCGCACCAACTGGCATCACAGTCATCTCGGAGAATGCTATCGAAGGTGCTTTAGCTGTAAACGGTGAACTGCCGTTCTTAGGAGCCGTGGCTGTAGAGGGAGCCCTGCCAAGCGCTGGTGCTGGTGGTATTAACTACGGCTGTGGGAACGGCGCCGTGGGTATTGTGAGCGAAGGAGTCGCTCCTGGTCCCGCTTACCCAGCTGGAGTAGGCTACGCTAATGCTGGATACGGTCCTGGTATGGCCAATGGTATCGTTAGCCGCCAAGCTTTGGGTATGGGTGGTTGTGGAGCTGTTTATTAATTACTATGTTATTTATGTTAATAAATGTTATTTCGTTTTATTCTCAAATCATTATTTTATTTTACCTATGAACTGACTTGACCTACAAAGTTAGACTTAATTTAGTAGTCACAAGCAATACCTAATAGTGACCAAAATTTTAAAGGAGCTATGTAATGGTCCGGAGGTTTAAGACGCCCGCTTCTCATGTCCGAGTTCGAAACCTACCAACGGCAAGTACCAATGTGCCTTTTCCCGAGTAATAAGTACTTTCTAAGATTATATTCTAGACACCACTGACAAACAGTGAAGGGAGCTATAGTGAGAAAACCTATTGGACTTATAATTTCTGATTGTAAATTTGAAATTGTCAACCTGCATTGAGCAAGCGTGGCGATTAATGCTAAACCTTCTCCGTGTGCAAAGAGGCCTTTGATCAGCAGTGGACACTTATAGGCTGTGGATGATGATGATGTAATGGACAAAATATACTTAAAGTATTTTTTCCAACTATGCTTTTTTTTGGAAAAACCCGCCGCAACCTCCCAAAACCACTGCAACTCCTGTAAGCCAGGATCTACAGTAGATACAACCATGAAAACACTGAAACACTGAAGTCCGGCGCGTACTAAGAACTCGAATAACTGTCTTGGTTCCCGCAACGAAGTGAATCAGAAGATATTATAAGAGAAGAAAAATGTTTTTTTTTTCTTCCAACTATTGTTAGTAAAATATTTATTATACAGGCAGAATAATATCTACATACCTAAATAATTTATTCTCGTTCCAGTAGGATTTTCGGGAAACTTTTGGATATCCTATATGTCTCCTGGTTCTTAACTATCTCCCCACCAATTTTTAGCCAAATCGATTTAGCCTTTTTCGAGGTATACATAGTGTTAACGAACACGACTTTTCTTTTGTATGTACATTCTATATACTATATCTATAATACAATCTATTATTTACATTTGATTTGACATTTTCATTTGTCAACACTCCAAACTAAGTTTAATGTGTGGGAGTGTCATGCTTCTGCACGAATTAGCCGACTCGAGCGCAGTGATACCACGGCCTCACAGAAAAACGACGTGAAACAACGCTTGCGTTGTGTTTCGTCGAATGGAGTGAGGTTACCCAATTATCTCCTCTCCTCTTCTCCAATCCTCAAATCCTCATCCACCTCCTTAAATCCCAACAATCCTCAAATTCCTAATCCTATAAGACCGGTAACAGATTAGCAATACCTCCGGTGTCTCAGGTGTCCATGAGCGGCGCCGATTGCTTACCATCAGGTGATCCGTCTGCTCGTTTATCGGCTTATGCCATAAAGAAAAACTCTACACTGTAGTTTAAAATTTGAAAAACCCTAAACATTTTTACTTTGTCAGACGTCAAAATTGTAGCCAAGACTATCCTTTGTTTAACAGATTCGCTTGCAACAGCTCTACTGCTGCATCTGCATTTTAATACGTGCGACTCTCTTTTCTTACGACGCATATTTTAATTTTATAAAACAAGCATGCATTACGTGACTCAAAAACAAAAGCCTATCATCAAATAAACTAAGATGTGACTATTGAAAGATTTCCATCTGTACGTCTGACCCTGGTCCTGAGAAGAATCTAGATAAGGCTTAATGTAATATTTATATAAATATCGGAATTTTATCGAAAGGAAATCATTCATGTATTGAGAACGGAGGAAAGATCATTACATAGGTTGTTTGGTTGCGAAGTCAACATGGTGTCGTCTGTTGTGTTTGTGATACAGATTTGCTTGATACAGGTTGGTTCATTTTGCATTATTTTATAAATTATGTTTTGTCTGCTCGGTTGGTGTAGTGGCTGGGCAACTGGCTGCCACGCAACGTGTCGCGGTTTCGATTCCCGCACGGAACGACTCTTTTTGTGATCCACAGAGTGTTGTTCTAGGTCTGGGTCATGTGAACTTGTATGTTTGTAAATGCACTCACGATACAGGAGAAAATCCTGGAGTGGGGCAACGTATTAAAAAGAGGCTTGGACTACCCGCCGAGGGTAAAAAAGTTACTTCTGAAGGCCTTACTAAGAGCCTTTAACTGTTTGTCAAGCGTGAGAATTATGACAAACTCTCCATAGACTGCTTCGTTGGCCAAGTGGTCGCAAGTGCGACTGCCGGGCAAGGAGTCTCGAGTTCGATTCCCGGGTTGGGCAAAGTATTTGTGGTTTTAAAAAAATTTCAGTGGTATAACGGGATCTGGAATTCCCGGTATTGGCAATAGGCTCACCCCCTATTACATGGGACTCATAACATAAATAGTGAAAAGTGGGTGTTACATTGTACAGTGGCATAATGTGTACCTCTGCCTACCCCTTCAGGGATAAAAGGCGTGATTTTATGTTTATGTCTCCATAGATGTTGATCTTTGTATGGTAGAGGCCCTAGTACAAAATGATTATGATCTTCGTTGTAATTACTTTACTCATGTTTTTCCGTAGCGTTCTGTAGGTTAAGACTTTTACTTCTATAGGACAGGTTGGAAACCTTTCCGAAACTTGTCATAATTTTTAAAAGTAAAACGATTTTATAAGTTTGTACCTACTCGCATCACTGGCTAACAAAATACATAACTTACACGCTCTTTAGGTAACATGGACGTCTAAAACAGTCTCAGATAGTCACAAAAATAATATCGAACAGTGCATTTTCAGACATTTCTAATTCGATATTTCATTTGATTTCAGTATGCATTCAGTCAACCATCAAACGTACCAACGATGACCAACATTGGCCAAGTTGGTACCAATGCTCGTAACACCCCTTTGGAAGGGTTGTTACCAAGATTGGAGCCTAGCCTAGTCATCGAAACGTCAACGAAGGTTCCAGTAGCATGCACCCTGTTACCTACACTAGAGCCTGGCCCTGTCAGCACATCAACAAAAAACTTGGGTATATCCAAAACTCCCATGCCAAGAACACCTTCAACTGAAGCTCGCAACGCCCAATTAGAAGGTATTCTACCCATACTGGAGCCTGGTCCAGTCATCGACACAGCGAAAAAGATTCCAGGAGTATCAAATCTGTCACCAATTTTGGAGTCTGGCCCTGTCATTTCCACATCAACAAAAAACTTGCGTATGCCCAAAAATGCCATGCCAAGAACACCTTCAACCGAAGCTAGGAACATCCAATTAGGAGATGAAATTACCTCTCAAGGATCTGGCTTAGTCAAGGATACACTAGCCAAAGTACCTGGCGTACCTAAGACCCCAATCAACCCTTATAAACCTTTATTGGCAAATAACAACGCTTTCATGAACCCAAGCATGGCAAACATTGGTTTAGGCATCGGTGTCTCAAGACAAGCGGTAAATGGAGCTCGCAATGTCCAAGTAAAAGGTCATTTACCCATATTGGAACATGGCCCAGTCATTGAAACATCAACGAAGGTCCCAGTAGTACCAATCCAACACAATACTTACGGTTCACACATAGTGCCAAACAGTAATGATTTCATGCTAACAAACTTGGGTATTTCTAAAACCGTCATTCCAAGAACATCTTCAAATGGAGCTCGCAACGTCCAAGTAAAAGGACAATTACCCATTTTGGAACCTGGCTCGGTCATTGAAACATCAACGAAGGTCCCAGTAGTACCAATCCAACACAACACTTACAGTTCACACATGGTGCCAAACAGTAACGATTTCATGCTAACGAACTTGGGTATTTCTAAAACTGTCATCCCAAGAACATCTACAAATGGAGCTCGCAACATCCAAGTTGAAGGTCAAATTACAAGTCAGGCATCTGACACTGTTAAGGACACTTTAGCAAAAGTTCCTGAGGTGCCTAATAACCCATATAAATCCTTAATGGCAAACAATAACGCTTTTATGAGCCCAAGCATGGCAAACATTGATTTGGGCATCGGTGTGTCAAGACAGGCTTCCAACGGAGCTGGTATGCCAATGCCAAGCCAAAAGTTTAATGGAGCTGGGATGCCAAAGGTGGCACAAGGCCAATGGTCTGGCACTGGCGCAGTAGCTGGCGTCAGTGACGAATTGCCAATGATGTGGCAGAATGTCCGTAAAACGTCGCGCACCAATAACTGGTAAGGGGTTGTTTAATGCCAATGTACCGTTTGGCGACGACATCACAATTACTGATATCTGTGCCAAAGTATGGCGACAAACCCTATAGATATTAAGTTTAATTTATTTTCGAATATTATTTATTTATATTTTCTAACTATTTTTATTTAAACAATAAAGCATTTTTCTTAACTGTTTTTTTTTAATAATATTCACATACAACGTTTCTGTTTTATATGCATCCCTGTAGACTTTAGTAAATGTTATAATAATATGCTAGTCAAATTGAAGTGACTAGAAGAACCAATGTAACATAACATCACGCCTTTTATCCCTGAAGTGGTAGGCAGAGGTGCACATTACGGCACTGACTACAACAATATAACACCCACTTTCCACTATTTATGTTATGAGTCCCATGTAATAGGGGTGAGCCTATTGCCATACTCTAGGCACATTTCCAGACTTCGTGCTACTACTGAGGTTTTTTTTAAAAACCCTGTAATACTGTGCCCGATCCGGGAATCGAACCCGAGACCCCTTGCCCGGTAGCTGCACTTGCGACCACTCGGCCAACGAGGCAGTCAATATATATATATATATTATAATATTGTTACACAAATTACAACATTCACAATCTTATCATTATGAATATAAAATGTTACAAATATAGCATAATGACATTTCCTCGAATAATTGTCAATAATTATAACACAAATTGACAAATGCAAGATAATAATTCATGTAATATTTTTATATAAAATGTACAGGAAGCTATTGAAAATTATCATTCAATTGATTTGTCGAACAGTCAACACTTCAATAAAAACTAAATATGGCCGCCAAGATCGTTCTTTTGTTCGCTTCAGCTCTTATAATGAAGGTAAGAAGTAGTGTCTTTAAAATATTCTACTTTAGCATTTTTATAACATAACATCACGCCTTTTATTCCCGAAGTGGTAGGCAGTGGTGCACATTA
Organism: Spodoptera picta; assembly: GCA_038387885.1. Taxonomy (NCBI): domain Eukaryota; kingdom Metazoa; phylum Arthropoda; class Insecta; order Lepidoptera; family Noctuidae; genus Spodoptera; species Spodoptera picta. The sequence continues at coordinate 343,633 of JAZHFQ010000445.1, forward strand.
TGTATGTACAATGTAACACCCACTTTTCACTATTTATGTTATGAGTCCCATGTAATAGGGGGTCAACCTATTGCATATACCGGGCACAATTCCAGACTCTGTGCTACTACTGAGATTTTTTTTAAAACCCAGTAATACTTTACCCAACCCGGGTATCGACCCCGAGACCTCTTGCCCGGCAGTCGCACTTGCGATCACTCGGCCAACGAGGCAATCTTGTAACAATAGTTTCAGCCCCTATTATTATATGGGACTCATAACATAAACAGTGAAAAGTAGGTGTCACATTGTACACTGGCATTGTATGCCAGAATGTGAACCTCTGCCTATCCCTTCAGGGATAAAAGGCGTGATGTTATGTTATGTTACACGATTTTCATTTCTTTTTTGTGATCTTAATTTATTGTTAAACCTCTTTTTCTCTTTTCCAGACCATTTCTGCTCAAAGCATCGGTGTAAGTTGTTTAAATGGGAATGCTGTTGTGGCTGAAGAGTTAGCTTTGGGTCGGGCATTGGGAGCTGGTCCTTTCGCCTACCCAGGACCCAACGCTTATGGACTGACAGGCAATGGCTTTGTACCAAGCAACGGTGGTGGATTCGCAGTGAGCAGCTTCTCTCCCATTACTCCAACTGGCATCACAGTCATCTCGGAGAACGCTATCGAAGGTGCTTTAGCCGTGAACGGTGAGCTGCCGTTCTTAGGAGCCGTGGCTGTAGAGGGCTCTCTAGCCAGCGCTGGAGCTGGTGGTATTAACTACGGCTGTGGTAGCGGCGCTGTTGGTATTGTGAGCGAGGGAGTCGCTCCTGTCGGTAACACCGGTCCATACGGTGTCGCTCCTGGCGGTAGAGTCTATGGACCTTCTCTGCCTGGTTACGGTGCTCCCAACTTTGCTCTCAACGGTCTTCCCGCAACCGGTTGTGGTTACAACGGAGTTTTAGGTTATTAAATTGTTAAATAATTTGTAATTGTTGTTTTGTGAGTATTTTTTTAATATAATTTTGAAATTTTATATTTGTATTTTGATTTTTTGAGCATGTCTGGTCTGGATATTTCTTGAGTTTAGGAGCTGAAATATCTGCAAGCATACACAACGTGAAATCTATTTCGGTATCGTCCCGCGTCAAAACAACTTGCCATAAAGAGTACTTTCGATGTATAAAGTAAAAAAAAAGGTGTTTAATAGGCAAAAGTCATGGGTAAACATTTATTGCTCATTAAAATACACTGATTGATACATAATACAGATAAGAATCGAATACTGACTTTAATATAAGAAAGTTCTATATAGAAAAAAAGATGGCGACGCGACTTAGAGCCGCGGAGGATTTTACAACACGTCCGTACGCGTCAGTGGTCGGGACTCTCTCTATCTCCACTCGCACCCCGTGCGCTGACGCGCGGGGTAGCGGATGATGGGAAGGGGTGGTCGTGAGCGCACGCCTATGGTGTCCTGCGTTACGTTGCCACAACAGATAATAAAACCATAGACTAATCATAGACTATGTTGTATTTATTTTTAAAACCCGCGTTAAAGATGTCATTTTTTAAGTTTAAACAAAACGGTCGGTTGGCACGATTCGCATTGCACGTGCCAACCGACTAGAAATACCTCTTCGAGAATTACATGGCGTGATGTTTTGATAATGTATTATGAGTTCGTATGCAATTTCAAAGTTTGCTGTTTGCAATGGACCACGAGATATTTTTTATATTAAGTAAACGTTTTATTTCTTTGTAAACCTATTGTACCTATTAAAAAGACTTTTAACACCATTTTACTTCGGGACGAACACGAAATAGATTTCGTAGTTAAATAGATAAACTATTGGTACTTGAATGTCTAGTTTCAAAACAGCGTCTGTGAAAACTGAACGGACGAGGGAGGTATCTTGTTGAAGTTTATTTGTAAAGATTTATTATCTCACAGTTTATCGTGTTTGAGTCAATATATACAACTCGATTTTTTTACCTAATTTCGGTGGAAATTTCCATATTGAAGATTTCAAAAAAAATTGAATTACAAAGCGCAACATTATCACATTTATATATCTATATATAGTTATATAAAAATCAATTTCCGTTTGTTAGTCTCGCTCAAACTTAAGAACTGGTGAACCGATTTGGCTAATTTTGGTATTGGAATGTTCGTGAAACTAAATGAAAGGTTTAAATGGTGAGAAAAAAGAAAAAAGTAGGCGATACTAAGTTTGCGAGTTCAGCTAGTCCATTATAAAACAATTATTTATCATTTATAATCAAATAAGTATCAATTATGATTTGTGTAAATTCGTTACATTGGAGGCTTGGAATCTCAAACGAATTTTCTATAAAATCTAATTTGTATTTTCAGTCTTCTTCATCTTTTAATACTTCAGGTTTTTGCTAAAATCCTAATATTAGACAACGCATGAGGGTGTCGTGGTTGCGTTTACTACAAACAAATTCACATGCACATCACACACACCTTCGAACCTGCGACACGTTACACAGCCAGTTGCCCAGTCATGCTCATTTCAGATACCTGAGCGAATCGACAGGCGTGCGATTAGAGTATGTAAGCAGTACCTTTACTTTGTTCGTGAGTATCTTAAGATCCGACTTTTTTAAGGGGGGAAATTCATCGAATAACTCCTCCTGCCTGGGTATGGCGGGAAGAAGTGTCAGACTCTAACTGACTAAAAACCACCCCGTTCCTACTCCTGCACTTCGAGCCGGAGCCCCGGTTACCCGTTAGGTTCTCCGCGACTCCGTATCGGCATCAGCCCTATTGGGCCCCACTCGTGGTGGTCTAATGGCTCTTAGAGGCGTGCGCGGAACGTGACGCCCGGCGCCCTGAGAGTCTGGCTGGGTTGTGAGGAGGCAGCGCTTCGCTGCCTCATGCGCCCCGCCTCCTCCTTAGCTAGCATAACTGCTTCGCAAAAGGAGGAGACGGCATCCCAGTCCCTCTCGCTTCGCATCATGAGTCGCGCTAGGGCCGGACGCGAGAGGTCGCCGTCTTAAGACCCGACTAAGGGAGAATAGAAACCAAAAAATTTAAGTAAAAGAGATTTATTATTTTCAAAATCCATGAAATATTTAGTCAAGTGAGCCGCAACCACATGAACACTGTCCAGTGATAGACACGGAGCCAACAGCAGCTACAGGTCCACCGAAGCTCACAGCGCCCATGATGGGGACCTGACCAGCGACAGCAGTAGTACCGGAGACTGGCAGCTCACCAAGGACCGCCACGTTGCCTTCACCGGCGCCGCCGTAAGCAGCACCAGGAGCGATAACACCTCCGTATGCAGCAGCAGGAGCAAATGCGCCACCATAAGCAGATCCGATGGCACCAAGACCGGGAGCACCAAGACCGAGGGTACTACCACATGGAGCAGCAGGAGCGAGCAGAGCAGGAGCAGGAGCTAAAGCTGGGGCTCCACACCCGCAGCCAACACCGCCGAGGTACTGACCGAATACTACCTGGACCAAGCAAGCTTGGATGCAGAGGAACACAAAAGCGAAGGTAGACATGTTTGATGTTCATTTGTTTTCAACGAGAAGCTGAAGACTGAATGATGAACTGGAAACTATATGAACTATTTATATTGCTAGGCAAAGTTCACATAATCTGCATACGTGACTGTGCGAAAATGATCGCAATGTTGATTGCAAAAATATTGCAAAAAGTGTTCTATTACGATGGATGAAGGTTAGAACATAGTTTTGATAACATAGTGTATATAAAGTCTTTTGCAGGTGTGCAGAATATCATTCGGGCTTCAACACTGAAAACAAACTAACTACGATGGCTACCAAAACAATCCTCTTTGTTTGCGCTAACGCTCTCTTCATTCAGGTCAGTATAAATTATTTCAAGTGATTTGGAACAGTTGTAAAGTTTTAGTCAGCCTCATCCTCTATTATTTCCCAAAAAAACAGCACATGTTACATATTTACTACCTATATATCACTTTTGTACTCTGAATAAATATGATTTGGGAATGTTTGGCAAGTGAGAGTCTTTCAAAGAGGTTCTCAACAAACTTTGTCGTTTGTTGGCTGTGCTTTTTGTTTTTATCCTGGTCATTAACTACACGATTTCCATAATCTGGTATCATGCCCCTATATTTTTAAGTTGTTGATAATACTTATTGAATAATTACTACCGAGTTAGTAAAATAATGTGTCATCAATACTTACGCAATTAATAATTATAATCTTTATTACAACATTTCGAAACAAGCTTGCATTTTTATTTCCAGAGTGTATTCAGTCAGTGCCTTGGTCGTGCAGCTATCCCTACCCCTGCCTTACCCTGCCCTGCTGTTGTTGCACCGAGCTGTGCTGGTAACGGTGTGATTGCTAATGGATGGATCGGTAACGGCCTGATTGGTACCGAATGGATGGGTAACGGTCTGGTTGGTAATGGATTGGAAATCGTCCCTACCAGTGGCGGTGGACTGGCTGTGAGCAGTACCTCTAGCATCGCTCCCAGCGGGCTCTCGCTAGCGTCTGAGAATGTGTTTGAGGGTGCTTTGTCCGTTGCTGGTGAGCTGCCGTTCGTGAGTGCCGTGGCTCTGGAGGGCGCGCTGCCCAGTGCTGGTGCTGGCGCCGTCAGCTACAGCTGCGGTAACGGTGTCACTGCTATCGAGAGCATCGCTCCTTCTGCTGCTGCTGCTATTGCTCCTGCGGTAGCAGCAGCGGCTCCTGCTGCTGCTTATGGCGCTGCAGCACGCTATGGTCTCACTGGCTATGGACTGGGTGCTGCTGGTTTTACTCCAAATATTATGTACCCTAGTTTCGTTGGTCGGGAGTGTGGATGCGCTTAAGCTCTGCTTTAATGAATTCATGTCTGATAATATCGAATGATTTTTATAATAACTATCGTTAGACATACTAAATTAGCTAAAATCACTGGTGACTCACGTAAGAATATTGAAAAGTAGGCTGCGCGACATCGCCACGACCGCGCAGTGCGCACGCTCATGAGGAAGAACCCCTCTGTGGTTCGAGACTAGTAGAGCTTTTCTCAGTATATTCACGTGAGTAACCCGCGATGTTTACTTAATTTAATATCTAATGAATTGAAAATAAAATGTTAATGCAATTACTTTGAACATTATTTCATTTCCATTATTCATTAAATCTGCAGGTTGTAAGTACAAACAATATTCAACAATCATTTTATTTTGGTGAATAATTTTATTATGAATATATCAAAAATATTATAACATAACATAACATCACGCCTTTTTATCCCCGAAGGAGTAGGCAGAGGTGCACATTTCGGCACTTAATGCCACTGTACCCATTACGTCACCCAAGGATGTGCTGAAAATCAGCGCTTTTTTTTTTTTTTTTTTAAGGGGGGAAAATCATCGAATGACTTCTCCCGCCTGGGTGAGGCGGGAGGGAGTGTCAGACTCTTACTGACTAAAAACCACCCCGTTCCTTCTCCTGCACGTCGAGCCGGAGCCCCGGTTACCCGTTAGGTTCTCCGCGACTCCGAATCGGCATCGGCCGTATTGGGCCCCATCTGTGGTGGTCTGATGGCTCTTTGAGGCGCGCGCGGAACGCGACGCGCCGTACGCTCGGGTCTGTTTCTGGTCGGACGGGGAGCCACCCATGCTCGCCGTCCGCAGGCCCAAATCAGCGCTGCGACGCTAACCTCTTGAGGTTTAAGTCGCAGAAATAGCTGAGCATTATCCTGTTTTTGCGCACGCATACATGACGCACAATATTATGGCAATGGCATGGGCAGTGTTTCCTTGTCTATGGTCCACAGATAATATTAGATATTAAATATTCTATCATTTCAGTAAAATAATGAGTCTGTGGACCATGGACAGGATCTCACTTATTTTTAATTTTTTAGCTTTTATTTTTGTTTTCTTTTTATTTTTTAAATAATTATGTTATGTGTGTCTTGCGCAGAAATAAATGGCTTTTCTTTCTTTCTTTCTTTCTTTCTGTACAATGTAACACCCACTTTTCACTATTTATGTTATGAGTCCCAGTAAGTCCCATGTAATAGGGGGTGAGCCTATTGCCATATACCGGGCACATTTCCAGACTCCGTGCTACTACTGAGATTTTAAAAACCCAGTAATACTTTGCCCGACCCGGGAATCGAACCCAAGACCCCTTGCCCGGCCAGTCGCACTTGCAACCACTCGGCCAACGAGGCAGTCGAGAATATAATATCAAATATTATAATTATACACATTTCACCTATAAAGATAATGATTTTGTTAAAGAACGACTGATTCATGAGACGCTTAGCAAAGTCTATTCTATTTCAACGAACAATCTTAAGAATTAAATAAAAAATGTGGGTACTAATATTGTGATTAGCTAACTAATGATTAGAATCATGGAAGAAAAACATAAATTACCAAAACTATCTAAGTGCATTAAAAATATAGTAGATATTAAATATATAAAAAAGTTATGTCTTGTTTAAAGCTGTAATTTGTTTAAAATATTCAAATTCCAACTCCTTCAATTATTATTGTAAGGAGATCCACAACCACAGGCACACTGTCCATTAATAGACACTGCACCAGCAGCTGGGATAGCACCACCGAAGCTCACAGCGCCCATGATGGGGACCTGACCACCGACGGCGGTGGTACCAGCGACTGGCAGCTCACCAGCGACCGCCACGTTGCCTTCACCAGCACCGCCGTAAGGAGCAGCACCAGGGTAGGCCAGACCTTCATAAGCTAAAGGTGAGGGCAGACCGAAGGGAGCGCCAATGCCAGGAGCAATAATTTCAGGAACAGCGAGACCGGGAGCAATGAGGCCGTTGGCAGCCAAGCCGGGAGCAGCCCAACCATAAGGACCCGCCAAACCACGAGCAGCTAAACCAGGTGCGGCTAGACCGAAGGGAGCGTCAACAACAGCTGCGGGGCTGGTGCACTGACTGAACACATTCTGGAATAGAAAAAACATAACATACAACATAATATCACGCCTTTTATCTCCGAAGGGGTAGGCAGAGGTGTACATTATACTACTGTACAATATAACTCCCACATTTCACTATTTATCTTATGAGTCCCATGTAATAGGGGGTGAGCCTATTGCCATATACCGGGCACAGTTCCAGACTCCATGCTACTACTGAGAGAATTTAAAAACCCGATAATTCTTTGCCCGACCCGGGAATCGAACCCGAGACCCCTTGCCAGCAGTCGCACTTACGACCACTCGGCCAACGAGGCATAGAAAAAAGAAACAGTAACTAACCGTTCTTGTTAAATATAATGATGATAAAATGTATGAATATGACTCAATAGAATTATTCTCACCTGGACCAAGCAAGCTTGGATGCAGAGAAGCACAAAAGCGAAGGTAGACATGTTTGATATATCGAAGTTTGAAATCGAATGACTTTACGGGACATTTGGTAAACTTTTATATGAAACTGATATCTTATCAGCATTTATTTTAACATACTGTCTCAATATCATACTTTAGTTACAAAATTTTAGGCCTTTATCGTCTTGTTGAAATATTTTGTGCCTATAACACATTTTTACTTGGAATATTGCTCAGTAGATGGGTATAAAAATATTAAATGTTTAGGAAGGATATCATTCAATTATTTAAACTGATTACAACTGGTTCTATTTTGTCAAAATGGCCGCTAAAGTTATCGTTCTTTTTTGTGCTCAAGCTCTCCTTATTCAGGTATTTATTTTGTTCCTTTTTTATATTATTCTAAAGTTGGATTATCCGTGATTATAAAACCTCTAACTCGTTGATAATGTATTGTACGCACTGCCACACATCAATCTATACAAAACCAGTTTATCCTGGTGTCGCGTCGCATCATCTTTCCGCACATTTAACGTTCAGTTTATGCTGGTTATGTAAAGCTGGTGGCTGGTGGCCATGTGTACTATTAATACTATGTATCTGCACTATAATTACAAAAAATATTGCGAAATCGTTTATAAATTGGTATGTTAAAAATTGCTGCATCATTGACCGAGTGGTCGCAAGTGCGACTGCCGGGCAAGGGGTCTCGGGTTCGATCCCCGTGTCGGGCAAAGTATTACTGGGTTTGTAAAAACCTCAGTAGTAGCACGGAGTTTGGAAATGTGCCCGGTATATGGCAATAGGCTCACCCCCTATTACATGGGACTCTTAACGCAAATAGTGAAAAGTGGGTGTTACATTGTACAGTAGCATAATGTGCACCTCTGCCTACCACTTCGGGGATAAAAGGCGTGATGTTATGTTATGTGTAAAAATTGCCTCCATCAACAAAAGTTCATAATATAATAAATTCCAACTTGAATGACATTACAATTTTATCATTCCCAGCATTTCTTGTACAATTTCCAAAATTTCAATATTATCCTATGACATTTTAGTAAGATTTTTTAACTTACATTTTCCTTACACCAGTTTTTTTCATTGACAGTTCGCATTCAGCCAATGTACAAACAGAGTACCAGTTGACGCGTCAGGCATTCCATACAACTCTGGATTTGGATGGATTGGTTCTGGTTGTGATGGATTTTCTGGCTACAATGGACTTGGGTACCCAATATGGACTGGTCCTGGATTGATTAACGATGGATTTTATTCACCTGCAATGGAATTTACTGCTACCAGTGGTGGAGCGTTACCAGTTACCAGTTCTTCATCAATGGCTCCCCTTGGAATCTCTATAGTTTCTGACAATATGTTTGAAGGGGCTCTGTCTGTCGCTGGACAGCTGCCTTTTGTTGGAACAACTGCTATGGAAGGTGTACTGCCAACCAGTGGAGCTGGAGCTATCAACCATGGTTGTGGTAATGGAGTTAATGCTATGGTGAGTTCAATGACCTCTATTTAACCTGATGATAGTATTTGTATTGGTAACTTAATTGAACCGTGCAGTCAAAATTACTAATTTAAAATGTCGTGGCTGCACGACACAGGAGAAAATCCCAGTGTGGGACAACGTTTAAAAGAAAAAAAAAACTAGCTGTTGTCCGCGATTTCCTTCGCGTGGAATAGTGATTCACAGCTCCTTCCCCGTAGGTGATAGCGTGATAATATGTGGCCTATATATGACCCGACCTGTTAGTAATGTTCATGCAAAATTTGAAGTAAATCCATGTAATACTTTTTGTAATTAGCCCTGACATACAAACAGACAAACAGACAAAAATTCTATTAACCATATTTTTGGTTCTGGTGCCGTTTGTAGCTCTTTCCTACGATTTTGTTATGTGTATAGATGTAGATTATGTTGAACAACTGACGCGATTGCAAACTATATACATCGTTAAAACTAAACAAATAAACTACCTACTTTAATCATAATATACTACTATGGCAACGCTAGATCTTTATTTCCTTGTGAGTATAAAATTAAGCTAAATAATTTTGTTTAAATTTCAGTCTGCTCTTAGCGCGACTTCAAGTCCCGCTTCAGTAGTGACTGACGCATACCCAGGTGCTCTCGCGTATGATGGACTCTATGGCAACCGTATCACCCCAGGACTTGCTTCACCAGCTCTGGCATACAATGATGCTGTCTTACCAGGAAGAGTTTACAACGGTCTTGGATACAATTCTGCTGTAGATACCATCTACAGTCCAGCTATTGATGCCTTCGGATACCCATCTGCTGCAGATGCTCTTGAATTTACTCCAACCAGCGGTGGAGCCCTTCCAGTTTCCAGTGCATCTGCAATCCCTCCCACTGGCATTGCTGTATCTTCTGATAACGCTTATGAAGGATCTTTGGCTGTTGGCGGAGAGCTGCCGTTTGTGGGTACTGTCGCTATGGAAGGCGTGGTGCCCTCTGCCGGTGCTGGTGCTGTTAACCATGCCTGTGGTAATGGTAGAAACGCCATGGCGAGTGGCTCTGCTGCCTATGCTCCAGCTGCAGTATCTCCGTTTACTGCTTACGGCCCTGCTCCTGGTTTTGCCCCAGGTTTCTCATACCCTGGTAAATTTGGATGTGGATTCTAAGAGTCCAGTACAAAATGTTATTCAGTTTTTAAAATTTGAGTTTTATATGTAATAAAATGGTTTTAATTATTATTTACGATTTTTCTTTTCTGTGTCGTTTCCCTGGTGGAGTGCTGGACAATGATTATCTAAAATATGATTTTAATTCATTGTCCCGTGTTTATTTATTCATTTAAGCTTCATGCACAAAGTGTACTTTAGGTGGACTTAATGCCGCAGGCATTTTCTCCCAGTCTGACCTTTGGGTGATGCAGAGAAGTCAATGGTGTGAGCAAGAAGCAAGCAACGATTTAATTGAGCAATCAAAATAGATACACTTACATATTTCAGAGATAAACACAAATAAACACAATTATAATATATATAGCTACACATGAGTACAAGACAATAACCATACATGCATTCATATATATATACATACATACATACGTACATACATACATGTTTAGGTTTTCATTTTGAATACCTATAATGATACATGTATGTATAAGTCTGTATTAACATCACTATTTAGTAAGTAGTGGCCCCCTCACTATAATCTTATACTCTTATACTATTATACAGTATGTTAGGTTAAACGAGGGACATATTCAAACCCATAATGCTATATGCTCATATGAACCTAACAAACATATAAACGAAACAATAACACTAATAAATCAGACAGAACCATAACAACGCTTACGGTTAGGGTTTTTTTTTTAGGGGGGAAATCATCGAATGACTGCTCCCGCCTGGGTGAGACTCTTACTGACTAAAAACCACCCCGTTCCTTCTCCTGCCCGTCGAGCCGAAGCCCCGGTTACCCGGTAGGTTCTCCCCGACTCCGAGTCGGCAACAGCCCTATTGGGCCCCATCTGTGGTGGTCTGATGGTCAGTGTTCATGATGATGTATTTTATTGGACAATTACCTCAAAAATTTTGGTTATAGGTTTTTTACATATTCGGGACGAGAATCGAATTCTGAATAACCCTCCCTCAATAAGTCCCTTGTTTAACCTAACACACTGTACAAAACGGAAGAGTTTGTTTTTTGTTTGTTCGTTTGAACGCGCTAATCTCCGTAACTACAAGTCTAATTTGAATAATTCTTTTTGTGTTGGATAGCGCATTTATCGAGGATAGCTATAGGACATAAAACATCCCGCTACGACCAATAGGAGCTGAACAGAGCGTGTGAAACCGCGCGTCAGAAAACTATTTGCAATATAGGTAATAAAATATACTTATAATGAACGCATCAAATCAGATTTCTGACCAGCTACGTTTTAGCACCGCGCACGTATTTAACAAGCGTCACTCCAAGAGGCTCCTTTGTTCCCAGCGCGAGAGCAAGGTCGACTGCGACAGAACGCTTCCTGGACCTGGCGTTCGACGTACGGGCTCTCGTCTCCTGCAGCGGCCAGTGACGTCAAGGGAGTGCTAAACCAGAGAGGAGATAATCGCTGTATAGGTTCTAACCCAAATTTTTCTACCGACCTTCGTCTACCGAGCTAGTTACCTACATTTATAATAAATGTTCCAATTTTACTGTCTACCTACTTTTATTTAATATCTTACTAGAAATACCCCTGCCTAGGTTAGGTAGGATAAAGTGGCGTAGGATAAAGTGGGACAGGGGATTTTCCTTCGTGCGCGGTCGCGGCGATGTCGCGCAGCCTACTCACTCTGTGGTTCGAAACTACTAGAGCTTTTCTCAGTATATTCACGCGAGTAACCCGCGATTTTTAGTTATAATATTATCCACTAGCTACGTCCTCGCGGTTACACACGCTCTGCTCAGCTCCTATTGGTCTAACCCGAATTTTTTAGCTTATAGCCATCCTCGATAAATGCATTATCCAACACAAAAAGAATTATTCAAATCAGACTTGTAGTTCCGGAGATTAGCGCATTCAAACAAACAAACAAACTCTTTCGCTTTACATAATAGTATATAAGATGTTTATTTTCTCTAGGTAACCTCACTCATACGACGAAACACAACGCAAGCAATGCTTCACGTCGGTTTCCTGCTCGGCCGTGGTATCACTCCGGTCGAGCCGGCCCATTCGTGCCGAAGCATGGCTCTCCCACACTTAAGTATTATTACAAAGCACGTCTGTTTACCACGTCGAGACATAGAAAGCGTAATATTGTGTAACTTCTCAACACTCGAGACAGTTTATGCTCCAGCATTATAGATAGTAATGTAGATGACATTATGATGGTTTTACCGCAATCTCCACGTTTGGAGGACGGATCGAGATCGTTTATTCTTATGTTATGCTGTTAAGGACTACCATGACGAACAAGCATTCATATATTTTCATGTCCTGACGAATAACGACAGATTGTTTATCTACACACTAATAAAAGTTAAGGTATCTACTTATCTGGGTAAGGTCAGTGCCTTACCATCACGCAATCCTGATGGGATGTTTTTAGGAAAAAGAAGAATAGACCAGTAACAGTTTCATTTCAAATTCAGTTTATTTTCCATCATGTATTCTTATTTCTTTAAATGAGGTAGGGAGATCCACAACCGCAAGCGCACTGTCCAGTGATGGAGACGGAGCCAGCAGCAGCCACAGGTCCACCGAAGCTCACAGCGCCCATGATGGGGACCTGACCAGCGACGGCGGTAGTACCAGCTACTGGTAGCTCACCAGCGACCGCCACGTTGCCTTCACCAGCACCGCCGTAAGGAGCAGCACCAGGGTAGGCCAGACCATCATAAGCTAAGGGTGAAGCCAGACCAAAGGGAGTAGCAATGCCAGGAGCAATAATCTCACGACCAGCAAGTCCGGGAGCAATAAGGCCGTTAGCAGCCAGACCAGGAGTGGCCCAGCCAAGAGTACCGGCCAGACCACGAGCAGCTAAACCAGGAGCGGCCAGACCGAAGGGAACGTCTACAACAGCTGCTGGGCTGGTGCACTGACTGAACACATGCTGGAAAAGCAAAATCATGGTTAGTATTATGAAGCCAAGAATGTAACGTGATGGATCATTACTATTCAACATGGTAAAATTAGAAAAGTAAAAGCAATATTTTTACCTGGACCAAGCAAGCTTGGATGCAGAGGAACACAAAGGCGAAGGTAGACATATTTGTTCAAGGAGGAGCTGAAGACTGAATGATGAATGGCACATCAGGACACATTTTATACCCCACCCTTTTAATATGAAATATAATTTCAAAATATTGGGCACGTGACTGAATTGTGTCAATAAAACCATTTAAATATTTCGTTATAGTAAACACAATAGGCTTATCATTCTTACACAAGCAATCAATTAATTAATTACGTGTGAACATTTTATACGAATAGTTGTAGAACATTGATAAAGGTTAGGTATAAAAACTTGAACAGTTTCACTGGACATCATTCTCGTGTCAGCACTAGAACAAAAGCATCATGTCTGTGAAAGCTATCCTCGTCCTCTGCGCTCAGGCGGTCCTCGTCAAGGTGAGAAAATCACTTACATTTCATTTGAAACATTTTAACCAAGTATGTTTATAATTTCTAATTATTTTACTAACATTGGTTTTTATTTCTAGTCTGCCCTCGGTCAGTGCACTAGCCGAGCTGCGGTCGCTGAAATCTCTCCACTAGCTGCTCCTTACGGCCTGGCAGCTCCCGTCCTAGGCACTCCTTGTGGACTGGCCGCTTCTGAGCTTGTCGCTCCTTGGGCTGGTCTTGGAGCTGCTGGCTTAGCTACTCCGTATGGTCTGGCTGGTAGAGGCCTGGCTTACGATGCCATCATCGGCGCCCCCGCTATGGAATTCAGCCCCACCAGTGGTGGTGGTCTGCCTGTGACCAGTGGCTCCGCCATTGCTCCCGTCGGTATCTCCGTGGCGTCTGACAATGTTTACGAGGGTGCTCTGGAAGTGATTGGAGAGCTGCCGTTTGTGGGTACTGTCGCTATGGAAGGCGTGGTGCCCTCTGCCGGTGCTGGTGCCGTCAACCATGCTTGTGGTAATGGCAGGACCGCCATGGCCAGTGGCTCTGCTGCCTATGCCCCGGCTGCTGCACTGGCTCCCCTTGCTGCTTATGGTCCTGCTGGTGCTTTTACTCCCTCTGCATTCGCTGCTCCTGGCCTCGGTTTCCGAGGTGACCTGATCGGCAGAGGCTGCGGTTGCGCCATCTAAGAAGTCGTAATAATTATGACGTTCGACAGATGAATTCAATAAAATAAATTGGACTGCAATGAGCTTGTATTTCTTCCTTTGTATAATTTACTGAATAAAAGTAATAAATAGGTAATGTTTATTTGGTATAAAAAGTCAGATTACAAAATAAATATTATTAACTACCTAAAGGAAGTGTAAGTTTACATATAACCTGATTTAGGTACAAGCCTGTGTTTCAATTCAAGTTAAAAAGTTAGTTACTGTCAGTCAATGTGACTGGTTTTCTACCGTTGTGAGCGTTTGAAAGTAATTAATAGATTGTAGTACATATTAGAAATGATATAGAAAATATAAACCTCGCTTACACGGTGTAACAACGTTGTTTAACGTCCGTCTTCAGTACACTGTGGTGACTCTGGTGTCACTCTAGTCGGGCAGACCCGACAGTGTCGAAGCATGGCGGATATTGACTTTGACAACTCATGCAGGATATCCAGTGAATAGTGCACCATCCTAAGAATGGAGATAGCTGGGACCAATACCTACCTACACAGCCCAATATATTTAAAACAATATATGTAAAATACAAAAAAATAAGTATTTTAGTCGAAGATTACAATAACGTTTTTCGAGTAAAATGCAAACTCGACTAGCTTCAAGCCATGCTAGAGGCTCATATTCATAAGCAGCATTTCGCGACCTGCGACACGGCGACTGTCGCGCTGCAACTGGCTACTCGAGTCTGCGGGCCCAACGCGCCCTCTGCCGTGATTCACGCGCACTTTCCACTATTTGTGGTATCGACGACGGCGGCGCAAGCGACACAGTTGGCACGCTAGACTCGCCCGCCGGTAGCTGCGTTGGTGTTGCGTTCGAATCCCGGGTCGACGCAAAAACATAAAAATTATTTAGTATGTCTCACGACAGTTACAATACTATTGTTTGGGTACATTATAAGCACACGACAAATTGAAACAAAGACGTTTAGCTGACGAATTATTCTTGTGATTTGTGTACAGCATTTGACAAAGTTTGCATAAAATGTGTTTGTGATGCACTTAGCTTGCGTTACTTAAAATTAAGTTAGTACCCTGCCTGCCTCGTTGGCCGAGTGGTCGCAAGTGCGACTGCCGGGCAAGGAGTCTCGGGTTCAATTCCCGGGTCGTGCAAAGGATTACTGGGTTTTTTAAAAATTCTGAGTAGTAGCACGGAGTCTGGAATTGTGCCCGGTATATGGCAATAGGCTCACCCCCTATTACATGGGATTCATAACATAAATAGTGAAAAGTGGGTGTTACATTGTACAGTGGCATAATGTGCACCTCTGCCTATCCCTTCGGGGATAAAAGGCGTGATGTCATGTTATGTGTGTAAGTTGGTACCCATATCTATAATAATAATAATAAGCCCGCAGGGCACCTTGAGGAGAGGTGACGGGCATTAGCGATCCCGCGGGCTACTATCATCCCGAGTGCTCCAAGGAGAAGTCACCGTTCCTTCTTCTTCGGCTTGCCTTAATTGGCTGGCTAGAGTAAACGATGACAAGGAACAGGTCTCCCACCTCTGGCTTGATGTCATTGGCCGTCCAGAGTGGAGTCGCGAGAGCAGTGATCCTGCTCGGAGAGTAAGAAACTATTCGTAAGTCGCGAGTGGGCCAGGGATGCAGGAGGCTTCGGCTGGAGCAGATGATCTGAGTAGAAAGCGTAGTTTCTTAACCCTTCAGCCACTCACATTCTCGTTGCCCCTCTGTTGCTATATCTAGCAACCATTCCCGGGGCCCGGTCGGTGAGTTGGCGAGTCTCCGCCTGCCATTTTTACGTGTAAAAATTACATTGTTTCGGCAGGTGCCATAGTCATCCATAGTTCCCAATTTACCAGTCCACAGCAACCCATCCATAGCCCTACCTTTTTTTCCATTATTCACAATAGTTCTACACTAACCGGGGACTGTCCTTGGGTGCATTTTCATAGTGCATACAGGGATAGTGGCCGGTTTGTGTCTCCATTACAATTATATTAAAGTTGTCTAAAGGGCCTCTGCGCAGTTGGCTTCGGCCCCTCGTACGCCTCCCAAATGACCGGGACCCTGTAGTCCCGTGAATGGTAAAGACATACAATAATAATAATCTTTATTGTACACCAATTTGAGATAGTATATCGAGCTACAAATTAGAGAAAATAGGGTACAAAGGCGGCCTTACCGCTATAAGCGATATCTACCAGGCAACCTTTGATATCTATCCATATACATAACGATCTCCGGCCACCGTAAGCGCGGGCCTGCGGACAGCGAGCATGGGTGGCTCCCCGTCCGACCAGAAACAGACCCGAGCGTACGGCGCGTCGCGATCCGCGCGCGCCTTAAAGAGCCATCAGACCACCACAGATGGGGCCCAATAGGGCCGATGCCGATTCGGAGTCGCGGAGAACCTAACGGGTAACCGGGGCTCCGGCTCGACGTGCAGGAGAAGGAACGGGGTGGTTTTTAGTCAGTAAGAGTCTGACACTCCCTCCCGCCTCACCCAGGCGGGAGCAGTCATTCGATGATTTTCCCCCCTTAAAAAAAAAATCCATATACATAAAAATGAATTTCCGTTCGTTAATGTCGCTAAACCTCGGGAAGCTGAATTGATTTTGCTAATTTTGGTCTTAAAATATTCGTGAAAGTCCACGGTCGGTTTAAAAGATAAAAATCAGTATTGGGTAATTAAAAAAACGTCTAGAAAATATTTTTAAGCTCCTGAACGTCACAGGGTAGGCAGAAGAATGCATAGTAATTGGATAAAAGTGTGGGGGAGCCATGCTTCGGCATGAATGGGCCGGCTCGACCGGAGTGATACCACGGCCGCGCAGAAATTAGTCGTTAAACGAGCAGACGGATCACTTGATGGTAAGCAATCGGCGCCGCCCATGGACACACCAAGGCATTTCAAGTGCGTTACCGGCCTTTTGAGAATTGGGAATATGAGGATTGTGAAGGATTTGGGAGACTAGGGAGTGGGAGTAATTGGGCCTCCGGTAACCTCACTCACACGACAAAACACAACGCAAGCGTTGTTTCACGTCGGTTTTCTGTGAGGCCGTGACATCACTCCGGTTGAGCCGGCCCATTCGTACCGAAGAAAGGCTCTCCCACACTCACATACCTCATCCATCTTTCATTACATTTCTCACACAATCTATAGATGAGTTTTCAGAGCTAGCGTGGGAGAGTCATGCTTCAACACTGTCGGGTCTGGTCAAGTACAGTGATACCACAGAGTAAGGAGACCGGCCTGGAACAATACTTGTGTTATGTTTCACCGTATAAGAGAGGTTTATATTTTCTATATAATTTCCAATATTTACCAATACTCTCAAACAGTCACAACGGTAAAAAACCAATTACAGTAACTTACTATTATTCAGCATATTAATAATTAGTTATATAAAACGCTATTAGACAAAGTAAGGACAAAAATAATAATTACAAGTTCATTGCAGTCCAGTTTATTTTATTGTATTAATCTTTCGAACGTTTTTATAACGATTTTTTAGATGGCGCAACCGCAGCCTCTGCCGATCAGGTCACCTCGGAAACCGAGGCCAGGAGCAGCGAGAGCAGAGGGAGCGAAAGCACCAGCAGGACCGTAAGCAGCAAGAGGAGCCAGTGCAGCAGCCGGGGCATAGGCAGCAGAGCCACTGGCCATGGCAGTTCTGCCATTACCACAGGCATGGTTGATGGCACCAGAACCAGCAGAGGGCACCACGCCCTCCATAGCGACAGTACCGACAAATGGAAGCTCTCCGATCACTTCCAGAGCACCCTCGTAAACATTGTCAGATACCACGGAGATACCGACGGGAGCGATGGCGGAGCCACTGGTCACAGGCAGACCACCACCACTGGTGGGGCTGAATTCCATAGCGGGGGCGCCGATGATGGCATCGTAAGCCAGGCCTCTACCAGCCAGACCATACGGAGTTGCTAAGCCAGCAGCTCCAAGACCAGCCCAAGGAGCGACAAGCTCAGAAGCGGCCAGTCCACAAGGAGTGCCTAGGACGGGAGCAGCCAGGCCGTAAGGAGCAGCTAGTGGAGAGATTTCAGCGATCGCAGCTCGGCTGGTGCACTGGCTGAGGGCCGACTGTAAATGAAAATCAATGTTAGTAAAATAATTAGAAATTATAAACATACTTGGTTAAAATCGTCTGCCTCGTTGGCCGAGTAGTCGCAAGTGCGACTGCCGGGCAAGGGGTCTCGGGTTCGATTCCCGGGTCGGGCAAAGTATTACTGCGTTTTTTAAAATTCTCAGTAGTAGCACGGAGTCTGGAATTGTGCCCGGTATATGGTAATAGGCTCACCCTCTATTACATGGGACTTATAACAACTAGTGAAAAGTGGGTGTTACATTGTACTGTGGTAGAATGTGCACCTCTGCCTACCCCTTCGGGGATAAAAGGCGTGATGTTATGTTGGTTAAAATGTTTCAAATTAAATTTAAATGATTTTCTTACGTTGACAAGGAGCGCCTGAGCGCAGAGGACGAGGATAGCTTTCACAGACATGATGCTGCTGTTCTAGTGCTGACACGAGAATGATGTCCAGTGAAACTGTTCAAGTTTTTATACCAAACCTTTATCAATGTTCTACAACTATTCGTATAAAATGTTCACACGTAATTAATTAATTGATTGCTTGTGTAAGAATGATAAGCCTATATTGTGTTTACTTATAAAGAAATATTTAAATGTTTTTATTGACACAATTCAGTCACGTGCCCAAAATTTTGAAATCTTATTCCATATTATATGGGTGGGGTATAAAATGTGTCCTGATGTCGCATTCATCACTCAGTCTTCAGCTCCTCGTTGAACATCAAACATGTCTACCTTCGCTTTTGTGTTCCTCTGCATCCAAGCTTGCTTGGTCCAGGTAAAAATATTGCTTTGACTTTTCTAATTTTACCATGTTGAATAGTAATGATCCATCACGTTACATTCTTGGCTTCATAATACTAACCATGATTTTGCTTTTCCAGCATGTGTTCAGTCAGTGCACCAGCCCAGCAGCTGTTATTGACGTTCCCTTCGGTCTGGCCGCTCCTGGTTTAGCTGCTCGTGGTCTGGCCAGTCCTCTTGGCTGGCCCGCTCCTGGCCTGGCTGCTAACGGCCTCATTGCTCCCGGACTTGCTGGTCGTGAGATTATTGCTCCTGGCATTGCTGCTCCCTTCGGTCTAGCCTCACCTTTGGCTTATGATGGTCTGGCATACCCCGGTGCTGCTCCTTACGGCGGTGCTGGTGAAGGCAACGTGGCGGTCGCTGGTGAGCTGCCAGTCGCTGGTACTACCGCCGTCGCTGGTCAGGTCCCCATCATGGGCGCTGTGAGCTTCGGTGGACCTGTGGCTGCTGCTGGCTCCGTCTCCATCACTGGACAGTGCGCTTGCGGTTGCGGATCCCCCTACCTCATTTGAATAAATAAACATACATTATTGAAAATAAACTGAACTTGAAATGAAACTATTGAACTGATCTGTTTGTTTTTCTAAAAGTGCATGATGGTAAGGCCAGCCTTATCTAGAGGTAGTAAGCAGCAGATTTTTTTTACTTTTATTAGTGTGTGAATAAAAAATCTGTCGGTATTCGGCAGAACTTAAAAATATCGGTAGTTTTAGTACATGTTTTTTTAAGAAAAACAAGAAAGAATATAGCAAAAAATATCAAAAAAAAAAGGAAAAATAAAAGATAAAATAGAAAACAGACAAAAATAAGGAAACATTTAATCAGGACTCAGGATGTTCAGCGTATTGGCGTCTGTCTGCTCTTTCTACTAGGTTATTTAAACTTCAAAAGTGATGGCGTAATTTAGCTTGGTATTGTAATAAGGATTTTTTCAATGAAAACTCAATGAAAACACACACAATGTTTATGTCGCGGAGAACCTAACGGGTTACCGGGGCACCGGCTCGAAGTGCAGGAGAAGGAACGGGGTGGTTTTTAGTCAGTAAGAGTCTGACACTCCCTCCCGCCTCACCCAGGCGGGAGCAGTCATTCGATGATTTTCCCCCTTAAAAAAAAAACATGAGACATATAACATAAATAGTGAAAAATGGGTGTTACATTGTACAGTGGCATTAAGTGTTGCAATGTGCAGCTCTATCTAGCCCTTTGGGGATAAAAAAGGTGTGATGATAATGTTTTTTTAATAATAAATCTATAATGCCGTAGTTCAGTAATGAACTTTCTCGGGTGTTGAATAAGTTACAACATATTAAGCTTTCTATGTCTCGACGTGGTAAACAGACGTGCTTTGTAATATGCGACTTCTGTTTCACCATCTTCTTATATACCCGATAAACTTATGCGACAGATACTTCATACAAATTTAGTATAAATGTTCATTTCGCCTCCTTGGTGCGCCCGTCTTCGAAAATTCTTTTCCAAGTTTTATTGATGAAAAAATTAAAAATTTTATGTCGTTTCAGAAAGACTATATCACATTAGAATGCATTCGGCCTACACTATTATTCGGTTTAGTTGCTTTGGTAGCAAATTTATGTACTATCTGCGCTCGACCCACCTCTGGTCATCACCTCATATTTTTGGATAAAATTTACCAAATCATAACACCAGAGGCGTTACAAGTGCGTTACCGTCCTTTTGGGGGTTAGGAGTTTGAGGATCGTTGGGGATTCAGGAATTGGGGAAAGGGAGGGTAATTGGGCCTCCGGTAACCTCACTCACACGACGAAACACAACGCAAGCGTTGCTTCACGTCGGTTTTCTGCTCGGCCGTGGTATCACTCCGGTCGAACCGGCCCATTCTTGCCGAAGCATGGATCTCCCACACTTGAACTATGCAGACTTGCCTTCCGCATGGGTGGGCTTGGCGTCCGTAAATTTGCCAGTGTAAGCCTACCGGCTTTTATATCTTCCGCCATGGTACTGAAGAATTAACCAGGAAAATTCTTTTTAAACCACTGGTTTGACCACAATTAACCACAATTTTGATGTACCATGTTTAGTGATTGTGCATGAAAAATCCCCTAAGCCTATCGTTATGAAGACAATTCACTGCTTACACCTACTGCATCTCAATACTGTATAGATTGTGATATAAGATCGTCTTGTGTATAAATGGTTAATGATTCAGAGAGATGAAAATTATCTGCTGGTCCGTAACCTATGCTATTTTATAACAAAAAATATTGAAGACAGTGAATAGCGAGATATTGACACAAGAAAATAATAAAAAGTTTATGTAGAGGTACAGTAAAATTTAATAATTCTCAACAAAGCTCTAATAGTAAATAGGAGCATTGCAGCCGCAAGCGCACTGTCCGTTAATGTTCACGGCTCCAGCAGCCGGCACTACACCACCGAAGCTCACAGCGCCCATGATGGGGACCTGACCACCGACGGCGGTAGTACCAGCGACTGGCAGCTCACCAGCGACCGCCACGTTGCCTTCACCAGCACCGCCGTAAGGAGCAGCACCAGGGTATGCCAAACCATCATAAGCAAAAGGAGAAGCCAGACCGAAGGGAGTGGCAATGCCGGGAGCAACGAGGCCGTTGGTGGCAAGACCGGGGCCAGACCAGCCCATAGGCCCAGCCAGACCACGAGCAGCTAAGCCAGGAGCGGCCAGACCGAATGGAACATCAATAACAGCAGCGGGGCTAGTGCACTGACTGAACACATGCTGCAATAGAAATAAATTCTATTAGTCAAGATTCGAAACGATTTCCAAATGACATGAAATTAACTAAAGCCATAAGATATTTGCAGACTTCCGAGGAATGCAAAATAGTTTTTCAAAAAAGAAAATATTTCTCTTACCTGGACCAAGCAAGCTTGGATGCAGAGGAACACAAAAGCGAAGGTAGACATGTTTGATGTTCAACGAGGAGCTGAAGACTGAATAATGAACTGGATCGGTTCCCGAGCTTATATACATACTTGACACATTGTTCATATCTACTGCGAGGAATTCACATTGCATCACTTGTATTGAATTGTCTCAATAATTGTGCGTTTGTTTGTTGGTTAATAGACTCATCGCAAAAGTAGGCTTATCGTATTACATAAAAACAATGAAGTAATTTGTAAATTACTCTAGTATCTGTAACACTATATTTATTATATAAAACCCGCGACAGCAGCACTGGACATCATTCTCGTGGCAGCACTAGAACAGCAGCATCATGTCTGTGAAAGCTATCCTCGTTCTCTGCGCCCAGGCGCTCCTCGTCAAGGTGGGAATATTTTGTTAATGTCTCATTTTGTGACAAGAAATATTTATAGTCCTAATTCTAAAATATTGTAATTTTTCAGTCGGTGTTCAGCCAAGCGTGTGGGTACGCTGCTCCCGTCCTAGCCAGTACTTGTGGACTGGCCACTTCTGAGCTTGTTGCTCCTTGGGCTGGCTTTGGAACTGCTGGTTTAGCCGCTCCTTACGGTTTGGCTAGCAAAGGCCTGGGTTACGATGCTATCATCGGTGCCCCCGCTATGGAGTTCAGCCCCACCAGTGGTGGTGGTCTGCCAGTGACCAGTGGCTCCGCCATCGCTCCCGTCGGTATCTCTGTGATGTCAGACAACGCTTACGAAGGTATCCTGCAAGTGATTGGAGAGCTGCCGTTCGTGGGTACTGTCGCTATGGAAGGAGCGTTGCCTACCGTTGGTGGTGGTGCCATCAACCATGCCTGTGGTAATGGAGTGAATGCCATGGTCAGTGAGAATGCTGGCTTCGTTCCTGCTGCACCTATTGGCGTTCCTCCCTATAGCTCCTATGGGTATCCTGCAGGCTGGCCAGGTGCCTTTGCTTCTTCTGTTGATACTGGTTTCCTCAACTACCAAAGAGGCTGCAGCTGTGGATCAAATATTGGTTATGTGTTATAAAAAGAGCTATGAAATGAATAAATAGGAGTTTCATGGAATGTAAAAGTTTGTTTGATCTGTACCTACACTATTTTTGATGAAGATTTTTATACCTGTGGGAGGTATAAGTGTGGGAGAGTCATGCTTCGGCACGAATGGGCCGGCTCGACCGGGGTGATGATACCACGGTCTCACAGAAAACCGACTTGAAACAACGCTAGCGTTGTGTTTCGTCGTGTGAGTGCGGTTACCGGAGGCCCAATTATCCTCCTCCCTAGTCCCAGTCTCCCGAATCCCCGAATCATCCACAATCCTCCACATCACAAATTCCCAATTTTCAAAAGGCCGGTAATGCAGGCGTTACACGCCTTAGTGTTTCGAGTGTCCATGGGCGACGCCGATTGCTTACCATCAGGTGATCCGTCAGCTAGTTTACCGGCTTATGCTTTAAAAAAAATACCTTAACAGATTTAGGATAGAATATGCTTACTGTTTTATTACATGAGTGATGTACTGCCAGACTGTTCTGTGGTTTGTGGTCGCTTGGTGGAAGAAGGTTGTATGTCTCGATAATGCAATAGTTTTACAAAGAAATAGAAGTGTTTAAAACAAAAGCTAACTGGTGAACTATTACAAAAAAGCAAACTTCGAAAGCGCATTCGAACTCATTGTACATAAGCTTCATCACGCCATGTAATTCTCGAAGAGATATGTCTCGGCGGTTGGCACGTGCGATGAGAATAGTGCCTATAAAACATTTATAAAAGTTATCTAATACGTTTATCAAATGAAAAAAATATCATCATATTTTTTTATTTTTACTTTATACATCAAAAATACTCCTTTAAGCACAAGCCTGCAGACGGCTAGCATGGGTAGCTCACCGCCCGACCTGAGGGCTTTTTTTTTTTTTTTTTTAAGGGGGGAAAATCATCCAATGACTGCCCCCGCCTGGGTGAGGCGGGAGGGAGTGTCAGACTCTTACTGACTAAAAACCACCCCGTTCCTTCTCCTGCACGTCGAGCCGGAGCCCCGGTTACCCGTTAGGTTCTCCGCGACTCCGAATCGGCATCGGCCGTATTGGGCCCCATCTGTGGTGGTCTGATGGCTCTTTGAGGCGCGCGCGGAACGCGACGCGCCGTACGCTCGGGTCTGTTTCTGGTCGGACGGGGAGCCACCCATGCTCGCCGTCCGCAGGCCCGCGCTTACGGTGGCCGGAGATCGTCTCGCGATCCCCGACGCCCGGTGTGTCCTTCGCGATGGCTGGGTTGCGAGGAGGCAGCGCTTCGCTGCCTCACGCGTCCCGCCTCCTCCTTAGCTAGCATGACTGCTTCGCAAAAGGAGGAGACGGCATCCCAGTCCCCCTCGCTCCGCATCATGGCCTGCACTAGGCCCGGACGCGAGAGGTCGCCATCGCCGATCACTTCCCTGAGGACACGGCGGTGCTCAGCCCACGAAGGGCATTCTCCCACCGTGTGTTCCACCGTGTCCTCAGGGCGGTCCTCGCAGTGATGACACCCGGGCGTTTCCTCCCGCCCCATCAGACACAGGTACCTCCCGAAACTTCCATGTCCGGTGAGGACCTGCGTCAGGCGGTAGGTGAGGACGCCGTAGCGTCTCTCAAGCCACTCCTCAAAGAGGGGACTTACCGCTGCGATGGCAGCGAGCCCAGCCCTCGGTTGCGACAGTCGTTGCTGCCATTCCGCCATGAGATCGCGCCGGAGCTCATCCCGCCACGCACCTATTTGGCGCGGCAGCGGGGTTTCGCCCCGGCGACGTGCCTCCGCGCGCATGCCGTACACGCGCGCGAGCACCTTCGCCTCCAGATCCCACGGCGGTAATCCGGCAAGGAGGTTCGCCGACTCCCCAGAGATCGTGCGGTATCCGCGGATCATTCGGATCGCCATGACCCTCTGTGCCATGAACAGCGTCCGAGCGGGACGCCGCAACAGGTTTGGCGCCCAAACAGGGGCGCCGTAGAGGGCCATGGACCGCGACCTGAGGGCTTAGTACGAGTTAGTTTTACGTTAAAAGTAATCGGAACGAGAACGTGTTCGGCGCTTTGACTGGTTGGTTCATTGGCACCGGCCAATCACATCGCCGAACGCGTACTCGTTTCGAATACTTTAAACGTATATCAAACTCGTACTAAGGCCTCAGAACTAGATCCGAGCATGCGACCCGTTGCTTTCCGCGCGCGACGTTATTTATGTAAATATAAAGAAGCCATAAAGCATTGCCATGAACTTACAACCCCCTTAGCCGGTCAAACTGTGTCAGGATCACGTCAGGATACATAGATTTCTACTTACACACCCAATAACTATGATCCTCCTTCCGAAGCAGTTGAAATAAGTACGTTGAAGAGTTTACAGTGTCTATTGTCAATTTTTAGCACGTTTTTGTCATTCGCAATGACAACCATCCGAAAAACCCGGATATTGATGCTAGTAAACTCCGGATTTCAAAATCTGTGGATATCCGGATAAGACGGATAGCAAGTCATAGGCATAATTATTTTCCAGTCATTATCGTGATTATTATAGACAACTAGGCGCTGTCATGTGACTACAGGTGCAACAGATTTCTGGTTCATTTCAGTACTTGAGACGAAGAGTTAACTACTTACAACTTTAGGTCATTTCTGTGCACACGTCTTGGTGTAGGTACCTTCGTACCTTCTGAATACTTATTTCGTTATCATCAAGGTTTGAGCTATAATCACCACGCTTGCTAGAACCTAGACTTTTAATAATAAGAAATTATAAGTCTAGGTTTCCTCACGATGTTTTCCTTCTTCCTTATCTAACAACGTGTATTGTACAAACTTATAATAAAATTGTAATATTAAATTAAACACTGCCTCGTTGGCCAAGTGGTCGCAAGCGCGATTGCCGGGCAAGGGGTTACGGGTTCGATTCCCGGGTCGGGCAAAGTATTACTGGGTTTTTAAAAAAATATCAGTAGTAGCACGGAGTCTGGAACTGTGCCCGGTATATGGCGATAGGCTCACCCCCTATTACATGGGACTCATAACATAAATAGTGAAAAATGGATGTTACATTGTAAAGTGGCATAATGTGCATCTCTGCCTACCCCTTCGGGGGTAAAAGTCGTGATGTTATGTGATGTTAAAATTATGTCCAGTCTCTGTTCCATGTCCAATCGGGAACTTTCGACGAAGTATTGCATGTTTTAAGTCTACTTCATATTTTTTGTGAGACTTGCCACTTATTTTTAAAATGTGTTAGTAGTTGACCGATAACTGCCTGTATGTAAGACCTCATTATGTTTGGCTTTAAATCAAAGGAATCGAATTATTCATTTAAAAAATCCATTTTTGAGTTCATCAATTTATTTAGTTCGTTTTCGGTTATATTCCTACCAATTTCTTAGATTGCACAGCCACAACCTCTGCCTATCAGGTCACCTCGGAAACCAAGTCCGGGTGCAGCGAAAGCAGCGGGAGCGAAAGCACCAGCAGGACCATAAGCGGCAAGAGGAGCCAGAGCAGCTGTCGGAGCATAGGCAGCAGAGCCACTGGTCATGGCGGTCCTGCCATTACCACAGGCATGGGTGATGGTACCAGCACCGGCAGATGGCACTACGCCTTCCATAGCTACAGTACCCACGAACGGCAGCTCTCCAATCACTTCCATAACACCCTCGTAAACATTGTCAGACACCACGGAGATACCGACGGGAGCTATGGCGGAGCCACTGGTCACAGGCATACCACCACCGCTGGTGGGGCTGAATTCCATGGCGGGGGCGCCGATGATGGCATCGGAGCTTAGACCTCTACCAGCCAGACCGTACGGAGTAGCTAAGCCAGCAGCTCCAAGGCTAGCCCAAGGAGCGACAAGCTCAGAAGCGGCCAGTCCACATGGAGTGCCTAGGACGGGAGCAGCCAAGCCATAAGGAACAGCTAGCGGTATTTCAGCGACTGCAGCTCTGCTAGTACACTGGCTGAGGGCGGACTGAAAATAATAA
This sequence comes from Spodoptera picta, assembly GCA_038387885.1. Lineage (NCBI taxonomy): Eukaryota > Metazoa > Arthropoda > Insecta > Lepidoptera > Noctuidae > Spodoptera > Spodoptera picta. The sequence continues at coordinate 370,554 of JAZHFQ010000445.1, forward strand.
CCAATACATCAGCAACATACTTATGGATCCACGGCGTGATATATAAGATGTACTTAGCTAAAATGTTTAAAATCAATTTTAAAATGCCATTCTCACCTTGACGAGGAGCGCCTGGGCGCAGAGTATGAGGATAGCCTTCACAGACATGATGCTACTGTTCTAGTGCTGACACGAGAATGATGTCCAGTGCTGCTGTCGCGGGTTTTATACTCAACTATGTTATCAAGTTCCAAGAATATTAGTAGGTAGGTAGGCATACAGCAAATAGAACCTTGTGCAATCGTGATAAGCTTACTATTTACAAACAAAAAAACGTTTAAATATTGCACATTTAAATGGCAGTGATGTAATGAGAAGTCCTCGTAATTGATAATGTTATAATTCTGTACAATGTGTCAAGTATATAAGGTCGGAGACCGATCCAGTTCATCATTCAGTCTTCAGCTCCTCGTTGAACACCAAACATGTCTAACTTCGCTTTTGTGTTCCTCTGCATCCAAGCTTGCTTGTTCCAGGTAAACATTGCATTTAACTTCTCTAATTTTACCATATTGAATAGTAATGATCCATCACTTTACACTCTCGGCTTCATAATGTAACCATGATTTTTCTATTCTAGCATGTGTTCGGTCAGTGCACCAGCCCCGCAGCTGTTGTTGAAGCTCCTTTTGGACTGGCTGCTCCTGGTTTAGCTGCTCGTGGTCTGGCCGGTCCTCTTGGTTGGGCTGGCCCTGGTCTAGCAGCTAACGGACTTATTGCTCCTGGTCTTGCTGCTCGTGAACTTATTGCCCCTGGCATTGCTGCTCCTTTCGGTCTGGCTTCTCCTTTAGCTTATGATGGTCTGACCTATCCTGGTGCTGCTCCCTACGGCGGTGCTGGTGAAGGCAACGTGGCGGTCGCTGGTGAGCTGCCAGTCGCTGGAACTACCGCCGTCGCTGGTCAGGTCCCGATTATGGGCGCTGTGAGCTTTGGTGGACCTGTGACTGCTGCTGGCTCTGTGTCCATCACTGGACAGTGCGCGTGCGGCTGCAATGCTCCCATTTACTACTAAAGAGTAGTAACATTGTAAATACCAAGAATAAAATGTATTTTTCTAGAACACAATGATTTCATTATCATATGTAAAATCGCGGGTTACTCACGTGAAACGTGTTTTCATTATCTGCACTTTCCTTGACTTTTTTAAAACATTTACAAATTTTCCTTGAAACTTTGCTGACTTTGTAGAGTATCATTATGTTTTTAGTGGAAGTTTACAGTTTTTTTTTTAAACGTTGCCTCACTTTAGTATTTTCTCCTGTGTCGTGGGTGCGTTTACAGACATACAAGTTCACATACACAATGACACCCAGACCCGAAACAACAATTTGTGGATCACACAAAGTGTTGTTCCGTGCGGGAATCGAACCCGCGACACGTTGCACGGCAGCCGGTGGGGTTGCCCAGCCACCGCACCAACCGTGCAGTCAAATTAATAATGTTGTACGACAGTTAATTCGGGTTATCTAGTCAGATACTTGGAAATATAATGGCTACACAAATATGACTGTGTCACGAATCTAATTTAAGTCTATTTTACTTTGCTGTCAACATAAACAGCCTATGACAACTTACTGTTTAACTATGGGTTTCCACCACATAAAAGGTTAATGCCAATAGGGTAGATGCCTAATTTTTATTTTAATGTCCGTCTGGCAGATTATTTTTATTTATTTATTTATTTATTTATACTTACATTTGGAAAACCAACAGCTATACAATTTGATTAAAAAGAATGTGGTATGCAACAAGAAGCCAATTACTGGTTTCCACGATTAGTAACAGAAAGTAGAAACATGCTAACACAGTACTAAAATTACTTATTAAACTCATTAAACCACAGGCATAATGATGCACAAATTACTCCAATGATTAAGGACCATATAGGTACCCTGTATGAATTAAAGAACTCAAGGTTCAGCTGCCTGCGTGCCACAGTAAGTTTTGTGTTAAATGGGTCGAATGAAAACTCTTTGCACAGTTTATTGAAATCATTGCTCGCTCGCACAATATACGAATTACTCCGATAGTTGGTTGAGGAAGTAGGTATCGATATCAGTACACTGAACCTAAATGACTTACGGGGAACATTAAAATGAAGTCTTTGCAGTATTTTAGGGCATTCGGGACATTGGTCGGTCGGTCGGTCGGTCAGTCGGGACATTTTAAATCATTAGACACGTATTTTTTATTTTTTTACAGAAACGAATACTTTTGACGATATATTGATTTGAAATGTCGCGTGACGTCACTTCTATGCACATTTTATACCTAGAAATGACGTTTTAGCCCCCAATCCTAAACTTTGATTCGTTATATCTTAGTATCATTTTATTATACATCAAAATAAAAAAATACGTGTCTAATATTTTTTCATTACCTAACTGACGGACTAAATAGATTTTTAATTTTCATACCCTGTCATCATCCCAATTGTGCGATACACACTTGGTAGATGGATTGAAGATCAAAGTATAAGTTTCAGGTTTATCAGATTGCGCTTTTGTTCGTTTATTAAACTGTCAAACACCGCGAGGTCACCGGTGACCGCAACTTATTGTTCTTTAATTGTGTCTGTAGTGACGGTTCTCAACGAGTTAAAGTCTTTTAGTCGATTCTTACGACATCTGTGAGAACAAAATTAAATTAATCTATTCTGCCATCCATCGCCACGACATTTCTATTGCACCTTTGAGTTGGACAAACGATTTATTTGTACTACGAAGTTGTTTATTACTTAACCGCTTGACTACGGTATACAGGGTAGAATTTTGTAATGCCACCTGAAGGGGAAGTACTCTTAAGTAAAATTTTCTATTTTAAGTAAAAATAGAAAATTTTACTCAAAGAAAACATTCTTTAGCAACTTTTACAGATTTTAGTTGGTTCGATTACCGAGTGAGGCGAGCAAATTTAAAAAATCATTGAATGTCTTTTTGTTTAATTTAAAAAATATAGGAAAGTTTACTTTGAGTAAATTTTTTATCTTAAGTATCTAGAGTACTTCCCCTTTAGATTGCATTACATTCCACTCTGTATACGACACAATAGAAAATGCATCGTGTCTCGCGTAGATCTACGTTCTGGCACACGACGCGACGTGTTAAGAGACTGGAAGCGTGCATGATGTCTGACAATAATTCAATCCCCTATCTATTCCTATCCCTTCGACAAAACATACGAGATGGTTATACCATACCTAATCTCACAACAAACTTTTATATTATTTGAATTAAACACGGAAAATGATTTATGGTTATGCAAACTAAACGTGTATACAAAATTTCAGCTCAATCAATTGAAGACATTTGGTTTAAAAATATCACGGGGATTGCTCTGAGGAATTGTTTGATCTGATACCTGCCGCGTCTTTTCGCCATCGACCCTCACGACAGCATATCAACCCCTATCATATATGATCGGCAGGCCGTTACTGTGCGCTTTTCTCGTAGCTTCCTGCCTCAAACAGCAAAACTATGGAATGATCTGTCGTCAGCAGTATTTCCGAACCGATACGACTTTCAAACCTTCTAGAGAAGAGCGTTTTCCTTTTTAAAAGGCCGGGAACGCACCTGTGACTCCTCTGGTGTTGCGGGGGTTCATGGTCGGTGCTAATCGCTTACCATCAGGTGATCCGTCTGCTCGTTTGCCTACTATTTCATAAAAAAAATATTTGCAAGATTCCACATAAATCCATAGTATATTGCAAGTCAAATAAAAGTTTGTAACTGGGAGATGCTGTATGCACTGAATGCAAGTCCTCTTTAGTCGGTAGATCACTGAGTCATCAATAGAGGCTTATGTTCAGCAGTGAATGTCTTGTAGCTGATGGTGATAAGCTAGATATAATAGTGATGAAGATGAGTAAATATGATAATTGAGTTCGTGTTTGAAATACAAGAGCACAAAATAGTGGGTTTTTGGTTGCTTCCTCCTGAAAACCTTTAAAGATTAAATAAAGTAATCGATCGAATAAATACTGCCTCATTGGCCGAGTGGTCGCAAGTGCGACTGCCGGGCAAGGGGTATCGGGTTCGATTCGCGGGTCGGACAAAGTATTACTGGGTTTTTCATAAAATTCACAGTAGTAGCACGGAGTCTGGAATTGTGCCCGGTATATGGCAATAGGCTCACCCCCTATTACATGGGACTCATAACATAAATAGTGAAAAGTGGGTGTTACATTGTACAGTGGCATAATGTACACCTCTGCCTACCCTTTCAGGGATAAAAGGCGTGATGTTATGTTAATGTTATGTGTCCTCTGCCTTCGTAGAGTCATGCAGCCGGGACACGTACAGCGACTTCGTGATGTGTACGTAATGCTTCGGAAATGGTTTTTTATAACCTTATTCAGGAGTTAAAAATGGTTACAATATTTAATGTTTTTCCCTAAACCGCACAGGTACAAATTGGTGGACACAATAATGATGTTAATATATGGGTAATTTGAATATGCCAGCTCGATTGGGGAAGTTTCAGTCTCTCATAGAATACCAGTTTTAACTAGTTTTACTGAGTTTTCTCCGGTGAGTTCTAGTGGTTCTGGATGCTCAATCCACTTCGTTGTTTTCTTCTCCACTTCTTCTTTCTTGAATATCTTCTGATTCACTTCGTTGCGGGAACTAAGATAGTTATTCATGTCTCTGGGACGCGCCGGACTTTAGTGTTCCTATGTTTTCATGGTTGTATCTACTGTAGATCCTGACTTACAGAGGATGCAGCGGTTTTGGGAGGTTGTGGCGAGCTTGTCAAAACAAAAAAAAAATGCTCAATCCACTGTTTGATTGTACCATCATTTTTGGGTCCTTTTTAAAAACGATGGTGCAAACAAACAGGTTGCGACATGATCCGATCATCGAAATCATTAACTATTTATAATTTTAAATTAGGAAGCTTATTTTAAATCACAGTTGGAATAAGCTAAATAAATAAAATCAAACAATATTGTGCTTTCAATATAATTAAAAATGCTCATTTCTTCTTCTTAAGTTCATCTTGAATATTTTGTTAATATTCTTCGTTAGATCCTTAGATAGCACAGCCACAGCCTCTGCTGAACAAATCACCGCGGAGACCAAGACCAGGAGCAGCAAGTGCAGCAGGAGCGAAAGCACCAGCAGGACCGTAAGCAGCAAGAGGAGCCAGAGCAGCAGCCGGGGCATAGGCAGCAGAGCCACTGGCCATGGCGGTTCTGCCATTACCACAGGCATGGTTGACGGCACCAGCACCGGCAGAGGGCACCACGCCCTCCATAGCGACAGTACCCACGAATGGCAGCTCTCCAATTACTTCCAGGATGCCTTCGTAAACGTTGTCAGACGCCACGGAGATACCGACGGGAGCGATAGTGGAGCCACTAGTCACAGGCATACCACCACCACTAGTGGGGCTGAACTCCATGGCGGGGGCGCCGATGATGGCATCATAAGCCAGGCCTCTGCCAGCCAGACCGTAAGGAGAAGCTAAGCCAGCAGCTCCAAGGCCAGCCCAAGGAGTGACAAGCTCAGAAGCGGCCAGTCCACAAGGGCTAGCAAGAACGGGGGCAGCGTATCCACAAGCTTGACTGAGAGCCGACTGAAAGTAATAAAAAAAATCAGTAGTAATTTAGATCATTTTATTAAATGAATGAAAAGAGTAATTCATAAAACCACAACGATTCTCACCTTGACGAGGAGCGCCTGGGCGCAGAGGACGAGAATAGCCTTCACAGACATGGTGCTGCTGTTCTAGTGCTGACACGAGAATGATAAAATTCACAGAAATGTTACTGCTTTTATACTTAATTTTCTTTTCACAAGAATTATATGTAGGGAATTACAATTAATTCTGAAACATGATATTTGATAAGCACAATAATTGACTAACAAAGTAACGCATAATTATAATTATTAATTACTGTTGAGACACTTTTGTACAGTTACACAATGTGAGCTCCTCGCGGTAGATATGAACAATGTGTCAAGTATATAAGCTCGGGGAGCGATCCAGTTCATCATTCAGTCTTCAGCTCCTCGTTAAACAAACATGTCTACTTTCGCTGTTGTGTTCCTCTGCATCCAAGCTTGCTTGGTCCAGGTGAGATTTTTTTTTACTTTGTATAACTATCTGCTTTGAGATCTTTCCGATGATATACTTCAATTGTCTATATTATTTGTGCGCCTTTCAACTGATACAATTGTATTTCTATTCCAGCATGTGTTCAGTCAGTGCACCAGCGCCGCTGCTGTTGTTGACGCTCCCTTCGGTCTGGCTGCTCCTGGTTTAGCTGCTCGTGGTCTGGTTGGTCCTCGTGGTTGGGCTGCTCCTGGCCTAGCTGCCAATGGCTTTATTGCTCCCGGCCTTGCTGTTCCTGAACTTATTGCCCCTGGCATTGCTGCTCCTTTCGGTCTGGCTTCTCCTTTAGCTTATGATGGTCTGGCTTACCCTGGAGCTGCTCCTTACGGTGGTGCTGGTGAAGGCAACGTGGCGGTCGCTGGTGAGCTGCCAGTCGCTGGTACTACCGCCGTCGCTGGTCAGGTCCCCATCATGGGTGCTGTGAGCTTCGGTGGACCTGTGGCTGCTGCTGGCTCTGTCTCCATCACCGGACAGTGCGCTTGCGGCTGCAATGCTCCAATCTACTACTAAGCAAATGGTTTTGCATTTGACTGTGATTCCTGCGGAGTTTGTAATAAATTTTTGATAACAAAAACTATCTTTGTTCATTCCTTTGTTGTACTCAAAACAGTTTAGAACACCCTGGTTTTGCCTCTAGTTTACTGCGGACATAGATTAATAATTTGTCCTTCAGACTACTTTGTTTCCAATATGACCTAAAAATCAATTCGTTCGTCAGTCTATTAACAAAATATCCTATCGTTAATTGAACTGGGCTCGAATGTGATTTTTTACCCTTATTGATTTTTGAAAAAAATTAAAATACTGAAAAGCTCAATTACAACTTACAGCTAGGTATAACATAAGCATCGATTAAATTATAGATAAACAGTCAACACATTATTCCGCTTGCAGGTCAATTAAATTACTATTTAGTTTACAAGAGAGCATGCTACGCAAAAACTGATTCAAAAAACAAAAAGAGAGATACCATTATGTTTTAAAGAAATTTACAGACATTAATTTCTTCAATCTACGTACACTAGTCTAAAAATAAAAACTGCGTTTAAAAATACGACTTCAAAAAACCAAAAACTAATAACAAACAAAAAGTCAAAACTATTATTATTACTGATAGGTTACTCACCCACTGATAGGTAAGAAGTCGGTGCCATAAGTTCCATACAAAATTATTCATTAAAACCTAATTCACAATTTTGTGGACATTAAGTTATATCATTATGATATGAGCTTATGGTACCGCCTATCAGTGGGTGAGTAACCTATCAGTACTAATAATGTCTATTTTTTGCTTTTTAGTTTTGACTTTTTGTTTGTTATTAGTTTTTGGTTTTTTGAAGTCGGTTTTTTAACGCAGTTTTTATTTTATCATTTTCAGTGTAAAGCTACATATACCCGTTTTGTTACTTATAATATACATAGGTGCAAAGTTCTAATCAATACAAATTATACAAGCCCAAACACAAGGTAGTTACAGTATACCGTTGAGGAGTTCCCTTAAAAATTACACTTCTTCATCATCAGACCCTTAATGACAGCCCCACTCTATCTAGGTGGAAAGTCCTCATCAAAAAAAAATGAAGCCCAAACACAAGGTAGTTAATATAAACCGCTAAGGAGTTCCCTCGACTGACTGTCGACTCCATCATCAGGTCGACTCCAGACCCTTATCAACATGTAGTGTTTAAAAATTGTAATTGAAAAACATAATAGATGCATTACTCCCCCATAGAATTTTCGAAAGTTCCCCTCGGTTTCTCTAGGATCCCATCATCAGATCCTGACCTCATGGAAATGGGACCATCTCGGGAGTATACCCTTTCAATCAAAACAAGAATTTTTGAAATCGGGTCACAAATGGCGGAGTACTGCGCGAACAAACAAAAAAAAAAATAAAAAAAAACAATCAGCCGAACATGGTACCTCCTCCTTTTTTTGAAGTCGGTAAAAATGAAACCCGTTTTTTATGGCATAAGCCGGTATACGAGCAGACGGGTCACCTGATGATAAGCAATCGGCGTCGCCCATGGATACCTGGAACACCAGAGGCGTTACAAGTGCGTTACCGGCCTTTTGGGGATTAGTTTGAGGATCGTTGGGGATTCAGGAACAGGAGAGATTGGGGAAGGGGAGTGTAATTGGGCCTCCAGTAACCTCACGCGTTTTCGGTTGTCACGCCATAACTTGAGAACGGCTGGATCGATTTAGCTGATTTTTTTGTGATTGTTATCGTCAGGAGAAGGTTCTTATGACAGAACAAAGTTCTAAAAATCCTGCGGGAATGGGTGAAACGGGATTGCGCGTACGAAGTCGCGGGCAGACGCGAGGGTGAAATAAATCTAAATCCTCTGATGCTCTGAATCATAACTAGTTATGTCTTTTCTCAATTCCACCGATCCCGAAACATTGATAGACTTACAACCACATGTAAACTAACTATGTGAACAATAGGGTAGATGCCTAATTTTTATTTTAATGTCCGTCTGGTAGATTATTTTAAATCATTAGACACGTATTTTTTATTTTCTTACAGAAACGAATACTTTCGACGATAATTATATTGATTTGAAATGCCGCGTGACGTCACTTCTATGCACATTTTATTCGTAGAAATGACGTTTTAGCCCCCACTCCTAAACTTAGATTTGTTTTATCTAAGTATTGTTTTATTATATGACAAAATAAAAAAATACGTGTCTAATATTGTTTCATTACCTAACTTTCGGACTAATTTTAATTTTAATACCATGTCATCATCTCAATTATATTAAAGTAAAACTATAATAAAACTAAACCGATTCCGCTGAATAATCTGCAGTAAGTAACATGATACTTTTGTTTATAAAACAAACGGCGCGTGCCTCGACAGGTGTCATATTAAAAGCTAAGTTGACAAGTCATTCAATTAAATTAGTTGTCGTACGTGCTTTCTTTGCATTTACGTTGAACAATGTTCTTTATCTTAAAACCACACCATAAAAGTCTTTAAGACCCGAATACTGGAATCCTCAAACCGCACAACTTAGTTTACTATGCAACTGTATGTATGAGAAATATTAGATGAGTACGTATTAGTAGTAAGTGTCAATATCTCATTTTTCTAAATTCATTTCTTTATATACATTTTTAGAAAATGTTAATATTCTTAGCTTAATATATTTTTTAACATTTAAATTTTTACAAAACATGCTTTTCTTTCTTTTTTAAAATTTTTAATTTTGTTATAACCAAGGTTTTTAAAGTTCTATTAATTTTGTCTTTAATTTTATGTTCCCTAAAATAAGAATGTTAATTTCGTTAGTAGTAGTTTCTTTTTTAGTAACTAAAATTTTATGGTTCTTGTTCATTTTTGTATCTATAGTTTTCATTATCACTTAAGTAATTAAATGTTGGTTAACCTATAATTGGCGACTGTATAAGCCTAATACTTATTGTTAGTTTCATTATCACTTAATACTATGTATACAGAAGCTGTTGGTATACCTATTTGAATAAATAAATCTTAGATTTTTTTCTTCATCATCATCATCATTATAGTCATTATGTACTAGATTTTATTTCTCTCCATATTAGGTGTTTCTCATAGTTCAGTGTGGGAGAGCTATGATTCGGCACGAATGGGCCGACTCGACCGGGTTGATACCACGGCCACACAGAAAACCAGCGTGTGAGTGAGGTTACCGGAGGCCCAATTAGCCTCCTCCCCAATCTCCCCAATCCCCGAATCCCCACCAATCCACAAATTCCTAATCCCCAAAAAGCCGGTAACGCACTTGTGACGCCATTTCATGTGTCCATGGGTGGCGTCGATTACTTACCATCTGGTGATCCGTCCGCTTGTTTACCGGTTCATTCCATTAAAAATAGTGTAACCGGTAGGCATGCGAATGAATAAATTGTAATTTCAATAGTTTCTGGGTTGCGTACGGCGTGACAGAAACGATGCTTGCTGCATGCGTAAATTCGTGGCAAAAAAATAGTGTTAATAAAATAAATAAACACTGACTCCAAATTTTCTACGATTTGATGGTTTTGCTTTTCAATTATTGTGGACATGAAATTTATGCCTGAAGATGATTCGGAGTAACAAAATTATGATTTTCGAATTTAAGATAAGCCATAAAGACAGAAAGTGGTTTTCGTACACTCATATGCAAAACAACTTTCTGTAAAATGAAGATTATGCTATGCGTTGTTATGCAAAATAAAATGATGACGACAAAAGTTCTATTTTAAAAGGTAGACCCATTTTTTTCCGCCCCTGGAATTATCAATTAAAGGTATAGCTAATGAGAATACTACTAATCTGTTTTTATGAATAGGTTTGTTATAGATTACTTTTTTCTACTACTTCCACTTAGTACTATCCGCAAGAGAGATGCTTAATTAAAATAAGAAGTGAGACACAAAATATTAAACGAAAAGTATTGTTGAATTGCTATTTATTTCATTGCTGTCGTTTGTCAATAATCACGACATGACGTCTTAGATGCCCCATCCACAACCACAACCTCTGCCGATCAGATCACCTCGGAGACCGAGGCCAGGAGCAGCAAGAGCAGTGGGAGCGAAAGCACCAGCGGGACCGTAAGCAGCAAGAGGAGCCAGTGCAGCAGCCGGAGCATAGGCAGCAGAGCCACTGGCCATAGCGGTCCTGCCATTACCACAGGCATGGTTGACGGCACCAGCACCGGCAGAGGGCACCACGCCTTCCATAGCGACAGTACCGACAAATGGCAACTCTCCAATCACTTCCAGAGCACCCTCGTAAACATTGTCAGACGCCACGGAGATACCAACGGGAGCGATGGCTGAGCCGCTGGTCACAGGCATACCACCACCGCTGGTGGGGCTGAATTCCATGGCGGGGGCACCGATGATGGCATCGTAAGCCAGGCCTCTACCAGCCAGACCATAAGGAGTTGCTAAGCCACCAGCTCCAAGACCAGCCCATGGGGCCATAAGCTCAGAAGCGGCCAGTCCACAGGGAGTGCCTAAGACGGGAGCAGCCAGGCCGTAAGGAGCTGCTAGTGGAGAGATTTCAGCGACCGCAGCTCGGCTGGTGCACTGGCTGAGGGCAGACTGAAAGAAAAAACATTACGTTAGTAAAACCAACATTATCTCAAGCTTAAAATCAATCTAGGCTAGGACAGAGGAAGCATACCCAAGGTTTGTTAAATGTTGATTGAAAGTAAAGATATTTCAGATACAACAGAAAAATCAATATATATATATATATATATATATATATATACATAGTATAAAACAAAGTCGCTTTCGCTGTATGTCCGTACGTATGCTTAGATCTTTAAAACTACGCAACGGATTTTGATGCGGTTTTTTTTTAATAGATAGAGTGATTCTTAAGGAAGTTTTGTATGTATATACATATTGCACCCGTGCGAAGCCGGGGCGGTCGCTATTAATAAATAATATAGAAATTGTTACTAACAATTTTATTTTTAAAATCTAAAGAATTATGAATGCTCACCTTGACGAGGAGCGCCTGAGCGCAGAGGATGAGGATAGCCTTCACAGACATGATGCTGATGTTCTAGTGCTGACACGAGAATGATGTACAGTGCTGCTGTCGCGGGTTTTATAGTAAACCGCGTTATCAATATTTTACAAAAATGTAGGTAATTGTTATTGTGAATTTTCAAAGTTTACAAAACCTGATAAGCCTACTAATTGACCAACAAAGAAACGCACTTTATTAGTATTGAGACACATTTGTACAGTACACAATGTGAAGTCTTCGCGGTAGATATGGACAATGTGTCAAGTATATAAGGGGACCGATCCAGTTCATCATTCAGTCTTCAGCTCCTCGTTGAACATCAAACATGTCTACCTTCGCTTTCGTGTTCCTCTGCATCCAAGCTTGCTTGATCCAGGTGAGAGAAATATTTATTTGACACATTTAAAAAAATGTTTTTGTTCTCTGGACTCTTATTTTCATCATAATTATTTTTGTGCAGCATGTGTTCAGTCAGTGCACCAGCCCCGCAGCTGTTGTGGAGGCTCCCTTCGGTCTGGCCGCTCCTGGCTTAGCTGCTCGTGGTCTGGTTGGTCCTCGTGGTTGGGCTGCTCCCGGCCTGGCTGCCAATGGCCTTATTGCTCCCGGCCTTGCTGTTCCTGAAATTCTTGCTCCTGGCATTGCCGCTCCATTCGGCCTGGCTTCTCCTTTGGCTTATGATGGTCTGGCCTACCCTGGAGTTGCTCCTTACGGCGGTGCTGGTGAAGGCAACGTGGCGGTCGCTGGTGAGCTGCCAGTCGCTGGTACTACCGCCGTCGCTGGTCAGGTCCCCATCATGGGCGCTGTGAGCTTCGGTGGACCTGTGGCTGCTGCTGGCTCCGTCTCCATCACCGGACAGTGCGCTTGCGGCTGCAATGCTCCAATCTACTACTAAGCAAACTATTTGCATCTGACTGTGGACTTGCTGACTTTGTTATTAAATTGCTGATACCAAAAACTGTATGTCTATCTTTCTTTGTTATTAAATTGTAAACCCTGGTTTTACAATTAGATTACTGTGTACCCAAACATAATGTGACCTTCAAGCTTTTTCGGGTCAATTTAATTTTGCTTACCATTAATATTTAAAAAATCTATCATTAATTTAATTATGCCTACTTATAATTACATAATATTTCAAAAAACTAACAAAAATAATTCTTTAGTCGATCGACCGATTCCGAAACGTTATAAGACTTGCAACCATAGTATAAACTGACTAAATAGCAAAAATTAAAAAAATACCAATATCCAAACTCAATACAAGCCGTTCAATACCCTGCAGTACTGCGGACGGTGAGTATGGGTGGCTCCCCGTCCGACCAGAAACAGACCCGAGCGCGCCTCAAAGAGCCATCAGACCACCACAGATGGGGTGAGGCCAATGCCGATTTGGAGTCGCGGAGAACCTAACAGGGGCTCCGGCTCAACGTGCAGGAGAAGGAACGGGGTGGTTTTTAATCAGTAAGAGTCTGACACTCCCTCCCGCCTCACACAGGCGGGATTTTCCCCCCTTAAACAAAATACCCTGCAATACGTAACATTATACTTTTATTTATAAAACAAATGTCTCGTGCCTCGACAGGTGTCGTATAATGCTAGGTGTGCAAGTTCATTCAATTAAAGTTTTATTATTTTACTAGCTTCTGCCAGCGGTTTCGCCCGCGCTATTATATATAAACTTTTTTATTTCCGTGTAAAAGTACATTTACAATTCAATTTATTAGTAATTTCTTAACTCGTCGAGTACCGGTTTTGTAAACACAATTATAGAACAATAGGTTGCGGTCCCCAGTGACCGCTTTGTGTTTGACAGTTTAAATTAGGTTAGTTTATAATTGTAGTAAGTAGGTTTACTATTAATAATATTATTCTCTTGCTGTTCCTTTTACAAGAACCCCTTTTGGGTAAAACCCTGCTCTAATTCCTTCACATTGTTTTTATTTGACAGCTTCCGCAAACGTTATAAACGCTACGCGTCGTCACCATTGTGCACATAGCCAATACTTTATCGCAGGAATGATATTTGCAGTTTTGACAGTTCTATACAAATCTACCAAATGACGATTTTCTTAAACGATTAAAAATTATCCATTGATTGAATTGTCGGTCCTTAGACTAGTGTCAACGCAACGGCATGTTGCATAATTATTTATAATCATTATTAAAAAAATGTATGGTATAAGCCGCTAAACGGCAGACGGATCACCTGATGGTACGCAATCGGCGTCGCCCATAGACACTCGAAACACCAGAAGCGTTACAAGTGCGATACCGGCCTTTTGGGGATTATGAATTTGAGGATTGTGGGGATTCAGGGCTTGGGGAGGTTGGGGAAGGGGTGCCCCCCTTCCCCAACCTCCGGTAATCTCACTCACACGATGAAACACAACGCAAGCGTTGCTTAACGTCAGTTTTCTGTGAGCCTGTGGTGTCACTCCAGTCGAGCTGGCCCATTCGTGCATGGCTGTCCCACATTTTTTATTTATTTTTGTTTTTATATTCGATGAGCCGACGTTTGGCCACTTTTTCGAATTGTGTAAGCGATGATGCGGCCTAATTTTATCGTGAGAATGCAGCTATTCTGTTTCAATAAATAGTTTAATTATAATTTACTTTTTTTACTACCCATTTACAACCTCAACCTCACTTCAGCTTCCCTGACAGACAGACGGACGGATAATTCAATTTTTAAACGTACCAAATTAAGAATTAATTGACATAAATGCTTTAACTTTGACCTTGGAAATGACTGCTTTTGAAGATTAACAAATAAGATTCGGATATGAACATGACAATTAGGTACTATATTAAAATAGGGCATTGAATAAAATGGAGGTTATGTGATAGACAATTTTGATGTATTCAGTTCGAGAGCTCATAAATATTTTCGGTGAGTGGCCAAGAGGTCTTAGATGGCCCATCCGCAACCGCAGCTTCTGCCCATCAGATCACCTCGGAGACCGAGGCCAGGAGCAGCAAGAGCAGCGGGACCGAAAGCACCAGCGGGACCGTAAGCACCAAGAGGAGCCAGAGCAGCAGCCGGGGCATAGGCAGCAGAGCCACTGGCCATGGCAGTCCTGCCATTACCACAAGCATGGTTGACGGCACCAGCACCGGCAGAGGGCACTACTCCTTCCATAGCGACAGTACCTACGAACGGCAGCTCTCCAATCACTTCCAGAGCACCCTCGTAAACATTGTCAGACGCTACGGAGATACCGACGGGAGCGATGGCTGAGCCGCTGGTCACAGGCATACCACCACCGCTGGTGGGGCTGAATTCCATGGCGGGGGCACCGATAATGGCATCGTAAGCCAGGCCTCTACCAGCCAGACCATAAGGAGTTGCTAAGCCAGCAGCTCCAAGACCAGCCCATGGGGCCACAAGCTCAGAAGCGGCCAGTCCACAGGGAGTGCCTAGGACGGGAGCAGCCAGGCCATAAGGTGCGGTAAGTGGAGAGATTTCAGCGACCGCAGCGCGGCTGGTGCACTGGCTGAAGGCAGACTGAAAGAAAAAGCATTATGTTAGTAAAACCATCATTATCTCAAGCTTAAAATCAATCTAGGCTAGGACAGAGGAAGCATACCCAAGGTTTGTTAAATGTTGATTGAAAGTGAAGATATTTTAGATACAACAAAACAAATAAATGTTATAGAAGATTTTAAAAATAAAGTGGTAACTATAAAAAATTATGAATGCTCACCTTGACGAGGAGCGCCTGGGCGCAGAGGACGAGGATAGCTTTCACAGACATGATGCTGCTGTTCTAGTGCTGACACGTGAATGATGTCCAGTGCTGCTGTCGCGGGGGTTTTATACTAAACCGTGTTATCAATATTTTACAAAAATGTAGGTAATTGTTATTGTGAAGTTTCAAAGTTTACAAAACCTGATAAGCCTACTAATTGACCAACAAAGAAACGCACTTTGTTAGTATTGAGACACATTTGTATAGTTACACAATGTGAACTTCGCGGTAGATATGGACAATGTGTCAAGTATATAAGCTCGGGGACCAATCGATTCCATCATTCAGTCTTCAGCTCCTCGTTGAACACAAACGAACATCAAACATGTCTACCTTCGCTTTCGTGTTCCTCTGCATCCAAGCTTGCTTGGTCCAGGTGAGAAATATATTTATTTTGCACATATAAATAATGTTTTTGTTCTGTGGACTCTTATTTTCATCATAATTACTTTTGTGCAGCATGTGTTCAGTCAGTGCACCAGCCCCGCAGCTGTTGTGGAGGCTCCTTTCGGTCTGGCCGCTCCTGGCTTAGCTGCTCGTGGTCTGGTTGGTCCTCGTGGCTGGGCTGCTCCCGGCCTAGCTGCCAATGGCCTTATTGCTCCCGGCCTTGCTGTTCCTGAAATTCTTGCTCCTGGCATTGCCGCTCCTTTCGGTTTGGCTTCTCCTTTGGCTTATGATGGTTTGGCCTACCCTGGAGTTGCTCCCTACGGCGGTGCTGGTGAAGGCAACGTGGCGGTCGCTGGTGAGCTGCCAGTCGCTGGTACTACCGCCGTCGCTGGTCAGGTACCCATCATGGGCGCTGTGAGCTTCGGTGGACCTGTGGCTGCTGCTGGCTCCGTCTCCATCACCGGACAGTGCGCTTGCGGCTGCAATGCTCCAATCTACTACTAAGCAAACTATTTGCATCTGACTGTGGACTTGCTGACTTTGTTATTAAATTGCTGATACCAAAAACTGTATTTCTACCTTTGTTATGATATTGTAAACCCTGGTTTTACAATCACATTATTGTGGACCCAAACACGATGTGTCCTTCAAGATTTTTCGGGTCAATTTAATTTTGCATACCTCCTACTAATATTAAAAAAATCTATCATTAATTAACTGTACTTACAATTGCTTTTATAATAACTATCGTGAGACATCTTCCCCTTTGTGGTTCGAAACTAGTAGAGCTTTTCTCAGTATGTTCACGTGAGTAACCCGCTGTTTTTTAGTTAATGTATGTACTTATAATTACATAAGATTTCAAAAAGCTTACAAGATTAATAATTCTTTAAATTATTCGACCGATTCCGAAACGTTATAAGACTTGCAACCATGGTATATAAACTAACTGGATAGCAGAAATTAAAATATGAAATTAAAACTGGGTTTATAAATCCGACTTCAAAAAATCAAAAACTAGTAACAAACGAAAAGTAAAAACTAAGTAGAAAAATATAAAAATAAAAAAAAAATAACTAAAAAAAAAATAACTACCATTAGTACTGATAGGTTATCCACTCACTGATAGGTTAGAAGTCGGTGCCGTAAGTTCCCTAGGATTGCTCATAGGTTTTCCTAGGATCCCATCATCAGATCCCGACATCATGGAAATGGGACCATCTCGGGAGTATTTCCCTTTCAAACAAAACAAGAATTTTAGAAATCGGTTCATAAATGGAGGAGTATTGCGCGAACAAACAAAAAAAAATCACTTAGCCGAACCTAGAACCTCCTCCTATTTTTGAAGTCGGTTAAAACACCAATATTCAAACTCAATTCAATACCGTTCAATACGCTGCAGTAAGTAACATGATACTTTTGTTTATGAAACAAATGTCTCGTGCCTCGACAGGTGTCGTATGCAAGCAAGTGTGCAAGTTCATTCAATTAAAGTTTTATTGTTTTACTAGCTTCTGCCAGCGGTTTCGCCCGCGTTACCGAGGCAAAAAGTAGTCTATGTGTTATTCCAAACTATAATCTACCTGTTCACGCATCAACCGCGTGATCATGTGAACTAGTGTCACCGACGGGCGCGGGTTTTTTTTAAGGGGGGAAAATCATCGAATGACTGCTCCCGCCTGGGTGAGGTGGGAGGGAGTGTCCAGACTCTTACTGACTAAAAACCACCCCGTTCCTTCTCCTGCACGTCGAGCCGGAGTCCCGGTTACCCGTTAGGTTCCTCGCGACTCCGAATCGGCAGAAGACGTGCGCGCGGGCGGCGGGCGGCGGGCGGCGAGCGGGAGCGGCGTGCAGCCCTGGGGGACACTTCACCCTCAGACGGCTTGACCAACACCTTGTTTCCTTACGTTAACGTTTCTACATAGCTACTTTCTTTTTGCTATCTTTTTTGGTTTTTTTTTTTGCGGGTGGGTGTTCTAAGAGTGAGGACGCAAATAAAGACTGCTGCTGTAGATTATTTATTAAAAATAGTAATTTAATGTTTGTTTTCACCAGTAACTGTTTAAACTAGTTAATAACACAGGTACTTACGTGGGCAATAGTTTTATGTAATTTAAATACACTTTGAGCACTACCTGCCAGCACAATCAACTCCAAGATGTCAGAGAGCCGTGACCTGGTTGATATCCACGAGACAGTCCGGGATGCTGTCACTCAGAGGATGAATGAAGTGGAGGCCCAGATAAACTCAGCAGGGCAAGCCAAAATCACACTTGCCAAGGTGGCTCAAGAGTTTCATACTTTCCGAGAACTTATATTCAAGATACTTGGTATGCTACGAAGTCAAATAAGTGAGTGTTCCCAAGGAAATGATGAGACGGAGACAAGGCATCGGCGTAAGGCACTCATATTCCAGGGCCTTGTTGAATCGGAGAAGGAAGACTGCAGAGGACTCATCTGTAACATAATGAAGACAAAGATGGGCCTGGATATCTCGGGTACTTCATTAACTGCATGTCACAGACTGGGAGTTGCCCGGAAAGACCATCACAGGCCTATTCTTGTTCGGTTTGCTAGTCTGGATCTCAAGGCATCAGTTTGGAAAGCAAAGACAGGGCTAAAGGGCTCTGGATTTGCAGTTAAAGAATTCCTGACCAGGGCTCGGCAGGCTGTTTTTGGAAGAGCACGCCAGCATTTCGGAATGCGGTCGTCCTGGACACTGGACGGCATCATATATGTGAAGACTGGTGACGGCAGGCGACACAGGGTGACTTCCATGGAGGAGCTCAAACCACTGCTTTTGAAGTTTCCCAGGGCGCCGGATATCAAGAACGGCGGTAAGGGGACCCAGGGGAATCTGAAAGAGTAAAGGTACTATTAACCTGTTACCATGAACACAATACTTGCACTTAATAAATTGTATAGGCCATTGCAACAGTTTGCACTTATCGGCGATTAGATTCCTCAAACTGTGAAGTGTGTGAAGTCCAACCAAAGATTAATTATTATAGGAACGATTCTATTCAGATACAGCCTTCTTTTATTTTAGTTTTTTTTTCAATCTGACGGTAGTTTAGAGCATTTCCAACACTCGTTAAGTCTGATCGTTCTGGGGTATTAATGTAAATGTTTATTACTTGAGACGGTATCACTAGTTTATTTTTGTTCACCACCTGATAGACATATTAGATCTGGATAACATTTTTAAATAACTTAACTGAGGCAATATTTTTTATACAATAAACACAGAGTACTGTCATTTACTTATATGTCAAAGATGTAAAGTTGTCAAGTGTCACTCATGCCAACATGAGAGCATAGACAATGAGCGTTCAGAAATGTGATCAGTCTTTGCCATCTTGACTTCGAACATTAGTGGTGTTGTCGTTCAGAATGATGAGATTTGTTTTGTTACAAACATTTAACACCAATTTTTATTTACTTGTTTCTTGTTTTTTTTAGTGTGTGGATATAATTTAATGGTAAATGCAGTTGTAAACCGGTCTAGTATTTGTGTTTATTCTTTTTTTATTTCCTCTTTTTATATTTTTGTTTTGCCTTTGCATGATTTCTATTTATTGTTGATGTACGCTGGAGGGTGGTGCAGAAATGCGCACTCGATTTAAAAAAAAAAATTAAAAAAAAAAACAGTCTAGTTTAATTTATATATTTTTTTTTTCTTCCTCGTCATTATTTGAACTTTATTTTTTTTTTAAGTTTATTTATTTGTATTGTTGTACATAATATATACCTCTATTTATATATATTTAATTATTGATGTCAGACTATGATATTTTTGAATCTGCCAATGAAGATCACTCGTCTAGTAACAATAGTTTTTGCTCGGCTATGGAAACTCTTGGCGACTTTATACATAACCAATTTCACGATACAGGCAAGCAGCTGCTGAATGTTTGCCATATCAACGCTCAAAGTGTCCCCAGCCATTACAATGACCTCTACGAAGCATTCAACAACAGCAATGTCCATGCCGTCCTGGTTTCGGAAACTTGGCTCAAGCCTCATTTGCCTTCCACCACCTATCCTTTGTCTGGTTATATTCTTATAAGGAACGACCGGACGAGTGGGAGGGGTGGTGGTGTGGCCATGTACCTCCGCAGCGAGTTTCCCCACAAAATTGTCTTGACTTCTTCTTGCAACTCTCCTGCGGAGTACATATTCCTTGAGGTTTGTGTCCAGGGGGTCAAAATAATTCTGGGTGTAGTATATTGTCCTCCAACTCTTGATTACTTCACTGAATTCCAATCAGTACTTGAATCTTTGGGTTCGGGGTACGAACATCACATTGTCATGGGGGACTTTAATACCAATCTCCTAAACCCCAATTCCTATCGCTCCCGTAAACTCCTGGACTTGGTCGAGTCAGCTAGCCTGCATGTTTTGCCGCTACAGTCAACACATCACAATACGGGTAGCGATGACACCTGGCTCGACTTAATCCTCACCTCCAACTCCTCCTCCGTCTCCAGCCACGGTCAACACGATGCCCCAGGCTTTTCTCATCACGACCTGGTATACCTATCCTATGTCCTAAAACCTCCCAAAATCAAGCCCAGGCTCCTGTACAGGCGCTGTTTCAGGCGCATGGATGTGGAGAGTCTTCTCATTGATGCGACAAATATCGACTGGGAGCCTTTGATGCAGGCGACTTCAGTCGATGAAAAGGTTGAAATTTTCAATAAAGTTGTGACAGATTTGTATGATCGACATGCTCCTGTTCGGAGGGTGAAAGTGAAACGTCCTCCTGCGCCTTGGATGACCAAGGGCATTCAAATGGCCATGCGACGCAGAGACCGTGCGTATCGAAGACACAAAAGGGTCCGCTCTGAGGAGAATTGGACAGCATTCAAGATTGCAAGGAATCGTTGCAACCAGATGGTACGCAATGCCAAACGCCGACATATTCTTGAAAATATTTCTTCATCCTCTCCTACCAATATTTGGAAATTTTTGAAATCCCTGGGTATTGGCAGATCGCGTCATCCATACCTTCCTAACTCAATTAGTCCAGACGATCTCAATAAACATTTCTCCACCACTCCGTCTTTGGATAGTCTGACTAAAAATAGAACTGTCTCTTTCATTGCTGGTCTGGAGAGTCCTAAAGTCGATTGCTTTCGTTTTGTGCCTGTGGAGACGGCGGAGATCAAAAAGATCACCCTATCTATAAAGTCCAGGGCCGTTGGTTGTGATAACATCTCCCGCCACATGATCACAACAGTCATGGACCACCTATGCCCAGCCCTTACCCACATCGTAAACTTCTCCATGTTTTCCGGTTCTTTTCCTTCTGTGTGGCGGCTGGCCTTTGTTACGCCGCTTCCTAAGGTCTCCAATCCTACTCTCCCCACTCACTTCCGCCCCATTTCAATTCTTCCATTTCTCTCTAAGGTGCTTGAAGCTTGTGTACACAGGCAACTCTCATGCTTTATACTTAAGAACTCCCTACTTAGTCCCTTTCAATCTGGGTTTAGACCCGGACATAGCACCACATCCGCACTCCTTAAAGTGACTGGCGATGTGAGGACAGGTCTGGAGGATACTAAGATCACTGTGCTGGTGTTGGTTGACTTCTCTAATGCCTTCAACATGGTCAGTCACGATATCCTTCTAGCTATCCTGTCTCATCTTATGGTCTCCGACGATACTCTACTTTGGTTCTCTTCTTATCTTCAGGGGCGACAGCAGAAGGTTCAGGTCGATGATGCTACATCAGGCTGGTGTACTCTGGATGCTGGCGTCCCTCAAGGCGGTATACTCTCTCCTCTCTTGTTTTCACTCTTCATCAATCTCCTTAGTACTGAGTTTCAATGTGCGTATCATCTGTACGCTGATGACTTGCAATTGTACTGTCAAGCCAGCAAGGAAAATTTAGCGGATGCAATTGATAGGCTTAATGTGGATCTTGAGGCCATCAAAAATTGGTCCGATAGGTTTGGGATAGCCGTTAATCCAAACAAATGCCAGGCGATAGTCATCGGCGGCTCACGGATGCTGTCCAAAATCAATAAACGTATCCTTCCCCCGGTACTATTTGACGGTGCTGTCATTCCTTACAGCGACGATGTGAAAGATCTCGGTCTGCACATCGATAGCACCCTCAGTTGGCGGGCGCAGGTCACTAACGTATGCAAAAAAGTCACGGGGTCGTTACGGTCTCTGTATCGCCTCAAAAATTTTCTCCCGTCCTACGTGAAGGCGATGCTTGTGCAGTCATTGATATTCCCCATTATTGACTATGGTGATGTTTGTTACTACGACCTGAATGCAGATCTACTCAATAAGCTTGACCGACTTTTAAATAACTGCATTCGATTCGTTTTCAACCTGCGTAAATATGATCATGTTTCTGCACATCAGCTGCAATTAAAGTGGTTGCCCATACGCCAACGCAGGGAGCAAAGGGCTCTAACCACTTTGTACTCCTTTCTTGACTCCCCTTTTCTCCTAGCTATCTATCCACATACTTTCAATACACCAGTGCAAACCACAATAAATATCTTCGATCTTCCAACAATCGTCATCTTCAATGTCTTAGTCATCGCTCTGATTTTCTTCATTCTTCATATTTCATACAATCAGTGATTCTATGGAATGCGCTACCCACGGAGATTAGGATGGCCACCAGTCGCTTATCTTTCAAAACCAAGGTTCGCGAGCATTTACAAAAAAAACTGGCAGATTCGATTCAACCATAAGTTGTCTCTTATTATGTTATTTAGTTTTTACCTGGGTATGTATGTATGTATGCATTTATGTATGTATGTGTGTATGTATGTATATTGTACTATTATATGATATAAGTATTGGATGTATGTGTACATATATATGTATGACTGTATATATACCTCTAAGTATCTGAGTACTCAAGTAGTTATATATAGTTATTTATTTTCAACATTTGCTTGCTTAGTCACCTGCCACTTTCATCTCTGCACCACCTTAAACTGTCAAACACCAAGCGGTCACCGGTGACCGCAACCTATTGTTCTATAATTGTGTCTACAAAACCGGTACTCGACGAGTTAAGGTCGACTGTGAGACAATGCCCAAGGCATTAAGTCCGCCTGTACATTTGTTATTGTACTAAGTCTTAAATAAATAAATAAATAATGTAAAATTAAATCTAAAATACAGTCCACTTTATTTCTGCAACTCCCTGAGCTTCTGAACACTACCTCTGGTCTAAATTTCATCCCCGTCCCTTCAGCCGTTTTGACGTGATTGAATAACAACAAACAATTTTTTGATGCTTTGTGTAGATAGGTATTTTTAGTTTTTTTTTATTAAATTTTTGTGTATCTTATGTTGTAAATAGTTTCTTATTACGATGAAACAAAACGCTAGCGATGTTTAACGTCGGTATTCTGTGAGCCTGTGGTATCACTCCAGTCGAGCTGGCCCATTCGTGCATGGCTGTCCCATATTTTTTATTTATTTTTGTTTTCATACTCGATGAGCCGACGTTTGGCCACTTTTTCGAATTGTGTAAGCGATGATGCGGCCTAATTTTATCGTGAGAATGCAGCTATTCTTTTTCAATAAATAGTTTAATTATAATTTACTTTTTTTACTACCCATTTACAACCACAACCTCACTTCAGCTTCACTGACAGACAGACGGACGGACAATTCAATTTTTAAACGTACCTAATTGAGGATTAATTGAAATAAATGCTTTAACTTTGACCTTGGAAATGACTGCTTTTGAAGATTAACAAATAAGATTCGGATATGAACATGACAATTAGGTACTATATAAAAATAGGGCATTGAATAAAATGGAGGTTATGTGATAAACAATTTTGATGTATTCAGTTCGAGAGCTCATAAATATTTTCGGTGAGTGGCCAAGAGGTCTTAGATGGCCCATCCGCAACCGCAGCTTCTGCCCATCAGATCACCTCGGAGACCGAGGCCAGGAGCAGCAAGAGCAGCGGGACCGAAAGCACCAGCGGGACCGTAAGCACCAAGAGGAGCCAGTGCAGCAGCCGGGGCATATGCAGCAGAGCCACTGGCCATGGCAGTCCTGCCATTACCACAAGCATGGTTGACGGCACCAGCACCGGCAGAGGGCACTACTCCTTCCATAGCGACAGTACCGACAAATGGCAGCTCTCCAATCACTTCCAGAGCACCCTCGTAAGCATTGTCAGACGCTACGGAGATACCGACGGGAGCGATGGCTGAGCCACTGGTCACAGGCATACCACCACCACTGGTGGGGCTGAACTCCATAGCGGGGCCACCGATGATGGCATCGTAACCCAGGCCTCTACCAGCCAAACCGTAGGAAGCAGCTAAACCAGCAGCTCCAAGTCCGGCCCACGGAGCGACAAGCTCAGAAGCGGCCAGTCCACAAGGAGTGCCTAGGACGGGAGCAGTCAGGCCGTATGGAGCGGCTAGTGGAGAGATTTCAGCGACCGCAGCGCGGCTGGTGCACTGGCTGAGGGCAGACTAGAACAAAGAAACAATTAATTAGTTAGTAAAATACAACTTTCTAGCAAGTTAAGAAGCAGCGAGGACGCAAGGGCTGTCTAGGATAGGGACAGCAAGCCCACGCTTGGCTGAGAGCTGACTGAAAGTTAAAAGAGACATGTAAAAAAATACAACAGGATTCTTAACTACTCCATATTGGTTTGAAACAGGAAATAATTCTCACCTTGACAAGAAGCGCCTGGGCGCAGAGGACGAGGATAGCCTTCACAGACATGATGCTGCTGTTCTAGTGCTGACACGAGAATGATGTCCAGTGCTGCTGTCGCGAGTTTTATACTAAACGGTGTTATCAGTTTCTTTCAAAAATATAGGTAATTGGTATTGTGAATTTACGAAGCTTACAAAACCTGATAAGCCTACTAATTGACCAACAAAGAAACGCACTTTATTAGTATTGAGACACATTTGTACAGTTACACAGTGTGAAGTCTTCGCGGTAGATATGGACAATGTGTCAAGTATATAAGCTCGGGGACCGATCCAGTTCATCATTCAGTCTTCAGCTCCTCGTTGAACATCAAACATGTCTACCTTCGCTTTCGTGTTCCTCTGCATCCAAGCTTGCTTGGTCCAGGTGAGAGAAATATTTATTTGACACATTTAAAAAAATGTTTTTGTTCTCTGGACTCTTATTTTCATCATAATTATTTATTTGCAGCATGTGTTCAGTCAGTGCACCAGCCCTGCAGCTATTGTGGAGGCTCCTTTCGGTCTAGCCGCTCCTGGCTTGGCTGCTCGTGGTCTGGTTGGTCCTCGTGGTTGGGCTGCTCCTGGCCTGGCTGTCAATGGCCTTATTGCTCCCGGCCTTGCTGTTCCTGAAATTCTTGCTCCTGGCATTGCCGCTCCTTTCGGTTTGGCTTCTCCTTTGGCTTATGATGGTTTGGCCTACCCTGGTGCTGCTCCCTACGGCGGTGCTGGTGAAGGCAACGTGGCGGTCGCTGGTGAGCTGCCAGTCGCTGGTACTACCGCCGTCGCTGGTCAGGTACCCATCATGGGCGCTGTGAGCTTCGGTGGACCTGTGGCTGCTGCTGGCTCCGTCTCAATCACCGGACAGTGCGCTTGCGGCTGCAATGCTCCAATCTACTACTAAGCAAACTATTTGCATCTGACTGTGGACTTGCTGACTTTGTTATTAAATTGCTGATACCAAAAACTGTATGTCTATCTTTCTTTGTTATTAAATTGTAAACCCTGGTTTTACAATTAGATTACTGTGTACCCAAACATAATGTGACCTTCAAGCTTTTTCGGGTCAATTTAATTTTGCTTACCATTATCTAATATTTAAAAAATCTATCATTAATTTAATTATACCTACTTATAATTACATAATATTTCAAAAAACTAACAAAAATAATTCTTTAGTCGATCGACCGATTCCGAAACGTTATAAGACTTGCAACCATAGTATAAACTGACTAAAAAGCAGAAAATAAAAAAAACATACCAATATCCAAACTCAATACAATGCCGTTCAACACCCTGCAGTACTGCGGACGGCGAGCATGGGTGGCTCCTCGTCCGACCAGAAACAGACCCGAGCGCGCCTCAAAGAGCCATCAGACCACCACAGATGGGGTGGGGCCGATGCCGATTTGGAGTCGCGGAGAACCTAACAGGGGCTCCGGCTCAACGTGCAGGAGAAGGAACGGGGTGGTTTTTAATCAGTAAGAGTCTGGCACTCCCTCCCGCCTCACACAGGCGGGATTTTCCCCCCTTAAAAAAAATACCCTGCAATAAGTAACATGATACTTTTATTTATAAAACAAATGTCTCGTGCCTCGACAGGTGTCGTATAATGCTAGGTGTGCAAGTTCATTCAATTAAAGTTTTACTATTTTACTAGCTTCTGCCAGCGGTTTCGTCCGCGCTATTATATATAAGCTTTTTTTATTTCAGTGTAAAAGTACATTTACAATTCAAATTATTAGTAATTTCTTAAATTAGGTTAGTTTATAATTGTAGTAAGTAGGTTTACTATTAATAATATTATTCTCTTGCTGTTCCTTTTACACGAACCCCTTTTGGGTAAAACCCTGCTCTAATTCCTTCACATTGTTTTTATTTGACAGCTTCCGCAAACGTTATAAACGCTACGCGTCGTCACCGTCGTGCACATAGCCAATACTTTATCGCAGGAATGATATTTGCAGTTTTGACAGTTCTATACAAATCTGCCAAATGACGATTTTCTTAAACGATTAAAAATTATCCATTGATTGAATTGTCGGTCCTTAGACTAGTGTCAACGCAACGGCATGTTGCATAATTATTTATAATCATTATTTAAAAAATGTATGGTATAAGCCGCTAAACGGCAGACGGATCACCTGATGGTACGCAATCGGCGTCGCCCATAGACACTCGAAACACCAGAAGCGTTACAAGTGCGATACCGGCCTTTTGGGGATTATGAATTTGAGGATTGTGGGGATTCAGGGCTTGGGGAGGTTGGGGAAGGGGGGCAATTGAGCCTCCGGTAATCTCACTCACACGATGAAACACAACGCAAGCGTTGCTTAACGTCAGTTTTCTGTGAGCCTGTGGTGTCACTCCAGTCGAGCTGGCCCATTCGTGCATGGCTGTCCCACATTTTTTATTTATTTTTGTTTTTATATTCGATGAGCCGACGTTTGGCCACTTTTTCGAATTGTGTAAGCGATGATGCGGCCTAATTTTATCGTGAGAATGCAGCTATTCTGTTTCAATAAATAGTTTAATTATAATTTACTTTTTTTACTACCCATTTACAACCACAACCTCACTTCAGCTTCCCTGACAGACAGACGGACGGACAATTCAATTTTTAAACGTACCTAATTAAGAATTAATTGACATAAATGCTTTAACTTTGATCTTGGCAATGACTGCTTTTGAAGATTAACAAATAAGATTCGGATATGAACATGACAATTAGGTACTATATAAAATAGGGCATTGAATAAAATGGAGGTTATGTGATAGACAATTTTGATGTATTCAGTTCGAGAGCTCATAAATATTTTCGGTGAGTGGCCAAGAGGTCTTAGATGGCCCATCCGCAACCGCAGCCTCTGCCCATCAGATCACCTCGGAGACCGAGGCCAGGAGCAGCAAGAGCAGCGGGACCGAAAGCACCAGCGGGACCGTAAGCACCAAGAGGAGCCAGAGCAGCAGCCGGGGCATAGGCAGCAGAGCCACTGGCCATGGCGGTCCTGCCATTACCACAAGCATGGTTGACGGCACCAGCACCGGCAGAGGGCACTACTCCTTCCATAGCGACAGTACCTACGAACGGCAGCTCTCCAATCACTTCCAGAGCACCCTCGTAAACATTGTCAGACGCTACGGAGATACCGACGGGAGCGATGGCTGAGCCGCTGGTCACAGGCATACCACCACCGCTGGTGGGGCTGAATTCCATGGCGGGGGCACCGATGATGGCATCGTAAGCCAGGCCTCTACCAGCCAGACCATAAGGAGTTGCTAAGCCAGCAGCTCCAAGACCAGCCCATGGGGCCACAAGCTCAGAAGCGGCCAGTCCACAGGGAGTGCCTAGGACGGGAGCAGCCAGGCCATAAGGTGCGGCTAGTGGAGAGATTTCAGCGACCGCAGCGCGGCTGGTGCACTGGCTGAAGGCAGACTGAAAGAAAAAACATTATGTTAGTAAAACCATCATTATCTTAAGCTTAAAATCAATCTAGGCTAGGACAGAGGAAGCATACCCAAGGTTTGTTAAATGTTGATTGAAAGTGAAGATATTTTAGATACAACAAAACAAATAAATGTTATAGAAGATTTTAAAAATAAAGTGGTAACTATAAAAAATTATGAATTCTCACCTTGACGAGGAGCGCCTGGGCGCAGAGGATGAGGATAGCTTTCACAGACATGATGCTGCTGTTCTAGTGCTGACACGTGAATGATGTCCAGTGCTGCTGTCGCGGGGGTTTTATACTAAACCGTGTTATCAATATTTTACAAAAATGTAGGTAATTGTTATTGTGAATTTTCAAAGTTTACAAAACCTGATAAGCCTACTAATTGACCAACAAAGAAACGCACTTTGTTAGTATTGAGACACATTTGTATAGTTACACAATGTGAACTTCGCGGTAGATATGGACAATGTGTCAAGTATATAAGCTCGGGGACCGATCCAGTTCATCACTCAGTTTTCAGCTTCTCGTTGAATACAAATTAATATCAAACATGTCTACCTTCGCTTTCGTGTTCCTCTGCATCCAAGCGTGCTTGGTCCAGGTGAGAAATATATTTATTTTGCACATATAAATAATGTTTTTGTTCTGTGGACTCTTATTTTCATCATAATTACTTTTGTGCAGCATGTGTTCAGTCAGTGCACCAGCCCCGCAGCTGTTGTGGAGGCTCCTTTCGGTCTGGCCGCTCCTGGCTTAGCTGCTCGTGGTCTGGTTGGTCCTCGTGGTTGGGCTGCTCCTGGCCTGGTTGCCAATGGCCTTATTGCTCCCGGCCTTGCTGTTCCTGAAATTCTTGCTCCTGGCATTGCCGCTCCATTCGGCCTGGCTTCTCCTTTGGCTTATGATGGTTTGGCCTACCCTGGTGCTGCTCCCTACGGCGGTGCTGGTGAAGGCAACGTGGCGGTCGCTGGTGAGCTGCCAGTCGCTGGTACTACCGCCGTCGCTGGTCAGGTACCCATCATGGGCGCTGTGAGCTTCGGTGGACCTGTGGCTGCTGCTGGCTCCGTCTCCATCACCGGACAGTGCGCTTGCGGCTGCAATGCTCCAATCTACTACTAAGCAAACTATTTGCATCTGACTGTGGACTTGCTGACTTTGTTATTAAATTGCTGATACCAAAAACTGTATGTCTATCTTTCTTTGTTATTAAATTGTAAACCCTGGTTTTACAATTAGATTACTGTGTACCCAAACATAATGTGACCTTCAAGCTTTTTCGGGTCAATTTAATTTTGCTTACCATTATCTAATATTTAAAAAATCTATCATTAATTTAATTATACCTACTTATAATTACATAATATTTCAAAAAACTAACAAAAATAATTCTTTAGTCGATCGACCGATTCCGAAACGTTATAAGACTTGCAACCATAGTATAAACTGACTAAAAAGCAGAAATTAAAAAAAAATACCAATATCCAAACTCAATACAATGCCGTTCAATACCCTGCAGTACTGCGGACGGCGAGCATGGGTGGCTCCCCGTCCGACCAGAAGCAGACCCGAGCGCGCCTCAAAGAGCCATCAGACCACCACAGATGGGGTGGGGCCGATGCCGATTTGGAGTCGCGGAGAACCTAACAGGGGCTCCGGCTCAACGTGCAGGAGAAGGAACGGTGTGGTTTTTAATCAGTAAGAGTCTGGCACTCCCTCCCGCCTCACACAGGCGGGATTTTCCCCCCTTAAAAAAAATACCCCGCAATAAGTAACATGATACTTTTATTTATAAAACAAATGTCTCGTGCCTCGACAGGTGTCGTATAATGCTAGGTGTGCAAGTTCATTCAATTAAAGTTTTACTATTTTACTAGCTTCTGCCAGCGGTTTCGCCCGCGCTATTATATAAGGTGCTCTATAATTATCTGCCACGGCTTTAATGGGAGGTAGTGTTATGTTTACAGATTACAATTGTGAAGAAATTTCGTACCCCGGACCAGTTAATTACATAAAGTAATTAAGTAAACATTGACTACATTCTGCATAATGTGGTTCACAAATTACGCGCGATGCGTCGCTTAGTCAATGAAAACAATTGCTATCTCTTTCCACGTGTACTGAGAATGAAAACGGAAATCAGCTGACTAGTTCGTCACTATCTAATCTACTAGATACTCAATAGGCAGGCTAACAAGGGTTTTAAAAGTGCAATTACTTACCAGGTACGGCATTCTTCCGAAATGCTGATGTAGGTAAATACGATTATAAACTTCCCATCACACTTAAAACAGTTTTTTACACACTTTTACAGTTATTTACACACTCTCTACCTACTTATCTACAAAACTGTTGCACAAGTCCACCTTCGCGTTGCACACAAATGAAGGCACGCTTCCAAACATGTCATATCACATTATTTAATGTGTCCGTTTCACTTTTAATTTGTTTCGCGTTTGATTTAAAAGACGCCACAAGTTATTATCTCTATCATCGTAAACTCCGGCAGTATCCCTTGTGCTCGCAAGAGGATGACACCGAAAGAACTCTAACACTTCCTCTTCGAGTTCTGATTTGAATTTCGTCGCCTGGGAGGCATTTTTACGTAGCGCGCGCGTATCTCCGACATTAAAACTAACGAACGTCCGGGCAGGCGGGGGTTGACGGGGCTACTGGCGGCCGGGCGGCGCGTGCGACGTGTTCTGCTGGGGTGTGCTGTCTCGTTCTTGACCGCCCCGTCATACGCTGTTGCCATCCTTATCAGACCGCTCAGCGCCGGGCGGCTTGGAGCACGCTGCACACCCCGGCGCGCCCGCACCCTCTCCTGCACTCGTCGCACGCGCTGGTCAACCGGCCGCCGGGCAGGCGGGGGTTGAGCTACATCAGCTACATCAGCATTTCGGAAGAATGCCGTACCTGGTAAGTAATTGCACTTTTAAAACCCTTGTTAGCCTGCCTATTGAGTATCTAGTAGATTAGATAGTGACGAACTAGTCAGCTGATTTCCGTTTTCATTCTCAGTACACGTGGAAAGAGATAGCAATTGTTTTCATTGACTAAGCGACGCATCGCGCGTAATTTGTGAACCACATTATGCAAAATGTAGTCAATGTTTACTTAATTACTTTATGTAATTAACTGGTCCGGGGTACGAAATTTCTTCACAATTGTAATCTGTAAACATAACACTACCTCCCATTAAAGCCGTGGCAGATAATTATAGAGCACCTTATATATAAGCTTTTTTTATTTCAGTGTAAAAGTACATTTACAATTCAAATTATTAGTAATTTCTTAAATTAGGTTAGTTTATAATTGTAGTAAGTAGGTTTACTATTAATAATATTATTCTCTTGCTGTTCCTTTTACACGAACCCCTTTTGGGTAAAACCCTGCTCTAATTCCTTCACATTGTTTTTATTTGACTGCTTCCGCAAACGTTATAAACGCTACGCGTCGTCACCGTTGTGCACATAGCCAATACTTTATCGCAGGAATGATATTTGCAGTTTTGACAGTTCTATACAAATCTACCAAATGACGATTTTCTTAAACGATTAAAAATTATCCATTGATTGAATTGTCGGTCCTTAGACTAGTGTCAACGCAACGGCATGTTGCATAATTATTTATAATCATTATTAAAAAAATTTATGGTATAAGCCGCTAAACGGCAGACGGGTCACCTGATGGTACGCAATCGGCGTCGCCCATAGACACTCGAAACACCAGAAGCGTTACAAGTGCGATACCGGCCTTTTGGGGATTATGAATTTGAGGATTGTGGGGATTCAGGGCTTGGGGAGGTTGGGGAAGGGGGGCAATTGAGCCTCCGGTAATCTCACTCACACGATGAAACACAACGCAAGCGTTGCTTAACGTCAGTTTTCTGTGAGCCTGTGGTGTCACTCCAGTCGAGCTGGCCCATTCGTGCATGGCTGTCCCACATTTTTTATTTATTTTTGTTTTTATATTCGATGAGCCGACGTTTGGCCACTTTTTCGAATTGTGTAAGCGATGATGCGGCCTAATTTTATCGTGAGAATGCAGCTATTCTGTTTCAATAAATAGTTTAATTATAATTTACTTTTTTTACTACCCATTTACAACCTCAACCTCACTTCAGCTTCCCTGACAGACGGACGGATAATTCAATTTTTAAACGTACCAAATTAAGAATTAATTGACATAAATGCTTTAACTTTGACCTTGGAAATGACTGCTTTTGAAGATTAACAAATAAGATTCGGATATGAACATGACAATTAGGTACTATATTAAAATAGGGCATTGAATAAAATGGAGGTTATGTGATAGACAATTTTGATGTATTCAGTTCGAGAGCTCATAAATATTTTCGGTGAGTGGCCAAGAGGTCTTAGATGGCCCATCCGCAACCGCAGCCTCTGCCCATCAGATCACCTCGGAGACCGAGGCCAGGAGCAGCAAGAGCAGCGGGACCGACAGCACCAGCGGGACCGTAAGCACCAAGAGGAGCCAGAGCAGCAGCCGGGGCATAGGCAGCAGAGCCACTGGCCATGGCGGTCCTGCCATTACCACAAGCATGGTTGACGGCACCAGCACCGGCAGAGGGCACTACTCCTTCCATAGCGACAGTACCGACAAATGGCAGCTCTCCAATCACTTCCAGAGCACCCTCGTAAACATTGTCAGACGCTACGGAGATACCGACGGGAGCGATGGCTGAGCCACTGGTCACAGGCATACCACCACCACTGGTGGGGCTGAACTCCATAGCGGGGCCACCGATGATGGCATCGTAACCCAGGCCTCTACCAGCCAAACCGTAGGGAGCAGCTAAACTAGCAGCTCCAAGTCCGGCCCACGGAGCGACAAGCTCAGAAGCGGCCAGTCCACAAGGAGTGCCTAGGACGGGAGCAGCCAGGCCGTATGGAGCGGCTAGTGGAGAGATTTCAGCGACCGCAGCGCGGCTGGTGCACTGGCTGAGGGCAGACTAGAACAAACAAACAAACAATTAGTTAGTAAAATACAACTTTCTAGCAAGTTAAGAAGCAGCGAGGACGCAAGGGCTGGCTAGGATAGGGACAGCAAGCCCAAGCTTGGCTGAGAGCTGACTGAAAGTTAAAAGAGGCTTGAAAAAAAATACCACAGGATTAATAACTACTCCGTATTGATTTGAAACAAGAAATAATTCTCACCTTGACGAGGAGCGCCTGGGCGCAGAGGACGAGGATAGCCTTCACAGACATGATGTTGCTGTTCTAGTGCTGACACGAGAATGATGTACAGTGCTGCTGTCGCGGGTGTTATACTGAACCGTGTTATCAGTTTCTTTCAAAAAATGTAGGTAATTATTGTGAATTTACGAAGCTTACAAAACCTGATAAGCCTACTAATTGACCAACTAAGAAACGCACTTTATTAGTATTGAGACACATTTGTTTAGTTACACAATGTGAACTCTTTGCGGTAGATATGGACAATGCGTCAAGTATATAAGCTCGAGAACCGATCCAGTTCATCACTCAGTTTTCAGCTTCTCGTTGAACACAAATTAATATCAAACATGTCTACCTTCGCTTTTGTGTTCCTCTGCATTCAAGCTTGCTTGATCCAGGTGAGAGAAATATTTATTTGACACATTTAAAAAAATGTTTTTGTTCTCTGGACTCTTATTTTCATCATAATTATTTTTGTGCAGCATGTGTTCAGTCAGTGCACCAGCCCCGCAGCTGTTGTGGAGGCTCCCTTTGGTCTGGCCGCTCCTGGCTTAGCTGCTCGTGGTCTGGTTGGTCCTCGTGGTTGGGCTGCTCCCGGCCTGGCTGCCAATGGCCTTATTGCTCCCGGCCTTGCTGTTCCTGAAATTCTTGCTCCTGGCATTGCCGCTCCATTCGGCCTGGCTTCTCCTTTGGCTTATGATGGTCTGGCCTACCCTGGAGTTGCTCCTTACGGCGGTGCTGGTGAAGGCAACGTGGCGGTCGCTGGTGAGCTGCCAGTCGCTGGTACTACCGCCGTCGCTGGTCAGGTCCCCATCATGGGCGCTGTGAGCTTCGGTGGACCTGTGGCTGCTGCTGGCTCCGTCTCCATCACCGGACAGTGCGCTTGCGGCTGCAATGCTCCAATCTACTACTAAGCAAACTATTTGCATCTGACTGTGGACTTGCTGACTTTGTTATTAAATTGCTGATACCAAAAACTGTATGTCTATCTTTCTTTGTTATTAAATTGTAAACCCTGGTTTTACAATTAGATTACTGTGTACCCAAACATAATGTGACCTTCAAGCTTTTTCGGGTCAATTTAATTTTGCTTACCATTAATATTTAAAAAATCTATCATTAATTTAATTATGCCTACTTATAATTACATAATATTTCAAAAAACTAACAAAAATAATTCTTTAGTCGATCGACCGATTCCGAAACGTTATAAGACTTGCAACCATAGTATAAACTGACTAAAAAGCAGAAATTAAAAAAAAATACCAATATCCAAACTCAATACAATGCCGTTCAATACCCTGCAGTACTGCGGACGGCGAGCATGGGTGGCTCCCCGTTCGACCAGAAACAGACCCGAGCGTACGGCGCGTCGCGTTCCGCGCGCGCCTCAAAGAGCCATCAGACCACCACAGATGGGGTGGGGCCCAATAGGGCCGATGCCGATTTGGAGTCGCGGAGAACCTAACGGGTAACAGGGGCTCCGGCTCAACGTGCAGGAGAAGGAACGGGGTGGTTTTTATTCAGTAAGAGTCTGACACTCCCTCCCGCCTCACCCAGGCGGGATTTTCCCCCCTTAAAAAAAATACCCTGCAATAAGTAACATGATACTTTTATTTATAAAACAAATGTCTCGTGCCTCGACAGGTGTCGTATAATGCTAGGTGTGCAAGTTCATTCAATTAAAGTTTTACTATTTTACTAGCTTCTGCCAGCGGTTTCGCCCGCGCTATTATATAATAAGCTTTTTTTATTTCAGTGTAAAAGTACATTTACAATTCAAATTATTAGTAATTTCTTAAATTAGGTTAGTTTATAATTGTAGTAAGTAGGTTTACTATTAATAATATTATTCTCTTGCTGTTCCTTTTACACGAACCCCTTTTGGGTAAAACCCTGCTCTAATTCCTTCACATTGTTTTTATTTGACAGCTTCCGCAAACGTTATAAACGCTACGTGTCGTCACCGTTGTGCACATAGCCAATACTTTATCGCAGGAATGATATTTGCAGTTTTGACAGTTCTATACAAATCTACCAAATGACGATTTTCTTAAACGATTAAAAATTATCCATTGATTGAATTGTCGGTCCTTAGACTAGTGTCAACGCAACGGCATGTTGCATAATTATTTATAATCATTATTAAAAAAATTTATGGTATAAGCCGCTAAACGGCAGACGGGTCACCTGATGGTACGCAATCGGCGTCGCCCATAGACACTCGAAACACCAGAAGCGTTACAAGTGAGATACCGGCCTTTTGGGGATTATGAATTTGAGGATTGTGGGGATTCAGGGCTTGGGGAGGTTGGGGAAGGGGGGCAATTGAGCCTCCGGTAATCTCACTCACACGATGAAACACAACGCAAGCGTTGCTTAACGTCAGTTTTCTGTGAGCCTGTGGTGTCACTCCAGTCGAGCTGGCCCATTCGTGCATGGCTGTCCCACATTTTTTATTTATTTTTGTTTTTATATTCGATGAGCCGACGTTTGGCCACTTTTTCGAATTGTGTAAGCGATGATGCGGCCTAATTTTATCGTGAGAATGCAGCTATTCTGTTTCAATAAATAGTTTAATTATAATTTACTTTTTTTACTACCCATTTACAACCACAACCTCACTTCAGCTTCCCTGACAGACAGACGGACGGACAATTCAATTTTTAAACGTACCTAATTAAGAATTAATTGACATAAATGCTTTAACTTTGACCTTGGAAATGACTGCTTTTGAAGATTAACAAATAAGATTCGGATATGAACATGACAATTAGGTACTATATAAAATAGGGCATTGAATAAAATGGAGGTTATGTGATAGACAATTTTGATGTATTCAGTTCGAGAGCTCATAAATATTTTCGGTGAGTGGCCAAGAGGTCTTAGATGGCCCATCCGCAACCGCAGCCTCTGCCCATCAGATCACCTCGGAGACCGAGGCCAGGAGCAGCAAGAGCAGCGGAACCGAAAGCACCAGCGGGACCGTAAGCACCAAGAGGAGCCAGTGCAGCAGCCGGGGCATAGGCAGCAGAGCCACTGGCCATGGCGGTCCTGCCATTACCACAAGCATGGTTGACGGCACCAGCACCGGCAGAGGGCACTACTCCTTCCATAGCGACAGTACCGACAAATGGCAGCTCTCCAATCACTTCCAGAGCACCCTCGTAAACATTGTCAGACGCTACGGAGATACCGACGGGAGCGATGGCTGAGCCACTGGTCACAGGCATACCACCACCACTGGTGGGGCTGAACTCCATAGCGGGGCCACCGATGATGGCATCGTAACCCAGGCCTCTACCAGCCAAACCATAGGGAGCAGCTAAACCAGCAGCTCCAAGTCCGGCCCACGGAGCGACAAGCTCAGAAGCAGCCAGGCCATAAGGAGCGGCTAGTGAAGAGATTTCAGCGACCGCAGCGCGGCTGGTGCACTGGCTGAGGGCAGACTGGAACAAACAATTAATTAGTTAGTAAAACAAAACGCAAGGGCTGTCTAGGATAGGGACAGCATGCCCAAGCTTGGCTGAGAACTGACTGAAAGTTAAAAAAGACTTGAAAAAAAAAATAGAACAGAATTAATAACTACTCCACTATATTGAATTTATTTATAAAGTAATATGTCTCACCTTGACTAGAAGCGCCTGGGCGCAGAGGACGAGGATAGCCTTCACAGACATTATGCTGCTGTTCTAGTGCTGACACGAGAATGATGTCCAGTGCTGCTGTCGCGGTTTTTATACTTAACTGTGTTATCAGTTTCTTTCAAAAATATAGGTAATTGTTATTGTGAATTTACGAAGCTTACAAAACCTGATAAGCCTACTAATTGACCAACAAAGAAACGCACTTTGTTAGTATTGAGACACATTTGTATGGTTACACAATGTGAAGTCTCGTCGTTGATATGGACAATGTGTCAAGTATATAAAGCTCGGGGACCGATCCAGTTCATCACTCAGTTTTCAGTTTCTCGTTGAACACAAATTTATATCAAACATGTCTACCTTCGCTTTTGTTTTTCTCTGCATCCAAGCTTGGTTGGTCCAGGTGAGCAATATATTTATTTGGCACATATAAAAGAATGTTTTTGTTCTGTGGACTCTTATTTTCATCATAATTATTTTTGTGCAGCATGTGTTCAGTCAGTGCACCAGCCCCGCAGCTATTGTGGAGGCTCCCTTCGGTCTGGCCGCTCCTGGCTTAGCTGCTCGTGGTCTGGTTGGTCCTCGTGGTTGGGCTGCTCCCGGCCTAGCTGCCAATGGCGTTATTGCTCCCGGCCTTGCTGTTCCTGAAATTCTTGCTCCCGGCATTGCCGCTCCTTTCGGTCTGGCTTCTCCTTTGGCTTATGATGGTCTGGCCTATCCTGGTGCTGCTCCCTACGGCGGTGCTGGTGAAGGCAACGTGGCGGTTGCTGGAGAGCTGCCAGTAGCTGGTACTACCGCCGTCACTGGTCAGGTCCCCATCATGGGCGCTGTGAGCTTTGGAGGCATTGTGCCTGCTGCTGGCTCCGTCTCCATCACTGGACAGTGCTCATGCGGCTGCAATGCACCCATTTATTATTGATTTGAAAATAAAATGTATACTGTCTAGCAAATGTGTATTGCAGTTTTCTTTTACTCTAATTACGTTTTTTTGTTATTGCAGACCTGGTTCGCTTTAACAATTTTAATACAATTAATAATTTTAAATGAAAGCTTACTCTGTTTATATGAAAGAATTGCTGCTCCATAATCATTAAGATAAACTTATAGAGATATATTAAAATTTAGATAAGCCGGTAAACTAGCTTTTACCCGCGGCTTCACTCGCGTCACAAATGGATAAAAAGTAGCCTACGTGACTATCCATCCCTTCAACTATCTTCAGTTAAAAAATCACGATAATTAATAATAATAATAATAATAACGAAACAACGTGAACGATGACAAGGAACAGGTCTCCCACCTCTGGCTTGCCTTCATTGGCCGTCCAGAGTGGAGTCGCGAGAGCAGTGATCCTGCTCGGAGGGTAAGAAACTATTCGTAAGTCGCGAGTGGGCCAGGGATGCAGGAGGCTTCGGCTGGAGCAGATGATCTGAGTAGAAAGCGGTGGTAGTTTCTTAACCCTTCAGCCACTCACATTCTCGTTGCCCCTATGTTGCTATATCTAGCAACCATTCCCGGGGCCCGGTCGGTGAGTTGGCGAGTCTCCGCCTGCCATTTTTACGTGTAATAATTACATTGTTTCGGCAGGTGCCATAGCCATCCATAGTTCCCAATTTCCCAGTCCACAGCAACCCATCCATAGCCCTACCTTTTTTTTCCATTATTCACAATAGTCCTACACTAACCGGGGACTGTCCTTGGGTGCATTTCCATAGTGCATACAGGGATAGTCGCCGGTTTGTGTCCCCATGACATTTAGATTAAAGTTGTCTAAAGGGCCTCTGCGCAGTTGGCTTCGGCCCCTCGTACGCCTCCCAAATGACCGGGACCCTGTGGTCCCGTGAATGGTAAAGACATACATAATAATAATAATATGCTTTATTGTACACCAAGCGAGTAATTATACAATATCAAGAAATTACAGAAAATAAAGAGGGTACAAGGGCGGCCTTATCGCTAAAAGCGATATCTACCAGGCAACCTTTGGGTGTATGGAGCATTGATTAATTTAAGAGGGTAGTCCGATGGCATACATAAATATTAACTACTATCATAACAAATATATATATATATATATATATATATATATACCTAATTACATACACATATATTCATACATACCGAACATAAATATATATAAAATAAATAAATATCTATATATATATACAACTACACACATACAACCTAAATAAGTATATATAAGGGAGCTAGCGTGATCTATGACGTGGACATATAATAATCCTTAACTTTAGCTTTAAAGGTAGCTATTGACCGTGCTTGTCTTACCGACACTGGGAGTGCATTCCACAAGCGAACAGCCTGAATCGTAAATGATTTATCATACGTCCTAGTAGAATGCTGAGCCATCTCAAGCCTCAACCTCTCCGACGCTCTTAAGGATCTTGAATGTGTGTCATGATGGAACTTGAAGCGTTCTTTAAGATATTTAGGGGTTGCAGGATTATACAGAATACTGTAAAGTAAGGATAAGATATGCATATTCCGGCGAAGGCGGATCGGAAGCCACTTGAGTTTATTGCGATATTCGGAAATGTGGTCATATTTGCGTAAACCAAATACGAACCTTATACTGAAGTTTTGGAGTCGCTCAAGCTTATTTAGCTGTACCTCGGTAATGTCTAGATAGCTGACATCGGCATAGTCAAGGATGGGAAGAAGAAGTGATTGAGCGAGCGTAATTTTAGTAGCAGTAGGAAGAAAGTTTCGAAGTCTACGCAACGACTTCGCTAATGCAAACATTTTCCGACTGACCTCCCCCAGCTGGGGTCCCCAGGTAAAGTCTCGGTCTATAATAACACCCAAATCCTTCACCGAGTCACTGTATGTTATTGTAGTGCCATCGAATACAACTGGTGGGACCTGCGACCAATTTATTCTTGAGCTCAGTCGAGAGCTACCCACAACAATGAGCTGTGTCTTCGAGGGGTT
The DNA here is from genome assembly GCA_038387885.1 of Spodoptera picta. Taxonomy (NCBI): domain Eukaryota; kingdom Metazoa; phylum Arthropoda; class Insecta; order Lepidoptera; family Noctuidae; genus Spodoptera; species Spodoptera picta. The sequence continues at coordinate 410,319 of JAZHFQ010000445.1, forward strand.
AACCCGTAGCCCGTGAACCTTACTCCATTCCGAAATTCGCGCCAGATCTGTATTTATCATTTTAACTGATTCGGAGAATTCATGAGGAGGTGCCTGTGAATAAATTTGCAAATCGTCAGCATACAAGTGGTAGGATGATAGAAGATCGTTGGAGATAGAATTTATGAAAATTGCGAAGAGTAAAGGAGAAAGAACGCCACCCTGCGGTACGCCAGCAGTCGTATTAGACCAAGAAGAGAAGGAGCCTTCAATATGGATACGCTGCCGGCGGCCACACAGGTAACTACGAAACCAATCAGTCACAGCCGGAGATATGTTAAGAGAGTTCAGTACTCCCAGCAGTATATCGATATCAACGGTGTTGAAAGCATTGCTGAAATCCAGCAACGCTAGAAGAGTGAGATTTCCGTTCTCAATGCCAGATCTTATGTCATCTGTAATGTTGACTAGTGCTGTAGTGGTATGTCCCGGACGAAACCCGGACTGGAAAGGATTGAGAAGATTGTATTTAATAATAATAATTCTTTATTTAATAATAATAATAATTCTTTATTTGCTCAATGTGGTACATGATATAGATGTTACATACAATATTAGATCAGCACATTTACCATTATTGGCATGCAAATTGGTTACATTTGATCTTTACTGTAGATTAAAATAAAATACATGAAGGCTACAATTTTGGTTCATAAACTAAGTACAATTACTGCTCTTATTTATTTCTTTCTTTAAAAGTAAAAGATTTACATTTGTTTTTTTCCAAAAATTCGTGAATTGAGTAGTAATTTTCTTTAATTAGCCATTGCTTTAATACATTACAAAATTTCTTATACGGAAGTTCAGTTATAGATTTAGGCAACGTATTATAAATTAGAGGAGCCATATAAACACAATTCCGTCTAAATAACTCCAATCTAGGCGAAGGCACTTGAAGAAGTACGCATGTTGCTTTTCTCTTATTTACATTATCTTTAACTTGAAAAAGCGAAGGATTGGTTCTTATGATTTTAGCAATTTCATAAATATAAATGGACGGGACAGTTAACAGCTTATTAGACTGAAATACAGGCCTACAGGATTCAGACCATTTCAAATTAAATATTGCACGAATGCATTTTTTCTGCGCTATAAACACTCTAGAAATATCCGTAGAATTTCCCCAAACAATTATTCCATAACGAATTATTGAACAAACATACGCATGGTAAACAAGAATAGCCGTATACCTTGATGTAACGTCTTTAACCTTTCTTAAAGCAAAGATAAACTTATTAATCTTATTACAAATATTATCTATATGGTTTTTCCATGTAAGGTGTTCATCAAGAATAACCCCTAGAAACCTTGCACTGTGAACCTGTTCAATCATTTTACCATCATATGCAATATTTAAATGTATGTGTTTACTTTTCCAAGTTTTAAATTTTAATACATTCGTTTTCGTTACATTTATTCTTAGTTTGTTAAAGTCTAACCAATTAGTAATTTCTTTAATTGACTCATTTATAATGGTATCATAGTTTTGTGGATTTTTGGTTTCTATGATTACTGTGGTGTCATCCGCAAATAGAACACACTGATGTTTAATTGCCTGTGGTAAATCATTTACATAAATTAAGAATAATAATGGTCCCAAAATACTCCCCTGCGGTACACCACATCGATTTATGAGTGGTTTAGAATCAAATATTTCTAATGTGTTACTTATCTCATTAAATTTTGTAATTCTGGTTATCTGTTTCCTATTACTTAAATATGATTCGAACCATTTTTGAGCTGAACCTCTGATACCATATCTTTCCATTTTCTCAATCAATATTGGATGATTTACTAGATCAAACGCCTTACTAAGGTCCAGAAGTAGTGCACAAGAAGACGTGTTAGAGTTAATACTATTCATTACTGCTCTTACAAGTGTATATATAGCTAACGTTGTTGATTTATTTTGTTGAAAACCATACTGCTCCTTTGCTAGAATATTAAACTTATTTAAATATTTAAGCACCCTTTTATACATAATTCGCTCGAATACCTTCGACAAGATTAGAGTTAATGCTATAGGTCTATAGTTATTTACATCAGATTTCGAACCTTTTTTGTGTAACGGTTTTATTAACGACATTTTTAACCTATAAGGGAAACATCCTTGTTCAAGAGATAGGTTGATGATATGAGCTAGTGGTGGTGATATATACTGGGATATACATTTGATTAAATCTGTTGAAATACCATCAAACCCGCAGGATTTTGTGTTTTTTAAGTTCCTTATTATCTGACAGACCTCAACATCGTCACTAGGTTCGACAAAAATACTTTTATCATGTGAGGTTACATTGGAAATTTTTATTTTACTATTGTCAATATTATTGGAACCTTCATTATTAGCAACGTCAACGAAAAATGTATTAAACGTATCAGCAATATCTGAGCCAGACGCAATAATAGTGTTTCTATATTTAAGAACATCCAGACTATCTCTACCTTTTATTTTACCCGTGTTGCGCTTTACAACGTTCTATGTAGCTTTTACTTTATTATGAGACTGAGCAATGTGTCTTTGATTACATAGTGCTTGAAGATTATACATACACTTTTTTAATATTTTAGAATAGGTCATAAACCTATTTTTATTTTCGTTATTTTTATTTAGGTAGTAGATAAATCGCAATGACCGCTTATTTTTGCTACTAGTTTTAATTCCTCTTGTTATCCATTTTGGTTTATTAAAATTGTATCTTTTTTTTACTCTTATACTCGGAAAACATAATTTATAAAATCAGTGTTCGTTCGCGCGCGAATGTGAACGTACGTGCTAACGGCGTACTTACATTATTTCGATGCAATGGAGTCAAATATTGTAAAATGTGCAAATTGCAACGTAGTGATTAATGAGCTACTAGCTTTTATTCAAAACAAGGCGGATGTGATGGATGAAGAATCATTAATAAGAATATGCAGTGATACTTTTAATGACAGTGAAATAGTAACGGCGAAAAAGCTACTTTTTGATTCCGTTCCGACCTCGAGACGAAAAATTCGCAAAAGTAAAGGAAAAAGTGAGAGAGATATTGAAGATATCATAGTCCTTTTGAAGCTTACGGATCCTGAATTAGTGCCCATCTTCGTTGCTCGTGATTTACAAAAACTACCACCAGTGACATTCGACCACATAGATGCAACGAAGCTATTAAAGGATATTATTTTGTTACAATCAGAGATAAAAATCCTCAAGAATGACTGCGTTACAGCTACTCAACTATTAGAGGTAAAGGCGGAAATAGATAACTTGAAGAGTGCCTCAATAGTTCATAGTAACTTTGACTTCGTAAATAGAAGAAGGGGCGCCTTTATGGCAGATTTAGATCATCTAGATAGTGGTCCCATGGCTTTGCAACAGCAATCGAAGGCAGCAAGTAAGGAAAATTCCCCAAATTCCCTATCGCAATCGGTTATAAGTGACTATTTTCCTAAATATGTCGGTATGCAGAAAAAACAAATATCTACCCCAGAAATAAATAACGGTGCCGCTGCCGTAACAAAGCGCGCAGTAGCCGGTTCTATGCACAGGACCAATAACTTGAATGCGCGTGATACTGTCGCACTCACTCACTGGCCGGACAGCTATGTGTCATCGTCAATGCGAGTCACCAAGCAACCGAATGAACAATGCGAAACCCCTACCGTAAGCCTTAATCTCATTAACTCGAATGCAAACAATAACCATTCAACGATTTCTCGAGTTATTGAACGCAACACTTTGGCGGAAACGGTGAAGGCAAGTAACGAGAGAAAAGAAATAGTAGGGGATGAATGGAAGCTTGTGATGAAGAAGAAGAATAAAACGAAACATAGTTCTAGCAGAATGACTGGTAAAGCTGACGTCGGTCCCGATGGAAAATTTAAGGCGGCTAGCTTGAAAATACCATTGTTTATATCAAATGTAAACAAACAAACGTATGAAAGCGATATCTTAGCTTATATAAAAGACAACACGCAAGAAGATGTAACCCTATATAAAATTAATAGAAAAACCGAAAAATCTTACAATTCATATAAGCTTTATGTTCCTAAAACAAAACTCGACATATTTTTAGATAAAAATTTATGGCCTAAGGATATTACTTTTCGTCGTTTTGTAAAGGAACCATATATGTCGAAAAGCAGCACATTGAAGCAGCAATCGTGATAATATATTATTATGGAGGATAACAATTATGATATCAGGAAATTTATAAGTTTTAACTGTAAATCAGTGAAACGGTCTGTTGATGCAGTTAAACTTTTATGCCAGTCAGCCGACTTAGTTGCCCTCCAAGAAACATGGCTGCTACCTCAAGATATACCATACCTGGGTCAAATACATCAAGACTTTGAGTACACAGGAAAGTCAGCTGTTGATACGTCGAGTGAACTTCTTAGAGGTCGACCTTATGGAGGTGTAGCGATCCTGTGGCGTAAACGTGTTTTTGAATCAGTGTCGGTAATCAGCTGTGTGAGTGCGCGATTAACAGCGGTAAAACTGTCGCTCGGAGATAAATGCATAATTGTGTTTAGTGTGTACATGCCAACTGACTCGAGTGATAACTTGGCGGAATTTACTGACTGTCTCAGCGAAATCAGTGCAATAATCGAAACCAGTAATATTGAGACCATTTATATACTCGGAGATTTCAACGCGCACCCGGGTGAGTTGTTTTGTTGTGAACTTTTGGATTTTTGTACTGAACAAAAGTGGATATGTGCGGACATTGAGCGGATGGGACTGAATTCGGACAGTTACACCTTTATCAGTGACGCGCACGGTTGTCGACGGTGGCTTGACCACTGTGTCGTTACGCAATCGGCCTGGCTTACAGTTTGTGATATAGGTGTTGTTTACGATGTCTTCTGGTCTGATCACTTTCCCATATTTGTTGAATGTCGTTTAGATAAAATTAAACCAAGGAATGTAGATGATAAAACACCTCGTAGCAAGGTCATATGGGGCGAGAGGGACTGTGAACAGATTAGTGCATATTATAGCATGTGTAACAGTAAATTGAGACTGATTGATTATCCTCAGGAGTTTGGTTTATGTAGTAATGTCCACTGTAATAATATTTCATATAGACTTACTCTGGACAAGATGTACGCGAATATTGTTTCTATTCTGTCAAATGCGGCTGTTCAGAGTCAGGTTGATACTCGGTCGAGTGAACATGGAAGTCGTGTTGTCGGGTGGAACAGACATGTACGGGACGCCCACGCGAGGGCCAGGCTTAAATACCAGCAGTGGTTGTGGTACAATAAGCCTACGGCCGGTGAGGTTTACAATGACATGTGTCTTACTCGCAAGATATTTAAAAGCAAACTAAGATGGTGTCAAAATCACCAAGAACAGATCAAGCTCGATATATTGGCTTCTCATCGTAAGGCTAATAATTTTAAAAAATTCTGGAAGGCGACCAAAAAGTTGGATGTTAAGCCTGGCCTTCCGGTGAGTGTTGGGGGTGCTGATCGGCCGGACGGCATTGCTAATATGTTTGTAAACCACTTCAACGTGGAGTCGCCGCTGGGTGCATCGTTGCGGGTGCTTGATGATGGACATTGTTCTGACTCGGATTTAGTGCGTTTCTCTGCGAAACAAGTGTCTAACACAATCAATAAAATGACGAGAGGAAAATCCCCGGGTCATGATAGTCTGAGCGTTGAGCACCTGCAGCATGCTGGACCGCATATGGCTAGGGTATTGGCTATGTTTTACTCCCTGTGCATGTCTCATTCGTACCTCCCTCATGATCTCATGCGGACCATTGTTGTGCCTATTATAAAGAACAAAACGGGTGACATATCAGATAAGTGCAACTATCGACCCATCTCTCTAGCTACTATTATCGCGAAGGTGCTTGACAGTCAGCTGGACACAAGATTGGATAATTTTCTGCAGCTGCACGATGCTCAGTTCGGGTTCCGCCATAATCTATGCACTGAAAGTGCGATACTCGGGCTGAAACACACCGTACAATATTATACAAGGCGTCGAACTCCAGTTTATGCGTGTTTTCTAGACCTTTCCCGTGCCTTTGACCTCGTCTCTTATGATGTCATGTGGGATAAGCTGCGGGAGAGAAAAGTTCCGGCTGAACTGTTACGTATTTTTCAGTACTGGTACTATAACCAGATAAATAATGTGAGATGGGCCGACAAGTTATCGGTGCCGTATGGCTTGGAGTGCGGTGTAAGGCAGGGAGGAATAACCTCACCAAAACTGTTCAACCTCTATATTAACGACCTGATCGTTGAGCTCAGCAGTAAGAAAATCGGTTGTCGCATTGATGACTGCAGTATTAATAACATCAGTTATGCCGACGACATGGTGCTGCTGGGCCCAACGGTCAGGTCGCTCAGAGAGTTACTTGCGTGTTGTGAGTCCTATGCACAGACTCATGGCCTACTGTACAATGTTGCTAAGAGCGAATTCATGGTCTTTAAGGCGAGTGGTGGTAAATGTCCAGATTCTGTACCTGCAATTAGGCTTAATGGTAATGAACTAAATCGTGTTTACCAGTTCAAATACCTGGGCCATTACGTGACCGACGACCTTAGGGACCATGTAGACATTGAGCGGGAACGTAGGGCGCTGGCAGTTCGGTGTAATATGCTGGCGCGCAGGTTTGCGCGTTGTAGCAAGGAGGTTAAAGTAACGCTTTTTAAAGCATATTGTCAAGTGTTCTACACGTGCAGCTTGTGGGCCGGCTATACTTTGCGGACTGTCAGTGCCCTGCGAGTCCAATATAATAATGGGTTCAGAATGTTGATGGGACTGCCCCGTTTCTGCAGTGCATCTGGCATGTTCGCTCAAGCACACGTTGATGACTTCCATGCCATTATCAGACAGAAGTCTGCATCGCTGCTCTGCAGGGTGCGGGCCAGCTCCAACTCCATCTTGAAAACCATTGCAGGGAGGTACGATTCACCTATAATACATGGTATCGTGCGAAGATGTATTCCCAACAGTAGGCTTGTAACAATATGTCTATAGGTACTAACATAGTTTTTAAGATTTTAAATGTTTTCTTACTAACCCCTATGGATGCTTCACTTGTCCGAAATAAAAATTATTTTATTTTATTTATTTATTTATAAAATAATATCAACAGGTCATGAAATTTTCCAAATGCTACATTTGTATCTGACGTGTCATAAACTTCACCAAAACTTAAGCAACTAATACAATCTATAAACTTATTTACATTTTCCTTACTGCGATCATTCCTAATCACATAATAGTACCCTTTAACATCAATAGTTTGCTCAATAATTGTGACTGTTTGGGCTGTGTTCGGTGTAAACCCGAACACCTGCTTGCGAAGCAGTTTTCATGTATTGTATTAACATGAACATACGACACGTTAGTGTACTTGTCGATCGCGGACAGAACGGGTGCATTCATCATATAACATAAACATTAACATTTCTAACATTTTTAACATTAAACATTAACATTAAGAAAGTGCTCTGAACTTCTTATGAACAATAAACTTTTACGGTCACTTATGCGTTTGATATCTACCTACGACCTTACACCCCGTACATAATGGTCCTTCGAGCCGGATCTCTCGCGAGCCGAAAGTGAACGCGAGTGTGGTGTGAACTTTGTAAGTGCGTATTGTGAGGACTAAAGTGATGTCCAGCGCTGGTGCTCGTTCCTTGGCCATCGGAATCCTGACGGTGGTATAACAGCAAACAAGTAAGATCTTTCCATTATTAACTCTTGCTTTGGAAGACTTACGCAGTTAACTTAAAAACATGGCTGAGTTATACGATTCTCAATTAGCTCTCGCCATTAACATTGAAAAAATCGGTATTAATCTAAAGAAAACAACTCAACAAAGACGAACATTTGAATATCTTAAAAGATGTTTAAATAATTTAGATGATTACTGGAAAGAATTCCAGTACAATCATGATCGCCTTACTACGGAAATAAGCTCGACGCATGCTTATTTTACAAAACAAGAATTTGAGAAGACTTTAAAATCGTATAAAGCTGTGAGAACATTAATCAATGAGATGCAACAACAGTTGCTGGAAGCTCCGTCTGGCAGTGGAGGTCACGATCAGCCTACCGAGAGTATGTCGTTAGAAATGAAGTCGGAGACGGAGCAGTCATCAACAGAACAGCAGTCGAGAGAAGAACATAAAACAAAAGCATTTAGCTTAACAAATCGTCCCGCATGGCTGGTGAATCAAGGCACAAATAACAAATTAAACGATTTACTGCGTAAGCAGGCAGCTAATTTTAAAGCTTTTTCTAGAACTGTCTCAAACATTAATTTAGAGCATATTTCGGACAAATGGGAATTTGAAGATATTCTTAAAACATTGCAAACTAGGTGGTCTACAATAGATTCCCTTCACTGGGAAATTGATTCTGAATTAATTGATCAAAACGAAGAATACGAAGAAAGTTATTTATCTCACGAAAAACAATTCAACACTTTAAAAAAGGCAATTAATACTAAAATGTGGTCTGTAGTTCATAGGGAGAAGTCTACCCCTAAACTAGAAATACCTACTTTTCACGGCAATTTCAACCAATGGATGTCCTTCAAAGATTTGTTTCAAGAAGCCATACACAATAATCCTGCGCTTTCGAATGCCCAAAAAATGCAATTTTTAAAGGGCAAGGTCAAAGGCGAAGCCGAACGGTTAATCCAACATTTATCTATTAGCTCGGATAATTATTCTGTATGTTGGGACATTCTGCAACACCGATACAACAATAAAAGGGCAATATTCTCTGCCCACTTAAATACAATCTTAAGCCTTCCTAATATGCAACAGCAATCATTGCCACAAATTAAGAAAATACATGATACAACATTAGAATGCCTTAATGCTATTCGTAATTTGGATATTGATATAAGTACGTGGGATCCGATGGTAGTCCACATCTTATCCCAAAAATTGGACTTTGATTCCTATTACGACTATATTGAGTCACTCAAAAATTCCCGAGAGCTACCGATTCTACAAGAATTTTTAGATTTCTTGGAAACTAAATTTATTAGTTTAGAATCAGTTCGTCGTAAACAAGATACCTCCCACCATAAGGGTGGTTTTAACATTTCGTCTCAATCATCAACAAACTTTAAGAAACATAACTTAAATCAAACATTAAACAAACATAATTATGAGAATCGCGAACATCAAACAAAATCGTTTCACGTGTCCAGGATCAAATGTCCACGTTGCAGCGGTGAACACGGATTGTACAATTGCAAAACTTTCCTAGAATTGCCTTGTGAACAAAAACTTGCAACGGCAAGGAAATTGCAAGTGTGCATAAATTGTTTGTTTAGCCATAATGGTAAACAATGCAATTCAATAAAACAATGTCGCAAATGTATGGCTCCTCATAATACATTATTACATGACGCTTTTATTAAGTCAACCTCTCAAGTTACTAAAAGTGATACGAACTGTGGGAAAGTATCGAATGCTTCCCAGGATGGTAACACGGAAATTTTGCTTGCAACAGCGCTTGTAAGCGTAATAGCGGCTGATGGTACTTACCATGTCATGCGAGCTCTTATAGATCAGGGCTCGCAAATATCATTGATAACAGAAAGGGCTGCTCAGATGTTAAAAATTAAGCGTCAAAAATGTAATGGTACCGTTCTCGGAGTGGGTGAAAAACAAAATACCTGCAAAGGAATGCTCAACATAACATGCAAATCAACTAACAGCGACTATAAGTTCTCAACACAAGTTCTAATTATGAACAATCTCCTCAAAAATCTCCCTAATCAAACATTTAACAAGCCCTCCTGGTCTTTTATTGAAAGCATACAATTGGCGGACCCTGAGTACTATATAAGTAAACCTGTGGACTTGCTACTTGGGGCCGAAGTCTATGCTAACATTCTCATGGAAGGTATAATTAAGGGATCTGACCCATCCCAACCTATAGCTCAACAAACCCACCTCGGGTGGATATTATGTGGGGGCAATAACAAAACATTTCGGTGTAATGTTGTCTTACATGATTTGGAGGACATACACAAATTTTGGGAGGTAGAAGAAATAACAGAGCCATCAAACATGTCTGTGGAAGAACAAGAATGTGTCTCCTTCTTTTGAAAACTACAAGCAGAAAGGAAGATGGACGATACGAAGTGCGTTTGCCCATGAAAGAAAATATAGAAAACAAATTAGGTTCATCAAAGCCAATGGCCTTGGCACAGTTCCGAAGCCTAGAGCGTAAATTCCAGCGCTCAGAAACATTGTCACAACATTACAAAACATTTATGAACGAGTATTTAGAATTAAAACACATGAAATTAGCACTTAACAATAACATTACACCAGACTGCTATCTACCGCACCATGGTATTCAACGGGAGGAATCAACCACCACGAAATATAGAGTAGTTTTTAATGCGTCCGCTCGCACATCAACTGGGTACAGCCTCAATGATTTAATGCATAAAGGACCTAACCTCCAACAAGATTTGCAATTGTTATTACTGAAGTGGAGGCAATATCCATTCGCATATACCGCTGACATCGAAAAAATGTATCGGCAAATTCAGGTAAGCGAATTGGATCAATTAAACGACATAATCAACATGAGCATTCCAGTTGATATAAATGACGATAACCAAACGAGTAAAGAAGAGATAGATGTAGATCTTCTTAAACTCTATAAACAAATCAAACAAATGAACCACGAAAATATTGAGCCAGTCGAATTGCTGACACCGCACGACATACATCACTATGTCGTCAGCTATACCCTCGTCCTGGCAGCAGTTCTGGTGGCAGCCGTGTTCCTGTGGCGACGTCGCATGCGACGCGTGCTCATCTCCCCCGACATGGCACTTCAAAGTGTTAACGTCGCGAGTAGTGTGTAGTGTTGGTGCGTAAACATAACAGGGCTAACCGATAGTCCAGTGAGTAAAGTGGAATAAGTGTTTTGTGCAAAGCCAATCAAAGTGTAGTGTTGCGAAAACAAAAAAAATTGGGACTTTAAGATTATATTATAAGGTCTCTTATAGTATCTCTTGAATGTAATCATTAGCATAGCATTGTTTACTTTTAAATATCATCTACTAAACTTTAGGATAGCATCATATTCGCCAACTAACATAATTGTACTCTCATCTCATCTCATCCTAACTTACGCCGCCCCGGAATATGTTCGGTGTAAACCCGAACACCTGCTTGCGAAGCAGTTTTCATGTATTGTATTAACATGAACATACGACACGTTAGTGTACTTGTCGATCGCGGACAGAACGGGTGCATTCATCATATAACATAAACATTAACATTTCTAACATTTTTAACATTAAACATTAACATTAAGAAAGTGCTCTGAACTTCTTATGAACAATAAACTTTTACGGTCACTTATGCGTTTGATATCTACCTACGACCTTACACCCCGTACAGGCTGTATTATGATCTGATAGATAAAAATTATGAGTTTCGCCAAGACAGTCTTCAATATTACCAATAATATTATCTATACATTTATTATGCCTAGTGGGTTCATTTATGTAATGCTGTACACCATAATTAAGCATCAGATCCTTAAAAGTGGTACTATTTTTATCTGATAATAACAAATCTATATTAAAATCTCCACAGATAATTATATTCTGTTTTTTGTTGTGAAGTCTCGAAAGAGTCTTTTCAAGACTATCAAAAAATATGTTAACATCGGAGTTTGGGGTTCTGTATATACATATTATTATAAGTTTAAGTTTATATATCATTATACCACACATTTCAAAGTGTTTTTCAGTTGCAAATTCTCTTATAGTATCTAGTCTAGTACTTTCATAATCATTTTTACAAAGAATACAAGTACCTCCGCGACGTTGGTTTTCACGAGAGAAAATATCAGCTAGGTAGAAGCCGTTTATGTTGAGGTACATTTCCTCATGCTTTTTGATGAAGTGTTCACTTAAACATACAGCTACAACATTTTTTTTTTGCTCGAGCAGCTCCAGCAGGGCCACGTCCAGGTCCTGCATCTTATTCAGGGCACCCGCAATATTTTGGTGGAATATAGAATACGAAGACTTATTCACGAAAAAATTTATTTACTTTGGGCCGGGTTTTTGTACCAGAAACATTATATATCGGTTCAACTTGTGACAATTTTTTTATAATGATAGGAAAGTAGTAAGGAATTGTACCTTTTTTTATTTCTACCTTAGACACAGTTTTTTTACCAGGGGGATTATTGTTTAATGTTTTCTTAGGGTCAATACAGTTTTGAAGTGTGGCATCATTATAAGACAGGAACATTTTATTATATACTCTTACATTGATATGATAAATTATTTGCTGTATAACATTATGTGGTTTTGTCTCTATAAATGTACAGTTTTTATAATTTCTAGTTATTAACTTTAGCTGATCATTTAGTTTACGTTCATTTAGATAATTATTATGGAAAACATTAACTACATACACATTGCAATTATTAAAATAATGTAACGCTATAGACATTTCAGACAAAATTTCAATTGGGTTGGAGTCATTGCTCCCAGTCATTATAACTACGTGGTCTTTTTTTGAAAGTCTGTTACAATAATCATTACAACCTGCCAATACATGTTTCGTTGTGGCGTATGGTTTTGTGATAGACTGTACTTTATAATCATCAGCAAGTAATTTATGCTTGTTTTTTAGTAATGTTTGTACAATACCTTGTCCCTGATTATCTGAGAAGATGAATATTTCACCAGTTTCTTTAGGACATTTTCTACTATCGGGTTGACTAAATACAGACTTAGGGCATTTGGTGAGGAAAATACTAAGTTGCTTGTGGATGAGGCGTTCGAGGATTTTTGAGAGGAATGGTAAAATAGAAATGTAATAATTAGTAGGTACTAGGTCTTAAACGGCAAAACGGAGGTTTTTTTTTTTGACCCTGGGAAAATACTTTATGTATCATCCTCCCGTGGGGGGACGGGAGGGATATGTGGGACTCTCCGGGAGAAGCCCGGCATACCCACTAAAAACCCAGGAGCACACCAGCGTCGCCATGTGAGGGGGTCTGGGAGACCGGATGAACCTTTACGACCAGGACCCCCTCGGCTAAGCCTGCCAGAGATGGCGGGCCATATCACGCCCCTCCCTGCCTCGGGGAGGGGTCTCGGGAACGGTCGTGTGCCAACCGCTCCCGTCCCGCGAAAGGTGAGTAGTGCAATGCGGATGTAGGCGCCCCCGCGCCTAGCACCCGCTACTCACCCCCGGGAGGGAGAAGGCGGTTGTACTGCCGTCTTCTCCTACCAATTCTGCGCCGTCGGAGCGCTGGAGCGAGGGCGTCTTCCTCTCGCTCGCGCTCTGCCACCTCCTTCTGCGATATTACGCATTCGCAGAAGGAGGCGACCGCCGCCCATGTTTCTTCGCTCCCCAACATTGCGCGTACTACGCAGGGGAGTGAGAGGTCTCTTCCAATAACCGCGACCAGGGTCTGACGCGGTTCGGACCACGATGGGCACTCTTCGAGTGTGTGCCGCACCGTGTCCTCTGTCGCACCACAATGGTGGCACGACGGGTTCTCCTCCCGCCCGATGCGGTGCAGGTACAACCCAAAACAACCATGACCTGTCATCACCTGCACTAGACGGAAGGAGAGAAAACCGAACGGCCGCTCGAGCCAGGTCTGGAGGACTGGCCCGATTGCGTCCAGCGTCCGTCGACCAAAGACTGCGGCAGCGAGGTCGTCCACCCAATGCAGGACGATAGCCTCCTTGGCCTCCTGCCGCACTGCTTCCCGGACCTCATGAGCCGGGCGCTCTCCTCGCGTCCTCCGGTCCGCCGTCCACTCATGCACTCTGGCGAGCACCCACGCTTCGAGCTCCCAAGGAGGAGTGCCCGCCAGTGCGCACGCCGCCGCATAACCCACCGTGCGGTAAGCCCGCGCCACCCGTTGAGCGATAGCCCTTTGGGGCACGCGAAGGGCGGTGGCGTTCTCCTTCCTGCGCAGGGAGTCCGCCCAAACTGGAGCCCCATAAAGGGCCATGCTCCGTAGTATGCCGGCATATAGACGCCAGCATCGCGCACTGGGCCCTCCCAAATTTGGCATAAGCCACGAGAGGGCGTTCGCCGTCTTTAGGAGGCGCTTCGACAGATCGGCGAAGTGCGGGCCGAAGCGCCACCTGCTATCTAAGATTAGGCCTAGATACCTCATCTGGCCCTCCACTGCGATTCTCTCACCATCCACAAATATGTGGGCGTCAGGAGGAGGACGCTGCCTCGGTCCGTGGAAGAACACGGCCTCGGTCTTGTGCAGCGCCACTGTCAGCCCCAAGCGGCGGATCCTGTCGGCAACCAAGGAGCCACCCGCCGACGCCAGGCTGGCCGCCGTCGAGAAGGTCCCGCGGGCAGTGAGGAGAGTGTCGTCTGCGTAACATATGACGCTCGTCCTGTGGAGGAGCGTTCCCCGCAGGAGCCAGTCGAAGCCAACGTTCCATAGGAGGGGTCCTAACACCGACCCCTGCGGAACGCCGGTCTCCACGGCGTAGTACGGTCCTGTCCTCCAAGTAGTTGGTCAGGAGGACCCGAAGATATTGAGGCACTCCGTGGAATCGGAGCGCCTCTAGGTTGGTGGAATGGGGGACAGAGTTGAATGCGTTGGCTATGTCGAAAGACACAGCCAACAGTCCTTCCCCTTCTTCTACGGCCTCCTGAACCTGGCCCTTGAGACGGGTTAAGGCGTCCACGGTCGACCGCTGAGCCCGAAAGCCGTACTGGGCGTCTGACAGATCCGGCCCCACACATGCCAAATGGCGGTTGAGGCGAGCAGCGATGATCCCCTCGAACATCTTGCCGACCTCATCGAGCACGATGGGCCGGTATGCCGAGGGGGAGTCCGCCGGGCGCCCCTGTTTGCGGAGCAGGCACAACTGCCCCTCCTTCCAAGGTTTCGGGAACCGCCCCGTTGCGAGACACGTGCTGAAGAGGTCCCGAAACCGCTCCTCCATTTGAGAGGCAGCGATGGCCACCACCCTTGCAGGGACGCCGTCTGGACAGGGGGCAGTTTTCTTTGCCCGGAGGCGGACCAACGCCGTGTGCAACTCGCTGTCCGTGACAGGGGGAGCCTGTTCCTCCTCTTCCGCTAGGGCCCTCCCCCGAGGGGGATTCATCGCTGGAGGGGAGAACTCGGCGTTCCTGCGCGGAAACAGGGAACGCACCACCTCATCCAGCAGCGAAGGCTCGAGGGTCTCTGTCACCGGGGAACCTGAGGGGCGCAATTTGTTGCGCGCCGCCTTGTACGGTCTCCCGAATGGATCGCCGTCGAGTGTCTCCAGCAGCTCGGTTCTCGCTGAGTCTTTGGCGGCACCGATAGCTGACTTGAGGGCCGTCTTTGCCGCCACGTACGCTTCGTACAGACGGTCCTCGTCAGTTTCGTCTCGGCGCCGCCGACGACGGCTACGCGTGAACTGGCGTTTAGCCGCCATGCACGCTGCCCGCAGTTGCGCCAACTCCTCCGACCACCAATATACAGCGCGGTTTGGAGGTGGGCGACGAGACCGAGGCATGCTGGAGTTGCACACTTCGGTCAGAGACCCTCTCAGTTGAGACGCTGCGGCGTCGACGTCTGCATTCAGGACGGCAGGGGGCGAAAGCCAGTCCTGCAGGAACGCGGCCTCCTTTGCAGCCTCCCGGTCAAGGCGGGTGAGAGCCCACCGGGGAAAGGGGGATCGACCCGACGATGTAGAAGTCCCCCGATGGCTCTGGGTGGAGAACTGGAGGGTGGACATGGTGGAGACCTTGTCGGACCACCGATACGTGCGGTTTGGCCTTGACCTTGCGTTTGGTCTTGCCGATGGACTCTAAAGAGTCATCCGACTCGAGCCTACCATACGCCCGCTTTAACTCATAGCGACTAGTGGCCGCCCGCGACTCGGTTGTGGACTCCTCACAGTCCGACAACTCGTCCGCCCGACAAAACAAGCTAGCCGCAGATGGTGCGCGGCTAGCGTCCGACAACATGTCGGTTTGGCCCTGAGAAGGGCCGTTAGATTGGCCCTGAGAAGGGCCGTTGGGTTCGCCCTGAGAAGGGCGTTTTGACAGGAAGCGCCCGGAGGCATCCCGCAGAGGCTTCGACATAGACGAAGACGACATATTCGCACAAAACCGCAAAGGAAAAACGTACGGATTCACAGCGCTCGTTAGCCGCCGGTCTGCCACTCCGTTACGGTGGTCAGACACGGCGTTGCCCGGGGATCACTACGAGGAAGTCAGCACTGTGGGGGGATCCCCAACTCAACTTAACTTTACTCAACCTAAACCATGAACAAAGCGACTTAAAACGACGAAAAAACAATAACTACTTTAGGTAATAATATCTACCTAGAAAAAAAAAACATAACTAATCAAACCTATTACTGAGCGAGCGAAAATATATAGATCACAGTGCTAAATACTTACACCAACAAATAATTGTTTCGGAAGCTCGGAACCTATACTTTCGCCGGTAACGAAACCATAGCGCCATCTAATCTATACATCAGCGTGCGTTGAAACAACAGCGTACAATTTATTTGCAAATTGTTGAGTATTGTTGACGCTATGTACCTTTAACAACCTAAAATATAGATTTTAGATACACAATTTAATGTAAAATGGTAGGAATCAAAATTTAAAAGCGAAATATACTTAAAAAAATATTACTAAGTTTTTCAAACATCATGCGCCATCTATCGGTAAGTATCTTAACTACTACATAAATACCAATTAGTAATTCGTTGACTTATAAAACAGCAATTTCATAGTGAATATATAAGCTCCAAAATTAATCAGTTCTCGTATGCACTGTTTATGCTATCTAAGGTTGGTAATGCCGGAACACTTATAACTGCACGGACACGTTGTTTCTCTTCTTCGGTATGTGATAATCTTCTGGGGCAACTCAACTTACAAAGAAATGATATTCATGTCTCAAAAAAGGCATGTTAGGGCTATTTGCAAACTAAGCCAAACCGACAACTGCAAACCGTACTTTATTAATTTAAATATTTTAACGGTACCATGTATATGTACGAAGTGTTAGTATTTGTAAAGAATAATATTAATCTGTTTAACAAAATGAAAAGTAAACGCTATTATAATTAGGTATGTTTCCCGAGTATTAGATAATAATAGGGTTTTTTGTATGGCCCCAAGATTATACAACCATTTGCCAAACGAATTGCTACATATACAATCCTTGAAGGTTTTTAAATATATATTAAAAAGGTTTTTAATATCTAAGGCATATTATAGTGTTACTGAATACTTAGACGACAAAATACGATGTTCTTTTTTTGAAATTTATGTTTTATTTGACATTCAACCTCTCGCGCGTTTCTTGTAGACACAGGTGTACGAGAGAGTTGAGTGCCCATCGCCGCAACTTTACACATGGGTGTTTTTTTTTTAAGGGGGAAAAATCATCGAATGACTTCTCCCGCCTGGGTGAGGCGGGAGGGAGTGTCAGACTCTTACTGACTAAAAACCACCCCGTTCCTTCTCCTGCACGTCGAGCCGGAGCCCCGGTTACCCGTTAGGTTCTCCGCGACTACACACGGGTGTACGAGAGTGACTTGCACCGATTGGAAACTCTTTCTGTGACGTATATTTTCAAGTTGCAACCCGTTCTTTATTTGATTGAACAGAATAGTTCATTCGCTTTCTATTAAACCCGTGTACGAGACGCGCGAGAGGATTATTTTTATCATGTTTATATTTAACTATTGACATGGTTTGTATAATATTGTGACATTCAAATTTATAATCCTATGTAATATAATTAATAATTCTAATGGCATTCAGTAATAACATAACATAACATCACGCCTTTTATCCCGAAGGGGTAGGCAGAGGTGCACATTATGCCACTGTACAATGTAACACCCACTTTTCACTATTTATGTTACGAGTCCCATGTAATAGGGGGTGAGCCTATTGCCATATACCGGGCACAATTCCAGACTCCGTGCTACTACTGAGAATTTTTTAAAACCCAGTAATACTTTGCTCGACCCGGGAATCGAACCCGGGACCCCTTGCTCGGCAGTCGCACTTGCGACCACTCGGCCAACGAGGCAGTCATTCAGTAATAATAATCAATCCAAATCTTTGTTTCCAACTATTTTCTAATTTTGTATGCTGGAAAAGCTAACATAGCGTTTAAAAATGTTATTTAAGACCCTAATGTTACCTATGTTCACAATTAATTAAATGCATGAAAATGAAAAGTGCACCGAATAAGTGTAGGTAGACCTATTATAGATTAAAGCGTAATATTTACAATTAGTAAATAATTCGTTGACTTGTTTTAAATGACATACCTACACCGCCATGTATACAAATACACACAGCGCCATCTACACCAATATTTTTGTTTTCCCTGGGAAATATCACATTTTCCGTTATAAAAAGTAGGTACCCTATTATTTAATCCAGACTTCTGACTTTTCGTCTGCAAAATTTCAAAGCAATCGGCTTAGCAGTTACGGCGTGAAAGCGGAACAAACAAGCAAACTCACTTTCCGATTTATAATAAAAGTAAGGATATTAATTGTATTAAAATTTTTATAGCAAACCGAGTCTGCAAGAACAAAGAAAACATAATTAAAGTAAAAGAAAACTGCAACACATTTTTGCTAGATATTCATTTTATTTTCAAAGACCTCGGTTTAATTAAACTTTGTGTATTTATAAACCAAATCAATAGTAAATGGGTGCATTGCAGCCGCATGAGCACTGTCCAGTGATGGAGACGGAGCCAGCAGCAGCCACAGGTCCACCGAAGCTCACAGCGCCCATGATGGGTACCTGACCAGCGACGGCGGTAGTACCAGCGACTGGCAGCTCACCAGCGACCGCCACGTTGCCTTCACCAGCACCGCCGTAAGGAGCAGCACCAGGGTAGGCCAAACCATCATAAGCCAAAGGAGAAGCCAGGCCGAATGGAGCGGCAATGCCAGGAGCAAGAATTTCAGGAACAGCAAGGCCGGGAGCAATAAGGCCATTGGCAGCTAGCCCGGGAGCAGCCCAACCACGAGGACCAACCAGACCACGAGCAGCTAAGCCAGGAGCGGCCAGACCGAAGGGAGCCTCCACAATAGCTGCGGGGCTGGTGCACTGACTGAATACATGCTGAAAATAATTATTTTATTTTGTTTCAAATATGTAGACAACAGAATTAAATACATACAAATATGAATGGTTTAATTGAAATGAGTATCTCACCTGGACCAAGCAAGCTTGGATGCAGAGGACCACAAAAGCGAAGGTAGACATGTTTGATATTAATTTGTGTTCAACGAGAAGCTGCAAACTGAGTGATGAACTGGATCGGTCCCCGAGCTTATATACTTGACACATTGTTCATATCAACGACGAGACTTCACATTGTGTAACCATACAAATGTGTCTCAATACTAATAAAGTGCGTTTCTTTGTTGGTCAATTAGTAGGCTTATCAAGTTTTGTAAGCTTCGTAAATTCACAATAACAACTATTTTTGAAAGAAACTGATAACACGGTTTAGTATAAAACCTGCGACAGCAGCACTGGACATCATTCTCGTGTCAGCACTAGAACAGCAGCATCATGTCTGTGAAGGCTATCCTCGTCCTCTGCGCCCAGGCGCTTCTTGTCAAAGTGAGATTTATTACTTTATAAAAAAATCCAATATGGAGTAGTTATTAATTCTGTTGTATTT
Organism: Spodoptera picta; assembly: GCA_038387885.1. Classification (NCBI taxonomy): domain Eukaryota; kingdom Metazoa; phylum Arthropoda; class Insecta; order Lepidoptera; family Noctuidae; genus Spodoptera; species Spodoptera picta. The sequence continues at coordinate 430,042 of JAZHFQ010000445.1, forward strand.
TTTTTTCAAGTCTCTGTTAACTTTCAGTCAGCTCTCAGCCAAGCTTGGGCATGCTGTCCCTATCCTAGCCAGCCCTTGCGTTTTGTTTTACTAACTAATTAATTGTTTGTTCCAGTCTGCCCTCAGCCAGTGCACCAGCCGCGCTGCGGTGGCTGAAATCTCTCCACTAGCCGCTCCTTACGGCCTAGTTGCTCCCGTCCTAGGCGCTCCTTGTGGACTGGCCGCTTCTGAGCTTGTCGCTCCTTGGGCTGGGCTTGGAGCTGCTGGTTTAGCTGCTCCCTACGGTTTGGCTGGTAGAGGCCTGGGTTACGATGCCATCATCGGTGCCCCCGCTATGGAGTTCAGCCCCACCAGTGGTGGTGGTATGCCTGTGACCAGTGGCTCAGCCATCGCTCCCGTCGGTATCTCCGTAGCGTCTGACAATGTTTACGAGGGTGCTCTGGAAGTGATTGGAGAGCTGCCATTTGTCGGAACTGTCGCTATGGAAGGAGTAGTGCCCTCTGCCGGTGCTGGTGCCGTCAACCATGCCTGTGGTAATGGCAGGACCGCCATGGCCAGTGGCTCTGCTGCCTATGCCCCGGCTGCTGCGGCTGCTGCACTGGCTCCTCTTGCTGCTTACGGTCACACTGGTGCCTTCGCTCCCGCTGCTCTTGCTGCTCCTGGACTCGGCCTCCGAGGTGATCTTATCGGCAGAGGCTGCGGTTGCGGATGGGCCCTCTAAGACCACTTGACTACTCACCGAAAATGTTAATGAGCTCTTGAACTGAATACAGAACTGCAGAACTGAATACATCAAAATTGTCTATCACATAACCTCAATTTTATTGAATGCCCTATTTTAACTCGTCGAATACCGGTTTTGTAGACACAATTATAGAACAATAGGTTGCGGTCACCGGTGACCGCTTGGTATTTGACAGTTTAATATGCCTTATTATAATTTTATTCAATACCCTATTTTATAAAGCCAGTCAGTCAGCCAGTCTCTAGGTACCTCCGATAAACATTTCAAATCGCAGATCGACTTAAATTAAGTTGAGCACTCACGTTTCTTTGGCTGTGTCCGGCCTGAATAAGTGCCACAGCTTGGGCGGCGACTTCAGGTGGAGTATCCATAGATTATTGATAGAACCTTACCTTAATGTTAAGAATAAGTAATGTTTGTTGCAAAACCAAAGATATCAATCACCTTTTCAAGAATTTAATCCAAGTATACCAATAAAACCAAGTTTTCTTAGTATTCGATTGTTGATATCAACAAACAGGCTCCAAATTATTGTCTTTTGTTTCTTTAAATTCTGTATTCGAAATTAAAAAAAAACACTTTTGAATGAAGTTGTGAATGTGCCAGGTTCATAACTGCATCAAAACTTTTTGCTCGTCCTAATAAAAAATTTTAGCTAGGACCAAACGAAACTGAAAATATAAGGTGGGCCAATAGATGTGTCCAGACGTGTAGTTTGTAGTAACAAATAGGCTACTTTTTACTCCCAAGAACGCAGCCAAAGCCGCTGGAGCTAGCTATTCAATAAAAAGAAATTATCTCCTGTCCTCGAATTGCATTGTTTAGTAACGCATTTCCCCATCAACTAAAAATCTATCTCTACTAGATTCAAATCACACGCGGTCGCAGCGATGTCGCGCAGTCTACTCGGCGGCCGCGTGGCTTTTTATGACTGTGGACATTGAGATAGACATAAGAGAGTCGAATCGCCATAAAAAAATGACAAGCCTCGAAAGGTGCCTCCAGCCTTCTTACAGCGGGCCTGCGGACGGCGAGCATGGGTAGCTCGCCGCCCGACCAGAACCAGACCTGAGTGTGCGGCGCATCGCGTTTCGCGCGCGCCTCTAAGAGCCACCAGACCACCACAAATGGGGCCCAATAGGGTTGATACCGATATGGAGCCGCGGGGAACCTAACGGGTTACCGGGGCTCCGGCTCGAAGTCCAGGAGTAGGAACAGGGTGGTTTTTAGTCAATAAGAGTTTGAAACGCCTTACCCAGGCAGAAGAAGTCATTCGATGATTTTCCCCCCTTAAAAAAAAGGTTTCTTACAGACGTTTGTCAATTCAGTGTTCTATGTAACGTTGACAAGCACGAGCGCGTCAGAAGAAAAAACAAAAGAACATGGGGAAATGCTTTTTGTATTATAACTATCGTGAGACATACTAAAATAAATAAAAAATAACGGTTTGCTCACGTGAATGTACTGAGAAAAGCTCTTCTAGTTTCGAACCACAGAGGGGTTCTTCCTCATGAGCAGCGTGCGCGGTCACGGCGATGTCGCGGCCGCCGAGTAGGTTGCGCGACATCGCCGCACACTTGACGTGCACGGCATAGTGCCGGGCCGTAACAAGCTGTCTGCGATCTCTCTTAGGTTATCTGTCCACTTTCTGAACGATGGGTTGAATATCTTGCACTACTACTACGTGGCCCGTGTGACTTACTGCATCTGAATCTGTTCTAGAATTTTCTGCCTCATCCATCACTAGTTCTATATGCTGTTATGCTATAGGTATTATGATATACTATGACACTTTTGCTATAAGTGGAAACTCATTATTAAAACATAAAACTTTTTAGTTGTTCATTAACAATTTGTATGGAAGAAGAATCGAATACACTTTTGCATGTTAGTTAGCAACACTTCACTTCACTTGACACCAGACCACACGCGATGAGGCACGAGCCTCATATATTGTTACACATAGGTATAACAAACATTAAACAAAGTATCATATTACTAACTGCACTGCAATAAATGCAATATCATCAAAATTAATACGATATCGTTTGAAGTCATGGGCAAATGGTGTTGAATCTAAACCATTATAAATAAATACACCATTATAAATGTAGAAGAATCAATGTACGAGATTATACTGACAATTCTGTATTTTTAGTGGGTATAGCAGAAAAACGAGAATCTAGGCTATACCTGTAACTAGAAAGAAAGACTTTATTTCCCACGCTAAAACAGGTGACACGTACAGATTTTACACATAAGTTTATATACATCTACTAATGTCCCAAGTCTGCGGTGAAATGGGACCAGTTCAGCATGTGCAAGACAGGGCCTCGCGCTGGTATTCTACTGGCCCTTTAAGTGACTCGCGGACGAACAAGTCACCAATCAGACAACGATAAACATGTACATAAAAACATGTACAGACAACGATAAACACACAACTGCTGTAACTGTTAATTTAAACATTCCATTTTTTTACCACCACTCTCTCACTTGGCGGTAAGCGATGATGCGGCCTACGATGGAGCATGTCTGCTCATAAGAAACCTATTCACTCGAGCCTTGAAGACAACCAGGTTATATCTTTCAGGGAACACGTCTATGTTTCAGGGAACACGACTGCCCCATTGGCCGACTGGTCGCAAGTGCGACTGCCGAGCAAGGGGTCTCGGGTTTGATTCCCGGGTCGGGCAAAAGTATTACTGAGTTTTTCAAAAAATTCCCAGTAGTAGCACGGAGTCTGGAATTGTGCCCGGTATATGGCAATAGGCTCACCGCCTATTACATGGGACTCATAACATAAATAGTGAAAAGTAGTGGGTGTTACATTGTACAGTGGCATAATATACACCTCTGCCTACCCCTTCGGGGATAAAAGGCGTGATGTTATGTTATGTTATGTCTATGTTTCGTGCAAAAAGTTCTAAGTGAGCTTGGTCGCATTCTCGCCCGTCATTGGTCGAGATTATTCTAACAACCAATGATATAGCGGACCGTGATCGAGTTCACTTCGTTCTTTTGAACTGAAAGTTACAGAAAACTCCAGCATGTGGATCAACTGATGGTGAGTACATTCCCCTCGCTACCCCGCCAAATTGGAGTACTTACAAATACATTGCCAGCTTTTCGACAGGGTTAGTCTTCGGCTCTGGCAAGCTCTCTCCGGCCGTGTGGCACCATGGGGCATTCTAATCGTTTCGAAGCATCCGATAGTTTTCAGTACATATACTCAGAACAGTGGGAGTTCTACACTCTAATCTGGAGTTAAAATAATATCGAAGGAGTGGTACAGATGTCAGATTTTACTAGTTGCAGTTTACCTCAGTTCAATAAAATGAAGAATTAAATTGGTCCACTTCTATTGCAGGCGCCTGTACTGTAAAATATTTTACACAATGTTTGTTATCCAAGACCACTTTAGTTTTTTTTGCAAATTATTCAGAATGAAATGTGTATCATTGGAATGATTATTTTTCTTCATGATACATTTTGGATGAGATCAAGTGTATATTAATTAACGCAGATTAAGAAAGTAAACGACAGAAGTACTATGATTTTCAAATCATTTATTAAAATGAATGATTGATGTCCTTTTGTATTAAGTAGCAATCGCAAGAGTATTTGCAGACGGTAAACCAGTGATTTAGTAGTAAATGGGAGTGTTGCAACCGCATGAGCACTGTCCTGTGATAGATACGGAACCAGCAGCAACTATAGGACCTCCGAAGCTCACAGCGCCCATGATGGGGACCTGACCAGCGACGGCGGTAGTACCAGCGACTGGCAGCTCACCAGCGACCGCCACGTTGCCTTCACCAGCACCGCCGTAAGGAGCAGCACCAGGGTAGGCCAGACCATCATAAGCTAAAGGAGAAGCCAAACCGAAGGGAGAAGCAATGCCAGGAGCAATAAGTTCACGAGCAGCAAGGCCGGGAGCAATAAGGCCGTTGGCGGCCAGGCCGGGAGCAGCCCAGCCGAGAGGACTAGCCAGACCACGAGCAGCTAAGCCAGGAGCGGCCAGACCGAAGGGAGCCTCCACAACAGCAGCGGGGCTAGTGCACTGACTGAACACATGCTGGAATAGAATGATTAACAATAAAAAATAAAAATAAAGAACTAGAAAAATAAAATATTTTTTTTAATCAACATTACATAACATCACGCCTTTTATACTCGAAGAGGTAGGCAGGAGTGCACATTATCTATGGCACTTCTTCTTAATGCCACTGTGCAATGTAACATACACATTTCCTTATTTATGTTCCCTACTATTTTGGCTAAATTAAATGGGGGGCCGAATTGTACCCGGTATATTATATCGGGCACAATTCCAGACTCCGTGCTACTACTGAGATTTTTTTTAAAAACCCAATAATACTTTGCCTGACCCGGGAATCGAACCTGAGATCCCTTGCAACCACTCGGCCGAGGCAGTCTTTGAATCAAGTCAAATAAGATAGGTTTCTCACCTGGACCAAGCAAGCTTGGATGCAGAGGAACACAAAAGCGAAGGTAGACATGTTTGATGTTCAACGAGGAGCTGAAGACTGAATGATGAACTGGATCAGACTCTGACCTTATATACTTGACACATTGTTCATATCTACCGTGAAGTCCACATTGTGTAACTATACAAATGTGTCTCAATACTAACAAAGTGCGTTTCTTTGTTGGTCAATTAGTAGGCTTATCAGGTTTTGTACGCTTCGTAAATTCACAATAACAATTACCTACATTTTTGAAAGAAACTGATAACACGGTTTAGTATAAAACCCGCGACAGCAGCACTGGACATCATTCTCGTGTCAGCACTAGAACAGCAGCATCATGTCTGTGAAGGCTATCCTCGTCCTCTGCGCCCAGGCGCTCCTCGTCAAGGTGAGACATATTACAGCATTTTACTCTTTAAATAAAATTAGTGTGGGTTTATTAATCTAAAACCAAAATAAATATATCTAGTCTACCCTCTTTGAATTAACTAAAACAAATATTTTCAATATGGTGTAAAAAATACATTTATAGATTTAGAAGTATTGTCCTTATTCTCATTGTTCTTATTATTTTCAGTCTGCTCTCAGTCAGGCTTGTGGGTATGCTGCCCCCATCCTAGCCAGCCCTTGTGGATTGGCCGCTTCTGAGCTCGTTGCTCCGTGGGCTGGCTTTGGAGCTGCTGGTTTAGCCGCTCCTTACGGTCTGGCTGGCAGAGGCCTGGCTTACGATGCCATCATCGGTGCCCCCGCTATGGAGTTCAGCCCCACCAGTGGTGGTGGTATGCCTGTGACCAGCGGCTCAGCCATCGCTCCCGTCGGTATCTCCGTTGCGTCTGACAATGTTTACGAGGGTGCTCTGGAAGTGGTTGGAGAGCTGCCGTTCGTGGGTACTGTTGCTATGGAAGGAGTAGTGCCCTCTGCCGGTGCTGGTGCCGTCAACCATGCTTGTGGTAATGGCAGGACCGCCATGGCCAGTGGCTCTGCTGCGTATGCCCCGGGTGCTGCGGCTGCTGCACTGGCTCCTCTTGGTGCTTACGGTCCCGCTGGTGCTTTCGGTCCCGCTGCTTTTGCTGCTCCTGGCTACGGTCTCCGAGGTGATCTGATCGGAAGAGGCTGCGGTTGCGGATGGGCCATCTAAGACTTAATGTCCTCTTGACCTCTCACCAATATATTCAGGACAAATAAGTAAATCAAAATCATCAATAACATAACCTCAATTTTATTATAACCCTATTTAAAATAATGCATCATCATCCTATTCGTATCCGAAATCTTGGTTATTTAGTCACCTAGTGCTAGGTGGAGGTTTGAATATCACCATTTTAAACTTGACAGTTAAAGTGTGAATTATTTTAATACGTCTTGCAATAGTTACACGATTAATAGTATGAGATATTTTGTTTAAATCTTTATCACATGCGACAGCCATACTTCAGCACGGATATGCCGGCTCGACCGCATTGGGCCACTAAATAAATTGGCGTGAAGTAACTCAGCGTTGTCGCACTTGCAAGCACTCGGCCAACGACGCAGTCATAATTGTGAATAAATATTTACGAATATTATATTAAATAACATAATTATGATGATGTACATGAACAGTAATTAAAAAACGGAGTCAAGTTTAGGAGAGGGAAGTCACTACATCACCGCTTTCTACAAAATGTAGTAGATCGTGACGTTACACGATATTTCAAATCAATATAATATGATCGAAAGTACTATTTTTTTAAGAAAAATCAAAACTGCGTTTAAAAAAATCGACTTCGAAAACCAAAACCTAAAAACAAGCAAAAGGACAAAACAAAAAATAACTATTGTTAGTCATACGTACTTATAGGTTACCCACCCACTGATAGGTGATAAATCGGTGCCATAATCATACCCCATTTAGGTGTAAAGTTCCCATCACTTGAAATTAATCTAGCCCAAACACCAGGTAGCTACTGTTAAACGTTGAGGAGTTCCCTTAACTATCATACTACTTCATCATCAGTACCCTAATGACAATTACATCCCATCTAGATGTAAAGATCTTCTCAATACAAATAATTTAAGCCCAAACACGGGGTCATTGCTACAAATTCTCAAGGAGTTCCCTCGGCCGTCTCTTGACTCCATCATCAGATCAACTCCATACCTTCATCAAATTGTAGTAATTTTAAATATTATATCAAAAAATTGACAAACGCTCTAGCCGCCCCTACAATTTTGAAAAGTTCCCCTCGGTTTCCATGGGATCCCATCATCAGATCCTGACCTTGTAGAAATGGGACCACCAACAAAAAAAGAATTATCAAAATCCGTACACAAACGCCGAAGTAATCGGGTAACACACACACAAAAATAAAACATACAGCCGAATTGATAACCTCCTCCTTTTTGGGAAGTCGGTTAAAAATAGGACGTATGTGTAATGTAAAGACGGACATCAAAATAAAGTTAAGAAAACTTCCATATTGTTATTCCTCTGATGGTGCGAGTGTCGGTACCGAATGCTTACCATCAGGTGATGTGTCTGCTGGTTTACCATCTCATCAAATCGCATAAAATCGAGTTTGAATTAATTTGGACAATTTCTATTATAAAGCATTTTGTCGCGGAGAACCTAACGGGTTACCGGGGCTCCGGCTCGACGTGCAGGAGAAGGAACGGGGTGGTTTTTAGTCAGTAAGAGTCTGACACTCCCTCCCGCCTCACCCAGACGGGAGCAGTCATTTGATGATTTTCTCCCCTTAAAAAAAATATAAAGCATTTATGTATATGATTTGTTAATTAACTATGTTACAGTACGGTATGTAGTAGTAGATACCAAGTATCAATAGCTTTAGATACAATCTAAAAAATTTCATTTCACCTTCGCAAAAAGATAAGGCTGCAAATTAATATTGATTTGTCTATCATTTAACTCAAGCCATTTTGCCTTTAGTGTATTAATGATACAGAACCCAAATAATACTGGCTGTCCTTTCCCTATGCCCTACATTCTGTCATGTGTATTATTTATTAACATTTTTCTTTCTTATCATTTTATTTTATATCATCATCATCATAACATCACGCCTTTTATCCCTGAAGGGGTAAGCCGAGGTGCACATTATGCTACTGTACAATGTAATACCCACTTTTCACTATTTATGTTATGAGTCCCATGTATTGGGGGTGAGCCTAATGCCATATACCGGGCACAATTCCAGACTCCGTGCTACTACTGAGAATATTTAAAAACCCAGTAATACTTTGCCCGACCCGGCAATCGAACCCGAGACCCCTTGCCCGGCAGTCGCACTTACGACCACTCGGCCAACGAGGCAGTCAATTTTATTTTATATGACTTTTTATATTTATTCTAGTAATTTATTTATTTAGAAAATGTACATATACAACACCACAGCTTACGCCATTAAGTTATACTGTTAAACTTATAAATGCTATTATTTAGGTAATTAAAAACAAACTAATTCAACTAAATTCAGAAACAAAATTAACAAAAAACAAAAAAAAAACTATACATTTGAATAACAAATGGTAATTAGAGTAATTATTGTAATTTAACACAAACATTAACATTATAATCAGCTACGTATCATCCATCCTCTCACAAAATCTTAAACATTCACGACACACATCTATCCATCTCATTGCAAATAAATCACACTCTGGTGCTGACATCAGGAGAGAATTGAGCATGGTGAGTACTCGGACCAGCGGAGAATTTGCATGGGCCACTGTACGTGCTTCTGGTACAGCTAATAAGGGATGTTGACGAGGTCGAAGTTGGTGTGTGAGCAGCCTCGGTATTGATAACCGCACCACCTGACCTACAATCTCTGGACAGTCAGATTCACCTCGCAGCGTCTTACAACTCATAGTCATTAAGGAGTAATTACGCCTTACCTCAAGAGAGTTAAACCGTTACATGCCTAACAGAAACTTAGTGGGGTACAGAAAAGGGTAATAGCCAAACCGTTTTCTGTACAAAAACCTCAAAAACGCCTTTTGCACCTTTTCTAATAATAATATGTATTCCATTGTTGTATCTATATACTTATTACATTAAAACCTTCTTACCATCCGTGCGCTACTGCATGGGTGCCTACTGAAAACCAGTGCTGGGTGACTTGTATGCCCGGCTTACAATAACTGGGTGCCCTTTTCACATAGGCCTGTTGTCAGCCTCTCTTCTATTTCTTCTGTTTTAATTTTTTAAATTAATGTTTTTATTACTTCCACTGCCACACCTTTATTTTTTGTTTTTTTTATATTTTATTTATGCTGCATCGTGGCTGGTGCTGAATAAATGTTTTTCTTTCTTCTTTCTCTCTTTCTTTCTTGCCGTTGGTAGATTTCGGACAAGCGCCGTCATGCGTGAGAAGCGGCCGTCTTAAGCACATATCATAATATAAACATACATATCAGTCAAAAAAATACAAAACAAAATTCGAAAATTACAATTACCGTGAATGGGTAACATTTGATTAACAACTGAAAAATAAATAAACTTCTACGCAGTAGACATTATGAAAGCCATCGTCATAAAACAAGAGAGCTTGAGATGTTCAAATGTTATTTATTTAATTCTTTGTCTCCAACCCTCCGTCAATCATCAAATCAGTAGTAAAGGGGAGCGTTGCAGCCGCAAGAGCACTGTCCAGTAATAGATACGGATCCAGCAGCAGCTACAGGTCCTCCAAAGCTCACAGCGCCCATGATGGGGACCTGACCAGCGACGGTGGTAGTACCAGCCACTGGCAGCTCACCAGCGACCGCCACGTTGCCTTCACCAGCACCGCCGTAAGGAGCAGCACCAGGGTAAGTCAGACCATTATAAGCCAAAGGAGAAGCCAAACCGAATGGAGCGGCAATGCCAGGAGCAAGAATTTCAGGAACTGCAAGGCCGGGAGCAATAAGGCCATTGGCAGCTAGGCCGGGAGCAGCCCAGCCACGGGGACCAACCAGACCACGAGCAGCTAAGCCAGGAGCGGCTAGACCAAAGGGAGCCTCCACAACAGCTGCAGGGCTGGTGCACTGACTGAACACATGCTGGAATAGAATAATAAAAAATAAAAATAAAGAGTCGAGAAAATAAAACCATTGTTTTAAATCAGTCAAATGAAATAGGTTTCTCACCTGGACCAAGCAAGCTTGGATACAGAGGAACACAAAAGCGAAGGTAGACATGTTTGATGTTCAACGAGGAGCTGAAGACTGAATGATGAACTGGATTGGTCCCCGAGCTTATATACTTGGCACATTGTTACATCTACCGCATTTGTTATATCTACCGCGAAGAGTCCATATTGTGTAACTTTACAAATGTGTCTCAATACTAATAAAGTGCGTTTCTTTGTTGGTCAATTAGTAGGCTTATCAGGTTATAAACGCTTCGTAAATTCACAATAACAATTACCTATATTTTTGAAAGAAACTGATAACACGGTTCAGTATAAAACCCGCGACAGCAGCACTGAACATCATTCTCGTGTCAGCACTAGAACAGTAACATCATGTCTGTGAAGGCTATCCTCGTTCTCTGCGCTCAGGCGCTCCTCGTCAAGGTGAGACATATAATTACAGTATTTTACTCTTTGATAATATAATAATAATAATTTAATAATTTATTTTATTCATAAGCACTTAATACAATATATCAACAATAGTTTTGGCTACAATACAAATATATGAATAATTTACAGGTATATGATTTTAGCTTCTGTAGTCGAACTAGGCATTGCCTGTATTTCGACTATCAGTGCCCAACCCTCAAACGTACAGATAATTTCAGCCTTTCTAATGTCAGTTATAAAATTGGTATGGGTTTATTAATCTAAAAACAAAATAAATGTATTACTATAAATACTTGACTATATTGTATACTATGTTATGACTCCTCTGGAGTTGCGGGTGTCCGTGGGCGGTGCTAAGCGCTTACCATCAGGTGACCCGTGTGCTCGTTTGCCTCCTATACCATTAAAAAAAACTTGTTTCTCTATCTCACTTTTCATTTTCAGTCTGCTCTCAGTCAGGCTTGTGGGTACGCTGCTCCCCTCCTAACCAGCCCTTGTGGACTGGCCGCTTCTGAGCTCGTCGCTCCTTGGGCTGGTTTTGGAGCTGCTGGTTTAGCCGCCCCTTACGGTCTAGCTGGCAGAGGCCTGGCTTACGATGCCATCATCGGCGCCCCCGCCATGGAGTTCAGCCCCACCAGTGGTGGTGGTCTGCCTGTAACCAGTGGCTCCGCCATAGCTCCCGTCGGTATCTCCGTGGCGTCTGACAATATTTACGAGGGTGCTCTGGAAGTGATTGGAGAGCTACCATTTGTCGGTACTGTCGCTATGGAAGGAGTAGTACCCTCTGCCGGTGCTGGTGCCGTTAACCATGCTTGTGGTAATGGCAGGACCGCCATGGCCAGTGGCTCTGCTGCCTATGCCCCGGCTGCTGCGGCTGCTGCTCTGGCTCCTCTTGCTGCTTACGGTCCTGCTGGTGCTTTCGCTCCCGCTGCTCTTGCTGCTCCTGGACTCGGTCTCCGAGGTGATCTTATGGGCAGAGGCTGCGGTTGCGGATGGGCCATCTAAGACCTCTTGACGACTCACCGAAAATGTTTATGAGATCTTGAACTGAATACATGAAAATTGTCTATCACATAACCTCAATTTTATTTTCTACCCTATTTTAAAATAGTTCCTGATTGTCATGTCCGAATCTTGTTTGTTAATCTCCAAAAGTAGTAATTGATCTTGTAATGCCGGGCAAGGGGTCTCGGGTACGATTACCGGGTCGGGCAAAGTATTACTGGGTTTTTAAAAAATTCTCAGTAGTAGCACGGAGTCTGGAAATGTACCCGGTATATGGCAATAGGCTCACCCCCTATTACATGGGACTCATAACATAAATAGTGAAAAGTGGGTGTTATTTCTGTGTGCACCTCTGCCTATCCCTTCGGGGATAAAAGGCGTGATATTATGTTATTATGATCTTGTAATTGGGCTTCCAAATAATAATATCAGACCGTTATTATGTGATCAAGCCAAATATTTTAAAGTTTTCAGAAAGTATCAAATGCCAACAAAACGCGATTAAGTACATAATTATACTTGATTTCATCAATCAATTAGCTATTCATTCATTATTCAATTCTATCCACATATTATTCATCAGACTGCAGTTGGCGCGGTGGTTGGGCAACTGACTACTGGGCAACGTGTCGCGGGTTCGATCCCGCACGGTAAAACTCTTCATGTGATCCACAGATCGTTGTTCCGGGTCTGGGTGTCATGTGTATGTGAACTTGTATGTTTGTAAACGCACCCACGACACAGGAGAAAATCTCAGTGTGGGGCCATGTTAAAAAAAACCAAAAACATTCATCAATGGTCAGAAACTACTTGTTTCTTTTCAAGTTTGGGAGAGCCATGCTTCGGCACGAATGGGCCGGCTCGACCGGAGTAATACCACGGCCGAGCAGAAAACCGACGTGAAGCAACGCTTGCGTTGTGTTTCGTCGTGTGAGTGAGGTTACCGGAGGCCCAATTACCCTCCCCTTCCCCAATTCCTGAATCCCCAACGATCCTAAAACTCCTAATCCCCCAAACGGCCGGTAACGCACTTGCAACGCCTCTGGTGTTCCAGGTGTCCATGGGCGACGCCGATTGCTTACCATCAGGCGATCCGTCTGCTCGTTTACCGGCTTATGCCATAAAAAAACATAGGGGTAGTAATCTAAAATCTCTGGAACCCTGACTACCGGTAGCTTGGATTTCAGTCGTTACTGGTAGGCTACTGCTTATTATATTTTGAAATCTATATTTTATAATTAAATATTTAAAAACGTATTAATCGAGTATGGAAAATAAATAAGAAAAATAATTATTTTGTACTGCTAAACACGAAGTCCTAGGTTGCCTTCTTTGCCGGCTGCGGCTTTGTATAGTTGAGGTCCGGTATGACTCCAGATTAGGAGAGGTCTATTTTATACCAAGACGTTAGTAGAGGTCTATTTTATACCAAAATGGTGGCAAATGCGACCAGAACCAGCCCGAGCGTACGGCGCGTCGCGTTCCGCTGCGCAAGGAGTCATCAGACCACCATAGATGGGACCCAATAGGACTGTTGCCGATATGGAGCCGCGGAGAACCTAACGGTTTACCGGCTTATGTCGGCTGGTTATGGCATTAAGTGCCGTAAGGTGCACCTCTGCCTACCCCTTCGGGGATAAAAGGCATTTAACATCGCATTCATACTTAAGTTAATCCAATTATCATAATTACATTAACATCAGTCATACTTAAAATTATGGAGAAACTGTCAATCTTACATTCTAAATTTTAACTACACAGGAATATATTACTATCATAATTATTATTTAATTAAATTATTGAATAACTCTCCTCACAAATGACTTCTAAAGTGGGGATGAAAATCCGTCCGCCACAGTCTCCAGGGATTTTGTTCCGGCTGCCACGCAATCTGCAAATCCGGGATACTGTCTTTTTGCGAAAAACGGCTTAAAATCCATCAGTGCGATATAGTGCGAATGAATTTGAAACCGTTATTTGCTAAACTACTAAACAACTCAAAAATATACTCAACGCAGAAGACATTAAGAAAGCCATCATAATAAAACAAGAGAGCTTGAGATGTTCAAATGTTATTTATTTAAATCTTTATCTTCAACTCTACGTCAATCGTCGAATCAGTAGTAAATCGGAGTGTTGCAGCCGCAAGAGCACTGTCCAGTGATGGAGACGGAACCAGCAGCAGCCACAGGTCCTCCGAAGCTCACAGCGCCCATGATGGGGACCTGACCAGCGACGGCGGTGGTACCAGCGACTGGCAGCTCACCAGCGACCGCCACGTTGCCTTCACCAGCACCGCCGTAAGGAGCAGCACCAGGGTAGGCCAGACCATCATAAGCTAAAGGAGAAGCCAAACCGAAGGGAGAAGCAATACCAGGAGCAATAAGTTCACGAGCAGCAAGGCCGGGAGCAATAAGGCCGTTGGCGGCCAGGCCGGGAGCAGCCCAGCCGAGAGGACTAGCCAGACCACGAGCAGCTAAACCAGGAGCGGCCAGACCGAAGGGAGCCTCCACAACAGCAGCGGGGCTGGTGCACTGACTGAACACATGCTGGAATAAAGTAATTTAGAATAAAAATAAAGAGTCGAGAGAATATATAAAATACTTATTCATAAATTGCTCAAATGAAGTGAGTTTCTCACCTGGACCAAGCAAGCTTGGATGCAGAGGAACACAAAAGCGAAGGTAGACATGTTTGTTCAACGAAGAGCTGAAGACTGAATGATGAACTGGATCGGTCCTAGCGCTTATATACTTAACATATTGTACTATCCTCCATCCGCAGTTCATATTTCGTCATTTTACACATAATTACTCAATAGTATTTATTAATTGTATATTTCTTTGTTAGTCAACTGTAGGTTTATCGAATTTCGTAAGTATTTTAAATAATTCCCTATATTAATTTTCAAAGTATTAGATAACAAAATTAGGTATAAAACCAGTAACATTGTAGTTAGAACATCATTCTCGTGTCAGCACTAGAACAGCAGTATCATGTCTGTGAAAGCTATCCTCGTCCTCTGCGCCCAGGCGCTCCTCGTCAAGGTGAGACCTCATCAAACTTATATTCGGTTTTAGTCGACATTTTAATTAAGTACAAACTATATTCATTCATCGAATAAATGATTCATCGTAAAATCAACGAATAAGTTATGTTTTGCTAAGTTATCATTTATTTTTCCAGTCTGCTCTAAGCCAGTGCACCAGCCGAGCTGCGGTGGCTGAAATCTTTTCACTAGCTGCTCCTTACGGCCTGGCTGCTCCCGTTTTAGGCACTCCTTGTGGACTGGCCGCTTCTGAGCTTGTGGCTCCTTGGGCTGGCTTTGGAGCTGCTGGTTTAGCTGGTGCTTATGGTTTGGCTGGTAGAGGCCTGGGTTACGACGCCATCATCGGTGCCCCCGCAATGGAGTTCAGCCCTACTAGTGGTGGTGGTCTGCCTGTCACCAGTGGCTCTGCCATCGCTCCTGTAGGTATTTCTGTAGCGTCTGACAATGTTTACGAGGGTGCTCTGGAAGTGATTGGAGAGCTGCCGTTCGTGGGTACTGTCGCTATGGAAGGCGTGGTGCCCTCTGCTGGTGCTGGTGCCGTCAACCATGCCTGTGGTAATGGCAGGACCGCCATGGCCAGTGGCTCTGCCGCCTATGCCCCGGCTGCCGCACTGGCGCCTCTTGGTGCTTACGGTCCCGCTGGTGCTTTTGCTCCTGCTGCTCTTGCTGCTCCTGGTCTCGGTCTCCGAGGTGATCTTATCGGTAGAGGTTGTGGTTGCGGATGGGCCATCTAAGTGCAACCATTTAAGAAGTGAATCAGCGTCAATAAGAATCTACACTTTGAAGCTAATAAAATTATGATTGTGCATAAATGCCTTTGTTTTAATTTGATTGGAAGATGTTTGATAAAATTCATAAGTTGATTCTCACTTTTGTATTACTATGTCTTTACCATTCACGGTACCAGAGGGTCGCTGTCATTTGGGAGGCGTTCGAGTGGCCGAAGCCAACTGCGCTGAGGCCCTTTAGACAACTTTAATCTAAATGTAATGGACATACAAACCGGCGACTATCCCTGTATGCACTATGGGAATGCACCCAAGGACTGTCCCCGGTTAGTGTAGAAGTATTATAGATAATGGAATAAAAAGGTTGGGCTATGGATGAGTTGCTGTGGACCGGTAAATTGGAACTATGGATGACTATGACACCTGCCGAAACAATGTGTATGACTATAATTATTGCAGTTATGTTTTGGTACCTACGCGAAAAGCTTACATACATTATTTATAGTAATCGTATTTTAAATCTCTGATGACTTCAATGGTTACTCGCCACAGTAATTAAAAATAGACACTTAAATATAGACACCATTAGGCCATCACCTATAAATAACTTTTTTATATTCTATTTTTAAAAAAACCAACTCCAACCCGTTTTTTTAAATCGGTCGGTTAATAACCTTTTTCTAAGTGTAAGAAACACTTTTTTGATAACCGCATCGGTACAGCCAATCGTGAGACATTCGCGCACAAACATACATATAGAAAAAACCTTCTTCTTTTTTTGAAGTCTGTTAGAAACCATAGTATAAAACTGTATTGTAACTGTACACATCACTACATAGTATAAAATAAAGTCGCTTTCTCTGTCCCTATGTCCCTTTGTATGCTTAAATCTTTGAAACTACGCAACGAATTTTGATGCGGTTTTTTTAATAGATAGAATGATTCTTAAGGAAGGTTTATATGTATCAGCAACAGCCTATAAATGCCCACTGCTGAGCAAAGCCTCTTCTCGCACGGACAAGGTTTGAGCATTAATCACGCTTGCTCAATGCGGGTTGGCGATTTCAAACTTATAATTAGAAATTATAAGTCCAGGTTTCCTCACGATGTTTTTCCTTCACCGTTTATCAGTGGTGTCTAAATAATCTTAGGAAGTACATATAACTCGGAAAAAGTCACATTGGTACTTGCCGTTGGTAGGTTTCGAGCCCGCACCCTCATGCATGAGAAGCGGGCGTCTTAAACCTCCGGGCCACCACGATACTTTTGTATGTATGTATGTATAATAAATGCATAATATAGTAGAAAAACACTGATAAATTTAGAGGTTTCTAATGTGATGTCAATCAGCACGTTTTTATTGCGTTTATATTGCAAACACTGGCTGTATCCTACGAGATAGACCAAAATAATGTACTACAGTATTGACCACCTTAAAAAGTTCAACCAAAAAGTCCGCGATGGTATATGTCTAGCTAGTAGGGATAACCCACCATAACCATTTTTTATCCTTTCCTATCAATGATTATTTACGAAGTGATTTTAAACAATACAGCATTAATCCTTATTCAATTAAGTATTTTAAATAAATTGTTCGATTAATATGCTTTTTACAGCATGTAATTTAAGTAATTATTTCCGAAGATATTACTAAGATTTAGTCGCCTATACACCCTGGAACTGATTGTGGTAAATGGATCGAGTCCTGAATCCGTGCACAATCTATTAAAATCTCTACTCACTCGCACAATATACGAGTTCTGTCTATAATTTGGGGAAGAAGTTGGGACAGCAATTGATGGGTTAAATCGAACCGATTTTTTCGGAACATTAAATAACAGCTTATGCAAAAGGTCAGCAATCGATCTCGTTATTCAGAATCTTGACAAAATAAGTGAGTAAGTGAGCAATCGGTGATTTAAAAGTGGGTACAGATGAAATATTTTGCGAAAGTAGTTCTATATAGTTTTCTGATCGATACGGCATCGATTCGATCATCAGACGAAAAAAAAAACCGAATACATATTTTTTTAATACTCTTAATGCGGTCTATTTACTTGTCATAGCAGTCATATTTCACCCTATTATCAATTTACAGGCCAAGACCCATTTCAAGGTCACTAAACTCAGAGGCCCAAGCCTTTTGTTGTATATAAAGTTTATTTTTTTGTCAATTCTATATTAAAACTTTATTTTTAAATATTGTTTAAAGTCCGTTCGCATGGTAAATACAAATTAAGTTAAGCAGGGAAACCTATTATTAGCCTTACTAAACTGTAATATCTTTATTTTGTATTATATCATATGTATCGCTGTTGGTTTTCTAAATAAATAAATAAATTTTAATTTGGCCCAGGCAAATCTTTAATTAAACTAGTAAAAGTAAACAGGGAAAAAAAATATCCTTAAATAAGATTTAAAACATTGTATATTAAATTAACTCAATAATAATCTTAGATGGCATAAGCGAAGTTATTGGCACAGCCACAACCGCTTCGGTAGCCAATAAGGTCTGGGTTGCCAATTGGTGTGGGAGCAACAGCATTAGCCCATCCTGCAGGAAAACCATAGGAACCGTAGGGAGCAACACCAAGAGCTGCAGCTGGAGCGAAGCCAGCATTCTCACTGACCATGGCATTCACTCCATTACCACAGGCATGGTTGATGGCACCACCACCAACGGTAGGCAACGCTCCTTCCATAGCGACAGTACCCACGAACGGCAGCTCTCCAATCACTTGCAGGATACCTTCGTAAGCGTTGTCTGACGTCACAGAGATACCGACGGGAGCGATGGCGGAGCCACTGGTCACAGGCAGACCACCACCACTGGTAGGGCTGAACTCCATAGCGGGGGCACCGATGATAGCATCGTAACCCAGGCCTCTGCCAACCAAACCGTAAGGAGCGGCTAAACCAGCTGCTCCAAAGCCAGCCCAAGGAGCGACAAGCTCAGAAGTGGCCAGTCCACAAGGGCTGGCTAGGACGGGAGCAGCGTACCCACACGCTTGGCTGAACACCGACTGAAAAATTACAATATTTTAGAATTAAGACTATAGAAATATTTCTTGTAACAAAATGAGACATTAACAAAAATTTTCTCACCTTAACGAGGAGCGCCTGGGTGCAGAGGACGAGGATAGCCTTCACAGACATGATGCTACTGTTCTAGTGCTGACACGAGAATGATGTCCAGTGCTACTGTCGTGGGTTTTATATAATAAATATAGTGTTACAGATACTAGAGTAATTTACAAATTACTTCATTGTTTTTATGTAATACGATAAGCCTACTTTTGCGATAAGCCTATTAACCAACAAACAAACGCACAATTATTGAGACAGTTCAATGAAAATGATGCAATGTGAACTCCTCGCGGTAGATATGAACAATGTGTCAAGTATATAAGCTCGGGGACCGATCCATTCCATCATTCAGTCTTCAGCTCCTCGTTGAACAAACATGTCTACCTTCGCTTTTGTGTTCCTCTGCATCCAAGCTTGCTTGGTCCAGGTAAATGACCTACCAACTAATAATTTCTTATGGAGATACTTTTTTAATTTATTATGTCTAAACTAATTCATCAATTATTTTATTCCAGCATGTGTTCAGTCAGTGCACCAGCCCCGCAACTGTTGTTGACGCTCCTTTCGGTCTGGCCGCTCCTGGCTTAGCTCCTGCTCGTGGTCTGGCTGGTCCTCTTGGATGGTCTGCTGCTGGCCTGGCTGCTAATGGTCTTGTGGCTTCTGGACTTGCTGCTCCTGGCATTGCTGCTCCTTTCGGTCTGGCTTCTCCTTTAGCTTATGATGGTCTGGCTTACCCTGGTGCTGCTCCTTACGGCGGTGCTGGTGAAGGCAACGTGGCGGTCGCTGGTGAGCTGCCAGTCGCTGGTACTACCGCCGTCGCTGGTCAGGTCCCCATTATGGGCGCTGTGAGCTTCGGTGGACCTGTGGGTGCTCTTGGATCTGTGTCCATCACTGGACAATGTGCTTGCGGTTGCAATGCTCCTATTTACTACTGAGCGAATAAATTATTCATTAATTTAATAAATGTTTTTTCTGATTAACTTCGTCACTTTTTATTGCCATTATTTCGACAATTGATTGATTGACTAGTTTGATACAAAATTAATACACCATTTTAGCTATTAAGGTTATCAGCTTCAAAATAAAGTTGCGAGATTCCATTTCACACATACATTCATATATACTTTCATAAATAAATTGTAAAATTATTAGAAACGATTCAATTACTTATTCGGAACAAAGAATTAAACTACATTCAAGTTTCTCGTAAAAATAAGGTTTTATAAGCACCTCTGCTTACCCTTTTAAGAATTAAAAGACGTGATGTTTTGCCTTGTCTAATACGTTATGTAATAATTTATCATAATTATGTATGATATTAAAAAATTTGGACACCTAGCAATCGTAGCAAGATGTGCTACGGCGTAGCACGGCGTAGCTGCTACGAACTTGTAGTTATTTCGCAGAGCAAGTCATCATAGTGCACGTCGTAGACGTCGTTATCGCAAATACGACTACCGAGTGGAAGGTCATGGATCCCTTTCGTAAAATGGGAAATGTATATCGGTGAGTGGTGGTGGGAAATGTTACGCGAGAACCCTGTTCGTCACACATCGGTAGAGATGTGTGTAGGCAGCAATAAAACAATAAAATCTTCGTAATGAACTGATTGTTTCATTTTCGTATTTCTATTGATCAATGAGACTACTCCTAATCATTTTTATTGTTATAATATTCACTGTTATATTCTCAAACTCAATAACAAATTCGCTACACTGATTCTAATGTGGTAATTCTTTTAGGTGTGAGCCGGCTCGACCGGAGTGATACCACGGCCTCAGAGAAAACCGACGTGAAGCAACGCTTGCGTTGTGTTTCGTCGTGAGTGAGGTTACCGGAGGCCCTATTATCCCCTTCCCCAATCTCCCCAATTCCTGAATCCCAAACGATCCTCAAACTCCTAATCCCCAAAATGCCCGTAACGCACTTGTAACGCCTCTGGTGTTCCAGGTGTCCATGGGCGACGCCGATTGCTTACCACCAGGTGATCCGTCTGCTCGTTTACCGGCTTATGCCATAAAAAAAAAGATCATTAGTACGGGATTTCGATTTACTACAACACGAAGGTATAATAACAATAGATAGATTAGGAGTTTGAGGATCGTTCGGGATTCAGGGATTGGGGAGATTGGGGAAGGGGAGGGTAATTGGGCCTCCGGTAACCTCACTCACACGACGAAACACAACGCAAGTGTTGCCTCACGTCGGTTTTCTGTGAGGCCGTGGTATCACTCCGGTCGAGCCGGCCCATTCGTACCGAAGCATGGCTCTCCTAAACTTAAAAAAAACAAGTAGTTTCTGACCAGTATTTTGTTCCAAGTTGTATTTTTTTATGTATTTTGTTACTTAATGTTGACTATGGAATCCAGTGAATGGCAATAAGCTAGTGAGCGTTGTCACCCTAAAAATGTTAAGGATCCCGTAAGCTAAGATAAGTTAGCACTTAGCGATATGTTCGTTTTCACCAGCAACGTGTAAGTGACACCTAAAAGTACTGGACGGTAAAAGGTTAGTTTAGCTCCCTCACGCTAAGTAACCCTTAGTTAAGTGATAGTTTAGAGGCGGTTGATTAAAACGGCTACTATAAAGCATATTATTTTATTGTGCCGACCTCTTACAGGATTCAAAGACAATTATATTTTTTTAATAAATTAGATACTACGATGATCTCCTGTATCGTGAGTGCGTTTACAAACATACAAGTTCACATACACATGACACCCAGACCCCACATTTTGTAGATCATAAAAAAATGTTATGAGTCGTATGTAATAGGGGGTGAACCTATTGCCATATACATATACAAAACTATTGCTAAATATACATATATTTAGCAATATATAATATAATTCAATGTACCTAAGTAGGTAATGTACAATTTTAGTTGGACGTCAGTTTCCCTCATTATTTATAACTAAATAATTGTGTATGATTTCAATCTGTCATCTGTATCTTTACTTATGGAATAAAATAACATAACATAACATCACCATCACCTCGAAGGGGTAGGCAGAGGTGCACATTATGCCAATATACAATGTAACACCCACTTTTCACTATTTATGTTATAAGTTGACGATGACATAAATAATAGTTTAATGAATGCCGTTGACTGGTTAAATAATAACAACCTTAAAATTAATTTAAATAAAACTGTTATAATGCACTTCAGTCTAAGACCAAATACATCAAATAATACTGACATTAAATATGAAAATAATATTATTCAATCTGTGACTATAACAAAATTCTTAGGTTTAACAATAGACCAAAATCTAAACTGGAAGGCACATTTAGAGAAACTTGCAAAACAGCTAAGTAATAGAGCATATGTTTTACATCGATTGTCACAAACACTGAATACAGACACATTATTAACTGCGTACTACGGAATAGCCGAATCAATTCTCAGATACGGAATAATCTTTTGAGGTAACTCTGTAGAATGGGAAACGGTCTTTAAAGCACAAAAAAGATGCCTCAGATCGATGTTTAGACTGAAAGTTACTGATAGCTGCAAGCCGTATTTTGGACAATTCAGGATCCTTACTATGCCATCACTATACATTCTCAATATTGTAATGTTTGTGAAATGTAACTCTCATTGATTTCCGCGTTTAGATGATGTGACACCACGCAACAGACGTGACTATACAAAACTTTGTCTGCAACCTTGTAGGACTGCGCTTATGCGTAGAAATGTATTTTGTATGGCACCTATTGTATACAATAAATTGCCGAAATCTTGGAAAGAACTAAGTGTACAAGATATTAAACGAAGGCTTAGACTATTTTTATTGCAAAAGGTCTACTATAGTGTCACCGAGTTCATGAATGACACAATTATTTGAGTAAAATGTATTAACTATTATATGACTTATAATATGGCTCCTTGTGTTTCTCCGCATTATTGTCACTGTGGAGAAAGAGTCGATGGCTTGGGACACCATGGTCTTTCTTGTTGCAGAAGTGCAGGCCGCATAGCTCGCCATGCCAGCATCAACGACATCATTCGTCGTGCTCTTGCCTCAGCCGGTGTACCAGCCGTATTAGAACCTAATGGTTTGGTACGTGATGACGGCAAAAGACCAGATGGTATGTCGTTGCTGCCTTGGAAGATGGGTAGGCCTTTGGTGTGGGACGCGATGTGTGTAGACACCAAACTGCCAGTCTTCTGGGAACTTTCCCCTGTGATAGTGATGCGGACGAATACTTTGACGCCTAAATTAAGGTTATATTTTTTTTGTTTTCTTTTACTTTCTTTTTATTTAATAGTTTAGTTGTAGTTAATTTTAAGTTGTAAATATTTATGTAGTTATATAAATTATGATATTTAAATAAACACATTTATTTTATATGACTTTATATTGAATTTGTATGTATTTGAGGTATTTTAAAATTGTATTGAGACTAAACATTATGACTAATTGTGTTTTAAATTCTGTTATGTATATTATTATTGTATGCCTCAACGGCGGGACATAGCTGTACTCTTTTTATTGTTTAAGACCTGTATTTCTGATGCATACCTATAGTCCACAATAAAGACGATTTGATTTGATTTGATTTGATTTGAAGTTTCATGTAATAGGAGTTGAGTCTATTGCCATATACCGGGTACAATTCCAGACGCCGTGTTACTACTGAGACTTTTTTTAAAACCCAGTAATACTTTGCCCGACCCGGGAATCGAACCCGAGACCCCTTGCCCGGCAGTCGCACTTGGTAGCGAGGAATAAAATAAAAAAGTTATTCAAAACCACATTGATTAAGTCAACATTACTTTATTATCTTATTACAAAATGTCTATTTAATAGACGTAAGGAGATCCACATCCACAAGCGCATTGTCCATTAATAGATACTGCACCACCAGCTGGGATAGCACCACCGAAGCTCACAGCGCCCATGATGGGGACCTGACCACCGATGGCGGTGGTACCAGCGACTGGCACCTCACCAGCGACCGCCACGTTGCCTTCACCAGCACCGCCGTAAGGAGCAACACCTGCTGCTCCATAAGCTCCAGGGTAGGCATTAGCAAAGCTAACCGCACCAGGGTAAGCACCAGGGTAAGCACCGGGGTAAGCGAACTCAGTAACTCCAGCACTGAAGCCGCAAGGAGCGGCTACTGGAACTTGAGTATAGCCTGGATATCCACCAAGACATTGGCTGAAGACGGTCTGTGAAATATAAAAATGAATTATTTAATACAGTTTGTCTTGCTTCCATTTTTTTATTCCAGGTGTTGATTCCGTAGTTCCATAAAATTTTGACGTTGTATTGTCTTGTCGATCGTTCTCACATATATCTACATTAGGTAAAGGATCAGTTAATGTAACAATGAGACTGTAAAAAACATTAAAAAAAAATAATAACGATGGAATTTCTTGCTCGTTCTTCTCTACTTTACTAGCTTTACTAACAGATAGACGGACGGACAATTAATTTTTTACGTTTCAAAAGTGCCTAAATAAAGTATTCATTGAAATAATTGCTTTGACTTTTTTTTAAATCATTGAATGACTGCTCCCGCCTCGCTGAGGCGGGAGGGAGTGTCAGACTCTTACTAACTAAAAATCACCCCGTTCCTTTTCCTGCACGTCAAGCCGGTAACCCATTAGGTTCTCCGCGACACCTTGACTTTGACTTAGGTTGTTGATATTAATATTTACATTTGATTCATCACCATGATCAACAGTTCCTGAGAGTTTGCTGCTAGACTAATGTCCCTATATAGACGGTTGACTCCTTTCATGTAGAAGAGACCTATAAGGGTAATAAAGAGGTTTGTCATAATCTCTACGCTCAGAGATTGCGCTTTAAAAGGTTCAGGTTTATCACAGTGCGGTGCGTCCCGGTTTCTGTCAAATTAATAGTCCACACAAACTAACATAACGTAACATCACGCCTTTTAACCTCAAACGAGTAGGCAGAGATGCACATTATGCCACTGTACAATGTAACACTTTTTACTATTTATGTTATGAGTCCATGTAATAGGGGGTGAGCCCACCGGGTTCAATTCCAAAATCCGTGCTACAATTGAGATTTTTTTTTAAACCCAGTAGTACTTTGCCCGTACCGGGAATCGAACCGAAGACCCTTTGCCCGGCAGTCGCACTTGCAACTCGGCCAACGAGGCAGTCAACACAAAATCAACATTTAAATTGTACTTCATTTGAACGAGTAGCTCACCTGGACCAAGCAAGCTTGGATGCAGAGGAACACAAAAGCGAAGGTAGACATGTTTGATATTCAACAATGAAAACTGAATGATTACGAAGCCAAAGTCAACGTTTATAAAGTCTAGTTATTACAAAATGTAACATAATAATGATATAATATTATCTATTCACACTTATTTACTAATATTATGTGTCTATCAATGAGGAAAATAATGTGTGTCTTTATCGTTGTCCGTGCAAAGCGGAGCGACGGATTGACCTTGTAAAATTTTAAGTAAATAGTAAAAAGGATAGAAAGTGACATGGGCTACTTTTTGTCTCTTTCTAACCCCACACTTCCCTAGAATATAGGGAACTTTGTATGGAAGTATTATGTAGACTGCTAAAAATTGATATTGTTTTTTTACTCATAACAAACGTTGCCCCACACTAGGATATTTACCTGTATCGTGGGTGCGTTTACAAACATACAAGTTCACATACACATGACACCCAGACTCGGAACAACAATCTGTAGAACTCCCGACACGATATGCGGACTATTTGTGAGTCGTGCATCATTTTTTTTTATAAATCTGCGCCCAACTGCTTAGAAAATTACGTGCAAAGCCGCGGGTGGCAAGCTAGTTTATTAACAAAGACAATATCTGACTAATATAATAACGAACGTGACATATAATCGTCTGATTAGTCGACAATTACTACTTTTACGTATGTATTACATTCAAATCATGCAATGACTTATGTAATTTCTTGATAACGATGTAAATATAAGCTATCGTCTGTGTGGTAGCGATCATTCAAGTGTGTACACTCGAATAGGAAATCGATTCTACTTCATCAACATGGCCGCTAAAGCTCTCGTCATCTTCTGCGCTCAAGCGTTGCTTGTCCAGGTACTTGTGACTTCATTTGTTTTTTTATTATAGTAGCATTAATTATACACTTTTAAATAAAGAAAAAAATAAAAAGTGTTCATTAAGGCTTGATTTTTTCAACGTCAGATAAATTATACTGAATAATAACTTTGGACATTTGACAGGGTATGAAAATTAAAAACCTAATTAGTCAGTCAGTTAGGTAATGAAAAAATATTAGACACGTATTTTTTTATTTTGTTGTATAATGAAATGATACTTAGATAAAACAAATCGGAGTTTAGGAGTGGGGGCTAAAACGTCATTTCTACATATAAAATGTACATAGAAATGACGTCATTTCAAATCAATGTATCGTCGAAAATATTCATAACATAACATCACGCCTTTTATCCCCGAAGGGGTAGGCAGAGGCACCTCTGTAATGTGCACATTACGGCACTTAATACCACTGTACAATGTAGCACCCACTTTTCACTATTTATGTTATAAGTCACAAGAAGTCCCTTCTTGTGACTTATAACATAAAGTATAATGCCTAGTATATGGCAATAGGCTCACCCCCTGGGGAGCCTATTGCCATATACTGAGCACAATTCCAGACTCCGTGCTAGTACTAAAAATTTTTTTATAACCCATTTAATACTTTTCCCGACTCGGGAATCGAACTTGAGACCTCGTGCCCGACAGTCCCAACTTCACAAAACGGTTATAATATAATACTTTGTACTTTGTAATAATCACTATAGGAATCTAATAACTACTTTTTGATTACAGGTCGCCTACTCCCAATCCTGTCTTGGGCTGGGCGGTCCTTATGGAATGGGTCTGTCTCCAGCCTTACCCAACGCAGGCTTACTGAACAATGGCTTAATTTCTCCAGCCTTAGCTGCTAGAGGACTTGTAGCAGATGGAATGTACTCCCCAGCCATGGAGTTCACTGCAACTAGTGGTGGTTCTCTGCCAGTAACTAGCTCATCAGCGATTGCCCCAACTGGAATTTCCATAGTGTCTGAGAATGTGTTTGAAGGTGCTTTGTCTGTCACTGGTGAGCTACCGTTCGTTGGAACCACGGGAATGGAAGGAGCTATGCCGTCAGCTGGAGCCGGTGCCATAAATCATGCTTGTGGTAATGGTGTGACGGCTATGGCCAGTGACTCCATTGCCTATGGCGCTGGTGCTGCCATTCCGCCCATTGCTGCCACCTTCCCTGCTGGTCCCTTAACTGCTCCAGTAGCTGCCTTCAGCCCTAGTCCCCTAACTGGAAGGTTTGGTCTAAATGCATGTGCTGGTAATGTCGTGTATTAAGTTTCGTCATCAGTGATTATTTTTATTTTCTTGTTGAGTTAAAATTTAATAAAATTGTTTTCGAAAATTATGCTCTTTGTTTTGTTTTTGTTGGTTGATGGTGTTAAAGTGGTATTTTATAATTTACATAAAACATAAAAAAATATACATAACATAACATCACGCCTATTATCTCCGAAGGGGTAGGCAGAGGTGCACACAGAAATAACCCCCACTTTCCACTATTTATGCTATGAGTCCCACGTAATAGGGGGTGAGCCTATTGCCATATACCGGGCACAATTCCAGACTCCGTGCTTCTACTGAGATTGTTTAAAAACCCAGTAATACTTTGCCCAACCCGGGAATCGTACCCGGGACCCCTTGCCCGGCAGTCGCACTTGCGACCACTCGGCCAACGCCACACACAACACACACAACGGCCAGTGGCATAATGTGCAAAAGGCGTGATGTTATGTTATATGTCGGAAACGCCGAAGGAAACAGTAGTAAAGAGAACTATTCAGTTTGTCCATATTAACGTATTGTATTCACAATGATAACAGTCAGTAAAGTAATGTAAGCTTATTACAAAAGATGGTAATATTACACTTGTTTGACATTTAGAATTATCTTAAGAGATGAGCGTGATCGCGTAACGACGTCCCACAAAGGAATGTCCTGCCTGCCCCTTCCCTGTATCGGGGGAAGGGGCAACTAAAAAAACCGCTTTCTCTTTGCAAGCATCGCGTCCCTTAACTATTTTTGTCTTACCAATGCTAACACGACACGTGTCACATTCCAAACATACGAATTTGCGACTACTAATAAGTAACAAAACATAGCATTGAGCATACTGATGATCACGTCACCTGTACAATTGAGTGAGAACTTAAAATAAACAAAGAATCTTTCGTTATGACTTATAATTAACTCGTCGAGTACCGTCATATAGACACAATTATAGAACAATAGGTTGCGGTCACCGGTGACCGCTTGGTGTGTGACCGCTTGGTGTTTGACAGTTTAAGGAGCTGGGCAGCAATTGTCGTAGACATGGTGACGAACGGTTCTCCGACTTTATGATATATATGTAGAAGACAATTCACCCATTGGGGGTACTTCGTCATCGGATTCTTCGTAAACGCGGTAATTTCATTACGGGCTGACAGAACAACCGCTCACCCTCGTGTCCAACTCAAAAGTGACGCCTTTCAAATGCCAACATGCCACGCCCCGTACCGACCATCACCCAAGCACACTGCTTGACGTTTCCGACAAATGATAACAGATGGCGTTGTTCTAAAATAACGATACTCGATAGTTGTGCATCTTTGTTGATTCTGCGACATATATTTAATTTTGTAGTTGACGGTTTTCTCGTAAAATGCAAAGATGCAAAAAATAAATCGTAATGGGCACATCAAAATCTACAAAATTGCCGATTTTCAAAACTTCCGGAAAACTTTCCATGTAGCCTTCATATTTCCCTCCTTAATTATCAGACAGTAAACTTAGTTTTGTCTTAGCCACAGAACATAATTATAAAGAAGCTTAGAAGGGCCTTATGGGCGGTACACGCGTACCGCGATTTTGAGCTAACTCTCCGAATCAATCTTAATGTCAAAAACCGACCGTCAAACGCGATGTTATTGTGACAGCGTACGAAACTCCGCAAATAATATTAATGGCGTCTTGGACTATTGTAATGTGTCGGGACAGAAGCCAGGTGTGCAATGTAGCACGAGAAGGAATTACTTTCCACCTGTAACACCAAAAACATTAATATACTTGTGATATTTGTAATTACAACATTAATATTATGACGTTTCTAGACAAAAACGACATTATCGCAAGCAGAAAAATAGTAATTACATTGCTTGCAATAGATGCGTACCATTTTGCACTACATAAACGATCACGCAATGTATTACGTTCACCACTAGAGTTCCGAGTACCAAATCCTCAAAACTTCAATTTCCTCGATTACTACCAATCAACAATTTACTTATAATTATATTCCATGTCAAATTATTGTAATGTTAATAATATAATTGGTTTTGAAAATCAGTTATATATTTTTCTATGAATAGTTATTTATACTAGCGTAAATACATGTACTTGTTGTGTCGATCGTATCTGTCCTATCGGTCGTACTTGTAGTGTCGGTCGTACTTGTCGTGTCGGTCGTATCTATCGTGTCAGTCGTACTTGTCGTATCTGTCGTGTCGGTCGTATCTGTCGATTCGGTCGTATCTGTCGTGTCGGTCGTACTTGTCGTATCTGTCGTATCGGTCGTACTTGTCGTATCTGTCGTGTCGGTCTACTTGTCGTATCAGTCGTACTTGTCGTATCTGTCGTGTCGGTCGTACTTGTCGAATCTGTCGTGTTGGTCGTATTTGTCGTGTCGGTCGTACTTGTCGTATCTGTCGTGTCGGTCGTATCTGTCGTGTCAGTCGTACTTGTCGTATCTGTCGTGTCGGTCGTACTTGTCGTATTTGTCATGTCGGTCGTATCTGTCGTGTCGGTCGTATCTGTCGTGTCAGTCGTACTTGTCGTATCTGTCGTGTCGGTCGTACTTGTCGTGTCGGTCGTACTTGTCGTATCGGTCGTACTTGTCGTATCTGTCGTACTTGTCGTATCTGTCGTGTCAGTCGTACTTGTCGTATCTGTCGTGTCGGTCGTACTTGTCGTATTTGTCATGTCGGTCGTATCTGTCGTGTCAGTCGTATCTGTCGTGTCAGTCGTACTTGTCGTATCTGTCGTGTCGGTCGTACTTGTCGTGTCGGTCGTACTTGTCGTATCGGTCGTACTTGTCGTATCTGTCGTGTCGGTCGTACTTGTCGTATCTGTCGTGTCGGTCGTACTTGTCGTATCTGTCGTATCGGTCGTACTTGTCGTGTCAGTCGTACTTGTCGTATCTGTCGTGTCGGTCGTATCTGTCGTGTCAGTCGTACTTGTCACATCTGTCGTGTCGGTCGTACTTGTCGTATTTGTCGTGTCGGTCGTATCTGTCATGTCGGTCGTATCTGTCGTGTCAGTCGTACTTGTCGTATCTGTCGTGTCGGTCGTACTTGTCGTATTTGTCATGTCGGTCGTATCTGTCGTGTCAGTCGTATCTGTCGTGTCAGTCGTACTTGTCGTATCCTAGATCAACTAGAGGTAAATACATTGCTAGACGGTCAAAAGAAACAAAATAAAATTTGTATCATAAGTACCAACAAAACTAATAAAATATTATCAATTGCAAAAACAACGTTTAGAAATTATAATATATGTCACTACTTACAACCAAACTGTGGAACCCAACAACTACTCAAAGGAATAAACAGTAAGCTAAAAGACTATACTAAGGATGACTTTTGTATAATATTAATTGGTGAGGAAGACTTTAATGTAACAAATGACTACTTTAACTTAATCTATAACATACGAAATACTTTGAAACAAATTGAAAATACAAATCTTATCCTATGCCTACCTACTTTTAAATTGAATAATAGTTCAAATCTGTTCAACTGGCGAGTACAAAACTTTGCCGATTTACTGTACCTGGATATAATGACTAACCTACATGCATACCTACTGGACTCAAACCTATATCTTAAGTATGACAATAGAATGTTTAATTATTGGACAGGACGACTAAATAATAATGGAATGCGCACTATATTCGACGATATAAAACGACAAATGGAAGATATAATCGCTGTAAACTCGATGACAACTACCATCCCCGAACTCGAACAAGAAGGTCATTCAAAGACTTCGGTATTTGATGAGCTGGGTGACTCACAGTTTTTTCTCCAACATCAAAGTGTGTCGTAAACAGACAAAAATATCAAGGAACAAAATCGCTCCATTGAATAAGTTTACATTAATTTTCCAAAATATTCAAAGCATCGGTAACAAAGTAGATTCATTAGAACAATTACTTTTCGATTCTAAAATTGATTTAATTTCCTTATCCGAGCTGTGGAAAAGTGAAAACTATTGCCAATCAATATTACCTCAGGGATATAAAATAGCCTCGATTTTTTGTCGTACAACCCGCGAAGGCGGAGGAACCTGTATTATTGTAAAAGACTCAGTAGACTTTATAGAACGCGTAGATATTGTAAATCATTCAAAGGAATATATTATAGAATTTAGTGCTATTGACGTACCTAAACTAAATTGTACTGTTATAGGACTTTATAGGGCAGATCGTCATATTGATTTATTTTATCAACAGTTGGGTAAAGTTTTACATAAACTAACTACTAAAAAGTCACACAAACAGTTAATCATAGGAGGTGATTTTAACATAAATGTAGGTCATAAAAATAAACAGACCCATGAGTTCATAAATTTTATGAAAGCATATAACTTGGAACAAATTATTCGCGAACCAACACGGGT
This sequence comes from Spodoptera picta, assembly GCA_038387885.1. Classification (NCBI taxonomy): domain Eukaryota; kingdom Metazoa; phylum Arthropoda; class Insecta; order Lepidoptera; family Noctuidae; genus Spodoptera; species Spodoptera picta. The sequence goes on from JAZHFQ010000445.1 coordinate 461,469, forward strand.
GACTAAAACATCATCGACTTGCATCGATTTACTTTTTACTAACTACCCACCGCTCATAAATACAGCTACTGTAAAAGACTATGGGCTATCGGATCATAAGGCAATAAATGTTAAATTAAACTGCGAATATTCGCCAAACAATAATGAAATTTGGCACATCGAGAAAAGATTATTCACAAAAAGTAACGTCAAGTAGCTTCAAAAAATCATTACAATCGGAAAATTGGGAAATAGTCTTAAGTAACAACAAAAACATACATATAAATTATGAATCATTCATCACAATAATAAAAAATAATCTAAATAAATATATACCGCTGCAAAGAATAAGAATAAAATCAAAACCAAATAAAAGTTGGCTTACAAAAGGGCTTAAAAAATCATGCTTACATAAAAGAGTGTTACGAACGATTCTCAATGAAACCAAAAGTCGTGTTATAAAAGACCATTATAAATTATATAACAAAATATTAAAATTGACTATTAAAAAATCAAAAAAAATTACGTATATTAAACAAATGCAAAAATCAGACAATAAGGTAAAGACTATGTGGAAAATTATTAACACAAAAACAGGCAAAACAACAATAAATAGACTAGAAAATATAATACTCAAAATAGACAATGATGAAGTAAAACATCCACTAATTGTTGCCAACCACTTTAATGAATTCTTTGCAACGGTTTTTTTTTTTTTTTTTTTTAAGGGGGGAAAATCATCGAATGACTTCTCCCGCCTGGGTGAGGCGGGAGGGAGTGTCAGACTCTTACTGACTAAAAACCACCCCGTTCCTTCTCCTGCACGTCGAGCCGGAGCCCCGGTTACCCGTTAGGTTCTCCGCGACTCCGAATCGGCATCGGCCGTATTGGGCCCCATCTGTGGTGGTCTGATGGCTCTTTGAGGCGCGCGCGGAACGCGACGCGCCGTACGCTCGGGTCTGTTTCTGGTCGGACGGGGAGCCACCCATGCTCGCCGTCCGCAGGCCCGCGCTTACGGTGGCCGGAGATCGTCCCGCGATCCCCGACGCCCGGTGTGTCCTTCGCGATGGCTGGGTTGCGAGGAGGCAGCGCTTCGCTGCCTCACGCGTCCCGCCTCCTCCTTAGCTAGCATGACTGCTTCGCAAAAGGAGGAGACGGCATCCCAATCCCCCTCGCTCCGCATCATGGCCTGTACTAGGCCCGGACGCGAGAGGTCGCCATCGCCGATCACTTCCCTGAGGACACGGCGGTGCTCAGCCCACGCAGGGCATTCTCCCACCGTGTGTTCCACCGTGTCCTCAGGGCGGTCCTCGCAGTGATGACACCCGGGCGTTTCCTCCCGCCCCATCAGACACAGGTACCTCCCGAAACTCCCATGTCCGGTGAGGACCTGCGTCAGGCGGTAGGTGAGGACGCCGTAGCGTCTCTCAAGCCACTCCTCAAAGAGGGGACTTACCGCTGCGATGGCAGCGAGCCCTCTTTGCAACGGTAGGACAAAACCAAACACCTCATTCGAATAAAAGCATTGGTAAGCCCGTAATCAACCCTCCTACTTGTTCAATGTATTTGCGCCCGGTAGACCAAAGGGATATAGTTAATATAATAAAATCCACCAAGAATAAACATAGCTGTGGTATCGATGACATTCCACCTTTTTTATTAAAACAATGTGCTATGGAACTATCCGTTCCCCTGATGAAGATGGTTAATCAAAGCTTTCAAGATGGACAGTTTCCAGACTCTCTTAAAGTGGCTTTAGTAAAACCAGTACATAAAAAAGGTGATAAACATATTGCAAGCAACTATAGACCCATAGCACTGCTACCTACATTTTCTAAGGTATTTGAAAAGGCAATGTGTAATCAGCTTTGTAAATTCTTGGAAAAATACAATATTCTTGACGATGCACAGAACGGATTTAGGAAGTGTAGATCAACAACACTAGCAGTTTATAAATACATTCAACAAGCACTGCAATACATAAACGACAAACAACATGTTATTGGGCTACTACTCGATATGACGAAGCATATGACAAGGTACTTTATGACATCTTACTCACTAAACTATATGGTTGCGGCGTACGAGGACCTGCATATTCCTGGTTTAAATCATATTTACACAATAGGAAGCAAATAGTACAAATTGAATATGCTAACCACGGAAAAAACGTCATTAATGCCATTAGATCACGTGAAAAGCAAATTACTTGCTCAATCCCACAAGAAAGTGTGCTAGGATGCGCGTTGTTCTTAATTTATATAAATGACCTTCCCAAAACACTAGAGGTAGACAAAAACGAAGCATTACCAATATTATTTGCAGACGATATTTCCATATTAATGAAGTGTGAAAATTTAAAATACCCTAATTTGCAAATACAGCAGACACTCGAAACGGTGAATAATTGGCTCCAAATCCATAATTTAGAAATAAATAGTTGCAAAACTAAATTGATGCAATTTAGATCATACAAAAGACCTCCCTTAAATCTAGACATAGCATTCAATAACATGAAAATAGAAGAAGTTAATACATTTAGCCTACTCGGCATTAATATTGACACTCACATAAATTGGAAGTCACACATAGAACACATAAAAACCAAATTATCTAAATTCACTTACGCTCTTTTTCAAATAAAACAAAGCACTGACACACATACAGCTATGGCTGCTTACTACGCTTATGCATACTCGTGGCTGCGCTTTTTTTTTTTTTTTTTTTTTTTTTTTTTTTTTTTTTAAGGGGGGAAAATCATCGAATGACTTCTCCCGCCTGGGTGAGGCGGGAGGGAGTGTCAGACTCTTACTGACTAAAAACCACCCCGTTCCTTCTCCTGCACGTCGAGCCGGAGCCCCGGTTACCCGTTAGGTTCTCCGCGACTCCGAATCGGCATCGGCCGTATTGGGCCCCATCTGTGGTGGTCTGATGGCTCTTTGAGGCGCGCGCGGAACGCGACGCGCCGTACGCTCGGGTCTGTTTCTGGTCGGACGGGGAGCCACCCATGCTCGCCGTCCGCAGGCCCGCGCTTACGGTGGCCGGAGATCGTCTCGCGATCCCCGACGCCCGGTGTGTCCTTCGCGATGGCTGGGTTGCGAGGAGGCAGCGCTTCGCTGCCTCACGCGTCCCGCCTCCTCCTTAGCTAGCATCACTGCTTCGCAAAAGGAGGAGACGGCATCCCAGTCCCCCTCGCTCCGCATCATGGCCTGCACTAGGCCCGGACGCGAGAGGTCGCCATCGCCGATCACTTCCCTGAGGACACGGCGGTGCTCAGCCCACGAAGGGCATTCTCCCACCGTGTGTTCCACCGTGTCTTCAGGGCGGTCCTCGCAGTGATGACACCCGGGCGTTTCCTCCCGCCCCATCAGACACAGGTACCTCCCGAAACTTCCATGTCCGGTGAGGACCTGCGTCAGGCGGTAGGTGAGGACGCCGTAGCGTCTCTCAAGCCACTCCTCAAAGAGGGGACTTACCGCTGCGATGGCAGCGAGCCCAGCCCTCGGTTGCGACAGTCGTTGCTGCCATTCCGCCATGAGATCGCGCCGGAGCTCATCCCGCCACGCACCTATTTGGCGCGGCAGCGGGGTTTCGCCCCGGCGACGTGCCTCCGCGCGCATGCCGTACACGCGCGCGAGCACCTTCGCCTCCAGATCCCACGGCGGTAATCCGGCAAGGAGGTTCGCCGACTCCCCAGAGATCGTGCGGTATCCGCGGATCATTCGGATCGCCATGACCCTCTGTGCCATGAGCAGCGTCCGAGCGGGACGCCGCAACAGGTTTGGCGCCCAAACAGGGGCGCCGTAGAGGGCCATGGACCGCACGACCCCGGCGTATAACCTCCGGCAGGAGGCGTTTGGCCCCCCGAGGTTGGGGAGGATGCGTTTAAACGCAGCCCCCGTCCTCTCCAACTTTGGGGCCAAACGTCGGAAGTGTTCTATGAAGTTCCACCGACTGTCGAGGACGAGTCCTAGGTACTTCATCGTCGTCTCGAACTCGTGGCTGCGCTACGGTGCCATGTTATGGGGAAATAGTGTAAGCGTACAGGAAATATTTGTAATGCAAAAGAAGTGTATAAGAATTCTAGCCCAAATAGATAGTACACAAAGCTGCAAACCATACTTCAAACAATACGAAATCTTAACCGTCCCGTCAATATACATACTTGACTTATGTATTTTTGTTTTTAAAAATATCGACAAATTCACACGAGTAGAAGATACACACAGCGTCAACACGCGCCATAAAAAAAGATTATGTGCGCCACCATCAAAAATAAAAATGTTAACTAATAGTCCATACTATATGGCTATAAAAATATATAATAAATTGTCAGATGGATTAAAATCTGAAAAATCAATATTAGTATTTCAAAAACGACTAAAGATATACCTAATAAAAGAATGCTTCTACTCAGTGACGGAATATTTAGAGTCCAAAATAAAATAATTTTAATTCATGTGGGAACCGTCGATCTGCCCTATACAAACGAAATGTATATACCTACTCGACATAACATAACATTGAAATACCTTGACATTGTATAATTTTATTATTGACATCCTAAACTCGACAGCAATTATACCTATTGAATTGATTATTACTATGATGTGACATATACCTGACAATTATTTTTTTTTTCTTTTCTTTATGATTTGTAATATCTACCTACAATATTAATAACAATGAATGTGTACCTACATAACTAAAAATGTTGCAATGTCTGTAAGAGGCCGCTAAGTATTAAGCACTGTAATAATTTTATAACCACCATCTGTACACTTAGTTGCAATAAACGCTTTGACTTTGACTTTGACTTTATCTGTCGTGTCGGTCGTACTTGTCGTGTCGGTCGTACTTGTCGTATCGGTCGTACTTGTCGTATCTGTCGTACTTGTCGTATCTGTCGTGTCGGTCGTACTTGTCGTATCTGTCGTGTCGGTCGTACTTGTCGTATCTGTCGTATCGGTCGTACTAGTCGTATCGGTCGTACTTGTCGTATCTGTCGTACTTGTCGTATCTGTCGTGTCGGTCGTACTTGTCGTATCTGTCGTGTCGGTCGTACTTGTCGTGTCGGTCGTACTTGTCGTATCGGTCGTACTTGTCGTATCTGTCGTGTCGGTCGTACTTGTCGTATCTGTCGTGTCGCTCGTACTTGTCGTGTCGGTCGTACTTGTCGTATCTGTCGTGTCGGTCGTACTTGTCGTGTCGGTCGTACTTGTCGTATCTGTCGCACTTGTCGTATCTGTCGTGTCGTGTCGACAAGTACGACCGACACGACAAGTACGACCGACACGACAGATACGACAAGTACGACCGACACGACAGATACGACAAGTACGACAGATACGACAAGTACGACCGATACGACAAGTACGACCGACACGACAAGTACGACCGACACGACAGATACGACAAGTACGACCGATACGACAAGTACGACCGACACGACAAGTACGACCGACACGACAGATACGACAAGTACGCCTGACACGACAGATACGACCGACACGACAGATACGACCGACACGACAGATACGACAAGTACGACCGACACGACAGATACGACAAGTACGACAGATACGACAAGTACGACCGATACGACAAGTACGACCGACACGACAAGTACGACCGACACGACAGATACGACAAGTACGCCTGACACGACAGATACGACCGACACGACAGATACGACAAGTACGACCGACACGACAGATACGACCGACACGACAGATACGACAAGTACGACCGACACACGACCGACACGACAGATACGACCGACACGACAGATACGACAAGTACGACCGACACGACAGATACGACAAGTACGACAGATACGACAAGTATGACCGACACGACAAGTACGACCGACATGACAGATACGACAAGTACGACTGACACGACAAGTACGACCGATACGACAAGTATGACCGACACGACAAGTACGACCGACACGACAGATACGACCGACACGACAGATACGACAAGTACGACCGACACGACAGATACGACCGACACGACAGATACGACAAGTACGACCGACACACGACCGACACGACAGATACGACCGACACGACAGATACGACAAGTACGACCGATACGACAAGTACGACCGACACGACAAGTACGACCGACACGACAGATACGACAAGTACGACTGACACGACAGATACGACCGACACGACAGATACGACCGACACGACAGATACGACAAGTACGACCGACACGACAGATACGACAAGTACGACAGATACGACAAGTACGACCGATACGACAAGTACGACCGACACGACAAGTACGACCGACACGACAGATACGACCGACTCGACACATACGGTAAGAAACATTGCTGTTGCTTATTCTGAAATACTGTCGAACTTAAACGATTTATTATAGTCGTATTTTTAAGTATTGGCTCGAAATTTTTTCTTACATTGAACCTTTATGACTTCTGTGACATACCCCCGAGAAATGACACGGCTTCAAAACTACACCTTGTTTATTAAGTGTCAGCTCAATTAGTAAAATTTTTGCGCGGTTTCCGAAAACTTTTGTCTCTTGCGTTTCGTGGACAACGAGACTCGTAATTAAAATGGACAGTCCCATTCAAAACGGGACGCCAGAACACCATGTTTATATAATACTAGCTTCTGCCCGCGACTTCGTACTCGCAATCCCGTTTCTTCTATTCCCGTAGGATTTCCAGGACTTTTTTCTGTCTAAAGAACCTTCTCTTGACTATAACAGAAACAAAGAAAAAAATTCAGCCAAATCGGTCTAGCCGTTCTCAAGCTATGGCGTAAAAACAGGAAACGGGTTTCATTTTTCTAATATATAAAATTCTCGTGTCACAGTTTTCATTGCCATACTCCTCCGAAACGGCTTGATTGATTTTGATGAAATTTTTTGTGCTTATCCGGTATCTATGAGAATCGGTCAACATCTATTTTTCATCCCCCTAAATGTTAGGGGTAGTCCACCCATACATTTTTTTTTAGGCAACATTTTTAATTTATATTTTTTCATGATACAATATGGCAAAACAAAGTTTGCCGGGTCAGCTAGTATATACCTCTATATAGAATTATAGATAGTTAGGCTGAGCTCTTGATTGGTGTAGTTAATGTGGCCGTATTGTATCGCTACGTCAGCAAACGTAGATGATTGCAAAATATTATGTATATGGCACAAGTAATAGCTATATTCAACCAACTGAAATATTAAATAGGATTCCGAACTTCTATTGGATTTTAGTTCTCAAAGACCACATAATTAAAACATAATAATATCAACAACACACAGGTTTATTAATTACGAAACTTTCTTCTAAAATAATGTAAATTAGTAGCCTAATAGCAAATAACAGGTTCACAACCGCACGAGCACTGTCCGGAGATAGACACGGCTCCAGCAGCCGGCACTGCACCGCCGAAGCTCACAGCGCCCATGATAGGGACCTGACCAGCGAGAGCAGTAGTACCGGAGACTGGCAGCTCACCCAGGACCGCCACGTTGCCTTCACCGGCGCCGCCGTAAGCAGCACCAGGAGCGATAGCACCTCCGTATGCAGCAGCAGGAGCAAGTGCGCCACCATAAGCAGATCCGATGGCACCAAGACCGAGAGCACCAAGACCGAGGGCACCACCACAAGGAGCAGCAGGAGTGAGCAGAGCAGGAGCAAGAGATAAAGCTGGGGCTCTACACCCGCAGCTAACACCGCCGAGGTACTGACCGAACACTACCTGGACCAAGCAAGCTTGGATGCAGACCAACAGAACAGCGAATCTAGACATGTTTGATGTTCGTCTGTGTTCAACGAGGAGCTGAAGACTGAATGATGTTCCTACTTGTAGACTACGATTATTTATAGTGCAAGAGTGTTACAAGAACGACGCAAGTTATTGTCTATGTTCTACTGAAACAAAGCCCTCTATAGCAACTATTTCAAGGTCACGTCACTTACACAAAGCACACTCGCATTTCTCCATTTCCTCACATTACTCGCACAACTATTGATAAACGTTTGCAAAGTTCATTTCAAAATTCACTAAAACTAGATAAGGAACTTGTTTCACTATAAATACTCGATCGGTTCTAGGGACAATCATTGTCAAGTTTGCTTCAATACAAAGTACAATGCCCGCCAAGCTGATCCTCGTCCTCTGCGCTCAGGCGCTCTTCGTCCAGGTGGCATTCAGTCAGTGCCTTGGTCGTGCAGTTATCCCTGCCCCTGCCTTACCCTGCCCTGCTGTTGTTGCACCGAGCTGTGCTGGTAACGGTGGGATTGCTAATGGATGGCTCGGAAACGGTCTGATTGGTACCGAATGGATCGGTAACGGTCTGGTTGGTAATGGATTGGAAATTGTCCCCACTAGTGGTGGTCGACTGGCTGTGAGCAGTACCTCTAGCATCGCTCCCAGCGGGCTCTCGCTAGCGTCTGAGAATGTGTTTGAGGGTGCCCTGTCCGTGGCTGGTGAGCTGCCGTTCGTGAGTGCTGTGGCACTAGAGGGCGCGCTGCCCAGTGCTGGTGCTGGCGCCGTCAGCTACAGCTGCGGTAACGGTGTCACTGCTATCGAGAGCATCGCTCCTTCTGCTGCTGCTGCTATTGCTCCTGCGGCAGCAGCTGCAGCTCCTGCTGCTGCTTATGGCGCTGCAGCACGCTATGGTCTCGCTGGCTATGGACTGGGCGCTGCTGGCGTCTCTCCTACCGCTCTCGGACTCGGCTACGCAGGATATGGATGCGGTTGTGTTGTTTAATGACATGTAACGATAGAACCTCTGCGTGGAAACAATTTATTAATAAACTGATATACAATATATTTGTTATTACATATTTATAATATGAAATGTAGTGTCTGTGATTCCATTGCTATATGTAGCAAAAACAGCCGAAACTTAAGCACCTCTTCGGATACAGTTTTAATTTTGATAAGGATGTATACAGTTAATGGTGATGATAATGAAACTCCTTCTACATTCTTTTGCATGCTTTAACAAAATAATACTACACTAACAATCTACCTCTATTTCTAAAATGCTGATCAAGACAAAGATCTAATAATCGGTTTTAAAAGGGTAGTTTCCTAAATTTTATTTTAATGTCCGTCTGGTACATTAATTTAAAACTTTAGACACGTATTTTTACTTTTCTTACAAAATTAAATACTTTCGATGATATATTAATTTGAAATATCGTGGGACGTCACAGCGTGCCACATTTTGTAGCACGTTATGACGAAACAACCTCCCACTTCTAAACTTAGCACCATTTTATTTGAGTATTGCAACCTAATACGAGAAAATATAAAAAAAATACGTGTCTTTATATTTTTTCATTATCTACCTAACGGACTTATTAGATTTTTAATTTTGATACCCTGGAAATTACCCAATTCTCATGTCAAAAGTTGTTTCCGATGATGTAAAAAGCATGTTTGTGTTCGGTTTTATTTAAGAACTGCAAGTGATTTAAGTGTTTCCTTGTACGAACCGCTAAAGAGTAGAATTCTGTGCCCTTCGGAAATCACACACATGCTTTCAAGGCCCGAGTGAATAATTGCTTTAAGGCAGTCGTGCGACATCGTAGGCCGCATCATCGCTTACCACCAGACGAGATAGTGGGCAAACGCCGAACCATAACATATAAAAAAATAAAATAATATAAGTAATAACATCGTACAATTTACTTGCTTTTTATGGCATAAGCCGGTAAACGAGCTGACGGACGGACGGACACCTGATGGTAAGCAATCAGCGTCGCCCATGGACACCTGGAACACCAGAGACATTACAAGTACGTTACTGGCCTTTAGGGGATTATGAGTTTGAGGATCGTTGGGGATTCAGGAATTGGAGAGATTGGGGAAGGGGAGGGTAATAGGGCCTCCGGTAACCTCACTCACACGACGAAACACAACGCAAGAGTTGCTTCACGTCGGTTTTCTGCTCGGCCGTGGTATCACTCCGGTCAAGCCGGCCCATTCGTGCCGAAGCATGGCTCTCCCACACTTCAAAGTGTGCTTAGCAATACAGTGAGAATTGCAACCGTAGGAATTAATTCGTAAACGCAATAGTAGTTATAATTCTGTCATTTTTGCGAATAGATAGTACCAGTAAAAAAGTATCATAATGTATGATAATGACATAAGGTCGACACTAAGTCACGTGGTTAACACGTTCAGACTGGCACCTCATGAGTAGGTACTTGGTATCCTACGGCGCAAATCTTCATATGACCACCGGTGGTACATCACCGCCCCATGAACCAAAAGTCTTGGTGGGGGTGCGCCACCTGTGGACACGGACAGGATTAGACAGGAGTTATGCTTTCTCTCTTTCCAATAAGCTAGTAATCGTAATGTAGTTTTGTTTCATAAATCAGTACCGCATGTGCCGCGCTGACGTAACAACGCCCGAGCAGTTTTATGAATTTTTCGCGCCATAACACGACATCGACGCGACGCGTAGGTAATTAGCTGCGCGTGATTGTTGCGAGTTTGTTTATGCCTATATTTATTGCATAAAATGATGCCAAATGAAGATAATGATCGACCTGTAAGGATGGGATCGTGTAACAATTCTGGTAATGAGCGAAATGATCCGGTGGGGGAAGCGTCCGATTTGCAGAGCGACGACGAGGTGTTCGTCGAGAACTCAGACGACTCCGTATTGGACCCGCCATGAATTACCGTCTCATGATACCCGACGTCACAGATTACAGATAACTTCCAATAGTTCAAGTGAAGAAGAGATTTTCAATGTTCACTCTAATACAAATCAATGCTCTGGGAATGAACGACAAACACCATCAACCAATCGTCGCAGACCATCAATCTTGTCCGACGATTCAAGTACAGAAGACATTTTTGTTTGGCGTCCTAAAAGAAAATTGGTTCGTGCTTCTTATAATGATCAAAATAGTACCGCCGAACAAGACAGTGTGTACCAACAAAACGACATACCCTCAAATAGAAGTGATCAGTCTCCTGCGATTGAAAATTTGGAGCACAATGAACATCACCAGGTCCCATTGCAATCTTCAAACGCATCTGTTTCATCGGATGGTAATGACAAACATACATGTAATAGTGACCATGAACAAAATCAAGACAGCAATGCTTCTCATCCGACTAGTTCTAGTGGAGAGGAAGTCGAAGAACAGGTGCACCCAAGTACTTCAGGTTGGTTTCCTGTAGATAATAATATCTTACCCATAGAAGAATATAGTGACGATTGGATGCTTTTGGAGCTAGATGTTGACTGCAATAATCTCTATATTTTGTATAGGCTATTTTTGACAGACGAAAGGACAATGCCAGGTGCTCAGTACATCTTTGAACTATATTAGAAGTCATGTACAAGTATGCAGTATTCAGCATCGTGTAGTGTATTAATTACCGATACTTACACATTTGTCCCGAAACCTGTAAAGCTTGCTGTTTTTGTTTTAAAACACAAAACAATAATGATAACTATCGCGAAAACAACGGAAACGCAGAGAGCGAATGAAAGATAATATTGACACTGACAGCTGACAACTGACAAGCGCTTTTAAACGTTTCGTTACACAAAAAAATCATAACGATATTTTCGTGATTTCATCTGTAATCATTAATGAATAAATAAATGTTATACATAATTATACTTTTGATATAATATTTTATGTATAATGATATCTTTTTTACGGTTACTTACTTTTTTATTTTCATAGTTTCGCACAAGCGATGCGTATGATGTAACGCAGATAGTCATTAGACAATATGGAAGACGCAATGCAAAAAAGTATTTCCGGGATTGAACCTCTTTTTTTATCAGATTGCAAACCGCAAGTTTAAAAATAAAAATATTTATTGTGAAAAGGTGCCTTATTCGTCTAAATTATTTTCATCAATTTACTTTTTTTGTAAATGATATTATGGCTGGGTCAGGATTTGGCATTGTTATTTTATCCCTTATGGTGTCAGAAACAAATAAATTTGCCAATGAGAAAAAAGCAGGTGCCCATCAGAATACACCTAGACGTCACCGTAAACCATGGACTGACGTAAGTACTGGTGAGATGAGGCAATTTATTTGTGTAATTTTGATTATGGGCATTGTAAGACTACCAGAAATTCGACTGTATTGGTCAAAAAACCCAATTTATCAAAATAACGCTATAAAAAGTATAATGACCCGAGACCGTTTTATTGACCTGTTGAAATATTGGCATTTTGCTGAAGCACCCAACAATTAAAACAATGATTGTTTGCATACAATTCGAAAAATACTTACTCTTATGGTAGCGACTTTCAAATCTACGTTGAACCTGGCAAAGAAGTTGTAATAGATGAGAGCATGGTACCTTGGAGAAATAAGCCGGCCTCGGCTTATTTTTCGTCAATATATTCCGAATAAAACCCATAAATATGGAATAAAGAATTATAAGCTCTGTATGCCCAATGGTTACACATATAATCAAGAAGTGTATATACTGGACGTGTTGATGGCGTTCCGGGTCTAGGTCACCCTCAACAAATCACTATGAAACTAATGGACGGGCTAACAGAAAAAGGTCGCACTCTCTACAGCGATAATTTTTACACAAGCAGAAACACTAATGGACAAGCAGACTTTTTTGTGTGGCACAGTCCGACAGAAGCACAAGCATTTACCAAAGCAAGTAGTAAAGTGCAAGCAGAGAAAAGGTCAAGTGTTGGCTCTGAAGAATAGAACGGGTGTCAAATATATAAAATGGACCGACAAACGTACAGTTCATATGCTTTCTACCTGCAAAAATCATACAGGAGCTCTTGTGCCAATGCCACATCGGTGGAGGCCAAACACTGTCGTAGCGAAACTAGACTCTGTTTTGGATTATAATAATGCGAAAAAGGGGGTAGATATTTCTGATCAGATGGCGTCGTACTATACCAGCCTTAGAAGAACCCTAAAATGGTACCGCAAGCTAATCATTGAGATTGTCTGTGGCACAATGTTGGTAAATGCTTGGGTTATTCACCAAAAATTTGCAGCAGGAAAAAAACTAAGTATATTAGAATTTCGGGAACAAATAATAAAAGAGATGATTAGCAACCCCAGCACTGATAATCAACCCGATGACGCTGCAGAGGAGGGTAGGCCCCATGCACAAAGAAAGCCAAAATATAAGTTGGAGAAAACGAAAGGAAAGCTCAGAGATACCCGAAAGAGATGCAGACATTGTTACGACCATTTTACAACAACCGAATATGCGAGTATGGCTAGAAAAAAATCGAAACGCGTAAATACATTTTGCGCTGCGTGTGAAAAACCAATGTGTTTGCATTGTTTCAATACTATTCATGCAAAATAATTTTCATTTTATACCATCCGTAATGGCATTCTATTTTATTCTTTTTTTCAATTTTCATTTGATTTTCTTATTATTTCTCATTCTCTCAAAGTAATGTATCATAAACAATTCGAATTTCGTACAATTTATTTGGTGATTATGTCAATTTTTTTTTTAATAAAAACAATTTATCGATACTGATTTTTGCTTTCTTTTCGAAATTTTATCCACCTCCTGAGCTACACTATGAAAATTTGTCTATTTTACTAGGCGGGAAGGGTAAATACAATACTTTCTCTCAAAGCGGCGCGAATTTCTTAGTACATTGAAAATAAAGTGTGACGTGGCCACCGGTGGTACACCTCGCCGTGGCAGCAAATACTTCGTGCTCCACCGGTGGTACACGCCGGTCTGAACGTGTAGTCGAGTAATCGAGTAACAAAACAAAAAAAAAATACAGTCGAATTGAGAACCTCCTCCTTTTTTTTGAAGTCGGTTGAAAATACAGACGATAAAATAAAGAATTGTAGCAGCAAGAGTCAACAGACTGGCACTGGGTGTACTTTTTCGTTCATAACACAAAAGTCATTGTAATTTTTTGACTTAGATTTTTTTTTTCTGGTAGATGTGAACTTTGCCGATCATCTGGTTCCATTTGATCGTTGACTTCAGGGACTCTCTGTAGTTATATACTTGAGACTGCGATTTGTAAATATCGAAGTCTAAAGGTATATATGTTTTAAATGATTATTATCTTTTTTGCTCGCATAATTTTTCCCTAACGAATTTATGTTAAGCTGCAAAAATCTTTTATGAATGCATTAACTGGTAGATATCGTAGAACAAAAATAAATTATTTTGACTTTTCATTCAACACGATATTTAAAAATAAACCTAGTTTCATTCATTGATTTGACAATAGGTATGTTTTATTTTTGAATTCTTCAAGTTACTTTTTAAAAATAAGTGTGCTATTTGACGCAAAGATTTGATGACGTCATAAGTTTGTATTTCATACAAAATTAAAAAAATAATGTCCTTTTGACATTATGATAAAAGTATTGAATTTGACTTTTAGAATGTGGTGTGTATTCTTATTTAAATTCACTTGACTCGAGAATAGTTCGTGTGTTCAATGAAAGTCCAAAATAAAATAGGTAAAACTTTGTGTTTATATTGTTCTAAGAAATACACAATTCACAACTAATCTATAATGTTACAAAATATTACTGGTTAACACCAAAGCTGGAAGACGACTGGCGTGCTAACGCTATAGGGTCGCAAGCGCAGCTACGCACTTGAGAACACATAAAAAATGTCAACGCGTTAGTGTCGCTACCGACTAGTTGTCTAATCCCGTATTTGCACTACTTTTCCACACAAAAATTGGTATGTTTGTATCAAACGTACAGTAAACTGCTTATCTACTTAAACTAACACGTCTGTAATAACATTTTGTGGACTCGAAAAACTTTACTGGTTTCCAAATGACAGAATGAAAGAACAATATACAGAATGCTTGCGACCTACGTATGCCGAAATGCACATAGGTCGGTTAACATTTGACAGAAAATACATCGAGCGTAGAATCGAATAATAACAGATGGAAGGAATCAAAATATTTTGACTCAGAATACAAAGAAATTTTGTTAATTTATCATTTATTATTTTATACGTAACTCAATGGTACAGAAGCAGGATTTCAATTGCAAACGACAGGTTCACAACCACATGAGCACCTTCCAGAGATAGACACGGTTCCAGCAGCCGGCACGGTGCCTCCGAAGCTCACAGCGCCCATGATGGGGACCTGACCAGCGAGAGTAGTAGTACCAGAGACTGGCAGCTCACCAAGGACCGCCACGTTGCCTTCACCGGCGCCGCCGTAAGCAGCACCAGGAGCGATAGCACCTCCGTATGCAGCAGCAGGAGCAAATGCACCACCGTAGGCAGATCCGATGGCACCAAGACCGAGAGCACCAAGGCCGAGGGCACCACCACATGGAGCAGCAGGAGCGAGTAGAGCAGGAGCAGGAGCTAAAGCTGGGGCTCCACACCCGCAGCCAACACCGCCGAGGTACTGACCGAACACTACCTGGACCAAGCAAGCTTGGATGCACACCAACAGAACAGCGAACCTAGACATGTTTGATGTTCGTTTGTGTTCAACGAGGAGCTGAAGGCTGAATGATATTCCTACTTGTAGACCACGTTTATATAGTGCTCGAGTGTGTTATCAGAACGACGCAAGTTATTGTCTATGTTCTACTGAAACAAAGCCCTCCATAGCAAATATTTCAAGGTCACGTCACTTACACAACGCACACTTGCATTTCTCCATTTCCTCACATTACTCGCACAACTACTGATAAACGTTTGCAAAGTTAATTTCAAAATTCACTAAAACTAGATAAGGAACACGGTTCACTATAAATACTTGATCAGTTCTTGGAACAATCATTGTCAAGTTTGCTTCAATACAAAGTACAATGGCCGCCAAGCTGATCCTTGTCCTCTGCGCTCAGGCGCTCTTCGTCCAGGTGGCATTCAGTCAGTGCCTTGGTCGTGCAGTTATCCCTGCCCCTGCCTTACCCTGCCCTGCTGTTGTTGCACCGAGCTGTGCTGGTAACGGTGTGATTGCTAATGGATGGATCGGTAACGGTTTGATTGGTACCGAATGGATCGGTAATGGTTTGGTTGGTAATGGATTGGAAATCGTCCCCACCAGTGGTGGTGGACTGGCTGTGAGCAGTACCTCTAGCATCGCTCCCAGCGGGCTCTCGCTAGCGTCTGAGAATGTGTTTGAGGGTGCTCTGTCCGTGGCTGGTGAGCTGCCGTTCGTGAGTGCTGTGGCTCTGGAGGGCGCGCTGCCCAGTGCTGGTGCTGGCGCCGTCAGCTACAGCTGCGGTAACGGTGTTACTGCTATCGAGAGCATCGCTCCTTCTGCTGCTGCTGCCATTGCTCCTGCTGCGGTAGCAGCTGCAGCTCCTGCTGCTGCTTTTGGCGCTGCAGCACGGTATAGTCTCGCTGGCTATGGACTGGGCGCTGCTGGCATCTCACCTGCGGCTTTCGGACTTGGCTACGCAGGTCGTGGATGCGGCTGCGTTGTTTAATGTCATGTATCATCCTGCACACAATTTATTGAAATAATAAAGTTATGTACAACTTATTTGTTGTATAAATTATATCATTTGATAGTGCCAGCGACTATATTAATAAGTGTAGTAAAAACATCTGAAACCAAAGTACCTCTAGTAACACAATTCATGCTCCTTGAGATAAACATATTGTCCAGACACTTACATCTACCGGTTAATGGTGATGGTGATGAAGGTCCTACTCGTTACCTACTTTGGGCTACTTTAACAAAACTATACCACACTATCACATTATTTCTGAAATGTTGATGAAGATAATAAATCAACCGATAGGTTTTTAAATTATCGTGTCATCCCCATAGTCAGTGTCATCCCCATACATTTAGTTTTCTACTCTCTCTGTAGACAAGCGCTAGAGTAGCGTTTGGCTAAAAGCATTGGTTCGTCAAAAAACGACATTAATTATCTAAACTAGAGAAATTGACTCAGAATTTATGATTCCATGATACTGAAGCACTATTCAGGATAACGTAACCAAAAATACAGACGAAAAAATAAAGAATTGTCGCAGCAAGAGTCATAAGACTGGCACTGGGTGTACTTTTTCGTTCATAACACAAAAGTCATTGTAATTTTTTGACTTAGAATTTTTTTTTCTGGTCGTTGTGTACTTTGCCGATCACCTGGTTCCATTTGATCGTCGACTTCAGGGACTCCCTGTAGTTATATACTTGATACTGCGATTTGTAAATATCGAAGTCTAAAGGTATATATGTTTTAAATGATTTTTATCTTTCTTGCTCGCATAAGTTTGTATTTCATACAAAATTAAAAAAAAAAGTTTTCTTTTTGACATTGTGATAAAAGTATTGAATTTGACTAGTGGTCTACTCCCGTATTTGCTCTGCATTTCAGAATTGGTAGGTTTGTATCAAACGTACAGTAAGCTGCTTGTCTACTTAGGACTTTGACTGCCAATAAAAAACTGTTGAAGGTAAATCCTCCGCTAACGCCGGTCACTGATGACCCCATGGCGTTTAACATGTCAAACCAACACGTCTGTAATGAAATTTTGTGCACTCAAAAACTTTACCGGTTTCCAAATGGCAGAATGATAGAACAGAATATAGGATGCTTGTGACCTACGTGTGCCGAAATGCACATAGGTCAGTTCACATTTGACGGAAAATACATCGAGCGAAGAATCGAATAATAACAGATGGAATGGTACAATTTTTTATAAATAAGAATACAAAGAAGTTTTCTTAATTCATTATTTATTATTTTACATCTAACTGAGTGATATTGAAGCAGGATTTCAGTAGCAAACGACAGGGTCACAACCACATGAGCACTTTCCGGAGAGAGATACGGCTCCAGCAGCCGGCACGGTGCCTCCGAAGCTCACAGCGCCCATGATGGGGACCTGACCAGCGAGAGCAGTAGTACCGGAGACTGGCAGCTCACCAAGGACCGCCACGTTGCCTTCACCGGCGCCGCCATAAGCAGCACCAGGAGCGATAGCACCTCCGTATGCAGCAGCAGGAGCAAATGCACCACCATAAGCAGATCCGGTGGCACCAAGACCGAGAGCACTAATACCGAGGGCACCACCACATGGAGCAGCAGAAGCGAGCAGAGCAGGAGCAGGGGCTAAAGCTGGGGCTCCACACCCGCAGCCAACACCGCCGAGGTACTGACCGAACACTACCTGGACCAAGCAAGCTTGAATGCAGACCAACAGAACAGCGAACCTAGACATGTTTGATGTTAGTTTGTGTTCAATGAGTAGGTAAAGACTGAATGATGTTCCTACTTGTAGACCACGTTTATATAGTGCACGAGTGTGTTATCAGAATGATGCGAGTTATTGTCTATGTTCTACTGAAACAAAGCCCTTCATAGCAAATATTTCAAGGTCACGTCACTTACACAAGGCACACTGGCATTTCTCTATTTCCTCACATTACTCGCACAACTACTGATAAACGTTTGCAAAGTTCATTTCACAAAATCTAGATAAGGAACACGTTTCACTATAAATACTCGATCGGTTCTAGGGACAATCATTGTCAAGTTTGCTTCAATACAAAGTACAATGGCCCCCAAGCTGATCCTCGTCCTCTGCGCTCAGGCGTTCTTCGTCCAGGTGGCATTCAGTCAGTGCCTTGGTCGTGCAGTTATCCCTGCCCCTGCCTTACCCTGCCCTGCTGTTGTTGCACCGAGCTGTGCTGGTAACGGTCTGATTGGTACCGAATGGATCGGTAACGGTCTGGTTGGTAATGGATTGGAAATCGTCCCCACCAGTGGTGGTGGACTGGCTGTGAGCAGTACCTCTAGCATTGCTCCCAACGGGCTCTCGCTAGCTTCTGAGAATGTGTTTGAGGGTGCTCTGTCCGTGGCTGGTGAGCTGCCGTTAGTGAGTGCTGTGGCTCTGGAGGGCGCGCTGCCCAGTGCTGGTGCTGGCGCCGTCAGCTACAGCTGCGGTAGCGGTGTGACTGCTATCGAGAGCATCGCTCCTTCTGCTGCTGCTGCTATTGCTCCTGCGGTAGCAGCTGGAGCTCCTGCTGCTGCTTATGGCGCTGCAGCACGGTATGGTCTCGCTGGCTATGGACTGGGCGCTGCTGGCATTTCTCCTGCAGCTCTCGGACTTGGCTATGCAGGTCGTGGATGCGGCTGCGTTGTTTAATGACATGTAACGACCAAGACCAAACCTCTTTGCACATACAATTGATTATAACAATTAATCATGCAATAAACGAATGTACAACTTATTTCTTGTATAAATTACTTATATCAACGGGTTTTATCAGTGACTCTATTAATAAGTGTAGCACAAATAGCTGAAACGTAAACTTCCAGCATCACAATGCTTATCCACTAAGATAATCACGTTGTCTAGATGATATTAAGCCACATGGCATAAAGTTCGAATTATGTACAATAGACTAAATAAATAAATGAATAAATATGGACGTCAACCGACTAAATGTATTGGTGATGAAGTTGATATTGATTACCTACTCTTGTCTTCTTGAAATATTTAAAAATGAATTAAACAAATAAGATGATAAATAAAGAGGATAATAATATTATGTCGGCCAATAGGTTAATCCCTAAAAACCTCGGTATCCTTCGTAGTAGGCTTGCGATAGACGAATGGATCAAGGGCCTGATACTGATAAGGTTGTTCTCTGGAGCACATACTAACCGTAGCTTGGACCATACTCCCGCTACGGTCGGTCGACACCATTTTTAAATTTTTTAACCGACTTCAAAAAAGAAAACACATAGGTACATACAGACAGGCTGAACTAAGAAATTCCTTTTTTTTTGAAATCGGTTAAAAAATAGATCTCCGGCCACCGCAAGCGCGGGCCTGCGCAAGGCGAGCACGGGTAGCTTGTTGCCCAACCAGAACCAGACTCGAGCATGCGGCGCGTCGCGTTCCGCGCGCGCCTCAAAGAGCTATCAGACCACCACAGATGGGGCCCAATAGGGCTGATGATGAACGGGTTACCGGGGTTTCGGCTCGAAATGCAGAAGATGGAACGGGGTGGTTTTAAGTCGGTAAGAGTCTAACACTCCCTCCCTCTTATTCAGGCGGGAGAAGTCATTCGATGATTTTTCCCCTTAAAAAAAAACAACAGTCTCGATGGAGCCGCTCGTTCATCTCTAAAAAGTAATGAAATCGAGGCAAAGTCCTGCCAAGTTAAAAGTTCCTTGCTGCGATTTCTTGCGTTCTGGTCTAATTCAAAGTTTCTCAAATAGGGGCCTGAGAATGCGACGAACTTATTTCAGTAAAGAATGGTACGGCAATGTTTACTTCGTACTAGACTTGGCGAAGCCACTACCGTGCCGTTAAAATTTAAACATATTTCTTGCTCGTATTTTCATAAACAAATCCATTTACTGACTAGAAACCACCCCGTTCCTACACCTACCCTTCGAGCCGGAGCCCCGGCAACCTGTTAAGTTTTCCGCGGCTCTGTTTCAGCATCAGCCCTATTGGGCCCCATCCGTTTACTTATAGAATAAATGATGGATAATAATATAATAATACATAATTACTCTATTGAAAATAAGGTTGATACAAAAGTTTATTAAATTACTTCACATACACATCAACATCCTATAAGTGACCACTACTCACCAAAGGCCTCTTCTCAGACGGAGAAGGTTTGAGCATTAATTACCACGCTTGCTCAATGCAGGTTGGCAATTTTATCACAAGCTCTTATTTTCTCACGTTCTTTGCCTTCACAGGTTGTCACTGGTAAAATGCTCTTACACCGAAACCACAAAACTAATTTATTTGTATTAGATGTTGGATGAACATCAGTGGATTTTCCCACTGATGTTCTATAAGCCCAGGACCTCTAAATCTATTCAAGTTATTTTTTTTACTTCAAAATGTTATAAATAATGACACAAAAATGTTGCTAATTTATCATTTAATATCTTATCATTAACAGAGTCATGCTGAAGCAGGATTTTAGTAGCAAACAACAGGTTCACAACCACATGAGCACTTTCCGGAGATAGACACGGCTCCAGCAGCTGGTACAGCGCCGCCGAAGCTTACAGCGCCCATGATAGGGACCTGACCAGCGATGACAGTAGTACCAGAGACTGGCAGCTCACCAAGGACCGCCACGTTGCCTTCACCGGCGCCGCCGTAAGCTGCACCAGGAGCAATAGCACCTCCGTATGCAGCAGCAGGAGCAAGTGCGCTACCATAAGCAGATCCGATTGCACCAAGACCGAGGGTACCACCACATGGAGCAGGAGCGATCAGAGCAGGTACAGGAGCTACAGCTGGGACTCCACACCCGCAGCCAACACCGCCGAGGTACTGACCGAACACTACCTGGACCAAGCAAGCTTGGATGCAGACCAACAGAACAGCGAACCTAGACATGTTTGATGTTCGTTTGTGTTCAACGAAGAGCTGAAGACTGAATGATGTTCCAACTTGTAGACTACGTTTATATAGCGCTCGAGTGTGTTATCAGAGTGACGCGAGTTATTATCTATGTTCTACTGAAACAAAGCCCTCCATAGCAAATATTTCAAGGTCACGTCACTTACACAACGCACACTTGCATTCTCCATTTCCTCACATTACTCGCACAACTACTGATAAACGTTTGCAAAGTTCATTTCAAAATTCACTAAAACTAGATAAGGAACACGTTTCACTATAAATACTCGATCGACTTTTGGAACAATCATTGTCAAGTTTGCTTCAACACAAAGTACAATGGCCGCCAAGCTGATCCTCGTCCTCTGCGCTCAAGCGCTCTTTGTCCAGGTGGCATTCAGTCAGTGCCTTGGTCGTGCAGCTATCGCTGCCCCTGCCTTACCCTGCCCTGCTGTTGTTGCACCGAGCTGTGCTGGTAACGGTTTGATTGCTAATGGGTGGATCGGTAACGGTCTGATTGGTACAGAATGGGTCGGTAACGGTCTGGTTGGTAATGGATTGGAAATCGTCCCCACCAGTGGCGGTGGACTGGCTGTGAGCAGTACCTCTAGCATTGCTCCCAGCGGGCTCTCGCTAGCATCTGAGAATGTGTTTGAGGGTCCTCTGTCCGTGGCTGGTGAGCTGCCGTTCGTGAGTGCTGTGGCTCTGGAGGGCGCGCTGCCCAGTGCTGGTGCTGGCTCCGTCAGCTACAGCTGCGGTAATGGTGTCACTGCTATCGAGAGCATCGCTCCTTCTGCTGCTGCTGCTATTGCTCCTGCGGTAGCAGCTGCGGCTCCTGCTGCTGCTTATGGCGCTGCAGCACGCTATGGTCTTGCTGGCATTGGACTGGGCGCCGCTGGTGTCTCTCCTGCTGCTCTCGGACTCGGCTGGAATGGATGCGGCTGTGGGATGTGGTAGAAAAGTACAAAATTATTATTCTGTTTGTCTAATACTTACTCAAACAAATAAAATTAACTTGGCAAATGATTTATTATTTTAAACTAAATGTTTACCTGTGATTGTCTCGCTCCGTATAAGATGTGATGTTTTGCTGCATCATGACAATAAAAGGATGACACAACACATTTACGACATTGAACTTGACCTTTTTTTTTGTTGACGTGGCGAACCTTCAAAAGGCCTAGCTTTTTTGGGGAAAAAAAGACTAGGGAGTTTGGGATTTTTGCCTCACTAAAACCTCCCCGGTGGCCATCATCCGCACTTGAAGGAGGCACCGGTTCCTCTCAGTAGACCAACCCCGGAGCCCCCACGGTGCAACGCCTGATACGGCACCTCCCTATGGAGACCTATGTGTCTACCTAGAGCCTCTCTGTGCAGTGCACGGCGTCACGTGACCACTGTGCCGCATTGAACTTGACCTAGTACAGTTGCTTCAGAACTCTGATTACTTAGCGCTTAGATAAGCAAGTTGTATATGAATCGTGATCGCAATCACTGTAAGCACGTGTTACTACATTATTAGTTAATATCATGCCTCATTGGCCGAGTAGTCGCAAGTGCGACTGCCGGGCAAGGGGTCTCGGGTTCGATTCCCGGGTCGGGCAAAGTATTACTGGGTTTTTCTCAGTGGTAGCACGGAGTCTGGAACTGTGCCCGGTATATGGCAATAGGCTCACCCCCTATTACATGGGACTCATAACATAAATAGTGAAAAGTGGGTGTTACATTACAGTGGCATTAAGTGCCGTAATGTGCACCTCTGCCTACCCTTTCGGGGATAAAAGGCGTGATGTTATGTATGTTATGTAGTTAATATCATAACCGACTGCCTCGTTGGCCGAGTGGTCGCAAGTGCGACTGCCGGGCCAGGGGTCTCGGTTTTGATACCCGGATCGGGCAAAGTATTACTGGGTTTAATAACAAAATCTCAGTAGTATCACGGATACTGGAGTTGTGTCCGGTATATTGCGATAGGCTTACATGGGATTCATATCAGAAATAGTGAAAATTGGGTGTTACTTACATTGTACAGTGGCAGTAAGTGCCATTCTCTGCACCTCTGCCTACACCTTTTTTTTATGGCATAAGCCGGTTAACGAGCATACGGATCGCCTGATGGTAAGCAATCGGCGTCGCCCATGGACACCTGGAACACCAGAGGCGTTACAAGTGCGTTACCGGTCTTTTGGGGATTAGGAGTTTGAGGATCGTTGGGTATTCGGATTGGGGAGATTGGGGAAGGGTAATTGGGCCTCCGGTAACCTCACTCACAACCTTTGGGGGATGAAAGGCATGATGTTAATATTAAAGTTTTTTACACCGTATCCACCATCAACAGCCAATAAATGCCCACCGCTGAGCAAAGCCTCTTCTCACACGGAGAAGGTTTGAGCATTAATCACCACGCTTGCTCATTGCGGGTTGGCGATTTCAAACTTATAATTTGAAATTATAAGCCCAGGTTTCCTCACGATGTTTTCCTTCAACGATTGTCAGTGGTGTTTAAATAATCTTAGAAAGTACATATAACTCGGAAAAAGTCACATTGGTACTTGCCGTTGGTGGCTTTGAACCCGCACCCTCATGCATGAGAAGCGGGGGTCTTCACCTCCGGGCCTCCACGACCGACGACCGATTTTACACCTTATACTTAAGTTTTATTTAGAGCATAGCTTTCCAAAGTTTTGTTCAGAATACCAAAAGCATTGATTCAAGAAAAGTATTGAAAGGTTTTCTAGTTTCTAAATATTTGTTTGTCTTCTATTTTCGAAACTTAATTCCTTTAATCGCTTAAATGTCGGTATATGAGATACAATAGCAGTGTGTAACTAACTTCTGCCCGCGACTTCGTACGTGCAATCCCATTTTTTCCATTTCGTGATTTTCGGTAATAAGTGAAAAAAGTCTTGGATAAAAAGTATTCTATGTCCATCTCCTGGTTCTAAGCTACCTCCCCTCAAATTTTAATTCATATAGATTTAGCCGTTTTTGATTTATAAATAGTTTAACTAACACTGTTCTTTATTTACCTGCTATAAAGATAAAAAGTCAATATGAGAATACTTAATTAAACACAGAGCTATAACTGAGAAGACCCCGACACATTTGGTTAGGTATTTTAAAATTGTGTGTGACCCACAACGCGCGAGGTGTGCAGTGCCGTGCGCTGCATCATTTAGTCGCTTATCAATGCTATGTAATACATAAATATATGTCGGAAGGATGGTGTGGGCGATGTCAAGCGAGAACCCCCTTCGTCATATATATCGGTAGAGATATGTTTATGCAGTAATAAAACAATTAAATCTTCGTAATTAAAGTAACGTTTACTTTCGACAGTGCACAATAAAATTACTCAGCGATTGCGTAACGTGTGAACTGGGCAACGATTGACGAACGACCTCCGAGCTTGCGCTTGCGCTGCTTTATATATCACTCGGTGGTGGGGTTGAAGTGACGTCGGCCAGTTGTTTGTTCACTGCTTGCCCATTACATTCGCAGTTTACAAAATAATGACGGCGGCGCCGTCACGGCCATACTGACGTACGCTCGTCCTCGAGCGTCTTCCGAGCATCTGGGAACAAGATAACCAGTTCGTTCATCCTGGCATTTCTAATCTCTATCTAGTATAACCTTTAACAAAAGCTTTCAATATTGTGCGGGTTCGGTTAACCCTTCAGCTTACCACAACTACTACGTTATTATCACTCATCAGTATTAGAACTGGAGACGATTGTGCTAGGCCGGATAAATATCCCTTTAGCGAATGCTAGACCGGACATCAGTCCCTTTAGCGTATGCTAGACCGGACATCAGTCCCTTTAGCGAATGCTAGACCGGACACCAGTACCTTTAGCGAATGCTAGACCGGACATCAGTCCCTTTAGCGAAACATGCTAGACCGGATTGCAATCCTTATGGTCGGATCGCAACCCCTTTAGCCGAGTCATTGGACTGGATTTTCCCTTCAATGACTCTTTCCTACATTTTTTTGTTACTTTTTTTTCTTTTCTTTTCCTTTTTTTTTCTTCTTTTTTTAATTTTATAAATAAGTAATCAGTTACAACACTCATTCACTCTGGTAAATCTGGTGATGGACTTTCCATATTATTACTAATAGCGCTCAAGGTACGTGAACTAGCCGATACAGTGCTGCTATCAACAGATATAGTGTCGCCATTAACAGATATAGTGTCGCTATTAACAGATATAGTGTCGCTATCGGAAAGTTCATCCTCAGCATCATCAATCACAGCTATGTCACACAGTATATTATTACCAGTCAGTCGATCAGTTTCATGGACAAAATCACTCTGGCTATCATCCGCCGTCACGTCATCATCATAACTTTCGGCTATTTCTATAAAACCTAATGGACCACGGGGTACCTCGCGTAAGTTCTCATGGGCGACCTTGTACGTTCGATTAGAACCATTACCGAGTTTCTACTCGTATCTATCGTTTTCTAAGAAATCAGTGATTTTGTAGGAACCTTTATACTTTGGGAATACGTTTAAAGTTAAAAGTTTAAAAAGTTACGACGTTTCAGTAGCAAAATCAATAACCAGAAAACTTATAGACAAACTGACGTTTCACAATCTCACAAGAATATTATTCTACCAAGCAACCCAAAGCATTTAAACTTTACAAGTGATCACGGCTGCGCATAGCCCAGTAACTCACAGCTACTCTTTTCTAACGCGAAACTAACAGGACACAAGAGAACGTGAACGAGAGAGACAAGAAATATCTATCTGCGGAGTATCTCTGGAGGATCGAATCAGAGACAAGATAATCTGACAGATAATCAAACATTTAATCTTACAAACTGAAACTGCATAAAAATCAATACGATACTAACTAACGTCACACAGACCAGTTGCCAACCAGGCAATTCACCAATCAGATGCTTTACCACACAGGCCCATCGCTACATGATCCTCATGAATGCGGTCTGGTGTGTGAAGACCCATAGCCACAAGTTCCTCATGGGTGCGGTCAGAGTACGAGTGCGTGAATATGATGTAAGTGTGGGTATGTGAGTTATAGGTGTTGAGTGCAACTCATGACATTGACACTTCATAAAATTCTCGAAGAACCTGGTGATCAGATATTCTCCTCATCTTTAGTCCTCAGATCTACTGTATTTCAATTTCATCTGTTACAATTAAATTACTCGACATTTTACGTAACTTATAGGCGCTGCGATAGACATTTTGTGTAAGACGCAATATAATAATGAAATGCAGAGTCTCGTTACTCCGCGTTTTCTCTATTAAACAAAACCCGACTTCACTACATCTGAAATAACCACCGAACAGCCTATCTACTCACTACAACGCACTTAAAAAAACATATCTCAAGGCCTTTAAATCAAAATAAATGATCAACAGCCATCAAGATTTTCAAGGTAACCAATTTATACACTACACAAGTGTGGATAGTCACTCCAGTATTCCAGAGTCACAAGTCAGCCACGACTGTAGTTTCATTATATGGACTCGAGTCCCTGCCCCAGTAACGACTATGACTAGCACACACGATACAGTAGAATAAATGAGAAGTTTTACCCTTACAATTACTAACTCACTAGGTACTGAAAGGCCCTAATTATAACAAATCCTAATGGCAAGATCAAGGAAAGCATGTTTCTCATCAGAGTATTCTTAGCGCTATTTTCCAACCCAACAATAATCCTAAATGAATGTAGGACTTTAGAGGACTCTTCAATTCTGACTTTAACTACCAATTATTATTAGCAGCTTTTGACCTTTATTTGTTATAAAATACTTTTTTTTCAATACTCTGTACCGCGTTAGACAGCAAGCACCACTTAATTCTGCATCTACCTCGCGGAAACCATACCTCCAATTTCCAACCAAATGAAAGCCTAAGACTACTTGAGATATTACCTAACAATACACAACACAAAATAACACTATCAGATATAATTCTAATGACCATGTATAATCTCGGATCTAAAACATCACGGTTATTTTCTTTAAATAACTACCCGACAAAATAAAATAAAATTTCAAATTGGAAAACTAACAATTGTAAACTCAAGTCTTTGACTCGTTTTTGACCCATAAAGTACTTGGTATCGGAATCATAACAAATGGAACAAAGTCACCTGGTATAATCCCGATGGCAGCAGTGTCCAATTGCAGACATCAACACGCCGCTCACCAAACGCTGCGTTAACGCCGCGTATCTCATGCTGTCACTGGACGCCAATGTACTCCGGCTTGAATTGGGACCACGTCATGTCTTCATTTGCTGCTTCAGATAGCGATTCAGTTCGAAGTTGCTGCCTCAACGTTAGCCACGTTGAATCTTCACTACTGAGTACCTAGCTATGTATAGCTAAGCACTTCCAATCTTGCAGCACTATCTTCTTTGTCGCATTTGCATGTAGGTAGTTCTTCACGAACCGGCTCCGATAATTTTAACATTTTCAATAATCCTGGTCCATCTCACTTCTGATGTCGGAAGGATGGTGTGGGCGATGTCAAGCGAGAACCCTCTTCGTCATATATATCGGTAGAGGTATGTTTATGCAGTAATAAAACAATTAAATCTTCGTAATTAAAGTAACGTTTACTTTCGACAGTGCACAATAAAATTACTCAGCGATTGCGTAACGTGTGAACTGGGCAACGATTGACGAACGACCTCCGAGCTTGCGCTTGCGCTGCTTTATATATCACTCGGTGGTGGGGTTGAAGTGACGTCGGCCAGTTGTTTGTTCACTGCTTGCCCATTACATTCGCAGTTTACAAAATAATGACGACGGCGCCATCATATACATAACATTGAGGTGCGCTTTACAGCAATTAGTGCTATTGTACAATGTAACACCCACTATTCACTATTTATGTTATGAGTCTCATGAAATAGGTGCTTATAGTCTTTTGCATTTTTAATATAAACAGCTAAATGATAATAAATGAAAAGAGAAACATTCGATGTTACTAATTCTAACACATGAAGATATCTTGTTTGTATCATCATTTTTATTTGTAGTTAACGGAAAGCTTGAACAACACCGTATTAAGGTTTTAGTAGCAAATGATAGGTTCACAACCACATGAGCACTTTCCGGAGATAGACACGGCTCCAGCAGCCGGCACAGCGCCGCCGAAGCTCACAGCGCCCATGATGGGGACCTGACCAGCGATAGCAGTAGTACCGGAGACTGGCAGCTCACCAAAGACCGCCACGTTGCCTTCACCGGCGCCGCCGTAAGCAGAACCAGGAGCAATAGCACCTCCGCATGCAGCAGCAGGACTAAGCGCGCCACCATAAGCAGATCCGATGGCACCAAGACCGAGAGCACCAAAACCGAGGGCACCACCACATGGAGCAGCAGGAGCGAGCAGAGCAGGAGCAGGAGCTAAAGCTGGGGCTCCACACCCGCAACTAACACCGCCGAGGTACTGACCGAACACTACCTGGACCAAGCAAGCTTGGATGCAGACCAA
This sequence comes from Spodoptera picta, assembly GCA_038387885.1. Classification (NCBI taxonomy): domain Eukaryota; kingdom Metazoa; phylum Arthropoda; class Insecta; order Lepidoptera; family Noctuidae; genus Spodoptera; species Spodoptera picta. The sequence goes on from JAZHFQ010000445.1 coordinate 490,266, forward strand.
CAGTACAGTGAACTTAGACATGTTTGATGTTCGTTTGTTTTCAACGAGGAGCTGAAGATTGAATGATGTTCCTACTTGTAGACCACGTTTATATAGTGCTCGAGTGTGTTATCAGAACGACGCGAGTTATTGTCTATGTTCTACTGAAACAAAGCTCTCCATAGCAAATATTTCAAGGTCACGTCACTTACACAACGCACACTCGCATTTCTCCATTTCCTCACATTACTCGCACAACTACTGATAGACGTTTGCGAAGTTCATTTCAAAATTCATTAAAACTAGATAAGGAACATGTTTCACTATAAATATTCGACCGGTTCTTGGAACAATCATTGTCAAGTTTGCTTCAATACAAAGTACAATGGCCGCCAAGCTGATCCTTGTCCTCTGCGCTCAAGCGCTCTTCGTCCAAGTGGCATTCAGTCAGTGCCTTGGTCGTGCAGCTATCGCTGCTCCTACCTTACCCTGCCCTGCTGTTGTTGCACCGAGCTGTGCTGGTAACGGTGTGATTGCTAATGGATGGATCGGTAACGGTCTGATCGGTACCGAATGGATCGGTAACGGTCTGGTTGGTAATGGATTAGAAATCGTCCCTACCACTGGTGGTGGACTGGCAGTGAGCAGTACCTCTAGCATCGCCCCTAGCGGGCTCTCCCTAGCATCTGAGAATGTGTTTGAGGGTGCTTTGTCCGTGGCTGGTGAACTGCCGTTCGTGAGTGCTGTGGCTCTGGAGGGCGCGCTGCCCAGTGCTGGTGCTGGCGCCGTCAGCTACAGCTGCGGTAATGGTGTCACTGCTATCGAGAGCATCGCTCCTTCTGCTGCTGCTGCTATTGCTCCTGCGGTAGCGGCTGGAGCTCCTGCTGCTGCTTATGGCGCTGCAGCACGCTATGGTCTCGCTGGCTATGGACTGGGCGCTGCGGGCGTCTCTCCTGCCGCTTTCGGACTCGGCTATGCAGGTCGTGGATGTGGTTGTGTTGTGTAATTAAATTAATGAACGATTTCTTGTTCTAGTTACGCATCAATAAATTACTTTGCAGTTTGAGCAGTTGTATAATTTTTAAACCTTTCTTTTAAGTGTTACTTAGAGCAAAGTTGTCTAACTGCTTCGTTGGCCGAGTGGATCGCAAGTGCGATTGCCGGGCAAGGGGTCTCGGGTTCGATTTCCGGGTCGTACAAAATATAATCTCAGTAGAAGTACCTAGCCTGGAATTGGCCCGGTATATGACAATAGGCTCACCTTCTATTACATGGGAATCATAACATGAATAGTGAAGAGTGGGTGTTACATTGTACAGTGGCATTAAGTGCCGTAATGCCTCTTTAATTACCTCTACCTACCTCTTAGGGGACAATAATACGTGATTTTGTTACGTCAAACGTTAACTTGTCAGAATATTAATAACTTACCTATGAAATTGACGTATTGTATGAAAAAATTTAAACGAATTATTTTCATGTTATATTTTATTTGCATTATGTTTGTAGTTAAATAGTTCTGCCGCACGAAACTAGATGGCGTTGTTAAAATACGTCACAATGTACATCGCGGTGTTAAGATTCTCCGTCGATACACCTACCCCATTCGAAATTTTTGTGTTAGTTTGAGTTTGGCATTGATTAGCAATAAATTTACTAGTACCTACATGGACTCTCAGTGTTTCTCTCACTTACCCCCAGTGCGCGAAAATAAAAGTACATGGTCCTATCGAGCCGGATTATAAGTGTTGAGTGCTAGTGAGTTCCAGTAGTGAAGTGAATCTTGGCGTGGAAACCAGGGTGGATTGCCCTGAAGCGCCGCATACCCAAGCTGGTGTGCACAGTGAGTGGTGAGCAGTGCTGCAGCAGAGTTGGCGAGCACCAGCACCAGGAGTACGGCGCAGGGCGGAGGAATCATCATACGGCATCAGCTGTGTGAGGCGCAGGGCGGAACGAGTCCGTCTGCGCGAGAGTGGAGTTTTTTCACCTGGGCATCCCACACCCAGGAGAAGCAGTACGTCAGTGAAGTGATAGTGCATAGTGCGGTTTGTCGAAGAAAAATCGTGAGTACATTATTGTTATTTTATACTGGCACGTCGGGTTTCTGAACATAACAGAAAGTCACATCTGAGAAGAATCTATCTGAACTTATAAAATTTATTGTGTATATCATTTGAACTTTCATTATTAATTACTCATCATTTCTAATTACTTATTCATTAATTGTTTGTGATATCGTGTGTCAATAGAATTGTAATCGTTATAAAATTTTACTTTAACGGTTTGCGATCAATAATTGTCTTTGGTAGAAAAATTAGTAGTTTGGTAGAAATTTTTAGTAGAATTTAAAGAAACATGGAGGCTTTATATAAATTACAAAATAACACTAAAAATCTCATAGAAAAAGCACAGATTAACTTCAAAAAGGCCCCTAAGGATAGAATCAGTAAAAATTATGTAGAAACCAGACTTGAATCTCTAGAAAATCTGTGGAAAGACTTTGTAGCCACACATAGAAATATAATTCAGAGTGCTACGGACACTCAAGAAAAATGTGATAAATATTTTTTAGATGATATTTATGATACCACTGAAGAAACATACATATATCATAAATGTCAATTAAAGGAAAGTTTGAATAAATTTAGCATTAATTATAGTGACGAAAAGGGTACAAAGACAAATTTTGATCACGCAACCACAAATGTTAGATTACCAAAAATCAATATTCCTAAGTTTTCGGGTAGTTACACGGAATGGACAACATTCAGAGATTTATTTACAACGTTGATACACAATAATTCAAATTTAGAAAACGTACAAAAAATGCACTATTTAAAAGGTTTGTTGTCTGGAGAGGCCGAGCAGCTGGTCAGGCATGTTGCGGTCTCCTCCGACAATTATGAGGAATGTTGGTCTTTGTTACATAGTAGATACAATAATAAGCTATTTTTGTCTAACAGTTTGTTAAAACGATTACTAAGTCAAAACAATATAGTAGAATGTGCAACTAGTGTTAAAAACTTATTGGATACCACAATGGAATGCATAAATGGTTTAAAAAATCTCGGTGTTGACATCAGTCATCAGTACTTGGGATACTATTGTTATTTACATTGTTAGCTCGAAACTCGATCCTGAATCTCGAAAGCAATGGGAGACTAAAATTTGCTCAAGTGACGAGTTACCAGTGCTTTCAGAGTTCAGAGATTTTTTAGAATCCAGATTCCGTGCTCTCGAATTTTTAGACACCAAGGTAATTAAACCAAAACCTAAAGTTCACCATGTAATTAGTAACAACAAATCTAGTGACAGTTGTCTATTTTGTAATGAAAGTCACAAAATAGCAAATTGTAAAAAGTTTGCACAAGAAAGTTACGAAACTCGTCATAGCTTTGCACAAACCAGGCGCTTGTGTTATAATTGTTTAAATTCAAACCACTCCATTAAGTTTTGTAGACAATCGTCGTCGTGTCGTATTTGCAAACGTAGGCATCATTCACTGCTTCATCCTTCGATGTCAAACTCCACCGAAGCTAGTAAGGGCTCAAATAAAGTTGAATTAGTTAAATCAGCCGTGTCAAATGTTACGGCATCGTTATTAGAAGGCGATCCATCGACTTCTAACATAGTTTCGCATTTTTCTAAAGGGTCAGTACCTACTCAAGTTTTGTTGGCTACCGCTCTTGTCGAAGCACAGACAAGAAGTGGTTCTACACAACTGCTGAGAGTGCTATTAGATCAAGGATCTCAGGCTTCATTCATAGCAGAATCAGCAGTGCAGCTACTTGGACTTAGGAAGAAACCGACGAAATCGGTAATATCTGGTTTAGGCGGTGAGAGAAGCTCTTTTGCTTCAAAGTTCACAGTCACAATGACTATTCACTCACGCTTAGATCCCAGTTTTAGTGTCCAAGTAGAAGCGTTCGTACTAGGTACCATTACTTCGCATTTACCCTCAGAGAAATTAGAGCAATCTTATTGGCCCGAGCTACAGGGGATAACCTTAGCTGATCCCGAATTCCATATTCCAAGTAAGATAGATATCTTACTTGGTGCGGAAATATATAGTAAAGTTCTAAGAGATGGTTTAATTCAAGGATCACCCAACCTACCAGTAGCCCAGAATACTGCGTTAGGATGGATCCTTTCTGGACAAGTCGCGTCCAACAGTAGTTCCATTCATTGTCATCATGTCATTCAAAGCAGCTCAGATCAGGCTGATGACAACGCACTTTTGCGACGGTTTTGGGAAATAGAATCTGTTATCCCTGAAAAGAAAATCCTTTCAGTGGAAGAGCAGCGATGCGAGGATATTTTTTCACAAACTACTAACCGTGATGAGGAGGGTCGTTATGTTGTTAATCTTCCCTTTCGCGATCTAGATCCTCAGTGTCAATATGGAAGGTCAAGAGACCTAGCGATAAAAAGGTTTAAAATTCTTGAAAACAAGTTCCATAGAGAGCCATTGCTTAGGGTCCGATATTCCGAAGTCATAAAGGAGTATATTAGCCTTGGTCACATGGTACCAGTACACGATGATAAAGCTACAGCTGTCTATCTACCGCATCATGCCGTGGTCCGTGAAGATAAGACCACGACCAAGGTCAGAGTAGTTTTCGATGCGTCAATGAAAGGGGCAAATGGGGTATCGCTCAATGACGATCTTATGGTGGGTCCCCCTTTGCAACCTCCTCTACGTCACCTCATCATGGCATGGAGAATGCACCCCATAAGTCTTTGCGCTGATATTGTAAAAATGTATAGGCAAATAAAGATTTCTCCAATGCACACGGATTTTCAGCGGGTAGTGTGGCGCGACGATCCAGCAGCTGAAATAAAAGAATACAAATTAGTACGGGTTACGTTTGGTACAGCATCAGCTCCTTACCTTGCAGTTAAATGCTTGCAGCAGGTTGCGGTCGATGAAGGTCAAAATTATCCTGAAATAGTTAACAGAATTAAAAGGGAGTTTTATGTGGATGATTTAATGACAGGGTGTCAGACTGTTGAAGAAGGATTTCACATTTTTGAGAAATTAACGGAGTTGCTCTCCAAAGGTCAATTCCAACTACAGAAGTGGGTAAGCAGCTGCGACAAATTGAACAAGAGGATTCAAGCGTGTTCTGGAACTAACATACCACCAGAAGAGAAAAAGGATATTAAGCTGGACTCAGTCATGAAAATCTTAGGTATTTCATGGGATCGAGAGAATGATGAATTTAAATATTCAATACAACTTGATCCTCAACAGACTCCAATTACCAAGAGACGGGTAATATCCGATGTTGCTCGTTTGTTCGATCCACTCGGCTGGGTCGCACCTTGTATCATCACCGCAAAGATCTTCATTCAAAAGCTTTGGCTTGCGGGCCTGGAATGGGATGAAGAATTGACTCCGGAACTTTCATCAGAATGGGAAACTTACCGCTCGAGTCTTGTGGAAACAAAGAAGTTAAGCATTCCTAGATGGGTTCACACGCGTTCCGATGATTTCAATGTCGAGCTGCATGGATTTTGCGATGCATCGATTGCGGCCTATGCAGCCGTGGTGTATATTAGAGTCATCGATGCTCACAAATCTATCCATGTTGGTTTGATCACATCTCGAACTAAAGTTGCACCGGTGAAGCAACAGTCAATTCCGCGTTTAGAGCTGATGGGAGCAGTATTACTTTCCGAGCTCATTACTGAAGTTGCTCAAGTAATGAGAATCGCATCCCATCAAATACACGCTTGGACTGATTCTTCAGTGGTTCTAGCATGGCTTAGTAAGCATCCCAGCACCACAACGTTTGTTGGAAACAGAGTGTCCACCATACTGTCTCAAATTGACAACTCACATTGGGCTCATGTCCAATCTACGCATAATCCTGCAGATTTAGCATCCAGAGGCGTGACACCACAAGAACTTGTTGGCAGCTCGCTGTGGAGTCAAGGACCCTCATGGCTGCGTAATGAAATCATCGAATACACAAGACCAACGTCAATCAGCACTAAGGCAGAACAAAGGTCAATTAAGGTTCACGTCGCAACCGAACCACCCCAGGAAGATCTCATTTGGACGAGGTATTCATCGTTTCAAAGGTTAATTCGGGTTATGGGATACTGTAGAAGAGTTTTGAGTTGGAGGAAACAGTTCAATGGTGAAAGGAGATTGGAAAAGTATCTAACCAAGGAGGAAATACTAGAAGCTACAAAAACATGTATAAAAATGGTTCAGAATAAAGAGTTTTTCGAAGAAATGAAAGACATAAGAAAGACAGGAAGTGTGAAGGCGAAAAGCAAGCTCAAGAGTCTTTGTCCAATTATCGATGAAGAAGGCATCCTTCGAGTAAACGGACGCATTAATAACGCCGATTTAGATGAAGCTGTCAAACACCCTATCATACTACCGCCTAACAGTCACTTCACCGATCTCGTAATCGATGAAACCCACAAAAGAACCTTGCATGGAGGACCAACACTAATGTTGAGCCACCTGCGTACTAAATATTGGATTCCTTCTGCCAAGGCAAAGATCAGGGCTTACGTGCACAAATGCGTACGTTGCAAGCGGTACTCAGCGTCTGTTCAAACCCCACTTATGGGCCAACTACCATCTAGTCGAGTCACTCCTGCAAGACCGTTCCTTAACAGTGGTGTGGACTTTGCTGGTCCCATCAACATCCGAACCTCGAAGGGTCGAGGCCATCAATCATATAAGGGTTACATATGTGTCTTTGTATGCATGGTGACCAAAGCTATTCATTTAGAAGTCATCAGTGATTTAACGTCACAAGGGTTTATCGCTGGATTTAAGAGATTTGTAGCTCGGCGAGGTTTTGTCAGTAACATCTGGAGCGACAATGGAACCAATTTTGTTGGCGCGTCCAAGGAGCTTCGGCATTTAGTCGCTGCTGAAAAATCTTCGGTAGCTGTAGAAATTAGAGAGTGGTTGGGTAATAATTCCACATCTTGGCATTTCATTCCGCCTCACTCCCCAAATTTCGGGGGCTTATGGGAGGCTGGTGTGAAATCGACCAAATTCCATTTGAAACGTGTAATAGGTAATTCCACGCTCACATTCGAAGAGATGACAACACTTTTAGCTCAAGTAGAAGCTTGCCTAAATTCTAGACCGTTATCCATGTTACCTGATAGTTCCTCAGATCCTACTCCATTAACTCCCGGTCATTTCTTGATAGGGGAGCCTCTGATAACGGTGCCTGAGCGTAGTTATGACCAATCTAACATTAGTAATTTGAGACGTTGGCAAGTCACACAACGCATGTTGCAAGACTTTTGGAAGCGATGGGCAGATGAATATCTAGTACATTTGTTGCAACGTTATAAATGGACAAAAATTAGTCCAGAACCAAACATAGGAGATGTAGTCTTAGTAAAGGAGGATAACTTGCCTCCTGCCCGTTGGCTTTTGGGAAAGATTGAAGACAAGCATCCTGGTTTGGATAAAGTTACACGAGTAGTGACTTTAAAATGTAATGGTTCTTTGATAAGGCGACCTACTTCAAAATTGTGTATTTTGCCTATTGCAGGCTAATGTGTGTGCTTTATAAGTAAGTTTAATTTTAAAGAGTGTTTTTTTTTATGTGTTTGTTTATAAGTAAATTTAATTTGAAGGAGTGTTGATAAGTACGCAACTTTGTTTGTTTAACGCATTTGTTTATTATAGTATAGGTAGATGTTATTGAATGGGTATGGTTCAAAGTTAAACACTATTAGATCAGTCAATTTTGATTAAACTATGTACAAGATGTTAAATACAGTCCACATTCTATAATTGTTTAGAGATTTAAGGTTAAAAATTTAATTAGTTTTCACGTCATCAGTCTAGTTTGTTTCAGTTTTCTTTTGGCCCCTGACCTCATGGTGGGCGGTTATTTGTAATGAAGGACATAGTTATCATAATGTCCTTGGTGGGCGGTATGTTTGTAGTTAAATAGTTCTGCCGCACGAAACTAGATGGCGTTGTTAAAATACGTCACAATGTACATCGCGGTGTTAAGATTCTCCGTCGATACACCTACCCCATTCGAAATTTTTGTGTTAGTTTGAGTTTGGCATTGATTAGCAATAAATTTACTAGTACCTACATGGACTCTCAGTGTTTCTCTCACTTACCCCCAGTGCGCGAAAATAAAATTACACATTAATTAAAATAACCACGCATGCAATCAAGGCATGTTTGCCAACGCAGTGGCAGTTTATTGACGCCCTTCATAAAGCAATCACTTGGACGGGAGGCAACAAATTCTTCAAAGGCATTTTGTACTGCCTCTCGAGCACTGAATTATTTCTCGCGAAGAAGTTATCCAAAGTCTGGAAAAAGTATTAGTCTATAGGCGATAGGTGTGATGAGTAGGGCGGATGACGAAGACCTTCCAACCCCAGTGCTTGCAACTCGAAGACCGTCTGCCATGCAGTACGAGGTCGCGCGTTGTCGTGCAGGTACAGCGGAGACGAGTGATTGACCAGTACTGGTTGGAGATGTGGCACCTTCTCCATCATTGTGTTCAGTTCTTAACAGGGCATACATCTGCAGTAATAGTATTTGGTAAGAAGCTGTGATGAATCACACCGGTGCTAGACCACCAAACTGTGACCATCACTTTTCAAGGCATAGTTTTCGTTTAGGGCATTGTTTAGATGCTGAACCAGGATCCTACCACCTAGCTGAGTGCTTGCGGTTATCAAAAAGAATCCATTGTATATCGCAAGTACGAAGTCGGTTCAAAATTCCTTCATTAATGTATCTGTTGAGCAGTGCAAGACACGTCGCGACGCATACTTCGCGCTGCCGATAATTTAGTTCGTGGGGCACCTATTTGTCAAGCTTTTTACCTTGCCAAATTAATGCAAATGGACCAATATTGTTTTGATACTAACGTTCAAAGCTGCTGTTTATTCAGCCGTAGATTGTGTATCATTAGTTTCCACAATCGCTTTTAATTCGTTATTGTAGATTAAAGTTTTCAAACAACCGCGAAGTTCATTTTTATGGTCGAAATTTCCAGAACTGAAGCGAACAAACCAATAATAGATCGTGCGTTGGTTTGTAGTGTCAGCTCCATAACCGTCGATGATGTTGCGTACCGCTTGTGCCGCGTTGCTGCCACGATGGTACTCATATTCCACAATTACTCAAAGTTTTAACGTATCCATGATGACGAAAAGATCGAAATTCAATGAATATGTAACACTTATCAATAAACAAATCAAGGTTTTTTTTTTAAATAATATTAATTGGAAACTAGAATTCTTAGCCAAACAATATTATTTTGGTTTGCAGTGGCCAATACTGCAGAATGGCAGTTTCATAGATAAAGACATAATATAAGAATAGGAGCTTTATATTTCAGTAATTACAACACAAAATGTCTTGTTTATGCCATCATTTGTTTGTAGTTAATAAAGCACGAACAACGCTGCATTAAGGTTTTAGTAGCAAATAACAGGTTCACAACCACCTGAGCACTTTCCGGAGATAGACACGGCTCCAGCAGCCGGCACAGCGCCGCCGAAGCTCACAGCGCCCATGATGGGGACCTGACCAGCGATAGCAGTAGTACCGGAGACTGGCAGCTCACCAAGGACCGCCACGTTGCCTTCACCGGCGCCGCCGTAAGCAGCACCAGGAGCAATAGCACCTCCGTATGCAGCAGCAGGACTAAGCGCGCCACCATAAGCAGATCCGATGGCACCAAGACCGAGAACACCAAGACCGAGGGCACCACCACATGGAGCAGCAGGAGCGAGCAGAGCAGGAGCAGGAGCTAAAGCTGGGGCTCCACACCCGCAGCTAACACCGCCGAGGTACTGACCGAACACTACCTGGACCAAGCAAGCTTGGATGCAGACCAACAGTACAGTGAACTTAGACATGTTTGATGTTCGTTTGTGTTCAACGAGGAGCTGAAGATTGAATGATGTTCCTACTTGTAGACCACGTTTATATAGTGCTCGAGTGTGTTATCAGAACGACGCGAGTTATTGTCTATGTTCTACTGAAACAAAGCTCTCCTTAGCAAATATTTCAAGGTCACGTCACTTACACAACGCACACTCGCATTTCTCCATTTCCTCACATTACTCGCACAACTACTGATAGACGTTTGCGAAGTTCATTTCAAAATTCATTAAAACTAGATAAGGAACATGTTTCACTATAAATACTCGATCGACTTTTGGAACAATCATTGTCAAGTTTGCTTCAATACAAAGTACAATGGCCGCCAAGCTGATCCTTGTCCTCTGCGCTCAAGCGCTCTTCGTCCAGGTGGCATTCAGTCAGTGCCTTGGTCGTGCAGCTATCGCTGCTCCTACCTTACCCTGCCCTGCTGTTGTTGCACCGAGCTGTGCTGGTAACGGTGTGATTGCTAATGGATGGATCGGTAACGGTCTGATCGGTACCGAATGGATCGGTAACGGTCTGGTTGGTAATGGATTAGAAATCGTCCCTACCAGTGGTGGTGGACTGGCAGTGAGCAGTACCTCTAGCATCGCCCCTAGCGGGCTCTCCCTAGCATCTGAGAATGTGTTTGAGGGTGCTTTGTCCGTGGCTGGTGAACTGCCGTTCGTGAGTGCTGTGGCTCTGGAGGGCGCGCTGCCCAGTGCTGGTGCTGGCGCCGTCAGCTACAGCTGCGGTAATGGTGTCACTGCTATCGAGAGCATCGCTCCTTCTGCTGCTGCTGCTATTGCTCCTGCGGTAGCGGCTGGAGCTCCTGCTGCTGCTTATGGCGCTGCAGCACGCTATGGTCTTGCTGGCTATGGACTGGGCGCTGCGGGCGTCTCTCCTGCCGCTTTCGGACTCGGCTATGCAGGTCGTGGATGTGGTTGTGTTGTGTAATTAAATTAATGAACGATTTCTTGTTCTAGTTACGCATCAATAAATTACTTTGCAGTTTGAGCAGTTGTATAATTTTTAAACCTTTCTTTTAAGTGTTACTTAGAGCAAAGTTGTCTAACTGCTTCGTTGGCCGAGTGATCGCAAGTGCGATTGCCGGGCAAGGGGTCTCGGGTTCGATTTCCGGGTCGTACAAAATATAATCTCAGTAGAAGTACCTAGCCTGGAATTGGCCCGGTATATGACAATAGGCTCACCTTCTATTACATGGGAATCATAACATGAATAGTGAAGAGTGGGTGTTACATTGTACAGTGGCATTAAGTGCCGTAATGCCACTTTAATTACCTCTACCTACCTCTTAGGGGACAATAATACGTGATTTTGTTACGTCAAACGTTAACTTGTCAGAATATTAATAACTTACCTATGAACATGACGTATTGTATGAAAAAATTTAAACGAATTATTTTCATGTTATATTTTATTTGCATTAATTAAAATAACCACACTTGCAATCAAGGCATGTTTGCCAACGCAGTGGCAGTTTATTGACGCCCTTCATAAAGCAATCACTTGGACGGGAGGCAACAAATTCTTCAAAGGCATTTTGTACTGCCTCTCGAGCACTGAATTATTTCTCGCGAAGAAGTTATCCAAAGTCTGGAAAAAGTATTAGTCTATAGGCGATAGGTGTGATGAGTAGGGCGGATGACGAAGACCTTCCAACCCCAGTGCTTGCAACTCGAAGACCGTCTGCCATGCAGTACGAGGTCGCGCGTTGTCGTGCAGGTACAGCGGAGACGAGTGATTGACCAGTACTGGTTGGAGATGTGTCAGCTTCTCCATCATTGTGTTCAGTTCTTAACAGGGCATACATCTGCAGTAATAGTATTTGGTAAGAAGCTGTGATGAATCACACCGGTGCTAGACCACCAAACTGTGACCATCACTTTTCAAGGCATAGTTTTCGTTTAGGGCATTGTTTAGATGCTGAACCAGGATACTACCACCTAGCTGAGTGCTTGCGGTTATCAAAAAGAATCCATTGTATATCGCAAGTACGAAGTCGGTTCAAAATTCCTTCATTAATGTATCTGTTGAGCAGTGCAAGACACGTCTCGACGCATACTTCGCGCTGCCGATAATTTAGTTCGTGGGGCACCTATTTGTCAAGCTTTTTACCTTGCCAAATTAATGCAAATGGACCAATATTGTTTTGATACTAACGTTCAAAGCTGCTGTTTATTCAGCCGTAGATTGTGTATCATTAGTTTCCACAATCGCTTTTAATTCGTTATTGTAGATTAAAGTTTTCAAACAACCGCGAAGTTCATTTTTATGGTCGAAATTTCCAGAACTGAAGCGAACAAACCAATAATAGATCGTGCGTTGGTTTGTAGTGTCAGCTCCATAACCGTCGATGATGTTGCGTACCGCTTATGCCGCGTTGCTGCCACGATGGTACTCATATTCCACAATTACTCAAAGTTTTAACGTATCCATGATGACGAAAAGATTGAAATTCAATGAATATGTAACACTTATCAATAAACAAATCAAAGTTTTTTTTTTAAATAATATTAATTGGAAACTAAAATTCTTAGCTAAACAATATTGTTTTGGTTTGCAGTGGCCAATACTGCAGAATGGCAATTTCATAGATAAAGACATAATATAAGAATAGGAGCTTTATATTTCAGTTATTATAACATAAAATGTGTTTATACCATCATTTATTTGTAGTTAATAAAGCGCGAACAACGCTGCTTTTTGGTTTTAGTAGCAAATAACAGGTTCACAACCACATGAGCACTTTCCGGAGATAGACACGGCTCCAGCAGCCGGCACAGCGCCGCCGAAGCTCACAGCGCCCATGATGGGGACCTGACCAGCGATAGCAGTAGTACCGGAGACTGGCAGCTCACCAAGGACCGCCACGTTGCCTTCACCGGCGCCGCCGTAAGCAGCACCAGGAGCAATAGCACCTCCGTATGCAGCAGCAGGACTAAGCGCGCCACCATAAGCAGATCCGATGGCACCAAGACCGAGAGCACCAAGACCGAGGGCACCACCACATGGAGCAGCAGGAGCGAGCAGAGCAGGAGCAGGAGCTAAAGCTGGGGCTCCACACTGACTGAACACTACCTGGGCCAAGCAAGCTTGGATGCAGACTAACAGAACAGCGAATCTAGACATGTTTGATGTTCGTTTGTGTTCAACGAGGAGCTGAAGACTGAATGATGTTCTTACTTGTAGACCACGTTTATATAGTGCTCGAGTGTGTTATCAGAACGACGCGAGTTAATGTCTATGTTCTACTAAAACAAAGCTCTCCATAGCAAATATTTCAAGGTCACGTCACTTACACAACGCACACTCGCATTTCTCCATTTCCTCACATTACTCGCACAACTACTGATAAACGTTTGCGAAGTTCATTTCAAAATTAACTAAAACTAGATAAGGAACATGTTTCACTATAAATACTCGATCGACTTTTGGAAAAATCATTGTCAAGTTTGCTTCAATACAAAGTACAATGGCCGCCAAGCTGATCTTCGTCCTCTGTGCTCAAGCGCTCTTCGTCCAGGTGGCATTCAGTCAGTGCCTTGGTCGTGCTATCCCTGCCCCTGCCTTACCCTGCCCTGCTGTTGTTGCACCGAGCTGTGCTGGTAACGGTGTGATTGCTAATGGATGGCTCGGTAACGGTCTGATTGGTACCGAATGGATCGGTAATGGTCTGGTTGGCAATGGATTAGAAATCGTCCCGACCAGTGGCGGTGGACTGGCTGTGAGCAGTACCTCTAGCATCGCTCCCAGCGGGCTCTCGCTAGCGTCTGAGAATGTGTTTGAGGGCCCTCTGTCCGTGGCTGGTGAGCTGCCGTTCGTGAGTGCTGTGGCTCTGGAGGGCGCGCTGCCCAGTGCTGGTGCTGGCGCCGTCAGCTACAGCTGCGGTAACGGTGTCACTGCTATCGAGAGCATCGCTCCTTCTGCTGCTGCTGCTATTGCTCCTGCGGTAGCAGCTGGAGCTCCTGCTGCTGCTTATGGCGCTGCAGCACGTTACGGTGTCACTGGCTATGGACTGGGCGCTACTGGTATCTCTCCTGCAGCTCTCGGAGTCGGTTGGAATGGATGCGGCTGTGGACTGTGGTAGAATTATGATCAGATAGGCCTGTTATTATGTGACACAATAAAAAGAATTTTGCATACGATTTATTGTTTACGATAATTGCTTTAAATGTTTGTTATTCCACTGAAGAAAATGTATTACAAACTAGATATCTAGACAAATATAATTTCATTCTAATCGGTAGATTAGAATGAAATTTACTTACTGTTCTAATTTAATTACTGTTCTAATTAACACAACACTCGGATAGGCACTTTTTTAGGGGGGGGGGGATCATCGAATTACTTCTCCCGCCTGGGTGAGGTCCCATTTTTATTTTACCGATGAAAATACTTATAGAATAGCGAGAGGTGTCACCCACCACGGGTCGTCTCCTAATAATTGCTAGTTACTACTTGCCAGGAGCTTTAGCCTTCATTGTTGTGAACTGCTGTAAACTTACCATACTTTGGATCACATTACAAAAATTGTAGCTGTTTAATATGTTCTTGTGATATCTATGTATGTATGTTTGTGCATAGAAGTACTTTATGAGCATAATTATAATGACAGAATTTTGCCTTCCTCGTTGGCCGAGTAGTCGCAAGTGCGACTGCCGGGCAAGGGGTCTCGAGTTCGGTTCCCTGGTCGGCCAAATTATTACTGGGTTTTAAAAAAAAATCAATAGTAGCACAGAGTTTGGAATTGTGCCCGGTATATGGCAATAGGCTCACCCCCTATTACATGCAATTCATGACATAAATAGTGAAAAGTGGGTGTTACATTGTACAGTGGCAATAAGTGCCATAATGACTAATGTACACCTCTGCCGCCTACCCCTTCGGGAATAAAAGGCGTGATGTTATGTTATGTTATATGTTGAAAAAAAAAATAAACAAGATTAGGTGACCATAACAAACCAACCTCTGTACGTAGCAGTCAAATGCAGGCGGTCAGCCAAACTCCTAATAATACCATTCTTACCCATGCCAACTCTGGACATAAAGGAGGCTATCCTTTTACGTTGTATGGCATGAAAGGAGCGTCAAAAACATCCCCGAAGCACTGCAACTTCTCGATTTCGACTGCACGGATGGTGTGGTGACTGGGCAACCGGCTGCACCTCCTGCCAGAGTACCTCTTTGTGTGATCCACAAATTGTTGTTTCGGGTCTGGATGTCATGTGTATGTGAACTTGTATGATTGTAAACGCACCCACAATACAGGAAAAAATCCTAGTATGTCCAACGTTTGCAAAAGAAATAAAAAAAAAAATTGTGAGTATGTCAATAGACTCGTCTCCTGTTACTTTCACTCAAGTACGGCTCAGAGCAAAACTTGTGAAGTGTTAATTC
The DNA here is from genome assembly GCA_038387885.1 of Spodoptera picta. NCBI lineage: Eukaryota > Metazoa > Arthropoda > Insecta > Lepidoptera > Noctuidae > Spodoptera > Spodoptera picta. The sequence goes on from JAZHFQ010000445.1 coordinate 505,558, forward strand.
CTTAAGTGCTCATCCCTTCAGGAATTACAAGGTATGATGAATGGTTATATAATTTAAGCAGTCTACTTAAATCTATTCTAACTATCTCGATCTTCAAGACACAGCAATTTTTTTAGGGTACAGGCTGGCGAAGGAGCAGACGGATCACTTACAGATAGTCAGCATTCAGCTTCGCCAATGAACACCCACAACACCAGAAGACTAAGAAGTGCGTTGCTGGCCTTTTGGAGGTTAACATTTGATGCCGTGTCGGCCAATGATAACCGTCGCTAGCGGTTGATTAGCCTTTAACAGTTTTTGTCGGCAGTTAAAGGTATTGGCGAGACGGGAACGGGTAGGGGAGATATTAGGCATCCGATAACCTAACTCATGCGGCGAACGAAACACAAACAAGCGTTGTTTTACGCCGGTTTCCAGTGAGTCGATGGTATCATTCAGATCGAGCCGACCCATTCGTGCTGAAGTATGAGTTTCCCACACTTAATCCAACTAAATAAATGCGAAGTTTGTGTGTTTCTTTGGTACTCCTTCACGTTGAAAGGGCTGAAGTGATCGAGATGAAATTGGAATAGGGGAAGATAATGGTTGAAATAACACGGAGGCTACTTTTTATACCAAAGGAACGCAAGCAAAGCTGGTAGTGAAGAAGCTAGTTATACCACATGCCCACACGACGTAAAAGAAAGACAAACACATAGTTACAATTTAGCATTACAAAATTAATTATGAATTAGTAACACGTGCGTACGAAGAACTGCGATCACATTTCACTATGTATGTACAACTTGCTTATCTAAGCGCTGAGTAATCAGAATTGTACAACAAGTGTACTAGGTCAAGTTTAATGCTGTAAAAGTGTTGTGTCATCTTTTACTTAATATAATGCAGCAAAACATCACGTCTTTAACAGAAGGGAGATAATCTGAGGGGAAAACAATAAATCATTTGCAAAATTCTGTTTTATCTACTTGAAAAAATATTAGACATAAAAAAACAATAATTTTATACTAATCTACCACAATCCACAGCCGCATCCATTCCAGCCGAGTCCGAGGTCTGCAGGTGTAGTAGCGCCCAGTCCATAGCCAGCGAGACCGTAACGTGCTGCAGCGGCATAAGCAGCAGCAGGAGCTGCAGCTGTTACCGCAGGAGCAATAGCAGCAGCAGCAGAAGGAGCGATGCTCTCGATAGCAGTGACACCGTTACCGCAGCTGTAGCTAACGGCGCCAGCACCAGCACTGGGCAGCGCGCCCTCCAGAGCCACAGCACTCACGAACGGCAGCTCACCAGCCACGGACAGAGGACCCTCAAACACATTCTCAGACACTAGCGAGAGCCCGCTGGGAGCGATGCTAGAGGTACTGCTCACAGCCAATCCACCACCACTGGTGGGGACGATTTCTAATCCATTACCAACCAGACCGTTACTGATCCATTCGGTACCAATCAGGCCGTTTCCGAGCCATCCATTAGCAATCACACCGTTACCAGCACAGCTCGGTGCAACAACAGCAGGACAGGGTAAGGCAGGGGCAGCGATAGCAGCGCGACCAAGGCACTGACTGAATGCCACCTGAACGAAGAGCGCCTGAGCGCAAAGGACGAGGATCAGCTTGGCGGCCATTCTACTTTGTATTGAAGCAAACTTGACAATGATTGTCCCTAGTACCGATCGAGTATTTATAGTGAAACGTGTTCTTTATCTAGTTTTAGTTAATTTTGAAATGAACTTTGCAAACGTTTATCAGTAGTTGTGCGAGTAATGTGAGGAAATGGAGAAATGCGAGTGTGCGTTGTGTAAGTGACGTGACCTTGAAATATTTGCTATGAAGGGCTTTGTTTCAGTAGAACATAGACAATAACTCGCGTCGTTCTGATAACACACTCGAGCACTATATAAACGTGGTCTACAAGTAGGAACATCATTCAGTCTTCAGCTCATTGAACACAAACGAACATCAAACATGTCTAAGTTCACTGTTCTGTTGGTGTGCGTCCAAGCTTGCTTGGTCCAGGTAGTGTTCGGTCAGTACCTCGGCGGTGTTGGCTGCGGGTGTGGAGCCCCAGCTTTAGCTCCTGCTCCTGGTCTACTCGCTCCTGCTGCTCCATGTGGTGGTGCCCTCGGTCTTGGTGCTCTTGGTCTTGGTGCCATCGGATCTGCCTATGGTGGTGCATTTGCTCCTGGTGCTGCTTACGGCGGCGCCGGTGAAGGCAACGTGGCCGTCCTCGGTGAGCTGCCAGTCTCCGGTACTACTGCTCTCGCTGGTCAGGTCCCCATCATGGGTGCTGTGAGCTTCGGAGGCGCTGTGCCGGCTTGTGGAGCCGTGTCTATCTCCGGAAAGTGCTCATGTGGTTGTGAACCTGTCATTTGTTACTAAAACCAAAATGCAGCGTTGTTCGTGCTTTATGAACTACAAATAAATGATGGTATAAACAATACATTTTGTGTTATAATTACAAAAATATCTGCAGTATTGGCCACTGCAAGCCAAAATATTATTGTTTGGCTAAGAATTCTAGTTTCCAATTAATATTATTTTTAAAAAATCCTTGATTTGTTTATTGATTAGTGTAACATTTTCATTACATTTCAATATTTTACGCCATCATGGATACGTTAAAAATTCGAGTAGGTAGTTATGGAATATAAGTACCATCGTGGCAGCAACGCGGCACAAGCGGTACGCAACATCAACGACGGTTATGGAGCTGACACTACAAACCAACGCACGATCTATTATTGGTTTGCTCGCTTCCGTTCTGGAAATTTCGATCTTAAAAATGAACTTCGCGGTTGTTTAAGACTTTGGTCGATAATAACGAATTAAAAGCGATCGTGGAAACTAATGATACACAACCTACGGCTGAATAAGCAGCAGTTTTCAACGCTAATATCAAAACAATATTGGTCCATTTGCGTTAAATTGGCAAGGTAAAAAGCTGCCCCACGAACTAAATTATCGGCAGCGCGAAGTACGCGTCGAGACGTGTCTTGCACTGCTCAACAGATACATTAATGAAGGAATTTTGAACCGACTTCGTACTTGCGATATACAATGGATTCTTTTTGATAACCGCAAGCACTCAGCTAGGTGGTAGGATCCTGATTCAGCACCTAAACAATGCCCTAAACGAAAACGATACCTTGAAAAGTGATGGTCACTGTTTGGTAGTCTAGCGCCGGTGTGATTCAACACAGCTTCTTACCAAATACTGTCAATAACTAAACACAATGATGGAGAAGCTGACACATCTCCAACCAGTACTGGTCAATCACTCGTCTCCGCTGTACCTGCACGACAACGCGCGACCTCGTACTGCATGGCAGACGGTCTTCGAGTTGCAAGCACTGGGGTTGGAAGGTCTTCGTCATCCGCCCTACTCATCACACCTATCGCCTATAGACTAATACTTTTTCCAGACTTTGGATAACTTCTTCGCGAGAAATAATTCAGTGCTCGAGAGGCAGTACAAAATGCCTTTGAAGAATTTGTTGCCTCCCGTCCAAGTGATTGCTTTATGAAGGGCGTCAATAAACTGCCACTGCGTTGGCAAACATGCCTTGATTGCATGCGTGGTTACTTTGATTAATACAAATCTTTACTAATATTATAAATCGGAAAGTGAGTTTGTTTGTTTGTTTGTTTGTTCCGCTTTCACGCCGTAACTACTAAACCGATTGCTTTGAATTTTTGCAGACGTAAAGTTAGAAGTTTGGATTAAATAATAGGGTACTTTTTATCCCGGAAAAATTTGATATTCTCGAGGGAAAACGAAATTATTTGTATAGATGGCGCTGGCTACTTTTTATCCTTTTGTGACGCGAGCGAAGCCGCGGGTAAAAGCTAGTAAAATATAACATGAAAATAATTCATTTAAATTTTTCATACAATACGTCAATTTCATAGGAACGTTATTAATATTCTGACAAGTTTATGTTGGACGACATGACAAAATCACGCATTTTGATCCCCGAAGAGATAGGCAGAGGTGTACATTACGGCACCTATTGCCACTGTACAATGTAACACCCACTTTTCACTATTTATGTCATGAGTCCCATGTAATAGGGGGTGAGCCTATTGTCATATACCGGGCCAATCCCAGGCTAGGTACTTCTACTGAGATTATTTTTAAAAACCCAATGAAACTTTTTCCGACCCGGAAATCGAACCCCAGACCCCTTGCCCGGGAATCGCAATTGCGATCACACGGCCCGGTCTTAACATTAGACGACTTTACTCTAAGTAACACCTAAAAGAAAGATTTAAAATAATATACAACGATATAAACTGCAAATTATTTAATTGATGCACAACTAAAATAGGAAATCGTTCATTAATTTAATCACACAACACAACCACATCCACGGCCTGCATAGCCAATTCCGAAAGCGGCAGGAGAGACGCCAGCAGCGCCCAGTCCATAGCCAGCGAGACCATAGCGTGCTGCAGCGCCATAAGCAGCAGCAGGAGCCGCTGCTGCTGCAGCAGGAGCAATAGCAGCAGCAGCAGAAGGAGCGATGCTCTCGATAGCAGTGACACCATTACCGCAGCTGTAGCTGACGGCTCCAGCACCAGCACTGGGTAGCGCGCCCTCCAGAGCCACAGCACTCACAAACGGCAGCTCACCAACCACGGACAGAGCACCCTCAAACATATTCTCAGACGCTAGCGAGAGCCCGCTGGGAGCGATGCTAGAGGTACTGCTCACAGCCAGTCCACCGCCACTGGTAGGGACGATTTCCAATCCATTACCAAACAGACCGTTACCGATCCATTCGGTACCAATCAGACCGTTACCGAGCCATCCATTAGCAATCACACCGTTACCAGCACAGCTCGGTGCAACAACAGCAGGGCAGGGTAAGGCAGGGGCAGGGATAGCTGCACGACCAAGGCACTGACTGAATGCCACCTGGACGAAGAGCGTCTGAGCGCAGAAGACAAGGATCAGCATGGCGGCCATTGTACTTTGTGTTGAAGCAAACTTGACAATGATTGTTCCAAGAACCGATCGAGTATTTATAGTGAACCGTGTTTCTTATCTAGTTTTAGTGAATTTTGAAATGAACTTTGCAAACATTTATCAGTAGTTGTGCGAGTAATGTGAGGAAATGGAGAAATGCGAGTGTGCGTTGTGTAAGTGACGTGACCTTGGAATATTTGCTATGAAGGGCTTTGTTTCAGTAGAACATAGACAATAACTCGCGTCGTTCTTATCAGAACGACAACTAACTCACTCAACTAACACACTCGAGCACTATATAAACGTGCTCTACAAGTAGGAACATCATTCAGTCTTCAGCTCCTCGTTGAACACAAACGAACATCAAACATGTCTAGGTTCGCTGTTCTGTTAGTCTGCATCCAAGCTTGCTTGGTCCAGGTAGTGTTCGGTCAGTACCTCGGCGGTGTTGGCTGCGGGTGTGGAGCCCCAGCTTTAGCTCCTGCTCCTGCTCTGCTCGCTCCTGCTGCTCCATGTGGTGGTGCCCTCGGTCTTGGTGCTCTCGGTCTTGGTGCCATCGGATCTGCTTATGGTGGCGCGCTTAGTCCTGCTGCTGCATACGGAGATGCTATTGCTCCTGGTGCTGCTTACGGAGGCGCCGGTGAAGGCAACGTGGCGGTCCTCGGTGAGCTGCCAGTCTCCGGTACTACTGCTCTCGCTGGTCAGGTCCCCATCATGGGCGCTGTGAGCTTCGGCGGCGCCGTGCCGGCTGCTGGAGCCGTGTCTATCTCCGGAAAGTGCTTATGTGGTTGTGAACCTGTCGTTTGCTACTAAAACCTTAATACAGTGCTGTTCTTGCTTTCCGTTAACTACGAATAAAAATGATGATACAAACAAGATATCTTGTGTTATAATTAGTAACATCGAATGTTTCTCTTTTTATTTATTATCATTTAAGTAGCTGTTTATATTCAAAAGGCAATAGGCTTACCCCCTATTACATGAGACTCATAACATAAAAAGTGAAAAGTGGGTGCTACATTGTACAATAGCACTAAGTGCCGTAATGCGCACCTCTGTCTACTCCTTCGGTTATAAAAATGAATACATAAACATACATCACATTACATAGCATTGATAAGCGACTAAATGATGCAGCACTTGTCACCGCACGCCTCGCACGTTGTGGGTCACACACAGTTTTAAAATGATAATTAGAACCAGGAGATGGACACAGAATACTTTTCATCCAAGACTTTTTTCACTTTTACCGAAAATCACGAACGGGAAAAAATGGGATTGCACGTACGAAGTCGCGGGCAGAAGTTAGTGACACACTGCTATTGTATCTCATATATCGACATTCAAGCGGTTAGATGAATTAAGTTTCGTAAAATAGAAGACAAACAAATATTTCGAAACTAGAAAACCTTTCCATGCTTTTCTTTAATCAATCCTTTTGTTATTCTGAACAAAACGTTGCAAATCTATGCTCTAAATAAAACTTAAGTACCTATAAGGTGTAAAAAGCTTTAATATTAACATCATGCCTTTTATCCCCCAAAGGTGTAGGCAGAGGTGCAGATAATGGCACTTACTGCCACTGTACAATATAAGTAACACCCAATTTTCACTATTTATGTTATGAATCCCATGTGAGGCTATCGCAATATACCGGGCACAACTCCAGTATCCATGATACTACGGAGATTTTGTTATTAAACCCAGTAATACTTTGCCCGACCCGGGAATCGAACCCGAGACCCCTGGCCCGGCAGTCGCACTTGCAACCACTCGGCCAACGAGGCAGTCGGTTATGATATTAACTAATAATGTAGTAACACGTGCTTACAGTGATTGCGATCACGATTCATATACAACTTGCTTATCTAAGCGCTAAGTAATCAGAGTTCTGAAGCAACTGTACTAGGTCAAGTTCAATGCGGCACAGTGGTCACGTGACGCCGTGCACTGCACAGAGAGGCTCTAGGTAGACACATAGGTCTCCATAGGGAGGTGCCGTATCAGGCGTTGCACCGTGGGGGCTCCGGGGTTGGCCTACTGAGAGGAACCGGTGCCTCCTTCAAGTGGGGATGATGGCCACCGGGGAGGTTTTAGTGAGGCAAAAATCCCAAACTCCCTAGTCTTTTTTTCCCCAAAAAAGCTAGGCGCCTTTTGAAGGTTCCCCACGTCAACAAAAAAAAAGGTCAAGTTCAATGTCGTAAATGCATTGTGTCATCATTTTATTGTCATGATGCAGCAAAACATCACATCTTATACGGAGCGAGACAATCACAGGTGAATGTTTAGTTTAAAACAATTAATCATATGCAAAGTTAATTTTATTTGTTTGAGTAAGTATTAGACAAACAGAATAATAATTTTGTACTTTTCTACCACATCCCACAGCCGCATCCATTCCAGCCGAGTCCGAGAGCAGCAGGAGAGACACCAGCGGCGCCCAGTCCAATGCCAGCAAGACCATAGCGTGCTGCAGCGCCATAAGCAGCAGCAGGAGCCGCAGCTGCTACCGCAGGAGCAATAGCAGCAGCAGCAGAAGGAGCGATGCTCTCGATAGCAGTGACACCATTACCGCAGCTGTAGCTGACGGCGCCAGCACCAGCACTGGGCAGCGCGCCCTCCAGAGCCACAGCACTCACGAACGGCAGCTCACCAGCCACGGACAGAGGACCCTCAAACACATTCTCAGACGCTAGCGAGAGCCCGCTGGGAGCGATGCTAGAGGTGCTGCTCACTGCCAGTCCACCACCACTGGTGGGGACGATTTCCAATCCATTACCAACCAGACCGTTACCGATCCATTCTGTACCAATCAGGCCGTTACCGAGCCATCCATTAGCAATCACACCGTTACCAGCACAGCTCGGTGTAGCAACAGCAGGGCAGGGTAAGGCAGGGGCAGGGATAGCAGCACGACCAAGGCACTGACTAAATGCCACCTGGACGAAGAGCGCCTGAGCGCAGAGGACGAGGATCAGCTTGGCGGCCATTGTACTTTGTGTTGAACCAAATTGACAATGATTGTTCCAAGAACCGATCGTGTATTTATAGTGAAACGTGTTCCTTATCTAGTTTTAGTGAATTTTGAAATGAACTTTGCAAACGTTTATCAGTAGTTGTGCGAGTAATGTGAGGAAATGGAGAAATGCAAGTGTGCGTTGTGTAAGTGACGTGACCTTGAAATATTTGCTATGGAGGGCTTTGTTTCAGCAGAACATAGACAATAACTCGCGTCGTTCTGATAACACACTCGTGCACTATATAAACGTGGTCTACAAGTAGGAACATCATTCAGTCTTCAGCTCCTCGTTGAACACAAACGAACATCAAACATGTCTAGGTTCGCTGTTCTGTTGGTCTGCATCCAAGCTTGCTTGGTCCAGGTAGTGTTCGGTCAGTACCTCGGCGGTGTTGGCTGCGGGTGTGGAGCCCCATCTTTAGCTCCTGCTCCTGCTCTGCTCGCTCCTGCTGCTCCATGTGGTGGTTCCCTTGGCCTTGGTGCTCTCGGTCTTGGTGCCATCGGATCCGCTTATGGTGGGGCATTTGCTCCTGCTGTTGCATACGGAGGAGCTATCGCTCCTGGTGCTGCTTACGGAGGCGCCGGTGAAGGCAACGTGGCGGTCCTTGGTGAGCTGCCAGTCTCCGGTACTACTGCTCTCGCTGGTCAGGTCCCCATCATGGGCGCTGTGAGCTTCGGAGGCACCGTGCCGGCTGCTGGAGCCGTGTCTATCTCTGGAAGGTGCTCATGTGGTTGTGAACCTGTCGTTTGCAATTGATATCCTGCTTCTGTACCATTCAGTTACGTATAAAATAATAAATGATAAATTAACAAAATTTCTTTGTATTCTGATTCAAAATATTTTGATTCCTTCCATCTGTTATTCGATTCTACGGTCGATGTATTTTCCGTCAAATGTGAACCGACCTATGTGCATTTCGGCACACGTAGGTTGCAAGCATTCTGTATATTGTTCTTTCATTCTGTCATTTGGAAACCAGTAAAGTTTTTCGAGTCCACAAAATGTCATTACAGACGTATTGGTTTAAGTAGATAAGCAGTTTACTGTACGTTTGATACAAACATACCAATTTTGAAATGTAGTGCAAATACGGGAGTAGACAACTAGTCAAATTCAATACTTTCATCATAATGTCAAATAGGAAACATTTCTATGAATTTTATATGAAATACCAACTTGGGACGTCATAAAATTTTTGCTTCAAATAGCACACTTATTTCTTAAAAATTAGCTAGAAAAAATAAAAAAAGTAATATATGGGTGACTTGTAACTTGACGTATTCCTCTCGGGAGGTGTAATACAACTAATGACTGTAAGAAACTATTAGGTACATAATTATGTACACACCTCAACATACGATCAAACCGAGGAATTACTTGAAGTAAGCAAATAATTTTATTGTAGTTGACTTAGTTATTTTTGCTTACTTTTGTTTATGAAATTGTATACGCGCACCTGTTATACTTAGATACTGACTTCATTTAATTTAGGTATTAATTTTTAGTTTTATAAGCAATGTCATTGTACTGTAAACATGTCAACACACTTTTAATCTGGAACACAGGCTTGTACCTAATTCAGGTTTTAGAGGTATAAACTTACAACTTTCTTTAGATAATAAGATATATTTTGTAATCTGGCTTTTTACACTATATAAACATTATTTATTTATTATTTAATATTATAATTGCCTACAAAATTAGCCATGAGGTCTCTGGTCCGAAAGTGGCTAGATTCTGAGATATTCAACATTTTCGGTTTTGGTGAAAAAATCCCGATCGAACTACAAAAACACCAATTAATAAAAACCTACTAGTTTGATTTAGGTGATTTTAGTTTTAATTTGTTGTCAATACATCAATAATCATTTATTAATACTAATACTGGCAGAAATATCATTAGTTTTAAAATAGCAAGTCAATTAGCATGAAATTTTCTTTTTGAGTCAATACTTTGGCCAATAGAAAACTTACTACCAAAAACCAATTAATTATTTATAAAATTAAAAAAAAAATTAGTAAATTGATGATTTGTTAATTGTAAAGGAAAATGGCCAATTTCAAAAACATCATTATTTATTAAATTTTATTCAAAGTGACCTTCCCTATGACGAATACATGCTCGCACACGCTTCTTAAAACTTTTACTACATTCGTTTCACATAATGCACTTCTGTCTGTCCTCTGTTGATGGAAAGGTATGTGAGGTTGGGCAATGTTACAATTAATAGATTACGTCTAAATCGAATGGCAACAAAAATGCACCTTCTTAGTAAAATGTTTCTATTCTTGTTCTTAAAACCTGAATTAAAGTAAAATTGACTTTTCGATACGAGTACGAAGATTAACACCGAGATTTCAACATTATATGAATTTTAGAAGACTTGGAAATATTGACAAATATTGATTACAATATAAGCTAAAAGTAGGTTTCTGTTATTTTGTTCGAGTTTACTTCATTAATAGTGGAGTCGTAAGGAGGGTTTCAAATAATACAATAAAATAAAGTGTTTAGTTATCAGTTTATTATCCTTAAATGACCAAGCACTGTGTCGTTTGTTATCATAATTAAACAACACAGCCACATCCGCGACCTGCATAGCCGAGTCCGAGAGTGGCAGGAGAAATACCAGCAGCGCCCAGTCCATAGCCAGCAAGACCATAGCGTGCTGCAGCGCCATAAGCAGCAGCAGGAGCTCCAGCTGCTACCACAGGAGCAATGGCAGCAGCAGCAGAAGGAGCGATGCTCTCGATAACAGTAACACCATTACCGCAGCTGTAGCTGACGGCACCAGCACCAGCACTGGGCAGCGCGCCCTCCAGAGCCACAGCACTCACGAACGGCAGCTCACCAGCCACGGACAGAGCACCCTCAAACACATTCTCAGACGCTAGGGAGAGCCCGCTGGGAGCGATGCTAGAGGTACTGCTCACAGCCAGTCCACCGCCACTAGTGGGGACGATTTCCAATCCATTACCGACCAGACCGTTACCGATCCATTCGGTACCAATCAGACCGTTACCGATCCACCCATTAGCAATCATACCGTTACCAGCACAGCTCGGTGCAACAACAGCAGGGCAGGGTATGGCAGGGGCAGGGATAACTGCACGACCAAGGCACTGACTGAATGCCACCTGGACGAAGAGCGCCTGAGCGCAGAGGACGAGGATCAGCTTGGCGGCCATTGTACTTTGTTTTGAAGCAAACTTGACAATGATTGTCCCTAGAACCGATCGAGTATTTATAGTGAAACGTGTTCTTTATCTAGTTTTAGTTAATTTTGAAATGAACTTTGCAAACGTTTATCAGTAGTTGTGCGAGTAATGTGAGGAAATGGAGAAATACGAGTGTGCGTTGTGTAAGTGACGTGACCTTGAAATATTTGCTATGGAGGGCTTTGTTTCAGTAGAACATAGATAATAACTCGCGTCGTTCTGATAACACACTCGAGCACTATATAAACGTGGTCTACAAGTAGGAACATCATTCAGTCTTCAGCTCCTCGTTGAACACAAACGAACATTAAACATGTCTAGATTCGCTGTTCTATTTGTCTGCATCCAAGCTTGCTTGGTCCAGGTAGTGTTCGGTCAGTACCTCGGCGGTGTTGGCTGCGGGTGTGGAGCCCCAGCTTTAGCTCCTGCTCCTGCTCTACTCGCTCCTGCTGCTCCATGTGGTGGTGCCCTCGGTCTTGGTGCCATCGGATCTACTTATGGTGGCGCACTTGCTCCTGCTGCTGCATACGGAGGTGCTATTGCTCCTGGTGCTGCTTACGGCGGCGCCGGTGAAGGCAACGTGGCGGTCCTTGGTGAGCTGCCAGTCTCCGGTACTACTGCCATCGCTGGACAGGTCCCCATCATGGGCGCTGTGAGCTTCGGCGGCGCTGTATCGGCTGCTGGAGCCGTGTCTATCTCCGGAAAGTGCTCATGTGGTTGTGAACCTGTCGTTTGCTACTGAAATCCTAGTTCAGCGTCATTCTGCTTGTTATAAAATAATAAACGATGAATTAGCATTTCTTTGTGTTCTGATTCATAATATTTTAATCCATTTCATATATTAATTTCCGATGATACGTTCGACACATTTTCCGTCAAATGTGAACCGACCTATATATGCATTATATGCATTATACCTCTAACATATAGTTCACAAGCATTCTATATTTTATTCTGTCATTCTGTAATTCGGAAATTGGTAAATTTTCCTGAAAAAAATTGTTGTCATTGACATTTTGTGGTCCCGTGACTGCCGTCATTTTCATCATAGACATGCTGGCATTTGTAGACTTAGGCATAAGTACTTTTATTACAAACCTACCCATTTTGAATCATAGTAAAAATATGCATCAGTTGATGCATTCATACAAGTTTTTTGAAGCTGAACATAAATTCTTTGAAGAAATAGTATGTTTCTTTTTTTATATATTAATTAGATGGGACTGACGTTTGACCACTATCTCGCCAGGTGGTAAGCGCTGATGTCGCTTATGATGGAGCACGTCGACCCATAAGCAACCTTTTCACTCGGGCCTTGAAGACATCCAGGTTATACAGTTCTCTTCAGGAATTACAGACTCTGGCAAAGATTTAGAAGATTCCACTTCTTAGCAGTACGAAGGTGAGGAACAACATAATAATCATAGTATCTATAGACTGACGTAAATATCTCGTACTCTCAAGTTTAACGGAATTAGAGGGGCAGCGAAAACTTTACGGATTACAGTGACTTCGGAGCAAAGCAGGATTAGAATTATGGTTGTGTTTAGTCAGTATGAGTCTAACACTCTGTTTCGCCTCACCTAAGACGGGAGAACTCATTTGACTATGTTGTTTTTCAAAACAGAAGAATAATGGGATTAGAACGTTTCTAGATATTTTTTTAAACCGTCAAACACCGCAATTGTGTCTATAAAGACGGTATTCAAAGAGTTAAGGGGTGAAAATCATCGAATGACTTCTGCCGCCTGGGTGAGGCGGGAGCGAGTGTCAGACTCTTACTGACTAAAAACCACCCCGTTCCTACTCCTGTATTTCGAGCTGGAGCCCCGGTAACCAGTTAGTTTCTCCGCGGTATCGGCATCAGCCCTATTGGGCCCTATCCGTGGTGGTCTGATGGCTCTTTGAGGCGTGCGCGTTTCTAGATGATTAAAAGCACTTGGCTCCTAGGCCTCCAAATGACAACCGTTTCAAATAATCAAATCTAATTCCACAATCGCAAAGGCGACAACGATCTTAGAGTTTTAGGGAACAGAGAGTATAGTTCCCTAAGATCGGAAAAGGAGGATCCTCCGACCAGGCGAGGTGATCGTGCCTGGCGGGCTTTCTGCCCAACAGTTGCTCGTTGGGATTTTCTATCCGTGTTAAATCGAATGTAAATTTCGCATGTGCGATGTAGGATTTTATGACGTCATCCGTTGACTTGTGACTTGTGTCGCCACATCACTCCCTCCCAAGACCGGAGGTCGATCCCGCTGAGACGGCTGTTGATGCTTGAGATGAGCGGTGCCAGAGCCAGTGTAGAAAGTCCCTAGTTCCAGTGAGTCGGAACTGTGCCGCTGAGTGCCCAGTGAGTTGGGTGAGCGGTGCAGGGCGATACTCCAGTGAGTCGGAGAGATGAGTTCGCAGTGTCCCACGGTGAGTCGGGGAAGAGATGCTGCGAGGGTAGGTGCGTAGTGGCTGGCGTCTGCGTTGACGGGAGGAGATGTCCTTCAGAACCGTGTGCAGAAGTGCTGTGCCTATACGCTGGTGAGGCCGTAGGGAAGAACCAGGCTGCACAACTTCGTTGCAGGCGATGGTGGTCCCTGATGAGGCTGAGGATGCTAGTTGGCTGCGACTTGATTACCGCTCAGCGGAGAAATGATGAATGAGAGGGATGGCGATAAGGATGACGGTGCTGATCTGCTCCGTTAAGTGAAGGTTACTTCCAATCACGTCGGGGTCACCACTTTAGGGAACAGAGAGTATAGTTCCCTAAGATCGGAAAAGGAGGATCCTCCGACCAGGCGAGGTGATCGTGCCTGGCGGGCTTTCTGCCCAACAGTTGCTCGTTGGGATTTTCTATCCGTGTTAAATCGAATGTAAATTTCGCATGTGCGATGTAGGATTTTATGACGTCATCCGTTGACTTGTGACTTGTGTCGCCACAGAGTCAAAGTCAAAGTCAAAGCATTTATTTCATTGAAAACATAATTTGGTACTTTTGAAACGTCAACAGATACAAAATAAATAATAGTCTGTCAGTCAGTCCGTCAGTGAAGCTAGGTGAAGCTAGGTGCTCATTCCAAAATGTAGATTCGAATGGAGAAGAACGAGGAAGAAACTTCATAGAGATCGATAAGTTGCTTGATTGTTGCTTGCCAAATTGACATAGCACCGTCGATAGCTTATTGAACGGCAGCGTTGGAAAAAAGTTGTATTGTAGCTTATGGTTAGCGATCCTACGAATGTCAAACACTAATACCATTAATTGTCACTAAGGATTGGGATTCGGTCCGAAGGAACCGTTAGCGACCCGCCCCGGCTTCGCACGGGTGTAATATGCATGTATTATACATATAAACCTTCCTTAAGAATCAATCTATCCATTAAAAAATCGCATCAAAATCCGTTGCGTGGTTTTAAAGATTGCACACATAGGGACAGACAGACGGCGGATAGCGACTTTGTTTTATACTACGAAGTAATATCGATTAATCGATGTTTGTTCGAATTATTTCACAAAGCTAAAAGATACTAGAATACATGCATCATTTGAAACTTCATAGGTACTAGTAAAGTAGCTATGAAGGTCTGGCTCATAGGCCTCATAGGTCTGGCTGGAGGAGAATGCCCTAGGCATTAAGCCCACCTTGTACATTAGTGTGTGCATGAAGTCTTTTAAAATAAAAAAAATAAAATAAAGTAAGACTCAGCTATATGTTTTTTCAGAGTTAATCAATCGGTGTGATGGAATAAATAATTTTGTTACTAGACTACGAATTTTCTTTTAAAACATATATATCTTTAGACTTCGATATTTATAAATCGCAGTCTCAAGTATATAACTACAGGGAGTCCCTGAAGTCGACGATCAAATGGAACCAGGTGATCGGCAAAGTTCACATCTACCAGAAAAAAAAATCTAAGTCAAAAAATTACAATGACTTTTGTGTTATGAACGAAAAAGTACACCCACCCAGTGCCAGTCTTTTGACTCTTGCTGCTGCAATTCTTTATTTTTTCATCTGTATTTTTGGTTACGTTATCCTGAATAGTGCTTCAGTATCATGGAATCATAAATTCTGAGTCAACTACTCTAGTTTAGATAATTAATATCGTTTTTTGACGAACCAATGCTTTTAGCCAAACGCCACTCTAGCGCTTGTCTACAGAGAGAGTAGAAAACTAAATGTATGGGGATGACACTGACTATGGGGATGACACGATAATTTAAAAACCTATCGGTTGATTTATTATCTTCATCAACATTTCAGAAATAATGTGATAGTGTGGTACAGTTTTGTTAAAGTAGCCCAAAGTAGGTAACGAGTAGGACCTTCATCGCCATCACCAATAACCGGTAGATGTAAGTGTCTGGACAATATGTTTATCTCAAGGAGCATGAATTGTGTTACTATAGGTACTTAGGTTTCAGATGTTTTTACTACACTTATTAATATAGTCACTGGCACTATCAAATGATATAATTTATACAACAAATAAGTTGTACATCACTTTATTATTTCAATAAATTGTGTGCAGGATGATACATGACATTAAACAACGCAGCCGCATCCACGACCTGCGTAGCCAAGTCCGAAAGCCGCAGGTGAGATGCCAGCAGCGCCCAGTCCATAGCCAGCGAGACCATACCGTGCTGCAGCGCCAAAAGCAGCAGCAGGAGCTGCAGCTGCTACCGCAGCAGGAGCAATGGCAGCAGCAGCAGAAGGAGCGATGCTCTCGATAGCAGTAACACCGTTACCGCAGCTGTAGCTGACGGCGCCAGCACCAGCACTGGGCAGCGCGCCCTCCAGAGCCACAGCACTCACGAACGGCAGCTCACCAGCCACGGACAGAGGGCCCTCAAACACATTCTCAGACGCTAGCGAGAGCCCGCTGGGAGCGATGCTAGAGGTACTGCTCACAGCCAGTCCACCGCCACTGGTGGGGATGATTTCCAATCCATTACCAACCAGACCGTTACCGATCCATTCTGTACCAATCAGACCGTTACCGAGCCATCCATTAGCAATCACACCGTTACCAGCACAGCTCGGTGTAACAACAGCAGGGCAGGGTAAGGCAGGGGTAGGGATAGCACGACCAAGGCACTGACTGAATGCCACCTGGACGAAGAGCGCCTGAGCGCAGAGGACGAGGATCAGCTTGGCGGCCATTGTACTTTGTGTTGGAGCAAACTTGACAATGATTGTTCCAAGAACCGGTCGAATATTTATAGTGAAACATGCTCCTTATCTAGTTTGAGTGAATTTTGAAATGAACTTTGTAATGTGAGGAAATGGAGAAATGCAAGTGTACGTTGTGTAAGTGACGTGACCTTGAAATATTTGCTATGAAGGGCTTTGTTTCAGTAGAACATAGACAATAACTTGCGTCGTTCTGATAACACACTCGAGCACTATATAAACGTGTTCTACAAGTAGGAACATCATTCAGTCTTCAGCTCCTCGTTGAACACAAACGAACATCAAACATGTCTAGGTTCGCTGTTCTGTTGGTCTGCATCCAAGCTTGCTTGGTCCAGGTAGTGTTCGGTCAGTACCTCGGCGGTGTTAGCTGCGGGTGTGGAGCCCCAGCTTTAGCTCCTGCTCCTGCTCTGCTCGCTCCTGCTGCTCCATGTGGTGGTGCCCTGGGTCTTGGTGCTCTCGGTCTTGGTGCCATCGGATCTGCTTATGGTGGCTCATTTGCTCCTGCTGCTGCATACGGAGGTGCTAACGCTCCTGGTGCTGCTTACGGCGGCGCCGGTGAGGGCAACGTGGCGGTCCTTGGTGAGCTACCAGTCTCCGGTACTACTGCTATCGCTGGTCAGGTCCCCATCATGGGCGCTGTGAAGTTTTGTGGTCCCGTGGCCGCTTTTGGTTCCGTATCTATTTCCGGCAAATGTTCTTGTGGTTGTCTTTAAGAAGAATATCTCATGGTATACCTAACTTGACATGGACCTCTTACAGAATACAATATCTTTCCGAAAACTATAAATAATAATAAATAAATAATAAAATTTATTCATAATTCAAAAATGCAAAATACAAAATATGTTTCAAGTAAGTAAAATTGATCTCATAAAGTTAGATTTCCGAAAACTATAAAATGCTTGTAATAAAATGATAAACATAAATCAAAGCAGATGAAGTTTTATTACGTGGTGTTCTTTTTTAGAATATTTCAAAGTCAAAGTCAAAGTCAAAATCATTTATTTCAATCAGACCAGGAAGGCGCTTTCGAACGTCAACAATAAAAATTTTGAAGTAGAGCTATTTGCTCATTTCAAGGTGTAGATTCCTATGGAGAAGAACGAGCAAGAAACTCCGTAGGTTTGTTGTTGTTGAAGAGGACCAGGCAGCAGCGCTCTTTGATAAACTTGTGCCTCTTAAACTGCTAGTCCGTCTGCCTAAGGATTAGGGCAAATCTTCTTACCTAAGTATAATGTGACTTAAGGTTCAGTTAAAACGTTCAGGACGTAAAGAAAAATTGTATTAAACAGAGAGTATAGTTCCCCTAAGATCGGAAAAGAAGGATCCTCCGACCAGGCGAGGTGATCGTGCCTGGCGGGCTTTCTGCCCAACAGTTGTTCGTTGGGATTTTCTATCCGTGTTAATTTGCATGTAAACTTTGCATGTGCGATGTATGATTTTTGTGACGTCATCCGTTAACATGTGAAATATGTCGCCACAGTGAACTTGATTAAAAAGGGTTACCTATGGAGTTTCTTGCTCGTTCTTCTCCATAGGAATCTACACCTTGGAATGAGCCAATAGCTTCACTTTAAAGTAGATAATTTTTTGGGCCTTTTCGAATGAACATACATCGTATGTACGGTCAGCTTGCTTCCTTTCATTGTAACATTAAATAAAGTTGAAATAAGAACATTAAATGATAATTAAAAGACTGCCTCGTTGGCCGAGTGGGCTCGGGTTCGATTCCCGGGTCGGGCAAAGTATTACTGGGTTTTAAAAATCTCAGTAGTAACACGGAGTCTGGAATTGTATCCGGTATATGGCATACTTATGTTATGAGTAATAGGCTCACCCCCTATTACTCATAACATAAGTAGTCAAAAGTGGCTGTTACGGTGTACAGTGGCATTAAGTGCCGAAATGTGCACCTGTACCTACCACTTCGGGGATAAAAAGGCGTGATGTTATGTTATGTTAGAAGACTATAACTGTCCGAGGTCGAGGGTAAATATAGGTACCAAGGCCCGGGACGGAGTAGGAGTTAGAACGAGGTGCTTTTTAGTCCGTAACGATCGAGCTCTCCCTCCTACTTCCCCCAGGACGAGAGGAGTCAGTTGAAGATATTCTAACAAAAAAAACGACTACAAAAACTTTTCGCATCATCATCACAATTGGGATGATCACAGGGTGCACTAGCCGCGGAGAACCTAACGGGTTACCAGGGCTCCGGCTCGACGTGCAAGAGAATGAACGGGGTGGTTTTTAGTCAGTGATAGTCTGACACTCCCTCCCGCCTCACCTAGGCGGGAGCAGACATTTGATGATTGTCCCTACTTAAAAAAAAAGGGTGCACTAGGGACATTAGTCCGTAAGTTAGGTAATGAAAAAATATTAGACACGTATTTTTTTACTTTGTCGTATAATAAAACAGTACTTAGATAAAACGAATCAAAGTGTAAAGGTGGGGGCTAAAACGTCATTTCTACGTGAAAATTGTACATAGAAGTGACGTCACGCGAAATTTCAAATCAATACATCGTTGAAAGTATTCGTTTCTGTAAGAAAATAAAAAATACGTGTCCAAAGATTTAAAATAATCTACCAGACGGAAATAAAAATAAAAATTAGGCATCTACCCTATTGCCTCAGATTCATTATCTACCTAGCAATATCGATAATTATTTTGCGTTTCCTAGCACCTTTAGAAAGCAAAAGTTAAATGTATGAAAATGATGAATCTCTGAACTGGTATAACTTTATCATCTTGGACCTTACCTTTCTAAGATTATCTAGACACAACTGACAAACGGTGAAGGAAAACATTGTGAAGAAACCTGAGGCCTTAGTACGAGTTTGTTTTACGTTTAAAGTAATCGTAACGAGTTCGCGTTCGGCGCTCCGATTGGTTGCTTCATTGGCGCCGGCCAATCAGAGTGCCGAACGCGAACTCGTTACGAATACTTTAAACGTAAATGAAACTCATACTAAGGCCTCTGGGCTTATAATTTCTAATTAGGTATAAGTTTGTAATCGCCAATCCGCATTGAGCAAGCTTGGTGATTAATGCTCAAACCTTTTCCGTGTGAGAAGAGGCTTTACTCAGCAGTGGGCGTTTATAGGCTGTTGATGATGATGATGACTGGCAATAGAGGCTCAAAAATGTATGGAGCCAAAATGATATCCTTTTTTGTTGACGTTTAAAAGTGCGTTCATGTTCTAATTGATTTAATTTTGACTTTGACTTCAGCAGTGGACTGTCTTTTGCTGTTCATGTCTTATGCCTTAATTTGTACCAGATTGGCTTTAATCAGTATCACTACATATTATGAAACAAAGTTGCTATCCGCCGTCTGTCTGTCCTTAAGTATGCTTAGATGATTAGATCTTTAAAACTACGCAACGGATTTTGATGCGGTTTTTTTTAATAAATAGAGTGATTCTTAAGGAAGATGTATATGTATAATACCGTGCGAAGCCGGGGAGGGTCGCTAGTGAGTGTGTAAAATGGTACTTAACTACTTATTCTTGTCGGTACAAGTCCCTTAAGCGCAAGCTGGAAAGTCGTTGCAATTAATATTGTTCTCTTCAAATCTAATGGCCATCGAGTTAGAGTGTCTTTTAGTTTAACTGAAGCTGTTGAAACCAGTTTCGGTATATCAAACACTAGCTACTTCTGCGCGGTTTCAAACGCTCTGCTCAGCTCCTATTGGTCGTAGCGTGATGTTTTATAGCCTAAAGCCATCCTCGATAAATGCGCTATCTAACACAAAAAGAATTATTCAAATCAGACTTGTAGTTACGTAGATTAGCGCGTTCAAACAAAAAAACAAAAATTTTTTTTTTTTATTTATTTATTTCAATTAAATAGTTTAACATTACAGTCATAAAACCAAGGCGTTATACATTTCAAATAATTATAAACAGTATATCAAATATTCAGTATATGAAATATTCAAATAATTAAAACCATTATTTATTTATTTATTTAAACAACTCTTCCGCTTTATATAATAGTAGATATAGGATTTAAAATTGTGCTTAAATATTGTACCTACTCGTATATCATCTGTCACCTCTTTCCTTCGGGTGTTGTGAGAGCCGAAACCACACATTTGACAGAGAATAGGCAGCAGCGGCCCCGGGATTTTGAAGATTTTTTTTATGGCATAAACCGGTATACGAGCGGACGGATCACCTAATGGTAAGCAATCGGCGTCGCCCATGGACACCTGGAACACCAGAGGCGTTACAAGTGCGTTACCGGCTTTTTGGGGATTAGGAGTTTGAGGATCGTTCGGGATTCAGGGATTGGGGAAATTGGGGAAGGGGAGCGTAATTGGGCCTCCGGTAACCTCACTCACACGACGAAACACAACGCAAGCGTTGGTTCACGTCGGTTTTCTGTGAGACCGTGGTATTACTCCAGTCGAGCCGGCCCATTCGTGCCGAAGAATGGCTCTCCCACACTTAAACTTAACTTAAAACACTTAAACATAAAAATGGTGGTCACAAACCCTTTTAAAAGAGTCCCATAGTTCAGCAGTAGGCTGACCGTCACAGTGTCGCAAGCTGTTTACAATATGGGTTGCAAGTGGGTATCAGCTTTTGTCCTTTGCCTTAGGTAGGAAAAATTTTAATAATAACAAATATTTATAGAAAGTTTTACTGAAGATCTAAGCCACGTTTTGTTTATCATTGCACGTACTAACACATAGAGATATTTGTTTAACCCATATATCCCCCCAAGCGGTCACCGGTGACCGCTCTTCACTAACTACATTATAGACCTTATTTCCAATGTTTAGAGACTACTTTACTTCTTTAAAGGATATGTAAAACATTGACCTCTACCGAGCTGTTTCATGCATAAAAACTACTCGATAAGTAATTTAGTTCACTAAACATTGTAAATAATTGGATTGCTTTTAATTAACGACACGGTGGAGCATACGGTGGCGATGTGCCCTGCGTGGGCTGAGCACCGTCGTGTCCGTAGGGATGGGATCGGCGACGGCGTATCTCTCGCATCCGGCTCTGGTTTAGACCATTGTCTCCAGAAGCGAGGGAGACTAGAATGCCGTCTCCTCCTTCTGCGAAGCAGTCATGCTAGCTAAGGAGGAGGCGGGGCGCATGTGGGAATAAACCTCCTCACGCCCTAGCCAGCGCAAGAGACACTTCGGGCGTCGGAGATCGCGAGACGATCACCGGCCATCGTAAGCACGGGCCTGCGGACGGCTAATATGGGTAATTCGCCGTCCGCAAGCGCCTCAAAAAGCCATCAGACCTCAACAGATGGGGCCCAAT
The DNA here is from genome assembly GCA_038387885.1 of Spodoptera picta. Classification (NCBI taxonomy): domain Eukaryota; kingdom Metazoa; phylum Arthropoda; class Insecta; order Lepidoptera; family Noctuidae; genus Spodoptera; species Spodoptera picta. The sequence continues at coordinate 527,246 of JAZHFQ010000445.1, forward strand.
AGGGCTGATGCCAATACGTAGCCGAGGAGGACTTAACGAGTTGTCGGGGCTCCGGCTCGAAGTGCAGGAGTGAAGGGAGGAGAGGTGGCTTTGGTATTTTAGAGTCTGACACGCCCTCCCGCCTAACCGGGCGGGAGAAGTCATTCGATGATTATCCCAAACAACTAAAAAAATTAACTTATTATTTCACCATTGAATTTATATTACACTAAGAACTCTTTGTTGTACAACCTCAATGAGGCATACCGTATTTTTGCTCACCAGATGGCGCTAGTGTAAACGTCTCGTTCTTCGTCCAATAGGAAATTGGCTAGTGTCACAGCATTGGACGTAAAATTTTTGACAACTGTTTTGATTGGTCAAACTTTTTTCCTATATTTAAGAATAAGAATAAGAACGTTTATTTTTTTTATTTTTTTAAAACGTTGCCCCACACTAGGATTTTCTCCTGTGTCGTGGGTGCGTTTACAAACATACAAGTTCACATACACAATGACACCCAGACCCGAAACAACAAGGATCACACAAAGTGTTGTTCCGTGCGGGAATCGAACCCGCGACACGTTGCACGGCAGCCGGTTGCCCAGCCACCGCACCAACCGTGCAGTCAATTTGCACGAAGTATGGTAATTACAGGTAGTAATAATTATAAAAAATAGTCCCACATACATCGCCTACTGTTTTCGGCATGCAAAGTTAAGTTTTACAGTATAATAAAGTTAAAATATTACATTCAATAAAACCAATTACAAAAATGCTCACAACTAGGATAACATAATTATTTCTCCTAACATATTATTATTACTTTTCTTCTTTATTCACATATTTTATTTGTGCCATCTGGTAGAAAAAACGGCAGCACCCATTACATTAGACCAATAATTGTTCATTAAGACCAGTATCGTTAAAGTTTAGTTAATCTTTTATCCCAAACTTACGTCCATAGGTAGAATTAAGCATCAAACCTTAGAACTAAGCATAGAATTAAGCATCGAACCTCGCATAAAGAGGGGGAATTTGTCGCCATTGTCGAAATTGACTAGTTTACGTCACATCTTCATAATGACGTGGAAAGGTCGGAGCCATATTATCCCTGAGCCAAATGAGCCGAGTGCGGAAATGCCTAGAGCGCCAAATTACAGAGAGGCGCATGAGATGCGCGAACCCAACTGCCCATTGAGTGGCGGAGGCGCCAAAAAAGTTAGGGGTGCCAAAAAAGTTAGGGGTACCCTAGGGCGCTCTCTATGTTTAATCCACTTTTGGGAATGATAGGACGGACTCAAGGCTGCTCTTATTAATGTCAATAGAGGTATAAATTAACTAAAGGTAATTATTACTTACAACAAACAACTTGCTTTTATGTCATAACAAATCAGTAGACGATTGAAAAATCGGCCCTAAAAACTGGCAAAGGAGAAGGGAATGGCTCCATAGATTCCTGGGCCCAGGTGTTAACTAAATGAAATTAGCCTTATATGGAAGAGGATATAATACCAAGACTTAACTGAGACTTTGGTGAAATTTGGCTTCCTAGAAACCAAGTTATCTGAATTATAGTTAAAGTTAGGTTATAGTATAACATTGTGATTTTTTTGTGTAATTTCTGACATAATTTTGAATCACTCACTTCGCCACAGACGAATAACTGTTAAAATCGCCTCATTCTCCAAGACTTTTCTCCCAATAGGATTACTGCGACCAATCGCAATCGTACAATGTATACAGCGATCCATGTCGTCGATATCCAATCGATAGGTGTAACAGTTGTCCAAAATAGAGAGTCAGGTAATTCAGAATAGTAAGATCCGTCGAATAGTCCGTTATAATATGCAAAGCCGAGGTCGTGGGTTTAAACAATAAAACAAGGAAAATATGTGCGCACTCAGAATAAAAGTAAACAAACAAGTACATCTGTCAGTCATTGTCAATCAAACGCAAGCCGCCACCAAGGGTCGTCAGAAAAAAATACACTATAAATAATCGAATTCACGAAACCTTAATGAATTGATATTCATATTGTTAGGTTAAGTAGTATTTTGGGTATAAGATTGATTAAATTCCATGTCATGTACTTATTAAAACAATTTAATATTCTAAAATACTTTTAAGGCTAATCAATTAATCTGTATGCACTTGTCGCATAATATGAATTTATTTGTAATTTATTAGTAATTGTTAAGTTACGTCATATAAGATTTAATTAAATATGTAGTTGCATCTATTAAAGTACTTAAATATTTTTAAGCACTTATTCATTAAATGTGTGTTTATAAATCATCGTAATATTAATTTATTTGTAATTTAGTTCATCTTAAAAAGTAATTAGGTTGATCTATGTAGTATTATTGGTTGTTTATTTGACTAATGCTACCCCCACTATAGAGGTATGTTAGGAAGTTACCTATACACTAGCAGCCATGGCAGGAATTCATTCTGGATATAGCATTCGGTGGAGTAAGAATTCGAATTGGTACTGTAATACTTTATTGTGTGGGAATAATAAAGTAAAGTGTGCGATACGTTACCTGTTTTATTTCCTGACTAATAATATACATATTAGCTTCTACCCGCAACTTCGTACGCGCAATCAAGCGAGCAAGCGCTCTTGATAATAACAAACACAACAAAAAAAGACCAGCCAAATATTCTCAGATTTTAGCGATTTATTAATAATCGATTACTAGGGCTTATTTAATCGATTATTTAGTCTTATTATCTTAATTTAAGTTTTCTCGCTTCCTGGGTAGAATCCTAGTACCTACCATATTTTGTAAATTTCTTTAGAAAAATGTAACGGTTTTTTTGAGACGTATTTCACGTTGTTAACTGCTGGGCCCAGAAGTCCCCCTCTCCTTTCAATGACAATTTATTTTACAGAAGAATTAACTGATGGTTGTACAATCGATCCTAACAAACCTGGAAGAAAAGCGCATTTAAACAATAATAAAAAAACTAACTAACATCGCAACTTTCTTTTAACATCTGCAAATCAAAAGACGTTTCCAAATTCAAATAGTCTTTTCATAAACACTATGTACAAAGCGAGTAGAGGCGGACAGATAACGACCGCAGCGCACAACACGGCAGAAATTGGAAACAAATGCGGATGATGAAAACCAAACAATGATGTTTTTATTATTATATTCATTTGACAGTAAAACTATTGAATAAGTTGCACTTAAATAATGTCAACAATACTATTTTAATCTTTGGTTTTATTTATATTTGCAAAGAAAATTATAATGTTTACATTGTTATTATTTGACAGCTTCCGCAAATGTTGTAAACGCTGCGCGTCGCCACCGTCGCGCACATAGCCAATAATAAGCATCATCCATACGTGCCGGTTTGTTGTTTCTATCCATATTGTGCAAAAATACTATTATATGTCAATAATTAATAAATAATTTATACCTAATCAACGCAATTTCATAAACCCTTGCCAAACTGTTGATAGCAAATTTTCTAATAAACGAAATTTCAGAAATATTACATTTTGAAATTATGCATTTTTGAGCTATATAAACGTGATCTACAAGTAGGAACATCATTCAGTCTTCAGCACCTCGTTGAACACAAACGAACATCAAACATGTCTAAGTTCACTGTTCTGTTGGTCTGCATCCAAGCTTGCTTGGTCCAGGTAGTGTTCGGTCAGTACCTCGGCGGTGTTGGCTGCGGGTGTGGAGCCCCAGCTTTAGCTCCTGCTCCTGCTCTGCTCGCTCCTGCTGCTCCATGTGGTGGTGCCCTCGGTCTTGGTGCCATCGGATCTGCTTATGGTGGTGCACTTGCTCCTGCTGCTGCATATGGAGGTGCTATCGCTCCTGGTGCTGCTTACGGCGGCGCCGGTGAAGGCAACGTGGCGGTCCTCGGTGAGCTGCCAGTCTCCGGTACTACTGCTCTCGCTGGTCAGATCCCCATCATGGGCGCTGTGAGCTTCGGTGGTGCTGTGCCGGCTGCTGGAGCCGTGTCTATTAATGGACAATGTTCTTGCGGATGTGGTTATTGATTTCTTACTTTTTTATAGTTGTTTGTTGTTTCATATATAATATAATTATACCTTTATCTAATGAGACTTTATTTTCTTGACTTTAATATACTTAAAAAAAAATGTATAATCTTTTTTACGTCCAGCTTGGCTTTTGTCTGCTTGAAGAAATGTATAAAGAGTTATTGGTGTTTGCGATTCTCCAAATAGCTTCATTTAGTGGTACTACTAACGCCATCTACGATTTAATTTTGACGTTACTACAGTACAAGTTTTCTCTGACTTGTTAGTAGATGTCGCGACATTACAATAAGAGTTATAAAAAATTACAACACTTATTTTACGTGATCTATCAATGTTTTTTTACAAAATACACAAAACCATGGTATGTACGCTGATTAACGTAATGTTCAACAAATTATTACTTAAGTGTTAGTATTATATTTAAAGACTAGCTGTTCCCGCGACTTCGTCCGCGTAGATTAATGACTTCTGACAGAATTCATCAGAATCAATTCAGTGCCCAATTAAGATTTACCTATTGTGAAATGATTTATCGTAATTTCAATAAATTAAAAATCCCGCAGGGTTCTTACCAGTCCCGGCCCGATCACGTAAGTTTTGAGTAATAAAAGCTTCGACTATTGTTGTACAGAATCTCTATGAAATAAGTTCAGTGGTTAAAAGATAGAGAGTCCTGGAGCATTGACGCATAGTTTCCGTTCCCGAGGGACTTCTGTGATAAAAACTATCATACGTTACTCAGGTCCCAAATCATCGTTTTACCGAATAAAATAATCAAAATTCTTTCTTATAAGATGCTTACGTCATAACATCTATCTGCATGCCAAATTTCAACCTGATCGGTTTAAAACTGACAAACTTTCATCCCCTATTTTACCCCCTTGGGGGTGGAAATTATCAAAATCCTTTCAAAGCGGATGCCTACGTCATAACATCTATCTGCATGCCAAATTTCAACCCGATCGGTTTAAAGCTGACAAAGTCTCATACAAACTTTCATCCCCTAATTTACCCCCTTGGTGGTGGAAATTATCAAAATCCTTTCACAGAGGATACTTACGTCATAACATCTATCTGCATGCCAAATTACGACCCGATCGGTTTAAAACTGACAAAGTCTCATACAAACTTTCATCCCCTATTTTACCCCCTTGGGGGTGGAAATTATCAAAATCCTTTCACAGCGGATGCTTACGTCATAACATCTATCTGCATGCCAAATTTCAACCCGATCAGTTAAAAACTGACAGTTTCATACAAACTTGCATCCCCTTTTTTACCCCCTTGGGGGTGGAAATTATCAAAATCCTTTCTTAGCGGATGCCTACGTCATAACATCTATCTGTATGCCAAATTTTAGCCCAATCTGTCCAGCGGTTTTGGCTGTGCGTTGATAGATCACTATGTCAGTCAGTCAATCAGTCAGTCAGTCAATCACGTTTGAATTTTATATATATAGATATATAGATATATAGAAGATAGATAGAAGAAGAAGATATGCACCGAGGATTTAATGTTGCCTGTGCTAATATTGGGTGTGCATGGGTATTAGTACAGGACATATTCACTCAATAGTTAGAATTTCGTAATCGAAAACCCTGTAAAAAAATTGAAATTGAAAATTTGTAGTGAACTCAAAACCTGGGGTGTCTTGGAACCTATCTAAACTACATATTTATACATACATACACAACATCAAGCCTTTTTATACCCGAAGGGGTAGGCAGAGTTGCACATTTCGGCACTTAATGGCACTGTACAATATAACACCCACTTTTCACTATTTATGTTATGACTTATGAGCCCCATGTAATAGGGGGTGAGCCTATTGCCATATACCGGGCACATTTCCAGACACCGTGCTACTACTGAGATTAATTTTAAAAAGCCAGTAATACTTTGCCAGACCCGGGAATCTAACCCGAGACCCCTTGCCCGGCAGTCGCACTTGCGACAACATATTTATTTATTTTATTTAAATAACTTATTTATATAACACAGATACAAGTGATGGTACACATGGCTACACGTCGAGCTTTACATGACCAGTATAAACTAAACTGAACGTTAAATGTGCGGAAAGATGATGCGACGCGATACCAGGGTAAACCGGTTTTGTATACATTGATATGTGGCCGTGTGTACATACATACATAAGGCTGACATTAATGTCATATGGCATTTAGAAACAAATTCTATGTTTCACGTCGATAGAGTATATTACCACTGTTATCTACTGACAATTGCAAAATCAAAATCAAGCTACATTGCGGTGGTTTAAAATAACATAAAGTACTCATATTGGTGGAAAGGAAGATATATATTATATCTTCCCCTCTTTCCCCACGTAGTAGCTGCTGGAACCCTACCATGGCTGATCATTATTGATTTTTAGGGATTCGCGCGCGTAATGTCGTATTGGCCGGGAGGTTTAAGAGGCCTAGGGAACCTACCAGCGGCAAGTACCAATGTGACTTTTTCCGACTTATATGTATTTTCTAAGATTATCTAGATACCACTAACAAACGGTAAAGGAAAACATCGTGAGGAAACCTGGGCTTATAATTTCTAATTATGTATAAGTTTGAAATCGCCAACCCGCATTGAGCAAGCTTGATGATTCATGCTCTAACCTTCTCCGTGTGAGAAGAGGCTTTGCTCAGTAGTGGGCATTTATAGGCTGTTGATGAGGGATTCGCGATTGGAATAAAAAAAATGGTTTATGGTTCAGAAGTTGAGTGAAATACGGCGTTCAGATACAGGATACATTTAGCATCAACTCCCAAAGAGAACCGTACAATTGGACCAGTGCGCACTGCGCAATAACTGTCCTTTTTGTGCATGCTTCACGCTTCCATACATATTTGCTTACCCTACACTCTGCCACAGACACTTACATTTGTTATTATAATTCCATTGTGGAATTCTTTGCCGGAGTCTGTATTTCCTGAAGGGTGTCTTCAAGGCCCGAGTGAATAGGATGCTTATGGGACGACGCGCTTCATCGTAAACCCCTAGACCGTATTATCTGGGCTCGCTGCCATCGCAGCGGTAAGTCCCCTCTTTGAGGAGTGGCTTGAGAGACGCTACGGCGTCCTCACTTACCGCCTGACGCAGGTCCTCACCGGACATGGAAGTTTCGGGAGGTACCTGTGTCTGATGGGGCGGGAGGAAACGCCCGGGTGTCATCACTGCGAGGACCGCCCTGAGGACACGGTGGAACACACGGTGGGAGAATGCCCTTCGTGGGCTGAGCACCGCCGTGTCCTCAGGGAAGTGATCGGCGATGGCGACCTCTCGCGTCCGGGCCTAGTGCAGGCCATGATGCGGAGCGAGGGGGACTGGGATGCCGTCTCCTCCTTTTGCGAAGCAGTGATGCTAGCTAAGGAGGAGGCGGGACGCGTGAGGCAGCGAAGCGCTGCCTCCTCGCAACCCAGCCATCGCGAAGGACACACCGGGCGTCGGGGATCGCGAGACGATCTCCGGCCACCGTAAGCGCGGGCCTGCGGACGGCGAGCATGGGTGGCTCCCCGTCCGACCAGAAACAGACCCGAGCGTACGGCGCGTCGCGTTCCGCGCGCGCCTCAAAGAGCCATCAGACCACCACAGATGGGGCCCAATACGGCCGATGCCGATTCGGAGTCGCGGAGAACCTAACGGGTAACCGGGGCTCCGGCTCGACGTGCAGGAGAAGGAACGGGGTGGTTTTTAGTCAGTAAGAGTCTGACACTCCCTCCCGCCTCACCCAGGCGGGGGCAGTCATTCGATGATTTTCCCCCCTTAAAAAAAAATAAATAAAAAAAAAAAAAAGACCGTATTATCGCTTACCACAAGGCGAGATAATGGTCAAACGTCGGATAATATCAGAAAATACAACATTTATAATACACTTAGTTCATAATAATTATTACTTGGTATGTAAAATCGATAAGAAACACGATAATTGTAACATTTCGATGAATTAAAAATAGATAACACAATTAAGTCATAATGAAGTAACTTCAGAAACTTATCGATACAAATTATGTACAATCCGATAAATCGATTTCGTAAATGATCGGTATAAAAGATAGAAATAATCGATTTGAATTTACAGTTATATTTTTATTGTAACACGATGTGTTGTAAAGGTATTTTCTTGTTTTGCCTTGTAGCTGCAGTTTTTCAGGTAAGTTCGTTTCTTTTTTGTAATTGTTTAGTTTTTGGAAAGCCTTACGATATTAAGGTTAAGACATTTTATTTGGTTAATGCGATGCATGAATTTGAGAATAGGGTAGATGACAAATTTTTATTTTAATGTCCGTCTGGTAGATTATTTAAAAACATTAGACACGTATTTTTTATTTTCTTACGGAAACAAGTAGTTTTGAAGATACCTATATTGATTTGAAATGTCGCGTGACGTCACTTCTATGTATATTCTATTCGTTGAAATAGACGTTGTAGCCCCCACTCCACCCTGTAGCATGAGGTCCTATTATTTATGCAGCAGCTGTAGATGTCAAAAATTTGCTGTCAAATGGTTTGACGGTAGCAAATTCTCTATTAAACATAAAGGACCTGATACTACATTGAAGAGCCAGTATAAACTGAACGGCGAATGTGTGAAAAGATCATACGCAATGAGACCATGAGAAATGGTTTTGAATATCTTGATGGTAGCCGTGTTTATCTAATATTAATTACCTACATAAATACCTACTAAACTTTCTCTTTATTCCTTTACAGAAAACTACATGCCTACCTTTAGGATACCAAGGTGCAATAAGTCCTTGCAACCAGCTCATTCCAGAATCCATCGCTGGATCACCAATCATCACTGAAATAGTGCCATCTTTACAATTCGGTGACATCACAGTTTCCGGTGACCTGCCGATAGGTGGCAGTATAAAAGTGAAAGGAGTTTTCCCAGTTTACGGCACGGTGACGTTAGATGGCGCGCTTCCATCATCTGGATCAGCTGTTGTAAACACTGGGTGCGGTGTTGTATCACAAGTTGTTTAACATGTGTTTTTGTAAATAAATTATTTCTTGTTGTTATTGTTATATTTTGTGGTTTCATTTTTCGTGTCTTTGGGGTATAAAGAGTTACGTTAGTGGTCATACGACCGATTATCTGTATCTACTAATTATCTGTATATACTAATTATCTGTATCTACTAATTATCTGTATCTACTAATTATCTGTATCTACTAATTATCTGTATCTACTAATTATCTGTATCTACTAATTATCTGTATCTACTAATTATCTGTATCTACTAATTATCTGTATCTACTAATTATCTGTATCTACTAATTATCTGTATCTACTAATTATCTGTATCTACTAATTATCTGTATCTACTAATTATCTGTATCTACTAATTATCTGTATCTACTAATTATCTGTATCTACTAATTATCTGTATCTACTAATTATCTGTATCTACTAATTATCTGTATCTACTAATTATCTGTATCTACTAATTATCTGTATCTACTAATTATCTGTATCTACTAATTATCTGTATCTATTAATTATCTGTATCTACTAATTATCTGTATCTACTAATTATCTGTATCTACTAATTATCTGTATCTACTAATTATCTGTATCTACTAATTATCTGTATCTACTAATTATCTGTATCTACTAATTATCGGGTATTATAAAGCTGAAAAGTTTATTTGTTTAACTGCGCTAATCACCGGAACCACAAACAAACAAAATTATGAAGTGATAAAGTGTCTGAGTAGCTTTTGTGAATTAAACAAACAATAGGAAATTTAATGTGATTACAAACAAAATAACCTGCAACTTAAAATTAAAACTTGAAAGTAAACCTTTGTTCCATCAACCAGTCCATAATATTACTTCCTAGCTACTTCCGCGCGGTTACACTCGCTCTGCTCGGCGCCTATTAATCGTAGCGTGCTATTTCATAGCCTATAACCTTCCTCGATAAATGGGCTATCCAACACAGAAAGAATTTTTCAAATCGGACCAGTAGTTTCGGAGATTAGCGCGTTCGAACAAAAAACAAACTCATCAGCTTCATAATATGAGTATAGATTATACGTACATCGTGAAATCTATTTCCTTTGCGTCCCGCGGCAAAACAACTTGCCATACGGAGTACTTTCGGTGTATTAAGTAAAAACAAAAAAAAAGATGTAATTTTTTTAGTTAAATAAAAAATCGTGGTAATAAACACCATGAAACTAGACGTTTTGTAGGCACTATTCGCATCACCCGTGCCACCATGAAATACCTCTTCGAGAAATACATGGCCTGATGTTTTGATAACGTACTATGCGTTCGTATGCGCTTTTGAAGTTTGCTTTTCGCAATGGATCACCAGTTATTATTTGTTTTTGAGATTTTATCCATCCATAACATCACGCCTTTTATCCCCGAAGGGGTAGGCAGAGGTGCACATTCTACCACAGTACAATGTAACACCCACTTTTCACTAGTTGTTATGAGTCCCATGTAATAGGGTGTGAGCCTATTGCCATATACCGGGCACATTTCCAGACTCCGTGCTACTACTGAGAATTTTAAAAAACCCAGTAATACTTTGCCCGACCCGGGAATCGAACCCGAGACCCCTTGCCCGGCAGTCGCACTTGCGACTACTCGGCCAACGAGGCAGTCTTGTTTGAGATTTTATTTCTTTGTAAAACTATTGTATTATCGAGACAGAAACCATTTTATTTCAGGACGTATTCGAAATAGATTTCAAGGTGTATATGGCTAAAATTAGATAATAACTTATTTAAATCTATAATCTATAAATTAAGATCGTTTTTTGGTAGAAACTCCTTAGATTTCAATTAACAACAACAAGACTAATTCCAAAAAATCGATTCTTATCCACAGATTTTGTCGCGGAGAATCTAACGGGTTGCCGGGGCTCCGACTCGACGTGCAGGAGAAGGAACGGGGTAGTTTTAGTCAGTAAGAGTCTGACACTCCCTCCCGCCTCACCCAGGCGAGAGCAGTCATTCGATGAATTTCCCCCTTAAAAAAAATCCACAGGTTTTGGATTCAGATGGGTTAACAAATCCAGCCACAAATCGACTAATAATAAATTACTTCATCAACTTTATTTAAAGTAAGTGCTAGAAGCGGCTTCGCGCGGTTCCGTTGGATACAAAGTATCCTATGTTATTGTCGCGGAGAACCTAACAGGTTGCCGGGGCTCCGGCTCGAAGTGCAGGAGAAGGAACGGGGTAGTTTGTAGTCAGTAAGAGTCTGACACTCCCTCCCGCCTCACCGTGGCGGGAGCACACTTTCGATGTTTTTCCTCTTAAAAAAAATCTACTGTAACAAATTCGGCCCTATCCCTTCAGTCGTTGTGACGTAATTAAATAATAAACTACACACAAACATTTTTCGCATTTACAATCAACATCAGCTGGCTTCAGCCATGTTGATTTCTAAAAATTGTAATAGATTGGCTATTACTGTCGTTTATTGGATACACTAATCTGATTCTTCGCATTAAGTTTGTCATAGTCGAGTAGCAGCAACCTAACCAAATGCGTGTAACGAAACCATAGCGACTTCTAATTTGGCCCTAACGCCATCTAGTTGCAAACAAGGAACTACAAATAAAAATATGATAGAAAGAATAAAACTTGTTCGTTAGAAAAACAAATTGGGTACTTGCCAACTAGTCAAATTCAATACTTTTTTTGAACTGTCAAAAACGACAGTTTTCTATGAATTTTGTACGAGATTATGGATTGTGACGTCACGTTTTTTAGCGTCAAACTGCATACTTATTTTTTTTTATTGGTGGAAAAATACTAAAATCGAGTTGGTCATAAAATCAAATAATGGAAGTGTAATATTTTTTTTATTAAGAAATGTACCACATTGTCTTGGTTTGTACGACTTACCTACTATACATTACATTAATATATTTCTTAATATTTTTGAGATAATATCGTGTCAACTGGTGCCCAATATTTCCATGTCTTTCTTTCATTTTTCTTACCTTATTAAATTTAATTATCTGCTACCATTTATTCGTGGCTGTGACCACTTGGAATAAGGTAATTAGAAACAAGTTTACGCTCCCACTCAAGACGCAACAGAAGAGGTGATAAATACCTTTTATGACCAAATAAATCATGCCAGCCTTACGGAGGGCTGATGCCGATTTTTTTTTTTTTTAATGGGGGAAAATCATCGAATAATGCTCCCGCCTGGGTGAGGCGGGAGGGAGTGTCAGACTCTTACTGACTAAAAACCACCCCGTTCCTTCTCCTGCACGTCGAGCCGGAGCCCCGGTTACCCGTTGGGTTCTCCGCGACAGGGCTGATGCCGATACGGAGCCGCGGAAGACTTATCGGGTTGCCGGGGCTCCGGCTCGAAGTGCAGGAGAAGGAACGGGGTAGTTTGTAGTCAATAAGAGTCTGACACTCCCTCCCGCCTCACCCAGGCGGGAGAAGTCATTCGATGATTTTTTCCCCCCTTAAAAAAAGCGTTACAAATGGAAAAGAAATGTGGGAGAGCCATGCTTCGGCACGAATGGGTCGTCTCGACTGGAGTGATACCACGGCCTTACAGAAAACCGACGTAAAGCAACGCTTGCGTTGTGTTTCGTCGTGTGAGTGAGGTGTCCATGGGCGACACCGATTGCTTACCATCAGGTGATCCGTCTGCCTAAAAAAAAAATATAGCTGGTTCGATTCTCGCATGCAGCAACGCTTTATGTGATCCAGGAATTGTTGTTCCCGGCCTGGATTCGAATGAATTTGGTTAGTTAATGCGCTGACGACGTATTTAAAGATGAACACATCCATAATAAATATTTATACTCTATGGTCGTCTCACTGGCAACATCGTATGGGGTCGTATGGGGTCTAGTTTATAAAAAAAATGTCTTAAACACATAGAAAATATATTTTATACATAATTACACAACATAAAAATATTTATAACAGAACGAATTCAAAAGTACATAATAATATTATTATACACAATAATAAAATAAAATATACTAGGTAATATTTTTTATATAGATGACATTCAAAATGTTTTGTTTGTCAATACCTCCCTATTTTCCGTCATTGATTAATACATCTTATGCTATCATATAAAGCGGAAGAGTTTGTTTTTTTGTTTGTTTGTTTGAACGCGCTAATCTCCGTAACTACCTCTACAAGTCTGATTTGAATAATTCTTTTTGTGTTGGATAGCGCATTTATTGAGCAAGGCTATAGGCTATAAAACGTCACGCTACGACCAATAGGAGCTGAGCAGAGCATGTGAAACTGCGCGGAAGTAGCTAGTTAAACTAATAATACCAATACAATAAAAAATATTTAGGTAGGTACCTAATATCTAGTACAAGTGTTTTTCTTACACGAATTAGGTACGTTATTTTCTGATTTTTTTAAAATAAGTAAACCAAAAGTCATCAGCTTCGGTCCAGCCATTTTCGAACTACAAAAATTTATATAAAATATTAATAAATATAAGTAGTATATGTATAGATAAGTAAAATGTAGATAAATATATTAATATTGAAGTTTACGGTTGACTTACGTAAATTCTTGTGGAGGAGCTCAAAATGGCTCGAGGTAACAAATGCAGCTGGATGAATATGACTCCCCATATGTGACTTGAAATAAGTCGAGCTTTTCTCGAACATCATCGTCATCAGCAGCCTATAAGTGGTCACTGCTGAGCAAAGCCTCTTCTCACACGGAGAAGGTTTTAGCATCAATCACCACGCTTGCTCAATGCGGGTTGGCGATTTATAACTTAGATATTATAAGCTCAGGTTTCCTCACGATGTTTTCCTTCACCGTTCGTAGCCGCACCGGTGTGCTTCAGTGGTGTCTAAATAATCTTAGAAAGTATATATAACTCGGGAAAAGTCACATTAGTACTTGCCGTTGATAGGTTTCGAAGCCGCCCTTCACGAGAAGCGAACGTCTTAAATCTCCGGGTCACCACGACATTTCTCGAACGGTTCACAGGAATAAGCCATGTACTTCATTCATTTAAATAAGTCTCTCTAAATAGTTATTAAATATAATAAAAATACATAGATAGATATAATTTCTACCAATCACATGACATTAATTTTAGAGCAAAATTAGTGTAGTTGATTGGCTTATAAATGCATCAGTAATTAACGAATATCTTTTTAAATATGCATCTGAACAAACTATACAGGCTGTTTCATAAACCAAGGGAAATTTTTTTAAAGTATTTTAAAGAAAAAAAAATATAAATTTGAATTGAGAACCTCGTCTTTTTTGTGACTAATGGACCCTTCGTTTTTTAATATGTAGCAAAATGAGTAGGTACTATTATAATTTTTAAAGTTAATGAAATATTTTTATTGATTCAATAATTAAACTTTGCAGTTGTAATGTGGTGATGGGACAAGTTGAAGCTGAACCTTTTTTAAATAAAAATAAATGTAAAAAAAATACCACTGTACCGTGTTAGGCAAAGGACTCGCGATCTTCTCCCGCGTCCGCCGCGGTGGCGGAATGGAGGCGGAATATAAGTGCGACTGCCGGGGCAAAGAGTCTCGAGTTCGATTCCCAAGTCGAGCAAAATTTTACTGGGTTTTTAAAAAAATGTCATTAGTAGCACGGAGTCTGGAATTGTACCCGGTATGTAGCAATAGACCCAACCCCTATTACATGGGATTCATAACATAAATAGTGAAAATTGGGAGTTGCATTATACAGTGGCATAATGTGTACTTCTGCCTACCCCTTCGGGGGTAAAAGGCATGATGTTATGATGATGAAATTGCTCTCTTACGTAGAGGAGACCTTAAGTCCAGCAGACACGAACTTTTCATATTGGTAGCACTATTAGAGGTACAAAGTGAGATCGAATTACTTATTGAAAAAAATTGTCACTTTATCAAACAACTTGTACAGATACAATCAGATCAACCTATCCCAATCTGTCAAACTTTAATAAATTCTCAAATTTAGCACAAATGAATAGAGTTAAAAATTTATTAAACAAAGACAGATTAGTTGGTGAACTGTGCTACTATCCATATAGCATAAACGCTAGTCGAACCGATGTGAATTAAAACATCAATGTATGAGATTGACACAGTACATACGATTAAAGGCGTACTCATGTACCTAACTGTTCAACGGAGTATCTCGCCTAGTTTCAAGCTACGCTAGGGACCCATAATAGTAATGAGCAGCGTTGCGCGACATACGACGCACTTAACGGCCCGCAGCCAATGTGCTATTTTTACTCATCAGATAACGCCAATCTAGCACAAAGTTTTTTTGACCAATCACTGCAGCCGTCAAATAATATTGGAAGTCTAATGTCGTTACACCACCTGTTGAGCAAAAATACAGTAGCCCCCATTGATTGGCTATGAACTCCTACCGTGGCTTGAAACAATTTGAGTCACGTCGTCAGTTACATGAGTTAAACACAAATGTCTCACAAAAGTTATAGATAATATGACTTTAAAATATATTTATACAGTATGTAAATGGAACGCTCCGGAAAAACGCCGACAGATTATGGTCAAAAACCAGTTTTAAGTAAAGTAACGAATTAAATGTTTCCTTTATGTAATAATTGTTGTACATAACCGCTCAAGGCTGACGATCTATGAATAACATGTAAACAACAACGATTAAAATTTTAAAAACTATTATTTTTGTCAGCGTTTTTCGGGAGCGTTCCGATTACACCCTGTATAATACCTTGCTGTGCCCGACAGGGCCCACAATGATCTGTATTATTCTATGTTACCACCTAAGTAAACCATTGTTGAACACAATAAACAATTTGAATTTGAAAAACGTACGTCAAGCACAGACATTGACGGTCTTATCCATCGATTCGACTAGCATTTATACCAACCATTTGTGTAGGCTGCCATCTTTACTTCTAACGCCCATACATATCACCAAAAACTTAGAGAATGTAGCTATATCCAAGTCCGTTGTACCCACAACCGCATCCGCCGTACGCGTAAGACGGGTATGCGGAGGCTACTGGGACGGGAACGGGGACAGCGGCTACCACATTAGGATTCAAAGGAAGAGCTTCAGACAAAAGGCTGCTGACAGTTAGCAGGGAGAGAGTGTCAGCCAGGCTAGCGGCTACACTTGGCTGGGCTACAGTGGTGATCGGTGCTGAGACCGCCAAGGGAGCGGAGACCAGCGGAGAAAGACCTCTGATGCAATGGCTGTAGGCGTTCTGCAATAAAAGAATATATGGTTTATTCTTGGGAATTTGTTTTGTGGGCTTGTGATAGACTGGTCTGTGAGGCGTATTTCTGGACTTCGTAGTAGGATTCGTTATTTTTTTCCCGAAATTTTTTTTATTTGATCCGAAATGCGAAATTGCCAACACAAGGCCCGATATTCGGTGATTTTAATAATTTATAAAAAAAAAGTATTTTTTTAAATCCTTTCTTAACTTGAAGATCGAAAGACATAACAACCATTTGGCCATTCCAGTAACAACTATAAACCCAATCTCTTATACTTTAACCAGTTCATAACCAAAAACTAGAATATTCACGAATTTCCTAATTTTTAACACGACGATTGCAATTCCTTCATTTTTAGTTCCTTCATTATAACTAGATGGCGTTAGCAGTCGACTTAGAACTCGCTATGGTTTCGTTACACGCGTTTAGTTAGGTTCGACGCTTTGTTTTGCAATAGCTGTGTCACCAACACTAGTACATTTCCATGATTTTCCTGCAACTTTTTGGTATATATCAACATACTTACGCTATGTTGATTATAAAATGTGAAAATTCAATTAATCATCATGATGGTCACATGACGTCCACCACTAAATATAGACCTCAACTGGTAACCCTAAACCGGTTAGAAATGACCTGCACTGTATCCAAAATCCCTTCTTTCTTTTTAAATTTGAGGGGGTAAATCATCAAATGTGGGCCCGCCTTGGGTGAGGCGAGACTGGACTGGACTCAGACACTCACTGACTAAAAACCCCTAAAAACTAGTCTTGGGACCTTAACAAGCGCGAGACGATCTCCGGCCACCGTCAGCACGGGCCTGCGAACGGCGAGCACGGGTGACTCGCTGCCCGACCAGAACCAGGCCCGAGCGTACGGCGCGTCGCGTTCCGCGCGCGGATTAAGGAGCCATCAGACCACCACAGATGGGACCTAACAGGGCTGATGCCGATACGGAGCCGCGGAAGACTTAACGGGTTGCCGGGGCTCCGGCTCGAAGTGCAGGAGTAGGAACGGGGTGGGTTTTAGTCAGTAAGAGTCTGACACTCCCTCTCGCCTCACCCGGGCGGGAGAAGTCATCAGATGATTTTTCCCCCTCAAAATAAAAATAAAATAAAAGGACCTTAACAAGAGGACCTTAATCTACTAAGAGGACCCGGTGCCTCCTTCAGGTGCGGATGGTGGCTACCGGGTAGGTTTTAGTGATGTAAAAATCCCACACTTCCGAGTCTTTATTCCCCAAAAAGCTAGGCATGGGATTGACATCGTCACAAAATGTGTACAAAAATCCCTTACAATAAATGAGATTAAAAAAAAAAAAAAAAAAAAAGCTAGGCGTCTATTGAAAGTTTCCCCCCGTCGATAAAAAAAAATAAAAAAGAGGGCCTTAGCAAACACTCCTAATATTGAACATGGTATTTAATATTAACTTATATTTCAATTAAAAATTAACTGCTCGGTGACGGAGTGGTCGCAAGTGCGACTGCTGGGTAAGGGGTCTATTCGATTCCCGGGTCGGGCAAAGTATTACTGGGTTTTAAAAAAATCTCAGTAGTAGCACGGAGTTTGGAATTGTGCCCGGTATATGGCAATAGGCTCACCCCCTTTTACATGGGACTCATAAGTAGTGAAAAGTGTGTGTTACATTGTACAGTGGCATTAAGTGCCGTAATGTGCACCTCTGCCTACCCCTTCGGCATAAAAATGTTATGTTAAAAAATAACTTACCTGAATAAGAACAGCCTGTACCACAAAGAAGACGATAGCGAAGAATTTCATTTTTAATATTCTTTTTCGATTTTACTTCGACAGAATGTACCTTCCTGACATCGTTTACCATTATTTATACAAATAGATTATGTGTATTTCAAAATTATATGTACTTTATCAATGTATAAATTGAAATATTTCTTTATTACCTACTAACTTGCAGTAATTAAAATTATGGGGCAACTTTTCTATGATAAAACTTTGTAGTTGTTATTCAGTAATAATAATTGAATATTATCTACCTACCTATTGTTCAGTAGTCAAGTCAAAGTCGAATCATATCTTTTATTGACGGCTGACATTTTTTTAAGGGGAGAAAATCATGGAATGTCTTCTACCACCCGCGGGGGGGAGTGACTCTTATTGACTATAAACCTCCACAATCCTACTCCTGCCCTTCGAGCCGGAGCCCCGGTAATGGTAATCCGTTAGGTCTTCCGCGGCTCCGTATCGGCGTTAGCCCTATTGAGCCCCATCCATGGTGGTCTAATAGCTCTTTGAGGCGCGAGCGGAATGCAACGAGCCACACGCTTGACCGGCTGGAGATCGTCCCGCGATCCCCGACGCCCGGAGTGTCCCTCGCGAGGCGCGACACGGCTGGGCTGTGAAGAGGCAACGCTTCCCAAAAGGAGGAGACGGCATCCCAGTTCTCTTCGCTCCGTATCATGGCCTGGACTACGGCCGGACGCGAAAGGTCGCCGTCGCCGATCATATCCCTGAGGGCAAGGCGGTGCTCAGCCCACGCAGGGGATGCCCCTACGGTGTGTTCCACCGTGTCCTCAAGACGGTCCTAGCAGTGATGACACCCGGGCGTTTCCTCCCGCCCTATCAGACACAGGTACCTCCCGAAACTCCCATGTCCGTTGAGGACCTGCGTCAGGCGGTAGCGTCTCTCAAGCTACTTCTCAAAGAGGGAACTTACCGCTGCAATGGCAGCTAACCCTATTTTACCTCATTAGCTAGCAAAAACTAACTGTTTAATGTTGAGAAAATTTTGTACCTATTGGACAAATCAAAGATCTTAAAGCTACAAAGCGGACGACCTAGCGGACAACCGCGGCTACGGGTTTGGTCAATAAGAGTCTAAAACTCTCTCTCGCCTCACCTAAGACCTCCTCTTAGCCTCGGGGAAGACAATTATTTTGATGATTCCCCCTTAAAAAGTGACATTATATTGCGAAGTGCCGCCTGCTGGTGACTACAACAATGTAGGTCCCATAAATTAATAAAATTCTATGGTAGGTCCTAAATATGCCAAAAAAGATCTTATAAAAATCAAGGTAGCGATGATTTCCAGTTCGAACAAAGTACTTGTAAACTATGAGATCTTTTTTATTAAATTCCAGAACTCCGTGCAAAAACGAAATTTTCGAAAAAGAAAAAAATGAATTTTCTGATGACGTTTTGGTTTTTTAATTTGTGCAATAGTGACACGACACCACATTATTATGTCATAGTGAAAACGATTAATGAAATATGAGTTTTGTAATCGATAACTCGATAAAAGTAAATATACAAACGTTGCGATTAGAAACGGTTCGTTTATTGATAAGTTTAATTTAATCGAAGTGTGTAGTGTTTTCATGTTAGTTTTTTTATTTATTTATATTAATATTGTTTTGTAGTTTGTAAAAAATGATTACTAGATTTTTGCTTGTGGCCGTTTTTACTTTAGTTTTAAAAGTGAGTACTTACATGCTTTTTTAATTAACCAATCAAAGTTTATGCCTTTCATTTTAATGTGCAATGTTGATTTTACAATTGTAAATACTCATTTACAATTGTAAAATGAAAGTTTATGCCTTTTATTTTAATGTGCAATGTTGATTTAATTGTAAATGAGTATTTACAATTGTAATCGGGGCTCCGGCAACCTTACTCAGACGACGAAACATAACGCAAGCGTTGCTTCAACGTCGGTTTTCTGCTTGGCCGTGGTATCACTCCGGTCAAGCCGGCCCATTCGTACCGAAGCATGGCTCTCCCACACTTAAAACCTTCTTGTAAATCTATTGCTGCGTATACCGTACAAAAATCTGTACCGTAGTTTTTGAGTTTATGACTTTCATACAGAGGCCTTAGTACCAGTTTTTTTTATGTTTAAAGTTATCGAAACAAGGAGGCGGCCAATAAGAGCGCCGAACGTGTTCTTCTTTCACTTACTTACAAGGAAAGCAAAGTCATACTAAGCCTTCTGATTATAAAGGACAGACGCAAAATGTAACAGCTTTAGGGAATGCAAAGATATTAATTCGCAATAAAATCTCTTTCAGAACGCCCGAACACAGACCATCGATGACTTAGCCCCTCAGAGTCCAGTGACCATCGTATCATCGCCTACAACGGCTTCAAAATGGGAACAACTCATACCAGCGCTTCAACTAATTAGAGCCAACACCGAAATCAAAAAAGAAAGACTGCATAATGTCATGAAATTAATCAAAATCATTTTAGCTGAAGAAATGGAGAATAAAGAAGGGTCTAAGATAGATTCTGATGAAGGTATAGATGAGAAGAAGAGAGAAGAAAAAGAAGAGGCTATGAATGTTATAAATAAAGAAGAAGAACAAGAAAAAGGGGATGCTTTCTCTATTCCAATTATTGATTTTGAAAGCATAGTAGATGAGAGACTTCAAAGTATAAAAGAGATCATTGATGATAGAAATTTTATGTTAGATAAATCAAAATATGAGTGTGAAAAGTATGAAAATGATATGCCGAAGAATAAATCAGTTAATATTAGCGATATTGTTAACAAAATCTCGACAGCTTTAAACAAATTAAAAGAACCAAATCGTCCAGAACCCGAAACGGAAACACTGAACTTGATACCAATATTCAGATCCAAAGAAAACACTAATAGTTTGAATTCTTTGAAACTGTCAGATTCAAGACAAGCTGAAATTATCCCTACATCCAACTTCCCAGCGTTCACAATCCCTTGCCAGAAAGCTTCAGATATTTTAGCCGAAACAGCAACTTTTCCATTACCAAACGACGTATTGTGTAATAATCCAAGTGGGAATTTGAAAGCAATGGCTAAGAACACTAAGTTAAATTTGGATAATCTTCCTTTTGAGAACATAATGCCCAATTCGATTACTTGTGTTGATTCTGAGGATTCTCTTGCAGTATTGTTTAAACCTAAGGCAATATCTTTGATGCAGGTTTACGGAAATTTGTTGAAAAAAATTACTATCACTGTTCTTGTT
Organism: Spodoptera picta; assembly: GCA_038387885.1. Taxonomy (NCBI): domain Eukaryota; kingdom Metazoa; phylum Arthropoda; class Insecta; order Lepidoptera; family Noctuidae; genus Spodoptera; species Spodoptera picta. The sequence goes on from JAZHFQ010000445.1 coordinate 548,464, forward strand.
CCTTATTACGTATCCAAATTACCATTCTAGTGATCAGTATCATCATCATCATCATCATCATTGTCAGCAGCCTTTAAGTTGGTAGTATCCTGTGCTATAAGTACCCATACATACATAACCCCACGCCTGTGTAGACAGAGACTATGGAACGCCAATTGCTACAATTCCTACATACCTCTTTCGCTTCATCAACAGTCATCAGTCTTTTCATGCATGCTCGCCGGTTAACTGTACTTTTTTGGCCCTTTTTTAATATATCGCCAATCTGGTTGATTGTGCTCGTTTAGGTTAGGTTAGGTTAGGTTTCTACCGACGGTCCCATTCATATCTGTTCCGCATAAGTGCCCAATGCCAAAGTCTCTTCACACAATTGGTGTGAGTATTAAACATGTTGTTGTAGTTGGTTGACATAATCAATCATCATCGTTACAAATATCTTTGTCATAATGCTCATATATTGGCCTAAAGATGTGTACTACCTCACATACGCCTTCTTCGATGACTTCCAGATAGACTAGTTGGAAGTAGTTTGCAATCGGGCTGTCTGCTACCTTTATCAAGTCCACCTTGTAGGTCTTCCTATTCTAGACTAGTGACCCGCCCTGGCTTCGCCCGGGTGCAATATGCTGTATTATACATATAAACCTTCCTTAAGAATCACTCTATCTATTAAAGAAAAGCGCATCAAAATCTGTTGCGTAGTTTTAAAGATCTAAGCATACATAGGGACCGACAGGCGGCGGATAGCGACTTTGTTTTATAATATGTAGTGATATGCTTTGAAAGATAGATTTAAGAATATTATTTATTTTACCTAGTAAATAAAGTTTTAAATTATTCTTTTGTTGTTTCATTTCTGTGTCATCATCATCAACAGCCTATAAATGCCCACTGCTGAGAAAAGCCTCTTCTCAAACTGAGAAAGTTAGAGCGTTAATCACCACGCTTGCTCAATGCGGGTTGGTGATTTCAAACTTATAATTAGAAATTATAAGTCCAGGTTTCCTCACGATGTTTTTCCTTCACCGTTTGTCAGTGGTGTCTAAATAATCTTAGAAAGTATATATAACTCGGAAAAAGTCACATTGGTACTTGCCGTTGGTAGGTTTCGAACTCGCACCCTCATGCATGAGAAGTGGGCGTCTTAAACCTCCGGGCCACCACGACAACATTTCTGTGTACTAAAGTTAAACAAGAATAAGTCCCAAACTCAATTCCTTGGTTGAATTGCGTAACTTTGTCGCGGAGAACCTATCGGGTTACAGGGGCTCCGGCTCGACGTGCAGGAGAAGGAACGGCATGGTTTTTAGTCAGTAAGAGTCTGACACTCCCTCCCACCTCACCCAGGCGGGAGCAGACATTTGAAGATTTTCCGCCCTAAAAAAAAATAATTGTGTAACTTTCAATTCGAACGATCGAAGTAACGTCTATGGCGGTTCACCATGTCATTGGTTGTGAGAACAATCTTGACCAATGACGGGCGGGAATCCGATCAAGCTCACTTTGAAAGTTCTTAGTTCTTGATTCTTCGTTGACAGTAATAGCCTAGCAGCCTGAATCAGTAATGAAACTGCATTATAGGCTATGTCGTCGCTGGTTTAAATCCAGGGTCAGAAAATTTTTTAATAGTCAATTTTTTAATTTTCAAATACAGAAGTCTGGCGTGTTGTCCAACTTATGGCAATATGCTTAAAACAGAGCTCATAACATACATATCTAAGTAGGAACCTACGTAGGTATGCGCGTGGGAGAGCCATGCTTCGTCACGGATTGGCCGACTCGACCGGAGTGATACCACGGCCTCATAGAAAACCAACGTGAAACAACGCTTGCGTTGTGTTTCGTCGTGTGAGTGAGGTTTTCAGAGGCCCAATTACCCCCCCCCCTGCTCACTAATCTCCCCAATCCCCGTATCCTCCACAACCCTCAAATATTCCTAATCCCCAAAAGGCCGGTAACACACTTGTAACGCCTCTGGTGTTTCGGGTGGCGGCACCGATTGCTTAACATCAGGTGATCCGTCTGTTCGTTTACAGGCTTATCTCATATAAAAAATATAGGTAGGTAATGCAAAATAACCTATTCCTTCAGGCTTTTAAAGATTGTTATTAAATTAATAGATTAATCTTTTGTGTGTCTAAGACGTGTATCCACGCGAGACAATGTATTTTTTCAATTGTGTCTCATTTCGGTGCATTCAAAAGGTTATTAATGTATTTCATAAAAACAAAGATACACTTATTATTTCGATTGTCAAGAAATGTAGTTTATCGCACAACAGTCAGGTTACAAAAATTGTTTCGACAAAGCACCTGCGGTTTCAACAATTACCTGCCCTGATTATAGTTAAAAATGCAAGCTATTTCATTTATTTTGATAAGTGATTGAAATAAGTCAAGTAAATTTGACACTACTCATGTTCAAGGGAAGTGGAAACTATCGTTTTTTTCTTCTCCTCTTATAATATCTTCTGATTCACTTCGTTGCGGAAACCAAGACAGTTATTCAGGTCCCTGGGATCGCGCCGGGCTTCAGTGTTCCGGTGTTTTCATGTTTGTATCTACTTTAGATCCTGGCTTACAAGAGTCGCAGCGATTTTGGGAGGTTGTGGCGGACTTGTCCCATAACAACTAGTCAAGTTCAGTACTATTTTATGAAAGTAATGTCAAAAACAAGGATGTTGCAAAAAGGCGGACACAGTTTCTTGAAACAACGACTGTGGCACCTGGCTACTGTAGACTTACACGCAGAACATACACATTGACACGAAGGACATCTGTCATGTTCTTAAGTCTGGTAACGTGGTAACTCATTACACACGTATACATAACCTACTTACATATTTGTGCTTCAATTATTTGTAAATGCCATTATGTCCGCCTTTTTTTTCTATCTCCTTGGTCAAAAACGATACTATTCTATGGCTTTTGTATAAGGTAGTAGAAGTAGTGATGATTCGCCGGTTCTGGCTCACGCGTTTGACCGGTCAAATCCGGAAGATTCAGTCGCACCAAACCTAAAAAAAAAAAAAAAAAGGTTTTGGCATGCTCTGATCATGTTTCTGCAATCCTTTTTAGCGTACGATGCGTGGTTCTGGAGTTATGCAAATCGATTGCAAATCAATTTATAGTATCTATTAATTAATTATCTCATTAATTAATTATTTAACCCTCATTATGTTTGATTTCCTATGTCATCAATAAAACACAACCATTCATTTTTAATTTTTTATTTCATTTCTTTTTTCTACAAAATATGAGTGGAATATCTCATCCACAAAAATATCATTGTACAGTGTGTTTCCTGTAAATATGTTCGTAAAACTATTCATTGAACATCCTTGAAACTTTAATAGCAAATACATTAAGCAATATTCACCACAAACTGAAGTCCAATCATTCTGAATCCTATCAACATTCCAGTCCCATCTCTTACAATTCCTTTTCAAAAACTGAAGATGATATCGCTCAGGTGTTCGTCCATATGAATCAAAATATTGACCGATGCCATTCACATCGATATGTACAGCTACCCAGTGTGAGCCTGGTTTATCATCCGCATCCAAATTGCATATTATATACGTTGGTACATGTGTATACATAGGTAGTCTATTAGCAGCATAAACATTATTTTCTAGACTGGGATGAATCTTTTTCATATGTTTTTTTAATTCTAGTGTATCCATGATATCACTGTTATTAGCAGTTTATTGCAGTACCAATCTATTCAATGGTTGTCATAGGAATGTTCAATTATAGTGATTTGTAAATCGCATAGTGATCTTCATGCCTGTTGCGACGTGAGATAAGTTTGTTGACTCATAGAGTTCCGTTGTACTTAGGAATTTACTTCAGATAACGTGGTCATAGTAATGTGTAATTAATGTGTAATTAAGATAGTGATTTGTGGGAGTCACAAAACATGTTCATGCCTGTTGCGACGTGAGATAAGTTTGTTGACTCATAGAGTTCCGTTGTACTTAGGAATTTACTTTAGATAACGTGGTCATAGTAATGTGTAATTAATGTGTTATTAATGTGTAATTAAAATAGTGATTTGTGTGAGTCACAAAACAGGTTCATGCCTGTTGCGATGTGAGATAAGTTTGTTGACTCATAGAGTTCCGTCCGAGATAAGAATTGTGCTATATAACATCGAACAGTTGCAGTCATGCAGTCAGTTTAAGGTCGTTTGACCACAGTGGATTGTATACGTCTACCAATACTACGTTTGTGTTACCTACTTCAACGCATCAATGATCATGGAGGTAAGTGTTTATTCTATTGACAAACTTACTTGTATTTCTGTTGTTGTTTTCCTAACGTGTGTGTGTGCGTGTGAGTCGGATTAAGTGTAAACAAATTGATATTAACGTGATAACTCTGTTGTTGCAGAGATCATTCAGCTTCGTCGGCGATAATGAAAATACCTATAAACAGTATTACTACTCGCCACTCTCTCCCCAACACGAAGAAGAAAGAGATGACATCGTCGTTAATAACACAGATGATGGAGGAAAAAGGAAATCACAACCGATTGATCAATTTTTTGAAGTGACACCAAAAATAAAAAGGAAGAAGCAGCTATCGTCGACTGTGGCACGAGCTGCTAGAGATGGCGTATCATACATCTCTACAAATTCTGACGACGGAGACCAAGCGACGCATCTCATAAAAATTGAAATGTATGATATGAAGAAACTATCCAAGATTCCAATTAGTGATCACTGGAAGCATTACAATATTAAGCACAATATTAAGGATAGATAAACTAATGAGTACATATTAACTAATGATATTTTCAATTTACTTAAAGTACTTCCTGAAAGCATTACAATATTAAGCACAAAATTAAGGATAGATAAACTAATGAGTACATATTAGCTAATGATATTTTCCATTTACTTAAAGTACTTCCTGAAAGCATTACAATATTAAGCACAAAATTAAGGATAGATAAACTAATGAGTACATTTTAGCTAATGATATTTTCCATTTACTTAAAGTACTTCTGTGTACTCATTAGATTTTAAATGACTTTCCTAATGCTTTGCTAGACTATAAATATTGGACATTATTTGAAATTGGGTATCAGTTACTCTACCAACTGTTACATACTTTCTACTTTATTATAAAGATGGAAAACTTCAGTGAAATATGCACTAGTGCTTTCTTTTCCACACCCATCGAGGAGAATATAGAACAATTCAACAGTGAATTCAATCAGGAGCTGTCTAAACTTTGTGATGAAATAGAGAAGCGTGAACTGTTCAATTCATCGTACGATGATGAGTTGTATAATCAATGTTTGATGGTTGAAACAACGTTGATGTAAGTATTAGAAGTACAAACTCAATAAGAAATATTATTGTAGTAATGTTTTTTTTTAGGATCTGTGTAATAATTTTCTTTTTTGTTACAGTCAACAACAAGTTGGAAGAGGTATCAAACAAGGTATCACTACCGATGAAAATAAGGTTACCAAGAAAGCAAAATTTGATGAAGGAGCTTCTACATCATCAATTGAAACCAATGATGTGGACAACAATAAGGTGGAATGTGATACATGTCATGTTTATATTAATAAAAGGTATTTAAACAACCATTTAAAAAGCAATACACATAAAAATAATCTTTTAAAATCACATAATTCATTAACAAATGTTACAGTTGTTGAAACTGCTTTTGGCAATCGAATTTTAACATATAGAATTAATAGTAAAACACATCAATCGGGGCAATATTTTGAAACACCGGAATCATTTTTAAATTCATTAAAAATCGATATCTTATTTTTGATAAATGAATGTATTCAACAACATACAATTTTTAAAATAAACTTCGTATTGCATGCTGATTTCATACAACAAACTAAAGATATTAAAAATACGTTTGATTTTCAAACGTTTAATTACATAATATGTCAGGGAGATGACTTAAATATTTTTTATTCATCATTAATAGAATTCTTGAATTGGGTTTAAAGAATTTCTTTTTTTTAATTGTTTGTTTTACTACATAAATGTGTACAATAAAGCATATATAAATAAATAAATAAATAATAGACACAGTAGTCGGTAAAATTTGTCAATTTGAAAAAAAAGATAGTGGTTGGAGTCTTAATCAAATTAAATACATAGATATGAATGTTAACAAATTCAATCCCCTACGTGGTAGTTCATATATCAACCTTCCTCAAGATATTAAATCAAAAAAAGCTGTAATCAATGTTAAAAATAATGATAATATGTGTTTCAAATGGGCATTACTCTCCGGTTTATATCCTGTATGTAAAAATGTAGATCGGGTAGCATCTTACGCAATTCATGGAAGTAAACTAAAATTTACTGGTATTTCTTTTCCGGTTAAAATTGCAGATATATCAAAAGTAGAGAAATTAAACAATATTAGTATTAATGTTTTTGGCTTAGAGTATAATAAAGAAAAAAAGTGTAATTCTGTTGTAGGTCCTTTATATTTATCAAAATGTCGTACACCTAATCATATTAACCTACTATATATATCGAATGGTACTAACAATCATTACTGTTATATTAAAAACTTATCGCGATTAGTTAGTTCACAAATATCAAGACAACATCATGCAGTTTATATATGTGATTCATGCTTACTTCATTTCCCATCAAAAGAAAGACTTAATAACCATCAACAATATGATTGCGCTCACATTTGTACGGAATTACCAAACGGTGAGGATTCCAAAAAGGATTGGTTTGGTAAAGCAACCTCAAATAATAAATTAAAATTTGATAAATTCGCGAAAAAGTTGGAAATGCCGTTTGTGATTTATGCAGACTTTGAGGCATTTTTGAATCCGATAGAATCATGTAGTAACGATCCATCCAAGCCTAGTACAATTAATATTCAAAAACATGAAGTGTATAGTTTTGGATATTACATTAAATGTTCATATGATAACAGATTATCAAAATATGAGACATATAGTGGGTCAAACTGTGCACAAGTGTTTATGAATCGCCTTTGTGAAGATGTGAAAGCAATAGTTAAAAAAAATAGTTTCCAAAAATGTCCCGTTCCATTATCAGATGAAGATAAAATTAAAATTTCAAATTCAAACATATGTCATATTTGTGAAACTGAGTTAAATGAAGATCTTTTTTACGATTTTGATTGGCACACTGGTAGTTATAGGGGTGTTGCACATCAAGTGTGTAGTTCTAAGTACAGAACCCCTCGTCATATCCCAATATTTTTACATAACCTCACTAGCTAAAAATCTGAATGATGATCAGTTTACAGAACTAAAAAGGAACTATCCTAATAATGAAGATTTTTCACGTTTAAGACGGAAAGGTATTTATCCTTATGAATTTATGTGTAATAGTGATTGCTTGAAATATCCGTCACTTCCTGATCAACACCAATTTTATAGTTCACTCACAGATTCAAATATTTCAAATGATGATTATAATCATGCAAAAGATATTTGGCAACATTTTAAGTGTAGTAGTATGTCTGATTATTCCAATTTATATTTAAAAACTGATGTTTTACTTTTGACTGATGTATTCGAAAACTTTAGAAAGCTCATTATAAATTACGTTAAATGTAATACTTTTTACTTTTATTTCTGTGTGTATATACAAAATTTGTTTTGATTGCAAAATTATGATATTACTATAATATTATATAATAGTTTATTACATATTTAAAATTTATTGTTTGGTTGTAAATAGTGTAAAAAAATAATTGTAGTTTTTATTTGTGTGCTTAAATGTGACGTTGAGATGATTGTGAAATTCTGATAAGTACTATATGTATTAGAAATAGTATACAAAACATTCTGTTTTTCGCAAATTACATGTTTTATATAATTTTGACAATATATAGTAATTTTACACCGACATTTTCATTTTTATTTCATCCCTTTAAAACTCTAGACGTGTGAAATGTATCACTTTATCCATCCGTTTACTGCTATTGTGGCAGGACCAAGTGGATGTGGGAAGTCAAATTTTGTAACAAATTTCATAAAATCAGTTAAAGAAATATGTAATTGTGATTTTAATCAGATCACATGGTGCTTTGATGAAATGCAGCCTTTATATATAATTTACCAAATGTTAACTATCATCAAGGAATTCCAAATCTTAATATGTTTGATGGTGAAAACCCACACCTTATTATTATTGACGATCTAATGGGAGAGTCTGATGGAAGAATTGTGGATATATTTACAAAAGGTAGTCATCACAGGAATCTTAGTGTATTTTATTTAACACAAAATTTATTTCATCAAGGTAAAGGTCAAAGAGACATTTCTTTAAACTCAAGTTATATAATTTATTTTAAAAACCCTCGAGATAAAACTCAAATAAGATATTTAGCACGACAAGTGTCACCAGATAACCCAAAATTCATTGAAGACGCCTACAGGGATGCAACTTTAGAAGCGCATGGATATTTAATGATAGATTTAAAACAGAATACAAATGATTTTTGTCGTATCAAAACCAATGTATTCCCATTTAATGGTTACTGTACAGTCTACGTCCCCACGAAAGAGTTTAAATACACCAAGAATCAAACAATTCAAATCATTTCTAAATGATGCATCGTCGACTCACAACGCATAAACATTTGCTGAACGCTTTGCGCACGCTTAAACCAAAATATCAAAGAGCGTTACTTAAAACGTGTGATGAAGAAGAAATAAATTGTATTTGTGAATGTATTCATAACGTTTTACAAGGAAAGATACCTCTCAAAGATCAAGATAAACAAAAATTGAATAAACACAAAAATATACTCCGTAAACTGGTGCATAAGTGTAAACATAAACTAAGAAAAAATATTATTATACAAAAAGGAGGGGCTTTCTTACCAATAATATTAGGAGCAATATTGAGTGGATTAGTAAATGAACTAGCCAGTTAACATGGAAAATGCTAAGAAAATGATACTTATTGAACCTGGATTGATTGAAAAATTAAAACAAGAAAATAAGGTTACTAGTAATTTGTCTCGACTAGATATTGAAATGCAAAATATTATGAATAGTAAGACGGAAGACCGAAAGAAGTGGATGTTATATTTACAAACACTACAAAGATATCTTCACTTTACCGAAGAGGATCGTCAACCACTCAGATTACCAATTTATTCTGATACATCTAATGAAGATTCAAATGGATCTAAAATTGGTTTTAAAAGTAAAGATAGAGATCTAAAAAGTTCAGTTGATGCTGAATCTTTGTTAGAAGAGAAAGGAGCTATTAAAAGTATAGAAAGTGAGGCAAATCCACTGTATTCACCGTCACAAATACTCAGTTTAATACCAAAAACTTATAATAAAAAAGGTGAGTCATTATTAAACTTAATTGGAATAAGTAAAAGTAAAATACGTTGGGATAATGAAGGCACAGTCATAATTGATAATGAAAAAATTCCAGGAAGTAATATTGTTGATTTAATAAATGATTCACTTAGACCGTAAAAAAAAAGTGATCCGATAGGGTGGGATAGATTTGCTAAAGCATTAAAAGATATTAAAGTACCACTTACTTATATTGGAAATCCAAAGAGATGTGAGTTTATTAACCAACTTCAAGCAAAAGATCTGAACAAAACCTCTGAGATTGAAGTTCAAGAGTTTTCTACGCCGAGCAGTGGAGATAAAAGATCTATAACTAAAATACGTAAAAAGATCGATTGGGAAAAATGGACCCCGTACTAGAAGAAATTAACAGGATTTATTACGATCCATCTAACCCCGCTGGTTTTGGTAGTATTGATAAATTATCAAAAGCTATGAAGGGGAAAATGGATAAAAAGCAAGTAAAGGAATGGTTACAATCGCAAGAAACATATACACTACATAAACCCATTCGGAAAAAATTCCCGCGTAATAGGTACATTCTATCAAATATTAATGAGCTGTGGCAAGCTGATTTAAGTGATATGCGAACTTATGCTCAATATAATGATGGTTTCAACTACATACTTTGTGTTATTGATGTATTTAGTAAATATGCTTTTGCAAGACCAATGAAAAAGAAAAACGCAGAAACAACTAAAGAATGTTTTGAAAGTATATTTACTGAAAGTAATTCAACACCTACTCACATACAATCTGATAAAGGTACAGAATTTATTTCAAAAGATGTACAAAAATACTTTAAATCCAAAAAGATAAATTACTATACCACTAACAATCCTGATATTAAGGCTAGTATTGTTGAACGATTTCAAAGAACTCTAAAAATGAAAATGTGGCGTTATTTCACTCATAATAATACTTATAGATATATCGATGTTTTACAAGATTTAATATACTCTTATAATAACAGCATTCACTCAAGTATTAAGATGTGCCCATGTGATGTAAGTTCCAACAATATTATGACAGTTTGGACTAATATTTATGATAGAGGATCAAACAAACTTTCTTTAGAAAATCCAAAACCAAATTTCAACGTGGGTGATTATGTTCGAATAACTAAATATAAACATGTTTTCCAAAAAGGATATGAATCAAATTGGAGTGATGAAATATTTATTATATCTTCAATAATTGATAGATCTCCATGGATTGTTTATACAATAACTGATTTACAAAATGAACCAATAGTTGGTACTTTTTATGAAAGAGAATTACAGAAGGTCACTTACAACCCCACCTCACAATATAAAATAGATAAAATAATTGGCACTCGTTATTCGGGTAACAGAAAAGAAGTATTAGTGAAGTGGAGAGGTTATCCAGATAAATTTAACAGTTGGATTTTAGCTTCTAGTTTGAAAGAAATATGAATAAAGAAAGTTTTTATTTAACTTTGCTCAGCAATAGTTCAATGGAATACTTTCCTGATAACAAGACCACAAATTTTTCAACAAAATTACCAAAAGCTATGAAATTAGAAGGTGAATGGTCGGTTGGAGTTGTCGAGTTTCAATATCCATGCACCATGTTTACTGTTCAAGATCATGAAAATGTTGTATACATCACAAAAACCATGTTAATGCCTAATGAAGATAAACCATCAACAGTGTACTACAAAAAACATATTCCCGCTACCAACTACGATAACGTTGAACATATTTTAAAAACGTTAAATAGTATCAGAGAGAACTTGAAATTTCGTTATGATGAAATAACAAAATTTGTGTCTGTTTCTGTTTTGGATAAAAATATAACATCCATAACATTATCACCCAAATTAAGTTTACAACTAGGTTATGAACCAAATACAAATCTCTTAGACAGAAATTTTGGGAAGTGTCCTGCTAATTTACACTTAGGGTTACCATCTCAACTATTTCTATATTGCGATATTATCGATCCTCAGATTGTGGGTGATGTTATGACTCCGCTATTAAGAGTCATTTCATTAGATCCTTCAAAATACATTTATGGTGCGAATAAAATGCACATTTTCTCTCCACCTCACTACTTACCTGTTATGCGAAGAGAGTTCGATACACTAGAAATAGATATAAGATCGAGCACAGGACAAAAAATCCCATTCCAGTTTGGAACCGTGTGTATTAAACTACATTTCCACAAATTATAATAATGTATTTGTGTTGTGTTTTAGATATAAGTGTCATGCTTAATGCATTTTGTGTGTGTGTGTAACTAAAGCTAACATTATAAAATTAATAAAACAAATTATATGCAATGTAATATTTTTATTTCTTTATATACCTCCCCTATTTAATCTTACACAAAACACTGTTCGAGTTTAAACTTCATATAAGCACATTGACTAAACTACTGAACATGCTGCTGCCAAGGATCATCATCATCTTCCCAATCTTTTAAACCACCACCACAATGGAAACACTTAGTCCTGTCTCCATGGCCAGTATAAAAGAAACCGGTTTCTGCAAGATCTTCGGGCTTCTGCTGCATAACGAGAGTTTAAGTAAACAGAATCACATTCACTAATCCACTAATGAGTGTCATTGTTAAAAAAGTATTTTTTAACTTTTTCCCTTTCTGCTATTGTCTTTGTAATATTGTATACGAGACCGTTTGTGTTGTCGTAGATGCTATCCTTATTATTCTTCACGTAATATTTAATCCTCGTGGTAGCGTGCTTCCAGTGATCACTAATTGGAATCTTGGATAGTTTCTTCATATCATACATTTCAATTTTTATGAGATGCGTCGCTTGGTCTCCGTCGTCAGAATTTGTAGAGATGTATGATACGCCATCTCTAGCAGCTCGTGCCACAGTCGACGATAGCTGCTTCTTCCTTTTTATTTTTGGTGTCACTTCAAAAAATTGATCAATCGGTTGTGATTTCCTTTTTCCTCCATCATCTGTGTTATTAACGACGATGTCATCTCTTTCTTCTTCGTGTTGGGGAGAGAGTTGCGAGTAGTAATACTGTTTATAGGTATTTTCATTATCGCCGACGAAGCTGAATGATCTCTGCAACAACAGAGTTATCACGTTAATATCAATTTGTTTACACTTAATCCGACTCACACGCACACACACACGTTAGGAAAACAACAACAGAAATACAAGTAAGTTTGTCAATAGAATAAACACTTACCTCCATGATCATTGATGCGTTGAAGTAGGTAACACAAACGTAGTATTGGTAGACGTATACAATCCACTGTGGTCAAACGACCATAAACTGACTGCATGACTGCAACTGTTCGATGTTATATAGCACAATTCTTATCTCGGACGGAACTCTATGAGTCAACAAACTTATCTCACATCGCAACAGGCATGAACCTGTTTTGTGACTCCCACAAATCACTATTTTAATTACACATTAATAACACATTAATTACACATTAATTACACATTACTATGACCACGTTATCTAAAGTAAATTCCTAAGTACAACGGAACTCTATGAGTCAACAAACTTATCTCACGTCGCAACAGGCATGAAGATCACTATGCGATTTACAAATCACTATAATTGAACATTCCTATGACAACCATTGAATAGATTGGTACTGCAATAAACTGCTAATAACAGTGATATCATGGATACACTAGAATTAAAAAAACATATGAAAAAGATTCATCCCAGTCTAGAAAATAATGTTTATGCTGCTAATAGACTACCTATGTATACACATGTACCAACGTATATAATATGCAATTTGGATGCGGATGATAAACCAGGCTCACACTGGGTAGCTGTACATATCGATGTGAATGGCATCGGTCAATATTTTGATTCATATGGACAAACACCTGAGCGATATTATCTTCAGTTTTTGAAAAGAAATTGTAAGAGATGGGACTGGAATGTTGATAGGATTCAGAATGATTGGACTTCAGTTTGTGGTGAATATTGCTTAATGTATTTGCTATTAAAGTTTCAAGGATGTTCAATGAATAGTTTTACGAACATATTTACAGGAAACACACTGTACAATGATATTTTTGTGGATGAGATGTTCCACTCATATTTTGTAGAAAAAAGAAATGAAATAAAAAATTAAAAATGAATGGTTGTGTTTTATTGATGACATAGGAAATCAAACATAATGAGGGTTAAATAATTAATTAATGAGATAATTAATTAATGAGATAATTAATTAATGAGATAATTAATTAATGAGATAATTAATTAATGAGATAATTAATTAATGAGATAATTAATTAATGAGATAATTAATTAATGAGATAATTAATTAATAGACTTTTATTTTTTTTTATTTTTTTTTTAGGTTTGGTGCGACTGAATCTTCCGGATTTGACCGGTCAAACGCGTGAGCCAGAACCGGCGAATCATCACTACTAGTAGAACCTAACGGGTAACCGGGGCTCCGGCTCGACGTGCAGGAGAAGGAACGGGGTGGTTTTTACTGCCTTGACTGGTTGAGACTGCTCCTGCCTCACCCAGGCGGGAGCAGTCTTTCGATGATTTTCGCCCATTAAAAAAAAAACTTGTGACGTCATCGTACTACATTATTTTTGCAGAAAAAAAAATAATTCGGATTAGTTCCCATACTTTAAATTTTAAAAAGAATTTCACGAACACCGTCAGCTGTGGTTTTATCAATGACGTTTAGATTTAGAACAAGAACATTTCATCAGACTTTATTTAACAAAAATAACTGTCCTACTTGACTTAGGATACTTCATTTTATCATTATCAAGTAAGCCACATTCTTGTTATTCGAATTACTTACTTACGTACCTAAGCTGGCAAATACACTGTTTCTAAGTATTTATCCTAAAATGGTAGGTACCCATTTAATGACGTAGCTTTCCAAGAAGACGCCGAGTCACTATGCCATTTTAAACTTCACCAAAAAATCTATGAATAAGCGAAATTCGCCTTTAAATGTCGAACATTATTCTAAACTTTTATAAATAGATGTTATTTTCATTCTTACATAGATATATGAAAGTCATAAGGTCTAAAATCGCTTCGCAAACATAACAATCGACTAAGCGAGGGCGGGGGTGTAAACATCGTGACGTCACGGGAGGCCATTGCGCTTGTGCGGGAGTTCTGAGACGGTACACACTAGACGAGAATTTCGAAATGTGAATACATATTCGTAAAATTAAGTTTTCTTCTAAATAAAATTTTGAATAAAGAACGCCTTTCTAGATTCAAAGAGCAACTTGTTGTATAGAAAAAATACAGATAAGAAAAGAACAATTGCATTTAAAAACCTTCTGGTAAAAAAAACATTTCTCACTAACTCTTTTGTTTTCACGAGTGCTGTAGTATCTAACTATACACACTACACGTACACATTAATAGATACCGAGGCCAGGTAGCACATCCAACTGCGATCTCCTTGCTTACAAACCATCAATCATATTTATAAAGGTGGAGGTCGATGATAGTCCAGCTGAAAACCTTCCAGTACTAGTCGGTACCGAATGTCTAATTTTAAATAGTTGTTAGTTCATCGAGCACTAGTTACCTACTTTGACGCCTACGTATAAACTGATAGCAAAATAATTTTTATTATTCGCTAATAGTATCACTAAGACTAGACGTCTTTTGAGTTTGATTATTCAAACCATCCCTTAGAATCAACATCACCAGATTGATGATAACTGATGAAACCAAAAACTTATTGTTTTCTTTTGTTTGATTAAATAAACGACATTCATGTATAGGAATTATAAAGAATAAAAAGTCCACCCGTGTATTCCGCCCTATGCTCCCTAAAAATATATGGAGGTAGCCTACTTATATAGTATTATACTGTCGCTGCGGCGACTAACTCAGTACCAGTCGTGAACACGCCGTCAAGCCTGAATGTCGTTACCCAGGATAGAACTGAATAGTAGAAAAATCCATAAAAGTGTAATCAATTTTAATGTGCAACTCAGTAAAAAGACTAATCATTCCTTAATTGGAATATATTATTTCAGTGCAGTGTAAATCAAAGTGGAGTTATGACGTTATATGCCTTACCGGCATCCAGTTACATGATAAAAAAAAAGTTAATGAATATCGAGTCCCCTACAAGTAGTATGCCTTCGTTAATTTTTCGTAATCGGTAAGTTTTCTTATTATCGATTTGCCTGTTGTTATGTACGCATTACGGCGAGCTCTAATCGATTGTACTGCTGCTAACTTCACTACGGTTCTTGTTGACGTTTTGTTATGAACGAACGGAACGTTTTCCATGGTAAATCATAGTTGTCAAAGATTGTATTGATTTTTATTATTTTAATCGTTTTAAGGGCAAGAGAACAGAAACAGAAAAGTTCAGTCTATTTAACCAAGCCTTTATGAAAATTTGAAAGAAAAGCGGAAACGATTATGTCATCAAAAATTTTAAGTAGTTGTAGAATGTTTTAGTACGTGTAAAGGAACGTGATTAAGGAGAATAGAAACGTCATGCATCCGGTGGCCATAATGGAAAAATTTTGTTATGCGACCAAATTCAGATGGTAGCGTACCGCGTGGGTTTTGCATGTAAATAATCGACTTCTGAAATAATAACGTTACACCTTTCGCTCGCACTTCAAGTTGATTATTCATCAAACCAAAGCAATTTACACTTCTTTGATTCGTGTTCATCACTGTTCGTGTGTGCTACGCAATTTCGCGATCCTTACGGTCTGACCGTGTTTTTCTTCCCAAGTTATTTCAAGGCTTAATTACGACTCGCCAAGATGACGAAGTTAATACAACAATTAAATTTTAGTAGTAGTATTAGTAGTAATTATAATAATTACTACGACGTCGCTGGCTTGGAACCACCCGCTGTTGAAGAGAAGAATTACTAGTAAGTCATTTCCTTTACCTTATTTCACTATCTTTTGTTTACAAATATGAAATTAGGGCATGATTACATCGATATAAGACATGTGTATAGTGAATTGAGTTATAGCATATCTCTTACGTATTACTTTTTACAATGTCCTTCTATTTCGATACGTCATCATTGTAATTGGCTGATTACCTTCATGTCGCAATCTTTTTTATATTTTTGTCTAACCTTTTTTTCACGTGGAGGTTAGATGCATCGAGTTTTTATTACGATTTTGAACATGGAATGCGGATTCGAATGTTACAATTTGAAATTAAGAAATCTTGCAATCGAAATGGTAGATGTTTGATGTAAATGGAACATTAAAGATTTTAATGGCTTCCTTAATTGAGTCTAAGTAAATAATAAGTTACAGTTAACAATTATTTTGAACTTAATACCTATTATATAGACTTTGTAAATATCATGATAATGTGCTCTAATTGCCTCTCAAAGGAGAAATCAGTTATTTGACTATATTTTAACCCTTGAAATTGGACTCATAGTAATCATAGTCCACCAATAGAATCAACACTGACATACAACTTAATGTTATGGGCATAAAGCCAATGAATACCTAAAGAGCTAAGGGACATTGAAAGCGACCGGGAAGTAGGTAGTGGTCTCTGATGAACATGATGAACCTTTTAAACTGCAACCAATTTTCCTATTTATTGTGGAGACTATGGCAAACCATTCTTAAGTAGAGGACACTTATACTCTAGCCTACTTATACTTATACTCTCTACTTATACTCTCTACTGGTATGGGCTTTTCATGACGATGATGACATTTATTTTCTTTCATTGCAATCGGTCGCCAGACCACATGTAAATTAGTTGTGCTTACCGCCAGTTGGCTTCAATAGTTCAGCTACTATTGGGTTCGGATGCAAGGTTAATTGTTTCTTGTGTTGCATTGTGTGTTGCTCAATTTCAGAGATCACTGTTAGCATATGCAAGCCAAGGCACATCAACGATTACTCTTGGAATACCATTTCGAACTCTGGCAGATCATGTTGGATTTACTGGCTACGCTCCATAGCTAAATCCTGTATCTCCATATTGGCTTAAGAACTGGGTTGTAGATAAGTAGTTTATTGTCCACAGATAGTACAGAGTTCCTTCTTATTACAGATGATAATGATAAGAATATGTTAGATAGTGTTCCATTGTCTCTGCAGATAATGCAAGATAGGTTCAAGTATTATGTTTGTCTGTATGTATATCTACTTCCACACGATGTTACCTGCTATTCAGCTACTATTTATCATAGTATGATGTTTTATAGCCTATCACATTCACATCCTATAAATTGTCACTGCTGATCAAAGGCTTCTTCTCACAAGGAGAATGTTTAAGCATCAATCACCACATTTGTCCAATGTGGGTTGACAATTTTAAACTTATAATCAGTAATTATAAGTCCACATACCAACGTATTATAACTTAGATAAAGTCATATTGATACTTGTTGTTGGTAGGTTTCAAGCGCCTGCGCCCTTACACATGATTCAATTTGTACCAATGACATGATTTTGGGACTTTGGAAAGGACTTTGCTTTGGACTTTGCACATCCTGTGACATGCTAACTCTATTTCTTTTTTCCCTATTAAACTGTCAACACCAAGCGGTCACCGGTGACCACAACCTATTGTTCTATAATTGTGTCTACAAACCGGTACTCGACGAGTTAATGGGTTTATATAGATTAAGTCCCAAAAGCACGTCATCTCACCCGATTAAAGCCATATCGGCTGATTGTAAATTTGAGAAAAAAAAGTACCAATAGTTCTAGCGATAAGCGCATTTAAAAAACCTAACTTATTAACTTTAAGTTAGTCTGAATATCTATCAAATCAATCATGGTATCAGTCAACCGATAACAGTTTAATATTGAGAGTAATAAGTTTTGGTTGACTCAAAGTCATATCCATTTTATAAGTACACAATTTTAACTGCTATTTGCTTTTGAACATTATTACAAATTTTTGCCACATACAAGCATGTTTTCTGGTGTTTTGGGTGCATCATATGCATGAATAATACCCAATTTGTGGATCACAGAAAAGAATTACTCTGTGAGGCAGTAGGCAGTTGCCCAGCCACTGCATTATCTGGAAAATGCTAATTTTGCAAGATTGAGGCTGAAGTGCCTTGTATTGGAAATTATAACAAAATATTTCTACTGACAAATTTGAGGCGGGTTAAGTGAACCAATCTGATTAAAAATGACGAGTTCTGAAGACATCGAAATTGCATTCCTATACTCTGTCGCCAAGTCAGTTATTGTCATGTCGATACTGTCTCAGGTACATTTATTGTATAGAAAACAATGCAAGTTAATTTAATGCAATAAGTTGACCTTAGTAGGCTTCGTAATATCCTATTCGAATAAAAAAAAGCAACTGGTTAAACTATCAATTGTTACCATCTATAATACATACTTACGAATATGTGAAGCTATTCAAATGTACAAAGAAACACGCTTATCTCTGGATCTAATAGTTCTAATGAGTTCAAACAAAGAAACATACATACATAACTTCACGCCTGTCTCCCATGGGGGTAGGCAGAGACTAAGGAACGCCAATTACCACGATTCTTACATACCTCTTTCGCTTCATTAACAGTCATCAATCTTTTCATGCATGCTCGTCGGTTAAGGGTACTTTTACAAACAAAGAAACAAACATGCTAATTTGTATTGTAACTTTCGTGAGACATACTAAATAAATTATTATGTTTTCGGCTTACTCACGTAATAATTTGACGAGGAACTCGACTAGTTTCAAGTAGCAGCGCGACAGTCGCCGCGTCGCGGGTCGCGAAATGCTGCTCATGAATATGAGCCTTTAGCATTGCTTGAAACTAGTCGAGTTTCTCGTCAAATTATTACGTGAGTAAGCCGAAAACATAATAATTTATTTAAACATGCTAATCTTCGGACCTATTTAATTGGTTCGAATTAAATAATTTATTTAGTGTTGGATAGTACATACGACTATACGAGGCGAGCAGCGCAGGAGTAGCTAGTTCTCTAAATTCTGCAGCTAATTACTCATCAAGCTATCTCAATATTCATTTACCCACCAGATAGCGCTAATGTTTGTTCCATTACCGTAACTGTAAAAAAATTGCGCCATCTAGTGAGCACTGAAGGGTTGCGAACTTTTTTTAGAAGAAGTAGTGGATATCTGATTTTGTAGGAGGCAAAAAAGAGTACGGACTTACAAAAAAGAGTATCATTTGTTTTGTAGATATTTTTAAAAAGGTATTCTTTGTACTTTTTGCATTACATAACAATTTTTCATTGTTATAAAGAAATTGTATAAGCCCAAATATTCCAATTCTAAATTTATACATATATATCAAGAGCTCATTTTTTATTTTTGACTGCCTCATTGGCCGAGTGGTCGCAAATGCGACTGCTAGGCAAGGGGTCTCGGGTTCGATTCCCGGGTCGGGCAAAGTATTACTGGGTTATTAAAAATCTCAGTAGTAGCACGGAGTCTAGAATTGTGGTATATGGCAAAAGCTCACCCCTATTACATGGGACTCATAACATAAATAATGAAAAGTGGATGTTGCATTATACAGTGGCATAATGTGCACCTCGCACGAGTATTTTATTACCTTCATGAATAAAAGGCGTGATGTTATGTATGTAACAATAGCTCATTTAAGTGATCAATTTCAACAAAACTCTGTTTCTCTCTTCTAACCACTTCATGACCGACAAGACTCTTTCAGTAAATGTTGAAGTGTTTGGGTAATCGACAATACCAACATATTTACAGTAAATTGTAGACTTTTTTATTCTTATTATGGGTGTTTGCATATTATTACCGACTGTCACTATCTCATATCTTATACTATTATACCTCTATAAAGCGGAAGAGTTTGTTTGTTTGAACGCGCTAATCTCCGTAACTACAGGTCTGATTTGAATAATTATTTTTGTGTTGGATAGTGCATTTATTGAGGGTGAATATAGGCTATGAAACATCACGTTACGATAAATAGGAGCTGAGCAGAGCGTGTGAAACCGCGCGGAAGTAGCTAGGTTTACAGTGTAAAAAGTATTTTAGCATACTCTATTAGTGTTACAGATTATAGAGTACGCCTACATGATATAGATGTCAATACTCTATTTTAGAGTACGGTTGGCAACTCTAGAACCTAACGGGTAACCGGGGCTCCGGCTCAACGTGCAGGAGAAGGAACGGGGTGGTTTTTAGTCAGTAAGAGTCTGACACTCCCTCCCGCCCCACCTAGGCGGTAGCAGTCATTCGATGACTTTCCCCCCTTAAAAAAAAAAAGAAGCTCCGTAACGTTAACCGTCATTCGATTTTACACGGCACGAAGGACTAATATTGTAGGCAAAATACTGAACTGTTATCAGCCATTTCTGTAATCAAAGGCTTATCAAAAATGAATCAGATTAATCAGAAAATATTCAAAACAAATAAAAAACGGAAACCAGATGGATTCCTCTTTTGTTAGTCAAATCTCTACTGATAAAATTAATATATATACATACCTATATCATAAAAATAAAACTTTCCTTAAAACTCGCGTCGATAGAGTTCAAAATCAGTTGACAGATTTTAAACATGAAACTTCTATTCGTGTCTTAAGTCAATGACGTTAGAGTTCAAAATCATTTGTAGTAAATTAGCTCAACTGTTATGTACAATTGAAATTGAACCTTATGAGTTGTGTCGTTAAGATTCAATATGGCGTATTTTTTGCATGACGTAGGTATATTGTTATCAAACATGACAATGAAGGTCGCGTGTTAGTCTTAATTGAATACACGTTTTGATATAGATGGGTATTTAGTTTTAGATTTTTTAGGCTGTTATGAAGTCTTTAGTGGTTCGATTACCAAGATTAATAGCAACAAATGTTGATGTTTCAAAAATGTACTGGAAGGGGTTTCGAGTTCGATTTTAAAGGTCAGACAAGAAATCGAAAATTCCAATCTAAAATCTTTGTATTCCGCGCACGCCTCAAAGAGCCATCAGACCACCATGGATAGGGCCCAATAGGGCTGATGCCGATTCGGAGTCGCGGAGAACCTAACGGGGTACAGGGGCTCCGGCTCGAAGTGCAGGAGAAGGAACGGGATGGTTTTTAGTCAGTAAGAGTCTGACACTCCCTCCTGTCTCACCCAGGCGGTCATTCGATGATTTCCCCTCTTAAAAAAATACCCAGGTTAAGTAACCCTTAAGTGACCCCGAGTACGTGTCGGTTAGACCTTAGACCAAACGATTTTTATTGACTTCGGCGGCCAATAAAATAAGACTGCAGTAATTTTTTTGGCTAAAATAAAGTCGAAGAATAAATCTTTAATAATTTTTCGTCAATATTATTTTACTCGTGCGTCATTGACAGTTGTGAATTCGCCTTGACGTGACGTGGCGTGACGAATTTATTATAACTTTACACGCAAACGCTAATCGCTGAAACAAATCATGAAAACAGAAATTGGTATTAACTTTTGAGAAGTCAACCGTAGTGAGTGATGCTCATTGCTCATGCCTTCTCTGTGTGAGCAGGGGCTTTTGATCAGCTGTGGGATAAATTACAGGTTCATGGCGATAATGATGATCATGAATTTCTAAATGACTGAAGGGTTCGGGATCAAATTTGGCACAGGGGTAGATTATGGTCTGTAATACCACATCGGCTACTTTTTATCCTAAGGGAAGGCTAGCGAAGTCACTAGAAGAAACTAGTTTTGTATAAATACACGGGACCATGTGGGAAGCCGTTGGCAACAGCAATTTTTTTATAAACATACAATTTCGACACGCAATTTCTTCGTTTAACCGATAAAGATGGCGCTGTAATCGCTTTTGGGAACTTTTCCTTTAGCGTGCTGGTTATTACGTATCTATTGTTCAAAGGAATGCTGTACTAGTTAGTGGCGTCTAATTTAAATCATGCCGTGACGTAGAACATTAACTCTTCAAGGCCAATCGCAATAAATGTAACAATCAATAAATGATTGCTGGAATGAAATAGAGCAGTATTTTTTATTAAACATCGTTTAAAAACGGTATTCATTTATTGTCGTTTGTCTCTTGTGCCCTGTATTTTAATCAGTAATAAAATAATGAACTTTGTACTCTTCGATCAATCGTTTTGTATAATATTAAAAGATGATGCCCTATGAGAAGGAAGCCTTTTTGATTGTAGTATCTTGCTAGCCATATCTACTACCCGAGCGTCGCGTTCTGCAAGTGCAAGAGCCATCACCACCACAGATGGGGCCCAATAGGGCTGATGCTGATACGGACCCGCTGAAAACCTAACGGGTTACCGGTGCTCCGGCTCGAAGTGGTGCAAGAGTAAGAACGGGGTGGTCTTTAGTCAGTAAGTCTGACACTCCCACCGGGCTCACTCAGGCGGGAGAAGTCATTCGATGATTTTCTCCCCTTAAAAAAAGCCATATCTACTAAACTACTAATATTATAAATGCGAAAGTTAGTCACGATGTATGAATAGTTACATAATTAGGTATGATTATGTTATACGTTATACGTTTCACGCAAAAGTTACTGAGGCCTTAGTACGAGTTTCATTTACGTTTAAAGTATTCGTAACGAGTACGCATTCGGCACTCTGATTGGGCGGCGCCAATGAACCAACCAATCAGAGCACCGAACGCGTACTCGTTACGATTACTTTAAACGTAAAACAAACTCATACTAAGGCCTCTGAATAGATCTAAGGCCTTAGTACAAGTTTGATTTACGTTTAAAGTATTCGAAACGAGTACGCGTTCGGCACTCTGAGGCCCTAGTACGAGTTTCTTTTACGTTTAAAGTAATCGTAACGAGTACGCGTTCGGCGCTCTGATTGGTTGGTTCATTGGCGCCGGCCAATCAGTGCGCCGAACGCGTTCTCGTTTCGAATACTTTAAACGTAAAACATACTCGTACTAAGGCCTCTGATTGGCCGGCGCCAATGAAGTAACCAATCAGAGCGCCGAACGCGTAGTCGTTACGATTACTTTAAACGTAAAACAAACTCGTACTAGCCTCTGGATGAATTTTAGACACATAGATTACAGCTTAGGATACTTTTCACTCTGGTACTGCTTACCAGAAGCTATTGCAACATAACCACGATATAATGAATACTTTATTTGACGGAGGTGAAGTGACCTAGACAGCGCCCTAGGCAAGCACCTCATAAGCGCCCCTTATTATTCTGGCGCCGTCGCCTATATGCTTTAGTGTGGGAGAGCCATGGTTCGACACGAATGGGCCGGCTCGACCGGAGTGATACCACGGCCTCACAGAAAATCATAGTGAAACAACGCTTGCGTTGAGTTTCGTCGTGTGAGTGAGGTTACCGGAGGCCCAATTACCCACCTCCCTAGTCTCCCGAATCTCCGAATCCTCCACAATCCTCAAATTCCCAATTCTCAATAGGCCGGTAACGCACTTGTAACGCCTTATTGTTTTGGGTGTCCATGGGCGGCGCCGATTGCTTACCATCAGGTGATCCGTCTGGTCATTTACCGGCTTATGCTATATAAAAACGCGCGTCTCGCGGCGCCCCCCTCTGTAACCTGGCGCCCTTTAGCAAATGACTAGTTTGCCTTAGGGATCGTACGGCCCTGACTAGTGTATACTTCTCACTCCTGTATACCATTTCTGCAACAAATATCACATCACAAACTGGTTCGCAAGTACGCACTCGTATCGCAAGTTTATTTATAGATTAACTTTTACGTCAATACTAGCTTAGATAACAGATACATAATGATAAAACCATTGTATTGCATTTTACTGCGCAGTTTGGCGCGAAATTTTATGATGGCGTCGGCAGCCATTTAGTGAATTGACGTGTTTAAAAGGAAAAATGTTTGTGCGTCAGCAGCGCTTTCTGATAAACCTGATTCTTTTAAATTATGATTATGATAATGAATTATATTAAACTAGCCTGGCAGCCAGTTGCCCAGTCACGGCGCCATCCGTGCAGTCTACATACATAAACGTACATAACATCACGCCTTGTTCTCCTCGAAGGGGTAAGCAGAGGTGCACATTACGACACTTAATGCCACTGTACAATGTAAAACCCACTTTTCACTATTTATGTTATGAGTCCCATGTAATAGGGGGTGAGCCTATTGCGATATACCGGGCACATTTCCGGACTACGTGTTACTACTGAGATTTTTAAAAACCCAGTAATACTTTGCCCGACCCGGGAATCGAACCCGAGACCCCTTGCCCGGCAGTCGCACTTGCGACCACTCGGCCACTTCGGTTAGAGTAAAATATGTACATGTAGGTATTATTAAATATTGTCTACATACAACACAGGCGTTGCGCTTCAAGCACTTATCAATTCTATTTGTGTTAAGCAATCAACCTATATGCGAGTCTAAATGTGTTTTCTGACTCAGTGGCTTCGTAAACATTATTATTATGATGATTTCGAGTAGTTTTTGCAACTATATTCCTGGTTTTAATAGTTTACGTGGGATTTGACGACAAAACAACGTTTCTAGTGCAGTATCCCTGACTACGGAAGCTGCAGATGCAGTTAGGAGCTGCTCCGGCTTGGGGCAGTAGTACGAACGGGGTAATTTTTAATCAGTAAGAGCAAACACTTTCGCCTCGCCCAAGGCGAGAGAAGGTGAAGAAAGAAATCAAAATCTAAGATCCTTTGGCAATGACTATGTACGTTGTACTCTGTAAAAGAGAATCTATTTTTGTATGTACTAATTGTGTTTGAAAGGTCCTATTTTTGTCAGAAATCTACTCAAAGGTCCGCAGATGAATTAGATAGTCCGTCCCGACCCTTTCAAACAAAAACACTCTCTCTTATTAAATCTATTTCGGAGAACCTATCACGATTGTGTTTGCAAAAACTTCATTTTGTAGATTTGATGCAAGCTCGCTTTCATTTCTTTTTCTTCTCTGAAAAGGTTTCACTACCATAGACTATCGTTCCCGCCATCTGTCAAATTGACAGCTGTCAGAAATGGATTCCATTTTAAGAAAATGTGGCACAATAGGCTCGGGTATCGTCATTCAGCCTTTTCATAGATTGTTGGTCTAGATATTTATGGAACTGAAAGGATTGTTGTTGGCTATCTCTAGGTTGAATCATTACACGGAATTGTATATTGTTTGCGAATGACTGTTTTTTTTTCAATGCTTTTTAGTTGTAGGTCACTGTTTTTGGCACTGTTTTAAATTAACAGATAACTACCTCTATTTCATGTAAATAAACAAATATGCGTTTTTAAATATTAACACATACTTTTCGTTAACAACGTCATACGTGATGTAATAGGTAACGAGCTTATTATCGTTTTAGAGTCGGTGTTGTCTGAGTATTCACAATATAGAAAACCCAATAGTTCTTTGCCCAATCCGGGATACAGACTGAACTTTCTTTAGCAGTCACGTTTCTGAACAACCCGCTATTGCTTTAGTCTTATGCAATTTAGGTATTACAGCATAAAAATAAATAAAACATAAGTATTATATGGCTACAAAGAACGCATTAAATTGTAATATTTTAATCGCCACATTAGTCTGTATAATCACAAACACATTAACTATACCTAATGTTATGATAACGATTTATTTATAAATGACGTCACTGCTGCGATGACACATCTGTCATCTTTGACATTTCCGGACCTTGAACTTCACTTTCTCCCTCCGTAGTTATCGATAAATGAAATGACAATTATGTGACGTTATACACGCATGCGCATAACCACTGTCTATGGAAAGTTTTTATGACGTTTTGATTTTTTAATGTCAAGGTAATTTAGCTTAGAGGATTTAGAACTGAATGGCGTTGCATAAAAAGTTATCTTCGTTTAATTTTACATAGATATACCGCAGTTATTCCTTGAAGCGGTTAGCATAGTTTTACTTACATTCTTACCATATTAATTTTTTTTAATTAACTCGTCGAGTGCCGGTTTTGTAGACACAATTATAGAACAATAGGTTGCGGTCACCGGTGACCGCTTGGTGTTTGACAGTTTAATACTTATTATAAGTCCTATTAATAAAAAAACAAAACGAGGAAAACTAGTTGAGTAGGTATCGAGTCGAGTATAATTATATTCATGTGCTTTATGACCTAGTATCGAATACGATTTCATGGTTAGAAGTGCTTTTAACCACATAAAGAGGCAGAAAATAAATAAATAAAGAACGTTGCAATGTTATTATTTCATACATTTACAATTAAAAATGAGTTTTTATTTTGCTGAACCGTACCCAGGCGGAATGACGAGACGACCACGCCCGGCTACGAATTTAAAAATAAAATGTAAACAATTTTGCGCGCCAAAGTTCACATCACATGTCCACATGACATTGCTGTTTATTTTTTTTTCTATTTTGATACACGTTTTTCCTTATTTTATTAACTAGAATTTACTCGAAACTTTGTCTGCGTATTTCAATTTGTTATCTGTTTATGTTGTGGCAGGGGCAGATTAGAATTCGTTTATGGTTTTTACAGGCACTGCAATTCCCGCGAGTTGTGTAAGATGCTGATAAACGACTCATATTAGAGACTAGGTAACATTTTGTTCTGATAAACCTGAACCTTTTAAACTCCGATCTACAACTAGGTATAACGTTTCTAAGATGTGTCGCAACCTAGGGTGGGAAGATGGTTTGGAAATAGCAGTTAAAAAAGTTCAAGTTAACAGAGGGCGCTGCTGTCCGGTCTCTGTCAAATCTGTATATGGTCGAAATTAATGACCTCTGGAATGCACCGGTGTGAGACACAATACAAAATATATTGTGTCTCGCGTGGATCCTCGTCTTAGACACACAAAAGATTAATAATCCGTGTATTAGGGTCCATTTTTGACAGAATCTCCGAAAATGTCAAAAATCGATCCATATCCACAGATTTTGGATTGAGTTAGGCCATTAATTTCGTTATTCGGTTCTTACGACAACCGGGTATTAGGTCTGCCGACAAAAAACTGTTGAAGGCATATCCTCCGCTAACGTAGGTGACCGCCTACGCGGCGGCAAACGTGTTAAGCAGGAAAGCTGACAAGTTGTACCTACATTTTTCCAACGCCAGAGAAATTTTAACCAAGGAAAAACTGAATATTTGACAATTATTTTCCATACTAAAAACTGTCAAATGCCAATTTTATTCTACAGATAAGAATTAACTGATAATTGAAAAATAAACCCTCAAAGCGGCGTAAAAGGGATGACGTCATGTTTTTGAGATGTTATAACATAATTTTACGAAGCCCATGTAACTTATTGCTATTTTCGGAGCATAAACATTACGTAAAGTTAGGTACAAATTGTTGGAATTTTCCAGGAAAACAGGAAAGAGGTGTTACGTGTTATATTGGTACATATAGTTGCAGATCGAGGTATACAAAACCCGTTTATCATGGTCTTGCTTTGTGTTTTCTTTGGGCACAGTCAACTGTCAGTCGCTAATAGGTTCGTGGTGATAAGCGACATCGGGGCCTACTATGGAGCACGCCTGCTCATGAGTAACCTAACTCTGACCTAGAAGAGACCCATCTGGAACAGACTGGCAAAGAACTCCACTCCTTACCGGTTGTTCTTGCCAACACTACCAAAAATTTCGAGTATTTTGATCAATTTTGCTTAAGACCCAATTACCCTCCCCCTCTCCAATCTCCCCAATCCCTGAATCCCCAACGATCCTCAAACCCCAAATCCCCAAAAATCCGGTAACGCACTTGTAACGCCTCTGGTGTTCCAGGTGTCCATGGGCGACGCCGATTGCTTACCATCAGGTGATCCGTCTGCTCGTTTACCGGCTTATGCCGTAAAAAAAACGCTATCAAAAAGGAGACCAAAAATTTCGCTTATTTAACCCAAATTGCTTACGGAAAATACCTAGCTGAAAGCAGCCTTACGTATTCCGGTTGCCAATTGTGATAACAACAAAATAATTCATTAAAAATGTTATGGCAAAGTTTCAAAGAAATGACGCAGTATTTTGACGGTAGCTCTAAAAACAGATTTAATTTTGTTGGGTAGAGAAAGTACTTACTGTTGTATTTCGAGAGTTATGGCCGGGTTCAGTTTCTGGCTTCTGTCCACTAGATAAATGCTAGATGCTAAAATGGATTTAAAATTTTCCGCGTATTGCCCTTAAATAAACAAAAATCCCGATAATGGCTTTTGTACTGGAAAAGACCAAAAAAGACCAGACTATATTTGCATGGATTTATACTATTACTAACTTTTCAGCGGCTTCGACCGCTTTTCCGTGGGATAAAAGCAGCATATGTGTTATTCCACACCATAAACTACCCCTGTTCCAAATTTCATACCAATCCCTACAGCCGTCTTGGTGTGATTGAGTAATGACATAACAAATGCGTTTCGGACCATGCCGACAATGTAGGCAACTGCCACAGTCAAATAGTTGGTTTTTCACGCGGAAGATGGAAGCAAGATCGAGTATCCGAGTTGTGGTAGACGTATCTATTTATAAATTAATAATAACTTTTACACACTTCCTAACTATAACGCTTGAAGGTCTATCGAAGAATTTTCCGTAAACAACGTGTTTGAAATGATGACAATGTTTTTACCAGGGGCGCATTATACTTAAGAGAGCGCCCTAGAATAGCAACTTATAGCCGCCCCTAGTTTCTGTTGGTGCTCCTGCTATTCTATGGGCAGTTGAGGACGCGCGTGTCGCGGCGCCCCTCTGTAATTTGGCGCCTTAGACACTTGCATAATTTACCTTAGGGATAATACGGAACTGGGTTCATTCCATTCTGAATTGTCACACTGCCAAAGTTCTTCATCATTTACTAAGGACAATTGAAAAGGTTTCCCATCCTTAGACAGTACATTGTCAACGTGGAGAAATGTCAAGTGTATGTGTACTAGTATTTAGTTAAAAAAGACCAAAAGACCTTGAAAAGACCAAGTCTTTTTGGTCTTTTCAGGCAAAAGACCAAGGTCTTTTCGGTCTTAAGATACCTTTAACTCAAACTATTCAAAATTGAAACGGGATTTTGTAACGCAAGTCAAATGTTGTAATCTTTTTAAATCTAAAATGGCCAAAAATTATGTACTGAAAATACTGCGCAGATTTTTAAGCTTTCTCCCTACGATTTATGGATTGTAGCCAAAACGAAATTCCTTATATCATAAATTCTACAAAGGAATAGTTTGGCAAGCATTCTGTTAACATTTTTTTCTAATAAAATACACTGTTTGCTAGAATAACATTTATTTGCTCCCATTTATAAAATGTTCACTAGTTTATAAGAATTTTAATTATTTGATCGCTCTCGTAACCTCGTATTTGAGATTTATATTCTAAATAAGCTTAGAAATACGATTTTTGATTAAAAAATGAGAACATGACAACGTAGGGAAGATTAATTTCCCTAATAGAAGGTATAATTTGGGATTAGCTTCGCCTGTTTACAATCTTAATTAGGTATTTTAATGAAGGTTGATGACATTTTCTTAATTGATTGTTGTGAATTAACTCGTCGAGTACCGTCATTATAGACACAATTATACCTCTAGTACAATAGGTTGCGGTCACCGGTGACCGCTTAGTGTTTGACAGTTTAAAATAGCAGACATTGATAAATGTAACTAAATTTTTATATTACGACAGAAAAATCCTGAAAATCCTACGGGAGAGAAAACGGTATTGCACGTACGAAGTCGCGGGCAGAAGCTAGTGTATTGATAATCGACGGTGCTCCGTAGTGTTAGGTTAAGCTGTCGGGTTTTTTTAAGGGGGGAAAATCATCGAATGTCTGCTCCCGCCTGGGCGAAGCGGGAGCGAGTGTCAGACTTACTGACTAAACACCACCCCGTTTCTACTCCTGCACTTCGAGCCGGAGCCCCGGCAACCCGTTAGGTAATAATATATCCAATATTAAAAAAAAATACAAACATTAAAAACAAACTAATTAATTAGGTAGACTTTTCTTGACGTAGGAAAATCATGCGACTGACAAGACAATCAAATCTATGCCTGTTTAAGTATTAGGTATAATTGTATTCATGAAATTATCTTTAAACTGTCAAATACCAAGCGGTCACCGGTGACCGCAACCTATTGTTCTATAATTGTGTCTGCAAAACCGGTACTCGACGAGTTAAATCACATTATTTACCTATTTTTTAAATCTTTTTTAATCTCGTGTACAAAAAACGTGAAAGTGATCACGACAGGCCACTCACGCGCAGCAATTGATTCTTTTTTTAGATCAACAACACTGATTCTATTTTTGAATATTGGCAAGCCCTTCCTTTTTGGCCGCGGACTGTTTACAATGATTTCGTCAGTTGCTAAACAGCTTTCGTTCGGTACGCACGTCTCTGAAAAACGTTAAAATAGATTCTATTTTACTAAACAATAATAATATGCTGTATACGGCATACAGCATAAAAATATTCTTTAGAAAAGTACCAGAAAAAAATCGTCTTACGATACCTTAATTTCTTTGTTTTTTTTTTATTTTATTTTTATTTTTTTTGAAGCATTCCATTTGATTGTGATATTAAAAGTATTCGTTGTTGATCGTTTTTTTAAAGAAGTTTTTATAGTTTTTAAGTGTTAAGAACTTTTTAATTTCGTTCAAAATGGTCAAGCTTTACCGGTAAGTTCTTTAACTATTTTTTTTTAATGTAAATCTTAAATTTATTTACTACGAACGCGAATGTGTTTGGTCTTTCATCATCATGTCACGATGGAGCGATTTTATAGTAATTTTAATGATTGGAGGTTAATTTAAACTAGATAATACCTCTAATGACATTGATTACTTTTTAACCGACTTCAAAATAGCTTTGAGCTGTATGTCTATGTTTGTATGCGTTTATCTCGCAATTGGCTGAACCGATTTTGGTGCGGTTTTCAGAAAAGTGTTTGTTACACTTGGGAGAAGATTTCGTCTTATATGAATTAATCGACTTCAGAAAAAGAGGGAAGAATGAAGTTGGTTTTTTTTAAACGTATTTTATAAAAGAATTTTAGCCATTTGACTACGAGGGTAAAGCCATGGGAGTTTTTGATTCATATATTATAAAAATGATTTTTCTTTGAACTGTCAAACACCGCGAGGACACCGGTGACCGCAACCTATTGTTCTTTAATTGTGTCTATAATGACGGTACTCAACGAGTTAAAAGGAATAGGATGCCGTAAACCCACGTCCTAAATAACAACGCAAATACAAAATATGAACGAATCTAATTAAAACCAAGGCCTTCGTGATTTTATCAAAATACATTTTCTTCGTAAATAGCACAGCGCTTATTTTCGAGTTAGCTACGATAAAATAAACACGCGACTGTGACTCCTAGCTAGGTTGCCCTTGAAGTAGTTTAACAAACACGCTGAAACAATAGCTAGCCATTTCTAAACAGTAATTCCGATATTTGTAACTGTTTCTACCAAGTTATTGGGGTCATACTTTTATGGCTTCATATAAATACCTTATCGAGACTCTGAGGAACACTCAGGGGTAGGAACTGGGTGGTTTTGACTCAGTTAACTTCACATAGTGCAAGAGAAGCCGTTGGAAGGTTTTTTCAAAAAAAAAAAAAGAATGAACTTGAATGAACAGTTCTCCCGCTTTATTTATTTTGTTTGGGCAGCTCTCGAGATACCCGAAAGATGCGCGCGTGCATTTAAAATTATTGTTTATACGAACCTTGTATGCGTTGAACACAAAACCGTCCCGTGACTGCACGGGCGTAGCTCGCGGGCAGCCCGCAAACGGCACATTCGCGGCGCATTCGCCAAATGTGGACGCAACCTAAGGATGCGTTCACATCTGGCGAATGTGCCGCTCGCGAACTGCGCGCGTGCAATCACGGCAATGGTTTGGTGCTCAACTCATACAAGGTGCATTAAAAATTATTATTTATACGAAGCTGTGCATTCGCGGAGCATTCGTTAAATGTGGACGCACCCTTATAGGTTAGTGAAAATCAGCGCTGCGACTCCATCACTCTCTGGGGGATTAGGTACTCTTGAATCCAATTCCGATCGATCGAAATTGACTTTGAAAAATTTCGTACTCTTGAGTTGCAACACAAGCGCCCATTGCATCCGTATTGCGTGGATATTTAATGAACTAAATGATATTGAGTTTGGATTTATATTCCGTACTCTGAATGCTGTTTTAACAGCTACGATAGGGGTTGTATAGTTTTGACATTGAATCATTATTGGGATTATATTGGATTGAAATTGCATTGACATTGAGATTCGTTTCAAGTGTAAGCAGCCTGGTCAAGGCATTTTAGCTGAGCACTTGGCCTGTTTGCGTCTTGCACACTTACCATTTATTGTTTTAACTATTCTTCTTAATTAATTTTTTACGGTGCAAAAATCTGTCTTTCTTTCTTTCACCCTAACAGTTACATTTATGAGGACAAATAACCAAACTTTTTTTATATTACTATATTCTAATGACTGCCTCATTAGCCGAGTGGTCGCAAGTGCGACTGCCGGGCAAGGGGTCTCGGGTTCGATTCCTGGGTCTAGCAAAGTATTACTAGGTTTGTAAAAACCTCAGTAGTAGCACGGAGTCTGGAAAGGTGCCCGGCAATAGGCTCACCCCCTATTACATGGGACCCATTACATAAATAGTCAAAGTGGGTGTTACATAGTAAGTACAGTGGCATTAAGTGCCATAATTTGCAGCTCTGCCTACCGCTTCGGGGATAAAAGGCGTGAGTTATGTTGCTTTTATATTAAAGAGAGATGAAGCATTTCTTCTTGTCATAAAGTCTCCATTGTAGTTGCTGTTTGTCTGTAGATAACAGATATACTGTTATCTATTTGATAAGATATGAAGACAATCGTGAAGGCAAGTATACTGCGTTCTATACACTGCTGAGATATAAATGAGAATTTCAAATTACATTTTAGCTGATGCCGCTGGTAACTAACCTTAGCCAAACGCCACTTTAGCGCTTGTCTACAGAGAGAGTAGAAATCAAAATGTATGGGGATGACATTGACAAGTGTCAAAATTTACGTCAATCCTTACTAATATTGTAAATTGGAATTTTGTTTGTTTGTTCCGCTTTCACGCCGTAACTATTAAACCGATTGCTTTGAATTTTTGCTGACATAAAGTTAGAAGTCCGGATTAAATAATAGAGAGTACTTTTTATCCCGGAAAAAAATGATATTCCCGAGGGAAAATAAAAGTATTGGTATAAATGGCGATGTGTGTATTGGTAATATATGTCACATAAGCTACATGTTATCCTTTTGTGACGCGAGCGAAGCCGCGGGTAAAAGCTAGTTCCATATAATTTCGTTTTCTATTCTACATGTAGACAAGCGCTAAGTGACATTTGGCTACAGCTGCAGTCCTGGCAGCTCCGGGACGCTAGTTCATTCCGTAATGGTCTTTTGAAGAATGAACTACAAGTTTCAGTCGAGCTGTTTTCTTTTGCAAAAACAAGCGTGTTTATGATATTATGCAACCATACACACAAACAGATAAAGACAATTTGCTTTAATAATATGTACTGTTGTATAATTTACTCAGGCAAGTAGAGGTATTAGTTATTATAATTCCGTACAATAAAGATATCGTGTCATCTCATGGAGAACTGATGTATGAAGACCAATCTTCAATTAACGTTCGAAGTAAACTGACGAGTGTACCAAAATGCCTTATTATATATTATACTTTGAGAAAAAGTCAGGAGATTTGACGCAACTCAGTAACTATTTACAAAATGATGTTTTATGTTTAAGCAAAAATCTTGGATGGTATGAACAAATTTTCGTTATAATTATACATTGTCAAAATGTATTCTTCCGCCTTGCTTGGGCGAAGCGAGGAGTGTGAGACTAACCGGCTTTATACCCTGTTCCTACTTGGAGCCTTATTTTTTTTATGGGACAAGCCCGCTATAACCTCCCAAAACCGCTGTAACTCCTGTAAGCCAGGATCTACAGTAGATACAACCATGAAAACACCGGAACACTGGAGTCCGGCGCGTCCCAGGGACATGAGTAACTGTCTTGGTTCCCGCAACGAAGTGAATCAGAAGATATTATAATAGGAGAAGAAAAAAAACTGTTCGGGGCCTCTGTACATACTTATATGAGAAGTATTCACGATCCCGAATTATGCCCGATCTTAAGTAAAGGACCTCATAGTCTACCAGTGAACTTTCCCGGACTATGATAAAATATGTATAATCTATGTAACCTTAACAATGTGTATATTTGTTTGTTGCAGTGGCGACAGCGCGTCCTTGAGCGCCGCCGGCAGCAAGCGCTCGGCTTTGTCGGCTTCCGACGCCGAGTGTTTCTCGCTGTGCCTGGGTGCCGGGCCTCTGTGGTAAGTCGAACAAACCTTCTTTATAGGATAGGGCAGCAAACAAGTAGAAGGATCACGCTAAGCAATTGGCACCGCCCATAGACAAACGCAACATGAGAGGAGTGATCTGTGCGTTTCCAGCTTTTTATAGGTTAGGGATTTGAGCATTGAGGATTTGGGGTTTTTAAGGGGGAAAATCATCGAATGATTTCGCTCGCCTAGGTGAGGCGGGAGGGAGTGTGAGACTGTTACTGACTAAAAACCACCCCGTTCCTACTACTGCATTTCGAGCCGGAGCCCCGGTAACCCGTTAAGTTCTCCGCTGCTCCGTATCGGCGTCAGCCCAATTGGGTCCCATCTGTGGTGGTCTGATAACCCAATGAGGTGTGCGCGGAACGCGACGCGCCGCGCGCTCGGGTCTGGTTCTGGTCGGACGGCGTGCTACCCATGCTCGCCGTCAGACCAGAACCAGCTAGCATGACTGCTTCGGATTTGGGGGTTAGGAGAACATCAAAGGAGTTGCAATACAAGTGGGTCGCCGCCTTTTTGGGGTTAGGGATTTCAAATTGGGTCGGGGATGGGAATTGGGCCTCCGGTAACCATATTCACACGGCGAAACACGAAGCAAGCATTGTTTCACGCTACTTTTCCGTGAGCCCGTGGTCGAACCGGCCCAAGCATGCCGAAACATCACTCTCTTATACTACCCTTCTGGTGCAGCCGATGTCTGTGGGAGACATTGATTGCTTAACTAAAGATAATACGATTACCATAGAAAATATGTATCGTTCCAAAAGTCGAAGTGCAATATTAATCGCCGCGTGGTATAGTAACTTAAACAAGATGATGTGAAACATGCCTCAAATGTAATATTATTTATTATAAATACATAATTATAGCTTCGCAAGAGTGGAATATGTATGTATTATACATATAAACGTAATGAGCCTAATATCGCTTTTAATATGTTTCATGACTTGTTTAGTACGTTCTATTATCTATGTTTCCCTATAAAACGTATAAAAATATCTTTAAAACCGAAAGCAGCATGGATCACTAAGGGTATAAAGCA
This sequence comes from Spodoptera picta, assembly GCA_038387885.1. Classification (NCBI taxonomy): domain Eukaryota; kingdom Metazoa; phylum Arthropoda; class Insecta; order Lepidoptera; family Noctuidae; genus Spodoptera; species Spodoptera picta. The sequence goes on from JAZHFQ010000445.1 coordinate 584,136, forward strand.
GTGCTGCAAACGTAAACGCCAACTTCTGTGGCAATATCGTAAAACCAAGACCGAAATCAATAGAAAAAGCTTTACAACGCTATCCTCAAGGCTTAAACGTATAATTAACCTTACACAAAAATCTAAAAATGACCATTATATAAACAATGCTCGAAACAAATGTAAGGCAACTTGGAATGTTATTAATAGAAGCAAGATTAACTTACCAAAGCCGGAAATACAACAGATAGTAACCACCAATGGAACCACAATTAAAAGCCCCTTAGAGATTGCTAATAGTTTTAACAAATATTTCATTAACCAAATTACAAAATTGGAACCTAACAAAGCACCTACATGTATAGATATTGCACCAAAATCTTTATTTATGGCACCTGTTACACAGAATGAAATACACAAAATAATTACAAACTTGAAATCGACTAATAGTACAGGATATGATGACATTACTACCAAAGTCTTAAAACACGTTTCTGATAAAATATCGCATGTACTCGGGCATGTTATTAATATTTGCATTTACCAGGGTGTCTTCCCAGAAATATTAAAAAAGACTATTATTAAACCCTTATTCAAAAAAATGATAAAAATGACATGGGCTGTTACAGACCAATAGCGTTAGTACCTGTTATATCCAAAGTAATTGAGAAGGTGATTCACGAGAGATTATACAGTTACTTTGAAACTAATAACCTATTCACTAAGGAACAAGTAGGCTTTAGGAAAAACAAAAGTATCAATTTGGCAATTTACTCATTCTTGAAACACATTATGGTTAGCATCGATTCAAAAAGTCATGCATATGCGCTCTATATGGACTTAACAAAAGCATTTGATTATGTTGATCATGTTATCTTGCTTGAGAAATTATATGCTTATGGGGTTAGAGGTAATGTACATAACCTTATAAAGAGTTATCTATGCAATAGGAAACAGTCAACACACATAACTAGAATATGCTCTATTTCCAAAGAAATAAAAACTTACAAATCAGATTTTATTGAAAATAAATTTGGTGTGCCACAGGGTAGTGTGATGGGACCATTATTATTCATTATATATATAAATGACCTACCTAAAGCCATTAATCACAACTGTGTCTTATTCGCTGACGATAGCACAATTATATTTTACGGGCAAGGACAAAACTCAGATTGAACTTGACATAAATCACACATTAACCACTATCATACAATGGTTGACTTTAAATAACCTTAAAGTTAACTTAGAAAAAACTAAATTAATGGCGTTTCAAAATAGGACTCCCAAGTTAGTAGATGACATAAATATTCACCACTCGCAGACCAAGATTGAGATAGTTGATACAACCAGATTTTTGGGATTGCAGATGGATTCGCAGCTGAGTTGGAAGCTGCATGCGGAAACGTTGTGCTCGAGACTTAGTCAGTACTCGTACGCAATATACATGTTGTCTAGAACGGTCAATACGTCAGCTGTTCTTACGGCATACCATGGGTATGTCACCCCCATATTGAAATTTGGTGCAATGTTCTGGGGCAATTGTACAGAAAGAGACGCGATTTTTAGAGCTCAGAAAAGATGCGTCAGAGCCATATTCAGAATGAAACAAACCGAAAGTTGTAGATCTACATTTGTTAATATTAAGATAATGACATTCCCGTGTATTTATATTTTTGACCTAATAATGTTTGCTAGGCAAAATACAAATCTCTTTCCAAAATTAAAAAGTAGGAGACAACAGTTAAAACTAAGCTGCATGCCAAACAGAACTGGACTCCTAAGTAAAAGTGTATTCTGCATGATACCTAGATTATACAACCATTTACCCACCACATTATTGGAAACAACAAACGACCATTCATTTAAAAGTAAATTAAAATGTCTACTTTTGGCAAAAGCCTATTACTCCATAAAGGAATTTTTAGAGGACAATATATCCGGAATCGAAATGTAAATATTGGAGCACACAGATACACTATTAATGTATGAGTAACTGTATGACATTAAATTTTAATTGTATTTTAGATAGTAACAATTTTATTAAATATTATGTATAGATGATATTCGATTTTGTGACATATTAGAATTTTTATCGACAAAGATTTAAAACTTTAATTTACCTATATGCTATTTTCTGACTTAATAATAATAATTATTCCTTATGACGTAAACCCACTATTTTTGACCTTAAAATTAATCTTTTTTATCTTGACTTAAATTGTTGTCATTTAACTTTGCATGGCGAAAGCCGGAATATGGCGATCTATATTATTATATGACTGTATAAACTATGAACAACATGATGTACCCATATTTGTGCAAATAAATAATTTGAATTTGAATTTGAATTTGAAACGTTCCTTAAGAATCACTCTATATATTAAAAAAAAACCGCATCAAAATCCGTTGCGTAGTTTTAAAGATCTAAGCATACATAGGGACAGACAGTCGGCGGATAGCGACTTTGTTTTATAGATGTAGTGATGTGGTGATTACGTGTTAAGGTCAGAAAGTTGCATGAACTTTTATCTTATAGGGTCTAAAGTGCATAATATGCATGATCAGAGCATGTACTTGATTACATAAATGGAGACAGATTGATAATCTTCTCCTGATTTAAGAGATAGTGGGACGACTCGATACGATGACGTAGTTTTTAAGGTTTCGTACACACTCACACACAAACATACATACATAACTTCACGCTTTTTACCCCCGAAAGGGTTTGCACAGTTGCACATTACGGCCACTGTACAATGTAACACCCACTTTTCTCTATGTTTCCTTTCCTTTTACCATATACCGGGCACATTTCCAGACTCCGTGCTACTACTGAGATTTTTTGAAACAACCCAGTAATTCTTTGCCCGGCTCGGGAATAGAACCCGAGACCCCTTGCCCAGCAGTCGTACTTGCACGAATTGTTATGCGAAAATAATGAAAATACATGTATTATTTGCAGGTGGTCCTGATGTTCCGGCTCACGGCTCGGCACCGCCCGGAGGGGTGAATGGCGGGGCCGCGAGCCCCGCTACCCCATCTACACCCACCCACGACGACAACAACCGTGAGTATCTTTTGTAGTCAACTACACAACAACTCTACCCGCTTGATTAGTACTAAGTGTGGGAGAGCCATACTTCGGCACGAATGGTCAGGCTCGACCGGATTAATACCACGGCTGAGCAAAAAACTGACGTCAAACAAAGCTTGCGTTGTGTTTAGGGTTGCCACCTTTATTTTTTGTATTTAAAGTACATTGACGATTATAGGTAATAAAAAAAAGTACACAGTACAGAAATGAAGTACAATTTATTCTTATTTACCTAGTATTCAATTTAAAAATATATTTTTTGCAGTTTGTATTAAATAAGTATCTTTACTAAACAATTGCATCTTTACTAGAAATTGTGAAAGTGGCACTGGCGAGTGGCGAAATCGATTCAAAATAAATCGATAAATATCGATATCGAATCGATAAGTTTACCGAAAAATACATACGACTTTAATAGAAATGATGTTTGCAAAAATAAAGTATTTTCGTGTACTTTATTATTATCATAAAGTATAGAGTACGATTACCTTAAATTACGTACAATACTTTATTATAAAGTACGGGTGGCAACCCTAGTTGTGTTTCGTAGTGTGAGTGAGGTTACCGGAGGCCCAATTACCCCCTTCCCCAATCTCCCTAATCCCTGAATCCCAACAATCTTAACCATAAAAGGCCGGTAACACACTTGTAACGCCTCTGGTGTTCCAGGTGTCCATGGGCGACGCCGATTGCTTACTAAGTGATCTGTCTGCTCGTTTACGGGCTTATCCTATAAAAAAAAGTTAGAGCCGACTGCAGAGCTACATTATAAGTACACCTACCTATAATGTAGTAACCACCTACTCTTGCGTCGTTAAAGCCGACCAAGGGGTTGTAAAATATAATTCTCAAAAACTGGTGACTAGACTGAGCAGTCGGCTGCCTCGCAACGGTTAGTTGTATCCATTCCCGCACGCAACTTGTGTGATCCACAAATAGGGTAGATGCCTAATTTTTATTTTAATGTTCGTCTTGTAGATTATTTCAAATCATTAGACACGTATTTTTTTATTTTACAGAAACGAATACTTTCGACGATATATTGATTTGAAATGGCGCGTGACGTCACTTCTATGTACATTTTATACATACGTAGAAATGACGTTTTAGCCCCCACTCCTAAACTTTGATTCGTTTTATCTAAGTATTGTTGTATTATGCGACAAAATAAAAAAATACGTGTTTAATATTATTTCATTACCTAAGTGACGGACTAATTAGATTTTTAATTTCGATGTGTATGTGTAATTTTATGTTATGTTTTCATAATAACTATAGTGAGACATACTGAATTAACTAAAAATCGCGTCGGCGTTGGCGCTTGCGTTGATGTTGTTGTTTGCGTTACGAACTCATTAACACCAACGCAAGCGTGAGTAACCCGCGATTTTTACCTAAATTGTATGTTTGTAAACCATGACAAAGGAGAAAATCTTTAATTTGGGGCAACGCTTTTTTAAGAAAAAGAATTACCGTTTCTTAGAATTTATTTCCAAATACCTTTTACATTTTAATGAAAAGAAAATAAAACTAAATAACTTAACTGTAAAGTCTTAAATCCCTAATCAATTATTTGCAGGTGAGTTCTTGATTACTCTTCTATAATCAAAACTTAACTGATGACAACTGTACACCTCTCAATGAAAATTAGACCTAGATAGCTTACCGTTAAGTTTAAATTCCATAAATTAATTATTTGCAGGTGACTTGTTGAGCGCCCTACTATGGGCAAGCGCGAGTTCCCTCGCGTCCAGCGCGGAGTCTCTCGTCACCGAGTCCCAGTCTCCCACGCATGCGCACCCAGCACTCCACCAGCAACGCAGAGAAGCGGTCAGTAAATTATTAATACCTAAATTATAAATAAACAACACAAACTTACGCACGCTCACTTACTCATTCAATCATTAACTCACTCACTCACTTACTCATTCAATCACTAACTCACTCACTCGCTTACTCATTTACTTACTCATGCACACCCAGCACAGTACACCACTAGCAACGCAGAGAAGCGTTAAGTATCTGTAGCGATAACTGAATAAAATAAATCCGTATACTAGATAAATAACAATAAATAAGACTAACACAATTATATACTTATTCACTCACTTATGTCCATACACCCCACAAGCAACACAGAGAAGCGATGAATTAATAAAATAATTAAATAATACTCACTCACTCATTTACCCACTGACTCATCTAAGCGTGGTCACATAAAATCTCTTATGCAGAGTGTAAACGGAACGCCAACAGCCAACAGGTGATGGTAAAGAACAGGTTTGATTTTCGTAAAAGCAAGGAATTGGGTACTTTCCTTAATCAAAAATAAATTATTTCGACTGTTCAATACAATTAAATATTAAAAAATAATCACACTTTCATTGTTTTTATAACAAGCGATATATTTATCGCGAGACATAATAAATAAACTAAAAATCGCGGGTTACTCTCGTGAATATACTGAGAAAAGCCAGTAGGCCGCGCGACGTCGCCGCGACCGCGCACGCTGCTCATGAGGAAGAACCCCTCTGTGGTTCAAAACTAGTAGAGCTTTTCTCAGTATATTCACGTGAGTAACCCGCGATTTTTAATTAGTCATACTTTCATTAATTGATTTAATGACCAACTTAATTTTAGGATTTTTCCAGTAATTTTTTAAGAAATAAGCTCGCTGTTTGACCCATCATAGAACTGTAGTTTTTAACATAACATAACATCACGCCTTTTATACCCGGAGGGGTAAGCAGAGATGCACACAGAAGTAACCCCCACTTTTCACTATTTATGTTATGAGTCCCATGTAGGTAATGGGGTGAGCCTACACAATTCCAGACTCCGTGCTATTACTGAGAATTTTTAAAAAATCCCAGTAATACTTTGCTCGACACGGAAATCGAATTCGAGACCCCTTGCCCGGCAGTCGCACTTGCGACCACTCGGTAAACTAGGCAGTGTATTTACACTATTACACTCATACTCTTTTCAACTAATGAATTTACTAGCGACTCGCCCCGGCTTCGCACGGGTGCAATATGCATATATTATACATATAAACCTTCCTTAAACTGTCAAACACCATGAGGACACCGGTGACCGCAACCTATTGTTCTTTAATTGTGTCTATAATGAATCAGAGTTCAGAATCACTCTTTCTATTTAAAAAAACCGCATCAAAATCCGTTGCGTAGTTTTAAAGATCTAAGCATACGAATCGAGCGAATTTGTTTTCTTTTGTTACTCCGCCATTTGTGAACCGATTTCCAAAATTCTTGTTTTGTTTGAAAGGGTATACTCCCGAGATGGTCCCATTTCCATGAGGTCAGAATCTAATGATGGGATCCTAGGGAAACCGTGGGGAACTTTCGAAAATTCTAGGAGCGAGTAATGCGTCTATTATGTTTTTCAATTAAGATTTTTATTATACTATGTAGTGATTTGAATCTTAAATTTCAGGTTATACGCAAGATTCTGGAACGCAAGGACAGGCAGCCGGTGAAAATCGACTTTAAGATCTTCCTTACTGAGAACACGGTGACCCGCTGGGAAGCTGTAAGTTGCATTAGCTTATATTGACCTCGGTTCCAATTTTTTATGGCATAAGCCGGTAAACGAGCAGACGTATCACCTGATGATAAGCAATCGGCGTCGCCCATGGACACCTGGAACACCAGAGGCGTCACAAGTGCGTGCGTTACCGGCCTTTTGGAGATTAGGAGTTTGAAGATTCAGGGATTGGGAAGGGGGAGGGGGGTAATTGGGCCTCCGGTTACCTCGCTCACACGACGAAACACAATGCAAACATTGCTTCACGTCGGTTTTCTGCTCGGCCGTGGTATTACTCCGGTCGAGTCGGCCCATTCGTGCCGAAGCATGGCTCTCCCACACTTTCCCGATGCTAATTTTTACGTGATAAGGCAAGCGAGCAGAGACTTGTCCAGAGGCCTTAGTATGAGTTTCTAATACAAACTCATACTACGTGTATGCGTTCGGCACTCAGAGTGTCAACCACGAATAACTACCGCATTCGTAACATAATACCAGCGCCAATCATCATCATCAGCCCGTATTCGTCCACTGCTGGACATAGGCCTCTCCAATGACACGCCACTGAGAACTTAACGGGTTGCCGGGGCTCCGGCTCGACGTGCAGGAGTAGGAACGGGGTGGTTTATAGTCAGTAAGAGTCTGACACTCCCTCCCGTCTCACCCAGGCGGGAGAAGTCATTCGATGATTTTCCCCCGTTAAAAAAATAAACACCTAGCTGGAGGGCGTCCTACACTACGTTTGCCTAGTTACTATTACGTCACGAATGCGATAGTTATTCGTGCTTGGCACTCTGATTGGCCGGCCCCAATGAACCAACCAATCAGCGACGACGCGCTCGATACTATTACATTACGAATGCGATAGTTATTCGTACTATAATATATAATTTATATTGCAGGTGGTCCAAGGTGGCACTATCTACCTGCGTATGCCGGGAGTCCTTCAGTCCGGCAGTAAGGAGAGCTTCATGCTACTTCTGGACTTCGCCGAGGAAAGGCTGGGGTGTAACAAGTATGTATAACTCGATTCTTGTATATTCTCTTATCTGATGGAGACTGTATCACCTGATGGTAAGCAATCGATGGGCACAAGAAGACTGTCGTTCTAAAATCACGCCTTTTATCGACTGACTCCTTTCTCACGCCTTTTACCGCTGTACAATGTAACACACACTTTTCACTATTTATGAGTCCCATGTAATGGACTATCTCGTTGGCCGGGCGGTCGCAAGGGCGATTACTAGGGAAGTTTTTAAAAAAAATTCTCAATAGTATCAGGAGTCTGGAATTGTGCCCGGTATATGGCAAATGGCTTACCCCCTATTACATGGGACTCATAACATAAATAGTGAAAAGTGGGTGTTACATTGTACAGTGGCGTTAATTGCCGTAATGTGCAGCATCTTAATGATAACCAGATCAGGTTTTTTGCTACACGTCCACGTAGTTTTAATTAGAATTTTGGTGTCACGCTCATATTAAAAATACACCCCAAATTCGTACCAAAAGTGAGTCACCTGTCACTCATGACCTTATTCCAAACGTTCATCGTCAGTCGTATGTGACTCCTTGGACAGTTAAGTTGTGGTTCAGTATAAAGCAAAACACTCCAGTATTCCGATATTAATATTTCACCTTTACTATTCCAGCTGCATCATCTGCGTCCTGAAGAGCCGACCGGACCGCGCCACCATTCTCCGCACTTTCATGTTCATGGGATTCCAGTTACTCCCACCAAACTCCCCTCTTATGCCGCAAGAAATCACCAACCCGGAGTACATATTCCTGCACTACAATATGCAGTAATACTCAAAACTTCAGAGTCGCAATAAGTCGGAAAAACTACCTTTTTTTTAGACGAACTCGAAATTTCCGAGTTTGAACTCGGATATTCCAGTTTTAAGTTCTAATTTATTTCATCCAGATGTCTCCTAGCCGGCGTCTCTTTCCGCCTTTTGTGGACTCGAAATTTTCGAGTTTTAGTGTACCTACGTAGCTTCGTTATCTAGAAACAGTATTTTGAAAGTCGCACTTTTTCTATCATGTTTATGAATAATCACCTGGGCTTGCTTATATTATGGCAACAACAAGTCTGTAGTATTAGATACTTAGGGTATTGTTATATGACGAGTTAATACGAATTTCTTTTCTTTTCATACATTTTAATACTCGGAAATTCCGAGTTGCAACTCATTTGAGTGTAATTGAGTAGTTCGCTCTAAACTAGAATTCTATTCTGCCTTTCTATTTTGCTGAAATAAAATCTAGCTTTCATAAAAATCTAATAAATAAAAGGAATTCGAATTAATAAGATTTCTATGATTTCAGCTTATCAAATTTACGCTAACTTTGTTTATTTTCCATAAAAACTGACTATTGTAGAAGTTTTCTTATTATTATTGTAACTATTAAGTCGTTTCTTTAACAATTATTATTATTATACCTATATATTATTAATATGATTACTCTAAAACTTAATATTATGTATTGTCGTCGTGTATTGTCACCCGCTCCGGGGTAGAGCAAAAAAAACTTAACAAAAAAATACAAAAAAAAAACTAAAAAAATACAAAATTTAATTAATAAAATGAAGGATTTTTTTAAAATATTTCGGATTTATTACAACTTTAGGTTCGCAAGTCTTTACATTTTAACTCATAACATCTTTGTTTTAACGACTTGACGTTGGAATTTTTTTCGAAATATTTTTTTTATTTTTTAGTTTTTTGGAGCTTTCACAGTTCGGTACTTTGAAGGCGAGCTGGAGACTGTGAACTCCTTTGTAAGTTAGAATAAGCATAGAAGTAGAAATAAGTGGTTTTACGTTAAAATTTTAGTGAGTATTGATAATAAAAAATAATTGACGTACCTATATTGAAAAATAAAATCTTATAATTGAATTTATTCTCGTCAAAATTGTGGATATAAGTCGACCATCAGACACGGAATAGAACCATTTATAAATGTGTCTATTTTACTTTGAATTACATTTTTAAGGGAATATTTTCTTATTAATCTTGTCACCCTAGCCTTTTTGCTACAACGATAAGTCCCATTTTTTCAGTATTTTTTTCATATGGTCAGTCTTTCACCACATTCGTTAAGGGACGCGTTGTGTAGTTATTTATAAGTCTTATATATTAATTGATAAAGAATAAAGCAAATAATAATCAAAAATGGAGTTTTATTTTTTTATAAACTACTTCTTTACCTTTATTATATTTCATAGAATTAAACTATATCCAATAGTATCAAAAACTATTATGCATCTTACACTAAAATATAATTATTGAATTTTTAATTCTTAAAAGAAATTATTTCTTATTAAAAAAAAGAACGTCAACCCCCTCTTTTTTAATTCGATTAGTTTATTATAACATAACATACAACATCACGCCCCCCATCCCCGAAGGGCTAGGCAGAGGTGCACACAGAAGTAACACCCACTTTTCACTATTTATGTTATGAGTCCCATGTAATAGGGGGCGAGCCTATTGCCATATACCGGGCATATTTCCAGACTCCGTGCTACTACTGTCAATTTTTTAAAACCCAGTAATACTTTGCCCGTCTCGGGAATCGAACCCGAGATCCCTTGCCCGGCAGTCACACTTGCGACCACTCGGCCAACGAGGCAGGCAGTTAATTTATTATAATATAAATATAAAACCCAACTGTAACTAACACTTTTCTGATCTGACTGCGTACACGACATAGATTCAGGTCAAATGCGACGTGATGCGGTCTACGATGGAGCACGTCGTCCCATAAGCAACCTATTCACTCGTGCACAAGGTTACAGTTTCCCCTTCAGGAAACACAGACTGGCAAAGAATTCCACTCCTTAGCAGTACGCACAAGGAAGCTTGATGCGAAGCGCTTCGTGCGTGTGGGTGGAACAGAAAATCAATCGCCCAACTTTTCTGTCACGCAACTTTTTACCGACGACTTCTAACCTATCAGTGGGTACGATCTCCGGCCACCGTAAGCGCGGGCATGCGGACGGCGAGCATGGGTGGCTCCCCGTCCGACCAGAAACAGACCCGAGCGTACGGCGCGTCGCGTTCCGCGCGCGCCTCAAAGAGCCATCAGACCACCACAGATGGGGCCCAATACGGCCGATGCCGATTCGGAGTCGCGGAGAACCTAACGGGTAACCGGGGCTCCGACTCGACGTGCAGGAGAAGGAACGGGGTGGTTTTTAGTCAGTAAGAGTCTGACACTCCCTTCCGCCTCACCCAGGCGGGGGCAGTCATTCGATGATTTTCCCCCCTTAAAAAAAAAAAAAAAAACCTATCAGTGGGTGGTACAATACTTGTCTTTACTCCTCGTATCGTAAATGTTAAGTATAATCTGTAATTTGTCTCCGATACTAATTCTTCTTAGTTATTTTGAATGTTAAATCCATGACAATCGTTGGATTTGACTGTCCCTGATCATAGTGTTTTGTAAACCATTAAATATATAATGCATATTGTGCTTAGTAATAATTAATACAATAGATTGATGCACTAGAATGACTAGTATTTAAGGTTTCGTAAATGTAACCCATATAGGGTTGTATAAGTGTAATCAATTGTTGGTGAGCTAAATCAATAAAATAAAAATAAATAAATACTAAGGGCCGGAACACATATCCGCGTTGCGTCGCCGCAACGCTAAAATCGGCAGTTTGCGTTGCGGCGTCGTGAAAAAGAGCGTTTTATTGTCGTTTGGTTCGGTCGGGTAAACAGTTCGTCGTGATTCTTAATTGTGGATAGACATGTCTCTGCCATGGACAATCGTGAAAAAAATATTGCTTATTTGTTATTAAGAAGACATTACTCAGCTATGCTGGAACGAGCGCTGCGTTGCGGCGCCGGGCCGCTTAAATCAGCAGTGACGCTACTGTCGATTCTAGCGGCGCGGCGCCGCTGTTTTGACCCTAATAGTACCTATATAGTTATTTTTGCTTTTGACTTTTTACCTTTTGTTTGTTATTCGTTTTTTGTTTTTTGAAATCAGTTTGTTTATATCTGAGTACCTACTATACTGTTCATTACCTCTATAACCATAATTATATAGTGATATATTTCATAACCATAATTATATAGACTGCCTCGTTGGCCGAGTGGTCGCGAGTGCGACTGCCGGGCAAGGGGTCTCGGGTTCGATTCCCGGGTCGGGCAAAGTATTAGGTACTGGGTTTTTAAAAAATTCTCAGTAGTAGCACGGAGTCTGGAAATGTGCCCGGTATATGGCAATAGGCTCACCCCCTATTACATGGGACTCATAACATAAATAGTGAAAAGTGGGTGTTACTTCTGTGTGCACCTCTGCCTACCCCTTCGGGGATAAAAAGGCGTGATGTTATGTTATGTTATATAGTGATATATCTTGTTCTGCTCAATATTACATTTTTTGAATCTGTTTATTATTTAAAGACGTTTTTAATTGTACAAATATAACTATATTTATTATTATATATTTTTTTATGGCATAGGCTGGTAAACGTGCAGACGGATCACCTGATGGTAAGCAATCGGCGCCGCCCATGGATTCCCGGACACTAAGGCGTTACAAGTGCGTTACGCCCTTTTGGGAATTTGAGGATTGTGGAGGATTCAGGGATTGGGGAGACTTGGGAGGGAGGTAATTGGGCCTCCGGTAACCTCACTCACACGACGAAACACAACGCAAGCGTTGTTTCACGTCGGTTTTTGTGAGGCCGTGGTATCACTTCGGTCGAGCCGGCCCATTCGTGCCGAAGCATGGCTCTCCCATACAATTAACTTATATGATAAATGGAAATAGGTACTTTCCATTTTGTATTTGGGATATAAATATTTTTAATTGCCTTACGATGTATTGTTAGGTTATAGATGCAGAGTATAATAGTCTACAAATAAAAATACACTCAAACTTACCTTTACTTCGAGGTATAGGCGCAAACTTGGTTTCCCCAATAGGAGTCGTCCTGGCCGCTGTCGAAGTCCAGAGCTTAATCGAGACTATAGATTTATATGTTGTAGAGGATTATGTCCTGCTGCACCCCGTTTTACTGGGACATTCTTTTACAGAAAAACCTAATGTATTAATAATTAAAACGCCCAATGAAATTCAGTTTCAAAGGATGCCACCAAACAAATTAAACGTAATAGTAGATAATGATACCGATATTCCTGAGAATACACTACGCACAATCGTAATTCGCACTGACATGGACTTGGATTGTGATATATATGTCAATGGTACGCTACGTGGCCCTGAAGGTAAAGAGTATTATATATTTCCCGGTCAGTATGAGATCAAAAACGGACGTGGTGCAATTCTAATCTACAATTTATCATCTACTCCAATCTATTTTGTCAAAGGCACTCTGTTAACTAGATCTCTTCAAAAAACTCTTTGCCTTTAACGAGAACATTAAATTCTTTTAGCGTTAGTTTCAATGATTTGGAAATGACGAACTCTGTGAATTGTGATCCTAACTTAGATGAAAATCAGCGGCAACGTTTACAAGGTTTGCTAGCAAAGTTTAGTGGTTGCTTCTCCAGCGGATTACATGATTTAGGATATACTCAAGTAACTGAGATGATAATTGAACCGCATGTCGTATGCTGAAAGGTCTATGGTAAGGGACATGGTGAAAGAGATGCTTGACAGTGATATAATCAGAGAATCTTGTTCACCTTACGCAAGTCCAATAGTTATGGTACAAAAGAAAACATGTGAGAAACATTTATGTGTTGACTATCGAGCTCTCAACAGAAAAACTAAAAAAGACCACTATCCTTTACCCCGTGTGGAAGATCAACTCGATTTATTAGCAGGTAATACTTTATTCACGTCTTTAGATTTAGCCTCAGGGTATTATCAAATAGCTATATCAGAAGACTCCCGTTCAAAGACTGCCTTTGTAACACCTGATGGGCAATATGAGTACAACAGAATGCCATTTGGTCTGGTGAATGCGCCATCAGTATTTCAACGCACAATAAATAAAATTCTCCTAGAAGCGAAAATTAAATATGCTATCATCTACATGGACGACATTCTCATTCCCTCCAAAGATTTTGAAGAAGTTATACAACGTTTAGAAGAGGTATTACAACTTCTCAAAAAGGGTGGTTTAACGCTAAAATTGAGTAAGTGCCACTTTTTCCATAGCTCGATAGACTTTTTAGGTTTTGATGTAAGCGCTAATGGTATCAGGCCTGGTTATCGAAAAACAGAAGCCGTTTCCAAGTTTCCCACTCCCAAGAATCAACATGACGTGCGACAATATCTTGGTCTTTCCGGCTTCTTTAGAAGATTTATCAAAGGTTACGCCGTAATTAAAGAAAGAAAAGAAAGAAAGAAAAACATTTATTATATTATTAATTTATTATATTATTAATAAGAAACATTTATTATATTATTAATTACAGCACCATTAACAGATTTATTAAAGAAAAACGCTCCGTGGATTTGGGGTAAGGAACAAGAAAAAGCATTTACCGAAATAAAACAATAGTTGGTAAGTGGGCCCTTACTCGCTCTCTATGACCCAAAGGCCCAAACGGAGTTGCATACCGACGCCTGTAAGGAGGGCTTAGCAGGTATATTGCTTCAACACGATAAATTTAATGTACTAAAGCCAGTTTCTTACTTCAGCCGGAAAACGACTATAGACGAGCGTAAGATGCATTCTTATGAACTCGAAACGCTAGCCGTAATAGCCTCTATCAGCCGTTTTAGAGTCTATTTGGTTGGTACCTATACCGTTTAAAATTTTAACTGATTGCAACGCATTGAGGTCTACACTAGTGAAACGAGATCTCATACCTCGTATAGCACGCTGGTGGGTATTACTTCAAGAATTCGACTGCACTATTGAATATCGCCCTGGAGCCCGAATGGCGCATGCAGATGCGCTTAGTAGGAATGCAGTAGACGACCCTGAAGTGAGCAACATATTTTGGATGTTTTACAAATACAACAAACAGACCAGAACTGGATCTCTACTGTTCAGCCCACCGACGATGAGGTAAAGAAAATCAAAGAAATTTTATTAAACCCCACCACTGTCGAAGCAGTTGACATTCATAAGAATTACAAACTTAAAAGTGATAGAGTTTACCGCATAGTAGGAGAAAACTTAAAATGGTTTGTACCACGAGCTGTACGATGGCAAATTCTGAAAATGAACCACGACGATGTTGGTCATTGTGGGTTTGAAAAAACACTGAATCGTATTAAAGAGCATTACTGGTATCGAAAAATGCGACGATTTGTAAAAAAGTATGTTTCTTCTTGTCTCGAATGCGCTCATCACAAAACGCCTGGTGGTAAACAGGAAGGTGAGTTACATCCCATCGAAAAGGTCAGTATGCCATTTCATACAATTCACGCAGACCACTTGGGACCATTTGTAAAAAGCAAGAAGGTCAAAGTCAAAGTACAAGTCAAAATCATTTATTTCAATTAGGCCAGAATGGCACTTTTGAACGTCAAAATCAAATTAATATTAAACGTGAAGCTATTTGCTCATTCCAAGGTGCAGATTCCCATGGAGAAGAACGAGCAAGAAACTCCATAGGTTGCTCTTTTTCAATCAGGTTCACAATACAATTTACTAGTTACATAGTTTTGCTGTTTGGATTGTGCGAGAACAATGTAACACCAAAATCCAGTCAAAGTGATCAAGAAAGAAAATAACCTTAAGAACAATAATACAGTCTGGAGCTGACCAGTCCCAGTTGACGGCGCCCGTTCACGAACATGACACGTACACCAGCACCGCCCAACTCAACCATATTGTAGGGAATCGAGCGATCCACTGCACGCGCCACCGCCAATGAGACCTTTGAGTGAGCATGACAACTCCAAGCTGACACAAATGAATTCTACTAATCTAATTTAATATTAAGTTAATTATAGGGCTCTCACATTTACATTGGTTATATAAGTTAAAAAATTATACAATTTAGCAATATGGCTGTATTATTTACGATTTCATTAAAACAACAGTGTTTTTAGTTATCCTGTGGAGCCGGACTAGCCTGCATCCAAGCATTTTTATCCTCTATATATTCATTAAGTTTGTAATATGCTTGTCTACATAAAGTTTTCTTTATACATAATTTAAATTTGGATTCATTTAGTTGTTGTACTGAAGGGAAACTGTTATCTACTGGTCATTGTTGATGGCTTCACAAAGTATATAAGTATCAATCCAGTGAAGAATACTAAATCCATCACTACAATTAAGGTAATTAAACAATATATTAGTTATTTTGGCGCCCCCACTCGCCTCATTACCGACAGAGGTACAAGTTTTACCAGTCAAACATTTAAGGACTTTGTGAAATCCTATGGCATTAGGCATGTTCAAAATGCCGTGGCAACACCTAGGGCAAATGGGCAAGTTGAAAGATTTAATAGAACCGTTCTAGACGCATTAGCAACTTCAAATCATGGTGGTGACGAGAAAACTTGGGATGACAATGTCTACGATATTCAGGTTGGTATTAACACCACAAGACATAAAACAACTATGAAAAGCCCTTCGGAGCTATTGTTTGGCTTCAATATAACTAGTAGAACAGAAGGTAAATTAAGTGACATTATAAACGAGACTCTGAATCGAATGCCAGTGGAAGATTTAGAAGAAGTGCGACAAGAAGCGGGCAATAAGATTAAGGAGCAACAGGTAAAGGATGCTATTAATTACAATAAACACAGAAAGGCCCCGACTACATATAAAGAGGGTGACTTGGTGCGAGTAGAAAGGCAGGTTCCACATGATGGTAAGTCACAAAAACTTGTTAATAAGTACCAGGGTCCGTATCGCATAAAAATAATGCTCCCAAATGACCGATTTATTATAGAGGACACACCGTTAACTCGTAAACAGGGAAAAAAGTACGAAAATATTGTAGCTATCGATAAAATCAAACCGTGGATGAATTTCAACAGATATTCGGAATCTGAATCATCCGAGGGTGACTCTAGTGAAAAAGAGTAGATAAGTGTCCGAACTAGTTACATTTATTCATTTTATTTTATTTCTCTAACCCATAAATGTAAATGATGTTTAAGTAAGTTAGTTACATGTGTTGTTACTCGATGAATTGCATTCTAACAGTACCTAGGTATTAATTAAGTCATAACGATACAGTAAACATTAAGATTCCTACATGTAATTGTAACAGTCATTTATATTATTTTAGTTCAATCGCGAGAGGACTCGCTTTTAACAGGATGGCCGAACTGTTAGATTATAGATGCAGAGTATAATATTTTTATACATAAATACTTTAGTTCCTTTAAGTTTTGTTATGCAGAGTATATTTTTATATAATGGCAACACTTGCTAAATGATGTTCGTAATTAAAATGCTTGCTAGATATTATTAAAAAATATTATTTTGTAGATGTTTTAATAATTTAGTTATTTTTTTTATTTTATTTAAATACTTTTACTATCATTACAAACATATGAAAGTTTTAGTTAATTAGTAAATTATTTGAGTGAAGCTCATTTTTGATGAAGGTTTTTGTAGAATATGGCAAGACAAAGACAAAGACAAAGACAAAGATTATTTATTTGCAAAAACACGTGTTAAATAATAATACATCATAAATGCACATTATAAGTTGTACAGATGAGCAGTGAGCATAGTATCAACATGTTTGACCATTTCTGGTGTACAAATGTGGAATATAATATTAAATCCAATTATATCAGTTATTAAACTTTTAAATTGTAACATTCCTATAAGAGACTCAAACCTCCTGACCAGGGACAACAAAGAAAAATTACAAACATTTGTCATTTACAAAGTCATGAACACTATAATAGCATTTATTAACTAGTAGTTTTTTCAAAGCTTGTTTGAATAAGTTTAAATTTAATTTAATAATTTCTTTAGGAATTTTGTTATAAATTATGGGAGCCATACATATCACGCTTTTATGCATTAGTGCTGTTTTAGATGGGTGAATACATAGTCGATTGTTGTCACGTCGATTTCGTTTTACTTTATCAGCCAGAGTGGGAAATAAGTGAGAGTTGCTTCTAACAAACAGTGCTACTTCTAAGATATAGAGTGATGGTACTGTCAGCATTTTATGCGTTATAAATAATGGCCTACAACTCTCCGAACTCTGTTTACGGAACATGGCTCTTACGCACCGCTTTTGCAATTTAAATATGATGCCCTTGTTTGTCGAGTTACCCCAAAAAATTATACCATATCTCAGAGCAGACTCGACAAGACCGTGATATGCTGAAAGCAATGCCTCGATGTTAATTATTGGACCTAGGCTATACAGGACATACGATAAACTACTAATTTTTTTACTTAATGCGGTTATGTGCTCTTTCCAATTTAATTTGCTATCAATCGTTAAACCAAGAAATTTCGCATCAGTTACTTCTTGCACATTATAATTGTCGTGAGTTAAAATTACATTCAGTGGATTACATAATCTTTGTCCAAAATGCATTATACTAGTTTTCGTCAAATTTATTTTTAAATTATTATTATCAAGCCATGAAATTACAGATGTCAATGAATTGTTAATGTCTAAATTATATTGGTAGATGTCATTACACGGAATTATAATTGTGCTGTCGTCAGCAAACAATGTCATAGGTTGAGTTATTGTTTTTGGCAAGTCATTTATGTAAATAATAAATAAGAGTGGCCCCAGAACGCTGCCTTGAGGAACACCGTAAGATATATCACGTAGACGTATAATACGTATAACACGGCAATGTTAGATATTACACACTTTTAGCGGGAATTGAAAAAGTTCGGTCGATGGTTTCGGCTTAAATTGTAAAATTATATTAAATAAGTAATTGAAGGTCGTTACGAGTCTTATTTCCTGACCCTAATAGTATGGTAAAGTTTACATGTTCAAATATTGTGATTACAATTAGGATAATTATTAGTATAAGGAAACATTTTACCGTTAATATAAGGAAACAGTGTGGGGAATGTTGCCGCATGGGCATGACGTGTGAGTTGCCCCTATAAAAAGCGGCGCTGATATGGCATGACCTTATGGTCATTCCATATTATCATTATATATATATATTATATTCGATATAGTATCGAAGGTACACTGTAGTCGATATGTTGTCCACTACTATAATAACGTTGCTCATATATAGCAACATTATTTCAAGTAAGTACTATTGTTTATTTTTCGACATTTTTATCCTTTTTGCTTCTAACAAATCTCAGTTATATATATATATATATATTTTTTTTTGTTAAAGATATACAAGCAAAGGTCCATGAAGAACGAAACGCGCAATTTGATGGAACGCAGATACCCGTGTATAAAAGCGATAGTGTAATTGAAGCCCTGAAGGTACGGAAAAGAGACACTGTCAAGATTGTTCATAATTCATACGTAGAGCAGGGGGGCTAAAAAGGTAACATTGTATGTTTCCTGAATCATAATATGTGACATTTGTCATGTCGTAAAAAGACAACATGTTGATGATTCATAATATGAACGGAAAGTGGTTCATATTTGCAATTCATCTAATAAGACACTTTTGAATGGAAATTCGTAAAATGGTTTGCAAAGAGTGAATTCTTATACGTCAAATAAGCAGATTTGTCAGATGTTACTCAAAGGCAACATTTAACAGTTCATTTAGTTTATATTTTTAATAAATCAATGAAAAATCGGAGATTTAGGCCTTTCTGAAAACCTTTTGGAGCATGCACGTGTTTTAGAAAGGTTTTCATATCGTCGGCAAAGTGAGACTCTTCAGGAAATGCAAGTTGTTTTTGAAATACCGGTGCCTGAATATGTTGGATTGTTTCGAGTAAATAATAGTGTGTCGCAAAATAATCCACAGAGTTGGAAGCGTATTTAGCTTCTCGACGTGGTGGAAGCGTATTTAGCCTCTCGACGTGGTGGAATAAGTACTGTGTGCAAGATAAGTAGCCACCAAACTATTCATTACATACCTCTAAAGTATACAACTAAGGTGTGAAAATGATAGATATGTGTATCTCATATATTTATTTCTGTTTAAGGTATTAAGAGTACTCTAAGCTCTTACGCCTCTGGATCGTACCAACTATTTATTGGAGCTACCGCGTACCACAACGGCACTACGAATTGCATTGTCGGACTCGGAATTTTGTGGAGAGATATAAGTAGGTATGTACTCAAATCTCGCTGGCTAGTTTGGTTGATTCCAAGATCACCCTGCAACAGGGAACTGATAACAAATGCTTGTATTTGAGGAGAAACAGCGAGAAATGGCTGTGCAGGTGTGTGGATTTGGTACCTTTACACACGACATTTACAAGCATACCTGTAATATTTAACGTGTCGGTATATTAGTAATAGGTATGATTGAAGTTGTATCTTTATTATACTACCTTGGGTTATTTCATTGTCAGTAATGTCTTTTCAACAAGTTTCACACTGATCATAATAAATAAAACTATAAATTGTGATCCTGCACAAATAGTAAATATTAATGAATAAAATTGCAATGTGCAAGAACTAATACTAATTCCCTAGTACGAAACGCACTTATAAATAAATAAATAGATTTTGGTCAGCACGTATCTGACGATTGGAAAATTTTTGTTGTTTTTATTTGCCTTAGTTTTTTAGGTCTATAGCCATAGTACCACCTTTTGTAATGTGAAGAAAGAGAAGAGGTATTTCAACTGAAAGAGATATCATTCACACCAATAAAATAAAGTCACTAATTTTAAAACATTTATTTCATAATCACTAACTAAAAAAAGCGAGGGAAGTGGATACTATCGTCGTCTTCTGATAAATCGCAATCTGACTTCGTAGCGGGATCCAAGACAGTTTTATATCCCTGGGATGCGCCAGACTTCAGTTTTCCGGTGTATCTACTGTACAACCTGGCTTACAGGAGTCGCAGCAGATAGAGAAGGTTGGGGCAGGCCTATCCAAAACAAAAATTGAACATCTGAAAATGGAACATGATGAATGAAATTAATTTTTTTCTAAGTTGCAAATTTTACCTTACATTATGATATTAAAGCTACTATCATTGCCTGGTTTATGGTAGGCTACAATAAAACAACATGCCATTGTTTCAGTTAATATAAGTACATGCAAATGCACTTGTCCTGCTGTAGTGCATCTTGTGATGAACCAATACTTAAACAGCGCCAGTGAGATTTGAGTACCCCGGTACACCTTTCCACAGTATTCCAGTCCGACAATGCTTTTGGGCGTAGTGCCGTAGTTGAATGTCTGGCTAGGTATTTATGACTAGTATTAGTACACAAATAACAAATAATTAATAATTATATTTACCTTTTAACGTGTATTATTTCTTAATAGATAAAATCCATTCAATTTTCGCCTTGGTACGGGAGGAGCCCTTTTCTATATCAATTCACTTTTCGAATTGCATTCACATCTCGAACTCTATTCACTGTTACTAACTTCCCGATGAAATAATGTTTAAGTTAGAGTTTTATATTTTTTAGCAAATTTGTTTTTTTTTTCTTCTTCTTCTTCTATGGCAATTGAGTGTCTACTATTTAGTAGTTGACTATTCTGCCAGCGTCATGTGTTACGGCAGCTGTGGGCATTACAGATTATGTATTTAAATAGAAAAGGGACAAAAAACAATGGCATTGACATTTAAATTTAAAGCACATTCACTATATTATATTAGATACTCTCATTATACATTAGATTTTAATATTATTTTTAGTAATGAATTTTGCCAAAAGGTTAATGAGTTTAGGATAAAAATTGGTTAATAGTGAGCGAAAATTAATTGGGAGGGGAATTTTAATATTAGGGAGTTCTCTATAGAGGTCTAGATATTGGGAGTTTATGGAGCAAGAAAAAAATATATGTTCGAGGGTACACTCATCAAGACCACATTCGCATACAGAGTTGTCACGAATGTGAATCTTGTACAAAAAAACTGGACTACTGCAGTGGCCGAGTCTAAGTCTACACAAGGACGTGACTGCTTGTTTTGGGATTTTACGAAATTTAAAAATCCAAGGTTTCCTCTGGATGCTAGGTTGGACGGAAGCGTAGTAAGCTCCTTTACGCTGTGAGGTACTTTTCCATATTCCGAAAGCTCTATGACACGTGGTCTTCAACCACGTGTCATAGAGCTTTCGCTTTGTGTCGGCTCGGATATCATAGCCGGGTATAACGAAATGATGGCGTTCCACATCACCTGACGTAGCAAACTTAGCCAACGCATCAGCACATTCATTTCCGCGTATACCAGAGTGGCCAGGGATCCAAACTATTTCGATATTAAGCCCTTCATTATGACAGCACCAAAGGAGGTGTTAATATCTACAACTAGCTGGCTATGGATTTTGGTGTGTAACTGATTTTGACCTAAAGATTGAATACTACTACGAGAATCTGAAAAAATTACAGAATTTTTAATATTATGACTTCTAATAAATTTCACAGCTTCCAAGATTGCAACGCATTCTCCCGTGAAAACTGAAGCCTCTGGCGGACACTTAAAAAGCATAGTTATTCTGGAGTTCTGAAAATATGTTGCCACCCCTGTACAACCCTCTTGAGTCAACTTTGACGCATCAGTGTAGAACACATTCCAGCCCTTCCAGTACACTTCCAGTGCCCGCTCAAAGTTTCCAACAATATTTGCCGAAGATTTTGAAAGACCTAACCCCAGAACAAGTTTCGGTTTAAAATGGATGGCTTCGTATGCAGAAGAGAATACAGGGAGAATTGGGAATTGACTGACAGAGGCCGAAAGATTTTTAAGCTCTCTGTATCTGACAATCACTGGGGGTATAGGTTTGTGGAGCCAGTATGGAGAGGAATCATAGGAGAGGAGAATTTGATCCAAAATGGGAAGTAGAGGATGGGATGATCGGGAGAGGACTTTTGATATGAAACGATCTGCGAGGTACTGCCGACGAAGATCAAGAGGTGATTCAGCACATTCCACTTGTAGGGCATTTACGGGTGATGATTTCATTGCTCCAATAATAGTCCTAAGGCATTTGGCTTGGATATAATCTAGCCTTCGCAGTGCTCCCTTGTTACAAGGTATAATCAGGAAACAGCAGTAATCCAACACACTCCTAACCAAAGCGTTATAGACTAACTTTAAAGTGTATGGGTGTGCACCCCACCATACCCCGGCTAAAGCTTGGAGGATACATACGGTGCGTTCAATTTTTTTAGTTACCGAATCAATGTGATCCACACCTGACATCTTGGAATCGAGGGTAACTCCTAGAAATTTGGCCTTCGCCTTAATAGGAATAATCTGACCGTTAATACTTATATTTAGATCTGGGGTATGACGTCTACGTGTAAACACAACAGCAGCGCTCTTTGGAGCACTCAAAGATAGTCCATGATCAAGTAGCCATTGGTTTAATGAAGCCAAAGAGACATTCACAGAGAAAGTGGCATCGACTATAGAATGACTAGTGACCATCAGTGCAATATCGTCAGCATACTGGAGAGATTTACAATCAAAGTTTAGGCAGGAAGGGAGATCAAAGGTATATATGTTGTATAGGATAGGACTGAGAACTGATCCCTGAGGTAAGCCCCTCCAGGCAATTCGCCGTGCAGGGCTCTCCTCAGGAGTTCTTAATTGAAGGGTGCGATTGGTAAGAAGGCAGCAAATAATTCGTATAATCCCACTCGGAATTTTCAGCTTTTGCATTTTCCGCCTGAGAAGGGGTAGAAGTACAGAATCATATGCTGATGAGATATCCAGGAAGACTGCCACCAACGACTCATCCCTGCAAAGAGCCAGCCGGATCGCTGAAGTGAGGGTACCCACACTATCAACGGTGCCTAAACCTTTTCTGAAACCGAACTGAGTCGCCGGAGGCATCTCCCGGCTCTCTACCAACCACTCTAGACGGTTCTTTATTAAATGTTCAAAGATTTTGAGGAGTATGGACGACAATGCAATCGGTCGATAAGACAAGTGATCTCTACAGTCTTTGCCAGGTTTTAATAGAGGCATAATAACCTGAACCTTCCATGCTGTGGGAATGTAACCGGAAGTGAAACAAAAATTGGCCAAGGTAAGGTAGTACCACCGTGTTTTAGCCCCACTTTTCGTTATAAATGAGTACGGGAAACCATCTATACCGGGAGCAGAGTCCTTGACGTGGTTCAGAACTGTTTCAAGTTCTTCCATAGAGAATGTTACGTCAAGAGGATCACAAGAACATAACAAGTCCCCTATTTCGCACTCTTCCTCTTCAGGGACATATGAGGGAGCAACGTTTGAGAAAAAACTATCGTACAGATCTTCTGATAGCATGGAAACAGAAGGTGGTCTTGTGCAGTTTCTGAAACTCTTGACTTTTCGCCAGACAGTTGTTACTGGAGTCGATGGACTCAAAGCATTACAAAAATTCCGCCAGCCTTGCTTTTTCTTTTTTTTCAATAATTTCCTTGACCTTGCCAATACTTGTTTGAAAGATATGAGATTGCCCAGGCTCATGTCACGGTTATACGTCTTTTCAGCTTCATTCCTGGCCCTAATAACGGCAGTGCAATCACTATCCCACCACGGCGGGAAGGCAATTTTACCTTTCGGTGGAATTTTAGTCGGGAAGCAATCTGCAGCTGTGGTAGATATTATTTCCGAGAAGCCAGAGAAACACTCTGATGCGTTCTCAGCATGAATAGGTGGAAGGGAAGAGATACGGAAATCCAGTAGTCTGGAATAAAGATCCCAGTCTGCTGATTCTAAGCGATATTTTAACAATGGAGGAAGGGATTTATCAAGGGTGGGATTGGAGTGGTTTGTGACTATGATGGGATAGTGGTCACTACCATAGGACATATCCAAGCGCCTCCAGTCCGTCATGCTAGCTATGTTGGGAGAACAAAAGGTCAAGTCGACACAGCTGTTCCTTTGACCGAATGCAGACCTACGTGTAGCACTGCCATCATTAATGATACATAGATTAAGCTCGTCTATGATCTCTAATAATTCTGTGCCTATACTGTCACACATGTCTGAACCCCATCTATAATGATGACAATTAAAATCACCCATTACTAGTAATGGGCCACTAACAGTATTTAGAAAATGTTTAATTGACTGTAAATGACTAATGTGTGGGCGTGCAATATAAAAAGCAAAAATGTTTATATCCTTAGCCTTAACAGCAACAGCATTAATGTCGTCACTAACCAAGGGTAAAGATATAATAGAGTACTGTACTTTGCTATTAATTAACAAAGCACAGCCTCCATAACCATCTGGTCTATCATACCTGACACTGTTAAAACCCGGCACCCGGAAATTAAAATCCGGTCTAAGCCACGTCTCAGCAATGCCACATACTAGAGGTTTGTATCTATTTATTAAATGGACTAGGTCAGTTTTCTTCGGAAGAATACTCCTCGCGTTCCATTGAAGGAATGTTAGGGGATGGAATGTTACCAAGATATTGTAGGATGTTGGTCAGTTTGTCGGCAACGTGGTCAGGTATGTTATGTGAAGGATTTCCTAATACTGCCATAAGCATATTAGTGATTATGTTTAAAATATTTCTAGGATTATGGTTGTTTTCACCCTCCAAAGGATAGGCGCAACCATTTTGTGATGGGGAAAAGGAATAATTGTTGATAAGGGCTCGATGAGCTTGCTTATCGTAACTAGGAGACAGCGGGGCATGAGATTTAGGTTTTAAAAAGACAGTTTTACGTAAAGATTTGGGAGTTTGGGAAGTATTATAGTTCTGTTGAGGCAGTTTGGGTTTAGGTTGATTAAAAGATTTTGAAACCTCTGCATATGACCTCTTGATGGTGGGAAAGACCTGACTCGCCTCTGCATACGAAATCGATTTTTCCGCCATGAGAGCCTTTATGCTCTTCTGACGGCCTAGCTCAGGGCATACATTGCTACTGGCAAAGTGATTACCATGACAGTTTACACAGGTTGCAATCTCCTCTGAAACCAGGCATCCATCACCAGGATGGTCCTGGCCACATCTGAAGCAACGAGGCTTTGAGCGGCATAAGGTATGTGTGTGCCCAAAGCGGCAGCAGTTAAAACATTGTATTGTGGGATATGTGTACCTTTCTACTGTAAGAGCAGTGTAAAAACAGTAAACTCGTTTTGGCAAAATTTGCCCATCAAATGTGAGAACCACCGTTTGTGTAGGTTTCCACTCTGAACCATCAGAAGAAACCACTTTCCGATTCATTCTCCTTGCCTTGATAACATTGCCACATCCAGAAGGGACCCTGATATTTTCGACAATTTCCTCCTCAGTCCAGTCCACAGGGACATCTCTCACAATACCCATACGTGTGATGTTAAACAGTGGAATGGATGTTATGTAATTTTGTTGGGCTACGACTCCATTAATTAAAAAGCTGTTAGCATCTTGGTGTGACTTAAATTCCACTGAAATTTTGTTTCGTCCTAATCTTTTGACACCATCCATCCGTACATTTTTTATGTTGTTCTTCATCAAGAACATGCCAAATTTCACAGGGTGTAGGGTTGTGCCTGAGGTTTGAGAATCTCTCAAAGAAACATGAACAATATACGGAGGAGCGTCATTGGGTGTATAGCACTGTCTACCGTTAACTTTTGCCACTTTGGGTGGGTTATTTATAGTAACTGGTGGAGAATGTGCAGGTCTTTTCCTATTTAAACTATTGTCAGCATCATCGGTGTTGGGGACGGTGATAGTCATTAGAGGGGTGTACTCAAACATATTATCTGGAGGGTCGGGAGGTTTTTTAGTATCCATATTAAAAAATGCAGATGCACCGAAAAAAATATATAATTAAAGAAAAAGAGTATTAGGGGATATTTTGCCCACGTTACCAATAGTTTTTTAATGTATCACAACACTAGGATGGCTTCGACTCAGATTTGAAAAAAAAATATTTAAATTGAAAAAAAAACACACACAAACACGTATGTCTTTCACCACTGCCAAGAAAAAATTGTTAAATCTTCAATTTTTCTATTATTATTTTTCGAAACGAATAAATGCAATCCGCCATTGTCAAATCACAAGTCAGGGAAAAAAGACGCGCCCACATGCAACTTTATAATAGAAGTCCCAGCCAATGTAAGGAAAGCTCTCATAAATCAGGAGAGAATCTATATCAACTGGACTTCCTGCCCTGTACGTGACTTCACTCTCGTAACCCGGTGCTTTAAATGTCAGCAATATGGACATGCTGCAAAAACTTGTCGCGAAGTTACATGCTCATGCGGACATTGTGGAGAACAAGGGCATGAGACTAAAGACTGCACTAAGAAGGACAAGCCGCCAAAATGTGCAACATGCTCCCGGTTCAAAAAGCCAAGCAGTCACAAAACTGGGGACCTTGAATGCCCGACAAAGAAGACAGCAGAAACGAGGTACATTAACTCTATTGACTATAATGAGGGCGCCTAAGAGCGCCACCTTTTATATTATCAATAGCACTAGTAATATTTAGATAGTTTAATTTTATTTTCTATTAGTTGATTAATATTTTTGTAATTTATATGGCTAATCAATTGATAAATGATCTCGATGACAATGCAGTATATTACTCAAAAGTTTCTGAAACAGAAAAATGCAGACATTATCTCGCCGATTTCAAAAGTCCTTTAACAATACTAACTCAAAATATTCGCAGCATATATAAAAACATTGATAGTCTAAGTATCTTTCTGCAAAGATTAAATTCACAGTGCGATATCATTGTACTAACAGAATGTTGGCTTTCAAATAAAAATGGGATTATGCCTATATTACCAGGTTACAATTACATTAGCTCTACACTAAATTTTAACCAAAATGATGGAATCGTAATATATAGAAAACAATCTCTCCATTTTTCGATCGAAGAGCCAACAAACCTGGAATTTAATTGTTTTATGATTAAAATAGGCTCTGAAATAGCAATCGTGTCAATCTATAGATCTCCTTCCATCAGAAATTTAGATAAATTTAATAAGTCATTAGATAATATTCTACAAAATTTGTCATCCTTTCCAACTGTCATCATCATTGGCGACCTAAATATTAATATAAATTCTGATAACATTGACGCAGGTACTCAAGACTACCTAAACCTTTGTGCATATCATGGCATTTTACCTTCACACACATTTCCAACTCATCAAAGTGGGTCATGTTTGGATCACGTCATGCTAAAAACTAGACTTCCGTGTTTAACACTTGTTACTAACTCAACAATCACAGACCATTCCGCAATTTTGCTTACGCTTGAATTAAATCGGACTCAACATTTTTCGCGTCCGCAGCAAAAATCGAAACTCAATATGATTAATCTGGGACGTGATTTATGCAATATTGACTTTAGTCCAGTTTTTGATTCTGCTGATGCTGACGAATCAATGGATTATGTTATTAAACATGTACAACTATCTTGTCTTAAATAATACTAACACAATAACCTTAAGTAAGAAAAATTGCACCATAAAACCGTGGATAACGGAGGGACTTGTCAGGTGTATACGACACCGCGATAGACTACACAGAAAAGCCAAACAAAACCCTAATAACTTAATTATCCAGACAACATATAAAAGATATCGTAATTTCTGCAATAACCTCTTAAAACGTATAAAAAATGAATACGACAAATCACAAATAGCTCAATCCGGAAACAATCCCAAACAACTGTGAAAATATATTAAGTCAGTCACATTCATGACGAAGCAAAATAATTGTGACACTGGTTTATTGCAAACGGCTCAAACCCCGCTATCATCAGCTAACAACGCAAATAGTTTCTTTGCTAATATTGGTGTGAGGCTAGCGGAAAACATTCAAAGACAGTGTTATAATGACCTCAATACTACGATACCAACTCCGCGGTCATGTATTGGTAGTGGAAAGTCTTTTGTTTTACTAGAACCGGACGAAAGTGAAATAGAACGAATTATTATATCTTTAAAAAATAGTCCTGTGACAGGGTGGGACAATATCAGCACTAATATACTAAAAACCTTTAGGAACATACTAATACCGCCACTAACTCATATTTTTAAAATTTGCTTTTCTAGTGGTACATTTCCTAAATGCCTCAAGAAAGCTGTAGTAATCCCTATCCATAAATCTGGTACAAAGGACTTAGTAAATAATTATCGGCCTATTTCTATATTGCCGTCAATCTCTAAAGTTCTTGAGAAAATTATAAATAATAGACTAGTCTCGTATCTCGAAAATAACTCCCTTATATCTAACAAGCGATTCGGCTTTAG
This sequence comes from Spodoptera picta, assembly GCA_038387885.1. Taxonomy (NCBI): domain Eukaryota; kingdom Metazoa; phylum Arthropoda; class Insecta; order Lepidoptera; family Noctuidae; genus Spodoptera; species Spodoptera picta. The sequence goes on from JAZHFQ010000445.1 coordinate 612,988, forward strand.
AGCCAAATTATCGACAGCTGATGCAGTACATACATTAACTGACTATGTATCAGGAGAGCTTGGACAAAGTAAGCAAGTAATGGGAATTTTCCTTGATTTAGCAAAAGCCTTTGATACGGTATCTATCCCATTGCTACTAGACAAACTGGAGGGGTTGGGAATAAGAGGGACACAGTTGGAACTTTTTAGAGACTACTTGCGGGATAGACGGCAATGTGTAAAAATAGGCAACGTCATTAGTTCCGAATTACTGCTACCGCTATATGGAATTCCACAAGGGAGCGTACTCGGAGGAACCCTATTTCTGGTATACATAAATGACCTATGTAACCTCAAACTACAGTGTGGCACTATTGTATCATATGCGGATGACACTGCTCTGCTGTTTTCAGCAGGTTCTCTTACAGAAGTTCAAAGCTGTGCACAGCAAGGGTTTGATGTCGTAAATAATTGGCTTAAAATAAATCTACTAACAATAAATACTGATAAGACAAAATTTATAAAATTTAATATGCGTAAACCTCTAGCACGTAATGAATTTCACTTGTATGCGCATAAACCAGAATGCTCAATCGTGACTAACGCTTGTACCTGTCCGGAAATTGTAATAACAGATAACATTAAGTATCTAGGAGTTATTCTAGATGAAACCCTTTCCTTTGAACAACATATCGCTGCATTAACATCTAGAGTTCGGAAATTGATATTTGTTTTTAAAAAATTGCGGTTTATTGGTGATCACAAGTTAATTATTTAAATTTATAAAGCCCTGTGTCAATCGATAATCCAATACTGCATTACCTCTTGGGGCGGAAGTGGAAAAACATTGATACTTCCAATCGAACGAGCGCAAAGAGCCATCTTGAAAGTCGCCACGCACAGACCGTACCGCTACCCCACAGGCTTACTGTATGAGTCTAGTAAAGTGCTGACAGTGCGACAATTATTCATACTATTCACTGTACTAAAACAGCATGCTACACTTACATATGACGCTAACCTCACTAACACCAAGAGACGGAAAGATATTGTCTGTACGGCTAGCTATGAATCAAAGTACCTACGTATTTACACATAGATTTTTTGCATTTTTAGGGCCATATCTGTACAATAAAATTAATAAAGAAACCTTGGTTTACGATGTAAATTACACCAGAGCAAAACAACGCATTTCTCAGTATCTACTATCATTAAGTTATGAAAAAAGCGAGGATTTGTTGATTGTCATGAAATAAATAATATATAGATATAAATAGATAATAATTATTTTAATAAATGCAAGTATAAGGTTAGTGTTTCCTAACTTATGTATACATACCTCTACATATTTAGGTTTTGTAATATTTGGTGACTGTAAAAATAATATTGTTAAGGCTTAGTTATATTATCCTAATGTATAATGCACGCGACCAAAAAGCCTGTGGTACAGATTTAATTCTATACAGGCATTGTATTGTAACCTACCTAGAATAGTTAAATAATAAGCTTTGATTAAGTACATATATGTGAACAAAATGGAAATAAATATATTTGTTTGTTGTTTGTTTGTTTGTTTGTTTGCCATTTTTTTTTTCCTCTTCCAAATTTGTTTGTATAGATCAAGTTTAAATTTACTGTTCATCTGACAGTGACTGACTGACGTGACGTATATCTATGACTATGACGTAACGTAGGAAACATTGCCAGCAAAAAGGAAATAAGTAAAACAAAATCAAATATTGTAAGTAGTTTTTACACTGTATTTTAATTAATTTTCTAGTTTCTTCATAGATATGAGAAAATATTATAATTAAAAGACATTTAGGATCGATTTTTTTAATTCAAGTTATATTAAAAGACAAGATAAACAAAACCGGTAAAGTTACGGTTCGGTTTCTCTCTATATATTTCTTGTGTAGCAACATCGGCATCTAGCATGATTCAGTTATGAAATGAATTGCAGATGTTTCATACTATAGTTGTACCATTTTACGGTGACTTAGGTGATTCTCATATAATTCCTTACCTTTTTAGCCCCCCTGGGGGGCTCAGATTCAGTTATGAAATGAATTGCAGATGTTTCATACTATAGTTGTACCATTTTACGATGACTTAGGTGATTCTCATATAATTCCTTACGTTTTTAGTAAATCTCTCCACAAAATTCCGAGTCCGATAATGCAATTCGTAGTGCCGTTGTGGTACGCGGTAGCTCCAATAAATAGTTGGTACGATCCAGAGGCGTAAGAGCTTAGAGTACTCTTAATACCTTAAACAGAAATAAATATATGAGATACACATATCTATCATTTTCACACCTTAGTTGTATAACTACTTGTAATGAATAGTTTGGTGGCTACTTATCTTGCACACAGTACCTATTCCACCACGTCGAGAGGCTAAATACGCTTCCACAACGTCGAGAGGCTAAATACGCTTCCACCACGTCGAGAGGCTAAATACGCTTCCACCACGTCGAGAGGCTAAATACGCTTCCACCACGTCGAGAGTCTAAATACGCTTCCACCACGTCGAGAGGCTAAATACGCTTCCACCACGTCGAGAGGCTAAATACGCTTTCACCACGTCGAGAGGCTAAATACGCTTCCACCACGTGCGTCGAGAGGCTAAATACGATTCCACAACGTCGAGAGGCTAAATACGCTTCCAACTCTGTGGATTATTTTGCGACACACTATTATTTACTCGAAACAATCCAACATATTCAGGCACCGGTATTTCAAAAACAACTTGCATTTCCTGAAGAGTCTCACTTTGCCGACGATATGAAAACCTTTCTAAAACACGTGCATGCTCCAAAAGGTTTTCAGAAAGGCCTAGATCGATCGGGTTGAAATTTGGCATGCAGATAGGTGTTATGACGTAGGCATCCGCTGTGAAAGGATTTTGATAATTTTTACCCCCTTGGGGGTAGGAATTATCAAAATCCTTGAATCCTTGAAAATTGTGTCTACAAAACCGGTACTCGACGAGTTAAAAGAATTATTTAAGTCAGACCAGTATCTTTGAAAAGGAATATGTGCATTAGACACTAGGAAGATTAATTCACACAATACTGTACCTAACATGTGTTAATGTGTAGTAGGTGTGTCTAGTATATATATGTAGTAATGTATATCTCAAGCATGTATTTGTCTTGTGTATACTTTATCATATGACAAATTATTTATTTACCAATGATAGTGTTGACTTGTTGAGTAAGTTACGTATTTAGGTAACTGTCTGATAACTTGAAATTATTAAACTTCAAGCTATTAATAGGTATGTTAATAATTGGCAGTTAATGTGATACAACATCGAAGAATATACACAAAGTTTTTGGAAAAGTACTCTATCTTGTTCTGTATGGATACTAGGTAGGTATTTCTTGGATTGAGATGATTAAACGATTTCTTTTTCTATATACGTAAAATCCTTGAGCTTATCCAACTTCTCAATACTCGAAGACTATTTTCTCATAGTTTATTATTGAGTTACACATAATAGGTATCTCAATGTAATTTATCATCATTTTTATCCTATCTGCCTATCGGTAAGTCGTCATAACAAAAATTTTAAATTACATTTATCACGGATTGCAGATGCATTAAAAATGTTTATAAAGGTAGTAAACTACCAAGATTATTCCATTAGATCAAGGTGATTTAACCACACAATTTTAAATTAAGTTTGTTTTTTTTGTTATGAGTAATGTGACCAATGTCATTATTAATTTTCTAACTGCGATCTTAATATTCCGCCTTGTTCTATTTACCTACATCAATATTTACATCTTTAAATTAACTACTACTAAATTATTGAATAAAAAGAAAGTAAAATAAAGAAAACCACAAAAATTGCTTGGAATATTCACTAAAATACTCTTAGAAAAATTGTTGTAAGTAACAAATTGTTATATTCTTTTAAATAAACTTACAGTTATGAGTCGACTACCTGCACGGTTCAATCGACTAACTATATCAAAGGAACTCTATGGAACTACAACCAGTGACAACTCTAACACTATAGCTGTCAAATTCTTTTCTACTCACGCACGCCATTTCTGGTGCACGTGTATTATTCGATATTTAAACTAAAATGGATAAGCCAAACGTTCTTGCTCGTGTTGTCAAGGTTTTGGGCCGTACCGGATCCCAGGGACAATGTACCCAGGTGAAGGTAGAGTTCATCGGAGAAACTAGCCGTCAAATAATAAGAAATGTGAAAGGACCAGTGCGTGATGGTGACATCCTGACTCTTCTCGAGTCTGAGCGTGAAGCCAGAAGACTGCGATAAACGGTAAATTCGTATTTTCATTCAAAGCTTAAATTAAACGTTTAGGGTAAGATTCATTCTAAGCTTTCTATTGAACGAAACGAATTTTTTGAGGTTATGTTGCCTATGTTAGGCGGCGTTCTAAACTGTAATTTTCTTCTCTATATTAACACGCTATTACATGAAAACCCAATTTTATAAAGTTAAACTATGCAAAGTTTTCTCTTATCTGTAAAATATTGTTTATATTCATTTAAAAAGTTGTTAGTCACAATAGCCATGTTATACCTACAGGGTGTCCAAGAACCTGGCGTCCAACTGGATTCCCACGATGCCCCAAGTTCTAACAGTACTCAGAAAAATATTTAAAAAAATCCACCCCATGTACTTACAGAATTATACTGATTTCAAAAAAAAAGGGGAAATGAGCACCCTGTGACATGACATACTTTTGAATGCTGTGACTGCTAATGCTGATAATTTCGATATTTCTTGGAGGTTTTGTAATCTAGGGTATTGCTGTGTCTAAATAGAATGTAAAAATAAAGTACTTATTGTACCATTTTAAAATAAAATATTATTTTAACTAAAGGTGATATGGAAAACTATTGAATTTAGCAACTTTGACCGACTGTAGTGTAAAAAAAATGTACCAAAATAGTATGGCAAGTGACGTCAAATTTTGACGCGTTTATTCCTCTTTTTAAAAAGGTATAATACTTACACATTAATTTGAAAAAAAAAATTTGATAATATTTTTACTCAACAACCCAATTTTTACGAAGTGCCTACCTACTAACGGTAACTGTCGGACCCTTTCTTATCTTAGAAACTGTTATGTTACTACTATTATTTACTTCGGTTCCAAGAGTGAGCAAGAAGGAAATACACACAGGTAGATGGGTTCCCAGTAGAATAAAAGCAAAGAATGTTAGTTTAAAGATATTTTATTACAATAAATGTTCAAAATGTTGACCACCCGCGGCAATACAAGCTCTCACTCTCCTTAAAAAGGACCGCTTTATGTTTCGCGAGTAACTTTTTTGACGTATCACCTGCACTGCTTGTGTTATCTTCTCACGAAGGTCAGCGATGTCATTAATGGGCTTCGCATAAACGAGCTCCTTCATAGTTCCCCAGAAAAAAAAATCCAGCGGATTTAAGTCAGGTGAGCGGGCTGGCCACGGGATTGTTCCTGATCGCCCAATCCACCTGTTCGGGTATTGCTCGTCCAAAAACTCTCTAACGGGTACGCGAAAATGTGCTGGACAGCCGTCGTGTTGGAACCACATATCTGGTGGGGTCTCTTCTAGTAAGTTTGGCAAATCATTTTGAAGAAAATTTAAATATGATTCGCCAGTCAAATTCTCGGGCATCTCAAATGGACCAATAATATTCCCACAGAGAATACCGGTCCACATGTTCACTTTGAACCGGTACTGGGATCTATCTTCTCGCATCAAGTGCGGATTTTCCACATGCCACTCGTGCAAGTTGTGTAGGTTCATGTAGCCATCCTTCTTAAATGTTGATTCATCTGACCACAAAATTTTGTCGATAGAAAACTTTATCTTCTCGATGTTTTTGCAGGATTGTTTCACAAAACGCAACTCGGCTCGGATAGTCTCGAGGTAAAAGACTTTGCACTCGCTGTACGTGGTACGGGTGATATTCTTCTTTTTGGAGAATACTGTGTGCTGTGCTCTTCGGTATCCCCGTATCAGCTTCTATTCCTCGCACAGAGATGCTTGGATTTGCCGACACCGCCTCTAAAACTTCATCGCGTATGAAGTCATTTACGGGTCGTCCTTCACCAGCTACTTGATTGGGGAACCGCCCGTCACATAGTGATCTGTGCACATTAATGAAAACTCGATGGTCGGGATATCGCGTAGCCCTCGGATACCTTTCTCTGTAAAGTCTCGCTGCAGCTCGTCTATTACCTCTACATTCTCCATAAATGTAGTGCATATTTGCGTATTCTTGCGGAGTGTAGGTCGCCATGGTAGCACACACAAAACACAAACTGTCCAAACACAGGCAAAGGTCGTCGTAAAGAGTTCGTTTCAAAGTCCAGAGCACAAAGAGTAATCGAGTCCAATAAACAAAGCTTTAAATCGTAGTACGTGATCAATGGTAACAATAAGAGAGAGGTGCGTAGTAACGGCAGGAGTCAGGAGGCAGTGACGCGTACTGACCGTACTGTTATCCTAAATAGCACGATCCCGGATAGCGTCACTATCTATCTCACTCGCACCTCTAACGGCCGTTCCCAATATTCTATCTATCCCTTGTTTTGCCCTACTGGAGATAGAAAAATCTATCTATCTTTAACGGCCGTTCCCAATATTCTATCTATCCCTTGTTTTGCCCTACTGGAGATAGAAAAATCTATCTATCTTTAAATTTGCCGTCTCAATAAACTTACTGGCGATAGGCAAACTAATCTATGGTTGTCATTACCTGTGGGAGGACGGATAGGTTATCTACAGATTGCTTTTACTATGAAATTGACAGTTCATGCGTCCCAATAATAACAAAGGTGCTATCTGTCAGTGACTTTGGTTATCCCTAGTAGGCTTTAGCTCTATCGCAGAATTTTGAGGGATAGGAGTATAGTTATCAGTGAAGATCAGTATATATATCTTTTCTATTTTTTAAAAATACAGCAGATTTAAACAAAAAATCATTTCGGACTCCAGTTCAAGTAGTAGTTCAAGTGCTATTGATATTTTGAAACAAATAAGGAACTGGGAATCTGACGAGGACGATGTGCTTACCACAACACGATTATATCAAGAGCGTGTTAATTACATGTACAGATATGACGATTACGAGTTTGTGTATAGATTTAGGCTAAGAAGACTAAATTAGAGAATTTTATACTTGTCCGTTATTCATACCTACATCTTTATTTTAATTAAGTGTTCCAGTGGACGAGAAATGAGATAAACATTGAATGTGCAAAATGCATAGTGTAATAAAAAGATGGTTTAGAATAAACTGTTTTATTTTATTTAATTATATGAATTATTATTGGGTTGTTTCTCCTTCTCCAGTATATCTAGCTAGAGTTTCCGTTTCTTTAATGCATGTATTTCTTTTCGATCTGTTATTGACTCATATCATCTGCATCAGCTCGTCTTTTCTGTTTTCCTAGAAAAATATTATTTACTTATAATTATAATATTATTTATTTTTTATTTTTTCTTTATTTAAGTTTTATACAATTGCATAAGGAGGACTTAATGCTAACAGCATTCTCTGCCAGTCATCCTTTGGGTAGTGCAGAAATGTATGTGGTAGGTGGTAAGCTGCAAAACAGTCATGAGAAATAGTGGTATTTATCCAAATTATTTTATTTATTTATTTCAACTTCATACAACAAGTGTGTACAGGTGGACTTAATGCCTTGGGCATTGTCTCCCAGTCAACCTTTAAGCAGTGCAGAGATGAAAGTAGCAGGTGATTTAAACCTTTATAAATAGGCAATGTACCAGTGTAATAAATAACAAATCTCACAATCATAATATTCAATAAACACTAAACATATAGGTATATTTGAAAACTTATACATACTTACATATAACAATAATTATGTATACAATATTAAAGTAAATATATAAATAAAAAATAATGAATACATATATAGAAATATATATGTACATTATAAAATATAATACAAAATATTAAATTAAAAGAGGTTTAGGTTTGAGATGAATCTACCAATTGTTGAAGAAGATGCTCCCGAACTTTAATCTTAAAAGCTAAGCGACTGGACGCCGTCCTGACATCCGTGGGTAGTGCATTCCACAGAATAACAGATTGTATATAGAAAGAAGAATGAAGAAAATCAGTGCGATGACTGACACACTGTACAAATTAATAAAAGGGTATCAAAAGCATACATAAAATACGTAAATATAATCGTATAGATATATATAATTATATATAATATAAATATCATTATACATATAAATATATTTATAGTGTATTATTCCATTTTGCTCCTCACCATATAAAAGTTTTATAACTAAACAGTTTTAGGGAACGGAGAGTATAGTTCCCTAACATCGGAAAAGGAGGATCCTCCGACCAGGCGAGGTGATCGTGCCTGGCGGGCTTTCTGCCCAACAGTTACTCGTTGGGATTATCTATCCGTGTTAAATCGAATGTAAACTTCGCATGTGCGATGTAGGATTTTATGACGTCATCCGTTGACTTGTGACATGTGTCGCCACATCACTCCCTCCCAAGACCGGAGGTCGATCCCGCTGAGACGGCTGTCGATGCTTGAGATGAGCGGTGCCAGAGCCAGTGTAGAAAGTCCCTAGTTCCAGTGAATCGGAACTGTGCCGCTGATTGCCCAGTGAGTCGGGTGAGCGGTGCAGGGCGATACTCCAGTGAGTCGGAGAGATGAGTTCGCAGTGTCCCACGGTGAGTCGGGGAAGAGATGCTGCGAAGGTAGGTGCGTAGTGGCTGGCGTCTGCGTTGACGGGAGGAGATGTCCTTCAGAACCGTGTGCAGAAGTGCTGTGCCTAGACGCTGGTGAGGCCGTAGGGAAGAACCAGGCTGCACAACTTCGTTGCAGGCGATGGTGGTCCCTGATGAGGCTGAGGATGCTGGTTGGCTGCGACTTGATTACCGCTCAGCGGAGAAATGATGAATGAGAGGAATGGCTATACGGATGACGGTGCTGATCTGCTCCGTGAGGTGAAGGTTGCTTCCAATCACGTCGGGGTCACCACTTTAGGGAACGGAGAGTATAGTTCCCTAACATCGGAAAAGGAGGATCCTCCGACCAGGCGAGGTGATCGTGCCTGGCGGGCTTTCTGCCCAACAGTTACTCGTTGGGATTATCTATCCGTGTTAAATCGAATGTAAACTTCGCATGTGCGATGTAGGATTTTATGACGTCATCCGTTGACTTGTGACATGTGTCGCCACACAGTATTGAAAAGTAAATAGTCATAACCAATACCAAACCCCAAAAATTAAATATACAAGAAACTATCTGTGATACCTAATCCTCCAAGTCGCATCCTTGAGCTGGTTATTGCTGGCATTTATGACTTTGCTGAACATCAATGGATTTGCCTCCACCAATTGTACCAGCTGCATTACTTCTTCTTTCGTCAATAGCATATTCTTTTGCTACAATGAGTGCACCAAACACGAGTTATTAGTCACATGTATGTTCATGCAAACAACAAAAAATATTCAACAATCCAAGTATAAAAGTTCAGTGAAAGCCATAGAACTTTAAAACTTCAATAGCTTCAATCTAAAGCTAGAAAAGCACAAACTGTAATACTTACTGAGCTCATTTATTATAACAAACAATTCTTTGTTATATTATCATAATTTATTGTAAACAAAATCAACAAACAACAATGTCAAATGTCAATGTTTTAACAAACACGTTCCGTTACAAGTCGCGCACTCATCCAGTCGCAAACATGAAGTTTTCGTTATATTTAACTTAAAAAAATATTGTTTACTATAAAATTTGTGCAAAATATAAGGTTTCGTTAATTAATTCAAAATGTTTGTGATATAAACATGACAAGATGCTTTGAAAACATTATTGTAACTTAGTGGCACTCTGTGGGGCTCTGCATACAATGAAACACATGGGAGGGCTCAGATAGGCACCCTATCTACTGATATCTAGAGATAGCAAAGACACATTTTAGTTATTGGGACGACATCGAAAGATAGATAGCTTTTAACTGACTATCGAGGATAGCTATCTATCTTTACCTATGGATTGAATATTGGGAACGGCCGTTAATTTGCCGTCTCAATAAACTTACTGGCGATAGGCAAACTAATCTATGGTTGTCATTACCTGTGGGAGGACGGATAGGTTATCTACAGATTGCTTTTACTATGAAATTGACAGTTCATGCGTCCCAATAATAACAAAGGTGCTATCTGTCAGTGACTTTGGTTATCCCTAGTAGGCTTTAGCTCTATCGCAGAATTTTGAGGGATAGGAGTATAGTTATCAGTGAAGATCAGTATATATATCTTTTCTATTTTTTAAAAATACAGCAGATTTAAACAAAAAATCATTTCGGACTCCAGTTCAAGTAGTAGTTCAAGTGCTATTGATATTTTGAAACAAATAAGGAACTGGGAATCTGACGAGGACGATGTGCTTACCACAACACGATCATATCAAGAGCGTGTTAATTACATGTACAGATATGACGATTACGACTTTGTGTATAGATTTAGGCTAAGAAGACTAAATTAGAGAATTTTATACTTGTCCGTTATTCATACCTACATCTTTATTTTAATTAAGTGTTCCAGTGGACGAGAAATGAGATGAACATTGAATGTGCAAAATGCATAGTGTAATAAAAAGATGGTTTAGAATAAACTGTTTTATTTTATTTAATTATATGAATTATTATTGGGTTGTTTCTCCTTCTCCAGTATATCTAGCTAGAGTTTCCGTTTCTTTAATGCATGTATTTCTATTCGATCTGTTATTGACTCATATCATCTGCATCAGCTCGTCTTTTCTGTTTTCCTAGAAAAATATTATTTATAATTATAATATTTTCTCATATCTATCAAGAAACTAGAAAATTAATTAAAATACAGTGTAAAAACTACTTACAGTATTTGATTTTGTTTTACTTATTTCCTTTTTTTTTTGTTTTAATATATAATCTTAATATAAGTGAAAATATATACAACTTAAAATATAAATAACTATGAACTAAAATATTTACACCTTAAAAAAAAGTAATAATAAATAAATAAGCTATAATAAGGCATCAAAAAAAAAATTTTCCTCATCATTATCGTGAGGTAGGGTGCCCAAAAGACTGGCAGCATTACCACGTTGAATGGCAATGCTTAACCTTTGTCCAAGGTAGAAGCCAGCCCTTCGATCACCTGAAGTGTCAACCATCCTCTTTACAATATCTTTGTAAAGAAGATGTGCACTTGGTCCCCACGGCCCTAAAGTTTCAACCCCAAACGGTTCGAAAGCATAATTGCCAATCAGGCTATCATACTTTCGCCGTTTGAGGTTCTCGGCAGCAGCAGTATTTATAATTATAATATTATTTATAGTGTATTATTCCATTTTGCTCCTCACCATATAAAAGTTTTATAACTAAACAGTATTGAAAAGTAAATAGTCATAACCAATACCAAACCCCAAAAATTAAATATACAAGAAACTATCTGTGATACCTAATCCTCCAAGTCGCATCCTTGAGCTGGTTATTGCTGGCATTTGTGACTTTGCTGAACATCAATGGATTTGCCTCCACCAATTGTACTAGCTGCATTAAGTACTTCTTCTTTCGTCAATAGCATATTCTTTTGCTACAATGAGTGCACCAAACACGAGTTATTAGTCACATGTATGTTCATGCAAACAACAAAAAATATTCAACAATCCAAGTATAAAAGTTCAGTGAAAGCCATAGAACTTTAAAACTTCAATAGCTTCAATCTAAAGCTAGAAAAGCACAAACTGTAATACTTACTGAGCTCATTTATTATAACAAACAATTCTTTGTTATATTATCATAATTTAAAACAAAATCAACAAACAACAATGTCAAATGTCAATGTTTTAACAAACACGTTCCGTTACAAGTCGCGCACTCATCCAGTCGCAAACATGAAGTTTTCGTTATATTTAACTTAAAAAAATATTGTTTACTATAAAATTTGTGCAAAATATTAGGTTTCGTTAATTAATTCAAAATGTTTGTGATATAAACATGACAAGATGCTTTCAAAACATTATTGTAACTTAGTGGCACTCTGTGGGGCTCTGCATACAATGAAACACATGGGAGGGCTCAGATAGGCACCCTATCTACTGATATCTAGAGATAGCAAAGACACATTTTAGTTATTGGGACGACATCGAAAGATAGATAGCTTTTAACTGACTATCGAGGATAGCTATCTATCTTTACCTATGGATTGAATATTGGGAACGGCCGTAACCTTTTTCTCCCTCACTCTTACCTGAATAATGGGGTACCATAAAGAAGAACCAGCAAATCGCAAAGATAGTTTCTGTCTTGCTCCCTCCTGTTGTAATAACGAATCACTATGGTGAGATGCATGCACATACCGTCCCTTACGGTCTAACCTGTTTTTTGAGAGGCCTGTTGTTATTTTTATGAGCATACAATAGTAATTCTTTAGAGGTTAGATTCAATTCGTCGTAATTTTTCTTTCTAAGAATTCTGTAAGACACCGTAAAAATTGGGTTGTTGAGTAAAAATATTATCAAAAAATTTTTTTTTTCAAATTAATGTGTAAGTATTATACCTTTTTAAAAAGAGGAATAAACGCGTCATAATTTGACGTCACTTGCCATACTATTTTGGTACATTTTTTTTACACTACAGTCGGTCAAAGTTGCGAAATTCAATAGTTTTCCATATCACCTTTAGTTAAAATAATATTTTATTTTAAAATGGTAAGTACAATAAGTACTTTATTTTTACATTCTATTTAGACACAGCAATACCCTAGATTACAAAACCTCCAAGAAATATCGAAATTATCAGCATTAGCAGTCACAGCAATCAAAAGTATGTCACAGGGTGCTCATTTCCCCTTTTTTTTTGAAATCAGTATAATTCTGTAAGTACATGGGGTGGATTTTTTAAAATATTTTTCTGAGTACTGTTAGAACTTGGGGCATCGTGGGAATCCAGTTGGACGCCAGGTTCTTGGACACCCTGTATATTTGTTGTGGTATTCACTGCATTATTGAAACAAAAGCTTATCAACTGGAATTCATCCATTATTAAACAAAAGAGAAAACTTGCCTTGTAATCCTCATATTTAGCAAGAAACTTGGGACTACATGTAGGTCACCAACAACTTAAGAATGTGGTTGCTGGTCATGCCTCGGTGGCTTTTACCAGTTTTAAACTGTCAAACATCTAGCGGTCACTGGTGACCGCAACCTATTGTTCTATAATGACGGTACTCAACGAGTTAAAAGCTTTAGATAACCGAACTGAATTCATACATCTATTATGTAAATTTATGTTGTGGAAGCTATCAGGCAGTCACAATAGCTTCTCTATACAAATAATGCTGATATTGTGAAACTTTCAGTTTGTTTTAAAATATATTGTGTTTTGTTTCAGGTCGCGGCTAGCTGCTGATTAGATTAAGGCTCTTACCATATCTATCCAATTATTATCAGATGGGGCCTAACAGGACTGATGCCGATACGGAGCCGCGGAGGACCTAACGGGTTGCCGGGCCTCCGGCTCAAAGTGCAGGAGTAGGAACGGGGTGTTTTAAGTCAGTAAGAGTCTGACACTCCCTCTCGTCTCACCCGTGCGGGAGGTTAACTTAAAGAAACCGTCAAAGATGACCATCTCATTGTACTGACACATAATAAACAACTTACCGGTGTATATCTTGTCTTATTTTTCATAGCTACTTTCATATGGTTTTAAGTGCTCTGCTTAGATCCTATTATTCCTATTGATCATAGCATGATGTTTTATAGCCTATAGCTATCCAATAAATGCATTAAACTGTCAAACACTAAGCGGTCACCGGTGACCGCAACCTATCCTAACTAATATTATAAATGCGAAAGTAACTCTGTCTGTCTGCTACTCTTTCACGCCAAAACTACTGAACGGATTTGAATGAAATTTGGTATACAGAGATATTCTAGACCCCGAGATAAAACATAGGCTACTTTTTATCGCGAAAAAGGGGTTAAAAGGGGGGGGGAAGTTGTATGGGATTTCATAATTTTTAAAGATAAATCCATGAAACTTTATATTTAAGCACTTGATAAAAAATAATAAAACATTTGTTCTAGCGTTTTTGAAATTTCGACCTGTGAGGGGATGAAATAGGGGTTAAAAGTTTGTATGAAGTTCGTCATTCTTGAAGATACCTTACATTTTATATTTAGGCACTAAATAATAAACAAAAAATCGTTTGTTCTAGAATCATTTTAAAATTTACACCAGCGTGGGGGTGAAATAGGGGTTGCATGTGGGTATTCGTCATTTTTGGAGTTAAAACCATGTAACTTGGTACATAGGTCTCTTAGGATGTGCAAAGTTTTTATATAAGTAGGTACCAAAGGAATTCCAGAAATTGTAACTTTTGTTTTGTATCAATAAAAAAATCGACTTTTGAAGTACCTATCTATCAACGCACAGCCCAACCCGCTGGACAGATTGGGCTAAAATTTGGCATACAGATAGATGTTATGACTTAGGCATCCGCTAAGAAAGGATTTTGATAATTTCCACCCCCAAGGAGGTAAAAAGGGGATGAAAGTTTGTGTGAAACTTTGTCAGTTTTTAACTGATCGGGTTGAAATTTGGCATGCAGATAGATGTTATGACGTAAGCATCCGTTGTGAAAGGATTTTGATAATTTCCACCCCCAAGGGGGTAAAAAAGGGGATGAAAGTTTGTATGAAACTTTGTCAGTTTTTAACTGATCGGGTTGAAAGGAGAATGGCAGGTTTGTATGGAGGTTTTGTACCGCTATAAAATTTTGTATTTGTCATTGTTTTAACCAAGTGAATGGTCTGAACGATAGATATTTTTATTATGAAGTTTAGAAAAAAATTACATATTTTTAGAACTTGGGTTTCAAAAGATATTTCACTTTGAAAATGTGCAGAAGGTACGTAAAGGCGGTATTACACTTGCCATTGCGTATTCGCTTCATTTGTACAAATATTTGTGAACTACGTACAAATGGCGTCCAAATAGTATCTATAAATGTAAAAGCGTGCAAATATACGTATATAGCAAATGAAGACGAATAAACCCTCCACACATGGTCTGTTTCGGCCGTACACAACAAATAAGCAATGTCAAGTATAATGCCACCTTTACGCAAAAGTACATAATATGACAAATGACAGATAACAGTTAATTGAAAAATGTCAATGTGGACTTATTTTTTATTTGGTTGTTTTGTTTACAAACTAAACTCTAAACACTGCTCGCTACTCGTGACTGTTACACTTTGTATTATGAGTAAATTAATTAACTGTTAATTCAGCAAGTATGCTGTAACTATAGAGTTTTACAGAGTATGCTTTACAATCTCTTTCATTTACTAGGTGCCTACGAAAATGCAAATTAATATTGTGAGCGACTGTCATTGGGTAGAAGTCCTACATTTAGCAGTGGACGTCTTGTGGCGGATATGATAAAACTAATGTCTTACTTCACCTTGAATCTTGCGGGCAGACGCAAGATTTAATGTGTAAAATCAAGATTCGAGGCAGAGGCCTGATATACAAATAGTCTTTAAATTAATTCGATTTAAACTTAAGCTTAGCTCTTTGAGAAAGTATTTCTTCTGAAAACTGGTTCCTTAGCAAGCGTTTAAGGTTTAATTTCTAATAAGTAAGTCAAATAAGTAAAATCATCATCAGTTTCATCATTAAGTCTATAAGTGGCCCATGCCGACCGAAGGTCTCTTCTCACTGGATTAGGTTTAAGCATTAACCCGTTGAGTACCGTAATTATAGACACAATTAAAGAACAATAGGTTGTGGTCACCGGTGACCGCTCTGTGTTTGACAGTTTAATCACTACGCTAGCTTTATGTGGGTTGGTGATTTCAAACTTATAATTAGAAATTATAAGCCCAGGTTTCCTCACAATTTTTTCCTTCACCGTTTGTCAGTGGTGTCTTTGTACTTTCTTAGATAATTAAATAATAAATAAAAAAATATATACATAACTCGAAAAAGTCACATTGGTACTTTGCCGTTGCAACTTGCACTCTCATGCATGAGAAACGGGCTTCTTAAACCTCCTGGCCACCACAACACAACTAAAGAAATGTAAAATGAAAAGGAACATTTTTGCTATAAAACTAAAGCAATCTAAAATAAAGATGGCATTTATTTTATAGATTGTTTATATATAGTTACTAGGTACCTGTTTAAAATAAAACAAATGTATTATTTTGAAATACTTTTATTTCATTGTATTTAGGTTGTTTCTAGGAGTACTTCTTCTAAAAAGAGAGCAGGCGGTGTCATACAGCACACACTTCATTAATTGCTGATATCTGTAAACAAGTAAGATAACTGTAAACAAAGTAAACAAAACTACATTTTTTCCATTAGTTTCACATGTTATAATTCTGATTCCCTATCTCAAAATAGAAAAGATAAAAATAAATATTTGATTACATTATTTGATTTTACAATGTTAAAATGCCTTTAACTCGTCGAGTACCGTCATTATAGACACAATTATAGAACAATAGGTTGCGGTCACCGGTGACCGCTTGGTGATTGACAGTTTAATAGGGTATTCCTATAACACACATCATAGGAGCTCAAACAGCATGCTAATTAATCAATTATTATAATTATAACATGTGTATAAACCGTATATATATAATAATATTATAAACCGGTTATACACTTCACATACCTATTGAAGCTCTGACAGCCGATCAACATCTTCTGGCCTCATCTGTTCTACAAACGGTAATGTTAAAGTGAGGCTTAGTCCATGTTTACATAACACATTACATCCTGATAGTGAACACTATGAGGTGGTATGTCAGGTTGTGGTCTTATAGTTCCGACTCTTGTTAAGGCTCTCAGCCAGCATGGAACACGATCTTCATCATTGGAAGTAAGCTAAAAAAAGTAATATTATTAGAATGTCAATTTGACTTTAAATTATATGATAGTAGTATATGGTTAATACAATAAATTATTACCTTTCATGGCTGAATCCAATCAGATACTACCTCTATAATTATGAGCTAGTCTTTGCTCCTGTTCGTTGGCGCCTTCAATTAAACCCCTGCGTCACCTTATCCTTGCAATGGAATGCCCACATACGACACAGACATGTCAATGATCAGTTTGTTTGCTGGAAATACTTTCAGGAACATCCCAATACATTGCTAATTGCCAGCAAGCATGGCAAATATGGTCGGTAGGAGAGATCTAGAATAAAATGATACATTATAGGTAAATAATACTATGCCCCCTTTATTTAGGCAACAAGGTGACTTTCGATACGTCATGTGTAATTATAGGTAAGTACCTACTTACATCTCTAGGATAAGTCCACAATGGGATATTGTTGACCACGTCTAGTCTTCACTCTCATTTCCTAGAGCATGCCGTCTCATGCGACAAACTCTGGTTGTAATTAATGCACTGTAAATTCGTCATCGCGACAAAATACAACACACTATGCACAAATGAAAATAAGTGTATTCCGGCTACGGAGGAACGGCTGCCCAACTCAACGTATCACCAGATGAATAAAATGACTTCCAATTTGTACAAACACATCATAACACCGCATTCGAAACCAACAGCAAGGCGCATTTGACATTGACTTGACAAATCGTCTTCAACAACAAATGTCAAATACTAGTTCAACATTGCCATATTCAAGTTTGTGAAAATGTTAATTATCGTTAATAATCCATGTAGACCTCACAAAATGAAAATAAAATAATGATATTTACTTATAAAAAATGTTTGAAATGGAAAGGAAAATATTTCATTGTTAGATATTAAAATAAATGAGTTTATGAAATAGCGACATTCAATATACTCTGATTTCATGTTTACGCATAGCAACTTTATAAACGTCAATCGCGGTTTGTTTTTATTTAATATGTAGCCGTTTTGTTGATTGCTTCTTATCATTATTGAATATCAGATTTTCTAGTGTTTCCCAAGTTCTAAAAATTTATTAAATATGCTAACATAACGTATTTACAGGATTCTATAGCTGCCCAATTGCTCAAGGCAAAACAATGACAAATCTTTTTTTAGCAAAGCGGTACGAAATCTGCCGTTCTCCTTTGGCATGCAGATAGATGTTATGACGTAAGCATCCGCTGTGAAAGGATTTTGATAATTTCCACCCCCAAGGGGGTAAAATAGGGGATGAAAGTTTGTATGAGACTTTGTCAGTTTTAAACCGATCGGGTTGTAATTTGGCATGCAGATAGGTGTTATGACGTAGGCATCCGCTGTGAAAGGATTTTGATAATTTTTACCCCCTTGGGGGTAGGAATTATCAAAATCCTTGAATCCTTGAAAATTGTGTCTACAAAACCGGTATGTACTCGACGAGTTAAAAGAATTATTTAAATCAGACCAGTATCTTTGAAAAGGAATATGTGCATTAGACACTAGGAAGATTAATTCACACAATACTGTACCTACCATGTGTTAATGTGTAGTAGGTGTGTCTAGTATATATATGTAGTAATGTATATCTCAGTATGTGTGTATATATCTAAGCATGTATTTGTCTTGTGTATACTTTATCATATGACAAATTATTTATTTACCAATGATAGTGTTGACTTGTTGAGTAAGTTACATAATAATATTTAGGTAACGTGTCTGATAACTTGAAATTATTAAACTTCAAGCTATTAATAGGTATGTTAATATAATTGGCAGTTAATGTTATACAACATCGAAGAATATACACAAAGTTTTTAGGTAGGTATTTCTTGGATTGAGATGATTAAACGATTTCTTTTTCTATATACATAAAATCCTTGAGCTTATCCAACTTCTCAATACTCGAAGACTATTTTCTCACAGTTTATTATTGAGTTACACATAATATCTCAATGTAATTTATCATCATTTTTATCCTATCTGCCTATCGGTAAGTCGTCATAACAAAAATTTTAAATTACATTTATCACGGATTGCAGATGCATTAAAAATGTTTATAAAGGTAGTAAACTACCAAGATTATTCCATTAGATCAAGGTGATTTAACCACACATTTGCATGGTAGGTAACACAAATAAGGCCGATACGTTTTGGCGCCAATTTTGTGCTGAGTGTACCTGACTACGGTACTGGGATTTCCGAAGTTCTAAGCAGCGTCAGAGCTGGAATGACCATCAGTGGATAGCAATAGGGTACCTACCTATATTATTTAATATTTGCACCTTTGCTTACGCATTTGGGGAGGTAAGTATGTATTATATTATAAAAGGCGGGAAGTTAGATAAAGCAGTTGGTTCGCTCTGTTAGCTCTAATATTACTGAACTTTGAATATTATGTACCTAACTGTCTGATAACTTGAAATTATTAAACTTCAAGCTATTAATAGGTATGTTAATAATTGGCAGTTAATGTTATACAACATCGAAGAATATACACAAAGTTATGGAAAAGTACTCTATCTTGTTCTGTATGGATACTAGGTAGGTATTTCTTGGATTGAGATGATTAAACGATTTCTTTTTCTATATACATAAAATCCTTGAGCTTATCCAACTTCTCAATACTCGAAGACTATTTTCTCATAGTTTATTATTGAGTTACACATAATATCTCAATGTAATTTATCATCATTTTTATCCTATCTGCCTATCGGTAAGTCGTAATAACAAAAATTTTAAATTACATTTATCACGGATTGCAGATGCATTAAAAATGTTTATAAAGGTAGTAAACTACCAAGATTATTCCATTAGATCAAGGTGATTTAACCACACATTTGCATGGTAGGTAACACAAATAAGGCCGATACGTTTTGGTGCCAATTTTGTGCTGAGTGTACCTGACTACAGTACTGGGATTTCCGAAGTTCTAAGCAGCATCAGTAGCTGGAATGACCACCAGTGGATAGCAATAGGGTACCTACCTATATTATTTAATATTTGCACCTTTGCTTACGCATTTGGGGAGGTAAGTATGTATTATATTATAAAAGGCGGGAAGTTAGATAAAGCAGTTGGTTCGCTCTGTTAGCTCTAATAATACTGAACTTTGAATATTATGTATCATTATAAATAATTATTAACTTTATCAATGTATCTGTGTCACACTCATAACTAATTATTGGTAAACTTGCTGTTGTATCTTCATTAGTTTGTTGATAACCCAAGTACTTATTATCAATAAATTAAGGAATGATTAGGTATTTTATAATATCAGACATTCGTTTTATGAGGTACCTGTTTATTTGTTATTTAAGAATGGATGAAATATGGTAGCTAGCAGGCAATTTATTATATATTAGAAAAGTACTGAATCTAGTCTAGTTTCCAAGTTATTAAAAGTTCTATAATAAGTAATGAGTTTGTAGTAGAAAATATCAAAATACTGCATCTAAAGTCACTTTAAAAGTACTTTATAGACCAATGGGCGGGAAAATTCCAGTAAATAAAAAAAATTGGTTTTAGAATAAACAGACCCATAGACACAGTAATTATGTTTACTACTTCTCTATTTAATAATACTTTACAAAAATATCACAAAGTAAGGGGAAGTATATATTTTTATTCTAGACAGATGACTAATGTGATGTTATAACAAGGTGTACTAACAATTGAAATGGTTTTGTGTAAACAGAATGTAGCAACCATGCCTCCAACATCTATACTCGGGCTAAGATCAATTTGAATAGTTTGTAAGTAAACCACAAAGGTGAGATTACATCTGGCCAAAACAAAACACACTTTTCTATCGATTGAACTCCTTACTTTCAGTAAATAGAGTGAGGAAGTGGCGAAGGTGGTATTGCTTGTGACAGAATTGTTATAATATAATTCTACCCTCATGGTTTGTTAATATTTCACATTGATCTTTTTTTTTTTTGAAAGGGGAAAATCATCTAATGTCTGCACCCGCTCAGGTGAGGCGAGAGGGAGTGTCAGAGTCTTACTGACTAAAAGCTACCCCGTTAAGCCCGCCGTTGATCTTGGCCTAGTATAGACTCCATGTCTAGTTACATTTCCACTGATTTCATTGAGCAACAGTATTGTTTTTTTTTTCAAAGTTGCACCTACATTCTGTCTGTTTAGTCTAACAAAGTATTTTTGCATATTGATAAATATTTTCAATAATTGTAGATTGTCTAGAAAGCTAAGTACTTGTGAACATTATAAGTGACTGATACTTATATGTAATGAAGATTACATTTTTATACTATCTTATTTGAATGGATACTATGGATCTAAGATATGATTCTGATACAGTTTTAATTTTATGTCAACAATTATGCTTGCACGGCAACTCACCATGCCACGGTGACATTAGCATTTCAATCATAAAACTTAGGAGTGCAATGATGAGCTGCCATGCAATAACTTCAGTAGTCACATAACAATATAATAAGTACTTTCTTCAAACACTCCGTTATACATCATCCAATACTCCAATAAAACAATTGCATCTTGTCCCCAAATTGTTATTAGGTACATTAACATTTAAGATAACAATATGTACACATCACGTTTTTATTTGTCAACATAATTCTGATACTAAGTACAGATCGGCACATTACTTCCACAATGGAATTATTCATTATCAATACAATACAACATTATTACCATACATTCAAATGTAAATAAATAAAAAAAACAATTATTTACAAAAATATACAAAGAAAATAATATAATATATTTTCAATGCACAAGGCAATGGTGTTGGTGGCAGCCTCACATTGTCACTACATCCAGCCCTCTGTTGGACAGGGCAGCTTGCACTTTGAGCACTTAGGTAGATAACTCTGGAAGAATCGCTGACCCGTCTACGTATCGTACTTTTCAGCATCACATTGACTAGCCCAGAATAAACAGTTACCAATTCCGCTATAACAAATTAATATCACGGCTGCGAGGAAGACTACACTGCACACGGTACACGGCTTCCTTTCAAGGAAGAATCCTATTAGATATAAGACCATGAACATAACATGTGTGTTCACTAAAGCCGGGTTCACGGGCTTCGGTATTAGCAGCACAGGAATAAGCCATTGCAAACAATACATGTCGCCGAATACACACGCAGGTCTCGATTACAATCGCCGAACACTAACGTCGGTATGAATTAGCGTTTGTGTTGCAATCGACATGATTCAATTGATAACTTCATTATTTTTACAGTAAAATGTTGCAGTTCTGATTTGCGTTTAATTTTTGACAGCTAGTGAGTGATGGGTGGCAAGAAGATAAAAATAATTCAGAAGTGACATTGACAGATTCTAAAATGGTGTGGCCATAGACATTTAGTTATAGCCTTTGCTACAATTTACTTTGTTTAATATGCTTTCAATGGAGAAAGTTAATACTATTTTATATTCTATAAATTAATGAATGACTTTGTACCGAATGTGTTGTGTACACATTTTCTTTTCATTTCTGATATGTCTGAGCAGCTTCGATATTTACGGTTCTCTGTTCGTTCTCCTCTAGTGCCAGTGGCCATTGCATACTCATTAGTATAGGGGCCGGTGCGATGGATGAATTTAGGATTTTAATCCTGAAATTATCCATCGCCACCATATATTCTTTGAACTACTTGTCTATAGTCCATATTTTATCGCTGAAATTTGAGGTTATTTATGTAGCCATTTGGTAAACAATAATAATTATATATTCATCTTTCATTTAGATACCCTACAGCTTTCTGTTGTCTGTTATATATTATATTTGAAATACATTTTAAGGTGGTGTCGATAAAAAAAAAGAAGATGAATGGAAACTCGAAACGTTAACTAAATAACTTCAGTGTTCTACGAATATAAATCAACAGGTAATTTATTACAACGCATCTCTGCTTTATTATGTTAAAAAAATCATGAAATACTCAAGAACATATATACCTATTTGTAATGCACAAATACATGCAAAATATTTTAATTCTAATTTAAACCCCGGTAATTTCAAACATTTTATAAAATATTTAGGAGCTAGGTAGGAGAGCCTAGTGTCCTAGAGGAGGTTTCTTCTTTTCTTCCATTAGTAGTAAAACTCCGATGAGAGGTGTGGACCAGAATGATTTAATTCGCCAAACTACGCTACTTATATTTCTATTTACATATTTACAACTAAACAATATCAGATATAGTTAGGTGATAGTTTCGACCAATAGCGGCGCGCCGGCGTGCGCGGGGCGCGCGGGGTGCGGGGCGCCGCTTTGCACACGGCACTATCGGTTCCTTCCGTATAAGTATGACCGCGCGGCGCGAGCGCGCGCATTTCTCTGAGCGCCGGCGTCGAGTGAAGACTGAAGACTACCTACAGATGAACCAATGAAGATACGACGAATGCAAGTGCTCCGGCTCCGGCTCCGCTTGCGCTGCTTGGCTGCTTGGCTGCTTGCTTAACCCAACCGCTTCTTTCGAAGCGATCGCTCGCGGCACGGTGTGATAACGCTGTTGCCGCATTGATTATTATTGTTTCTATGTGAGAGAGTCGTAAACTGTCTTTTTCAAGACAATTAGTTTCTTGTTTCTAAAAACGGAGTCAAAACTTAAACTGTCTTTTTCAAGACTATTTGTTTCTTGTTTCTAAAACGAAGTAAGTCTAAAACTTTGGTAAAGGTATTGTGGAAGGTATATGGTAAGGTATTCGGTGGTACTGGTAACTGGTAGGTATGTAGTCGTGCGGTGCGGCTACAAATATGTCGTAACATTTCTGAACAATAGCTACTTTTACTAGTTATATTTAAGTTGTGCTTAATGTTTATTCTATCAATATGTTATAATTTGATTGCATAGAGTTTGGATTGTCGGTAAAAAAAAGTTACGTGTAAATATGTCGTATTTACTTTTTTTAGAAAGCAAAAGGTATAAAATCGCCTTGAATATCTAAAGTATTAAAACTATTAAAAAAAAACAACTTTACAACTTTACAAAACAACAAAATTCAATTATTTTTGTTTACAACTATAAAAGTAATTGTCAAACCAAGCGCACGACACAGCGCCACCGATTCTGGTGATCTGAAAGCTGAACTTGGTTTTCAGATTAACAACGAAACAAAGCATGTTGCTACAAAATGTAAAACATTAGTTAATTCGGTACTAATTATTAGGGTCAGGAAATAAGACTCGTAACTTATTTAATAAAATTTTACAATTTAAGCCGAAACCATCGACCGAACTTTTTCAATTCCCGCCAAAAGTGTGCAATATCTAACATTGCCATATTCTACAAAAACATTCATCAAAAATGAGCTTCACTCAAATAATTTACTAATTAACTAAAACTTTCATATTTTTGTAATAATAGTAAAAGTATTTAAATAAAATAAAAAAATAACTAAATTATTAAAACATCTACAAAATAATATTTTTTAATAATATCTAGCAAGCATTTTAATTACACATCATTTAGCAAGTGTTGCCATTATATAAAAATATACTCTGCATAACAAAACTGAAAGGAACTAAAGTATTTATGTATAAAAATATTATACTCTGCATCTATAACCTAACATAATATACCCAGCTATATATTGTCCAACTGACGTCAACACATCAACGACTGCCTTAATCTGGCAATCTCATACCTACATATACATGTACAGCACATCAAGCACGAGACATTAATGAATACTGCTCGCTAAACCTTACAGCTGACGAGTCAACCGCGACGGTGAAATACCAGAAAAGATGCGGAACTCCATATAGACCACGTCGTCACCTTGACGTGCTGTAGACTGAAGAAGACTCTACCACCCGACGTCAGCTGTTCCCTCATCTTGAGTATCACTTGTAGGACGATGTCGTTTTCTAAAGAGTTCGGTCTATAGAGTTCCGCAACTTTCTCTAATATTCCACCGCGTATTGAACTATAACCAAGGATGTTAAAAAGCGCACAATATGTGTGGAACACATAGCATGTCGACATACCACTACTACGAACGACTAAGATCGATGCCAGAAATATAAAGCAAGATATGGATTCTGTTCAGTGTTACAGCATGTCAACAAGTCTAAGTCAGTAAACAAAAAGAGACATTTCCAAACACTCCACACATGTGAGCACAGAATTGTGCTAGATTTCATTAAGTGTACTAACACGTAAGTATGGAAATGAATACTAGGTTTGGTAGAAGAAGCGTACAAGTATAATTACTGCAGTGGACATGCGTCACCTGAGAAGCATGAGTGGTGTCACTTTGATTTCGAAAGGAGCCTAAGACGCGCCTCTCGGAAGGGTAGAAAGTAGATAGATATTGCAAATATTGAACAAAAGATTTCTACATATTCACAAATATACGCTGTCTCACCATATGTGTGGAACATGTACCATGTCGACACAGCATTGATACAAATAACTAAGATCGATGCCAGATAACAAAGCAAGATATGGATTCTGTTCAGTGTTACAGCATGTCAAGGTCCTAGACACAAGTTAAAGTCAGTAATGCTAGACGTGCGCAACTTAGATAAAACATATGTAGCACCGAATTAAATCGGTTAATCAAATTTATTGGTCGATCGACAGCACATTAAAGTGGAATGTGAGTAGTAATGTCCGACAAAGACAAGAAGGTGCACATCCTCACTGAATTGATTAATATTTACAATCCATTCACTGCTGCATTTAACAAAAAAGCCGTGCAACACATTCCAGATAGACGTTTTTTCGATATTCGTCAATGACTAAGATCGATGCCAGGATATTGAAGCAAGATATGGATTCTGTTCAGTGTTACAGCATGTCAAGGTACTAAACACAAGACCAACTCAGTAAACTAAAAGTGACATTCCACACAAGATATAAACTGAGGACATGTATTGTGAAGAAAATGTGGGAATGACAGACTGAGGGAACAGAATACAGACAATACAATACAGCAATGTAAAACGGATCTGACTAACATTGCTAATTACATCAATCAAAAAATTTAAGTTTAAGCTGTAGGACGAATCGTGAAAATACAAAAGATATAGCGTTATTGCAGAGATCAAGATTGTGTTCCATAGGATTTTAGGAAAAACAAATCATCATAGAGGCAATGGAAAAGCTTTATACAGACTACTCAATGGAGTAAAGCAGAGACTGAGCTGAGTGCAAAAGGAAAACCAAAGAATGTGTAATAAACAAACAAACAAGTACCCGCCATCGGAATCAGGGCGGTTATCGACTCTTATGCATTACTATACTGTTCCATGATCGAATTGGTTCAAGGCCGTCACCTGATAGTCCGGCAACAATGCCAATAAACGGCGCGACCAGCGGCCCATCGGCTGACGCCCTGGCTGAAAGGCTTAGGGCGTGCCTCGGTGCGGACGAGGCCCGCGTGTCCAGGCCCACCAAATGCCTGCATGTCAGGATTTTGGGCCTGGACGACTCCGTCACGGAGAGTGAGGTGGTGGCCGCTGTGGCCAGGACGGGAGGGTGCCCTGCTGACCAGGTCAAGGTGGGCACCATCCGTCCGGACAACTCGGGGCTGCGCACGGTGGTGGTGAGCTGCCCCGTCACAGTGGCCAAAACATTAAAGGACAACATTAGGGCAAAAGGCTCTTGGTGGGATGGGTCTCGGCGCAGGTCAAGCTGCTCGAGACCCGGCCTCTGAGGTGCTACTGCTGTCATGTGGGGGAGCACGTGAGTGTCAAATGCACCTCGGAGGTGGACCGCAGCGAATGTTGCTTCCGCTGCGGTCGGCCCGGTCACAAGGCCGGCTCGTGCAACGCCCCGCTGCACTGCAACGCATGTGCGGCGGCTGGCAAGCCGGCCAATCATCGGGTCGGGAGCAAGGGCTGCTCCCCTCCTGCCAAATCCAAAGGCAAAAGTAGGCCCTCTGCCGCCCCCGTCGTTTCCGCCGCCGCCGCCACTGCCGCCGCAGTAGCCGCTGCCGCCACTGAGGAGGTTAGGATGGACTACCAATAATGGCTCCATTCCGCCTCCTCCAGGCGAATATTAACCACTGCGCCGCCGCTCAGGATCTCCTGCTCCAGAGCATGGCGCAGTGGTCGATCAATGTCGCCGTGGTCTCCGAGCCGTACTTTGTCCCGCCCAGGGATCACTGGGTGGCAGACCTGGACGGCTCGGTGATCATCATTTCGTCGGCCGCCGCCGGTACCCCGACTCTTGAGGCTGCTCAAAGAGGCCGGGGTTGTGTCGCAGCACGGTTCGGAGAGCTCGCTGTGGTGGGCGTGTACTTCTCTCCGAACCGAACTCTCGCCGAGTTCCACAACTCCTTGAGGGAGTTGGTCACCGTCGTCGTCGGGTTCCGTTCCCTCCCCGTGCTCGTCCTCGGGGACTTCAATGCCAAAAACTTGGCTTGGGGTTCCCGGTTTACCGACGTCCGGGGTAGGATGGTGGAAAACTGGGCCCTTGAGACAGGCCTAGTCGTCCTGAACCGAGGTTCTCTCCCCACGTGCGTGCGGAGCAGGGCTGGCGCGTCATGGAGGAGGTGGAGACGTACTCCGACCACCGGTATATCCGGTTCGACGTCTCCGCCGAGTCCGCAGACCCGCCGGTCAGACAGGCCCCATGTGGTCCGCGTTGGGCGCTGAAACAGCTGGACCGGGAGCTGCTCCTGGAAGCCGCTATCGTGCAGGCCTGGGTGATACCACCGGTCAGGCCTGCCGACATCGACGATGAGGCTAAGTGGCTCCAGGACGCCATGTCCAGGATTTGTGACGTGGCGATGCCCCGGATCCGATCGAGGCAGCAAAAGCGCCAGGTGTACTGGTGGTCGCAGGAGCTGGCGGCGTTACGCAAGGCGTGCGCTGCTGCGCGACGCCAGTACACTAGGCACCGCAGGCGCCGCATCCGTCCTCCGAATGCGGAGGCGAGAGAGGCGGAGTTGTACGAGGGATACAGGGCGGCCAAGGCCCTCCTCAAGGTGGAGATATTGCGGGCCAAGGAGGAGGCCCGCCGAGAGATGCTGGGGACTCTGGACAGAGATCCGTGGGGACGCCCGTACCGGATGGTACGCGACAAGCTCCGCGCTTGGGCTCCCCCGCTCACCCAGAGTCTCCGGCCAGAGGTCTTAGAGGAGGTGATTGGCGCCCTGTTCCCCCGACTGTGGAGGGGCATCACCCCTCCGTATATGACTCCGCCCCCTGCGGTGCCCGACGCGGGCTACAGCGACGACGACGATGACATCGTCCCAGAGGTGACCGAGGCAGAATTGAGAGCGGCGGTGCGCCGGATGGGCGCCAAGAACACCGCCCCAATACCCGACGGCTTGCATGGCAAAGCATGGGTCCTGGCCTCAGAGGCTCTCGGGCCTCGATTAATCGGTCTCTACAGCGCATGCTTGGAGAGAGGCCAGTTCCCGCTTCTCTGGAAAGTGGGCAAACTGGTCCTCGTGCGGAAGACGGGGCGCCCTGCGGACTCTCCGTCCGCATACCGGCCCATAGTGCTGCTCGACGAGGTGGGGAAAGTCTTCGAAAGAATCATTTCGAACCGCCTCGTCGCGCACCTGACGGACATTGGGCCGGACCTGTCGGACGGCCAGTTCGGCTTCCGCAGAGGGCGCTCCACGGTAGACGCCATCATGCGCGTTAGGGACCGGACGACGGGGACTGCAGTGTCCAGGGGTAAGGTCGTAGTGGCGGTGTCTCTGGACATCGCCAACGCCTTCAACTCCCTGCCCTAGAGCTGCATCCTGGAGGCACTCCGATATCATCGGGTGCCTACCTACCTCCGTCGTGTAATCGAGGCATACCTGACGGACAGGTCCGTCATTTACCCCGGTCACCGGGGCGAGTGGAACCGGCGAGAGATGTCACGCGGTGTTCCACAGGGTTCGGTTCTCCGCTCCTGTGGAACATCGGTTATGACTGGGTGCTGCGCACCGACCTCCCGAACGGCGTTAGCACAATATGCTACGCCGACGACACGCTGGTGCTAGCGCACGGGAGGTCGCACCAGGCGGCGGCCGACTTAATGGCGACAGCGGTTGCGACAGTCGTTGAGAGAATCCGGCAGTTGGGACTCGAGGTGGCGCTCCACAAGTCCGAGGCCATGTGTTTTCATGGCCGCGGGAACGCGCCACCTCCGGGTGGGTCCCGGACGCTGCTCATGGCACAGAGGGTCATGGCGATCCGAATGATCCGCGGATACCGCACGATCTCTGGGGAGTCGGCGAACCTCCTTGCCGGATTACCGCCGTGGTATCTGGAGGCGAAGGTGCTCGCGCGCGTGTACATCATGCGCGCGGAGGCACGTCGCCGGGGCGAAACCCTATTCTCTAAATGTCCTCCTGAAGCCTCTGTTTTCACTGGGGAATATATTGGCATTCTGGAGTCCGTCAAATTTATCAAATCGCACAACCTCAGTAACTCAGTTATCTTCTCAGATTCTCGAAGTAGCCTACAAGCGCTCGGTCAAGACCAGCTTTACTCCCGAACGCATAGTAGTATAATAATGCAAATAAAAAGTCTGCTTTTCTCCTGTCAAAAAGACGGTTTAAATATTGAGATTGCATGGATTCCTGGCCACTCTCGTATATGTGGTAACGAGTGTGCTGACAGATTGGAAAAGTTTGCGGCCGTGAATAACGTTGAACGCCACCACTACATTGTGTATGGGTATGACATACGCGCGGATACCAAACTTAAGCTCTTCGACTCGTGGGCTGCAATGTGGGTGGACTCCTCTAAACATAAAGGAGCTTATTACGCAAGTATCCAGTCCGACATACAGCGGAAACCTTGGTTTTTCAAGCATAAGAAGCTCCCCAGAGATGCTGTTTCGTCTTTGTGCAGACTCAGACTCGGTCACTGTTGTAGCCCGGTATTCCTCGCCAGGATCCGCGTACGTGACAGCTCGCTGTGCGAATGTGGTCTTGATGAGGGAACCCTAGACCACATATTTTTCTCTTGCCCTCTAAATTCCCAATCCTTCGATCTATATGGAAACCTTCCCAAAATCCAAATCCCTCTTCCAATCAACTTCGACTCCCTCCTAACAAATTTTTCTCCCAAATTAATCAAGTGCTTGTCCAAATTTATAAAAGAAAATAGTATTAAAATATAACGGTGTGTAATCATGTAAATATTGTGTATTATGATCGTTTCTAATTAATTATTTATCTGGTGTTAGGTAATAATATTATTATTTTAGGTCTATTGATGGTATATGTTTACTAACCCAATTGTTTTTGTCCTTTTCAGCTACTAACAACTAAAAACTAGGTACCGCAAAGTTAAAAGTCGACGGTGCATTAATCTGCCGTCACCACTCGACACTAGCAGTATAGTCGACAACATCGTGTTGGAGACTCGGTTGCCAAAGGAAGAAAAAAAAAATTACAATTTCTTTTTTGTTAAAATAGTTCATTGTTTGTAAATACACGGTAAAATATATAACTAAGCTTACAACCATGAGCGTCACCAGTGGCGATGAAGATCTGCTGGATCCGAGTGAGAACCTTTTAAAAAAACGAAATTACAACACAACAACCCAAAGTTCCGACACCAATAAATATCAAACATACACAAAACCTAATTATAAAGTCCCAGCTTCGCACGGGGTACACAATTATTTATTTTTGGAAATTTGGATTGTTGTAGTGACATAACTACAATAGTTGGACATACGCTACCACGGCATTTTTTGTAGACATTATAATAGAATCATATTGTTGTATATTATTTTGTTCTATCGCTAATAGTTTCGGCAGCGCATTCGACAAAAGACATTTTAAGACTCATTTTTCTACACCTTCGGTTACATTGTTCAAATTTTACCAAGGATCACTAATTTTTTCAAAATGAAATGTAGCCTATATCAAATTGGAAGAATGTAGCATTCTATTGGTGAAAGAATTTTTTAAATCGGCCCGGTACTTTTTTACGTTACAAACATACAAAAATAGGTACCTACAAATCTTTCCTCTTCATAATATTAGTATAGATTATTGTTAGATAATACCAATTCAGAGTACATTATCTATGTAGAGGTAGAGTCGACTGAACAGGAGAAGATTAGGAACAAAAACCCCATCACGCTCACAAACCTCATTTCCGACAAGTTAAAAGAGTAGAAGGAGTACATCGGATTAATTCGCACAAAATAGGAATCACATTTAAAAAGCCGGCAGCAGCAAATAACTTCTTAAAAATAGAGGACTTCCTATAAAATTATAAAAGAATATATTTAAAGCCTCTATTCCATCGTATTTAACAGAAAGGGTTGTCGTTTTTAAGATTTGTTCCCAGAGAACTCTCCAATGAAGACATATATAAAAACTAGCTACTTCCGCGCGGTTTCACACGCTCTGTTCAGCGCGTATTGGTCGTAGCGTAATGTTCTATAGCCTATAGCCATCCTCGATAAATACGCTATCTAACACAAAAAATAATAATTTTCAAATCAGACTTGTAGTTATGGAGATTAGCGCGTCTGCTGCTCTGCTCCCGTCTGGGTGAGGCGGGAGGGAGTGTCAGACTCTTTTTGACAAAAAACAACCCCTTTCCTTCTCCTGCACATCGAGCCGGAGCCCCGGTAACCCGTTAGGTTCTCCGCGACTCCGAATCGGCATCGGCCCTGTTGGGCCCCATCTGTGGCGGTCTGATGGCTCTTTGAGGCGCGCGCGGAACGCGACGCGCCGTACGCTCGGGTCTGTTTCTGGTCAGACGGGGAGCCACCCATGCTCGCTGTCCGCAGGCCCGCGCTAACGGTGGTCGGAGATCGTCCCGCGATCCCCGACGCCCGGTGTGTCCTTCGCGATGGCTGGGTTGCGAGGAGGCAGAGGTATATAATATTGTGAGTTTGCATTACTTAGCCGCCCTCTTATTTAAATATTTCAAAAAAAAGAACTGAATAACAATGATGAAATCGTAAAGTCCAAAATGGGTATTGATACATATTATTACTGAAGTCAAAAAGTGGTGATAAGAAAATCTGACTATGTCTGTGCAACGTTAGTTCTACATATCTTAGGAGAACTGCGTAATATTCTTCGTGAGGCTATGCAATTGGAAAGTTAGTGATTTAATTAAATCATTGACTCTTTTACAGTACCAAAATACACCGTAGGAGTGTTGCCAGGGGCGTAGCTAGCGCCGTATCTGCCGTATCAATTATACGGAGCCCCCGGACTACACGGGCCCCCAACGTGCCCAAGCAAAAATTAATAAAAAATCTCTTGTGAGAAATGTTTACCCTTCAAGGGACCTTAAACAATTTTTTATACGGGGCAACACGGACCGCAACACTCAGTGGCGTAGCGTAAGTCAATGGGCCAAAATTGCCATGCCCGATACCATTACAGTTGTACTATTCGACGAAATGGAGATATAGGTAATTGCGCCACTTTCTTTATAGTTGCTTTTATTAGAGTACAGAGGCCTTAGTACGAGTTTGATTTACGTTTAAAGTATTCGAAACGAGTACGCGTTCGGCACTCTGATTGGCCGGCGCCAATGAAGCAACCAATCACAGCGCCGAACGCGTACTCGTTACGATTACTTTAAACGTAAAACAAACCCGTACTAAGACCTCTGATTAGTTTTTAACAAAACGTTCTATGACCTTTTATATCAAACTAAATTGTGCTAGTTGCGTGACGTGCTACTGATAATAAGGAAAAAGGAAAACAATTAAATTCCCCTCAGGAACTATAATATATAATTAGGTTTCAAAAGCAAAATCCCTTAAAAAAAAAACAAAATTTATTCATTAAAACGGAGTTTTATATTTAAACAAAAATTATAACCTCTTAAAACTAATTTACACGGCATTTAACTTAGTCTAGGTACAAAATCAAAACACCAAGCAAAATCACTATAATAGAAAAGTATGTACTCACAAGACTTATAGCACTTTTACTAATACAAAAACACTCACAAATCGCGCCGACTGCTACCGACCTCCACGAGAGCTGACGAGCAAATGACCCCTACCAGCGTCTGCGCCGCCTTTTATAGGCTATGTTAGATATTATTGTTGGGGTTCCTAAATCGGCCTGTCCTGAAGAGGCGTCGTCCTCGGCGCCATCTTCGTGACGCTCGTTTATCACCAGAGCTGGTCCTGCTGCTGAAGAGGCACCACCTGGTCCGGCTGTCTCCTCGCCCGGTCTGAGGGAGACTGAGGATGGACCTGCACCTGAATCATACTCTTCGTTATCTGAAACATAAGGCACTGTTATTTCAGAGTGCTAATGCAAATTTCAAAGTCTAATACGTGAGAGCTCTCATTAATGTACTTCCGTAATCTTCATATAAGTACGTAGCGGCCCTCCAACAATGTGGGCAGCATGCAGCACCTGTGAACAGATCAGACAGAAGGCGTCCCCTCTGCCTGAGGTTGACGGAGGCATCTCTGAATCGCACGTCAACGCATTAGTTCTTATAGACCGATACCTCTCACTATAGGTACGTCTATACCCAGACGGAGGCATCACTGAATCGCACGTCTGTTACACATAACCAATGCATGGACGGAGGCATCTCTGAATCGCACGTCCAGCATACATAAACCATGCGTGGACGGAGGCATCACTGAATCGCAAGTCCAGCATACATAACCCATGCGTGGACGGAGGCATCACTGAATCGCACGTCCAGCATACATAAAACACTTATCCTCGAAGAAGGCCTCGCAAGACTCAGGACACCATTCTTCATTCCAGGGTATCATAATTATACTCAGCAGCTGCTTGCGTAGTCTTGCCATAGGAGCCGCCGAGCAGTTTCAACTGATATCGACCACTAGGTAACACTTTGATCACCCGGTAAGGTCCGCGCATACCCGGATCCAGTTTTCCTGTCGACTGGGAATACTTTATTACGAACACAAAATCATCAACATTAAAGGTTCGCGGTGTCCGCCGTTGCTGGTTTACGTAGTCATCTTGTTGGCTTAGATTTCGTGTCAACAGTTCTTGAGCTCTAGCTCTACTCAATTCCCGCCGGCCTTCCAGATTTTGAGACATCTCGATTGCCACGTCGCGGATTAGTGTCCTGACGACCGGTGTGGTGGCGTCGATACACACTAGTAGTCTCAAAGCCGAAGTTTGCATGGTCTTATGTTTCGTGATGTTCATAATGAGTTGAAGCCTCCAGAGTTGTTCGACCCACTTAGTACCCTTATGGTTCGTCTCAATTCGAATCATGTTTAAGACGGTTCTGACGTACCTTTCTACTTGCCCATTGGCA
This sequence comes from Spodoptera picta, assembly GCA_038387885.1. NCBI lineage: Eukaryota > Metazoa > Arthropoda > Insecta > Lepidoptera > Noctuidae > Spodoptera > Spodoptera picta. The sequence continues at coordinate 647,121 of JAZHFQ010000445.1, forward strand.
TTGTGCATTTCAGGAGTTATAAAATGGATCTCGCAGCCCAGCTCAGTTAAAAGCGTGGAAAATTCGGACGATTCAAACATTCGCCCGCGATCGGCCACTAAGAGTTTAGGGGCGCCAAAGAGCGAAATTGCATTAGTAAATGTGCGTTTGAGTTCACTTACATCCTGTTTATAAATTGGGTATAACAAACAAAATTTTGTAAAGGAGTCTACAATAAGTAATACAAACGTATAACCATTGGACTCAGGCAATGGGCCTAAAGCATCTATATGCAAAGTTTCAAAAGGTACACTAGGTTTTTCCCAAGAGGAGGGACACGTTTACTTGAAATGCATACAAGGCAGTGTTTTATATACTTGGTTACAAACTGACGAAGTCCGGGAAACCAAAAATGTTTAAGAATTAAATCTAGAGTTTTTTCCGCGTATATGTGGTTATGTTCATCGTGAAATATTCTTAGCAAACTTAACCGGTGACCTTTAGGAATGAAACAAAGAAGCCTGGCCTCCTCACCTACCGGAGTGTATCGATAATAAAGTAGTCCATTCTGGCAGACATATCTGTGAGAATCTAACTCTCCGTCCTGCAATTTTTGCAGAAGACTTTGGGTTTCGTCGTCTGCGGACTGAGCGATCTGTGCCCAATTACGTGGCCTCGTAATTTGATGTACAACGGCAGTGACAGGGTTCCGGCTTAAGTAGTCCGCATGTGTCATCATTGTGCCCTTTCTATAATCAATGGTGAAATTGAAATCTTGTAAATAAATCCACCATCTCGCCACGCGCGGAAGCAGGTCCCTCTTTTTCTCAGTAGCCTTGAGAGCATTGCAATCTGTGACAACTTTGAAGTTTAAGCCGACTAAATAGTGGCGGAAGTTTTGCAATGCCCTCACGACCGCCAGGGTTTCCAGCTCATAAGAGTGGTACCTACTCTCGGCGCCGTGTGTGGCCTTACTAAAGTAGGCGACTACATGCTTCGTACCGTCAGCCTTCTTCTGCATAAGCACTGCACCGTAACCAATGCTACTGGCGTCAGTATGCACCTCTGTAGGCAAAGACGGATTAAAGACAGCCAGCACTGGCGCACTAGTTAGGCGATTTATTATCTCCTGCCTCGCTTTATGCTGTTCTAGACCCCAAAGAAATTGTACATCCTTTTTCATTAAGCGTGCTATGCAGGCGGTCTTTGACGCATAGTCTTGGATGTATCTCCTAAAATATCCAGCTAAGCCCAGAAATTGTCGAATTTGTTTAACATTAGTGGGTATTGGAGAATCAACCAACGCTTGAACTTTACGAGGGCTCGGCCTAACCTGATCTTGACTCACTAAACGCCCCAAATACTCAACCTCTGTTGACAAGAACGAGCACTTCTTTGTATTTATTGAAAAACCTTCCCCTGTTAGGGTTTTTAATACTCTTTCTAACAAACAGATACCCTCGTCGATACTATTACTCATACAGAGAACATCATCAACGTAAACTAGTACATTACCGGCCTCAATATGATCGCGAAGGGTTTCGTTAATAATTCTCTGGTATACTATAGGCGAGTTGGACAACCCATAAGGCATACGAAGGAATTCTAAATGAGCTTCTGGTGTAACGAAAGCAGTTTTATGAATTGAACTTTCTTCGATGGCTATCTGATGAAAGCCGGTCGCCATATCGAGACTGGTAAATTATTTAAAATTACCCAATCTATCTATATGATCGTCTATTAAAGGTAAAGGGTATCGATCTCTAACCGTCAGTCGATTAAGCGCCCTATAGTCGACACACATTCTGTCGCTACCGTCCTTCTTCTTAACTAATATTATGGGGCTGGCATACTCCGAATTTGATTCGCGGACAATGCCCTTATCTTTTAAATCGCGTATTATTTCGCGGACTTTGAGTTTTTCAGAGTATGACAACTTGTATGGTCGGTAAGCGACAGGCGTATCATCCGTAACCTTAATGGACATTTTGCCAGTAGTAACGGTAGTTGACGCGGTACCCGAAATAAAGAAATTTGAAAACTGTTTTATTAACTTTACAAGTTGATCTAATTCGGTACCCTGAAGGGGTGTGTTAATATACAGTGTTTCGTCAGTGGATACAGCATGAACGACCTTTTCATCGGCTCGAGTCAGGTATTGTTTGTCCTTAGTCCGAACGTACATGATACCCTCGCGGTTGAGGATATCAGTTCCTACGATGATAGGGGTAGTTATACATGATCCCGGTACATATATTTGGTTTATCAAAAACCAAAACCAATAGATATTTTGAGTTGAAGCTAAAACCGAATCAGCAGAAGAATTGGAAGACTTCCACGACAACAGCACTTTCGGTCAATTATTACAAGACCTTGAAATCCACTTTCTTTAAACTTGACGCATACCAAGTATAATTCAAAGTACTATGCAACAGACAGGGCACTAGTATGTCACCTATACATTTTTAATAATCACAATCACGTCCCGATGTAAATAATATACTTTCATGTACAAATTTATCAATAATTCACTATTTTTAGAAATAATTAATTTAGATAGGAATAAATAATTAGTTGTTTACGCGTTGCTTGGCAACCCAACCCAAACATATTTAATTTTTTTTAAATATGTTTTAAAAGTTGGAAAAAGAATAACACTAGGCTGGTTCCGAACCCTCGACCTCAGTGTCGAAGTAAATATATGGATACAGTGTTATACCACTCGACCATCCAATCGTTAGAGTTCTTGTTGAAGTAGATGTTCCGTTCGCGATTTGTTTTTAAGAAATGCGTGGGTTTTTTGAATTATTATTTTGACGATTGGTGGATATTTTATTAATTTTGAAGAATTTTGTTTATCACTGTTTTATTGTTTTGAATGATGTTATTGTTGTGCAACAGTAACATAAAATGTATGTTGTTTAGTCTTATATGTATAATAGTTCACTAAAACACTATTTTAACACTATTTTTGTTCTTTTGAAGGCAAATTCCACTTTTGTTTTTAGACATTAATAACTTTTTAGTTTATGTATATAAACACTGGATAACAATGTCACTTGTTTATCGTAGGTAATTTTCACTAATTAACACATTTATAGCTATAAACACGCACAAAAACTATTTTTTTAGAATTAAATACACGGAGCTGATCTGTAACGTGGTGACCCGTGGTGACCCCTTCGTATCATATTACGTAGTCGCGGAGAACCTAACGGGTAACCGGGGCTCCGACTCGACGTGCAGGAGAAGGAACGGGGTGGTTTTTAGTCAGTAAGAGTCTGACACTCCCTTCCGCCTCACCCAGGCGGGAGCAGTCATTCGATGATTTTCCCCACTTAAAAAAAAAATCATATTACGTAATTGCAAACAAAGTTTTTGGTGCCCACTGAGCCATTTATAAAATTAACATATTCCAGAATTTAAGTTCCTATTATCAATCGGCTCTGTTATTGAAACGACAGCATCTATGAACTATTTATTTGATTTTTGATTCTTTTTAAAAAATAAAATATGTTGCAATAACGTTTAAGATGACCCAACAATTTGTTAAGTGTGGGAGAGCCATGCTTCGGCACGAATGAGCCGGCTCGACCGGAGGCCTTAGTACAGGTTTGTTTTATGTTTAAAGTTATCGTAACGAGTACGCGTTCGGCGCTCTGATTGGTTGCTTCATTGGCGCCGGCCAATCAGAGTGCCGAACGCATACTCGTTTCGAATACTTTAAACGTAAAACAAACTTGTACTAAGGCCTCAGAGTGATACCACGGCCGAGCAGAAAACCGACTCGAAAGCTACGCTTGCGTTGTGTTTCGTCGTGTGAGTGAGGAGGCCCAATTACCTACCTACCTACCCTACTCCTAATCCCCAAAAGACCGGTAACGCACTTGTAACGCCTCTGGTGTTCCAGGTGTCTATGGGCGACGCCGATTGCATTCCATCAGGTGACCCGTCTACTCGTGTACCGGCTTATGCCATAAAAAATATATTGTTAGATATTACTTAGGTTAAGAGTGGGGTTAGGATGATAGTTACTATATAAGCGGTGGAATACCGGCGCCTTGCCCCTATTCGGTCACCATCCGTCGTGCAACATACATTAAGGTTTTATTTGTAATTTTGCATATTTAGCGAGGGTAGATTGTTTTTGGTTTAAATAGTTTATTCTCAAAAAGACAAAGGAAGTCACTTACATGAGAATATAAGCTAACACAAAGTAAATAAACTAAATAAGGTCACCGATACAATCAATCAAAATACGTTACCATAAAATTAATGATACATGCTTAATGTAAAAAACAAAATTAACAATAAATAGGTATAGTGCCATTTTACCCGTTCAACGGTTTTATTCTCAACCAGTAGGCTAGTGACTTGTTTCAATTATATATTTACTTAGTTGAGATTTAAAACCGCTGAAAGAGCTTACATTTTTTATGTGGGACGGTAAACTGTTATAAAATGTTGCTCCTTCGTATGTAATGTCTTTTTTGGCGTAATTTGTACGTGGTCTTGGTAGGACAAGTAAGCTAGGTCTACGAAGGCTGCGGTTACTGATTTGTGATTTTTTGGTAAATTTAACATTTGTGTGAATAGTTCCATCTATAATTTTTCTTATCAAAATACAAGTATTGTACATATAAAGCTGTTTGATATTCATGAGCTGTGTCTCATCAAATATTTTGCATGTAGCAGTTAGGTACGGATAACAAAATAATATTTTAATGATTTTATTTTGCACTCTTTGTAGTTCCTGTATCTTTGTTTTACTTGCGCTACCCCAGATTTCTATTAAATATAACAAGTGCGATTTAACAAGTGCATTGTAAATATTAAATCGCAGTTTCCTGGGTATGCATTGATTTACATTGCGGAGTGATCCAGATAGTGAGGAAATTTTATTTATAATATGATCAATTTGTTTATTCCATGTTAAAGAATTTTCGATTCTAAGGCCAAGATATTTTTCATGAGCTTTTTGCTCTAATGGAATGTTGTCTATAGTTAGTGGATCATGCAATGGGATTATTTTATTTTTTGCTTTGAAGATAATGTAGCTTGTCTTTGAGATGTTTATAGTTAGCAAGTTGTGTTTAAACCATTCATGCAAAACGTTTAAATCTTTTTGAGCTCGCAAAATAGTGTCATGAATATTAGCCCCAAAATAAAACAAACATGTGTCGTCGGCGTATAAAGTTAAATGACCGTGGAGTCCTAGTTCTGTAATATTATTGATATATATAAGAAACAATAGTGGTCCCAAAATAGATCCTTGTGGGACGCCATATGTGATAGGTAAAGCTTTACTTTCAATGTTATCTATCTTTACTATTTGTAGCCTGTTTGTTAGGTAAGATTTGAAAATTTGAAGTGCATTTCCTTTGATACCAATGTTTTCTAATTTGTCTAATAGCAGTTTGTGGCTTACGGTATCAAAGGCTTTTTTTAGATCGATGAACACACCCAAAGCAACATTTTTCTTATCTATGTTATCCCTGACTTTTGTAATTAGGTCAATAGTAGCAGCGGTAGTATTATTTTTAGCTCTAAAACCATACTGACGTTCTGTTAAAAAATCAAAAGAGTTGAGGTAATTTATTAGGCGTTTATGTAGGATTTTTTCAAAAATTTTTGAGATCACTGGTAACACAGAGATCGGACGATAGTTTCCAGGATCTGTTTTTGTCCCCGATTTATAGATAGGTGTCACCTTGGCAATTTTTAAACTGTCTGGAAAAACCCCATCACTCATAAATTTATTAAAACAATTTGCCATGCCTTTTGAGATAAGATTTTGAATACATTTTATGGCTTTTGTGCTTATTCTGTCTATACCACTACTTGTATTTGGATCCAGGTCGTTAATAATTTTAACAATTTCATCTGCAGTGCATGAGTCTAGGACTGTAAATTCTTGATCATATTTTTTTGGGGATTGGAATGGACATTGCTTAGAGGTGTCATGATATTTTTTGGAATACTATCTGCTAGTACGCGTCCTATGGTAGAAAAATAGTTATTAAAGACCTCGCAAATTTCATTTAAGTTAGTGACTATGTTTGAATCTATTAAAAGCTTTGCAGGAGTATCATTTTGTTTAATTTTATTATTAGCCAAATTATTTATAAGTGACCATGTTTTTTTGGAATTTTTAGAACAATTTGTAAATAGTTTATAGTAGTATGAATTTTTTGTAGTTTGTATTAGTTTAGCAATTCTTTCTTTCATCTCTTTGTAATTATGTTCTAGTAACTCATTTCCTTGGTCATTCTTGTGTTGTATCCATAGATGGTTTCTTTGACTGATCCCAGTGAGAATGTCATTATTAACCCAATCATTTTGGGGTGGGTTCAAAATCTTTGTTTTCAGCACTTTACTATCTTCCACACACTGCTTTATCTTGTTTTCTAGTTCAAAATAGTTATTTGTTTCTGTTCCACACGATTCCATTGAAGCAAATAGTTTCTTGTAATCGATTATTTCGTAGTTTAAGCGTTGTTTAGGAGGCGGTTTAATATTTTTTAATTGTACATATATATGTTTGTGATCTGACATAGATGAATTGATGATGGTTATGTCGTATTGTTGATCTTTTAAGTTTGTGCTCACGTGGTCTATAATAGATTTCTTTGTTGCAGATTCTCTTGTACAGTAGGTTTTCTTAACTTTGTTTAATATTTTATATCCTGATTCATCAACTATTTGTTTGTACTTTCTTAGTGTTTTATTTTTCGTGAGCAGATCTATGTTAAAGTCTCCAAACACTATTGCTCTCTTTCGTTGTTGTAATTGTGTCTCGTATTCATCTAGAAATCTTTCCAGATTTGTGTTGCCCGGATTGTATACGACGCCGACATCCAGCGCAAGTTTATCAGTTTGTACCCATAAGTAGTTATTTCCATCCTCATATATTGATTCACTGAGGTTATGTTTTAAATCATTGTGTATGTATGCTGATACTCCTCCCCCTCTACTGTCTGTTCTGTAATTATAGTAGTGCGTATAGTTGGCTATCTGTAACTGTAGGGTTTGATTTTCGTTCTGTATCCAAGTTTCGGTTAGCAAAATTATGTGCACAATTGTAGGTATTGATTTTAAGATACATTTGAGTTCGTCTAATTTTCCTTGTTTTCGTATACTTCTTGCATTCATGTAGAGAATTGAGAGGCGTGATTTATTTGTATTTAGCAGTCGGTAATCGTCTATTATTTGATACGTTGTAGTATTAGGTAGGGTATCGTTTATTGTTGTTGGTTGCTGTTTTTTGAGGGTTGTTGTACAATAGTGGGTATTCCGTTCATGTACCTTATAGTTAACTCACTTTCTCCCTTGTTTATTCGGTGTGTCAGTTCATTTTTTACAGCTTGAAAATACTTTTGTTGGGCAGGTGTTTGGTCAGAGAAAATTTTAATATTATCTGGAATTTTATCCTTATTACGAAGCAGTAACATTGCCGGCTCAGACGTATTAAAACAAACTTTTATTTTACGTATTTTACCAGCGTTGTACTTGCCAATGCGATATATTTTAATCGGCTTTACGTCGGTTATTTTTGAGGTAATTTCTAACACAGCGGCTTCATCTTTACGCATTCGCTCTTGGCTGTTCTGTGCATTTTGCTCTCGTATGCCTATTACAATGATATTATTTTCTCTTTTTTTGCGCTCTTGAACTTCGAGTATTATTTGTTCATTTACAGATAATTGATTTGTTTGAATTTCGGTGGATAAAGGGCTTAATTTTGATTCAATAAGGTTGTTTTCAAGCTTCTTTATTTTATCTTCAGTGTTTGATATTTTCAATTCAACTTGAGTTAATTGATTTTTTATATTGCCATGTTCTGAGGTAATATTTAATGCGGTGGATTTCATATCTTGTATTTGTGAGCTAATATCGGCTACATTTGAGGTGATTATGTTTTTTGTTTGCTCGTGGGAGGCCCTTAAACTGGCCATCTCGCTTTTGACTTCTATGATACTCGCGTTCATTTGATTTATCATTTCTGCGTTTGAAATAACATATTTTTCCAACAGGGATGTGACGCGTGATAAGTCATTTTTCATTTGTTCAATATCATCTGAGCATAGGCATTCGTGTTCAAAGGGTTGTTTGCGCTTACGATAAGTTATTTGGGCCTCGCTGAGTTCTACGTTTAATTTAGATAGGTCGGGATGCGAGCCGGCTCCAGTAACATATGTTGTGGCCGTAGAACATTTAGGTAATGGCTCCAATGACACGGGAGTTCCAGGTGGAGACCGCCTTACACTCATTATGTATTTTTAACTGGATTTTTCCTTCACAGTTTATAAAATACAGTCGTATTAATTGGCAACGGCGCGCGGCGTGCGCGTGCTCACCCTCCTACCGGCTTATATTAATAATACGCTTTCGCTCGGTCACAGGTGTTAGTCGCTAGCATACACTGTCGGCGAATGCACGTTCAATTTTTCTTCCAAAAGATCGCTAATATTTACGTACGGCACGTCGACGCACGCAGAGTCACTGTGCGAGCGAGTCAAAAAATAACTACCGCTCTCGTTGCACGGAGGTGAGGCACGTCGCCCCGCCTGCTGCTCGGCGCACTGCCGCAATCGCGTATTTTTAAATGTCACAACTCGCTGGATATAGTTCACTCCATAATAAGTATTATTTACTTCACTTTAAGCCTTAGATTTGTAGCACTCTAGTTAAATAAATTTCGCGAGGATCAAATACACGTCTACTCTGTTGTATGGTGACCGGACGAATCGTTTCGAACGAACGTTTTCATTTTGTTTATTTAAGAATTTGTTCTTTTTGATGATTGTGTCATTAATTTTTGGATAATTGTGTAATAATTTTAATTTTAGTTTTAAGGTAATAAATTGTCCTTTTTAAAAAATTCAACCTGCTTCTGATTTCTAACAATATATATATTTAGGAACCCCAACAATAATATCTAACATAGCCTATAAAAGGCGGCGCAGACGCTGGTAGGGGTCATTTGCTCGTCAGCTCTCGTGGAGGTCGGTAGCAGTCGGCGCGATTTGTGAGTGTTTTTGTATTAGTAGAAGTGCTATAAGTCTTGTGAGTACATACTTTTCTATTATAGTGATTTTGCTTGGTGTTTTGATTTTGTACCTAGACTAAGTTAAATGCCGTGTAACTTAGTTTTAAGAGGTTATAATTTTTGTTTAAATATAAAACTCCGTTTTTATGAATAAATTTTGTTTTTTTTAAGGGATTTTGCTTTTGAAACCTAATTTCAGAAGTGGAATCTTTAAACAAACGCCCACTGTTTTGATTTAAATAATTGTTCTGTGTCGGGTATAAGAATAAAAACACCAAGTAACAGTTTAACTTTATTTTTGTGCCCTAATCATGGCTGATAGACAACATAAATCTCGCAACAAATCGCGTCGACGTGACAGGGAACGTAGGTCGCGAGATAAGTCAGGTTCGCGCGCGAAAACTCGCTCGAGAAGTAAAACGCGCTCACGTTCAAATCGTCGTACTTCCGACCATAATTTGGCGTTGCAACAAACGTTAGATTCAATTTTGTCGCGTTTGAATACACTCGAAAATAAACATTCCGACGTTTTGTCGGATAGGTCCCACACTCCGTCTTTAAACGAATTGAGTAATGAGGCCATTCAGGCGAGACAAAACGTGTCTGAAACATTGTTGACTAGTCCCATCGCCGCGTCAAATGTTCCCGCCCCCGATAGTTTATTAACCGATACGAATAGTCTTGATATGCATAGTCATAACCAATCAGTGGCGACTTCTTCCGTGCAAATGCTAGTAGACGCGATAAAATCGGTAAATTCAGACCGGACGCAAAAATACTTCGTGTCCAACTTCGACCCATCTATACACGATATAGAAGCATGGTGTGATGAAGTTGACCGGGCTAAATTATCGAATAATTGGGGAGACTCAGAGTGTTTGTCACGCGTGTCGATGTGTCTTAAGGGGGATGCGCGTATTTGGTTAAATGAGTGGGTAACTAGCGACCGAACATGGAGCAATTTCGTAAGGGAATTCAAGCCATTGTGCTCGCGAAAACTAGATTATGCGAACATCCTTTATGACGCAAAACATACCACGTCTGATAAATATAGTACTTATGCCGAATATGCTAGAAGAACGTTGCTACGTCTTAAAATAGTAAAAGGACTAACTGACGAACTGAAGACATTAATAGTGATCAGGGGTATTACGGACCCGCTGGTTAAGGCCGCAGCCGCCAACGCCAACCTACATATTCATGATCTAGTAACATTTAAAGTTGATAATAAAATTTCCTCAACTAAACCACCTCCCAGCAATCGTCCGACTCATTTAACATGTTTCACCTGCGGTCAACAAGGACATAAGTCGCTCAACTGTCCCAAAATACCCAAAACTGAGCAAACGTCAAGCGCGACGACGGGCAGCATGAATAAAACCGTCTGCAATTTTTGTAAAAAATCAGGACACCATGAAGACGTTTGCTTTGCTAAGGACAAGTCAGGCTCTCGTAATAAATGTGATATAAATTTGTGTAGTACGCCCGTGGCTAGTTCTTCTCAAAATAGTGATCTCAAAACTGCAGTGGTTCAAGGCATCCCTGTAGATGTACTTATTGACAGCGGTGCCTTGAATATTTCCTTAGTATCTTCAGAAGCATTGAAGCATTTTGCTTGCGAAAGAAAACCTAGGCAATGTGTTTTGAGAGGAATTAGTGACACCGTTATCGTGGCCGACACGTATGTCACGTTGACAATCGAGTTCGATGAAATTTCGATAGAGGCTGACTTTGTCGTAGTACCGGGATCATGTATAACTACCCCTATCATCGTAGGAACTGATATCCTCAACCGCGAGGGTATCATGTACGTTCGGACTAAGGACAAACAATACCTGACTCGAGCCGATGAAAAGGTCGTTCATGCTGTATCCACTGACGAAACACTGTATATTAACACACCCCTTCAGGGTACCGAATTAGATCAACTTGTAAAGTTAATAAAACAGTTTTCAAATTTCTTTATTTCGGGTACCGCGTCAACTACCGTTACTACTGGCAAAATGTCCATTAAGGTTACGGATGATACGCCTGTCGCTTACCGACCATACAAGTTGTCATACTCTGAAAAACTCAAAGTCCGCGAAATAATACGCGATTTAAAAGATAAGGGCATTGTCCGCGAATCAAATTCGGAGTATGCCAGCCCCATAATATTAGTTAAGAAGAAGGACGGTAGCGACAGAATGTGTATCGACTATAGGGCGCTTAATCGACTGACGGTTAGAGATCGATACCCTTTACCTTTAATAGACGATCATATAGATAGATTGGGTAATTTTAAATAATTTACCAGTCTCGATATGGCGACCGGCTTTCATCAGATAGCCATCGAAGAAAGTTCAATTCATAAAACTGCTTTCGTTACACCAGAAGCTCATTTAGAATTCCTTCGTATGCCTTATGGGTTGTCCAACTCGCCTATAGTATACCAGAGAATTATTAACGAAACCCTTCGCGATCATATTGAGGCCGGTAATGTACTAGTTTACGTTGATGATGTTCTCTGTATGAGTAATAGTATCGACGAGGGTATCTGTTTGTTAGAAAGAGTATTAAAAACCCTAACAGGGGCAGGTTTTTCAATAAATACAAAGAAGTGCTCGTTCTTGTCAACAGAGGTTGAGTATTTGGGGCGTTTAGTGAGTCAAGATCAGGTTAGGCCGAGCCCTCGTAAAGTTCAAGCGTTGGTTGATTCTCCAATACCCACTAATGTTAAACAAATTCGACAATTTCTGGGCTTAGCTGGATATTTTAGGAGATACATCCAAGACTATGCGTCAAAGACCGCCTGCATAGCACGCTTAATGAAAAAGGATGTACAATTTCTTTGGGGTCTAGAACAGCATAAAGCGAGGCAGGAGATAATAAATCGCCTAACTAGTGCGCCAGTGCTGGCTGTCTTTAATCCGTCTTTGCCTACAGAGGTGCATACTGACGCCAGTAGCATTGGTTACGGTGCAGTGCTTATGCAGAAGAAGGCTGACGGTACGAAGCATGTAGTCGCCTACTTTAGTAAGGCCACACACGGCGCCGAGAGTAGGTACCACTCTTATGAGCTGGAAACCCTGGCGGTCGTGAGGGCATTGCAAAACTTCCGCCACTATTTAGTCGGCTTAAACTTCAAAGTTGTCACAGATTGCAATGCTCTCAAGGCTACTGAGAAAAAGAGGGATCTGCTTCCGCGCGTGGCGAGATGGTGGATTTATTTACAAGATTTCAATTTCACCATTGATTATAGAAAGGGCACAATGATGACACATGCGGACTACTTAAGCCGGAACCCTGTCACTGCCGTTGTACATCAAATTACGAGGCCACGTAATTGGGCACAGATCGCTCAGTCCGCAGACGACGAATCCCAAAGTCTTCTGCAAAAATTGCAGGACGGAGAGTTAGATTCTCACAGATATGTCTGCCAGAATGGACTACTTTATTATCGATACACTCCGGTAGGTGAGGAGGCCAGGCTTCTTTGTTTCATTCCTAAAGGTCACCGGTTAAGTTTGCTAAGAATATTTCACGATGAACATAACCACATATACGCGGAAAAAACTCTAGATTTAATTCTTAAACATTTTTGGTTTCCCGGACTTCGTCAGTTTGTAACCAAGTATATAAAACACTGCCTTGTATGCATTTCAAGTAAACGTGTCCCTAGAGCCCCTCACCAACCGATTACCTCTTGGGAAAAACCTAGTGTACCTTTTGAAACTTTGCATATAGATGCTTTAGGCCCATTGCCTGAGTCCAATGGTTATAAGTTTGTATTACTTATTGTAGACTCCTTTACAAAATTTTGTTTGTTATACCCAATTTATAAACAGGATGTAAGTGAACTCAAACGCACATTTACTAATGCAATTTCGCTCTTTGGCGCCCCTAAACTCTTAGTGGCCGATCGCGGGCGAATGTTTGAATCGTCCGAATTTTCCACGCTTTTAACTGAGCTGGGCTGCGAGATCCATTTTATAACTCCTGAAATGCACAATGCCAATGGGCAAGTAGAAAGGTACGTCAGAACCGTCTTAAACATGATTCGAATTGAGACGAACCATAAGGGTACTAAGTGGGCCGAACAACTCTGGAGGCTTCAACTCATTATGAACATCACGAAACATAAGACCACGCAAATTTCGGCTTTGAGACTACTAGTGACTCCACGCCGGACATCTCGGCCGCGGAAGACTCTGAACGGGCAGCGCTCGAAAGAGCCCTGCCCTCCGCAGCCAGCTGTCCGGCTGGCTCCGCGCAGGCAGCGGTCCCCGCTTTCCGGCGACCTCTGCCCTTGCCGCCCCTACCCCGCGCCGCCGTGGGGACTTTAGTGGGAGGCGCCTCCTGCGCGCCGGAGGACGGGGACAAAGTGTCCTCCTCCAGCCTGGGGCGCTTAAACGTCCCCGTCGCGCGGCGGCGTGAGCCTTTCGAGCTCACGCTCAACCGCTCCGCTAATGACGTGTCGGATCCCGTCTGAACTGATGCCCGTGTGTGGGGCACGCTAGAAGTGTCCAGCGTCTCCCCACGGGCGCCAGAGCCCCTTGGGCTCTCTCCTACCTCCTCAGCAGGCGAGCGAAGCTCACCCGCACTCTCCTCCTCCGATAGTGGTTTTTTTATATTAGATGGTCTCTGCATAAAGTTCCCACGAGTATGGGGGAAATATTAGGTCCACCCAGGCAGTGCCCCCTGTACCTGGGTAAGTGTTCATTTGTTTCCCATCTAGAGGTTCCACTGGTCCCCTAGCTGGGGGTGCGCTCACGACTGACACTACTCCTCAGCCATGCATACTCTCGCCGCGCACCAGAACTTAGTATTGGAGGAATTTTTTATAGAGGTTATCTTCCTCGCGGTCCGGGCGACCAAGCCAAGACCCTCGTCCCGTTCAGAGTCACAAAACATGACCGTGACCTCCTTACGGATTACGATATCGACGGCTGCAATCGGGGACAGCTTGTGTCCCGATGCTGCTCGCTGGCAGGGTGAGTGCACAGCGAGCACCGCCCTTGCCTCTCCGCCACGCTCTCTGCTACGTTCAGAGAGACAGGCGGAGAAACGCCCCACGGAAGCGCGGGCCATGAGCACACAGCCCGCCGCCTCCAGAACCCTGTCGGGTTCGCCCGCCCAGTCCAGAAGTCTGCTGCGGGCGACAGTCACTCCAACCCTATCACCCCCGCTAGGGAGACTGTCGCCCGCACCCAGGGTGCACCACGGGGAGGTCTTCTGGCACCGCACCCCAAATGACTAAGTATTAAGTATAAGTGTGACTATCACACATAAGTATGGTCACATCAAGCTAAGCAAAACCAGTATAACCTGACTGTGGAATGTGTGAAAAGATCATACAAAACTAGACCATGCTAAAATGGTTATGGTAACCAGTGTAAACTGACACTCCAATGTGCAAAAAGGTCTTTCAAAGCTAGACCCTGATAAATTGGTTTTGTATCGGTCGATCTGTTTAACCTTATTGCCAACATTAAGGGCAGCCCCTTAATGTTGGCAATAAGGTTAAAAAGAGGTTAAATGATTTATTTATAATTATAATTGTGTTTGTCATATCATCTATACTAATATTTTAAAGAGGAAAGATTTGTATTTTTGTATGTTTGTAATGAATAAACTCAAAAACTACTGGACCGATTGCAATAATTTTTTCACCATTAGAAAGCTGCATTATTCAGAAGTAACATAGGCTATATAATATCACGCTAGGTCCTATAGTTGTGGAGCAGTAACCAAAAATGTTTTAAAAACGGGGGAAAAGTAGTCATTTAAACACTGTGTAATAATGTAAAAAACTGCATTTATTCACCATTTAAATAAAAAAAACCATTTTTAGTGATTTTTGTTGAAAAGTATAGATTTACAATATTGTTAATTTTTAATTTTCTGTGGTCGTCTAATGACTTTTAGTAACGGGTATTACCTCCTCGGGCTCTGATGACTTCTTGCAGTCGGTTTAGAAGTCCATCAATGACATCTTGGATGTCAGACTGAGGGATGTTGTGCCACTCTTCTACTGCAGCAATCTTGAGTTCTCCAATAGTCGTTGGTGCAGGAATCCTTGCTCGAACCTGTCTTTTAAGGTTGTCCAGATGTGTTCAATTGGATTGAGGTCAGGACTGCGTGCTGGCCACGGTGATGTTCGTATACCGACCTCGTCCTGGTACTGGGTCACTCTTCTAGCGACGTGGCATCGGGCATTGTCGTGCATTAATTGAAAATTATCACCAATAAATGGTGCAAATGTCACGGCGTGGGCTTGCAAAACCTCTTCCAGATAACTGTGTGCAGTAACACTGCCTCTATCAAACACTACGAGGTCGGTACAAGCGTCATAACTGATGCCCCCCCAAACCATTACTGAACCTCCCTGATAACCCACAGTTTCCACTATTGTACACGGAGCAAACCTTTCATTTGGTCGTCTGTACACTCGCTAACGCCCATCTGGACGTCGTAGGGCTATTCTGCTTTCATCTGAAAACAGAACGTCCTTCTATCGGTCCGTAGTCCAGTCAGCGTATTCTCGCGCAAATTGAAGTCGCGCTCTACGGTGCTGTGGGAGCAATTCTGGGGCGCGTGCATGACGTAATGCAGTCAGGTTCTTCTCTGCCAATCTTCTTCTCACTGTCTGTTCACTTACGCTGACATTTCGTACTTCAAACAGGCTAGTTATCACCTCGGGAGCAGTGGTGAAGCGATTTCTCAGCACATTGTTCACAATGAAACGATCCTCTCGAGCAGATGTGCACCGATGACGGCCTTGTCTCGGTCTCCGCATGTTGGAACCCGTCTCCCAAAAGTGCCTGATAGCATCCCGTACAGTAGTTTGAGGTACACCAAGCATCCGAGCCATGGGCGTAGCCAGCTTTGGGCTCAGGGTGGGGCAGCAGTCAACCTATACCCCGGGGGAGGGCGGTGGCCCTCCGATTTTTTGTACCTTGACCCGTTAATCTCAAACTTGTTAATCTCTTAATTTGAGAGGTTTATATTTTCAGGTACAGAAAATAAACAATCACACACAGGACAGATTTTATAGTTTTATTTATGATTCATACCGAGCATTCGCTCGGTGTTTATAAATTAAAGTTTTAACTAAGTATATGTGTGAGTAATATTACTTCAAGAGAAGACGACGTGTGTTCTGGCAGAACCTGTTAAGCACTTCTTCTAAAAATTTATTTTTCGATTCTGAGACCCTTGTTCTGTGCACACTTAGCATACACAGGCCGTTTAAACAATTTTCGCTCAAACTCAAACTCAAACTCAAAAGCATTTATTTCAATTAAACCATAATTTGGTACTTTTGAAACGTCAACAAATATGAAATAAATAATAGTCTGTCAGTCTGTCCGTCAGTGAAGCTAGGCGCTCGTTCCAAAATGTCGATTCGAGTGGAGAAGAACGAGCAAGAAACTCCATTCGCTACTCTTTTAAAAAAAAAGACACCAGTTTTACATTGGTCTGATACATATTCCAATATTGTACACTCATGTGAGAATAATGTAAAGACATCCCTGACGCAACATGCAAATAACAGAACGTACTAAAATAAAAAAGCAAAACCAAGAGAAAACAAATATCTTAAGTCTGACATGTTTGAAGCCACGTTTTGACCCGCCGTAATGTGCTAAACGATCATTCTATTGTACAGGTCGTACAGGGCTGGGCAAGCAAAATAGCGGGCGTGGTTTTTACACTACGATAAAATTGCATTTCCGAAATTTTGATCACATCTACCAGTTCTATCTCCTTCAATGCATTATTGTCCATATTTTTTTATTCCCACAAATTATACCACATCTCAGCCTCGCTTTGAAAAGTATCACTTAATTTACAAAAATTAAAACAAAACACAAGATACACTGGTAACCGCTGAGGAGTTCCCTCAACTATGATACTACTTCATCATCAGACCCTTATTGGCAATCACATACCATACAAATTAATCAAACCCAAACACAATGTAGCTACTGTTAGCCGTTGAGGAGTTCCCTCGACTGCCTATCGGTTCCATCATCAGATCAGCTCCAGACCTTTATCAGATTGTAGTGGTTTTAAATACTCATCGAAAAAATTAACAAATGCATTAGTCGCCCCTATAATTTTTAAAAGTTCCCCTCGGTTTCCCTGGGATTCAATCATCAGATCCTGACTTCATGACAATGGGGCCAAATGACAAACCTACCCTTTCAAACGTGGGCTCCCTGCTATTGCAGCGGTAAGTCCCCTCTTTGAGGAGTGGCTTGAGAGACGCTACGGCGTCCTCACCTACCGCCTGACGCAGGTCCTCATCGGACATGGAAGTTTCGGGAGGTACCTGTGTCTGATGGGGCGGGAGGAAACGCCCGGGTGTCATCACTGCGAGGACCGCCCTGAGGACACGGTGGAACACACTGTAGCGGAATGCCCTGCGTGGGCTGAGCACCGCCGTGCCCTCAGGGAAGTGATCGGCGATGGCTACCTCTCGCGTCCGGGCCTAGTGCAGGCCATAATGCGGGGCGAGGGGGACTGGGATGCCGTCTCCTCCTTTTGCGAAGCAGTCATGCTAGCTAAGGAGGAGGCGGGACGCGTGAGGCAGCGAAGCGCTGCCTCCTCGCAACCCAGCCATCGCGAAGGACACACCGGGCGTCGAAGATCGCGAGACAATCTCCAGCTACCGTAAGCGCGGGCCTGCGGACGGCGAGCATGGGTGGCTCCCCGTCCGACCAGAAACAGACCCGAGCGTACGGCGCGTCGCGTTCCGCGCGCGCCTCAAAGAGCCATCAGACCACCACAGATGGGGCCCAACAAGGCCGATGCCGATTCGGAGTCGCGGAGAACCTAACGGGTAACCGGGGCTCCGGCTCGACGGGGTGGTTTTTAGTCAGTAAGAGTCTGACACTCCCTCCCGCCTCACCCAGGCGGGAGCAGACATTCGATGATTTCCCCCCTTAAAAAAATAACGCCACATAGTACCTATTCTTTTAGGGAATACGGCTCGCTTTCAAATGATGCGCGCACCGCGCACGTTCAGGAACTCGAGCGTGCATTTTGTTTTGATCGCGCTCTTTTCAAAGTCGACAATTTTTTTTGTCCAATAACTTTATTTTTAGGGACAAGCCCGCCACAACCTCCCAAAACCGCTGCAACTCCTTTAAGCCAGGATCTACAGTAGATACAACCATGAAAACACCGGAACACTGAAGTCCGGCGCGTCCCAGGGACATGAGTAACTGTCTTGGTTCCCGCAACAAAGTGAATCAGAAGATATTATAAGAGGAGAAGAAGAAAAAACTATGGTTTTCACTTCCCTCGGTGAATTACTGCAGAAGACAGAATGAATTAAGCCTAAAGGCACAAAGAAGAGACTGTACAACTGGGTGAAGCCCAGTCGCCAAGCACCACGGAAATTTGACTAAAAACTAAGTGGGTCCTATGTGTGAGCTGTTATACTTGCTTCCAATTACGTAATACGTCGCTTTGCGTCGTGTGCGTGTTCTCTGAGTTTCTCAAACTTTTCTATCGCAATGTTTACGTGCAAGAGTTGTGAAGTTCATGTTAGTGATGGGGTTAGGTGCACTGTTTGCGAGGGGCATTTTGATTTTTCCTGTGCTGGCATTACCGAGGCGGCGTGGAGAAAGCTCGCCGACCGTAAAAGAACCACATGGAAGTGCGGAGGCTGTGTTGCCAGCCCCCGAGCCTGTACCGTCAAATCCACTTCATCGTCGGATTCAGGCACCGTTTTATCGGAGTTGAAGAAATTATCTAGTCAAATGGAGGCATTGCCGGGATTAATGGAAGATTTGAAGGCCATAAAGGCAGAACTCTCAGCGTTAAAATCTATAAAAAACGAGTTTGCTGATGTAAAAATATCCATAGTTGACCTCAAAGCATCGGTGGAATTTGTGCACAGTTCTTTTGTTGATCTCACGAACAGGGTGGCGGGTTTGGAGGGTGAAATAGGCAAACTAAAGAAAAACGAAGAGACTTTAGTAATGCTGCGTGATCATTGGCGAACACAGGAGCGACTGAATCGGGAAAATGAGCAGAGATCGAGAATGAACAACATTGAAATTAAAGGTGTCCCTGTTGCTAGCTCTGAAAATCTATTTAACATCATGGCGAAAATCGGTGACAAAATTAAGTGTCACGTTCCTAAAGAACAAATTAATTATATCGCAAGAGTTTCTATGCGCAGTGATAGTGGTGGAAAGATGATAATTTGCTCAGTACATAATAACTATCTCAAAAACGACTTTATATCCGCTGCTAGAAACTTCAAAAAGTTAACTGCTAATGACCTGGGATTTCAAGGTGATCATAGAATTTATATCAACGACCATCTTACACTTGAGAATAAAGCGTTATTGAATAAAACCAAATCACTGGCTAAAGAAAGGGGTTTCCAATACGTCTGGGTTCGAGGTTGTAAAATATTTATTCGTAAATCCCCGACATCTGTGAAACACCATATTAGAAACGAAGATGATCTCGAGAAGTTTTTTTGAATAATCTGTGTCAGTATAATAGTGCAACTTGCGCTCTGTTTTGTATCGTCCGAACGGGTTTGAGAACCGTAGCCTCAGGTAAATGTTTTTTCTATGCGTACCGCTCTGAGTCATCAGTTCGCTTATCGCTTCTTTTAAAATGTAATATCCTATTATTCTACAATTATAAACATTGCAACAGTGATGGGAGGGATGTTAATCGTTTGCATGAGAATTTAATTTTATCAATTAGTAACAGAAACATTACTATTTTATTTACTTATACCTACTTTTTCTTCCGTGAATATAATGAATGTAATGTGAAACATAAAGTATTTTTTTTTATGCAATCAGTTCTTTTTATCTGCGGACTGGATGTACGTACTATTTTGCATAGATGTACTCACATTCTTTTAATACTCATCGATGGTGCCTCTTAGCATTTATTATCAGAATGTTCGGGGACTGCGAACGAAAACGGTTAGTTTTTATCGATCAGTGGCTGTGAGTTGCTTTGATATAATTTGCTTGACAGAAACGTGGCTCAATGGGGGTATACAGGATTGTGAATTATTTGATGATAGGTATATTGTGTGGCGAAGGGATCGGAATTATGTACATACAAATCAATCAATGGGAGGGGGTGTTCTAATTGCCGTGCGACGCGAAATTGCGGCTGACGATCGAAGTAAGTGGCGCTCGTCCGCGGAAGATTTGTGGGTAACTTTAACTCTTAATAATAAAAAACCTCCTACCTCCTTCAAATTACATCTATGCGTTGTTTACATTTGCAACCAACCTCTTGGAGATTCACTTATGGTTCAGTTAAATAACTTTTCTAGCAATTTACTCGACATCAATATGAAACATGCGGCTGACAAATTCTTAGTTTTAGGTGATTTTAACCAGCCCTGCATTCAGTGGATTCCTGGGAAGGGCTGTAGTTATCTGTCTCCGGGTAACGTACAAGGTCATATCCAGACAAACTTCTGTGATATTTTAAATGCTTGCAACTTGTCGCAGTACAATCCATATAGTAACAGTAATGATAGGATACTGGACTTAATTTTATCAAATCACGATATTAGTATTGCTTGCTGTACGGATCCATTGGTGTCAGAGGATCCACACCACAGGGCTTTGTGTGTCTCTGCGGATTTTGTTCACCTACCTCAGCTACCCAGCCGTCCTAGAGTAAGTAATTTATATCATCAAGCTGATTATATAGCCATAAATCGGGAAATGAACAAAGTTAATTGGAATATGGAGTTGAACTGCAGATCCCTTGAGAGCGCTGTTGACTTCTTCTATGATACTATTAAACAACTACATGTAGATTATGTCCCTACTAAAATAATAACGCCGCGTAGTAAGTATCCCCCCTGGTTCAAAAGTCCCCTTGTAAAGATCTTAAAAGAAAAATCAAAATATCATTCCAAATATAAAAAATATGGTAATCTAAGCGATTTTCAGTCCTTTACTATGTTGCGTAAAAGGGCCAAAGACTTGGAAAGGGAAATGTATGTTGATTACATCACAAATATTGAATCAGCAATTTTGAAGAATCCAAAGTCATTTTGGACTTATATTAAGAGCAAACGGCAAACTAATTCTTATCCCTCCACATTTAAGTATGGCGAAATTAAATCCAACAATGGAGAGGACATTTGTAATATGTTCAGCAACTTTTTTTATTCTAACTTTCAGGAATCACCTCTCTCATCTGGCTCAGACCGTGTACCCTCCACACACCATAAGTCCTCAACAGCAGATATCTGCTCCGTTGAGATGGTCGAAGAGCAGGTATTTCGATTACTTAAGCACGTGGATGTAAACAAGTCGGCGGGGCCAGATAACATTGCGCCAATCTTTATAACTAAATGTGCTAAAAGTTTGACTGTCCCGCTGACAATACTATATCGGAAGTCTATGGCTGCTGGAGTAATGCCAACTGTATGGAAGTCGGCGTATATAACGCCTGTTCATAAAAAATGACCTAAAAACGTTATAGAAAACTACAGACCAATATCCAAATTGTGTATATTTGCCAAAATTTTAGAAAAACTAGTACGTACACAGCTATCTTCTACTCTTAAACATTCCTTCTTGGAGCAACAACATGGATTCATTAAGGGCCGTTCCACTACATCTAATCTTGTTGTCTGTAGTGATTATTTGTCTGAACATATGTCAATGAGGTCCCAGGTGGACGTTATATACACCGACTACAGCAAATGCTTCGATCGAATAGATCATCTTCAGCTATTGTATAAGCTGGCTTGTATAGGTATCAGAGGTGACTTGTACAGATGGTTTGCATCCTATGTGGAGGGTAGATGTCAGATAGTGGTTCTTAACGGATACTCATCAAGATCTGTCCGTGTCCCTTCCGGAGTGCCTCAAGGGTCTCTTCTGGGACCCCTATTGTTCAATATTTTTGTGAATGACATTGATGCATGTTTTCAAGATTCTAAAATTCTACTTTATGCAGATGATATGAAGATACTGAGACCGATAATGACAGAATTGGATGCAATATCTCTGCAGAAAGATCTTGATAACTTTCAGGAGTACTGTGTCGTCAACAAACTGGACCTAAATGTTTCCAAATGTTTCGTATGCACTTTCACACGCAAACCGAGTCCTGTCCTTTATGACTACAAACTCTCAGGGTGCACAATATCCAGAGTTAACAACATTAGGGACCTTGGTGTGATTTTTGACTCAAAGCTAATTTTTGATACCCATATAGATAAAATAGTGAATGAGGCATCTAAGGCTTTGGGTTTCATCTTCAGAGTCTCTTCTGAATTTAGTAATATAAAAACATTAAAAATTTTATACTGTGCGTTCGTCCGCAGTCACCTGGAATACGCCTCCCAGGTTTGGAATCCTAACTACGCCATATATGTAGATCGTGTCGAGAGTATTCAGAGGAGATTTCTTAGGTACATCCAGTTTCGCTCTAAAACTTACATCAATAACTATATAGATAGTTGCAGGCAGTTTCACACCCTTCCATTGTGTGAGCGCCGGAAAATTGCGGATTTATCATTCCTGTTCAATATAGTAAATGGCTCATTAGATACACCGGAGTTGGTGGACAGAATAGGGTTGCGTGTGCCTTCTGCTTTTCTGCGCAAACCTGTACTTCTCAACGTCCCGTCTACCAACACTGTTTATAGACAAAATTCATACATGATAAGAGCGTGTCGGACATACAATTCAGAGTGCGGGAGGATTGATTTAGATTTGTTTCACACTAGCGTACGTAGATTAAAGAAATTAATGTCTTCAGGTTTCTTTCAAACATAATATCGTATTTCTTTTTGTTTTCTAAACAGTTTTTTTTTGTCTCGTCATATGCTGTCTTTTTAAGCAAGTAATTTAATTACCTATAAGCGGAAACTTGTTATTGGCCGTTTATCTATAATTTAATCTATCCTTATGTTATACCTAGCTGTAAGTTTTCCTAAAATTGTAAAATAAAAAATAAAAATAAAATAATAGGTATGGCAAAAACGCCTAAACGCACGGAAATTCGTTCTAGATTCCACAAGGTCCGTATAATAAACTACACCTGACGAAACAATTAAATTATTTAACATAGTGTTACGTTCATATTGCCAGAGATCACACTCCCAGAGTATGTGATGGGCCGACTGCTCGTATCGCAACTCCTCTGTCGAACATTGGCACCATGGTGAATCAATAAGTTTAAATGAGAACAATTTGCTTTTAAAGTTGCCGTGGCCAGTAAGAAATTGGGCAACACAGTGATCCACCTCCAACCATGTCCTCTCCAGCCGCTCATGCACGGATGGGAAGAACTGATACAGGTGGCGGCCCTTAATAGAAGATGCCCATCTACACTGCCATTCGGTTATAAGCTCGCCCCAAACGTCCGTCACTGGCTTAAACAATCTATCAATTTTATTTCTATCACGTTGTGCTAGAAAGCTTGCTGACAAATTAGGCCTCGCACTGTAGTACATAGCAGCACGTCGCTGCACCTCAAGATCTACCGGAAGGACACCTGCGAGCACAGGTAGGGCCTCAGTGCTAACCGTCCTATAGGCCTTACACAGGAAAATCAAGGCTAGACGCTGGCCTTGGAGAAGTTTTCGCCGTACCGCGCCTATTGTGGCCCTATCAGCCCAGACAGGTGCCCCGTAGCACACGCATCCTAGGTAGGTTGCTCCGTATATGATCCTAAGCGTAAGAAAAGAGAGACCCCAGGTGGCTTTGGAAATTCGCGTCAGCGCATAGAAGTTATTTTTGGCTTTCTGACTAATAGCCTTAATATGTTCAATGAAAGAAAAGTTTTTTTCCAATACTAGACCAAGGTAACAAACAGACTCCTTTCGTTTTACGGAAACATTGTTAAATTTAATAGACGGCCATGACTTTAGATTTCCTTTAAGCAATAGCTGGTAAGTTTGATGGGGTGCAAAAGTCAAGCGATTTCGTTCGCCCCATCGCGAGATCCTACTGAGACAGTCTTTAGCCAAATACTCCAAAAGCCAAAAGCCAGTCCGGCGCGGGTATTTGATTGTACTAGCAAAAGGCCATCATCCGCATATCCAGTCAAAGTACAGCCACAAGGAAGGAGAATCGCGAGCAAATCATCAAATCCTAAATTCCACAAATACGGGCCAATAACGGAGCCCTGAGGACATCCCATTGATAACGACTTCGACCGAGAACAATGACCAAGCTTCAGTTTAACGGAACCGTGAAGGAAATAAGTGTATATTAATTTATATATGTTACTAAAACAGCCACGACCTTTCAGTTTTAAGAGTAACATTGGCCACCATGCGTTATCAAAGGCACCGGAAATGTCCAGAAAAATGCCTACTATATACTTGTGTTCAGACCGATTTACCATGGATCGGACAGAAAGAGCCGCTTCGACAGTAGACTTTCCTACAGTGAAACCAAATTGATTGTTGTGGAATTTTGGTCCACCTGGCAGTAAACGAGGAACGATAGGTCGCTCAAGTAGTTTCCCTAAAGATGGTAAAAGCGTGATAGGCCGGTATGACTTAGGGTCATCGGGGGGTTTATTTCCATTTTTAGGGATTATGCGAATGAATCCACGTCGCCATACACGAGGAAAGACACCTTCCGCGATACAACGGTTGAACACAGTTAGGATCGCATCAGCCGCGGATTTACATGCTTCTATTATCATTTTATTTGAGACTTTGTCTTCACCAGATGATTTATTTAAAGGCAAAGTTTTAACAATAGTTACGAGCTCATTGATGGACGGTAGATCAGACACAGGTGACTCCGGCGGTATAGCTGCCCACGACCTAATCTGTTGATGGTAATCATTGTCTGTCTCGAGCACATCGTCAGGAACAAGTTCGTCGAGTAGAACTTCCGTTGTCTCCTCAATACCAGTGGTGTGAACATTGTTGACTTTTATGTTCTGTACGAATGCCAGATCGACGGATCTATTTGCTTTGAACTCATGGTATAGAGGCGACCACGGGCCCTCCTTATCTAATTTCTGTACAACCCTCCGTAGCAAATCACCCTTGGCTTTCTCCACCGAAGCCCTATAACGTGACCTGGTAACTCTAAACGCAATCAGTGCTTCATCAAAAACGGTACCGGTTACCTGACGTTTCTTTAGTCTATTTAACTGTTTGCGCGCTTTACGAAAGCATTTACGTTGTTCGACTAGATAGTTATTCCACCAGTCGCATCTACGCGTACTAGTCACGGACCCGCGACCAAAAGCAACGTCGGCACAGTAAGTAAAGGCATCTGACATGATTTCAGCGCCCTCCTCGGCCGAGAGATCTCTGCGAGTGAAGTCTCTGGCTTGGGATGCAAATAATGAACTAAAGAAGTTCCAATCCGCACCCTTAGTCTTGTACCTAAAGCTATCATTGCAATATGTTGGACCCTGGGGTAATGTTGAAACAAATTCGTACACGATCCAATAACTTACGGATAGTATGATTGTTGATGTTGATAGTTAGAGTTAGTAAAAAAAAATTGTTTATTCGGACACCTTATGGGTCAGAAGCCAGGGCCCAGGGTGGGGCAAGTGCCCCAGCTTGCCCCAGTGTGGCTACGCCCATGATCCGAGCAATGCGACGTTGGCTGTACCCAGCATCAGCAAAAGCTACGGCTCTTGCAGCTCCAGTTGCATCCAGTGGCATTTTTGTGTGATTACAGTAATCAAATTAATGCAATAATTTAACAGAACAGTAATTACACCAAAAAGAGCAGGATAACCAGGTTAAATCTCACACTAATCCGATCGCAAGGAATGTCAAATTTCGACTAGAGTACAAAAATGCATCTGTATACACGAACTTCTAAAAAAACAAGGGTCAGAGTGTTTAATTTGTTGCCAAAGTATCCACTTCAAACAAAACATCCATCGGGATAAACATTCCTTATCGCAAACTAACGTGATGACGTATTTCTTAAGTGGACGGTTAAATGTGCCTGTGAGTGTAGTTAAAAAAACCTTAAAACAACAAAAAAAAAACAAAAAAAACCTTAAAACAATAAAGAAAAACAAAAAAACCTTAAAACAACAAAGAAAAACAAAAAAAAAAATAAAAAGATGTAAATATTTTTCAATAAATGTAAAAAACAATTTAAAAACAATCTTTTCCCTCAACCAAAACAAACAACAACAAAATAGGTAGGTTCCTATTTAAGAAGAAAATAATTAATTAAATAAATGAAATAAGTAAATGAAGTCCGGAAAAATATTTTCAAAAGGTAAATACTTCCTAAATAAAAAAAACTGAGATTAAATATAAATAAAACGTAAAACTATGTAAAAAATCTTAAGTCCCCCCGTGCGAAGCCGGGACGGGCCGCTAGTAACTTATTAATTAATTACCATTAGGTACTTAGGTATCGAAGTGAAACTATGTAAGTCTATATCTTATCTTATACTCTTATAAGTACTATTATATAAAGCGGAAGAGTTAGTTTTTTTGTTTGTTCGTTTGAACGCGCTAATCTCCGTAACTACAAGTTTGATTTAAATAACCTATGGAGTTTCTTGCTCGTTCTTCTTCATAGGAATCTACACTTTGGAATGAGCAAATAGCTTCACTTTTAATTTTTTTTTGTTGGCGTTCAAAAGTGCCTTTCTGGCCTAATTGAAATAAATGATTTTGACTTTGACTTTGAATAATTATTTTTGTGTTGGATAGTGCATTTACCGAGGATGGCTATAGGCTATAAATCATCGCGCTACGACCAATAGGAGCTGAGCAGACCGTGTGAAACCGCGCGGAAGTAGCTAACATTACATAACATCACACCTTTTTATCCCCGAAGGGGTAGGCAAGAGGTGCACATTTCGGCACTTAATGCCACTGTACAATGTAACACCCCCTTTTCACTATTTATGTTATGGGTCCCATGTAATAGGGGGTGAGTCGATTGCCATATACCGGGCACATTTCCAGACTCCGTGCTACTACTGAGATTTTTAAAAAACGCGGAAGTAGCTAGTTATATACTTATAAACCTTAATATTTTTATATAAGAATGAAACCCGTTTCCAGTTGTCACGCCATAACTTGAGAACGGCTGGACCGATTTGGCTGATTCTTTTTGTTGTGTTTTTATTGTCAGGAGAAAGTTCTTATGACAGAAAAAAATCCTGATAATCGTACGGGAACGGGAGAAAACGGCATTGCGCGTACGAAGTCGCGGGCAGAAGCTAGATCATGATAAAAGAATAACATGACGGGTACTTGCCAACTAGTCAAATTCAATACTTTTAACGAACTGTCAAAAACGATGACAATTTTTTATGAACCAAACTGCATATGTAGGTACTTCCTGGAGAATTACTAAAATTAAGTTGGTCATAAAATCTATGAATGAAAGTGTGATTAGGCATTTGTTATATTTTGTTGTATTCAACACTCGAAGAACAGTCGAAATAATTTATTTTTGATGAAGGAAAGTACTTAAGTAGATACCTAATTATGTAAATTATTGAAAACGTAAATTCTTGATTGATTTTGATTATCATTTTTTGGTCACTTGGAACACTAAAGCAGTTACAATTGCGCTGCCCGCCTTTTGAGGGAGTTTGCGCATCACATCACGCATTTTATCGACAAAAGTGCACATTACGGCATCTAAGACCATTGTAATAGGTACCCACTTTTCACTATTTATGTTATGAGTCCCATGTAATAGCGGGTGAGCCTATTGCCATATACCGGGCACAATTCCACACTCCGAGCTACTACTGAGAATTATTTTTTAAAATCCAGATTTTTGTCTTGTCCGACCCGGGAATCGACCCCGAGACCCCTTGCCCGGCAATCGCACTTGCAACCACTCGGCCAACAAGGCAGGGGGATTTTTTTTTTCCCCCTTAAAAAAACAGGTTTCTTTAAGGGGGGAAAATCATCGAATGACATCTCCCGCCCGGGTGAGGCGGGAGGGAATGTCAGACTCTTACTGACTAAAAACCACCCCGTTCCTTCTCCTGCACGTCGAACCGGAGCCCCGGTTACCCGTTGCCTTCTCCGTGGCAATGAAATAGGGTAGATGACTATTTTTTATGAATGTCCGTCTAGTAGATTATTTAAAAACATTAGACACGTATTTTTTATTTTCTCAGGGAAACGAACAGTTTCGAAGATATATTGATTTGAAATATCGCATGACGTCACTTTTGAGTACGATTTATACTCTAAAATGACGTCGCTACCTCCCACTCGTAAACTTTGATTCGTTTTATCTAAGTATGGTTTTCTTATTTAACATTTTTAAAAAATACGTGTCTGACTTTGTATTTATGCAGGCTTTCACTGATCTGACATAAATTTTAAGGAACCCCTAAGCCAAGATGTGTGACACGTGACACTTAACGACACTTTTGTTTTCACTAGTGACATTGACGTGAAACAACGTGGGTTGAGTTTCTACGAGTGAGTTGGCCTCCGGTAACATCTAACGATAAAAATTAAAGAGATTCCCCAATCTCCCCAATCATCGAAATCACAATATTCCTCAAATTCTTAATCCCCAAAAGGCCGGTAACGCACTTGTAATATATCGGGTGTTTCGGGTGTCCATGGGCGACGACGATTGCTTACCATCAGGCGATTCGTATGCTTGTTTTTCAACTAATTCCACAACAAAAAAATAAACCGGTTTAGCTGTTCGCTGTTCTCAAGATGTATGCTCAGCAATATATTTAATTATTAATTTTTATATTAAAGTAGGTGATCGAAAATTCGAAGAGAACAATCAGTTGTAATGAGGGTAGATAAAAACGAGTCATAACCCTTGAAAATAACAAAAGTGCAAAACATTCCACAATATCATAATAATAGAGGTACACTATAAGATTAAAATATTATTTTACCCGCACGTCTGAAATGTCAAAACTCAGATCGAATGAGGCTACAAAACAAAATAGGATTTATTTTAATTCTAACGTAATGTTTAACATTGTAAAATTGTTAGAAAGAAACTGGAACGCCCAGCGCGTTCCAGTTTCCAGGTATAAAACCTTTTTAACAGAATTCAAATAGAGAAGGAGAATCTCATTTTGTATGTCTGTAGGTATGCATGTATAGTATACATAATTATGTCCGTGATTATCTCGCCTTTGGCTTAACCGATTTTGATGCGGTTTCCAGAAAAGCATTTGTTACATTAGAAGCAAGTTCTACTACACACGTAGGTATATTAACTGCCTTTAAAAAAGTTCATATCGGTTTTTTAAACGCAGGTTTTGCTGTTATTAATTGGAATGATGACAGGGTATGAAAATTAAAAATCAAATTAGTCCGTAAGTTAGGCAATGAAAAAATATTAGTAACGTATTTTTTTTTGTCGTTTAACAAAACAATAAAATGAATCACTTTTAGGAGTGGGGGCTTTTTTTTAAGGGGGGAAAATCATCGAATGACTGCTCCCACCTGGTTGAGGCGGGAGGGAGTGTCAGACTCTGACTAAAAACTACTCCGTTCCTTCTCCTGCACGTCGAGTCGGAGTTCCGGTAACCCGTTAGGTTCTCCCCGAGTGAGGCTAAAACGTCACTTCTATGGATAAAATGTACATAGAAGTGGTGTCATGCGACATTTCAAATTAATATATCGTTGAAAGTATTCGTTTCTGTAAGAAAATAAAAGATACGTATCTAATTATTTAAAATAATCTACAAGACGGACATTAAAATAAAAATTAGGCATCTACCCTATTATCTACTTATTTGGCTCGTACTTGCCAAATCAAAACTGTAGTTTAATTATTATCAGCTGGTGGTGGTCTAGTGGGTACACCACGAAGAATATTATTCTACCTACTTAATAAATTATCATAACAATATTTATTTTATAAGGATGGATTTTAAGTAGGTATTTAATCTTGATTATGATTTTTTATTTCATTATGATTATGACTTTGTATTTAATTTTGATTAAATAAATATGTACAACATAAAAATAACTTAAAACTAAAATAATTACACCTTATAAAAAAATGTTATCTTAAAGGATGCCCAAAAGACTGGCAGCATTGCCATTTATAATGTTTAAGATTTTAAAAATTCCTCTTGAAACATGACTCTTGTTTGTATTTGATATTGAATTTATTATTTTCTAGACTTCTTCTTTCTACGAATGACATGTCAAAGTGTGCTCCCTCCAAAACTTCTATCCTAATTATGTGTACCACCTAAGTAACACACGTGGAAAGCAATAAAGTATTGAGTATTGGGTATCAAACTGGGTACCTATGCCATTTTTGTAAGCGAATTATTTTTTTGGGTTAAGTAGGTACTTTCATAAACGTGCTTCTCTTGGCAGTATAAAATTATATACAAATGTTGCATCTAGGTCACCCATGTACAAATTAATATAATGTCGGCAAAGTTTTCGCTAATACAATCCTGTGGCAAGCTTGCTACGTATACAGTCCACCGTTGGCGGTTTCCCCCTATGGTCGCTCGCGCCGCCGAGTGCGTGCAAATATTTACCTCCTAATGATGATCGACCGCCAAGATATCCAACTGTACATAATAATTTTGATTTCTTAAAAATGTATTTCCTACATAACATCACGCCCACCCTCAGTAGTAGGCTCACCCTCTATTAAATGGGACTCATAACATAAATAGTGAAAAGTGGGTGTTACAGTGTACTTACAATGGCATAATATGCACCTCTGCCTACTCCTTCGGGGATAAAAGGCGTGATGATAAGTAATTATGTCATCATGTTTGAAAACGCACCCACGACACAGGAGAAGATCCTAATGTGGGGTAACGTTTTTTTTTTTTAAAAAAAAAGACTCCTATGTAATTATTGGGTAGTATTTAGTACTTGGCCACCAGGGTCAGGCGGAAGGGAGTGACAGACACTTACTGATTAAAACCACCCCGTTCCTACTCCTGCACTTCGAGGGTTGGAGTGTAGCAAGGAGTTTAGTACCTACTTTTAAGACTTTAATTTTCACCTTATTTTTTGGTATAATAAACAATAGAAATGAAAAAAAAACTAGCAATTTATAAGAATTTTCATTTTTGATGAAAATTTTATTAAGCCCCAAATCTTTTGCACACCCTTTGCTACACTCTGACCGCTAGCATGACTGCTTCTGAAAAGGAGGAGACGGCATCCTAGTCCTCCTCGCTCCACTACGTTATGGATGCAACAACTACTTGAGTACTTGAAGACTTTTTTTTTCTTCTTTGGCAACAGAGTCTCCTTGAAGATTTACAATCAGTATAAACTCACTGTCGAAAGTACTAAAACGCCATCTACCTAAAGCGAAATGAATTATGGTAGGTAGACAGTATAAAAAATATCGGTCAAGTAACAAATAGAGTAAACTGTGACTATTTTATGATAAACACGTATTTTTTCTTTTCATAAAGAACCGAAAACTTGTTGATATTGATTTAAACTATTTCATGGAATGAACCATCGCGTTCTAATACCATATCGACTGGCGATTTGGTCCTTCCGAATAGGGTAGTTTACTAAATTTTATTTTAATGTCCGTCTGGTAGATTAATTTAAAACATTAGACACGTATTTTTTCTTTTCTCACAAAATTATTTACTACCGACGATATAATAATTTGAAATAATGTGTGACGTTATAAAACTACATTTTTGTAGCACAACTTGTAACGTAACTCCTAAACTTTACGGCATTTTAATCTAAGTATTATAACTTTATACCAGCAAATAAAACAAAAAAATCCGTGTCTAATATATTTTCATTATCTAAGTAATTTCCGGCCTAATTATGTTTTATGTTTTATGTTATATTTATTAATTTTTAATTTTCATACACTGTCTACTACCCTATTAAATGAGGTTACTATTGACTTATAAAAGATTTCAATTCAAATGAAATAATTGACACAAATAATGAGTAAGTATCAAACCGTTTCTATCTACCTATTTATTTATCGTCTCGAATAAAAATTTTTTTTTACTTTGTAACCCTACAATCACACTAGCAACACTACACAATACCTGTCAATGATCTTTTATATCATTGCATCTCTTTCACACTTACGCACTCATATATTTCGGTCCTGCTTTTCTAGTTTTCAAACTTTGAACAACGCCGGGTATAAGAATGATCAACTGATCAAGGTTTCTTCGCAGATCGAATGTTTCATTTCGCAAGTAACGTTCGGAGTGGTTAATCGTACGCTTACTACCAATAACTCAGTTTGCTGAAATTACCCTCAAAAATAATCCTCAATTTTATTTTATTCAAGTCTCCGTCGCACACAGCAGGTATGCAGATTTCAATATTGTATAATTAATTTGAATAACCAACTCGCATGTCTCGAAAAGGCCGGCAACGAATTTGTGACTCCTCAGATGTAGCGGGTGTCCGTTCATGAACGGCACTGGCTGCTTACCATTAGGTGATTCGTCTGCTCGTTTGCTGCATTATTCCACAAAAACTTTAGATTGCAAAATTATAGTAAGAATAATTTTTATCGTTTTCTTTTTGTAGGTATACCATCAAAATGTCTCGAGATAAGTTTTTAATTACAACTGCGTGCGAGGATATGAGTTTTGGTGTCCAAGGAGCATTTCTATGGCCGTATAAAACTTGAGGTAAGTTCCGTTGTTATATTTTAATCTTTAAAAAGTATAAAATTGTTCTATTCACTTTTTATTACATATGTACCTCTAGGGTAGACGAGTACTTATTTGACCACATTTTTATTTTTCTTTATGGAAATACATTGAATTTAGTTTTGTTCGTGCGAACAAAACTAAACATAACCTAATTCTTCTATTCTTCTAAACAGATAATTGGAGTGTCTGTTTGTAACAATAAAATAACCACTTTTTACCGACTTCAAAAACTGGAGGAGGTACTATGTTCGGTTGATTGATTTTTTTACTACATGCATATGAATACATACGATAGACGTATACCAAAATATTTTTTAAAATATTTTTTACAATTTTTTGTCTGTCTGCCTATTTGAACTGGCTAATCTCTAAATTGCCTGGACTGATTTTGACGGTACTTTTATTGGCAGGTAGCTAATGTACTAAATTGTAACATAGGCTACTTCTTTGTTAGAAAATAAAATTGAAAAGTTATGTCCTAATATTCAAATTCTACGAGGAAGAAGTCGCGGGTAACTGTTAGTAACAAATAGGATTATAGACGATACTTTATGACAAACATTCAAGAAAATAGCGTATTCCTCTTTAAACTGTCAAACACCGCGAGGACACTGGTGATCGCAACCTATTGTTCTTTGTGTCTATAATGACGGTACTGAGAGAGTTAAAGGCTGGAAATGCACCTATGACTCCTCTGGTGTTGCGGGCGGCACTGATCCCTTACAATCAGGTAATCAATCTGCTCGTTTGTCTCCTTTGTCCATGATTAAATTATGGACGTCGTCCGCGTAGAATATGATTCCTGTTTTATGTCATGGGGTATTTAATCGGGATAAGTATCCTATCACCTAAATCGGCCCATATCCTGCTTGTATACCAAATTTCATCAAAATCCATTCAGTCAGTTCAGTGTAATTGATAGACAAACATTCAAACAAAGAAATTTTTACATTTATAATATTAGTGTGATGATGAAACATAAAGGATCGGAAGAAAATATTCAGTAATTATTCATCTACCCCAATAAAAAAAGTAAATTTTCTTAATGCATAAATCTTTATAATCTTGCAACTAAATATCATGAATTTAAAACGAAACGTGACTGCCATTTTTAATTTCACAATAAAATTGTTCGCCTCGGATTTTATTCCTGAGTCTGAAAAATATTATTCGCTTTTGTATAGAATAAAAATGTAATCGTATAGAAGTCGATAATTATTGTGACCATTCGAAAAACAAGTGCCGCATAGTTATTTTGCATTGAACTGTCAAACACCAAGCGGTCACCGGGTGTCTATAATGACTGTACTCGACGAGTTAAAATCGACTGTCTTGTGAAGCATATTATGTTTTTTTATTGCTCATGTACTTGATTTGGATGGGACAACCACCGTATTTATTCTGCTCCAAATTGAAGCTCAAATATCTTCAGTACTTTGATAAAACTCTTTACTTTCTTTATTGAATTAGTTGACCCACATCTGGTACGATTTATTGCTGGAAATTTTTTACTTTAAAGTTATATTAAAATACCCACGTTGTTGAAAAAATAAGAGTTTGGACAGTGGAGTGTTTTAATAATTGTTATTAGAATTATTTATTTCAGGGAGAATACAAAGTAAAAATATTCTGAATAAAATATTGAAGCTTAATTATTAAGAACGAAAATATTACATATTTTGTATGATATTGTATTTAATGGCTTCTGACAGGTGTTTTATAATTTGGCAACACAGGTCGTGGCATGGCAACACTGATCGTGGCTGCGTTTCATATCACCAGTGAACAAAAGTAAGATGGTAAGCATTTTGTATTAATTTATCTCTTTCTCACTTGCACGATCGATATATCTCTGTCCTGCTTTCACTTTTGGTGTTTTGACAAAAATTTGACAGAGACAGATGACAGATGTTATGCATTCTTTGTATTCCATTTTCAAAGTAAAAAGTAATTTGAGCGCGGCAACCTGTGCATTAAAATTTTAATTAAATATTTTACGATTTTCGTAAATATAAATTCAAGTTTTTAATACGAATCAGTACCTTCCTGTTTCACAGTAATATTGTGAATTAAATGCACTGAACATTGGAAAATTGGTGGTAATTTAGTCGTAAAAACATAATTTTTGTCACAAATTTTTCGTGTACCCCAACATGTCGCGAGTTAAGTTGAATTTAATCGCTGCTGCTTGTGAAAACATGGGTATTGGTGTTAATGGTGCTCTGCCATGGCGGTTGAAGTAAGTTTTTTCGCATATTATCCTGTATTATACACGTAGTAACTTAATTTACTTTTTAGTACCTTTAACTCGTTGAGTACCGTCATTATAGAACAATAGGTTGCGGTCACCGGTGTCCTCGCGGTGTTTGTCAGTTTAAGTAGTGTTTGTTGCGATAAGAACTACGAATCACACGCTGCTGCAGATTATTTAAATGCTGGTTATAGTGCACACAATTTATTTTAATAGGATAATATAAGTTTTTATCATTTTTATATATACAAGACCCATGTGATATAAAATATATGGTAGGCCTATCGTTATAACATTGAGGACAATGCTATTTATCCGCAATAGAAAATAGAGAATGAAATATTGTTGTACCTATTTACTAAAAGTGTTACTTATGTTCAATAACAGATTGACATACTATACTATTTTTTTAGATTTTATGATTAGGTGTATGTGGCTAGTTAAATGCAAGCTGTATAGACTTAGGTCCAAATGTACTGTCTAAAGATGGACTCGATTCTAGTTATAAAATATAAGAAATTACTGTTGATTAAACATTTATTTTTGAATTATCATCTCATTATCATATACTTTTTATTTTTATTGTTGTAAAGCTGAGTTTGTTTCAAGTCTCTAATCTCTGGAACTACTGGTCTGGATTGTATAATTGTTTTTGTATTGGATAGACTATTTACCGAGCAAGATTAAGGCGTAAACATCATGCTATGATCAATAGCAGCTGAGCAGAGTAGTTAGTATAATAATACTGAATAATAGGGTAGTTTAAATTAAAAATAGACAAAAAAAATTTAGTAAAAAAAAGTTTCTGGTCATTTCGGGTCTGGTTCTGGTCGGGCGGCGAGCTACCCTTGCTCTCTGTCCACAGACCTGGGCTTACGGTGGCCGGAGATCGTCTTGCGTTCCCCGAGGCCTGGACTGTCTTCCGCGACAGCTGGTACAATATACGTGTGTGGGTTGGCACTGTACATGGCTGTACTGTTATGTTGTTAGTCGTAACATTACAGACTTAACGGTTGACGCAGTGGCTGGCCAACTGGTTGCCATGCAATGTGCAGCAGGTTCAATTATCGCACGAAGCACCTCTTTGTGTAATCCAGAAATCGTTGTTACCATGTGTATGTGAACTTGTATGTGTGTAAATGCCCAGGATAACTCCAAATGTGGAACAAAGTATTTAAAAAAAAATCTGAAATTAAAATTAAAAAAAGAATCAGATATTAAAATTAACATTAAATGTTTAATCTTTACAGAAAAGAGATGGCGTACTTCACAACAATGACGACTAAGGTAAAGGATCCCAGCAAGTTGAATGCTGTGATCATGGGACGTCGGACTTGGGACTGTATCCCAGACAAGTTCCGGCCCCTGTCGGACCGAGTCAACATCGTGCTCACTCATAATGTCGATGCTGTTAAGGAAAAGGTTTGTACTATCCATACTATTAACCACCAGGCGAGATGTAAATATATAAAAAGTAAAATAATTATAATTTATCAGCCACTCGTCGCCTCACAAAATCTTGAACATTCACGACATACATGCTTCCATCACGCTGCGAACAGATCACACTCTTGTGCGGATGACAAGAGCCACAAGAGCACCTAAGGAAACCTGGGCTTATAAATATAAATATAATCTCTGCCTACTCCTTCGAGGATATGAGGCGTGATGATATGTTAAACTGTCAAACACTGCGAGGACACCGGTGACCGCAACCTATTGTTCTTTGTGTCTATAATGACGATACTCGAGTTAAGTTTAAAATCTCCAACCTGTATTGAGGAAGCGTGGTGAAATAGAGATGATGACAGGGTATGACAATTAAAATTCTAATTAGTCCGTCAGTTAGGTAATGAAAAATATTACGACACGTATTTTTTTGTTTTGTCGTTTAAGAAAACAATACTTAAATAAAACGAATCAAAGTTTACGAGTGGGAGGTAGCGACGTCATTTTAGAGTATAAATCGTACTCAAAAGTGACGTCATGCGATATTTCAAATCAATATATCTTCGAAATTATTCTTTTCCGTAAGAAAATAAAGCATACGTGTCTGATGTTTTTAAATAATCTACCGGACGGACATTAAAATAAAAATTAGTTATCTAATTACCCAAGCGGTTAACGGTGACCGAGCTCCACTTACACCATTATAGGCCTTATTCCCTGATGTTTAAAGACTATTTTCGGTTTTCCGTAATCGTGGATTAAGAAGTCAATGTTCAAATCTAACTAATGAACAAAAATGTTAACCTACCTACATCTTGTCGCGGAGAACCTAACGGGTAACCGGGGCTCCGGCTCGACGTGCAGGAGAAGGAACGGAGTGGTTTTTAGTCAGTAAGAGTCTGACACTCCCTCCCGCCTCACCCAGGCGGGAGCAGTAATTCGATGATTTTCCCCCCTTAAAAAAAACATTATTAAACACTAACTTCTGCCAGCGGTTTCGTGTGCGTTCCCGTGGGACAAAAAGCCTACGTGTTATTCCAGACCATAATCTATCTCTGTTCCAAATTTCATCCCGATCCCTTCAGCCGTTTAGACGTGAGGAAGTAACAAAGTAACAAACAAACAAACAAACAAACTGACATACGTACAAACCTTCACATTTATATTATAAGTAGGATTAGTAGGACTGGTTCATGAATTTTTTTTTAAGAGTAAGCCGGTAAACGAGCAGCCTGTTCACCTGATGGTAAGCAATCGCCGTCGCCCATGGACACCCGAAACACCAGAGGCGTTACAAGTTCGTTACCGGCCTTTTGGGGATTAGGAGTTTGAGAATCGTTAGGGTTCCGGTTCAGGGATTGGGGAGATTGGGGGAGGGGAGGGTAATTGGGCCTCCGGTAACCTCACTCACACGACGAAACACAACGCAAGCTTCACGTCGGTTTTCTGCTCGGCCGTGGTATCACTCCGGTCGAGCCGGCCCATTCGTGCCGAAGGAGAAGGCTCTCCCACACTAGAATCAATACTCGAATCACTTGAATAATATATAATTATAAAGTGTTTTTCTCTTCTTTTTTATTATATTTGATGGGCCGACGTTTGACCACTATCTCGCCTAGTGGTCAGCAATGATGCAGTCTATCTACGATGGATCACGTCGTCCCATCAGCAACGTATTCACTCGGGCCTTAAACACACCCAGGTACCGAATACAGACTGGCAATAATTCCACTCCTTAGCAGTACGCACAAGGAAGCTTGATGCGAAGCCCTTTGTGCGAGTGGGTGGGACATCTACCATGAATCGGTGATGCTCCGCTAATTGTCTTGTTGTACGATGGACCTGGAAAGGACTAGGGGGAATCAAGTCGTGCAAAAATTGATATTTCTAAAACACAATAATTGTTAAGTATTTCGTTAATTTTATCATTCTAATGATGACCTTAACTCGTAACCTTATGTTCAAATAAATTGATAAAACACCTTTTTATCAATAGATACTAAGAGCAAAGAGACGGTAGTCGGTAACCACTAGAATTATTTTTTTCATCTATACATACAATAAAGCTGTAGAAGTGTAAATTCTGACTGCCTCATTGGCCGAGTGGTCGCAAGTGCGACTTCTCAGGCAAAGTATTACTGGATTTTTGAAAAAATGTCAGTAGTAGCACAAAGTCTGGAATTGTGCCCGGTATATGACAATAGGCTCACCCCTATTACATGGGACTCGTAACATAAATAGTGAAAAGTGGGTGTTACATTAAGTGCCGCAATATGCATATCTGCCTATCCCTTCGGGGATAAAAGGCTTATGTTATGTTTAGTGTAAGTTCTGTATATCGAAAATGTTTTTTTACGCGTTTTACTAGATGGACAACGAACTAAAAAATGTACGCTTCACGCAAAATCTACTGGTCCGATTCCGATCAAACTTAGTAGGATTGTACTTTAATATCTTGCGAACAACACTGTGTACAGTATACATTTTACCCCGAAAAAGTATATAGGTACACGAAAAAACAAACTTAATTATGCG
This sequence comes from Spodoptera picta, assembly GCA_038387885.1. Taxonomy (NCBI): domain Eukaryota; kingdom Metazoa; phylum Arthropoda; class Insecta; order Lepidoptera; family Noctuidae; genus Spodoptera; species Spodoptera picta. The sequence goes on from JAZHFQ010000445.1 coordinate 685,982, forward strand.
GCTCATACCCTAGACATAGTTACTGTACCAAACGCAGATATAAGTTTGTCGAATGTTAGGTTGTCCGCAGTCGCAGTGGACTTTACGCTGTAATTGTAGGACCGATGGTTGAAATTTGCTTGAACCGATATTATAAATATGACAATATGTGTGTTTGTGCATACGTTTGTTACTCAGTCATATCAAATCGAATTTGGAACAAAGGTTTAGAGATTTTTAAGGGTAGAAAATCATCGTAACTCCATTAAAGATCACGAAACATATATAAACAACACAATAGATAATATAATCAACTGGCTCGATAGTAATGACCTATCCATCAATCTTAATAAATCAGTTTACGTACAATTCAATAAATCATATAACAGTAAATTTAATTTTAAAATGGATATACCTAAAATTTCGCAAGCAAACAACACCAAGTTTTTAGGAGTATTTATAGATGAACATCTAGACTGGAAAGAACAAGTCAACCATATCTGCAACAAAATAAATAAATTTGTCTATCCTCTCAAACAAATCAAAAATGTCACTTGCATGAAAACTGCGGTCATGTCCTACCGTGCGGATATTGAATCATCACTACGATATGGTTTAATTGCATGGGGAAATAGTACTGATCAAGAGAGAGCATTCATCGCGCAAAAACGATGTATACGATCTTTATATGGGATTCCACCTGATGTATCATGTCGGTCAATATTCAAAAAGCTTGGTTTGCTACCCCTACCCTCTTTGTACTTACATGAAGTGTGTATATTCGTACGTAAACATAAAGAACTGTTCAAAACGGCAGAAGATGTATGTTCTAGAAGTCGACGCGACCATTACAGACTAGTACTAGAGGAGTTTCCTAAGTTAACAAAATATAATAAAAGCTGCCTAAGTATGTGTGTCCGAATATTTAATAAATTGCCGATAACATCAAAAACACTTAACCTCAGACTATTTAAAATTAAATTATATGTATGGTTGAATGAAAATAATTTTTATAGCATTACGGAATTTTTTGAACATAAATAAGTAATAATGTATAACAACTACGAGTGTAAGCTAGTTAAAATAAGTTTTAAGGTAAAATTTATTAAGCAAAACATGATGATCTATTTATATTGTTACTATAACATCTTTGTATACCATGTTTTTACGCAAATAAATGTCTTTATCTTTATCTTTATCGAATGACTGTTCCCGCCTGGGTGAGGCGGGAGGGAGTGTCAGACTCTTACTGACTAAAAACCACCTCGTTCCTTCTCCTGCACGTCGAGCCGGAGCCCCGGTTACCCGTTAGGTTCTCCGCGACTGGGGTAACATATAGGCTGCCTTTGACTGCACGGTCGGTGCGGTGGCTGGGCAACCGGCTGCCGTGCAACGTGTCGCGGTTCGATTCCCGCACGGAACAACACTTGTTTCGGGTGTGGGGCAAAGTTTAAAAAAAAAAAAAAACATAGGCTACTTTTTACATCTGGGAACGCGGTGAGGGTCAAAATGGCGGGTGTATGATAATAAATGATAAAGTATTTATACCAGGAACCAAAAAAATGTACGTAAAATGTACTATTTAGTACTTCGCTTTAAACAATTGTACTTCCTTCGGATCATAATTATTACATAATTACAGGTACACCCGTCATCTTGACGTCAATACGGTGGGTGTACTGTGGTATTTTATTATTAAATAACTTTTTATATACTTAACTAGCTACTTCCGCACGATTTCACACGCTCTGCTCAGCTCCTATTGGTCGTAGCTTGATGTTTTATAGCCTATAGCCTTCCTCGATAAATGCGCTATCCGACACAAAAAGAATTATTAAAATCGGACTTGTAGTTACGGAGATTAGCGCGTTCAAACCAACAAACAAAAAAACAAACTCTTCCGCTTTATATCCTTACTTCCTTACTAATATTATAAATGGGAAAGTGAGGTTGTTTGTTTGTTTCGCTTTCACGTCGTAACTACTAAACCGATTGCTTTGCATTTTTACAGACGTAATGTTAGAAGTCCGGATTAAACAATAGGGTACTTATTATCCCGGAGAAATTTGATATTCCCGAGGGAAAATAAATGTATTGGTATAGATGGCGCTGTGTGTATTGGTATATGTCACCCATGCTACTTTTTATCCTTTCTTTTGTGACGCGAGCGAAGGCGCGGGTTAAAGCTAGCTGATATTATTCTGCTCGATTACCGGCTTATGCCATAAAAAAATTCTTTATACAATTTTGAGAACTGACAGCCTCATTGACCAAGTGATCGCAAGTGCGACTGCCGGACTACGGGTGTCGGGTTCGATTGCAGGGTCAGGCAAGGTACTACTGGGTTTTTAAAAATTCTCAGTAGTAGCACGGAGTCTGGAATTGTGCCCGGTATATGGCAATAGGCTCACCCCCTATTACATGGGACTCATAACATAAATAGTGAAAAGTGGGTGTTACATTGTACAGTGGCATTAAGTGCACCTGCCTACCCCGTCGGGGATAAAAGGCGTGATGTTATGTATGTATGTAATATGTATGTACAATTTTGAGATTTTGATACTTTACAGTTAGTGTAAAAAAATCTCTCATTTTACACAGTCCATATCCCTCGTTTCCAGGTGCCAGAAGGAGTGGTGGTTGTTCCAGGATTGGATGAGGCGGTCCAGTACATCGAGGGTCGAGAGGATATCGAGTCCACCTGGGTCATTGGAGGATCTTCCATCTACCAGGTATTTGAGACGTTTTATCATTACATAGTATAAAACAAAGTCGCTATCCGTCGTCTGTCTGTCCTTGCTTAGATCTTTAAAACTACGCAACGGAATTTGATGCGGTTTTTTTTAATAGATAGAGTGGTTCTTAAGGAAGGTTTATTTGTATAATACATGCATATTGCATCCGTGCGAAGCCGGGGCGGGCCGCTAGTTTGTACTAATGGCGTTCCATAGTCTCTGCGTAGTGCCCTACCTCTATGGGAGACAGGCGTGAGATTATGTATGTAATGTTTTTGAAATTGTTTATCAGAACACGCTAATCCGAAATTACTGGTTCGCATTTGAAGATTTCTTAGTTGGTGGTTGGAGTTGGCTAGAGTTAACTCAACTCTCAGTCCGTCAGATAAACAATAGAGTAGATGCCTAATTTATATTTTAATGTCCGTCTGGTAGATTATTCTAAACCATTAGACACGTATTTTTTATTTTCTTACAGAAATGAATACTTTCGACGATATATTGATTTGAAATGTCGCGTGACGTCACTTCTATGTACATTTTATACGTAGAAATGACGTTTTAGCCCCCACTCCTAAACTTTTATTCAAGTATTATTAAGTATGATTCGTTGTATCCAAGTATTGTTTTATTATACGACAAAATAAAAAATACGTGTCTAATATTTTTTCATTACCTAACTTACGGACTAATTATATTTTTAATTTCCTTACCCTGTCATCATCCCAATTTAAGATAAGTTTATTAAAATCAGTGTCCAATACATGTTTTGCCCTTAGGGGCGTACAAATTCAATTTATAGTAATTACAATTCATATTAGAGATGCCAAAATTAATTATTATTAAATATTATTACGGTCTACATTAAATATTGGCCTCATATTTTTTTCAAATGACTAAAAGTTTCTTAGGTAAAGCGAACCCCTTTTTTATGGAATAAGCCGTTAAACGAGCGGACAGATCACCTGATGGTAACCAATCGGCGTCGTCCATGGTTTTTTTTAAGGGGGAAAATCATCGAATGACTTCTCCCGCCTGGGTGAGGCGGGAGGGAGTGTTAGACTCTTACTGACTAAAAACCACCCCGTTCCTTCTCCTGCACGTCGAGCCGGAGCCCCGGTTACCCGTTAGGTTCTCCGCGACTCCGAATCGGCATCGGCCCTATTGGGCCCCCTCTGTGGTGGTCTGATGGCTCTTTGAGGCGCGCGCGGAACGCGACGCGCCGTACGCTCGGGTCTGTTTCTGGTCGGACGGGGAGCCACCCATGCTCGCCGTCCGCAGGCCCGCGCTTACGGTGGCCGGAGATCGTCTCGCGATCCCCGACGCCCGGTGTGTCTTTCGCGATGGCTGGGTTGCGAGGAGGCAGCGCTTCGCTGCCTCACGCGTCCCGCCTCCTCCTTAGCTAGCATGACTGCTTCGCAAAAGGAGGAGACGGCATCCCAGTCCCCCTCGCTCCGCATCATGGCCTGCACTAGGCCCGGACGCGAGAGGTCGCCATCGCCATCGCAAATAAAATCAAATTGAAAAACAAAAATGCAAAGTGTAATTCATATAACGTAATGCCATAGACGTGTTTAGTGATGGGATGTACTGCTACGATGAATAGTCGATATTTGTATAATAAAAAAAAGATAGATTGTGCGCAGTTCAATTTTTATTGTTAAAAAGTCTATAAATAGATAAATTAAATATCAGAACATTTGTAGGGTAGGCTTACTTCTACGAATACAATATTTTTTAAATAACGAATTAAAATCAAATTGCTAAAAAAAATTCACAAATAAGTATATTATTTTATTCGTCTGAACTTTCATCAGAGTCTGTAACATATGAATTGTCACTAAATTCGTCATCTGAATCTGTGACAGATATTATTAACGATGAATCCATCACGATGTCAATATGAATGTCACGATCCCAATCAGACATAATTTCCCTTTTTATTTTATTTACGACCTTCGACCAGTTTTCAGGATGAACATTGTTGATGGCATCTTGTAGTAGGGTCAACATCTTATTTGCCGTAAATGGCGGTGAAGTATTATTTCTTGCGGCGTGACCTAAAATAAACGGACTCATGAGAAAAAGTATATCATTGCAAATCAATGAATAATTTCATAGGTAATGCTTACGTTTTCCAATGCTACTTTTGGAAAGTTGTGTTTTATAAAACTTCAAAATAGGAATTAAAATCATACCTTTTATTTGGGCCCAGATTAGCTCAATAGCGTTATACTGGCAATCGAAGGACCTGGTGACCCTTTTGTCTTGCCATCTCGTCCAGAGCATATGTAGGAGTTATTGGCTTATGACGACGGACTAAGGCAATAAGCTCCGACTTTAACATTTTTATGTCTGCTGAAACTCCGTTTTCATTCAGCCAGTTAACCAACTCACTTTTGCGGTTCGATTGGTTTGGGGGTTTATTGATTTGCACCGAATGGTAGGGTGCATTGTCCATTATTATGGTCATAGGCTCTTTTAAATTGTTCAATAGACCTATGAACCAATCTTTGAATTTTTCATAGTTCATCTCCTCGTGATACTCCGTAGTTTTTTTTGACTTAAATGCAATTGCTTGCATTTAAGTCAAAAAAAACTTGTAATTGTAATTGTTTGCACAATTAGGGACAAATCCACTTGCTGTACCAGCATGACAAATAATAAGACGTTCACCTTTGCCCTCCGGTACTTTGGTACACGATTGTGCTGTATCGTCGGTCCAACTATGACTGCACGGTTGGTGCGGTGGCTGGGCATACGGCTGCCGTGCAACGTGTCGCGGGTTCGATTCCCGCACGGAACAACACTTTGTGTGATCCACAAACTGTTGTTCCGGGTCTGGGTGTCATGTGTATGTGAACTTGTATGTTTGTAAACGCACCCACGACACAGGAGAAAATCCTAGTGTGGGGCAACGTTTTTAAAAAAAATAATAATAATAAAAAAAAACTTATTCATTGTGTGGTTGGCGTTTAGCCACGTCTCATCCAAAAACACAACTTTGCTCCAATCACTTATGCTTTTGGCCTTCCTTAAAAATGTGCATCTTGCTAGGGTCAGTCCGGGCAATGTCAGTCCTTTCCATAATGATTTTCCTTTTGTTTACTTTTTTGTAAACAAAGCCAATATCTTTAATGACTTGTCGCAACGAAGTAATGCCTCCCTTAAACAAGTCAGCTCCTTTCAATGACTTTAGAAGTTTGAGCAATGTGGGCAGCTCCTTTCTTCTATAATAATCATAAATATGATTTCTAATTGCATCCTTAGCAAAATCATCTAAGTCTGTGATTAGCTTCACCTTGGTCCGTTTTTTGTTGGGTGTCGATAATTTATTTTCTGACGTACCTTCTTGGCCAATTTTCTCACGTGTTGTACGGGAAACAGTATTGCGGCCAATATCAAGAGCTTCGGCTACTCGTTCCACAATTCTATTTAAAGGTTACAAAGGTCCATTATTTTGTAGTTCTCTTTCAAAGTAGTCTCTGAGACGAACAACAAACTCCCTGGCTTGACTACCCAAAACAGTTTTTTTCGTATGCTTAGGCATCGTAATAACAACAAATATGACTAGAGGTACAAACTCAACACACCGTAACAGTTTAATGGAAATAAAAATGAACAATGAAATCGAAATGCGTGTCACATACAAGGCGCTAGCACTCGTACTGAGACTGACAGCATCTCATGCACATGAAGACAAAATGGCCGCCGCGCCGATGCGCCCAGGAAAAATGTTGTCATGAACAAAACCATAAACCTGATTTTGATCATTTTAAATAATTACAAAGAAAGTAATTAAATTGACAAGCTTATTATTTAAATTATTATACACGTTAATTAATTATTTTATTTAATATCTATCTATGAGACATAGTCATATAATATAAGTAGATTTGTCATCAGCTTAATCCCTAGAAACTAAGCATTAGTAAAACCCCGAAAACGGAATCTCATCTTAAATCCAAGTTAAACAATTATTTGATTTTTCATAACAATATTATAGCGAACTAGATATATGCAGCGCAGATAGTCTGCGATAAAAATGAATTGCTAAACGTCACTTCCCTAGTCATGAGGTAGTGACAGATGTCAACGTCATACAGGCAACTGTCACCCGCACCATGCTACAGCGCACGGAGTATAATATGCTTAAATCATTAATTTATTTTATCTAGCAGATGATTCAGATGAACAAGACGGTAGAATTAATCATCGATTCTCATCACTTTCCAGACAGCCATGACACATCCGAACTGCGGCAAGATTTACCTGACGGAGATACAGAAGTCCTTCAACTGCGACACTTTCTTCCCGAACATCGACAAACAACAGTTTCATTTAGTGAACGAGGAAGAAATACCCGAAGAAAGGCAGTCCGAAGGTGAAATAAGCTACTTTTTCCGTGTTTACAAGCGATTGTAAGTAGTTTTATAATTTAATACACAACTACATCTACTTCACACTACTTTCGCTGCAAGAAGTTCGACGGTATACCGGTAGATGGCGCTGATCTAAACTACCCTTGTACATTGGTACACTACACTCTGAAGTTCGGCGATGTGCCGCCAGATGGCAATACAACACAAACATCATACATTGGTACACTACAATCTGTTCAAGAACTTCAGCGATGTATCAATAGATGGCGTTGTGCAATCATACTTTGTGTGTCGTTAACTTCAAGAAATTCTGCGATGTATCCATACAGGCGTTGTGTAAAAATTCTATATTGTACATTGGTACACTATACTCTGTTCAAGAAGTTCATTGATATGCCGCTAGATGGCACTACAAAACCTGCATCGTTCATTGGTACACTTGAAGAAGTTTGGCCATGTGCCAATAGATGGCGATGTAGGAATCCTGCATCGCGTTAATTTCGATTCGAGTCATAGAACTATAAGTTTGGAAAATTGTGACCTGTGTATTTGTTTTGGTGCTTTTCGGCGTAGTTGGATATTGAAGTAGAGGACTCCTAAGCTTTCAATCTCGCTGTGTTGTTAAAGTGTTTTAGCTTATTTACTGGCTAAGCTAGTACATCAATTAGTTCGTTGTTCATACATTCCTTATGTACTAAATGTCTCGAATATTTTATATATCCAGTTTTTATAAAACTTCGCTCGCTTTGTTATATTTACACACTTACGTCTTGTTCGCTCTAGTAATTTAGTCCAGTAGCGAGTATTTAGTATCTGTCTCTCGCTTCGATTTTGAGACAGAAGTGAGACAGAGCTAGCAACACGCTGCTGGACTGAAATACTAGCGTAGTGCGAGCTAGGCGTTATTTGAATTACTGCGTTTAGATTTAAGTTGGTGCTAATACATGTTTTGTTGTATTCCACGGAAGGTGGGACCATTTGTCCCATCTTTCATACTTTTTAACGTTCATTATCTCGTTTAAATATGTACAGAGGCCGGCAAATCAACCTACTATTCATTGCATTTTCAACTCTATGTCTATACAATAGAGGTGATGTAATAGAGAGATTTGACAGGATAGGTTTACCTGCTGGCCGATGTACAGTACTTGAGTTTTAAATAATAATATCGCGATTAAAAGTATGCAATTTTGGTATAAATTGTCCCACCCGTAAAATGGAATGCCCCACCTGTCAAATAAAAGAAAAAAAAAGATAATTGTTAAAATCTTACTTACAAATGTTTTTACGTTAAGATAGCCATCTTTAATTGAATTGCCATTTAATACCAATAAAAAAAAAAGAAAATACCCAAATATGATTGAAAATAATAATAATGAAAAAAAAAACGAAAACGATACTTTGAAAAAATGAAAAAAAAAATATATATATAAAAACAATCTTAAAAATAAAAAGTTATAAATGGCAATAGTAGATCGGTAATTACATAGTGTTATTATCAAATTAATTATAATTATATTGCAAATATTTTTTACTAAAAAAAATATTTTGTATAGTTGTTGGTTGTTATATGAAACTTTAATTAACGTTTTACAATAATACTTATGCCTCAATATTTAATATTTTCTGCAGTATCTACTGAAAGCGTGTTTTCGATTTGAACTCAAGAGATGGCGTTTGTAAGGGCTAAGGTCTATTAAAGCCAACAATCATATAAGATGACAGAAGAAATCCCACAGTTTGCATACCTCCATTTTTATAGTCAGTAAAATATTATTTTGGGACAAAGATCTTAAGTTACATTCGCGCCTCTCTTGGTGTATATTTATTTACATCTATAGCGAGCGAAGTTGTAAAGACTAAAACTAGCTTTTTTATTTGTATAGTCAAGTGTACAGGGTAGAATATACGGCATAGTTGCAGGGTAGAGTACTCACTATAGCAACACACGCAAATGTGTCGTTCGTTGATATTAGAGGTATATGGATGATGACTAAATTTTATGTTAACTTCCATCTTTTAAATTAATTTGAAACATTAGACACGTATTTTTCCTTTTCTTACGAAATTGAGTAATTTCGCCAGCATATCGGTTTCCATAGAGAGCGGTGACGTAGCGATCTTTCGCTACTTAACTATTAATACGTTCTTACCTGAAACTACAAAAAAATACATGTCTAATATTTTTTATTGTCTAAATGATGGACTAAATAGATTTTCGATTTTCATACCTTAGTTTTTTTCTACCCTGTTATGCATATTTAGTCCGGTCAATTTAGACTAAAAAATGAGAGTGAAGTTACATAAAGTCCCAACAAGCTGAATTTTTGTGAAATTGTTCAAAACATAATTACAAACAATGTCTAGAAGTTCCCCATCATTCCCCTGTAAGGAAAAAATTTAATTCAAGGTCAAAGGTCAAAAAAATGAGTTTTTCGCGATTTTCAGCAAAACGGGAAGTTTGTAATTATGTTTTGAACAACTTCGCAAAAAATCAGCTTGTTGGGACTTTATGTAACTTCGAATGTCTAAATTGACCGGACTATTGTAAGTACTCTACCATGGTACTATGCCGTATACTCTACCCTGTGCACCAGGATGACTTTAGTAATAGAAATCTCTCAATTTAGTCAACTAAAGTTTTTAGTATGCAGGTAAGACAATACAGATTGATTCAGTACACAGACAGTAACTATTAGGTGACTACTGACTCGACTAATAGTTACAAAAAATAATAGCTCAAAGCATATAATTTAGTATAACAGAATCTACTGCCTCTGTACTGAAGCAATGTTTATTTTCTTACGTGCCTACTAAATAACTTGTTTATATTATAATTTACGCAAGACATACTAAATTAATTATTATACTTTCGGCTTACTCACGTAACTGTTAGACGAGGAACTCGAATACGAGGCTGTAGCATGGCTTGAAACTAGTCGAGCTCCTCGTCAAACAGTTCCGTGAAAGCCGGAAACGTAATAATGAACTAAATTACTTAAAATATAAATAACAATGAACTAAAATATTTACACCTTAAAAAAGTAAATTAACTATTTTCTATGACACAAAACTGTGACTTTGTGAACCTTCTTCTATATTATAATTATGCAATTTTGTTTAAAAATTCGGCGGGTAAATATCGAATATTACTGAATATTCGTATTTCGTGGAATTGTACTTGTCTCCACTACCTCTTTAAAAAACAATTGCATAATGTTACGGTTTTTGTATATTTGTTAGCTTCATGTTAATTGCTGTTTATACCTTAGTTTTATCTAATAGTCTAATTGAATGGGGTGTATACAGGGTGAAAAATACGTAAACAGAGAGTTTGTTCAACGAGGTCGAAACTAGACCGCGTTCAACGCGCAGATTAGTTGGTTCTATGGAGCCGGCCAATCACAGCGCTAATCGCGGTCTCGTATCGATCTCGTTGAACATAAAAGGAACTTGAGCCCTCATATAATGAAAAAGTATTAGATATGTATTTTTTGCTAATAAAAAACAAATAAACTTGTATAAAACGATGTTACTTGTGAAATACTTGACATCACTAAGTGACGTTGTATGGTATTTTGAATATCATCGGAAAATACATGTCGAATATTTTAACTTAAACCACTAGATGGACATTGAAAATACTCCGTGATTCCCCTGTTGTTACACCTTGTATATAAATAAGACTTATTTGTGCCTATATGTAAATTGCTATTTAAACTGCCTCGATAATATTAAGGTATATTTTAGACATGTTTTACGAACAAATACACGACTTTTATGATTTGAAAGGTAACCTTTATTTCGATAGAAATAAGGGTCATTTTTGTGTTATTTTTTACCAGATTTGGTGTGCTTTAGTTCGTAGATGAGATTGCCTTGGAATGTGCTCGATGTTTCATAGTAGATTCTCCTCTATTACTTTTGGGTCTTGATGGCGGAAAATGAACGCACATTTGGTCACTAAAAATTTTTATAAGCGCTAGTCGATCGAAGGAATAGAGAAGTTTATTTCTGGGATTGAAACGGACGTTCACTAAATTAATTTGGACTTCAAACTTCTTTATGCGTACTGATAAGGAGTAGAATTCTTTGCCAGAATCTATATTTCCTAAAGCGCCTGTCTACCGAGAGAGTAGAAAACTAAATGTATGGAGATGACACTGACAAGTGTCAAAATTTACGTCAATTCCATATAATTTACTTTTCTACTCTACGAGTAGACAAGCGATAAATGGCATTTCGCTACAGCTGCAGGCGAGATAGTGGTCAAACGTCGGCCCATCAAACATATAAAAAAGACTTTCCTAATAACTCCTTCGATTAGCGTTTAAAGGGCTGTTCAGGTTAAGTATTATTTTAATACCTATCTCAATTTTGGTTAAGTCGAAAATAACTTGAATCATCTCGTCTCCAATTACATGGAAATCAAAACAAAATTGAGATGTTTCGTCAGTCAAAAACGAATTATTGGAGCTTCAATGCCGCAAGTCAAGATATTTAAAAATAATTGTACTTCCATTCAGTGATAGTATGATTTATTTTGGTAATAGGGTAGATGCTTAATTCTTATTTTAAAGTCCGTCTGGTAGATTATTTTAAATCATTAGACACGTATTTTTTATTTTCTTACAGAAACGAATACTTTCGACGATATATTGATTTGAAATGTCGCGTGACGTCACTTCTATGTACATTTTATACGTAGAAATGACGTTTTAGCCCCCACTCCTAAACTTCTATTCGTTTTATCTAAGTATTGTTTTATTATACGACAAAATAAAAAAAATACGTGTCTAATATTTTTTCATTATTTAACTTACGGAGAATTAGATTTTTAATTTTCATACCCTGTCATCATCCCAATTCAGGGAAAAGTAAGTATCTTCATTCGAGAATCTTTCTGCCCCAGCAGCCATCGGCTATCCGCACTATGTGCCCTGTCGGCGACCTTCGTTCGTTTGCCGATCTCATAATTTTCATTCGATCGTTTCTATCATATCTGGAAGTTATTGGGTGAGACCTATGTTCATGTGTTGTGTTTCATGACGGCCTCGTTGGCCAAGTGGTCGCAAGTGCGACTACCGGGCATGGGGTTTCAGGTTCGATTCCCGGGACGGACAAAGTAATGCAGTGTTTTTAAAAAAAGTCTCAGTAGTAGTATGGCTATTGCCATATACCGGGCACAATGCCAGACTCCGGTGAGCCTATTGGCTCACCCCCTATGGGATATATTACATGGGACTTGATAGTAAAAAGTGGGTGTTACATTGTACAGTGGCATCAAGTGCCGAAATATGCACCTCTGCCTACCCATTCCCTCGAATAAATAAATATAATCACACCTTTTATCCTCATAAAAGGTGTGATTATATTTATTTTTTTCCTATGTTCAGCTGTGGACGTCTTGTGGCTGATAACAAAGTCTGCAACATAAAAGTCATTAGAATAGATTTAGTTTATTTCTCCAGAATAAGGACTCCATTCGGTTGCGCATAGTGATGCGTGGACTAGGCGCTTATTGTCTTTATTTTTTGTGTTTGTTCTTTGCGTAGTGATCTCCAATACAGGATTTTGCAGCAAGTCAAAACAGGTACGATTTTCTTTGATTTTAAAATACAATCATCATTACAGATAACTAAGGCGTCTAAGGTATTTAAGCCTTAGTGTATCTGTCATTATTCTGCCGTACCCACGTCTTGAGTCGCGGAGAACCTAACGGGTAGCAGGGGCTCCGGCTCGACGTGCAGGAGAAGGAACGGGGTGGTTTTTAGTCAGTAAGAGTCTGACACTCCCTTCCGCCTCACCCAGGCCGGAGCAGCCATTCGATGATTTTCCTATCGAAGTATTGTTTTATTCTTCGTACCAGATTCTGGTGTAATCCATTTATGGTATTTATTTTTAAGGGGGGCAAATCATCGAATGACTGCTCCCGCCTGTGTGAGGCGGGACAGTGTCAGACTCTTACTGACTAAAAACCACCCCGTTCCTTCTCCTGCGCTTCAAGCCGGAGCCCCGGTAACCCATTAGGTTCTCCGCGGCTCCGAATCTACGTCAGTCCTGTTGGGCCCCATCCGTGGTGGTCTGATGACTCTTTGAGGCGCGCGCGGAACGCGACGCGCCGTACGCTCGGGTCCATTTATGGTATGGCGCAGAGATAGCATACGAATTATCTGATGGTAAGCACTCATAAATTATTCCCACATCTTGAGTATTACAAACTATCTGTATGTATCTGAATAATATTTTGTGAATCATTAAACAACAGTCCGCTCCAAGTTGTCGTCCGTTCGGATATGTGCGGGGTTGTGTGGATGCTGGCGACTTGGGGAACTACAATTGTGGATCACGCACGTTTCTTGTAAGTCGTCTGAGGATTATACGTCGATGACTGTTTTAACCGGCGACGTCTCTATAGTCTGCATTGTGAAACGGTTCGCGACGTCGTCAGCCTTATCCTGCTACTTAGATGCATTTATTACTTTTTTTTGTGTAGTAATTAGGCGTCCGTTAGCCTCATTCACACGACGAAACAACGCAAGCGTTGTATCTCGTCGGTTTTCTGTGAGGCCGTGGGATCACGCCGGTTGAGCCACTCGTGCCGAAGCATGGCTCTCCCACACTTAATTGTAATGTTAGGTCTACGGGTTTCCTGGGCGACAAAGGCAAAAAATTATACATACTTGTGGAGGTGGTTTGCGGTGATATAAAGGATCACAAGATATTGAACGAGATAAACCCAAGGGTTATTGCGCTCTGCTTTTCCTGAATCCCTGTCTGAGGGCGTTTAGGTCATATCTGGAATAACGTCGATACCTTTGTATGTGATGCAGTTTTAGACTACGTTATCGTCACCTTTGTGATTACCAGTCCCATCAAACCGAACCATTCAGTGAGAGGTTTATTTGTCGTGTATTTCAGTGCGATTGGTACATGTAGGTACGTGTAATATTTGCGGGATTAGCCTGCTTGTCAGGTCCATCGTACTTTTATTATTAGTAGTTTCTTCTGTTGCATCCAGTACTCCCATTTTTTTTTTTTTTTAAGGGGGGAAAATCATCGAATGACTTCTCCCGCCTGGGTGAGGCGGGAGGGAGTGTCAGACTCTTACTGACTAAAAACCACCCCGTTCCTTCTCCTGCACGTCGAGCCGGAGCCCCGGTTACCCGTTAGGTTCTCCGCGACTCCGAATCGGCATCGGCCGTATTGGGCCCCATCTGTGGTGGTCTGATGGCTCTTTGAGGCGCGCGCGGAACGCGACGCGCCGTACGCTCGGGTCTGTTTCTGGTCGGACGGGGAGCCACCCATGCTCGCCGTCCGCAGGCCCGCGCTTACGGTGGCCGGAGATCGTCTCGCGATCCCCGACGCCCGGTGTGTCCTTCGCGATGGCTGGGTTGCGAGGAGGCAGCGCTTCGCTGCCTCACGCGTCCCGCCTCCTCCTTAGCTAGCATGACTGCTTCGCAAAAGGAGGAGACGGCATCCCAGTCCCCCTCGCTCCGCATCATGGCCTGCACTAGGCCCGGACGCGAGAGGTCGCCATCGCCGATCACCTCCCTGAGGACACGGCGGTGCTCAGCCCACGAAGGGCATTCATCCAGTACTCCCATACACGCATATGGAGGTAGCTAGAGATGTAAAAGAGGATTTTGTTCAGACGTGACAAGCACAAATGTTGGTGTAGTTCGTTAGTGCAAGATTTGAGATCTTTAATGAAATTTGTTCCATTATACATATATATCGCTTACTATGTTTTAGTTTCTTCACGTCACTTCCTGGTATTATTATATACAACATTGTTGCTATGTTATGATGTAGGCAGTCATTCCATATTTTAATGTTACCTGTAACGTTAGTTGTTGAAAGGTTTTTGAAGATGCCTCCATCGCCCGCTGTGCGAGACAGCTCAAGGCGTGGCCTTGTCTGACTAAGAGCGAGCTTCTCAGGTCCGTCACTCGGTCCTTATTCAACGCGTTTAAACTGTATATCGATATGGCGTTTCAAATATAACGTGAAATGACTTAGTGGTCTGCGGCATTATTAAAGGGACAAGCCCGACACTACCTCTCAAAACTGCTGCAACACTACAGTTAGGTAACTTGTGTGGAATGTCTGGGAATGTCGCGTCTCGTATACTTACTTGGACTTGTATCTAGGACCTTGACATGCTGTAACACTGAACAGAATCCATATCTTGCTTGAATATTCTAGCATCAATCTTAGTCATTTGTAACAGTGCTATATCAACATGCTATGTGTTCCACACGTATTGTGAGACAACGTATATTTGTGAATATGTAGAAATTGATTGTCCAATATTTGCAATATATATATCCACCTGCTACCCATCCTGGAGGCCCTTCTTAGACTCCTTTCGGAATTATGTCCGCTGGTAGAGTCTTCTTCCACGTCCTCCTTATAGACCAAGTTCTGCATTCCTTTTGTTTTTTTTCGGTGTTTGTAAATATGGGTATAAGATTGCCAAATTCAGGCAGTCATTAATGTGCTGATATCGGTTGGACGATATCTGAGTTATCATCAGCAAAGTAAGCTAACGGATACTTCACATGCTGTAATGAAACACTAGTAGTAGCAGTACTATATTGACATGCTATGTGTTCCACGCATATTGTGTTTTTTTTAGCATCCTTGGTTATAGGAGAATACGCGGTGGAATACTAAAGTTGTGGAACTCTATAGACTGTATAGAAAACCATAATTCGTCCTACAAGTGATACTACCAGTAAATATGAGGGAACAGCTGACGTCGGCTGGCAGAGTCTTCTTCAGTCTACAGCACGTTAAGGTGACGACGTGGTCTATATGGAGTTCCGCATCTTTTCTGGTATTTCACCGTCGCGGTTGACTCGTAAGCTGTAAGGTCTAGCGAGCAGTATTCATTGATGTCTTGTCCTTGATGTGCTGTACATGTAAATATAGGTATAAGATTGCCAAATTCAGACAGTCATTGATGTGTTGAGATCGGTTGGACAATATATCTAGGTTATCATCAGCAAAGTAAGCTAACATATGCTTCACATGCTTCACATGCTGTAATAAAACACTGTTTAGTGGTAAATCTCAATTATTTTTTCTGCGAGCTCAGTTTTCTGATCACCAGAATCGATGGCTCTTTGTCTTGCGCTTATGCTTATGGCAAGTCCTCTTTTTGTGTTGTAATGTTTCATGGTTTGGTTGTCTTGGTAGCTTCAGCAACCGTTTATTGGCATTGTTGCCGGACCAATTCAATCATGAAACAGTATAGTAATGCATAAGAGTCGATAACCGCTCTGATTCCGATAGCTCGTACTTGTTTGTTTGTTTATTACACATTCTTTGGTTTTCCTTTTGCACTCAGCTCAGTCTCTGCTTTACTCCATTGAGTAGTCCGTATAGAGCTTTTTCATTGCCTCTGTGATGATTTGCTTTTCCTAAAATCCTATGGAACACAATCTTGATCTCTGCAATAACGCTATAGCTTTTGTATTTCCACGATTTGTCCTGCAGCTTAGACTTATTTGTTGATTGATTTAAACTGTCAAACACCAAGCGGTCACCGATGACCGCAACCTATTGTTCTTTAATTGTGTCTAGAGGTATATTGACGCTGCTAGACGAGTTAATTAGCAATATTATTCAGATCCGTTTTACATTGCTGTATTGTGTTGCCTGTATTGTGTTTCCACAGTCTGTCATTCCCACATTTTCTTCACATGACCCCAGTTTATATAATGTGCGAGATGTCACTTTTCGTTTACTGACTTGGATTAGTGTCGAAGAACTTGACATGCTGTAACAGTGAACAGAATCCACATCTTCTGGTTGCTGGTGCTTTGACGGCTCATGCCGATTGTCATACGGATAGTTCGGGATGTATCATCCCCAACTATCCGACATCTCAAATACGCGACAAAAGAACAGCACTTGATTGACTGAACTGATCTTTATGTCGTTTTTGTAATGTGTGTTCCTTCTTCGCTTTGTGTCTTATAATATTATCCACCTCGTCGCTACTTAGGTCCGTTAATTAGCCCCATTTTGCGTGAAATTTCTGTACCCTTTTAAGGTATCTATGTAAAACAGATACTAAAAACAGATACAGGCCAGACATAATAAGCCGACCTCTAAGATAAATCTCTGTATATTAGAAAACTATCTTAGTAGTACCACCTCTGCTACCCAGGTTAGTTTTTCTCATTGACGCTTGTTCTAGCATATCCTGCCGACTGCGAGCTAGTACTGCAATATCTCTTTGTCGTACGCTAATTCTCTCGTCGAACCTTTGGTGTCTGTCCAGAAGATTTGCGAAGCAAGCAGTGCTTCTATCTAGAAGTGATACTCGGATCTCTCGAATTTTGTTTGATTGTTTCGTAATCTTTCTGCTTATATGTTTTTCCTACCATCTTAAGGAACAGCGCCAGTCAAGACTGGTCAAGGCCGCTATGGTGAGATCAAGATCTTACCATAGCGGTTTGCCATTTCAGGACTTGTTTTGCAGCACAGACTGTAGTTTTTCTTTTGATTTAATTTACAACGTTACTCAGATCCGTCGATAACTAATTCGTTTTGTTGAACTATCCAGATATGTAAGCACGTACTTGTATTGTAAAATTTTCCTTTTATCGGTCAATCCAACATTTTCTTCATATGACTTCAGTTTACATGAGTGGAATGTCGCTTCTCGTTTACCGACTTGAACTTGTGTCTAGTAAATGCTGCCTGTCCTTCGGTGGCAGCAGCATGTGGAAGTTGTTACTCTTGCAATGTTACAATATGTTCTATGAACACTTCGTTCCTATCGTTTTTGAGAATTAACTATCTAGATATGCAAGCGCGTACTTGTATTGTAAAATTTTCCTTAAATCGGTCAATCCTACATTTTCTTGGTGCTATTGTATACAGCATTATTGCTATGTTATAATGTAGGCAGTCATTCCCACAGCCAGACATTCACATGTTTATGTCTTAGTATTTTATACATAACTTTAATTTCTTTGCTAAGATCTGTTTTTCTATAATCCAAAGAGTCTTGTTCAATTTGTATTGCAAGTTGTCCCTCATGCCTCCGAGTCGGTAGTTCTTTGTCGTGCGCTTGAAATATTCCCTCAGGGCGGTAGTCTATCAGTAATAAGATTTAATTCTGCGGTTAAGATTGTACATCTACCTCACGTCCGTCGGTCATTCCTACATTTTATGCGTACTCAGTTGGCATGTGTGGAATGGCATATTTTGTTTATGGACTCGAACTTGGATGTAGCACCTTGATTTGTGCTGTAAACCGCATTTTAATGTTCCGACCCGGGCTGTCTTTTCTGTAAATCTCGTAGTCGAATCCCCGTACCGACGACGAGAGTATGTCTGTAGATAAAATATATTAATAAAAAAATCTCAAACTAAAATATTTCTTATTTCAGTATGTACCTGTTTCATAATATCCATTGAGATTTCACGTTCTTCACGTCCCTAAATATTATTATTACAGTTTCAGAAGATACGATTTCACATTTATTAAAAGGTCTTTTGGACCTTGACATGCTGTAACACTGAACAGAATCCATATCTTGCTTTAATATACTGGCAACGATCTTAGTCGTTAACGACTATCGTATGAACGTCTATCTAGAATGTGTTGCACGGCTGGTTCATAGAAGTTGCAGGAATCTTCTTTACGTGCTCTACGTCAGTGTACTCAACTTGCAGTCCTAATTAGAGACTAGAAAAAAAAATGCGTGGCGATATGTATGTACCTATGTATTTCTACATAGCTCTTTGTCTTTATGTATTGTGGTCATTTACTGACATTGCTACTGAAGTACGTTTCTTTTTCCCGTTCTGTCACTTTATATTGCTATCGTCAGTCTTGATCTCCCATAGCGGTTTGATGTTCCACCTCTTGTTTTGCAGCTCAGACTGTAGTTTTCCGATTTATTTAATTCACAATGTTACTCAGGTCCATCCATTAAAATGAACATTTCCTTGCGATAATTTTTGTGAATTAACTATTCAGACATATCTGGATAGTTAACTGCGCTTGCATACAAGCGCGTACTTGTATTGTAAAATTTCCCTTTAATCGGTCAATCCCACATTCACTTCACATGTCCTCAGTTTACATATATGTAGAATGTAACTTTTCGTTGACTAACTTGGACTCGTGTCTAGTGGATGCTGCCCGTCCTTTGGTGGCAGCAGCATGTGGAAGTTGTTAGTCTAGCAATGTTACAATATGTTCATATACTCTACCTTTAAAGAAACACGCGAAGAATTGGAATATCTATTTACTGACGGATTAGTATTGTTAGGTCATTTCCACATATTGTGTGTCCTCAGTTAACATGTGTGTGTAATGTCGGTTTCCGTTTACTGACTCGGGCTGTGTCTAGACCCTTGACATGTTTTGATAATACAAATCCGGTAGCACTTGTATGTGTTGCTGTACCATAGGGTGCACTGTATTATTATTACACCCTTGTAAGATCGAGGTAAGATTACACTCAATCTGATAACTAATCACTGAACTGGGTTAATCTGACAAGGAAATACGACTGAAGAAATATTAATTTAACAACTCACCTGACCATACTCATCTTCAATTTAAATGCTTTAAATCGCGACTGTACAGTTGTGACAATATCTTTAACCATTTGTGTGTCTAAACAGGCACACACTCTGGCGAGCCGCAACTGTGCTCGTGCGGTTTCAGGAAACGTTTACACGCCACGCAAGAATAAATAAAATTTGTTTCCTTTACTCGACTTTTGTTAAAAAAATGTTTCCTTTACAGTTGTCGCTTTCGTGCGCTTCGGTGCAATTACCGCCAGTAGGTGTCTTTTCAACACAATGTTTTCTTACGTGTCCGAACTGCTGACACAGATGACACCTGACTACCTCGACGTCATCGATAAACGGCAGGTAGCCAATCGATAAATAATTTCTCTTTGGTTGACACGAGATGTTACAGTATGCTGGTATCAATTTCAATACTGACCATTTACGACCGTTTTGCAATATTTATATATTTGCAATATTTGTACACGATCCGCCCTACGGCTTAGATTTAATTTTTTGATTGATTTAATTAGCAATGTTAGTCAGATCCGTTTTACATTGCTGTATTGTATTGTCTGTATTCTGTTCCATCAGTCTGTCATTCCCACATTTACTTCATAATATATGTCCTCAGTTTATATCTTGTGTGGAATGTCACTTTTAGTTTAGTGAGTTGGTCTTGTGTTTAGTACCTTGAGATGCTGTAACACTGAACAGAATCCATATCTTGCGTCAACATTCTGGCATCGATCTTAGTCATTGACGAACAAACGTCTATCTGGAATGTGTTGCACGGCTGGTTCATAGGAGCATCCGTTCTATGAACATTTTTTGTTAAATGGAGCAGTGAATAGACTGTAGATATTAATCAAATCAGCCAGGATGTGCACCTTCTTGTCTTTGTCGGACATTACTATTACATTCCACTTGAATGTGCTATCGATCGACCAATAAATATTATTAACCGATTTAATTCGGTGCTACATATGTTTCATCTAAGTTGCGCACGTCTATCAGTTCCACATTTTGTGTGTCCTCAGTTAATGTGAGTGGATTACTAACTTGAACTTGTGTCTACGATCTTGACATGCTGTAACACTGAACAGAATCCATATCTTGCTTTAATATTCTGGCATCGATCTTAGTCGTTAACGACTATCGTATGAACGTCTGTCTGCAATATTGGGCACGTTCAAGTCAATAAGTAATACTTTCTGTAGTAGCAGTACTATATCGACATGCAATGTGTTCCACTCATATTGTTCGTTTTTTAGCAGCCTTGGTTATAGGTGAAATTCTAGAGAAAGTTGCAGAACTCTATAGACTGTATTAGCAAGTACATCATCCTACAATTGAAACTAAAAATGAGGGAACAGCTGACGTCGGCTGGCAGAGTCTTCTTCAGTCTACAGCACGTCAAGGTGACGACGTGGTCTATATGGAGTTCCGCATCTTTTCTGGTATTTCACCGTCACGGTTGGCTTGCCACGAAACTGCAGCCCGTAATGTCTCCAGTGTCGTGATACGTACCCAGGTCCGTCACTTCCACCGAAGACTGACATTGTCTTCGCGTCATTTAATTCGGCGCCACAGACATTGTATCAAAGTTGGATACGTCTGTCATTTCCACGTCGATTTTGTGCGGCCTCAGTTACCATATGTGTTTCCACACATGGTCGCTTTTCGTTTACTGACGAGTACTTACAAAATTTATTTCAGAATTCAGGACACAATTATATGTACACGGTTCGTGATGTTAAATGGTTCTCTAAACATTTGACAAGCCGTCTCCTGTAATGTCCGTGTTAATGCCCAGGCTCATTTATGGCTAGAGCGTTTGAACCGTGAGCTATTCTATGTTATTCAGGTCCGTTTCACAACTTCTTTCTCGTCCGCTGAACAGTGACAAAGTAATCTAACTAATATGTTTAACATTTCGTAGTAAAACACTTTGTTTCGTGGTAAATTTGATTTCCTTTTCTGCAAACTTTGCTTTCGTATCACCGGAATCCATCGCTCTTTATTGTGCGCTTTGTTTGACAATTATTTTTATACTTTTTACCAAAATTATGATGAATGTGTGTATAACTGCATTTAATACACGAATATTTCAATTCTTTAGTCATCGGCTAATCAGTAGCTATCCTATTGGTTTCTAGTCTTTATTGCTATTTCTGACGTCTACTACATAATGCTAGTGACATGTCTAGCACCTTTACGTGACATGTCTTGATGACAGTTGGACAATAACTATGCAATTTGTGTGTTTGACGTGCGGTTTTGCACGCCTACCACAGTAATCGGCTATAATTGTTCTAGACTTCGTTGCAAGTTCAGCCGTCCACTATACATATAATGCCAGTGGCATGTCATCTTTACGTGCTGTACATCAATGTACTCTATTTGCAGTCCTAATGGAAGACTGAAAAAATAAAGCCGCGGCAAAATGTATGTATGTATTACTACGTGGCTCTTTGTCTTTTTGTATTATGGTCATGAACTGGCATTGCTACCAAGTACATTTCTTTTTCCCGTTCTGTGTTTAATATGAATATGTATCATTCATTCTATTTTTACTAATTACAAAATTTTATTACGAACATAACAGTCTCTTAGTGAACTGGGAACAAAATAGTGGTTAGACACAATTATTCGCTAAATGGAACTAATAACTAGTACTTACTGTAAATAAAAGTTTTCCATAGTCGGAAACATCTTTGTACCCCACGTATTGTCTTTACTTTCTTATATTGATATACATTTCAAATATCCTAGAATAGGATTCCTTTCTGGACCTTTTTACCAAAAGAATTTTTGCATGGCCTGTCTTGATCTCCGCAGTAGCGGTTTGATGTATCCCGACCCGTCCTGCAGCTCACTCTGCAGTTGAAAAAGGCCACGATGGATATAATCAAAGAGTTTTCTCAGATCTGTCTTTCTCCATTATTTTCTGTTTGTAGGTACGACATTTGCGACTCAACTATCCAATGGCGTGGTTGCATTGCTAGTACTGTGATATTTCCCTAGACAACGTGTACCACTGCTTCCATTCCATCTTATAATTATCTAGAATCTAGATTTATGTCTACGTTACAGATTTTTTAAGAGAATCTTACTTTGGATTTGAACTTTGTTGTGCTGTAGATTGAAGAAAACTCTGTCAGCATTCGTCATTTTCATGCGTTTTGCAGTAAGTATCTTTTAAAATATCTCCAGTACAGTATTTTATACATGTGTGGAATGTTTTCGTTTACTGACTTGGTCCTGTGTCTAGTACTTTGACATGCTGTAACACTGAACAGAATCCATATCTTGTTTTAATATTCTGGCATCGATCTTAGTCATTGACGAATATCGAAAAAACGTCTATCTGGAATGTGTTGCACGGCTGGTTCATAGAAGCGTCCGTTCTATGAACATTTTTTGTTAAATGCAGCAGTGGATAGACTATAGATATTAATCAATTCAGCCAGGATGTGCACTTTCTTGTCTTTGTCGGACATTACTACTCACATTCCACTAGTACCGGTTTTGTAGACACAATTATAGAACAATAGGCTGCGGTCACCGGTGACCGCTTGGTGTTTGACAGTTTAATGTGCTGTCGATCGACCAATAAATATTATTAACCGATTTAATTCGGTACTACATATGTTTCATCTAAGTTGCGGGCGTCTATCAGTTCCACATTTTGTGTGTCCTAAGTTAATGTGAGTGGATTATTGACTTGAACTTGTGTTTAGTACTTTGACATGCTGTAACACTGAACAGAATCCATATATTGCTTCATATTCTGGCATCGATCTTAGTCGTTAACGACTATCGTATGAACGTCTGTCTGCAATATTAGCCGCGGCTTTATACCACTGCTTCCATCCCATCTTATAATTATCTAGAATCTAGATCTATGTCTACGTTACAATTTTTTTAAGAAAATCTTACTTTGGATTTGAACTTTGTTGTGCTGTAGATTGAAGAAAACTCTGTCAGCATTCGTCATTTTCATGCGTTTTGCAGTAAGTATCTTTTAAAATATCTCCAGTACAGTATTTTATACATGTGTGGAATGTTTTCGTTTACTGACTTTGTATTGACATGCTATAACACTGAACAGAATCCATGTCTTGCCTTAATATTCTGGCATCAATCTTAGACGATTGTACGAGAGTCGTTACGACTTACGACTATCTATAATATTAGACACGTTCAAGTCAATAAGTGATACCTTCAATTCGTACTTGTGGATTGGTGACCCATGTCTATTTGCCATAATATAAAAGACATACTTTGTACCTCGCACTGCTATTAGTACTGGCTTAAGGAATACCGATGTATGAAAAACGACCCATCTTTACTGATTTTATTACTCAAAGTCCTTTGTTCGATAGAAACCTCGGACACCGACTGATATATTGTAGATAATTGTTGGACTTTGAACTTCTCTGATCACAGAAATTTTCATCTATTTGATAACCTTTAGAATGTTTAGCGTTTGATATCTTTACCATTCTATATTACACCGTGCACTGTATTATTATTACACCCTTGTAAGGTTGAGCTAGGTAAATCTGACAAGGAAATACGACTGAAAAAATATCTATTTAAACCAACTCACCTGACCATACTCATCTTCAAGTTATATGCTTTAAATCGCGACTGTACCTTTGTGACGATGTCTTCAACAATTTGAGTGTCTAAACAGGCTTTAACTGGCTTATCTAAGAAGGCTCCCCTTTTACCGGTCAATGAATGCGTAGCGAGTGCAGTGTAAAAAATAAATCTAGCTGTGAAGGAAAACCACTATCAGAAAGTAGGTTCTGTTTTATCTTTTTGCGGAACCCGCCTGGTGGATAGTCGTCAAAAGTGATATCCATAACCAGTGGAATCGCATTATAGCCGGATCTCTTGACTGTCTTCTGTAGAACGTTTTTTACAGTTACAGTAAAGTTTATACAAACGGATGTGAGTTAAAATTATTAATGTTTGAGTTAATAACTCCTTTCGGACTTAAGTCTTAGAACGTTCATGTGCTGTGAATGAAAAATCGTTTGATCAATCACTTAGATCGTTATTGTCGTCTGATCTGAGTTGTGTAGTTTCGCCTACATCACGGGTTCTAGCACTTTATTCATGGATTTCATGGAGATGTTACAGTATGCTGGTATCAATTTCAATACTGATCCATTTACGACCGTTTTGCAATATTTATATATTTGCAATATTTGTACACGATCCGCCCTACGGCTTAGATTTAATTTTTTGATTGATTTAATTAGCAATGTTAGTCAGATCCGTTTTACATTGCTGTATTGTATTGTCTGTATTCTGTTCCATCAGTCTGTCATTCCCACATTTTCTTCATAATACTTGTCCTCAGTTTATATCTTGTGTGGAATGTCACTTTTAGTTTAGTGAGTTGGTCTTGTGTTTAGTACCTTGAGATGCTGTAACACTGAACAGAATCCATATCTTGCGTCAACATTCTGGCATCGATCTTAGTCATTGACGAACAAACGTCTATCTGGAATGTGTTGCACGGCTGGTTCATAGGAGCATCCGTTCTATGAACATTTTTTGTTAAATGGAGCAGTGAATAGACTGTAGATATTAATCAAATCAGCCAGGATGTGCACCTTCTTGTCTTTGTCGGACATTACTATTACATTCCACTTGAATGTGCTATCGATCGACCAATAAATATTATTAACCGATTTAATTCGGTGCTACATATGTTTCATCTAAGTTGCGCACGTCTATCAGTTCCACATTTTGTGTGTCCTCAGTTAATGTGAGTGGATTACTGACTTGAACTTGTGTCTACGATCTTGACATGCTGTAACACTGAACAGAATCCATATCTTGCTTTAATATTCTGGCATCGATCTTAGTCGTTAACGACTATCGTATGAACGTCTGTCTGCAATATTGGGCACGTTCAAGTCAATAAGTAATACTTTCTGTAGTAGCAGTACTATATCGACATGCAATGTGTTCCACTCATATTGTTCGTTTTTTAGCAGCCTTGGTTATAGGTGAAATTCTAGAGAAAGTTGCAGAACTCTATAGACTGTATTAGCAAGTACATCATCCTACAATTGAAACTAAAAATGAGGGAACAGCTGACGTCGGCTGGCAGAGTCTTCTTCAGTCTACAGCACGTCAAGGTGACGACGTGGTCTATATGGAGTTCCGCATCTTTTCTGGTATTTCACCGTCACGGTTGGCTTGCCACGAAACTGCAGCCCGTAATGTCTCCAGTGTCGTGATACGTACCCAGGTCCGTCACTTCCACCGAAGACTGACATTGTCTTCGCGTCATTTAATTCGGCGCCACAGACATTGTATCAAAGTTGGATACGTCTGTCATTTCCACGTCGATTTTGTGCGGCCTCAGTTACCATATGTGTTTCCACACATGGTCGCTTTTCGTTTACTGACGAGTACTTACAAAATTTATTTCAGAATTCAGGACACAATTATATGTACACGGTTCGTGATGTTAAATGGTTCTCTAAACATTTGACAAGCCGTCTCCTGTAATGTCCGTGTTAATGCCCAGGCTCATTTATGGCTAGAGCGTTTGAACCGTGAGCTATTCTATGTTATTCAGGTCCGTTTCACAACTTCTTTCTCGTCCGCTGAACATTGACAAAGTAATCTAACTAATATGTTTAACATTTCGTAGTAAAACACTTTGTTTCGTGGTAAATTTGATTTCCTTTTCTGCAAACTTTGCTTTCGTATCACCGGAATCCATCGCTCTTTATTGTGCGCTTTGTTTGACAATTATTTTTATACTTTTTACCAAAATTATGATGAATGTGTGTATAACTGCATTTAATACACGAATATTTCAATTCTTTAGTCATCGGCTAATCAGTAGCTATCCTATTGGTTTCTAGTCTTTATTGCTATTTCTGACGTCTACTACATAATGCTAGTGACATGTCTAGCACCTTTACGTGACATGTCTTGATGACAGTTGGACAATAACTATGCAATTTGTGTGTTTGACGTGCGGTTTTGCACGCCTACCACAGTAATCGGCTATAATTGTTCTAGACTTCGTTGCAAGTTCAGCCGTCCACTATACATATAATGCCAGTGGCATGTCATCTTTACGTGCTGTACATCAATGTACTCTATTTGCAGTCCTAATGGAAGACTGAAAAAATAAAGCCGCGGCAAAATGTATGTATGTATTACTACGTGGCTCTTTGTCTTTTTGTATTATGGTCATGAACTGGCATTGCTACCAGGTACATTTCTTTTTCCCGTTCTGTGTTTAATATGAATATGTATCATTCATTCTATTTTTACTAATTACAAAATTTTATTACGAACATAACAGTCTCTTAGTGAACTGGGAACAAAATAGTGGTTAGACACAATTATTCGCTAAATGGAACTAATAACTAGTACTTACTGTAAATAAAAGTTTTCCATAGTCGGAAACATCTTTGTACCCCACGTATTGTCTTTACTTTCTTATATTGATATACATTTGAAATATCCTAGAATAGGATTCCTTTCTGGACCTTTTTACCAAAAGAATTTTTGCATGGCCTGTCTTGATCTCCGCAGTAGCGGTTTGATGTATCCCGACCCGTCCTGCAGCTCACTCTGCAGTTGAAAAAGGCCACGATGGATATAATCAAAGAGTTTTCTCAGATCTGTCTTCCTCCATTATTTTCTGTTTGTAGGTACGACATTTGCGACTCAACTATCCAATGGCGTGGTTGCATTGCTAGTACTGTGATATTTCCCTAGACAACGTGTACCACTGCTTCCATTCCATCTTACGCAAACGCATGAAAATGACAAATGCTGACATTTGTCATTTTCATGCGTTTTGGAGTAAGTATCTTTTAAAATATCTCCAGTACAGTATTTTATACATGTGTGGAATGTTTTCGTTTACTGACTTGGTCCTGTGTCTAGTACTTTGACATGCTGTAACACTGAACAGAATCCATATCTTGTTTTAATATTCTGGCATCGATCTTAGTCATTGACGAATATCGAAAAAACGTCTATCTGGAATGTGTTGCACGGCTGGTTCATAGAAGCATCCGTTCTATGAACATTTTTTGTTAAATGCAGCAGTGGATAGACTATAGATATTAATCAATTCAGCCAGGACACATCAAGAAAGTGCACACACTTTCTTGTCTTTGTCGGACATTACTACTCACATTCCACTAGTACCGGTTTTGTAGACACAATTATAGAACAATAGGCTGCGGTCACCGGTGACCGCTTGGTGTTTGACAGTTTAATGTGCTGTCGATCGACCAATAAATTTTATTAACCGATTTAATTCGGTGCTACATATGTTTCATCTAAGTTGCGGGCGTCTATCATTTCCACATTTTGTGTGTCCTAAGTTAATGTGAGTGGATTATTGACTTGAACTTGTGTTTAGTACTTTGACATGCTGTAACACTGAACAGAATCCATATCTTGCTTCATATTCTGGCATCGATCTTAGTCGTTAACGACTATCGTATGAACGTCTGTCTGCAATATTAGCCGCGGCTTTATACCACTGCTTCCATCCCATCTTATAATTATCTAGAATCTAGATCTATGTCTACGTTACAATTTTTTTAAGAAAATATTACTTTGGATTTGAAATTTGTTGTGCTGTAGATTGAAGAAAACTCTGTCAGCATTCGTCATTTTCATGCGTTTTGCAGTAAGTATCTTTTAAAATATCTCCAGTACAGTATTTTATACATGTGTGGAATGTTTTCGTTTACTGACTTGGTATTGACATGCTGTAACACTGAACAGAATCCATGTCTTGCCTTAATATTCTGGCATCAATCTTAGACGATTGTACGAGAGTCGTTACGACTTACGACTATCTATAATATTAGACACGTTCAAGTCAATAAGTGATACCTTCAATTCGTACTTGTGGATTGGTGACCCATGTCTATTTGCCATAATATAAAAGACATACTTTGTACCTCGCACTGCTATTAGTACTGGCTTAAGGAATACCGATGTATGAAAAACGACCCATCTTTACTGATTTTATTACTCAAAGTCCTTTGTTCGATAGAAACCTCGGACACCGACTGATATATTGTAGATAATTGTTGGACTTTGAACTTCTCTGATCACAGAAATTTTCATCTATTTGATAACCTTTAGAATGTTTAGCGTTTGATATCTTTACCATTCTATATTACACCGTGCACTGTATTATTATTACACCCTTGTAAGGTTGAGCTAGGTAAATCTGACAAGGAAATACAACTGAAAAAATATCTATTTAAACCAACTCACCTGATCATACTCATCTTCAAGTTATATGCTTTAAATCGCGACTGTACCTTTGTGACGATGTCTTCAACAATTTGAGTGTCTAAACAGGCTTTAACTGGCTTATCTAAGAAGGCTCCCCTTTTACCGGTCAAGGAATGCGTAGCGAGTGCAGTGTAAAAAATAAATCTAGCTGTGAAGGAAAACCACTATCAGAAAGTAGGTTCTGTTTTATCTTTTTGCGGAACCCGCCTGGTGGATAGTCGTCAAAAGTGATATCCATAACCAGTGGAATCGCATTATAGCCGGATCTCTTGACTGTCTTCTGTAGAACGTTTTTTACAGTTACAGTAAAGTTTATACAAACGGATGTGAGTTAAAATTATTAATGTTTGAGTTAATAACTCCTTTCGGACTTAAGTCTTAGAACGTTCATGTGCTGTGAATGAAAAATCGTTTGATCAATCACTTAGATCGTTATTGTCGTCTGATCTGAGTTGTGTAGTTTCGCCTACATCACGGGTTCTAGCACTTTATTCATGGATTTCATCGCCACATCTTGGATTCTCACTTTTATCAACCGATTTAATTGTGCGCTACAGATTTTATATCATAGTTGCTTACATATGTAAGTTCTACATTTTACGATTTACGATTCAATTCAGCGCTACACTGCGCTCCGCGACGGCATAGTGTGACGTCATTAAATTAGATATAGATGTTACTGTGGAATGAGGTGGTCTCGTGACATAAATTCCAGCTCGCGACCTTTCATCCAGCTGCACTACCTGCTGTGCCGTAAGGGGGTATTTTGACATTGTTCTTGAATAAGTACTAAGTCAAGTTGATAATCGACAATTAAGTTATCTAACTCAGACGTCGCCACTTTATCGTTATGGAGATTCAACTGGTTAGCTTATCCATACTGTTATTTAATAGGTTGTATTGAGAATAAGTTGTTCAAGTTTTGCTTTATAAGTACCACACTCTGGCGAGCCGCAACGTTGCTCGTGAGGTTTCTGGAAACGTTTACACGCCACGCAAGTTGGAATAAAATTTGATTCTTTTACACGAGGGCAACTGTAGCTTTCGTGCGCTTCGGCGCTATTACCGCAAGTAGGTGTCTTTGCAACAATATTTTCTTACGTGTCCGAACTGCTGACATAGATGGCACCTGACTACCTCGACGTCATCGATAAAACGGCAGGTAGCCCAATCGATAAATAATTTCTCTTTAGTTGACCCGAGATGTTTCCGTATGCTGGTATCAATTTCAATACTATAGCTAATAGCTTAGAATACGTGATAAAGTGTAGTACACAGTTGAAAGTCTCACTGCTTTGCATGTATAATGTATGTATTTCATTATACAGGTGTATATATTCACATACTTGACGTGCTGTTGATGAATTTCGTATACATTTACCAGACAGTGTCCTAGCGAGCTCTGTGCTATGTACGGTTTGTGCTGTGTACAAAGAGAAACTTTCACAATAGTTGTGAAATGTGGATTGGAAGTTGTCAAGAAGACTCTTTCTTTGGGTTTATTTCTACATCGAAGATATTTCGTGTACACTATGACGTAGTGCGATGTAGTTCTATTCGTTGTATCACTTTGATGTGCTGTCGGTATCTAAGGTTCAGATTCAGTGTCAGAACGTGAAAAAGGTCGTAATGGGTATAATTTAATAGTTTACTCAAGTCCGTCTCGCTTCCATTACATTTGTTCCTGTTTGATTTCGACATTTGCCGGAGAACCAAGGGCGTTCTGAAATATCGCTCCGGTCTATCCTCGTAGAGTTCTTGCAATGCGGCCATCACCGGTAAAGTTCGTAATCGCATCACTCGTTTTAAAATGATTAAACGTGCGTGATGTCGAGATTATTTTTATTTCGGTATTATTTATTAAAAACAATGTCTCGAGGTTGAGTATGCGGTTACAACGACGCTCACTCCACCACAGACTTGATAGCATTACTGACGGACGACCGTTCGTACCGACGACGAGAGTATGCCTGTAGGTAAATATATTAATAAAAAATCTTAAACTAAAATATTTCTTATTTCAGTATGTACCTGTTTCATAATATCCATTGAGATTTCACGTTCTTCACGTCACTAAATATTATTATTACAGTTTCACAACATACGATTTCATATTAAAATTTGGTCTTTTGGACCTTGACATGCTGTAACACTGAACAGAATCCATATCTTGCCTTAATATTCTAGCATCTATCTATAAAATTATAATATTTTTTAATTATAATAATTCGTTTATTTCAGACTAGGTTTAGTCCATATATTGTTAGTAACAAATATCTTAAAAGATATGTTAGGCTTTCACATGCAGACTGATATCTCTTCCCAGAACAGTAGATTCTGCTTATCATTGAGGCTGATTTTTGGCGGATGACTGCACAAAAACTTTCACCCTTGCATCTGCAAACATGCCTGAGGCACAACATTATGCATACAATATTGCTCACTGTGTTTTAGTTCCTTCACGTGCTGTAAATCGAAAACGAAGTATTCGTTAACAGTTACAGTAAAGTTTGTACAATGTACAAACGGATGTGAGTTAAAATTATTTGAATTAAATAACTCGGCTCGGTCTTTACTGTTATAAATTTTGTTATTTTTACTTTTTGTTATATTTTAGCTCTGCCAATGGCGTTAGACCTTCGTAACTCTTGATATTCAATAAAAAGGTCATTTGTCCAAGAAAAATTCAGCGTAACGTTTTGGTATTTTTTTTATCTCTCTGCTATTCAGGTCCGTCGGCTAAGTGTCATTATTCATGATTCCGATTACTTCGTTAAGTTAGTTAATGGTAATTGGTCGTTAGTTTGTATTTTCAACTTACTCCTGGAACTTCTCTCGACCATTCTCTCTGTTAGTTAGGTATGTCCCTTCCTTTGGTTTCTGTCTCCTCAGCGGAATGCACTAGTTGCAGATTCCTCGATCGGAGAGGTCACAAGGTGCACCCGCTGGCCTATCTGGTCTGAGAACCTTCACCTGCCTGATACTGTCAAGCCCGTGGAAGGCTTCAACTTACATTCTAATATTTTCCCTTTTATTGTTTTAAAAGCTTTTAATGTATTTCTCCTTCAAAACCTAAACGTGCTGTAATTCGAAGACGAAATATTCATTAACATACGTCACTTCCTGGTGGCCATTCCAAGCTCAATTTGGGTGAACCAGATTCTAGTAGCACTTGTATGTGATGTTGTATACTATATTATTGGTTTATTCCCTCATTTTGAGTATTAGTAGAGTAGTGACTAGTTCTTGTTCTTTGTAAATCACTTTTTTATTTTTGGTCGAACTCCATAACAAGTTTTCGATGTCTTTTTTACCTGTTAGTCACTGTTAGTACATCCTCCTCTCCGTTATTATTAGGTATATTGCTCAGACGTGACAAGCACAAGTGTTGGTGTAGTTCGTTAGTGCAACATTTGAGATCTTTAATTAAATCTGTTGAATGATACATACCTATGTTTTAGTTCATTACGTGCTGTAAATCGAAGACGAAATAGTCGTTAACATACGTCACTTCCTAGTGATACTATCAACAGCATTGTTGCTATATTATGATGTAGGTAGACGTTCCTACATTTGTGATTAACCTGTCCAGATATACAGGCGTGTAGTTGTATTGCCAGTACTGCGACATCACTACACAATGTGTGCTGTTTTAATTCTCTCTTATTATTATCTAGATTTATTTCTACGTTACACATTTCTATCCTACTTTAGATTTGCACTTTGCTGTGCTGTAGATCGAAGGATTTTCCCTTTTATTGTTTTAAAAGCTTTTAAATCAGTTCTTTTTTAAGGTACTCTTGAAGTTCTATATTTTAGTACCTAAACGTGCTGTAAATCGAAGACGAAATATTCGTTAACATACGTCACTTCCTGGTAATATTACATACAACATTGTTGCTCTGTCATGATGCGGGCAGTCATTCCATATTTTAGTGTTCCCTGTAACGTTGGTTGGTGGAAGGTTTTTAAAGCCGCTTCCATCGTTTGTTGTTGCGCCAGTCAGTCATTCCCACGTTATGGGTACATCACTTGTACAACGACAGGATTTTCTATTGAAACGATAAACTGTCTGTCACTTTGATGTTCTCTCGAATTTACTTGCTCGTTATTTAGGTTTGTAATACAACAATAGTAATAAAATTATCTTTATTCGTATAAAGAGGTGGTCTGCACTGTGTCCTGCGACCTCCTTCAAAAGTACACTGACACCACACGTAATCCTCAAGTAACTCATTTCTACAGCATTTACTTTACTTTTATGCATTTTCTGCCAAACCTAGCACTCAATCATCATCATCATTATCATTTGTAAAACTTCGTTTATACTTCCAACATACTCCTGGAACCTACTGATCTTGATTTAACTATACTGTGTACTTGTACTTGATAAATACGTCTGTGATGCCTACAACATGTGTGAATTGGCATTTCTTATACTGACTCGGACTTGTGTCTGGTACCTTGGACCTTGACATGCTGTAACACTGAACAGAATCCATATCTTGCTTTAATATACTGGCAACGATCTTAGTCGTTAACGAATATCTAATTTTTTGATTGATTTAATTAGCAATGTTAGTCAGATCCGTTTTACATTGCTGTATTGTATTGTCTGTATTCTGTTCCATCAGTCTGTCATTCCCACATTTTCTTCATAATACATGTCCTCAGTTTATATCTTGTGTGGAATGTCACTTTTAGTTTAGTGAGTTGGTCTTGTGTTTAGTACCTTGAGATGCTGTAACACTGAACAGAATCCATATCTTGCGTCAACATTCTGGCATCGATCTTAGTCATTGACGAACAAACGTCTATCTGGAATGTGTTGCACGGCTGGTTCATAGGAGCATCCGTTCTATGAACATTTTTTGTTAAATGGAGCAGTGAATAGACTGTAGATATTAATCAAATCAGCCAGGATGTGCACCTTCTTGTCTTTGTCGGACATTACTACTCACATTCCACTTGAATGTGCTATCGATCGACCAATAAATATTATTAACCGATTTAATTCGGTGCTACATATGTTTCATCTAAGTTGCGCACGTCTATCAGTTCCACATTTTGTGTGTCCTCAGTTAATGTGAGTGGATTACTGACTTGAACTTGTGTCTACGATCTTGACATGCTGTAACACTGAACAGAATCCATATCTTGCTTTAATATTCTGGCATCGATCTTAGTCGTTAACGACTATCGTATGAACGTCTGTCTGCAATATTGGGCACGTTCAAGTCAATAAGTAATACTTTCTGTAGTAGCAGTACTATATCGACATGCAATGTGTTCCACTCATATTGTTCGTTTTTTAGCAGCCTTGGTTATAGGTGAAATTCTAGAGAAAGTTGCAGAACTCTATAGACTGTATTAGCAAGTACATCATCCTACAATTGAAACTAAAAATGAGGGAACAGCTGACGTCGGCTGGCAGAGTCTTCTTCAGTCTACAGCACGTCAAGGTGACGACGTGGTCTATATGGAGTTCCGCATCTTTTCTGGTATTTCACCGTCACGGTTGGCTTGCCACGAAACTGCAGCCCGTAATGTCTCCAGTGTCGTGATACGTACCCAGGTCCGTCACTTCCACCGAAGACTGACATTGTCTTCGCGTCATTTAATTCGGCGCCACAGACATTGTATCAAAGTTGGATACGTCTGTCATTTCCACGTCGATTTTGTGCGGCCTCAGTTACCATATGTGTTTCCACACATGGTCGCTTTTCGTTTATTGACGAGTACTTACAAAATTTATTTCAGAATTCAGGACACAATTATATGTACACGGTTCGTGATGTTAAATGGTTCTCTAAACATTTGACAAGCCGTCTCCTGTAATGTCCGTGTTAATGCCCAGGCTCATTTATGGCTAGAGCGTTTGAACCGTGAGCTATTCTATGTTATTCAGGTCCGTTTCACAACTTCTTTCTCGTCCGCTGAACATTGACAAAGTAATCTAACTAATATGTTTAACATTTTGTAGTAAAACACTTTGTTTCGTGGTAAATTTGATTTCCTTTTCTGCAAACTTTGCTTTCGTATCACCGGAATCCATCGCTCTTTATTGTGCGCTTTGTTTGACAA
Source organism: Spodoptera picta (assembly GCA_038387885.1). Taxonomy (NCBI): domain Eukaryota; kingdom Metazoa; phylum Arthropoda; class Insecta; order Lepidoptera; family Noctuidae; genus Spodoptera; species Spodoptera picta. Next base: position 721,026 of record JAZHFQ010000445.1, read on the forward strand.
TTATTTTTATACTTTTTACCAAAATTATGATGAATGTGTGTATAACTGCATTTAATACACGAATATTTCAATTCTTTAGTCATCGGCTAATCAGTAGCTATCCTATTGGTTTCTAGTCTTTATTGCTATTTCTGACGTCTACTACATAATGCTAGTGACATGTCTAGCACCTTTACGTGACATGTCTTGATGACAGTTGGACAATAACTATGCAATTTGTGTGTTTGACGTGCGGTTTTGCACGCCTACCACAGTAATCGGCTATAATTGTTCTAGACTTCGTTGCAAGTTCAGCCGTCCACTATACATATAATGCCAGTGGCATGTCATCTTTACGTGCTGTACATCAATGTACTCTATTTGCAGTCCTAATGGAAGACTGAAAAAATAAAGCCGCGGCAAAATGTATGTATGTATTACTACGTGGCTCTTTGTCTTTTTGTATTATGGTCATGAACTGGCATTGCTACCAGGTACATTTCTTTTTCCCGTTCTGTGTTTAATATGAATATGTATCATTCATTCTATTTTTACTAATTACAAAATTTTATTACGAACATAACAGTCTCTTAGTGAACTGGGAACAAAATAGTGGTTAGACACAATTATTCGCTAAATGGAACTAATAACTAGTACTTACTGTAAATAAAAGTTTTCCATAGTCGGAAACATCTTTGTACCCCACGTATTGTCTTTACTTTCTTATATTGATATACATTTGAAATATCCTAGAATAGGATTCCTTTCTGGACCTTTTTACCAAAAGAATTTTTGCATGGCCTGTCTTGATCTCCGCAGTAGCGGTTTGATGTATCCCGACCCGTCCTGCAGCTCACTCTGCAGTTGAAAAAGGCCACGATGGATATAATCAAAGAGTTTTCTCAGATCTGTCTTCCTCCATTATTTTCTGTTTGTAGGTACGACATTTGCGACTCAACTATCCAATGGCGTGGTTGCATTGCTAGTACTGTGATATTTCCCTAGACAACGTGTACCACTGCTTCCATTCCATTTTACGCAAACGCATGAAAATGACAAATGCTGACATTTGTCATTTTCATGCGTTTTGGAGTAAGTATCTTTTAAAATATCTCCAGTACAGTATTTTATACATGTGTGGAATGTTTTCGTTTACTGACTTGGTCCTGTGTCTAGTACTTTGACATGCTGTAACACTGAACAGAATCCATATCTTGTTTTAATATTCTGGCATCGATCTTAGTCATTGACGAATATCGAAAAAACGTCTATCTGGAATGTGTTGCACGGCTGGTTCATAGAAGCATCCGTTCTATGAACATTTTTTGTTAAATGCAGCAGTGGATAGACTATAGATATTAATCAATTCAGCCAGGACACATCAAGAAAGTGCACACACTTTCTTGTCTTTGTCGGACATTACTACTCACATTCCACTAGTACCGGTTTTGTAGACACAATTATAGAACAATAGGCTGCGGTCACCGGTGACCGCTTGGTGTTTGACAGTTTAATGTGCTGTCGATCGACCAATAAATTTTATTAACCGATTTAATTCGGTGCTACATATGTTTCATCTAAGTTGCGGGCGTCTATCATTTCCACATTTTGTGTGTCCTAAGTTAATGTGAGTGGATTATTGACTTGAACTTGTGTTTAGTACTTTGACATGCTGTAACACTGAACAGAATCCATATCTTGCTTCATATTCTGGCATCGATCTTAGTCGTTAACGACTATCGTATGAACGTCTGTCTGCAATATTAGCCGCGGCTTTATACCACTGCTTCCATCCCATCTTATAATTATCTAGAATCTAGATCTATGTCTACGTTACAATTTTTTTAAGCATTCGTCATTTTCATGCGTTTTGCAGTAAGTATCTTTTAAAATATCTCCAGTACAGTATTTTATACATGTGTGGAATGTTTTCGTTTACTGACTTGGTATTGACATGCTGTAACACTGAACAGAATCCATGTCTTGCCTTAATATTCTGGCATCAATCTTAGACGATTGTACGAGAGTCGTTACGACTTACGACTATCTATAATATTAGACACGTTCAAGTCAATAAGTGATACCTTCAATTCGTACTTGTGGATTGGTGACCCATGTCTATTTGCCATAATATAAAAGACATACTTTGTACCTCGCACTGCTATTAGTACTGGCTTAAGGAATACCGATGTATGAAAAACGACCCATCTTTACTGATTTTATTACTCAAAGTCCTTTGTTCGATAGAAACCTCGGACACCGACTGATATATTGTAGATAATTGTTGGACTTTGAACTTCTCTGATCACAGAAATTTTCATCTATTTGATAACCTTTAGAATGTTTAGCGTTTGATATCTTTACCATTCTATATTACACCGTGCACTGTATTATTATTACACCCTTGTAAGGTTGAGCTAGGTAAATCTGACAAGGAAATACGACTGAAAAAATATCTATTTAAACCAACTCACCTGATCATACTCATCTTCAAGTTATATGCTTTAAATCGCGACTGTACCTTTGTGACGATGTCTTCAACAATTTGAGTGTCTAAACAGGCTTTAACTGGCTTATCTAAGAAGGCTCCCCTTTTACCGGTCAAGGAATGCGTAGCGAGTGCAGTGTAAAAAATAAATCTAGCTGTGAAGGAAAACCACTATCAGAAAGTAGGTTCTGTTTTATCTTTTTGCGGAACCCGCCTGGTGGATAGTCGTCAAAAGTGATATCCATAACCAGTGGAATCGCATTATAGCCGGATCTCTTGACTGTCTTCTGTAGAACGTTTTTTTACAGTTACAGTAAAGTTTATACAAACGGATGTGAGTTAAAATTATTAATGTTTGAGTTAATAACTCCTTTCGGACTTAAGTCTTAGAACGTTCATGTGCTGTGAATGAAAAATCGTTTGATCAATCACTTACATCGTTATTGTCGTCTGATCTGAGTTGTGTAGTTTCGCCTACATCACGGGTTCTAGCACTTTATTCATGGATTTCATGGAGATGTTACAGTATGCTGGTATCAATTTCAATACTGATCCATTTACGACCGTTTTGCAATATTTATATATTTGCAATATTTGTACACGATCCGCCCTACGGCTTAGATTTAATTTTTTGATTGATTTAATTAGCAATGTTAGTCAGATCCGTTTTACATTGCTGTATTGTATTGTCTGTATTCTGTTCCATCAGTCTGTCATTCCCACATTTTCTTCATAATACATGTCCTCAGTTTATATCTTGTGTGGAATGTCACTTTTAGTTTAGTGAGTTGGTCTTGTGTTTAGTACCTTGAGATGCTGTAACACTGAACAGAATCCATATCTTGCGTCAACATTCTGGCATCGATCTTAGTCATTGACGAACAAACGTCTATCTGGAATGTGTTGCACGGCTGGTTCATAGGAGCATCCGTTCTATGAACATTTTTTGTTAAATGGAGCAGTGAATAGACTGTAGATATTAATCAAATCAGCCAGGATGTGCACCTTCTTGTCTTTGTCGGACATTACTATTACATTCCACTTGAATGTGCTATCGATCGACCAATAAATATTATTAACCGATTTAATTCGGTGCTACATATGTTTCATCTAAGTTGCGCACGTCTATCAGTTCCACATTTTGTGTGTCCTCAGTTAATGTGAGTGGATTACTGACTTGAACTTGTGTCTACGATCTTGACATGCTGTAACACTGAACAGAATCCATATCTTGCTTTAATATTCTGGCATCGATCTTAGTCGTTAACGACTATCGTATGAACGTCTGTCTGCAATATTGGGCACGTTCAAGTCAATAAGTAATACTTTCTGTAGTAGCAGTACTATATCGACATGCAATGTGTTCCACTCATATTGTTCGTTTTTTAGCAGCCTTGGTTATAGGTGAAATTCTAGAGAAAGTTGCAGAACTCTATAGACTCTATTAGCAAGTACATCATCCTACAATTGAAACTAAAAATGAGGGAACAGCTGACGTCGGCTGGCAGAGTCTTCTTCAGTCTACAGCACGTCAAGGTGACGACGTGGTCTATATGGAGTTCCGCATCTTTTCTGGTATTTCACCGTCACGGTTGGCTTGCCACGAAACTGCAGCCCGTAATGTCTCCAGTGTCGTGATACGTACCCAGGTCCGTCACTTCCACCGAAGACTGACATTGTCTTCGCGTCATTTAATTCGGCGCCACAGACATTGTATCAAAGTTGGATACGTCTGTCATTTCCACGTCGATTTTGTGCGGCCTCAGTTACCATATGTGTTTCCACACATGGTCGCTTTTCGTTTATTGACGAGTACTTACAAAATTTATTTCAGAATTCAGGACACAATTATATGTACACGGTTCGTGATGTTAAATGGTTCTCTAAACATTTGACAAGCCGTCTCCTGTAATGTCCGTGTTAATGCCCAGGCTCATTTATGGCTAGAGCGTTTGAACCGTGAGCTATTCTATGTTATTCAGGTCCGTTTCACAACTTCTTTCTCGTCCGCTGAACATTGACAAAGTAATCTAACTAATATGTTTAACATTTCGTAGTAAAACACTTTGTTTCGTGGTAAATTTGATTTCCTTTTCTGCAAACTTTGCTTTCGTATCACCGGAATCCATCGCTCTTTATTGTGCGCTTTGTTTGACAATTATTTTTATACTTTTTACCAAAATTATGATGAATGTGTGTATAACTGCATTTAATACACGAATATTTCAATTCTTTAGTCATCGGCTAATCAGTAGCTATCCTATTGGTTTCTAGTCTTTATTGCTATTTCTGACGTCTACTACATAATGCTAGTGACATGTCTAGCACCTTTACGTGACATGTCTTGATGACAGTTGGACAATAACTATGCAATTTGTGTGTTTGACGTGCGGTTTTGCACGCCTACCACAGTAATCGGCTATAATTGTTCTAGACTTCGTTGCAAGTTCAGCCGTCCACTATACATATAATGCCAGTGGCATGTCATCTTTACGTGCTGTACATCAATGTACTCTATTTGCAGTCCTAATGGAAGACTGAAAAAATAAAGCCGCGGCAAAATGTATGTATGTATTACTACGTGGCTCTTTGTCTTTTTGTATTATGGTCATGAACTGGCATTGCTACCAAGTACATTTCTTTTTCCCGTTCTGTGTTTAATATGAATATGTATCATTCATTCTATTTTTACTAATTACAAAATTTTATTACGAACATAACAGTCTCTTAGTGAACTGGGAACAAAATAGTGGTTAGACACAATTATTCGCTAAATGGAACTAATAACTAGTACTTACTGTAAATAAAAGTTTTCCATAGTCGGAAACATCTTTGTACCCCACGTATTGTCTTTACTTTCTTATATTGATATACATTTGAAATATCCTAGAATAGGATTCCTTTCTGGACCTTTTTACCAAAAGAATTTTTGCATGGCCTGTCTTGATATCTCCGCAGTAGCGGTTTGATGTATCCCGACCCGTCCTGCAGCTCACTCTGCAGTTGAAAAAGGCCACGATGGATATAATCAAAGAGTTTTCTCAGATCTGTCTTTCTCCATTATTTTCTGTTTGTAGGTACGACATTTGCGACTCAACTATCCAATGGCGTGGTTGCATTGCTAGTACTGTGATATTTCCCTAGACAACGTGTACCACTGCTTCCATTCCATCTTATAATTATCTAGAATCTAGATTTATGTCTACGTTACAGATTTTTTAAGAGAATCTTACTTTGGATTTGAACTTTGTTGTGCTGTAGATTGAAGAAAACTCTGTCAGCATTCGTCATTTTCATGCGTTTTGCAGTAAGTATCTTTTAAAATATCTCCAGTACAGTATTTTATACATGTGTGGAATGTTTTCGTTTACTGACTTGGTCCTGTGTCTAGTACTTTGACATGCTGTAACACTGAACAGAATCCATATCTTGTTTTAATATTCTGGCATCGATCTTAGTCATTGACGAATATCGAAAAAACGTCTATCTGGAATGTGTTGCACGGCTGGTTCATAGAAGCGTCCGTTCTATGAACATTTTTTGTTAAATGCAGCAGTGGATAGACTATAGATATTAATCAATTCAGCCAGGATGTGCACTTTCTTGTCTTTGTCGGACATTACTACTCACATTCCACTAGTACCGGTTTTGTAGACACAATTATAGAACAATAGGCTGCGGTCACCGGTGACCGCTTGGTGTTTGACAGTTTAATGTGCTGTCGATCGACCAATAAATTTTATTAACCGATTTAATTCGGTGCTACATATGTTTCATCTAAGTTGCGGGCGTCTATCATTTCCACATTTTGTGTGTCCTAAGTTAATGTGAGTGGATTATTGACTTGAACTTGTGTTTAGTACTTTGACATGCTGTAACACTGAACAGAATCCATATCTTGCTTCATATTCTGGCATCGATCTTAGTCGTTAACGACTATCGTATGAACGTCTGTCTGCAATATTAGCCGCGGCTTTATACCACTGCTTCCATCCCATCTTATAATTATCTAGAATCTAGATCTATGTCTACGTTACAATTTTTTTAAGCATTCGTCATTTTCATGCGTTTTGCAGTAAGTATCTTTTAAAATATCTCCAGTACAGTATTTTATACATGTGTGGAATGTTTTCGTTTACTGACTTGGTATTGACATGCTGTAACACTGAACAGAATCCATGTCTTGCCTTAATATTCTGGCATCAATCTTAGACGATTGTACGAGAGTCGTTACGACTTACGACTATCTATAATATTAGACACGTTCAAGTCAATAAGTGATACCTTCAATTCGTACTTGTGGATTGGTGACCCATGTCTATTTGCCATAATATAAAAGACATACTTTGTACCTCGCACTGCTATTAGTACTGGCTTAAGGAATACCGATGTATGAAAAACGACCCATCTTTACTGATTTTATTACTCAAAGTCCTTTGTTCGATAGAAACCTCGGACACCGACTGATATATTGTAGATAATTGTTGGACTTTGAACTTCTCTGATCACAGAAATTTTCATCTATTTGATAACCTTTAGAATGTTTAGCGTTTGATATCTTTACCATTCTATATTACACCGTGCACTGTATTATTATTACACCCTTGTAAGGTTGAGCTAGGTAAATCTGACAAGGAAATACGACTGAAAAAATATCTATTTAAACCAACTCACCTGATCATACTCATCTTCAAGTTATATGCTTTAAATCGCGACTGTACCTTTGTGACGATGTCTTCAACAATTTGAGTGTCTAAACAGGCTTTAACTGGCTTATCTAAGAAGGCTCCCCTTTTACCGGTCAAGGAATGCGTAGCGAGTGCAGTGTAAAAAATAAATCTAGCTGTGAAGGAAAACCACTATCAGAAAGTAGGTTCTGTTTTATCTTTTTGCGGAACCCGCCTGGTGGATAGTCGTCAAAAGTGATATCCATAACCAGTGGAATCGCATTATAGCCGGATCTCTTGACTGTCTTCTGTAGAACGTTTTTTACAGTTACAGTAAAGTTTATACAAACGGATGTGAGTTAAAATTATTAATGTTTGAGTTAATAACTCCTTTCGGACTTAAGTCTTAGAACGTTCATGTGCTGTGAATGAAAAATCGTTTGATCAATCACTTACATCGTTATTGTCGTCTGATCTGAGTTGTGTAGTTTCGCCTACATCACGGGTTCTAGCACTTTATTCATGGATTTCATGGAGATGTTACAGTATGCTGGTATCAATTTCAATACTGATCCATTTACGACCGTTTTGCAATATTTATATATTTGCAATATTTGTACACGATCCGCCCTACGGCTTAGATTTAATTTTTTGATTGATTTAATTAGCAATGTTAGTCAGATCCGTTTTACATTGCTGTATTGTATTGTCTGTATTCTGTTCCATCAGTCTGTCATTCCCACATTTTCTTCATAATACATGTCCTCAGTTTATATCTTGTGTGGAATGTCACTTTTAGTTTAGTGAGTTGGTCTTGTGTTTAGTACCTTGAGATGCTGTAACACTGAACAGAATCCATATCTTGCGTCAACATTCTGGCATCGATCTTAGTCATTGACGAACAAACGTCTATCTGGAATGTGTTGCACGGCTGGTTCATAGGAGCATCCGTTCTATGAACATTTTTTGTTAAATGGAGCAGTGAATAGACTGTAGATATTAATCAAATCAGCCAGGATGTGCACCTTCTTGTCTTTGTCGGACATTACTATTACATTCCACTTGAATGTGCTATCGATCGACCAATAAATATTATTAACCGATTTAATTCGGTGCTACATATGTTTCATCTAAGTTGCGCACGTCTATCAGTTCCACATTTTGTGTGTCCTCAGTTAATGTGAGTGGATTACTGACTTGAACTTGTGTCTACGATCTTGACATGCTGTAACACTGAACAGAATCCATATCTTGCTTTAATATTCTGGCATCGATCTTAGTCGTTAACGACTATCGTATGAACGTCTGTCTGCAATATTGGGCACGTTCAAGTCAATAAGTAATACTTTCTGTAGTAGCAATACTATATCGACATGCAATGTGTTCCACTCATATTGTGCGTTTTTTAGCAGCCTTGGTTATAGGTGAAATTCTAGAGAAAGTTGCAGAACTCTATAGACTGTATTAGCAAGTACATCATCCTACAATTGAAACTAAAAATGAGGGAACAGCTGACGTCGGCTGGCAGAGTCTTCTTCAGTCTACAGCACGTCAAGGTGACGACGTGGTCTATATGGAGTTCCGCATCTTTTCTGGTATTTCACCGTCACGGTTGGCTTGCCACGAAACTGCAGCCCGTAATGTCTCCAGTGTCGTGATACGTACCCAGGTCCGTCACTTCCACCGAAGACTGACATTGTCTTCGCGTCATTTAATTCGGCGCCACAGACATTGTATCAAAGTTGGATACGTCTGTCATTTCCACGTCGATTTTGTGCGGCCTCAGTTACCATATGTGTTTCCACACATGGTCGCTTTTCGTTTACTGACGAGTACTTACAAAATTTATTTCAGAATTCAGGACACAATTATATGTACATGGTTCGTGATGTTAAATGGTTCTCTATACATTTGACAAGCCGTCTCCTGTAATGTCCGTGTTAATGCCCAGGCTCATTTATGGCTAGAGCGTTTGAACCGTGAGCTATTCTATGTTATTCAGGTCCGTTTCACAACTTCTTTTTCGTCCACTGAACATTGACAAAGTAATCTAACTAATATGTTTAACATTTCGTAGTAAAACACTTTGTTTCGTGGTAAATTTGATTTCCTTTTCTGCAAACTTTGCTTTCGTATCACCGGAATCCATCGCTCTTTATTGTGCGCTTTGTTTGACAATTATTTTTATACTTTTTACCAAAATTATGATGAATGTGTGTATAACTGCATTTAATACACGAATATTTCAATTCTTTAGTCATCGGCTAATCAGTAGCTATCCTATTGGTTTCTAGTCTTTATTGCTATTTCTGACGTCTACTACATAATGCTAGTGACATGTCTAGCACCTTTACGTGACATGTCTTGATGACAGTTGGACAATAACTATGCAATTTGTGTGTTTGACGTGCGGTTTTGCACGCCTACCACAGTAATCGGCTATAATTGTTCTAGACTTCGTTGCAAGTTCAGCCGTCCACTATACATATAATGCCAGTGGCATGTCATCTTTACGTGCTGTACATCAATGTACTCTATTTGCAGTCCTAATGGAAGACTGAAAAAATAAAGCCGCGGCAAAATGTATGTATGTATTACTACGTGGCTCTTTGTCTTTTTGTATTATGGTCATGAACTGGCATTGCTACCAGGTACATTTCTTTTTCCCGTTCTGTGTTTAATATGAATATGTATCATTCATTCTATTTTTACTAATTACAAAATTTTATTACGAACATAACAGTCTCTTAGTGAACTGGGAACAAAATAGTGGTTAGACACAATTATTCGCTAAATGGAACTAATAACTAGTACTTACTGTAAATAAAAGTTTTCCATAGTCGGAAACATCTTTGTACCCCACGTATTGTCTTTACTTTCTTATATTGATATACATTTGAAATATCCTAGAATAGGATTCCTTTCTGGACCTTTTTACCAAAAGAATTTTTGCATGGCCTGTCTTGATCTCCGCAGTAGCGGTTTGATGTATCCCGACCCGTCCTGCAGCTCACTCTGCAGTTGAAAAAGGCCACGATGGATATAATCAAAGAGTTTTCTCAGATCTGTCTTCCTCCATTATTTTCTGTTTGTAGGTACGACATTTGCGACTCAACTATCCAATGGCGTGGTTGCATTGCTAGTACTGTGATATTTCCCTAGACAACGTGTACCACTGCTTCCATTCCATCTTACGCAAACGCATGAAAATGACAAATGCTGACATTTGTCATTTTCATGCGTTTTGGAGTAAGTATCTTTTAAAATATCTCCAGTACAGTATTTTATACATGTGTGGAATGTTTTCGTTTACTGACTTGGTCCTGTGTCTAGTACTTTGACATGCTGTAACACTGAACAGAATCCATATCTTGTTTTAATATTCTGGCATCGATCTTAGTCATTGACGAATATCGAAAAAACGTCTATCTGGAATGTGTTGCACGGCTGGTTCATAGAAGCATCCGTTCTATGAACATTTTTTGTTAAATGCAGCAGTGGATAGACTATAGATATTAATCAATTCAGCCAGGACACATCAAGAAAGTGCACACACTTTCTTGTCTTTGTCGGACATTACTACTCACATTCCACTAGTACCGGTTTTGTAGACACAATTATAGAACAATAGGCTGCGGTCACCGGTGACCGCTTGGTGTTTGACAGTTTAATGTGCTGTCGATCGACCAATAAATTTTATTAACCGATTTAATTCGGTGCTACATATGTTTCATCTAAGTTGCGGGCGTCTATCAGTTCCACATTTTGTGTGTCCTAAGTTAATGTGAGTGGATTATTGACTTGAACTTGTGTTTAGTACTTTGACATGCTGTAACACTGAACAGAATCCATATCTTGCTTCATATTCTGGCATCGATCTTAGTCGTTAACGACTATCGTATGAACGTCTGTCTGCAATATTAGCCGCGGCTTTATACCACTGCTTCCATCCCATCTTATAATTATCTAGAATCTAGATCTATGTCTACGTTACAATTTTTTTAAGAAAATATTACTTTGGATTTGAAATTTGTTGTGCTGTAGATTGAAGAAAACTCTGTCAGCATTCGTCATTTTCATGCGTTTTGCAGTAAGTATCTTTTAAAATATCTCCAGTACAGTATTTTATACATGTGTGGAATGTTTTCGTTTACTGACTTGGTATTGACATGCTGTAACACTGAACAGAATCCATGTCTTGCCTTAATATTCTGGCATCAATCTTAGACGATTGTACGAGAGTCGTTACGACTTACGACTATCTATAATATTAGACACGTTCAAGTCAATAAGTGATACCTTCAATTCGTACTTGTGGATTGGTGACCCATGTCTATTTGCCATAATATAAAAGACATACTTTGTACCTCGCACTGCTATTAGTACTGGCTTAAGGAATACCGATGTATGAAAAACGACCCATCTTTACTGATTTTATTACTCAAAGTCCTTTGTTCGATAGAAACCTCGGACACCGACTGATATATTGTAGATAATTGTTGGACTTTGAACTTCTCTGATCACAGAAATTTTCATCTATTTGATAACCTTTAGAATGTTTAGCGTTTGATATCTTTACCATTCTATATTACACCGTGCACTGTATTATTATTACACCCTTGTAAGGTTGAGCTAGGTAAATCTGACAAGGAAATACGACTGAAAAAATATCTATTTAAACCAACTCACCTGATCATACTCATCTTCAAGTTATATGCTTTAAATCGCGACTGTACCTTTGTGACGATGTCTTCAACAATTTGAGTGTCTAAACAGGCTTTAACTGGCTTATCTAAGAAGGCTCCCCTTTTACCGGTCAAGGAATGCGTAGCGAGTGCAGTGTAAAAAATAAATCTAGCTGTGAAGGAAAACCACTATCAGAAAGTAGGTTCTGTTTTATCTTTTTGCGGAACCCGCCTGGTGGATAGTCGTCAAAAGTGATATCCATAACCAGTGGAATCGCATTATAGCCGGATCTCTTGACTGTCTTCTGTAGAACGTTTTTTACAGTTACAGTAAAGTTTATACAAACGGATGTGAGTTAAAATTATTAATGTTTGAGTTAATAACTCCTTTCGGACTTAAGTCTTAGAACGTTCATGTGCTGTGAATGAAAAATCGTTTGATCAATCACTTACATCGTTATTGTCGTCTGATCTGAGTTGTGTAGTTTCGCCTACATCACGGGTTCTAGCACTTTATTCATGGATTTCATGGAGATGTTACAGTATGCTGGTATCAATTTCAATACTGATCCATTTACGACCGTTTTGCAATATTTATATATTTGCAATATTTGTACACGATCCGCCCTACGGCTTAGATTTAATTTTTTGATTGATTTAATTAGCAATGTTAGTCAGATCCGTTTTACATTGCTGTATTGTATTGTCTGTATTCTGTTCCATCAGTCTGTCATTCCCACATTTTCTTCATAATACATGTCCTCAGTTTATATCTTGTGTGGAATGTCACTTTTAGTTTAGTGAGTTGGTCTTGTGTTTAGTACCTTGAGATGCTGTAACACTGAACAGAATCCATATCTTGCGTCAACATTCTGGCATCGATCTTAGTCATTGACGAACAAACGTCTATCTGGAATGTGTTGCACGGCTGGTTCATAGGAGCATCCGTTCTATGAACATTTTTTGTTAAATGGAGCAGTGAATAGACTGTAGATATTAATCAAATCAGCCAGGATGTGCACCTTCTTGTCTTTGTCGGACATTACTATTACATTCCACTTGAATGTGCTATCGATCGACCAATAAATATTATTAACCGATTTAATTCGGTGCTACATATGTTTCATCTAAGTTGCGCACGTCTATCAGTTCCACATTTTGTGTGTCCTCAGTTAATGTGAGTGGATTACTGACTTGAACTTGTGTCTACGATCTTGACATGCTGTAACACTGAACAGAATCCATATCTTGCTTTAATATTCTGGCATCGATCTTAGTCGTTAACGACTATCGTATGAACGTCTGTCTGCAATATTGGGCACGTTCAAGTCAATAAGTAATACTTTCTGTAGTAGCAGTACTATATCGACATGCAATGTGTTCCACTCATATTGTTCGTTTTTTAGCAGCCTTGGTTATAGGTGAAATTCTAGAGAAAGTTGCAGAACTCTATAGACTGTATTAGCAAGTACATCATCCTACAATTGAAACTAAAAATGAGGGAACAGCTGACGTCGGCTGGCAGAGTCTTCTTCAGTCTACAGCACGTCAAGGTGACGACGTGGTCTATATGGAGTTCCGCATCTTTTCTGGTATTTCACCGTCACGGTTGGCTTGCCACGAAACTGCAGCCCGTAATATCTCCAGTGTCGTGATACATACCCAGGTCCGTCACTTCCACCGAAGACTGACATTGTCTTCGCGTCATTTAATTCGGCGCCACAGACATTGTATCAAAGTTGGATACGTCTGTCATTTCCACGTCGATTTTGTGCGGCCTCAGTTACCATATGTGTTTCCACACATGGTCGCTTTTCGTTTATTGACGAGTACTTACAAAATTTATTTCAGAATTCAGGACACAATTACATGTACACGGTTCGTGATGTTAAATGGTTCTCTAAACATTTGACAAGCCGTCTCCTGTAATGTCCGTGTTAATGCCCAGGCTCATTTATGGCTAGAGCGTTTGAACCGTGAGCTATTCTATGTTATTCAGGTCCGTTTCACAACTTCTTTCTCGTCCGCTGAACATTGACAAAGTAATCTAACTAATATGTTTAACATTTCGTAGTAAAACACTTTGTTTCGTGGTAAATTTGATTTCCTTTTCTGCAAACTTTGCTTTCGTATCACCGGAATCCATCGCTCTTTATTGTGCGCTTTGTTTGACAATTATTTTTATACTTTTTACCAAAATTATGATGAATGTGTGTATAACTGCATTTAATACACGAATATTTCAATTCTTTAGTCATCGGCTAATCAGTAGCTATCCTATTGGTTTCTAGTCTTTATTGCTATTTCTGACGTCTACTACATAATGCTAGTGACATGTCTAGCACCTTTACGTGACATGTCTTGATGACAGTTGGACAATAACTATGCAATTTGTGTGTTTGACGTGCGGTTTTGCACGCCTACCACAGTAATCGGCTATAATTGTTCTAGACTTCGTTGCAAGTTCAGCCGTCCACTATACATATAATGCCAGTGGCATGTCATCTTTACGTGCTGTACATCAATGTACTCTATTTGCAGTCCTAATGGAAGACTGAAAAAATAAAGCCGCGGCAAAATGTATGTATGTATTACTACGTGGCTCTTTGTCTTTTTGTATTATGGTCATGAACTGGCATTGCTACCAAGTACATTTCTTTTTCCCGTTCTGTGTTTAATATGAATATGTATCATTCATTCTATTTTTACTAATTACAAAATTTTATTACGAACATAACAGTCTCTTAGTGAACTGGGAACAAAATAGTGGTTAGACACAATTATTCGCTAAATGGAACTAATAACTAGTACTTACTGTAAATAAAAGTTTTCCATAGTCGGAAACATCTTTGTACCCCACGTATTGTCTTTACTTTCTTATATTGATATACATTTCAAATATCCTAGAATAGGATTCCTTTCTGGACCTTTTTACCAAAAGAATTTTTGCATGGCCTGTCTTGATCTCCGCAGTAGCGGTTTGATGTATCCCGACCCGTCCTGCAGCTCACTCTGCAGTTGAAAAAGGCCACGATGGATATAATCAAAGAGTTTTCTCAGATCTGTCTTTCTCCATTATTTTCTGTTTGTAGGTACGACATTTGCGACTCAACTATCCAATGGCGTGGTTGCATTGCTAGTACTGTGATATTTCCCTAGACAACGTGTACCACTGCTTCCATTCCATCTTATAATTATCTAGAATCTAGATTTATGTCTACGTTACAGATTTTTTAAGAGAATCTTACTTTGGATTTGAACTTTGTTGTGCTGTAGATTGAAGAAAACTCTGTCAGCATTCGTCATTTTCATGCGTTTTGCAGTAAGTATCTTTTAAAATATCTCCAGTACAGTATTTTATACATGTGTGGAATGTTTTCGTTTACTGACTTGGTCCTGTGTCTAGTACTTTGACATGCTGTAACACTGAACAGAATCCATATCTTGTTTTAATATTCTGGCATCGATCTTAGTCATTGACGAATATCGAAAAAACGTCTATCTGGAATGTGTTGCACGGCTGGTTCATAGAAGCGTCCGTTCTATGAACATTTTTTGTTAAATGCAGCAGTGGATAGACTATAGACATTAATCAATTCAGCCAGGATGTGCACTTTCTTGTCTTTGTCGGACATTACTACTCACATTCCACTAGTACCGGTTTTGTAGACACAATTATAGAACAATAGGCTGCGGTCACCGGTGACCGCTTGGTGTTTGACAGTTTAATGTGCTGTCGATCGACCAATAAATATTATTAACCGATTTAATTCGGTACTACATATGTTTCATCTAAGTTGCGGGCATCTATCAGTTCCACATTTTGTGTGTCCTAAGTTAATGTGAGTGGATTATTGACTTGAACTTGTGTTTAGTACTTTGACATGCTGTAACACTGAACAGAATCCATATCTTGCTTCATATTCTGGCATCGATCTTAGTCGTTAACGACTATCGTATGAACGTCTGTCTGCAATATTAGCCGCGGCTTTATACCACTGCTTCCATCCCATCTTATAATTATCTAGAATCTAGATCTATGTCTACGTTACAATTTTTTTAAGAAAATCTTACTTTGGATTTGAACTTTGTTGTGCTGTAGATTGAAGAAAACTCTGTCAGCATTCGTCATTTTCATGCGTTTTGCAGTAAGTATCTTTTAAAATATCTCCAGTACAGTATTTTATACATGTGTGGAATGTTTTCGTTTACTGACTTGGTATTGACATGCTGTAACACTGAACAGAATCCATGTCTTGCCTTAATATTCTGGCATCAATCTTAGACGATTGTACGAGAGTCGTTACGACTTACGACTATCTATAATATTAGACACGTTCAAGTCAATAAGTGATACCTTCAATTCGTACTTGTGGATTGGTGACCCATGTCTATTTGCCATAATATAAAAGACATACTTTGTACCTCGCACTGCTATTAGTACTGGCTTAAGGAATACCGATGTATGAAAAACGACCCATCTTTACTGATTTTATTACTCAAAGTCCTTTGTTCGATAGAAACCTCGGACACCGACTGATATATTGTAGATAATTGTTGGACTTTGAACTTCTCTGATCACAGAAATTTTCATCTATTTGATAACCTTTAGAATGTTTAGCGTTTGATATCTTTACCATTCTATATTACACCGTGCACTGTATTATTATTACACCCTTGTAAGGTTGAGCTAGGTAAATCTGACAAGGAAATACGACTGAAAAAATATCTATTTAAACCAACTCACCTGATCATACTCATCTTCAAGTTATATGCTTTAAATCGCGACTGTACCTTTGTGACGATGTCTTCAACAATTTGAGTGTCTAAACAGGCTTTAACTGGCTTATCTAAGAAGGCTCCCCTTTTACCGGTCAAGGAATGCGTAGCGAGTGCAGTGTAAAAAATAAATCTAGCTGTGAAGGAAAACCACTATCAGAAAGTAGGTTCTGTTTTATCTTTTTGCGGAACCCGCCTGGTGGATAGTCGTCAAAAGTGATATCCATAACCAGTGGAATCGCATTATAGCCGGATCTCTTGACTGTCTTCTGTAGAACGTTTTTTACAGTTACAGTAAAGTTTATACAAACGGATGTGAGTTAAAATTATTAATGTTTGAGTTAATAACTCCTTTCGGACTTAAGTCTTAGAACGTTCATGTGCTGTGAATGAAAAATCGTTTGATCAATCACTTACATCGTTATTGTCGTCTGATCTGAGTTGTGTAGTTTCGCCTACATCACGGGTTCTAGCACTTTATTCATGGATTTCATGGAGATGTTACAGTATGCTGGTATCAATTTCAATACTGATCCATTTACGACCGTTTTGCAATATTTATATATTTGCAATATTTGTACACGATCCACCCTACGGCTTAGATTTAATTTTTTGATTGATTTAATTAGCAATGTTAGTCAGATCCGTTTTACATTGCTGTATTGTATTGTCTGTATTCTGTTCCATCAGTCTGTCATTCCCACATTTTCTTCATAATACATGTCCTCAGTTTATATCTTGTGTGGAATGTCACTTTTAGTTTAGTGAGTTGGTCTTGTGTTTAGTACCTTGAGATGCTGTAACACTGAACAGAATCCATATCTTGCGTCAACATTCTGGCATCGATCTTAGTCATTGACGAACAAACGTCTATCTGGAATGTGTTGCACGGCTGGTTCATAGGAGCATCCGTTCTATGAACATTTTTTGTTAAATGGAGCAGTGAATAGACTGTAGATATTAATCAAATCAGCCAGGATGTGCACCTTCTTGTCTATGTCGGACATTACTATTACATTCCACTTGAATGTGCTATCGATCGACCAATAAATATTATTAACCGATTTAATTCGGTGCTACATATGTTTCATCTAAGTTGCGCACGTCTATCAGTTCCACATTTTGTGTGTCCTCAGTTAATGTGAGTGGATTACTGACTTGAACTTGTGTCTACGATCTTGACATGCTGTAACACTGAACAGAATCCATATCTTGCTTTAATATTCTGGCATCGATCTTAGTCGTTAACGACTATCGTATGAACGTCTGTCTGCAATATTGGGCACGTTCAAGTCAATAAGTAATACTTTCTGTAGTAGCAGTACTATATCGACATGCAATGTGTTCCACTCATATTGTGCGTTTTTTAGCAGCCTTGGTTATAGGTGAAATTCTAGAGAAAGTTGCAGAACTCTATAGACTGTATTAGCAAGTACATCATCCTACAATTGAAACTAAAAATGAGGGAACAGCTGACGTCGGCTGGCAGAGTCTTCTTCAGTCTACAGCACGTCAAGGTGACGACGTGGTCTATATGGAGTTCCGCATCTTTTCTGGTATTTCACCGTCACGGTTGGCTTGCCACGAAACTGCAGCCCGTAATGTCTCCAGTGTCGTGATACGTACCCAGGTCCGTCACTTCCACCGAAGACTGACATTGTCTTCGCGTCATTTAATTCGGCGCCACAGACATTGTATCAAAGTTGGATACGTCTGTCATTTCCACGTCGATTTTGTGCGGCCTCAGTTACCATATGTGTTTCCACACATGGTCGCTTTTCGTTTACTGACGAGTACTTACAAAATTTATTTCAGAATTCAGGACACAATTATATGTACATGGTTCGTGATGTTAAATGGTTCTCTAAACATTTGACAAGCCGTCTCCTGTAATGTCCGTGTTAATGCCCAGGCTCATTTATGGCTAGAGCGTTTGAACCGTGAGCTATTCTATGTTATTCAGGTCCGTTTCACAACTTCTTTTTCGTCCACTGAACATTGACAAAGTAATCTAACTAATATGTTTAACATTTCGTAGTAAAACACTTTGTTTCGTGGTAAATTTGATTTCCTTTTCTGCAAACTTTGCTTTCGTATCACCGGAATCCATCGCTCTTTATTGTGCGCTTTGTTTGACAATTATTTTTATACTTTTTACCAAAATTATGATGAATGTGTGTATAACTGCATTTAATACACGAATATTTCAATTCTTTAGTCATCGGCTAATCAGTAGCTATCCTATTGGTTTCTAGTCTTTATTGCTATTTCTGACGTCTACTACATAATGCTAGTGACATGTCTAGCACCTTTACGTGACATGTCTTGATGACAGTTGGACAATAACTATGCAATTTGTGTGTTTGACGTGCGGTTTTGCACGCCTACCACAGTAATCGGCTATAATTGTTCTAGACTTCGTTGCAAGTTCAGCCGTCCACTATACATATAATGCCAGTGGCATGTCATCTTTACGTGCTGTACATCAATGTACTCTATTTGCAGTCCTAATGGAAGACTGAAAAAATAAAGCCGCGGCAAAATGTATGTATGTATTACTACGTGGCTCTTTGTCTTTTTGTATTATGGTCATGAACTGGCATTGCTACCAGGTACATTTCTTTTTCCCGTTCTGTGTTTAATATGAATATGTATCATTCATTCTATTTTTACTAATTACAAAATTTTATTACGAACATAACAGTCTCTTAGTGAACTGGGAACAAAATAGTGGTTAGACACAATTATTCGCTAAATGGAACTAATAACTAGTACTTACTGTAAATAAAAGTTTTCCATAGTCGGAAACATCTTTGTACCCCACGTATTGTCTTTACTTTCTTATATTGATATACATTTGAAATATCCTAGAATAGGATTCCTTTCTGGACCTTTTTACCAAAAGAATTTTTGCATGGCCTGTCTTGATCTCCGCAGTAGCGGTTTGATGTATCCCGACCCGTCCTGCAGCTCACTCTGCAGTTGAAAAAGGCCACGATGGATATAATCAAAGAGTTTTCTCAGATCTGTCTTCCTCCATTATTTTCTGTTTGTAGGTACGACATTTGCGACTCAACTATCCAATGGCGTGGTTGCATTGCTAGTACTGTGATATTTCCCTAGACAACGTGTACCACTGCTTCCATTCCATCTTACGCAAACGCATGAAAATGACAAATGCTGACATTTGTCATTTTCATGCGTTTTGGAGTAAGTATCTTTTAAAATATCTCCAGTACAGTATTTTATACATGTGTGGAATGTTTTCGTTTACTGACTTGGTCCTGTGTCTAGTACTTTGACATGCTGTAACACTGAACAGAATCCATATCTTGTTTTAATATTCTGGCATCGATCTTAGTCATTGACGAATATCGAAAAAACGTCTATCTGGAATGTGTTGCACGGCTGGTTCATAGAAGCATCCGTTCTATGAACATTTTTTGTTAAATGCAGCAGTGGATAGACTATAGATATTAATCAATTCAGCCAGGACACATCAAGAAAGTGCACACACTTTCTTGTCTTTGTCGGACATTACTACTCACATTCCACTAGTACCGGTTTTGTAGACACAATTATAGAACAATAGGCTGCGGTCACCGGTGACCGCTTGGTGTTTGACAGTTTAATGTGCTGTCGATCGACCAATAAATTTTATTAACCGATTTAATTCGGTGCTACATATGTTTCATCTAAGTTGCGGGCGTCTATCAGTTCCACATTTTGTGTGTCCTAAGTTAATGTGAGTGGATTATTGACTTGAACTTGTGTTTAGTACTTTGACATGCTGTAACACTGAACAGAATCCATATCTTGCTTCATATTCTGGCATCGATCTTAGTCGTTAACGACTATCGTATGAACGTCTGTCTGCAATATTAGCCGCGGCTTTATACCACTGCTTCCATCCCATCTTATAATTATCTAGAATCTAGATCTATGTCTACGTTACAATTTTTTTAAGCATTCGTCATTTTCATGCGTTTTGCAGTAAGTATCTTTTAAAATATCTCCAGTACAGTATTTTATACATGTGTGGAATGTTTTCGTTTACTGACTTGGTATTGACATGCTGTAACACTGAACAGAATCCATGTCTTGCCTTAATATTCTGGCATCAATCTTAGACGATTGTACGAGAGTCGTTACGACTTACGACTATCTATAATATTAGACACGTTCAAGTCAATAAGTGATACCTTCAATTCGTACTTGTGGATTGGTGACCCATGTCTATTTGCCATAATATAAAAGACATACTTTGTACCTCGCACTGCTATTAGTACTGGCTTAAGGAATACCGATGTATGAAAAACGACCCATCTTTACTGATTTTATTACTCAAAGTCCTTTGTTCGATAGAAACCTCGGACACCGACTGATATATTGTAGATAATTGTTGGACTTTGAACTTCTCTGATCACAGAAATTTTCATCTATTTGATAACCTTTAGAATGTTTAGCGTTTGATATCTTTACCATTCTATATTACACCGTGCACTGTATTATTATTACACCCTTGTAAGGTTGAGCTAGGTAAATCTGACAAGGAAATACGACTGAAAAAATATCTATTTAAACCAACTCACCTGATCATACTCATCTTCAAGTTATATGCTTTAAATCGCGACTGTACCTTTGTGACGATGTCTTCAACAATTTGAGTGTCTAAACAGGCTTTAACTGGCTTATCTAAGAAGGCTCCCCTTTTACCGGTCAAGGAATGCGTAGCGAGTGCAGTGTAAAAAATAAATCTAGCTGTGAAGGAAAACCACTATCAGAAAGTAGGTTCTGTTTTATCTTTTTGCGGAACCCGCCTGGTGGATAGTCGTCAAAAGTGATATCCATAACCAGTGGAATCGCATTATAGCCGGATCTCTTGACTGTCTTCTGTAGAACGTTTTTTACAGTTACAGTAAAGTTTATACAAACGGATGTGAGTTAAAATTATTAATGTTTGAGTTAATAACTCCTTTCGGACTTAAGTCTTAGAACGTTCATGTGCTGTGAATGAAAAATCGTTTGATCAATCACTTACATCATTATTGTCGTCTGATCTGAGTTGTGTAGTTTCGCCTACATCACGGGTTCTAGCACTTTATTCATGGATTTCATGGAGATGTTACAGTATGCTGGTATCAATTTCAATACTGATCCATTTACGACCGTTTTGCAATATTTATATATTTGCAATATTTGTACACGATCCGCCCTACGGCTTAGATTTAATTTTTTGATTGATTTAATTAGCAATGTTAGTCAGATCCGTTTTACATTGCTGTATTGTATTGTCTGTATTCTGTTCCATCAGTCTGTCATTCCCACATTTTCTTCATAATACATGTCCTCAGTTTATATCTTGTGTGGAATGTCACTTTTAGTTTAGTGAGTTGGTCTTGTGTTTAGTACCTTGAGATGCTGTAACACTGAACAGAATCCATATCTTGCGTCAACATTCTGGCATCGATCTTAGTCATTGACGAACAAACGTCTATCTGGAATGTGTTGCACGGCTGGTTCATAGGAGCATCCGTTCTATGAACATTTTTTGTTAAATGAAGCAGTGAATAGACTGTAGATATTAATCAAATCAGCCAGGATGTGCACCTTCTTGTCTTTGTCGGACATTACTATTACATTCCACTTGAATGTGCTATCGATCGACCAATAAATATTATTAACCGATTTAATTCGGTGCTACATATGTTTCATCTAAGTTGCGCACGTCTATCAGTTCCACATTTTGTGTGTCCTCAGTTAATGTGAGTGGATTACTGACTTGAACTTGTGTCTACGATCTTGACATGCTGTAACACTGAACAGAATCCATATCTTGCTTTAATATTCTGGCATCGATCTTAGTCGTTAACGACTATCGTATGAACGTCTGTCTGCAATATTGGGCACGTTCAAGTCAATAAGTAATACTTTCTGTAGTAGCAGGACTATATCGACATGCAATGTGTTCCACTCATATTGTTCGTTTTTTAGCAGCCTTGGTTATAGGTGAAATTCTAGAGAAAGTTGCAGAACTCTATAGACTGTATTAGCAAGTACATCATCCTACAATTGAAACTAAAAATGAGGGAACAGCTGACGTCGGCTGGCAGAGTCTTCTTCAGTCTACAGCACGTCAAGGTGACGACGTGGTCTATATGGAGTTCCGCATCTTTTCTGGTATTTCACCGTCACGGTTGGCTTGCCACGAAACTGCAGCCCGTAATGTCTCCAGTGTCGTGATACGTACCCAGGTCCGTCACTTCCACCGAAGACTGACATTGTCTTCGCGTCATTTAATTCGGCGCCACAGACATTGTATCAAAGTTGGATACGTCTGTCATTTCCACGTCGATTTTGTGCGGCCTCAGTTACCATATGTGTTTCCACACATGGTCGCTTTTCGTTTATTGACGAGTACTTACAAAATTTATTTCAGAATTCAGGACACAATTACATGTACACGGTTCGTGATGTTAAATGGTTCTCTAAACATTTGACAAGCCGTCTCCTGTAATGTCCGTGTTAATGCCCAGGCTCATTTATGGCTAGAGCGTTTGAACCGTGAGCTATTCTATGTTATTCAGGTCCGTTTCACAACTTCTTTCTCGTCCACTGAACATGGACAAAGTAATCTAACTAATATGTTTAACATTTCGTAGTAAAACACTTTGTTTCGTGGTAAATTTGATTTCCTTTTCTGCAAACTTTGCTTTCGTATCACCGGAATCCATCGCTCTTTATTGTGCGCTTTGTTTGACAATTATTTTTATACTTTTTACCAAAATTATGATGAATGTGTGTATAACTGCATTTAATACACGAATATTTCAATTCTTTAGTCATCGGCTAATCAGTAGCTATCCTATTGGTTTCTAGTCTTTATTGCTATTTCTGACGTCTACTACATAATGCTAGTGACATGTCTAGCACCTTTACGTGACATGTCTTGATGACAGTTGGACAATAACTATGCAATTTGTGTGTTTGACGTGCGGTTTTGCACGCCTACCACAGTAATCGGCTATAATTGTTCTAGACTTCGTTGCAAGTTCAGCCGTCCACTATACATATAATGCCAGTGGCATGTCATCTTTACGTGCTGTACATCAATGTACTCTATTTGCAGTCCTAATGGAAGACTGAAAAAATAAAGCCGCGGCAAAATGTATGTATGTATTACTACGTGGCTCTTTGTCTTTTTGTATTATGGTCATGAACTGGCATTGCTACCAAGTACATTTCTTTTTCCCGTTCTGTGTTTAATATGAATATGTATCATTCATTCTATTTTTACTAATTACAAAATTTTATTACGAACATAACAGTCTCTTAGTGAACTGGGAACAAAATAGTGGTTAGACACAATTATTCGCTAAATGGAACTAATAACTAGTACTTACTGTAAATAAAAGTTTTCCATAGTCGGAAACATCTTTGTACCCCACGTATTGTCTTTACTTTCTTATATTGATATACATTTGAAATATCCTAGAATAGGATTCCTTTCTGGACCTTTTTACCAAAAGAATTTTTGCATGGCCTGTCTTGATCTCCGCAGTAGCGGTTTGATTTATCCCGACCCGTCCTGCAGCTCACTCTGCAGTTGAAAAAGGCCACGATGGATATAATCAAAGAGTTTTCTCAGATCTGTCTTTCTCCATTATTTTCTGTTTGTAGGTACGACATTTGCGACTCAACTATCCAATGGCGTGGTTGCATTGCTAGTACTGTGATATTTCCCTAGACAACGTGTACCACTGCTTCCATTCCATCTTATAATTATCTAGAATCTAGATTTATGTCTACGTTACAGATTTTTTAAGAGAATCTTACTTTGGATTTGAACTTTGTTGTGCTGTAGATTGAAGAAAACTCTGTCAGCATTCGTCATTTTCATGCGTTTTGCAGTAAGTATCTTTTAAAATATCTCCAGTACAGTATTTTATACATGTGTGGAATGTTTTCGTTTACTGACTTGGTCCTGTGTCTAGTACTTTGACATGCTGTAACACTGAACAGAATCCATATCTTGTTTTAATATTCTGGCATCGATCTTAGTCATTGACGAATATCGAAAAAACGTCTATCTGGAATGTGTTGCACGGCTGGTTCATAGAAGCGTCCGTTCTATGAACATTTTTTGTTAAATGCAGCAGTGGATAGACTATAGATATTAATCAATTCAGCCAGGATGTGCACTTTCTTGTCTTTGTCGGACATTACTACTCACATTCCACTAGTACCGGTTTTGTAGACACAATTATAGAACAATAGGCTGCGGTCACCGGTGACCGCTTGGTGTTTGACAGTTTAATGTGCTGTCGATCGACCAATAAATATTATTAACCGATTTAATTCGGTACTACATATGTTTCATCTAAGTTGCGGGCGTCTATCAGTTCCACATTTTGTGTGTCCTAAGTTAATGTGAGTGGATTATTGACTTGAACTTGTGTTTAGTACTTTGACATGCTGTAACACTGAACAGAATCCATATCTTGCTTCATATTCTGGCATCGATCTTAGTCGTTAACGACTATCGTATGAACGTCTGTCTGCAATATTAGCCGCGGCTTTATACCACTGCTTCCATCCCATCTTATAATTATCTAGAATCTAGATCTATGTCTACGTTACAATTTTTTTAAGAAAATCTTACTTTGGATTTGAACTTTGTTGTGCTGTAGATTGAAGAAAACTCTGTCAGCATTCGTCATTTTCATGCGTTTTGCAGTAAGTATCTTTTAAAATATCTCCAGTACAGTATTTTATACATGTGTGGAATGTTTTCGTTTACTGACTTGGTATTGACATGCTGTAACACTGAACAGAATCCATGTCTTGCCTTAATATTCTGGCATCAATCTTAGACGATTGTACGAGAGTCGTTACGACTTACGACTATCTATAATATTAGACACGTTCAAGTCAATAAGTGATACCTTCAATTCGTACTTGTGGATTGGTGACCCATGTCTATTTGCCATAATATAAAAGACATACTTTGTACCTCGCACTGCTATTAGTACTGGCTTAAGGAATACCGATGTATGAAAAACGACCCATCTTTACTGATTTTATTACTCAAAGTCCTTTGTTCGATAGAAACCTCGGACACCGACTGATATATTGTAGATAATTGTTGGACTTTGAACTTCTCTGATCACAGAAATTTTCATCTATTTGATAACCTTTAGAATGTTTAGCGTTTGATATCTTTACCATTCTATATTACACCGTGCACTGTATTATTATTACACCCTTGTAAGGTTGAGCTAGGTAAATCTGACAAGGAAATACGACTGAAAAAATATCTATTTAAACCAACTCACCTGACCATACTCATCTTCAAGTTATATGCTTTAAATCGCGACTGTACCTTTGTGACGATGTCTTCAACAATTTGAGTGTCTAAACAGGCTTTAACTGGCTTATCTAAGAAGGCTCCCCTTTTACCGGTCAAGGAATGCGTAGCGAGTGCAGTGTAAAAAATAAATCTAGCTGTGAAGGAAAACCACTATCAGAAAGTAGGTTCTGTTTTATCTTTTTGCGGAACCCGCCTGGTGGACAGTCGTCAAAAGTGATATCCATAACCAGTGGAATCGCATTATAGCCGGATCTCTTGACTGTCTTCTGTAGAACGTTTTTTACAGTTACAGTAAAGTTTATACAAACGGATGTGAGTTAAAATTATTAATGTTTGAGTTAATAACTCCTTTCGGACTTAAGTCTTAGAACGTTCATGTGCTGTGAATGAAAAATCGTTTGATCAATCACTTAGATCGTTATTGTCGTCTGATCTGAGTTGTGTAGTTTCGCCTACATCACGGGTTCTAGCACTTTATTCATGGATTTCATCGCCACATCTTGGATTCTCACTTTTATCAACCGATTTAATTGTGCGCTACAGATTTTATATCATAGTTGCTTACATATGTAAGTTCTACATTTTACGATTTACGATTCAATTCAGCGCTACACTGCGCTCCGCGACGGCATAGTGTGACGTCATTAAATTAGATATAGATGTTACTGTGGAATTAGGTGGTCTCGTGACATAAATTCCAGCTCGCGACCTTTCATCCAGCTGCACTACCTGCTGTGCCGTAAGGGGGTATTTTGACATTGTTCTTGAATAAGTACTAAGTCAAGTTGATAATCGACAATTAAGTTATCTAACTCAGACGTCGCCACTTTATCGTTATGGAGATTCAACTGGTTAGCTTATCCATACTGTTATTTAATAGGTTGTATTGAGAATAAGTTGTTCAAGTTTTGCTTTATAAGTACCACACTCTGGCGAGCCGCAACGTTGCTCGTGAGGTTTCTGGAAACGTTTACACGCCACGCAAGTTGGAATAAAATTTGTTTCTTTTACACGAGGGCAACTGTCGCTTTCGTGCGCTTCGGCGCTATTCCCGCAAGTAGGTGTCTTTGCAACAATATTTTCTTACGTGTCCGAACTGCTGACACAGAATCAGATGGCACCTGACTACCTCGACGCCATCGATAAAACGGCAGGTAGCCCAATCGATAAACAATTTCTCTTTAGTTGACCCGAGATGTTTCCGTATGCTGGTATCAATTTCAATACCGATCCATTTACGACCGTTTTGCAAAGTACGTCGCCGGATAATTTTACACGACTTAATAAAATCGCCCTCTTTAATCATGAGCTCGCCGTTATTTTGCCGATAAAATGAGGTCAAAAACGCGTTGTCTTCCATCGAACCCGGGACGTCATTGACCAGGATACGCGGTCCACGGCCCTTTGGTTTTTCCAAGCGCAAGCCGGCGGTACGAATTGCAGACACGGAGTCGAGTTTCTTAATTTGTTGCTCGTTACATATGTAGACGCATACGATTTGGAAACCGTGGTTTGATAGCTTTCATGAGCGTTTTTCTTGTCCGATGACATATGAAAGCGATGCGTGACATTAAATAGTATACAGTCTGGATACGACAACTCGGCTCTCTTGATATCCTTGTAACGTCCTGTGCGATGACGTAACAATAGCTTAGAATACGTGATAAAGTGTAGTACACAGTTGAAAGTCTCACTGCCTTGCATGTATAATGTATGTATTTCATTATACAGGTG
The DNA here is from genome assembly GCA_038387885.1 of Spodoptera picta. NCBI lineage: Eukaryota > Metazoa > Arthropoda > Insecta > Lepidoptera > Noctuidae > Spodoptera > Spodoptera picta. The sequence continues at coordinate 748,728 of JAZHFQ010000445.1, forward strand.
TAGGCAGTCAAGTATTCACATACTTGACGTGCTGTTGATGAAATTCGTATACATTTACCAGACAGTGTCCTAGCGAGCTCTGTGCTATGTACGGTTTGTGCTGTGTACAAAGAGAAACTTTCACAATAGTTGTGAAATGTGGATTGGAAGTTGCAGACTCTTTCTTTGGGTTTATTTCTACATCGAAGATATTTCGTGTACACTATGACGTAGTGCGATGTAGTTCTATTCGTTGTATCACTTTGATGTGCTGTCGGTATCTAAGGTTCAGATTCAGTGTCAGAACGTGAAAAAGGTCGTAATGGGTATAATTTAATAGTTTACTCATGTCCGTCTCGCCTCCATTACCTTTGTTCCTGTTTGATTTCGACATTTGCCGGAGAACCAAGGGCGTTCTGAAATATCGCTCCGGTCTATCCTCGTAGAGTTCTTGCAATGCGGCCATCACCGGTAAAGTTCGTAATCGCATCACTCGTTTTAAAATGATTAAACGTGCGTGATGTCGAGATTATTTTTATTTCGGTATTATTTATTAAAAACAATGTCTCGAGGTTGAGTATGCGGTTACAATGACGCTCACTCCACCACAGACTTGATAGCATTACTGACGGACGACCGTTCGTACCGACGACGAGAGTATGCCTGTAGGTAAATATATTAATAAAAAATCTTAAACTAAAATATTTCTTATTTCAGTATGTACCTGTTTCATAATATCCATTGAGATTTCACGTTCTTCACGTCACTAAATATTATTATTACAGTTTCACAACATACGATTTCATATTAAAATTTGGTCTTTTGGACCTTGACATGCTGTAACACTGAACAGAATCCATATCTTGCCTTAATATTCTAGCATCTATCTATAAAATTATAATATTTTTTAATTATATTAATTAGTTTATTTCAGACTAGGTTTAGTCCATATATTGTTAGTAACAAATATCTTAAAAGATATGTTAGGCTTTCACATGCAGACTGATATCTCTTCCCAGAACAGTAGATTCTGCTTATCATTGAGGCTGATTTTTGGCGGATGACTGCACAAAAACTTTCACCCTTGCATCTGCAAACATGCCTGAGGCACAACATTATGCATACAATATTGCTCACTGTGTTTTAGTTCCTTCACGTGCTGTAAATCGAAAACGAAGTATTCGTTAACAGTTACAGTAAAGTTTGTACAATGTACAAACGGATGTGAGTTAAAATTATTTGAATTAAATAACTCGGCTCGGTCTTTACTGTTATAAATTTTGTTATTTTTACTTTTTGTTATATTTTAGCTCTGCCAATGGCGTTAGACCTTCGTAACTCTTGATATTCAATAAAAAGGTCATTTGTCCAAGAAAAATTCAGCGTAACGTTTTGGTATTTTTTTTATCTCTCTGCTATTCAGGTCCGTCGGCTAAGTGTCATTATTCATGATTCCGATTACTTCGTTAAGTTAGTTAATGGTAATTGGTCGTTAGTTTGTATTTTCAACTTACTCCTGGAACTTCTCTCGACCATTCTCTCTGTTAGTTAGGTATGTCCCTTCCTTTGGTTTCTGTCTCCTCAGCGAAATGCACTAGTTGCAGATTCCTCGATCGGAGAGGTCACAAGGTGCACCCGCTGGCCTATCTGGTCTGAGAACCTTCACCTGCCTGATACTGTCAAGCCCGTGGAAGGCTTCAACTTACATTCTAATATTTTCCCTTTTATTGTTTTAAAAGCTTTTAATGTATTTCTCCTTTAAAACCTAAACGTGCTGTAATTCGAAGACGAAATATTCATTAACATACGTCACTTCCTGGTGGCCATTCCAAGCTCAATTTGGGTGAACCAGATTCTAGTAGCACTTGTATGTGATGTTGTATACTATATTATTGGTTTATTCCCTCATTTTGAGTATTAGTAGAGTAGTGACTAGTTCTTGTTCTTTGTAAATCACTTTTTTATTTTTGGTCGAACTCCATAACAAGTTTTCGATGTCTTTTTTACCTGTTAGTCACTGTTAGTACATCCTCCTCTCCGTTATTATTAGGTATATTGCTCAGACGTGACAAGCACAAGTGTTGGTGTAGTTCGTTAGTGCAACATTTGAGATCTTTAATTAAATCTGTTGAATTATACATACCTATGTTTTAGTTCATTACGTGCTGTAAATCGAAGACGAAATAGTCGTTAACATACGTCACTTCCTAGTGATACTATCAACAGCATTGTTGCTATGTTATGATGTAGGTAGACGTTCCTACATTTGTGATTAACCTGTCCAGATATACAGGCGTGTAGTTGTATTGCCAGTACTGCGACATCACTACACAATGTGTGCTGTTTTAATTCTCTCTTATATCTCAAGTAACTCATTTCTACAGCATTTACTTTACTTTTATGCATTTTCTGCCAAACCTAGCACTCAATCATCATCATTATCATTTGTAAAAGTTCGTTTATACTTCCAACATACTCCTGGAACCTACTGATCTTGATTTAACTATACTGTGTACTTATACTTGATAAATACGTCTGTGATGCCTACAACATGTGTGAATTGGCATTTCTTATACTGACTCGGACTTGTGTCTGGTACCTTGGACCTTGACATGCTGTAACACTGAACAGAATCCATATCTTGCTTTAATATACTGGCAACGATCTTAGTCGTTAACGAATATCTAATTTTTTGATTGATTTAATTAGCAATGTTAGTCAGATCCGTTTTACATTGCTGTATTGTATTGTCTGTATTCTGTTCCATCAGTCTGTCATTCCCACATTTTCTTCATAATACATGTCCTCAGTTTATATCTTGTGTGGAATGTCACTTTTAGTTTAGTGAGTTGGTCTTGTGTTTAGTACCTTGAGATGCTGTAACACTGAACAGAATCCATATCTTGCGTCAACATTCTGGCATCGATCTTAGTCATTGACGAACAAACGTCTATCTGGAATGTGTTGCACGGCTGGTTCATAGGAGCATCCGTTCTATGAACATTTTTTGTTAAATGGAGCAGTGAATAGACTGTAGATATTAATCAAATCAGCCAGGATGTGCACCTTCTTGTCTTTGTCGGACATTACTACTCACATTCCACTTGAATGTGCTATCGATCGACCAATAAATATTATTAACCGATTTAATTCGGTGCTACATATGTTTCATCTAAGTTGCGCACGTCTATCAGTTCCACATTTTGTGTGTCCTCAGTTAATGTGAGTGGATTACTGACTTGAACTTGTGTCTACGATCTTGACATGCTGTAACACTGAACAGAATCCATATCTTGCTTCATATTCTGGCATCGATCTTAGTCGTTAACGACTATCGTATGAACGTCTGTCTGCAATATTAGCCGCGGCTTTATACCACTGCTTCCATCCCATCTTATAATTATCTAGAATCTAGATCTATGTCTACGTTACAATTTTTTTAAGAAAATATTACTTTGGATTTGAAATTTGTTGTGCTGTAGATTGAAGAAAACTCTGTCAGCATTCGTCATTTTCATGCGTTTTGCAGTAAGTATCTTTTAAAATATCTCCAGTACAGTATTTTATACATGTGTGGAATGTTTTCGTTTACTGACTTGGTATTGACATGCTGTAACACTGAACAGAATCCATGTCTTGCCTTAATATTCTGGCATCAATCTTAGACGATTGTACGAGAGTCGTTACGACTTACGACTATCTATAATATTAGACACGTTCAAGTCAATAAGTGATACCTTCAATTCGTACTTGTGGATTGGTGACCCATGTCTATTTGCCATAATATAAAAGACATACTTTGTACCTCGCACTGCTATTAGTACTGGCTTAAGGAATACCGATGTATGAAAAACGACCCATCTTTACTGATTTTATTACTCAAAGTCCTTTGTTCGATAGAAACCTCGGACACCGACTGATATATTGTAGATAATTGTTGGACTTTGAACTTCTCTGATCACAGAAATTTTCATCTATTTGATAACCTTTAGAATGTTTAGCGTTTGATATCTTTACCATTCTATATTACACCGTGCACTGTATTATTATTACACCCTTGTAAGGTTGAGCTAGGTAAATCTGACAAGGAAATACGACTGAAAATATATCTATTTAAACCAACTCACCTGATCATACTCATCTTCAATTTATATGCTTTAAATCGCGACTGTACCGTTGTGACGATGTCTTCAACAATTTGAGTGTCTAAACAAGCTTTAACTGGCTTATCTAAGAAGGCTGGGGACCTCTTACCGGTCAAGGAATGTGTAGCGAGTACAGTGTAAAAAATTAAACTAGCTGTGAAAGAAAGCAGCAGCTGTGAGTAAGATATTATTGCCCAACCCACCTGGTAGATAGTTGTAAAAAGTGATGTTCATAACAAGTGGTATCGCATCGTAGCCGGATTCTATCAAGTATGTGGTGTAGCTGCTGCCGGTGTGTCTCTTGACTGTCTTCTGTAGAACATTGTTTACGGTTACAGTAATGTTTGTACAAACGGATGTGAGTTAAAATTATTTGTTAATTAAATTCACGGGAGGCAGCCATTTTGTACTAACCTTGCATCATAGCTAACGGGATAAATTCAGTGTCACTTTGATCATATGTATACTTAATTTTAGTAAGTCTTTCGCTTTTGCTAAATTGTTAAATCGATGCGCGGTACCATCGACTGTCGTCTGAACATAAGACGTACAAACGAAACCAAATTACGAAATGCTGAAATCGCTTTTCGTGATAGTATATATAATATATTAAATATCGATGGTGTTGATATTATTATGCGTATTATATCTCTTTGCTATTCAGGTCCGTCGGCTAAGTGTCATTATTCATGATTCCGATTACTTCGTTAAGTTAGTTAATGGTAATTGGTCGTTAGTTTGTAATTTCAACTTACTCCTGAAACTTACTCTCGACCATTCTCTCTGTTACTTAGGTCTGTCCCTTCCCTCGGTTTTTGTCTCCATTGCAGAATGTTATTGCACTAGTTGCAAATTCTTCGATCGGAGAGGTCAGAAGGTGCACCCGCTGGCCTCTCTGGTCTGAGAACCTTCACTTGCCTGATACTGTGAAGCCCGTGGAAGATTTGGTCTTACATTCTATTATTTTCCCTTTAAGTGTTTTAAAAGCTTTGAAAGTATTTCTCATTTAAGGTAATCTTGAAGATCTATATTTAAATACCTAAACGTGCTGTAATTCGAAGACGAAATATTCATTAACATACGTCACTTCCTGGTATTATTATATACAACATTGTTGCTATGTTATGATGTAGGCAGTCATTCCATATTTTAATGTTGCCTGTAACGTTAGTTGTTGGAAGGTTTTTGAAGATGCCTCCATCGCCCGCTGTGCGAGACAGTTCAAGGCGTGGCCTTGTCTGACTAAGAGCGAGCTTCTCAGGTCCGTCACTCGGTCCTTATTCAACGCGTTTAAAATGTATATCGATATGGCGTTTCAAATATAACGTGAAATGACTTAGTGGTCTGCGGCATTATTAAAGGGACAAGCCCGACACTACCTCTCAAAACTGCTGCAACACTACAGTTAGGTAACTTGTGTGGAATGTCTGGGAATGTCGCGTCTCGTATACTTACTTGGACTTGTATCTAGGACCTTGACATGCTGTAACACTGAACAGAATCCATATCTTGCTTGAATATTCTAGCATCAATCTTAGTCATTTGTAACAGTGCTATATCAACATGCTATGTGTTCCACACGTATTGTGAGACAACGTATATTTGTGAATATGTAGAAATTGATTGTCCAATATTTGCAATGTATATCTACCTGCTACCCATCCTGGAGGCCCTTCTTAGACTCCTTTCGGAAGAATGTCCGCTGGTAGAGTCTTCTTCGATCTACAGCACGTCAAGGTACAGCAAATCTCAAATCTCTTTTTCGCTTCTTTTTCTGCGAGCTTAGCTTTCAGATCACCAGAATCGGTGGCTCTTTGTCTTGCGCTTATTGTACTTTGCGTTTTACATTTGTTAAGCTAATTTCACTTGCGTTTTAAACACGTAGAAACAGTATTGTATATTTCTTTAATTGATCTTGATTTGAACTGGATTCGCTGTTATTTCGGAATTATTTTAACATTCTTGGTACAACCAATGCTCTTCTCTATATATATGAAGATGTTTTTCCAAATATCTGCACTCGGCCCACTTAAACAATAGAGGCAACTTACTTGAACAATCAAGTAAGTTGCCTGTCCACAAGGACATTAGACAATAATCCCTTTTGGTTACCGCAAGACACTTTTTTTCATAATAATATAAACATCTATATATTCGTCTATGGTATGCGTAATGCGTTTACTGAACCATTGAGTGAGAGGTTTATATGACGTGATGTTAATGAAACAACTACGTCTTTATTTTTTATTCTCATTATAAATATTATTTCAACATTCCGTTTGTCCTATATGTTACAAGTCGTGGGGACTAGAAACGAATTCTAATGCAAACAATATTTATAGAGAAGCTTTATATATCGTTAGTCTCACATCGTGGGTGTCACTTGTAGGACCATGTAGTTTTATAGTATACTACTGCTCATACGTGGCATCAAATCCATAAGTAATAATAATAACTTATCTAAACTGTAAAACGCAACGCCACTCTGACGCCCGAGTCTGACAGCCGTTATAGCCTTGAACGCCCGCGCGCGCCCAAACACACGACGCCGTCGAGCGCCCAATACCCAATCTACAATTGCTACAACAAATTAAAAATACCTGTATAAAGCTGACAATAAAAGGAATCTAAGTATGTGAAAATTAAATAGTCACTCTTATCGGTAACAGTACAAAAATAAGTTTATTTTTAGAATAATGGTGAAATTTGAGTAAAACTTTTGTTTATTACAAGTTTTTTCGAAATATTACGTAAAAGACTTCTATTTTACTTACGTCTTAATAAACTAGATGAAATAACCTATTGATGCCAATATATCATTACTTAGAATTAACAGTACAACATAATAAATCAAAACAAACTACCCATTCCGGTATGAATTTGGTATCGCGTCTGACAACGAAAACATGGCAAGATGGCCGACTATCTAAGGGTCCGTACACGCTATAATTTGTTTGAGGAATCGGTTGGTATTTTATTGGTTACAAAATATTCAATAATTATATTTAAATGAAAGCAGGTTGTTCGTATCCATTATTTATTGTATTATAAAAAATAAATATTGTAAAAAAAATGTAAAAAAATGTAAATAAAATGTAAATAAATGAAAACAGTTATTATTTATGATATACCTTAAAACATCCATCAATGCAAAGGTTGACATCACACTCCTCACATTTCCAGATCGTTCGGGTTTTTTTGGGCACAACCAGCAGCAGGTGTATTTCGATCCTGTCCGAATGGGAAAATGGTTGGCGTCAAGAGTCGGTCTGGCTTGCGTCCTGTGGCGAATGGTGCGTTGAACTGTCGTCGTGTTCACCTGTGCAGTCGGCATTCAGTCGTTAAGTCAATCGTATATGTCGTCTGAGTAAGTCTTCGGCCAATCCAGTACGGAACTGACGATGTGATATCTTCCGGTGAAAACTGGAAAATATCACAAAGCAGTTGAATATGGCCACATTGAACGTTCGTCGAAAAAGGTTTTTGTGCTAAATCTTGTTCTTAAGTTGTTCCATGGGATGAGCTGATAAGAATTGATCTTTCCTATCAACTCCTCCTATGCTCTTATTGTAGTCAAGTACAATCTTCGGTTTGTACGTCTGTCTATTGTATTTGTCATAAGCCCCGATTTGAAGATTATGGTATGTAGAGATCAAACTACTAACTAACTAACTATGTTAGCGTCTCGCCATACCATAATAGCTAAATCGGAACAATACGTAGCCACTACTTCACCTTGTCGAAGGCCAGTCTTTGTCAATGTCTTGACTGTATCAGGATCGAATTCCCGATTCAGTCTGAGTGTCCCATAATAGTCCGTCCTGTTCTTTTTCAAGCTCCGCAATAATAATGGACTATTATAAAAACTGTCCATTATTACAGTGTGCCCGCGATGAAGTAGTGGCTCGATCAAATCATAGACAATTCTAGCAGTAGCAATCATGGGACGGTCCCCATGTTCAGTCATGTGCAGTAGCAGTCATGGGACGGTCCCCATGTTCACCTGACGCATGTTCACCGCAGTAATTCACCTGCTTGATATTGTCAAGCAAGTGGAAGGCTTCAACTTACATTCTAATATTTTCCTTTTTATTATTTTAAAAGCTTTTAATGTATTTTCCTTCAAAACCTAAACGTGCTGTAATTCGAAGACGAAATATTCGTTAACAAACGTCAGTTCCTGGTGGCCATTCCAAGCTCGATTTGGGTGAACTAGATTCTAGTAGCACTTGTATGTGATGCTGTAAACTATATTATTGCTGTATTCCCGCATTTTGAGTATTAGGCAGTGACTAACTCGTCATGCCTCGTTGTTGTTCGTAACGCACTTTCTTATTCTTGGTCGAACTCCTGAACAAGTTCTCGATGTCTTTTGGTATGATATACAACATTGTTGCTCTGTCATGATGCAGGCAGTCATTCCCACATTTTAGTGTTCCCTGTTACGTTGGTTATTGGAAGGTTTTTAAAGCCGCTTCCATCGTTTGTTGTTGCGCCAGTCAGTCATTCCCACGTTATGGGTACATCACTTGTACAACGACATGGATTTCCTATTGAAACGATAAACTGTCTGTCACTTTGATGTTCTCTCGAATTTACTTGCTCGTTATTTAGGTTTGTAATACAACAATAGTAATAAAATTATCTTTATTCGTATAAAGAGGTGGTCTGCACTGTGTCCTGCGACCTCCTTCAAAAGTACACTGACACCACACGTAATCCTCAAGTAACTCATTTCTACAGCATTTACTTTACTTTTATGCATTTTCTGCCAAACCTAGCACTCAATCATCATCATTATCATTTGTAAAAGTTCGTTTATACTTCCAACATACTCCTGGAACCTACTGATCTTGATTTAACTATACTGTGTACTTGTACTTGATAAATACGTCTGTGATGCCTACAACATGTGTGAATTGGCATTTCTTATACTGACTCGGACTTGTGTCTGGTACCTTGGACCTTGACATGCTGTAACACTGAACAGAATCCATATCTTGCTTTAATATACTGGCAACGATCTTAGTCGTTAACGACTATCGTATGAACGTCTATCTGGAATGTGTTGCACGGCTGGTTCATAGAAGTTGCAGGAATCTTCTTTACGTGCTCTACGTCAGTGTACTCAACTTGCAGTCCTAATTAGAGACTAGAAAAAAAAAATGCGTGGCGATATGTATGTACCTATGTATTTCTACATAGCTCTTTGTCTTTATGTATTGTGGTCATTTACTGACATTGCTACTGAAGTACGTTTCTTTTTCCCGTTCTGTCACTTTATATTGCTATCGTCAGTCTTGATCTCCCATAGCGGTTTGATGTTTCACCTCTTGTTTTGCAGCTCAGACTGTAGTTTTCCGATTTATTTAATTCACAATGTTACTCAGGTCCATCCATTAAAATGAACATTTCTTTGCGATAATTTTTGTGAATTAACTATTCAGACATATATGGATAGTTAACTGCGCTTGCATACAAGCACGTACTTGTATTGTAAAATTTCCCTTTAATCGGTCAATCCCATATTTTCTTCACATGTCCTCAGTTTACATATGTAGAATGTAACTTTTCGTTGACTAACTTGGACTTGTGTCTAGTGGATGCTGCCCGTCCTTTGGTGGCAGCAGCATGTGGAAGTTGTTAGTCTAGCAATGTTACAATATGTTCATATACTCTACCTTTAAAGAAAAACGCGAAGAATTGGAATATCTATTTACTGACGGATTAGTATTGTTAGGTCATTTCCACATATTGTGTGTCCTCAGTTAACATGTGTGTGTAATGTCGGTTTCCGTTTACTGACTCGGGCTGTGTCTAGACCCTTGACATGTTTTGATAATACAAATCCGGTAGCACTTGTATGTGTTGCTGTACCATAGGGTGCACTGTATTATTATTGATATCGACTTGTAAGATCGAGGTAAGATTACACTCAATCTGATAACTAATCACTGAGCTGGGTTAATCTGACAAGGAAATACGACTGAAGAAATATTAATTTAACAACTCACCTGACCATACTCATCTTCAATTTAAATGCTTTAAATCGCGACTGTACAGTTGTGACAATATCTTTAACCATTTGTGTGTCTAAACAGGCACACACTCTGGCGAGCCGCAACTGTGCTCGTGCGGTTTCTGGAAACGTTTACACGCCACGCAAGAATAAATAAAATTTGTTTCCTTTACTCGACTTTTGTTAAAAAAATGTTTCCTTTACAGTTGTCGCTTTCGTGCGCTTCGGTGCAATTACCGCCAGTAGGTTTCTTTTCAACACAATGTTTTCTTACGTGTCCGAACTGCTGACACAGATGACACCTGACTACCTCGACGTCATCGATAAACGGCAGGTAACCAATCGATAAATAATTTCTCTTTGGTTGACACGAGATGTTACAGTATGCTGGTATCAATTTCAATACTGATCCATTTACGACCGTTTTGCAATATTTATATATTTGCAATATTTGTACACGATCCGCCCTACGGCTTAGATTTAATTTTTTGATTGATTTAATTAGCAATGTTAGTCAGATCCGTTTTACATTGCTGTATTGTATTGTCTGTATTCTGTTCCATCAGTCTGTCATTCCCACATTTTCTTCATAATACATGTCCTCAGTTTATATCTTGTGTGGAATGTCACTTTTAGTTTAGTGAGTTGGTCTTGTGTTTAGTACCTTGAGATGCTGTAACACTGAACAGAATCCATATCTTGCGTCAACATTCTGGCATCGATCTTAGTCATTGACGAACAAACGTCTATCTGGAATGTGTTGCACGGCTGGTTCATAGGAGCATCCGTTCTATGAACATTTTTTGTTAAATGGAGCAGTGAATAGACTGTAGATATTAATCAATTCAGCCAGGATGTGCACCTTCTTGTCTTTGTCGGACATTACTACTCACATTCCACTTGAATGTGCTATCGATCGACCAATAAATATTATTAACCGATTTAATTCGGTGCTACATATGTTTCATCTAAGTTGCGCACGTCTATCAGTTCCACATTTTGTGTGTCCTCAGTTAATGTGAGTGGATTACTGACTTGAACTTGTGTCTACGATCTTGACATGCTGTAACACTGAACAGAATCCATATCTTGCTTTAATATTCTGGCATCGATCTTAGTCGTTAACGACTATCGTATGAACGTCTGTCTGCAATATTGGGCACGTTCAAGTCAATAAGTAATACTTTCTGTAGTAGCAGTACTATATCGACATGCAATGTGTTCCACTCATATTGTGCGTTTTTTAGCAGCCTTGGTTATAGGTGAAATTCTAGAGAAAGTTGCAGAACTCTATAGACTGTATTAGCAAGTACATCATCCTACAATTGAAACTAAAAATGAGGGAACAGCTGACGTCGGCTGGCAGAGTCTTCTTCAGTCTACAGCACGTCAAGGTGACGACGTGGTCTATATGGAGTTCCGCATCTTTTCTGGTATTTCACCGTCACGGTTGGCTTGCCACGAAACTGCAGCCCGTAATGTCTCCAGTGTCGTGATACGTACCCAGGTCCGTCACTTCCACCGAAGACTGACATTGTCTTCGCGTCATTTAATTCGGCGCCACAGACATTGTATCAAAGTTGGATACGTCTGTCATTTCCACGTCGATTTTGTGCGGCCTCAGTTACCATATGTGTTTCCACACATGGTCGCTTTTCGTTTACTGACGAGTACTTACAAAATTTATTTCAGAATTCAGGACACAATTATATGTACATGGTTCGTGATGTTAAATGGTTCTCTAAACATTTGACAAGCCGTCTCCTGTAATGTCCGTGTTAATGCCCAGGCTCATTTATGGCTAGAGCGTTTGAACCGTGAGCTATTCTATGTTATTCAGGTCCGTTTCACAACTTCTTTCTCGTCCGCTGAACATTGACAAAGTAATCTAACTAATATGTTTAACATTTCGTAGTAAATCACTTTGTTTCGTGGTAAATTTGATTTCCTTTTCTGCAAACTTTGCTTTCGTATCACCGGAATCCATCGCTCTTTATTGTGCGCTTTGTTTGACAATTATTTTTATACTTTTTACCAAAATTATGATGAATGTGTGTATAACTGCATTTAATACACGAATATTTCAATTCTTTAGTCATCGGCTAATCAGTAGCTATCCTATTGGTTTCTAGTCTTTATTGCTATTTCTGACGTCTACTACATAATGCTAGTGACATGTCTAGCACCTTTACGTGACATGTCTTGATGACAGTTGGACAATAACTATGCAATTTGTGTGTTTGACGTGCGGTTTTGCACGCCTACCACAGTAATCGGCTATAATTGTTCTAGACTTCGTTGCAAGTTCAGCCGTCCACTATACATATAATGCCAGTGGCATGTCATCTTTACGTGCTGTACATCAATGTACTCGATTTGCAGTCCTAATGGAAGACTGAAAAAATAAAGCCGCGGCAAAATGTATGTATGTATTACTACGTGGCTCTTTGTCTTTTTGTATTATGGTCATGAACTGGCATTGCTACCAAGTACATTTCTTTTTCCCGTTCTGTGTTTAATATGAATATTTATCATTCATTCTATTTTTACTAATTACAAAATTTTATTACGAACATAACAGTCTCTTAGTGAACTGGGAACAAAATAGTGGTTAGACACAATTATTCGCTAAATGGAACTAATAACTAGTACTTACTGTAAATAAAAGTTTTCCATAGTCGGAAACATCTTTGTACCCCACGTATTGTCTTTACTTTCTTATATTGATATACATTTGAAATATCCTAGAATAGGATTCCTTTCTGGACCTTTTTACCAAAAGAATTTTTGCATGGCCTGTCTTGATCTCCGCAGTAGCGGTTTGATGTATCCCGACCCGTCCTGCAGCTCACTCTGCAGTTGAAAAAGGCCACGATGGATATAATCAAAGAGTTTTCTCAGATCTGTCTTCCTCCATTATTTTCTGTTTGTAGGTACGACATTTGCGACTCAACTATCCAATGGCGTGGTTGCATTGCTAGTACTGTGATATTTCCCTAGACAACGTGTACCACTGCTTCCATTCCATCTTACGCAAACGCATGAAAATGACAAATGCTGACATTTGTCATTTTCATGCGTTTTGGAGTAAGTATCTTTTAAAATATCTCCAGTACAGTATTTTATACATGTGTGGAATGTTTTCGTTTACTGACTTGGTCCTGTGTCTAGTACTTTGACATGCTGTAACACTGAACAGAATCCATATCTTGTTTTAATATTCTGGCATCGATCTTAGTCATTGACGAATATCGAAAAAACGTCTATCTGGAATGTGTTGCACGGCTGGTTCATAGAAGCATCCGTTCTATGAACATTTTTTGTTAAATGCAGCAGTGGATAGACTATAGAAATTAATCAATTCAGCCAGGATGTGCACTTTCTTGTCTTTGTCGGACATTACTACTCACATTCCACTAGTACCGGTTTTGTAGACACAATTATAGAACAATAGGCTGCGGTCACCGGTGACCGCTTGGTGTTTGACAGTTTAATGTGCTGTCGATCGACCAATAAATTTTATTACCCGATTTAATTCGGTGCTACATATGTTTCATCTAAGTTGCGGGCGTCTATCAGTTCCACATTTTGTGTGTCCTCAGTTAATGTGAGTGGATTATTGACTTGAACTTGTGTTTAGTACTTTGACATGCTGTAACACTGAACAGAATCCATATCTTGCTTCATATTCTGGCATCGATATTAGTCGTTAACGACTATCGTATGAACGTCTGTCTGCAATATTAGCCGCGGCTTTATACCACTGCTTCCATCCCATCTTATAATTATCTAGAATCTAGATCTATGTCTACGTTACAATTTTTTTAAGCATTCGTCATTTTCATGCGTTTTGCAGTAAGTATCTTTTAAAATATCTCCAGTACAGTATTTTATACATGTGTGGAATGTTTTCGTTTACTGACTTGGTATTGACATGCTGTAACACTGAACAGAATCCATGTCTTGCCTTAATATTCTGGCATCAATCTTAGACGATTGTACGAGAGTCGTTACGACTTACGACTATCTATAATATTAGACACGTTCAAGTCAATAAGTGATACCTTCAATTCGTACTTGTGGATTGGTGACCCATGTCTATTTGCCATAATATAAAAGACATACTTTGTACCTCGCACTGCTATTAGTACTGGCTTAAGGAATACCGATGTATGAAAAACGACCCATCTTTACTGATTTTATTACTCAAAGTCCTTTGTTCGATAGAAACCTCGGACACCGACTGATATATTGTAGATAATTGTTGGACTTTGAACTTCTCTGATCACAGAAATTTTCATCTATTTGATAACCTTTAGAATGTTTAGCGTTTGATATCTTTACCATTCTATATTACACCGTGCACTGTATTATTATTACACCCTTGTAAGGTTGAGCTAGGTAAATCTGACAAGGAAATACGACTGAAAAAATATCTATTTAAACCAACTCACCTGATCATACTCATCTTCAAGTTATATGCTTTAAATCGCGACTGTACCTTTGTGACGATGTCTTCAACAATTTGAGTGTCTAAACAGGCTTTAACTGGCTTATCTAAGAAGGCTCCCTTTTTACCGGTCAATGAATGCGTAGCGAGTGCAGTGTAAAAAATAAATCTAGCTGTGAAGGAAAACCACTATCAGAAAGTAGGTTCTGTTTTATCTTTTTGCGGAACCCGCCTGGTGGATAGTCGTCAAAAGTGATATCCATAACCAGTGGAATCGCATTATAGCCGGATCTCTTGACTGTCTTCTGTAGAACGTTTTTTACAGTTACAGTAAAGTTTATACAAACGGATGTGAGTTAAAATTATTAATGTTTGAGTTAATAACTCCTTTCGGACTTAAGTCTTAGAACGTTCATGTGCTGTGAATGAAAAATCGTTTGATCAATCACTTAGATCGTTATTGTCGTCTGATCTGAGTTGTGTAGTTTCGCCTACATCACGGGTTCTAGCACTTTATTCATGGATTTCATCGCCACATCTTGGATTCTCACTTTTATCAACCGATTTAATTGTGCGCTACAGATTTTATATCATAGTTGCTTACATATGTAAGTTCTACATTTTACGATTTACGATTCAATTCAGCGCTACACTGCGCTCCGCGACGGCATAGTGTGACGTCATTAAATTAGATATAGATGTTACTGTGGAATTAGGTGGTCTCGTGACATAAATTCCAGCTCGCGACCTTTCATCCAGCTGCACTACCTGCTGTGCCGTAAGGGGGTATTTTGACATTGTTCTTGAATAAGTACTAAGTCAAGTTGATAATCGACAATTAAGTTATCTAACTCAGACGTCGCCACTTTATCGTTATGGAGATTCAACTGGTTAGCTTATCCATACTGTTATTTAATAGGTTGTATTGAGAATAAGTTGTTCAAGTTTTGCTTTATAAGTACCACACTCTGGCGAGCCGCAACGTTGCTCGTGAGGTTTCTGGAAACGTTTACACGCCACGCAAGTTGGAATAAAATTTGTTTCTTTTACACGAGGGCAACTGTCGCTTTCGTGCGCTTCGGCGCTATTCCCGCAAGTAGGTGTCTTTGCAACAATATTTTCTTACGTGTCCGAACTGCTGACACAGAATCAGATGGCACCTGACTACCTCGACGCCATCGATAAAACGGCAGGTAGCCCCATCGATAAACAATTTCTCTTTAGTTGACCCGAGATGTTTCCGTATGCTGGTATCAATTTCAATACCGATCCATTTACGACCGTTTTGCAAAGTACGTCGCCGGATAATTTTACACGACTTAATAAAATCGCCCTCTTTAATCATGAGCTCGCCGTTATTTTGCCGATAAAATGAGGTCAAAAACGCGTTGTCTTCCATCGAACCCGGGACGTCATTGACCAGGATACGCGGTCCACGGCCCTTTGGTTTTTCCAAGCGCAAGCCGGCGGTACGAATTGCAGACACGGAGTCGAGTTTCTTAATTTGTTGCTCGTTACATATGTAGACGCATACGATTTGGAAACCGTGGTTTGATAGCTTTCATGAGCGTTTTTCTTGTCCGATGACATATGAAAGCGATGCGTGACATTAAATAGTATACAGTCTGGATACGACAACTCGGCTCTCTTGATATCCTTGTAACGTCCTGTGCGATGACGTAACAATAGCTTAGAATACGTGATAAAGTGTAGTACACAGTTGAAAGTCTCACTGCCTTGCATGTATAATGTATGTATTTCATTATACAGGTGTAGGCAGTCAAGTATTCACATACTTGACGTGCTGTTGATGAAATTCGTATACATTTACCAGACAGTGTCCTAGCGAGCTCTGTGCTATGTACGGTTTGTGCTGTGTACAAAGAGAAACTTTCACAATAGTTGTGAAATGTGGATTGGAAGTTGCAGACTCTTTCTTTGGGTTTATTTCTACATCGAAGATATTTCGTGTACACTATGACGTAGTGCGATGTAGTTCTATTCGTTGTATCACTTTGATGTGCTGTCGGTATCTAAGGTTCAGATTCAGTGTCAGAACGTGAAAAAGGTCGTAATGGGTATAATTTAATAGTTTACTCATGTCCGTCTCGCCTCCATTACCTTTGTTCCTGTTTGATTTCGACATTTGCCGGAGAACCAAGGGCGTTCTGAAATATCGCTCCGGTCTATCCTCGTAGAGTTCTTGCAATGCGGCCATCACCGGTAAAGTTCGTAATCGCATCACTCGTTTTAAAATGATTAAACGTGCGTGATGTCGAGATTATTTTTATTTCGGTATTATTTATTAAAAACAATGTCTCGAGGTTGAGTATGCGGTTACAATGACGCTCACTCCACCACAGACTTGATAGCATTACTGACGGACGACCGTTCGTACCGACGACGAGAGTATGCCTGTAGGTAAATATATTAATAAAAAATCTTAAACTAAAATATTTCTTATTTCAGTATGTACCTGTTTCATAATATCCATTGAGATTTCACGTTCTTCACGTCACTAAATATTATTATTACAGTTTCACAACATACGATTTCATATTAAAATTTGGTCTTTTGGACCTTGACATGCTGTAACACTGAACAGAATCCATATCTTGCCTTAATATTCTAGCATCTATCTATAAAATTATAATATTTTTTAATTATATTAATTAGTTTATTTCAGACTAGGTTTAGTCCATATATTGTTAGTAACAAATATCTTAAAAGATATGTTAGGCTTTCACATGCAGACTGATATCTCTTCCCAGAACAGTAGATTCTGCTTATCATTGAGGCTGATTTTTGGCGGATGACTGCACAAAAACTTTCACCCTTGCATCTGCAAACATGCCTGAGGCACAACATTATGCATACAATATTGCTCACTGTGTTTTAGTTCCTTCACGTGCTGTAAATCGAAAACGAAGTATTCGTTAACAGTTACAGTAAAGTTTGTACAATGTACAAACGGATGTGAGTTAAAATTATATGAATTAAATAACTCGGCTCGGGCTTTATTGTTATAAATTTTGTTTTTTTTTGTTATATTTTAGCTCTACCAATGGCGTTAGACCTTCGTAACTCTTGATATTCAATAAAAAGGTCATTAGTCCAAGAAAAATTCAGCGTAACGTTTTGGTATTTTTTTATCTCTCTGCTATTCAGGTCCGTCGGCTAAGTGTCATTATTCATGATTCCCATTACTTCGTTATGTTAGTTAATGGTAATTGGTCGTTAGTTTGTACCTCTATTTTCAACTTACTCCTGGAACTTCTCTCGACCATTCTCTCTGTTAGTTAGGTCTGTCCCTTCCTTAGGTTTCTGTTTCCTCAGCGGAATGCACTAGTTGCAGATTCTTCGATCAGAGAGGTCACAAGGTGCACTCGCTGGCCTATCTGGTCTGAGCACCTTCACCTGCCTGATACTGTCAAGCCCGTGGAAGGCTTCAACTTACATTCTAATATTTTCCCTTTTATTGTTTTAAAAGCTTTTAATGTATTTCTCCTTCAAAACCTAAACGTGCTGTAATTCGAAGACGAAATATTCATTAACATACGTCAATTCCTGGTGGCCATTCCAAGCTCAATTTGGGTGAACCAGATTCTAGTAGCACTTGTATGTGATGTTGTATACTATATTATTGGTTTATTCTCTCATTTTGAGTATTAGGTAGTGACTTGTTATCTTTCTTTGTAATGCACTTTTTTATTTTTGGTCGAACTCCATAACAAGTTTTCGATGTTTTTTACCTGTTAGTCCTTCGGCCACTGAATTAGTGTTGACTGTGTATAAGTACATCCTCCTCTCCATTATTATTAGGTATATTGTTCAGACGCGACAAGCACAAGTGTTGGTGTAGTTCGTTAGTGCAACATTTGAGATCTTTAATTAAATCTGTTGAATTATACATACCTATGTTTTAGTTCATTACGTGCTGTAAATCGAAGTCGAAATATTCGTTAACATACGTCACTTCTTGGTGATACTATCAACAGCATTGTTGCTATGTTATGATGTAGGTAGACGTTCCTACATTTGTGATTCACCTGTCCAGATATACAGGCGTGTAGTTGTATTGCCGGTACTGCGACATCACTACACAACGTGGGCTGTTTCAATTCTCTCTTATAATTATCGGGATTTATTTCTGCGTTACAGATTTCTATCGTACTTTAGATGTGTACTTTGCTGTGCTGAAGATCTAAGAATATGTCAGCATTAGTTATATTACTTTTAGTCTGCAAGCTCCTAAAATAGCTCCAGAACAGGATTTTATAAATCTATAGAAGGTGGCTTTTCGTTTAATGAATTTGACTTATGTCTTGGACCTTGACATGCTGTAACACTGAACAGAATCCATATCTTGTTTTAATATTCTAGCTGCAACACTACAGTTAGGTAACTTGTGTGGAATGTCTGGGAATGTCGCGTTTCGTATACTTACTTGGACTTGTATCTAGGACCTTGACATGCTGTAACACTGAACAGAATCCATATCTTGCTTGAATATTCTAGCATCAATCTTAGTCATTTGTAACAGTGCTATATAAACATGCTATGTGTTCCACACGTATTGTGAGACAACGTATATTTGTGAATATGTAGAAATTGATTGTCCAATATTTGCAATGTATATCTACCTGCTATCCATCCCGGAGGCCCTTCTTAGACTCCTTTCGGAATTATGTCCGCTGGTAGAGTATTCTTCGATCTACAGCACGTCAAGGTGACGACGTGTCTATAAGGAGTTCTGCATTCCTTTTCTTTTTTTCGGTGTTTGTAAATATGGGTATAAGATTGCCAAATTCAGGCAGTAATTGATGTGTTGATATCGGTTGGACGATGTCTGAGTTATCATCAGCAAAGTTAGCTAACGGATACTTCACATGCTGTAATGAAACACTAGTAGTAGCAGTACTATATCGACATGCCATGTGTTCCACTCATATTGTGTGTTTTTTAGCATCCTTGGTTATAGGAGAATACGCGGTGGAATACTAAAGTTGTGGAAATCTATAGACTGTATAGAATACCATAATTCGTCCTATAATTGATACTACCAGTAAATATGAAGGAACAGCTGACGTCGGCTGGCAGAGTCTTCTTCAGTCTACAGCACGTCAAGGTGACGACGTGGTCCATATGGAGTTCCGCATCTTTTCTGGTATTTCACCGTCGCGGTTGACTCGTAAGCTGTAAGGTCTAGCGAGCAGTATTCATTGATGTCTTGTCCTTGATGTGCTGTACATGTAAATATAGGTATAAGATTGCCAAATTCAGACAGTCATTGATGTGTTGAGATCGGTTGGACAATATATCTAGGTTATCATCAGCAAAGTAAGCTAACGGATGCTTCACATGCTGTAATAAAATACTGTTTCGTGGTAAATCTCAAATGTCTTTTTCACTTCTTTTTCTGCGAGCTTAGCTTTCAGATCACCAGAATCGGTGGCTCTTTGTCTTGCGCTTATTGTACTTTGCGTTTAACATTTCTTAAGCTAATTTAACTTGCGTTTTAAACACGTAGAAACAGTATTGTGCAATATTTTCACACAGACCACAGTTAACGGTTTTGTTCTAGACTTCATTGCAAGTTTAGGCGTCCACTATATAAATCTTGTGACAAGTCCTCTTTTTGTGTTGTAATGTTTCATGGTTTGGTTGTCTTGGTAGCTTCAGCAGCCGTTTATTGGCATTGTTGCCGGACTATCAGGTGACGGCCTTGAACCAATTCGATCATGGAACAGTATAGTAATGCATAAGAGTCGATAACCGCCCTGATTCCGATGGCGGGTACTTGTTTGTTTGTTTATTACACATTCTTTGGTTTTCCTTTTGCACTCAGCTCAGATGATTTGTTTTTCCTAAAATCCTATGGAACACAATCTTGATCTCTGCAATAACGCTATATCTTTTGTATTTTCACGATTCGTCCTACAGCTTAAACTTAAATTTTTTGATTGATCTAATTACCAATGTTAGTCAGATCCGTTTTACATTGCTGTATTGTATTGTCTGTATTCTGTTCCCTCAGTCTGTCATTCCCACATTTTCTTCACAATACATGTCCTCAGTTTATATCTTGTGTGGAATGTCACTTTTAGTTTACTGAGTTGGTCTTGTGTTTAGTACCTTGACATGCTGTAACACTGAACAGAATCCATATCTTGCTTCAACATGGTACATGTTCCACACATATGGTGAGACAGCGTATATTTGTGAATATGTAGAAATCTTTTGTTTAATATTTGCAATATCTATCTACTTTCTACCCTTCCGAGAGGCGCGTCTTAGGCTCCTTTCGAAATCAAAGTGACACCACTCATGCTTCTCAGGTGACGCATGTCCACTGCAGTAATTATACTTGTACGCTTCTTCTACCAAACCTAGTATTCATTTCTATACTTACGTGTTAGTACACTTAATGAAATCTAGCACAATTCTGTGCTCACATGTGTGGAGTGTTTGGAAATGTCTCTTTTTGTTTACTGAGTCAGACTTGTTGACATACTGTAACACTGAACAGAATTCATATCTTGCTTTATATTTCTGGCATCGATCTAAGTCGTTCGTAGTAGTGGTATGTCGACATGCTACATAATTATGTGTTCCACACATATTGTGCGCTTTTTAACATCCTTGGTTATAGTTCAATACGCGGTGGAATATTAGAGAAAGTTGCGGAACTCTATAGACCGTTTAGAAAACGACATCGTCCTACAAGTGATACTCAAGATAAGGGAACAGCTGACGTCGGCTGGCAGAGTCTTCTTCAGTCTACAGCACGTCAAGGTGACGACGTGGTCTATATGGAGTTCCGCATCTTTTCTGGTATTTCACCGTCGCGGTTGACTCGTCAGCTGTAAGGTCTAGCGAGCAGTATTCATTAATGTCTCGTGCTTGATGTGCTGTACATGTATATGTAGGTATGAGATTGCCAGATTAAGGCAGTCGTTGATGTGTTGACGTCAGTTGGACAATATATAGCTGGGTCTATTAGTACCGAATTAACTAATGTTTTACATTTTGTAGCAACACGCTTTGTTTCGTTGTTAATCTGAAATGCAAGTTCAGCTTTCAGATCACCAGAATCGGTGGCTCTGTGTCGTGCGCTTGGTTTGACAATTACTTTTATAGTTAAAAATAATTGAATTTTTATTGTTGTTTTGTAAAGTTGTTTTTTTTTAATAGTTTTAATACTGCAGATATTCAAGGTGATTTTATACCTTTTGCTTTCTAAAAAAAGTAAATACGACATATTTACACGTAACTTTTTTTTACCGACAATCCAAACTCTATGCAATCAAATTATAACATATTGATAGAATAAACACTAAGCACAACTTAAATATAACTAGTAAAAGTAGCTATTGTTCAGAAACGTTACGACATATTTTATAAAATGTTTGAAATTACAAATAGGTATATATGTTCTTGAGTATTTCATGATTTTTTTTAACATCGCAAAAGCGATTTTAAATGGAATAAAGCAGAGATGCGTTGTAATAAATTACCTGTTGATTTATATTCGTAGAACACTGAAGTTATTTAGTTAACGTTTCGAGTTTCCATTCATCTTCTTTTTTTTTTGATCGACACCACCTTAAATGTATTTCAATTATAATATATAACAGACAACAGAAAGCTGTAGGGTATCTAAATGAAAGATGAATATATTGTTAGGAGCATAGACAAAAAGAAACGAAACGTCATCGCGAAGCGGGAAAATATAATCTGTGGTTCGAAGAATGAAAATGTCAAGATGGCGGGAACTCGGAAATGATTGAGACGGCCTATTTGGTGTTGAGGGAATTATATTCTATTTGAAAGTCAATTTGCCTATAGACTTGAGCATTGTCGTTCACTTAATGGATCTAGTTCATCAAATCTCGTTCCGTGAAGTGAACTCGTTCCGCTAACTCGTTCCACAGTTCATTTCGCTTCGGAAGTTCGGAGTTGATTTGATAGGCTGGTCAATCAGTACTACTGGAGCGAAATGAACTGTAGAATAGACATGTTTTCGACCGAGTCCGGATTTGGAATTTGTTTAGCTATTCGTTCATAAAGTGTGAACTATAACAATAAGATACGTCACGTATGAAATTCAGTTACAAAATAGATTCGATTTCCCTTCATACTTTTTTCAGGCTTATGACTGACAATTAAAGTGACTCATATGAATTAATAAACCTACTTTTTACTTTAAAAATCGACTCTATTTACAATATTTTTTTATGTTTCTTTTTTTTTGTTTTCTCTAATCACATGTATGAATTATTAAATTAAACCCATTTTTATTTACAATTTCGTTTTTTTTTTATTTTAATTCTAAAAATTCTGAAAAAAACGTAAAAGATTAAAAGTAACCTTTTCATTCATGTAACCTAAAAGTAACCAAAGCAGTTCAAAAATCACCTAACAGGTTACAAAAGTAACCTTGTGCCAACGCTGCTCTCGTTCCTACCTACACACACTGACGCGGGCTTAAGAGACGCGGGAATCGGGATTATAATGAGCCGGTGAACGACAGAGTAAAATAATATACCTATACAGGAGCTGGAGCGGTGAACTGTGGAACGATAATTCCGCACAGTACTGAAATAGTTCAGTTCTTTCACTGTGTTTGAGCAGTTCATCGGAACGAATCGCTCCGGAGTTACTCAAGCCTATTTGCCTATTTATGTGTTGTTGTTTTTCTTTCCAATTAATATTTATGGTTTAGCTAGTTCTGAATTTGTAATTTGATTTCGATGTTAACAATATAAGGTGAATTGTAATGGTACTCTTTATTTCTCCTGCCTCCTGAGTTTCTAAAATCGAATGTGGTTTAAAACCAATAAGTTCGTAATATCAAAGAGTAAAGTGAACTCTATGACTGTTTTAAAGTTTTCTAATATCAGAAGTGGGATACGATTATTTTCCATGCGTTCTGACTTTCTTTGTACATAATACTTACATGATACGGCAGATTGACTATTCAAAGTTTTTCGTTTGTTTTATGTAAGTTCGTATTCATATGCTTAGTAGGTACGTTGTGATCGAGGTATTGTGGTAACGTATAACTATGACTACGGTGAGTACGTTCCAATTCCAGTTTGAAAAGCTACAATGCTTTTGTGTATTTGTACATGTAAGCTACAAATAAATAAAATTGTGATCTCAATGTTCAAACTGTTCCTACTAATGTTAAAATCTTTAACAATCTCATGTTCTTTCATTGTAATTTGTTCTACTTATGTCCTTTACTGTTACAAACAGTAAGGAGAGAATGAATGTCAGGTAGGCACTGAAGTAATTCTACTAATATTCCTAGGCGATTCTGCTAACATGGCTTGTGTAAAGTTAAGTGAACTGAAACACTAAATTTTGATTTGTTTGACTGCATGGCGGAGTGATGCTGCCTATTGCTGGTGAGGAAACGTGACCTCAACACCGGTGCGTGCGTGCGTGTGGTCGGAGTCTTTGGGGATCATGTAAGTTAAACCTTGTGTAATGAATTTTGGTATTGACTGAGGGTTTTTGATAAAATTATTAATGTGATTGTAGAGTGATGGATGTAAATAAGTAAATTTTTTATAAAAGTAGTTATGAATTTTGTCAGTACCTGGGGCCTTCCAGTTATGCGCTTTCGTAATAACGCTGACAAACACTTCTAATGGGATTGCATCAAATAACATAACTGGTAAATTTTCTAGTTTTTGTTTGTCATCGTGTATCCACGTAGCGGCATGGTTGTGTTCTGATGCATTTGACCAAATATTGGACCAGTAAGTATGAAACTGTTCAGAATTTGGACTAAGATTATCTGACGTCTGTTGTCGGCTTTGTGTGTTTGTTGTATCAGTAGCTAGGGTTCTATAAAACTGCCTTTCACTATTAGTGAATTGGGAGTTTTGATTTTTACGCTGAGTACACTCATAGTATCTACGGCGTCGGCTTGTTACTGCTGTGAGCTTTTGTTTCAAGCTATCCATAAACTGTTCGTTTGTTGTGTTTGGTTCCTCATAGCTAGAGTGTTTACTGTATTTATGTTTTATTCTTTCTATATGTGTGATTAAGTTTAGATTTCTATTTCCATTAATGTATTGTGTTATTCTTCCTATCTCTTTACGAATAATGTGTATCTTTCTATCTAGCCGCTTCAGCCAGTTTGGTCTCTTGTCTACTGGTGAGTTTTGCTGTGGTGTTGAAGGTACTGCTTGGTTTTGTTCTTTAATTTTGGACCCGTTACAGAGAGCAGCTGTGTGGGCAGCACAATATACGAGAGCGTGTATTTTTAAGAAGTCATCTTCGACTGACCCATACTTGGGTAACACTGTGTTATTTAAGTAGGCAATTATATAAGCTACCTTTTTTGAGGTTTTCTGCTTTGGGATATAAGGTCGTTTTGTAGGATCGGTGTGTAAATATTTATTGTACGTATCTTCGAAAATTTTTGTAATTTTAATATCAAGAGTTTCGTCAGTAAAAACTGTATTTGTTGTTTCGTCCTGCAATACATCGCTACCTACTTGTGTGTTGTCTTGAGTATGTGGGTTTGCTTCATTTAGTTCGCTATTAGATTGTGGGTTATTGGGGTTTATAATTGTATATGTTTGTGGTGAATCGTTTTGTCTATTTTCTATTGCTTGTGTGTTCAAATTGTCTCTTATTTCTCGCTTTATTTCTTCTAACCTATCATCTGATATAAGTCTATTGTGAATAATCACCCTGCGTTGGTCAGCAATGCGTTGTTCAGAAACATGTGCAATACTAGGAAACTTCTGTGTTATAACAGTGTGCAATGGTTTACGATAAGCGGATAAGGAACAGCTGACCTCGGCTGGCAGAGTCTTCTTCAGTCTACAGCACGTCAAGGTGACGACGTGGTCTATATGGAGTTCCGCATCTTTTCTGGTATTTCACCGTCGCGGTTGACTCGTAAGCTGTAAGGTCTAGCGAGCAGTATTCATTGATGTCTTGTCCTCTTTTTTTCACACCTCTTTTTTTTGTCCTCAGTTTATATCTTGAGTGGAATGTCACTTTTAGTTCACTGAGTTGGCCTTGTGTTTAGTACCTTGACATGCTGTAACACTGAACAGAATCCATATCTTGTTTTAATATTCTGGCATCGATCTTAGTCATTGACGAATATCGAAAAAACGTCTATCTGGAATGTGTTGCACGGCTTTTTCGTTAAATGCAGCAGTGAATAGACTGTAGATATTAATCAATTCAGTGAGGATGTGCACCTTCTTGTCTTTGTCGGACATTACTACTCACATTCCACTTGAATGTGCTATCGATCGACCAATAAATATTATTAACCGATTTAATTCGGTGCTACATATGTTTCATCTAAGTTGCGCACGTCTATCAGTTCCACATTTTGTGTGTCCTCAGTAAATGTGAGTGGATTACTGACTTGAACTTGTGTCTAGGACCTTGACATGCTGTAACACTGAACAGAATCCATATCTTGCTTTGTTATCTGGCATCGATCTTAGTTATTTGTATCAATGCTGTGTCGACATGCTACATATTCCGCACATATGGTGAGACAGCGTATATTTGTGAATATGTAGAAATCTTTTGTTTAATATTTGCAATATCTATCTACTTTCTACCCTTCCGAGAGGCGCGTCTTAGGCTCCTTTCGAAATCAAAGTGACACCACTCATGCTTCTCAGGTGACGCATGTCCACTGCAGTAATTATACTTGTACGCTTCTTCTACCAAACCTAGTATTCATTTCTATACTTACGTGTTAGTACACTTAATGAAATCTGGCACAATTCTGTGCTCACATGTGTGGAGTGTTTGGAAATGTCTCTTTTTGTTTACTGAGTCAGACTTGTTGACATACTGTAACACTGAACAGAATTCATATCTTGCTTTATATTTCTGGCATCGATCTAAGTCGTTCGTAGTAGTGGTATGTCGACATGCTATGTGTTCTACGCATCTTGTGCGCTTTTTAACATCCTTGGTTATAGTTCAATACGCGGTGGAATACTAGAGAAAGTTGCGGACCTCTATAGACCGTTTGGAAAACCACATCGTCCTACAAGTGATACTCAAGATGAGGGAACAGCTGACGTCGGCTGGCAGAGTCTTCTTCAGTCTACAGCACGTCAAGGTGACGACGTGGTCTATATGGAGTTTCGCATCTTTTCTGGTATTTCACCGTCGCGGTTGACTCGTCAGCTGTAAGGTCTAGCGAGCAGTATTCATCAATGTCTCGTGCTTGATGTGCTGTACATGTATATGTAGGTATGAGATTGCCAGATTAAGGCAGTCGTTGATGTGTTGACGTCAGTTGGACAATATACCTCTATAGCTGGGTATATTAGTACCGAATTAACGAATGTTTTACATTTTGTAGCAACACGCTTTGTTTCGTAGTAAATCTGAAATGCAAGTTCAGCTTTCAGATCACCAAAATCGGTGGCTCTGTGTCGTGCGCTTGGTTTGACAATTACTTTTATAGTTGTGAACAAAAATAATGGAATTTTTATCCGTATGGCATGCGTTTAAAAACACTTTATGTTCAAGTTCAGCCGTCCACTATACATATAATGCCAGTGGCATGTCACCTTCACGTGCTGTACGTCAATGTACTCGATTTGCAGTCCTAATGGAAGACTGAAAAAAACAAAGCCGCGGCAATATGTGTGTATGTATGTACTACGTAGCTTTTTACCTTTGTGTACTTCTTGTATTATTTTATGCATTTTCTACCAAAACTAGCATTCGTTTACTTCCATTACGAAATATGACAACAATGCCTGTTTTCAAATCTCAATATTTCAACGGTGACATCAGCTCGTATGGATGGAGCTGACTGTAATGGAAGGTAGCCAGTTGCTCGTTTATTTTTCCTAATTTATTCTTGTCTATCTTATATTGTCTTATTTTGGAATTGCACTATAATGTGCTGTGGATTGAAGGAATCTTTAGCAGCATTTGTCATTTTCACAAATTGTGCTATGAGCGCTTTTAAAATAATATCCAGTGCAGTATTTTTTAATATGTAGAATGTGACCTTTCGTGTACTGACTTGGACTTGTGTCTAGGACCTTGACATGCTGTAGCACTGAGCAGTCGCCACTGATCAAGTGTAATATTTTACCATCGATCTTGGTGATGCAATAATTAACTGAAAGAAAGAAGAAAAAACTTTTATTCAGCACCAAGCACGATGCAGCATATATAAAATATAGCTGTAATAAGTATGTAGATACAACAATGGAAAACTTATAAATATAATAAAATATAATAAATATAAAAAGCAATATGAAACAAAATAATAAAAAAGATAAATGTTAATAAATAATACACATGACAGCCAGTATATCTGTGTTCTGCATCGTTTATAGAGGTACACTAAATTGGCTTGATCTTATTGACTTCCTTTTCTGCAAACTTTGCTTTCGTATCACCGGAATCCATCGCTCTTTATTGTGCGCTTTGTTTGACAATTATTTTTACACGTATTACCAAAATTATGATGGATGTGTGTATAACTGCATTTAATACACGAATATTTCAATTCTTTAGTCATCGGCTAATCAGTAGCTATCCTATTGGTTTCTAGTCTTTATTGCTATTTCTGACGTCTACTACATAATGCTAGTGACATGTCTAGCACCTTTACGTGACATGTCTTGATGACAGTTGGACAATAACTATGCAATTTGTGTGTTTGACGTGCGGTTTTGCACGCCTACCACAGTAATCGGCTATAATTGTTCTAGACTTCGTTGCAAGTTCAGCCGTCCACTATACATATAATGCCAGTGGCATGTCATCTTTACGTGCTGTACATCAATGTACTCTATTTGCAGTCCTAATGGAAGACTGAAAAAATAAAGCCGCGGCAAAATGTATGTATGTATTACTACGTGGCTCTTTGTCTTTTTGTATTATGGTCATGAACTGGCATTGCTACCAGGTACATTTCTTTTTCCCGTTCTGTGTTTAATATGAATATGTATCATTCATTCTATTTTTACTAATTACAAAATTTTATTACGAACATAACAGTCTCTTAGTGAACTGGGAACAAAATAGTGGTTAGACACAATTATTCGCTAAATGGAACTAATAACTAGCAGTTACTGTAAATAAAAGTTTTCCATAGTCGGAAACATCTTTGTACCCCACGTATTGTCTTTACTTTCTTATATTGATATACATTTGAAATATCCTAGAATAGGATTCCTTTCTGGACCTTTTTACCAAAAGAATTTTTGCATGGCCTGTCTTGATCTCCGCAGTAGCGGTTTGATGTATCCCGACCCGTCCTGCAGCTCACTCTGCAGTTGAAAAAGGTCACGATGGATATAATCAAAGAGTTTTCTCAGATCTGTCTTCCTCCATTATTTTCTGTTTGTAGGTACGACATTTGCGAGTCAACTATCCAATGGCGTGGTTGCATTGCTAGTACTGTGATATTTCCCTAGACAACGTGTACCACTGCTTCCATTCCATCTTACGCAAACGCATGAAAATGACAAATGCTGACATTTGTCATTTTCATGCGTTTTGGAGTAAGTATCTTTTAAAATATCTCCAGTACAGTATTTTATACATGTGTGGAATGTTTTCGTTTACTGACTTGGTCCTGTGTCTAGTACTTTGACATGCTGTAACACTGAACAGAATCCATATCTTGTTTTAATATTCTGGCATCGATCTTAGTCATTGACGAATATCGAAAAAACGTCTATCTGGAATGTGTTGCACGGCTGGTTCATAGAAGCATCCGTTCTATGAACATTTTTTGTTAAATGCAGCAGTGGATAGACTATAGATATTAATCAATTCAGCCAGGACACATCAAGAAAGTGCACACACTTTCTTGTCTTTGTCGGACATTACTACTCACATTCCACTAGTACCGGTTTTGTAGACACAATTATAGAACAATAGGCTGCGGTCACCGGTGACCGCTTGGTGTTTGACAGTTTAATGTGCTGTCGATCGACCAATAAATTTTATTAACCGATTTAATTCGGTGCTACATATGTTTCATCTAAGTTGCGGGCGTCTATCAGTTCCACATTTTGTGTGTCCTAAGTTAATGTGAGTGGATTATTGACTTGAACTTGTGTTTAGTACTTTGACATGCTGTAACACTGAACAGAATCCATATCTTGCTTCATATTCTGGCATCGATCTTAGTCGTTAACGACTATCGTATGAACGTCTGTCTGCAATATTAGCCGCGGCTTTATACCACTGCTTCCATCCCATCTTATAATTATCTAGAATCTAGATCTATGTCTACGTTACAATTTTTTTAAGCATTCGTCATTTTCATGCGTTTTGCAGTAAGTATCTTTTAAAATATCTCCAGTACAGTATTTTATACATGTGTGGAATGTTTTCGTTTACTGACTTGGTATTGACATGCTGTAACACTGAACAGAATCCATGTCTTGCCTTAATATTCTGGCATCAATCTTAGACGATTGTACGAGAGTCGTTACGACTTACGACTATCTATAATATTAGACACGTTCAAGTCAATAAGTGATACCTTCAATTCGTACTTGTGGATTGGTGACCCATGTCTATTTGCCATAATATAAAAGACATACTTTGTACCTCGCACTGCTATTAGTACTGGCTTAAGGAATACCGATGTATGAAAAACGACCCATCTTTACTGATTTTATTACTCAAAGTCCTTTGTTCGATAGAAACCTCGGACACCGACTGATATATTGTAGATAATTGTTGGACTTTGAACTTCTCTGATCACAGAAATTTTCATCTATTTGATAACCTTTAGAATGTTTAGCGTTTGATATCTTTACCATTCTATATTACACCGTGCACTGTATTATTATTACACCCTTGTAAGGTTGAGCTAGGTAAATCTGACAAGGAAATACGACTGAAAAAATATCTATTTAAACCAACTCACCTGATCATACTCATCTTCAAGTTATATGCTTTAAATCGCGACTGTACCTTTGTGACGATGTCTTCAACAATTTGAGTGTCTAAACAGGCTTTAACTGGCTTATCTAAGAAGGCTCCCCTTTTACCGGTCAATGAATGCGTAGCGAGTGCAGTGTAAAAAATAAATCTAGCTGTGAAGGAAAACCACTATCAGAAAGTAGGTTCTGTTTTATCTTTTTGCGGAACCCGCCTGGTGGATAGTCGTCAAAAGTGATATCCATAACCAGTGGAATCGCATTATAGCCGGATCTCTTGACTGTCTTCTGTAGAACGTTTTTTACAGTTACAGTAAAGTTTATACAAACGGATGTGAGTTAAAATTATTAATGTTTGAGTTAATAACTCCTTTCGGACTTAAGTCTTAGAACGTTCATGTGCTGTGAATGAAAAATCGTTTGATCAATCACTTAGATCGTTATTGTCGTCTGATCTGAGTTGTGTAGTTTCGCCTACATCACGGGTTCTAGCACTTTATTCATGGATTTCATCGCCACATCTTGGATTCTCACTTTTATCAACCGATTTAATTGTGCGCTACAGATTTTATATCATAGTTGCTTACATATGTAAGTTCTACATTTTACGATTTACGATTCAATTCAGCGCTACACTGCGCTCCGCGACGGCATAGTGTGACGTCATTAAATTAGATATAGATGTTACTGTGGAATTAGGTGGTCTCGTGACATAAATTCCAGCTCGCGACCTTTCATCCAGCTGCACTACCTGCTATGCCGTAAGGGGGTATTTTGACATTGTTCTTGAATAAGTACTAAGTCAAGTTGATAATCGACAATTAAGTTATCTAACTCAGACGTCGCCACTTTATCGTTATGGAGATTCAACTGGTTAGCTTATCCATACTGTTATTTAATAGGTTGTATTGAGAATAAGTTGTTCAAGTTTTGCTTTATAAGTACCACACTCTGGCGAGCAGCAACGTTGCTCGTGAGGTTTCTGGAAACGTTTACACGCCACGCAAGTTGGAATAAAATTTGTTTCTTTTACACGAGGGCAACTGTCGCTTTCGTGCGCTTCGGC
Organism: Spodoptera picta; assembly: GCA_038387885.1. Taxonomy (NCBI): domain Eukaryota; kingdom Metazoa; phylum Arthropoda; class Insecta; order Lepidoptera; family Noctuidae; genus Spodoptera; species Spodoptera picta. The sequence goes on from JAZHFQ010000445.1 coordinate 780,316, forward strand.
GCTATTACCGCAAGTAGGTGTCTTTGCAACACAATATTTTCTTACGTGTCCGAACTGCTGACACAGATGGCACCTGACTACCTCGACGTCATCGATAAAACGGCAGGTAGCCCAATCGATAAATAATTTCTCTTTAGTTGACCCGAGATGTTTCCGTATGCTGGTATCAATTTCAATACTATAGCTAATAGCTTAGAATACGTGATAAAGTGTAGTACACAGTTGAAAGTCTCACTGCTTTGCATGTATAATGTATGTATTTCATTATACAGGTGTATATATTCATATACTTGACGTGCTGTTGATGAAATTCGTATACATTTACCAGACAGTGTCCTAGCGAGCTCTGTGCTATGTACGGTTTGTGCTGTGTACAAAGAGAAACTTTCACAATAGTTGTGAAATGTGGATTGGAAGTTGCAGACTCTTTCTTTGGGTTTATTTCTACATCGAAGATATTTCGTGTACACTATGACGTAGTGCGATGTAGTTCTATTCGTTGTATCACTTTGATGTGCTGTCGGTATCTAAGGTTCAGATTCAGTGTCAGAACGTGAAAAAGGTCGTAATGGGTATAATTTAATAGTTTACTCATGTCCGTCTCGCCTCCATTACCTTTGTTCCTGTTTGATTTCGACATTTGCCGGAGAACCAAGGGCGTTCTGAAATATCGCTCCGGTCTATCCTCGTAGAGTTCTTGCAATGCGGCCATCACCGGTAAAGTTCGTAATCGCATCACTCGTTTTAAAATGATTAAACGTGCGTGATGTCGAGATTATTTTTATTTCGGTATTATTTATTAAAAACAATGTCTCGAGGTTGAGTATGCGGTTACAACGACGCTCACTCCACCACAGACTTGATAGCATTACTGACGGACGACCGTTCGTACCGACGACGAGAGTATGCCTGTAGGTAAATATATTAATAAAAAATCTTAAACTAAAATATTTCTTATTTCAGTATGTACCTGTTTCATAATATCCATTGAGATTTCACGTTCTTCACGTCACTAAATATTATTATTACAGTTTCACAACATACGATTTCATATTTAAATTTGGTCTTTTGGACCTTGACATGCTGTAACACTGAACAGAATCCATATCTTGCCTTAATATTCTAGCATCTATCTATAAAATTATAATATTTTTTAATTATAATAATTCGTTTATTTCAGACTAGGTTTAGTCCATATATTGTTAGTAACAAATATCTTAAAAGATATGTTAGGCTTTCACATGCAGACTGATATCTCTTCCCAGAACAGTAGATTCTGCTTATCATTGAGGCTGATTTTTGGCGGATGACTGCACAAAAACTTTCACCCTTGCATCTGCAAACATGCCTGAGGCACAACATTATGCATACAATATTGCTCACTGTGTTTTAGTTCCTTCACGTGCTGTAAATCGAAAACGAAGTATTCGTTAACAGTTACAGTAAAGTTTGTACAATGTACAAACGGATGTGAGTTAAAATTATTTGAATTAAATAACTCGGCTCGGTCTTTACTGTTATAAATTTTGTTATTTTTACTTTTTGTTATATTTTAGCTCTGCCAATGGCGTTAGACCTTCGTAACTCTTGATATTCAATAAAAAGGTCATTTGTCCAAGAAAAATTCAGCGTAACGTTTTGGTATTTTTTTATCTCTCTGCTATTCAGGTCCGTCGGCTAAGTGTCATTATTCATGATTCCGATTACTTCGTTAAGTTAGTTAATGGTAATTGGTCGTTAGTTTGTATTTTCAACTTACTCCTGGAACTTCTCTCGACCATTCTCTCTGTTAGTTAGGTATGTCCCTTCCTTTGGTTTCTGTCTCCTCAGCGGAATGCACTAGTTGCAGATTCCTCGATCGGAGAGGTCACAAGGTGCACCCGCTGGTCTATCTGGTCTGAGAACCTTCACCTGCCTGATACTGTCAAGCCCGTGGAAGGCTTCAACTTACATTCTAATATTTTCCCTTTTATTGTTTTAAAAGCTTTTAATGTATTTCTCCTTCAAAACCTAAACGTGCTGTAATTCGAAGACGAAATATTCATTAACATACGTCACTTCCTGGTGGCCATTCCAAGCTCAATTTGGGTGAACCAGATTCTAGTAGCACTTGTATGTGATGTTGTATACTATATTATTGGTTTATTCCCTCATTTTGAGTATTAGTAGAGTAGTGACTAGTTCTTGTTCTTTGTAAATCACTTTTTTATTTTTGGTCGAACTCCATAACAAGTTTTCGATGTCTTTTTTACCTGTTAGTCACTGTTAGTACATCCTCCTCTCCGTTATTATTAGGTATATTGCTCAGACGTGACAAGCACAAGTGTTGGTGTAGTTCGTTAGTGCAACATTTGAGATCTTTAATTAAATCTGTTGAATGATACATACCTATGTTTTAGTTCATTACGTGCTGTAAATCGAAGACGAAATAGTCGTTAACATACGTCACTTCCTGGTAATATTACATACAACATTGTTGCTCTGTCATGATGCGGGCAGTCATTCCATATTTTAGTGTTCCCTGTAACGTTGGTTGGTGGAAGGTTTTTAAAGCCGCTTCCATCGTTTGTTGTTGCGCCAGTCAGTCATTCCCACGTTATGGGTACATCACTTGTACAACGACAGGATTTCCTATTGAAACGATAAACTGTCTGTCACTTTGATGTTCTCTCGAATTTACTTGCTCGTTATTTAGGTTTGTAATACAACAATAGTAATAAAATTATCTTTATTCGTATAAAGAGGTGGTCTGCACTGTGTCCTGCGACCTCCTTCAAAAGTACACTGACACCACACGTAATCCTCAAGTAACTCATTTCTACAGCATTTACTTTACTTTTATGCATTTTCTGCCAAACCTAGCACTCAATCATCATCATTATCATTTGTAAAAGTTCGTTTATACTTCCAACATACTCCTGGAACCTACTGATCTTGATTTAACTATACTGTGTACTTGTACTTGATAAATACGTCTGTGATGCCTACAACATGTGTGAATTGGCATTTCTTATACTGACTCGGACTTGTGTCTGGTACCTTGGACCTTGACATGCTGTAACACTGAACAGAATCCATATCTTGCTTTAATATACTGGCAACGATCTTAGTCGTTAACGACTATCGTATGAACGTCTATCTGGAATGTGTTGCACGGCTGGTTCATAGAAGTTGCAGGAATCTTCTTTACGTGCTCTACGTCAGTGTACTCAACTTGCAGTCCTAATTAGAGACTAGAAAAAAAAATGCGTGGCGATATGTATGTACCTATGTATTTCTACATAGCTCTTTGTCTTTATGTATTGTGGTCATTTACTGACATTGCTACTGAAGTACGTTTCTTTTTCCCGTTCTGTCACTTTATATTGCTATCGTCAGTCTTGATCTCCCATAGCGGTTTGATGTTCCACCTCTTGTTTTGCAGCTCAGACTGTAGTTTTCCGATTTATTTAATTCACAATGTTACTCAGGTCCATCCATTAAAATGAACATTTCTTTGCGATAATTTTTGTGAATTAACTATTCAGACATATTATCTGGATAGTTAAATGCGCTTGCATACAAGCGCGTACTTGTATTGTAAAATTTCCCTTTAATCGGTCAATCCCATATTTTCTTCACATGTCCTCAGTTTACATATGTAGAATGTAACTTTTCGTTGACTAACTTGGACTTGTGTCTAGTGGATGCTGCCCGTCCTTTGGTGGCAGCAGCATGTGGAAGTTGTTAGTCTAGCAATGTTACAATATGTTCATATACTCTACCTTTAAAGAAACACGCGAAGAATTGGAATATCTATTTACTGACGGATTAGTATTGTTAGGTCATTTCCACATATTGTGTGTCCTCAGTTAACATGTGTGTGTAATGTCGGTTTCCGTTTACTGACTCGGGCTGTGTCTAGACCCTTGACATGTTTTGATAATACAAATCCGGTAGCACTTGTATGTGTTGCTGTACCATAGGGTGCACTGTATTATTATTACATCCTTGTAAGATCGAGGTAAGATTACACTCAATCTGATAACTAATCACTGAACTGGGTTAATCTGACAAGGAAATACGACTGAAGAAATATTAATTTAACAACTCACCTGACCATACTCATCTTCAATTTAAATGCTTTAAATCGCGACTGTACAGTTGTGACAATATCTTTAACCATTTGTGTGTCTAAACAGGCACACACTCTGGCGAGCCGCAACTGTGCTCGTGCGGTTTCTGGAAACGTTTACACGCCACGCAAGAATAAATAAAATTTGTTTCCTTTACTCGACTTTTGTTAAAAAAATGTTTCCTTTACAGTTGTCGCTGTCGTGCGCTTCGGTGCAATTACCGCCAGTAGGTGTCTTTTCAACACAATGTTTTCTTACGTGTCCGAACTGCTGACACAGATGACACCTGACTACCTCGACGTCATCGATAAACGGCAGGTAGCCAATCGATAAATAATTTCTCTTTGGTTGACACGAGATGTTACAGTATGCTGGTATCAATTTCAATACTGATCCATTTACGACCGTTTTGCAATATTTATATATTTGCAATATTTGTACACGATCCGCCCTACGGCTTAGATTTAATTTTTTGATTGATTTAATTAGCAATGTTAGTCAGATCCGTTTTACATTGCTGTATTGTATTGTCTGTATTCTGTTCCATCAGTCTGTCATTCCCACATTTTCTTCATAATACATGTCCTCAGTTTATATCTTGTGTGGAATGTCACTTTTAGTTTAGTGAGTTGGTCTTGTGTTTAGTACCTTGAGATGCTGTAACACTGAACAGAATCCATATCTTGCGTCAACATTCTGGCATCGATCTTAGTCATTGACGAACAAACGTCTATCTGGAATGTGTTGCACGGCTGGTTCATAGGAGCATCCGTTCTATGAACATTTTTTGTTAAATGGAGCAGTGAATAGACTGTAGATATTAATCAATTCAGCCAGGATGTGCACCTTCTTGTCTTTGTCGGACATTACTACTCACATTCCACTTGAATGTGCTATCGATCGACCAATAAATATTATTAACCGATTTAATTCGGTGCTACATATGTTTCATCTAAGTTGCGGGCGTCTATCAGTTCCACATTTTGTGTGTCCTCGGTTAATGTGAGTGGATTACTGACTTGAACTTGTGTCTACGATCTTGACATGCTGTAACACTGAACAGAATCCATATCTTGCTTTAATATTCTGGCATCGATCTTAGTCGTTAACGACTATCGTATGAACGTCTGTCTGCAATATTGGGCACGTTCAAGTCAATAAGTAATACTTTCTGTAGTAGCAGTACTATATCGACATGCAATGTGTTCCACTCATATTGTGCGTTTTTTAGCAGCCTTGGTTATAGGTGAAATACTAGAGAAAGTTGCAGAACTGTATAGACTGTATTAGCAACTACATCATCCTACAATTGAAACTAAAAATGAGGGAACAGCTGACGTCGGCTGGCAGAGTCTTCTTCAGTCTACAGCACGTCAAGGTGACGACGTGGTCTATATGGAGTTCCGCATCTTTTCTGGTATTTCACCGTCACGGTTGGCTTGCCACGAAACTGCAGCCCGTAATGTCTCCAGTGTCGTGATACGTACCCAGGTCCGTCACTTCCACCGAAGACTGACATTGTCTTCGCGTCATTTAATTCGGCGCCACAGACATTGTATCAAAGTTGGATACGTCTGTCATTTCCACGTCGATTTTGTGCGGCCTCAGTTACCATATGTGTTTCCACACATGGTCGCTTTTCGTTTACTGACGAGTACTTACAAAATTTATTTCAGAATTCAGGACACAATTATATGTACATGGTTCGTGATGTTAAATGGTTCTCTAATCATTTGACAAGCCGTCTCCTGTAATGTCCGTGTTAATGCCCAGGCTCATTTATGGCTAGAGCGTTTGAACCGTGAGCTATTCTATGTTATTCAGGTCCGTTTCACAACTTCTTTCTCGTCCGCTGAACATTGACAAAGTAATCTAACTAATATGTTTAACATTTCGTAGTAAAACACTTTGTTTCGTGGTAAATTTGATTTCCTTTTCTGCAAACTTTGCTTTCGTATCACCGGAATCCATCGCTCTTTATTGTGCGCTTTGTTTGACAATTATTTTTATACTTTTTACCAAAATTATGATGAATGTGTGTATAACTGCATTTAATAGACGAATATTTCAATTCTTTAGTCATCGGCTAATCAGTAGCTATCCTATTGGTTTCTAGTCTTTATTGCTATTTCTGACGTCTACTACATAATGCTAGTGACATGTCTAGCACCTTTACGTGACATGTCTTGATGACAGTTGGACAATAACTATGCAATTTGTGTGTTTGACGTGCGGTTTTGCACGCCTACCACAGTAATCGGCTATAATTGTTCTAGACTTCGTTGCAAGTTCAGCCGTCCACTATACATATAATGCCAGTGGCATGTCATCTTTACGTGCTGTACATCAATGTACTCTATTTGCAGTCCTAATGGAAGACTGAAAAAATAAAGCCGCGGCAAAATGTATGTATGTATTACTACGTGGCTCTTTGTCTTTTTGTATTATGGTCATGAACTGGCATTGCTACCAAGTACATTTCTTTTTCCCGTTCTGTGTTTAAAATGAATATGTATCATTCATTCTATTTTTACTAATTACAAAATTTTATTACGAACATAACAGTCTCTTAGTGAACTGGGAACAAAATAGTGGTTAGACACAATTATTCGCTAAATGGAACTAATAACTAGTACTTACTGTAAATAAAAGTTTTCCATAGTCGGAAACATCTTTGTACCCCACGTATTGTCTTTACTTTCTTATATTGATATACATTTGAAATATCCTAGAATAGGATTCCTTTCTGGACCTTTTTACCAAAAGAATTTTTGCATGGCCTGTCTTGATCTCCGCAGTAGCGGTTTGATGTATCCCGACCCGTCCTGCAGCTCACTCTGCAGTTGAAAAAGGCCACGATGGATATAATCAAAGAGTTTTCTCAGATCTGTCTTCCTCCATTATTTTCTGTTTGTAGGTACGACATTTGCGACTCAACTATCCAATGGCGTGGTTGCATTGCTAGTACTGTGATATTTCCCTAGACAACGTGTACCACTGCTTCCATTCCATTTTACGCAAACGCATGAAAATGACAAATGCTGACATTTGTCATTTTCATGCGTTTTGGAGTAAGTATCTTTTAAAATATCTCCAGTACAGTATTTTATACATGTGTGGAATGTTTTCGTTTACTGACTTGGTCCTGTGTCTAGTACTTTGACATGCTGTAACACTGAACAGAATCCATATCTTGTTTTAATATTCTGGCATCGATCTTAGTCATTGACGAATATCGAAAAAACGTCTATCTGGAATGTGTTGCACGGCTGGTTCATAGAAGCGTCCGTTCTATGAACATTTTTTGTTAAATGCAGCAGTGGATAGACTATAGATATTAATCAATTCAGCCAGGATGTGCACTTTCTCGTCTTTGTCGGACATTACTACTCACATTCCACTAGTACCGGTTTTGTAGACACAATTATAGAACAATAGGCTGCGGTCACCGGTGACCGCTTGGTGTTTGACAGTTTAATGTGCTGTCGATCGACCAATAAATATTATTAACCGATTTAATTCGGTGCTACATATGTTTCATCTAAGTTGCGGGCGTCTATCAGTTCCACATGTGTGTCCTAAGTTAATGTGAGTGGATTATTGACTTGAACTTGTGTTTAGTACTTTGACATGCTGTAACACTGAACAGAATCCATATCTTGCTTCATATTCTGGCATCGATCTTAGTCGTTAACGACTATCGTATGAACGTCTGTCTGCAATATTAGCCGCGGCTTTATACCACTGCTTCCATCCCATCTTATAATTATCTAGAATCTAGATCTATGTCTACGTTACAATTTTTTTAAGCATTCGTCATTTTCATGCGTTTTGCAGTAAGTATCTTTTAAAATATCTCCAGTACAGTATTTTATACATGTGTGGAATGTTTTCGTTTACTGACTTGGTATTGACATGCTGTAACACTGAACAGAATCCATGTCTTGCCTTAATATTCTGGCATCAATCTTAGACGATTGTACGAGAGTCGTTACGACTTACGACTATCTATAATATTAGACACGTTCAAGTCAATAAGTGATACCTTCAATTCGTACTTGTGGATTGGTGACCCATGTCTATTTGCCATAATATAAAAGACATACTTTGTACCTCGCACTGCTATTAGTACTGGCTTAAGGAATACCGATGTATGAAAAACGACCCATCTTTACTGATTTTATTACTCAAAGTCCTTTGTTCGATAGAAACCTCGGACACCGACTGATATATTGTAGATAATTGTTGGACTTTGAACTTCTCTGATCACAGAAATTTTCATCTATTTGATAACCTTTAGAATGTTTAGCGTTTGATATCTTTACCATTCTATATTACACCGTGCACTGTATTATTATTACACCCTTGTAAGGTTGAGCTAGGTAAATCTGACAAGGAAATACGACTGAAAAAATATCTATTTAAACCAACTCACCTGATCATACTCATCTTCAAGTTATATGCTTTAAATCGCGACTGTACCTTTGTAACGATGTCTTCAACAATTTGAGTGTCTAAACAGGCTTTAACTGGCTTGTCTAAGAAGGCTCCCCTTTTACCGGTCAATGAATGCGTAGCGAGTGCAGTGTAAAAAATAAATCTAGCTGTGAAGGAAAACCACTATCAGAAAGTAGGTTCTGTTTTATCTTTTTGCGGAACCCGCCTGGTGGATAGTCGTCAAAAGTGATATCCATAACCAGTGGAATCGCATTATAGCCGGATCTCTTGACTGTCTTCTGTAGAACGTTTTTTACAGTTACAGTAAAGTTTATACAAACGGATGTGAGTTAAAATTATTAATGTTTGAGTTAATAACTCCTTTCGGACTTAAGTCTTAGAACGTTCATGTGCTGTGAATGAAAAATCGTTTGATCAATCACTTAGATCGTTATTGTCGTCTGATCTGAGTTGTGTAGTTTCGCCTACATCACGGGTTCTAGCACTTTATTCATGGATTTCATCGCCACATCTTGGATTCTCACTTTTATCAACCGATTTAATTGTGCGCTACAGATTTTATATCATAGTTGCTTACATATGTAAGTTCTACATTTTACGATTTACGATTCAATTCAGCGCTACACTGCGCTCCGCGACGGCATAGTGTGACGTCATTAAATTAGATATAGATGTTACTGTGGAATTAGGTGGTCTCGTGACATAAATTCCAGCTCGCGACCTTTCATCCAGCTGCACTACCTGCTGTGCCGTAAGGGGGTATTTTGACATTGTTCTTGAATAAGTACTAAGTCAAGTTGATAATCGACAATTAAGTTATCTAACTCAGACGTCGCCACTTTATCGTTATGGAGATTCAACTGGTTAGCTTATCCATACTGTTATTTAATAGGTTGTATTGAGAATAAGTTGTTCAAGTTTTGCTTTATAAGTACCACACTCTGGCGAGCCGCAACGTTGCTCGTGAGGTTTCTGGAAACGTTTACACGCCACGCAAGTTGGAATAAAATTTGTTTCTTTTACACGAGGGCAACTGTCGCTTTCGTGCGCTTCGGCGCTATTACCGCAAGTAGGTGTCTTTGCAACACAATATTTTCTTACGTGTCCGAACTGCTGACACAGATGGCACCTGACTACCTCGACGTCATCGATAAAACGGCAGGTAGCCCAATCGATAAATAATTTCTCTTTAGTTGACCCGAGATGTTTCCGTATGCTGGTATCAATTTCAATACTATAGCTAATAGCTTAGAATACGTGATAAAGTGTAGTACACAGTTGAAAGTCTCACTGCCTTGCATGTATAATGTATGTATTTCATTATACAGGTGTATATATTCACATACTTGACGTGCTGTTGATGAATTTCGTATACATTTACCAGACAGTGTCCTAGCGAGCTCTGTGCTATGTACGGTTTGTGCTGTGTACAAAGAGAAACTTTCACAATAGTTGTGAAATGTGGATTGGAAGTTGCAGACTCTTTCTTTGGGTTTATTTCTACATCGAAGATATTTCGTGTACACTATGACGTAGTGCGATGTAGTTCTATTCGTTGTATCACTTTGATGTGCTGTCGGTATCTAAGGTTCAGATTCAGTGTCAGAACGTGAAAAAGGTCGTAATGGGTATAATTTAATAGTTTACTCAAGTCCGTCTCGCCTCCATTACCTTTGTTCCTGTTTGATTTCGACATTTGCCGGAGAACCAAGGGCGTTCTGAAATATCGCTCCGGTCTATCCTCGTAGAGTTCTTGCAATGCGGCCATCACCGGTAAAGTTCGTAATCGCATCACTCGTTTTAAAATGATTAAACGTGCGTGATGTCGAGATTATTTTTATTTCGGTATTATTTATTAAAAACAATGTCTCGAGGTTGAGTATGCGGTTACAATGACGCTCACTCCACCACAGACTTGATAGCATTACTGACGGACGACCGTTCGTACCGACGACGAGAGTATGCCTGTAGGTAAATATATTAATAAAAAATCTTAAACTAAAATATTTCTTATTTCAGTATGTACCTGTTTCATAATATCCATTGAGATTTCACGTTCTTCACGTCACTAAATATTATTATTACAGTTTCACAACATACGATTTCATATTAAAATTTGGTCTTTTGGACCTTGACATGCTGTAACACTGAATAGAATCCATATCTTGCCTTAATATTCTAGCATCTATCTATAAAATTATAATATTTTTTAATTATAATAATTCGTTTATTTCAGACTAGGTTTAGTCCATATATTGTTAGTAACAAATATCTTAAAAGTTATGTTAGGCTTTCACATGCAGACTGATATATCTTCCCAGAACAGTAGATTCTGCTTATCATTGAGGCTGATTTTTGGCGGATGACTGCACAAAAACTTTCACCCTTGCATCTGCAAACATGCCTGAGGCACAACATTATGCATACAATATTGCTCACTGTGTTTTAGTTCCTTCACGTGCTGTAAATCGAAAACGAAGTATTCGTTAACAGTTACAGTAAAGTTTGTACAATGTACAAACGGATGTGAGTTAAAATTATTTGAATTAAATAACTCGGCTCGGGCTTTATTGTTATAAATTTTGTTTTTTTTTTGTTATATTTTGGCCATTGGTAGAGCCAATGGCGTTAGACCTTCGTAACTCTTGATATTTAATAAAAAGGTCATTAGTCCAAGAAAAATTCAGCGTAACGTTTTGGTATTTTTTTATCTCTCTGCTATTCAGGTCCGTCGGCTAAGTGTCATTATTCATGATTCCCATTACTTCGTTATGTTAGTTAATGGTAATTGGTCGTTAGTTTGTACCTCTATTTTCAACTTACTCCTGGAACTTCTCTCGACCATTCTCTCTGTTAGTTAGGTCTGTCCCTTCCTTAGGTTTCTGTTTCCTCAGCGGAATGCACTAGTTGCAGATTCTTCGATCAGAGAGGTCACAAGGTGCACCCGCTGGCCTATCTGGTCTGAGAACCTTCACCTGCCTGATACTGTCAAGCCCGTGGAAGGCTTCAACTTACATTCTAATATTTTCCCTTTTATTGTTTTAAAAGCTTTTAATGTATTTCTCCTTTAAAACCTAAACGTGCTGTAATTCGAAGACGAAATATTCATTAACATACGTCAATTCCTGGTGGCCATTCCAAGCTCAATTTGGGTGAACCAGATTCTAGTAGCACTTGTATGTGATGTTGTATACTATATTATTGGTTTATTCCCTCATTTTGAGTATTAGGTAGTGACTTGTTATCTTTCTTTGTAATGCACTTTTTTATTTTTGGTCGAACTCCATAACAAGTTTTCGATGTTTTTTTACCTGTTAGTCACTGTTAGTACATCCTCCTCTCCGTTATTATTAGGTATATTGCTCAGACGTGACAAGCACAAGTGTTGGTGTAGTTCGTTAGTGCAACATTTGAGATCTTTAATTAAATCTGTTGAATTATACATACCTATGTTTTAGTTCATTACGTGCTGTAAATCGAAGTCGAAATATTCGTTAACATACGTCACTTCTTGGTGATACTATCAACAGCATTGTTGCTATGTTATGATGTAGGTAGACGTTCCTACATTTGTGATTCACCTGTCCAGATATACAGGCGTGTAGTTGTATTGCCAGTACTGCGACATCACTACACAACGTGGGCTGTTTCAATTCTCTCTTATAATTATCGGGATTTATTTCTGCGTTACAGATTTCTATCGTACTTTAGATTTGCACTTTGCTGTGCTGAAGATCTAAGAATATGTCAGCATTAGTTATATTACTTTTAGTCTGCAAGCTCCTAAAATAGCTCCAGAACAGGATTTTATAAATGTATAGAAGGTCGCTTTTCGTTTAATGAATTTGACTTATGTCTAGGACCTTGACATGCTGTAACACTGAACAGAATCCATATCTTGTTTTAATATTCTAGCTGCAACACTACAGTTAGGTAACTTGTGTGGAATGTCTGGGAATATCGCGTTTCGTATACTTACTTGGACTTGTATCTAGGACCTTGACATGCTGTAACACTGAACAGAATCCATATCTTGCTTGAATATTCTAGCATCAATCTTAGTCATTTGTAACAGTGCTATATCAACATGCTATGTGTTCCACACGTATTGTGAGACAACGTATATTTGTGAATATGTAGAAATTGATTGTCCAATATTTGCAATGTATATCTACCTGCTACCCATCCTGGAGGCCCTTCTTAGACTCCTTTCGGAATTATGTCCGCTGGTAGAGTATTCTTCGATCTACAGCACGTCAAGGTGACGACGTGGTCTATAAGGAGTTCTGCATTCCTTTTCTTTTTTTCGGTGTTTGTAAATATGGGTATAAGATTGCCAAATTCAGGCAGTAATTGATGTGTTGATATCGGTTGGACGATGTCTGAGTTATCATCAGCAAAGTTAGCTAACGGATACTTCACATGCTGTAATGAAACACTAGTAGTAGCAGTACTATATCGACATGCCATGTGTTCCACTCATATTGTGTGTTTTTTAGCATCCTTGGTTATAGGAGAATACGCGGTGGAATACTAAAGTTGTGGAACTCTATAGACTGTATAGAAAACCATAATTCGTCCTATAATTGATACTACCAGTAAATATGAAGGAACAGCTGACCTCGGCTGGCAGAGTCTTCTTCAATCTACAGCACGTCAAGGTGACGACGTGGTCCATATGGAGTTCCGCATCTTTTCTGGTATTTCACCGTCGCGGTTGACTCGTAAGCTGTAAGGTCTAGCGAGCAGTATTCATTGATGTCTTGTCCTTGATGTGCTGTACATGTAAATATAGGTATAAGATTGCCAAATTCAGACAGTCATTGATGTGTTGAGATCGGTTGGACAATATATCTAGGTTATCATCAGCAAAGTAAGCTAACGGATGCTTCACATGCTGTAATAAAATACTGTTTCGTGGTAAATCTCAAATGTCTTTTTCACTTCTTTTTCTGCGAGCTTAGCTTTCAGATCACCAGAATCGGTGGCTCTTTGTCTTGCGCTTATTGTACTTTGCGTTTAACATTTCTTAAGCTAATTTAACTTGCATTTTAAACACGTAGAAACAGTATTGTGCAATATTTTCACACTGACCACAGTTAACGGTTTTGTTCTAGACTTCATTGCAAGTTTAGGCGTCCACTAAATAAATCTTGTGACAAGTCCTCTTTTTGTGTTGTAATGTTTCATGGTTTGGTTGTCTTGGTAGCTTCAGCAGCCGTTTATTGGCATTGTTGCCGGACTATCAGGTGACGGCCTTGAACCAATTCGATCATGGAACAGTATAGTAATGCATAAGAGTCGATAACCGCCCTGATTCCGATGGCGGGTACTTGTTTGTTTGTTTATTACACATTCTTCGGTTTTCCTTTTGCACTCAGCTCAGTCTCTGCTTTACTCCATTGAGTAGTCTGTATAAAGCTTTTCCATTGCCTCTATGATGATTTGTTTTTCCTAAAATCCTATGGAACACAATCTTGATCTCTGCAATAACGCTATATCTTTTGTATTTTCACGATTCGTCCTACAGCTTAAACTTAAATTTTTTGATTGATCTAATTACCAATGTTAGTCAGATCCGTTTTACATTGCTGTATTGTATTGTCTGTATTCTGTTCCCTCAGTCTGTCATTCCCACATTTTCTTCACAATACATGTCCTCAGTTTATATCTTGTGTGGAATGTCACTTTTAGTTTACTGAGTTGGTCTTGTGTTTAGTACCTTGACATGCTGTAACACTGAACAGAATCCATATCTTGCTTCAACATGCTACATGTTCCACACATATGGTGAGACAGCGTATATTTGTGAATATGTAGAAATCTTTTGTTTAATATTTGCAATATCTATCTACTTTCTACCCTTCCGAGAGGCGCGTCTTAGGCTCCTTTCGAAATCAAAGTGAAACCACTCATGCTTCTCAGGTGACGCATGTCCACTGCAATAATTATACTTGTACGCTTCTTCTACCAAACTAGTATTCATTTCTATACTTACGTGTTAGTACACTTAATGAAATCTAGCACAATTCTGTGCTCACATGTGTGGAGTGTTTGGAAATGTCTCTTTTTGTTTACTGAGTCAGACTTGTTGACATACTGTAACACTGAACAGAATTCATATCTTGCTTTATATTTCTGGCATCGATCTAAGTCGTTCGTAGTAGTGGTATGTCGACATGCTACATAATTATGTGTTCCACACATATTGTGCGCTTTTTAACATCCTTGGTTATAGTTCAATACGCGGTGGAATATTAGAGAAAGTTGCGGAACTCTATAGACCGTTTAGAAAACGACATCGTCCTACAAGTGATACTCAAGATAAGGGAACAGCTGACGTCGGCTGGCAGAGTCTTCTTCAGTCTACAGCACGTCAAGGTGACGACGTGGTCTATATGGAGTTCCGCATCTTTTCTGGTATTTCACCGTCGCGGTTGACTCGTCAGCTGTAAGGTCTAGCGAGCAGTATTCATTAATGTCTCGTGCTTGATGTGCTGTACATGTATATGTAGGTATGAGATTGCCAGATTAAGGCAGTCGTTGATGTGTTGACGTCAGTTGGACAATATATAGCTGGGTCTATTAGTACCGAATTAACTAATGTTTTACATTTTGTAGCAACACGCTTTGTTTCGTTGTTAATCTGAAATGCAAGTTCAGCTTTCAGATCACCAGAATCGGTGGCTCTGTGTCGTGCGCTTGGTTTGACAATTACTTTTATAGTTAAAAATAATTGAATTTTTATTGTTGTTTTGTAAAGTTGTTTTTTTTTAATAGTTTTAATACTGCAGATATTCAAGGTGATTTTATACCTTTTGCTTTCTAAAAAAAGTAAATACGACATATTTACACGTAACTTTTTTTTACCGACAATCCAAACTCTATGCAATCAAATTATAACATATTGATAGAATAAACACCAAGCACAACTTAAATATAACTAGTAAAAGTAGCTATTGTTCAGAAACATTACGACATATTTTATAAAATGTTTGAAATTACAAATAGGTATATATGTTCTTGAGTATTTCATGATTTTTTTTAACATCGCAAAAGCGATTTTAAATGGAATAAAGCAGAGATGCGTTGTAATAAATTACCTGTTGATTTATATTCGTAGAACACTGAAGTTATTTAGTTAACGTTTCGAGTTTCCATTCATCTTCTTTTTTTTTGATCGACACCACCTTAAATGTATTTCAATTATAATATATAACAGACAACAGAAAGCTGTAGGGTATCTAAATGAAAGATGAATATATTGTTAGGAGCATAGACAAAAAGAAACGAAACGTCATCGCGAAGCGGGAAAATATAATCTGTGGTTCGAAGAATGAAAATGTCAAGATGGCGGGAACTCGGAAATGATTGAGACGGCCTATTTGGTGTTGAGGGAATTTTATTCTATTTGAAAGTCAATTTGCCTATAGACTTGGGCATTGTCGTTCACTTAATGGATCTAGTTCATCAAATCTCGTTCCGTGAAGTGAACTCGTTCCGCTAACTCGTTCCACAGTTCATTTCGCTTCGGAAGTTCGGAGTTGATTTGATAGGCTGGTCAATCAGTACTACTGGAGCGAAATGAACTGTAGAATAGACATGTTTTCGACCGAGTCCGGATTTGGAATTTGTTTAGCTATTCGTTCATAAACTGTGAACTATAACAATAAGATACGTCACGTATGAAATTCAGTTATAAAATAGATTCGATTTCCCTTCATACTTTTTTCAGGCTTATGACTGACAATTAAAGTGACTCATATGAATTAATAAACCTACTTTTTACTTTAAAAATCGACTCTATTTACAATATTTTTTTATGTTTCTTTTTTTTTGTTTTCTCTAATCACATGTATGAATTATTAAATTAAACCCATTTTTATTTACAATTTCGTTTTTTTTTTATTTTAATTCTAAAAATTCTGAAAAAAACGTAAAAGATTAAAAGTAACCTTTTCATTCGTGTAACCTAAAAGTAACCAAAGCAGTTCAAAAATCACCTAACAGGTTACAAAAGTAACCTTGTGCCAACGCTGCTCTCGTTCCTACCTACACACACTGACGCGGGCTTAAGAGACGCGGGAATCGGGATTATAATGAGCAGGTGAACGACAGAGTAAAATAATATACCTATACAGGAGCTGGAGCGGTGAACTGTGGAACGATAATTCCGCACAGTACTGAAATAGTTCAGTTCGTTCACTGTGTTTGAGCAGTTCATCGGAACGAATCGCTCCGGAGTTACTCAAGCCTATTTGCCTATTTATGTGTTGTTGTTTTTCTTTCCAATTAATATTTATGGTTTAGCTAGTTCTGAATTTGTAATTTGATTTCGATGTTAACAATATAAGGTGAATTGTAATGGTACTCTTTATTTCTCCTGCCTCCTGAGTTTCTAAAATCGAATGTGGTTTAAAACCAATAAGTTCGTAATATCAAAGAGTAAAGTGAACTCTATGACTGTTTTAAAGTTTTCTAATATCAGAAGTGGGATACGATTATTTTCCATGCGTTCTGACTTTCTTTGTACATAATACTTACATGATACGGCAGATTGACTATTCAAAGTTTTTCGTTTGTTTTATGTAAGTTCGTATTCATATGCTTAGTAGGTACGTTGTGATCGAGGTATTGTGGTAACGTATAACTATGACTACGGTGAGTACGTTCCAATTCCAGTTTGAAAAGCTACAATGCTTTTGTGTATTTGTACATGTAAGCTACAAATAAATAAAATTGTGATCTCAATGTTCAAACTGTTCCTACTAATGTTAAAATCTTTAACAATCTCATGTTCTTTCATTGTAATTTGTTATACTTATGTCCTTTACTGTTACAAACAGTAAGGAGAGAATGAATGCCAGGTAGGCACTGAAGTGATTCTACTAATATTCCTAGGCGATTCTGCTAACATGGCTTGTGTAAAGTTAAGTGAACTGAAACACTAAATTTTGATTTGTTTGACTGCATGGCGGAGTGATGCTGCCTATTGCTGGTGAGGAAACGTGACCTCAACACCGGTGCGTGCGTGCGTGTGGTCGGAGTCTTTGGGGATCATGTAAGTTAAACCTTGTGTAATGAATTTTGGTATTGACTGAGGGTTTTTGATAAAATTATTAATGTGATTGTAGAGTGATGGATGTAAATAAGTAAATTTTTTATAAAAGTAGTTATGAATTTTGTCAGTACCTGGGGCCTTCCAGTTATGCGCTTTCGTAATAACGCTGACAAACACTTCTAATGGGATTGCATCAAATAACATAACTGGTAAATTTTCTAGTTTTTGTTTGTCATCGTGTATCCACGTAGCGGCATGGTTGTGTTCTGATGCATTTGACCAAATATTGGACCAGTAAGTATGAAACTGTTCAGAATTTGGACTAAGATTATCTGACGTCTGTTGTCGGCTTTGTGTGTTTGTTGTATCAGTAGCTAGGGTTCTATAAAACTGCCTTTCACTATTAGTGAATTGGGAGTTTTGATTTTTACGCTGAGTACACTCATAGTATCTACGGCGTCGGCTTGTTACTGCTGTGAGCTTTTGTTTCAAGCTATCCATAAACTGTTCGTTTGTTGTGTTTGGTTCCTCATAGCTAGAGTGTTTACTGTATTTATGTTTTATTCTTTCTATATGTGTGATTAAGTTTAGATTTCTATTTCCATTAATGTATTGTGTTATTCTTCCTATCTCTTTACGAATAATGTGTATCTTTCTATCTAGCCGCTTCAGCCAGTTTGGTCTCTTGTCTACTGGTGAGTTTTGCTGTGGTGTTGAAGGTACTGCTTGGTTTTGTTCTTTAATTTTGGACCCGTTACAGAGAGCAGCTGTGTGGGCAGCACAATATACGAGAGCGTGTATTTTTAAGAAGTCATCTTCGACTGACCCATACTTGGGTAACACTGTGTTATTTAAGTAGGCAATTATATAAGCTACCTTTTTTGAGGTTTTCTGCTTTGGGATATAAGGTCGTTTTGTAGGATCGGTGTGTAAATATTTATTGTACGTATCTTCGAAAATTTTTGTAATTTTAATATCAAGAGTTTCGTCAGTAAAAACTGTATTTGTTGTTTCGTCCTGCAATACATCGCTACCTACTTGTGTGTTATCTTGAGTATGTGGGTTTGCTTCATTTAGTTCGCTATTAGATTGTGGGTTATTGGGGTTTATAATTGTATATGTTTGTGGTGAATCGTTTTGTCTATTTTCTATTGCTTGTGTGTTCAAATTGTCTCTTATTTCTCGCTTTATTTCTTCTAACCTATCATCTGATATGAGTCTATTGTGAATAATCACCCTGCGTTGGTCAGCAATGCGTTGTTCAGAAACATGTGCAATACTAGGAAACTTCTGTGTTATAACAGTGTGCAATGGTTTACGATAAGCGGATAAGGAACAGCTGACCTCGGCTGGCAGAGTCTTCTTCAGTCTACAGCACGTCAAGGTGACGACGTGGTCTATATGGAGTTCCGCATCTTTTCTGGTATTTCACCGTCGCGGTTGACTCGTAAGCTGTAAGGTCTAGCGAGCAGTATTCATTGATGTCTTGTCCTCTTTTTTTCACACCTCTTTTTTTTTGTCCTCAGTTTATATCTTGAGTGGAATGTCACTTTTAGTTCACTGAGTTGGCCTTGTGTTTAGTACCTTGACATGCTGTAACACTGAACAGAATCCATATCTTGTTTTAATATTCTGGCATCGATCTTAGTCATTGACGAATATCGAAAAAACGTCTATCTGGAATGTGTTGCACGGCTTTTTCGTTAAATGCAGCAGTGAATAGACTGTAGATATTAATCAATTCAGTGAGGATGTGCACCTTCTTGTCTTTGTCGGACATTACTACTCACATTCCACTTGAATGTGCTATCGATCGACCAATAAATATTATTAACCGATTTAATTCGGTGCTACATATGTTTCATCTAAGTTGCGCACGTCTATCAGTTCCACATTTTGTGTGTCCTCAGTAAATGTGAGTGGATTACTGACTTGAACTTGTGTCTAGGACCTTGACATGCTGTAACACTGAACAGAATCCATATCTTGCTTTGTTATCTGGCATCGATCTTAGTTATTTGTATCAATGCTGTGTCGACATGCTACATATTCCGCACATATGGTGAGACAGCGTATATTTGTGAATATGTAGAAATCTTTTGTTTAATATTTGCAATATCTATCTACTTTCTACCCTTCCGAGAGGCGCGTCTTAGGCTCCTTTCGAAATCAAAGTGACACCACTCATGCTTCTCAGGTGACGCATGTCCACTGCAGTAATTATACTTGTACGCTTCTTCTACCAAACCTAGTATTCATTTCTATACTTACGTGTTAGTACACTTAATGAAATCTAGCACAATTCTGTGCTCACATGTGTGGAGTGTTTGGAAATGTCTCTTTTTGTTTACTGAGTCAGACTTGTTGACATACTGTAACACTGAACAGAATTCATATCTTGCTTTATATTTCTGGCATCGATCTAAGTCGTTCGTAGTAGTGGTATGTCGACATGCTATGTGTTCTACGCATCTTGTGCGCCTTTTAACATCCTTGGTTATAGTTCAATACGCGGTGGAATACTAGAGAAAGTTGCGGACCTCTATAGACCGTTTGGAAAACCACATCGTCCTACAAGTGATACTCAAGATGAGGGAACAGCTGACGTCGGCTGGCAGAGTCTTCTTCAGTCTACAGCACGTCAAGGTGACGACGTGGTCTATATGGAGTTTCGCATCTTTTCTGGTATTTCACCGTCGCGGTTGACTCGTCAGCTGTAAGGTCTAGCGAGCAGTATTCATCAATGTCTCGTGCTTGATGTGCTGTACATGTATATGTAGGTATGAGATTGCCAGATTAAGGCAGTCGTTGATGTGTTGACGTCAGTTGGACAATATACCTCTATAGCTGGGTATATTAGTACCGAATTAACGAATGTTTTACATTTTGTAGCAACACGCTTTGTTTCGTAGTAAATCTGAAATGCAAGTTCAGCTTTCAGATCACCAAAATCGGTGGCTCTGTGTCGTGCGCTTGGTTTGACAATTACTTTTATAGTTGTGAACAAAAATAATGGAATTTTTATGCGTATGGCATGCGTTTAAAAACACTTTATGCTCAAGTTCAGCCGTCCACTATACATATAATGCCAGTGGCATGTCACCTTCACGTGCTGTACATCAATGTACTCTATTTGCAGTCCTAATGGAAGACTGAAAAAAACAAAGCCGCGGCAATATGTGTGTATGTATGTACTACGTAGCTTTTTACCTTTGTGTACTTCTTGTATTATTTTATGCATTTTCTACCAAAACTAGCATTCGTTTACTTCCATTACGAAATATGACAACAATGCCTGTTTTCAAATCTCAATATTTCAACGGTGACATCAGCTCGTATGGATGGAGCTGACTGTAATGGAAGGTAGCCAGTTGCTCGTTTATTTTTCCTAATTTATTCTTGTCTATCTTATATTGTCTTATTTTGGAATTGCACTATAATGTGCTGTGGATTGAAGGAATCTTTAGCAGCATTTGTCATTTTCACAAATTGTGCTATGAGCGCTTTTAAAATAATATCCAGTGCAGAATTTTTTAATATGTAGAATGTGACCTTTCGTGTACTGACTTGGACTTGTGTCTAGGACCTTGACATGCTGTAGCACTGAGCAGTCGCCACTGATCAAGTGTAATATTTTACCATCGATCTTGGTGATGCAATAATTAACTGAAAGAAAGAAGAAAAAACTTTTATTCAGCACCAAGCACGATGCAGCATATATAAAATATAGCTGTAATAAGTATGTAGATACAACAATGGAAAACTTATAAATATAATAAAATATAATAAATATAAAAAGCAATATGAAACAAAATAATAAAAAAGATAAATGTTAATAAATAATACACATGACAGCCAGTATATCTGTGTTCTGCATCATTTATACACTAAATTGGCTTGATCTTATTGACTTCCTTTTCTGCAAACTTTGCTATCGTATCACCGGAATCTATCGCTCTTTATTGTGCGCTTTGTTTGACAATTATTTTTACACGTATTACCAAAATTATGATGGATGTGTGTATAACTGCATTTAATACACGAATATTTCAATTCTTTAGTCATCGGCTAATCAGTAGCTATCCTATTGGTTTCTAGTCTTTATTGCTATTTCTGACGTCTACTACATAATGCTAGTGACATGTCTAGCACCTTTACGTGACATGTCTTGATGACAGTTGGACAATAACTATGCAATTTGTGTGTTTGACGTGCGGTTTTGCACGCCTACCACAGTAATCGGCTATAATTGTTCTAGACTTCGTTGCAAGTTCAGCCGTCCACTATACATATAATGCCAGTGGCATGTCATCTTTACGTGCTGTACATCAATGTACTCTATTTGCAGTCCTAATGGAAGACTGAAAAAATAAAGCCGCGGCAAAATGTATGTATGTATTACTATGTGGCTCTTTGTCTTTTTGTATTATGGTCATGAACTGGCATTGCTACCAGTACATTTCTTTTTCCCGTTCTGTGTTTAATATGAATATGTATCATTCATTCTATTTTTACTAATTACAAAATTTTATTACGAACATAACAGTCTCTTAGTGAACTGGGAACAAAATAGTGGTTAGACACAATTATTCGCTAAATGGAACTAATAACTAGTACTTACTGTAAAAATAAAAGTTTTCCATAGTCGGAAACATCTTTGTACCCCACGTATTGTCTTTACTTTCTTATATTGATATACATTTGAAATATCCTAGAATAGGATTCCTTTCTGGACCTTTTTACCAAAAGAATTTTTGCATGGCCTGTCTTGATCTCCGCATTAGCGGTTTGATGTATCCCGACCCGTCCTGCAGCTCACTCTGCAGTTGAAAAAGGCCACGATGGATATAATCAAAGAGTTTTCTCAGATCTGTCTTCCTCCATTATTTTCTGTTTGTAGGTACGACATTTGCGACTCAACTATCCAATGGCGTGGTTGCATTGCTAGTACTGTGATATTTCCCTAGACAACGTGTACCACTGCTTCCATCCCATCTTATAATTATCTAGAATCTAGATCTATGTCTACGTTACAAATTTTTTAAGAAAATCTTACTTTGGTTCAAATACTTTGTTGTGCTGTAGATTGAAGAAAACTCTGTCAGCATTTGTCATTTTCATGCGTTTTGCAGTAAGTATCTTTTAAAATATCTCCAGTACAGTATTTTATACATGTGTGGAATATTTTCGTTTACTGACTTGGTATTGACATGCTGTAACACTGAACAGAATCCATGTCTTGCCTTAATATTCTGGCATCAATCTTAGACGATTGTACGAGAGTCGTTACGACTTACGACTATCTATAATATTAGACACGTTCAAGTCAATAAGTGATACCTTCAATTCGTACTTGTGGATTGGTGACCCATGTCTATTTGCCATAATATAAAAGACATACTTTGTACCTCGCACTGCTATTAGTACTGGCTTAAGGAATACCGATGTATGAAAAACGACCCATCTTTACTGATTTTATTACTCAAAGTCCTTTGTTCGATAGAAACCTCGGACACCGACTGATATATTGTAGATAATTGTTGGACTTTGAACTTCTCTGATCACAGAAATTTTCATCTATTTGATAACCTTTAGAATGTTTAGCGTTTGATATCTTTACCATTCTATATTACACCGTGCACTGTATTATTATTACACCCTTGTAAGGTTGAGCTAGGTAAATCTGACAAGGAAATACGACTGAAAAAATATCTATTTAAACCAACTCACCTGATCATACTCATCTTCAAGTTATATGCTTTAAATCGCGATGTACCTCTGTGACGATGTCTTCAACAATTTGAGTGTCTAAACAGGCTTTAACTGGCTTATCTAAGAAGGCTCCCCTTTTACCGGTCAAGGAATGCGTAGCGAGTGCAGTGTAAAAAATAAATCTAGCTGTGAAGGAAAACCACTATCAGAAAGTAGGTTCTGTTTTATCTTTTTGCGGAACCCGCCTGGTGGATAGTCGTCACAAGTGATATCCATAACCAGTGGAATCGCATTATAGCCGGATCTCTTGACTGTCTTCTGTAGAACGTTTTTTACAGTTACAGTAAAGTTTATACAAACGGATGTGAGTTAAAATTATTAATGTTTGAGTTAATAACTCGTTTCAGACTTACGTCTTAGAACTTTTATGTGCTGTAGTTACTTTCGACCATTCTCTCTGTTACTTAGGTATGTCCCTTCCTTTGGTTTCTGTCTCCTCAGCGGAATGCTATTGCACTAGTTGCTGATTCTTCGATCGGAGAGGTCACAAGGTGCACCCGCTGACCTCTCTGGTCTGAGAACCTTCACCTGCCTGATACTGTCAAGCCCGTGGAAGGCTTCAACTTACATTCTAATATTTTCCCTTTTATTGTTTTAAAAGCTTTTAATGTATTTCTCCTTCAAAACCTAAATGTGCTGTAATTCGAAGACGAAATATTCATTAACATACGTCACTTCCTGGTGGCCATTCCAAGCTCAATTTGGGTGAACCAGATTCTAGTAGCACTTGTATGTGATGTTGTATACTATATTATTGGTTTATTCCCTCATTTTGAGTATTAGTAGAGTAGTAACTAGTTCTTGTTCTTTGTAAATCACTTTTTTATTTTTGGTCGAACTCCATAACAAGTTTTCGATGTCTTTTTTACCTGTTAGTCACTGTTAGTACATCCTCCTCTCCGTTATTATTAGGTATATTGCTCAGACGTGACAAGCACAAGTGTTGGTGTAGTTCGTTAGTGCAACATTTGAGATCTTTAATTAAATCTGTTGAATGATACATACCTATGTTTTAGTTTATTACGTGCTGTAAATCGAAGACGAAATATTCGTTAACATACGTCACTTCCTGGTAATATTACATACAACATTGTTGCTCTGTCATGATGCGAGCAGTCATTCCATATTTAGTGTTCCCTGTAACGTTGGTTTGTGGAAGGTTTTTAAAGCCACTTCCATCGTTTGTTGTTGCGCCAGTCAGTCATTCCCACGTTATGGGTACATCACTTGTACAACGACAGGATTTCCTATTGAAACGATAAACTGTCTGTCACTTTGATGTTCTCTCGAATTTACTTGCTCGTTATTTAGGTTTGTAATACAACAATAGTAATAAAATTATCTTTATTCGTATAAAGAGGTGGTCTGCACTGTGTCCTGCGACCTCCTTCAAAAGTACACTGACACCACACGTAATCCTCAAGTAACTCATTTCTACAGCATTTACTTTACTTTTATGCATTTTCTGCCAAACCTAGCACTCAATCATCATCATTATCATTTGTAAAAGTTCGTTTATACTTCCAACATACTCCTGGAACCTACTGATCTTGATTTAACTATACTGTGTACTTGTACTTGATAAATACGTCTGTGATGCCTACAACATGTGTGAATTGGCATTTCTTATACTGACTCGGACTTGTGTCTGGTACCTTGGACCTTGACATGCTGTAACACTGAACAGAATCCATATCTTGCTTTAATATACTGGCAACGATCTTAGTCGTTAACGACTATCTAATTTTTTGATTGATTTAATTAGCAATGTTAGTCAGATCCGTTTTACATTGCTGTATTGTATTGTCTGTATTCTGTTCCATCAGTCTGTCATTCCCACATTTTCTTCATAATACATGTCCTCAGTTTATATCTTGTGTGGAATGTCACTTTTAGTTTAGTGAGTTGGTCTTGTGTTTAGTACCTTGAGATGCTGTAACACTGAACAGAATCCATATCTTGCGTCAACATTCTGGCATCGATCTTAGTCATTGACGAACAAACGTCTATCTGGAATGTGTTGCACGGCTGGTTCATAGGAGTATCCGTTCTATGAACATTTTTTGTTAAATGGAGCAGTGAATAGACTGTAGATATTAATCAATTCAGCCAGGATGTGCACCTTCTTGTCTTTGTCGGACATTACTACTCACATTCCACTTGAATGTGCTATCGATCGACCAATAAATATTATTAACCGATTTAATTCGGTGCTACATATGTTTCATCTAAGTTGCGCACGTCTATCAGTTCCACATTTTGTGTGTCCTCGGTTAATGTGAGTGGATTACTGACTTGAACTTGTGTCTACGATCTTGACATGCTGTGACACTGAACAGAATCCATATCTTGCTTTAATATTCTGGCATCGATCTTAGTCGTTAACGACTATCGTATGAACGTCTGTCTGCAATATTGGGCACGTTCAAGTCAATAAGTAATACTTTCTGTAGTAGCAGTACTATATCGACATGCAATGTGTTCCACTCATATTGTGCGTTTTTTAGCAGCCTTGGTTATAGGTGAAATACTAGAGAAAGTTGCAGAACTGTATAGACTGTATTAGCAACTACATCATCCTACAATTGAAACTAAAAATGAGGGAACAGCTGACGTCGGCTGGCAGAGTCTTCTTCAGTCTACAGCACGTCAAGGTGACGACGTGGTCTATATGGAGTTCCGCATCTTTTCTGGTATTTCACCGTCACGGTTGGCTTGCCACGAAACTGCAGCCCGTAATGTCTCCAGTGTCGTGATACGTACCCAGGTCCGTCACTTCCACCGAAGACTGACATTGTCTTCGCGTCATTTAATTCGGCGCCACAGACATTGTATCAAAGTTGGATACGTCTGTCATTTCCACGTCGATTTTGTGCGGCCTCAGTTACCATATGTGTTTCCACACATGGTCGCTTTTCGTTTACTGACGAGTACTTACAAAATTTATTTCAGAATTCAGGACACAATTATATGTACACGGTTCGTGATGTTAAATGGTTCTCTAAACATTTGACAAGCCGTCTCCTGTAATGTCCGTGTTAATGCCCAGGCTCATTTATGGCTAGAGCGTTTGAACCGTGAGCTATTCTATGTTATTCAGGTCCGTTTCACAACTTCTTTCTCGTCCGCTGAACATTGACAAAGTAATCTAACTAATATATTTAACATTTCGTAGTAAAACACTTTGTTTCGTGGTAAATTTGATTTCCTTTTCTGCAAACTTTGCTTTCGTATCACCGGAATCCATCGCTCTTTATTGTGCGCTTTGTTTGACAATTATTTTTATACTTTTTACCAAAATTATGATGAATGTGTGTATAACTGCATTTAATACACGAATATTTCAATTCTTTAGTCATCGGCTAATCAGTAGCTATCCTATTGGTTTCTAGTCTTTATTGCTATTTCTGACGTCTACTACATAATGCTAGTGACATGTCTAGCACCTTTACGTGACATGTCTTGATGACAGTTGGACAATAACTATGCAATTTGTGTGTTTGACGTGCGGTTTTGCACGCCTACCACAGTAATCGGCTATAATTGTTCTAGACTTCGTTGCAAGTTCAGCCGTCCACTATACATATAATGCCAGTGGCATGTCATCTTTACGTGCTGTACATCAATGTACTCTATTTGCAGTCCTAATGGAAGACTGAAAAAATAAAGCCGCGGCAAAATGTATGTATGTATTACTACGTGGCTCTTTGTCTTTTTGTATTATGGTCATGAACTGGCATTGCTACCAAGTACATTTCTTTTTTTTTATTTTATTTATTTATTTACACTTTTTGTAGATATACAACGGCGGACTTAATGCCTAGTGGCATTCTCTAACAGCCGTTTTTTTCCCGTTCTGTGTTTAATATGAATATGTATCATTCATTCTATTTTTACTAATTACAAAATTTTATTACGAACATAACAGTCTCTTAGTGAACTGGGAACAAAATAGTGGTTAGACACAATTATTCGCTAAATGGAACTAATAACTAGTACTTACTGTAAATAAAAGTTTTCCATAGTCGGAAACATCTTTGTACCCCACGTATTGTCTTTACTTTCTTATATTGATATACATTTGAAATATCCTAGAATAGGATTCCTTTCTGGACCTTTTTACCAAAAGAATTTTTGCATGGCCTGTCTTGATCTCCGCAGTAGCGGTTTGATGTATCCCGACCCGTCCTGCAGCTCACTCTGCAGTTGAAAAAGGCCACGATGGATATAATCAAAGAGTTTTCTCAGATCTGTCTTCCTCCATTATTTTCTGTTTGTAGGTACGACATTTGCGACTCAACTATCCAATGGCGTGGTTGCATTGCTAGTACTGTGATATTTCCCTAGACAACGTGTACCACTGCTTCCATCCCATCTTATAATTATCTAGAATCTAGATCTATGTCTACGTTACAAATTTTTTAAGAAAATCTTACTTTGGTTCAAATACTTTGTTGTGCTGTAGATTGAAGAAAACTCTGTCAGCATTTGTCATTTTCATGCGTTTTGCAGTAAGTATCTTTTAAAATATCTCCAGTACAGTATTTTATACATGTGTGGAATATTTTCGTTTACTGACTTGGTATTGACATGCTGTAACACTGAACAGAATCCATGTCTTGCCTTAATATTCTGGCATCAATCTTAGACGATTGTACGAGAGTCGTTACGACTTACGACTATCTATAATATTAGACACGTTCAAGTCAATAAGTGATACCTTCAATTCGTACTTGTGGATTGGTGACCCATGTCTATTTGCCATAATATAAAAGACATACTTTGTACCTCGCACTGCTATTAGTACTGGCTTAAGGAATACCGATGTATGAAAAACGACCCATCTTTACTGATTTTATTACTCAAAGTCCTTTGTTCGATAGAAACCTCGGACACCGACTGATATATTGTAGATAATTGTTGGACTTTGAACTTCTCTGATCACAGAAATTTTCATCTATTTGATAACCTTTAGAATGTTTAGCGTTTGATATCTTTACCATTCTATATTACACGGTGCACTGTATTATTATTACACCCTTGTAAGGTTGAGCTAGGTAAATCTGACAAGGAAATACGACTGAAAATATATCTATTTAAACCAACTCACCTGATCATACTCATCTTCAATTTATATGCTTTAAATCGCGACTGTACCGTTGTGACGATGTCTTCAACAATTTGAGTGTCTAAACAAGCTTTAACTGGCTTATCTAAGAAGGCTGGGGACCTCTTACCGGTCAAGGAATGTGTAGCGAGTACAGTGTAAAAAATTAAACTAGCTGTGAAAGAAAGCAGCAGCTGTGAGTAAGATATTATTGCCCAACCCACCTGGTAGATAGTTGTAAAAAGTGATGTTCATAACAAGTGGTATCGCATCGTAGCCGGATTCTATCAAGTTTGTGGTGTAGCTGCTGCCGGTGTGTCTCTTGACTGTCTTCTGTAGAACATTGTTTACAGTTACAGTAATGTTTGTACAAACGGATGTGAGTTAAAATTATTTGTTAATTAAATTCACGGGAGGCAGCCATTTTGTACTAACCTCTCTTGCATCATAGCTAACGGGATAAATTCAGTGTCACTTTGATCATATGTATACTTAATTTTAGTAAGTCTTTCGCTTTTGCTAAATTGTTAAATCGATGCGCGGTACCATCGACTGTCGTCTGAACATAAGACGTACAAACGAAACCAAATTACGAAATGCTGAAATCGCTTTTCGTGATAGTATATATAATATATTAAATATCGATGGTGTTGATATTATTATGCGTATTATATCTCTTTGCTATTCAGGTCCGTCGGCTAAGTGTCATTATTCATGATTCCGATTACTTCGTTAAGTTAGTTAATGGTAATTGGTCGTTAGTTTGTAATTTCAACTTACTCCTGAAACTTACTCTCGACCATTCTCTCTGTTACTTAGGTCTGTCCCTTCCCTCGGTTTTTGTCTCCATTGCAGAATGTTATTGCACTAGTTGCAAATTCTTCGATCGGAGAGGTCAGAAGGTGCACCCGCTGGCCTCTCTGGTCTGAGAACCTTCACTTGCCTGATACTGTGAAGCCCGTGGAAGATTTGGTCTTACATTCTATTATTTTCCCTTTAAGTGTTTTAAAAGCTTTGAAAGTATTTCTCATTTAAGGTAATCTTGAAGATCTATATTTAAATACCTAAACGTGCTGTAATTCGAAGACGAAATATTCATTAACATACGTCACTTCCTGGTATTATTATATACAACATTGTTGCTATGTTATGATGTAGGCAGTCATTCCATATTTTAATGTTACCTGTAACGTTAGTTGTTGGAAGGTTTTTGAAGATGCCTCCATCGCCCGCTGTGCGAGACAGTTCAAGGCGTGGCCTTGTCTGACTAAGAGCGAGCTTCTCAGGTCCGTCACTCGGTCCTTATTCAACGCGTTTAAAATGTACCTCTATATCGATATGGCGTTTCAAATATAACGTGAAATGACTTAGTGGTCTGCGGCATTATTAAAGGGATAAGCCCGACACTACCTCTCAAAACTGCTGCAACACTACAGTTAGGTAACTTGTGTGGAATGTCTGGGAATGTCGCGTTTCGTATACTTACTTGGACTTGTATCTAGGACCTTGACATGCTGTAACACTGAACAGAATCCATATCTTGCTTGAGTATTCTAGCATCAATCTTAGTCATTTGTAACAGTGCTATATCAACATGCTATGTGTTCCACACGTATTGTGAGACAACGTATATTTGTGAATATGTAGAAATTGATTGTCCAATATTTGCAATGTATATCTACCTGCTACCCATCCTGGAGGCCCTTCTTAGACTCCTTTCGGAATTATGTCCGCTGGTAGAGTCTTCTTCGATCTACAGCACGTCAAGGTGACGACGTGATCTATAAGGAGTTCTGCATTCCTTTTCTTTTTTTCGGTGTTTGTAAATATGGGTATAAGATTGCCAAATTCAGGCAGTCATTGATGTGTTGATATCGGTTGGATGATGTCTGAGTTATCATCAGCAAAGTTAGCTAACGGATACTTCACATGCTGTGATGAAACACTAGTAGTAGCAGTACTATATCGACATGCTATGTGTTCCACTCATATTGTGTGTTTTTTAGCATCCTTGGTTATAGGAGAATACGCGGTGGAATACTAAAGTTGTGGAACTCTATAGACTGTATAGAAAACCATAATTCGTCCTATAAGTGATACTACATCAGTAAAGATGAAGGAACAGCTGACCTCGGCTGGCAGAGTCTTCTTCAGTCTACAGCACGTCAAGGTGACGACGTGGTCCATATGGAGTTCCGCATCTTTTCTGGTATTTCACCGTCGCGGTTGACTCGTAAGCTGTAAGGTCTAGCGAGCAGTATTCATTGATGTCTTGTCCTTGATGTGCTGTACATGTAAATATAGGTATAAGATTGCCAAATTCAGACAGTCATTGATGTGTTGAGATCGGTTGGACAATATATCTAGGTTATCATCAGCAAAGTAAGCTAACTGATGCTTCACATGCTGTAATAAAATACTGTTTCGTGGTAAATCTCAAATGTCTTTTTCACTTCTTTTTCTGCGAGCTTAGCTTTCAGATCACCAGAATCGGTGGCTCTTTGTCTTGCGCTTATTGTACTTTGCGTTTAACATTTCTTAAGCTAATTTAACTTGCATTTTAAACACGTAGAAACAGTATTGTGCAATATTTTCACACTGACCACAGTTAACGGTTTTGTTCTAGACTTCATTGCAAGTTTAGGCGTCCACTATATAAATCTTGTGACAAGTCCTCTTTTTGTGTTGTAATGTTTCATGGTTTGGTTGTCTTGGTAGCTTCAGCAGCCGTTTATTGGCATTGTTGCCGGACTATCAGGTGACGGCCTTGAACCAATTCGATCATGGAACAGTATAGTAATGCATAAGAGTCGATAACCGCCCTGATTCCGATGGCGGGTACTTGTTTGTTTGTTTATTACACATTCTTTGGTTTTCCTTTTGCATTCAGCTCAGTCTCTGCTTTACTCCATTGAGTAGTCTGTATAAAGCTTTTCCACTGCCTCTATGATGATTTGTTTTTCCTAAAATCCTATGGAACACAATCTTGATCTCTGCAATAACGCTATATCTTTTGTATTTTCACGATTCGTCCTACAGCTTAAACTTAAATTTTTTGATTGATCTAATTACCAATGTTAGTCAGATCCGTTTTACATTGCTGTATTGTATTGTCTGTATTCTGTTCCCTCAGTCTGTCATTCCCACATTTTCTTCACAATACATGTCCTCAGTTTATATCTTGTGTGGAATGTCGCTTTTAGTTTACTGAGTTGGTCTTGTGTTTAGTACCTTGACATGCTGTAACACTGAACAGAATCCATATCTTGCTTCAATATCCTGGCATCGATCTTAGTCATTGACGAATATCGAACAAACGTCAATCTGGAATGTGTTGCACGGCTGGTTCATAGGAGCATCCGTTCTATGAACATTTTTTGTTAAATGCAGCAGTGAATAGACTGTAGATATTAATCAATTCAGCCAGGCTGTGCGCCTTCTTGTCTTTTTAGGACATTATTACTCACATTCCACTTGAATGTGCTATCGATCGACCAATAAATATTATTAACCGATTTAATTCGGTGCTACATATGTTTCATCTAAGTTGCGCACGTCTATCAGTTCCACATTTTGTGTGTCCTCAGTTAATGTGAGTGGATTACTGACTTGATCTTGTGTCTAGGACCTTGACATGCTGTAACACTGAACAGAATCCATATCTTGCTTTGTTATCTGGCATCGATCTTAGTTATTTGTATCAATGCTGTGTCGACATGCTACATGTTCCACACATATGGTGAGACAGCGTATATTTGTGAATATGTAGAAATCTTTTGTTCAATATTTGCAATATCTATCTACTTTCTACCCTTCCGAGAGGCGCGTCTTAGGCTCCTTTTGAAATCAAAGTGAAACCACTCATGCTTCTTAGGTGACGCATGTCCACTGCAATAATTATACTTGTACCTATGTAAAACAGATACTAAAAACAGATACAGGCCAGACATAATAAGCCGACCTCTAAGATAAATCTCTGTATATTAGAAAACTATCTTAGTAGTACCACGTATGACACGTATAACTATTATTGTCCACCTCTGCTACCCAGGTTAGTTTTTCTCATTGACGCTTGTTCTAGCATATCCTGCCGACTGCGAGCTAGTACTGCAATATCTCTTTGTCGTACGCTAATTCTCTCGTCAAACCTTTGGTGTCTGTCCAGAAGATTTGCGAAGCAAGCAGTGCTTCTATCTAGAAGTGATACTCGGATCTCTCGAATTTTGTTTGATTGTTTCGTAATCTTTCTGCTTATATGTTTTTCCTACCATCTTAAGGAACAGCGCCAGTCAAGACTGGTCAAGGCCGCTATGGTGAGATCAAGATTTTACCATAGCGGTTTGCCATTTCAGGACTTGTTTTGCAGCACAGACTGTAGTTTTTCTTTTGATTTAATTTACAACGTTACTCAGATCCATCGATAACTAATTCGTTTTGTTGAACTATCCAGATATGTAAGCACGTACTTGTATTGTAAAATTTTCCTTTTATCGGTCAATCCAACATTTTCTTCATATGACTTCAGTTTACATGAGTGGAATGTCACTTCTCGTTTACCGACTTGAACTTGTGTCTAGTAAATGCTGCCTGTCCTTCGGTGGCAGCAGCATGTGGAAGTTGTTACTCTTGCAATGTTACAATATGTTCTATGAACACTTCGTTCCTATCGTTTTTGAGAATTAACTATCTAGATATGCAAGCGCGTACTTGTATTGTAAAATTTTCCTTAAATCGGTCAATCCTACATTTTCTTGGTGCTATTGTATACAGCATTATTGCTATGTTATAATGTAGGCAGTCATTCCCACAGCCAGACATTCACATGTTTATGTCTTAGTATTTTATACATAACTTTAATTTCTTTGCTAAGATCTGTTTTTCTATAATCCAAAGAGTCTTGTTCAATTTGTATTGCAAGTTGTCCCTCATGCCTCCGAGTCGGTAGTTCTTTGTCGTGCGCTTGAAATATTCCCTCAGGGCGGTAGTCTATCAGTAATAAGATTTAATTCTGCGGTTAAGATTGTACATCTACCTCACGTCCGTCGGTCATTCCTACATTTTATGCGTACTC
Source organism: Spodoptera picta (assembly GCA_038387885.1). Taxonomy (NCBI): domain Eukaryota; kingdom Metazoa; phylum Arthropoda; class Insecta; order Lepidoptera; family Noctuidae; genus Spodoptera; species Spodoptera picta. The sequence continues at coordinate 813,900 of JAZHFQ010000445.1, forward strand.
AGTTGGCATGTGTGGAATGGCATATTTTGTTTATGGACTCGAACTTGGATGTAGCACCTTGATTTGTGCTGTAAACCGCATTTTAATGTTCCGACCCGGGCTGTCTTTTCTGTAAATCTCGTAGTCGAATCCCCGTACCGACGACGAGAGTATGTCTGTAGATAAAATATATTAATAAAAAAATCTCAAACTAAAATATTTCTTATTTCAGTATGTACCTGTTTCATAATATCCATTGAGATTTCACGTTCTTCACGTCCCTAAATATTATTATTACAGTTTCAGAAGATACGATTTCACATTTATTAAAAGGTCTTTTGGACCTTGACATGCTGTAACACTGAACAGAATCCATATCTTGCTTTAATATACTGGCAACGATCTTAGTCGTTAACGACTATCGTATGAACGTCTATCTGGAATGTGTTGCACGGCTGGTTCATAGAAGTTGCAGGAATCTTCTTTACGTGCTCTACGTCAGTGTACTCAACTTGCAGTCCTAATTAGAGACTAGAAAAAAAAAATGCGTGGCGATATGTATGTACCTATGTATTTCTACATAGCTCTTTGTCTTTATGTATTGTGGTCATTTACTGACATTGCTACTGAAGTACGTTTCTTTTTCCCGTTCTGTCACTTTATATTGCTATCGTCAGTCTTGATCTCCCATAGCGGTTTGATGTTCCACCTCTTGTTTTGCAGCTCAGACTGTAGTTTTCCGATTTATTTAATTCACAATGTTACTCAGGTCCATCCATTAAAATGAACATTTCTTTGCGATAATTTTTGTGAATTAACTATTCAGACATATCTGGATAGTTAACTGCGCTTGCATACAAGCGCGTACTTGTATTGTAAAATTTCCCTTTAATCGGTCAATCCCACATTCACTTCACATGTCCTCAGTTTACATATATGTAGAATGTAACTTTTCGTTGACTAACTTGGACTCGTGTCTAGTGGATGCTGCCCGTCCTTTGGTGGCAGCAGCATGTGGAAGTTGTTAGTCTAGCAATGTTACAATATGTTCATATACTCTACCTTTAAAGAAACACGCGAAGAATTGGAATATCTATTTACTGACGGATTAGTATTGTTAGGTCATTTCCACATATTGTGTGTCCTTAGTTAACATGTGTGTGTAATGTCGGTTTCCGTTTACTGACTCGGGCTGTGTCTAGACCCTTGACATGTTTTGATAATACAAATCCGGTAGCACTTGTATGTGTTGCTGTACCATAGGGTGCACTGTATTATTATTACACCCTTGTAAGATCGAGGTAAGATTACACTCAATCTGATAACTAATCACTGAACTGGGTTAATCTGACAAGGAAATACGACTGAAGAAATATTATTTTAACAACTCACCTGACCATACTCATCTTCAATTTAAATGCTTTAAATCGCGACTGTACAGTTGTGACAATATCTTTAACCATTTGTGTGTCTAAACAGGCACACACTCTGGCGAGCCGCAACTGTGCTCGTGCGGTTTCTGGAAACGTTTACACGCCACGCAAGAATAAATAAAATTTGTTTCCTTTACTCGACTTTTGTTAAAAAAATGTTTCCTTTACAGTTGTCGCTTTCGTGCGCTTCGGTGCAATTACCGCCAGTAGGTGTCTTTTCAACACAATGTTTTCTTACGTGTCCGAACTGCTGACACAGATGACACCTGACTACCTCGACGTCATCGATAAACGGCAGGTAGCCAATCGATAAATAATTTCTCTTTGGTTGACACGAGATGTTACAGTATGCTGGTATCAATTTCAATACTGATCCATTTACGACCGTTTTGCAATATTTATATATTTGCAATATTTGTACACGATCCGCCCTACGGCTTAGATTTAATTTTTTGATTGATTTAATTAGCAATGTTAGTCAGATCCGTTTTACATTGCTGTATTGTATTGTCTGTATTCTGTTCCATCAGTCTGTCATTCCCACATTTTCTTCATAATACATGTCCTCAGTTTATATCTTGTGTGGAATGTCACTTTTAGTTTACTGAGTTGGTCTTGTGTTTAGTACCTTGAGATGCTGTAACACTGAACAGAATCCATATCTTGCGTCAACATTCTGGCATCGATCTTAGTCATTGACGAACAAACGTCTATCTGGAATGTGTTGCACGGCTGGTTCATAGGAGCATCCGTTCTATGAACATTTTTTGTTAAATGGAGCAGTGAATAGACTGTAGATATTAATCAATTCAGCCAGGATGTGCACCTTCTTGTCTTTGTCGGACATTACTACTCACATTCCACTTGAATGTGCTATCGATCGACCAATAAATATTATTAACCGATTTAATTCGGTGCTACATATGTTTCATCTAAGTTGCGGGCGTCTATCAGTTCCACATTTTGTGTGTCCTCAGTTAATGTGAGTGGATTACTGACTTGAACTTGTGTCTACGATATTGACATGCTGTAACACTGAACAGAATCCATATCTTGCTTTAATATTCTGGCATCGATCTTAGTCGTTAACGACTATCGTATGAACGTCTGTCTGCAATATTGGGCACGTTCAAGTCAATAAGTAATACTTTCTGTAGTAGCAGTACTATATCGACATGCAATGTGTTCCACTCATATTGTGCGTTTTTTAGCAGCCTTGGTTATAGGTGAAATTCTAGAGAAAGTTGCAGAACTCTATAGACTGTATTAGCAAGTACATCATCCTACAATTGAAACTAAAAATGAGGGAACAGCTGACGTCGGCTGGCAGAGTCTTCTTCAGTCTACAGCACGTCAAGGTGACGACGTGGTCTATATGGAGTTCCGCATCTTTTCTGGTATTTCACCGTCACGGTTGGCTTGCCATGAAACTGCAGCCCGTAATGTCTCCAGTGTCGTGATACGTACCCAGGTCCGTCACTTCCACCGAAGACTGACATTGTCTTCGCGTCATTTAATTCGGCGCCACAGACATTGTATCAAAGTTGGATACGTCTGTCATTTCCACGTCGATTTTGTGCGGCCTCAGTTACCATATGTGTTTCCACACATGGTCGCTTTTCGTTTACTGACGAGTACTTACAAAATTTATTTCAGAATTCAGGACACAATTATATGTACACGGTTCGTGATGTTAAATGGTTCTCTAAACATTTGACAAGCCGTCTCCTGTAATGTCCGTGTTAATGCCCAGGCTCATTTATGGCTAGAGCGTTTGAACCGTGAGCTATTCTATGTTATTCAGGTCCGTTTCACAACTTCTTTCTCGTCCGCTGAACATTGACAAAGTAATCTAACTAATATGTTTAACATTTCGTAGTAAAACACTTTGTTTCGTGGTAAATTTGATTTCCTTTTCTGCAAACTTTGCTTTCGTATCACCGGAATCCATCGCTCTTTATTGTGCGCTTTGTTTGACAATTATTTTTATACTTTTTACCAAAATTATGATGAATGTGTGTATAACTGCATTTAATACACGAATATTTCAATTCTTTAGTCATCGGCTAATCAGTAGCTATCCTATTGGTTTCTAGTCTTTATTGCTATTTCTGACGTCTACTACATAATGCTAGTGACATGTCTAGCACCTTTACGTGACATGTCTTGATGACAGTTGGACAATAACTATGCAATTTGTGTGTTTGACGTGCGGTTTTGCACGCCTACCACAGTAATCGGCTATAATTGTTCTAGACTTCGTTGCAAGTTCAGCCGTCCACTATACATATAATGCCAGTGGCATGTCATCTTTACGTGCTGTACATCAATGTACTCTATTTGCAGTCCTAATGGAAGACTGAAAAAATAAAGCCGCGGCAAAATGTATGTATGTATTACTACGTGGCTCTTTGTCTTTTTGTATTATGGTCATGAACTGGCATTGCTACCAGGTACATTTCTTTTTCCCGTTCTGTGTTTAATATGAATATGTATCATTCATTCTATTTTTACTAATTACAAAATTTTATTACGAACATAACAGTCTCTTAGTGAACTGGGAACAAAATAGTGGTTAGACACAATTATTCGCTAAATGGAACTAATAACTAGCAGTTACTGTAAATAAAAGTTTTCCATAGTCGGAAACATCTTTGTACCCCACGTATTGTCTTTACTTTCTTATATTGATATACATTTGAAATATCCTAGAATAGGATTTCTTTCTGGACCTTTTTACCAAAAGAATTTTTGCATGGCCTGTCTTGATCTCCGCAGTAGCGGTTTGATGTATTCCGACCCGTCCTGCAGCTCACTCTGCAGTTGAAAAAGGCCACGATGGATATAATCAAAGAGTTTTCTCAGATCTGTCTTCCTCCATTATTTTCTGTTTGTAGGTACGACATTTGCGACTCAACTATCCAATGGCGTGGTTGCATTGCTAGTACTGTGATATTTCCCTAGACAACGTGTACCACTGCTTCCATTCCATCTTACGCAAACGCATGAAAATGACAAATGCTGACATTTGTCATTTTCATGCGTTTTGGAGTAAGTATCTTTTAAAATATCTCCAGTACAGTATTTTATACATGTGTGGAATGTTTTCGTTTACTGACTTGGTCCTGTGTCTAGTACTTTGACATGCTGTAACACTGAACAGAATCCATATCTTGTTTTAATATTCTGGCATCGATCTTAGTCATTGACGAATATCGAAAAAAAGGCCAACTGGAATGTGTTGCACGGCTGGTTCATAGAAGCATCCGTTCTATGAACATTTTTTGTTAAATGCAGCAGTGCATAGACTATAGATATTAATCAATTCAGCCAGGACACATCAAGAAAGTGCACACACTTTCTTGTCTTTGTCGGACATTACTACTCACATTCCACTAGTACCGGTTTTGTAGACACAATTATAGAACAATAGGCTGCGGTCACCGGTGACCGCTTTGTGTTTGACAGTTTAATGTGCTGTCGATCGACCAATAAATTTTATTAACCGATTTAATTCGGTGCTACATTTATTTCATCTAAGTTGCGGGCGTCTATCAGTTCCACATTTTGTGTGTCCTCAGTTAATGTGAGTGGATTACTGACTTGAACTTGTGTTTAGTACTTTGACATGCTGTAACACTGAACAGAATCCATATCTTGCTTCATATTCTGGCATCGATATTAGTCGTTAACGACTATCGTATGAACGTCTGTCTGCAATATTAGCCGCGGCTTTATACCACTACTTCCATCCCATCTTATAATTATCTAGAATCTAGATCTATGTCTACGTTACAATTTTTTTAAGAAAATCTTACTTTGGATTTTAACTTTGTTGTGCTGTAGATTGAAGAAAACTCTGTCAGCATTCGTCATTTTCATGCGTTTTGCAGTAAGTATCTTTTAAAATATCTCCAGTACAGTATTTTATACATGTGTGGAATGTTTTCGTTTACTGACTTGGTATTGACATGCTGTAACACTGAACAGAATCCATGTCTTGCCTTAATATTCTGGCATCAATCTTAGACGATTGTACGAGAGTCGTTACGACTTACGACTATCTATAATATTAGACACGTTCAAGTCAATAAGTGATACCTTCAATTCGTACTTGTGGATTGGTGACCCATGTCTATTTGCCATAATATAAAAGACATACTTTGTACCTCGCACTGCTATTAGTACTGGCTTAAGGAATACCGATGTATGAAAAACGACCCATCTTTACTGATTTTATTACTCAAAGTCCTTTGTTCGATAGAAACCTCGGACACCGACTGATATATTGTAGATAATTGTTGGACTTTGAACTTCTCTGATCACAGAAATTTTCATCTATTTGATAACCTTTAGAATGTTTAGCGTTTGATATCTTTACCATTCTATATTACACCGTGCACTGTATTATTATTACACCCTTGTAAGGTTGAGCTAGGTAAATCTGACAAGGAAATACGACTGAAAAAATATCTATTTAAACCAATTCACCTGATCATACTCATCTTCAAGTTATATGCTTTAAATCGCGACTGTACCTTTGTGACGATGTCTTCAACAATTTGAGTGTCTAAACAGGCTTTAACTGGCTTATCTAAGAAGGCTCCCCTTTTACCGGTCAAGGAATGCGTAGCGAGTGCAGTGTAAAAAATAAATCTAGCTGTGAAGGAAAACCACTATCAGAAAGTAGGTTCTGTTTTATCTTTTTGCGGAACCCGCCTGGTGGATAGTCGTCAAAAGTGATATCCATAACCAGTGGAATCGCATTATAGCCGGATCTCTTGACTGTCTTCTGTAGAACGTTTTTTACAGTTACAGTAAAGTTTATACAAACGGATGTGAGTTAAAATTATTAATGTTTGAGTTAATAACTCCTTTCGGACTTAAGTCTTAGAACGTTCATGTGCTGTGAATGAAAAATCGTTTGATCAATCACTTACATCGTTATTGTCGTCTGATCTGAGTTGTGTAGTTTCGCCTACATCACGGGTTCTAGCACTTTATTCATGGATTTCATCGCCACATCTTGGATTCTCACTTTTATCAACCGATTTAATTGTGCGCTACAGATTTTATATCATAGTTGCTTACATATGTAAGTTCTACATTTTGTGTGTCATTTGCATGTGTGTTAAATGCAGCAGTGAATAAACTATAGATATTAATCAATTGAGCCAGGATGTGCACCTTCTTGTCTTGGTAGGACATTACTACTCACATTCCACTTTAATGTGCTGTCGATCGACCAATAAATTTTATTAACCGATTCAATTCAGCGCTACACTACGCTCCGCGACGGCATAGTGTGACGTCATTAAATTAGATATAGATGTTACTGTGGAATTAGGTGGTCTCGTGACATAAATTCCAGCTCGCGACCTTTCATCCAGCTGCACTACCTGCTGTGCCGTAAGGGGGTATTTTGACATTGTTCTTGAATAAGTACTAAGTCAAGTTGATAATCGACAATTAAGTTATCTAACTCAGACGTCGCCACTTTATCGTTATGGAGATTCAACTGGTTAGCTTATCCATACTGTTATTTAATAGGTTGTATTGAGAATAAGTTGTTCAAGTTTTGCTTTATAAGTACCACACTCTGGCGAGCCGCAACGTTGCTCGTGAGGTTTCTGGAAACGTTTACACGCCACGCAAGTTGGAATAAAATTTGTTTCTTTTACACGAGGGCAACTGTCGCTTTCGTGCGCTTCGGCGCTATTACCGCAAGTAGGTGTCTTTGCAACAATATTTTCTTACGTGTCCGAACTGCTGACACAGATGGCACCTGACTACCTCGACGTCATCGATAAAACGGCAGGTAGCCCAATCGATAAATAATTTCTCTTTAGTTGACCCGAGATGTTTCCGTATGCTGGTATCAATTTCAATACCGATCCATTTACGACCGTTTTGCAAAGTACGTCGCCGGATAATTTTACACGACTTAATAAAATCGCCCTCTTTAATCATGAGCTCGCCGTTATTTTGCCGATAAAATGAGGTCAAAAACGCGTTGTCTTCCATCGAACCCGGGACGTCATTGACCAGGATACGCGGTCCACGGCCCTTTGGTTTTTCCAAGCGCAAGCCGGCGGTACGAATTGCAGACACGGAGTCGAGTTTCTTAATTTGTTGCTCGTTACATATATAGACGCATACGATTTGGAAACCGTGGTTTGATAGCTTTCATGAGCGTTTTTCTTGTCCGATGACATATGAAAGCGATGCGCGACATTAAATAGTATACAGTCTGGATACGACAACTCGGCTCTCTTGATATCCTTGTAACGTCCTGTGCGATGACGTAACAATAGCTTAGAATACGTGATAAAGTGTAGTACACAGTTGAAAGTCTCACTGCCTTGCATGTATAATGTATGTATTTCATTATCCAGGTGTATATATTCACATACTTGACGTGCTGTTGATGAATTTCGTATACATTTACCAGACAGTGTCCTAGCGAGCTCTGTGCTATGTACGGTTTGTGCTGTGTACAAAGAGAAACTTTCACAATAGTTGTGAAATGTGGATTGGAAGTTGCAGACTCTTTCTTTGGGTTTATTTCTACATCGAAGATATTTCGTGTACACTATGACGTAGTGCGATGTAGTTCTATTCGTTGTATCACTTTGATGTGCTGTCGGTATCTAAGGTTCAGATTCAGTGTCAGAACGTGAAAAAGGTCGTGATGGGTATAATTAAATAGTTTACTCAAGTCCGTCTCGCCTCCATTACCTTTGTTCCTGTTTGATTTCGACATTTGCCGGAGAACCAAGGGCGTTCTGAAATATCGCTCCGGTCTATCCTCGTAGAGTTCTTGCAATGCGGCCATCACCGGTAAAGTTCGTAATCGCATCACTCGTTTTAAAATGATTAAACGTGCGTGATGTCGAGATTATTTTTATTTCGGTATTATTTATTAAAAACAATGTCTCGAGGTTGAGTATGCGGTTACAACGACGCTCACTCCACCACAGACTTGATAGCATTACTGACGGACGACCGTTCGTACCGACGACGAGAGTATGCCTGTAGGTAAATATATTAATAAAAAATCTTAAACTAAAATATTTCTTATTTCAGTATGTACCTGTTTCATAATATCCATTGAGATTTCACGTTCTTCACGTCACTAAATATTATTATTACAGTTTCACAACATACGATTTCATATTAAAATTTGGTCTTTTGGACCTTGACATGCTGTAACACTGAACAGAATCCATATCTTGCCTTAATATTCTAGCATCTATCTATAAAATTATAATATTTTTTAATTATAATAATTCGTTTATTTCAGACTAGGTTTAGTCCATATATTGTTAGTAACAAATATCTTAAAAGATATGTTAGGCTTTCACATGCAGACTGATATCTCTTCCCAGAACAGTAGATTCTGCTTATCATTGAGGCTGATTTTTGGCGGATGACTGCACAAAAACTTTCACCCTTGCATCTGCAAACATGCCTGAGGCACAACATTATGCATACAATATTGCTCACTGTGTTTTAGTTCCTTCACGTGCTGTAAATCGAAAACGAAGTATTCGTTAACAGTTACAGTAAAGTTTGTACAATGTACAAACGGATGTGAGTTAAAATTATTTGAATTAAATAACTCGGCTCGGTCTTTACTGTTATAAATTTTGTTATTTTTACTTTTTGTTATATTTTAGCTCTGCCAATGGCGTTAGACCTTCGTAACTCTTGATATTCAATAAAAAGGTCATTTGTCCAAGAAAAATTCAGCGTAACGTTTTGGTATTTTTTTTATCTCTCTGCTATTCAGGTCCGTCGGCTAAGTGTCATTATTCATGATTCCGATTACTTCGTTAAGTTAGTTAATGGTAATTGGTCGTTAGTTTGTATTTTCAACTTACTCCTGGAACTTCTCTCGACCATTCTCTCTGTTAGTTAGGTATGTCCCTTCCTTTGGTTTCTGTCTCCTCAGCGAAATGCACTAGTTGCAGATTCCTCGATCGGAGAGGTCACAAGGTGCACCCGCTGGCCTATCTGGTCTGAGAACCTTCACCTGCCTGATACTGTCAAGCCCGTGGAAGGCTTCAACTTACATTCTAATATTTTCCCTTTTATTGTTTTAAAAGCTTTTAATGTATTTCTCCTTTAAAACCTAAACGTGCTGTAATTCGAAGACGAAATATTCATTAACATACGTCACTTCCATGGTGGCCATTCCAAGCTCAATTTGGGTGAACCAGATTCTAGTAGCACTTGTATGTGATGTTGTATACTATATTATTGGTTTATTCCCTCATTTTGAGTATTAGTAGAGTAGTGACTAGTTCTTGTTCTTTGTAAATCACTTTTTTATTTTTGGTCGAACTCCATAACAAGTTTTCGATGTCTTTTTTACCTGTTAGTCACTGTTAGTACATCCTCCTCTCCGTTATTATTAGGTATATTGCTCAGACGTGACAAGCACAAGTGTTGGTGTAGTTCGTTAGTGCAACATTTGAGATCTTTAATTAAATCTGTTGAATTATACATACCTATGTTTTAGTTCATTACGTGCTGTAAATCGAAGACGAAATAGTCGTTAACATACGTCACTTCCTAGTGATACTATCAACAGCATTGTTGCTATGTTATGATGTAGGTAGACGTTCCTACATTTGTGATTAACCTGTCCAGATATACAGGCGTGTATTTGTATTGCCAGTACTGCGACATCACTACACAATGTGTGCTGTTTTAATTCTCTCTTATATCTCAAGTAACTCATTTCTACAGCATTTACTTTACTTTTATGCATTTTCTGCCAAACCTAGCACTCAATCATCATCATTATCATTTGTAAAAGTTCGTTTATACTTCCAACATACTCCTGGAACCTTTTTTTTTTTTTTTTTTGAGGGGGAAAATCATCCAATGACTTCTCCCGCCCGGGTGAGGCGAGAGGGAGTGTCAGACTCTTACTGACTAAAAACCACCCCGTTCCTACTCCTGCACTTCGAGCCGGAGCCCCGGCAACCCGTTAAGTCTTCCGCGGCTCCGTATCGGCATTAGCCCTATTGGGCCCCATCCGTGGTGGTCTGATGGCTCTTTGAGGCGCGCGCGGAACGCGACGCGCCGTACGCTCGGGCCTGGTTCTGGTCGGGCGGCGAGTCACCCGTGCTCGCCGTCCGCAGGCCCATGCTTACGGTGGCCGGAGATCGTCTCGCGATCCCCGACGCCCGGAGTGTCTCTCGCGACGGCCGGGGCGTGAGGAGGTTCGTTCCCTCACGCGCTCCGCCTCCTCCTTAGCTAGCATAACTGCTTCGCAAAAGGAGGAGACGGCATCCCAGTCCCTCTCGCTCCGTACCATGGTCTGAACCAGAGCCGGACGCGAGAGGTCGCCGTCGCCAATCACATCCCTGAGGACACGACGGTGCTCAGCCCACGCAGGACACACCGCCACCGTATGCTCCACCGTGTCCTCCGGGATACTCCTGGAACCTACTGATCTTGATTTAACTATACTGTGTACTTGTACTTGATAAATACGTCTGTGATGCCTACAACATGTGTGAATTGGCATTTCTTATACTGACTCGGACTTGTGTCTGGTACCTTGGACCTTGACATGCTGTAACACTGAACAGAATCCATATCTTGCTTTAATATACTGGCAACGATCTTAGTCGTTAACGAATATCTAATTTTTTGATTGATTTAATTAGCAATGTTAGTCAGATCCGTTTTACATTGCTGTATTGTATTGTCTGTATTCTGTTCCATCAGTCTGTCATTCCCACATTTTCTTCATAATACATGTCCTCAGTTTATATCTTGTGTGGAATGTCACTTTTAGTTTAGTGAGTTGGTCTTGTGTTTAGTACCTTGAGATGCTGTAACACTGAACAGAATCCATATCTTGCGTCAACATTCTGGCATCGATCTTAGTCATTGACGAACAAAGGTCTATCTGGAATGTGTTGCACGGCTGGTTCATAGGAGCATCCGTTCTATGAACATTTTTTGTTAAATGGAGCAGTGAATAGACTGTAGATATTAATCAAATCAGCCAGGATGTGCACCTTCTTGTCTTTGTCGGACATTACTATTACATTCCACTTGAATGTGCTATCGATCGACCAATAAATATTATTAACCGATTTAATTCGGTGCTACATATGTTTCATCTAAGTTGCGCACGTCTATCAGTTCCACATTTTGTGTGTCCTCAGTTAATGTGAGTGGATTACTGACTTGAACTTGTGTCTACGATCTTGACATGCTGTAACACTGAACAGAATCCATATCTTGCTTTAATATTCTGGCATCGATCTTAGTCGTTAACGACTATCGTATGAACGTCTGTCTGCAATATTGGGCACGTTCAAGTCAATAAGTAATACTTTCTGTAGTAGCAGTACTATATCGACATGCAATGTGTTCCACTCATATTGTTCGTTTTTTAGCAGCCTTGGTTATAGGTGAAATTCTAGAGAAAGTTGCAGAACTCTATAGACTGTATTAGCAAGTACATCATCCTACAATTGAAACTAAAAATGAGGGAACAGCTGACGTCGGCTGGCAGAGTCTTCTTCAGTCTACAGCACGTCAAGGTGACGACGTGGTCTATATGGAGTTCCGCATCTTTTCTGGTATTTCACCGTCACGGTTGGCTTGCCACGAAACTGCAGCCCGTAATGTCTCCAGTGTCGTGATACGTACCCAGGTCCGTCACTTCCACCGAAGACTGACATTGTCTTCGCGTCATTTAATTCGGCGCCACAGACATTGTATCAAAGTTGGATACGTCTGTCATTTCCACGTCGATTTTGTGCGGCCTCAGTTACCATATGTGTTTCCACACATGGTCGCTTTTCGTTTATTGACGAGTACTTACAAAATTTATTTCAGAATTCAGGACACATGTACACAGGAATGTACACGGTTCGTGATGTTAAATGGTTCTCTAAACATTTGACAAGCCGTCTCCTGTAATGTCCGTGTTAATGCCCAGGCTCATTTATGGCTAGAGCGTTTGAACCGTGAGCTATTCTATGTTATTCAGGTCCGTTTCACAACTTCTTTTTCGTCCACTGAACATTGACAAAGTAATCTAACTAATATGTTTAACATTTCGTAGTAAAACACTTTGTTTCGTGGTAAATTTGATTTCCTTTTCTGCAAACTTTGCTTTCGTATCACCGGAATCCATCGCTCTTTATTGTGCGCTTTGTTTGACAATTATTTTTATACTTTTTACCAAAATTATGATGAATGTGTGTATAACTGCATTTAATACACGAATATTTCAATTCTTTAGTCATCGGCTAATCAGTAGCTATCCTATTGGTTTCTAGTCTTTATTGCTATTTCTGACGTCTACTACATAATGCTAGTGACATGTCTAGCACCTTTACGTGACATGTCTTGATGACAGTTGGACAATAACTATGCAATTTGTGTGTTTGACGTGCGGTTTTGCACGCCTACCACAGTAATCGGCTATAATTGTTCTAGACTTCGTTGCAAGTTCAGCCGTCCACTATACATATAATGCCAGTGGCATGTCATCTTTACGTGCTGTACATCAATGTACTCTATTTGCAGTCCTAATGGAAGACTGAAAAAATAAAGCCGCGGCAAAATGTATGTATGTATTACTACGTGGCTCTTTGTCTTTTTGTATTATGGTCATGAACTGGCATTGCTACCAAGTACATTTCTTTTTCCCGTTCTGTGTTTAATATGAATATGTATCATTCATTCTATTTTTACTAATTACAAAATTTTATTACGAACATAACAGTCTCTTAGTGAACTGGGAACAAAATAGTGGTTAGACACAATTATTCGCTAAATGGAACTAATAACTAGTACTTACTGTAAATAAAAGTTTTCCATAGTCGGAAACATCTTTGTACCCCACGTATTGTCTTTACTTTCTTATATTGATATACATTTCAAATATCCTAGAATAGGATTCCTTTCTGGACCTTTTTACCAAAAGAATTTTTGCATGGCCTGTCTTGATCTCCGCAGTAGCGGTTTGATGTATCCCGACCCGTCCTGCAGCTCACTCTGCAGTTGAAAAAGGCCACGATGGATATAATCAAAGAGTTTTCTCAGATCTGTCTTTCTCCATTATTTTCTGTTTGTAGGTACGACATTTGCGACTCAACTATCCAATGGCGTGGTTGCATTGCTAGTACTGTGATATTTCCCTAGACAACGTGTACCACTGCTTCCATTCCATCTTATAATTATCTAGAATCTAGATTTATGTCTACGTTACAGATTTTTTAAGAGAATCTTACTTTGGATTTGAACTTTGTTGTGCTGTAGATTGAAGAAAACTCTGTCAGCATTCGTCATTTTCATGCGTTTTGCAGTAAGTATCTTTTAAAATATCTCCAGTACAGTATTTTATACATGTGTGGAATGTTTTCGTTTACTGACTTGGTCCTGTGTCTAGTACTTTGACATGCTGTAACACTGAACAGAATCCATATCTTGTTTTAATATTCTGGCATCGATCTTAGTCATTGACGAATATCGAAAAAACGTCTATCTGGAATGTGTTGCACGGCTGGTTCATAGAAGCGTCCGTTCTATGAACATTTTTTGTTAAATGCAGCAGTGGATAGACTATAGATATTAATCAATTCAGCCAGGATGTGCACTTTCTTGTCTTTGTCGGACATTACTACTCACATTCCACTAGTACCGGTTTTGTAGACACAATTATAGAACAATAGGCTGCGGTCACCGGTGACCGCTTGGTGTTTGACAGTTTAATGTGCTGTCGATCGACCAATAAATATTATTAACCGATTTAATTCGGTACTACATATGTTTCATCTAAGTTGCGGGCGTCTATCAGTTCCACATTTTGTGTGTCCTAAGTTAATGTGAGTGGATTATTGACTTGAACTTGTGTTTAGTACTTTGACATGCTGTAACACTGAACAGAATCCATATCTTGCTTCATATTCTGGCATCGATCTTAGTCGTTAACGACTATCGTATGAACGTCTGTCTGCAATATTAGCCGCGGCTTTATACCACTGCTTCCATCCCATCTTATAATTATCTAGAATCTAGATCTATGTCTACGTTACAATTTTTTTAAGAAAATCTTACTTTGGATTTGAACTTTGTTGTGCTGTAGATTGAAGAAAACTCTGTCAGCATTCGTCATTTTCATGCGTTTTGCAGTAAGTATCTTTTAAAATATCTCCAGTACAGTATTTTATACATGTGTGGAATGTTTTCGTTTACTGACTTGGTATTGACATGCTGTAACACTGAACAGAATCCATGTCTTGCCTTAATATTCTGGCATCAATCTTAGACGATTGTACGAGAGTCGTTACGACTTACGACTATCTATAATATTAGACACGTTCAAGTCAATAAGTGATACCTTCAATTCGTACTTGTGGATTGGTGACCCATGTCTATTTGCCATAATATAAAAGATATACTTTGTACCTCGCACTGCTATTAGTACTGGCTTAAGGAATACCGATGTATGAAAAACGACCCATCTTTACTGATTTTATTACTCAAAGTCCTTTGTTCGATAGAAACCTCGGACACCGACTGATATATTGTAGATAATTGTTGGACTTTGAACTTCTCTGATCACAGAAATTTTCATCTATTTGATAACCTTTAGAATGTTTAGCGTTTGATATCTTTACCATTCTATATTACACCGTGCACTGTATTATTATTACACCCTTGTAAGGTTGAGCTAGGTAAATCTGACAAGGAAATACGACTGAAAATATATCTATTTAAACCAACTCACCTGATCATACTCATCTTCAAGTTATATGCTTTAAATCGCGACTGTACCTTTGTGACGATGTCTTCAACAATTTGAGTGTCTAAACAGGCTTTAACTGGCTTATCTAAGAAGGCTCCCCTTTTACCGGTCAAGGAATGCGTAGCGAGTGCAGTGTAAAAAATAAATCTAGCTGTGAAGGAAAACCACTATCAGAAAGTAGGTTCTGTTTTATCTTTTTGCGGAACCCGCCTGGTGGATAGTCGTCAAAAGTGATATCCATAACCAGTGGAATCGCATTATAGCCGGATCTCTTGACTGTCTTCTGTAGAACGTTTTTTACAGTTACAGTAAAGTTTATACAAACGGATGTGAGTTAAAATTATTAATGTTTGAGTTAATAACTCCTTTCGGACTTAAGTCTTAGAACGTTCATGTGCTGTGAATGAAAAATCGTTTGATCAATCACTTACATCGTTATTGTCGTCTGATCTGAGTTGTGTAGTTTCGCCTACATCACGGGTTCTAGCACTTTATTCATGGATTTCATCGCCACATCTAGGATTCTCACTTTTATCAACCGATTTAATTGTGCGCTACAGATTTTATATCATAGTTGCTTACATATGTAAGTTCTACATTTTGTGTGTCATTACATGTGTGTTAAATGCAGCAGTGAATAAACTATAGATATTAATCAATTGAGCCAGGATGTGCACCTTCTTGTCTTGGTAGGACATTACTACTCACATTCCACAGTGATTCTAGTGATAAGTTCTGCGATGTCTGGACAACAAGTCCATTTACTTCGTTCACTTTCCTTTGTTCTATATAATTTTCACTTTTTATTTTGTTCTTTAATATTCCTTTGTTTCTTAGCGTGCTATCACAAACCATTTTGCAGGTAGGTCGGATATAACGTGCGATCTCTTTGTTTTGTTTTTTTTTTTTTTCTTCCTTTGGCAACTGAGTCTCCAACACGGTGTTGTCGACTATACTGCCAGTGTCGAGTGGTGACGGCAGATTAATGCACCGTCGACTTTTAACTTTGCGGTAGTTTTTAGTTGTTAGTAGCTGAAAAGGACAAAAACAATTGGGTTAGTAAACATATACCGTCAATAGACCTAAAATTATAATATTATTACCTAACACCAGATAAATAATTAAATAGAAACGATCATAACACACAATATTTACATGATTACACACCGTTATATTTTAATACTATTTTCTTTTATAAATTTGGACAAGCACTTGATTAATTTGGGAGAAAAATTTGTTAGGAGGGAGTGGAAGTTGATTGGAAGAGGGATTTGGATTTTGGGAAGGTTTCCATATAGATCGAAGGATTGGGAATTTAGAGGGCAAGAGAAAAATATGTGGTCTAGGGTTCCCTCATCAAGACCACATTCGCACAGCGAGCTGTCACGCACGCGGATCTTGGCGAGGAATACCGGGCTAGAACAGTGACCGAGCCTGAGTCTGCACAAAGACGAAACAGCATCTCTGGGGAGCTTCTTATGCTTGAAAAACCAAGGTTTCCGCTGTATGTCGGACTGGATGCTTGCGTAATAAGCTCCTTTTCGTTTAGAGGAGTCCACCCACACTGCAGCCCACGAGTCGAAGAGCTTAAGTTTGATATCCGCGAGTATGTCATACCCATACACAATGTAGTGGTGACGTTCAACGTTATTCACGGCCGCAAACTTTGCCAATCTGTCAGCACACTCGTTACCACATATACCAGAGTGGCCAGGAATCCATGCAATCTCAATATTTAAACCGTCTTTTTGACAGGAGAAAAGCAGACTTTTTATTTGCATTATTATACTACTATGCGTTCGGGAGTAAAGCTGGTCTTGACCGAGCGCTTGTAGGCTACTTCGAGAATCTGAGAAGATAACTGAGTTACTGAGGTTGTGCGATTTGATAAATTTGATGGACTCCAGAATGCCAATACATTCCCCAGTGAAAACAGAGGCTTCAGGAGGACATTTAGAGAGGAGAGCAATTCTTGAATTCTGGTAATATGCTGCCACTCCTGTGCATCCGTTTCGGGACAATTTGGATGCATCCGTGTAAAACATATTCCAGCCGTTCCAGTAATTGCTCAACGCGCGTCCAAAATCACGCCTGGCGTCCACCGATGATTTTGAGATGCCCAACCTCAGAACTAGCTTTGGTTTAAAGTGGATAACCTCATATGCGGAAGAAAAAACCGGGAGAATAGGGTGTTGACTGATAGGTGCAGAGAGGTTTTTAAGCTCCCTATACCTAACAATCACGGGTGGGACAGGTTTATTGTTCCAATATGGAGAGGAACCATAGGAACAGTGTATTTGTTCAAGGATAGGGAGGAGGGGATGAGAAGAGCGGGTCAGGACTTTAGATACGAAACGGTCTGCCAGGTATTGTCTTCGAAGGTCGAGGGGGGGCTCTGCACATTCAACCTGAAGAGCATTTATGGGGGACGACTTCATAGCTCCAATAATTATTCTTAGGCATTTGGCCTGGATGGAATCTAATTTTTTAAATGCTTCCTTATTGCATGGTGCTATAAGGAAACAGCAATAATCCATCACACTCCTGACCAATGCATTGTAGATGAGTTTCAGTGTGTAGGGGTGAGCACCCCACCATACCCCAGCTAGTGCTCTGAGTACACATACTGACCGCTCGCACCTTTTAACCACAGCGTCCACATGATCTACCCCCGACATCCTAGAATCGAGGATGACGCCTAGGAACCTAGCCTTCCTCATAACTGGAATAGGCTGGCCGTCTATCTCTATACGAATATCTGGAAGGCGACGTCTGCGTGAGAAGATGACAGCTGAGCTTTTTGGGGCGCTTAAAGACAACCCATGACTGAGAAGCCATTGGTGTAATGAGGCCAAAGAGACATTCATGGAGGTGGTAGCATCTGTTATAGATCTGCTAGTGACCATTAATGCGATATCGTCTGCATACTGGAGGATTCTACAATCATAATTTAGACAGGAAGGGAGGTCATGAGTATAAATATTATACAGGATGGGACTAAGGACAGACCCCTGAGGTAAACCTCTCCAGGCTGTTCTCTGTGTTGGGTCATCCTCAGGAGTCCTTAGTTGGAGGGTACGGTTGGAAAGGATGCAGCCTATAATTTGGCAAATCCTACTCGGGATTCTCAGCTCTTGCAGTTTCTGCCTGAGAAGGGGTAGGAGAACCGAGTCATAAGCCGATGAAACGTCCAGAAAGACTGCCACCAACGACTCATCCCTGCTAAGGGCCAGTCGGATGGCTGACGTGAGGGTACCCACACCATCAGCCGTACCCAGACCTTTCCTGAAGCCGAACTGAGCCGCCGGAAACAGGCCCCGGCCTTCCATCGACCATTCCAACCGGGTCTTTAAAAGGTGCTCTAAAATTTTTATAAGTATAGACGATAGGGCAATAGGTCTGTAAGACGAATGGTCACCAGGATCCTTGCCAGCTTTTAACAGCGGCATAATAACCTGAACCTTCCAGGGAGGAGGAATATAGCCGAAAGCAAGACAGAAATTGACCAAGTCAAGGTAGTACTGTTTGGTTTTGGCTCCAGGCAGGAGCCAAAACCAAGAAGGAGTAGGGGAACCCATCAATCCCTGGTGCGGAGTCTTTTACGTGGTTTAGAACCATTTGAAGCTCGTCCATGGAGAAATTCCTATCGAGTGGGTCAAGCGATTCCTCATGATGACCCAAGCAAAATTCATCCTCACCGGGAACATACAGTGGAGCAATACTGGTGAAGAAATTGTGGCTCAGGCCTTCAGGCATGATAGAAATTGAAGGAGGCTTCATGGAGTTTCTGAAGCTCTTCACCCTCCGCCAAACTGCTACTACCGGTGTGGACGGGCTCAGGGAAGTACAGAATCTCTGCCACCCCTGCTTCTTCTTTTTTTTAAAAAGTTTCCTTGACCTAGCCAACATCCGCTTGAAATTAAAGAGGTTTTCCAGGTTCATGTCTCGGTTATATGCCTTTTCGGCCTCATTCCTGGCTCTTATCATGGCAGTGCATTCACTATCCCACCAAGGAGGGGACGGGATTTTGCCTTTCGGTGTGTTTTTCAATGGAAAGCAATCTTCAGCTGTAGAAGATATCAACTCCGAAAACTTTGAAAAACACTCCAAAGCATTCTCAGTATTAATAAGTGGGAGAGAAGAAATGCGAAGGTCTAACAATTTTGAATACAGGTCCCAATCTGCTTTTTCTAAACGATATTTTAATAGGGGGGGAGGGATTTATCGGGAGTGGATTTAGAAGGGTTTTTAATTATTATGGGATAGTGATCACTACCATAGGTCGTATTCAAACAGCTCCAATTCAGCATGCTTGCCATATTAGCTGAGCAGAAGGTTAAATCCACACAACTGCTTCTTTGCCCAAATGCAGATCTACGGGTTGGGCTGCCGTCATTAATGGCACATAGGTTAAGCTCATCCAACATTTCTACTAACTCGGTACCTATGTTGTCGCAGGTATCTGAACCCCATCTAAAGTGATGGCAGTTAAAGTCGCCCATTACAAATAATGGGCCACTTACTGACATTAATAAGTTTTTAATTATAGCCAAATGGTTAATATGAGGGTGTGCAATATAAAACATAAAAATATTTATATCCTCAGCCTTAACAGCGACAACATTTATGTCATCGCCAACGAAGGGTAGAGGGATCTGAGAGAAGGGTACTTTGTTACTTACTAACAAAGCACAACCTCCATAACCATCAGATCTGTCATGTCTGACAACACTGAAACACGGGACTCTGAAATTAATATTCGGTCGGAGCCATGTCTCAGCAATGCCACAAATAGATGGTTTAAATTTGTTGATTAGGTGTAGTAAGTCACTCTTCCTGGGAAGAGTACTCCTCACGTTCCACTGGAGAATTGTTAGTGGGTGGAATGTTATAGATATAATCTAAGATGGTAGCTAATCTATGGGCGACGTGGTCAGGTACGGTTTGAGCAGGGTTGGATAACACTGCCATAAGCATGCTCGAAATTATGTCTAATATGTTCTTGGAGCTTTGAGTATTGGTTCCGGATTCCACAGGGAAAACGCAACCGTTTTGTGAGGGAGAAAATGAGTAGTCATGGATAAGGGCCTGGTGGGACTTCTTATCGTAGCTGGGAGAAAGAGGGGCATGGGATTTAGGTTTGACAAAGACAGTTTTTTTATAAGATAGTCTCTGTGGGGATGATTTTTTTATTGGTGTTGGTTGTATATAATTGGTGGATTTGGATTTAGATACCTCGGCATATGACTTTTTAACTGCAGGGAATACTTGGCTTGCTTCCGCATATGAAATTGCCTTTTCTGCCATCAGAGCCTTAATGCTCTTCTGGCGGCCTAACTCCGGGCAAGCACTGTTATTAGCAAAGTGGTTGCCATTGCAATTAATGCAATGTGCAACTTCCTCTGATACTAAGCATCCATCGCCAGGATGATCCTGACCACATCTAAAGCAACGCGGCTTGGAGCGGCACAGAGTGCGAGTGTGACCAAAACGACAACAGTTGAAACACTGTATTGTGGGGTATGTGTACAATTCTACGGGGAGAGCAGAGTAAAAACAAAAAACTTTCTTTGGAAGAATTTGCCCATCGAAAGTCAGCACCACAGTTTGGGTAGGCTTCCATTCCGTACCATTTTCTGATGACACCCTACGGTTCATCCGTCTTGCTTTGATAGCAATTCCACACCCAGCAGGAACCTTGATGTTCCTGATAATTTCTTCCTCTGTCCACTCAATGGGAACATCTCTTACAATACCCATTCTTGTTATATTGTATTGAGGGATTGAGGTGGTATAATTTTGAGCTACAACACAGTTAACCAAGAAACTGTTTGCGTCTTGGTGGGAGACAAATTCAACGGACACTCTATTTCTACCTAGGCGTTTCACTCCTCCAATTTTTATATTGCTTATATTATTTTTCGTCAAGAACATCCCGAATTTGATTGGGTGAAGCGTAGTACCAGTTGTCTGGGAGTCCTTGAGCGAAACATGGATAATATAAGGGGGGTTGTCTCTAGCCGTGTAACACTGCCTACCATTTATGCTTTTAGCTAGTTTTGGAGGGTTGTTGCGGGAGATAATAGGAGAGCCTGCAGGTCGCTTTCTATTATGATTAGGTTCAGAATCCATTAGGTCTATATCTTGGTTGTCGTGGGGAAGTGTGACACATAATACAGGACTGTATTCCGATTTGTCGGGAGGATCAGGGGGCTTCTCCTCGTCCATCGTTAAAGAGTAAGAAAGGTGGGAAGGAAAAAGAAGTATTAAAACTTAAAACTACAATACCTTAATAAAACTTACACACACAATTACACAGCACAAAATTAAAAAAATTCAATTTAGTTCACTATAAAAAAGATCACTAAAATTGACAACAATCGTAGTACCAATAAAAGCACGTGCGTAACCTTCACCACTACCAACGAAAGTCCTTTGTTTTGTTTTTGTTAGGTGCGACCGACTGATTGCTTGACGTTTGACGTATGTCAAGTGTCAGGTAGTCGGTTGCGTTCCAGGATAACGGAGTGTGAATTTGTCGCATTATTTAAAAATCATCGACAATCACTGTGATTTTGTCTTTTTACAATTTTTATTATTTATCTATTTTTATTATTATTTATTCATTGTTTTCTTTTTGTTGGTGTTGTATGTTGTATTTTAGTTTTTTTTCTCTTTTTTATTATGTTTTTTCCTTCACTCTCTCATTATTTATACAACATGCTTAGCAACATGTTTAGCATTATGGTTTGAAGTAAGCAACGCTGGGCACTGTGATGTTTACATGTTTTGGTATAATTATTTTCTTTATTGTAACACGCAGCTGGCGGGTGGATACGTGATATTATTTATTTTGTAGCTTTAAAATTCGTTTATTATTTTTAATTATATTTAGGTATATATTATTTATAGGATATTATTATTGTTTTTATATTTATCATTTTTTATATTTGATTTTATGATTTGTAGCGATAGCGATAGTTTAAAATCTATTGATAGTGACGATGGCAGCTTTAGCAGTTTGCCATCTCTTGCTGACACGCTCGAGTCTCATTTTTCTGGCGTTCTGAAAAATCTTAATGTAGTCCATATTAATGCACAAAGTATTCCAGCTCATTACCACGATATGCTGACAGATCTTGACTGTAAGAATATCCATGCAATCCTTGTTTCCGAATCCTGGTTAAAACCTTGTCTTCCTTCCACTTCGTACTCTCTGTCGGGATACCAGCTGATTAGAAATGATCGCACGGGCTGCGGTGGCGGTGGTGTTGCCATTTACCTTCGTTCAAATATATCCTTTAAAATAGTTGATCTGTCACCACAGCCGCCACCGCAGAATGCTGGTGAGCATCTCTTTTTGGAAATTAATTTGGGCCATTCCAAAATACTACTTGGAGTCTATTACTGTCCTTCCTTGCGTATTGATTACTTTTCCTCCTTCGAAAACCTCCTTTTAAAATTAATCCCTTCTTACAGTCTGTTCTTGTCTCTGTCTTCTTGTCTTCTAAAACAAGATTCCCGCGCTGCATCACTTAGATATATTGCTCAATCCTTCAACCTGTCTCTTCTTCCCTTGAGCGCCACTCACCATTTTCCTAACTGTACACCTTCTCTTCTCGATCTTATCCTTGTCTCATCCACCCAGCACATTGCTAAGCACGGACAATGCTCTGCTGGTAATTTTTCCTACCATGACCTTACGTTTCTCTCCTACAGGATCCGCCCTCCTAAGTCCAAACCTAAAACTCTTTTCCAGCGTAATTTTGGTGGCATGGATCTTGAGAGACTCCGTGAAGATGCCGGCAATATAGATTGGTCTGGACTCCTCGCTACTGAAGCCAAACTAAATATTTTCAACACCAAAGTCAGTGAGTTGTACGATGTCCATGCTCCAGTCCGACCGGTTAAAATTAAACACGTTCCGGCTCCATGGTTGACGGAGGAGATCAGGGTCATGATCCGGAAAAAAGCTGCAGCAAAAACCAAATTCAAAAGCCAGCCTAGTCCTGTGAACCGTGAGAGATATGTTGATATCCGCAATCGCAGCCACAGGATGTGTAGAGATGCACAACGCCGCCACATTCACAAGTCCGTTGAAAACGGAGATCCAGCTAAGGTCTGGAAATTTCTTAAGTCTATGGGCGTCGGAAAACCGCGTCAGGATGCTGTCTCTAAAGACCTTGATATCGAATCTTTAAATAAACACTTCTCTTCTTCGTCCAATATCAATGGATCCTTCAAATCTAAAACATTAAGCTATCTTTCTTCCCTTCGTTCTCCTGACTATTCTCCATTCACCTTCAGTCAGGTCACGGCTGGTGATGTTAGGAAGAGTATAGTTGCTATTACCTCCAATGCCGTTGGCAGTGATTGTATCAGCCGTAAGATGATACTCCCTGTCCTGGACGAGATCCTCCCAATCATCTGCCACATTCTGAACTTTTCCCTGACCAGTTGTGTTTTCCCCTCCTTGTGGAAGGAAGCACAAATTACTCCTCTCCCCAAAAAACCTAAACCAGGGAGTTTCGTCTACCGACTATCGCCCCATTTCTATTTTACCATTCCTCTCAAAAGTCCTCGAACGCCTCATCCACAAGCAACTTAGTATTTTCCTCACCAAATACAATCTTCTCAATCCTTTCCAGTCCGGGTTTCGTCCGGGACATAGTACCACTACAGCACTAATCAACATTACAGATGACATAAGATCTGGCATTGAGAACGGAAATCTCACTCTTCTAGCGTTGCTGGATTTCAGCAATGCTTTCAACACCGTTGATATATACTGCTGGGAGTACTGAACTCTCTTAACATATCTCCGGCTGTGACTGATTGGTTTCGTAGTTACCTGTGTGGCCGCCGGCAGCGTATCCATATTGAAGGCTCCTTCTCTTCTTGGTCTAATACGACTGCTGGCGTACCGCAGGGTGGCGTTCTTTCTCCTTTACTCTTCGCAATTTTCATAAATTCTATCTCCAACGATCTTCTATCATCCTACCACTTGTATGCTGACGATTTGCAAATTTATTCACAGGCACCTCCTCATGAATTCTCCGAATCAGTAACCCTTCGAAGACACAGCTCATTGTTGTGGGTAGCTCTCGACTGAGCTCAAGAATAAATTGGTCGCAGGTCCCACCAGTTGTATTCGATGGCACTACAATAACATACAGTGACTCGGTGAAGGATTTGGGTGTTATTATAGACCGAGACTTTACCTGGGGACCCCAGCTGGGGGAGGTCAGTCGGAAAATGTTTGCATCAGCGAAGTCGTTGCGTAGACTTCGAAACTTTCTTCCTACTGCTACTAAAATTACGCTCGCTCAATCACTTCTTCTTCCCATCCTTGACTATGCTGATCTCAGCTATCTAGACATTACCGAGGTACAGCTAAATAAGCTTGAGCGACTCCAAAACTTCAGTATAAGGTTCGTATTTGGTTTACGCAAATATGACCACATTTCCGAATATCGCAATAAACTCAAGTGGCTTCCGATCCGCCTTCGCCGGAATATGCATATTTTATCCTTACTTTACAGTATTCTGTATAACCCTGCAACCCCTAAATATCTTAAAGAACGCTTCAAGTTCCATCATGACACACATTCAAGATCCTTAAGAGCGTCGGAGAGGTTGAGGCTTGAGATGGCTCAGCATTCTACTAGGACGTATGATAAATCATTTACGATTCAGGCTGTTCGCTTGTGGAATGCACTCCCAGTGTCGGTAAGACAAGCACGGTCAATGGCTACCTTTAAAGCTAAAGTTAAGGATTATTATATGTCCACGTTATGACGGTCGTGGACAATCCTGTTGCTGCTGTTGCCGTGATCTATGGATCACGCTAGCTCCCTTATATACTTATTTAGGTTGTATGTGTGTAGTTGTATATATATTTTTAGCAATCAGGAGTGAAATTAATTAAAAAAAACAATTTTACAGGAAACTAAACGTTTATTCTAACCTCTAAGTATTTAAACTTTGATTTACACAATTTAATAAAGAAACATAAATTAATCACATCTACAAACAACCATTAATTTAAAGTAAATAACTACACGATAATAATGCACGATAGCAAAAAGCGCCGAACACCTGACAACCTTACCGTTCGAGAGCCAACGAGCAAATGACCGAAATATCCCCACAACGCTCTATTTATAGATGGTGTCAGATGACGTCACTTGTTTACCACGGGCAGTTACGATTATCCTAATACGGCCTCTCCTGACCGTGCGCCGTCCTCGGAGCACATCGTCCATTGTTACGTTGTCACTCATTGTTAGGTACTGCAGGGGCCACGGAAGATGGGCCAGCCTCATCGCCCTCACCATCTTCATTGTCAGTATCTTAAAGAAATAAGGTTACAAACGTATAAGTTGTTGTATACACATACTGAAAGTAAAACAACAATTATTCTTTCATCCATCTCGCATTTAAGGCCCTCATTCAATGAATCATACTCCTAAGCAGATACATCCGTCTTCAAACCATAAATCATCAGACACATTCGCTCGCACTATATTATTACGCATGAATCTGAAGGACACTTCAATATACGTTAACAAAAATGTCTGCCAGGCCGGGTGCCTATACACATATCCAACATATGTGTCTGCAGGACATAAAGTCCAATACACATACCCAACATATGGGTCTGCAGGACATAAAGTCCAATACACATACCCAACATATGTGTCTGCAGGACATAAAGTCCAATACACGTTAAAAACGTGTCTGCTAGGCTATCTCCGTGCCTATACACATATCCAACATATGTGTCTGCAGGACATAAAGTCCAATACACATATCCAACATATGTGTCTGCAGGACATAAAGTCCAATACACATATCCAACATATGTGTCTGCAGGACATAAAGTCCAATACACATATCCAACATATGTGTCTGCAGGACATAAAGTCCAATTACATGTGAACTCAACAGTGGGTCTGTTCACCCAGCTCGAGATGCACGACCGGTTGAAGATTCTAACCACTCGGAAGTTGTTATCCATCTCACGTGCATACTCATCCGTAACAAGTTCACACCATATCTGCAACATAAAAGTACACTTACTTTCAAAGAAAGCTGAACAACTCTCGGGACACCATTCCCCTTTCCATGGCACCATATATTGCGCCGCAGCTTGGGTTGTTTTTCCTCTGGCTCCACCCAACAGCTTTAGCTCATAGCGGTTGCTTGGCAGGACCTTGGTAACTTTATAGGGCCCTCGCATTCCGGAATCGAGTTTACCAGTCGATTGCGAGTATTTAATAACGAACACTAGGTCGTCCGTCTTAAAAACTTTAGGAGGGTGTCGTTGGCGATTGGTGTGGGAATCTTGCTTATTTTGATTCTTGTCAAGCAAATCCTTTGCCCGGTTCCTACAAATTTCCCTCCAGGCTTCACGGTTAGGGTTCGCGTTGTCGATTGCCACGTCGCGGACCAACGCACGGATAACGGGAGTAGTCGCATCAGTACCAATCAGTAAGTTTAGTGCTGACATTTGTGTGGTTTTTTGTTTAGTGATATTTAATACAAGCTGAATTTTCCAAAGTGAATCTGACCAAATTACATTTTTATTACGACTTTCTACACGAATAAGATTTAATACAGTTCGCACATATCGCTCTGCCTGCCCGTTTGCATGATGCATTTCGGGAGTTATGTGGTGGATGTCACAACCTAAATCTGATATCCAGCTGGTGAAGCCAGCTGCTTCGAACATACGACCTCGGTCACAAACAATTAATTTAGGCACTCCAAACAAAGAAATTGCATTATTAAAAACACGCTTAAGTTCACTAGAATCTTGTCGGTATATGGGATATAGTAAACAGAATTTTGTAAATGCGTCTACTAATACAAAAACAAACTTGTAACCGTTGGATTCCGGTAAAGGGCCTAAGGCGTCGACATGAATAATGTTAAAAGGAACCTCAGGTTTTACCCATGACGTAATAGGTTGAGGGGGTGCCCTAGGCACTCGTTTTTTTGAGATACAAATGAGGCAATGTGAGGTGTATTTTAAAACAAAGTTTTTCAGGCCTGGGAACCAGAAATGCTTTAGTATAAGGTCTAAAGTTTTATCTGCACCGATATGCTCGTGCTCGTCGTGAAATAGTCGCAATAAACTAAGTCGGTGTCCTTTGGGTACATAACACAACAATCTCGATTCTTCGCCGACTGGCGAGTAACGATAATAGAGTAAATCATTTTGATTTATATAACGACGTGAATCTAATCGACCATCTGTTAATTTTTGTATGAGGTCCTGTGTTTCGTTGTCGGCAGCTTGCGCCATTTGGGCCCAGTTTAACGGTCTATCAATCTGGTTCACCAGCGCAACTGGTGGATTTCTACTGAGGTAGTCAGCGTGAGACATCATGACTCCTTTTCGGTATTCAATTGTGAAATTAAAGTCCTGCAAGTAAATCCACCAGCGCGCTACGCGTGGAAGCAAGTCCTTCTTCCGCTCAGTAGCTTTCAGAGCGTTGCAGTCGGTTATAATTACAAAGCTTATGCCAATTAGGTAATGCCTAAAATGCTGCAACGCCCTGACCACCGCCAGCGTCTCCAGCTCATAGGAGTGGTACCTGCTTTCAGCGCCTTGGGTGACCTTACTAAAATAGGCAACTACCCGCTTATTACCATCGCTATGGATTTGCATGAGTACCGCTCCATATCCTGCACTACTTGCGTCTGTGTGCAATTCCGTTGTCAAACTAGGGTCAAAAATTGCAAGTATCGGTTCACTGGTCAACTGCTCGATAAGGTATAGGCGAACTTGTTCTTGTTCGGGCCCCCATTCAAATTTGACATTCTTTTTCGTTAACCGTGAAATGCTTGCAGTTTTCGTGGCGTACCCTTTGATGTAACGTCTAAAATATCCTGCTAGTCCTAAAAATTGTCTGACCTGCTTAACGTTACTGGGTACAGGAGTATTAGTTAAGGCTTCAATTTTATTGGGGTTCGGCCTAACCTGACCGTGGCTAATTATACGTCCCAAATATTCCACCTCGGTAGTAAGAAAAGAACACTTTCGAAGGTTGATCGAAAATCCGCCTTGTGTTAAAGTTTCTAAAACTTCGCGTAAAAGTTGAATCCCGTCAGCAACTGTCATGCTCATTAGGAGCACGTCATCAATATAGACGAGCACGTTGCCAGATTCGATGAACCTTCGAAGAGTTTTATTGATTATGCGTTGATATACTGTAGGGGCGTTACATAAACCGAATGGCATTTTTAGGTACTCGAAATGCCCCTCTGGAGTTACAAATCCTGTTTTATGTATCGAACCGTCCTCTATAGGGATTTGATGGAACCCCGAAGCCATATCAAGACCACTGAAGAATTTCGAGCCTCCCAATCGGTCTATGTGATCCTCTATGAGAGGAAGTGGATATCTATCTTTTACAGTTATCCGATTGAGTGCTCGAAAGTCCACACACATCCTATCGGTACCGTCCTTCTTCTTTACCAAGATAATAGGACTGGCGTACTCCGAATTGGACTCCCTAATTATAGACTTATCTAATAAATCTTTTACGATATCCCTGACTTTCAATTTTTCCTGATAGGATAGCCTATAAGGGTGGTAAGCTACGGGAACTTCGCTGTTTAAATTAATTTGCATTTTTCCCGTTTTGACAGTCGTAATAGCTGTGCCCGATATGAAAAAGGGTAAGAAATCGCGAACAACACATAACAACGCGCTTAGGTCTTCGCCTTTCAAAGGCGTATTTATATCATTCAAACAGCCGAGTTCAGCGGCGTTAATGCATAGCGTCTGGTTGGTGGAATGAGTCAAGTATTGTCCTTGTTTTGTTCTAACAAAGGTCACTCCATCCCTATTTAGGACATCGGTACCAATAATAATAGGTGTATTCATACAGGATGAAGGAACAATAATAAAGTCTATTTCGAGTGCAATGTTGCTGAATTCGACCGTAAGGGTGACATATTCGCGGGCAATAATACCGTCATAACTAATTCCTTTAATTACGCAGTGAGTTGGCTTTCGAACACAAGAAAAGTACTTTACGACGTCAGATGATATAAGGGAGACGTTAAGCGCACCGCTATCAATTAAAATATCGACCGGTATGCCCTGAATGACAGCAGTACTTATATCGTTATTACGGGAAGCGTTAGACACCTCCCTGCAAAGGTTAACGTTTTTCTGGTTGTTGGCTTGTGCCTCAGTTCGCGCTTTAGTAAAACATTCGCTCTCTCTGTGTCCTTTCTTTTTACAAAACGTACAAGTCAGTTTCGTATTACTGTTATCAGAATCTTTACGCTTTTTGGTACAGTTAAAGCTTTTATGCCCAACCCGACCGCACGTGTAACACTTGCCGGCGGATTGATCACTAGCACGTTTATTGGCCGAAGTGCTAGCAGGCCGGCGAGGATTGTCTTTGGTACATCCAGGTTTAACATAAATGGCTAAAAACGAAACTATAGTTTCGACCGTAAGGTCCGCATTTGCAGCAGCCGCGCGTACTTGAGCGTCGTTGATACCACGTACAATAATCTGCACCATCAGGTCATCACTTAAGCCCTTAATAATGCGAAGTCGTAATAAGGAACGTCGGGCATATTCCGCAAACGTTGGATATTTATCAGACGTGGTATTCATGACGTCGAAGAGTATGTTGGCATAATCTTGTTTTCGCGGACAAAGGGACTTAAAATCTTTCGAAAAATTCGACCATGAACGATCATTTGTCGTCCACTCATTTAGCCACGTTTTAGCGTCGCCTTTAAGGCAGTTAGCAACCCGCGATAGACATTCTAAATCAGACCAATGATTCACTAACCTGGCACGCTCCACCTCGTTACACCACACCTCAAAATCGTGGACAGCGGGATCGAAGTTTGACACGTAGTAATTATGCGGCTTACTTCCGATAGTAGCTAATGCATCGGCCAGCAACTTAGCCGCGTTTGGCTCATTATCATTAAGGTTATCACGTTGAGGTGTGATGGCACGGTTTGGTGGCACTGGTGTACGTGACCTACTCGCGGTACTATCCTCGATTGCGTTTAATCGCGACACAATTGCACTCAACGCTTGTTTTACGGAGCTTTCGCGACTACAGGATCGAGAGCGACGCTGTTTTGAAGCACGATGGTGTTGGCGCGATCTGCTATACCTTTTATACGTTCTCCGAGGTGAAGTTTCCTCAGAGCTACTACGCGAACGAATAGGCCGCGGCATTTTTATTTTATTTTTTTTTTTTTAAATTGACGGTTGCTTTTATTTGAAAATGGGCTCGGGCCAATCCCACTTCTGATTTTAGCAATCAGGAGTGAAATTAATTAAAAAAAACAATTTTACAGGAAACTAAACGTTTATTCTAACCTCTAAGTATTTAAACTTTGATTTACACAATTTAATAAAGAAACATAAATTAATCACATCTACAAACAACCATTAATTTAAAGTAAATAACTACACGATAATAATGCACGATAGCAAAAAGCGCCGAACACCTGACAACCTTACCGTTCGAGAGCCAACGAGCAAATGACCGAAATATCCCCACAACGCTCTATTTATAGATGGTGTCAGATGACGTCACTTGTTTACCACGGGCAGTTACGATTATCCTAATAATATATATATAGATATTTATTTATTTTATATATATTTATGTTCGGTATGTATGAATGTATGTGTATATATATTTGTTATGATAGTAGTTAATATTTATGTATGCCATCGGACTACCCTCTTAAATTAATCAATGCTCCATACACCCAAAGGTTGCCTGGTAGATATCGCTTTTAGCGATAAGGCCGCCCTTGTACCCTCTTTATTTTCTGTAATTTCTCTTGATATTGTATAATTACTCGCTTGGTGTACAATAAAGCATATTATTATTATGTATGTCTTTACCATTCACGGGACCACAGGGTCCCGGTCATTTGTGAGGCGTACGAGGAGCCGAAGCCAACTGCGCAGAGGCCCTTTAGACAACTTTAATCTAAATGTAATGGAGACACAAACCGGCGACTATCCCTGTATGCACTATGGAAATGCACCCAAGGACAGTCCCCGGTTAGTGTAGGACTATTGTGAAAAATGGAAAAAAAAAATGGTAGGGCTATGGATGGGTTGCTGTGGACTGGTAAATTGGGAACTATGGATGACTATGGCACCTGCCGAAACAATGTAATTTTTACACTTAAAAATGGCAGGCGGAGACTCGTCAACTCACCGACCGGGCCCCGGGAATGGTTGCTAGATATAGCAACATTATTATTATTATTATTATTATTATTCCACTTTAATGTGCTGTCGATCGACCAATAAATTTTATTAACCGATTCAATTCAGCGCTACACTGCGCTCCGCGACGGCATAGTGTGACGTCATTAAATTAGATATAGATGTTACTGTGTAATTAGGTGGTCTCGTGACATAAATTCCAGCTCGCGACCTTTCATCCAGCTGCACTACCTGCTGTGCCGTAAGGGGGTATTTTGACATTGTTCTTGAATAAGTACTAAGTCAAGTTGATAATCGACAATTAAGTTATCTAACTCAGACGTCGCCACTTTATCGTTATGGAGATTCAACTGGTTAGCTTATCCATACTGTTATTTAATAGGTTGTATTGAGAATAAGTTGTTCAAGTTTTGCTTTATAAGTACCACACTCTGGCGAGCCGCAACGTTGCTCGTGAGGTTTCTGGAAACGTTTACACGCCACGCAAGTTGGAATAAAATTTGTTTCTTTTACACGAGGGCAACTGTCGCTTTCGTGCGCTTCGGCGCTATTACCGCAAGTAGGTGTCTTTGCAACAATATTTTCTTACGTGTCCGAACTGCTGACACAGATGGCACCTGACTACCTCGACGTCATCGATAAAACGGCAGGTAGCCCAATCGATAAATAATTTCTCTTTAGTTGACCCGAGATGTTTCCGTATGCTGGTATTTTTATTTATTTATTTATTTATTCTTTTATGTACACAATTTTACTATGGCACATAAGGCGAACTTAATGCCATATGGCATTCTCTACCAGTCAACCTTAGGGTTTAAGTTGAAAATCAGCGAAAAAGAAGGTACGGAGAATAAACTAACAGCAAAGAGTGTGAGAGAGAATAAAAAAGAAAAAAAAAAGAAAATATTAAATAATATAGCCATACATATATCTTACCAAAGAATATATATAGCCATATGCATAAAATATATAGACATAAATACATACATAAATATATATCGACGAAGGTCTAAACCATGCTTTGCAGTGATTTTAAATAAAATTCGTGAACTTGATGTTTAAAAGAGATTTTATTAGGAGCTTTTTTGATGTTAAGGGGGAGCGCGTTCCAAAGTTTGATGACAGTTATTGTAAAGGAATTAGAAACGAAAGAGGTGCGGTGGGAAGGTATTTCAAGAAGCAAGTTGTCCGTCGAGCGGAGGTTACGGTTGTGGCAACTGCCTAATAACTGGAAGCAGGACTTTAAGTATTCTGGAGCACAAGGATCATTAAGAATAGAGAAGAGCATGCAGAGGGATCTGAGGGATCTCCTCTCACGGACAGGAAGCCATTTAAGCTGAGCGCGAAAAGAAGAGATGTGGTCGTATTTACGAAGACCGAAGATAAAGCGGATACAGTTATTGAGCATTCGATCCAATTTGTTCAGAAGGTCTTGGGATAGATCGGAGTAACAAACATCAGCATAATCAATAACAGGAAGCACAAGGGACCGGACAAGCAGTGTCTTGATATTTGGTGGCAAAAAGTTCTTGAACCTGTAGAGAGATCGTAGCGTGGCAGTGACTTTCCGGCCGATCCAAGCAACCTGATAGTTCCAGTTGAGCCCGCTGTCCAGATACAAACCTAGATCCTTTACTTGAGGCGACAATGTTATGGTGGTTTGATTAAATGTTATCGGATCAAGCTGATTGACATTTAGGTTATTCAAGTAATAGGAACTACCCAAGATGAGGGCTTGACATTTGCCTACATTCACTGCAACCCCATACCTCCTTGACCAGTCTTCAATCGCAAGTAAGTCAGTGTTGAGATGTTCTATGCAGGTGTTCAAGTTAGTGATATCAGCCTGAGCGTATAGTTGTAGATTATCGGCGTAAAGATGATAAGAGCATTTGAGGAGACTAGTGATAGAATTTATAAATAGAGAGAATAACAAAGGAGAGAGTATACCGCCTTGCGGTACACCAGCTGTTAGCCCGCCCCAGTCGGAGAATTCGTGACCAACGCGAACCGCCTGCTGGCGACCGCGAAGATATGTAGAAAACCAATCCCGCGATGACGCCGAGAATCCAATCTGAGTGAGCACGGCCAAGAGAATATCGTAGTCAACCGTGTTAAAAGCGTTGGAGAAGTCGATTAAAACCAACACAGTTAACCTCGAACCCTCCATGCCATGCCTTACATCCTCTGTGACTTTCAACAGTCAGTGGATGTGCTGTGGCCGGGCCGAAAACCTGATTGGAAGGGAGACAGCAGTTTATGTTTAAATATGTAAGAGGACGTTTGTTTATGAACCACTGCTTCGAGGATCTTGGACAGGTAAGGAAGGATAGAAATGGGTCTGTAATGGTTGGGCTCACAAGGATTGGAGGTTTTTGGAAGTGGAATTATATATGCTTTCCGCCACGATGACGGGAATACACCATAAAAAATAGAAAAATTAATTATGTGAGTGAAATGGGGAAGGAAGTGCTCGAATATTAAGGAGACCATGGTTCGACCCATCCCATCAGAGCCCACCGCCCTGGATTTAATTGATGCAAAAACTCTTTGGATCGCGAGGTCAGTCACGGGACTAAATGAAAAGGTGTTAGGAGGTAATATAGGCCTGGAAGTTATGTCAGAAATAGTTTTGTGTTTGACAGCGTCTGTGAGACCCGTAGATGCAGCGAAATGCGAGTTGAGACTGTTGAGGGACAAGTTTGGTGATAAAACACTTGTTGAAGTCTCACAAACGCCCAAAGTTTTTAAGAACTTCCATATATCAGCCTGCGAAGAGTTTTGAACATAATCAAAAATGTATCGGCGTTTGGCAGCCCTCACCATCAGTCTGGTTACACCGATTTCTCGCTGTCTTATACTGACTCCAGTTTTCCTGGCTACGATCTCTCCTAAACCTACAAAACGCCTTGTTGCAGCGCCTCATAGCCATTCGGACACCCGGGGTTATCCACGGAGCCGGAGGACGTCGGAGACGGACTGCCTTCAGAGGTGTCAATCCACAAGTCTTAATACAGTCTCATTGAAGAAATCCACTTTCTCATCTATAGAAGTTGATTGATATAAGTTTGTCCAGTCAATTGTTTGTGCCTCGCTGGCAAGTTTGGCCTTGTCTATACCCGCAAAGTTACGAAGAAACACGACGGCAGGACGCTGCTTAGGTGGCTTAATCTTATATGACAGGAAGATCAAGTCATGTCTAGATAACCCTGGCGCCGCGACCTGTCCATGATTAACGACCAGCTCCGGGGAGGACACGAGCATGAGGTCAATCCAAGAGTCATCGGAACCAACATTACAATGGGTTGGGTCTAGTGGGAGAACTGAAAGATTCGACGACTCAAGGATCGACCCCAGGCCACGTGACCTCGGGGTGGACCTAGTGAGATCAGTGTTAAAATCCCCCATGACAATGTGATGCTTGTACTCCGAGGAAAAAGAGTCAAAAAGGGTTTCCAGTTGAGAGAAATAGTTGATGGCCGGGGGGCAGTAGACAACGCCCAGAACAGCTTTGACTCCTCTGATATCGACCTCAAGGATCAGGCTTTCCGGACTACCGCTGAAAAGAGAGGGAGAAGAATAAATTATTTTATAAGAGATACCGCTACGTAAAAAGATAGCAACACCACCGCCTCGTTTTCCCGTGCGATCGTTCCGAACTAGGATAAATCCAGGCAAGCTGAATGAGGTGGAGAGAAGTTCGGGCTTAAGCCAGCTTTCGGAGATCAGTACAGCATGGATCAACGTGTCTGAAAACATATCAAACAACTCCGAGTGGTGTTGAGGAACACTTTGGGCGTTAACATGACAGACGTTAAAACAATTCGGAAAACGCCGACATTCATTATTTAAAAATTTGTTAATAGTGAAGCTATCGTCAAAGGAAGAAAAGGAATCAATAGAACCGCTGCAAGCCGAAAGAAAAGAGTCCTCGCCAGACATATAAAATAAGTTCAGTGGTATCAATTTCAATACCGATCCATTTACGACCGTTTTGCAAAGTACGTCGCCGGATAATTTTACACGACTTAATAAAATCGCCCTCTTTAATCATGAGTTCGCCGTTATTTTGCCGATAAAATGAGGTCAAAAACGCGTTGTCTTCCATCGAACCCGGGACGTCATTGACCAGGATACGCGGTCCACGGCCCTTTGGTTTTTCCAAGCGCAAGCCGGCGGTACGAATTGCAGACACGGAGTCGAGTTTCTTAATTTGTTGCTCGTTACATATATAGACGCATACGATTTGGAAACCGTGGTTTGATAGCTTTCATGAGCGTTTTTCTTGTCCGATGACATATGAAAGCGATGCGCGACATTAAATAGTATACAGTCTGGATACGACAACTCGGCTCTCTTGATATCCTTGTAACGTCCTGTGCGATGACGTAACAATAGCTTAGTATTTTTTTTATCTCTCTGCTATTCAGGTCCGTCGGCTAAGTGTCATTATTCATGATTCCGATTACTTCGTTAAGTTAGTTAATGGTAATTGGTCGTTAGTTTGTATTTTCAACTTACTCCTGGAACTTCTCTCGACCATTCTCTCTGTTAGTTAGGTATGTCCCTTCCTTTGGTTTCTGTCTCCTCAGCGGAATGCACTAGTTGCAGATTCCTCGATCGGAGAGGTCACAAGGTGCACCCGCTGGCCTATCTGGTCTGAGAACCTTCACCTGCCTGATACTGTCAAGCCCGTGGAAGGCTTCAACTTACATTCTAATATTTTCCCTTTCATTGTTTTAAAAGCTTTTAATGTATTTCTCCTTTAAAACCTAAACGTGCTGTAATTCGAAGACGAAATATTCATTAACATACGTCACTTCCTGGTGGCCATTCCAAGCTCAATTTGGGTGAACCAGATTCTAGTAGCACTTGTATGTGATGTTGTATACTATATTATTGGTTTATTCCCTCATTTTGAGTATTAGTAGAGTAGTGACTAGTTCTTGTTCTTTGTAAATCACTTTTTTATTTTTGGTCGAACTCCATAACAAGTTTTCGATGTCTTTTTTACCTGTTAGTCACTGTTAGTACATCCTCCTCTCCGTTATTATTAGGTATATTGCTCAGACGTGACAAGCACAAGTGTTGGTGTAGTTCGTTAGTGCAACATTTGAGATCTTTAATTAAATCTGTTGAATTATACATACCTATGTTTTAGTTCATTACGTGCTGTAAATCGAAGACGAAATAGTCGTTAACATACGTCACTTCCTAGTGATACTATCAACAGCATTGTTGCTATGTTATGATGTAGGTAGACGTTCCTACATTTGTGATTAACCTGTCCAGATATACAGGCGTGTATTTGTATTGCCAGTACTGCGACATCACTACACAATGTGTGCTGTTTTAATTCTCTCTTATTATTATCTAGATTTATTTCTACGTTACACATTTCTATCCTACTTTAGATTTGCACTTTGCTGTGCTGTAGATCGAAGGATTTTCCCTTTTATTGTTTTAAAAGCTTTTAAATCAGTTCTTTTTTAAGGTACTCTTGAAGTTCTATATTTTAGTACCTAAACGTGCTGTAAATCGAAGACGAAATATTCGTTAACATACGTCACTTCCTGGTAATATTACATACAACATTGTTGCTCTGTCATGATGCGGGCAGTCATTCCATATTTTAGTGTTCCCTGTAACGTTGGTTGGTGGAAGGTTTTTAAAGCCGCTTCCATCGTTTGTTGTTGCGCCAGTCAGTCATTCCCACGTTATGGGTACATCACTTGTACAACGACAGGATTTTCTATTGAAACGATAAACTGTCTGTCACTTTGATGTTCTCTCGAATTTACTTGCTCGTTATTTAGGTTTGTAATACAACAATAGTAATAAAATTATCTTTATTCGTATAAAGAGGTGGTCTGCACTGTGTCCTGCTACCTCCTTCAAAAGTACACTGACACCACACGTAATCCTCAAGTAACTCATTTCTACAGCATTTACTTTACTTTTATGCATTTTCTGCCAAACCTAGCACTCAATCATCATCATTATCATTTGTAAAAGTTCGTTTATACTTCCAACATACTCCTGGAACCTACTGATCTTGATTTAACTATACTGTGTACTTGTACTTGATAAATACGTCTGTGATGCCTACAACATGTGTGAATTGGCATTTCTTATACTGACTCGGACTTGTGTCTGGTACCTTGGACCTTGACATGCTGTAACACTGAACAGAATCCATATCTTGCTTTAATATACTGGCAACGATCTTAGTCGTTAACGACTATCGTATGAACGTCTATCTGGAATGTGTTGCACGGCTGGTTCATAGAAGTTGCAGGAATCTTCTTTACGTGCTCTACGTCAGTGTACTCAACTTGCAGTCCTAATTAGAGACTAGAAAAAAAAACTGCGTGGCGATATGTATGTACCTATGTATTTCTACATAGCTCTTTGTCTTTATGTATTGTGGTCATTTACTGACATTGCTACTGAAGTACGTTTCTTTTTCCCGTTCTGTCACTTTATATTGCTATCGTCAGTCTTGATCTCCCATAGCGGTTTGATGTTTCACCTCTTGTTTTGCAGCTCAGACTGTAGTTTTCCGATTTATTTAATTCACAATGTTACTCAGGTCCATCCATTAAAATGAACATTTCCTTGCGATAATTTTTGTGAATTAACTATTCAGATATATCTGGATAGTTAACTGCGCTTGCATACAAGCGCGTACTTGTATTGTAAAATTTCCCTTTAATCGGTCAATCCCACATTCACTTCACATGTCCTCAGTTTACATATATGTAGAATGTAACTTTTCGTTGACTAACTTGGACTCGTGTCTAGTGGATGCTGCCCGTCCTTTGGTGGCAGCAGCATGTGGAAGTTGTTAGTCTAGCAATGTTACAATATGTTCATATACTCTACCTTTAAAGAAACACGCGAAGAATTGGAATATCTATTTACTGACGGATTAGTATTGTTAGGTCATTTCCACATATTGTGTGTCCTTAGTTAACATGTGTGTGTAATGTCGGTTTCCGTTTACTGACTCGGGCTGTGTCTAGACCCTTGACATGTTTTGATAATATAAATCCGGTAGCACTTGTATGTGTTGCTGTACCATAGGGTGCACTGTATTATTATTACACCCTTGTAAGATCGAGGTAAGATTACACTCAATCTGATAACTAATCACTGAACTGGGTTAATCTGACAAGGAAATACGACTGAAGAAATATTAATTTAACAACTCACCTGACCATACTCATCTTCAATTTAAATGCTTTAAATCGCGACTGTACAGTTGTGACAATATCTTTAACCATTTGTGTGTCTAAACAGGCACACACTCTGGCGAGCCGCAACTGTGCTCGTGCGGTTTCTGGAAACGTTTACACGCCACGCAAGAATAAATAAAATTTGTTTCCTTTACTCGACTTTTGTTAAAAAAATGTTTCCTTTACAGTTGTCGCTTTCGTGCGCTTCGGTGCAATTACCGCCAGTAGGTGTCTTTTCAACACAATGTTTTCTTACGTGTCCGAACTGCTGACACAGATGACACCTGACTACCTCGACGTCATCGATAAACGGCAGGTAGCCAATCGATAAATAATTTCTCTTTGGTTGACACGAGATGTTACAGTATGCTGGTATCAATTTCAATACTGATCCATTTACGACCGTTTTGCAATATTTATATATTTGCAATATTTGTACACGATCCGCCCTACGGCTTAGATTTAATTTTTTGATTGATTTAATTAGCAATGTTAGTCAGATCCGTTTTACATTGCTGTATTGTATTGTCTGTATTCTGTTCCATCAGTCTGTCATTCCCACATTTTCTTCATAATACATGTCCTCAGTTTATATCTTGTGTGGAATGTCACTTTTAGTTTAC
The DNA here is from genome assembly GCA_038387885.1 of Spodoptera picta. Lineage (NCBI taxonomy): Eukaryota > Metazoa > Arthropoda > Insecta > Lepidoptera > Noctuidae > Spodoptera > Spodoptera picta. Next base: position 853,202 of record JAZHFQ010000445.1, read on the forward strand.
TGAGTTGGTCTTGTGTTTAGTACCTTGAGATGCTGTAACACTGAACAGAATCCATATCTTGCGTCAATATTCTGGCATCGATCTTAGTCATTGACGAACAAAAGTAGTGATGATTCACCGGTTCTGGCTCACGCGTTTGACAGGTCAAATCCGGGAGAATCAGTCGCACCAAACCTAAAAAAAAAAAAAAAAAAAAAAAAAAAAAAAAAAAAGGTTTTGGCATGCTCTGATCACGTTTCTGCAGTCCTTTTTTGCGTAGGATGCGTGGTTCTGGAGTTATGCAAATCAATTGCAAATCCATTTATTGTTATCTCATTCATTTCCGGTGCTCCTGACCCTCATCAACGCTCCATTGTTATTATCTATACTTCGAACACCCTTTTGGCGTTCTTATCTATTACTCACTGGTAACCCTCATTATCTTTCATTTCCTATGTCATCAATAAAACACAATCATTCATTTTAATTTTCTAATTAATTTATTACTTTTTTCTACAAAATATGAGTGGAACATCTCATCCACAAAAATATCATTGTACAGTGTGTTCCCTGTAAATATGTTCGTAAAACTATGCATTGAACATCCCTGAAACTTAAATAGCAAATACATTAAGCAATATTCACCACAAACTGAAGTCCAATCATTCTGAATCCTATCAACATTCCAGTCCCATCTCTTACAATTCCTTTTCAAAAACTGAAGATGATATCGCTCAGGTGTTCGTCCATATGAATCAAAATATTGACCGATGCCATTCGCATCGATATGTACAGCTATCCAGTGTGACCCTGGTTTATCATCCGCATCCAAATTGCATATTATATACGTTGGTACATGTGTATACATAGGTAGTCTATTCGCAGCATAAACATTATTTTCTAGACTGACATGAATCTTTTTCATATGCTTTTGTAATTCTAGTGTGTCCATGATATTACTGTTATTAACAAATTATTACAGTACTAATCTATTCAATGGTTGTCATACGAATGTTCAATTATAGTGATTTGTAAATATTAAATATCGCATTCTTTTGGGAATCACAAAACAAGTTCATGCCTGTTGCGATGTGCGATAAATTTGTTGACTCATAGAGTTCAGATAAGAATGGTGCTATATAAGATCGAACAGTTGCAGTCATGCAGTCAGTCTATGGTCGTTTGACCACAGTGGATTGTGTACGTCTACCAATACTACGTTTGTGTTACTTACTTCAACGCATCAATGGTCATGGAGGTAAGTGTTTATTCTATTGACAAACTTACTTGTATTTCTGTTGTTGTTTCCTAACGTGTGTGTGTCAGATTAAGTGTAAACAAATTGATATTAACGTGATAACTCTGTTGTTGCAGAGATCATTCAACTTCGCAGACGATAATGAAAATACCTATAAACAGTATTACTACTCGCCACTCTCTCCCCAACACGAAGAAGAGAGTGATGACATCGTCGTTATTAACACAGACGATGGAGGAAAAAGGAAATCGCAACCGATTGATCAATTTTTTGAAGTGACACCAAAAATAAAAAGGAAGAAGCTGCTATCGTCGACTGTGGCACGAGCTGCTAGAGATGGCGTATCATACATCTCTACAAATTCTGACGACGGAGACCAAGCGACGCATCTCATAAAAATTGAAATGTATGATATGAAGAAACTATCCAAGATTCCAATTAGTGATCACTGGAAGCACGCTACCACGAGGATTAAATATTACGTAAAGAATAATAAGGATAGCATCTACGACAACACAAACGGTCTCGTATACAATATTACAAAGACAATAGCAGAAAGTGAAAAAGTTAAAAAATACTTTTTTAACAATGACACTCATTAGTGGATTAGTGAATGTGATTCTGTTTACTTAAAGTACTTCTGTGTACTCATTAGATCCAAGGAGCTGTCGCCTTGTGATGCTGAGAGAAAAACAATAGCAGAAGGAAGAGATGAGTGCGGTATACGTGTACAGAACACTTCATGGAAAAACAAAACTACAAAATTGATTGGAGAAGAAAAAGTGAAGAATATGCAGTACCTAAGAGCTGAATATCCATTTTTCAGCTCAAAATCTAGACGGTTGATGAGTTTCGAAAACTGGCCTCTCGTTATGCAGCAGAAGCCCGAAGATCTTGCAGAAGCCGGTTTCTTTTATACTGGCCATGGAGACAGGACCAAGTGTTTCCATTGTGGTGGTGGTTTAAAAGATTGGGAAGATGACGATGATCCTTGGCAGCAGCATGTTCAGTGGTTTAGTCAATGTGCTTATGTAAAGTTTAAACTCGAACAGTGTTTTGTTTAAGATTAAATATAAATATAAAGTATATAAAGAAATAAAAAATAATATATTGCATATAATTTGTTTTATTAATTTTATAATGTTACATTTAGTTACACACACACAAAAATGCATTAAGCATAACACATATATCTAAAACACAACACACATTATAATCCTAACTACTATAGTCCACAGTAACATTTCGATTTTTATCTATTTCAATAATATTATCAAACTCAGCATAAACAATACAGTTAATTGTTTGTATTAGTGAGGATTCAAATCGTACTTCTAATCTTACACTACCATGCTTTATGAGATTCCAATGGGCTGATGAGTTAGCTGATAAATCAGGAGTTAAATCAAATGCTAAAAGACAGTAACCTTTGGCATACTGTTCACGAGAGATTGCATTTCCTTCATTAAGAAAGTGAATACCAGTCCCCGAGAATAGAGTATGATATGCTGATGTAAACATATTATTATTAAAAGATGGTTGCAAAGCTTTGGAAGGTATTTGTTGACCATCAATATATAAGCTGAAAGAGTTAATACCATAGTTTTCAAAGTTAAATGGATTTTTAGTAAGTGAACCATTAAATGCGGAATTATTCACAAAACCAATAATACATCTTTTGGGTACCTGTCCTAAGAATATATTATCAAGAGTTTTCCCTTGAACACCCGATGGAATAGTTAAAACTTTAACTTCAGCACGAGTTATAGGATATTTAGCAGTGGTAGAAGCTAAAACTTTCTGATGTGCGAGTAATACACTTGGATTAATTCGTGCTCTTCGAACAATAAGAGTTGCATCCGTAATGCAAACTTTAAACTTTACATCATTTGATCCAGCAATTAAATTAAAACTCTCTCTTGACCGAACTAATTTTACACTCATTTCAACGCCATTAATTAAAAATTTATCTTGATTGAAAATATCACCATGAAGATGACCAATCATTTCTACTTCCCTGCTTTCATTAACTAATTCCTGTCTTTTAACAAATCCAATGTTTTTACCATCTGTGGAATCCATTTTTCCTGCTGTATCATCATACCAAAGACTACAAGTAAGATGAGATTGTTTAGCAGCAGGTGCATAGTTTAAAAGGGTTTCCATGTATGCTCGATAAGCATAGGTATTATTAGGTGGTGACACAAGTTTTTGGTTTAAATAGATATCGAGTTGACTAAAAAGTGAATGCAACCAATTATTTACAGGTGCTACTGCTGTAGCTGATATCAAGTTTGTTGAATCTTGATTTAATACTTTTGCCTTTATGTGGAGTAATGTATGAGACAAATCTATGTAGTCATCGCCTGTTCCAGGAACTTGAAACTCGATAGGTCCATCATCAGCAAGAGATGAAATTGGTTTATAATGAATCCACAATCCATTTTCAATGCTTGTTTGTGTAGACGGTAATGCAAACAAATCTAATTCTGACTTAACGCACTCACAAGAATGATTATGAAGGAAAGACATACTTAATTTGAAAATATATCTTTGATGTTTTTTGGTTTTCGACCAAGTTTTTTCGTAGCTTTCACTTTCGCTGTTAGTGGTGGAATGAACGAGGCCAATCGTTTTCTTTTAGTTATATACCCAGATCCTGTCATGTTAAATCGATCAATTTTGTCATCAGCCTTTCGTTTTAAGTTCGTACTAACTTGCTTTAGACGATTTTTTATTGAGGCTTCCATAGGACGGGCTTGAACCATATCTGATAAAAGTCCTACTCCAGCATTTAATGCCTCCTTACCAACCACTCGAACACCACTTGAAAGTAAAGGTAAAACTGATCTAAATAACCCTCCTAAGAAGCTCCCAATACCATGACCACGTTGGTATGGTGAACCCTTATAAATTACTCCAACTCCTGATCCAGCTTGATGAGAATAATAATTTTCGTATGGACATTTATGATGATCCTGATGAGAATACATTATTATAATTTGTGGAAATGTAGTTTAATACACACGGTTCCAAACTGGAATGGGATTTTTTGTCCTGTGCTCGATCTTATATCTATTTCTAACGTATCGAACTCTCTTCGCATAACAGGTAAGTAGTGAGGTGGAGAGAAAATGTGCATTTTATTCGCACCATAAATGTATTTTGAAGGATCTAATGAAATGACTCTTAATAGCGGAGTCATAACATCACCCACAATCTGAGGATCGATAATATCGCAATATAGAAATAGTTGTGATGGTAACCCTAAGTGTAAATTAGCAGGACACTTCCCAAAATTTCTGTCTAGGAGATTTGTATTTGGTTCATAACCTAGTTGTAAACTTAATTTGGGTGATAATGTTATGGAAGTTATATTTTTATCCAAAACAGAAACAGACACAAATTTTGTTATTTCATCATAACGAAATTTCAAGTTCTCTCTGATACTATTTAACGTTTTTAAAATATGTTCAACGTTATCGTAGTTGGTAGCGGGAATATGTTTTTTGTAGTACACTGTTGATGGTTTATCTTCATTAGGCATTATCATGGTTTTTGTGATGTATACAACATTTTCATGATCTTGAACAGTAAACATGGTGCATGGATATTGAAACTCGACAACTCCAACCGACCATTCACCTTCTAATTTCATAGCTTTTGGTAATTTTGTTGAAAAATTTGTGGTCTTGTTATCAGGAAAGTATTCCATTGAACTATTGCTGAGCAAAGTTAAATAAAAACTTTCTTTATTCATATTTCTTGTAAACTAGAAGCTAAAATCCAACTGTTAAATTTATCTGGATAACCTCTCCACTTCACTAATACTTCTTTTCTGTTACCCGAATAACGAGTGCCAATTATTTTATCTATTTTATATTGTGAGGTGGGGTTATAAGTGACCTTCTGTAATTCTCTTTCATAAAAAGTACCAACTATTGGTTCATTTTGTAAATCAGTTATTGTATAAACAATCCATGGAGATCTATCAATTATTGAAGATATAATAAATATTTCATCACTCCAATTGGATTCATATCCTTTTTGGAAAACATGTTTATATTTAGTTATTCGAACATAATCACCCACGTTGAAATTTGGTTTAGAATTTTCTAAAGAAAGTTTGTTTGATCCTCTATCATAAAGATTAGTCCAAACTGTCATAATATTGTTGGAACTTACATCACATGGGCACATCTTAATACTCGAGTGAATGCTGTGATTATAAGAGTATATTAAATCTTGTAAAACATCAACATATCTATAAGTATTATTATGAGTGAAATAACGCCACATTTTCATTTTTAGAGTTCTTTGAAATCGTTCAACAATACTAGCCTTAATATCAGGATTGTTAGTGGTATAGTAATTTATCTTTTTGGATTTAAAGTATTTTTGTACATCTTTTGAAATAAATTCTGTACCTTTATCAGATTGTATGTGAGTAGGTGTTGAATTACTTTCAGTAAATATACTTTCAAAACATTCTTTAGTTGTTTCTGAGTTTTTCTTTTTCATTGGTCTTGCAAAAGCATATTTACTAAATACATCAATAACACAAAGTATGTAGTTGAAACCATCATTATATTGAGCATAAGTTCGCATATCACTTAAATCAGCTTGCCACAACTCATTAATGTTTGATAGAATGTACCTATTACGCGGGAATTTTTTCCGAATGGGTTTATGTAGTGTATATGTTTCTTGTGATTGTAACCATTCCTTTACTTGCTTTTTATCCATTTTCTCCTTCATAGCTTTTGATAATTTATCAATACTACCAAAACCAGCGGGGTTAGATGGATCATAATAAATCCTGTTAATTTCTTCTAGTACGGGGTCCATTTTTCCCAATCGATCTTTTTACGTATTTTAGTTATAGATCTTTTATCTCCACTGCTCGGTGTAGAAAACTCTTGAACTTCAATCTCAGAGGTTTTGTTCAGATCTTTTGCTTGAAGTTGGTTAATAAACTCACATCTCTTTGGATTTCCAATATAAGTAAGTGGTACTTTAATATCTTTTAATGCTTTAGCAAATCTATCCCACCCTATCGGATCACTTTTTTTAAGGGTCTAAGTGAATCATTTATTAAATCAACAATATTACTTCCTGGAATTTTTTCATTATCAATTATGACTGTGCCTTCATTGTCCCAACGTATTTTACTTTTACTTATTCCAATTAAGTTTAATAATGACTCACCTTTTTTATTATAAGTTTTTGGAATTAAACTGAGTATTTGTGTTGGTGAATACAGTGGATTTGCTTCACTTTCTATACTTTTAATAGATCCTTTCTCCTCTAACAAAGATTCAGCATCAACTGAACTTTTTAGATCTCTATCTTTATTTTTAAAACCAATTTTAGATCCATTTGAATCTTCATTAGATGTATCAGAATAAATTGGTAATCTGAGTGGTTGACGATCCTCTTCGGTAAAGTGAAGGTATCTTTGTAGTGTTTGTAAATATAACATCCACTTCTTTCGGTCTTCCGTCTTACTATTCATAATATTTTGCATTTCAATATCTAGTCGAGACAAATTACTAGTAACCTTATTTTCTTGTTTTAATTTTTCAATCAATCCAGGTTCAATAAGTATCATTTTCTTAGCATTTTCCATGTTAACTGGCTAGTCCACTTACTAATCAATATCAGTAAATTATATAAAGGCTGCATTTCATCAAAGCACCATGTGATCTGATTAAAATCACAATTACATATTTCTTTAACTGATTTTATGAAATTTGTTACAAAATTTGACTTCCCACATCCACTTGGTCCTGCCACAATAGCAGTAAACGGATGGATAAAGTGATACATTTCACACGTCTAGAGTTTTAAAGGGATGAAATAAAAATGAAAATGTCGGTGTAAAATTACTATATATTGACAAAATTATATACCTAAAACATATAATTTGCGAAAAACAGAATGTTTTGTATACTATTTCTAATACATTTAGTACTTATCAGAAATAAAAACTACAATTATTTTTTGCACTATTTACAATCAAACAATAAATTTTAAATGAACTATTATATAATATTATAGTAATATCATAATTTTGCAATCAAAACAAATTTTGTATATACACACAGAAATAAAAGTATTACACTTAACGTAATTTATAATGTCCCCAAGCCAATGTATCAATGTTGTTGTCCATAATACATCGTTTGGTATCATTATATGACAAAGATGTTTTATTTATTTTTTGTGTAAAAATAGTGTGTTTGATTGACTTAAATCGAAGCATACTACAATATAATACATTTTTATTAAACAAACACGATTTGTAATTTTCCATATTCATTTTTTTGGTAACACTTTTGTTAACTCCTTTTGCTTTTGCTATAAATTTATCTTCTATTTCTAAGGCATACATTTTTGATCGCAACCCTACAAATTCCTTCAATACTTTACCATTATTCTCATCTTTAAAAAAACCTAACTTTTTTTTATTTATTTTTGGATATCCGTAAATATTATTTTCCGGGTAATCTGATGTATCGAAATAGTGAAGTAGATCTGGTTTTATATCCTCATAAAAATTATCTGTAAAAATTTGATATATCAAACTATCGGTATCGGTGTACAATAACTTAATTTTATTATGAAACTTTTTAATCATGTAGTTATAATGAAATTCATACATAAGGGTCTTAGATATATCTAAAATACAAAATCCTAAATAAATCGGTTTATCATAAATTAACTTTGTTTTCCGTAATTGTATTGCGACTAAATGTTCTGAAAATATTGATAAACTATGGAATTCTGGTTTTGCAATCCAATCCTGAGCACCTAAAACTTTACCACGATTATCCCAGTGAGTTAGTAGTTTAACGTTTACTCTTTTTTCAATATTTTCCATAGTCTTACCGAAGACAGAATTATTCATTAATTTAAAAAAGTCTTTTTCAAAGTTTGATGTAGCTAACGTTCTCAAACTAGTATTTAAGTCTATGTATTTCTTTAACCAAGAACTCTGTTTAAATTTTAAAATTCTATGTACTTTCATTAATTTAATCCCCATTTCAACGCATTGTTTTAAATTCCTGTAATGAATGATGTATTTATTTTTATTATTTAAATTAGGAACTAATTTAGATTCTTTAGTATTACCCACACATATGTTTTCAGGACATAACGGAAAGTCAGAATGCAAATCATGAAGTTCATCAGGATATTCCAAATCAACTTCTAAAACATAACCGAAATCAGAGTTATCCGAAACATTATAATCTGTATTAGAATCTACCCATTCAAAACCACCAACAGGAAGAGATTGAGACATTGCCCAACCATATAAATTATTCGCATCAAAATATGTGAGATATGAATTAGGTTTTTCGCTATCATAATCTTCCATGAATTTATTATTTGCTCTAGCAAAACGATTGCTACACTGAGATATACCCCCTCTAATACCAGCTTTAAAAAAAGCAACTTTGTCATAGTCTGTTAATAATTCTAATTCTATTTTTGTAAATTTTAACATTGCATCCCAACTTAAACCTGGGGCAGTATAGTAATGAGCAGGATCTAGTCCATAAGTTTTTATACAAAGCTTTCTAAAGTTTTCGAATACATCAGTCAAAAGTAAAACATCAGTTTTTAAATATAAATTGGAATAATCAGACATACTACTACACTTAAAATGTTGCCAAATATCTTTTGCGTGATTATAATCATCATTTGAAATATTTGAATCTGTGAGTGAACTATAAAATTGGTGTTGATCAGGAAGTGATGGATGTTTCAAGCAATCACTATTACACATAAATTCATAAGGATAAATACCTTTCCGTCTTAAACGTGAAAAATCTTCATTATTAGGATAGTTCCTTTTTAATTCTGTAAACTGATCATCATTAAGATTTTTAGCTAGTTGATCTAAACTACACGATAAAAATTTCAGTGAATCTACGAATCTTAAACTTACTGGTTGATTATTTATTGTTAACTGTTTTGAAAATGATATGTATCGTTCTTTGTTTTGTGGAATAACTTCAACTTTGTTATCATCGAGGTTTAATGCATGGACAATGAAATGAGCATCGTAGTGACTGAGGTTATGTAAAAATATTGGGATATGACGAGGGGTTCTGTACTTAGAACTACACACTTGATGTGCAACACCCCTAAAACTACCAGTGTGCCAATCAAAATCGTAAAAAAGATCTTCATTTAACTCAGTTTCACAAATATGACATATGTTTGAATTTGAAATTTTAATTTTCTCTTCATCTGATAATGGAACGGGACATTTTTGGAAACTATTTTTTTTAACTATTGCTTTCACATCTTCACAAAGGCGATTCATAAACACTTGTGCACAGTTTGACCCACTATATGTCTCATATTTTGATAATCTGTTATCATATGAACATTTAATGTAATATCCAAAACTATACACTTCATGTTTTTGAATATTAATTGTACTAGGCTTGGATGGATCGTTACTACATGATTCTATCGGATTCAAAAATGCCTCAAAGTCTGCATAAATCACAAACGGCATTTCCAACTTTTTCGCGAATTTATCAAATTTTAATTTATTATTTGAGGTTGCTTTACCAAACCAATCCTTTTTGGAATCCACACCGTTTGGTAATTCTGTACAAATGTGCGCGCAATCATATTGTTGATGGTTATTAAGTCTTTCCTTTGATGGGAAATGAAGTAAACATGAATCACATATACAAACTGCATGATGTTGTCTTGATATTTGTGAACTTACTAATCGCGATAAGTTTTTAATATAACAGTAATGATTGTTAGTACCATTCGATATATATAGTAGGTTAATATGTTTAGGTGTACGACATTTTGATAAATATAAAGGACCTACAACAGAATTACACTTTTTTTCTTTATTATACTCTAAACCAAAAACATTAATACTAATATTGTTTAATTTCTCTACTTTTGATATATCTGCAATTTTAACCGGAAAAGAAATACCAGTAAATTTTAATTTATTTCCATGAATTGCGTAAGATGCTACCCGATCTACATTTTTACATACAGGATATAAACCGGAGAGTAATGCCCATTTGAAACACATATTATCATTATTTTTAATATTGATTACAGCTTTTTTTGATTTAATATCTTGAGGAAGGTTGATGTATGAACTACCACGTAGGGGGTTGAATTTGTTAACATTCATATCTATGTATTTAATTTGATTAAGACTCCAACCACTATCTTTTTTTTCAAATTGACAAATTTTACCGACTACTGTGTCTATTAATGATGAATAAAAAATATTTAAGTCATCTCCTTGACATATTATGTAATTAAACGTTTGAAAATCAAACGTATTTTTAATATCTTTAGTTTGTTGTATGAAATCAGCATGCAATATGAAGTTTATTTTACAAATTGTGTGTTGTTGAATACATTCATTTATCAAAAATAAGATATCGATTTTTAATGAATTTAAAAACGATTCCGGCGTTTCAAAATATTGCCCTGATTGATGTGTTTTACTATTAATTCTATATGTTAAAATTCGATTGCCAAAAGCGGTTTCAACAACTGTAACATTCGTTAATGAATTATGTGATTTTAAAAGATTATTTTTATGTGTATTGCTTTTTAAATGGTTGTTTAAATACCTTTTATTAATATAAACATGACATTTATCACATTCCACCTTATTGTTGTCAACGTCATTGGTTTCAATTGATGATGTAGAAGCTCCTTCGTCAAATTTTGCTTTCTTGGTAACCTTATTTTCATCGGCAGTGATACCTTGTTTGATACCTCTTCCAACTTGTTGTTGGCTGTAACAAAAAAGAAAATTGTTAGACAAATCTTAAAATAAAACATTAATACAATAATATTTCTTATTGAGTTTGTACTTCTAATACTTACATCAACGTTGTTTCAACCATCAAACATTGATTATACAACTCATCATCATACGATGAATTGAACAGTTCACGCTTCTCCATTTCATCACAAACTTTAGACAGCTCCTGATTGAATTCACTGTTGGATTGTTCTATATTCTCCTCAATGGGTGCGGAAAAGAAAGAACTGATGCATATTTCACTGAAGTTTTCCATTTTTATAATAAAGAAAAAAGTATGTAGCACAGTAAGTAACAGTTAAGTGTTTTGCTAGGAAAGTCATCTAAAAATCTAATGAGTACACAGAAGTACTTTAAGTAAACAGAATCACATTCACTAATCCACTAATGAGTGTCATTGTTAAAAAAGTATTTTTTAACTTTTTCACTTTCTGCTATTGTCTTTGTAATATTGTATACGAGACCGTTTGTGTTGTCGTAGATGCTATCCTTATTATTCTTTACGTAATATTTAATCCTCGTGGTAGCGTGCTTCCAGTGATCACTAATTGGAATCTTGGATAGTTTCTTCATATCATACATTTCAATTTTTATGAGATGCGTCGCTTGGTCTCCGTCGTCAGAATTTGTAGAGATGTATGATACGCCATCTCTAGCAGCTCGTGCCACAGTCGACGATAGCAGCTTCTTCCTTTTTATTTTTGGTGTCACTTCAAAAAATTGATCAATCGGTTGCGATTTCCTTTTTCCTCCATCGTCTGTGTTAATAACGACGATGTCATCACTCTCTTCTTCGTGTTGGGGAGAGAGTGGCGAGTAGTAATACTGTTTATAGGTATTTTCATTATCGTCTGCGAAGTTGAATGATCTCTGCAACAACAGAGTTATCACGTTAATATCAATTTGTTTACACTTAATCTGACACACACACGTTAGGAAACAACAACAGAAATACAAGTAAGTTTGTCAATAGAATAAACACTTACCTCCATGACCATTGATGCGTTGAAGTAAGTAACACAAACGTAGTATTGGTAGACGTACACAATCCACTGTGGTCAAACGACCATAGACTGACTGCATGACTGCAACTGTTCGATCTTATATAGCACCATTCTTATCTGAACTCTATGAGTCAACAAATTTATCGCACATCGCAACAGGCATGAACTTGTTTTGTGATTCCCAAAAGAATGCGATTTAATATTTACAAATCACTATAATTGAACATTCGTATGACAACCATTGAATAGATTAGTACTGTAATAATTTGTTAATAACAGTAATATCATGGACACACTAGAATTACAAAAGCATATGAAAAAGATTCATGTCAGTCTAGAAAATAATGTTTATGCTGCTAATAGACTACCTATGTATACACATGTACCAACGTATATAATATGCAATTTGGATGCGGATGATAAACCAGGGTCACACTGGATAGCTGTACATATCGATGCGAATGGCATCGGTCAATATTTTGATTCATATGGACGAACACCTGAGCGATATCATCTTCAGTTTTTGAAAAGGAATTGTAAGAGATGGGACTGGAATGTTGATAGGATTCAGAATGATTGGACTTCAGTTTGTGGTGAATATTGCTTAATGTATTTGCTATTTAAGTTTCAGGGATGTTCAATGCATAGTTTTACGAACATATTTACAGGGAACACACTGTACAATGATATTTTTGTGGATGAGATGTTCCACTCATATTTTGTAGAAAAAAGTAATAAATTAATTAGAAAATTAAAATGAATGATTGTGTTTTATTGATGACATAGGAAATGAAAGATAATGAGGGTTACCAGTGAGTAATAGATAAGAACGCCAAAAGGGTGTTCGAAGTATAGATAATAACAATGGAGCGTTGATGAGGGTCAGGAGCACCGGAAATGAATGAGATAACAATAAATGGATTTGCAATTGATTTGCATAACTCCAGAACCACGCATCCTACGCAAAAAAGGACTGCAGAAACGTGATCAGAGCATGCCAAAACCTTTTTTTTTTTTTTTTTTTTTTTTTTTTTTTTTAGGTTTGGTGCGACTGATTCTCCCGGATTTGACCTGTCAAACGCGTGAGCCAGAACCGGTGAATCATCACTACTAACAAACGTCTATCTGGAATGTGTTGCACGGCTGGTTCATAGGAGCATCCGTTCTATGAACATTTTTTGTTAAATGGAGCAGTGAATAGACTGTAGATATTAATCAATTCAGCCAGGATGTGCACCTTCTTGTCTTTGTCGGACATTACTACTCACATTCCACTTGAATGTGCTATCGATCGACCAATAAATATTATTAACCGATTTAATTCGGTGCTACATATGTTTCATCTAAGTTGCGGGCGTCTATCAGTTCCACATTTTGTGTGTCCTCAGTTAATGTGAGTGGATTACTGACTTGAACTTGTGTCTACGATCTTGACATGCTGTAACACTGAACAGAATCCATATCTTGCTTTAATATTCTGGCATCGATCTTAGTCGTTAACGACTATCGTATGAACGTCTGTCTGCAATATTGGGCACGTTCAAGTCAATAAGTAATACTTTCTGTAGTAGCAGTACTATATCGACATGCAATGTGTTCCACTCATATTGTGCGTTTTTTAGCAGCCTTGGTTATAGGTGAAATTCTAGAGAAAGTTGCAGAACTCTATAGACTGTATTAGCAAGTACATCATCCTACAATTGAAACTAAAAATGAGGGAACAGCTGACGTCGGCTGGCAGAGTCTTCTTCAGTCTACAGCACGTCAAGGTGACGACGTGGTCTATATGGAGTTCCGCATCTTTTCTGGTATTTCACCGTCACGGTTGGCTTGCCACGAAACTGCAGCCCGTAATGTCTCCAGTGTCGTGATACGTACCCAGATCCGTCACTTCCACCGAAGACTGACATTGTCTTCGCGTCATTTAATTCGGCGCCACAGACATTGTATCAAAGTTGGATACGTCTGTCATTTCCACGTCGATTTTGTGCGGCCTCAGTTACCATATGTGTTTCCACACATGGTCGCTTTTCGTTTACTGACGAGTACTTACAAAATTTATTTCAGAATTCAGGACACAATTATATGTACACGGTTCGTGATGTTAAATGGTTCTCTAAACATTTGACAAGCCGTCTCCTGTAATGTCCGTGTTAATGCCCAGGCTCATTTATGGCTAGAGCGTTTGAACCGTGAGCTATTCTATGTTATTCAGGTCCGTTTCACAACTTCTTTCTCGTCCGCTGAACATTGACAAAGTAATCTAACTAATATGTTTAACATTTCGTAGTAAAACACTTTGTTTCGTGGTAAATTTGATTTCCTTTTCTGCAAACTTTGCTTTCGTATCACCGGAATCCATCGCTCTTTATTGTGCGCTTTGTTTGACAATTATTTTTATACTTTTTACCAAAATTATGATGAATGTGTGTATAACTGCATTTAATACACGAATATTTCAATTCTTTAGTCATCGGCTAATCAGTAGCTATCCTATTGGTTTCTAGTCTTTATTGCTATTTCTGACGTCTACTACATAATGCTAGTGACATGTCTAGCACCTTTACGTGACATGTCTTGATGACAGTTGGACAATAACTATGCAATTTGTGTGTTTGACGTGCGGTTTTGCACGCCTACCACAGTAATCGGCTATAATTGTTCTAGACTTCGTTGCAAGTTCAGCCGTCCACTATACATATAATGCCAGTGGCATGTCATCTTTACGTGCTGTACATCAATGTACTCTATTTGCAGTCCTAATGGAAGACTGAAAAAATAAAGCCGCGGCAAAATGTATGTATGTATTACTACGTGGCTCTTTGTCTTTTTGTATTATGGTCATGAACTGGCATTGCTACCAGGTACATTTCTTTTTCCCGTTCTGTGTTTAATATGAATATGTATCATTCATTCTATTTTTACTAAATACAAAATTTTATTACGAACATAACAGTCTCTTAGTGAACTGGGAATAAAATAGTGGTTAGACACAATTATTCGCTAAATGGAACTAATAACTAGTACTTACTGTAAATAAAAGTTTTCCATAGTCGGAAACATCTTTGTACCCCACGTATTGTCTTTACTTTCTTATATTGATCACAAAAAAAAAATAAAAAAAAAAATATATATTGATATACATTTCAAATATCCTAGAATAGGATTCCTTTCTGGACCTTTTTACCAAAAGAATTTTCGCATGGCCTGTCTTGATCTCCGCAGTAGCGGTTTGATGTATCCCGACCCGTCCTGCAGCTCATTCTGCAGTTGAAAAAGGCCACGATGGATATAATCAAAGAGTTTTCTCAGATCTGTCTTCCTCCATTATTTTCTGTTTATACGACATTTGCGACTCAACTATCCAGTAGCGTGGTTGCATTGCTAGTACTGTGATATTTCCCTACACAACGTGTACCACTGATTCCATTCCATCTTATAATTATCTAGAATCTAGATTTATGTTTACGTTACAGATTTTTTAAGTAAATTTTACTTTGGATTTGAACTTTGTTGTGCTGTAGATTGAAGAAAACTCTGTCAGCATTCGTCATTTTCATGCGTTTTGCAGTAAGTATCTTTTAAAATATCTCCAGTACAGTATTTTATACATGTGTGGAATGTACTTTGACATGCTGTAACACTGAACAGAATCCATATCTTGCCTTAATATTCTGGCATCAATCTTAGACGATTGTACAAGAGTCGTTACGACTTACGACTATCTATAATATTAGACACGTTCAAGTCAATAAGTGATACCTTCAATTCGTACTTGTGGATTGGTGACCCATGTCTATTTGCCATAATATAAAAGACATACTTTGTACCTCGCACTGCTATCAGTACTGGTTTTTCTAACTTTAACTGGCTTATCTAAGAAGGCTGGGGACCTCTTACCGGTCAAGGAATGTGTAGCGAGTACAGTGTAAAAAATTAAACTAGCTGTGAAAGAAAGCAGCAGCTGTGAGTAAGATATTATTGCCCAACCCACCTGGTAGATAGTTGTAAAAAGTGATGTTCATAACAAGTGGTATCGCATCGTAGCCGGATTCTATCAAGTTTGTGGTGTAGCTGCTGCCGGTGTGTCTCTTGACTGTCTTCTGTAGAACATTGTTTACAGTTACAGTAATGTTTGTACAAACGGATGTGAGTTAAAATTATTTGTTAATTAAATTCACGGGAGGCAGCCATTTTGTACTAACCTCTCTTGCATCATAGCTAACGGGATAAATTCAGTGTCACTTTGATCATATGTATACTTAATTTTAGTAAGTCTTTCGCTTTTGCTAAATTGTTAAATCGATGCGCGGTACCATCGACTGTCGTCTGAACATAAGACGTACAAACGAAACCAAATTACGAAATGCTGAAATCGCTTTTCGTGATAGTATATATAATATATTAAATATCGATGGTGTTGATATTATTATGCGTATTATATCTCTTTGCTATTCAGGTCCGTCGGCTAAGTGTCATTATTCATGATTCCGATTACTTCGTTAAGTTAGTTAATGGTAATTGGTCGTTAGTTTGTAATTTCAACTTACTCCTGAAACTTACTCTCGACCATTCTCTCTGTTACTTAGGTCTGTCCCTTCCCTCGGTTTTTGTCTCCATTGCAGAATGTTATTGCACTAGTTGCAAATTCTTCGATCGGAGAGGTCAGAAGGTGCACCCGCTGGCCTCTCTGGTCTGAGAACCTTCACTTGCCTGATACTGTGAAGCCCGTGGAAGATTTGGTCTTACATTCTATTATTTTCCCTTTTAGCGTTTTAAAAGCTTTGTAAGTATTTCTCATTTAAGGTAATCTTGAAGATCTATATTTAAATACCTAAACGTGCTGTAATTCGAAGACGAAATATTCATTAACATACGTCACTTCCTGGTATTATTATATACAACATTGTTGCTATGTTATGATGTAGGCAGTCATTCCATATTTTAATGTTACCTGTAACGTTAGTTGTTGGAAGGTTTTTGAAGATGCCTCCATCGCCCGCTGTGCGAGACAGTTCAAGGCGTGGCCTTGTCTGACTAAGAGCGAGCTTCTCAGGTCCGTCACTCGGTCCTTATTCAACGCGTTTAAAATGTACCTCTATATCGATATGACGTTTCAAATATAACGTGAAATGACTTAGTGGTCTGCGGCATTATTAAAGGGACAAGCCCGACACTACCTCTCAAAACTGCTGCAACACTACAGTTAGGTAACTTGTGTGGAATGTCTGGGAATGTCGCGTCTCGTATACTTACTTGGACTTGTATCTAGGACCTTGACATGCTGTAACACTGAACAGAATCCATATCTTGCTTGAATATTCTAGCATCAATCTTAGTCATTTGTAACAGTGCTATATCAACATGCTATGTGTTCCACACGTATTGTGAGACAACGTATATTTGTGAATATGTAGAAATTGATTGTCCGATATTTGCAATATATATCTACCTGCTACCCATCCTGGAGGCCCTTCTTAGACTCCTTTCGGAAGAATGTCCGCTGGTAGAGTCTTCTTCGATCTACAGCACGTCAAGTACAGCAAATCTCAAATCTCTTTTTCGCTTCTTTTTCTGCGAGCTTAGCTTTCAGATCACCAGAATCGGTGGCTCTTTGTCTTGCGCTTATTGTACTTTGCGTTTTACATTTGTTAAGCTAATTTCACTTGCGTTTTAAACACGTAGAAACAGTATTGTATATTTCTTTAATTGATCTTGATTTAAACTGGATTCGCTGTTATTTCGGAATTATTTTAACATTCTTGGTACAACCAATGCTCTTCTCTATATATATGAAGATGTTTTTCCAAATATCTGCACTCGGCCCACTTAAACAATAGAGGCAACTTACTTGAACAATCAAGTAAGTTGCCTGTCCACAAGGACATTAGACAATAATCCCTTTTGGTTACCGCAAGACACTTTTTTTCATAATAATATAAACATCTATATATTCGTCTATGGTATGCGTAATGCGTTTACTGAACCATTGAGTGAGAGGTTTATATGACGTGATGTTGATGAAACAACTACGTCTTTATTTTTTATTCTCATTATAAATATTATTTCAACATTCCGTTTGTCCTATATGTTACAAGTCGTGGGGACTAGAAACGAATTCTAATGCAAACAATATTTATAGAGAAGCTTTATATATCGTTAGTCTCACATCGTGGGTGTCACTTGTAGGACCATGTAGTTTTATAGTATACCACTGCTCACACGTGGCATCAAATCCATAAGTAATAATAATAACTTATCTAAACTGTAAAACGCAACGCCACTCTGACGCCCGAGTCTGACAGCCGTTATAGCCTTGAACGCCCGCGCGCGCCCAAACACACGACGCCGTCGAGCGCCCAATACCGTCACCCCTTTAAACACACGACGCTGTCGAGCGCCCAATACCGTCACCCCTTTAAACACACGACGCCGTCGAGCGCCCAATACCGTCACCCCTTTAAACACACGACGCCGTCGAGCGCCCAATACCGTCACCCCTTTAAACACACGACGCCGTCGAGCGCCCAATACCGTCACCCCTTTAAACACACGACGCCGTCGAGCGCCCAATACCGTCACCCCTTTAAACACACGACGCCGTCGAGCGCCCAATACCCAATCTACAATTGCTACAACAAATTAAAAATACCTGTATAAAGCTGACAATAAAAGGAATCTAAGTATGTGAAAATTAAATAGTCACTCTTATCGGTAACAGTACAAAAATAAGTTTATTTTTAGAATAATGGTGAAATTTGAGTAAAACTTTTGTTTATTACAAGTTTTTTCGAAATATTACGTAAAAGACTTCTATTTTACTTACGTCTTAATAAACTAGATGAAATAACCTATTGATGCCAATATATCATTACTTAGAATTAACAGTACAACATAATAAATCAAAACAAACTACCCATTCCGGTATGAATTTGGTATCGCGTCTGACAACGAAAACATGGCAAGATGGCCGACTATCTAAGGGTCCGTACACGCTATAATTTGTTTGAGGAATCGGTTGGTATTTTATTGGTTACAAAATATTCAATAATTATATTTAAATGAAAGCAGGTTGTTCGTATCCATTATTTATTGTATTATAAAAAATAAATATTGTAAATAAAATGTAAATAAATGAAAACAGTTATTATTTATGATATACCTTAAAACATCCATCAATGCAAAGGTTGACATCACACTCCTCACATTTCCAGATCGTTCGGGTTTTTTTGGGCACAACCAGTAGCAGGTGTATTTCGATCCTGTCCGAATGGGAAAATGGTTGGCGTCAAGAGTCGGTCTGGCTTGCGTCCTGTGGCGAATGGTGCGTTGAACTGTCGTCGTGTTCACCTGTGCAGTCGGCATTCAGTCGTTAAGTCAATCCGTACCTATATGTCGTCTGAGTAAGTCTTCGGCCAATCCAGTACGGAACTGACGATGTGATATCTTCCGGTGAAAACTGGAAAATATCACAAAGCAGTTGAATATGGCCACATTGAACGTTCGTCGAAAAAGGTTTTTGTGCTAAATCTTGTTCTTAAGTTGTTCCATGGGATGAGCTGATAAGAATTAATCTTTCCTATCAACTCCTCCTATGATCTTATTGTAGTCAAGTACAATCTTCGGTTTGTACGTCTGTCTATTGTATTTGTCATAAGCCCCGATTTGAAGATTATGGTATGTAGAGATCAAACTACTAACTAACTAACTATGTTAGCGTCTCGCCATACCATAATAGCTAAATCGGAACAATACGTAGCCACTACTTCACCTTGTCGAAGGCCAGTCTTTGTCAAAGTCTTGACTGTATCAGGATCGAATTCCCGATTCAGTCTGAGTGTCCCATAACAGTCCGTCCTGTTCTTTTTCAAGCTCCGCAATAATAATGGACTATTATAAAAACTGTCCATTATTACAGTGTGTCCGCGATGAAGTAGTGGCTCGATCAAATCATAGACAATTCTAGCAGTAGCAATCATGGGACGGTCCCCATGTTCAGTCATGTGCAGTAGCAGTCATGGGACGGTCCCCATGTTCACCTGACGCATGTTCACCGCAGTAATTCACCTGCTTGATATTGTCAAGCAAGTGGAAGGCTTCAACTTACATTCTAATATTTTCCTTTTTATTATTTTAAAAGCTTTAATGTATTTTCCTTCAAAACCTAAACGTGCTGTAATTCGAAGACGAAATATTCGTTAACAAACGTCAGTTCCTGGTGGCCATTCCAAGCTCGATTTGGGTGAACTAGATTCTAGTAGCACTTGTATGTGATGCTGTAAACTATATTATTGCTGTATTCCCGCATTTTGAGTATTAGGCAGTGACTAACTCGTCACGCCTCGTTGTTGTTCGTAACGCACTTTTTTATTCTTGGTGTTCGACCAAGTTCTGAACAAGTTCTCGATGTCTTTTGGTATGATATACAACATTGTTGCTCTGTCATGATGCAGGCAGTCATTCCCACATTTTAGTGTTCCCTGTTACGTTGGTTATTGGAAGGTTTTTAAAGCCGCTTCCATCGTTTGTTATTGCGCCAGTCAGTCATTCCCATGTTATGGGTACATCACTTGTACAACGACAGGGTTTTCTATTGAAACGATAAACTGTCTGTCACTTTGATGTTCTCTCGAATTTACTTGCTCGTTATTTAGGTTTGTAATACAACAATAGTAATAAAATTATCTTTATTCGTATAAAGAGGTGGTCTGCACTGTGTCCTGCGACCTCCTTCAAAAGTACACTGACACCACACGTAATCCTCAAGTAACTCATTTCTACAGCATTTACTTTACTTTTATGCATTTTCTGCCAAACCTAGCACTCAATCATCATCATTATCATTTGTAAAAGTTCGTTTATACTTCCAACATACTCCTGGAACCTACTGATCTTGATTTAACTATACTGTGTACTTGTACTTGATAAATACGTCTGTGATGCCTACAACATGTGTGAATTGGCATTTCTTATACTGACTCGGACTTGTGTCTGGTACCTTGGACCTTGACATGCTGTAACACTGAACAGAATCCATATCTTGCTTTAATATACTGGCAACGATCTTAGTCGTTAACGACTATCGTATGAACGTCTATCTGGAATGTGTTGCACGGCTGGTTCATAGAAGTTGCAGGAATCTTCTTTACGTGCTCTACGTCAGTGTACTCAACTTGCAGTCCTAATTAGAGACTAGAAAAAAAAAATGCGTGGCGATATGTATGTACCTATGTATTTCTACATAGCTCTTTGTCTTTATGTATTGTGGTCATTTACTGACATTGCTACTGAAGTACGTTTCTTTTTCCCGTTCTGTCACTTTATATTGCTATCGTCAGTCTTGATCTCCCATAGCGGTTTGATGTTTCACCTCTTGTTTTGCAGCTCAGACTGTAGTTTTCCGATTTATTTAATTCACAATGTTACTCAGGTCCATCCATTAAAATGAACATTTATTTGCGATAATTTTTGTGAATTATAGACATACAGACATATCTGGATAGTTAACTGCGCTTGCATACAAGCGCGTACTTGTATTGTAAAATTTCCCTTTAATCGGTCAATCCCATATTTTCTTCACATGTCCTCAGTTTACATATGTAGAATGTAACTTTTCGTTGACTAACTTGGACTTGTGTCTAGTGGATGCTGCCCGTCCTTTGGTGGCAGCAGCATGTGGAAGTTGTTAGTCTAGCAATGTTACAATATGTTCATATACTCTACCTTTAAAGAAACACGCGAAGAATTGGAATATCTATTTACTGACGGATTAGTATTGTTAGGTCATTTCCACATATTGTGTGTCCTCAGTTAACATGTGTGTGTAATGTCGGTTTCCGTTTACTGACTCGGGCTGTGTCTAGACCCTTGACATGTTTTGATAATACAAATCCGGTAGTACTTGTATGTGTTGCTGTACCATAGGGTGCACTGTATTATTATTGATATCGACTTGTAAGATCGAGGTAAGATTACACTCAATCTGATAACTAATCACTGAGCTGGGTTAATCTGACAAGGAAATACGACTGAAGAAATATTAATTTAACAACTCACCTGACCATACTCATCTTCAATTTAAATGCTTTAAATCGCGACTGTACAGTTGTGACAATATCTTTAACCATTTGTGTGTCTAAACAGGCACACACTCTGGCGAGCCGCAACTGTGCTCGTGCGGTTTCTGGAAACGTTTACACGCCACGCAAGAATAAATAAAATTTGTTTCCTTTACTCGACTTTTGTTAAAAAAATGTTTCCTTTACAGTTGTCGCTTTCGTGCGCTTCGGTGCAATTACCGCCAGTAGGTGTCTTTTCAACACAATGTTTTCTTACGTGTCCGAACTGCTGACACAGATGACACCTGACTACCTCGACGTCATCGATAAACGGCAGGTAGCCAATCGATAAATAATTTCTCTTTGGTTGACACGAGATGTTACAGTATGCTGGTATCAATTTCAATACTGATCCATTTACGACCGTTTTGCAATATTTATATATTTGCAATATTTGTACACGATCCGCCCTACGGCTTAGATTTAATTTTTTGATTGATTTAATTAGCAATGTTAGTCAGATCCGTTTTACATTGCTGTATTGTATTGTCTGTATTCTGTTCCATCAGTCTGTCATTCCCACATTTTCTTCATAATACATGTCCTCAGTTTATATCTTGTGTGGAATGTCACTTTTAGTTTACTGAGTTGGTCTTGTGTTTAGTACCTTGAGATGCTGTAACACTGAACAGAATCCATATCTTGCGTCAACATTCTGGCATCGATCTTAGTCATTGACGAACAAACGTCTATCTGGAATGTGTTGCACGGCTGGTTCATAGGAGCATCCGTTCTATGAACATTTTTTGTTAAATGGAGCAGTGAATAGACTGTAGATATTAATCAATTCAGCCAGGATGTGCACCTTCTTGTCTTTGTCGGACATTACTACTCACATTCCACTAGAATGTGCTATCGATCGACCAATAAATATTATTAACCGATTTAATTCGGTTTAATTAATTTTTTAATTCAGTTCCACATTTTGTGTGTGTCCTCAGTTAATGTGAGTGGATTACTGACTTGATCTTGTGTCTAGGACCTTGACATGCTGTAACACTGAACAGAATCCATATCTTGCTTTGTTATCTGGCATCGATCTTAGTTATTTGTATCAATGCTGTGTCGACATGCTAAATGTTCCACACATATGGTGAGACAGCGTATATTTGTGAATATGTAGAAATCTTTTGTTCAATATTTGCAATATCTATCTACTTTCTACCCTTCCGAGAGGCGCGTCTTAGGCTCCTTTTGAAATCAAAGTGAAACCACTCATGCTTCTCAGGTGACGCATGTCCACTGCAATAATTATACTTGTACGGTTCTTCTACCAAACTAGTATTCATTTCCATACTTACGTGTGAGTACACTTAATGAAATCTAGCACAATTCTGTGCTCACATGTGTGGAATGTTTGGAAATGTCTCTTTTTGTTTACTGACATAGACTTGTTGACATACTGTAGGTAACACTGAACAGAATTCATATCTTGCTTTATATTTCTGGCATCGATCTAAGTCGTTCGTAGTAGTGGTATGTCGACATGCTATGTGTTCTACGCATCTTGTGCGCTTTTTAACATCCTTGGTTATAGTTCAATACGCGGTGGAATACTAGAGAAAGTTGCGGACCTCTATAGACCGTTTGGAAAACCACATCGTCCTACAAGTGATACTCAAGATGAGGGAACAGCTGACGTCGGCTGGCAGAGTCTTCTTCAGTCTACAGCACGTCAAGGTGACGACGTGGTCTATATGGAGTTTCGCATCTTTTCTGGTATTTCACCGTCGCGGTTGACTCGTCAGCTGTAAGGTCTAGCGAGCAGTATTCATTAATGTCTCGTGCTTGATGTGCTGTACATGTATATGTAGGTATGAGATTGCCGGATTAAGGCAGTCGTTGATGTGTTGACGTCAGTTGGACAATATACCTCTATAGCTGGGTATATTAGTACCGAATTAACGAATGTTTTACATTTTGTAGCAACACGCTTTGTTTCGTAGTAAATCTGAAATGCAAGTTCAGCTTTCAGATCACCAAAATCGGTGGCTCTGTGTCGTGCGCTTGGTTTGACAATTACTTTTATAGTTGTGAACAAAAATAATGGAATTTTTATCCGTATGGCATGCGTTTAAAAACACTTTATGTTCAAGTTCAGCCGTCCACTATACATATAATGCCAGTGGCATGTCACCTTCACGTGCTGTACATCAATGTACTCGATTTGCAGTCCTAATGGAAGACTGAAAAAAACAAAGCCGCGGCAATATGTGTGTATGTATGTACTACGTAGCTTTTTACCTTTGTGTACTTCTTGTATTATTTTATGCATTTTCTACCAAAACTAGCATTCGTTTACTTCCATTACGAAATATGACAACAATGCCTGTTTTCAAATCTCAATATTTCAACGGTGACATCAGCTCGTATGGATGGAGCTGACTGTAATGGAAGGTAGCCAGTTGCTCGTTTATTTTTCCTAATTTATTCTTGTCTATCTTATATTGTCTTATTTTGGAATTGCACTATAATGTGCTGTGGATTGAAGGAATCTTTAGCAGCATTTGTCATTTTCACAAATTGTGCTATGAGCGCTTTTAAAATAATATCCAGTGCAGTATTTTTTAATATGTAGAATGTGACCTTTCGTGTACTGACTTGGACTTGTGTCTAGGACCTTGACATGCTGTAGCACTGAGCAGTCGCCACTGATCAAGTGTAATATTTTACCATCGATCTTGGTGATGCAATAATTAACTGAAAGAAAGAAGAAAAAACTTTTATTCAGCACCAAGCACGATGCAGCATATATAAAATATAGCTGTAATAAGTATGTAGATACAACAATGGAAAACTTATAAATATAATAAAATATAATAAATATAAAAAGCAATATGAAACAAAATAATAAAAAAGATAAATGTTAATAAATAATACACATGACAGCCAGTATATCTGTGTTCTGCATCGTTTATAGAGGTACACTAAATTGGCTTGATCTTATTGACTTCCTTTTCTGCAAACTTTGCTTTCGTATCACCGGAATCCATCGCTCTTTATTGTGCGCTTTGTTTGACAATTATTTTTACACGTATTACCAAAATTATGATGGATGTGTGTATAACTGCATTTAATACACGAATATTTCAATTCTTTAGTCATCGGCTAATCAGTAGCTATCCTATTGGTTTCTAGTCTTTATTGCTATTTCTGACGTCTACTACATAATGCTAGTGACATGTCTAGCACCTTTACGTGACATGTCTTGATGACAGTTGGACAATAACTATGCAATTTGTGTGTTTGACGTGCGGTTTTGCACGCCTACCACAGTAATCGGCTATAATTGTTCTAGACTTCGTTGCAAGTTCAGCCGTCCACTATACATATAATGCCAGTGGCATGTCATCTTTACGTGCTGTACATCAATGTACTCTATTTGCAGTCCTAATGGAAGACTGAAAAAATAAAGCCGCGGCAAAATGTATGTATGTATTACTACGTGGCTCTTTGTCTTTTTGTATTATGGTCATGAACTGGCATTGCTACCAGGTACATTTCTTTTTCCCGTTCTGTGTTTAATATGAATATGTATCATTCATTCTATTTTTACTAATTACAAAATTTTATTACGAACATAACAGTCTCTTAGTGAACTGGGAACAAAATAGTGGTTAAACACAATTATTCGCTAAATGGAACTAATAACTAGCAGTTACTGTAAATAAAAGTTTTCCATAGTCGGAAACATCTTTGTACCCCACGTATTGTCTTTACTTTCTTATATTGATATACATTTGAAATATCCTAGAATAGGATTCCTTTCTGGACCTTTTTACCAAAAGAATTTTTGCATGGCCTGTCTTGATCTCCGCAGTAGCGGTTTGATGTATCCCGACCCGTCCTGCAGCTCACTCTGCAGTTGAAAAAGGTCACGATGGATATAATCAAAGAGTTTTCTCAGATCTGTCTTCCTCCATTATTTTCTGTTTGTAGGTACGACATTTGCGAGTCAACTATCCAATGGCGTGGTTGCATTGCTAGTACTGTGATATTTCCCTAGACAACGTGTACCACTGCTTCCATTCCATCTCACGCAAACGCATGAAAATGACAAATGCTGACATTTGTCATTTTCATGCGTTTTGGAGTAAGTATCTTTTAAAATATCTCCAGTACAGTATTTTATACATGTGTGGAATGTTTTCGTTTACTGACTTGGTCCTGTGTCTAGTACTTTGACATGCTGTAACACTGAACAGAATCCATATCTTGTTTTAATATTCTGGCATCGATCTTAGTCATTGACGAATATCGAAAAAACGTCTATCTGGAATGTGTTGCACGGCTGGTTCATAGAAGCATCCGTTCTATGAACATTTTTTGTTAAATGCAGCAGTGGATAGACTATAGATATTAATCAATTCAGCCAGGACACATCAAGAAAGTGCACACACTTTCTTGTCTTTGTCGGACATTACTACTCACATTCCACTAGTACCGGTTTTGTAGACACAATTATAGAACAATAGGCTGCGGTCACCGGTGACCGCTTGGTGTTTGACAGTTTAATGTGCTGTCGATCGACCAATAAATTTTATTAACCGATTTAATTCGGTGCTACATATGTTTCATCTAAGTTGCGGGCGTCTATCAGTTCCACATTTTGTGTGTCCTAAGTTAATGTGAGTGGATTATTGACTTGAACTTGTGTTTAGTACTTTGACATGCTGTAACACTGAACAGAATCCATATCTTGCTTCATATTCTGGCATCGATCTTAGTCGTTAACGACTATCGTATGAACGTCTGTCTGCAATATTAGCCGCGGCTTTATACCACTGCTTCCATCCCATCTTATAATTATCTAGAATCTAGATCTATGTCTACGTTACAATTTTTTTAAGAAAATATTACTTTGGATTTGAAATTTGTTGTGCTGTAGATTGAAGAAAACTCTGTCAGCATTCGTCATTTTCATGCGTTTTGCAGTAAGTATCTTTTAAAATATCTCCAGTACAGTATTTTATACATGTGTGGAATGTTTTCGTTTACTGACTTGGTATTGACATGCTGTAACACTGAACAGAATCCATGTCTTGCCTTAATAATCTGGCATCAATCTTAGACGATTGTACGAGAGTCGTTACGACTTACGACTATCTATAATATTAGACACGTTCAAGTCAATAAGTGATACCTTCAATTCGTACTTGTGGATTGGTGACCCATGTCTATTTGCCATAATATAAAAGACATACTTTGTACCTCGCACTGCTATTAGTACTGGCTTAAGGAATACCGATGTATGAAAAACGACCCATCTTTACTGATTTTATTACTCAAAGTCCTTTGTTCGATAGAAACCTCGGACACCGACTGATATATTGTAGATAATTGTTGGACTTTGAACTTCTCTGATCACAGAAATTTTCATCTATTTGATAACCTTTAGAATGTTTAGCGTTTGATATCTTTACCATTCTATATTACACCGTGCACTGTATTATTATTACACCCTTGTAAGGTTGAGCTAGGTAAATCTGACAAGGAAATACGACTGAAAAAATATCTATTTAAACCAACTCACCTGATCATACTCATCTTCAAGTTATATGCTTTAAATCGCGACTGTACCTTTGTGACGATGTCTTCAACAATTTGAGTGTCTAAACAGGCTTTAACTGGCTTATCTAAGAAGGCTCCCCTTTTACCGGTCAAGGAATGCGTAGCGAGTGCAGTGTAAAAAATAAATCTAGCTGTGAAGGAAAACCACTATCAGAAAGTAGGTTCTGTTTTATCTTTTTGCGGAACCCGCCTGGTGGATAGTCGTCAAAAGTGATATCCATAACCAGTGGAATCGCATTATAGCCGGATCTCTTGACTGTCTTCTGTAGAACGTTTTTTACAGTTACAGTTAAGTTTATACAAACGGATGTGAGTTAAAATTATTAATGTTTGAGTTAATAACTCCTTTCGGACTTAAGTCTTAGAACGTTCATGTGCTGTGAATGAAAAATCGTTTGATCAATCACTTAGATCGTTATTGTCGTCTGATCTGAGTTGTGTAGTTTCGCCTACATCACGGGTTCTAGCACTTTATTCATGGATTTCATCGCCACATCTTGGATTCTCACTTTTATCAACCGATTTAATTGTGCGCTACAGATTTTATATCATAGTTGCTTACATATGTAAGTTCTACATTTTACGATTTACGATTCAATTCAGCGCTACACTGCGCTCCGCGACGGCATAGTGTGACGTCATTAAATTAGATATAGATGTTACTGTGGAATGAGGTGGTCTCGTGACATAAATTCCAGCTCGCGACCTTTCATCCAGCTGCACTACCTGCTGTGCCGTAAGGGGGTATTTTGACATTGTTCTTGAATAAGTACTAAGTCAAGTTGATAATCGACAATTAAGTTATCTAACTCAGACGTCGCCACTTTATCGTTATGGAGATTCAACTGGTTAGCTTATCCATACTGTTATTTAATAGGTTGTATTGAGAATAAGTTGTTCAAGTTTTGCTTTATAAGTACCACACTCTGGCGAGCCGCAACGTTGATCGTGAGGTTTCTGGAAACGTTTACACGCCACGCAAGTTGGAATAAAATTTGATTCTTTTACACGAGGGCAACTGTAGCTTTCGTGCGCTTCGGCGCTATTACCGCAAGTAGGTGTCTTTGCAACAATATTTTCTTACGTGTCCGAACTGCTGACACAGATGGCACCTGACTACCTCGACGTCATCGATAAAACGGCAGGTAGCCCAATCGATAAATAATTTCTCTTTAGTTGACCCGAGATGTTTCCGTATGCTGGTATCAATTTCAATACTATAGCTAATAGCTTAGAATACGTGATAAAGTGTAGTACACAGTTGAAAGTCTCACTGCTTTGCATGTATAATGTATGTATTTCATTATACAGGTGTATATATTCACATACTTGACGTGCTGTTGATGAATTTCGTATACATTTACCAGACAGTGTCCTAGCGAGCTCTGTGCTATGTACGGTTTGTGCTGTGTACAAAGAGAAACTTTCACAATAGTTGTGAAATGTGGATTGGAAGTTGTCAAGAAGACTCTTTCTTTGGGTTTATTTCTACATCGAAGATATTTCGTGTACACTATGACGTAGTGCGATGTAGTTCTATTCGTTGTATCACTTTGATGTGCTGTCGGTATCTAAGGTTCAGATTCAGTGTCAGAACGTGAAAAAGGTCGTAATGGGTATAATTTAATAGTTTACTCAAGTCCGTCTCGCTTCCATTACATTTGTTCCTGTTTGATTTCGACATTTGCCGGAGAACCAAGGGCGTTCTGAAATATCGCTCCGGTCTATCCTCGTAGAGTTCTTGCAATGCGGCCATCACCGGTAAAGTTCGTAATCGCATCACTCGTTTTAAAATGATTAAACGTGCGTGACGTCGAGATTATTTTTATTTCGGTATTATTTATTAAAAACAATGTCTCGAGGTTGAGTATGCGGTTACAACGACGCTCACTCCACCACAGACTTGATAGCATTACTGACGGACGAACGTTCGTACCGACGACGAGAGTATGCCTGTAGGTAAATATATTAATAAAAAATCTCAAACTAAAATATTTCTTATTTCAGTATGTACCTGTTTCATAATATCCATTGAGATTTCACATTCTTCACGTCACTAAATATTATTATTACAGTTTCACAACATACGATTTCATATTAAAATTTGGTCTTTTGGACCTTGACATGCTGTAACACTGAACAGAATCCATATCTTGCCTTAATATTCTAGCATCTATCTATAAAATTATAATATTTTTTAATTATAATAATTCGTTTATTTCAGACTAGGTTTAGTCCATATATTGTTAGTAACAAATATCTTAAAAGTTATGTTAGGCTTTCACATGCAGACTGATATATCTTCCCAGAACAGTAGATTCTGCTTATCATTGAGGCTGATTTTTGGCGGATGACTGCACAAAAACTTTCACCCTTGCATCTGCAAACATGCCTGAGGTACAACATTATGCATACAATATTGCTCACTGTGTTTTAGTTCCTTCACGTGCTGTAAATCGAAAACGAAGTATTCGTTAACAGTTACAGTAAAGTTTGTACAATGTACAAACGGATGTGAGTTAAAATTATTTGAATTAAATAATTAGGCTCGGTCTTTACTGTTATAAATTTTGTTATTTTTACTTTTTGTTATATTTTAGCCCTGCCAATGGCGTTAGACCTTCGTAACTCTTGATATTCAATAAAAAGGTCATTTGTCCAAGAAAAATTCAGCGTAACGTTTTGGTATTTTTTTTTATCTCTCTGCTATTCAGGTCCGTCGGCTAAGTGTCATTATTCATGATTCCGATTACTTCGTTAAGTTAGTTAATGGTAATTGGTCGTTAGTTTGTATTTTCAACTTACTCCTGGAACTTCTCTCGACCATTCTCTCTGTTAGTTAGGTATGTCCCTTCCTTTGGTTTCTGTCTCCTCAGCGGAATGCACTAGTTGCAGATTCCTTGATCGGAGAGGTCACAAGGTGCACCCGCTGGCCTATCTGGTCTGAGAACCTTCACCTGCCTGATACTGTCAAGCCCGTGGAAGGCTTCAACTTACATTCTAATATTTTCCCTTTTATTGTTTTAAAAGCTTTTAATGTATTTCTCCTTCAAAACCTAAACGTGCTGTAATTCGAAGACGAAATATTCATTAACATACGTCACTTCCTGGTGGCCATTCCAAGCTCAATTTGGGTGAACCAGATTCTAGTAGCACTTGTATGTGATGTTGTATACTATATTATTGGTTTATTCCCTCATTTTGAGTATTAGTAGAGTAGTGACTAGTTCTTGTTCTTTGTAAATCACTTTTTTATTTTTGGTCGAACTCCATAACAAGTTTTCGATGTCTTTTTTACCTGTTAGTCACTGTTAGTACATCCTCCTCTCCGTTATTATTAGGTATATTGCTCAGACGTGACAAGCACAAGTGTTGGTGTAGTTCGTTAGTGCAACATTTGAGATCTTTAATTAAATCTGTTGAATTATACATACCTATGTTTTAGTTCATTACGTGCTGTAAATCGAAGACGAAATAGTCGTTAACATACGTCACTTCCTAGTGATACTATCAACAGCATTGTTGCTATGTTATGATGTAGGTAGACGTTCCTACATTTGTGATTAACCTGTCCAGATATACAGGCGTGTAGTTGTATTGCCAGTACTGCGACATCACTACACAATGTGTGCTGTTTTAATTCTCTCTTATTATTATCTAGATTTATTTCTACGTTACACATTTCTATCCTACTTTAGATTTGCACTTTGCTGTGCTGTAGATCGAAGGATTTTCCCTTTTATTGTTTTAAAAGCTTTTAAATCAGTTCTTTTTTAAGGTACTCTTGAAGTTCTATATTTTAGTACCTAAACGTGCTGTAAATCGAAGACGAAATATTCGTTAACATACGTCACTTCCTGGTAATATTACATACAACATTGTTGCTCTGTCATGATGCGGGCAGTCATTCCATATTTTAGTGTTCCCTGTAACGTTGGTTGGTGGAAGGTTTTTAAAGCCGCTTCCATCGTTTGTTGTTGCGCCAGTCAGTCATTCCCACGTTATGGGTACATCACTTGTACAACGACAGGATTTTCTATTGAAACGATAAACTGTCTGTCACTTTGATGTTCTCTCGAATTTACTTGCTCGTTATTTAGGTTTGTAATACAACAATAGTAATAAAATTATCTTTATTCGTATAAAGAGGTGGTCTGCACTGTGTCCTGCGACCTCCTTCAAAAGTACACTGACACCACACGTAATCCTCAAGTAACTCATTTCTACAGCATTTACTTTACTTTTATGCATTTTCTGCCAAACCTAGCACTCAATCATCATCATTATCATTTGTAAAAGTTCGTTTATACTTCCAACATACTCCTGGAACCTACTGATCTTGATTTAACTATACTGTGTACTTGTACTTGATAAATACGTCTGTGATGCCTACAACATGTGTGAATTGGCATTTCTTATACTGACTCGGACTTGTGTCTGGTACCTTGGACCTTGACATGCTGTAACACTGAACAGAATCCATATCTTGCTTTAATATACTGGCAACGATCTTAGTCGTTAACGACTATCGTATGAACGTCTATCTGGAATGTGTTGCACGGCTGGTTCATAGAAGTTGCAGGAATCTTCTTTACGTGCTCTACGTCAGTGTACTCAACTTGCAGTCCTAATTAGAGACTAGAAAAAAAAAATGCGTGGCGATATGTATGTACCTATGTATTTCTACATAGCTCTTTGTCTTTATGTATTGTGGTCATTTACTGACATTGCTACTGAAGTACGTTTCTTTTTCCCGTTCTGTCACTTTATATTGCTATCGTCAGTCTTGATCTCCCATAGCGGTTTGATGTTTCACCTCTTGTTTTGCAGCTCAGACTGTAGTTTTCCGATTTATTTAATTCACAATGTTACTCAGGTCCATCCATTAAAATGAACATTTATTTGCGATAATTTTTGTGAATTATAGACATACAGACATATCTGGATAGTTAACTGCGCTTGCATACAAGCGCGTACTTGTATTGTAAAATTTCCCTTTAATCGGTCAATCCCATATTTTCTTCACATGTCCTCAGTTTACATATGTAGAATGTAACTTTTCGTTGACTAACTTGGACTTGTGTCTAGTGGATGCTGCCCGTCCTTTGGTGGCAGCAGCATGTGGAAGTTGTTAGTCTAGCAATGTTACAATATGTTCATATACTCTACCTTTAAAGAAACACGCGAAGAATTGGAATATCTATTTACTGACGGATTAGTATTGTTAGGTCATTTCCACATATTGTGTGTCCTCAGTTAACATGTGTGTGTAATGTCGGTTTCCGTTTACTGACTCGGGCTGTGTCTAGACCCTTGACATGTTTTGATAATACAAATCCGGTAGCACTTGTATGTGTTGCTGTATCATAGGGTGCACTGTATTATTATTACACCCTTGTAAGATCGAGGTAAGATTACACTCAATCTGATAACTAATCACTGAACTGGGTTAATCTGACAAGGAAATACGACTGAAGAAATATTAATTTAACAACTCACCTGACCATACTCATCTTCAATTTAAATGCTTTAAATCGCGACTGTACAGTTGTGACAATATCTTTAACCATTTGTGTGTCTAAACAGGCACACACTCTGGCGAGCCGCAACTGTGCTCGTGCGGTTTCAGGAAACGTTTACACGCCACGCAAGAATAAATAAAATTTGTTTCCTTTACTCGACTTTTGTTAAAAAAATGTTTCCTTTACAGTTGTCGCTTTCGTGCGCTTCGGTGCAATTACCGCCAGTAGGTGTCTTTTCAACACAATGTTTTGTTACGTGTCCGAACTGCTGACACAGATGACACCTGACTACCTCGACGTCATCGATAAACGGCAGGTAGCCAATCGATAAATAATTTCTCTTTGGTTGACACGAGATGTTACAGTATGCTGGTATCAATTTCAATACTGATCCATTTACGACCGTTTTGCAATATTTATATATTTGCAATATTTGTACACGATCCGCCCTACGGCTTAGATTTAATTTTTTGATTGATTTAATTAGCAATGTTAGTCAGATCCGTTTTACATTGCTGTATTGTATTGTCTGTATTCTGTTCCATCAGTCTGTCATTCCCACATTTACTTCATAATACATGTCCTCAGTTTATATCTTGTGTGGAATGTCACTTTTAGTTTAGTGAGTTGGTCTTGTGTTTAGTACCTTGAGATGCTGTAACACTGAACAGAATCCATATCTTGCGTCAACATTCTGGCATCGATCTTAGTCATTGACGAACAAACGTCTATCTGGAATGTGTTGCACGGCTGGTTCATAGGAGCATCCGTTCTATGAACATTTTTTGTTAAATGGAGCAGTGAATAGACTGTAGATATTAATCAATTCAGCCAGGATGTGCACCTTCTTGTCTTTGTCGGACATTACTACTCACATTCCACTTGAATGTGCTATCGATCGACCAATAAATATTATTTACCGATTTAATTCGGTGCTACATATGTTTCATCTAAGTTGCGCACGTCTATCAGTTCCACATTTTGTGTGTCCTCGGTTAATGTGAGTGGATTACTGACTTGAACTTGTGTCTACGATCTTGACATGCTGTAACACTGAACAGAATCCATATCTTGCTTTAATATTCTGGCATCGATCTTAGTCGTTAACGACTATCGTATGAACGTCTGTCTGCAATATTGGGCACGTTCAAGTCAATAAGTAATACTTTCTGTAGTAGCAGTACTATATCGACATGCAATGTGTTCCACTCATATTGTGCGTTTTTTAGCAGCCTTGGTTATAGGTGAAATACTAGAGAAAGTTGCAGAACTCTATCATCATCCTACAATTGAAACTAAAAATGAGGGAACAGCTGACGTCGGCTGGCAGAGTCTTCTTCAGTCTACAGCACGTCAAGGTGACGACGTGGTCTATATGGAGTTCCGCATCTTTTCTGGTATTTCACCGTCACGGTTGGCTTGCCACGAAACTGCAGCCCGTAATGTCTCCAGTGTCGTGATACGTACCCAGGTCCGTCACTTCCACCGAAGACTGACATTGTCTTCGCGTCATTTAATTCGGCGCCACAGACATTGTATCAAAGTTGGATACGTCTGTCATTTCCACGTCGATTTTGTGCGGCCTCAGTTACCATATATGTTTCCACACATGGTCGCTTTTCGTTTACTGACGAGTACTTACAAAATTTATTTCAGAATTCAGGACACAATTATATGTACATGGTTCGTGATGTTAAATGGTTCTCTAAACATTTGACAAGCCGTCTCCTGTAATGTCCGTGTTAATGCCCAGGCTCATTTATGGCTAGAGCGTTTGAACCGTGAGCTATTCTATGTTATTCAGGTCCGTTTCACAACTTCTTTCTCGTCCGCTGAACAT
Source organism: Spodoptera picta (assembly GCA_038387885.1). Taxonomy (NCBI): domain Eukaryota; kingdom Metazoa; phylum Arthropoda; class Insecta; order Lepidoptera; family Noctuidae; genus Spodoptera; species Spodoptera picta. Next base: position 888,326 of record JAZHFQ010000445.1, read on the forward strand.
TGACAAAGTAATCTAACTAATATGTTTAACATTTCGTAGTAAAACACTTTGTTTCGTGGTAAATTTGATTTCCTTTTCTGCAAACTTTGCTTTCGTATCACCGGAATCCATCGCTCTTTATTGTGCGCTTTGTTTGACAATTATTTTTATACTTTTTACCAAAATTATGATGAATGTGTGTATAACTGCATTTAATACACGAATATTTCAATTCTTTAGTCATCGGCTAATCAGTAGCTATCCTATTGGTTTCTAGTCTTTATTGCTATTTCTGACGTCTACTACATAATGCTAGTGACATGTCTAGCACCTTTACGTGACATGTCTTGATGACAGTTGGACAATAACTATGCAATTTGTGTGTTTGACGTGCGGTTTTGCACGCCTACCACAGTAATCGGCTATAATTGTTCTAGACTTCGTTGCAAGTTCAGCCGTCCACTATACATATAATGCCAGTGGCATGTCATCTTTACGTGCTGTACATCAATGTACTCTATTTGCAGTCCTAATGGAAGACTGAAAAAATAAAGCCGCGGCAAAATGTATGTATGTATTACTACGTGGCTCTTTGTCTTTTTGTATTATGGTCATGAACTGGCATTGCTACCAAGTACATTTCTTTTTCCCGTTCTGTGTTTAATATGAATATGTATCATTCATTCTATTTTTACTAATTACAAAATTTTATTACGAACATAACAGTCTCTTAGTGAACTGGGAACAAAATAGTGGTTAGACACAATTATTCGCTAAATGGAACTAATAACTAGTACTTACTGTAAATAAAAGTTTTCCATAGTCGGAAACATCTTTGTACCCCACGTATTGTATTTATATATTGTATATATACATTTGAAATATCCTAGAATAGGATTCCTTTCTGGACCTTTTTACCAAAAGAATTTTTGCATGGCCTGTCTTGATCTCCGCAGTAGCGGTTTGATGTATCCCGACCCGTCCTGCAGCTCACTCTGCAATTGAAAAAGGCCACGATGGATATAATCAAAGAGTTTTCTCAGATCTGTCTTCCTCCATTATTTTCTGTTTGTAGGTACGACATTTGCGACTCAACTATCCAATGGCGTGGTTGCATTGCTAGTACTGTGATATTTCCATAGACAACGTGTACCACTGCTTCCATTCCATCTTATAATTATCTAGAATCTAGATTTATGTCTACGTTACAGATTTTTTAAGAGAATCTTACTTTGGATTTGAACTTTGTTGTGCTGTAGATTGAAGAAAACTCTGTCAGCATTCGTCATTTTCATGCGTTTTGCAGTAAGTATCTTTTAAAATATCTCCAGTACAGTATTTTATACATGTGTGGAATGTTTTCGTTTACTGACTTGGTATTGACATGCTGTAACACTGAACAGAATCCATGTCTTGCCTTAATATTCTGGCATCAATCTTAGACGATTGTACGAGAGTCGTTACGACTTACGACTATCTATAATATTAGACACGTTCAAGTCAATAAGTGATACCTTCAATTCGTACTTGTGGATTGGTGACCCATGTCTATTTGCCATAATATAAAAGACATACTTTGTACCTCGCACTGCTATTAGTACTGGCTTAAGGAATACCGATGTATGAAAAACGACCCATCTTTACTGATTTTATTACTCAAAGTCCTTTGTTCGATAGAAACCTCGGACACCGACTGATATATTGTAGATAATTGTTGGACTTTGAACTTCTCTGATCACAGAAATTTTCATCTATTTGATAACCTTTAGAATGTTTAGCGTTTGATATCTTTACCATTCTATATTACACCGTGCACTGTATTATTATTACACCCTTGTAAGGTTGAGCTAGGTAAATCTGACAAGGAAATACGACTGAAAAAATATCTATTTAAACCAACTCACCTGATCATACTCATCTTCAAGTTATATGCTTTAAATCGCGACTGTACCTTTGTGACGATGTCTTCAACAATTTGAGTGTCTAAACAGGCTTTAACTGGCTTATCTAAGAAGGCTCGCCTTTTATCGGTCAAGGAATGTGTAGCGAGTGCAGTGTAAAAAATAAATCTAGCTGTGAAGGAAAACCACTATCAGAAAGTAGGTTCTGTTTTATCTTTTTGCGGAACCCGCCTGGTGGATAGTCGTCAAAAGTGATATCCATAACCAGTGGAATCGCATTATAGCCGGATCTCTTGACTGTCTTCTGTAGAACGTTTTTTACAGTTACAGTTAAGTTTATACAAACGGATGTGAGTTAAAATTATTAATGTTTGAGTTAATAACTCCTTTCGGACTTAAGTCTTAGAACGTTCATGTGCTGTGAATGAAAAATCGTTTGATCAATCACTTACATCGTTATTGTCGTCTGATCTGAGTTGTGTAGTTTCGCCTACATCACGGGTTCTAGCACTTTATTCGTGGATTTCATCGCCACATCTTGGATTCTCACTTTTATCAACCGATTTAATTGTGCGCTACAGATTTTATATCATAGTTGCTTACATATGTAAGTTCTACATTTTGTGTGTCATTACATGTGTGTTAAATGCAGCAGTGAATAAACTATAGATATTAATCAATTGAGCCAGGATGTGCACCTTCTTGTCTTGGTAGGACATTATTATAACATTCCCCTTTAATGTGCTGTTGATCGACCAATAAATTTTATTAACCGATTCAAGTCAGCGCTACACTGCGCTCCGCGACGGCATAGTGTGACGTCATTAAATTAGATATAGATGTTACTGTGGAATTAGGTGGTCTCGTGACATAAATTCCAGCTCGCGACCTTTCATCCAGCTGCACTACCTGCTGTGCCGTAAGGGGGTATTTTGACATTGTTCTTGAATAAGTACTAAGTCAAGTTGATAATCGACAATTAAGTTATCTAACTCAGACGTCGCCACTTTATTGTTATGGAGATTCAACTGGTTAGCTTATCCATACTGTTATTTAATAGGTTGTATTGAGAATAAGTTGTTCAAGTTTTGCTTTATAAGTACCACACTCTGGCGAGCCGCAACGTTGCTCGTGAGGTTTCTGGAAACGTTTTCTTACGTGTCCGAACTGCTGACACAGATGGCACCTGACTACCTCGACGTCATCGATAAAACGGCAGGTAGCCCAATCGATAAATAATTTCTCTTTAGTTGACCCGAGATGTTTCCGTATGCAATCAATTTCAATACCGAACCATTTACGACCGTTTTGCAAAGTACGTCGCCGGATAATTTTACACGACTTAATAAAATCGCCCTCTTTAATCATGAGCTCGTCGTTATTTTGCCGATAAAATGAGGTCAAAAACGCGTTGTCTTCCATCGAACCCGGGACGTCATTGACCAGGATACGCGGTCCACGGCCCTTTGGTTTTTCCAAGCGCAAGCCGGCGGTACGAATTGCAGACACGGAGTCGAGTTTCTTAATTTGTTGCTCGTTAGCAACACGCAGTACGACACCCGACTTTGCTGTTTTCTAGACGCATACGATTTGGAAACCGTGGTTTGATAGCTTTCATGAGCGTTTTTCTTGTCCGATGACATATGAAAGCGATGCGCGACATTAAATAGTATACAGTCTGGATACGACAACTCGGCTCTCTTGATATCCTTGTAACGTCCTGTGCGATGACGTAACAATAGCTTAGAATACGTGATAAAGTGTAGTACACAGTTGAAAGTCTCACTGCCTTGCATGTATAATGTATGTATTTCATTATAGTACAGGTGTATATATTCACATACTTGACGTGCTGTTGATGAATTTCGTATACATTTACCAGACAGTGTCCTAGCGAGCTCTGTGCTATGTACGGTTTGTGCTGTGTACAAAGAGAAACTTTCACAATAGTTGTGAAATGTGGATTGGAAGTTGCAGACTCTTTCTTTGGGTTTATTTCTACATCGAAGATATTTCGTGTACACTATGACGTAGTGCGATGTAGTTCTATTCGTTGTATCACTTTGATGTGCTGTCGGTATCTAAGGTTCAGATTCAGTGTCAGAACGTGAAAAAGGTCGTAATGGGTATAATTTAATAGTTTACTCAAGTCCGTCTCGCCTCCATTACCTTTGTTCCTGTTTGATTTCGACATTTGCCGGAGAACCAAGGGCGTTCTGAAATATCGCTCCGGTCTATCCTCGTAGAGTTCTTGCAATGCGGCCATCACCGGTAAAGTTCGTAATCGCATCACTCGTTTTAAAATGATTAAACGTGCGTGATGTCGAGATTATTTTTATTTTGGTATTATTTATTAAAAACAATGTCTCGAGGTTGAGTATGCGGTTACAACGACGCTCACTCCACCACAGACTTGATAGCATTACTGACGGACGACCGTTCGTACCGACGACGAGAGTATGCCTGTAGGTAAATATATTAATAAAAAATCTTAAACTAAAATATTTCTTATTTCAGTATGTACCTATTTCATAATATCTATTGAGATTTCACGTTCTTCACGTCACTAAATATTATTATTACAGTTTCACAACATACGATTTCATATTAAAATTTGGTCTTTTGGACCTTGACATGCTGTAACACTGAACAGAATCCATATCTTGCCTTAATATTCTAGCATCTATCTATAAAATTATAATATTTTTTAATTATAATAATTCGTTTATTTCAGACTAGATTTAGTCCATATATTGTTAGTAACAAATATCTTAAAAGTTATGTTAGGCTTTCACATGCAGACTGATATATCTTCCCAGAACAGTAGATTCTGCTTATCATTGAGGCTGATTTTTGGCGGATGACTGCACAAAAACTTTCACCCTTGCATCTGCAAACATGCCTGAGGCACAACATTATGCATACAATATTGCTCACTGTGTTTTAGTTCCTTCACGTGCTGTAAATCGAAAACGAAGTATTCGTTAACAGTTACAGTAAAGTTTGTACAATGTACAAACGGATGTGAGTTAAAATTATTTAAATTAAATAACTCTGCTCGGGCTTTATTGTTATAAATTTTGTTTTTTTTTGTTATATTTTAGCTCTACCAATGGCGTTAGACCTTCATAACTCTTGATATTCAATAAAAAGGTCATTAGTCCAAGAAAAATTCAGCGTAACGTTTTGGTATTTTTTTATCTCTCTGCTATTCAGGTCCGTCGGCTAAGTGTCATTATTCATGATTCCCATTACTTCGTTATGTTAGTTAATGGTAATTGGTCGTTAGTTTGTACCTCTATTTTCAACTTACTCCTGGAACTTCTCTCGACCATTCTCTCTGTTAGTTAGGTCTGTCCCTTCCTTAGGTTTCTGTTTCCTCAGCGGAATGCACTAGTTGCAGATTCTTCGATCAGAGAGGTCACAAGGTGCACCCGCTGGCCTATCTGGTCTGAGAACCTTCACCTGTCTGATACTGTCAAGCCCGTGGAAGGCTTCAACTTACATTCTAATATTTTCCCTTTTATTGTTTTAAAAGCTTTTAATGTATTTCTCCTTCAAAACCTAAACGTGCTGTAATTCGAAGACGAAATATTCATTAACATACGTCACTTCCTGGTGACCATTCCAAGCTCAATTTGGGTGAACCAGATTCTAGTAGCACTTGTATGTGATGTTGTATACTATATTATTGGTTTATTCCCTCATTTTGAGTATTAGTAGAGTAGTGACTAGTTCTTGTTCTTTGTAAATCACTTTTTTATTTTTGGTCGAACTCCATAACAAGTTTTCGATGTCTTTTTTACCTGTTAGTCACTGTTAGTACATCCTCCTCTCCGTTATTATTAGGTATATTGCTCAGACGTGACAAGCACAAGTGTTGGTGTAGTTCGTTAGTGCAACATTTGAGATCTTTAATTAAATCTGTTGAATGATACATACCTATGTTTTAGTTCATTACGTGCTGTAAATCGAAGACGAAATAGTCGTTAACATACGTCACTTCCTAGTGATACTATCAACAGCATTGTTGCTATGTTATGATGTAGGTAGACGTTCCTACATTTGTGATTAACCTGTCCAGATATACAGGCGTGTAGTTGTATTGCCAGTACTGCGACATCACTACACAATGTGTGCTGTTTTAATTCTCTCTTATTATTATCTAGATTTATTTCTACGTTACATATTTCTATCCTACTTTAGATTTGCACTTTGCTGTGCTGTAGATCGAAGGATTTTCCCTTTTATTGTTTTAAAAGCTTTTAAATCAGTTCTTTTTTAAGGTACTCTTGAAGTTCTATATTTTAGTACCTAAACGTGCTGTAAATCGAAGACGAAATATTCGTTAACATACGTCACTTCCTGGTAATATTACATACAACATTGTTGCTCTGTCATGATGCGGGCAGTCATTCCATATTTTAGTGTTCCCTGTAACGTTGGTTGGTGGAAGGTTTTTAAAGCCGCTTCCATCGTTTGTTGTTGCGCCAGTCAGTCATTCCCACGTTATGGGTACATCACTTGTACAACGACAGGATTTTCTATTGAAACGATAAACTGTCTGTCACTTTGATGTTCTCTCGAATTTACTTGCTCGTTATTTAGGTTTGTAATACAACAATAGTAATAAAATTATCTTTATTCGTATAAAGAGGTGGTCTGCACTGTGTCCTGCGACCTCCTTCAAAAGTACACTGACACCACACGTAATCCTCAAGTAACTCATTTCTACAGCATTTACTTTACTTTTATGCATTTTCTGCCAAACCTAGCACTCAATCATCATCATTATCATTTGTAAAAGTTCGTTTATACTTCCAACATACTCCTGGAACCTACTGATCTTGATTTAACTATACTGTGTACTTGTACTTGATAAATACGTCTGTGATGCCTACAACATGTGTGAATTGGCATTTCTTATACTGACTCGGACTTGTGTCTGGTACCTTGGACCTTGACATGCTGTAACACTGAACAGAATCCATATCTTGCTTTAATATACTGGCAACGATCTTAGTCGTTAACGACTATCTAATGTTTTGATTGATTTAATTAGCAATGTTAGTCAGATCCGTTTTACATTGCTGTATTGTATTGTCTGTATTCTGTTCCATCAGTCTGTCATTCCCACATTTTCTTCATAATACATGTCCTCAGTTTATATCTTGTGTGGAATGTCACTTTTAGTTTAGTGAGTTGGTCTTGTGTTTAGTACCTTGAGATGCTGTAACACTGAACAGAATCCATATCTTGCGTCAACATTCTGGCATCGATCTTAGTCATTGACGAACAAACGTCTATCTGGAATGTGTTGCACGGCTGGTTCATAGGAGCATCCGTTCTATGAACATTTTTTGTTAAATGGAGCAGTGAATAGACTGTAGATATTAATCAATTCAGCCAGGATGTGCACCTTCTTGTCTTTGTCGGACATTACTACTCACATTCCACTCGAATGTGCTATCGATCGACCAATAAATATTATTAACCGATTTAATTCGGTGCTACATATGTTTCATCTAAGTTGCGCACGTCTATCAGTTCCACATTTTGTGTGTCCTCGGTTAATGTGAGTGGATTACTGACTTGAACTTGTGTCTACGATCTTGACATGCTGTAACACTGAACAGAATCCATATCTTGCTTTAATATTCTGGCATCGATCTTAGTCGTTAACGACTATCGTATGAACGTCTGTCTGCAATATTGGGCACGTTCAAGTCAATAAGTAATACTTTCTGTAGTAGCAGTACTATATCGACATGCAATGTGTTCCACTCATATTGTGCGTTTTTTAGCAGCCTTGGTTATAGGTGAAATTCTAGAGAAAGTTGCAGAACTCTATAGACTGTATTAGCAAGTACATCATCCTACAATTGAAACTAAAAATGAGGGAACAGCTGACGTCGGCTGGCAGAGTCTTCTTCAGTCTACAGCACGTCAAGGTGACGACGTGGTCTATATGGAGTTCCGCATCTTTTCTGGTATTTCACCGTCATGGTTGGCTTGCCACGAAACTGCAGCCCGTAATGTCTCCAGTGTCGTGATACGTACCCAGGTCCGTCACTTCCACCGAAGACTGACATTGTCTTCGCGTCATTTAATTCGGCGCCACAGACATTGTATCAAAGTTGGATACGTCTGTCATTTCCACGTCGATTTTGTGCGGCCTCAGTTACCATATGTGTTTCCACACATGGTCGCTTTTCGTTTACTGACGAGTACTTACAAAATTTATTTCAGAATTCAGGACACAATTATATGTACACGGTTCGTGATGTTAAATGGTTCTCTAAACATTTGAGAAGCCGTCTCCTGTAATGTCCGTGTTAATGCCCAGGCTCATTTATGGCTAGAGCGTTTGAACCGTGAGCTATTCTATGTTATTCAGGTCCGTTTCACAACTTCTTTCTCGTCCGCTGAACATTGACAAAGTAATCTAACTAATATGTTTAACATTTCGTAGTAAAACACTTTGTTTCGTGGTAAATTTGATTTCCTTTTCTGCAAACTTTGCTTTCGTATCACCGGAATCCATCGCTCTTTATTGTGCGCTTTGTTTGACAATTATTTTTATACTTTTTACCAAAATTATGATGAATGTGTGTATAACTGCATTTAATACACGAATATTTCAATTCTTTAGTCATCGGCTAATCAGTAGCTATCCTATTGGTTTCTAGTCTTTATTGCTATTTCTGACGTCTACTACATAATGCTAGTGACATGTCTAGCACCTTTACGTGACATGTCTTGATGACAGTTGGACAATAACTATGCAATTTGTGTGTTTGACGTGCGGTTTTGCACGCCTACCACAGTAATCGGCTATAATTGTTCTAGACTTCGTTGCAAGTTCAGCCGTCCACTATACATATAATGCCAGTGGCATGTCATCTTTACGTGCTGTACATCAATGTACTCTATTTGCAGTCCTAATGGAAGACTGAAAAAATAAAGCCGCGGCAAAATGTATGTATGTATTACTACGTGGCTCTTTGTCTTTTTGTATTATGGTCATGAACTGGCATTGCTACCAAGTACATTTCTTTTTCCCGTTCTGTGTTTAATATGAATATGTATCATTCATTCTATTTTTACTAATTACAAAATTTTATTACGAACATAACAGTCTCTTAGTGAACTGGGAACAAAATAGTGGTTAGACACAATTATTCGCTAAATGGAACTAATAACTAGTACTTACTGTAAATAAAAGTTTTCCATAGTCGGAAACATCTTTGTACCCCACGTATTGTCTTTACTTTCTTATATTGATATACATTTGAAATATCCTAGAATAGGATTCCTTTCTGGACCTTTTTACCAAAAGAATTTTTGCATGGCCTGTCTTGATCTCCGCAGTAGCGGTTTGATGTATCCCGACCCGTCCTGCAGCTCACTCTGCAGTTGAAAAAGGCCACGATGGATATAATCAAAGAGTTTTCTCAGATCTGTCTTTCTTCATTATTTTCTGTTTGTAGGTACGACATTTGCGACTCAACTATCCAATGGCGTGGTTGCATTGCTAGTACTGTGATATTTCCCTAGACAACGTGTACCACTGCTTCCATTCCATCTTATAATTATCTAGAATCTAGATTTATGTCTACGTTACAGATTTTTTAAGAGAATCTTACTTTGGATTTGAACTTTGTTGTGCTGTAGATTGAAGAAAACTCTGTCAGCATTCGTCATTTTCATGCGTTTTGCAGTAAGTATCTTTTAAAATATCTCCAGTACAGTATTTTATACATGTGTGGAATGTTTTCGTTTACTGACTTGGTATTGACATGCTGTAACACTGAACAGAATCCATGTCTTGCCTTAATATTCTGGCATCAATCTTAGACGATTGTACGAGAGTCGTTACGACTTACGACTATCTATAATATTAGACACGTTCAAGTCAATAAGTGATACCTTCAATTCGTACTTGTGGATTGGTGACCCATGTCTATTTGCCATAATATAAAAGACATACTTTGTACCTCGCACTGCTATTAGTACTGGCTTAAGGAATACCGATGTATGAAAAACGACCCATCTTTACTGATTTTATTACTCAAAGTCCTTTGTTCGATAGAAACCTCGGACACCGACTGATATATTGTAGATAATTGTTGGACTTTGAACTTCTCTGAACACAGAAATTTTCATCTATTTGATAACCTTAATGTTTAGCGTTTGATATCTTTACCATTCTATATTACACCGTGCACTGTATTATTATTACACCCTTGTAAGGTTGGGCTACGTATATACTATAAGTAAAAGATAAAACGGCAGGTAGCCCAATCGATAAATAATTTCTCTTTAGTTGACCCGAGATGTTTCCGTATGCTGGTATCAATTTCAATACTATAGCTAATAGCTTAGAATACGTGATAAAGTGTAGTACACAGTTGAAAGTCTCACTGCTTTGCATGTATAATGTATGTATTTCATTATACAGGTGTATATATTCACATACTTGACGTGCTGTTGATGAATTTCGTATACATTTACCAGACAGTGTCCTAGCGAGCTCTGTGCTATGTACGGTTTGTGCTGTGTACAAAGAGAAACTTTCACAATAGTTGTGAAATGTGGATTGGAAGTTGCAGACTCTTTCTTTGGGTTTATTTCTACATCGAAGATATTTCGTGTACACTATGACGTAGTGCGATGTAGTTCTATTCGTTGTATCACTTTGATGTGCTGTCGGTATCTAAGGTTCAGATTCAGTGTCAGAACGTGAAAAAGGTCGTAATGGGTATAATTTAATAGTTTACTCATGTCCGTCTCGCCTCCATTACCTTTGTTCCTGTTTGATTTCGACATTTGCCGGAGAACCAAGGGCGTTCTGAAATATCGCTCCGGTCTATCCTCGTAGAGTTCTTGCAATGCGGCCATCACCGGTAAAGTTCGTAATCGCATCACTCGTTTTAAAATGATTAAACGTGCGTGATGTCGAGATTATTTTTATTTCGGTATTATTTATTAAAAACAATGTCTCGAGGTTGAGTATGCGGTTACAACGACGCTCACTCCACCACAGACTTGATAGCATTACTGACGGACGACCGTTCGTACCGACGACGAGAGTATGCCTGTAGGTAAATATATTAATAAAAAATCTTAAACTAAAATATTTCTTATTTCAGTATGTACCTGTTTCATAATATCCATTGAGATTTCACGTTCTTCACGTCACTAAATATTATTATTACAGTTTCACAACATACGATTTCATATTAAAATTTGGTCTTTTGGACCTTGACATGCTGTAACACTGAACAGAATCCATATCTTGCCTTAATATTCTAGCATCTATCTATAAAATTATAATATTTTTTAATTATAATAATTCGTTTATTTCAGACTAGGTTTAGTCCATATATAGTTAGTAACAAATATCTTAAAAGATATGTTAGGCTTTCACATGCAGACTGATATCTCTTCCCAGAACAGTAGATTCTGCTTATCATTGAGGCTGATTTTTGGCGGATGACTGCACAAAAACTTTCACCCTTGCATCTGCAAACATGCCTGAGGCACAACATTATGCATACAATATTGCTCACTGTGTTTTAGTTCCTTCACGTGCTGTAAATCGAAAACGAAGTATTCGTTAACAGTTACAGTAAAGTTTGTACAATGTACAAACGGATGTGAGTTAAAATTATTTGAATTAAATAACTCGGCTCGGTCTTTACTGTTATAAATTTTGTTATTTTTACTTTTTGTTATATTTTAGCTCTGCCAATGGCGTTAGACCTTCGTAACTCTTGATATTCAATAAAAAGGTCATTTGTCCAAGAAAAATTCAACGTAACGTTTTGGTATTTTTTTTATCTCTCTGCTATTCAGGTCCGTCGGCTAAGTGTCATTATTCATGATTCCGATTACTTCGTTAAGTTAGTTAATGGTAATTGGTCGTTAGTTTGTATTTTCAACTTACTCCTGGAACTTCTCTCGACCATTCTCGCTGTTAGTTAGGTATGTCCCTTCCTTTGGTTTCTGTCTCCTCAGCGGAATGCACTAGTTGCAGATTCCTCGATCGGAGAGGTCACAAGGTGCACCCGCTGGCCTATCTGGTCTGAGAACCTTCACCTGCCTGATACTGTCAAGCCCGTGGAAGGCTTCAACTTACATTCTAATATTTTCCCTTTTATTGTTTTAAAAGCTTTTAATGTATTTCTCCTTCAAAACCTAAACGTGCTGTAATTCGAAGACGAAATATTCATTAACATACGTCACTTCCTGGTGGCCATTCCAAGCTCAATTTGGGTGAACCAGATTCTAGTAGCACTTGTATGTGATGTTGTATACTATATTATTGGTTTATTCCCTCATTTTGAGTATTAGTAGAGTAGTGACTAGTTCTTGTTCTTTGTAAATCACTTTTTTATTTTTGGTCGAACTCCATAACAAGTTTTCGATGTCTTTTTTACCTGTTAGTCACTGTTAGTACATCCTCCTCTCCGTTATTATTAGGTATATTGCTCAGACGTGACAAGCACAAGTGTTGGTGTAGTTCGTTAGTGCAACATTTGAGATCTTTAATTAAATCTGTTGAATGATACATACCTATGTTTTAGTTCATTACGTGCTGTAAATCGAAGACGAAATATTCGTTAACATACGTCACTTCCTGGTAATATTACATACAACATTGTTGCTCTGTCATGATGCGGGCAGTCATTCCATATTTTAGTGTTCCCTGTAACGTTGGTTGGTGGAAGGTTTTTAAAGCCGCTTCCATCGTTTGTTGTTGCGCCAGTCAGTCATTCCCACGTTATGGGTACATCACTTGTACAACGACAGGATTTCCTATTGAAACGATAAACTGTCTGTCACTTTGATGTTCTCTCGAATTTACTTGCTCGTTATTTAGGTTTGTAATACAACAATAGTAATAAAATTATCTTTATTCGTATAAAGAGGTGGTCTGCACTGTGTCCTGCGACCTCCTTCAAAAGTACACTGACACCACACGTAATCCTCAAGTAACTCATTTCTACAGCATTTACTTTACTTTTATGCATTTTCTGCCAAACCTAGCACTCAATCATCATCATTATCATTTGTAAAAGTTCGTTTATACTTCCAACATACTCCTGGAACCTACTGATCTTGATTTAACTATACTGTGTACTTGTACTTGATAAATACGTCTGTGATGCCTACAACATGTGTGAATTGGCATTTCTTATACTGACTCGGACTTGTGTCTGGTACCTTGGACCTTGACATGCTGTAACACTGAACAGAATCCATATCTTGCTTTAATATACTGGCAACGATCTTAGTCGTTAACGACTATCGTATGAACGTCTATCTGGAATGTGTTGCACGGCTGGTTCATAGAAGTTGCAGGAATCTTCTTTACGTGCTCTACGTCAGTGTACTCAACTTGCAGTCCTAATTAGAGACTAGAAAAAAAAAATGCGTGGCGATATGTATGTACCTATGTATTTCTACATAGCTCTTTGTCTTTATGTATTGTGGTCATTTACTGACATTGCTACTGAAGTACGTTTCTTTTTCCCGTTCTGTCACTTTATATTGCTATCGTCAGTCTTGATCTCCCATAGCGGTTTGATGTTCCACCTCTTGTTTTGCAGCTCAGACTGTAGTTTTCCGATTTATTTAATTCACAATGTTACTCAGGTCCATCCATTAAAATGAACATTTCTTTGCGATAATTTTTGTGAATTAACTATTCAGACATATTATCTGGATAGTTAACTGCGCTTGCATACAAGCGCGTACTTGTATTGTAAAATTTCCCTTTAATCGGTCAATCCCATATTTTCTTCACATGTCCTCAGTTTACATATGTAGAATGTAACTTTTCGTTGACTAACTTGGACTTGTGTCTAGTGGATGCTGCCCGTCCTTTGGTGGCAGCAGCATGTGGAAGTTGTTAGTCTAGCAATGTTACAATATGTTCATATACTCTACCTTTAAAGAAACACGCGAAGAATTGGAATATCTATTTACTGACGGATTAGTATTGTTAGGTCATTTCCACATATTGTGTGTCCTCAGTTAACATGTGTGTGTAATGTCGGTTTCCGTTTACTGACTCGGGCTGTGTCTAGACCCTTGACATGTTTTGATAATACAAATCCGGTAGCACTTGTATGTGTTGCTGTACCATAGGGTGCACTGTATTATTATTACACCCTTGTAAGATCGAGGTAAGATTACACTCAATCTGATAACTAATCACTGAACTGGGTTAATCTGACAAGGAAATACGACTGAAGAAATATTAATTTAACAACTCACCTGACTCATCTTCAATTTAAATGCTTTAAATCGCGACTGTACAGTTGTGACAATATCTTTAACCATTTGTGTGTCTAAACAGGCACACACTCTGGCGAGCCGCAACTGTGCTCGTGCGGTTTCTGGAAACGTTTACACGCCACGCAAGAATAAATAAAATTTGTTTCCTTTACTCGACTTTTGTTAAAAAAATGTTTCCTTTACAGTTGTCGCTTTCGTGCGCTTCGGTGCAATTACCGCCAGTAGGTGTCTTTTCAACACAATGTTTTCTTACGTGTCCGAACTGCTGACACAGATGACACCTGACTACCTCGACGTCATCGATAAACGGCAGGTAGCCAATCGATAAATAATTTCTCTTTGGTTGACACGAGATGTTACAGTATGCTGGTATCAATTTCAATACTGATCCATTTACGACCGTTTTGCAATATTTATATATTTGCAATATTTGTACACGATCCGCCCTACGGCTTAGATTTAATTTTTTGATTGATTTAATTAGCAATGTTAGTCAGATCCGTTTTACATTGCTGTATTGTATTGTCTGTATTCTGTTCCATCAGTCTGTCATTCCCACATTTTCTTCATAATACATGTCCTCAGTATTATGAAGAAAATCTTGTGTGGAATGTCACTTTTAGTTTAGTGAGTTGGTCTTGTGTTTAGTACCTTGAGATGCTGTAACACTGAACAGAATCCATATCTTGCGTCAACATTCTGGCATCGATCTTAGTCATTGACGAACAAACGTCTATCTGGAATGTGTTGCACGGCTGGTTCATAGGAGCATCCGTTCTATGAACATTTTTTGTTAAATGGAGCAGTGAATAGACTGTAGATATTAATCAATTCAGCCAGGATGTGCACCTTCTTGTCTTTGTCGGACATTACTACTCACATTCCACTTGAATGTGCTATCGATCGACCAATAAATATTATTAACCGATTTAATTCGGTGCTACATATGTTTCATCTAAGTTGCGGGCGTCTATCAGTTCCACATTTTGTGTGTCCTCAGTTAATGTGAGTGGATTACTGACTTGAACTTGTGTCTACGATCTTGACATGCTGTAACACTGAACAGAATCCATATCTTGCTTTAATATTCTGGCATCGATCTTAGTCGTTAACGACTATCGTATGAACGTCTGTCTGCAATATTGGGCACGTTCAAGTCAATAAGTAATACTTTCTGTAGTAGCAGTACTATATCGACATGCAATGTGTTCCACTCATATTGTGCGTTTTTTAGCAGCCTTGGTTATAGGTGAAATTCTAGAGAAAGTTGCAGAACTCTATAGACTGTATTAGCAAGTACATCATCCTACAATTGAAACTAAAAATGAGGGAACAGCTGACGTCGGCTGGCAGAGTCTTCTTCAGTCTACAGCACGTCAAGGTGACGACGTGGTCTATATGGAGTTCCGCATCTTTTCTGGTATTTCACCGTCACGGTTGGCTTGCCACGAAACTGCAGCCCGTAATGTCTCCAGTGTCGTGATACGTACCCAGGTCCGTCACTTCCACCGAAGACTGACATTGTCTTCGCGTCATTTAATTCGGCGCCACAGACATTGTATCAAAGTTGGATACGTCTGTCATTTCCACGTCGATTTTGTGCGGCCTCAGTTACCATATGTGTTTCCACACATGGTCGCTTTTCGTTTACTGACGAGTACTTACAAAATTTATTTCAGAATTCAGGACACAATTATATGTACACGGTTCGTGATGTTAAATGGTTCTCTAAACATTTGACAAGCCGTCTCCTGTAATGTCCGTGTTAATGCCCAGGCTCATTTATGGCTAGAGCGTTTGAACCGTGAGCTATTCTATGTTATTCAGGTCCGTTTCACAACTTCTTTCTCGTCCGCTGAACATTGACAAAGTAATCTAACTAATATGTTTAACATTTCGTAGTAAAACACTTTGTGGCGCAGCTGCATGCGCCTACGCACAATGAATAGCAATATCAAGTATTTCTACAAGTGGCGGCTCATTAAATTCAACAGAAACATAATGACGTTTCCAAATAGTTTTTGTGAATTTACCCGATACTAAATTTTCTTTTTTCTATTCATCACATCGAGTCATTACAACATCTCTGTACTTAAATTTACAATTTTTTTAAGTATACACGTATTTTCAAGTATTTTCGGGTTTTATTTACAAACCAAATAGGACCCTCTTATGTCTCACAAGTAGACATAAATTGGCGACCGTGACAGGACACGGATTTCATCAAAACGAATCTTTGCGACGTACTACGCCCCATAGTCAGGAGTACGTGGCGCATCCGAAGTTGAAGATCGTCAGAATCGGCGTCTAAGCTACAGACGACTTAGTCACGACCACGACAGCAAACTTCCAAAGAGATAAGTGTTCCAATCCTTGTTCCTACTCATACCAAATCATAGATTTCCAGTTACTCACCATTATATTGCCTCCACAGTGCATCCAAGGTCACAAAGGGTAACAAGACTAAAGTCATATTCATCAAGTAGAATCATTTACAACAATAATTCATGTAAATTAGGTTTTCCTTGTTTAACAGATTGGTCACCCTCATGGTTCTGAGTTTACCGGTTTTAAATTGCCGCGTATTGAGATTTCTAAATTTAACGGAGCATATTTTCACTGGCTTGAATTCCGAGACACGTTTCAGGCGTTAGTTCATAATAACGAACGCATTTCCGACATTCATAAATTTCACTATTTGATATCATACCTTGAAGGAGATGCGGCTCGTATCATTTCAAATCTGGAAGTCTCTTCATCAAATTATAAGGAGGCCTGGTCTTTATTATGCGAACGATACGACAACAAGAGGTTGCTTATTAATTATCATTTATCAGAATTAATTAACATGAAGCCGATAATTAACGAATCCGAGCGATCGTTACGATTTTTAGCAGACCACGTTACAAAAAACTTACGTGCGCTTTCTAACTTGGGTCGACCCACCGATAAGTGGGATGATATAATCATATTTATGATGACGTCCAAATTGGATAGTAATAGTCTAATGAAATGGGAAGAGTTACAAAATTCGTTTGATTCTGTTGATGATCTGCCAACCTTAACTCAGTTTCATAAATTCTTAACTGACCGCGCTAGTGTCTTGGAAGCTATCAATCGTGGTAAATCGGATAATAATAACAAAATGCTAAGGGAGACATCTCGTCCTAGCCAGAGTTCTCATAACCAAACGTCACATTTTAATAACAAACACAACAATAGTTTCACGAACAAGAATAATAAGCCATCATTCGTTAAATCTTTTATTAGCAATCAACAAAAAACACAAAAAAGAATTGATTGCGTTATTTGTAATGAGTCACACAGATTATACTCATGTCCTACATTTAAAAACAAAGGTATTAGTGAAAGACTAGCTGATGTTCAGAAATACAATCTGTGTTATAATTGTTTGAGAGAGGGACATCATGCGGCTGACTGTCCATTGGGTCCTTGTACTTTTAAGGACTGCAATGAGCGCCACAATTCTCTTTTGCATCAATCGCGTGCAGTATTATCCACGAACTCAGCTGAAGTACTATCAACTTTTTCAGAGCCATACACAGATCATGTATTTTTATCTACCGTTCTTGTTGAAGTGTCGAACCCGCTGACCAAAACCACGGAGAAAGTACGCGCTCTCTTGGATTGTGGTAGTCAGTCTTCACTAATAACAAAAAATCTAAAACATAAATTACAATTAAATACAAATAAAACAAATGAAATAAATATACTGGGTATAGGCAATAACCTATGTCACAAGGTTACTGAATCCTGCAAGATTACATTAAATTCTACGAACAATCCATATAGCGTTACCTTATCCTGTTTAGTGCTTGATGAGCTCACAGGAGAGCTACCCAAGGTTCCTATAAATATACAACACTTTACTTTGCCTGATTATATAAAGTTAGCCGACCCTAGGTTTAACGTACCAGCGAAGACAGACGTTATACTAGGAGCTGACATATTCTGGGATGTTGTAGGAACAGAACAATACTCCCTCGGTCCCAAGAACCCAAAATTAATTAATTCTAAATTTGGCTGACTTGTAGCTGGCCCGATGTTTTCAAGTTGTTCTAAATATATACAATGCAATCATTCAAGTAGTTTAAATAAATGTCACTCAGATGCACTTACAGAAATTGATAAAAAATTGACTAGATTTTGGGAAATCGAAGAACTTCCCCAAAAGTCTAGTTACTCCCCAAGTGAAAGATTGTGCGAGCAACATTTTATCGAAAATACCACTCGTTTAAGTTCAGGTAGGTTTTGCGTCAAATTGCCTTTGCTTGATAACCCTAACACTCTTGGCGATTCATACAATTTAGCCAAAAAACGGTTCTTAAATTTGGAAAAACGATTTCATAAAAATCCAGAGCTCAAAATACAGTACGCAGAATTTATTAATGAATATGCCAAACTAGGTCATTTATCCGAATCACATAATGCAAAACCCACCCCAAATTATTTCCTGTGTCATCATGCAGTTTTCAAGGAAGAGAGTGAGTCTACCAAAATCCGAGTGGTTTTCGATGGTTCGGCTCCCTCTTCTTCTGGCCGCTCCCTCAATGACATTCTCATGGTTGGCCCTAATAAGCAAGACTCTCTTTTTTACATTTTGATCAGGGCTAGACAGTACAAATTTCTTCTCACTGCTGACGTTGAGAAAATGTTCCGCCAGGTGGCGTGTCACAGTGACGATCAAAATCTACAACTGATCTTATGGAGAGAAGACGAGTCACAGCCAATCAAAACGTACAAGTTGAATACCGTCACTTACGGCACAGCAAGTGCGAGCTATTTAAGTACGCGTTGCCTGTGGCAACTAGGGGAAGAATGTGGGGATAAATTCATCAAATCTATAATACAAAATGATTTTTACGTCGATGATCTCATCACTGGGTCAAATGACGAGGATGAGTTGCGCCATATAAAAGAGCAAGTGTCTAATGCTCTAAACTCAGGATGTTTTCCATTACGGAAATACAAAAGTAACTCAAAAAACATTTTCCATAACAACACTGATGTACAACGAGATAAACTAATTACAAGTGAATCGTCGAGCACTCTCGGACTAGGATGGAACCCTTCTACTGACGAACTACACTTTCCAATTAAATGTACGTCAGTGAATCGACAGCTAACAAAGCGTATTATAATGTCAAATTCTTTAAAAATATTTGATCCTTTAGGTTTATTGAGTCCTTGCACAATTGTACCCAAGATAATGCTGCAAAGGCTGTGGCTCCTCCGAGTGAACTGGGATGACCCTGTTCCTCAGGATATTCAATCCTCTTGGGACGAGTTTGTGAACAATTTACATTATCTAGCCAATTTATACATTCCAAGAAACGTACTTTGCGAGAACGCAAACGTTATTGAAATACATTCGTTCAGTGATGCTTCACAATGCGCCTATGGTGCTTGTGTTTATGTCAAATCTATAAATCAAAATAATTCCATTAGCATTAAATTGTTATGTTCAAAATCTAGAGTGTCACCTTTAAAGCCCGTAACAATTCCTCGTTTGGAACTATGTGCCGCGTTGCTCTCTGCCAGATTGACCAAAGCAGTGTGCGACGCCATAAAGTATAAGCCTTCTCGCGTGGTCCATTGGTGTGACAGCAGCGTAGTCCTCGCATGGATTCACAGTGTACCTAGAAATTTAAAGGTATTTGTAGCAAATCGCATAGGTGAAATTTTGGAACTTACGCAGCCGTCATCATGGCGATATGTACCCACAGCAGACAACCCAGCTGATCATATTTCAAGGGGTGTTACTCCAAGTCAATTGCCGGAGTTAAACCTGTGGTGGCACGGCCCACATTTTTTGTACAAAAATGAGTCAGATTGGCCCTTATTAAATTCTAATATTATAAATAAGGACAACTTACCTGAGGTTAAAATCAATCTTCACACTGATGTTGTTGAACCATTAATAAATTTTGCGAATTACTCTTCATTTACCAAACTCCAACGTGTGTTAGCTTTCATCAAAAGATTTATTTATAATTCTCAGAATAGATGTGTTAAACGTACTGGCTACTTATCCACCAATGAGTTAAATCAGTCATTCTATAGCCTCTGTTTCATGGCGCAACAGCAAATATTTCAATTAGAGTATAAACTTTTAAAACAAAACAAACCGTTACCAAATAAATCCAAAATTTTACCATTGTCACCTTTTGTCGATAGCAATAATTTAATTAGGGTTGGTGGCAGAATTCAAGCTTCCGGATTTTCATATGAAAGGAAACATCAAATCCTTCTTGACTCTTCCCACATTCTAGCAAGGTTATTTTTTTGGAAAGAACATGTTCGTCAGATGCACGCCGGGCCACAACTATTGCTAGCTACAGTTCGGGAAACAATCTGGCCTATCAACGGTCGTCATCTGGCTCGTCGCACAGTACGCAACTGTGTAACATGTAGACGCTTCCAAGGGAAAACCCTTCAGCCCAAAATGGGTAATCTCCCTGCACAGCGCATTACCGTCGATTTTCCCCTTGTTTCAGTTGGTCTAGATTTTGCTGGCCCGTTCTTTATCGTTAACCGAAGAGGACGAGGAGCAAGATTGACGAAATGCTACATGTGCTTATTTATTTGCATGCGCTACAAGTGTATACATTTAGAGGCTGTAGGCGGTCTATCCAAGGACGATTTTTTGATGACATTAAAGCGTTTCATCGCTCGACGCGGTAAGCCAGTGGAAATATTCTCCGACAACGGTCGTAATTTTGTCGCGGCGGCCAAGGAGCTAGGATCATTTCTAAAGACATGTAACCACTTACTTTCCGACTTTGCTGCACTAGAAGGAATACAATTTAATTTCATCCCTGCTTACTCCCCTCATTTCGGCGGCATTTGGGAATCAGGCATTAAATCCGCAAAACACCATGTCAAACGTGTTATAGGCAATTTACACCTCACCTTTGAGGAATTGCAGACTTTATTTGCACAAGTGGAGGCAATATTAAACAGCCGGCCCTTATATCCAATGTCCTCAAATCCCAACGACTTTCTTCCCCTTTCTCCGGGACACTTTCTCATCGGAAGACCGTTAACCACGTTCCCATCTCCACTGGTAGAAGAGACGGATCCCAACAAGCTAAAGCGATATAAAGGATTAGAGCAACTCCGACAGCATTTTTGGCAACGTTGGCAAAACGAGTACATCAATGAACTACAAAGAAGACAAAAATGGATGAGGGAATCTCCTCAGCTTAAGGTCGATGATTTAGTCCTGATTAAAGAAGAAAACCTGCCGCCCCTGTGTTGGGGACTTGGAAGGGTGACAAAATTGTATCCGGGACCTGATGGCGTGGTACGAGTGGCAGACGTCAGAACTCCTACAAGCTGCCTTCGACGAGCTTTGGTTCGCTTGTGCCCCCTTCCCATTCCAGAAGACGATCCTAAGTTGAAAGAGAATCCTTTCAACGGGGGGAGCATGGCGCAGCTGCATGCGCCTACGCACAATGAATAGCAATATCAAGTATTTCTACAAGTGGCGGCTCATTAAATTCAACAGAAACATAATGACGTTTCCAAATAGTTTTTGTGAATCTACCCGATACTAAATTTTCTTTTTTCTATTCATCACATCGAGTCATTACAACATCTCTGTACTTAAATTTACAATGTTTTTAAGTATACACGTATTTTCAAGTATTTTCGGGTTTTATTTACAAACCAAATAGGACCCTCTTATGTCTCACAAGTAGACACTTTGTTTCGTGGTAAATTTGATTTCCTTTTCTGCAAACTTTGCTTTCGTATCACCGGAATCCATCGCTCTTTATTGTGCGCTTTGTTTGACAATTATTTTTATACTTTTTACCAAAATTATGATGAATGTGTGTATAACTGCATTTAATACACGAATATTTCAATTCTTTAGTCATCGGCTAATCAGTAGCTATCCTATTGGTTTCTAGTCTTTATTGCTATTTCTGACGTCTACTACATAATGCTAGTGACATGTCTAGCACCTTTACGTGACATGTCTTGATGACAGTTGGACAATAACTATGCAATTTGTGTGTTTGACGTGCGGTTTTGCACGCCTACCACAGTAATCGGCTATAATTGTTCTAGACTTCGTTGCAAGTTCAGCCGTCCACTATACATATAATGCCAGTGGCATGTCATCTTTACGTGCTGTACATCTGTACTCTATTTGCAGTCCTAATGGAAGACTGAAAAAATAAAGCCGCGGCAAAATGTATGTATGTATTACTACGTGGCTCTTTGTCTTTTTGTATTATGGTCATGAACTGGCATTGCTACCAGGTACATTTCTTTTTCCCGTTCTGTGTTTAATATGAATATGTATCATTCATTCTATTTTTACTATTTACAAAATTTTATTACGAACATAACAGTCTCATAGTGAACTGGGAACAAAATAGTGGTTAGACACAATTATTCGCTAAATGGAACTAATAACTAGCAGTTACTGTAAATAAAAGTTTTCCATAGTCGGAAACATCTTTGTACCCCACATATTGTCTATACTTTCTTATATTGATATACATTTGAAATATCCTAGAATAGGATTCCTTTCTGGACCTTTTTACCAAAAGAATTTTTGCATGGCCTGTCTTGATCTCCGCAGTAGCGGTTTGATGTATTCCGACCCGTCCTGCAGCTCACTCTGCAGTTGAAAAAGGCCACGATGGATATAATCAAAGAGTTTTCTCAGATCTGTCTTCCTCCATTATTTTCTGTTTGTAGGTACGACATTTGCGACTCAACTATCCAATGGCGTGGTTGCATTGCTAGTACTGTGATATTTCCCTAGACAACGTGTACCACTGCTTCCATTCCATCTTACGCAAACGCATGAAAATGACAAATGCTGACATTTGTCATTTTCATGCGTTTTGGAGTAAGTATCTTTTAAAATATCTCCAGTACAGTATTTTATACATGTGTGGAATGTTTTCGTTTACTGACTTGGTCCTGTGTCTAGTACTTTGACATGCTGTAACACTGAACAGAATCCATATCTTGTTTTAATATTCTGGCATCGATCTTAGTCATTGACGAATATCGAAAAAACGTCTATCTGGAATGTGTTGCACGGCTGGTTCATAGAAGCCGGATGCTTCTCTCTTTCTATGAACATTTTTTGTTAAATGCAGCAGTGCATAGACTATAGATATTAATCAATTCAGCCAGGACACATCAAGAAAGTGCACACACTTTCTTGTCTTTGTCGGACATTACTACTCACATTCCACTAGTACCGGTTTTGTAGACACAATTATAGAACAATAGGCTGCGGTCACCGGTGACCGCTTGGTGTTTGACAGTTTAATGTGCTGTCGATCGACCAATAAATTTTATTAACCGATTTAATTCGGTGCTACATATGTTTCATCTAAGTTGCGGGCGTCTATCAGTTCCACATTTTGTGTGTCCTCAGTTAATGTGAGTGGATTACTGACTTGAACTTGTGTTTAGATCCATATCTTGCTTCATATTCTGGCATCGATATTAGTCGTTAACGACTATCGTATGAACGTCTGTCTGCAATATTAGCCGCGGCTTTATACCACTACTTCCATCCCATCTTATAATTATCTAGAATCTAGATCTATGTCTACGTTACTATTTTTTTAAGAAAATCTTACTTTGGATTTTAACTTTGTTGTGCTGTAGATTGAAGAAAACTCTGTCAGCATTCGTCATTTTCATGCGTTTTGCAGTAAGTATCTTTTAAAATATCTCCAGTACAGTATTTTATACATGTGTGGAATGTTTTCGTTTACTGACTTGGTATTGACATGCTGTAACACTGAACAGAATCCATGTCTTGCCTTAATATTCTGGCATCAATCTTAGACGATTGTACGAGAGTCGTTACGACTTACGACTATCTATAATATTAGACACGTTCAAGTCAATAAGTGATACCTTCAATTCGTACTTGTGGATTGGTGACCCATGTCTATTTGCCATAATATAAAAGACATACTTTGTACCTCGCACTGCTATTAGTACTGGCTTAAGGAATACCGATGTATGAAAAACGACCCATCTTTACTGATTTTATTACTCAAAGTCCTTTGTTCGATAGAAACCTCGGACACCGACTGATATATTGTAGATAATTGTTGGACTTTGAACTTCTCTGATCACAGAAATTTTCATCTATTTGATAACCTTTAGAATGTTTAGCGTTTGATATCTTTACCATTCTGTATTACACCGTGCACTGTATTATTATTACACCCTTGTAAGGTTGAGCTAGGTAAATCTGACAAGGAAATACGACTGAAAAAATATCTATTTAAACCAACTCACCTGATCATACTCATCTTCAAGTTATATGCTTTAAATAGCGACTGTACCTTTGTGACGATGTCTTCAACAATTTGAGTGTCTAAACAGGCTTTAACTGGCTTATCTAAGAAGGCTCCCCTTTTACCGGTCAAGGAATGCGTAGCGAGTGCAGTGTAAAAAATAAATCTAGCTGTGAAGGAAAACCACTATCAGAAAGTAGGTTCTGTTTTATCTTTTTGCGGAACCCGCCTGGTGGATAGTCGTCAAAAGTGATATCCATAACAAGTGGAATCGCATTATAGCCGGATCTCTTGACTGTCTTCTGTAGAACGTTTTTTACAGTTACAGTAAAGTTTATACAAACGGTTATGAGTTAAAATTATTAATGTTTGAGTTAATAACTCCTTTCGGACTTAAGTCTTAGAACGTTCATGTGCTGTGAATGAAAAATCGTTTGATCAATCACTTAGATCGTTATTGTCGTCTGATCTGAGTTGTGTAGTTTCGCCTACATCACGGGTTCTAGCACTTTATTCATGGATTTCATCGCCACATCTTGGATTCTCACTTTTATCAACCGATTTAATTGTGCGCTACAGATTTTATATCATAGTTGCTTACATATGTAAGTTCTACATTTTGTGTGTCATTACATGTGTGTTAAATGCAGCAGTGAATAAACTATAGATATTAATCAATTGAGCCAGGATGTGCACCTTCTTGTCTTGGTAGGACATTACTACTCACATTCCACTTTAATGTGCTGTCGATCGACCAATAAATTTTATTAACCGATTCA
Organism: Spodoptera picta; assembly: GCA_038387885.1. NCBI lineage: Eukaryota > Metazoa > Arthropoda > Insecta > Lepidoptera > Noctuidae > Spodoptera > Spodoptera picta. The sequence goes on from JAZHFQ010000445.1 coordinate 913,601, forward strand.
ATTCAGCGCTACACTTCGCTCCGCGACGGCATAGTGTGACGTCATTAAATTAGATATAGATGTTACTGTGGAATTAGGTGGTCTCGTGACATAAATTCCAGCTCGCGACCTTTCATCCAGCTGCACTACCTGCTGTGCCGTAAGGGGGTATTTTGACATTGTTCTTGAATAAGTACTAAGTCAAGTTGATAATCGACAATTAAGTTATCTAACTCAGACGTCGCCACTTTATCGTTATGGAGATTCAACTGGTTAGCTTATCCATACTGTTATTTAATAGGTTGTATTGAGAATAAGTTGTTCAAGTTTTGCTTTATAAGTACCACACTCTGGCGAGCCGCAACGTTGCTCGTGAGGTTTCTGGAAACGTTTACACGCCACGCAAGTTGGAATAAAATTTGTTTCTTTTACACGAGGGCAACTGTCGCTTTCGTGCGCTTCGGCGCTATTACCGCAAGTAGGTGTCTTTGCAACAATATTTTCTTACGTGTCCGAACTGCTGACACAGATGGCACCTGACTACCTCGACGTCATCGATAAAACGGCAGGTAGCCCAATCGATAAATAATTTCTCTTTAGTTGACCCGAGATGTTTCCGTATGCTGGTATCAATTTCAATACCGATCCATTTACGACCGTTTTGCAAAGTATGTCGCCGGATAATTTTACACGACTTAATAAAATCGCCCTCTTTAATCATGAGCTCGCCGTTATTTTGCCGATAAAATGAGGTCAAAAACGCGTTGTCTTCCATCGAACCCGGGACGTCATTGACCAGGATACGCGGTCCACGGCCCTTTGGTTTTTCCAAGCGCAAGCCGGCGGTACGAATTGCAGACACGGAGTCGAGTTTCTTAATTTGTTGCTCGTTACATATATAGACGCATACGATTTGGAAACCGTGGTTTGATAGCTTTCATGAGCGTTTTTCTTGTCCGATGACATATGGAAGCGATGCGCGACATTAAATAGTATACAGTCTGGATACGACAACTCGGCTCTCTTGATATCCTTGTAACGTCCTGTGCGATGACGTAACAATAGCTTAGAATACGTGATAAAGTGTAGTACACAGCTGAAAGTCTCACTGCCTTGCATGTATAATGTATGTATTTCATTATCCAGGTGTATATATTCACATACTTGACGTGCTGTTGATGAATTTCGTATACATTTACCAGACAGTGTCCTAGCGAGCTCTGTGCTATGTACGGTTTGTGCTGTGTACAAAGAGAAACTTTCACAATAGTTGTGAAATGTGGATTGGAAGTTGCAGACTCTTTCTTTGGGTTTATTTCTACATCGAAGATATTTCGTGTACACTACATATGACGTAGTGCGATGTAGTTCTATTCGTTGTATCACTTTGATGTGCTGTCGGTATCTAAGGTTCAGATTCAGTGTAAGAACGTGAAAAAGGTCGTGATGGGTATAATTAAATAGTTTACTCAAGTCCGTCTCGCCTCCATTACCTTTGTTCCTGTTTGATTTCGACATTTGCCGGAGAACCAAGGGCGTTCTGAAATATCGCTCCGGTCTATCCTCGTAGAGTTCTTGCAATGCGGCCATCACCGGTAAAGTTCGTAATCGCATCACTCGTTTTAAAATGATTAAACGTGCGTGACGTCGAGATTATTTTTATTTCGGTATTATTTATTAAAAACAATGTCTCGAGGTTGAGTATGCGGTTACAACGACGCTCACTCCACCACAGACTTGATAGCATTACTGACGGACGACCGTTCGTACCGACGACGAGAGTATGCCTGTAGGTAAATATATTAATAAAAAATCTTAAACTAAAATATTTCTTATTTCAGTATGTACCTGTTTCATAATATCCATTGAGATTTCACGTTCTTCACGTCACTAAATATTATTATTACAGTTTCACAACATACGATTTCATATTAAAATTTGGTCTTTTGGACCTTGACATGCTGTAACACTGAACAGAATCCATATCTTGCCTTAATATTCTAGCATCTATCTATAAAATTATAATATTTTTTAATTATAATAATTCGTTTATTTCAGACTAGGTTTAGTCCATATATTGTTAGTAACAAATATCTTAAAAGTTATGTTAGGCTTTCACATGCAGACTGATATATCTTCCCAGAACAGTAGATTCTGCTTATCATTGAGGCTGATTTTTGGCGGATGACTGCACAAAAACTTTCACCCTTGCATCTGCAAACATGCCTGAGGCACAACATTATGCATACAATATTGCTCACTGTATTTTAGTTCCTTCACGTGCTGTAAATCGAAAACGAAGTATTCGTTAACAGTTACAGTAAAGTTTGTACAATGTACAAACGGATGTGAGTTAAAATTATTTGAATTAAATAACTCGGCTCGGTCTTTACTGTTATAAATTTTGTTATTTTTACTTTTTGTTATATTTTAGCTCTGCCAATGGCGTTAGACCTTCGTAACTCTTGATATTCAATAAAAAGGTCATTTGTCCAAGAAAAATTCAGCGTAACGTTTTGGTATTTTTTTATCTCTCTGCTATTCAGGTCCGTCGGCTAAGTGTCATTATTCATGATTCCGATTACTTCGTTAAGTTAGTTAATGGTAATTGGTCGTTAGTTTGTATTTTCAACTTACTCCTGGAACTTCTCTCGACCATTCTCTCTGTTAGTTAGGTATGTCCCTTCCTTTGGTTTCTGTCTCCTCAGCGGAATGCACTAGTTGCAGATTCCTCGATCGGAGAGGTCACAAGGTGCACCCGCTGGCCTATCTGGTCTGAGAACCTTCACCTGCCTGATACTGTCAAGCCCGTGGAAGGCTTCAACTTACATTCTAATATTTTCCCTTTTATTGTTTAAAAAGCTTTTAATGTATTTCTCCTTCAAAACCTAAACGTGCTGTAATTCGAAGACGAAATATTCATTAACATACGTCACTTCCTGGTGGCCATTCCAAGCTCAATTTGGGTGAACCAGATTCTAGTAGCACTTGTATGTGATGTTGTATACTATATTATTGGTTTATTCCCTCATTTTGAGTATTAGTAGAGTAGTGACTAGTTCTTGTTCTTTGTAAATCACTTTTTTATTTTTGGTCGAACTCCATAACAAGTTTTCGATGTCTTTTTTACCTGTTAGTCACTGTTAGTACATCCTCCTCTCCGTTATTATTAGGTATATTGCTCAGACGTGACAAGCACAAGTGTTGGTGTAGTTCGTTAGTGCAACATTTGAGATCTTTAATTAAATCTGTTGAATGATACATACCTATGTTTTAGTTCATTACGTGCTGTAAATCGAAGACGAAATAGTCGTTAACATACGTCACTTCCTAGTGATACTATCAACAGCATTGTTGCTATGTTATGATGTAGGTAGACGTTCCTACATTTGTGATTAACCTGTCCAGATATACAGGCGTGTAGTTGTATTGCCAGTACTGCGACATCACTACACAATGTGTGCTGTTTTAATTCTCTCTTATTATTATCTAGATTTATTTCTACGTTACATATTTCTATCCTACTTTAGATTTGCACTTTGCTGTGCTGTAGATCGAAGGATTTTCCCTTTTATTGTTTTAAAAGCTTTTAAATCAGTTCTTTTTTAAGGTACTCTTGAAGTTCTATATTTTAGTACCTAAACGTGCTGTAAATCGAAGACGAAATATTCGTTAACATACGTCACTTCCTGGTAATATTACATACAACATTGTTGCTCTGTCATGATGCGGGCAGTCATTCCATATTTTAGTGTTCCCTGTAACGTTGGTTGGTGGAAGGTTTTTAAAGCCGCTTCCATCGTTTGTTGTTGCGCCAGTCAGTCATTCCCACGTTATGGGTACATCACTTGTACAACGACAGGATTTTCTATTGAAACGATAAACTGTCTGTCACTTTGATGTTCTCTCGAATTTACTTGCTCGTTATTTAGGTTTGTAATACAACAATAGTAATAAAATTATCTTTATTCGTATAAAGAGGTGGTCTGCACTGTGTCCTGCGACCTCCTTCAAAAGTACACTGACACCACACGTAATCCTCAAGTAACTCATTTCTACAGCATTTACTTTACTTTTATGCATTTTCTGCCAAACCTAGCACTCAATCATCATCATTATCATTTGTAAAAGTTCGTTTATACTTCCAACATACTCCTGGAACCTACTGATCTTGATTTAACTATACTGTGTACTTGTACTTGATAAATACGTCTGTGATGCCTACAACATGTGTGAATTGGCATTTCTTATACTGACTCGGACTTGTGTCTGGTACCTTGGACCTTGACATGCTGTAACACTGAACAGAATCCATATCTTGCTTTAATATACTGGCAACGATCTTAGTCGTTAACGACTATCTAATTTTTTGATTGATTTAATTAGCAATGTTAGTCAGATCCGTTTTACATTGCTGTATTGTATTGTCTGTATTCTGTTCCATCAGTCTGTCATTCCCACATTTTCTTCATAATACATGTCCTCAGTTTATATCTTGTGTGGAATGTCACTTTTAGTTTAGTGAGTTGGTCTTGTGTTTAGTACCTTGAGATGCTGTAACACTGAACAGAATCCATATCTTGCGTCAACATTCTGGCATCGATCTTAGTCATTGACGAACAAACGTCTATCTGGAATGTGTTGCACGGCTGGTTCATAGGAGCATCCGTTCTATGAACATTTTTTGTTAAATGGAGCAGTGAATAGACTGTAGATATTAATCAATTCAGCCAGGATGTGCACCTTCTTGTCTTTGTCGGACATTACTACTCACATTCCACTTGAATGTGCTATCGATCGACCAATAAATATTATTAACCGATTTAATTCGGTGCTACATATGTTTCATCTAAGTTGCGCACGTCTATCAGTTCCACATTTTGTGTGTCCTCGGTTAATGTGAGTGGATTACTGACTTGAACTTGTGTCTACGATCTTGACATGCTGTAACACTGAACAGAATCCATATCTTGCTTTAATATTCTGGCATCGATCTTAGTCGTTAACGACTATCGTATGAACGTCTGTCTGCAATATTGGGCACGTTCAAGTCAATAAGTAATACTTTCTGTAGTAGCAGTACTATATCGACATGCAATGTGTTCCACTCATATTGTGCTTTTTTTAGCAGCCTTGGTTATAGGTGAAATTCTAGAGAAAGTTGCAGAACTCTATAGACTGTATTAGCAAGTACATCATCGTACAATTGAAACTAAAAATGAGGGAACAGCTGACGTCGGCTGGCAGAGTCTTCTTCAGTCTACAGCACGTCAAGGTGACGACGTGGTCTATATGGAGTTCCGCATCTTTTCTGGTATTTCACCGTCATGGTTGGCTTGCCACGAAACTGCAGCCCGTAATGTCTCCAGTGTCGTGATACGTACCCAGGTCCGTCACTTCCACCGAAGACTGACATTGTCTTCGCGTCATTTAATTCGGCGCCACAGACATTGCATCAAAGTTGGATACGTCTGTCATTTCCACGTCGATTTTGTGCGGCCTCAGTTACCATATGTGTTTCCACACACGGTCGCTTTTCGTTTACTGACGAGTACTTACAAAATTTATTTCAGAATTCAGGACACAATTATATGTACACGGTTCGTGATGTTAAATGGTTCTCTAAACATTTGAGAAGCCGTCTCCTGTAATGTCCGTGTTAATGCCCAGGCTCATTTATGGCTAGAGCGTTTGAACCGTGAGCTATTCTATGTTATTCAGGTCCGTTTCACAACTTCTTTCTCGTCCGCTGAACATTGACAAAGTAATCTAACTAATATGTTTAACATTTCGTAGTAAAACACTTTGTTTCGTGGTAAATTTGATTTCCTTTTCTGCAAACTTTGCTTTCGTATCACCGGAATCCATCGCTCTTTATTGTGCGCTTTGTTTGACAATTATTTTTATACTTTTTACCAAAATTATGATGAATGTGTGTATAACTGCATTTAATACACGAATATTTCAATTCTTTAGTCATCGGCTAATCAGTAGCTATCCTATTGGTTTCTAGTCTTTATTGCTATTTCTGACGTCTACTACATAATGCTAGTGACATGTCTAGCACCTTTACGTGACATGTCTTGATGACAGTTGGACAATAACTATGCAATTTGTGTGTTTGACGTGCGGTTTTGCACGCCTACCACAGTAATCGGCTATAATTGTTCTAGACTTCGTTGCAAGTTCAGCCGTCCACTATACATATAATGCCAGTGGCATGTCATCTTTACGTGCTGTACATCAATGTACTCTATTTGCAGTCCTAATGGAAGACTGAAAAAATAAAGCCGCGGCAAAATGTATGTATGTATTACTACGTGGCTCTTTGTCTTTTTGTATTATGGTCATGAACTGGCATTGCTACCAAGTACATTTCTTTTTCCCGTTCTGTGTTTAATATGAATATGTATCATTCATTCTATTTTTACTAATTACAAAATTTTATTACGAACATAACAGTCTCTTAGTGAACTGGGAACAAAATAGTGGTTAGACACAATTATTCGCTAAATGGAACTAATAACTAGTACTTACTGTAAATAAAAGTTTTCCATAGTCGGAAACATCTTTGTACCCCACGTATTGTCTTTACTTTCTTATATTGATATACATTTCAAAATATCCTAGAATAGGATTCCTTTCTGGACCTTTTTACCAAAAGAATTTTTGCATGGCCTGTCTTGATCTCCGCAGTAGCGGTTTGATGTATCCCGACCCGTCCTGCAGCTCACTCTGCAGTTGAAAAAGGCCACGATGGATATAATCAAAGAGTTTTCTCAGATCTGTCTTTCTCCATTATTTTCTGTTTGTAGGTACGACATTTGCGACTCAACTATCCAATGGCGTGGTTGCATTGCTAGTACTGTGATATTTCCCTAGACAACGTGTACCACTGCTTCCATTCCATCTTATAATTATCTAGAATCTAGATTTATGTCTACGTTACAGATTTTTTAAGAGAATCTTACTTTGGATTTGAACTTTGTTGTGCTGTAGATTGAAGAAAACTCTGTCAGCATTCGTCATTTTCATGCGTTTTGCAGTAAGTATCTTTTAAAATATCTCCAGTACAGTATTTTATACATGTGTGGAATGTTTTCGTTTACTGACTTGGTATTGACATGCTGTAACACTGAACAGAATCCATGTCTTGCCTTAATATTCTGGCATCAATCTTAGACGATTGTACGAGAGTCGTTACGACTTACGACTATCTATAATATTAGACACGTTCAAGTCAATAAGTGATACCTTCAATTCGTACTTGTGGATTGGTGACCCATGTCTATTTGCCATAATATAAAAGACATACTTTGTACCTCGCACTGCTATTAGTACTGGCTTAAGGAATACCGATGTATGAAAAACGACCCATCTTTACTGATTTTATTACCCAAAGTCCTTTGTTCGATAGAAACCTCGGACACCGACTGATATATTGTAGATAATTGTTGGACTTTGAACTTCTCTGATCACAGAAATTTTCATCTATTTGATAACCTTTAGAATGTTTAGCGTTTGATATCTTTACCATTCTATATTACACCGTGCACTGTATTATTATTACACCCTTGTAAGGTTGGGCTAGGTAAATCTGACAAGGAAATACGACTGAAAAAATATCTATTTAAACCAACTCACCTGATCATACTCATCTTCAAGTTATATGCTTTAAATCGCGACTGTACCTTTGTGACGATGTCTTCAACAATTTGAGTGTCTAAACAGGCTTTAACTGGCTTATCTAAGAAGGCTCCCCTTTTACCGGTCAAGGAATGCGTAGCGAGTGCAGTGTAAAAAATAAATCTAGCTGTGAAGGAAAACCACTATCAGAAAGTAGGTTCTGTTTTATCTTTTTGCGGAACCCGCCTGGTGGATAGTCGTCAAAAGTGATATCCATAACCAGTGGAATCGCATTATAGCCGGATCTCTTGACTGTCTTCTGTAGAACGTTTTTTACAGTTACAGTAAAGTTTATACAAACGGATGTGAGTTAAAATTATTAATGTTTGAGTTAATAACTCCTTTCGGACTTAAGTCTTAGAACGTTCATGTGCTGTGAATGAAAAATCGTTTGATCAATCACTTACATCGTTATTGTCGTCTGATCTGAGTTGTGTAGTTTCGCCTACATCACGGGTTCTAGCACTTTATTCATGGATTTCATCGCCACATCTTGGATTCTCACTTTTATCAACCGATTTAATTGTGCGCTACAGATTTTATATCATAGTTGCTTACATATGTAAGTTCTACATTTTACGATTTACGATTCAATTCAGCGCTACACTGCGCTCCGCGACGGCATAGTGTGACGTCATTAAATTAGATATAGATGTTACTGTGGAATTAGGTGGTCTCGTGACATAAATTCCAGCTCGCGACCTTTCATCCAGCTGCACTACCTGCTGTGCCGTAAGGGGGTATTTTGACATTGTTCTTGAATAAGTACTAAGTCAAGTTGATAATCGACAATTAAGTTATCTAACTCAGACGTCGCCACTTTATCGTTATGGAGATTCAACTGGTTAGCTTATCCATACTGTTATTTAATAGGTTGTATTGAGAATAAGTTGTTCAAGTTTTGCTTTATAAGTACCACACTCTGGCGAGCCGCAACGTTGCTCGTGAGGTTTCTGGAAACGTTTTCTTACGTGTCCGAACTGCTGACACAGATGGCACCTGACTACCTCGACGTCATCGATAAAACGGCAGGTAGCCCAATCGATAAATAATTTCTCTTTAGTTGACCCGAGATGTTTCCGTATGCTGGTATCAATTTCAATACCGATCCATTTACGACCGTTTTGCAAAGTATGTCGCCGGATAATTTTACACGACTTAATAAAATCGCCCTCTTTAATCATGAGCTCGCCGTTATTTTGCCGATAAAATGAGGTCAAAAACGCGTTGTCTTCCATCGAACCCGGGACGTCATTGACCAGGATACGCGGTCCACGGCCCTTTGGTTTTTCCAAGCGCAAGCCGGCGGTACGAATTGCAGACACGGAGTCGAGTTTCTTAATTTGTTGCTCGTTACATATATAGACGCATACGATTTGGAAACCGTGGTTTGATAGCTTTCATGAGCGTTTTTCTTGTCCGATGACATATGGAAGCGATGCGCGACATTAAATAGTATACAGTCTGGATACGACAACTCGGCTCTCTTGATATCCTTGTAACGTCCTGTGCGATGACGTAACAATAGCTTAGAATACGTGATAAAGTGTAGTACACAGCTGAAAGTCTCACTGCCTTGCATGTATAATGTATGTATTTCATTATCCAGGTGTATATATTCACATACTTGACGTGCTGTTGATGAATTTCGTATACATTTACCAGACAGTGTCCTAGCGAGCTCTGTGCTATGTACGGTTTGTGCTGTGTACAAAGAGAAACTTTCACAATAGTTGTGAAATGTGGATTGGAAGTTGCAGACTCTTTCTTTGGGTTTATTTCTACATCGAAGATATTTCGTGTACACTACATATGACGTAGTGCGATGTAGTTCTATTCGTTGTATCACTTTGATGTGCTGTCGGTATCTAAGGTTCAGATTCAGTGTAAGAACGTGAAAAAGGTCGTGATGGGTATAATTAAATAGTTTACTCAAGTCCGTCTCGCCTCCATTACCTTTGTTCCTGTTTGATTTCGACATTTGCCGGAGAACCAAGGGCGTTCTGAAATATCGCTCCGGTCTATCCTCGTAGAGTTCTTGCAATGCGGCCATCACCGGTAAAGTTCGTAATCGCATCACTCGTTTTAAAATGATTAAACGTGCGTGACGTCGAGATTATTTTTATTTCGGTATTATTTATTAAAAACAATGTCTCGAGGTTGAGTATGCGGTTACAACGACGCTCACTCCACCACAGACTTGATAGCATTACTGACGGACGACCGTTCGTACCGACGACGAGAGTATGCCTGTAGGTAAATATATTAATAAAAAATCTTAAACTAAAATATTTCTTATTTCAGTATGTACCTGTTTCATAATATCCATTGAGATTTCACGTTCTTCACGTCACTAAATATTATTATTACAGTTTCACAACATACGATTTCATATTAAAATTTGGTCTTTTGGACCTTGACATGCTGTAACACTGAACAGAATCCATATCTTGCCTTAATATTCTAGCATCTATCTATAAAATTATAATATTTTTTAATTATAATAATTCGTTTATTTCAGACTAGGTTTAGTCCATATATTGTTAGTAACAAATATCTTAAAAGATATGTTAGGCTTTCACATGCAGACTGATATCTCTTCCCAGAACAGTAGATTCTGCTTATCATTGAGGCTGATTTTTGGCGGATGACTGCACAAAAACTTTCACCCTTGCATCTGCAAACATGCCTGAGGCACAACATTATGCATACAATATTGCTCACTGTGTTTTAGTTCCTTCACGTGCTGTAAATCGAAAACGAAGTATTCGTTAACAGTTACAGTAAAGTTTGTACAATGTACAAACGGATGTGAGTTAAAATTATTTGAATTAAATAACTCGGCTCGGTCTTTACTGTTATAAATTTTGTTATTTTTACTTTTTGTTATATTTTAGCTCTGCCAATGGCGTTAGACCTTCGTAACTCTTGATATTCAATAAAAAGGTCATTTGTCCAAGAAAAATTCAACGTAACGTTTTGGTATTTTTTTTATCTCTCTGCTATTCAGGTCCGTCGGCTAAGTGTCATTATTCATGATTCCGATTACTTCGTTAAGTTAGTTAATGGTAATTGGTCGTTAGTTTGTATTTTCAACTTACTCCTGGAACTTCTCTCGACCATTCTCGCTGTTAGTTAGGTATGTCCCTTCCTTTGGTTTCTGTCTCCTCAGCGGAATGCACTAGTTGCAGATTCCTCGATCGGAGAGGTCACAAGGTGCACCCGCTGGCCTATCTGGTCTGAGAACCTTCACCTGCCTGATACTGTCAAGCCCGTGGAAGGCTTCAACTTACATTCTAATATTTTCCCTTTTATTGTTTTAAAAGCTTTTAATGTATTTCTCCTTCAAAACCTAAACGTGCTGTAATTCGAAGACGAAATATTCATTAACATACGTCACTTCCTGGTGGCCATTCCAAGCTCAATTTGGGTGAACCAGATTCTAGTAGCACTTGTATGTGATGTTGTATACTATATTATTGGTTTATTCCCTCATTTTGAGTATTAGTAGAGTAGTGACTAGTTCTTGTTCTTTGTAAATCACTTTTTTATTTTTGGTCGAACTCCATAACAAGTTTTCGATGTCTTTTTTACCTGTTAGTCACTGTTAGTACATCCTCCTCTCCGTTATTATTAGGTATATTGCTCAGACGTGACAAGCACAAGTGTTGGTGTAGTTCGTTAGTGCAACATTTGAGATCTTTAATTAAATCTGTTGAATGATACATACCTATGTTTTAGTTCATTACGTGCTGTAAATCGAAGACGAAATAGTCGTTAACATACGTCACTTCCTAGTGATACTATCAACAGCATTGTTGCTATATTATGATGTAGGTAGACGTTCCTACATTTGTGATTAACCTGTCCAGATATACAGGCGTGTAGTTGTATTGCCAGTACTGCGACATCACTACACAATGTGTGCTGTTTTAATTCTCTCTTATTATTATCTAGATTTATTTCTACGTTACATATTTCTATCCTACTTTAGATTTGCACTTTGCTGTGCTGTAGATCGAAGGATTTTCCCTTTTATTGTTTTAAAAGCTTTTAAATCAGTTCTTTTTTAAGGTACTCTTGAAGTTCTATATTTTAGTACCTAAACGTGCTGTAAATCGAAGACGAAATATTCGTTAACATACGTCACTTCCTGGTAATATTACATACAACATTGTTGCTCTGTCATGATGCGGGCAGTCATTCCATATTTTAGTGTTCCCTGTAACGTTGGTTGGTGGAAGGTTTTTAAAGCCGCTTCCATCGTTTGTTGTTGCGCCAGTCAGTCATTCCCACGTTATGGGTACATCACTTGTACAACGACAGGATTTCCTATTGAAACGATAAACTGTCTGTCACTTTGATGTTCTCTCGAATTTACTTGCTCGTTATTTAGGTTTGTAATACAACAATAGTAATAAAATTATCTTTATTCGTATAAAGAGGTGGTCTGCACTGTGTCCTGCGACCTCCTTCAAAAGTACACTGACACCACACGTAATCCTCAAGTAACTCATTTCTACAGCATTTACTTTACTTTTATGCATTTTCTGCCAAACCTAGCACTCAATCATCATCATTATCATTTGTAAAAGTTCGTTTATACTTCCAACATACTCCTGGAACCTACTGATCTTGATTTAACTATACTGTGTACTTGTACTTGATAAATACGTCTGTGATGCCTACAACATGTGTGAATTGGCATTTCTTATACTGACTCGGACTTGTGTCTGGTACCTTGGACCTTGACATGCTGTAACACTGAACAGAATCCATATCTTGCTTTAATATACTGGCAACGATCTTAGTCGTTAACGACTATCGTATGAACGTCTATCTGGAATGTGTTGCACGGCTGGTTCATAGAAGTTGCAGGAATCTTCTTTACGTGCTCTACGTCAGTGTACTCAACTTGCAGTCCTAATTAGAGACTAGAAAAAAAAAATGCGTGGCGATATGTATGTACCTATGTATTTCTACATAGCTCTTTGTCTTTATGTATTGTGGTCATTTACTGACATTGCTACTGAAGTACGTTTCTTTTTCCCGTTCTGTCACTTTATATTGCTATCGTCAGTCTTGATCTCCCATAGCGGTTTGATGTTCCACCTCTTGTTTTGCAGCTCAGACTGTAGTTTTCCGATTTATTTAATTCACAATGTTACTCAGGTCCATCCATTAAAATGAACATTTCTTTGCGATAATTTTTGTGAATTAACTATTCAGACATATTATCTGGATAGTTAACTGCGCTTGCATACAAGCGCGTACTTGTATTGTAAAATTTCCCTTTAATCGGTCAATCCCATATTTTCTTCACATGTCCTCAGTTTACATATGTAGAATGTAACTTTTCGTTGACTAACTTGGACTTGTGTCTAGTGGATGCTGCCCGTCCTTTGGTGGCAGCAGCATGTGGAAGTTGTTAGTCTAGCAATGTTACAATATGTTCATATACTCTACCTTTAAAGAAACACGCGAAGAATTGGAATATCTATTTACTGACGGATTAGTATTGTTAGGTCATTTCCACATATTGTGTGTCCTCAGTTAACATGTGTGTGTAATGTCGGTTTCCGTTTACTGACTCGGGCTGTGTCTAGACCCTTGACATCTTTTGATAATACAAATCCGGTAGCACTTGTATGTGTTGCTGTACCATAGGGTGCACTGTATTATTATTACACCCTTGTAAGATCGAGGTAAGATTACACTCAATCTGATAACTAATCACTGAACTGGGTTAATCTGACAAGGAAATACGACTGAAGAAATATTAATTTAACAACTCACCTGACCATACTCATCTTCAATTTAAATGCTTTAAATCGCGACTGTACAGTTGTGACAATATCTTTAACCATTTGTGTGTCTAAACAGGCACACACTCTGGCGAGCCGCAACTGTGCTCGTGCGGTTTCAGGAAACGTTTACACGCCACGCAAGAATAAATAAAATTTGTTTCCTTTACTCGACTTTTGTTAAAAAAATGTTTCCTTTACAGTTGTCGCTTTCGTGCGCTTCGGTGCAATTACCGCCAGTAGGTGTCTTTTCAACACAATGTTTTCTTACGTGTCCGAACTGCTGACACAGATGACACCTGACTACCTCGACGTCATCGATAAACGGCAGGTAGCCAATCGATAAATAATTTCTCTTTGGTTGACACGAGATGTTACAGTATGCTGGTATCAATTTCAATACTGATCCATTTACGACCGTTTTGCAATATTTATATATTTGCAATATTTGTACACGATCAGCCCTACGGCTTAGATTTAATTTTTTGATTGATTTAATTAGCAATGTTAGTCAGATCCGTTTTACATTGCTGTATTGTATTGTCTGTATTCTGTTCCATCAGTCTGTCATTCCCACATTTTCTTCATAATACATGTCCTCAGTATTATGAAGAAAATCTTGTGTGGAATGTCACTTTTAGTTTAGTGAGTTGGTCTTGTGTTTAGTACCTTGAGATGCTGTAACACTGAACAGAATCCATATCTTGCGTCAACATTCTGGCATCGATCTTAGTCATTGACGAACAAACGTCTATCTGGAATGTGTTGCACGGCTGGTTCATAGGAGCATCCGTTCTATGAACATTTTTTGTTAAATGGAGCAGTGAATAGACTGTAGATATTAATCAATTCAGCCAGGATGTGCACCTTCTTGTCTTTGTCGGACATTACTACTCACATTCCACTTGAATGTGCTATCGATCGACCAATAAATATTATTAACCGATTTAATTCGGTGCTACATATGTTTCATCTAAGTTACGGGCGTCTATCAGTTCACATTTTGTGTGTCCTCAGTTAATGTGAGTGGATTACTGACTTGAACTTGTGTCTACGATCTTGACATGCTGTAACACTGAACAGAATCCATATCTTGCTTTAATATTCTGGCATCGATCTTAGTCGTTAACGACTATCGTATGAACGTCTGTCTGCAATATTGGGCACGTTCAAGTCAATAAGTAATACTTTCTGTAGTAGCAGTACTATATCGACATGCAATGTGTTCCACTCATATTGTGCGTTTTTTAGCAGCCTTGGTTATAGGTGAAATTCTAGAGAAAGTTGCAGAACTCTATAGACTGTATTAGCAAGTACATCATCCTACAATTGAAACTAAAAATGAGGGAACAGCTGACGTCGGCTGGCAGAGTCTTCTTCAGTCTACAGCACGTCAAGGTGACGACGTGGTCTATATGGAGTTCCGCATCTTTTCTGGTATTTCACCGTCACGGTTGGCTTGCCACGAAACTGCAGCCCGTAATGTCTCCAGTGTCGTGATACGTACCCAGGTCCGTCACTTCCACCGAAGACTGACATTGTCTTCGCGTCATTTAATTCGGCGCCACAGACATTGTATCAAAGTTGGATACGTCTGTCATTTCCACGTCGATTTTGTGCGGCCTCAGTTACCATATGTGTTTCCACACATGGTCGCTTTTCGTTTACTGACGAGTACTTACAAAATTTATTTCAGAATTCAGGACACAATTATATGTACACGGTTCGTGATGTTAAATGGTTCTCTAAACATTTGACAAGCCGTCTCCTGTAATGTCCGTGTTAATGCCCATTTAAGGCTCATTTATGGCTAGAGCGTTTGAACCGTGAGCTATTCTATGTTATTCAGGTCCGTTTCACAACTTCTTTCTCGTCCGCTGAACATTGACAAAGTAATCTAACTAATATGTTTAACATTTCGTAGTAAAACACTTTGTGGCGCAGCTGCATGCGCCTACGCACAATGAATAGCAATATCAAGTATTTCTACAAGTGGCGGCTCATTAAATTCAACAGAAACATAATGACGTTTCCAAATAGTTTTTGTGAATTTACCCGATACTAAATTTTCTTTTTTCTATTCATCACATCGAGTCATTACAACATCTCTGTACTTAAATTTACAATTTTTTTAAGTATACACGTATTTTCAAGTATTTTCGGGTTTTATTTACAAACCAAATAGGACCCTCTTATGTCTCACAAGTAGACATAAATTGGCGACCGTGACAGGACACGGATTTCATCAAAACGAATCTTTGCGACGTACTACGCCCCATAGTCAGGAGTACGTGGCGCATCCGAAGTTGAAGATCGTCAGAATCGGCGTCTAAGCTACAGACGACTTAGTCACGACCACGACAGCAAACTTCCAAAGAGATAAGTGTTCCAATCCTTGTTCCTACTCATACCAAATCATAGATTTCCAGTTACTCACCATTATATTGCCTCCACAGTGCATCCAAGGTCACAAAGGGTAACAAGACTAAAGTCATATTCATCAAGTAGAATCATTTACAACAATAATTCATGTAAATTAGGTTTTCCTTGTTTAACAGATTGGGGTTCAAAGGTCATTAAAGTAATACATTGTTACCTACAAATTCAAAGTTGCCTGCAAATATTGTTTTATATATTTCCTATTTATTATTTCAAACGATTATTTGTTCAACATAATCTCGTTTTAGGTAACAATTTGATGTTTATTTAATGAGAAATATTAATTAAATCTCAACTTCATTGAAGTATTCCCTCTCAATTTCATTGAGGTTAACTTTGATTAGCCATTATAAACTACAGTGATAATTTGTCCCAAAACAGATTTCGATTATTTTAGCAGTACATTTTTATATCTTTAAACAATTACCGTTCCATTTCGTAGTTAGGTACTACAAGTTCATCCTATTTCAACATAAAGTTATTACAATAACTCATCAATTTATCACATTATTATTTGTTGCTTTATCTGTTCTGCCGAAATTTCCAGGACGAGGCGGTGCCCGGACACGATCCAGCTCGCTGTTTGATCGAGCACGTGTACGGAACCGGTTTCTTTGACGCTGTCGTCGAGCTGAAGGGAGTGAGATACACCTATTTACATTCTATTGTAAACCAAGTGCAGCTAAGTGGACAAGTTATTATTAGTTTTGTTTTTCTAAGTCATAACAATGACTTCTGAGTCTGACAAACATAATACTTTTAAATTCAAGGAATTGAGTTTGAGGCGTAGTTCTATCAAAGGACAAATAACAAAATTTAAAAATTATATATCAACATTAGAATTAGTGCAGCTATCTGGCATTCAACTTGTCGAGTTATCTTTAAGGTTAAGTAAGTTTGAAGGTTTGTCCACCAAGTTTGATGACCTTCAGACTGAAATTGAAGTGTTAAATCACAAAAATATAGATTCAGAGCTTGATGAGCGTGATGTTATCGAGCGAGATATTATTTCATGTATAGCAACTGCAAAGAATTTAATTGAAGATGCGAACAATTTATCTGACGCGCGGCGTAAGTCTTCTGTGTTCTCATGCCATCACCCTCATGGTTCTGAGTTTACCGGTTTTAAATTGCCGCGTATTGAGATTTCTAAATTTAACGGAGCATATTTTCACTGGCTTGAATTCCGAGACACGTTTCAGGCGTTAGTTCATAATAACGAACGCATTTCCGACATTCATAAATTTCACTATTTGATATCATACCTTGAAGGAGATGCGGCTCGTATCATTTCAAATCTGGAAGTCTCTTCATCAAATTATAAGGAGGCCTGGTCTTTATTATGCGAACGATACGACAACAAGAGGTTGCTTATTAATTATCATTTATCAGAATTAATTAACATGAAGCCGATAATTAACGAATCCGAGCGATCGTTACGATTTTTAGCAGACCACGTTACAAAAAACTTACGTGCGCTTTCTAACTTGGGTCGACCCACCGATAAGTGGGATGATATAATCATATTTATGATGACGTCCAAATTGGATAGTAATAGTCTAATGAAATGGGAAGAGTTACAAAATTCGTTTGATTCTGTTGATGATCTGCCAACCTTAACTCAGTTTCATAAATTCTTAACTGACCGCGCTAGTGTCTTGGAAGCTATCAATCGTGGTAAATCGGATAATAATAACAAAATGCTAAGGGAGACATCTCGTCCTAGCCAGAGTTCTCATAACCAAACGTCACATTTTAATAACAAACACAACAATAGTTTCACGAACAAGAATAATAAGCCATCATTCGTTAAATCTTTTATTAGCAATCAACAAAAAACACAAAAAAGAATTGATTGCGTTATTTGTAATGAGTCACACAGATTATACTCATGTCCTACATTTAAAAACAAAGGTATTAGTGAAAGACTAGCTGATGTTCAGAAATACAATCTGTGTTATAATTGTTTGAGAGAGGGACATCATGCGGCTGACTGTCCATTGGGTCCTTGTACTTTTAAGGACTGCAATGAGCGCCACAATTCTCTTTTGCATCAATCGCGTGCAGTATTATCCACGAACTCAGCTGAAGTACTATCAACTTTTTCAGAGCCATACACAGATCATGTATTTTTATCTACCGTTCTTGTTGAAGTGTCGAACCCGCTGACCAAAACCACGGAGAAAGTACGCGCTCTCTTGGATTGTGGTAGTCAGTCTTCACTAATAACAAAAAATCTAAAACATAAATTACAATTAAATACAAATAAAACAAATGAAATAAATATACTGGGTATAGGCAATAACCTATGTCACAAGGTTACTGAATCCTGCAAGATTACATTAAATTCTACGAACAATCCATATAGCGTTACCTTATCCTGTTTAGTGCTTGATGAGCTCACAGGAGAGCTACCCAAGGTTCCTATAAATATACAACACTTTACTTTGCCTGATTATATAAAGTTAGCCGACCCTAGGTTTAACGTACCAGCGAAGACAGACGTTATACTAGGAGCTGACATATTCTGGGATGTTGTAGGAACAGAACAATACTCCCTCGGTCCCAAGAACCCAAAATTAATTAATTCTAAATTTGGCTGACTTGTAGCTGGCCCGATGTTTTCAAGTTGTTCTAAATATATACAATGCAATCATTCAAGTAGTTTAAATAAATGTCACTCAGATGCACTTACAGAAATTGATAAAAAATTGACTAGATTTTGGGAAATCGAAGAACTTCCCCAAAAGTCTAGTTACTCCCCAAGTGAAAGATTGTGCGAGCAACATTTTATCGAAAATACCACTCGTTTAAGTTCAGGTAGGTTTTGCGTCAAATTGCCTTTGCTTGATAACCCTAACACTCTTGGCGATTCATACAATTTAGCCAAAAAACGGTTCTTAAATTTGGAAAAACGATTTCATAAAAATCCAGAGCTCAAAATACAGTACGCAGAATTTATTAATGAATATGCCAAACTAGGTCATTTATCCGAATCACATAATGCAAAACCCACCCCAAATTATTTCCTGTGTCATCATGCAGTTTTCAAGGAAGAGAGTGAGTCTACCAAAATCCGAGTGGTTTTCGATGGTTCGGCTCCCTCTTCTTCTGGCCGCTCCCTCAATGACATTCTCATGGTTGGCCCTAATAAGCAAGACTCTCTTTTTTACATTTTGATCAGGGCTAGACAGTACAAATTTCTTCTCACTGCTGACGTTGAGAAAATGTTCCGCCAGGTGGCGTGTCACAGTGACGATCAAAATCTACAACTGATCTTATGGAGAGAAGACGAGTCACAGCCAATCAAAACGTACAAGTTGAATACCGTCACTTACGGCACAGCAAGTGCGAGCTATTTAAGTACGCGTTGCCTGTGGCAACTAGGGGAAGAATGTGGGGATAAATTCATCAAATCTATAATACAAAATGATTTTTACGTCGATGATCTCATCACTGGGTCAAATGACGAGGATGAGTTGCGCCATATAAAAGAGCAAGTGTCTAATGCTCTAAACTCAGGATGTTTTCCATTACGGAAATACAAAAGTAACTCAAAAAACATTTTCCATAACAACACTGATGTACAACGAGATAAACTAATTACAAGTGAATCGTCGAGCACTCTCGGACTAGGATGGAACCCTTCTACTGACGAACTACACTTTCCAATTAAATGTACGTCAGTGAATCGACAGCTAACAAAGCGTATTATAATGTCAAATTCTTTAAAAATATTTGATCCTTTAGGTTTATTGAGTCCTTGCACAATTGTACCCAAGATAATGCTGCAAAGGCTGTGGCTCCTCCGAGTGAACTGGGATGACCCTGTTCCTCAGGATATTCAATCCTCTTGGGACGAGTTTGTGAACAATTTACATTATCTAGCCAATTTATACATTCCAAGAAACGTACTTTGCGAGAACGCAAACGTTATTGAAATACATTCGTTCAGTGATGCTTCACAATGCGCCTATGGTGCTTGTGTTTATGTCAAATCTATAAATCAAAATAATTCCATTAGCATTAAATTGTTATGTTCAAAATCTAGAGTGTCACCTTTAAAGCCCGTAACAATTCCTCGTTTGGAACTATGTGCCGCGTTGCTCTCTGCCAGATTGACCAAAGCAGTGTGCGACGCCATAAAGTATAAGCCTTCTCGCGTGGTCCATTGGTGTGACAGCAGCGTAGTCCTCGCATGGATTCACAGTGTACCTAGAAATTTAAAGGTATTTGTAGCAAATCGCATAGGTGAAATTTTGGAACTTACGCAGCCGTCATCATGGCGATATGTACCCACAGCAGACAACCCAGCTGATCATATTTCAAGGGGTGTTACTCCAAGTCAATTGCCGGAGTTAAACCTGTGGTGGCACGGCCCACATTTTTTGTACAAAAATGAGTCAGATTGGCCCTTATTAAATTCTAATATTATAAATAAGGACAACTTACCTGAGGTTAAAATCAATCTTCACACTGATGTTGTTGAACCATTAATAAATTTTGCGAATTACTCTTCATTTACCAAACTCCAACGTGTGTTAGCTTTCATCAAAAGATTTATTTATAATTCTCAGAATAGATGTGTTAAACGTACTGGCTACTTATCCACCAATGAGTTAAATCAGTCATTCTATAGCCTCTGTTTCATGGCGCAACAGCAAATATTTCAATTAGAGTATAAACTTTTAAAACAAAACAAACCGTTACCAAATAAATCCAAAATTTTACCATTGTCACCTTTTGTCGATAGCAATAATTTAATTAGGGTTGGTGGCAGAATTCAAGCTTCCGGATTTTCATATGAAAGGAAACATCAAATCCTTCTTGACTCTTCCCACATTCTAGCAAGGTTATTTTTTTGGAAAGAACATGTTCGTCAGATGCACGCCGGGCCACAACTATTGCTAGCTACAGTTCGGGAAACAATCTGGCCTATCAACGGTCGTCATCTGGCTCGTCGCACAGTACGCAACTGTGTAACATGTAGACGCTTCCAAGGGAAAACCCTTCAGCCCAAAATGGGTAATCTCCCTGCACAGCGCATTACCGTCGATTTTCCCCTTGTTTCAGTTGGTCTAGATTTTGCTGGCCCGTTCTTTATCGTTAACCGAAGAGGACGAGGAGCAAGATTGACGAAATGCTACATGTGCTTATTTATTTGCATGCGCTACAAGTGTATACATTTAGAGGCTGTAGGCGGTCTATCCAAGGACGATTTTTTGATGACATTAAAGCGTTTCATCGCTCGACGCGGTAAGCCAGTGGAAATATTCTCCGACAACGGTCGTAATTTTGTCGCGGCGGCCAAGGAGCTAGGATCATTTCTAAAGACATGTAACCACTTACTTTCCGACTTTGCTGCACTAGAAGGAATACAATTTAATTTCATCCCTGCTTACTCCCCTCATTTCGGCGGCATTTGGGAATCAGGCATTAAATCCGCAAAACACCATGTCAAACGTGTTATAGGCAATTTACACCTCACCTTTGAGGAATTGCAGACTTTATTTGCACAAGTGGAGGCAATATTAAACAGCCGGCCCTTATATCCAATGTCCTCAAATCCCAACGACTTTCTTCCCCTTTCTCCGGGACACTTTCTCATCGGAAGACCGTTAACCACGTTCCCATCTCCACTGGTAGAAGAGACGGATCCCAACAAGCTAAAGCGATATAAAGGATTAGAGCAACTCCGACAGCATTTTTGGCAACGTTGGCAAAACGAGTACATCAATGAACTACAAAGAAGACAAAAATGGATGAGGGAATCTCCTCAGCTTAAGGTCGATGATTTAGTCCTGATTAAAGAAGAAAACCTGCCGCCCCTGTGTTGGGGACTTGGAAGGGTGACAAAATTGTATCCGGGACCTGATGGCGTGGTACGAGTGGCAGACGTCAGAACTCCTACAAGCTGCCTTCGACGAGCTTTGGTTCGCTTGTGCCCCCTTCCCATTCCAGAAGACGATCCTAAGTTGAAAGAGAATCCTTTCAACGGGGGGAGCATGGCGCAGCTGCATGCGCCTACGCACAATGAATAGCAATATCAAGTATTTCTACAAGTGGCGGCTCATTAAATTCAACAGAAACATAATGACGTTTCCAAATAGTTTTTGTGAATCTACCCGATACTAAATTTTCTTTTTTCTATTCATCACATCGAGTCATTACAACATCTCTGTACTTAAATTTACAATGTTTTTAAGTATACACGTATTTTCAAGTATTTTCGGGTTTTATTTACAAACCAAATAGGACCCTCTTATGTCTCACAAGTAGACACTTTGTTTCGTGGTAAATTTGATTTCCTTTTCTGCAAACTTTGCTTTCGTATCACCGGAATCCATCGCTCTTTATTGTGCGCTTTGTTTGACAATTATTTTTATACTTTTTACCAAAATTATGATGAATGTGTGTATAACTGCATTTAATACACGAATATTTCAATTCTTTAGTCATCGGCTAATCAGTAGCTATCCTATTGGTTTCTAGTCTTTATTGCTATTTCTGACGTCTACTACATAATGCTAGTGACATGTCTAGCACCTTTACGTGACATGTCTTGATGACAGTTGGACAATAACTATGCAATTTGTGTGTTTGACGTGCGGTTTTGCACGCCTACCACAGTAATCGGCTATAATTGTTCTAGACTTCGTTGCAAGTTCAGCCGTCCACTATACATATAATGCCAGTGGCATGTCATCTTTACGTGCTGTACATCTGTACTCTATTTGCAGTCCTAATGGAAGACTGAAAAAATAAAGCCGCGGCAAAATGTATGTATGTATTACTACGTGGCTCTTTGTCTTTTTGTATTATGGTCATGAACTGGCATTGCTACCAGGTACATTTCTTTTTCCCGTTCTGTGTTTAATATGAATATGTATCATTCATTCTATTTTTACTATTTACAAAATTTTATTACGAACATAACAGTCTCATAGTGAACTGGGAACAAAATAGTGGTTAGACACAATTATTCGCTAAATGGAACTAATAACTAGCAGTTACTGTAAATAAAAGTTTTCCATAGTCGGAAACATCTTTGTACCCCACATATTGTCTATACTTTCTTATATTGATATACATTTGAAATATCCTAGAATAGGATTCCTTTCTGGACCTTTTTACCAAAAGAATTTTTGCATGGCCTGTCTTGATCTCCGCAGTAGCGGTTTGATGTATTCCGACCCGTCCTGCAGCTCACTCTGCAGTTGAAAAAGGCCACGATGGATATAATCAAAGAGTTTTCTCAGATCTGTCTTCCTCCATTATTTTCTGTTTGTAGGTACGACATTTGCGACTCAACTATCCAATGGCGTGGTTGCATTGCTAGTACTGTGATATTTCCCTAGACAACGTGTACCACTGCTTCCATTCCATCTTACGCAAACGCATGAAAATGACAAATGCTGACATTTGTCATTTTCATGCGTTTTGGAGTAAGTATCTTTTAAAATATCTCCAGTACAGTATTTTATACATGTGTGGAATGTTTTCGTTTACTGACTTGGTCCTGTGTCTAGTACTTTGACATGCTGTAACACTGAACAGAATCCATATCTTGTTTTAATATTCTGGCATCGATCTTAGTCATTGACGAATATCGAAAAAACGTCTATCTGGAATGTGTTGCACGGCTGGTTCATAGAAGCATCCGTTCTATGAACATTTTTTGTTAAATGCAGCAGTGGATAGACTATAGAAATTAATCAATTCAGCCAGGATGTGCACTTTCTTGTCTTTGTCGGACATTACTACTCACATTCCACTAGTACCGGTTTTGTAGACACAATTATAGAACAATAGGCTGCGGTCACCGGTGACCGCTTGGTGTTTGACAGTTTAATGTGCTGTCGATCGACCAATAAATTTTATTACCCGATTTAATTCGGTGCTACATATGTTTCATCTAAGTTGCGGGCGTCTATCAGTTCCACATTTTGTGTGTCCTCAGTTAATGTGAGTGGATTATTGACTTGAACTTGTGTTTAGTACTTTGACATGCTGTAACACTGAACAGAATCCATATCTTGCTTCATATTCTGGCATCGATATTAGTCGTTAACGACTATCGTATGAACGTCTGTCTGCAATATTAGCCGCGGCTTTATACCACTGCTTCCATCCCATCTTATAATTATCTAGAATCTAGATCTATGTCTACGTTACAATTTTTTTAAGCATTCGTCATTTTCATGCGTTTTGCAGTAAGTATCTTTTAAAATATCTCCAGTACAGTATTTTATACATGTGTGGAATGTTTTCGTTTACTGACTTGGTATTGACATGCTGTAACACTGAACAGAATCCATGTCTTGCCTTAATATTCTGGCATCAATCTTAGACGATTGTACGAGAGTCGTTACGACTTACGACTATCTATAATATTAGACACGTTCAAGTCAATAAGTGATACCTTCAATTCGTACTTGTGGATTGGTGACCCATGTCTATTTGCCATAATATAAAAGACATACTTTGTACCTCGCACTGCTATTAGTACTGGCTTAAGGAATACCGATGTATGAAAAACGACCCATCTTTACTGATTTTATTACTCAAAGTCCTTTGTTCGATAGAAACCTCGGACACCGACTGATATATTGTAGATAATTGTTGGACTTTGAACTTCTCTGATCACAGAAATTTTCATCTATTTGATAACCTTTAGAATGTTTAGCGTTTGATATCTTTACCATTCTATATTACACCGTGCACTGTATTATTATTACACCCTTGTAAGGTTGAGCTAGGTAAATCTGACAAGGAAATACGACTGAAAAAATATCTATTTAAACCAACTCACCTGATCATACTCATCTTCAAGTTATATGCTTTAAATCGCGACTGTACCTTTGTGACGATGTCTTCAACAATTTGAGTGTCTAAACAGGCTTTAACTGGCTTATCTAAGAAGGCTCCCTTTTTACCGGTCAATGAATGCGTAGCGAGTGCAGTGTAAAAAATAAATCTAGCTGTGAAGGAAAACCACTATCAGAAAGTAGGTTCTGTTTTATCTTTTTGCGGAACCCGCCTGGTGGATAGTCGTCAAAAGTGATATCCATAACCAGTGGAATCGCATTATAGCCGGATCTCTTGACTGTCTTCTGTAGAACGTTTTTTACAGTTACAGTAAAGTTTATACAAACGGATGTGAGTTAAAATTATTAATGTTTGAGTTAATAACTCCTTTCGGACTTAAGTCTTAGAACGTTCATGTGCTGTGAATGAAAAATCGTTTGATCAATCACTTAGATCGTTATTGTCGTCTGATCTGAGTTGTGTAGTTTCGCCTACATCACGGGTTCTAGCACTTTATTCATGGATTTCATCGCCACATCTTGGATTCTCACTTTTATCAACCGATTTAATTGTGCGCTACAGATTTTATATCATAGTTGCTTACATATGTAAGTTCTACATTTTACGATTTACGATTCAATTCAGCGCTACACTGCGCTCCGCGACGGCATAGTGTGACGTCATTAAATTAGATATAGATGTTACTGTGGAATTAGGTGGTCTCGTGACATAAATTCCAGCTCGCGACCTTTCATCCAGCTGCACTACCTGCTGTGCCGTAAGGGGGTATTTTGACATTGTTCTTGAATAAGTACTAAGTCAAGTTGATAATCGACAATTAAGTTATCTAACTCAGACGTCGCCACTTTATCGTTATGGAGATTCAACTGGTTAGCTTATCCATACTGTTATTTAATAGGTTGTATTGAGAATAAGTTGTTCAAGTTTTGCTTTATAAGTACCACACTCTGGCGAGCCGCAACGTTGCTCGTGAGGTTTCTGGAAACGTTTTCTTACGTGTCCGAACTGCTGACACAGATGGCACCTGACTACCTCGACGTCATCGATAAAACGGCAGGTAGCCCAATCGATAAATAATTTCTCTTTAGTTGACCCGAGATGTTTCCGTATGCTGGTATCAATTTCAATACCGATCCATTTACGACCGTTTTGCAAAGTATGTCGCCGGATAATTTTACACGACTTAATAAAATCGCCCTCTTTAATCATGAGCTCGCCGTTATTTTGCCGATAAAATGAGGTCAAAAACGCGTTGTCTTCCATCGAACCCGGGACGTCATTGACCAGGATACGCGGTCCACGGCCCTTTGGTTTTTCCAAGCGCAAGCCGGCGGTACGAATTGCAGACACGGAGTCGAGTTTCTTAATTTGTTGCTCGTTACATATATAGACGCATACGATTTGGAAACCGTGGTTTGATAGCTTTCATGAGCGTTTTTCTTGTCCGATGACATATGGAAGCGATGCGCGACATTAAATAGTATACAGTCTGGATACGACAACTCGGCTCTCTTGATATCCTTGTAACGTCCTGTGCGATGACGTAACAATAGCTTAGAATACGTGATAAAGTGTAGTACACAGCTGAAAGTCTCACTGCCTTGCATGTATAATGTATGTATTTCATTATCCAGGTGTATATATTCACATACTTGACGTGCTGTTGATGAATTTCGTATACATTTACCAGACAGTGTCCTAGCGAGCTCTGTGCTATGTACGGTTTGTGCTGTGTACAAAGAGAAACTTTCACAATAGTTGTGAAATGTGGATTGGAAGTTGCAGACTCTTTCTTTGGGTTTATTTCTACATCGAAGATATTTCGTGTACACTACATATGACGTAGTGCGATGTAGTTCTATTCGTTGTATCACTTTGATGTGCTGTCGGTATCTAAGGTTCAGATTCAGTGTAAGAACGTGAAAAAGGTCGTGATGGGTATAATTAAATAGTTTACTCAAGTCCGTCTCGCCTCCATTACCTTTGTTCCTGTTTGATTTCGACATTTGCCGGAGAACCAAGGGCGTTCTGAAATATCGCTCCGGTCTATCCTCGTAGAGTTCTTGCAATGCGGCCATCACCGGTAAAGTTCGTAATCGCATCACTCGTTTTAAAATGATTAAACGTGCGTGACGTCGAGATTATTTTTATTTCGGTATTATTTATTAAAAACAATGTCTCGAGGTTGAGTATGCGGTTACAACGACGCTCACTCCACCACAGACTTGATAGCATTACTGACGGACGACCGTTCGTACCGACGACGAGAGTATGCCTGTAGGTAAATATATTAATAAAAAATCTTAAACTAAAATATTTCTTATTTCAGTATGTACCTGTTTCATAATATCCATTGAGATTTCACGTTCTTCACGTCACTAAATATTATTATTACAGTTTCACAACATACGATTTCATATTAAAATTTGGTCTTTTGGACCTTGACATGCTGTAACACTGAACAGAATCCATATCTTGCCTTAATATTCTAGCATCTATCTATAAAATTATAATATTTTTTAATTATAATAATTCGTTTATTTCAGACTAGGTTTAGTCCATATATTGTTAGTAACAAATATCTTAAAAGTTATGTTAGGCTTTCACATGCAGACTGATATATCTTCCCAGAACAGTAGATTCTGCTTATCATTGAGGCTGATTTTTGGCGGATGACTGCACAAAAACTTTCACCCTTGCATCTGCAAACATGCCTGAGGCACAACATTATGCATACAATATTGCTCACTGTGTTTGTTTTAGTTCCTTCACGTGCTGTAAATCGAAAACGAAGTATTCGTTAACAGTTACAGTAAAGTTTGTACAATGTACAAACGGATGTGAGTTAAAATTATTTGAATTAAATAACTCGGCTCGGTCTTTACTGTTATAAATTTTGTTATTTTTTTTTGTTATATTTTAGCTCTACCAATGGCGTTAGACCTTCGTAACTCTTGATATTCAATAAAAAGGTCGTTTGTCCAAGAAAAATTCAGCGTAACGTTTTGATATTTTTTTTTATCTCTCTGCTATTCAGGTCCGTCGGCTAAGTATCATTATTCATGATTCCGATT
The DNA here is from genome assembly GCA_038387885.1 of Spodoptera picta. Lineage (NCBI taxonomy): Eukaryota > Metazoa > Arthropoda > Insecta > Lepidoptera > Noctuidae > Spodoptera > Spodoptera picta. Next base: position 941,412 of record JAZHFQ010000445.1, read on the forward strand.
ACTTCGTTAAGTTAGTTAATGGTAATTGGTCGTTAGTTTGTATTTTCAACTTACTCCTGGAACTTCTCTCGACCATTCTCTCTGTTAGTTAGGTATGTCCCTTCCTTTAGTTTCTGTCTCCTCAGCGGAATGCACTAGTTGTAGATTCTTCGATCGGAGAGGTCACAAGGTGCACCCGCTGGCCTATCTGGTCGGAGAACCTTCACCTGCCTGATACTGTCAAGCTCGTGGAAGGCTTCAACTTACATTCTAATATTTTCCCTTTCATTGTTTTAAAAGCTTTTAATGTATTTCTCCTTCAAAACCTAAACGTGCTGTAATTCGAAGACGAAATATTCATTAACATACGTAGTGACGTATGTTAATGAATGACGAAATATTCATTAACATACGTAGTGACGTATGTTAATGAATATTTCGTTCGCCAGGAAGTGTCCTGGTGGCCATTCCAAGCTCAATTTGGGTGAACCAGATTCTAGTAGCACTTGTATGTGATGTTCTATACTATATTATTGGTTTATTCTCTCATTTTGAGTATTAGGTAGTGACTTGTTATCTTTCTTTGTAATGCACTTTTTTATTTTTGGTCGAACTCCATAATAAGTTTGCGATGACTTTTTACCTGTTAGTCCTTCAGTCACTGAATTAGTGTTGACTGTGTATAAGTACATCCTCCTCTCCGTTATTATTACGTATATTGTTCAGACGTGACAAGCACAAGTGTTGGTGTAGTTCGTTAGTGCAACATTTGAGATCTTTAATTAAATCTGTTGAATTATACATACCTATGTTTTAGTTCATTACGTGCTGTAAATCGAAGACGAAATATTCGTTAACATACGTCACTTCCTGGTGATACTATCAACAGCATTGTTGCTATGTTATGATGTAGGTAGACGTTCCTACATTTGTGATTAACCTGTCCAGATATATAGGAGTGTTGTATTGCCAGTACCTACTTCAAAATCACTACACAGCGTCTACTGCTTCTATTCCGTCCCATAATTATCTAGATTTATTTCAGCGTTTCAGATTTTCTTTTTGATTCTCATAATAAATATTATTTCTACATTCACAAATACAAAAATAACAGTTTTACAAGTGACACCCACGATGTGAGACTAACGATATATAAAGCTATTGTATTGTGAGACCAGTTGTAGAAGAGTTGAGAAGGTTAGACAGGGGATTTAAAGCAAGGCAGAACCAAAGAGGGCTTAGAGCATCCCCCTGGAAAATTCCTCGTCTAATGGATATAGGGTCTGTTTCTATTAATTTTCCTAACTTGATTTTCGTGTTCCAATGTTTCATGGATTCTGTCAAGAATTGTATGATAGACGGATGGATTTTATAATGGTGTAATATGTAGACTAACCAACTGTGTGGGACTGAGTCAAAAGCCTTCTGATAGTCGACGTACATAGTGCAGATACCGGTTTTTAATTTAACGTTGTGCTTCATAGCTATGGAATCTATTATCAATTGTTCTTTACACCCCTGGCTATATTTACGACATCCTTTTTGTTCCTCCGATAGAATGTTATTATGTGTAATGTGTTTATATATTATTTCTGAGATGCAACCGGTAATTAATTTGTATATAGTTTGTAGGCAACTTATAGGTCTATATTTAGCTGGGTTAGCGTGGTCGGAGTCTTTGGGGATCATGTAAGTTAAACCTTGTGTAATGAATTTTGGTATTGACTGAGGGTTTTTGATAAAATTATTAATGTGATTGTAGAGTGATGGATGTAAATAAGTAAATTTTTTATAAAAGTAGTTCTGAATTTTGTCAGTACCTGGGGCCTTCCAGTTATGCGCTTTCGTAATAACGCTTCTAATGGGATTGCATCAAATAACATAACTGGTAAATTTTCTAGTTTTTGTTTGTCATCGTGTATCCACGTAGCGGCATGGTTGTGTTCTGATGCATTTGACCAAATATTGGACCAGTAAGTATGAAACTGTTCAGAATTTGGACTAAGATTATCTGACGTCTGTTGTCGGCTTTGTGTGTTTGTTGTATCAGTAGCTAGGGTTCTATAAAACTGCCTTTCACTATTAGTGAATTGGGAGTTTTGATTTTTACGCTGAGTACACTCATAGTATCTACGGCGTCGGCTTGTTACTGCTGTGAGCTTTTGTTTCAAGCTATCCATAAACTGTTCGTTTGTTGTGTTTGGTTCCTCATAGCTAGAGTGTTTACTGTATTTATGTTTTATTCTTTCTATATGTGTGATTAAGTTTAGATTTCTATTTCCATTAATGTATTGTGTCATTCTTCCTATCTCTTTACGAATAATGTGTATCTTTCTATCTAGCCGCTTCAGCCAGTTTGGTCTATTGTCTACTGGTGAGTTTTGCTGTGGTGTTGAAGGTACTGCTTGGTTTTGTTCTTTAATTTTGGACCCGTTACAGAGAGCAGCTGTGTGAGCAGCACAATATACGAGAGCGTGTATTTTTAAGAAGTCATCTTCGACTGACCCATACTTGGGTAACACTGTGTTATTTAAGTAGGCAATTATATAAGCTACCTTTTTTGAGGTTTTCTGCTTTGGGATATAAGGTCGTTTTGTAGGATCGGTGTGTAAATATTTATTGTACGTATCTTCGAAAATTTTTGTAATTTTAATATCAAGAGTTTCGTCAGTAAAAACTGTATTTGTTGTTTCGTCCTGCAATACATCGCTACCTACTTGTGTGTTATCTTGAGTATGTGGGTTTGCTTCATTTAGTTCGCTATTAGATTGTGGGTTATTGGGGTTTATAATTGTATATGTTTGTGGTGAATCGTTTTGTCTATTTTCTATTGCTTGTGTGTTCAGATTGTCTCTTATTTCTCGCTTTATTTCTTCTAACCTATCATCTGATATGAGTCTATTGTGAATAATCACCCTGCGATGGTCAGCAATGCGTTGTTCAGAAACATGTGCAATACTAGGAAACTTCTGTGTTATAACAGTGTGCAATGGTTTACGATAAGCGGATAAGGAACAGCTGACCTCGGCTGGCAGAGTCTTCTTCAGTCTACAGCACGTCAAGGTGACGACGTGGTCTATATGGAGTTCCGCATCTTTTCTGGTATTTCACCGTCGCGGTTGACTCGTAAGCTGTAAGGTCTAGCGAGCAGTATTCATTGATGTCTTGTCCTTGATGTGCTGTACATGTAAATATAGGTATAAGATTGCCAAATTCAGACAGTCATTGATGTGTTGAGATCGGTTGGACAATATATCTAGGTTATCATCAGCAAAGTAAGCTAACCGATGCTTCACATGCTGTGATAAAACACTGTTTCGTGGTAAATCTCAAATGTCTTTTCAGCTTCTTTTTCTGCGAGCTTAGCTTTCAGATCACCAGAATCGGTGGCTCTTTGTCTTGCGCTTATTGTACTTTGCGTTTAACATTTGTTAAGCTAATTTAACTTGCGTTTTAAACACGTAGAAACAGTTTTGTGCAATATTTTCACACTGACCGCAGTTAACGGCTTTGTTCTAGACTTCATTGCAAGTTTAGGCGTCCACTATATAAATCTTGTGGCAAGTCCTCTTTTTTTCACACCTCTTTTTTTTTTGTCCTCAGTTTATATCTTGAGTGGAATGTCACTTTTAGTTCACTGAGTTGGCCTTGTGTTTAGTACCTTGACATGCTGTAACACTGAACAGAATCCATATCTTGTTTTAATATTCTGGCATCGATCTTAGTCATTGACGAATATCGAAAAAACGTCTATCTGGAATGTGTTGCACGGCTTTTTCGTTAAATGCAGCAGTGAATAGACTGTAGATATTAATCAATTCAGTGAGGATGTGCACCTTCTTGTCTTTGTCGGACATTACTACTCACATTCCACTTGAATGTGCTATCGATCGACCAATAAATATTATTAACCGATTTAATTCGGTGCTACATATGTTTCATCTAAGTTGCGCACGTCTATCAGTTCTACATTTTGTGTGTCCTCAGTAAATGTGAGTGGATTACTGACTTGAACTTGTGTCTAGGACCTTGACATGCTGTAACACTGAACAGAATCCATATCTTGCTTTGTTATCTGGCATCGATCTTAGTTATTTGTATCAATGCTGTGTCGACATGCTACATGTTCCGCACATATGGTGAGACAGCGTATATTTGTGAATATGTAGAAATCTTTTGTTCAATATTTGCAATATCTATCTACTTTCCACCCTTCCGAGAGGCGCGTCTTAGGCTCCTTTCGAAATCAAAGTGACACCACTCATGCTTCTCAGGTGACGCATGTCCACTGCAGTAATTATACTTGTACGCTTCTTCTACCAAACCTAGTATTCATTTCTATACTTACGTGTTAGTACACTTAATGAAATCTAGCACAATTCTGTGCTCACATGTGTGGAGTGTTTGGAAATGTCTCTTTTTGTTTACTGAGTCAGACTTGTTGACATACTGTAACACTGAACAGAATTCATATCTTGCTTTATATTTCTGGCATCGATCTAAGTCGTTCGTAGTAGTGGTATGTCGACATGCTACATAATTATGTGTTCCACACATATTGTGCGCTTTTTAACATCCTTGGTTATAGTTCAATACGCGGTGGAATATTAGAGAAAGTTGCGGAACTCTATAGACCGTTTAGAAAACGACATCGTCCTACAAGTGATACTCAAGATGAGGGAACAGCTGACGTCGGCTGGCAGAGTCTTCTTCAGTCTACAGCACGTCAAGGTGACGACGTGGTCTATATGGAGTTCCGCATCTTTTCTGGTATTTCACAGTCGCGGTTGACTCGTCAGCTGTAAGGTTTAGCGAGCAGTATTCATTAATGTCTCGTGCTTGATGTGCTGTACATGTATATGTAGGTATGAGATTGCCAGATTAAGGCAGTCGTTGATGTGTTGACGTCAGTTGGACAATATATAGCTGGGTCTATTAGTACCGAATTAACTAATGTTTTACATTTTGTAGCAACACGCTTTGTTTCGTTGTTAATCTGAAATGCAAGTTCAGCTTTCAGATCACCAGAATCGGTGGCTCTGTGTCGTGCGCTTGGTTTGGCAATTACTTTTATAGTTAAAAATAATTGAATTTTTATTGTTGTTTTGTAAAGTTGTTTTTTTTTTAATAGTTTTAATACTGCAGATATTCAAGGTGATTTTATACCTTTTGCTTTCTAAAAAAAGTAAATACGACATATTTACACGTAACTTTTTTTACCGACAATCCAAACTCTATGCAATCAAATTATAACATATTGATAGAATAAACACTAAGCACAACTTAAATATAACTAGTAAAAGTAGCTATTGTTCAGAAATGTTACGACATATTTTATAAAATGTTTGAAATTACCGGGGTTTAAATTAGAATTAGAATATCTTGCATGTATTTGTGCATTACAAATAGGTATATATGTTCTTGAGTATTTCATGATTTCTTTTAACATCGCAAAAGCGATTTTAAATGGAATAAAGCAGAGATGCGTTGTAATAAATTACCTGTTGATTTATATTCGTAGAACACTGAAGTTATTTAGTTAACGTTTCGAGTTTCCATTCATCTTCTTTTTTTTTTGACCGACACCACCTTAAATGTATTTCAATTATAATATATAACAGACAACAGAAAGCTGTAGGGTATCTAAATGAAAGATGAATATATTGTTAGGAGCATAGACAAAAAGAAACGAAACGTCATCGCGAAGCGGGAAAATATAATCTGTGGTTCGAAGAATGAAAATGTCAAGATGGCGGGAACTCGGAAATGATTGAGACGGCCTATTTGGTGTTGAGGGAATTTTATTCTATTTGAAAGTCAATTTGCCTATTTATGTGTTGTTGTTTTTCTTTCCAATTAATAGTTATGGTTTAGCTAGTTCTGAATTTGTAATTTGATTTCGATGTTATCAATATAAGGTGAATTGTAATGGTGGTACTCTTTATTTCTCCTGCCTCCTGAGTTTCTAAAATCGAATGTGGTTTAAAACCAATAAGTTCGTAATATCAAAGAGTAAAGTGAACTCTATGACTATTTTACAGTTTTTTAATATCAGAAGTGGGATACGATTATTTTCCATGCGTTCTGACTTTCTTTGTACATAATACTTACATGATACGGCAGATTGACTATTCAAAGTTTTTCGTTTGTTTTATGTAAGTTCGTATTCATATGCTTAGTAGGTACGTTGTGATCGAGGTATTGTGGTAACGTATAACTATGACTACGGTGAGTACGTTCCAATTCCAGTTTGAAAAGCTACAATGCTTTTGTGTATTTGTACATGTAAGCTACAAATAAATAAAATTGTGATCTCAATGTTCAAACTGTTCCTACTAATGTTAAAATCTTTAACAATCTCATGTTCTTTCATTGTAATTTGTTATACTTATGTCCTTTACTGTTACAAACAGTAAGGAGAGAATGAATGCCAGGTAGGCACTGAAGTGATTCTACTAATATTCCTAGGCGATTCTGCTAACATGGCTTGTGTAAAGTTAAGTGAACTGAAACACTAAATTTTGATTTGTTTGACTGAATGGCGGAGTGATGCTGCCTATTGCTAGTGAGGAAACGTGACCTCAACACCGGTGCGCCTGCCTGTGCTGACGTCGCTACAGCTACAGTTCATGACTGCGGCAGTAGCTTAGCGTCGATGGTTGGTGGCAGTAGGTGAATCGACTTTGCTTGGACTCCTATGCAAGCTTGGTTCACCGTGTTGTAGAAGCAATACATTAAATAAACAGGCTGGTGAGATCTAATCTTACTTTTATATTCAGTATTCTTTATATGCTAATTTTTTTATCAACAATATAGACACCAGACCTGGTATGAAGCAGTAAGATACCAATAATATAAAGTTTGAATTATTGAAATGAAAATGAGTACCTGTTTACAACGGCAACTGCTTAAAAGCTAAGTCCAAGGCTCAATGCATGGGTTACCATTGGTTGTATTAAGATTAATGTGAAGGATTAGTTTGTGAAACTTTCGTGCTTTTGAATACTTTGTAGGAAGGTATGAGTACGGATACTGATCAATCTCAATGTATGAATGCTGAATATGCTTATCGATTATTACTGTTAAAAGTTACAGTTAAAGTTAATGGGTTGATGATAAGCATATTACAGCAGTAGTAATATTGAACCAAGTTTCAACTTTAAATTGTTGGTGTTGTTTGTTACAAAGCAAAATACATCAACTTTTAACTAATATTAACATTGTTTGTGTTCTTATGTTATCAGGCATTATTTGTTATGTTTACACTTGAGAGAGGTCAATCCATTAACAAACTTTTACTTAACTTAATGTATAAATGCATGTATGCATGTGAAGTGGCATCTTGCAACTGAATTTTGAATCACAAATCTTTATCCGATGGAGTTGCAATTTTTTAAAAGTATGTGTTCAGGTTTAGCTGTGAATTTAGCTGAAGTTTTACATCTTTGCTTGACTTGAGATTATGTATATCAAAGTAATGTAATCCAAAGATTAAAGATTAAAATCAGAACAGGAGAACTGCTGTATGTTGACGAAAAATATATTTTACTTGTGCAGAATTGTGAAAAATGCTACATGTTACTGCTTGAATCATGCATGTTTAGGTAGTTGTATAGGGAAGTACTGTTGTTATAATGGTAGACAGCAGTATGTGTCTCCTTAGCAGCGTTACCCGATAATGTGTTGATGTGGTTGTTGTACTGTAGTGGAGGTAGGTTGCCAGTATGCACTTCACAGTTACTATAAGCCATAATTTGTATGTCCGTTCTCCACTTGTTTAGCAAATTGCTAAATACAGACTTAATTTGGTTTGTTGACTGCATGGGTAACCTCTTAGGAGGCCGTGAGTGCTTTCTACTTCTGGTGAACAAACAGCTGTATGGATTCGTTTTTCCTCCTAGAAATGTGACTTTTTTTTTATTTAAGGGGGGAAAATCATCGAATGACTGCTCCCGCCTGGGTGAGGCGGAAGGGAGTGTCAGACTCTTACTGACTAAAAACCACCCCGTTCCTTCTCCTGCACGTCGAGCCGGAGCCCCGGTTACCCGTTAGGTTCTCCGCGACTCCGAATCGGCATCGGCCCTATTGGGCCCCATCTGTGGTGGTCTGATGGCTCTTTGAGGCGCGCGCGGAACGCGACGCGCCGTACGCTCGGGTCTGTTTCTGGTCGGACGGGGAGCCACCCATGCTCGCCGTCCGCAGGCCCGCGCTTACGGTGGCCGGAGATCGTCCCGCGATCCCCGACGCCCGGTGTGTCCTTCGCGATGGCTGGGTTGCGAGGAGGCAGCGCTTCGCTGCCTCACGCGTCCCGCCTCCTCCTTAGCTAGCATGACTGCTTCGCAAAAGGAGGAGACGGCATCCCAGTCCCCCTCGCTCCGCATCATGGCCTGCACTAGGCCCGGACGCGAGAGGTCGCCATCGCCGATCACTTCCCTGAGGACACGGCGGTGCTCAGCCCACGCAGGGCATTCCGCGACAGTGTGTTCCACCGTGTCCTCAGGGCGGTCCTCGCAGTGATGACACCCGGGCGTTTCCTCCCGCCCCATCAGACACAGGTACCTCCCGAAACTTCCATGTCCGGTGAGGACCTGCGTCAGGCGGTAGGTGAGGACGCCGTAGCGTCTCTCAAGCCACTCCTCAAAGAGGGGTCTTACCGCTGCAATGGCAGCGAGCCCATAGAAATGTGACTAGACTCCGAAGAGTGTCAGGATACATCTTTGTATGTTGAGAGATGATGCCTAATTTGTTTATCGTTTTGTTGCATAAAATTTCAAATATGTACACAACCCAGTTTTCAGGTTTTTAAACTGTCAACACCAAGCGATCACCGGTGACCGCAACCTATTGTTCTATAATTGTGTCTATAATGACGGTACTCGACGAGGTAATCGAGTTTATTACCTTGATATATTACTTGAGAGGTTTCATGCTGGATCTTATGAATACTCTCCTTAATTTTAGCAACACCAATGTCCAGGTATTGAACCGCTAGTGTTACTTATGTTAGCTGACTCGCGATAAGTAAAGTTTACTGGTAGGCAATGTTTTACATACTGACTACATGTGTGGTACCATGTTGATTCGTGATAAAAAAAAAAAAAATTGAAGTAAGTTTTTCGGATGATCAATGATGATGCTGAATCGGTGATAATGTGTAAGATTACAGGATTCCATCAAAAAAAAAAAATTAGGATGAACTAAAAGTCATAGTCAGGTGTGTCCGAGCGGATACAGAACGTCTGACAAGATCATCTCAGTCATTTGTGGTCCGTATATTGTGGTGAAGGCTACAGCGCCAAGTGTTACGACTGCTAATAGCAGGCAGACTCGTGTGAACACGCGACAGACTGTGGCGGAGTTCATAGTGCTATGTGGATAGCATATAATTATAGAAATGTGTGCTGTCTTCTTTGAGAATTACCTTCCTACACAATATGATACGCTAACATTGTGTGATATCTGATGTGTATTGTGTGTGTATGTGCGTTTGAATAATATTCTAACGTAGGTATTAATTATGTTATACATGTGTTTCAGATTCATGATATGCCAACACCGTGCCTGACATAGGCAGGTAGTCGTTATAGCAGAGATAGCTAACGTAGTGCCTCCTCTCTGACTATGTTTTATGATCGTGAGCTATGCTAACGTCGTGCCTATGGTTCACTATTGATTGTGTTACTTACTGTGTTGGTGACTCATGATACGCTAACGTCGTGCCTATGTCATGTAGTCGTTATAGCAGAGATAGCTAACGTTGTGCTTCCTCTCTGACTATGTTTTATGATCGTGAGCTATGCTAACGTCGTGCCTATGGTTCACTATTGATTGTGTTACTTACTGTGTTGGTGACTCATGATACGCTAACGTCGTGCCTATGTTATGTAGTCGTTATAGCAGAGATAGCTAACGTTGTGCTTCCTCTCTGACTATGTTTTATGATCGTGAGCTATGCTAACGTCGTGCCTATGGTTCACTATTGATTGTGTTACTTACTGTGTTGGTGACTCATGATACGCTAACGTCGTGCCTATGTTATGTAGTCGTTATAGCAGAGATAGCTAACGTTGTGCTTCCTCTCTGACTATGTTTTATGACTGTGAGCTATGCTAACGTCGTGCCTATGGTTCACTATTGATTGTGTTACTTACTTCCTGTGTTGGTGACTCATGATACGCTAACGTCGTGCTTCGTGTCGTGCACCTGCGATGGATAATTTCAGGATTAAAATCCTGAATTCATCCATCGCCACCGGCCCCTATAGTCCATTTCACGAAAGAAGTCCCGCAGACGCAGCGCTGTATTCGCGCGACATAATGTTGCCACGGTTAAATTTATATAGTATGGGGAAATCAGGAGAAATTGTTTATAGTTCATTAGTTTAATTTGATTAACTACGTACTCGAACAGTTCGAGGAATATTTTAAAAGTAATGTCTTTTTTATATAGGTATTTATGTTTATACTGCTAAGGTCAGATTAGTGAAAAATTAAACTTCCTGTAATTTCTAAAATATAAAATGGAAATAAAGATGTTCAACCAACATATAATTAGAAACATAAAAAAACATTTTAAAAGTTTTATTATAATTTTATTGAATAATTATGATCGGTTATACTATGATCACTGTCAGAAGAGTGAATAGAAACAGAATCAGATTCTGTTTCACTATCACTAGCCGTAGATATAATGAATCGATCCATTTCTTCATCCATAAGACCATCATTTTTTAAATATTCTTCCTCCAAATGCTGTACATGTTTGCATTGAACTGCCCAATCTTCCGCTGTAACAGTCTCGAAAGTCTCTTCTGTTAGGCGTACAATTTCTTTTGGATCTTGGCCCACGTCTGTTTATAACACACAACTCTCCGACACACCTGCAATAAAATGAACAATTAAAAAAAATGTAACAGTGACTATTTCCGCATTTAATTACATTATTGTTGAATATAACTTTACAAATTTTTGTTGTGTTATGTTAATTCCTCATTAAAAAAACTTAAGTCTAATTGGTAAAAAATATGTTTAATATGGCAGCCCCAAAATTTACCTGTTATGGCGGCGATTCTTTCGCGAACATTGTCTAATGGTATTAAAACGCCGCGATTCTTCTGTTCCGCTTCACAGAACTCTTTCACTTTTAATATCATTTCTCGACCTGCACTTTTTACAACTTTTGGCATCGTAAATAAACCTTATAACGCACTAATTTAATAATAAACTCACAAAATATCTTCCACAACAAACGCACCTTGACAACATTGACAAACGACAACATGGCCGAACTCCCCATTTGTCAAATTTAGTTCCACAATTGTCCGCGGGACTTCTTTCGTGAAATGGACTCTACTCATTGCCACTGGCACTAGAGGAGAACGAACAGAGAACCGTAAATATCGAAGCTGCTCAGACATATCAGAAATGAAAAGTGTGTACACATTCGGTACAAAGTCATTCATTAATTTATAGAATATAAAATAGTATTAACTTCCTCCATTGAAAGCATATTAAACAAAGTAAATTGTAGCAAAGGCTATATAACTAAATGTCTATGGCCACACCATTTTAGAATCTGTCAATGTCACGTCTGACTACTGACATGATCTATCGTCTGTTGCTGTCAAATTTCACATTGCAATGTTTTTACTTGACTTGATGATATTGCCCATGTGCATTTCATAAATAATTTTGAAAAGGTTAAATAGAACTAAAATCATGACAAGATTTGCTCGAAAGGCTCGAAATCTTCTAATGAAAGAGCTCCAGAAGACAGTACGCCATGGGAGGTTATGAAAGAACAGTTATTACAAGCTAAAAAAGAGGGTGAGGAATCTAAAAAGAGGAAAGAGGTACGGTAATATTATTTTTCGTTTTTATTAATCATTAACAGTATATTAGATTGTTAGTGATTGCATGTTATAAGTAAGCACATAGCTTAAAGTAATTTTGTCTTTAATTTCTAGGCTGAAAAGCAACGCATAGAAAACTATGAAAACTTCCTCAAAGAACATAAAGTTCAAAAACGGAAAGCGACCTGGTGTGATTTCCCATATTCTGAGAATAAACAGTCTAAAGTAATAGATAACACATCAGAGTCAAATGGTCCACCAGTCTTCATTATTAATGGTAAGGATATAGAATTGGTTCGATTTGATGGTTTCCCAGTTATGAAAAAAGATGCTGAAAGGTTCCAAGATTTAAAGAATAATATGATTAAAAAGGGCATCCCTAAACGAAGTTGGAACGAAGAAGAGCTGAAAAAGCTCTGGCCAGAATGAAAAGAGAAGTATGTTACAACTGCAGAAAAGGGGGTCATGTTCTCTCCGACTGCCCAGACTTAAAGTCAAAGATACCTTCAGCTGATGCTGCAGAAGGAGTGTGTTTCAAGTGAGGGTCCACAGAACACAGACAATTTGAATGTAAAGTACAAAGAGATAAAGAATTTAGATTTGCAACATGCTTTATTTGCAAAGAGCCTGTAAGTAAACATCCAATACATTTTTACCTTATTATTTAGTTAATAATGTTTGTTTTTCATTAATGATCTAATGGCCATAAATTAATTTTACAGGGGCATATAGCCAGACAGTGTCCTGATAATCCCAAGGGATTGTATCCAAATGGTAGTTCATGCAAGCTATGTGGTGATGTCACACATCTAAGGAAAGATTGTCCTACTGTAAGTATTATTACATACAAATTATAATGTAGTTTCATCTAGTAAACACTTACTAACTCATTGTAGGTAGATAATTAATTTTTGTATCCACTACTTAACACAGATTCATTGGAAACAAATGCTCAAGTCTGCACTCACTAGAGGTAGATTTGGTAGTACATCAGCAGGCAGACCTACTTCAATTTTGTTTCTGTAACAGATTTTCAACATTGTCATTATATAATGGAATCTAATTAACATTTAATTATGTCATAATTTCCAGCTGACGGATAAAAAAGAAGAGTCCACAGTGAAACTACACACACTGAACAGTTCAGAAAACATTGAAGATGTCGTGCATCAAAGCAATAAATTGTCATACGAAGTATCAAGTAGTAAGAAACCCAAGAAAATTAAATTTTAAATAGTTACAAAACTTATTATGAATAAAACAACAATCATATTATAAACTACATAATTTTATTTGTTGAAATAAATTTGTTAATATGAATTTTGAGGAGATCATTGTTAATTTGTCTTTTCATAGCTTTTGCAAAAAATATTCGAAAGTCTACACCTAAACTGATCTACACCTAGCATATTATGTTACACATAATAATATTCATTCATGAAACTTATCGTCAAGTATCAACTGTGGAATTATTATCAAACAAATCATTTTACCCATGAAACATTGTGGTTCTTGCAAACATATTGAATAGAATGTATTATTAAAAACTACTTTATAAGCACTCAAGACTAGCTTTAAGTTGTTCCATAGACTGCTGTGCGATCTGCACAGTTATTCCTTCAGGACTTTGTGGATCCTCCCTTATAAGAATCTGTGTGGCTTCCGCCAAGCATTGAATAGGTTCTTGCTTTAAGGCCAGCACTAAATTCGTTTCTTGCTAAGAACATCAGAGGTGCGTGTAACTCGTACAACATCATGCCTAGAAACGCAGAAGTAGGCATAAATAATAATTTTACATAAGAATAAATATAAATTGCTTGTCTATACCTACCTAGGTATAATGAACCTTACAATTATAGAAATAGCCTCCTTGGACAGACATGTTAAAATATATGACATATCAACTTTCAAAATTGTTCACAATATTGATTTCCCTAATGCTGTATTAAGCATGGCTATATCTAAAGAAGATGATACTCTAGCAGTCGGCATGATTGATGGAATCATATCTATTAGAAAAAGAGAAAAGCCAGCGAAACAATCTTACGAGAAAAGAGGTTTACTCAAATTTGTACCAGACCATGTCCAAAGGTCACTGTTTGAGGAAGATAAGCAAGACTTAAGTAAGAAAATTAGTTTCAAAACACCAAAAGGTGCTGAATATGATAAATTCCTTAGAAAAATGGAGTTCACGAAAGCTCTATCAGCTGGTCTAAAAACATATGTGGCAACTAAATTCCCTGAGAAGACAGCTGCTTTGATACAAGAAATGTTGAGAAGAAAGGTCTTACATGTAGCTATGGATGGACTAAATGAAAAAGATATAGGAACGTTATTAAAATATTTTAAGAAAAATCTAGGAGAAACAAGATTTACCAGAGTAATAATAGATGCAGCCAATGTGTTTAAATCAAGTTAAAACCTTTTCTGGTTATATACTTATCTGATGAAAGAGATAGAAGAAGAAATAGAAGTTTGCAAGAAAGTAAGCGAGTTAGAAGGAGCTATCAACCTTTTGATGGCCGGAGCACAAATTAGTAATGCCAGTGATACCAGTGGATTTGAGTGATAGTTTAGCACCATCAACTAAAGCATTGAAAGAAATTGTTATTGATGTTTAGTTTTATTAAATAAACCGAAAGAGTTTGGTGCTATTGATTATTTGGACTTCAGCCCTGTAGAACCCTATTACTTCGCTGCAACATGTTCAGTCAGAGTACAGGTTGGTGAATTGTGTAGGTACCTATTATATTCCCTAGTTTATATTATCATTGTTGGATATACCTAGACATTATTAATACTAATACAATATGAGGTTGTGTTGAGATCTCTTAAAGGATTTAGGTCGACTTAACCTGTAACCCTGTATACGTCCAAACAGCGAGAATCATGTTCGAATTTACTACTAACAGAATCTACTTCGCTTCAGTCTGCTGACAATGTAAATAACTACTTTTTAAATGTGGGTAGAAAGCTCGCTCAACAGCTGCAGCTAAACTCTACAACCCGGACTAATACAACTTTACTACACTCAAATACTGAAAAATCATTTGTTTTATTAGATACAGACGAACAGGAAATTGCACGAATCATAACTGGAATGAAAGATAATTGTGCACCTGGTTGTGATGGAATCAACAATAGGATCTTGAAAACATATAGGCAACTTTTTGTCCCACCTCTGACTCATGTTTTTCGAGAGTGTCCCTCTAAAGGCATTTTTCCAAAATGTCTTAAAAGGGCAGTGGTTGTCCCTATATTCAAATCAGGTGACAAGAATCTAGTTAATAATTATAGGCCTATCTCACTACTGCCATCGATATCTAAAATTCTTGAGAAGATTATTAACATCAGATTGGTAAATTACCTAGAAATGAATAAATTCTTGTCACCACTGCAATTTGGTTTTAGAGCAAAGTTGTCAGCAGCTGATGCAGTACATACACTCACAGATTTCATATCAGAAGAACTCGGCAAAGGCAACCACGTTCTAGGAATTTTTATTGATCTTGCCAAAGCTTTTGATACTGTGTCTATTCCACTGCTTCTAAAGAAGATGGAATGTATGGGTATCAGAGGCACACAACTGAACCTCTTTGCTGATTATCTAGATGACCGTTACCAGTGTGTTAGAATAGATGACGTCACAAGCCCATTCCAGAAAAATACGGGTTTTGGAGTGCCTTAAGGGAGTATTCTTGGTCCTACCTTATTTTTTATCTATATCAACGATTTATGTAACATCGAGATGCATCATGGGAAACTAATATCATACGCTGACGACACGGCCCTAATTTTTTCATCCAATAACGACAATGAACTGTACTGTAATGCTCAATTGGCTTTTAATTCAGTTAATAGTTGGCTTTGCTCTAATATACTAACACTAAATGCGGAGAAGACAAAATTTATTCACTTTTCTATGCGCAAGAGTCCAATTACCTCTGTTACACCCCAATTATACGCACATAAATGTAGAATTAGTCCAGTGGACACATGCAACTGCCCTTGTATATTAAAAACTACTTCCATCAGATATCTAGGCATCACAATTGATGTAACTCTTTATTTCAAACAACACATCAGCGCTTTGGTTGCACGTGTCAGGAAATTGATGCACATTTTTAAAAAAAATAGACAAATCGGAGATGTTAAACTAATCACTCAAATCTACCTAGCGTTATGTCAGTCAATTATCCAGTACTGTGTTACTTCTTGGGGTGGCGCATCAAAAACTGTTATACTCCCTCTAGAACGTGGCCAGAGAGCCGTCCTAAAAGTTGCATTTTCCCATCCCTTTCTCTTTCCTACATCGATGCTATATAGATCCTGCAAAGTTTTAACTGTTCGCCAAATCTATGTAGTACAGCTAATGCTCAAACAACATTCACTACTCAGCTTCAATGTTAATAATCTTACTAACAAAAGGCGGAATGATTATGGTTTGCACTTCAACCTCAGTGTCAAAACACGCTTTTATAAAAAGATTCTTTATCTTTCTTGGCCCATTTTTATACAATAGAATAAATAGAGAATTAAGTATTTATAGCCTCAATCACTTTCACTGTAAAAACTATTACATAATAGGGTATTACAGTCTAATTCAAAAAGTGTTTTAATTTAATCTATTATTGATAAAATACCACAAAAAAATATAATTAAATACATTTTTTTTATTCCAATTCAAATTTTAAAAGTTGCTATTCTGGAGATGTCGAATGCGACATTTGTCGAAGGCTAACGTTAGATTTCATGTCGAGTGCTTCTTAGCAGTTGTTCTCTTCGAATTTTCGATCACCTACTTTAATATAAAAATTAATAGTTGAATGTATTGCTAAGCATAAATGTTGAGAACAGCGAACAGCAAAACCGATTTTTTTATTTTTTTTTGAAAATCTTAATAACCTTAATTTTTCTTAAGTTTCTGCCAACCTTTGAACGCATGCTTTACGCGGGTAAAAATCGTTTATTTTGACTTTTGCGATTATTGAAATAGAAAAAAAGTTTTTATTCATTTTTGCTTGCACGGTAGGGGCCCCTGTAGTCGCTAGCTACGCCCCTGATACGGATCACATGATGGTAAGCAATCGGCGTCGGCCATGGACACCCGAAACACCCGATATGTTACCGGCCTTTTGGGGATTAAGTAAGAATTTGAGGAATATTGGGATTTCGATGATTGGGGTGATTGGGGAATCTCTTTAATTTTTTTTGTTACATGTTACCTGAGGCCAACTCACACGTAAAAACTCAACCCACGTTGTTTCACGTCAATGTCACTAATGAAAACAAAAGTGTCTTTATGCCAGGTTAGTGAAAGCCTGCATAAATACAAAATCAGACACGTATTTTTTTATTTTGTCATCATCAATATCAATATATATATATATATATTGATATATATATATATATATATATATATTTACATCCTGGAATCTTTTTGGCGTCACGCACGTCGCGCATCATTACGACGTCCCCCAGTTCCCGTTAATTTTTTTAATATGTCTTGATGAATATTGCTTAGTTATTCGATTTCCAGCTTTGTAGGATACGTCATTTTCCGATAATTTTATTTTTCACGATATTCTTCTTGCAGTCATGCTGCAACATTTTTGAACCCCAAACAATGGTGGTAACAAATTGGAGTCCTAGATATATTGATCGTGATTTAACCATGGTATCAGCTACTTAACGTCCCCACACCGTGGATGGTATTTGCGAGTGCAACGTTGCCAGCTTTGTGTTCACTTGTCTCTTTCTTTTACTATCACTCGTCTGGTAGTACAAAATTTCAACATTATTCCAATATTCACAAAAATTATCGATACATATACCAATGCCCGGAATTGATACAATAATGTTATCTACTAGTAGGTGCCTACTTTATATTATACTATCAATGTTGTTGGAATGAGCAAGATGAAATAGCTATTGAACATCGGTATATAGCTATTGGGCGTCCGTATATAGCAATTGAATCTAGTTTCTTACAGACTTAAATCAGACCTACAACCTAAAACTCTAATTGAGTCCAGAACTCACGTTAAAGTGCCAGCAGAGCATGCCTGAAAGTGCAAAAAATCTTTCTAGAGAGTTCTAGGGATTGGAACCGTTCTAGCCCTGTGCAATATCATTTGAAGTGCTGAAATTGATAAATTTCGATTTTTTGCACTTTCAGACATGCTCTGCTGGCACATTAAAGGGAGTTCTGGACTCGATTAGAGTTTCAAATTGTAGTTCTGATACGACTCTGTGAGAAACAAAAGAATTCTAGGGATTGGGCCAGTTGTAGCCCTTTACAATATCATTTGAAGTGCTGAAATTGGTATGCTGGATTTTTTTTTTCAATTGATTTTTTCAAGGTTAAATCGCCAGAACTATTTCTAAAAATTATCAGGAACTGTAGAACTAACTTATATGTAGTAAGAACTGACGTTTATTTATGATCTGCTAGAAATTAATCTGCTGCCGGAAGTTGGCAGATCATTTTTTTAATTGTCTTTTTTCAAGGTAAAAACGCCGGAACTATTTCTAAAAGGTGTCAGGAACTATAGAACTCAGCTGCATGCAATGAGAACTCTCATTTATTTTTGATCTGCTGGACAATGATCAGCTAAGTTCACTGACATGACGGAAAAGTCGTTGGATTATTTTTCTCCCTCATTCCCTCAAATAAAAGGTATCATGAAAATCACCTTTTTTTGAGGGGGGAAAATCATCCAATGACTTTTCCCGCCCGGGTGAGGCGGGAGGGAGTGTCGGACTCTTACTGACTAAAAACCACCCAGTTCCTACTCCTGCACTTCAAGCCGGAGCCCCGTTAAGTCTTCCGCGGCTCCGTATCGGCATCAGCCCTGTTAGGCTCCATCTGTGGTGGTCTGATGGCTCCTTTAGGCGCACGCGAAACGCGACGCGCCGTACGCTCGGGCTTGGTTCTGGTCGGGCGGTGAGTCACCCGTGCTCGCCGTCCGCAGGCCCGTGCTTACGGTGGCCGGAGATCGTATTGCGATCCCCGACGCCCGGAGTGTCTCTCGCGGCGGCTGGGTCGTGAAGAGGTTCTTTCCCTCGCGCGCTCCGCCTCCTCCTTAGCTAGCATGACTGCTACGCAGAAGAATGAGACGGCATCCCAGTCCCCCTTCCGTACCATGGTCTGAACCAGAGCCGGATGCGAGAGGACGCCGTCGCCGATCACATTCCTGAGGACACGGCGGTGCTCAGTCCACGCAGGACACACCACCACCGTATGCTCCACCGTGTCGCAGTGATGACACCCGGGCGTTTCCTCCCGCCCAATCCGAAACCTCCCGAAACTTCCGTGTCCGGTAAGCACCTGCGTCAGGCGGTAGGTGAGGACGCCGTAGCGTCT
Organism: Spodoptera picta; assembly: GCA_038387885.1. NCBI lineage: Eukaryota > Metazoa > Arthropoda > Insecta > Lepidoptera > Noctuidae > Spodoptera > Spodoptera picta. Next base: position 960,608 of record JAZHFQ010000445.1, read on the forward strand.
CTCAAGCCACTCCTCAAAGAGGGGACTTACCGCTGCAATGACAGTGAGCCCAGTCATGAAAATCACCTAGCTATTGATCGTCAGTATATTGTTGTAGAACGTCCATATATAGCTATTGGGCGTCCGTATATAGCTATTGGGCGTCCGTATATAGCTATTGGGCGTCCGTATATAGCAATTGGGCGTCCGTATATAGCTATTGGGCGTTCGTGTATAGCTATTGAACGTCAACATTTAACTATTATTACTAGAATGTTTTTATTAAGTATTTAAGTTCAAAACTTCTTTCATTTAGGCGAGTTTCAGAGCTAAGAGATTGAAGATGTGCCTCGCGGTTGAAGTTGTATAGGAGCTCTAGGGTCTAGCGCAGCCATAGAGGTAGTACCCAGTAGAGGACTTTATCGCTAGAAATTATGATCTATGAAATCCGCTTTTATTTTAATGTAAACCTTAAGTAACTGAAGACCGCGCCTAATCTGATTTTTGTGCGCAAATATTGTATTGAATTCCAATTTCATTAAAGGCAAGATTCCTAATTTAATAGTTCTAGTTGTGGCCACGCGATTATCTCCTCTATTGGGTACTACCTGTATTGTTGAAGCCCGCGCTTCAGCGGCGCTTCCCAATCCCCTAGCTTTGAAACCAGCTGTAATTGTTTCCAATATTAAATTGGCAGCTGATTGATATGAGGTTACCAATACTAAGTAAGCAAATAAAAACAAAGAACATAGATATCATTATACTGCCTCGTTGGCCGAGTAGTCGCAAGTGCGACTGCCTGGCAAAGAGTCTCGGGTTTCATTCCCGGGTTGGGCAAAGTATTACTGGGTTTTTTCAAAAGTCTGAAAATGTGCCCGGTATATGGCAATAAGCTCACCCTGTATTACATGGGACTCATAACATAAATAGTAAAAATGTGGATATTACATTGTACAGTGGCATTAAGTGCGGTATTGTGCACCTCTGCTTAATTCTTCGGGGAAAAAGACGTGATGTAATGTTATGTTAAATATGGATATCACTTTTATTCAAGTGTTTATGTTTTATAATCAAAAACATTTATAATTCCTAATTGGATCTTTATAACACGTCGAGGACTAGAAGAAAGAAGACAAATGTTGATTGATTTGATCAGTAATACGACATTCATTAATTATTCAGTGTTAGATGCACCTTCTAACCACATTAAAAGTTAATAAATTTACGTCAAAATTTATACGGAGACTATACTATCTAAATACACATTTAATACAAGTTAAACTCTGGTTAACTTTTTTTGTGATAAGACATTTAATTTTGTCACTTTAGTACTTATTTCTAAGATCCTTTTAAGGAATTTTTTTGAATAAAATCGGAATCCAAATCATACGCAACACATCCGAAATCTACGACGGTGAATATTGTTTCGAATGCGGTAGATAATATTATGATCTATTGAGACAGATTTAATGAGCGAGCTGGCAACGTCGCTGTTGTTATTTTGAGGACGTCAAATACGTGGACTTATAGTCAGAAAATCCCAAGAATATACAGCTGTGTATATACGCGCAACAGCAGCGCCCTACCTGCGCTGAGATTTCTTTGGGAACTTTTCAAAATATTGTTACAGCCATTGGACCGATTTTTTGGCCTCTGTCGATTTTTAACCTACGTGTAGCCAGGACCAAACGGACCTAAGTTGCATATAGACCAAAAAAGTGGCGTCCGGTATGCGGACGCCAAAAGCCGGTGGACGCCAGATTAAATGCACTTTCGCCTTCATGGGATGTCCAATCGATTGCGGGATGTAAATATATATATATATCATCAATATCAATACATAGTATAAAACAAAGTCGCTTTCGCTGTATGTCCGTATGTATGCTTAGATCTTTAAAACTACGCAACGGATTTTGATGCGGTTTTTTAAATAGATAGAGTGATTCTTAAGGAAGGTTTGTATGTATAATACATGCATATTGCACCCGTGCGAAGCCGGGGCGGGTCGCTAGTATAAAATAAAATAAATGAGCCTTTATTTCGTTCCCATAGTAACAATGATACATTTCAATTAGTTATAATTTAACAATACAAAAGTTCAATATAGTAAATATCATCTAATAATTCTACTATTAATTCAATTAAAGGAAACCCCTGTACGGGTAAAGGTCCGGAGGAGGCCTTTTGTCATATACCAAAACAATACTTAGATAAAACGAATCAAAGTTTAGGAGTGGGAGGTAGCTACGTCATATTAGAGTATAAATTGTACCCCAAAGTGACGTCATGCGACATTTCAAATCAATATATCTTTGAAACTGTTCGTAAGAAAATAAAAAATACGTGTCTAATGTAAATAACTTATTAGATTTAAATAATCTAGGTACTAGACGGACATTAATAAAAAATAGTCATCTACCCTATTTCATTGCCGCGAAGAAGGTAACAGGTTACCGGGGCCCCGGATCGAAGTGGAGGAGCAGGAACGGGGTGGTTTTTAGTCAGTAAGGGTCTGGCACTCCCTCTCGCCTCACCCGGGCGGGAGATGTCATTCGATGATTTTCCCCCCTTAAAAAAAACCTTGTTTTTTCAGATAGGTACCAAAATCCCTCTGCCTTGTTGGCCAAGTGGTTGCAAGTGCGATTGCCGGGCAAGGGGTCTCGGGGTCGATTCTCGGGTCGAGAAAAGTATTACTGGAATCTGGATTTAAAAAAAAATTCTCAGTTGTAGCTCGGAGTGTGCAATTGTGCCCGGTAGGTATATGGCAATAGGCTCACCCGCTATTACATGGGACTCATAACATAAATAGTGAAAAGTGGGTGTTACTTCTGTGTGCACCTCTGCCTACCCCTTCGGGGATAAAAGGCGTGATGTTATGTTGTTATGTTATTTTATGACCAACTTTAGTATTTTTCCAGCAAGTACCTACATATGCAGTTTGACCGTAAAAAAACGTGACGTCACAATACACAATCTCGTACAAAATTCATAAAAAATTGTCATCGTTTTTGACAGTTCGTTAAAAGTATTGAATTTGACTAGTTGGCAAGTACCCGTCATGTTATTCTTTTTTTTATTTATTTATTTAAAGCTTCATGCACAAAATGTACACAAGGTGGACTTAATGCCTCAGGCATTCTCTCCCAGTCTGACCTTTGGGTGATGCAGAGAAGAGTTAATGGTGTGAGCAAGAAGCAAGCAATTATTTAATAGAGCAAATAAAATAGATACACTTACATATTTCAGAGATAAACATAAATACTTAAACATAATTATAATATATGTAGGTACCTACACACGAGTACAACACAATACACGTGAATGCATTCATACACATATACATATATACTTACATACATACATAAATACATACATAAATACATACATACATACATAAATATAGACTGTGAGTAATTAGCGTGATGATCTTTTATCATGATCTAGCTTCTGCCCGCCACTTCGTACGCGCAATGCCGTTTTTTCCCGTTCCCATAAGATTTTCAAGATTTTTTTCTATCACAAGAACCTTCTCCTGACAATGACAAACACAAAAAAAAAATCAGCCAAATCGGTCTAGCCGTTCTCAAGTTATGGCGTGACAACGAGAAACGGGTATCATTTTTATATATTACTAGCTACTTACGCGCGGTTTCACACGCTCAGCTCCTATTGGTCGTAGCGTGATGATTTATAGCCTATAGCCATCCTCGGTAAATGCATTATCCAACACAAAAATAATTATTCTGTTAGAAAGATTGTTTATGGATTGTAAACAGAACCTGAACTTGTTTGTAAAAAAGGAAGAAATTGTCTTGTCAAATAAATTTTTGCAATGTCAATGGTGATTATATAAAGCCGGCTGAAATCTGCTGAAATCTCCATTGTTTTTTCATTATACCACGGTAATTTCCAACATATTCAAAGTCAAAGTCAAAATCATTTATTTCAATTAGGCCAGAATGGCACTTTTGAACGTCAAAAAAAAATTAAAAATGAAGCTATTTGCTCATTCCAAGGTGTAGATTCCTATGGAGAAGAACGAGCAAGAAACTCCATAGGTTAATCAAACCAGACTTGTAGTTACGGAGATTAGCGCGTTCAAATGAACAAAAAAAACAAACTCTTCCGCTTTATAGAGGTACATAATAATAGTAAGTATAAGATATAAGATGTAAGATATAAACTTACATAGTTTCACTTCGATACCTAAGTACCTAATGGTAATTAATTAATAAGTTATGACATGACAAACACAATTATAATTGTAAATAAATCATTTAACCTCTTTTTGACCTTATTGCCAACATTAAGTGCAGCAACAGATCGAGCGATACAAAACCAATTTATCATGGTCTAGCTTTGAAAGGTATTTCTGCACATTGGAGTGTCAGTTTATACTGGTTATGTAACCATTTTATGGTCTAGTTTTGTATGATCTTTTCACACATTCCACAGTCAGGTTATACTGGTTTTGCTTAGCTTGATGTGACCATACTTATGTGTGATAGTCACACTTATACCTAATACTGAGTCATTTATTTACAACACTATAACTTTGTCTTTTATTTTTATTTTTTGGTTTCAATTCTCGCGCAGTTTCATCCGCTGCTCGCTTGCAAAGTGAAAAACAAAGCATTTCAATTACTTTTGAAACGTCATAATTGAATTTACTATTTACTACATACCTACATCATAAAATTGTCCAACAAAAAATCAGATTACATAGTGGGTACTTTGCTGTTTACTATAATCTCGACACAGAAACTCTTTGCTTCCAATTTGTCTATACAACCTTCATGTTAAAATATCAAACCTTTTTGCTTAGACTCGAATCATTAATCTTTTGCATTACCTGTGGCTTTTTCCCGCTCTTTTCCTGTCCGTGTTGAATTGACGTTTCTTTGCGTTTTTTTTTTAAATGGCGGGTCAAAGGAAGCTTCTTTCTTCTATTAACCGTTTGTGGTAAATTTTCTTTAAACCTTTTTTGAAATAAACGCAATTTTATATTAATTTCCGACAAGTTTATGAAGTTCTTGATGTTTTTTCTTGCTGCAAAGGAGTGATGCTATTACTTTTAATAAAGTATTTACTGCAATATGCTTGTATCTATTTTTTGAACTGTCTAACACCAAGCGGTCACCGGTGACCGCAACCTATTGTTCTTTAATTGTGTCTATTATGACGGTACTCAATGAGTTAAAGCTTATATATGGTTTTCCATAGTAATAGGTACTAAATAACAGATAATAGGCGCTATAAGAGTGGCATCACAAGTTATTTTTTACTGATGTTTTGTCCGTTAGTAATTTCGCGTCCAAAATATTTTGTATCATCAGGTTTGCCGATACGGAGCCGCGGAGGACTTAACGGGTTGCCGGGGCTCCGGCACGTAATTCAAAAGTAGGAGCGGAGTGGTTTTTTATTTAGTAGGAGTCTGAGAATCCCTTTCGCCTCACCCAGGCGGTATAAGTCATTAGATGACCCCCCACAAAAACCCGTGCAGCTCTGGGTATACCTAATATAACATAACATCACGTCTTTTATCCCCGAAAGGGTAGGCAGAGGGGCACATTACGGGTATAGGTATTACCTACAATATTAACAAAAATATAAACAACAACAAAATAGACCACTTGCGTTACGAAATACTCAGTTATTATCACTTAAACGATATGTAAACCTCTCGGAGAACCTAACGGGTAACCGGGGCTCCGGCTCGACGTGCAGGAGAAGGAACGGGGTGGTTTTTAGTCAGTAAGAGTCTGACACTCCCTCCCCCCTCACCCAGGCGGGAGAAGTCATTCGTATCCCGTTTTCTCCTGTTCCCGTAAGATTTTCTCCTAAATCTTCTCCTAATAACTACAATAACAAATACAACAAAAAAACGTTTAGTGAAATCGGTCTAGCCAGTCAGCACGCGTGATGCCGTGGGCCGTGACCAAGGGAATTCGTACGCGCAATCCCGTTTTCTCCCGTTCCCGTAAGATTTTCAGGATTTTTTTCTATCATAAGAACCTTCTCCTGACAATGACAAACACAACAAAAAAAATCAGCCAAATCGGTCTAGCCGTTCTCAAGTTATGGCGTGACAACTGGAAACGGGTTTCATTTTTATACACTACTAGCGACCCGCCCCGGCTTCGCACGGGTGCAATATGCATGTATTATACATATGAACCTTCGTTAAGAATCACTCTATCTATTAAAAATAACGCATCAAAATCCGTTGCGTAGTTTTAAAGATCTAAGCATACATAGGGACAGACAGACGGCGGATAGCGACTTTGTTTTATACTAATATACTATGTAGTGATATAAATAGAAGATAGATACAGGTACATATATGAATTTTAAATTAAAATAACCGCTTTTTACTTCATGCTTATGAATAATAATATGATGCACATATAAAAAAAACATTTATTACAGTTTTTGTATGTCTGTTTGTCTGTTTGTCGGTTTGTACTCGCTGATCTCTGGAATGGCTGGAACGATTTTGCAAGACTTTTGCTGGCAGGTAGCTGATGTACTAAACAGTAGGTAACTTGACAAACCATTGCAATGACTTACATTATTTATTTATTTAGAAACTTCACATATATAACACTACAGCTTACGCCATTAAGTTATACTGTTAATCTTATACATATAAATACTATTATGTAGGTACTTAAAAACAAACTAATTAGGATAATACAAATGTAATTATTATTATAAGATGCCTTTGTGATATAAAGATTAATAAATGAATAAAAATAGGCTACTTTTAGATAGGCTGCTTTATGTTATAATGATGGGTGGGGTGGAAGGGAAGAGAAGCGCTGGGCGAAGGAAAAGTCGTGCTACGCAATATTCGGGAGTGGACTGGTATCAGCTCTGTGGAACAACTTTTCTGCCTGGCCAATGACAAGGACCAATTCAAAAAGTTAACGGCCAACCTTCAGGTATGTAGTGGCACCATAAGAAGAAGAAGGCTACTTTTCTTATGGAACATTGAAAAAAAGATTATGTCCTAAAAATTCAATGATGATAATATACTACGCGGACGAAGTTACGGGCAACAGCTAGTTGTAAATATTTCCTTTGCTATTAGTACGGTTAGGATAGAGCTAGCTGCAGTAACAGTATGGAAGAAAAAGTATTCACTAGAGGGAGCTCAATACGGTAGATGCCTAATTTTTATTTTAATGTCCGTCTGATACATTATTTTTAATAATTACATACTTTTTTTATTTTCTTACAGAAACGAATACTTTCGACGATATATTGATTTAAAATGTCGCTTGACGTCACTTCTATGTACATTTTATACATAAAAATGACGTTTTGGCTCCCACTCCTAAACTTTGATTCGTTTCATCGAAGTATTATTTTATTATACGACTGATGGTGAGCAATCGGCGTCGCCCATGGACACCTGGAACACCAGAGGCGTTACAAGTGCGTTACCGGTCTTTTGAGGATTAGGAGTTTGAGGATCGTTGGGGATTCAGGAATTGGGGAGATTGGGGAAGGGGAGGGTAATTGTTCCTCCGGTAACCTCACTCACACGACGAAACACAACGCAAGCGTTGCTTCACGTCGGTTTTCTGTTCCAGCTCCCGAGCTAACAGCTATCCTGAAGATCCGATACTTCACCTGCAATATTGTGCACACATGAGCGGTGTAATCGTTAAAGATTGCGTTGCAGCGCTTTATTGCAGTTACTGAACTCAATATTATTTGAAGATAATATATTTTGTATTGGAACATAAAAAATACTAACTATAAGTAATTAAACTAATCCACGTTCGATGGCAATGCTTAACCTTTGACCAAGGCGGTAGCCAACCTTTCAATCACCACCGTCGCGTGAGACACTCCGGGCGTCGGAGGTCGCGAGACGTTCTCCTGCCACCGTGAGCACGGGCCTGCGGACGGCGAGCACGGGTGACTCGCCGCCCGACCAGAACCAGGCCCGAGCGAGCGGCGCGTCGCGTTCCGCACGCGCCTGTAGGTGCCATCAGGCCACCACAGATGGGGCCCAATAGGGCTGATGCCGATACGGAGCCGCTGAGGACTTAACGGGTTACCGGGGGTCCGGCTCCAAGTGCAGAAGTTGGATCGGGGTGGTTTTTAGTCTGTAAAAGTCTGACACTTCCTCTCGCCTCACCCGGCTGAGAGAAGTCATTGGATGATTTTCACCCTCAAAAAATAAGCCTTTCAATCACCTGAAGTATCAACCATCTGCTTGACAATATCTTTAAGGAAGATGGGCATTTGGATTGAACCACACGGTCCCAAAGTTAACATAAATTTATGTATTATTGCTTCATGGTAAATTATTACATTAGTTAAAATACTTGCCTAAACCAGAATGGTGTGTTTATACCTACGGCTAATAGTGTAGATGACTAATTTTTATTTTAATGTCCGCCTGGTAGATTATTTAAAAAACATTAGACACGTATGTGTTATTTGCTTACGGAAACTAATAGTTTCGATGATATATTGATTTGAAATATCGCATGACGTCACTTTGGGGTACGATTTATACTCTAATATGACGTAGCTACCTCCCACTCCTAAACTTTGATTCGTTTTATCTAAGTATTGTTTTCTAATACGACAAAACAAAAAATACGTGTCTGATATTTTTAATTGCCTAACTAATGGACTAATTACATTTTTTAATATTTATACCCTGTCATCATCCCTATTAGGTATTAAATTCAGCAATAGGCGCTGCCCAATAGACTCCCGTAAGACAAGAGAGTGTTGTGCCACCACCAATGACGCGGTGGTCCGGAGGTTCCTCATGCATGAGAGCTCGGGGTCGAAGCCTACCAACGGCAAATTATCAATTTGACTTATTCGCCTCTGGTGTTCCGGGTGATCATGGGCGACGCCGATTGCTTACCTGGTTACCTTACTCAGGTGATCCGTATGCTGGTTTATCAGCTTTGGGATAAAGCTAAGCATAAGAAATGTCAGAGAACTCAATTCGAATGGTTCAACATAATGAGAAAGTGTTAATACACCAACATGATGATTGTTTTGTTCACTATGTTTGCATTGCACCGTTTAAGGTAAAAACCATAATATGTTCGAACAATATTCAGAAACTAAATATTTTACAATAGATTTCACTATTATTAGAATACATTTTATTGCTGTTTTCCTGTTGAAGTGATGTGATGCAGTGTGAATGCAATAAAATACATAGACGCCATATTATTGACATATCATCCGTATTTTTCCTTAAAACGATGTTTGAATTATTTTATTTTATAGGTATCTTATATTACATACATACATCCCTACTAATATTTATTATAAATGGGAAAGTGAGTTTCTTTGTTTGATTGTTTGTTCCGCTTTCACGCCGTAACTTCTAAACCGATTGCTTTGAATTATTGCAGGCGTAAAGTTAGAAGTCTGTCAAACACCAAGCGGTCACCGGTGACCGCAACCTATTGTTCTTTAATTGTGTCTATAATGACACAATTAAACGTGCTATAATGACACAATTAAACGGTGCTCGACGAGTTAAATAATAGGGTACTTTTTATCCCGAAAAAAAAATGATATTCTCGAGGGAAAACGAAATTATTGGTATAGATGGCGCTGTGTGTTTGGTAATTATGTCACATAGGCTACTTTTTATCCTTTTGTGACGCGAGCGAAGCCTCAGGTAAAAGCTAGTACATAAATATTTCTTTTCATTATATCCACCCAAAGGTTGTCTGGTAGAAATCACTATAAGTGATAAGACCGCCTTTGTGCCCATTATTTTATTTTTATTTATATTTGTCATTTCCTTTTCTGTATGTACTATATTATTAATGGTGTACAATAATGTTATATTCCATTCTATTCTATTCTATAACTTCACGCCTGTCTCCCGTGGGTAGGCAGAGACTATGGAACGCCAATTACTACGATTCCTACATACCTCTTTCGCTTTATCAACAGTCAGTCAATCTTTTCATGCATGCTCGTCGGTTAAGGGTACTTTGAATTTGGCCCTTCTTTAATATATCGCCTATCTGGTCAGTATGTACCTAATATTATTTTATTGATTACTAGCAGGCTTTTGCCAGCGACTTCGTCCACGTTCCCGATGTGTATTCCGGACTACCTATAATTAATCTATTATTGTACCAAAATTCATTTAAATCCGTCCTGTAGTTTTATCCTTCACGTCAAAACGGCTACAGGGATCGGGATAAAATTTGGAACAGAGATAGATTATGGTCTAGACTCTAGAATAACACATAGGTTACTTTTTATTCCGCGGAAGCGCGGACAGAAGCTAGTCGATATAGTAAAAATTACTTGAGTAAAAACATCATTCGTTGAAGAATATTTTAGTATACTTACTTCTTATTAATACGTTGATGTTTGTTTTTTATCTGTGCATAGTTATAAAAAAGAAAAACAAATAAACGTAGTAAGATAGCCATAATAAATGGATTTGTATTCAGAACGGCAATATCATCCGTTGAAGTGTGCGCGATCGATTTGTGCTCAACTATTTCGCATCGAAATATCTTATACATAATCGTAAATTAGCATCAAATTGAAAATTTTATTTTCATATTTCATTGAAAAAATGTCTCTAATAATGTCATCTGTCAAATCATAAAGATTGATACCTGTTCGCGCCAAAAGAAACGTCACTTTCGCCGCGCTGCGTCTAATTAAAAAAACAAAATAAAAAAAATTTAACGCGTTCCAATTTACGAATAATGAGAACATAATTCGATATTTTTGTCCGCCGTTTTTCGGTTTCAGTGGCAAGGATAATAAGTGAGCGGGACGGGTGATGGGATACGATTGCGGTTAGACAGAGATAGCAATATTGTGTACTTTCGTATATAGATTTGTTGAAAGCTATAGGGACGTGCGTTCAGTTTTCCGAGAGCGTTTCGCGAGGGACGTCGGTGCGGTCGCTTTCGTGCGGAATTTTCGCAATCTATTACATGTGATTTATTAAAAAATAACTAGTCATGTCCCTAAAGGGTGATTTTAGGACAGATTCGCCCGTCACGACGTTTCGTGCTCGTTATAAAGGATAGATGTGCAAAAATCACGGTCCGATATCAAAACAAAGTAGGAGAGTAGGTAATTTGTCGGAATTTGTGTATGTATTTATATTGTAAATATTTGTAGCCAGTTTTAAGTAATTGAGTGTAAGCGTTTAAAAAAACAAAGTGCAATGTGATTTGTGGTTCGTTTTTATGGATTTTAAATTTCGAATTTGGAATTCGTATTTTATGCCGGTAAGTTTTTCATACTTAATTTTTTTTTAATACTTATTTATAATATAGTTTTTATACAAACAAAAAATATGAAATACTTTTACAACAAACCTTTTTGATAAAAAAACATATTTTTGCTCCAATAAAACTTTCCGCTTACTTCTAACAGTAAATAATACTTACATATTATCAACGTTACATATTTTACCCTGGAAACATGAAAACAGCTTTTAAAACTATGGAATAAGGGCGTTAATCGTCTAACTAGTTACTCTGAACACGTATAGCAAACTTAGATACATATTAAACCCTGTTTAATCCCGAATTTACATAGTTTCGATATTCGGGACCTCGTAAACCAAAGCGTATCGATTTCATATTAGTTCAAAACTAATCTATCTGAGATTAACATTCTGTTGTTATTATTGACCTTTGGTACTAATACATGTACCTACCGATACAGAGCAGTATAAAAATTCTACCTCGTTGGCCGAGTGGTCGCAAGTGCGACTGCCGGGAAAGGGGTCTCGGGTCAAAGTATTAAAAAATTCTCAGTAGTACCACAAGAGCCCGGAATTGTGTCCGGTGTATGGCTATGGGTTCACCGCCTATTACATGGGACTCATAACATAATAGGTAAAAAGTGAGTGTTACATTGTACAGTGTCATTAAGTGCCGTAATGTGCATCATTGCTTTTCCTTTCCGGCTTCGGGGCGGGTCGCTAGTAAAAAATATTTCTATCCCCAATCCCCGAAATTCCCATTTCTCTGGTCCTTTAACCCAAAAGGCCGGCAAAAAACCTGTAGCTCCTCAAGAGTTGCGAATGTAAATGGGCGGCGTCGAGTTCTTACCATCAGGTGACCCGTCTGCTCGAAGTGCTCGGTTGCTGCCCTCTAGGACAAACCAAACTGATTTAAATATCTACATAGAGGTGTACCTTGTTATATGGACCTTTTTTATGACGAGTAGACGCATCACCTGATGGTAAGCAATCGGCGTCGCCCATGGACACCTGGAACACCAGAGGCGTTACAAGTGCGTTAACGGCCTTTTGGGATTAGGAATTTGAGGATTGTTGGGGATTCAGGGATTGGGGAAAGGGGGGGGGGGTGTGATTGGGCCTCCGGTAACCTCACTCACACGACGAAACACAACACAACGTTGTTTCACGTCAGTTTTCTTTGAGGCTGTGGTATCACTCCGGTCGAGCCGGCCCATTCGTGCCGAAGCATGGCTCTCCCACGTCAGAAATCTTGTGGAACCTAGAACAAATATCCGTGCGTTTAAGAGTTTTTGCCATACCTATTATTGGAAGCAAGTATAACAGCTCACACATAGGACCCACTTAGTTTTAAATCAAATTTCCGTGGTGCTTGGCGACTGGGCTACCCAGTTGTACAGTCTCTTTTTGTGGCAGTCTTAATTCATTCTGTCTCCAGCAGGAATTCATCGAGGGAAGTGAAAAAAAAAGGAAAGTGGTTATTTTCTTCTCCTCTTATAATAATATCTTCTGATTCACTTCGTTGCGGGAACCAAGACAGTTGTTCATGTCTCTAGGACGCGCCGGACTTCAGTGTTCCGGTGTTTTCATGGTTGTATCTACTGTAGATCCTGGCTTACAGGAGTTGCAGCGGTTTTGGGAGGTTGTGGTGGGCTTGTCAGATAAAAAAAATACCTACGGACTTAGATTCGAGTAACGAGACGGGAAAAGACAAATCGTATAGTCACATGGCCATTGGTTACCTACAAAACAGAATTATCAAAAATGTCATCATGTTACGCAAATAAGATAACGTGAAAATAATATCGTTTGTTAGTTTTGTACATAACTTTTTACTTCATTCTGTAGCTTGATAGATAGTGTGGTAAACACTCATACTAACATAATTGGGATGATGACAGGGTATGAAAATTAAAAATCTAATTAGTCCGTAAGTTAGGTAATGAAAATATATTAGACAAGTATTTTTTTTTGTTATTTTGTCGTTTATGAAAACAATACATAGATAAAACTAATCAAAGTTTAGGAGTGGGGGCTAAAACGTCATTTCTACGTATAAAATGTACATAGAAGTGACGTCACGCGACATTACAAATAAATATATCGTCGAAAGTATTCGTTTCTGTAAGAAAATAAAAAATACGTGTCTAATGATTTAAAATAATCTACCAGACAGACATTAAAATAATAATTAGGCATCTACCCTATTGTCTTTTTTGAGAGGGACGAAAATAATCCATCGATTTAGATGACGCGAGCGACAGTCAGACTCTTCCTGACTAAAAACTACCCCGTACCTTCTCCTGCTGCTGCTCGGTAACTCCGGACTAAAATCTGACCATTGACTTCCAGATCAGACAATACGGTAGTTGACAGGTAGTCAAATTTAATACTTTTAATGAAATGTCAAACATGATACTTTTCTATGAATTTTGTATTGGATCGCAACTTATGACGTCATCATATTCCTGCTTTAAATAGCATACTCATTTCCTTAAAATTATCGAGAAAAAATCCAAAAGTAGGTAAATTGTCAAATCAACGGATGAGAGTATGATTATTTTTTAATTATTTTTTGCATTGAAAAGTTGAAACAATTTATTTTAAACCTAGGAAACTGGCCAATTGAAAGCAACTGGCATCCACCATTCTCGGGTCGTTTGCTACAGACAGGTTAAAAATCTTTCGGGGCAAGTATAAAATGTAGCAGCAAAAATATAAAACAAATTAAACTACCACTAACAAAATCATTATAACGATAACATTTATTTTGTAGGATAAAATGAGAATTCCCATTTGGCGCATACCATTGCTTTTAATCATCGAAGTTTTGAACAACATTCGCTTTGACGCAGTACTTCGGTGGCAGTGTAATCAAAACATTGTAATTTCTACTAGCTTGCCGTCAACGGCCAAGCTCGCATTGAATTAAAAAAAGTCTCGAATCGACCTTGATTCTATACTAATTATAATTAATCTAATTTTTAATTATTATATTTTTAAATAGGTATTATGGAACAGAGGATATAGTTTCTTAACTAGAGAATTGTATTGTAAGTCCGATGGAAAAAGAGTAAATGGAGTTTCTTGCTCGATCTTCTCCATAGGAGATTCCTACACGTTGGAATGAGAAAATAGCTTCAATTCTAAAATTTTGTTGTTGACGTTCAAAAGTGCCTTCTTGGTCTAATTGAAATAAATGATTTTGACTTTTGACTTGACTAAGATCAGAAAAGGAGGATCCTCCGACCAGGCGAGGTGATCGTGCCTGGAAGGCTTTCTGCCCAACAGATGTTCGTTGGGATTTCCTATCCGTGTTAATTCGCATGTAAATTTAGATGTGCGATACCTATAGGATTTTGTGACGTCATCCGTTGATTTGTTTTCATCTATATATATGCGTGTGCATCTATCATATATCTATTTGACAAGTGTCGCCACATGGTAGTTATGATTTTTTTCAAAACACAATTATCCATAATCATTAACTTAATAAATTATTACGATCAATATTTAATTCCATTGTAAAGGCATAGATAGTTCAATTTTTAAAAGTACACTTTCAATCAGGAGAATTGTTTATTTTGGGTTTATGATAATGACGTCATTAATGTTTGCTAAAGTTTCTTGAAGAATCACCCACCTATTCCTGCCTCCTAACTCCTACTTCGTGCTGAAGCCCCCATAACTACTTAGGCCACAGCTCCAGTCAGTTCTATGAGGAAATTATCACCTTCAGAATTGGAATGATGATAGGGTATGAAAATTATAAATATAATCAGTCCGTAAGTTAGGTAATGAAAAAATATTAGACACGTATTTTTTATTTTGTCGTATAATACTTAGATAAAGCGAATCACAGTTTAGGAGTGGGGCCTTTTTTTAAGGGGCGAAAATCATCGAATGACTGCTCCCGCCTGGGTAAGGCGGGGAAAGGAGAAAGAGAATCTTACTGACTAAAAACCACCCCGTTCTCCGCGACTCCGAATCGGCAGGAGTGGGGGCTAAAACGTCATTTCTACGTATACAAGTACATCACGCGACATTTCAAATCAACATATCGTCGAAAGTGTTCGTTTCTGTATGAAAAAAAAATTGTCTAATGATTTAAAACAATCTACCAGACGGACATTAATAATAAATAATAATAAATAAAATTTTTTTATTCATAATAACACTGGTCAACATAGGTACAAAAATATATCTTAATTAAACGACAAGATCTTAAAAATATTATGCCTATACTAGGAATATTCCTGTGTCACAGGCGATAGTAGCTCTAAAAATATGTTAATGTAAGATAACTTATTTATAGTATATTTAAAATATTTAACACAATTTGCAGAAGTAACAAATATAGTGTCAATACAATAGGGTACTTTACCCTATTGTATTGACACTATATTTGTGCAAATGCGTCTATTGTTTTGAATGATGTAGTTCTATAGTAGTATCTTTAGGCCTCCCAAGTTGAATGTCTTTAAAAGGAAACGAAATTGTAAACACGACCACACATCAATCTATACAAAACCAGTTTATCCTGGTGTCGCGTCGCATCATCTTTCCGCACATTTAACGTTCAGTTTATACTGGTTATGTAAAGCTCGATGTGTAGCCATGTGTACCTAATTCATCATTGTTCTTTTATTTTGGACAATGGTGGCAATCTAATCTTATACTCTTATATATACTACTATGTAAAGTTGAAGAGTTTGTTTGTTTGTTTGTTTGAACGCGCTAATCTCATGAACTACTGGACTGATTTGCAAAATTCTTTTTGTGTTGCATAGTCCATAGGCTATAAAACATCGCGCTACAATCAATAGGAGCCGAGCAGAGCGGGTGAAACCGCGCGTAAGTAGCTAGTTAGTTATTATACGGTTTTATTTGTTGTTGTTTGTTCTTGTTTCATTTGTTTGTTTGTTTGGGTCTGGAATTACCTCTATCATCATCAACAGCCTGTAAGTAGTCCCTAGTAGCCTATAAGTAGCTGAGCAAAGTTCTCTTATCACGAAAGATTCAGATTTGTGTAAAATAAACGACAATTTGTCTAATTTCCAATTTAAACAGTTTTAAACGCGAACGTAGCAAAAAGATAAACAACCTATTTACCTTTGGAGATACTAAGTATATTATCACTGAATAAACAAACGCAGATAAAGAAAAAACAGAGCGATTCGCGTTACACATGTAAGTACGCATTAAGATCTTATTTTATGTTATAACATAACATAACATCACGCCTTTTTATCCCCGAAGTGGTAGGCAGAGGCCGAGTGGTCGCAATTGCGACTGCCGAGCAAGGGGTCTCGGGTCTATTCCCGGGTCAGGCAAAGTATTACTTGGTTTTTAAAAAAATATCAGTAGTAGCACGGAGTCTGGAACTGTGCCTGGTATATGGCAATAGGCTCACCCCCTATTACATGGGGCTCATAACATAAATAGTGAAAAGTAGGTGTTCCATTGTACAGTGGTATAATGAGCCTCTGCCTACCCCTTCGAGGATAAAAGGCGTGATGTTATGTTATGTTTGGTTTAAAGAGATCGTGTCTATCGCTGCTTTTTTTGACGAGGGAAGCTCATCTAATGGCTTCTCTCGCATTGGGTTAGGCGAGAAGGAGTGTCAGACTGAGTTGAAACCAACACTTCCTACTCCTGCTCTTCGAGCCGGAGCCCCGGCAACCCGTTACGCCTTCCGCGGCTGTCTATCACCGCTGCACTTCATATTCTTTAACTACCAATTTAAACTTTCATTCTCAATTCAACATTCTGGCCCGTCACTGGTCGATGTAATTCTCACAATCAATGACATGACGGACTGAGATCGAGTTTACTTCGATATTTTGAACTGAAAGTTATACAATAATCTAGCTGTACATTGCAACAATTTGCTTACAACATTAATCTAGAAATGAGTTAATTAATTAAACACTTGGAGTTGGCTTATCTTTAGGTGTTTATACTTACCGTATGATTGCCTTATATATAATTACATCATGTAGGTAAGAATCATAATAATTATCACGAAGGGAAGATGTGCACTCAATCGCAATTTACACTGATTTATGTAAGTGTGTTTTTTTTAAGGGGGGAAATCATCGAATGACTGCTCCCGCCTGGGTGAGGCGGGGAAAGGAGAAAGAGAATCTTACTGACTAAAAACCACCCCGTTCTTTCTCCTGCACGTCGAGCCGGAGCCCCGGTAACCCATTAGGTTCTCCGCGACTCCGAATCGGCAGGAGTGGGGGCTAAAACGAGACAGTTCGGCAGCCGCATTATGACCTTTTTTAATTTAAGGGGGGAAAATCATCGAATGACTACTCCCGCCTGGGTGAGGCGGGAGGGAGTGTCAGACTCTTACTGACTATAAACCACCCCGTTCCTTCTCCTGCACGTCGAGCCGGAGCCCCGGTTATCCGTTAGGTTCTCCGCGACTCCTTATGTAAGTGTAGAAGAGCCATTTTTTGTTTTATCGTCGTGAAACATCTCTTGCGTTGTGTTTTGTCGTGTGAGTGTGGTTACTGGAGGCACAATTTTGACCCTCCCCAATCTCCCCAGATCAGGAATTCCCAACAATATTGAAATTCCTAACCCCGAAAAGGCCAGCAACGCACTTGTAACGCCTCTGGTGTTTCGGGTGTCCAAACTCTATCTCCCCTCTCTCTCTCTCTCTCTCTCTCTCTCTCTCTCTCTCTCTCTCTCTCTCTTTCTCCTAAGAGTAACAAACACTTTTATGACCGCCGCATCCGCAACCGCATCAAAATCGGTTCAGTCAGTCGGGAGATAATCGTGGATAAAATATATACCTCTATGTACACACGGCCACGCATCAATGTATACGAAACCATCAAATTCAAAAACACT
This sequence comes from Spodoptera picta, assembly GCA_038387885.1. NCBI lineage: Eukaryota > Metazoa > Arthropoda > Insecta > Lepidoptera > Noctuidae > Spodoptera > Spodoptera picta. The sequence goes on from JAZHFQ010000445.1 coordinate 978,696, forward strand.
GTAATAACAAATTATTAATTTACGTAGGTACTTTACTTTGTCAAGGACATGATTTCACAATCTCAAGCTATTATTTATTCATTTTGTACCAAGACTACATGAATAAGGGTTGGAGTCGCCTGTCACTTTGACATTTGACGTTGACATAGCAAAAAAGGCGGGAACAGAAAGGTCGTTTAATATGTTATCTGTCTTCTATTGGCTTCTATGATTGAATATAATAAAGAGGTTTCATAGTTGTTGCACTTGAAAATATAACATTAACATGACGTCACAATTTTCTCATACTTTGATTCTATATAATAATTATACAATATAACAACCACTTATCACCAGTTTTTTATAATACTATATCTATTGGGTATATTTCCAAATTCCGGAATACTACCGAACAATCCCAGTCAGTCATAAATAAAAATTCTGTGCACAATCTGTGAATCGACCCTTATAAACCTGATACTTTTTTTAAGGTTATAGCTTCATTAATTATTTAAGCTATTTTAGTAATAATACTTACCACTTAAGGCAAGGGCAAGGGGTCTCGTGTGCAAAGTATTACTTGGTTTTTTAAAAATCTCAGTAATAGCACGGAGTCTGGAATTGTGCCCGGTATATGGCAATAGGCTCACCTGGAACAATAGGAACAGCTAGTTTTAAATACGTTAAATATTGTAAGAGTAAAAGTAAACATCCATAATAATTTTTTTGTATAGCTTAACCGGTAAACGAGCAGACGGATCACCTGATGGTAAGCAATCGGCGCCGCCCATGGACACTCGAAACACCAAGGCGTTACAAGTGCGTTACCGGGAATTGGGAATTGGGAATTTGAGGATTGTGGAAGATTCAGGGATTGAGGCGACTAGGGAGGGGGGGGAATGGGCCTCCGGTAACCTCACTCACACGACGAAACACAACGCAAGCGTTGTTTCACGTCGGTTTTCTGTGAGGCCGTATCACTCCTGTCGAGCCGGCCCATTCGTGCCTAAGCATGGCTCCCCCACACTTAACTCGTCGAGTACCGGTTTTGTAGACACAATTATAGAACAATAGGTTGCGGTCACCGGTGACCGCTTGGTGTTTGACAGTTAAAGCATAAACGCACTCATTAAAATTGTAATCACTTTTTTACTCAAAGAAATCGATACCGACCCGCACGGTACCAACTAATGTTAAACTTTTGCAGTGTACCCCACAGTATGCTACATTTATTTATTTATTTATTTATTTATTTATTTATTTATTTATTTATTTATTTATTTATTTAAGGACAACCAACAAAGCATACACCAAAATACATGATAGGTTTTTTAACATAATATTATTAATATTAATAATATTTTAACACTCTATAGTGTAGCCTTAATTAGAGGTAAAGGCTGCCGCGACATGCATTATAAAAGAAGAGGATATTACAACAAAAAAAAACCAAAAAGTTCGCTTATCAAAAAAAGACATCAATTTCAATCACAATTGTTAAATTTAACTTTTTACTTCTCTTTAATTTTTAAACTGTAAAATTACATTACATTCGCATTATTTCTTTTGCATTTATTCTCAATTTGCAGCATTAATTCTCAATATACACTCGGTTCTCGTAAACATTAAAAAACTGTATACAGGCTGTTTCTTACATTGTGGTTGTGAATCATTTTAGACCTAGACTGCCTCGATGGCCGAGTGGTCGCAAGTGCGACTGCCGGGCAAGGGGTCTCGGGTTCGATTCCTGTGTCGGGCAAAGTAATACTGGGTTTTTTAAAAACAAAATCTCAGTAGGAGCACGGAGTCTGGAAATGTGGCCGGTATATGGCAATAGGCTCACCCCTAATTACATGGGACTCATAATATACTTAAATAGTGGGTGTTACTTCTATGTGCACCTCTGCCTACCCCTTCGGGGTTAGAAGGCGTAATTTTAGACCATGTTGTTTATGTAATTGTGGTAATATTTTTTATATTTTTGTTTATAGTTTTTGGAGTTAATTTCGTTTTTGATATTTTGCGGAATTTCATTAATTATCGTGGGGATTATAGTATTTATAAAAAACCGACTTCAAAAAACCAAAAACTAATAACAAACAAAAAGTCAAAACTAAAAAGCAAAAAATAACTATTATTAGTACTGATAGGTTACCCACCCACTGATAGGTAAGAAGTCGGTGCCATAAGTTCCATACAAAATTATTCATTAAAACCTTAATAGGTACCTAATTCACAATTTTGTGGGCATTAAGTTAATATCATTATGATATGAGCTTATGGCACCGACTTCTAACCTATCAGTGGGTGGGTAATCTATCAGTACTAATAATAGTTATTTTTTGCTTTTTAGTTTTGACTTTTTGTTTGTTATTAGTTTTTGGTTTTTTGAAGTCGGTTTTTTAAACGCAGTTTTTATTTTATTATTTTATCATTTTCAGTATGTAAAGCTACATAATTATACCCGTTTTGTTACTTATAATCTACATAGGTGCAAAGTTCTAATCAATACAAATTATACAAGCCCAAACACAAGGTAGTTACAGTATACCGTTGAGGAGTTTCCTTAACAATTACACTTCTTCATCATCAGACCCTTAATGACAGCTTCACTCTATCCAGGTGTAAAGTCCTCATCAATACAAATTAATCAAGCCCAAACACAAGGTAGTTACTGTATACCGTTGAGGAGTTCCCTTAACAATTACACTTCTTCATCATCAGACCCTTAATGACAGCCACACTCTATCTAGGTGTAAAGTTCTCATCAATACAAATTAATGAAGCCCAAACACAAGGTAGTTAATATAAACCGTTGAGGAGTTCCCTCGACTGTCTGTCGGCTCTATCATCAGGTCGACTCCAGACCCTTATCAAATTGTAGTGTTTAAAAATCGTAATTGAAAAACATAATAGACGCATTACTCGCCCATAGAATTTTCGAAAGTTCCCCTCGGTTTCCCTAGGATCCCATCATCAGATCCTGACTTCATGGAAATGGGACCATCTCGGGAGTATACCCTTTCAAACAAAACAAGAATTTTGCAAATCGCTTCACGCATCTCAGAGTTATGCGCGTACATACATACAAAAAAAAAGCAACATACCGGCCGAACGTATAACCTCCTCCTATTTTGAAGTCGGTTAAAAAGTATTACGATATTAAGAATATTGCGTACCTACATTAAGAGGTTGTCTCAAATATCAAATCCAACAAACGACCAAACAAGCAAACGGGGCACACGCGGCAATGCGTAATTAAAACCGTTTAAAAAAATGTATATATATAACTCATTGCCTGTCCCATCACAGAATTAAACGATTTTTTTTTATTTATATTTATTTATTTTGGGGTTTTTATCCACATGGATATGCCAACCCCATCGTACCCTTTTAGTTTTAATTACTCTTCCTTAAGTAATATATAATTTATTGAAAAAAAAGAGTTTCCTTTTTCTTGTATAGAAGCACTATTTCTACGGATTGTCAGTATGCATATGTCAGCACCATGTTAGACTTAAGATTTTTATTTTTTTTATTTTAGTTAGTTATTAGTATAATGCGTCAAGCGTGTCTTTGCATTGTTCTTACATATGCGTACAGTATTGAAATATGTATCAGAGACATTGTAGAACATACTTTTTTAAAAAAGAGTAACGAATGCAGTTTCTTGCTCGTTCTTCTCCATTCGAATCTACATTTTGGAATGAGCACATAGCTTCACCTAATTTCACTGACGGACTGACTGACAGACTATTATTTATTTTGTATTTGTTGACGTTTCAAAAGTACCAAACTATGGTTTAATTGAAATAAATGCTTTGACTTTGACTTTATAACTACATTAATTTATCGAGAGAGAATCATCAATTAGGTATTTTTGCTAATCTACTTAATTTTACTGCTAACTTGGATTTAGGACTTGCTAAAACTGTCTGTACTAACCCAACATCTAAACCATTTAGTTTAAACTCTTTAATTAATGATTCTCTCTCATTCTTGTTTCTGATACATTCCATCAGGAATTAAACGTTGTGATATGTAGGTCTGTTATCATTAAAACTATAAAGCATCTACACAGATATTATCTGATGACGTAACGAAATAACTCATGCCACAGATAACAAATAAGATAGACGTTTAAATTCTTATTAACTAAGTATTTGGAAATAATAGCCATGTGGTCGTGTGAGTGAGGTTATCGGAGTCCCAATTATCACCAATCTCTCTAATCCCCGAATCATCAATCCTTAAATTCTTGATCCTCTAAATGCCTGTAACGCACTTGTGACGCCTCTGGTGTTTCGGTTGCCCGTGGGCGGCGCCGATTGTTTGCCATCCAGGTGATCCGTCTAGAGGACACGGTGGAGCATACGGTGGCGGTGTGTCCTGCGTGGGCTGAGCACCGTCGTGTCCTCAGGGATGTGATTGGCGACGGCGACCTCTCGCGTCCGGCTCTGGTTCAGACCATGGTACGGAGCGAGGGGGACTGGGATGCCGTCTCCTCCTTTTGCGAAGCAGTTATGCTAGCTAAGGAGGAGGCGGAGCGCGTGAGGGAACGAACCTCCTCACGCCCCGGCCGTCGCGAGAGACACTCCGGGCGTCGGGGATCGCGAGACGATCTCCGGCCACCGTAAGCATGGGCCTGCGGACGGCGAGCACGGGTGACTCGCCGCCCGACCAGAACCAGGCCCGAGCGTACGGCGCGTCGCGTTCCGCGCGCGCCTCAAAGAGCCATCAGACCACCACGGATGGGGCCCAACAGGGTTAATGCCGATACGGAGCCGCGGAAGACTTAACGGGTTGCCGGGGCTCCGGGTCGAAGTGCAGGAGTAGGAACGGGGTGGTTTTTAGTCAGTAAGAGTCTGACACTCCCTCTCGCCTCACCCGGGCGGGAGAAGTCATTGGATGATTTTCCCCCCTCAAAAAAAAAGGTGATCCGTCTAATCAATGTGGTGACAACAGAGTAGAACATATTGCTCACCCCTACTCTCTTATCTTTGGGACGGCTCGGCCAAATGTCAGCTGGACGCGTTAGAGCACATTGAGAGGCGTGCCAAGAGGCTCATCGACGATGATGCGCTTGTGAAGGCTCGGCTTCAAAGCCTCGAGCACAGGCGTAAGGTTGCAAGCCTTTCGGTTTTCTACCGGATACATTTCGGTGAGTGTGCGGGGGAATTGTACAATTTGATTCCCCCTAGTCCTTTCCATCATCGTACCAAAAGACAATCGGCGAAGCGTCACCGATTCATGGTAGATGTTCCGCCCACACGCACGAAGCGCTTCAAGCTTCCTTGTGCGTACTGTTAAAGAGTGGAATTCTTTGCCAGAGTCTGTATTTCCTGAAGGGTATAACCTGGGAGTCTTCAAGGCCCGAGTGAATAGGTTGCTTATGGGACGACGTGCTCCATCGTAGACCGCATCATTGCTTACCACCAGGCGAGATAGTGGTCAAACGTCGACCCATCAAATATATATATATAAAAAAATACTAAAGATTTCACCATCTAACAGACACTTTTCTGGAAACCGCATGAAAATCAGCCTACATCCATATATATATACTTACATGCATGAGAACTTCCTTTTTTTTTTGTTTCGGTTAAAAAGTTGCCGGGTATAGATTATGGCTAGCTAGTCTTACGTAGAGGAAGCCTATAATCCAGCAGAAGACTATCACGTACTGTTGACAAATGCACCCTTTTTTTAATGAGGTGAAGTTGTCAAGTGACTTCTCCCGCCTTGATCGAGGCGAGAGGGAGTGTCAGACTCTTACTGAATAAAAACCACCCCGTTTCTACTCCTGCACTGCGAGCCGGAGCCCCGGTAACCCGTTAGGCCTTCCGCTGCTGTCTATCGCTGCTGCACTTCGTTTTTAGCACGTCTTGGACTGCTGGCTACTCTGTAACTATCAATTCGAATTTTAGAAGTGATATCGATATTCTCCACATCTCCGTATATCCACGCCCCATAAACCCAAAGATAAGAGAAAAAATGAAACGTCAGGAATGGTTTTAAAGAGAAATAAAAAAAAGAAACATTTATCAGCGAGTTGCTAAGAGAATTCAAAACAAAACGTAAAATTAGAAACTGCAAAAATAGATTTTAAGGTAATTAAAATAGCGCATGCAAGAGTTAATCTCGTGAATTGATGTCCATCAATAAAAGAAAGATAAATAATCATGTTTTTAAGACCACACTTTTGTTCGGAGATACACACACACACATTAGAGCAAAGAAATGGAGCCAAGTATTTTAATAATTGGTTACGTATGTCGTAATCGTAACACAACATCACACCTTTTATCCCCGAAGGGGTAGGCGTAGGTGCACATTACGGCACTTAATGCCACTGTACAATGTAACACCCACTTTTCACTATTTATGTTTTGAGTCTCATGTATTAATAGGGGCCGGTTACAATTCCAGGCTCCGTGCTACTATTGAGAATTTTTTTAAATCCAGTAATACTTTGTCTGACCCGGGTTTCGAACCCAAAACCACTCGGCCACATTTTTAATATTAGTGTGTATTTATCGGTCAGTCGTCTAGTGAAGCTATTGGCTTGTTCCAACGTGTAGATCCCTATGGAGAAGAACGAGCAAGGAACTCCATAAGACTGGTTAAAGAATCCTCTCCATCTGGCCTTTTTTAACTAAAATAATAATAATCGTAAATAAATAGTGCAGAATTGATTCATTACAACTTGAAGCCGGCGCGTGAGTAATCATTGGTGTTTATAATCGAAAACCTTGACTTGTGGGCCAAGGCATAAGCGGAGCGATTGGATCATTGTTAATTATAATACTAGAAATGAGTTAGATATATAATATCAAATAGGGAACAAATTAAAAGTACCTTTAACTGACGAGCATAGCTGCGTGACAATTTGTTGGCAGATGTACAGTTAGAATATACTAGCGACCCGCCCCGCGCGGGTGCAATATGCATGTATTATACATATAAACCTTCCTTAAGAATCACACTATCTATTTAAAGAAACCGCATCAAAATTCGTTGCGTAGTTTTAAAGATCTAAGCATACATCCCTATGTATCTAAGTCGCTATCCGCCGTCTGTCTGTCCCTACAGACAGACGGCGGATAGCGACTTAGTTTTATACTATGTAGTGATTTGTCACGACCCTCACTCTTCGGGTGTTGACTACTTCTAAAATTGAGTACGAATGCCATGCTTCGGTATGAACGGGCCAGCTCGACCGGAACGATACCAGGGCCTCATAATAAACTAGTAAACGGGGTGGTTTTTAGTCAGTAAGAGTCTGACAATCCCTCCCGCCTCACCCAGGCGTTTAACTGACGAGCATAGCTGCGTGACAATTTGTTGGCAGATGTACAGTTAGAATATACTAGCGACCCGCCCCGCGCGGGTGCAATATGCATGTATTATACATATAAACCTTCCTTAAGAATCACACTATCTATTTAAAGAAACCGCATCAAAATTCGTTGCGTAGTTTTAAAGATCTAAGCATACATCCCTATGTATCTAAGTCGCTATCCGCCGTCTGTCTGTCCCTACAGACAGACGGCGGATAGCGACTTAGTTTTATACTATGTAGTGATTTGTCACGACCCTCACTCTTCGGGTGTTGACTACTTCTAAAATTGAGTACGAATGCCATGCTTCGGTATGAACGGGCCAGCTCGACCGGAACGATACCAGGGCCTCATAATAAACTAGTAAACGGGGTGGTTTTTAGTCAGTAAGAGTCTGACAATCCCTCCCGCCTCACCCAGGCGGGAGAAGAATTTAATTAAGTTACAGATAAAGCCATTTATTTGCGTAAAAACATGGTAGATAAAGATGTTATAGTTACAATATAATAGATCATCATGTTTTGCTTAATAAATAAAGCATCCAAATTTTAACTTATAACTTATTTTAACTAACTTACATTCGTAGTTAGTAGGTTAACTATGATGTATAAGTTTTTTAAATTGTTTTTGATATTTTTATTTTTTTTTTATTTTAGAATTTTTGAATATTGTCTTTAGTTTTGCCAAGAATTTGTTCATTTTTGTTTTTCTTTATGATTTTGTTATATTTGGACGTAACATAGATTTAGTTTAAGGTCTAGCTATCGCAATGGAGAAACCTGTCATAATAGTTTAGGCAAGGTTTTATATAAATAAATAAGTGAATAAATAAATAAGTTACATATTATTATTTATGTGCAAATAATTACTTAATGCTAAAAAGTTATTTTCATTCAACCATATATTATAATTGTAAGAAAATGTAAACAAATGAAACTTTGACTATAGTTTCTCTCGTTTCCGCTCCCGCTTATGTCTTGTACCTGAAAATTAATTTCGAGTACAATCACATCAGACAGCGGGATGGATTCAAGTGTACGTGTTATGTATGTATAATGTACATACATACATTATTATATTATATGTATATAGATACTAGTGTCTGCCCGCAACCTCGTCTGCGTAGGACACTGACTTTTTTGAACAGAACTTAGCTGAACGTAGGCCTCTCAAAAATGTAATTTAAGTATCACCTATCTTAGCTTAGACGTTCCTTAAACTTTAAGGAAGGTTGGTAATAACGTTTATTGGTGCCACAACATTACAAGTCCAGCTGTATTAGCTTGCCTATATTCATCATCAACCATCAACAGCCTATAAATGCCCATTGCTGAGCAAAGCCTCTTCTCACACGGAGTAGGTTTGAGCATTAATCACCACGGTTGCTCATAGCGGATTGGCGATTACAAACTTATAATTCTTTTCTTTCTTTTTTGAAAAAACGTTGCCCCACACTAGTATTATCTCCAGTGTCGTGGGTGCGTTTACAAACAAACAAGTTCACATACACACGACACTCAGACCCGAAACGACAATTTGTGGATCACACAAAGTTCCAACCCGCGACGCGTTGCACGGCAGCCGGTTGCCCAGCCCCCGCACCAACCGTGCAGTCAATTAGAAATTATAAGCCCAGGTTTCCTAACGATTTTTCCTTCGCCTTTTGTCAGTGGTGTATAGATAATCTTAGAAAGTGCATGCATGCATACTTATGCATTGGAAGCGGGTGTCCTAAACCTCCGGGCCACCACGACACTGTCTAAATTACGAACGTACAAACATTCAAACTATGTAAGTATTAGATTGTAGGATATATTTCATTACAGTATGGATTACATCATGGGTGGCAAGCTATTCTTGTTTTAACCTTGACTTTTTCAGCTTTTATCTCAGTGTTAGTAAATTTCATATCTTATTCTGTTGATGGAAAATCATCAAATGTATGAGATGTTTTGACACCCTCTCTAGTCTCACTCGGGTGGGAGAAATCATTGGGCGATTTACAGCCCCCTGAATAAAAAAGATTTCTTCTCGATTATTTTGTTCGCCATATGTCAGTGGTATCTTATTTAGATACCTTAAAAAATACATAATAATTTGTACAACACAGAATAAGTCACGAAAATGACCATAAAAATATTGTTATTACTAGCTTTTACTTGCGGCTTCGCTCGCGTCACAAAAGGATAAAAAGTAGCCTAGTAAAAGTGTGACATATTATTATACCAATACATACAGCGCCATCTATACCAATACTTTTGTTTTTCTCGGGAATATTAAAATTTTCAGGAATAAAAAGTACCCTATTATTTAATCCGGACTTCTAACTACTAACTTTACATCTGCAAAAATTCAAAGCAATCGGTTTAGTTGTTACAGCGTGAAAGCGGAACAAACAAACAAAGTCACTTTCCAATTTATAATATTAGTAAAGACTTTACCACTACACTCAAATCGCCAATCTCGTCATCACTGCCTTTGTAGGGAGCGGTCCTACAGCCAAACAGCGGCATCATTATGATGTCTATTGTAAGGATAAACAAACATGTTCAAATATTCTAATTTAACCCTCTCAAAAGCTCCTATTATATTAAATAGTAATCAGGCCTCCATGAAACACTTTCGATCATAACAATACCGGAATACAGAATCTATGAACAATAGGACCCTATTCAGTACATAAGGGCATGACTATGTACATCGCGGCAGCGGTACAAGCTGTGAAAAAATCTTTTAACTCGTCGAATACCGGTTTTGTAGACACAATTATAGAACAATAGGTTGCGGTCACCGGTGACCGCTTGGTGTTTGACAGAGAAACTGAACATTATTTTTTTTAGTTGCTAAGGTTTTTTTTTCGGCCGGTTCACCTGATGGTAAGCAATTAGTGACACTTGCAACACTAGAATGCAATATAAGTAATGGTATAACAAATACTTGCTATGTCATGGTTGGGTTATAGTGTACCTATATATAAAGGAAAAAAAAAGACTACCATCGTGTTATGATATACTTAAAATTGTTTGTATAATGAGCGCCTCTCGCCATCAAACGTCAAAGTTTGGCGAGTTTATATTTATGGTCATACCTATGTAAAATTTCAATGAATTTGTTAAAAAAAAAAGATGAGTTTCAAGTTGGGCCTTGATGGTTGGGAATGAGAGTGGACCTTTTTTTTTATGGGGGGAAATCCTCATGGTTTGCCTCCGCCTGGGGAAAGGCGGAGGGGTGTGCCGGACTCTTACCGGCTAAAACCACCCCAGTGTCTCCTCGCACGTGCGTGCGGGGCCGCGGGAGTCCAAATTCATCCGCAGCCCCGCATTACAGTGCCGGCCCGTAAATCAGGGCCCTGTCACCTGCACGGAGCAGTGCACCACGTGCACGCCGACACCCGCGCGCGCCTTCGACTCGGGTCTATCGATTCGGGGGCGGGGACTTCCCCAAGTCCTTCGCCCCTGGACCCATTCATGGGGGCCGCAAGAGGGCGTTGTCGGCCCTTCTCCTACGCCCGGTGCGCCTTCTGCGGTTGGGAAAGGAAGTCAATAAGATCTCCCTCTCCCGTTCCGCAGTTTCCTTCTGCGACATCACATCCTCGCAGAAAGACACCACCGCGTCCCACGACTCTGCGCTGTCCACCATCTTCCGCACTACGGCCGGCAGCGACAGATCGCTTCCTACTTCATTTCTGAGGACACGGCGCTGCTCCTCCCAAGCTACACACTCGGCGAGCGTGTGTTGCGCCGTGTCCTCCCCGCAATGGACGCAGTGGTGGCACCGGGCGTCCGGCTCCCTCTCTATGCGGCACAGGTACTTGCCGAAGCAGCCGTGCCCCGACAGCACCTGCGTCACTCTAAACGACAGGGAGCCGTGCTTCCTCCCGAGCCAGTCGTCGAGTACTGGCCGGATCGCCTCGACGGTAGTAAAGCCGGCGGTGGGGCGCAGAAGCCTTTGCCGCCATTCCGCCACTAAGACCTGACGGAGCTCCTCTCGGCGCCGCTCGATTTGGCGCTGCACTGGCCTCGATGAGAATGGACCTCCGGTAACCTCACTGACACGACGAAACACAACGCAAGCGTTATTTCGCGTCGGTTTTCTGTGAGGCCGTGGCATGATTCCGGTCGAGCTAGCCCATTCGTACCAAAGCATGGCTGTCCCACACTTAAGTATTTCTTATTCGTATGTTTTATTGTCTTACAGTTTAAAATATTGGTACTTTCAACGATATATTGACTTGAAATATCGTGTGACGTCAGTTGCTACATTTTATAGGGAGCGTTCGTAGCGACAGCCCACTCCTGAACTTAAATTTATCTAAGTATTGTAATCTTCTACGACAAAATAAAAAATATGTGTCTAATATTTTTCCATTGGTTAACTGACGGACTAAATAGTTTTTTAATTTTCATGCTCTGTCAACTAACAACTTTATTTAACTATGTCGATAGTACTTTTATTTTAGCATAGGACTTGGACATTGCTGGAGTTTCGGGGATTACTCCGACAACTTCACCTACACGACGAAACACAAAGCAAGCGTTGCTTCACGTCGGTTTTCTGTGAGGCCGTGGTATCACTCCGGTCGAGCTGGTCCATTCGTACCAAAGCATGGCTGCCCCACGCTTAAAAAGTAAAGTATTAAACTGTCAAACACCAAGCGGTCACCGGTGACCGCAACCTATTGTTCTATAATTGTGTCTATAATGACGGTACTCAGTTAAATCGCTGTCGCTGGTTCCCATGTCCAGTCCCTAAGCATCTCTGAAATGAGTTTCGAACCAGGCGGGCACCCATTTGTCTTTGGACCCCTAGCTATTAATAAACAGGCGGCCAGAATCAATTAGCGATTGTTAATTATTGTAAGTCAAAGTTTCAAGGCGAAGATTCTTCGGTTAAGTGGTTGTTAGGCAAACTTTTAAGGTTGGGAATCTTTAGGTATATTTTTTGTGTCAGGCTGGCCAAGGAGGCGACGGATCACCTGATGGTAAGCAATCGGGGCCGCCGGGTTAACACTGGGCTTTTTGTACCTTATACATTGTTATTTACCCGGTTTGACGGTACCCGTCGAGTACCGTCATTATAGACACAATTAAAGAACAATAGGTTGCGGTCACCAGTGAGCGCTTAGTGTTTGACAGTTTAAATTATTATCTAGTTATATTTTTATTTAGCGCAAGTCCCTTAACGCCGGACGATACTTAACGCCGGACAGTTGTATTATCTCGATAACTAACAACGCGACCAATTCAATTTTTTGGGGAAGTCTCCCAGTGGCAAACACCTAAGATGTTTAGTAAAAATTGATGTGCTCGTGTTATCAGTTATCGAGATAGTACAAGTGTCCGGCATTTGGAGCCGTCTGGCGTTACGGGACTTTCCCCTAAATTATTTTTCTTGTTTTTTTTTTGTTTCATTTCAGTAACGGTGCAATTAAATTGATTTTCTTCTTCTTCCTTCTTTCTTTCTAAAGGACAAATGCGTTGCCGGCCTTTTGAGAATTTAATGATTGGGGGGAAGGGGGGGGGGGGATTATGCCTCCTCTAACCTCAGTTACACGGAGAAACATAACACAAGCGTTGTTTCACGCTGCTTTTCTGTGAGGGTGTGATATCACTCCGGTCAAGCGGGCCGATCACTGACAGATACATGGGTATTCCACGTGGGTAATAGTTTTTAAATGAACTTTTCCCCATGTCACATCTCCAAATTCCCAATCCCCAAATCCCTAAAAGGCCGGGGACGCACTTTTAACACCTCTGGTGTTTCGGGTGCCTATTATGGGCGGCGCCGATTGCTTACCATCAGGTGATCCGTCTACTTGTTTACCGGCTTATGCCATTAAAAAAGACACAAGTAGTTATAGGAATAGGAATACGAACTTACTACACGTTACAGTTAAACATGAACTTCTGTCTACCACTTCAGGGAATAAGGAGCGTGATGTTTAAGTTAGAATCCTAAGCATAAAGTTATTAGCTTGTAAAGAAAGCTTCAGTACTTACACTTATGTTTAATGGTATTTTTATGGCTTGAGTACAATTTAAGTGCTGGTCCTATTTGCTTTAACGATACTGTAGAAAAATTATATATTCCGCAGAAGGGGACGCAAAGGTTCTGATATAACATACCATAACATCATGCCTTTTACTCCCGAAGGGGTAGGCATAGTGTGCACATTATGCCACTGTTACAACTACACACCCACTTTTCACTGTTTATGTTATGAGTCCCATGTAATAGGGGGTGATCCTATTGCCATATACCGGGCACAAATTCAGACTCCGTGCTACTATTGAGAATTTTTAAAATACCCAGTAATACCCGCTAGTGTTGCAACTCAAGATTACCTACGAATTTTGACAATAACAATGTCGATCGATCGAGATTAGAGGTAGATTCAAAAGTAAGCACCCTGGCGCGACAATTTGTAGATCATTCAAAGAGTAGCTCCGTGCGGGAATCGAAGGCACATTGCGCGGCAGCCGGTTGCTCAGCCACCGCACGAACCGTGCCAATCGTATCAAGGAAGCTTATGGGCTATGAAACATCACGCTACAATTAATAGGAGTGTAATAGAGCGAGTGAAACAACGCCTGAGTGCTAGTTATCAAAATACCCTTCATTTTCGTCAGTTAAAATGACGTTATGAGTCGGGAGCAACCAATAATCGATATTCCGTCCTAAGATAATAAATAATAATAATAATAGTAGGATAGTAGTAATTATTATGTTGTTATTATTACTCAGATTACGTAAACATTGATAACAGATATCAGGTCAGACTGACGGCTATGAGTCGCTTAGTAGCTATACTTTTATCTATGTATTGTGGTTATATTAGCTAGCTAACTCAAATCAAAGTCAAAGCATTTATTTCAATTAAACCATAATTTGGTACCTTTGAAACGTCAACAAATAACATAAAATAACATCACGCCTTTTATCCTCATATATCATCCTATTATATCATATCAAAAAAGTATTAATTAACAAGAAATATGAATAATTTCACGCGAACGCAGTCGCGAGTAACAGCTAGTTTATCTATATTGAAGTATAAATTGACAAATAATGGCCTAAATTGCAATCATTGATTTGACTTTTTCAATTACATGCCGTTCCAATGTTTAACCTTAGACCCTAATAGAGATTAATTGCTAAATATGTTTGCTACTGTATGCTCATTAGAAAATAGTTTAATTTGCAATGATTCATTGGTTTGATGTGTGAAATATTCGCAGTCTCTTAGTAGGGTAGATGCCTAATTTTTATTTTAATGTCCGTCTGGTAGATTATTTTAAATCATTAGACACGTATTTTTTATTTTCTTACAGGAACGAGTATTTTCGACGATATATTGATTTGAAATGTCGCGTGACGTCACTTTTATGTACATTTTATACGTAGAAATGACATTTTAGCCCCCACTCCTAAACTTTGATTCGTTTTATCCAAGTATTGTTTTAATATACGACAAAATAAAAAAATACGTGACTAATATTTTTTCATTACCTAACTGACTAATTAGATTTTTAATTTTCATACTCTGTCATCATCCCAATTGTATTGAAACCTAAGATTTTGTATCTAAGTTGACGAATCTAGCTTGTGATGGTCCACTGTTGGGCCAAAATCTCAATCGCCTGACAGTCGCGTTATTGCGTTGGATATCACAGTTTAAAATAGTTATAAAGATTTATTACAGAGACTGCCTCGTTGGCCGAGTAGTCGCAAGAACGACTGCCGGGCAAAGCAATCCGTGCTACTATTGAGTTTTTTTTTTAAACCCAGTAATACTGTTCCGGGAATCGAACCCGAGACCCCTTGCCCCCAGGTATTGTTATCCCGATTAAATGTTCCCATGGTAAACAATAATCATATTATACGCGGACGAAGGTGCGGGCAACAGCTAATACAAAATAACTTTTTTCCATAATCTAGACTAGACCTCCACGGTTGGCAAAACGGGTTGATCTCTCGATTAACACTTGTTTTTTTTGTGGCATACGCCGGTAAACGAGTTGCCGGATCACCTGATGGTAAGCAAACGGCGTCACCCATGGACACCTGGAACACCAGAGGCGTAACAAGTGCGTTACCGGCCATTTGGGGAGTAGGATATTGAGGATTTTTGGGGATTCAGGGATTGGGGAGATTGGGGAAGGGGAGGGTAATTGGGCCTCCGGTAACCTCACTCACACGACGAAACACAACGCAAACGTTGTTTCACGTCGGTTTTCTACTCGGCCGTGGTATCACTCCGGTTGAGCCGGCCCATTCGTGCCGAAGCATGGCTCTCCCACACTTAATTTGTTAACGAAAACAAACAATATTTTCAATAATACACCCTCAAACTAAGGGTGTACACATAGTCAATAATATTTTGATCTCCATTTACAAAGGATCTGACTAACAGGCGAGCATTATCCTTTATCGGTACATAATATTTTCAAACCGCTATCCCGATTACGTCAGCGTCTGTAGTTGAGAACAGAAGGTCTACTTCACTATCTTACTAGCTAGCTTTTACCCGCGGCTTTGCCCGCGTATTCCTGTTTTAACACATGGTAGCATTTAATCGGGATAAAAGTATCCTATATAAGTACACTACACGTTGCAGGGCAGTTGGTTGCCGCGCAATGTGTGGCGGATGTGTGTCCGTGGTAGACATTGTCGGTCTTTCGGGCCCCCTGAGGATGGGAGCCCTGGGCAAGGGCCCCGAGTGCCTTTGTGGGAAAGACGGCACTGCTAGTACCACGTCTAGTGTTCCGGATGACTGTGGGCGATCGCTTACCAAGTGATCCGTCTGAAGAGAAAAAACACTTCATTATATTTCTCGCTAAATTCTCGAAATTTTGTCGCGTCAATATTACACTGAACCTTCTGGACAAACACTTATTACGTCACATTCTCCTTAATAAAAGCTCGCTTTTGTCCTTCGAATGTTTTCGCCATAATATCCCTTTGTGATCCACACAATAGAGATCAAAATTCCCTGAACGTTATCTTTATTGTCCTCACAATGCCCGTATGAGAGTAATTACGGTGGAGAGCAATTTTAGCCCTTAATTGAATATAATTTATTTTTATCTCGTTTCAAAAGGTTTTTGGGATAAGGCTTTCGATTTGGTGTTACGTTTTACAGAGTAAAAATAATGTTTGGTTAGGTACCAAGTGCCTGAGAACGACATATTAAAATATTTGTGTTTTCGTCACCACCGCTGCCCAGTAGGGCTGATGCCCGATACGGAGCCGCGGAAGACCTAACGGGTTACCGGGGCTTCGGCTCGAAGTGCATTAGTAGGAACGGGGTGGCTTTTAGTCAGTAAGAGTTTGACACTCCCTCTCGCCTCACTCAGGTTATTTGGTTCTGAGGTTATTCAATATGATTTTTTTCTAACAAAACAAAATTGCGGCGTAACCACTCGCGCCACCGTGGCGGGTAGACTGGCGGCAGAATGAGCAACAAACTATACAGCACTATAATATAATTATTAGTGGCGCGACCAGAGTGAATGAGCAACCAGTAACATTCTTTGCTGGCGTCCGAATCGGTCGCGCCACCAGTTTATTCTCTTGTCTCATTTGCTCTATAGAGCTGTGTATACATTTTGTTGGTGACCACGGCTGGTTGCGCTGCCATGGTGTCCCGGGGAAATATAAGCTTAGCCCTTAAGGTCGTCTCCATTACAATGATAGTGACGTAACAAGGCCTAAAAGAAAATAAACAAAAGATAAACAAAGTTAAAATAAAAAAAGATCAGTGCTTAATCCCACCATTTATTTGTTCTGTTCGAAACAGTTTATCCAAATTTAATTGTGTCTTCTCTTAAGTACCTATATCTTTTTATCTTTGGAAATCTTTGGATTTTCCTTTATTTTTCTTTTTATTTGACGTCGAGCTTTTGTGAAGGGCTCTCAGTTATCTCCGATAAATCCAAGTCTCAAGTAGGGATGAGTTCATATTGCGAGATTGGATAAAGCTATTTCTTAGTAGTTCGTTTCGATATTTTGACGAGGGCTTCATAGGCTCTGAGCTGGCTTGACCGGAGTGATACCACGACCTCATGGAATACCGGCGTGAAATAACGTTCACAGCGTTGTGTTGTCGTGTGAACCCAATTTTCTCTTTCATTCGCCATCCTCAATTCTTAATTCTGCAATACTATAACTGGTGTTGCGAATTTACATGGATGGAACTCGATCTCGAATCCAATTCCGATCGATCGACATTGGTATTGTGAAATTTCGTACTATTGAGTTACAACACTAGCGATTGCATTGCATCCGTATTACGTGGATATTGAATGAACTAAATTGTATTGAGTTTAGCTTTATATTCCGTACTCTGAATGCTATTTTAACAGCTACGATAGGGGTTGTATAGTGTTGACATTGAATAATTATTGAGATTTTATTGGATTGAAATTGCATTGACATTGAGATTTGTTTCAAGAGTAAGCACCCTGGTCGCTTACAATCAGGTCATCCATCTACTCGTTTGCAACAGTACGCCCTGAAATATTGCCTTAATAAAAATTAATCTTGTTGTCTAACTCAAAGTCAAAATTATTTATTTCACTTAATTAGACCAGGTACTTTTGAACGTCAACAAAAAATTTAAGTGAAGCTATTTGTTCTTCCAAGTTGTAGATTCCTGCGGAGAAGAACGAGCAAGAAACTCTAAAATAATTTAATCTAATCCTTTATATGGCATTTTGTATTTTTTGGAAATCTGTTTGCCAGTTAGCAAAGGCTTCTTCCAACCTTTTCCACTCACGTCTTTCTTGGGTCACTCTGTTCCATTCGACGCCTGCCATTTATCTAGTATCATCATCCCATCTCTTATGTTACGGAGCCGCGGAGAACTTAATAGGTAGCCGGGCCTCCGGTTCGAAGTGCAGTAGTAGGAACGGGGTGGTTTTTAGTCAGTAAGAGTCTGACGCGCCCGCCTCACCCAGGCGGGAAATATCATTTGATGATTTTCCCCTTTAAAAAACCCCATCTTTTATATGGCCTTCCTCTCTATCTTTTTCCTTCTCTTGGGTACCATCTCGTGACAATTTTGCTTCGAAAACCTTCAACGCTTCAAAAAAGGTACGGTTTCACAATGTTCTACTATAATATTTCTTTCTTTCCTAAAAGTAAGCTCAGTAAAACCTATTATATGAATCAGCCGTAATGTTTACCTGTTCTTTAATCTCGGTCAACGGCTACTACGTAGGTACCGAGACTATTTCTGTACCTACACCGTACTACCGCGTTTTTCTTATAAACCATACGATAGTAGAAACGTCGTAACCGCCAATAAGCCGTAACTACTTCTTGTTGGTTTTAAGACGAGAATTGAATAGAGAAAAAATTAAATAAAACGGCTCTCGTTGGCCTAGTTGTCGCAAGTGCGATTGCTAGATCGGAAAAAGTATTACTGGGTTTTAAAAAAAAGCAAATATACGGTCGAATTGAGAACCTCCTCCTTTTTTTGAAGTCGGTCAAAAATAAATCTCAGTACCTAGTAGCACGGAGTCACATGGGATTCATAACATAAATAGTGAATAGTGACTTAGTGAGTGTTACATTGTACAGTGCCATTAAGTGCCGTAATGTGCACCTCTGCCTACCCCTTTATCATTCCATCGGGGACAAAGACGTGTGATGTTATGTTTATGTTGTTTCAATAAAAAAGTTTTAATAAATAAGTTTTTATGCTGCATTTATTCATTTATGGTAATGTATACAAAACGTGTGTACAAAATTTCAGCTCAATAGGTTGAAGATAACTGCTACAAACTTTAGTTGTAAGATTCCACTTCACATGCAAAGGTAACCTATATTATGGCCGATGCCGATTCGGAGTCGTGGAGAACCTAACGGGTAACCGGGGCTCCGGCTCGACGTGCAGGAGAAGGAACGGGGTGGTTTTTAGTCAGTAAGAGTCTGACACTCCCTCCCGCCTCACCCAGGCGGGAGCAGTCATTCGATGATTTTCCCACCTTAAAAAAAAAGGTAACCTATATTGCAATAGGGTAGATGACTAATTTTTATTTGAATGGTAGATTATTTAAAAACATTAGACACGTATTTTTTTTTCTTACGGAAACAAATAGTTTCGAAGATATGTATATTGATTTGAAATATCGTATGACATCACTTCTGAGTACGATTTATACTCTAAAATTACGTAGCTACCTCCAACTCCTAAACTTTGATTCGTTTTATCTAAGTATTAGTTTTTATACGACAAAATAAAAAAATACGTGTCTAATATTTTTTTCATTACTTGACTGTTGGACTAATTATATTTTTAATTGTCACAGCCTGTTATCATCCCTATTGTTGAATCAAATTATTAAACAAAAGCTTGCAATTAAATTTAAAAGATATACCTACCTATCTTCATTCAACCATACCATAACATATAGGTATATTTACCCGAGCGTACGGCGCGTTTTCCCCCCTTAAAAAAAACATATACTTATTTGTACTTATATAAACTTTTAGCTCAATGTTTGTTATTTTGTAAAAATAGTTTAGTTTGCATGACCATTTGACCATGCCAGACTGTTTATATCTTTCGTGAGTAGTTTCAAGCCATGCATTTAGAGGTATATAGGGGGGAAAATCATCGAATGACTTCTCCCACCTGCCTAGGTGAGACGGCTCTTAGTGTCAGACTCTTACTGACTAAAAACCACCCCGTTCCTATTCCTGCACTTGAACCAGGAGCCTCGGCTACCCGATAAATTGTCCGCGGGTCCGTATCGGCATCAGCCCTATAGGGCCAGCGCTGTACGCTCGGGTCTGGTTCTGGTTGGACGGCTAGCTACCCATGCTCGTCGTCCGCAGGCCCTTGCTAGAGGCTCATATTCTGCGACACACGACCTTATTCTTAAAAAAGTACTTAATATTTTTTCTGATACTTCTATAAAATTGAATTTTTCCACTTACATCCATGTATCCCGATAGTATCGCAAGACTTTTGCTAACCGATTCTACTATTTACGTTTACGAGTGCTCGTTGATAGATTTAACCTCACTTTGTTATATACAATCATTTGTCTTCTCGTTTTAGTTAAAAGTTTAGCAATTGGTTTATTCCCTAATTAATTTAGTGTTGATACGTCCATTCGTTTGTTTAGCTTTAGAATAAGGTTCTTCATCCTCCAGTAGGTAAGCAGAATTTTTATTATTTATCTTTATATCACAAAGTATTTTAAATATTTTTAAACTAAGCCCCACAATACCGCTCGTCGAGTCGCTAGACATTAAAAATTAAATGTACTTATATTTAAATGTTATACAGGAAGAAAGAAGAAACATCTATTCGACAGTAGGCACGCACACAGATACAAAAAAATACAAAATTAAATAGGAAAAGAACAAATAAATACACATATATAGATATGCAAAAAAAAACAAAAAAAAACGACAGAGTATAACAACACAGTGACAATAGAATAATAACACAATTAAAAATGAATAAAAACAAGATATAAATAAATAACATTTAACGGCGCGTGCCCTTGTCGAAAATACAGGCATTGAAACTTTACGGAGTCGCGGAAGACTTAACGGGTTGCCGGGGCTCCGGCTCGAAGTCCAGGAGTAGGAACGGGGTGGTTTTTAGTCAGTAAGAGTCTGACACTCCCTCTCGCTTCTTCATACAATGCGATAGAAGACATTGGACGAATTTCTCCCGCTCAGCAAAAAAGCTACCTTTGATGTTAGCAAAATTCCCATCCTTGTATCGAGCCCGAACCCGAGAATCGAGCCACTCAATATTGACTCAAGTATCATAAATTAACACAGTATTAAGCGACTCAAGTACATAAACACCTTTACAGCGCTTAAGAAGTCTTGATCCGATACTTCATATAATACGCTTGATATACTCAGCACTCGAATAAACAATCTTGATCCTTTTAACATGATCGGACTTCGGCATTTAGTATTGAGAGCCATTCATTTTATATCTGTACTACCTAATATTAGAAATGGGAGAGTGTGTGTGTTTATTTGTCCGTCTTTGACTTTGATTGACGTGTTTTTTTTTAACTGGAAATAGTTCAAGAGATGGAAAGTGACATAAGCTACCTTTTGTCTCTTTCTAACCTCGCACTTCTCTAAAATGGGGGGTAGAAGTTTGTATGATAAGTTTCGTAATTTTAAAAGTAAAAGCTACAAATTGGCAATGTGCGAACTATTCGGTGTACCAAAAAACCAGTGCATAATTTTTTTGTAAATCTGCCCTAAACCGTTTGAAAAGCTCGAACGAAGCCGGGGGCAAAAGCTAGTAAGTGTGGTTATAGTCAATACCTGTCTTGAAACGTATTGATAATAATCTATTTAGCGATAGATTCGGGTATTAGAAATAGAATGATCTTCTCACTCGAAGAAGGTTTGAGCATTAATCAACACGCTTGCTCAATGCGGGTTGGTGGTTTCGAACTTATAATTAGGAATTATAACTCCAGGTTTCCTCACGATGTTTCCCTTCGCCGTATGGTAGTGGCATCTAAATAATCTTAGACCGTATCATTTACTCGTAATTCGGAAATTATCACATCAGTACTCACATGGTACGCAATCTATCTATATCTATATACAAAAATCCATCAAAACCCGTCCAGTTATTTAGGTATACGTAACATAGAGGTACAATGCAGAAGTACCGCATTTATAAATATTACGTTCGAAATATAAACAATATACTATTTTTACACGCAATCCCGGATAACAAACGTTGCTGTTACCTATACAATACGTACGTACATACATAATCATTCATTTCTTTGGACGTAAACTGACAACACTAACTTTAGCCCATGACCTCGTTCGAGTAAAAAAAATCTTCGTGTTTTTATGGCATAGGGTAGTAGTAGATTGATCTGGTCATCTGGTGGTGAGCAATTTGCTACTAACAGTCGCGGCCTTTTTTGGATTTACGGCTCTCCTACATCGAATCCCACTATTTATCTATTTCAATTATGAAAGTGAACTGCGTTAACTAAAAATCGCGGGTTACTCACGTGAAAATACTGAGAAAATCTTTACAAGTTTACTAGCCTAGCCTACCTAGACTGCGCGACATCGCCGCGACCGCGCACGCGAGGAAGAACCCGTCTGTATTGAGTAGCCTTTGAGTACTTCGACATTAGGTACCTTAATGTATTACCTTACCTTATTTCCTTAATGTATTAGCAACAAATACATGTATCTCGACCTAGGCATAAAGACTGTTGGTGAGGAAATAAGTAGTCCAGGCAAGCCAAACAGAAAAGGAAAAATTAACAACCCATGCAAGCGACCAAAGAGACCCAGACTTGCCCAAAGATTTCCGGCCACCGTAAACACGGGCCTGCAGGCTGCGAGAACGGGTGACTCGCCGCCCGACCAGAACCAGACCCGAGCGTATGGCGCGTCGCGTTCCACGCCCGCCTCAAGTAGCCACCAGACCACCACAGATGGGGCCCAATACGGGGTAGCGGAAGACTTAATAGGTTGCCGGGGCTGTTGCTCGAAGTGCAGGAGTAGGTACGGGGTGGTTTATAGTCAGTAAGAGTCTGATACTCCTTCCCGCCTTACCCGGGTGGGAGAAGTCATTGGATGATTTTCCCACCTCAAAAAAAAAAATGACTTACCCAAAGAAAGATAAGGAGGCTTTGCTTGATGGTTCAGCAATTGATTGGCCCGAAGAAGACGATTAAATTAGCCAGGGCATGTAGCTTCAACTACACAAGTGGCTTATTGTTTTCGAACAGATTGCAATAGTGCATAATAACAAAAAAAAAAAATAGATACGTTAATGATAATGAATACATTACTACAATATTCTTTCTTAGGTGTTTAGATTCCTATAGAAAATTTACGTGTATTTTTTTAAGTCAAAGTGAAAACATTTATTCCAATTAAACCATAATTTGATACTTTTGAAACGTCAACAAATCCTTACTATATTATATAATTATATAATATTATAAATCGGAAAGTGAGTTTGTTTGTTCCGCTTTCACGCAGTAACTACTAAACCGATTGCTTTGAATTTTTGCAGACGTAAAGTTCGAAGTCCGGATTAAATAATAGGGTACGTTTTATCTCGGATATTTCCGAGGGAAAACAAAAGTATTGGTATAGATGGCGCTGTGTGTATTGGTATATATCACATAGGCTACTTTTTATACTTTTGTGACGCGAGCGAAGCCGCGGGCAAAAGCTAGTACAAAATAAATAATAGTCTGTCAGTCAGTTCATCAGTGAAGCTAGTTAAAGCTAAGTGCTCATTCCAATTGTATTTTTCCGTATATTGTACTGAAGCCACTAGATAAAGCATTTACCTACCACTATTTTGTGCTATAGAAAGAACTATGCTCGGTGTGTCTTTGCGAGATCGGAACAAAGGCTTTACTACGAATTTGTTCAGTAATCGAAACGCGATCGCGTTCGGCGCTCAGATGTGCGGGTATTTTTGAGCCGACCAATCAGAGCGTCAATCGCATACTCATTTCAATTACTTTAACCTCTTATCCTCTTCTTCTCTTCTTCTTATCTACCTCCACAATCCGAATTCCCAAAAGGCCGGTAACGCACTTGTAACGCCTTGGTGTTACAGGTGTCCATGGGCGACAGCGATTGCTTACCATCAGGTGATCCTTCTGCGTCTGAAAAATTTGAGTGTTGGAGCAAGCGATTGATGTGCTAAACGATTATAATAATTTGTACGCAATATGTAGTAGTTTACACAAAAACATAGTATAACATAACATCACGTCTTTTATCCCCGAAGGAGAAGGCAGAGGTACACAATTACGGCACTGTACAATATAACAGCCACTTTTCACTATTTATGTTATGAACATAACATAACATAACATCACGCCTTTTATCCCCGAAGGGGTAGGCAAAGGTGCACACAGAAGTAACACCCACTTTTCACTATTTATGTTATGAGTCCCATGTAATAGGGGGTGAGCCTATTGCCATATACCGGGCACATTTCCAGACTCCGTGCTACTACTGAGAATTTTTTTAAAAACCCAGAAATACTTTGCCCGACCCGGGAATCGAACCCGAGACCCCTTGCCCGGCAGCCGCACTTGCGACCACTCGGCCAACGAGGCAGTTAAATTATGAGTCCCATGAAATAGGGGGTAAGCCTATTGCCATATACCGGGCACAATTCCAGACTCCAGACTGAGAATTTTTAAAAACCCAGTAATACTTTGCCCGACCCGGGAAACGAACCCGAGACCCCTTGTCTGGCAGCCGCACTTGCGACCGCTCGGCCAACGAGGCAGTACACAAAAATACCAGTTTCAATTTATCCAAAAAATGTAAGCGAACTATTACTAATACTAATAATTATTATATTTATTGATGTAAACATTATTATTTATCAGGCTACGCGCGTTCTGCGTCGCGTCTACGGTGTGTGTATAATAAAAACGCCTACAATGAATATTAATTTTATTTGTAAAACTTATAAACATACTGACGGAATTATTTTTATGTATATTAATAGACGTGGGAGATTAGAGAGGTAATTTGCATGGAATGCGAGTATACGGGGAATTTTCTCAACGCTTTAGGCCCAGCGGCGCCGGGAGATCTGTTGGTCCATTTTTACCGACTTCAAAACAAGGAGGTATTGTCATGCTCACGCAAAGGTCTCATTGGCGGTGGCGCTTGCAGTGGATCGCTCGATTCCCTACAATATGGTTGAGTTGGGCGGTGCTGGTGTACGTGTCATGTTCGTGAACGGGCGCCGTTAACTGGGACTGGTCAGCTCCAGACTGTATTATTGTTCTTAAGGTTATTTTCTTTTTTATCACTTTGACTGGATTTTAATGTTACATTGTTCTCGCACAATCCAAACAGCAAAACTATGTAACTAGTAAATTGTATTGTGAACCTGATTGAAAAAGTGTAACCTATGGAGTTTCTTGCTCGTTCTTCTCCATAGGAATCTAACCCTTGGCATGAGCAAATAGCTTCACTTTTAATTTTTTTGGCGTTCAAAAGTGTCATTCTGGCCTAATTGAAATAAATGATTTTGACTTTGACTTTGGAGGAGGTACTATGTTTGGCTGACTGTTTTTTTTTGTTTGTTCGCCGATTACTCCGCCATTTGTGAACCGATTTACAAAATTCTTGTTTTGTTTGAAAGGGTATACTCCCGAGATGGTCCCATTTCCATGAGGTCAGGATCTGATGATAGAATCCTAGGAAAACCGAGGGGAACTTTAAAAAATTGTAGGGGCGAGTAACGCATCTATTATGTTTTTCAATTAGGATTTTTAAACACTACAATTTGATAACGGTCTGGAATCTACCTGATGATGGAGCCGGGAGACAGTCGAGGGACCTCCTCGACCGCTCGACGGTATACAGTAGCTACCTTGTGTTTGGGCTGTATAATTTGTATTGATTAGAACTTTGGCAATTGTACGTGGCAAAACGGATCTATGTAGCTTTATTACCCCTTAGATATCGGGAAATTGAACTTAACAAATGTTTTGAAACCATTTCAATTATAGTTTAAATGAGAAAATTCATTTTTTTTAAGTACAATGTTATACTACTATACGAAATGTAAATTAAATAACTCACATCCTGAAAATAGTTTGTTCAGAATCGTTAACTGAATCGATTTATATAATTTTTAGTATAGAAGAAAAAAGGTACAATAACACAAAAAAAAATAATATATAAAACAATATAGCAAAGACGGCGCAAAAAGGCCAGAGCTCAGCTTAAATGCCGTGACACGAGTGTGCTCGAGTCGCGGCGCTGATTTTCAGCACTTGCCCGTGACTTATAATATTATACATATAATAATAATAATAGAATAATAATAAAAACAATAAGCCACTGGAATAACTTACATGCTGCCGAAAACACAGTATACATCACAACCTTCCCAATACAGGCCCATCACATGCCTACCCACATTGTACAAAATTATAACATCCACAATCACTACAAAAATCAACAAACATATAGAACAACACAACATAATAGCGGAAGAGCAAAAAGGATGCAGGCGGGGCCACATGGGCTGTAAGGAACAACTAGTTATAGACTCTGTGATACATAAACACGCTGCCACGAAAAATAAAAATTTGCATTGCACCTACATCGATTATAAAAAAGCGTTTGATAGCATCCCACATTCCTGGTTAATACAAATATTACAGATTTATAAAATAAGCCCCACAATTATAACATTTCTGAAAAATGTAATGTCACAATGGAAAACCACTCTTCAATTAAACTATCGCAATAATACTGTAACAACTCGACAGATTAGTATAAAAAAAGGTATTTACCAGGGCGACTCCCTTAGCCCAATGTGGTTCTGTCTCGCCCTTAACCCTCTATCCCACTTACTTCACCGTAGCCAAGCCGGCTATTGTCTTTCTAACACCACAGAAATAACCACTATCTCCCACCTTATCTATATGGATGACATAAAGTTATATTCAAAAACGGAAAAAGAAATGAAAACACTAATAGATATTACAACAAAATTCAGCAGGGACATTAATATGAGATTTGGGTTGGACAAATGCAAAACAATACACATCATTCGCGGCAAAATTAAACCAGGAGACTATACTTTAGACAATATTGACGTTATTACTGCTATGGAACCAGATGACTTCTATAAATATTTAGGTTACAGACAACTCAAAGGGTTAGATCATAAAACAATTAAGAACACTTTATGTAATGAATATAAAAATAGAGTAAGCGCATTATGTAAAACTCAACTATCTAGTAAACATTTGATAAAAGCACTGAATACCTACGCGATCCCTATATTAACCTACTCCTTTGGTGTAATTAATTGGTCGAAAACTGACATCTACCAATTAGAAAGAAGTACACGCACTACACTTACCAAATATAACAACCTACATCCCAAATCCGCAATAGAGAGGTTAACAATTAAGCGACAACATGGGGGGAGAGGCCTTATAGATATCCACCACCTTTGGCAGAAACAGATCATAAAATTAAAATTATTTTTCCACGCAAAATCCAATACAAGCAACATACACAAAGCCATCGTTACAAGCGACGCCAACTACACACCCCTCAACTTACATGAACCAAACCTAGCATACGACGTTAACAACGACCCACAGACACAAAAATTAGAAGACTGGAAGAAGAAAGTATTACACGGCCGTCACCCTCATGACCTTGAACAGGCACATATAGACACAATAGCTTCCAATAAATGGCTTAAAGTAGGTAATTTATTTCCGGAAACCGAAGGATTTGTAATTGCTATACAAGACCAGATAATTAATACGAAAAATTATAGAAAATTTATCATCAAGGACCCTACAATTACAAACGACAAATGCCGCAAATGTCACACCCAGCCAGAGACCATTCAACACATTACAGGAGCATGCACAACACTTGCTCAAACAGACTACACTCACAGACATAATCAACTAGCAAACATCATCCATCAGAACCTAGCAATCAAACATAAACTCATACAGGACACAAACACACCTTATTATAAGTACATACCAGAAAACGTATTAGAAAATACCACACACAAACTATACTACGATCGAGCCATTCTAACAGACAGAACCATCCACTACAATAGACCTGACATAACCCTACGAGATAAAATAAATAACATTACATACTTAATAGATATTGCAGTTCCAAATACTCACAATTTATTAAAAACTATTGGAGAAAAAATAAGTAAATATGCAGAATTAAAAGAAGAAGTCGCTAGGATATGGAGACAAGAAAAAGTGTATATAGTCCCTATTGTTGTCTCCACCACGGGTGTGATACCCAAGCACCTGCACAATAGCCTGAAACTCATAGACCTAAAAGATACTACCTATATTACACTACAGAAAGCAGCCATATTAAACACATGCAGGATAGTCCGAAAGTTTATGCAGTTGGAAGAAGACACTACAAACACATAATTACACACCACACCCTATATTCACTTGGCCCTGGCCCGTGAATGTAGGTGAATACCAGCTTTCAGAGCTGAGAAAAAGTAAACTACCAAAAACAATAAAAAAATATAGGTAATTTTTTATCCCAAAAATAATTAAAACTACGGAAATTATTGTCAGATTAACCCTGTATTGTTAAAATAAATCAAAATGGACCGTAAGTGAAAGTAATAACACTTTTAAAATTGCAGTTTTATTTGTATTCATACAAATTCTATCATTCAATACAAAATAAAGAAAAATAAACCTTATGACAAGACCAGTAAGGATGTATATACATGTTAAATTACAAATTTAGTGTATGTATTATGATTATATCGATTTATTATCGAGATTGTATTATATTATAACATGATATTCTAATTGGGGTGTTTGAGGGTGTGCGTTAATTACTTTACATGTTGTATAAAGCGGAAGAGTTTGTTTTTTTGTTTGTTTGTTTGAACGCGCTAATCTCCGTAACTACAAGTCTGATTTAAATAATTATTTTTGTGTTGGATGGCTATAGGCTATAAAACATCACGCTACGACCAATAGAAGCTGAGCAGAGCGTGTGAAACCGCGCGGAAGAAGCTACTTATAAAAAAAATATACATCTTAAAATTAACTAAAACTAAAACAGCGATTTCAAAAAGTTATCTGGTTTTTGTAAAAAACGAAATTCCGTTAGTTAGGTGTCAAAGAATTCGTACGCATCACTGTCACATTATTTGGTACTTGCTACATAGATATGCCTCATTGCAGTACTGGACTAACTTTGTCTTTGACCACGTGGACAAAGCTGCGGGCAAAAACCATAAAACTTTTTAAACACAATACAATAGCACATCCAATGACATTATACGTTTCATTCCAATAACTATGAAAACTGTAATAAATTATTTTTATGAGATGGTGAAGCGGTTCATAGAAAATATCTAAAATTAAGATGTTTATTAGATCCGACGGACAGATGTGTTCCTAATGGCTCCGTATTTCTTAATGAGCACACAACATTACGTCTTGTAGTCCAAGACGGGGTGGGAGAAGTGCCCTATTTAACGTACAACGTTATTTTTTTAGTTTAAATTTAAATTGCTAAGTGCCAAGCACGAATAACTATCGCATTCGTAACGTAATAGTATCGAGCGCGTTCGGCGCTCTGATTGGCCGGCTCAAGTGAACCAACCAATCAGAACGCTCAACTCGCTCGATACTGTTACGATACGAATGCGATAGTTATTCGTGCTTGGCCCTCTGATGTCTAATTGGTCGCTTGTCGGGCCGCGAGTCACGTGGGGGCCAGTAGAATGCCAGCGCAAGGCCCTGTCTTGCACATGCTGAACTGGTCCCATTTCACAGCAGACTTGGTACATGAACATGTACCCATCAGTACCTACTTATAGAATAACGCATCTGTACACACGGCTACACATCGAGCTTTACATAACCAGTATAAACTGAACGTTAAATGTGCGGAAAGATGCTGCGACGCGACACCAGGATAAACTGGTTTTTTGTATAGATTAAACTGTCAAACACCAAGCGGTCACCGGTGACCGCAACCTATTGTTCTATAATTGTGTCTACAAAACCGGT
This sequence comes from Spodoptera picta, assembly GCA_038387885.1. NCBI lineage: Eukaryota > Metazoa > Arthropoda > Insecta > Lepidoptera > Noctuidae > Spodoptera > Spodoptera picta. Next base: position 1,008,595 of record JAZHFQ010000445.1, read on the forward strand.
ACTCGACGAGTTAATGTGTGGCAGTGTGTACATGTCGCTTGTTTTTTTTGCGTGAAATAAAGTTTTTTCTTTCTTTCGATTAAAATAAAATAAGTGAAAGTAGGCCACTAAAGGAGAACGAAAAATTGTGGGTGAAAAGTGACATACAAAGGTTAAAATACATGTATTAAGTTTTTTATTGAGGCGCCTTTTTGGTGTGGGCGAGCCATGCTTCGGCACGAATGGGTCGGCTCAACCGGAGTCATACCACGGCCTCACAGAATACCGACGTGAAACAGCGCTTGCGTTGTATTTCGTCGTGTAAGTGAGGTTACCGGAGGCCCAGTTACGGGCTCTCGTATCCCCAACAATCCTCAAATTTCTAATCCCTAAAGGCCGGTAACACACTTGTAACACTTCTGGTGTTTCGAGTGTCCATAGGCGGCGCCGACTGCTTACCATCAGGTGATCCATCTGCTAGTTTACCGGCTTATTCCGTGAAAAAATGTACTTTAGCTCAATTTATACCGCCGCGGATTGGCATGTTAGCGACTTTTTACAATGAAACCGTACACTGCATTATGAACTTTATAATCAACTCTATAACATACAAATGAAATACCAAGAAAATTTTCGAGAATGCGCGAGGATTTTGCGGAAGCATTCAATTTTTTGACTCGTAATTAATTTTTGTGGTATAGCATACCGCGTATACCGCGGAGAACCTAACGGGTTACCGGGGCTCTGGCTCAAAGTGCAGGAGAAGGAACGGGGTGGTTTTTGGTCAGTAAGTGTCTGACACTCCCTCCCGCCTCTCCCAAGCGGGAGCAGTCGTTCGATGATTTTCCCCACTTAAAAAAAATAGGTACTGTATACAGTTGATGATTAAAGTTCATTATCCTGTGTACAGTTTCATTCACTTCCATTCCAATCTGCGGCGGTGTAAATTGAGCCTAACGAAGTACTTGCGAATATTATTATGTTTTAAAATAGAAGAACTAGACCTTGATTTTGTTTAAATATTTCGAAACAAAGAACTGAAAACTACACACGATTTTATTATAATACAATACATAAACAAACATTGGATTTAAGTGCAAAAGTTTTATTCACATAATAGACTAGCTACTTCCGCGCGGTTTCACTTGCTCTGCTCGGCGCCTATTAATCGTATCATGGTATTTTATTGCCTATAGCCTCCTCGATAAATGGGCTATCCAACACAGAAATAATTCTTCAAATCGGACGAGTAGTTTCGGAGATTAGCGCGTTCAAACAAACAAACAAACAAATAAACAAACTCTTCAGCTTTATAGTATTAGTATAGATTTATTTTTATTGAAAAGGTCGACAAACGGGCAGATGGATGAGCATGGAGCACCTGATGGTAAGCAATCGGCGTCGTCCATGGACATTCGCAACACTAGAGAAGTTACAAATGCGTTGCGGATCTTTTGGGGTTGATGATTGACCTGTTCTTTTGTTATAAATAAAATATAAAAGCCTTAGATTTCATTCTAATTTACAAAAAAATAAAAAAGACTGCCTTGATGGCCGAGTGGTCGCAAGTGCGACTGCCGGGCAAGGGGTCTCTGGTTCGATTCCCGGTTCGGGCAAAGTATTACTGGGTTTTAAAAAAAATCGCAGTAGTAGCACGGAGTCTGGAAATGAGCCCGGTCGGTAAATGGCAATAGGCTCACCCCCTAATTCATGGAACTCATAACATAAATAGTGAAAAGTGGGTGTTACATTGTAGGTACAGTGGCTGCACGCCTCTGCCTACCCCTTCGGGGATAAAAGGCGTGATGTTATATTAAACATAACATAGCAGTGTTATGTAAATAAATTATGGTTTTATATAATAACAATTTTTCCTTTACTTTTGCATGCTTCTTAGTTTACATTCATTAGTATTTGTACGTAAGCCATAAAATAAGCTCTTCCCATAAAAATCTAAGCCTACCTAGAGTTCAATTACATTTCCTTTTGAAAACTCTTAAAAAACCACCATAATTAATAACAATATTATCTCCAAAAAAACAAAAATACTACATATTAACTCTTTCCATTAAAATCTCATTCCATTAAAAAAATATTTCAAAAGAAAAAACAGCGGCAAATTAAGCTCTTTAGCGAGGCCAAGGCGGGCACGGTGGAGTGTTGCCATGCATATAAAAAGGGAATATTATTGCCATACTCAAGTTTTTTTCTCCCCTCTTCAACTTTTTAAATTGGTCCTTTAATAAAATTTATTTGCTGCGGAATGTACTTTGAGGAATTCGCATTTAATATTATGTTGATACAATTTTTATGTAAGTCAATAAAATATATTATTATTGTGTTTTATTTACTTATTTATTGCTTTTATGAGTTGAAGTGGACAGTTTTGGTGTGACTTTTAATGCCTCCCTTTAGGGCTTTAGGCATTTTTTACTGCTACAATCATACATACATATTTTAAGTGTGGGAGAGCCGTGCTTCGGCACGAATGGGCCGGCTCGACCGGAGTGATATCACGGCCACACAGTAAACCGACGTGAAACAACGCTTGCGTTGTGTTTCGTCGTGTGTGTGAGGTTATCGGAGGCCCAATTACCCTCCCTAGTCCCTGTCTCCTGAATCCCCGAATCCTCCACAATCCTCAAATTCCCAATTCCCAAAAAGCCGGTAACGCACTTGTAACGCCTTGGTGTTTCGAGTGTCCATGGGCGACGACGATTGCTTACCATCAGGTGATCCGTTTATTATTAACTCTCAAATTGAGAGTGAATCTGTAAATATTGACATTTCGTTTATTTAATCTGACATTTATCCTTCTTATTATTTTATTCGTATAACTGGGTACACAAATTATGTTAGTCACATTTTCATATTTATTTATTTTTATAATTATAATTAACTTATTACTTTCACTATTAATGTAACGTAGGATCTCACAAACTCACCCTCGAGCCCCTTGTTGTTGCGTCAGAGCTGGCGAAGTGTCGACCTGCTCGCTTTAGCTTCTCGCAATAAGTGTCGGGCTACGCGATAGCTTCACGACCACAACCTACCCACACTATTCTAATTGTCGTGATATATATATATATATATATTTTAATTTTTTTTATTATTTTTTTTTTATTTTATTTATGAATAAAAAAAATAGAGGTCTGTGTTTCTTCCTTTTCGTTTACTGTTTTAGCATGTGTCTTATATTATTTTCCTTTAAATAACCCCTATACTTATTATACTCTTTGCATTAAATAATTTTTCGTTGTTTCCGTCCGTGCGTCACTGCAGGGGTGCCAACTGAAAATCAGTGTTGGGTACTTACTGTGCCCAGCTTAGACTGAGTTGGCGAGCCCTTTCGTCGTGGACATGCTGCCACCCTGTTTCTTTTATTTTGTTTTTTTTTTTTATAATGTTTTTTTTTTTGCCTTCATTGTTGTTTGTTTTTTGTTATTTTATATTTTTTAATTTTGGTTTCTATTTATTTATTTTTGTGTTTTAATGTTTGTCCATGGCGAATAAATTATTTTTCTTTCTTTCTTTCTTTCTTTCTTTCTATCCGTCCGCTCGTTTACTGGATTATGATAAAAAAGAAATACATATTGATACATATCCTCACGCCTGTCTCCCATCGGGGCACGCAGAGACTATGGAACGTCAATAGCTACGATTCTTACATACCTCTTTCGCTTCCTCAACCGTCATCAATCTTTTCATGCATGCTCGTCGGTTAAGGATTCAATCATTGTAAACATTATTGGTTGAGTCCCTAATTGTTGAAGTAGTGAACATTAAATCAATATTATTAATTTCCGAACATTACTAAAGTTTCCGATTGTTGTCACATGTGGTGCTAGTGCATTCAGAGGCCTTAGTACGAGTTTGATTTACGTTTAAAGTATTCGAAACGAGTACGCGTTAGGCACTCTAATTGGCCGGCGCCAATGAAGCAACCAATCAGAGCGCCGAACGCGTACTCGTAACGATTATTTTAAGCGTAAAATAAACTCGTACTAAGGCCTCTGTTCTCTGTAATCTTTACCGGCTAATAAAGGTATTGTAAAACTTTAATCTCGTTTATTATAATTCAACACTAATATGTCCGTAGCTTTCACATCAATAACCTATAAGTGTCCTCTGATGAGCAATTACCTCTTTTGACAAGAAGAAAAAGAGATCCTTCTCCATGTAGTACTCATGCATTAATCACCATGCTTGCTCAAGGCGCATTAGCGATTTCAAACATAATTATAATTATAAATTAACTTCACAAAGTTTTCCTTCACCGTATGTCAAGCTCCGTGTAGCTCGAAAAAAGTGACATTAGTAACGCGAGGTTTCGAATCCACACCCTCATGCCGGAGAGGCAGTCCTTAATCCTCGGGCCATCGCGACATACAAGACATACTGTAGCTTTAACAGAAGGCTATTACATAAAATTTAAAAATAGTACTTTGCAAATGCAATGAGGGAGACATGTTGTTATAATGAATAACTTTAATCAATTGTCTTAATATCTAACTTACACTTACTTATAGGGCGAGGTGTCACACACACCACCTCTTTTCGCCGCAGGATTTACTCTAGCATCGAACACGAGACAGTTCGGCAGCCGCATTATGACCTTTTTTAATTTAAGGGGGGAAAATCATCGAATGACTACTCCCGCCTGGGTGAGGCGGGAGGGACTGTCAGACTCTCACTGACTAAAAACCACCCCGTTCCTTCTCCTGCACGTCAAGCCGGAGCCCCGGTTACCCGTTAGGTTCTCCGCGACTCCGAATCGGCATCGGCCCTATTGGGCCCCATCTGTGGTGGTCTGATGGCTCTTTGAGGCGCGCGCGGAACGCGACGCGCACAACGCTCGGGTCTGTTTCTGGTCGGACGGGGAGCCACCCAGCCGCATTATGACCTACCAGGCAGCCGTCTAGTAAATTATATTGTCTATATTCGATTCTCTGGCGATGTTCCAAACTTATAAAACTCTTTAACGATATACGACTGAACGTTTGTCTTCTTAATAAACTGGATTAAATATGAACAACACATTTCGATAATTTACGTTTTAGCGTCATTGGTCAAGGTCACATTGGATCCCGAGTGATACCACGGCCTCACATAAAATAAAATCGGCGTGAAGCAACTAAAACGTTGCGTATCGCGTAAGTGAGGTTATCGGAGCTCCGATTTTTTTTATGGCATAAGCCGGTAAACTATCTGACGGATCACCTGATGGTAAGCAATCGGAGTCGCCTGGAACACCAGAGGCGTTACAAGTGCGTTACCGGTCTTTTGAGATTAGGAGTTTGAGGATCGTTGGGGATTCAGGGATTGAGGAGATTAAGGAAGGGGAGGGTAATTGGGCCTCCGGTAACCTCACTCACACGACGAAACACTACGCAAGCGTTGTTTCACGTCGGTTTTCTGTGGGGCCGTTGTTATGTTGGTGGATTGATAAATTATAGTCTTTTTATAAATTATAGATTTATTTTACTTGGACTTATTATAATAATGTGCAGAGCGCACGACGTGTACACACACCAGAGTATGACAGATAGACAGTGGCGTTATTGACAACTGTCCTACCTTATGTAATACATTATAGTGAGGGGGCCACTACTTATTAAATAGTGATGTTAATCCATACATGTAACAGCCGTGGTATTACTCCGGTCGAGCTGGCCTATTCGTGCCGAAACATGGCTCTCTTATACTTAAGATTTCTAGCTCCCCAACAATGATATTACCATATACTCCGTATATAATCTGTTTTTTAACAAGGCCGGCCTATCGTGTTCCGGTGTTTTTATGGTTGTATCTACTGCAAATCCTGGCTTACATGAGTTGCAGCAGTTTCGAGAGGTTGTACCATTTAAACAAGGCCTGCTATATGTCCCTAGTTACATAAATATTGCAAACTAGCTTCTGCCCGCGACTTCGTACGCGCTATCCCGTTTTTTCCCGTTCCGATTTCTGTAGTAAGAACCTTCTCCTGACAATAACAAACACAACAAAAAAAAGATCAGCCAAATCGGTCTAGCCGTTCTCAAGTTATGGCGCGACAACGGGAAACGGGTTTCATTTTTATATATATAGATTTATATATATATAGATAAATAAATAACTATTCAATTATTTACGGCTAAGAAATATGGACAGTATGTATCGAGTCCATTGACCCGTATGAGGTCCGGTCGACCTCTGAAATTGGACGCAAAACCCGGAAATTTTCGAAATTAAATTATAGGCTTTTACAAGGTCCTGAGGTCAAAATGTGGGGTTTTTCACTTACTATAATAGTGATATATATTGATGATGACAGCGACGAGCAAAAAAAAAATAATAAATACGATATACTTAAAGAAAGAAGAAATAGCTAGGATTAACTGGTTACTCCTAGCTACTTCCACGCGGTATTCATCGTAGCATGATGATAAATTGACTTTAAAAAAAAAACTTTGCCCCACACTAGTATTTTCTCCTGTGTCGTGGGTGCATTTACAAACATAAAAGTTCACATACACATGACACATAGACCCGAAACAACAACTTGTGGATCACACAAAGAGTTGCTCCGTGCGGGAATCGAGCCCGCTATCTGATACACGGCAGCCAGTTGCCCAGCCACCGCACCAACTGTGCGGTCTATTCAACATCCAACTATCCAATATAAATATAATTATTCATTTCGAACCAGTACCTCTAGAGATTAACGCATATAGACAAACAAATAAATTGTTCAGTTTCATATTGTTAAGTAATGAGTGTATAGTTCTATAGTAAAGGGCGGGTCTGCGTAAGCGCGGACCTGCGTAAGCGCGGGCCTGCGCACGGCGAGCACGAATGACTCGCCGCGTACTCAAAAAGCCATCAAACCACCAGAGATGGGGCCCAATAGGGCTGATGCCGATACGGAGCTGCGGAAAACTTAACGGGTTACAGTTACGGGCTCCAGCTCGAAGTGCAGGAGTAGGAACGGGGTGGTTTTTAGTCAGTAAGAATTTGACACTCCCACTCGACTCACCTAGGCGGGAGAAGTCATTGGATGATTTTCCCCCCTTAAAAAGAGGGTACTCGGGCGAAGCCACTGGCAGAAAGTAGATTTATAAATTAGCCAGATTAAGGAATGTTCATTTGGACTTGGTGACATGACATGACGGACAGACAGTTAGACTGTCATTGCAGAGATTTAAAAAAGTTTCCGATTTAATTTGAAAAGTTAAATTAGATATTTGATTTTGAGAATTTAGATAACGAGAACACTGCCTCGTTGGCCGAGTAGTCGCAAGTGCGCCTGCCGGGCAAGGGGTCTCGGGTTCGATTACCGGGCCGGGTAAAATATAATTGATTTTTTTTAAATCTCATTGGTAGCACGGATTCTGGAATTGTGTCCGGTAGGGTCACTTTACCCCCTATTACATGGGACTTATAACATAAATAGTGTCGCGGAGAACCTAACGGGTAACCGGGGCTCCGGCTCGACGTGCAGGAGAAGGAACGGGGTGGTTTTTAGTCAGTAAGAGTCTGACACTACCTCCCGCCTCACCCAGGCGGGAGCAGTATTTCGATGATTTACCAACCTTAAAAAAAATAGCATAAATAGTGAATACTGAGTGTTACATTGTACAGTGGTATTAGGTGCCGTAACGCCTACTCCTCCAGGGATAAAAGACGTGGTGTTATGTTATAACGAGAGGGAAACTATCTAATCTGAATTTAGATTTCAAAGTTTGTTAGTGGTAAATGTTGGTATCTGATTTTTTGTGGGTTAGGCCTACAATACTGCAGGCGAGCAGAAGGATCCTGATGGTAAGCAATCAGCACCGCCCATAGACACCTGCAGGACTGGGGATTTGGGAATTGGGGAGACTGAGGAGGCGAAGAATTAGGGAACCTCACACATGATGCAACTGGTGAAAATTGCCAGTAACTTGCTTTCTCAACATAGATATAATCTCCCCAGTAATAAGGTAGATGCCTAATTTTTATTTTAATGTTCGTCTGGTAGATTATTTTAAATCATTAGACACGTATTTTTTATTTTCTTACAGAAACGAATGCTTTCGACGATATATTGATTTGAAATGTCGCGTGACGTCACTTCTATGTACATTTTATACGTAGAAATAACGTTTTAGCCCCCACTCCTAAACTTTGATTCGTTTTATCTAAGTATTGTTTTATTATACGACAAAATAAAAAAATACCGGTCTAATATTTTTTCATTACCTAACTTACGTACTAATCATATTTATAATTTTTATACCCTGTCATCATCCCAATTCTCCCAGTAGTACATTGTCTTTTTGGGCCTTTTAGCTTAAGTCATTCTGTCTCCTGCATTCACCGAGGGATGTGGAAACTATTGCGTTTTCTTTCACCTCTTATAATATCATCTGATCCTCATGAGTCAAGTATATTCACATGAAGAACCCGCGAGAATTTAGTTAATTTAGTATGTCTCACGATAGTTATTATAAAAACAATTATTTAATATATTTTCGACTTACTCACGTACCTGTTTGACGAGGAACTTGACTGGTCTACTAGTAGACTATTCTATCATTTTAACAACAAATAACTATGTCTGACCATGGACAAGACTTCATTTTTCATTTTTCTTTAGAATAGCTTATAGCTTTGAACCTTGGTATTTATATTATTTATATTACCTGTATCTCTATTATTTCTATTATGTCGCGGAGAACCTAACGGGTAACCGGGGCTCCGACTCGACGTGTAGGAGAAGGAACGGGGTGGTTTTTAGTCAGTAAGAGTCTGACACTCCCTCCCGCCTCACCCAGGCGGGAGCGGAAGCGGGAGATTTGATGATTTTCCACCCTTAAAAAAAAATATATTTCTATTATACCTACCTTGGTTTACTTGTATTATATTATATTTTTTATTTTTTAGTTCTGTTATGTGTGTTCTGCGCAAGAATAAATGGTTTTTCTTTCTTCTTTTCTTTCTTTCTTAGTTTCAAGCAATTCTAGAGGCTCATATTCACGAGCAGCATTTCGCATTCCACGACGTGGCGACTGCCCCGCTGCCATTCAACTATTACGTGAGAAGCCGAAATATAAATCTGAATTGAATTAGTTCCTCAAATGATTAGTGGTGGCACAACTTTGCCCATTTGTGCCCAAGCAACACAAAGGAGTACGAAACTCCTCAATAGTTCACTATACTCGCTTGAACTATCACTTGGTAACGGTGCAGGTTAGGAGCGATAGCGATTTTGTATAATAATTATTATGTTATACTAACTTCTACCAGTGGTTTCGCCCGCGTTTCCAAGGGTAAAAAGTAGCCTAAGTGTTACTCTAGACCATAATCTATTACTGTTCCAAATTTCATCTGTGCGACACAGATGAAATTTGGAACAGCCGTTTTGAAACAAACTACAAACTAACACACAAACTCAAATATTTTCATATTTATAATATCGGTTCTAGCTAATTTCAACCATCGACCCTAAAGTTACAGCGCAAAATCCACTGCGTGTAACCTAACAGTGTTTAGCTGCTGTATGCAGGTGGCTTTCAACTGGCCTATCAAGAGGTCATTGATAGAGGTATTACCTCTATATGTTCAGCTGGAAATGATAATAATGAACGAGTTAACCGCCGTAATTTCTTGAAAGATTTTTTTTAACTTACAATGAATCTATGTGTGTGAAGTAGAATCTTGCAACTCAATAGGGTGATTTCCGAAATTTCATTTTAATGTCCGTCTGGTAGATTATTTTAAAACATTAGACACGTATTTTTTCCTTTTTCACAATATTAAATGCTTTCGACCATATATTTGATTTGAAATGTCGTGTTACGTCACAGCGTGCCACATTTTGTAGCACGTTGTGACGTAACGACCTCCCCACTCCTAAACTTAACTCCATTTTATCTAAGTATTGTAACTTTATACGAGAAAATAAAAAAATACGCGTTTAATATTTTTTCATTATCTAACTGACGGACTAATTAAATTTTTAATTTTCTTACCCTGGAAACTACCCAATTTTGAAGCAGTTATCGTTTTTTTTTATATTACCTCTAGATAGAACTGACGTTTGACTACTATCTCGCCTGGTAGTAAGCGATGATGTAGCCTACGATGCAGCATGTCGTACCATAAGCAACCTATTCACTCGGGGCTTGAAGACACCAAGGTCATGCCCTTCAGGAAATACAGACTGGCAAAGAATACCACTCCTTAGCAGTACGCACAAGAAAGCTTGATGCGCAGCGCTTTGTGCGTGTGGTTGGAACTTCTACCATTAATGGATGACGCTTCGGCTTGTGGTAGGATGGAGGACTAGGGGAATCAAGTTGTGCAATTCCCCCGCACACTCACCGAAATATATCCGGTAGATATTCAAACGATTGAGCTGAAATTTTATATACACGTTTAGTTTGCATTGCCATGATTGCTTAGCTCACACTTATCCCGAGGTTTAAATATACCTAAGTTTCAATGATTTTTTAAGACAGCGTTGCCTCACGGCAGTAACGGCAAGTACCAATGTGACTTTTACCGTGTTATTTATACTTTCTAAGATTATTTAGACACCACATACAAAAGATGAAGGAAGACATCGCAAGGAAACTTGGGCTTAAAATTTCTAATTATACGTTTGAAATGCCAACCCGCATTGAGCAAGTGTGGCGATTAATGCTTTCAACCTTCTTCGTGTGAGAAGAGGCCTTTGAAGAAGAGGTCAGAAATGGCAACTTATAATAGGCTGTTGATGGGCTAGTGCTGAAAATCAGCTCCGCGACTCAAGCAATCGCACTCGTGACACGGCTCTTTACTTTTGCATCGTGAACACACGGCCACACATCAATCTGTACAAAACCAGTTTACCCTGGTGTCGCGTCGCATCATCTTTCCGCACATTTAACGTTCAGTTTATACTGGTTATGTAAAGCTCGATGTGTAGCCGTGTGTACACTGTTGTTTTTTTTAACTGTTCTTTTCTTGTTTTTTCTGTAATGGTGCAAATAAATTGTTTTTCTTTCTTTCATATGTGATGTGTTGCTTCACGCAATGATTACATTTTGTGTCGTGGGTTGCGTTTACAAACACTAATTTCACATGTATACACATTGCAACCAGATCTGGAACGACTATTTGCGGATCACACAAATAGTTGTTAGTAACGGCAACCGGTCGGTCAATCACTCAGTTAACCGTACTGTTAAATTTCATACAGATTTTAAACCGACTTCAAAACAAAAAAATTAGTTTTCCAGTTTGACCTGGAGGCTTACTCTTGAATCCAATTCCGATTGATCGACATTGGTATTGTGAAATTTCGTACTCTTGAGTTGCAACACTAGCGCCCATTGCATACGTATTGCGTGGACATTGAATGTACATACTAAATGGTATCGAGTTAGGCTTTATATTCCGTACTCTGAATGCTATTTCAACAGCTACGAAAGGGGTTGTACAGCTTTGACATTGAATGATTATTGAGATTTTATTGGATTGAAATGTATTGACTTTGAGATTGGTTTCAAGAGTAAGCAGCCTGTACGTTTGTATGTTTGTGAGAGAATAACCCAGGATTGGCTCATTATGTAGCGGTTTTCAGTTTAGTGTTATAGTATATTAAAATATAAAAAATATTCCACACATAAAAGGAAATAAAAATAATTACTTTGAATCGTCCCCAAGATTAACAGTCATTCTTGCGGTCACTTGGGCATCGATAATCTATAGACACTTGTATACCTAAACAAACGTATGGAAGTGGCGTATTTTCGGCCACATTATGTCCTAAAGGGACCTCCATAAGCCTCATTGACCTATTATTGGATTGCGACGGAAGACACTCGCTCTCAAGTCACTTGAGGTTAGAGTGTGGTACAAGGCAAAAAATTAGAGCGTTTTTTTTTTATAATTTCACAAAAATAATCATTATTGTATTAGTCATTAGACGTTTACTGCAGATCGCTGGCGAACCCAATGACTCAGAGATCCATACCGTAGTACCGGTTCGTGGATCCAGCAGCTTCTTGGAATCCTTATCAGAGGCCTTAGTATGAGTTTGTTTTACGTTTTAAGGTAATCGTAACGAGTACGCGTTCGGCGCTGTGATTGGCCGGTGCTAATAAACAAACCAATCAGAGCGCCGGACGCGTACTCGTTACGATTACTTTAAACGCAAAATAAACTCATATATAGGATAAAAGGCGTGATGTTATGTTATGTTATGTAAAATAAACTCATACTAAGGCCTCTGGTCGTCTAAGTATAACTATAATACCTAACTAAAATTGACTTTGGTTATTACATTAGGTTACATAACATGACGCCTTTTATCCCCGAAGGGGTAGGCAGAGGTGCACACAGAAGTAACACCCACTTTTCACTATTTATGTTATGAGTCCCATGTAATAGGGGGTGAGCCTATTGCCATATACCGGGCACATTTCCAGACTCCGTGCTACTACTGAGATTTTTTAAAAAAAACCCAGTAAATCTTTGCCCGACCCGGGAATCGAACCCGAGACCCCTTGCCCGGCAGTCGCACTCGCGACCACTCGACCAACGAGGCAGTACATTAGGTTACTCATGTAAATATACTGAAAAAAGCTCTACTAGTTTCGAGTCACAGAGTGACTCTTCCTCATGAGCAGCGTGCGCTGTTACGACGATTGAGTAGGCTGCGCCATATCCCGTCATTTTTAGTTAACAGTACGTCTTATGATAGTTATAATAAAAAATAATGTTCTTAAAAATTGTGTTCTTATGCTATATTAAGTTTTACATAGATACATTATGTAACCTGCATGTCTGGTACACTTGCTCAATGCATGTTGACGATTTCAAACTTATAATTAGAAATTATAAGCCCATGTTTCACCATGATATTTTCCTTCACCGTTTGTCAGTCGTATCTAAATAATCATTGATAGGACAACTCGGAAAAGTCACAATGGTACTTGAAACCACGACATTATGTCCAGTTCGAAAGAACATTTTTTTCAAAAACCAAATGTTTACTTTCAGTTAAGAAGCGAACGAAATCGATTTCAATAAATGCGCGTTGGCAATTGTTTTGTTAAAACAGCGCACGAACTAACTCTCTTGAGTACTATTACGTATGCGGTGCAAGTTATGAAATTTTATCGAATGTTTTTAAATATATTTATTGTTTTTTTTTTTAAGAGGAATATTGGTTTAATTTATTTTGATTGTAACCAAGGTAACCTACAAACTTTCTAAACACTTTAATTGAGAACAAATTTTTGGTAATAAAATGTTTTTTCAAGATATACAAGTTAGAATATAAATAATTTAAAACTAAAATATTTACACTTTAAAAAAATAATAATAAATGCTTGACACTTCAGGTGATCAAAGGGCTGGCTACTACCTTAGACAAAGGTTAAGCATTGCCATTCAACGTGGCAATGCGGCCAGTCTTTTGGGCACCCTACCTCACGATAGCGGTGAGGAAAATTTTTGCTTTGATGCCTTATGATATATATTTTTAAATATAAATTGAATTAAATTTACAATCATATCATTTCTTTTACCGGAATATTTAAATTCTTTGTGCAATCTATAACTACCTTGATGTTGATGTGAAATTCATGACTAATATTTCATATCAACATCATGTTACCCTTTGTGTGTTTCACAAATTGTCGTTCCGGGTCTGGGTGTTATGTGTATGTGAACTTGTATGTTTGTATACGCTCCCACGACACAGGAGAAAATCCTAGTGTTGGGCAACGTTTTTTTTTTAATTTACACTTGCCAAGTTGAGTCTCAAGATAAGATCGTGAGTTATGACGTCATAATATTGTTGTGACAAATAGCAGACTTATTTCTAGAAAATGATTAAGGAAAAAAATCTAAATTAAATACGTTATCAACAGGTATGATTTTTTTAATATTTCATTTTATTTGACATTCGAAATAATTTATTTGAACACAACTGTGCGCTTCTCACGATGTTTTCTGCCTCGCACAACAAAACTGTGGAATGATCTGTCGTCGGCGGTATTTCCGAACCGATACGACCTTCAAACCTTCAAGAAAAGAGCGTACTCCTTTTTAAAAGGCCCGCAACGCACCTGTGACTCCTCTGGTGTTGCGAGTGTCCGTGGGCGGCGCTGATCGCTTACCATATTATGTCTGCTCGTTTGCCTTCTATTCCATAAAAAAAAAATTTGACCGAAGGAAATACCCAATCAAAAATGCGTGTAATTAATGTTTTTGCATGTTGTAACAACACGTATAACAAAAGCGTATTAACAAACTCGCTGTCGCTTATAACTTGATTACTATTGCAAATATATTACAAAGATCAAAGAAAAACATTAAGACGCGCATATTTTATCTGCTTGTTACGTTTTCTGCCGTACAACCGAGATTATTTTGATAATATTATGAATTATGTTGTCTTTATACACGCTATAGTTAGTTGCTATAGTTTAGAATTATCTTGTTTTAGTTGTTCGAGATCCGCTTTAAAAATGGTTATGTATGTATTAAGGTTTTTTTGTTGAGACGGGAAAATCATCTAATGTCTTCCAGTTTGGATGAGGCGAGAGGGCGTGTCAGACTCTTACTGACCAAAAAACCATCCTGTTCCTACTTCTGTTCTTCGAGCCGGAGCCCAGGCAAACCCATTAGTTAAACCCTCCGCGGCTCCGTATCGGGTATCAGTCCTACTGGGCCCCATCTATGGTGGTCTGATGCCACTTTGAAGCGCCCGCGGAATAGGGTTGCGACCATCATTAATAACCTGTGAGAATCCATTACTACATTATGGGCTTCCTCTAAAGTCTTTTACAAAAGAGAGGTTCACCCTGATATTCACGCTAGGGTGGTTGGAGATGTACTTGTAATAAACTAGCTGAATCGACAAACTAATTTTATTCTCACCTTTTAAACCTTCCCTGGACTTCTACGAACATTTCAAGATCAAAATTAGCCGAATTAAAAATGCCAAATTAACAAAATCAAGTGTGGGAGAGCCATGCTTCGGCACGAATGAGCCGGTTCGACCGGAGTGATACCACGGCTTCACACACACAAAACCGACGTGAAGCAACGCTTGCGTTGTGTTTCGTCATGTGAGTGACCTTTTGGGGAACTAGGAGTTTAGGATCGTTGGGATTCAGGAATTGGGGAGCTTGGGGAAGGGGAGGGTAATTGGGACTCCGATAATCTCACTCACACGGCGGAACGTAACGCAAGCGTTGTATCACGCCGGTTTGGTTGAGGCCATGGTATTAATCCGGTCGAGACGGCCCATTTAATAATAATAATAATAATATATGCTTTATTGTACACCACACAATCACATTATAGGAAAAATATTAACAAAAATAGTGTACAATGGGCGGTCTTATCGCACAAGGCGATTTCTTACAGACAACCTTTGGATGGAGCAGTAATAGGAGTCTGATATGGGTCGTCAAGTGTACAATAATTAATACTCAACTTATGGGTCGTCAAGTGTACAATAATTAATTATAAAGTACTATACATATAATACAAAAATACAACTACAACTCAAAAAAATAAAAATAAAATAATATACAATATACAATATGATACATAATGGTGTGTATTTGTGCATGTGTTTGTATGTGTGTGTATGTGTGTGTATGGTTAAGATAGGATATAAAATTATAAAGAGAGGAAATGCTCTCTAACAAGTTTTTTAAATTGCGATATGGATTGAGCTCGCCTCGCTGCAATCGGTAAAGCATTCCACAACCGAGCTGCTTGCACTGTAAAGGATTTGTCTAAAAAGGAAGTGGAATGCAAACAAATACTCAATTTCAGACTCTTCGATGATCTCAAAAACTTCGAATGTGTATCGCCAAGGTACGTAAAACGTTTTTTTAGATAAGTAGGGGTAGTGGAATTAAAAAGTATATTGTAAAGAAGTGAAAGAATATGAGTATTCCGGCGAAGGCGAATAGGCAGCCATTTGAGCTTGTTGCGGAACTCAGAGACGTGGTCATACTTGCGCAATCCAAATATGAACCTAATGGAAAGATTTTGAAGTCGCTCAAGCTTGTCTAATTGTTCTTGGGTGAGATCAAGATAGCTGGCATCAGCATAGTCGAGAATTGGTAGAAGTAGGGATTGTGCTAATGCAATTTTAGTAGTAGTGGGTAAGAAATTCCGTAGACGCCTCAGGGCGCCCGCCGAGGCAAAAACCCTGCGGCTGACCTCCTGCACCTGTTTAGACCAGGACAGAGTACTATCAATGTAAATCCCCAAGTTCTTGACTTCACAGGAAAAAGGAATCTTTGTGTTAAGTAGACATACTTGGGGAAGAGTAGACCAGTCTATTTTAGAGACAGTCCTTGAGCTGCCGACAACCATCACTTGTGTTTTTGAAGGATTAATATGCAGCCCGAACTTCATGCTCCAGTCACCAATTCGTGCCATATCACGGTTGATCAGCGCAATAGCATCAGGTAACTCATGCAGTGAAGCATTTGTGTAGATCTGTAGATCATCGGCATAAAGGTGGAAGGAAGAAGAGAGTTCATTAGAGATAGAGTTGATAAATAGCGCAAAGAGTAAAGGGGATAGAACACCACCCTGCGGCACACCGGAAGCAGTACAACACCATGAAGAATAACGATCCTCACAATGAATACGCTGCCGGCGACCAAACAGGTAGCTACGAAACCAGTCAATTACCGATGGGGATACGTTAAGAGAGCTGAGTACGGCAAGCAAAATGTCGAAGTCAACGGTATTAAATGCGTTACTAAAATCGAGCAGGACAAGTACCGTCAACTTCCCCATCTCCATGCTCGACCTAATGTCATCGGTAATGTTTACGAGAGCCGTGGTAGTGCTGTGACCCGGACGAAAACCAGATTGGTAGGGACTGAGGAAATTGTGCTTGGTAAGGAAAGAACTAAGTTGATGATGGATAAGTTTTTCTAGGATCTTGGACAGGAAAGGAAGAATGGATAGAGGACGATAATCGGAAAAAGAAGCAGGATTTGTTTTCTTGGGAAGAGGAATTACGTGAGCTTCCTTCCAAATCTGAGGGAAAGCTCTATTGGAGACAGAGGAATTTAGGACAAAAAGGATGATAGGAGTAATTTGATCTAGGATAGGAATTATCATTTTGCGGCTTACACAGTCACCACCAACGGCATTCGATGTCGTCGACAGAATGCTCCTCCTAACCTCACATGCAGTAAATTGACTGAAGACGAACGGAGGAAAATCAGGTAGCGGAAGTAACGAAAGAAAGTTTAAAGTGGAAGTTTTGGCGGCCATATCTAAAGCGACCGAGGAGGAGAAGTGAGAGTTAAGAGAATTAAGATCTAGATCTTTAGGTATAGGGTCTTGAGTAGGTTTTCCGATACCTAGTGATTTGAGGAACTTCCACACTTTAGCCGGATCACTATCTTGAACTGATCTATGGATGTGTTGGCGTTTAGCATTCCTGCACACCTTGTTGCACTGATTTCTAATCCTAATGTATTTTTCCCTGTTGCTGACACTCGGCTGGATCTTAAATTTAAATTTTGCAGCAGCTTTTTTAGCAATCAGTTTCTTTATTTCATCAGTTAACCAAGGTGCTGGGAGATGCTTAACCCTGACGGCCTTGACAGGAGCGTGTTTGTCATATAGTTTAATAACAGAGGCAGTCAGGAATTCAACTTGTTCGTCAACCGATGCCGCCTCAGCCAGAGGTTTCCAGTCGATGTCAGCAGCATCCTCCCGTAGACGCTCAACATTCATGCCCTCAAAATTGCGAAGATAGAGAGTTCTCGACTTATGCATTTGTGCCGAACGTGAAGATATGTATATAGTACTTACTAGCTTTCCACCTACGCTTGGACACGCGGTTTTATAAGGATTGAAGGTCAATTTACAAAAATAAATGATGCACAATTTTTTTTGTAGGACCCGAATAGTCCGTATACCAATTTTTAGCTTCCTACCTTGAATATTTCGGAACGTTCCATACAAACTTCGACCCCTATTTTATAGAAGTGAGGGTTAGAATAGCTTGTCACTTTCTATCCCTTCAAATATCTCCACTTAAAACAATATCGTCGATTTGCTCCGTTTTGTCGTGATAGATGAACAAACAGACACTCATTTTCGCATTTATAGATAATACTAGCTACTTCCGCGTTGTTTCATACGCTCTGCTCTGCTCTTTGGTCGTAGCGTGATGTTTTCTAGCTTATAGCGTTCCTCGATAAATGCGCTATCCAACACAAACATAATTATCAAATCAGACTTGTAGTTACGGAGATTCATCATCATCAACAGCCTATAAATGCCCACTGCTGAGCAAAGCCTCTTCTCACACGGAGAAGGTTAGAGCGTTAATCACCACGCTTGCTCAATGCGGGTTGGCGATTTCAAACTTATAATTAGAAATTATAAGTCCAGGTTTCCTCACGATGTTTTTCCTTCACCGTTTGTCAGTGGTGTCTAAATAATCTTAGAAAGAGATTAGCGCGTTCAAACAAATAAACAAAAAAACAACCGCAACAACAACAAGCAACTTCCGCTTTATATAATACTAGCTTCTAACCGCGGCTTCGCTCACGTCACAAAAGGATAAAAAGTAGCTTATGTGACATATACCAATACATACAGCGCCATCTATACCAATACTTTTGTTTTCCCTCGGGAATATCAATTTTTTCCGGGATAAAAAGTACGCTATTATTTAATTCGGACTTCTAACTTTACATCTGCAAAAATTCAAAGCAATCGATTTAGTAGATAGTTACGGCGTGAAAGCGGAACAAACAAATAAACTCATAACATAACATAACATCACGCCTTTTTATCCCCGAAGGGGTAGGCAGAGGTGCACATTACGGCACTTAATGCCACTGTACAATGTAACACCCACTTTTCACTATTTATGTTACGAGTCCCATGTAATAGGGGGTGAGCCTATTGCCATATACCGGGCACATTTCCAGACTCCGTGCTACTACTGAGAATGTTTTAAAAACCCAGTAATACTTTGCCCGACCCGGGAATCGAACCCGAGACCCCTTGCCCAGCAGTCGCAAATAAACTCACTTTCCGATTTATAATATTAGTAAGGATAGTATAGTATAAGATATAAGATTAATATTAGTAGGATTACTAGACGACGCGACGATGAAACAAAACGAAATCTTCAAACTATTACCCACATACACCACATATTTACCCAAAAATACCACGAAATCAGTGTAACAGTATTTCCTGTGGGTTGGCGACATAAAATTGTAGAGATTGCAATAAAATCGTTACGCGACGTATATTATACGTCTGGGTTGA
Source organism: Spodoptera picta (assembly GCA_038387885.1). NCBI lineage: Eukaryota > Metazoa > Arthropoda > Insecta > Lepidoptera > Noctuidae > Spodoptera > Spodoptera picta. The sequence goes on from JAZHFQ010000445.1 coordinate 1,027,867, forward strand.
ATGCACGGGTCACTCGTACTAAAATAGATATTGTACACAGTACAGATTAACTCAGTAGTTTAAGTCGCTGTTCACACAGTGATAGAAAACTCGGGCGGATTTATTTCGCAATTCTGAAATATTGAGCTGCGGAGAACGTAAAAGGTTTTTTTTTTAAAATTACATATTTAATTTTTTGCTTGCGAAACTTAAGAGTGAATTTTATTTCACTGTGCGGACATGCTGTAACTGTGTAATTGAGTATGTGTACTTAATTGATTGACCAGGATTTATGATTTTTTTTTGTAATTTAATTTGATCTAAGTTTACACTGCATTTTTACCATCGAGGGCGGTGATCGGAGGCGCATGTACTATGATTATTAAACGCAGAAATTAGAGGTATATTTTTGACCCACTATTCATTTGTATTCATTATATTGTTTATCACGTTGTTAAAAGTTCCACAAAACAACCAATCGTAATTTATTTTTAGTATTTACATAACATAACATAACATCAACGCCTTTTATCCCCGAAGGGGTAGGCAGAGGTGCACATTATGCCACTGTATCTTTTAAACCCCGAAGGTATAGACTGAGGTCCAAATATACAATATAACACCCACTTTTAACTATTTATGCTATGAGTCACATGTAATAGGGGGTGAACCTATTGCCGTATACCGGGCACATTTCCAGACTCCGAGCTACTACTGAGGTTTTTACAAACTCAGTAATACTTTGCTCGACCCGGGAATCGAACCCGAGACCCCTTGTCCGGCAGTCGCACTTTCGACCACTCATCCAATGAAGCAGTCATTTTAGTATTTACTATTGACATTTTTTAACTTACTTTATACAAAAAAATGAAAGCCCGCGGCTACTTGTTCTACTGCGTTCATCTGCGCAATGTCGCCATCTATATTTAGTTACCGCTATGAATATTCTTGCTCTCAATTCATCATATGATCGGCATCAATAGATCAGCTGAAGTGAATTATTATAATAAGCCGGGATTTTCGACAAACAAATCAATTTATGAAAAATTTATCTCACTAATATTATAAAAGCGAAAGTTTGTTAGTACGTATGGTTTTTTTTATACCACGACGGTAGCAAAAAAGCACACGGCCCACCTGATGGTAAGCGGTTACCGTGGCCTATGTAAGCCTGCAACACTTGGGGCATTACATGCGTCTTGCCTAGCCTTAAGAAACCTATTCACCCCCCTCTTGAAGAACCTCATGTTGTAGCCCACTGGGAAAACCACGGCAGGGAGCTCATTCCACAATCGGAGGGTCCGTGGAAGAAAATTCCTCTGAAACCGAGTTCGGTCTGAATTGGTCGCGTACCGTTGTACGGGACCAATTTGGCTCCACTGGTACTTACCCAAACACGTCAAAATGCTTGAAGGGATCGAAATGAAATTCAAATTCTAATTACTTTATTTGTAAATCATAGGGTACGAAAGATAATACAAGCTTAATATTTTGACCAACTTTGTCTTGCCATCAACGCCGTACAAATGTACATAACATCACGCCTTTTATCCCCGAAGGGGTAGGCAACGATGCACATAGAACTAACACCCACTTAGCACTATTTATGTTATGAGTCCCATGTAATAGAGGGTGAGCCTATTGCCATATACCGGCCACATTTCCAGACTCCGTGCTACTACTGAGAATTTTTAAAACCCAGTAATAATTTGCTCGACCCGGCAATCGAACTCGAAACCCCTTGCTCGGTAGTCGCACTTGCGACCACTCAGCCAACAAGGCAGTCCCAGTATGTACTTATGTATGTATGATATGAATGAATTATTTTCATATCATGTTCTGTAATGGATGATGATTTAATGCTCATGATATATCATATAGCTAGCTACTGACATCTTATAATTAAGATGAATACATAAACAAGCTTCTCTTAGGGTTTTTAGGAAAAATCTTCCTTGTCTCTGCGCTGTTGATGTACAAAATAAATACTTAAATTAGATTCTTCAACAACAAAATAAAAATAACACCGTTGGCGCGGTGGCTGGACAACTGGCTGCCACGTAACTTGACGCGGTTTCGATTCCCGCACGGAACAACTCTTTGTGTGATCCAGAGATTGCTGTTCCGGGTCTAGGTGTCATGTGCATGTTAACTTGTATGTTTGTAAACGCACCCACGACGCAGGAGAAAATACTAGTGTGGGGCAACGTTATAAAAAAAACTAATCTAAGACATTATGACTTGAAATACTAAGAAGACATTTTTAAGATCGTATATTTTGTGTGTGTGGACGTTAACTATCATCAAATCAGTTTTCTTAGCCTGGGTGATGCGTACGGGACTGTCAGACTCTCAGGCTCTAGACAGACGGACTGGATTTCAACTGCAATCCAACCGCAAATTTGCAGTTTGGACGCAGTTTTAATGCAGTTGACACGACTGCAATAAAAATGCAAACGAAACGAGCAGTTGCGACTGCAGTCGGTGTGCAGTTCACACGACTGCACGCCGCCGCTGCAAGCGTTAAAATGGTGTCAAAGTCAAAGTCAAAGTCAAAGCATTCATTTCAATTAGACCATAGTTTGGTACTTTTGAAACGTCAACAAATACAAAATAAATAATAGTCTGTCAGTCAGTCCGTCAGTGAAATTAGGTGAAGCTAGGTGCTCATTCCAAAACGTAGATTCGAATGGAGAAGAACGAGCAAGAAACTGCATTCGTTACTCTTTTTAAAAAAAGTATGTTCTACAATGTCTCCGATACATATTTCAATACTGTACGCATATGTAAGAACAATGCAAAGACACGCTTGACGCATTATACAAATAACTAGCTAAAATAAAAAAAATAAAAATCTTAAGTCTAACATGGCTAAAGGCCCTGACTACTTCCTTCTGACCTTGGCAGAGCTTTTTAGATCATAGAATTCGACTGCCTCGGTGGCCGGCTATTCGTAAGTGCGACTGTCGTACAGGGGGTCTTGGATTCAATTTCAGGGTAGCGCAAAGTATTATTGGATTTTTTAAAAATTCTCAGTAATAGCACGGGGTCAAGACTTCTGCCCGGTATATGGCAATAGGCTTAATTACATGGGACTCATAACATAAATAGTGAAAAATGGGAGTTACATTGTTGCATTAAGTGCCTTAATGACCTATAACTCGTTGGGATAACGATATTATAAAAATAGCTGGTGAAAAGTGGAAGACAGTTGCCAAAGATAGGGATAAATGGAAAAGTCTGGAGGATGCCTTCACCCTCACATAAGAGGGGTTCTTGCATGCTTGCATGACGTATTATTATAATTTATTCACCTTATAGATTGAATATTCTTGGAATTTTATTTATTATAAATGTACATAAAATTGAATTTATTATAATTATTTTAAATTTTAAATGTGTAATTAAATTGATATAAAAGTAATTTTAAATCAGTAATTGAATTCATTTATCTAATGATGATTCTCATAACTTTTATAATTATTAATATGGAATATAAATAATTTTACATAAGGAACAATTATTTAATCATTTTTAATTTTCATGTTTCTTTTGTTATGTTATGTTTTTTTTCATGTTAAGTAATCTTGCAAGAAATAAAAGGCTTTTTAATTTTATTTTATTATTATTTATTATAAGTGCCTTAATGTGCACCTCTGCCTATTGCTTCGGGGATAAAAGGCGTGATGTTATGTTATGTCGTTTTAGAATTCGACCTAGCACCTCAACTTGGCCAAGCACATAAGCAACACACTTCTATACCTACCTCTTGCCTTGATGTCAGCGACAACCATAAAATATGTACCACGGGAGCCAACGTATAAGAATGCTTTGATGTCCTCGCCAATATCCGATGTTGACACTTGGCATTGAATGAGTCAGTCAGTCAATGGCTGATTGAGTATTTAAATTGTACCAATTGTTTACTAATCAATGTCTTGTTGGCATTATCGATTGATGTTGAACGGGAGACATTTGTCTTTCCAGTGTCGCAAGAAGTTATTAAGGGATTGTGAAGAAAGTGGGATATTTATGTAAGTGTGGGAGACCCATGCTTCGGCACGAATGGGCCGGCTCGACCGGAGTGATACCACGGCCTTACGAAAAACTTTAACGCACTTGTAATGCCTCTGGTGGTCCAGGTATCCATGGGTGACGCCGATTGCTTACCATCAGGTGATCCTTCTGATCGTTTTCAGGCTTATCCCATGAAAAATATATCATCCCGATCCCTTTAGCTGCTTTGATGAAAAAACGGGTTTTTTTTTTTTGAGGGGGGAAAATCATCGAATGTCTGCTCCCGCCTGGGTGAGGCGCGAGGTGTCAGACTCTTACTGACTAAAAACCACCCCGTTCCTACTCCTGCACGTCGAGCCGGAGCCCCGGTTACCCATTAGGTTCTCCGCGACTCCGAATCGCGGAAAAAAAAGGGTAGCAAACGAGCCGGATTACCTGATGGTAGGTAATCAGCGCCTCCCAACACCAGGGTTGCTGTGCGTTGTCTGCGTTTTGGGTGTCAAGTGTGGGAGAGGCATATGTTTAATATCTTTGTAATAATGTTAATCATAACATAACATCACGCCTTTTATCCCCGAAGGGGTAGGCATTACGGCACTTAATGCCACTGTACAATGTAACACCTACTTTTCACTATTTATGTTATGAGTCCAATGTAATTGAGCCTATTTCCATATACCGGGCACATTTCCAGACTCCGTGCTACTACTGACATTTTTTTAAAACTCAGTAATACTTTGCCCGATCCGGATTCGAATCCGAGACCCTTTGCCCGGCAGTCGCACTTGCGACCACCCGGTCGAGCCGCCTATTCGTGCCGAAGCATGGCTCTCCCACACTTAAACTATTGTGCTATTTGTGTTATTATTTTAATTCTCTATTCTGTTTTGTTACAGGTAAGCATCCGTCTGACTGCCTGAGATGTAAGACATGGTCAGCTATCAGCATCAACAGCCTATATGTGGCCACTTCTGACCAAACTTATTGCAAGAAGGTTTGAAAATTAATCACCACGCTTGGTCAATGCGGGTTGGCGATTACAAACTTATAATTAGGAATTAATGTCTAAGCTCGGCTTAATTTCTAAGCTCGGCTTATAATTTCTAATTATAGTTGCCTCACGATGTTTTCCTTCACCGTTTATCAGTGGTGTCTAAACAATCTTCTAAAGGTCTCCTACACCGATCTCTAACTATAATCCCAGGAAGTACAACAATAGCAAGTTATTTCTATCGTCCGTCGATCAGCGTTGATGTAGCGTGTGACGTCATCTCTGTCGAGTGACGTCACGGCTTACGTTAGGCGTTCAAAGGTTATTTTTGATAAGAATATTATACAATTTTATTGTTTTTCTTGAAGAATTAGGGTGATATAAAATATATTTTAAGATTGCAAATCTATGTACGTACATATTTGTAAAACCTCATTTTATAAAAAATCGATTTTAAGATTGATTCATGATAGCACAAGTGTGAACCTTATTTGTTTTTGTTTGCTATAAAATAATCCTGTACTTATTGTAAATACGATAAACAAAAAATATGTATGGTAGTGAATCATGGGTGTGGCAGAAGAAGCATGAAAGCAGGATTAATGCGGTGGAAATGAGAGCCCTGAGAAGTATGTATGGAGTAAAATTAAATAATTGAGTGAAAAATAGTGTTATCAATTATATTATTTTAATATAATAATAATTCTTTTGTGTTGTATAGTCCATTTGTCGATGAAGACTATAAGATATCACGCTAAAATCAATTTTGCTGTGTAATGCGCTGCCTACGGATCTCAGGACGGCAACTAGTCGGCTTAGTTTTAAAGTTAAGGTTCGTGAACTACTGCGAAGGGAACAGACACTACAGACAGACGCATAGCGTACATAATTTACCATTTTGGCATTGTATTTAATATGTATTGTATGTATATATAGTTTAACCCCAATTTATTTATTTACTTTTATAGTATTATCATTAAGTAATAGTGGCTCCGGCTCGAAGTGCAGGAGTAGGAACGGGGTGGTTTTTAGTCAGTAATAGTCTGACACTCCCTCCCGCCTTACCGAGGCGGGAAAAGTCATATCATCATCAGCATGTTTTCGTCCACTGCTGGACATAAGCCTCTCCAATGGCACGCCACTGAGCTCGGTCTTCAGCTCTACGCATCCAACCACTGCCAGCCACTTTACGTATATCGTCACTCCATCTAGCTGGAGGGCGCCCTACACTACGTTTGCCTAGACACGGTCTCCACTCCAGTACACGTCTACCCCAGCGGTCATCGGTTTTTCGACAAATGTGACCGGCCCACTGCCATTTCAGCTTGCTAATCCTTTGGGCTACATCGGCTAAAAGTCATATGATGATTATTATTCCTTACAATAAAAGACGCTGGCAGAAGGTCAATAAGTCAGTTGGGAGCAGTCGTTCGAGGATATTCCCCCCTTAAAAAATATACCTATATATACGGAAATATGTATGTACATATAAATGTATATATGTAGATTTATTCTGTGTCACATAAATTAAATCATAATACCTGCTGTTGCACATCTCTCCATCATCCCATGGTTGACTGTTAGAGAATGCCACCCGGCATTAAGTATCCACCATCGTATGATTATTATACAGAAGTGTAAATAAAATAAAATAAAAATCAATAGGAGCCGATCAGCGGTTGAAACCGCGTGGGGAGCTAGCTATGATTATAAAAAGCTTTACAACACAGCAGGAAATGAGCATAAAATTATACTTAAGTCATTTTTAAATTGAAGTGAATGTAATATTTTAAGTCCTGTCCCGTTTTTCTAAGTAAATCCTTCAGACGATTTCCCTAAGGCAAATTTCATGAAGAAATGATGTAAAGCCACAAGTGGTTTAGTCATTTTTTCTATTTCTTTTTCATTTTTCTTTTGTTTTTCTGTGTCACGTGTATGTGAACTTGTGTTTTTTTTTAATCGGACAAGCCCGCCACAACCTCCCAAAACCGGTGCAACTCCTGTAAGCCAGGATCTACAGTAGATACAACCATGAAAACACCGGAACACTGAAGTCCGGTGCGTCCCAGGTACATGAGTAACTGCCTTGGATCCCGCAACGTAGTGAATCAAAAGATATTATAAGAGGAGAAGATATTATAAGAAATCCAATATATAAAATATAGTATATACATATATGTATATATATTCCAATCCCCAAATTGCCGGTAACGCACTTGTAACACCTCTGGTGTTCCAGGTGTCCATGTGCGACGCCATTTGCTTACCATCAGGTGATCTGTACGCTCGTTTACCAGCTTATACCTACCCTATAAAAACTATGTATATTTTAACTTGACTACTTGTTTAAACTTACAAATGCGAAGGTAATGGAAAGCTATCGATTTCTTGCAACATCGGTTGTAGGTACTACCTGCAAAATTAATAGTGGCGACCAATGACGCAACTTGTTCGTTGACAACATTGACGCCTGAATACTGAAAGGCTCCTCGATTTCTTGATTTTAAATAGTACTTAAATATCCTGCCTTACAAAGAATTTCAAGTGACAGAACTATACTGTAAACAGACAGACAGTCTTTCATTATACGGGGTAAGGACCGGTTTTGCAATCATCAGTTAATTCTTAACTATATAATAAAATTGACATACATGTGACAGTTTTTAGTATGGAAGCATTGTCAAATATTCAAAGTTATACCACGATATATAAGATACCACGGCCTCACAGAAAACCGACGTGAAGCAATGCTTGCGTTGTGTTTCATCGTGTGAGTGAGGTTACCGGAGGCCCAATTACCCTCCCCTTCCCCAATCTCCCCAGTTCCTGAATCCCCAACGATCCTCAAACTCCTAATCCCCAAAAGGCCGGTAACGCACTTGTAACGCCTCTGGTGTTCCAGGTGTACATGGGCGACGCCGATTGCTTACCATCAGGTGATCCGTCTGCTCGTTTACCGGCTTATGCCATAAAAAAAAGTTATGCTTTAGTTAAAATTTATCTGTGGTTTGAACAATTGACCCTAAGTTTCAATCTAATTTGTTATAGGTGCAATGCATGCGTAGATTTTTGTTAGGTGGTGATGAAAGTGCGGGTTCGAAACCTACCAATGGCAAGTAACAATGTGACTTTTTCCAAGTTATATGTACTTTCTAAGATTATTCGGACACCACTGACAAACGGTGAAGGAAAACGTCGTGAGGGAACCTGGGCTTATAATTTCTAATTATTAGTTTGAAATCGCCAACTCGCATTGAGCAAGCGTGGTGATTAATGCTCTAACCTTCTCCGTGTGAGAAGAGGCTTCGCTCAGCAGTGGGCATTTATAGGCTGTTGATGAGGTGGTGACGTAGCATCTAAATTAAAAACTAACTCCTTACTTGTATTGCTAAATATTACTTACAAGTAAGTGAAAACCAGAATGCTTATCTGTCACCTACCTTAGCTTAGGCATTAGCAGAGGTTGGTAAAATATAAAAACGGACCTAAGGGTTTACCTAAGTCCCTCGTATATAGGTATAACCTAGCGGAATACGTACATATCCATGAAATTCAATCGTGCAACCGCATCGATCGGTTACCTAGTGACATTTACAGCATATTTAGGTAACCGGGTCGGCAGTGCATTGATATTTAAACTGGACGTCATTGTTCATGTGTGAACCCACCCTGGGTAGAGGTCGTAGTCTTACTTATATAATAAATACACAAGTTTATGAATGACTTAGTTACTGAATTTATACCAAACTTTCTTAAATTAACTCGTCGAATACCGTCATTATAGACACAATTATAGAACAATAGGTTGCGGTCACCGGTGACCGCTTGGTGTTTGACAGTTTAAAAGAAACTCTGGCAGCTAAGGTAAGTGATAAGCTCACTTTTTGACATTTTTCTTTTCATACGTAACATACATAACATCACGCCTTTCTTCCCCGTAGGGGTAGGTAGAGGTGTACATTACGGCACTTAATGCCACTGTACAATGTAACGCCCACATTTTATTATTTATGTTGTCAGTCCCATGTAATAGGGGGTGAGCCTATTGCCATATACCGGGCACAATTCCAGACTCCGTGCTACTACTGAGAATTAAAAAAAAACTCAGTAATATATTGCCAGACCCGGGAATCGAACCCGAGTCCCAAGTCGCACTTGCGACCACTCGGCCAACGAGGCAGTCTTTTTCTTTTCACCAATTTTCACTTTTTTTTTTTATAATTAACACCTAACAGTGGAAGTAAGGGGTTAGTTTAGGTGCTCCCTCACACCAAGTAAATTTTAGTTAAGGGATGGTTGGCGAAAACGACTATTTACGTCGAAACAGCTGAAGGGATTGAGATGAAATTTGAAAACAGGAGGTTGAAAACAGGAGGAACATAGGGTACTGTTTTATTCCACAGGAATGCGGACGGAAAACTAGTAATACCATAATGTCAAAGAAAAACAATCAAATACAGTTTCCGATTGTTATTATTCACATAAACAGACTATAAGTGTTCCTCGCGCGTCTCAAGGAGCCATCAGACCACCACGGATGGGGCACAATAGGGCTGATGCCGATACGGAGACGCGGAAGACTTAACGGGTTGCCGGGGCTCCGGCTCGAAATGCATGAGCAGGAACGGGGTGGTTTTTAGTCAGTAAGAGTCTGACACGGAAGAAGTCATTGTATGATGTTCGCCCTCAAAAAAAAGGCTATAAGTGCTGACTAAACGCCTCTTCTCACACGAAAAATCACCACGCTTCCTCAATGCAGTGCCGATGTGGTAAATATATATATATATTGCTGAGACGTAATACATGTGTAACTTGATGCTATATGTAACGGCGACATTAACACATGGGTATAAGCAGGACTTTATCTCAGCAATCTAACTTAATGTTAGGCAGGGGGATATGAAATTCCGCAGATGGTGGTCCAATTTATAAGTGGAACGGGATTAAGTAAGATAAAATATAGTTAACTGCCTTCAAAAAAGGATAAAATGTGGTTTATAGTTTGTGCTGTATGTATAATAAATAAATAATCATAACATAACATCACGCCTTTTATCCCCGAAGGGGTAGGCAGAGGTGTACATCACAGCACTTAATGCCAATGTACAATGTAACATCCACTTTTCACTATTTATGTTATGAGTCCCATGTAATAGGGTGTGAGCCTATTGCCATATACCAGGTCCAATTCCAGATTCTCTGCTACCACTGAGATTTATTTTAAAACCCAGTAACACTTTGCCCGACCCGGTAATCGAACCCGAGACCCCATGCCCGGCAGTCGCACTTGCGACCACTCGGCCAATGAGGCAGGCATAATAATTATAAATAAATAAACCTTGGACCAAACACCGTACGAAATGACATTAACTTTTGGCTCCCGTATTTTACTTCTACCGTTTTTATTCTGCTTACGTGATGACGTCATCAACGAAATGGCCACGTCAGTCTTACGTAGCATTTGTCTTGACGTTTCTGTTTTAAATAGGGGTAAGCAGGAACTGCCCCTTTATGAGGTTCTTTGGGATATTGAATGATGTCATGGTGGGTCTGTGTAGTGACTAGAGGTTAGCCTCTGTCTCCACAAATCTCTCTTAACTTTAAGGAACCCTTAGCAAAGATAGGTGTCATTTATCGACATTTTAACAACAACCTATAAGTGACACCTAAGTATAAGTGAGGTTTCATAAAGTCCTATGTTACGCTTAGAAACTATTTCGTCTGAATAGAGGCTAAGCAGTGGACACTTATAGACATCAGTCTATCATCATCATCACCATCAGATGACCACGAAAATGATGACGCCATTATCCGTTATAATAACAATATTATAATCTACACGTTTAAAAAGACTTATATTACCCCCCCTCCCCCCCTATTACATGGAACTCATAACATAAATAGTGAAAAGTGGGTGTTACATTGAACAGTGGCATTAAGTGCCGTAATGTGCACCTCTGTCTATCCCTTCGGGGATAAAAGACGTGATGTTATGTTATTATGTGTTTAAAGAAACTGACTTTGACCCCCTTTTTCTTGAAGTTGGTTAATTAATATACTAAAATCTTCTCCTAAGTGTAAAAAACACTTTTTAGGAAAGCACATCAAAATGACTTCAGTCTATAATTCAGTAAGTTCAGTATATAATTTATTGCGAGATAATTGTCCACAAACATACAAAATGTCGTGGTGGCCCGGAGGTTTAAGACGACCGCTTTTCATGCATGAGAGTGCGGGTTCGAAATCTATCAACTGCAAGTACCTAAGTGGCTTTTCCGAGTTATAATATGTGCTTTCTAAGATTATTTAGACACCACTGACAAACGGTGAAGGAAAAAACCGTGAGGAAACCTGGACTTATAATTTGTAATTACCTCTATAAGTCTTATAATTTCTAATTATAAGTTTAAAATCGCCAACCCGCATTGAGCAAGCGTGGTGATAAATGCTCAAATCTTCACCGTGTGAGAAGAGGCTTTGCTCAGCAGTGGGTATTTTTAGGCTGTTGTTGTAAAACATATGTACATGTAGCGGAGAACCTGACGAGTAACCGGGGCTCCGGCTCGACGTGCAGGAGAAGGAACGGGGTGGTTTCTAGTCAGTAAGAGTCTGACATTCCCTCCCGCCTCACCCAGTCGGGAGCAGTCATTCGATGATTTCCCCCCTTAAAAAAAAACATACATACATACGTACAGGTCAAATTGAGAAACCCCCTTCCTTCATCTTTTAAAGTCGGTAAAAAAATAATGACTTGTGAATTTGATTGTACTCTGCTTATCCCATGTCAGAAAACTTATATTCGACCAAAACGTGAATTATTGTGAAACATTCCAAATATTAGAAGTTCAGTTAACATTCACTGAAATATACCGTCATGTTATTTCAGTAAGACTCAACAAGTCTTCAGTTGAACATCAATTTCATTACTTTATTATGAAGTAATTATAAAGTTATTTAACTTAAGCTTTCACGAAAGTTTCAGGACTGCAGATATGGGCACTTTTCAGTGTGCTACCAGTGAAATATTAAGTATTTTCATAAGAATTTTACATATGGAATTAAAATTTGTGGATGCCATAAATATTGTTCCATGCGGGAAATGAACGAAACGAAACTGGAAACGAAGTAATTTTGAAGAAATTCTTTGATAAAACCCCGACGTTAAAACCCCTCGTTCGGCGCACTGATTGGCTGGCTCAAGTGAACCAACCAATCAGAACGCTTAACTCGCTCAATACTGTTACAATACGAATGCGATAGTTATTCGTGCTTGGCACTCTGGACCTTTTAAGTCGATTAAAACGTCTACATTCCGAAATTGAACTTCAACGTTTCTATTCCTGATTCCTTCCCAAAATATAAAAAAAATATTTCAATTGCGTACCCACGCGTAGCAGTGTCCATGTTATCGGCTACGGTGTAGCGATAGTAGCCATATTATCGGCTACGGCGTAGCGTTGACGTCACAGCTTCGCTACGTAGGGTAAAGGCACTCTGTAGCTACCATAAGAATATTTTCCCGATATATTTTCCTGTTTTTGCTCGAATTTTGATGTTATTTTTTTATGTCAGCTCGAGTTTCGGGAAAGTAGATCATTTTCTGATGGCTTTCCTGAAGTGTTATTGAGTTTATTTTTTGATGAAAGTTGCCTGTTCGAGTTTCTTGGAACTTGATAGAGACTTTACTCTAATTAATTGTTTTCGTAACAGTAGGTACTAATAATATCGCATTTTGTATTCTGTTGAACTGCCTCGTTGGCCGAGTGGTCGTAAGTGCGACTACCGGGCAAGGGGTCTCGATGGTATATGGCAATAGGCTGACACCTTATTACATGGGACTCATAACATAAATAGTGAAAAGTGGGTGTTACTTCTGTGTGCACCTCTGCCTACCCCTTCGGGGATAAAAGACGTGTTATGTTATGTATTCTGTTGAAGTTTTAGCAGAAATGGTTGGCTGTTCCACGGTAAATTTTTTTTAACGTTGTCCCACACTAGGTTTTTCGACTGGGTCGTAGGTACGTTTACAAACATACAAGTTCACATACACATGACACTCAGACCCGGAACAACAATCTGTGGATCACAGCCACAGGTTCAGTTGAAAACCAGCGTCAGGAACTAGATGTCTGGCATTTATGCTGAACTGGACCTTTTTTGGTGCAGCTGTCGGGCACATGATTATTATTGTTGGTATATTTAACTTTTAAATCTATTTTTTATTTTTTTTTTTATTTCACTCCTAATTTTTGTTTGCATTTTATTTATTGTATTGTGTTTGTGCCTGCTGTTGTACCAAATAAATTATTTTTCTTTCTTTCAAACAAAAACATGACAGCACCGCATCCAAATATGACAGTTTACGCGAAAATATCAAATCAACCGAAAGCGTCCGCGTCATTTTGCGCCGGTCCGCACCGAATCCCACGGGCGTGTTATCAAGTAGGACACTTCAATAGGTTTCACAGTTTGTTGTTTTCGCGCCGCGCCGCACCGCTCCGCATTCGCTTCTAGATTGCATTCACGCAGTACGTAGCGTTAGACAGCTCTTAGAAGTCGCGGAGAACCTAACGGGTAACCGGGGCTCCGGCTCGACGTGCAGGAGAAGGAACGGGGTGCTTTTTAGTCAGTAAGAGAATTTTGCTGTGGAATGCGCTCCGCTCCCCCTGGATGTCAGGATGGTCTCAACTCGACTAACTTTTAAACACAAAGTACGTGAGCTTTTCTTAAAGAGGTTGGCTGAATCATCGCGCTAACTATCCACTGTGTACTAGTAAGCAAGTATATATTTATATATTATGTATGTATGTATATAAGTATGTATGTAGGTATATTGTACTCATGTGTAGGTATATATTATAATTAAATTTATTTATGTATGTATATCACCGAAATATATTAGTTTATCTTTCATTGTTAAATAAAATCACTGCTTGCCTCTTGCACCTACCATTTACTCTTCTCTGCATCACCCAAAGGTCAGACTGGTAGAAAATGCCTGCGGCATTAAGTCCACCTTTTTGTACATTTTGTGCATGAAACATATCAAATAAATAAATAAAATAAGAGTCTGACACTCCCTTCCGCCTCACCCAAGCGGGAGCAGCCATTCGATAATCCTTAAAAAAAGGACAACTCTTAGAAAACCCGTGGGAAGAGTAGTGGTGGTAACAATGAATATGTTCCAATAATGTCCTCTCACTAAACGGCAAACAGTAGAAATTGCCTACAACTAATAAACCGGATGATTTTAACAAGGGTATATTAAATTTATTGATCGTTTTCACTCCCCCCACGCCAGGGCTCATATAACTTTATATTTTACTCTCAAATCTATGATCGGCTGTTATTATTTGATATCTGATCGTTTATACAAGGACGAAACTGCCTTATGGCCATATATGACAAGCATCTGCCAAGCTCTACTGAGAAATAATACTGGCATATTTTATCGTGCCGACACACATTGAGCAAGCGTGCTGATTAATGCTACAAACCTCCTTCGTGTGAGATGAGGCTTTCGGTGTTGGTCACTTATAGGTTAACTAAAAATCGCGGGTTACTCACGTGAATAGGTATACTGAGATAAGCTCTACTAGTTTCGGACCACAGAGGGGTTCTTCCTCATGAGCAGCGTGTGCGGTCGCGGCGATGTCGCGCAGCCTACTGCGCAACGCTCAGTATATTTACGTGAGTAACCCGCGATTTTTAGTTAATTTAGTATGTCTCGCGATAGTTATTATAAAAACACTTATAAGTTGTCAATGATATTTTATTGTGTACTGGCTTCTGCCAGCGCCGCCTTCGACTTCTTGCCGCGTTCCAGTGGAATAAAAATGGACTTATGTGTCGTTCTAGTCTAACTAAACTAATCGAGACACCACGGGAAGTAACATGACAACATAACATCACGCCTTTTATTCCCAAAGGGGTAGGCAGAGGTGCACATAACGGCACTTAATGCCACTGTACAATGTAACACCCACTTTTCACTGCTTACGTTATGAGTGCCATATACCGAGCACATTTCCAGGCTCCGTACTATTACTAAGATTTAAAAAAAAACCAGTAATACTTTGCTAGACCCGGGAATCGACCGCGACCCCTTTTTTATTTTTATTTTTTTAAGGGAGGATAATCATCGAATGACTGCTCCCGCCTGGGTGAGGCGGGAGGGAGTGTCAGACTCTTACTGACTAAAAATCACCCCGTTCCTTCTTCTACACGTCGAGCCGGAGCCCCGGTTACCCGTTAGGTTATCCGCGACACGACCGCGACCCCTTGCCCTGCAGTCGCAATTGCAACCACTCGGCCAACGAGGCAGTCGTTGACGTACCACGGGAAGTAGCCGTTAAATATCCCACTAATAATATAAATTCGAGGGATTGTGAGTGAGTTTATGTGTATGTTTGTTACTCAAGTACTTGAAAACGGCTGCAGGGATCGGTATGAAATTTGAAACTGGTGTAAATTATGATCTGGAGTAATAGATAGGATACTTTTTATCCCACGGGAACGCGGGCGTGGACGCTGGTAGAAGCCGTCTCTTTCGTTTGCGAAGCAGTCATGCTAGCTAAGCTAAGTGAGGCAGCGAAGCGCTGCCTCCTCGCAACCCAGCCGTTGCCAAGGACACTTCGGGCGTCAGGCATCGCGGGACGATCTCCGGTCACCGTAAGCACGGGCCTGCGGACGGCGAGCATGGGTAGTCGCCGCACGACCAGAACCAGACCCGAGCGAGCAGCCCGTCGCGCCTCAAAGAGCCACCAGACCACTAGGGGTCCAATAGGACTGATGATAATACGGAGCCGCGGAGGACTTAATGGGTTACCGGGGCTCCGGCTCGACGTGCAGGAGAAGGAACGGGGTGGTTTTTAGTCAGTAAGAGTCTGACACTCCCTCCCGCCTCATCCAGGCGGGAGAAGTCATATGATGATTTTCGTTCCTTACAATAAAAGACGCTGGCAGAAGGTAGTAGGTCAATAAGTCAGTTATCCAGCTACGTATATGTTCCGTTTCGTTTTACTCCGTTTATGTGGGAGCTTATATATTTATACTTTAGTCTCAAATTTCTGTGACCGGCCATTACTATTTGATATCTGATCATAAAGCCAAAACTGCCTTGTTAAGCGATATTGGTCATAACGAAAGGTTTCTGAAAAATTGTTTCGTGCTCGTTCTTCTTCATAGAAATCTTCACTTTGGAAGGAGCAAATAGCTGCACTAGAGAACTGACTGACGACCGAGCGACCTGCCCGATATTTGGCGTTTAAAAGTGCCTCATACTAGTGTAATTGAATTGAACTATTTGAATTTCTTTGTAGCTGTTCTTTTTGGGATAAGCTGAGAACTGAGCACACGGATCACCTGATGGTAAGCAATTGGTGCCGCCCATAGACACCCAAAACCTCAGATGCGTTTCAAGTATGTTCGTTACCGGCCTTTAAGGGGTTCGGAATTTGAGGATTGTTGGGGATTCGGGGACTGGGGAGATTAGAGACGCGGGCAATTGGGTCTCTTGTATTCTCACTCGCATAATGAAACATAACGCAAGCGTTGTTTCACGTCTGTTTTCTATGAAATCGTGACATCACTCCGGTCAGCCGGTCCATTCGTACCGGAACATGGCTCTCTCACACTTAAATATTATTTGTTTAGTCCGTTAGTCGTTTTACAATAACAAGAAAAGGTTATGACAAATAATTAGTCTACTATACCGTCACCACACGCCATAATATTTTCTTTCTTAAGGAGTTAGAACCATAATGTAATACTATCAAAGTTACAGTTGACCTGTATATTGTATAATCACTCACTTCACTCACAGCACTCTTGGGAGTGAGTGCTTTACCTCCCAAATAGTAACTATTTGCAGGGACGGATTCAACGAGCGAGGCCCCTCGCAAATTATATATTTTTATGATGAAAGGCGATAAACGAGCAAACAGTTCACACAACTAGGGGAATTACAACTACATTTCAAATCTTTGGCTCGGCTGGATCCCAGCCACAAAACCATTACCTCAGATAGACCGTCCCCTGTGACTTCTGAATTGGTTGGTTGGAAGCGACCTGCATCCTCAAACTCAAACTCAAACTCAAACTCAAAAGCATTTATTTCAATTAAACCATAATTTGGTACTTTTGAAACGTCAACAAATATGAGATATATAATAGTCTGTCAGTCTGTCCGTCAGTGAAGCTAGGCGCTCGTTCCAAAATGTCGATTCGAGTGGAGAAAAACGAGCAAGAAACTCCATTCGTTACTCTGTTAAAAAAAGTCTGTTTTACATTGCTCTGATACATATTCCAATATTGTACACACATGTGAGAATAATATAAAGACATACCTGACGCAACATACAAATAACAGAACATACTGAAATATAAAAAAAAAAAACAAAACCAAGAGAAAACAAATATCTTAAGTCTGACATGGTCCTCACATATGTATACTGACAATCCATATAAAATAGTGCTTCTATACAAGAAAAAAATAAAAAATATACTCTTGTTTAAATAAAGAAAGAAATGCTCGATGCCACAAGAAAAATAGATTGCCTTCATCGGAATCAAAGTGTGAAATTACCTATTATCGTAATCTGAACTAGGTACTGACTACATTTGAGTATTGTCCAGTGGAGCCGAACCAACACGCTGCCAAGCATTCCTATCCTCAAGATAATCAATCACCCTGTAGTACGCTTGTTTACATAATTCGCGTTTAATATGTTTTAAATTTACTTTCATTTAGATCTAGTATGCTATTTGGTATTTTATTATAGCATTTAATACCTAACCCCATAAAGGATTTCTGCACCTTGAACAGTCTGAATTGCAGTACAGCTAACTTATTCTTGCCTCTAGTATTAAGATTGTGTCTATCGCTTCTTTTTTCGAACAATTGCCTATTCTTTCTTACATACATTATATTTTCATATATGTATTGACAGGGCACTGTTAAGATGTTTATCGTTTTAAACAATTCTCTTAGCGATTCGCAACGGCGTAAGTTATATATTGCTCGGATAGCCCGCTTTTGAAGAATAAAAATTGATTCTATTTCTGCAGCTCGACCCCACAACAAAATGCCGCACGACATAATGCTGTGAAAGTAACTAAAATAGACAAGCCTTGCCGTATCTACGTCCGTGAGCTGTCTAATCTGTCTAACTGCAAAAGCAGCTGAGCTTAATCTCCCCGAAAGCGCCTTTATATGCGTCGAGCACAGCCATAAACATACTCAAAACCTTGCTTGGCGTTATTATAGCGGGATTTTTTATGCGGGCCCCCTTCTGCATGGGGCCCGCAGTGTATACTGCTCTTGCCACGTGGTGAATCCGGCCCTGTTTACTTATATAACAACATTATTATGAATATATGAGGCAATGTAGCAGTGGTGATTTTGTCCTCTACTTTTTTAACAAAATGTAGTTTTTCAAATAGGACTCAAATTGCAAGAAGTGCATTTAATTGGAAACTTTTATGATAATCTATTTATGCCAGGGCCTGTGAGAGTGTACTTTAAACCTTCAAAAAAAGCGACGCACCTGTGACTACTCTGGTGTAGCGTGTGTCTATGGGCGGCACTGATTGCTTACCATCAGGTGATCCGTCTGCTCGTTTCCTAGCTTATCCCATAAAAGAACAGTTACAAAGAAATGTAAATAATTCATTTCAATTACACTAGTATAAGGCACATTTAAACTATTGAACTAAGAGTCTCCTCTACTTAAGTGGAATTTGCCATAATATCCAAGATTGGTAGGTGTATTGGATTTAAATTTTAAATTATGGTTTTTGAGAGTACTGCTGCCGAATCTCGGTTAAACTTGGAGTCATTCGACTTATTATAACAATGACCCGCGGGAAGAGAAAGGGTGGTGACATAAGCTTTCTCATTACGTCATAGATTGTCCAACTGAAAATCAAATCAGTATAAATAATTCGACAATAAACAAAGTAAATCCACTCAAATTACGTGGGTGGAAGGCTTAAAGCACCCTGGGGAACGATACCGGTTCGGAAACCGGATATTATCGGATATAACCAGTTACGACCGGTTATAACCGGCCTGTTAGCATTGATGCCTTTATTTATTCCCCTGAGTTCACTTGTTAAGTATAATATGATTGAAATTTTATTATAGGATACTATAGCTTATGCTAGCGGCTTTACTTGCGGTATCAGGGTAATAAGCAGCAGCGTAGGTGTGTTCAGAACATATAATATGTATGTTCTTTAGATTCGTTTAATAGTATTTGTGTGACAGAATAACAACCATATCCTAACCAAAATTTAGTTATGCTAGCTAAGGAGGAGGCGGGGCGCCTCACAACCCAGCCGTCGCGAAGGACACTCCGGGCGTCGGGGATCGCGAGACGATCTCCGGCCACCGTAACCGCGGCCCTGCGGACGGCGAGCATGGGTGGCTCGCTGCCTGACCAGAACCAGCCTCGAGCGTACGGCGAGAACCATCAGACCACCACGGATTGGGCCCAATACGTCTGATGCCGATACGGAGCCGCGGAGAACCTAGCTCCGGTTACCCGGGCTCCGGCTCGAAATGCATGAGTAGGAACGGAGTGGTTTTTAGTCAGTAAGAGTCTGACACTCCCTCCCGCCTCACCCAGATGGGAGAAGTCATTCGATGATTTTCCCCCTTAAAAAAAACAAAATTTAACTAACCCCTTATCTTAACACTCGCTACGTCCACGCGGTTTCATCCGCTCCGGTCATTTCCTATTGGTCATAGCGTGACCTATTCACTCGGGCCTTGAAGACACCCAGGTATACCCTTCAGAAAACATAGACTTTGGCAAAAAAATCCACCCCTTAGCAGTACGCACAAGGAAGCTTGATGCGAAGCGCTTCGTGCATGTGGGTGGGATATCTACCATGAATCGGTGACGCTTCGCCGATTGTCTTGTGGTACGATGATGGAAAGGACTAGGGAGAATCAAGTTGTGTAATTTTTCAAATGGAACTCATAGTTGCTGAGATTAGTTCTTTCAAACAAACTCATCAGCTTTATATAATAATATAATATTTTAGTGTCACTAAATCCTTGGCAACAACAAAAAATTTGTTAAGTGACACCTATCTTAGTTTACGGGTTAGCTAAAATTTTGATAGAGGTTAATGAAATCAAGCGATAAGACTCCTGCTTTGATTGATACATTAACGACTACACTATATAAATAGCTCACTACTTCAAGGTTAAGGACTCAGCGTGCCAGCCGCGGTGTAGGAATGGAGGCGGAATATTCCAAACTCACGAGATTGCAGAGATTGCAGTCCAGCCGCCGTGGTTGCGATTATTGTCCGCAAACTTGGCGGTTGTCAAGTTCGAACAATCAGTTGAATCCCAGACCGGCCGTTCCATTGCGATCGCCCGCCAATGGATCGCAGAGCGTGCGGGTGCTAACCGCCGCGGTTCAGCGGGACCCGCAAACAATCGTAACCGCCGCGGGCGTGAAACGTGCCGTGAAAATTACTTTGTTGATTACTAAGTATTTATTTATATATTACTAGCTTTTACCCGCGGCTTCACTCGCGTTACAAATGGATAAAAAGTAGCCTATATGACACATACCGATGTACACAGCGCCATCTATACCAATACTTTTTGTTTTCCCTCGAGAATATCACATTTTTCCGGGATAAAAAGTACCCTATTATTTAATCAGGACTTCTAACTTTACTTCTGCAAAAAATCAAAGCAATCGGTTTAGCAGTTACGGCGTGAAAGCGGAACAAACAAACAAACTCACTTTCCGATTTATAATACAGTGAAACTTGGTTAAGTGGGACCTGGATAAGTGAGAAACCTCCATCACTGGAACCCATGCTAAGGTCCCAACACTTTGGCACTGAATTACCTCTGTTAGTGGGACGAGGTAAACTCTATATCTGGGATTTGTTCTTTCGATTTATCATCATAGTTACCTCTATAACTGAGATAGCGAGTAAATTTTATATGCATGAACCTCTGTCACTGAGATAACATTGTTTGTTTACTCATTCTTATTCTACCCACAAATTCCATACGTAATTCCAAGTCCACCTCTATTAATAGAACCCTCTGTAAATGAGACAGATATTTATTTATACCTGTATATCTGAGACACTGGGTACGTGGAATACCTCTATAAGTGAAACCGCATTGCAGGTCCCTTGGTGTCTCACTTAACCAGGTTGCACTGTATTAGTAAGGATTGTTTTTCGATGTTATTTTCTATGTGTATATTTGGTGGTCCATGCCTGGTGGCGAATATTTTTTTTTTCTTTCTTACATACATATCTGTATTCTACAAAGGCTGGGGGCCTGCAACCGCGGCGGGTGTGGGAGATAATCGCGCCGTGTGTCCTTAGCATTTTGGTTTTTTTTTTCGCTCAGGGTAGATGCCGTGCATACCCGGCCTCGCGGGGTCGAGGCTGGGTTATGTGGGGCTCGAATTCACTAAAAACCCCGGGGTGTGCCACTCGAGCATGAGCGTGGGCCACGAGAACTGTACTTTCGCACTGCGTAGGCGACCTGCCCTGGTGTGTCATTAACGCAAGTGAAAACGGGTCACTAAGATTAGTGTCTTCAATAAAACAGCGGATAATCCGTCCGCGCTTTGCAAACGGAATACATTTGCTTCGCAACCTTTGTCACTAAATAATCTTAATTACATTACTGTTTGTTTATTACTACCTCGTCGCAAGTCGCAAGTGCGACTGCCGGGCAAGAGGTCTCTGTTGAGAATAGTAAATAATTATAATCTTGATAGATGTTTCTTAAGCATATGTGGTGCGATCTAGTGGCTCCAGTGTTAAATTGTACACATTATGATTGTTGGCAATTATTACTTATCTATGACAAAGCGCTGGTCTATGAAAAAAAAAAACTTTTCCCTCTCTTGAATAATGGCTGCGAGTGTGAACGGTGTACGTATTAAATAAAAGTTTATAAAAGCGTAATAAAAGTAAAGAAGAACAATAAAAGTCAAGTTAAAATATTCAAGCTTTTTATTTAACAGTCTCGATTTTCAGGTCGGGCAAAGAAGCAAAATTTTCAGTGGTAGCTCGGAGTCTGGAATTGTGCCCGGTATATGGCAATACGCTCACCCCCTATTACATGGGACGCATAACACAAATAACATAAGTGAAAACATAAGTTACATACATAACATAAGTGTGTTTAAAAAATCTTAGAAAGTAGGTACATGTGTCTCGATATCGCACTTCCTTTGTTACAGTCGACTTAATAAAACACATGGCCTCGGACTTATGGAGCGCCACCTCGAGTCCCAGAAAGCAGAAATACGGTAGGCCCCGCTTAATAAAGAATCAAAACAAATGGAATAAAAGCAACACGCCATTACACTGTTCTCACATATTTTACAGGATTAAAAGTCAACGATCAAACGGCACCAGGTGATCAGCAAGTTTCTATTTTCCAATAGTTATTAGAAAAATATAAACAAATCCAATTTATATAGTTTTTAAATTACAATCACTTATGTATTATGTTTGAAATATGTATCAGAGACATTGTAGAACATAGTTTTTTTAAAAAAGAGTAACGTATGGAGTTTCTTGCTCGTTCTTCTCCATTCGAATCTACATTTTGGAATGAGCACCTAGCTTCACCTAACTTCACTGACAGACTGACTGACAGACTATTATTTATTTTGTATTTGTTGACGTTTTAAAAGTACCAAATTATGGTTTAATTGAAATAAATGCTTTGACTTTGACTTTGACTTTGTTATCCACAAAAAATATCCTTGTGCCAGTCTTTTGACTTTTGCTAATACAATTATTTATTTTTTCGTTTGTATTTTTGTTTACGTTATCTTGAATAATGCTCCAGTATCGTGGAATAAAAAATTCTGAGCCAACTGCTTTAAGTTGGAAAAGAATGTCATTTTCTGATGAACCAAGTACAAAAATTTTCACCGTAGCTTGAGTGACTGTCCTGAAAAAAAATCTATATTCAACGGGGTAGCTACTAAAATAAGTAAAATTACATTGGAGTACAATAGCTAGCATAAAAACAGCTTATATATTAAAACCTAGTGTCATGTAGCTAACAAACACTAACGATAAAGTAGTGACAGAAACAAACCGGGTAGAATGAACGATAGTCGTGTAACCGGATACAGCCGGTTATAACTAGCTGTGAAACCGGTTCTGAGCGGTTATTGCGTTGTTGTGACGTCATTGTACTGCGGCGAGAGTGTAGGGTTATGTTATTGCGTGTACGTGGTGTGGGTTTGAATTTCGGTTTGGGTATTATGTTGGTTTATAATCGAATGAAGATTGGGCTGGTGTTTGCAAAATGGACATTCTTAATACATAGTAATAATAAATGGCTTCTACTATTAAAACCAACCTTCGAAAAGCCACATTTTCATTGAAAAAACCATCAACAAATAATTAAAATCGCAGAAATTAATTAGTACAAATACAAGCGAAACATATTTTACGACTACTAATTAAGCTATGCTAAACCAATATAAACTGACTGTTTAAGGGGCAGAAAGAGCATAGAAAGCGAGACCAAGTCATATTAGTTATGTAGGTATAGCTCGGTGTGTAGTCGTATGTGACGCGAAACTATCCAGTATAATTTGACCTTCGAAGGTGCAGAAAGAGCATAGAAAGCCATACCAAGATGAAATCGTTGTATAACTCGGTGTAGCCATGTTTTGGCCGCATTTAATCACGTAATGACACTTCGTTGAACACGCCCTGACTGCTGACGGATCGCGTGAAGTGTAGCAAGTATGTTCCTGGCTTTATTTACAAAAAAATAATCAATTTTTTAGAATAGAAAGGCAATCGAGCTGACGAATCGCCTAAACAGCAAAAGGGATGGGAATGCAAATAATTTGATTCAGGCTAAAAAATAAATGTACCTACGTTTAAAAAACCGTCTTCAAAAACATTTTTTTTTTAATAAAAAGGGCTTTTTTCCTTAAAGAAAAATTTCAG
Organism: Spodoptera picta; assembly: GCA_038387885.1. NCBI lineage: Eukaryota > Metazoa > Arthropoda > Insecta > Lepidoptera > Noctuidae > Spodoptera > Spodoptera picta. Next base: position 1,051,835 of record JAZHFQ010000445.1, read on the forward strand.
CCCTATTATAGGATACCAAATTCAATACAAGAAATAAAGCAGCTAAACCTTTTATAGATTTTTTTTAAGGAGGGAAAATTATCGAATGACTGCTCCTTACCCGTTAGGTTCTCCGCGACACCGTTTATAGGTTTAACTAATAACCCTTAAGCTTAAACACAAAATAATTAAATGATACAATTTTCTAGTCTCAGTTGACAATGGTAATAATGGATTCCTCTGAGACTCAATACGTCGACACTCATACAAAATGTGTTGCATATCCTCTACAATATCACACACGGCACTATTGGGTGATTCGACTTTATGCATCATGAATCCGAAACTATTAAGAGGCATATGTCCAGATCAGAGCCGTGATTAAGCTGTGACGATTTCTTGTCTCGCCTTCACCGAACCAGAGAGCACGAGGAAGCGTCGGTTATTGTACTCAGTACCTAGTCCTACCTACAAAATCTGGTGTTTTTTTTTATATTTGATGAGCCGACGTTTGACCACTATCTCGCCTGGTGGTAAGCGATGATGCGGTCTCCGGTGGAGTACGTTGTCCCCTAAGCAACCTATTCACTCGGGCCTTGAATGTTAAAAAGTCGGTGCCCATACCCGCGACCGCGCCCGCTGCTCATGAAGAAGAGTCCCTATGTGAGTTCTGTGATTCGAAACTAGTTGAGCTTTTCTGAGAATATTTTGAGTAACCCGTCATTTTTAGTTAATTCAGTATGTCTCACGATATTTATTATAAAAACCACACATGGCTAGTATTTATAGTATTTATTCGAGTGAGACGCGGGCGAAGATGCTTGCAGAAGTTAGTATGTAGAAAATCTTAACTTTCATCATCTTCATCATCAACGGACTATAGGTAAATGCCCACTCAGTAGTGGGCGTTTGGTCAGTACCAAGGCCTCTTCTCTCTCTTTGGTCAGTACTCGGAGAAGGTTTGAACATTAATCACCTCGCTTGCACAATGCGGGTTGGCAATTATAAACTTATAATTAGAAATTGTAAGCCCAGGTTTCCTCACTATGTTTTTCTTCACCGTTTGTCAGTGGTGGCTAGATAATCTTAGAAAGTACATATAACTCAGAAAAAGTCACATTGGTACTTGCTGTTAGTAGGTTTCTAACCCGCACCATCGTGCATGAGAAGCGTCTTAAACCTCGGGGCCAGCATGACATCTTGACTTTCTTAATAGTAATATTTAATCAGATTCAAAATCATGTCACCATACATTTAGTATTACTACTAGCAACCACTCGTCCTCTTTAGTAATAAATTCTATGATATAATCGATTCATAGATCACATAAAAAGGCGCGTGACATGGGTCGCGGGAGATATAGACGGGTAGAAAGGGGTCAATTTCAGGGTTGACACTGTTCGAATTTAAATATTACATACCATATTTTTTTATATATTTGATGGGCTTGTACACTATCTCGCCTGGTGGTAAGCGATGATGCGGTCTACGATGGAGCACGTCGTCCCATAAGCAACCTATTCATATTTCACTGGCGTGGCCAAAGTAAATAATCCTACTTATAACTACATACGAGTACTATTGGCTATGTGCGCGACGGTGGCGACGCGTAGCGTTTACAACATTTGCGGAAGCTGTCAAATAATAATAATGTAAACATCATAATTTTCTTTGCAATTATAAATTAAAACCAAAAATTCAAATAGTATTGTTGACATTATTTGAGTGCAATTTATTCAATAGTTTTACTGTCAAATGAATATAATAATAAAAAGCAAACAACCAAAAATACAAACTTTTCCGCTATAGGTAACAGTATCAAAAAAATAACATAGGTATTATTAAAAATACTGAATTCTACAAAGCACACACCCCTGAAAACGTCTCACACCTTTTTCTGTCCCCTAGTGGCCATCTGTTTACAAGATTACGTAAAAATATTTACCAATTCAACAGTAAACAGGACCCAAAGGACTAAGGACTAAGATTCGATACAATTTCATTTGTTAACGTATTGATAGATTTAGTTTTTTTTACTAGCCGTTTGTTGCCTGCGACTCCGTCCGCGTTGAATCTGAATTTTAGGACATAACATTTTTTTGTTTCATTTAACAATTATTTTTTAAATCGTTACCCCACATTAGGGTTTTCTCCTGTGTCGTGGGTGCGTTTACAAACATACAAGTTCACATATACACGACACCCAGACCCGGAACAACAATCTGTGGATCGCACAATATACCCGAGCGTACGGCGCGTCGCGTTCCGCGTGCGCCTCAAAGAGCCATCAGACCACCACGGATGGGGCCCAATAGGGCCGATGCCGATTAGGAGTCGCGGAGAACCTAACGGGTAACCGGGGCTCCGGCTCGAAGTGCAGGAGAAGGAACGGGGTGGTTTTTAGTCAATAAGTTTCTGACTCTCCCTCCCGCCTCACCCAGGCGGGAGAAGGCATTCGATTATTTTCGCCCCTAAAAAAAATGTTTTTTTAGTTTCCTATTATTTTCTGTTTACCCTCGCTTTCTATTATATTTAATTTTTTGTAGTTGTTAAGTTTTTGTATGTTCTGAGCAAAAATAAATGGTTATTCTATCTTCTTTCTTTCTTTATTCTAATTATAGTGATACTTTCTTTAACAGATTGCATAAAGGAATTTCTCAACTTGACATGTGTGTATGTATGTAAGTTTGTCCGTGATTTTCTCACGATTGGCTATACCTATTTTGACTCGGTTTTCAGAAAAGTGTTTATTACAATCAGGAAGTATTGATAAACCGACCTTAAAAAATGAGAAAGTTACAGTCGGTTTTTTAACAGACTTCAAAAAAAGGAGGTTCTCAATTCGGCCGTATATATGCTTTTTATGTTTGTTCGCCGATATCTCCGTTATTTATGAACCTCAATCCACAACAATAAAATAAAATCCAAACCCACAACAAAATATAAAGTAGTTAATGGTCACAGCTGGTATCCATAATAAATCCATAATAAATTCAATCCATAATAAAATTGTAAACAGCTTAATAATGTTACGTATCTATCTATTAAGGTTTTAATGAATAATTTTGTTTAATATGTGTGGCACCGACTTCTATCCTATCAGTAGGTTTGTAAGCTATAAGTACGTATGACTAATAATAGTTACTTTTTTCCTTTTCGTTTGTTATTCGCTTTATAAAGTCTTTTTTAAACATTTTTTTTTAATGTAGTTTTGAAATATACATAACATAACATCACGCCTTTTATCCCCGAAGGGGTAGGCAGAGGTGCACATAGAAGTAACACCCACTTTTCACTATTTATGTTATGAGTCCCATGTAATAGGAGGTGAGCCTATTGCCATATACCGGGCACATTTCCAGACTCCGTGCTACTACTGAGATTTTTTTTAAAACCCAGTAATACTTTGCCCGACCCGGGAATCGAACCCGAGACCCCTTGCCCGGCCTTGAAATATGTTTTCACAATTTATGACAGTTTCAATTTTATTTCAGTTGATTCCGAGTTCAAGTTAAATTAACGAACTTATAAAGTCAAATGCAAAGCATTTATTTCAACTAAACCATAATTTGGTACTTTTGAAACGTCAACAAATATAAAATAAATAGTTAATAGTCTGTCAGTCCCTCTGTCAGTGAAGCTATCTAAAGCTAGGTGCTCGTTCCAAAATGTAGAAGAACGAGCAAGAAAATCCATTCGTTTATCATTACTATACATTTTGTAGATAAGTAGGTAGGGAGTGTGTAAATAACTGTGAATACGATGCAATTGTTGTAAATACGATTACTAACTTTAACGGTAGGCGGGGGTTGCCTGGGCTACTGGCGGGCGGGCGGCGCGTGCGACGAGTTCTGTTCTGGGGTGTGCGCGGGGGTGTGCATGCATTGGCGTGCTCCTCGCCGCGCCGCCTGTGTCGGCGACGTGCTGTCTCGTTCTCGAACGCCTCGTCATACACTGTTGCCATTCTTCTTTCTATTCTTCTTTCAATCTGCCATTATCTCGATAAGAATGGCAACAGTGTATGACGGGGCGGTGCCCGCGTTTTGCGAATTGAATGAATTCGATGCATTGCGGCATCACGGGATGGTTTTATGCCAATAAATCAATACAAATTAATACGTAGATTTATTTGTATGAAAAAAATGACTCATAATCAATAATTTATACCTACTATTATAATCTTCAAATACAACACTACCTCCAATTAAAGCTGTGGCTGTGGCTGATATATATATATATATCAATAAATTCTTGTGTAATATTAAGATACTAGCTTCTGCCAGCGGCTTCGCCCGCGATCCCAGGGTGAAAATGCCAATCTATTACTTTACACCATACTCTACCTCTGTTCCGAATTTCACTCCGGTCCCTTCAGTCGTTTTAATATGACTGAGTAACAAACATACACAAACACATAAGCTCACATATTTTCACATTTATAATATCGAGTCAAGCTAATTTCAACCATCGGCCCTACAGTTACAGCGTACGTAAGAGTAAACAAATATAAGCAGAAAGCTCCGAACTGCTAAGCTATCGGGAGTTACACGTGTTATTGTAAGTCAACCATAAAAGATAGACATGTACTGTTGTGGGATATTATTTAGATAATTTTATGTAGAACATTTCCGTCATACATGATTTCTATGTAGCTTTAACTATTAAGCCTGCACACGCGACGGAAGCTTAAAAAATGGAGTAACTTCTCCCGTTATCCCAATATTTCCCTTCACTGCTCTGCTCCTATTGATCGTAGCGTAATGAAAAGTATACTATGACCTGCCCAAGAGTATGAAGAATAATTGTGCCAAATTTCGTTAAAATCCGTCGAGTAGTTTTTGTTTCCATAACGAACATACAGACAGACAGACTGACAGACAAAAATTTTACTGATTGCATTTTTGGCATCAGTAGCGATCCCTAACCACCCCTTGATTGTTATTTTTTAAATATATTTTATGTACAGAATTGACCTCTCTACAGATTTATTATAAGTATATATATAGATGATTTAAATTAGACTATTACACTATTAATTGGTTTCTTATGAGTGTATATAAAACTTTTTTTATGGCATAAGCCGGTAAACGAGCAAACCGATCACCTGATGGTAAGCAATCGGCGTCGCCCATGGACACCTGGAACACCAGAGGCGTTACAAATGCGTTACCGGCCTTTTGGGGATTAGGAATTTGAGGATCGTTATGGATTCAGGAATTGGGGAGATTGGGGAAGGGGAGGGTAATTGGGCCTCCGGTAACCTCACTCACACGAGGAAACACAACGCATGCTTCGCGTCGGTTTTCTGTTCGGCCGTGGTATCACTCCGGTCTAGCCGGACCATTCGTACCGAATCATGGTTTTCCCACATTTTAAATGTGTATCTAATAGCATTATATTTTTTTTCAGATAATGACGAGTTCAATGATAACATGAGTCTCTGATGCCGTTAAAATGATTGCAACTAAAGTAAGTGCAATATAATATGACATGACATGACGTAACACCTTTGTACCCTCAAAAGGGAAGGCAGAGATTTACATAAATATTACAAATGCAATAATATACTTACTATAATGTTTTGGTCACAAGATGGCGCTTATCTTAAAATAAATCTTTTAGTACAATTTTGAATTTAACGTCCAATAGTGTGAGACTAGCAGGGTAGTAGACAGTGTATGAAAATTAAAAATGTAATTAGTCCGTCAGTAAGATAATGAAAAAATATTAGACACGTATTTTTTTTATTTTGTCGCATAAGAAAACAATACTTAGATAAAACGGAGTTAAGTTTAGGAGTCGTTACGTCACGCTACCCTGTAAAATATAGTAAATCGTGTCGTCACACGATATTTCAAATCAATATATCATTTACGATATTGTCACCAACAGCACATAAAACTACACTACTAATGTCAATGGATTTTGTGACTTGACGATAAAGAAATAAGGTTAAAAATCCATTGATGAAATTTTGCCTTTAAGTGTAGCTTGATGTGCTTTGTATTTCTTCAGCTATTTTCCTTGTTGAAAGAAATTGTTTTGGACAAAGAACTTTTGTGTTATAGAGTTATTTGATCATCTTGGTTGGTTGGTATTATTGCGCTTTTCAATTTTGAAAATACTTTATGGAGTACCTATAGCTGTCTTAATCAACAATCCACTTGCGGGACCCAAGAAGTTATTCATGTCCCTGTGACGCGCTGGACTTCAATGTTCCGGTGTTTTCATGTGTGTTGTATCTACTGTAGATCCTGGCTTACAGGAGTTGGTCGTTGCGGGCTTGTCCCATAAGAAAAAGTCCAATGCTAGTATAGACTATAGACGCATAGGCGTCTTCTACAGAAAATGGGTTGCCATAATCCTAATTTTGGGAGGCGAGTTTTTTGTATAATCTATTTTATTTTAGGGGCTATTAACCAATTGTAAACAAAAAATATTAAAAAATAGTTCACAACATAATTTAAAACCAACAAATTATGTTCCTTCGTTAAAACCATTTGTTATCATATTTCATTAGTCTATAAATAAACGTGTCGTCCCGAACGACCCCGAAGTCTCCCGAAGTTTCCCGAAGGCCTCCGAAGTATTTGCAAAAACTTCTATCAAGCAATACAAATAGTCCATTAGTAACATCCCACACAAAAAGGGGGTGGGATTGGGTGGGAGTGGGAGTAGGATTGGAATTCTCTGGAATCCCGTATCCTTGCGTAGGTGTCACTGGCAACACCGATACAAGTTCTATTTTTAAATATAAAACGTTTCGATTCGAAAATAAAACGGGGTTGGATTTGAATTTGGAATTTGATTTCGTTTCGGTTACAGATTAGAGTATAATAAGTATAGGGGTACTAATCTGTGATGTCCCTGAGGCTAGGCTCGTCAAACTTGAGCATGCGCATTCGAGACCCAGCCAATACCAATATGATTATTTCCAAGTATGTGTTCTTACTTTCTAAGATTGTTGATATAGAGGTACAGTAAGGCAACAATCGTGAGGAAAAATTACAGACTTAAAATTTTAACATAACATAACATCACGCCTTTTATCCCCGAAAAGGTAGGCAGAGGTGCACATAATGCCACTGTACAATGTAACACCCACTTTTCACTATTTATGTTATGAGTCCGTCTCATGTAATAGGGGGTGAGCCTATTGCCATATACCGGGCACAATTCCAAACTCCGTCCTACTACTGAGAATTAATAATAAAAAACAGAGTAATACTTTGCCCGATCCGGGAATCGAACCCGAGACCCCTTTCTCGACAGTCGCACTTGCAACCAATCGGCCAACGAGGCAGTCTTATAATTATAATATTTTTTTATGGAAAAAGCCGATAATCGAGCACGCGGAGCACCTGATGATAAGCAATCGGCATCGCCCATGGACATGCAGGACACCAGAGGCGTTATACGGGCGTTACTGGCATTTTGGGATTAGGAATTTGAATACTATTGGGGATTGAGAGATTGTGGAATTAATTAAAATTAAAGAAATAAAAATCAATACCAATCTGTTATTCTGAGATAACTACCGTAGATACTTAGAAAAATAATTCCAACAGGAAAAAGTGGGAAAAGAAAAGACTGAACAAAAAACGAAGCGCTTTTATCCTCGACGCGAGCGGTGGAAAATTCCATAAGAATTTAGTAATGATAGCGAATATTGATCAGTATCTATTATCTAACCAAGCCACCCTAAAAGCAATCTTGAATACCTTATACGTGGGATAAAAATGCTTTGACACGAATGGCTCGGCTCCACCGGACTGATACCACGGCTTTTTATATTTGATGGGCCGACCTTTGACCACTATCTCGCCTGGTGGTAAGCGATGAAGGGGTCTTTGACGGAGCACGGCCTACGGCCTTACAGAAAACCAGCGAGATACAACCACAGCGTTGTGTTTCGCCGTGAAAGTGAAATTTTTTTTTGTTAAAATAAAATCGATTTTCTCCGGGTGCGTTTACAATTTCACATACACATCACACCCAGGCCCGAAACAACAATTTGTGGATCATACAAAGTGAGTGCCACATAATTTGACTTTTCTTGACAAACCTTTGACTTTTCTTTCGAATCATCATCAACAGCTTTTAAGTGCCTACTGCTGAGGAAATGCATCTTCTCAGGCTGAGAAGGTTGAAGTATTAACCGTTCACCAATCCACCTTGAGCATACATAGTAAACGCTTGCTCAAGGCGGATTGGATTGGCGGTATCAAACTTATGATTAGAGATTATAAGACCAAGTGTCCTCACCATGTTTTCCTTCACCATTTGCCGGTGGTGTGTAAATAATCTTAGAAATCATATAACGCGGAAAAAGTAACATTTTTACTTGTCGTTTCAAATGAGAAATGGGCGTCGTAAACTTCCAACCAACCACGACAAGCCTTCGGTTAAAAAGCCGTAAAAGGCGACCTAATAGTTCGACGTCAACATATATGAACATCCACTATGACAAGGGATGTTAACCTTATATAACACGGTAGAAGCTTGTCATCCATCATCTACACTGACCGGTCGATTGTACCACTTATATGCTATTAAAGATAATGCTTGCTTTCGTGCAAACTGTCTTTATTCTACTATTTATTAGAAAAACTAGCTTCCGCTAGCGGCTTCGCCCGTGTTCCCGTTTCATAAAAATTAGCCATCTTGGTGACTCAGATGTGTAAGACGACCGGTTCGAAACCTACCAACGACAAGTACCAATGTGACTTATTCCGAGTTATTTGTACTTTCTAAGATTATTTAGACGCCACTGAGAAACGGTGAAGGAAAAACATTGTGAGCAAAAATTATGATTTCTAATTATAAGTTTGAAATCTACAACCCGCATTGAGCAAGCGTGGTGATTAATGCTCTAACCTTTTCCGGGTGAGAAGAGGCTTTGTTCAGCAGTGGGCATTTATAGGCTGTTGATGATGTTGATTATGAAACCTTAGCCTATGTTTTTTCAGACCATAATAAATCCTTGTGCCCCTTTAACGTAAATGAGAGTCGTTATCCAGTAGTGGACGGTCGCATGCTATTGTTGGTTACAATAATTACGATTTTATATGCATTATACTATAACTTTAGTATAACATATTTAATTAATAGGTAGATTATAGCCCAATAGGGTAGACTACTAATTGTTATTTTAATGTCCGTCTGGTAGATTATTTTAAATCCGATCGATCGGAGAATTATATGGAACTATGCAAAAAATTTCATCTCCACCCACTTATAAATCGCCGTCGAATAGCGGATTGCACTTATTTTGCCAAGATACTGAATAGCGAAATCGATTGCTCAGACCTTTTGCATAAGCTGTCATTTAATGTTCCGAAAAAGTCGGTTCGATTTAACCCACCAATTGCTGTCCCAACTTTTTCCTCAAATTATAGACAAAATTCCTATATTGTGCGAGTGAGTAGGAATTATAATAGATTGTACAAGGATTTAGGACTTGATCCATTTACCACAAGCAGTTCCAAGGTGCGTAGGCGACTAAACCTAAAATTTTTTGAATGACTATCCATGTTTTATACTTTTATGTGCATTGCATTCGCAAAACCTCTGCAAAGATATACTATAGCTAGGCGTGGAAACCTATAATTGGCTTTGTATTAGCATATTCTGAAATTTTATTATTTGTTTTATAGCTGTTGGTTACCCGAATTAAAATAAATAAATAAATCATTAGACACGTAATTTTATTTTTTTACAGAAACGAATACTTTCGACGATATATTGATTTGAAATGTCGCGTGACGTCACTTCTATGTATATTTTATACGTAGAAATGACGATTTATCGATTCTTTTCTCCTGTGCCGTGGGTGCGTTTACAAACATACAAGTTCACATACACAATGACACCCAGACCCGAAACAACAATTTGTGGATTACACAAAGTGTTGTTCCGTGCGGGAATCGAACCCGCGACACGTTGCACGGCAGCCGGTTGCCCAGCCACCGCACCAACCGTGCAGTCAAATTTATTATTTATTATTTATTAAAAATTTATTATAAGTATTATTTTATTATACGACAAAATAAAACATGGATTTTTAATTTTCATACCCTGTCATCATCCCTATTGTGGCTTGAAATTACTTGAGTTCTCTCGTCGGACAGTTAGGTACGTCCTTAAGCCATACAATTTAGTAATCATTTTATTCATTGTTGCAGACGGAGATGGCACATGCGGGCAGCAGCTTCCAGTGGGACAAACTGTCACCAGCAGAGTTCCAGCAGCTGCAGGAGTTGACATCATGTGAGTCAAAATCATACCTTTTTTGAAGTTTTTTGTGGGGGCAAAATCATCAAGTCGTGATGGGTGCATCTCCTTGAGTATCCACCACGTTAGATTATAAGTTTTTTATTTTAGTACCTAAGTTTTGTAATTAGTATAATGCGTCAAGCGTTCTCTTGCCTTGAGTGAGACGAAAGGGAGGTGTCAGACGGCGCTCTGATTGGCCGGCTGAATGTTATATAGATAGGCCTCTTTGGTCGAATGGTCACAAGTGTGACTGCCGGGCGAGGGATCTTGGGTTTGTTTCTCGGATCCGGCAAAGTATTACTGGGTTTAAAAAAATTCTCAGTAGTAGCACGGAGTCTGGAATTATGCTCGGTATATGGCAATAAGCTCACAACTTATTACATAGGACTCATGACATAAATAGTGAAAAGTGGGTGTTACATAGTACAGTGGCATTAAGTGCCATAATGTGCACCTCTGCCTATCCCTTCGGGGATAAAAGGCGTGATGTTATGTATGTATGTAAAATTAATCATATTGAAAGCACCGAAAAATGCAAAAAGATAATAATAATAATTCCCTAAGGTAAATGTTACTAAATGAATATACTTCATACGAACCACTAATGTAATAGCGTGGTTCAACTTGTAGTAATTTCGCCAAATTATTTTATAGTTCAGCGGTAGATGTTTTAGTGAATTAAAGTTTTGCACTTAGCCGTTGATGCCTTGATGGTATAACCTAATGGGTTTGGTTATGTAGGTAACTGTACGAACACACCTACATACATTTATATACATGTAAAGAAAAAGGTTTTCTTAATTTTTTAATTGACTACTTTGTCAAATAGTCTTTGTTTTTTTAAAAACGTCAATATGTGACTTTTGTGTTAAAGAATTTATAGAAGAATAAAACATTAAATGTCGTTTCTTAATTTTACAAAGCAACACATTAGTTTTATTTCATTCTAAATAATACGATTTAGTCTTATAAAACGACATTTTCGTTTATTGAAATACATAAATAAAAAAAAACTATGGATCAGCTACGATTTGAATTTGCAATATTGCCAGCGAGTGATGGGAAATCAAATGTCTATTGTGTAACCTCAATAAAAAAAAAATATGAAAAAGTATTTGCTATACCAGAAGAACTACAGTCTGCTGGTTTTCATAAAGAGTTGATAAAAACAGCTGCGTATAATAAAGTAAAAAATAGTATGAAGAAAAGACATCAGACAAGAAAAGTTTGGATAACAATGACAGAAGAACTAAGTAAAGTGTATGTAGATGAAGATGGTAATTTACAATTTGGAGAGCAATATTTAGAAGAAATTGAACAAAAGCCAACATCTGGAGGATTACAAGAAAATGCAGATTCATTGGAAAAATTATTTTCAAAATTAGTTGAGAACACACAAGACAAAGAAACAGAATTTAAAAAATATTGCAGAGAAGTTTGTGATTGAAAAATTTACAACTGGGAATACAAATCCAAGCCAGTGGATTGATATTTTTGAAAGAGAATGTTCACGCTTTGACATTATGGAAGATGAGAAAAAATAGAAATACTCAGATTGTTCATGGATAAAAGTTGTGTTGATTGGTACAGTTCTATGATTATAAAATTAACGCTAAACTCTGACTGGATGATAAGGAAAAATAAATTTTGTGAATCATTTGCGAACCAAGGCTGGAACCAAGTGACGTGTGCGCTGTTTTTTAAATACAAGGATGGTTCATTGGTGGATTACGCCATAAAAACGGAAAAACTTATACTGGACATGAGGAGAACAATAGATACAGGTACTCTAGTGGATCTAATTGCAGCAGGTTTGCCAGGATTTGTACTAGAGAAGATAAATAGAGAAGCAATGAAGGATACAGTAGACTTATTCAATGAAGTAAGAAAGTATAAACATTTGGTAAATAAAAATAGGAATGGGGCCTATAGAAAATACGAAAAGCAAAAGATAAATAACAAAATAGAAGAACGTAATCGATGTAAAACATGCGAAAATTTAAATAAAGGGGCTCGCTATCATCCCGAAGCTGCATGCTGGTTTAATATTAAAGGTAATGATAAATTCGATAGAAGATCTATAAGGCATGTAAATAATTCAGTGGTTGAAGCAGAGTTGAATGAAACAGAACAAAAAAACTAATAGTGACACCATTAATAAAAGTCAAACTATTAATAAATGATAAATTAGGAATTTATGGAATCTATGATTCAGGTTCGAATGTGTCTCTCATTAATTCAAGATTACTAAAATTAAAACCCAAGAAAAGTAGTGTAAATGAAAAAAACTTGGTGACTATTAATGGTGTTAAAAAAACGAGTGGTTTGACAAATCTAAAAATAAAAATATTCGAAAAAGAAGAAACTTGAATGTTTACATTTTTGATGAACCGAATTTCAGATATGATTTTTTAATAGGATTAGATATGATAAAGATGTACAAGTTGGTACAAAATGAGGAGTTGAAAATAACACAAAAACAATACTTACATCAAGAAAATATAAAAAAGGAGAAAGAGATAAACAAAACACAAGACGAAAATAACGAATGTAAAAAGGAATACAAAATAAATTTTAATGAACATGTGAAAGAAAAGGAATTTCAAATGAAAGTCAATCATTTAGATGAAAATAAAAAAGAAGAAATTAATAAACTAATACGACAATATAAATCGGTTTTTGCCAAAGACAAGTATGACGTAGGAACAGTTAAAGGATATGAAGCTAGAATAGATTTAATAGTGGCCATATAGATGCACTATAGAAGACAAAGAAGAGATAGCAGAACAGATATCAAAACTATTGGATAATAAACTTATAGAAGAGTCCTACAGCCCATTTGCAGCACCGGTAACTTTGGCATTTAAGAAAGAAGAAAATAAAAAGTCAAGACTATGTATAGACTTTAGGGATTTAAATAAAATAGTAGTGCCTCAAGCTCAACCCTTCCCATTAATTGATGATCTAATGATAAAGACAAGGAATTGTAACTATTTTACAAGTCTAGACATAAACTCCGCTTTTTGGTCTATACCTCTCAGAGTAGAAGACAGGAAGAAGACAGGATTTGTAACACAAGAAGGACACTTCCAATGGACTTGTCTTCCGTTCGGGCTGAAGACAGCACCAGCAATATTTCAAAGAATACTAAGTAATATACTTAGAAAATATAAACTTACTAATTTTACCGTGAATTATATCGATGATATCCTGATATTTTCGAAATCATTCGAAGAACACATAGAACACTTGAAACAGTTGCTAGAAGCAATTCAAACTGAAGGATTGCGATTAAAATTTACAAAATGTACATTTGCATCAGATTCAATAAAATACCTGGGACATATTATTCAAAACAATTCAATACAACCAGTTAAGGACAACCTAATTTCGATAAAGGATTTCCCAGTGCCAAAAACTCAAAAGAATGTTAGACAATTTTTAGGAAAAATAAATTTTTACCATGAATACATTCCAAGAAGTGCAATCATACTAGACCCATTACATAACTTACTTAGAAAAAACCAGAAATTTGTTTGGTCTCAAGAATGTCATGAAGCATTTGAGAAAATAAAGAGTCTCTTATGTTCGAAACCAATACTAGAAATATTTGATCAAAATCTACCAATTAACATCTATACAGATGGATCACTGGAGGGCGTTGGAGCAATTTTAAAACAAACAGACGGTAAAGAAAAACCAGTAGCTTATTTTTCAAAAAAAACTAAATGCAGCACAAAAGAAGAAAAAAGCTATATATTTAGAATGTTTGGCCATCAAAGAAGCATTGAGATATTGGCAGTACTGGTTAATGGGAAAATCATTTACGGTTTACTCAGACCACAAACCATTGGAGAATATGAACCTAAAAGCCAGAACGGATGAAGAGCTGGGTGATCTCACTTACTACCTTTCACAATACGACTTTAAAATTAAATATTCCCCAGGAAAAGAAAATTTAGATGATTTATTAAAAGTAGTGAACCTTATTACTTTGGAAGACATTATAATGGATCAGAATAAAAATGAAGAAATACAAAGAAATAAAAATAAAATCATTAAAAAACATAACGTGTACTACAAAAAAATAAGAAACAAAGAAAAAATAATAATAACAGAAGATTTCAGCATAGGACTTATAAAACAAATACACGAGGATCTGTGCCACATTGGAGTTGGACAAATGCTAAGAACTCTTAGTTCACTGTATGTAACAAAGAATTTAACCAAGAATATAAAAAAAAATTGTAGAAGCTGTGAAATTTGCATAAAAAATAAAACAAGAGGACAGCACAAATACGGATTGATGTCACATCTAGGACCGGCGAAAAGACCTCTTGAAATAGTATCAATAGACACAATTGGTGGTTTTGGTGGTTCGAGATCAACCAAGAAATACCTACATCTTCTTGTAAACCACTTCACTAGATACGCATTCATTATAACATCACAGACCCAGAGTGCACATGACTTTATAAAGTTAATAAATAAAGTCACCGAAATAGGAGAGATTGAAATGCTTCTCACCGACCAGTATCCAGGAATAAATTCAAAAGAATTCAAGAAATTTCTCAGTGATAAGCAAATAACAATAATATTTACAGCAGTGAATGCACCTTTTTCATACGGACTCAATGAAAGGTTAAATCAAACTCTAGTAAATAAGATAAGATGTCGGATAAATGGAGGTGAACAAAAAAAAGCTTGGATTACAATAGCGCACGAAATTGTAGAGAAATATAATCAGATTAATCATTCGATAACTGGCTATGCACCATGCTATTTGTTATATGGAACTGATGCTACAGTCTTTCCAAATGAGCTACGCCAAGAACGCATACATAGTGACTGGATCAGAGATAAAGAAATAGCGTTTAATAATGCTTTGAAATCACACTACTATAACAAAATGCGTTATGATAGAAAAAGAAAAAAGAGAGAATTTATAGTTGGAGATATGGTGTATGTAGAAAATGGAAATAAAATAAATCGGAAAAAGCTGGATGAACTAAGAATTGGACCATATAAAATAATATAAAAAAAATCAAATACAATTTATAAGATAGATACAGTACACAGGAAGACAGAGTCAAATCTATTTCATATATCAAAACTAATTCCAGTACGTATAGAAAAGGATGAAGATAAGGAAGAAACAAGTGAAGAAGAGATGGAAGAAGAAGTAAGCTTAGGCCCTGAGAGAAAATTCACGGGTGAATTTTCTTCCTCGGGAGGGTAGATGTAAAGAAAAAGGTTTTCTTAATTTTTTAATTGACTACTTTGTCAAATAGTCTTTGTTTTTTTAAAAACGTCAATATGTGACTTTTGTGTTAAAGAATTTATAGAAGAATAAAACATTAAATGTCGTTTCTTAATTTTACAAAGCAACACATTAGTTTTATTTCATTATAAATAATACGATTTAGTCTTATATACATATTTACATTTTGTACGGGATACATAGTACTCCCTTATCAGTTGGTCGATAAAAATTCCATCGATAGTCGATAATTGTAAAACTATCGACCAAACCCTCATCACTAATTACCAATATAGTTTATAACTATCGATATTTACCGATGATCGCCTACCGATGCGTGT
This sequence comes from Spodoptera picta, assembly GCA_038387885.1. Classification (NCBI taxonomy): domain Eukaryota; kingdom Metazoa; phylum Arthropoda; class Insecta; order Lepidoptera; family Noctuidae; genus Spodoptera; species Spodoptera picta. Next base: position 1,067,690 of record JAZHFQ010000445.1, read on the forward strand.
GCGCATATCTGTCAAACCAGTCTTGCCGAGATTTTGCTACGACGCGCATAGATAATTCTTTCACTTGCTTAACGCTGTAAAAACAACACTAATTCTATCGCAAATATCTTCTTTCTATTCCTTATTACTTCTAATACTGACTGTCTTCTCGCTATCTCTGTGCTGTGCTTATAAGTGCTTGTGACTTTCCTAATGTGCCTTCTGTACTACACGTGTGTCGGATCCATCGAATAAACTTGGTGATACGTGAGTCGCACTTATATAACATAACATAACATCACGCCTTTTTATCCCCGAAGGGGTAGGCAGAGGTGCACATTTCGACACTTAATGCCACTGTACAATGTAACACCCACTTTTCACTATCTATGTTATAAGTCCCATGTAATAGGGGGTGAGCCTATTGCCATATACCGGGCACATTTCCAGACTCCGTGCTAATACTGAGATTTTTAAAAAACCAAGTAATACTTTACCCGACCCGGGAATCGAACCCGAGACCCCTTGGCCGGCAGTCGCACTTGCGACCACTCGGCCAACGAGGCAGTCGCACTTTTATTTCCACCACGAAATAACCGACACCATCAGACTACTCATCTAACAACCAAAGTGACATTGTTTCGTTGAATATAATAATTAGTCTTATTATTAAAGTAAAACGAGTGAAGTCGAGTGAAAACTTTAGTCTCCACTACTAATAAAGAAGATTGACACAAATTAATTGGATTTTTCGATGTCTGTTTGTTTGTAAGCGTACTAATTCGGTAGAAAGGTTTCCATGCAAATAGTGTTTGTAATGTACTACAAATGAAACAATCACTTTGTTTAAAGGTGGAGCCGCCATTTTGTTTTTTACTTGATTAATTTTACTTACGGATTTTAATGGATACATTTCGGTGAGTGTGCGCGGGAATTGCATGACTTGATTCTCCTTAGTCCTTTCTATTATCACAAGACAATCAGCGAAGCGTCACCGACTCATGGTAGATGTCCCACCCACACACACGAAGCGTTTCGCATCAAGCTTCCCTGTGCGTACTGCTAAGGAGTGGAATTCTTTGCCAGAGTCTGGGTCTCTTCAAGTCCCGAGTGAATAGACTGCTTATAGGCAGGCGTGCTCCATCATGCATCATGGCTTACTACCAGGCGACATAGTGGCCAAACATAAAAAAAAGCGTTCATGACGCAGAGCAAATTTGTCACTCCCCGACTCATCCCTCGGTTGTCGAAATATTAGACTACATGACTACATCTTACATTTGCACGGGTCGGGCTAAGTATTACTGGGTTTTTAAAAATCTCAGTAGTAACACGGAGTCTGGAAATGTGCCCGGTATATGGCAATAGGCTCACCCCCTATTACATGGGACTCATAACATAAATAGTGGAAAGTGGGTGTTACATTGTACAGTGGCATTTAGTGCCGTAATGTGCACCTCTGTCTACCCCTTCGGGGATAAATGGCGTGATGTTATCTACATCTGATACCGGATAGCAACACTCTCTGATAAACTAGAACCTTTTAAACGATATGATCTCTTTTATTATAAACGAGAACTATGTAATTAAAGAATTGTATTGTGAACCTGATCGAAAAAGAGTAACCTATGGAGTTTCTTGCTCGTTCTTCTCCATAGGGATCTATAACTTGGAATGAGCAAATAGCTTCACTTTTAAATTTTTGTTGACGTTCTTAAAGTGCCTTTGTGGTCAAATTGAAATAAGTAAATTTTTATATTAATTGTTTTTAATGTTGTTTTCAATAAAATTGTTCTCTTACTATTGTAAATGGTGCGGCATATAAATTATTTTTCTCTCTTTTGATTTGATTTTGAACCTTTCAAATTGTTATCTCCAACCCACTTGCCAAGTGGGGAGACTACGTCAAAACCTAAAATATTATTCTCTTGTTCACAGATTCGACCAAAAAACTTCAAGATGTGCTCAAAGAGTTTTGTGAAGTCAAGAAGCAGAGCCCAGATGGGGTAAGTCCATTAATGGTATCGCCTAACTATTGTACTAGGAGTCAAAGCGCATGACCGTTTTCAAGAATTCGTTTTTTTTCTCATTATCACCAAAATTTCATGATGCCATCACATCAAGGTCGTGATCTTGAACATTCACTTGTAATGAGATTTGCTTGCGACTATTACACTACAGAAAAATAACGAGAGTATGGGAGAGCCATGCTTCGACACGAATGGGCCGGCTTGACCGGAGTGAAACCACGGGCCTCACAGAAAACCGACGTGACAACGCTTGCATTGTGTTTCGTCATGTGAGTGAGGTTACCGGAGGCCCAATTACCCCCTTACCCAGTCTCCCTAATCCCCAAATCCCCCACAATCCTCAATCTCCTAATTCCCATATGGCCGGTAACGCACTTGTAACGCCTCTGGTGTTTCGGGTATCCATGGGCGACGCCGATTGCTTACCATCAGGTGATGTGTCTGCTCTTTTGCCGCCCAATACCGCAAAAAATAAGACCTATTTTAAAACCTAAACAGAGCCAGTACAAGCTAACACTAGAAATGAACAGTTCTAGCTAAACACAATTACGACACTTGAGTATATCGCGTTAAAGTTCACAAACTAATATTAGTTTCCGACTAGTTGACCTGGAACACGGGCAGGTGTCTAACTAAACTTTCTATAATTATGTGAATTTGATAGCTCTATGTAGGATCTAGGGGTTTCAGTTAAATTAATTTTGAAGTAAAATAAACTATGTATATTTAAAAATAACCGTCTTTTATAATATCATTGAATAGAGCAACGTATTCGCTCATCAACTGTCCGCCATCATCTATCAATCTCATCATTCATTCCGTCCGTTCGGATTCATTCACACAACATCTTACATTACTTCACCAAGTATTCGGATACACACATACAATCCCACATGGTTAGATAATGGATTTAGATAATAATTTAGATAATTATGTTATTATATTGGACGCCAACCACCGCTTCTCATGCGCGAGGGTACAGATTGAATCTGGCAAGTACCAATGTGACTTTTTCCGAGTTATATGTGGGTACATATTTAAGATTATTTAGACGCCACTGACGAACGGTGAAGGAAAACATCGTGAGGAAACCTGGAAAAGCCTGGCAAGCGTGGTGATTAATGCCCATTCTTCCTCCGTGTGAGAAGAGACCTTTGCTCAGCAATGATTATAAGCTGTTGATGATAATTTGTTATTAGTTATTATTAGTTATTATTTGGGTATCTCGCCTATATTACCACTATCTCGCCTCGTGGTAAGCGATAATGCAGTCTACGATGGAGCACGTCTACCCATACGCAACCTTCGGGCACCATTCGGGCATTAAAGTCAGCCAGGTTAACTGTCCACGTTTCGTTATTCGATTAATGCAAGCATCCTTTACAAACGGGCGTCTGCAAATGACGAAATTAAATGCTTTTTTTAAGGTGCAAAATCATCGAATGACTGCTCCCCGCCTGGGTACGGCGGGATCGAGTGTCAGACTCTTACTGACTAAAAACTACCCCGTTCAGTCCTACTCCTGCACTTCAAGAGCCGCGGTAATCTTTTACGTTCTCCACAGCTCCATATCGGCATCAGCCCTATTGGGTCCGCGGTGGTCTGACGGCTCTTTGAGGCGGGAACGGAATGCGTCGTACGCTCGGGTCTGGTTCTGGTCGCATCGTACTTAGAAACAATGAAAATTGTCCAAGAAGCAGCAACAATGACCCTCCCCTTCCCCAATCTCCCCAATCCCTGCATCCCCAACGATCCTCAAACTTCTAATCTCCAAATGGCCGGTAACGCACTTGTAACGCCTCTGGTGTTCCAGGCGTGCATGCGCGATGCCGATTGCTTTCCATCAGGTTATCCGTCTGCTTGTTTACCGGCTTATGCCATAAAAAAAAAACAATAAATCCATCTATCGTTTATTCAAATGCATGAATTCGTCAAAGAACGCAACGTGGACAGTAGACCTTAGTCGATCATTAGTTGACTAATACGACACCCGCGGAGAGCAGGGTTGGTAATAAATGTTCTCTACCCTGCCATCTCCATGCACCTCAAAATATTTGGACTGAGACACGCATGGTTGGGCCGGTGGCTGGGTAACTGCGCAACGTGTTGCATGACTCAGCAACTCTTTGTGTGATCCACATATTGTTGTTCCGGGTCTGGGTGTCATGTTTAAGTGAACTTGTATGTTTGTAAACGCACCCACGACACAACAGGAGAAAATCCTAGTGTGGGGCAACGTGTTTTTTTTTAACAAACACATAACATCACGCCTTTTATGCCCGAAGGGTTACGCAGAGGTGCACATTATGCCACTGTACAATGTAACACCGACTTTTCACTATTTATGTTATGAGTCCCATGTACCATGTACACCCAGGTGGTGATCCTATTACCATATGCCGGGCACAATTCCAGACTCCGTATTACTACTGAGATTTTTTTTAAAAACCCCAGTAATACCTTTGCTCGACCCTGGAATCGAACCCGAGACCCCTTGCCCGGCCCCTTGTCGCACTTGCGACCACTCGGCCATCGAGGCAGTCAATTTTTTTTATACAATGGAAAATCCGTATTCATATAAGTAAAACATCAATATAAGTTTTAACAAGCTACTTGATGCCATATCGATATAATGAGCTGACAACATTAATATCGATAAATGACACCACACTCCACTATTATTGAAAATGCGACTCAAACAGATTTTATTGTTATAGAGCTGTTCGTTTGTCGATTATAGTGATGTTCTTATCGACAATATTTTTATCGAGTTTATTTAATAATACTGCCTCGTTGGCCGAGTGGCCGCAAGTACGACTGCTGGGCAAGGGGTCTCGGGTTTGATACCCAGGGGTCTCGGGCAAAGTAATACTTGGAGACAGCAGTTTAAAAGGTTCAGGTTTATCAGAGAGCGCTGCTGCCCGGTCTCTGTTAAATGTGTAGTCCCTTAACCGGCTCTTGCGACATCCGCGGAAATAGTAGGGGTGGTTATAAAATGTATTCTATCTACTCTGCCGTAGCACACGGTAAAATGATAACCGAAGTAAAACTTTCATCGACCCAGTAATCAAACCTATGATCGTTTTACAACCACACCTGCGAGCACTTGTATTAATAAAGAAAGTCATCAATTCCCTTTTATATACCGGAATCCCATCAAAAATGTACATAAACATATTTTTATGATTTTCCATACATTACGTGCCTTCCCTACAAACCGTGTAAGCGAGACAACGCACATGACGTCATATCTCCCATCTCCCTCACTCCACATGACGTCACTGTAACTTGACAATCGATGATAACCTTCCACACGCACAAGAGATTACAAACCCTGCTCCCATTGACATACGAATCAAAATCCAATATCCAGTATTCAGTAACACAACAATGACGTCACGGAAAAGGGGTGTGAAGAGGCAAAATAAATATTTATTAACGATTTATTGTGAGCCCTATAGCTTTGTGATAAGGGTGAGTTTTGTGTGGGGTCTAAAAATAGATTTTATGGCCTAGTAAAAGTTTGCCGAGGATGTGCAGGCTTATTTGCTACGGTTTGAGTGTTTTCTCTTGTAAAAACTTAGGTGGGGGTGTGGGGGCAAAATGGGGTCATAATCTTCCGGGGTCTAAGTTGTAGAGACATTTGTGTGGGTAACGCAAAGACACGGTCAATTAGTCAAATATGTCTTAAACATACGCAGAACTTGGTTTAGACGGTCTTAGAAGTCGTGTACGAAAATATGGTCTAGTCGAATGGTGATGGCAGGGTAGAATACTTTTGTCATCACCCTGGGACTTCGTGCGGGTACTGGGTGCTTACTCTTGAAACCAATCTCAATGTCAATGCAATTTCAATCCAATAAAATCTCAATAATTATTCAATTTCAACACTATACAACCACAATCGTTGCTGTTAAAATAGTATTCAGAGTACGGAATATAAAGTCAAACTCAATACCATTTAGTTCATTCAATATCCACGCAATACGGATGCAATGAGCGCTAGTGTTGCGACTCAAGAGTACGAAATTTCACAATACCAATGTCGATCGATCGGAATTGGATTCAAGAGTAAGCCACCTGTTCGAGATCAAAAGCGCCTTTAGTAGAATTAGTTCGGTTCATAGATAAACCCATGGTGTATAGTAATGTGGATATATGGTCATTCAAACTGTTAGCCGAAGTTGCTGAACTTGTTTAAATTTTTCTTTACTCATACACGGCACGGAGTCTTTATTATTATGCCCAAAGGAGAGAAGATAAGCCCGATGTTTATTCTTATGCCTAAAAGAGAGAAGAAAAACCTGATAACGTAACATAACATCACGCCTTTTTATCCCCGAAGGGGTAGGCAGAGGTGCACATTTCTACACTTAATGCCACTGTACAATGTAACACCCACTTTTCACTATTTATGTTATGAGTCCCATGTAATAGGGGGTGAGCCTATTGCCATATACCGGGCACATTTCCAGACTCCGTGCTACTACTGAGATTTTTAAAAAATCCTGTAATAGAATCCCGATTTTTATTCTTATGCCCAAAGAAGAGAAGACAAAATAGTTTATCTTATATATGACAAAGGCAATAAAGACATAATTAATAAATAGGCTCACTCCTTATTACACGATATGTATATGAAATGAACACTTTTGGGACCACGTGGAGAATATTAGACAGAGATGTGTGGGAGAGCCATGCTTCGACACGAATGGGCCGGCTCGACCGGAGTGATTCTTCGGCCGAGCAGAAAACCGACGTGAAACAACGCTTGTGTTGTGTTTCGTCGTGTGAGTGAGGTTACCGGAGGCTCAATTACCCTCCCCTTCCCCAATTTCTCCAATCTCTGAATCGCCAACGATCATTAAACTTCTCATACCCAAAAGGCCGGTAACGCACTTGTAGCGCCCCTGGTGTTCCAGGTGTCCATGGGCGACGCCGATTGCTTACCATCAGGTGATCCGTCTTCTCGTTTACCGGGTTATGCCATAAAAAAGAAATATGAATAAGAAAACTGGAGGAGGCCTACGCCCTACGCCCATGAGGGGACTTCCACAACCAATATTATTATGTTTCTGCTGATGTAGATATTAGAGATTCCTCGTCGATGGACATAATGTTGCTGTTTTAAACAAATCTTACTTTAGTGGTTATTTTAATATATTTATTAGGTATATTGCAATCATTATAGTTATTTTATATGAGGATCAATTTTAAATGTATGTGACTGTCTCGTTGGCCGAGTGGTCGCAAGTGCGACTGCCGGGCAAGGGGTCTCGGGTTCGATTCCCGGGTCGGGCTAAGTATTACTGGGTTTTAAAAGAATATAAAAAGCGCGATATAACCGAATCCCACGCGAGTGGAAAACTATTTGTTTGTTTGCCTGTCTTACACGGCAGAATGGAGGTACTAATATTAACGTGATTTTTTAACTGAAGGTAGTTGAAGGGATGGATAGTCACTTAGGCTACTTTTTACCTTTTTCTTACGCGAGCGATGCCGCTGTTAAAAGCTAGTATTAAAAATACAAGTAAAACCAATCCGAGATAATTAATCGACAAATGTAACAGTAACAATATATGTACTAGCTACTTCCGCATGGTTTCACATGCTCTGTTCAGCTCCTATTAGTCGCAGCGTGATGTTTTTTTTCAATTAGGCCAGAATGGCATTTTTGAACGTCAACAAAAAAAATAATAAGAAGTGAAGCTATTTGCTCATTCCAAGGTGTTGATTCCTATAGAGAAGAACGAGCAAGAAACTCCATAGGTTACTCTTTTTCAGTCAGGTTCACAATACAATTTACTAGTTACATAGTTTTGCTGTTTGGATTGTGCGAGAACAATGTAACACTAAAATCCAGTCAAAGTGATCAAAAAAGAAAATAACATTAAGAACAATAATACAGTCTGGAGCTGACCAGTCCCAGTTGACGGCGCCCGTTCACGAACATGACACGTACACCAGCACCGCCCAACTCAACCATATTGTAGGGAATCGAGCGATCCACTGCACGCGCCACCGCCAATGTGACCTTTGAGTGAGCATGGCAACTCCAAGCTGACATAAATTAATCTACTAATCTAATTTAATATTAATAAATTAATCTACTAATCTAATTTAATATTAAGTTAATTACAGGGCTCTCACATTTACAATGGTTATCTAAGTTAAACAATATACAATTTAGCAATATGGCTGTATTATTTACGATTTCATTAAAACAAGTGTTTTTAGTTATCATCAATTATCTACATTATCTACATTGTAACTTCAATTACTTTAGAATGTCATGTGGAAGTGCGGAGTCTCCTAGCACAAGCAATCCATTGCTTAAAAGGAGATCTCCAATAATTTTATGTAATGCCTGTTGTAATTGAAATAAACTTTTTTATTATTTTGTTTAATTTATTATTTTTAATTATCCTGTGGAGCCGGACTAGCCTGCATCCAAGCATTTTTATCCTCTATATATTCATTAAGTTTGTAATATGCCTGTCTACATAAAGTCTACATAAATTATGTATACATAATTTAAATTTGGATTCATTTAGTTGAGAAGAAGTTGTTGTACATCGCCTGGTATCTTATTATAACATTTAACACAGAATCCCATGAACGACTGTTTTATAGCCTATAGCGATCCTCGATAAATACGCTATCCAACACAAAAAGAATTATTCAAATCAGACTTGTAGTTACAGAGATTAGCGCGTTCAAACGAACAAACAAAAAACAAACTCTTCCGCTTTATTAGTATAAGATAAGATCCCGTGTTGAAAAGTGCTCCAGTTCCTAATTTCATTCCGATTCCTATAGCTGTTTTGACGGGACTACAAATAAACATAAAAACACACAAAATTCTGCATTTATAACAATAAATAGTAAGATCACAATAAGGAAGTTACAAACGGACATTCAACGTCAGCTCCCTCGACAATAATCATTGGGATAGCCAATAAATTGTAAGGAAACGTCCTTTTATCGGCTCCGGCCGTCGATAGCTTTAGGGCAGCCCCTTAAGGCTCGCATTTATAGCAAAAATCGTAGTAGAAAATAGTTAGTTTTCAGATACTTATTTTACATAACATAACGTCACGCTTTTTAACCCCGCAGGATAGGCAGAAGTGCACATTACGGCACTATCCCAATTAAATGTTACGGCATTTACCTCTAGAATCATCATCATCATCAGCCTATAAACGCCTACTGCTGAGCAAAGTATCTTCTCACACGGAGGTTTCAGCATTAATCACCACGCTTGCTCAATGCTGGTTGGCGATTACAAAATTATAATAAGAAATTATAAGTCCAGGTTTCCTCACGATGTTTTCCTTCGCCGTTTGTCAGTGGTATCTAGATAATGTTAGAAAGTACATATAACTGGGAAAAAGTCACATTGGTACTTGCCGTTAGTAGGTTTCGAGCCCGCGTTTACCACCCTCATTCATGAGAAGCGGGCGTCTTAAAACTCCAGGCCACCACGACATTATAGCATAGCATTTATAATATTAGTAGGATATTTTGCCTTACCTGGGTATTAAATATCCTGCTAAAACTTCACAACTAAAGATCACTTGATAAACAAACCAATAGAACCTAACGGGCAACCGGGGCTCCGGCTCGACGTGCAGGAGAAGGGACGGGGTGGTTTTTAGTCAGTAAGAGTCTGACACTCCCTCCCACCTCGCCCAGGCGGGAGCAGTCATTCGATGATGACCCTTAAAAAAAAACAGACGGTCTCCCTGATCTGCAGATTACGTGGCAGCCAGAACAAAGTCCTGGAGACTGTAGCGGACAAATTCTCATCCCCATTCTGGAGGTCATTTGTGACGAGTCATCGAATGACTTCTTCCGCCTGGGTTAAGCGGGAGGGAGTATCAGACTCTTACTGACTAAAAACTACCCCGTTCCTACTCCTGCACTTGGAGTCGGAGCCTCGGTAACCCGTTAGGTTCTCCGGCGACTCCGAATCGGCATCAGCCCTATTGGGCCCTATCTGTGGTGGTCTGATGGCTCTTTGAGGCGCGCACCGAACGCGACGCGCCGTACGCTCGGGTCTGGTTCTGGTTGCGGGCCTGCGGACGGCGAGCCACCCATGCTCGCCGTCCGCAGGCCCTCGCTTACGGCCGGTGGCCGGAGATCGTCCCGCGATAATAATTATGATAGCAATGTATTTCTGACTAGCTCAAATTTTGACTGCTTGATAGTTTCTCTTTAATTTTACGAATGACTGATTTTAATGTAATTATGGTTATTTGATTAATTTTTAAGTATGTATGACTGCGATTTTCATATTCTTTTAATGTATTTATTTGAAAAATTTCCTGTATGGTATAAATATATTAATTTACTAGCTGTGCCCGCGACTTCGTTCGCGTAGAATAGTGACTATGAGCAGCGTTTTTTTTAAATATATACTTATTTTTATTTTAGATTTGGATCATAATAATCACAGTCATTTTGGGTAGCTAAAAAACCTACTTTACTGTAATGCTTCTCTATATACAATATTAGACGTATGGCCATCGGGGGTGAAAGCATACAGGCTGCTGGGATTGCTAACACGGGACAGAGCCACATACAATTGACCGTGCGAAAAACAGCTGATACTTAGATCTACACCCACAACTTTTAGAGTCTGACCTTGAGCTTTATTAATTGTCATGGCGAAACATAGGCTCACTGGAAACTGAATTCGTTTAAAATTAAACGGAAATTTTTTTGGAATCTGAGGAATAAAATCACTATCACCTTTTCCGCACCCTGTTAAATATATATTTATATATAATAGATATAGATAGATGTATGTATAAGCATAGAATAGTGTTCGACGTGATTCATTAATTTGACATAACTTTTTTATTTATGAACCGATTGACATGAAACAATTCAATGTACAGATAGCACTTTTCTACAATTTTATTATATGTATAGAAGAATAGATATAGATAGATAGATAGAAGATAGAAGATATAGATGTAGATATAGATATAGATAGATGTAGATATAGATATAGATAGATATAGATATAGATGTATAGAATAGATGTATGTATAAGCATAGAATAGTGTTCGACGTGATTCTTTAATTTGACATAACTTTTTTATTTATGAACCGATTGACATGAAACAAACACTAAAGCATAACTGAAGCATACCACAATATATTCGTGAAAACCGCATCCAACTCGGATCAGCCGTTTCTGAGATTAGTGTGAACAGACAAACAGACAAAAAAAAAGTTAGTTACATTTTTGGGTTCGACATCCACATAACAATAGCCAATTTTCAATGTACAGACAGCACTTTTCTACAATTTTATTATATGTATAGATATAGATGGATCTCTTGGATATACCAAATAAATGATTTTTAGTTTTTAATTTATTTATAATTGAATAAAAAAAAATTATTGTCGTTATGACAATAATTTTCACGATTATGAGAGTAGCGGTGTCAGAATCATTATATTCTGAAAAGTTTCTGTTTTGAATAGGACGAGATCAAGCCCAATGGCTTGCAGTCTCAATAGACTACAACGGGATTTCTACTGAAGAGTGAAGAGTAAGTGGGGGTAGGATGGCTATGCGATAAAAGTGATTGAGACATGCCTCTGTACACTTTAAATTAGAAATTGCGATGGCTGTCGGGTAATACATTAATGGTGTTTTCCGAAAAATTTCGTTGTAGTTTTTTTTTAATGAAGGTTTGCCTCACACTAGGATTTTCTAGGGTGCGTTTACAAATATACAATTTCACATACACATGACACCCAGATCCGAATTAACAATCTGTGAATCGCACACAAAGAGTTGCTCTGTGCGGGATTTGAATCCCCTTTTTTGTAAAACTTAGTAATACAGTGTATAAATTTGTAGACGGTATATGCTACATTGGATACGTCCCTGTCCTTCCATCACCCCTCATATGGCTAAAAAACTTGCCGCCATATTTATATCATACATTAAAGTCAAATACTCCATCTGATTTCCATAATTATCGACCAAATTCCATGTCCTGTATTTAATATCTGAAATACGGTTACCCTAGTGTGGGGTGAGTATGCTTTGATTATGAGGCGCCAACACGACGGGAGTAGGGTGTTCATGAAAACTGAGATGAAATCGGGATAATACCTCTATAATCTTTGTTATTTCCCTAAGGAGAGCAAAATTGTTGTGATCGTGTTTTGTTTTTCTTATGTTGTTAATTTTATTGTGATTTGGGTGAAGTCAATAACATGGTGGCTCGGAGGTGTAAGACGTCCGCTTCTCACGCATGAGGGTACAGGTTCGAAACCTACATACAGCATTACCAATGTGACTTTATCCCAGTTTATTTATTTGTTTAGTCTTTAATGTACACAATTTGATTATGGCACATAAGGCGAACTTAATGCCATATGGCATTCTCTACCAGTCAACCTTTTTTTTTTTTTTTTTTTTTTTTAAGGGGGGAAAATCATCGAATGACTGCTCCCGCCTGGGTGAGGCGGAAGGGAGTGTCAGACTCTTACTGACTAAAAACCACCCCGTTCCTTCTCCTGCACGTCGAGCCGGAGCCCCGGTTACCCGTTAGGTTCTCCGCGACTCCGAATCGGCATCGGCCATATTGGGCCCCATCTGTGGTGGTCTGATGGCTCTTTGAGGCGCGCGCGGAACGCGACGCGCCGTACGCTCGGGTACCAGTCAACCTTAGGGCTTAAGTAGAAAATCTGCGAAAAATAAGGTACGGAGAATAAACTAACAGCAAAAAGAGAGAGAGGAAAAAATAATATAGTAATTATTAAATTATATAGCTATACATATATATTATATAATAGTAAATAGTATATATAGTCATATGCATAAAATATATAGGTATAAATACATACCGACGACCGAGTTATATGTAAGTACCTACTTTCTATGATAATTTAGACACCACTGACAAACGGTGAAGGAAAAACATCGCGAGGAAACTTGGGCTTATAATTTCTAATTATAAGTTTGAAATCGCTAACTCGCATTGAGCAAATGTGATTAATGTTTAAACCTTCTCCGTGTGAGGCTTTTGGTCAGCAGTAGCCACTTATATGCTCAAGTGATGAGAAGCTACAAAAACCAGTATAAACTGACTGTTGAATGTGAGAAAAACTGATGCAAACTGAGACCAAGATACACTGGTTTTTATAGCTCGAGGTGTAGCCGCGTGTGCCACTCGAGCCTCGATCAGTAGTGATGATTCACCGGTTCTGGCTCACGCGTTTGACAGGTCAAATCCGGGAGAATCAGTCGCACCAATCCTAAAAAAAAAAAAAAAAAAAAAGGTTTTGGCATGCTCTGATCACGTTTCTGCAGTCCTTTTTTGCGTAGGATGCGTGGTTCTGGAGTTATGCAAATCAATTGCAAATCCATTTATTGTTATGTCATTCATTTCCGGTGCTCCTGACCCTCATCAACGCTCCATTGTTCTTATCTATACTTCGAACACCATTTTGGCGTTCTTATCTATTACTCACTGGTAACCCTCATTATCTTTCATTTCCTATGTCATCAATAAAACACAATCATTCATTTTTATTTTCTAATTAATTTATTACTTTTTTCTACAAAATATGAGTGGAACATCTCATCCACAAAAATATCATTGTACAGTGTGTTCCCTGTAAATATGTTCGTAAAACTATGCATTGAACATCCCTGAAACTTAAATAGCAAATACATTAAGCAATATTCACCACAAACTGAAGTCCAATCATTCTGAATCCTATCAACATTCCAGTCCCATCTCTTACAATTCCTTTTCAAAAACTGAAGATGATATCGCTCAGGTGTTCGTCCATATGAATCAAAATATTGACCGATGCCATTCGCATCGATATGTACAGCTATCCAGTGTGACCCTGGTTTATCATCCGCATCCAAATTGCATATTATATACGTTGGTACATGTGTATACATAGGTAGTCTATTAGCAGCATAAACATTATTTTCTAGACTGACATGAATCTTTTTCATATGCTTTTGTAATTCTAGTGTGTCCATGATATTACTGTTATTAACAAATTATTACAGTACTAATCTATTCAATGGTTGTCATACGAATGTTCAATTATAGTGATTTGTAAATATTAAATACCGCATTCTTTTGGGAATCACAAAACAAGTTCATGCCTGTTGCGATGTGCGATAAATTTGTTGACTCATAGAGTTCAGATAAGAATGGTGCTATATAAGATCGAACAGTTGCAGTCATGCAGTCAGTCTATGGTCGTTTGACCACAGTGGATTGTGTACGTCTACCAATACTACGTTTGTGTTACTTACTTCAACGCATCAATGGTCATGGAGGTAAGTGTTTATTCTATTGACAAACTTACTTGTATTTCTGTTGTTGTTTCCTAACGTGTGTGTGTCAGATTAAGTGTAAACAAATTGATATTAACGTGATAACTCTGTTGTTGCAGAGATCATTCAACTTCGCAGACGATAATGAAAATACCTATAAACAGTATTACTACTCGCCACTCTCTCCCCAACACGAAGAAGAGAGTGATGACATCGTCGTTATTAACACAGACGATGGAGGAAAAAGGAAATCGCAACCGATTGATCAATTTTTTGAAGTGACACCAAAAATAAAAAGGAAGAAGCTGCTATCGTCGACTGTGGCACGAGCTGCTAGAGATGGCGTATCATACATCTCTACAAATTCTGACGACGGAGACCAAGCGACGCATCTCATAAAAATTGAAATGTATGATATGAAGAAACTATCCAAGATTCCAATTAGTGATCACTGGAAGCACGCTACCACGAGGATTAAATATTACGTAAAGAATAATAAGGATAGCATCTACGACAACACAAACGGTCTCGTATACAATATTACAAAGACAATAGCAGAAAGTGAAAAAGTTAAAAAATACTTTTTTAACAATGACACTCATTAGTGGATTAGTGAATGTGATTCTGTTTACTTAAAGTACTTCTGTGTACTCATTAGATCCAAGGAGCTGTCGCCTTGTGATGCTGAGAGAAAAACAATAGCAGAAGGAAGAGATGAGTGCGGTATACGTGTACAGAACACTTCATGGAAAAACAAAACTACAAAATTGATTGGAGAAGAAAAAGTGAAGAATATGCAGTACCTAAGAGCTGAATATCCATTTTTCAGTTCAAAATCTAGACGATTGATGAGTTTCGAAAACTGGCCTCTCGTTATGCAGCAGAAGCCTGAAGATCTTGCAGAAGCCGGTTTCTTTTATACTGGCTATGGAGACAGGACCAAGTGTTTCCATTGTGGTGGTGGTTTAAAAGATTGGGAAGATGACGATGATCCTTGGCAGCAGCATGTTCAGTGGTTTAGTCAATGTGAAACTCGAACAGTGTTTTGTTTAAGATTAAATAGGGGAGGTATATAAAGAAATAAAAAATAATATATTGCATATAATTTGTTTTATTAATTTTATAATGTTACATTTAGTTACACACACACAAAAATGCATTAAGCATTACACATATATCTAAAACACAACACACATTATAATCCTAACTACTATAGTCTACAGTAACATTTCGATTTTTATCTATTTCAATAATATTGTCAAACTCAGCATAAACAATACAGTTAATTGTTTGTATTAGTGAGGATTCAAATCGTACTTCTAATCTTACACTACCATGCTTTATGAGATTCCAATGGGCTGATGAGTTAGCTGATAAATCAGGAGTTAAATCAAATGCTAAAAGACAGTAACCTTTGGCATACTGTTCACGAGAGATTGCATTTCCTTCATTAAGAAAGTGAATACCAGTCCCCGAGAATAGAGTATGATATGCTGATGTAAACATATTATTATTAAAAGATGGTTGCAAAGCTTTGGAAGGTATTTGTTGACCATCAATATATAAGCTGAAAGAGTTAATACCATAGTTTTCAAAGTTAAATGGATTTTTAGTAAGTGAACCATTAAATGCGGAATTATTCACAAAACCAATAATACATCTTTTGGGTACCTGTCCTAAGAATATATTATCAAGAGTTTTCCCTTGAATACCCGATGGAATAGTTAAAACTTTAACTTCAGCACGAGTTATAGGATATTTAGCAGTGGTAGAAGCTAAAACTTTCTGATGTGCGAGTAATACACTTGGATTAATTCGTGCTCTTCGAACAATAAGAGTTGCATCCGTAATGCAAACTTTAAACTTTACATCATTTGATCCAGCAATTAAATTAAAACTCTCTCTTGACCGAACTAATTTTACACTCATTTCAACGCCATTAATTAAAAATTTATCTTGATTGAAAATATCACCATGAAGATGACCAATCATTTCTACTTCCCTGCTTTCATTAACTAATTCCTGTCTTTTAACAAATCCAATGTTTTTACCATCTGTGGAATCCATTTTTCCTGCTGTATCATCATACCAAAGACTACAAGTAAGATGAGATTGTTTAGCAGCAGGTGCATAGTTTAAAAGGGTTTCCATGTATGCTCGATAAGCATAGGTATTATTAGGTGGTGACACAAGTTTTTGGTTTAAATAGATATCGAGTTGACTAAAAAGTGAATGCAACCAATTATTTACAGGTGCTACTGCTGTAGCTGATATCAAGTTTGTTGAATCTTGATTTAATACTTTTGCCTTTATGTGGAGTAATGTATGAGACAAATCTATGTAGTCATCGCCTGTTCCAGGAACTTGAAACTCGATAGGTCCATCATCAGCAAGAGATGAAATTGGTTTATAATGAATCCACAATCCATTTTCAATGCTTGTTTGTGTAGACGGTAATGCAAACAAATCTAATTCTGACTTAACGCACTCACAAGAATGATTATGAAGGAAAGACATACTTAATTTGAAAATATATCTTTGATGTTTTTTGGTTTTCGACCAAGTTTTTTCGTAGCTTTCACTTTCGCTGTTAGTGGTGGAATGAACGAGGCCAATCGTTTTCTTTTAGTTATATACCCAGATCCTGTCATGTTAAATCGATCAATTTTGTCATCAGCCTTTCGTTTTAAGTTCGTACTAACTTGCTTTAGACGATTTTTTATTGAGGCTTCCATAGGACGGGCTTGAACCATATCTGATAAAAGTCCTACTCCAGCATTTAATGCCTCCTTACCAACCACTCGAACACCACTTGAAAGTAAAGGTAAAACTGATCTAAATAACCCTCCTAAGAAGCTCCCAATACCATGACCACGTTGGTATGGTGAACCCTTATAAATTACTCCAACTCCTGATCCAGCTTGATGAGAATAATAATTTTCGTATGGACATTTATGATGATCCTGATGAGAATACATTATTATAATTTGTGGAAATGTAGTTTAATACACACGGTTCCAAACTGGAATGGGATTTTTTGTCCTGTGCTCGATCTTATATCTATTTCTAACGTATCGAACTCTCTTCGCATAACAGGTAAGTAGTGAGGTGGAGAGAAAATGTACATTTTATTCGCACCATAAATGTATTTTGAAGGATCTAATGAAATGACTCTTAATAGCGGAGTCATAACATCACCCACAATCTGAGGATCGATAATATCGCAATATAGAAATAGTTGTGATGGTAACCCTAAGTGTAAATTAGCAGGACACTTCCCAAAATTTCTGTCTAGGAGATTTGTATTTGGTTCATAACCTAGTTGTAAACTTAATTTGGGTGATAATGTTATGGAAGTTATATTTTTATCCAAAACAGAAACAGACACAAATTTTGTTATTTCATCATAACGAAATTTCAAGTTCTCTCTGATACTATTTAACGTTTTTAAAATATGTTCAACGTTATCGTAGTTGGTAGCGGGAATATGTTTTTTGTAGTACACTGTTGATGGTTTATCTTCATTAGGCATTATCATGGTTTTTGTGATGTATACAACATTTTCATGATCTTGAACAGTAAACATGGTGCATGGATATTGAAACTCGACAACTCCAACCGACCATTCACCTTCTAATTTCATAGCTTTTGGTAATTTTGTTGAAAAATTTGTGGTCTTGTTATCAGGAAAGTATTCCATTGAACTATTGCTGAGCAAAGTTAAATAAAAACTTTCTTTATTCATATTTCTTGTAAACTAGAAGCTAAAATCCAACTGTTAAATTTATCTGGATAACCTCTCCACTTCACTAATACTTCTTTTCTGTTACCCGAATAACGAGTGCCAATTATTTTATCTATTTTATATTGTGAGGTGGGGTTGTAAGTGACCTTCTGTAATTCTCTTTCATAAAAAGTACCAACTATTGGTTCATTTTGTAAATCAGTTATTGTATAAACAATCCATGGAGATCTATCAATTATTGAAGATATAATAAATATTTCATCACTCCAATTGGATTCATATCCTTTTTGAAAAACATGTTTATATTTAGTTATTCGAACATAATCACCCACGTTGAAATTTGGTTTAGAATTTTAAAGAAAGTTTGTTTGATCCTCTATCATAAAGATTAGTCCAAACTGTCATAATATTGTTGGAACTTACATCACATGGACACATCTTAATACTCGAGTGAATGCTGTGATTATAAGAGTATATTAAATCTTGTAAAACATCGACATATCTATAAGTATTATTATGAGTGAAATAACGCCACATTTTCATTTTTAGAGTTCTTTGAAATCGTTCAACAATACTAGCCTTAATATCAGGATTGTTAGTGGTATAGTAATTTATCTTTTTGGATTTAAAGTATTTTTGTACATCTTTTGAAATAAATTCTGTACCTTTATCAGATTGTACGTGAGTAGGTGTTGAATTACTTTCAGTAAATATACTTTCAAAACATTCTTTAGTTGTTTCTGAGTTTTTCTTTTTCATTGGTCTTGCAAAAGCATATTTACTAAATACATCAATAACACAAAGTATGTAGTTGAAACCATCATTATATTGAGCATAAGTTCGCATATCACTTAAATCAGCTTGCCACAACTCATTAATGTTTGATAGAATGTACCTATTACGCGGGAATTTTTTCCGAATGGGTTTATGTAGTGTATATGTTTCTTGTGATTGTAACCATTCCTTTACTTGCTTTTTATCCATTTTCTCCTTCATAGCTTTTGATAATTTATCAATACTACCAAAACCAGCGGGGTTAGATGGATTATAATAAATCCTGTTAATTTCTTCTAGTACGGGGTCCATTTTTCCCAATCGATCTTTTTACGTATTTTAGTTATAGATCTTTTATCTCCACTGCTCGGTGTAGAAAACTCTTGAACTTCAATCTCAGAGGTTTTGTTCAGATCTTTTGCTTGAAGTTGGTTAATAAACTCACATCTCTTTGGATTTCCAATATAAGTAAGTGGTACTTTAATATCTTTTAATGCTTTAGCAAATCTATCCCACCCTATCGGATCACTTTTTTTAAGGGTCTAAGTGAATCATTTATTAAATCAACAATATTACTTCCTGGAATTTTTTCATTATCAATTATGACTGTGCCTTCATTGTCCCAACGTATTTTACTTTTACTTATTCCAATTAAGTTTAATAATGACTCACCTTTTTTATTATAAGTTTTTGGAATTAAACTGAGTATTTGTATTGGTGAATACAGTGGATTTGCTTCACTTTCTATACTTTTAATAGATCCTTTCTCCTCTAACAAAGATTCAGCATCAACTGAACTTTTTAGATCTCTATCTTTATTTTTAAAACCAATTTTAGATCCATTTGAATCTTCATTAGATGTATCAGAATAAATTGGTAATCTGAGTGGTTGACGATCCTCTTCGGTAAAGTGAAGGTATCTTTGTAGTGTTTGTAAATATAACATCCACTTCTTTCGGTCTTCCGTCTTACTATTCATAATATTTTGCATTTCAATATCTAGTCGAGACAAATTACTAGTAACCTTATTTTCTTGTTTTAATTTTTCAATCAATCCAGGTTCAATAAGTATCATTTTCTTAGCATTTTCCATGTTAACTGGCTAGTCCACTTACTAATCCACTCAATATTGCACCTAATATTATTGGTAAGAAAGCCCCTCCTTTTTGTATAATAATATTTTTTCTTAGTTTATGTGTACACTTATGCACCAGTTTACGGAGTATATTTTTGTGTTTATTCAATTTTTGTTTATCTTGATCTTTGAGAGGTATCTTTCCTTGTAAAACGTTATGAATACATTCACAAATACAATTTATTTCTTCTTCATCACACGTTTTAAGTAACGCTCTTTGATATTTTGGTTTAAGCGTATGCAAAGCGTTTAGCAAATGTTTATGCGTGGTGAGTCGACGATGCATCATTTAGAAATGATTTGAATTGTTTGATTCTTGGTGTATTCAAACTCTTTCGTGGGGACGTAGACTGTGCAGTAACCATTAAATGGGAATACATTTGTCTTGATACGACAAAAATCATTTGTATTCTGTTTTAAATCTATCATTAAATATCCATGCGCTTCGAAAGTTGCATCCCTGTAGGCGTCTTCAATGAATTTTGGGTTATCTGGTGACACTTGACGTGCTAAATATCTTATTTGAGTTTTATCTCGAGGGTTTTTAAAATAAATTATATAACTTGAGTTTAAAGAAATGTCTCTTTGACCTTTACCTTGATGAAATAAATTTTGTGTTAAATAAAATACACTAAGATTCCTGTGATGACTACCTTTTGTAAATATATCCACAATTCTTCCATCAGACTCTCTCATTAGATCATCAATAATAATAAGGTGTGGGTTTTCACCATCAAACATATTAAGATTTGGAATTCCTTGATGATAGTTAACATTTGGTAAATTATATAAAGGCTGCATTTCATCAAAGCACCATGTGATCTGATTAAAATCACAATTACATATTTCTTTAACTGATTTTATGAAATTTGTTACAAAATTTGACTTCCCACATCGCTATCATAATCTTCCATGAATTTATTATTTGCTCTAGCAAAACGATTGCTACACTGAGATATACCCCCTCTAATACCAGCTTTAAAAAAAGCAACTTTGTCATAGTCTGTTAATAATTCTAATTCTATTTTTGTAAATTTTAACATTGCATCCCAACTTAAACCTGGGGCAGTATAGTAATGAGCAGGATCTAGTCCATAAGTTTTTATACAAAGCTTTCTAAAGTTTTCGAATACATCAGTCAAAAGTAAAACATCAGTTTTTAAATATAAATTGGAATAATCAGACATACTACTACACTTAAAATGTTGCCAAATATCTTTTGCGTGATTATAATCATCATTTGAAATATTTGAATCTGTGAGTGAACTATAAAATTGGTGTTGATCAGGAAGTGATGGATGTTTCAAACAATCACTATTACACATAAATTCATAAGGATAAATACCTTTCCGTCTTAAACGTGAAAAATCTTCATTATTAGGATAGTTCCTTTTGAATTCTGTAAACTGATCATCATTAAGATTTTTAGCTAGTTGATCTAAACTACACGATAAAAATTTCAGTGAATCTACGAATCTTAAACTTACTGGTTGATTATTTATTGTTAACTGTTTTGAAAATGATATGTATCGTTCTTTGTTTTGTGGAATAACTTCAACTTTGTTATCATCGAGGTTTAATGCATGGACAATGAAATGAGCATCGTAGTGACTGAGGTTATGTAAAAATATTGGGATATGACGAGGGGTTCTGTACTTAGAACTACACACTTGATGTGCAACACCCCTAAAACTACCAGTGTGCCAATCAAAATCGTAAAAAAGATCTTCATTTAACTCAGTTTCACAAATATGACATGTGTTTGAATTTGAAATTTTAATTTTATCTTCATCTGATAATGGAACGGGACATTTTTGGAAACTATTGCTTTCACATCTTCACAAAGGCGATTCATAAACACTTGTGCACAGTTTGACCCACTATATGTCTCATATTTTGATAATCTGTTATCATATGAACATTTAATGTAATATCCAAAACTATACACTTCATGTTTTTGAATATTAATTGTACTAGGCTTGGATGGATCGTTACTACATGATTCTATCGGATTCAAAAATGCCTCAAAGTCTGCATAAATCACAAACGGCATTTCCAACTTTTTCGCGAATTTATCAAATTTTAATTTATTATTTGAGGTTGCTTTACCAAACCAATCCTTTTTGGAATCCACACCGTTTGGTAATTCTGTACAAATGTGCGCGCAATCATATTGTTGATGGTTATTAAGTCTTTCCTTTGATGGGAAATGAAGTAAACATGAATCACATATACAAACTGCATGATGTTGTCTTGATATTTGTGAACTTACTAATCGCGATAAGTTTTTAATATAACAGTAATGATTGTTAGTACCATTCGATATATATAGTAGGTTAATATGATTAGGTGTACGACATTTTGATAAATATAAAGGACCTACAACAGAATTACACTTTTTTTCTTTATTATACTCTAAACCAAAAACATTAATACTAATATTGTTTAATTTCTCTACTTTTGATATATCTGCAATTTTAACCGGAAAAGAAATACCAGTAAATTTTAATTTATTTCCATGAATTGCGTAAGATGCTACCCGATCTACATTTTTACATACAGGATATAAACCGGAGAGTAATGCCCATTTGAAACACATATTAGCATTATTTTTAACATTGATTACAGCTTTTTTTGATTTAATATCTTGAGGAAGGTTGATGTATGAACTACCACGTAGGGGGTTGAATTTGTTAACATTCATATCTATGTATTTAATTTGATTAAGACTCCAACCACTATCTTTTTTTTCAAATTGACAAATTTTACCGACTACTGTGTCTATTAATGATGAATAAAAAATATTTAAGTCATCTCCTTGACATATTATGTAATTAAACGTTTGAAAATCAAACGTATTTTTAATATCTTTAGTTTGTTGTATGAAATCAGCATGCAATATGAAGTTTATTTTACAAATTGTGTGTTGTTGAATACATTCATTTATCAAAAACAAGATATCGATTTTTAATGAATTTAAAAACGATTCCGGCGTTTCAAAAAGTTGCCCTGATTGATGTGTTTTACTATTAATTCTATATGTTAAAATTCGATTGCCAAAAGCGGTTTCAACAACTGTAACATTCGTTAATGAATTATGTGATTTTAAAAGATTATTTTTATGTGTATTGCTTTTTAAATGGTTGTTTAAATACCTTTTATTAATATAAACATGACATTTATCACATTCCACCTTATTGTTGTCAACGTCATTGGTTTCAATTGATGATGTAGAAGCTCCTTCGTCAAATTTTGCTTTCTTGGTAACCTTATTTTCATCGGCAGTGATACCTTGTTTGATACCTCTTCCAACTTGTTGTTGGCTGTAACAAAAAAGAAAATTGTTAGACAAATCTTAAAATAAAACATTAATACAATAATATTTCTTATTGAGTTTGTACTTCTAATACTTACATCAACGTTGTTTCAACCATCAAACATTGATTATACAACTCATCATCATACGATGAATTGAACAGTTCACGCTTCTCCATTTCATCACAAACTTTAGACAGCTCCTGATTGAATTCACTGTTGGATTGTTCTATATTCTCCTCAATGGGTGCGGTAAAGAAAGAACTGATGCATATTTCACTGAAGTTTTCCATTTTTATAATAAAGAAAAAAGTATGTAGCACAGTAAGTAACAGTTAAGTGTTTTGCTAGGAAAGTCATCTAAAAATCTAATGAGTACACAGAAGTACTTTAAGTAAACAGAATCACATTCACTAATCCACTAATGATGTGTCATTGTTAAAAAAGTATTTTTTAACTTTTTCACTTTCTGCTATTGTCTTTGTAATATTGTATACGAGACCGTTTGTGTTGTCGTAGATGCTATCCTTATTATTCTTTACGTAATATTTAATCCTCGTGGTAGCGTGCTTCCAGTGATCACTAATTGGAATCTTGGATAGTTTCTTCATATCATACATTTCAATTTTTATGAGATGCGTCGCTTGGTCTCCGTCGTCAGAATTTGTAGAGATGTATGATACGCCATCTCTAGCAGCTCGTGCCACAGTCGACGATAGCAGCTTCTTCCTTTTTATTTTTGGTGTCACTTCAAAAAATTGATCAATCGGTTGCGATTTCCTTTTTCCTCCATCGTCTGTGTTAATAACGACGATGTCATCACTCTCTTCTTCGTGTTGGGGAGAGAGTGGCGAGTAGTAATACTGTTTATAGGTATTTTCATTATCGTCTGCGAAGTTGAATGATCTCTGCAACAACAGAGTTATCACATTAATATCAATTTGTTTACACTTAATCTGACACACACACGTTAGGAAACAACAACAGAAATACAAGTAAGTTTGTCAATAGAATAAACACTTACCTCCATGACCATTGATGCGTTGAAGTAAGTAACACAAACGTAGTATTGGTAGACGTACACAATCCACTGTGGTCAAACGACCATAGACTGACTGCATGACTGCAACTGTTCGATCTTATATAGCACCATTCTTATCTGAACTCTATGAGTCAACAAATTTATCGCACATCGCAACAGGCATGAACTTGTTTTGTGATTCCCAAAAGAATGCGATATTTAATATTTACAAATCACTATAATTGAACATTCGTATGACAACCATTGAATAGATTAGTACTGTAATAATTTGTTAATAACAGTAATATCATGGACACACTAGAATTACAAAAGCATATGAAAAAGATTCATGTCAGTCTAGAAAATAATGTTTATGCTGCTAATAGACTACCTATGTATACACATGTACCAACGTATATAATATGCAATTTGGATGCGGATGATAAACCAGGGTCACACTGGATAGCTGTACATATCGATGCGAATGGCATCGGTCAATATTTTGATTCATATGGACGAACACCTGAGCGATATCATCTTCAGTTTTTGAAAAGGAATTGTAAGAGATGGGACTGGAATGTTGATAGGATTCAGAATGATTGGACTTCAGTTTGTGGTGAATATTGCTTAATGTATTTGCTATTTAAGTTTCAGGGATGTTCAATGCATAGTTTTACGAACATATTTACAGGGAACACACTGTACAATGATATTTTTGTGGATGAGATGTTCCACTCATATTTTGTAGAAAAAAGTAATAAATTAATTAGAAAATAAAAATGAATGATTGTGTTTTATTGATGACATAGGAAATGAAAGATAATGAGGGTTACCAGTGAGTAATAGATAAGAACGCCAAAATGGTGTTCGAAGTATAGATAAGAACAATGGAGCGTTGATGAGGGTCAGGAGCACCGGAAATGAATGACATAACAATAAATGGATTTGCAATTGATTTGCATAACTCCAGAACCACGCATCCTACGCAAAAAAGGACTGCAGAAACGTGATCAGAGCATGCCAAAACCTTTTTTTTTTTTTTTTTTTTTAGGATTGGTGCGACTGATTCTCCCGGATTTGACCTGTCAAACGCGTGAGCCAGAACCGGTGAATCATCACTACTTCGATCAGTATTAAATCTAAAATCATTGAAGATAAATCTTAAATCAATTCTATATCTTAACGTTAAAGTTCATAATTCAGTAACACAAACAATCCTTTTAAATCCAAACCATACCATATTAATATGACATGCTCAAAAACCAACTCTTTTCTTTAAACGCTAAAATGCAAAATGCAGTAAAACTCCTTCTAAGCACAAACTAGGTGTTAATAGCTAGTCTGAATATCTCCTTAGGCAGTTATTGGTCGGCGCGTCGCGATCCGCGCGCACTCAAAGAGCCATCAGACCACCACGGATAGGGCCCAACAGGGCTGATGCCGATTCGGAGTCGCGGAGAACCTAACGGGTAACCGGGGCTCCGGCTCGACGTGCAGAAGAAGGAACGGGGTGGTTTTTAGTCAGTAAGAGTCTGACACTCCCTCCCTCCTCACCCAGGCGGGAGCAGTCATTCAATGATTTTCCCCCCTTAAAAAAAAAATTAAAAAAGGCAGTTATATGTAGGAAATGTCCCGAAATAAGTGTCAAAGTGGCGACACACGCCATTGTCGTCTGTTTCCGTATAGAGACCATGAGTTAAGAATATATTAGGACGGTCTTGGAGTAGTAAATATCAGAGAAGTACCAATCTAAACTTCGTGCTTGACACAGTGGCTGGGCAGCTGGATGTTGTGCAGCCCCAGGTTTCCTCACGATGTTTTCCTTCACCGTTTGTCAGTGGTGCCTAATAATCTAAAAATTAAAGTGTGGGAGAGCCATGCTTCGGCACGAATGGGCCGGCTCGACCGGAGTGATACCACGGCCTCACAGAAAACCGACGTGAAACAACGCTTGCGTTGTGTTTCGTCGTGTGTGTGAGGTTACCGGAGGCCCAATTACCCTCCCCTTCCCCTATCTCCCCAATCCCCGAATCCCCCACAACCTCAAATTCCTAATCCTCAAAATAACGTAACGCACTTGTAAAGCCTCTGGTGTTCCATGCGTCCATGGGCGTCGCCGGTTGCTTACCACCGGGTGATCCGTCTGCTCGTTATCCGGTTTATGCCATAAAAAAAAGAAAGTACCTACATACATCTTGGAAAAAGTCACATTGGTACTTGCTTTTGGTAGGTTTCGAACCAACATTCTCATGCATGAGAAGCGGGCGTGTTAACTCCGGCCACCTCCTCCACCACGACATATATTTGCATATCTTGATGAGTATAAACTAGTTTTTTCTAATGCTCTGTTTCATAAGTCATCATAATTAACATATTAGTTTTTTTTTAAGAGGGGAAATGTTCGAATGACTTCTCCCGCCCGGGTAGGGCGGAATTGTGCCCGGTATATGGCAATAGACTCACCCCCTATAACATGGAACTCATAACATAAATAGTGAAAAGTGGGTGTTACATTGTACAGTGGGATTAAGTGGCGTAATGTGCACATCTGCCTACCCGTTCGGGGGGATATAAAAGGCGTGCTGTTATGTTATGTGGATTATAAATAGTGCAACTAATTTTATATGTATATGTATTTAAATGACCTCCAGAGTGGGGATGAGAATTTGTCCGCTACAGTCTCCAGGACTTTGTTCTGGCTGCCACGTAATCTGCAGATCAGGGAGACCGTCTGTTTTTTTTTTTAAGGGCGAAAAATCATCGAATGACTGCTCCCGCCTGGGTGGGGCGGGAGGGAGTGGCAGACTCTTACTGACTGAAAACCACCCCGTTCCTTCTCCTGCACGTCGAGTCGGAGCCCCGGTTACCTGTTAGGTTCTCCGCGACACCTTTTATTCCCATAGGGGTAAGCAGAGCAATGTCCTTTATCCCTATCCCTCCAACCATTTTGACGTTATTCAAAGTCAAAGTCAAAGTCAAAGTTATTTATTGCAAACATAGGTAATAAGTACATAATACAGGATGAAGCATATATAATAATAGTGCGCTATGTTTCGCCTGTCGGCATGCAATTAAGAAATGTCAGATTTAATTTCATTAGTGAGAAAAACAATATAAATGGACTAAATGATAACAATATATATAATTAATAATGTCAAACAGAGAAATCTATGAACACTACAAATATCAGTTCACAGTCACCTTACATTTATGTCAATATTAATTCTTATATTCAATACTATATAATATTACTATACAATAAATTCATAACCCAAGTATAGAGGTAAATGAGTAGGTGTGCGTTAATTATTTGCTAGATGGATTTATCTTGTAGGTACTCATCAACACTGTAATAGGCCTTGCTTAGCATTATATCTTTAATCTTGCGTTTGAGTAAGTCATTATTCTTGATCTCTAGTATGTGCTCTGGTAAGTGATTATAAATTCGTGGTCCCATGCAGAATACACTTTTATTGAACATCATTGTGCTATGTATAGGACAATTGATTTTGTTAGTGTGACGCTTACATTTGAAATTCTTATACGTATTTAAATTAGTCCTAATGTAGTTAATTACCTCACAAATATATAAACTAGGCAGCGTTAAAATTTTAAGGTTTTTGAAATGGGGCTTACAGCTATCAGACTGATTTATTTTGCAAATACTTCTAACACACTTTTTCTGCGCTAGAAACACACGTTGTTTATCTGTCGAGTTACCCCAGAAGAGGACACCGTACCTCAATATAGATCCCACATATCCATGGTAGGCCGTAAGTACCGTTGATTGACTAGCTACTTTTGAGAGCATTCGTAAAGCATAGGATTGTTGGTAAAGTTTCTGGCAAAGGTGATCTTTCCAATTTAAGGTACAATCTATTGTCAGTCCTAAAAATTTTGTTGTGTCTACTTCTGTAATTTCTGTTCCCATATAGTTAATATTAAGATTAGTAAGCATTGGTTTTCGATTTCTAAATGTCATTAGGTGTGTTTTGTTTAGATTTATTTTTAAATTATTGGACGTCAGCCATAGTATTATAGAAGTATTATTAAGAGTATTAATTATGTCAAGTTTAAGTGCGTGTATATCCCTACTAGCAAAAATAGATGTACTGTCATCCGCAAACAATATGCTAGGTTGGGTGGATATTTGTGGTAAATCATTTATATAAATATTAAACAGTAGTGGCCCTAATACACTACCTTGTGGAATACCCACTTTAACCTCTCTATAAGCGGATGAGTATTGTTTTTCTATTCTTAAATTTGCATTTAAACGCATTCTGGTGCATTGTTTTCGACCATCAAGATACGATTTGACAAGATTAAGTACATTTCCTCTCACGCCGCATGCTTGTAGTTTATTAAGAAGAATTTGATGATCTACACAATCAAATGCCTTTGAGAGATCCATATAAAGCGCAAACGGGTGTCTTCTTATCAACGTAGGTATAATCTTTTCGAGGAAATTATAAATTGCAGCATTTATGCATTTATTCTTCCTAAAACCATATTGCTCTTTGGAAAGCATGTTATGCTTCTCAAAGAAAGTGTAAAGTCTGTCATGTATAACCTTCTCAAAGATCTTAGAGATAGTGGGAATCAACGCAATGGGTCTATAACAGGTCATTGATGACTTATCATCTTTCTTAAAAAGAGGTTTTATAATTGTTATTTTTAATTTATCAGGGAAGACTCCATCTGCAATGCATAAGTTGATTATATAGCTCAGTACATTCGATATTTTAGACGATACGTATTTTAATATCACTGTGGATACGTCATCATAACCTGTACTGTAGGTGTTCTTTAGAATTGAATCCCTGATGAGGCGCGTGAGGGGCAGTCCTAACAGTCTCCTGAGTGTGGTGGCAGATCGAATGGATGCCGACTGTTCCATTATGAGACACTGGACGATGGTTCACGTTACCTGTGAGCCTTTGGCAGGTGCCCTAAAATTTTAATTTGTTGCAGTGGTTTATTCGGTTTTATATTTCACTAACATAGTTTATAAGTCTCTTTTTTACTAACCCAATATGGACCAACTAGTCTGAAATAAATGATTATTATTATTATGTATGTCTTTACCATTCACGGGACCACAGGGTCCCGGTCATTTGGGAGGCGTACGAGGGGCCGAAGCCAACTGCGCAGAGACCCTTTAGACAACTTTAATCTAAATGTAATGGAGACACAAACCGGCGACTATCCCTGTATGCACTATGGAAATGCACCCAAGGCCAGTCCCCGGTTAGTGTAGGACTATTGTGAATAATGGAAAAAAAAGGTAGGGTTATGGATGGGTTACTGTGGATTGGTAAATTGGGAACTATGGATGACTATGGCACCTGCCGAAACAATGTAATTTTTACACGTAAAAATGGCAGGCGGAGACTCGCCAACTCACTGACCGGGCCCCGGGAATGGTTGCTAGATATAGCAACATAGGGGCAACGAGAATGTGAGTGGCTGAAGGGTTAAGAAACTACCACCGCTTTCTACTCAGATCATCTGCTCCAGCCGAAGCCTCCTGCATCCCTGGCCCACTCGCGACTTACGAATAGTTTCTTACCCTCCGAGCAGGATCACTGCTCTCGCGACTCCACTCTGGACGGCCAATGAAGGCAAGCCAGAGGTGGGAGACCTGTTCCTTGTCATTGTTCACTCCAGCCAGCCAATTCAAGGCAAGCCGGAGAAGAAGGAACGGTGACTTCTCCCTGGAGCACTCGGGATGATGGTAGCCCGCGGGATCGCTAATGCCCGTCACCTCGCCTCAAGGTGCCCTGCGGGCTATTATTATTATTATTTAGACTGGTAATCATGTCAAACACTTCCCTTGGGAATTATTGTGTACCACACATGTACACAGACTACCCAACGTTGGCATTTGTGATATTAAGTTAGTAGTAAGACGGTAGTACCACCACTCATTCGGACTGAATGAACTAAATGAATGCTAGAACGAATGAATGAATGAAAAGACCGGAACGTGTCGTGAGTGGTCGTTTTATAACTTAGTTTGGTTCAGACTATTTTCCAATTGTTTGCCTCAATTTTGAAATTCAGTTAGACAAATCGAGTTTAGTTTTAGAAACGTTAAAATTATGTTGAATTTTAGTTGAGTTAGTCGTCAGTGCAGAGAGAGTTTGTACTATAAAAACATCATCAATAGTATCTGAGTTCACTGCTGGACTATGCGTCACTTCACATAAGAATATAACATAACATTACGCCTTATATCCCCGAAAGGGTTGGCAGATTACGGCATTAGGTGCAAATTTTGGTGTGGGAGAGCAATGCTTCGGCACGAATGGGCCGGCTCGACCGGAGTGATTCCACGGCCTCACAGAAAACCGACGTGAAGCAACGCTTGTGTTGTGTTTCGTCGTGTGAGTGAGGTTACCGGAGGCTCAATTACCCCCCCCTTCCTAGTCCCGTCTCCCGAAACCCCGAATCCTCCACAATCCTCAAATTCCCAATTTCCAAAAGGCCGGTAATGCATTTGTAACGCCTCGGTGTTTCGAGTGTCCATGGGCGACGCCGATTGCTTACCATCAGGTGATCCGTCTGCTCGTTTACCGGCTTATGATACTTATGATATATACAAAAAAAGACACTTACCTACCTCCTTTAGATCAAACAAGATTAAAGTTACAAAACAAAAATTTGTTTTGTAACTTTAATTTAATGAATTTACATGAAATTGCATTACAGCAAAATATTGGTATCAATTCATCTTCCAATCGCCAAGACATACACACGAATATAAACCTTATCGATAAAGACTAAGACATCAAATAATTCTCCATATAAAATTGCCATTGTAAAATGAACTTTGTACATTTCAAAATAAGGTTGATTTTGGGTGTAGAGTGTCTGACCTACATTAAGAGGTATTATCATTTAAATCGGTTGGCTTCCGACGATTTGAATCTATGAAGGGTAGGCAGAGATCCAGGATTTGATAATTTATAAGTGATCGTTAAAGGCTCTCTCAATTTGTCCTACATTTGGAAAATTTGTGAAAGCATCATAATTTAAAATTACTGCATTATTGGTCCTTATCTATCGCTGATTAAAAAGGTTTAGATTCCATTCTGAACTCCTAAAAACTTGCATTAATCACCACGCTATCTCAATGCGGGTTGGCGATTTCAAACTTGTAATTAGTAATTATAAGCCCAGGTTGCCTCACGATGTTTTCCTTCACCGTTTGTCAGTGGTGTCTAGATAATCTTAGAAAGTACATATAACTCTGAAAAAGTCACATTGGTACTTGCTGTTAGTAGGTTTCGAAACCGCTCCCTCATGCATGAGAAGCGGGCGTCTTAACCTCTGGGCTACCTTGACACTGCAGTGCGTGCAGTATGCAGCACCGCATTTTGTTTATATTGTAACTAAGTATATTTTGCTTATTGGTATTAAAACCTGTCATACCTCTAGTTTGTAAGGTTTTCTTATTCTTATTGTTTGTTTTATTTATGGACTTTTCTGTTTTGTTTTGTTATGCTTTTTTTTCTTTTTATAATTATTTAAAACTAGCTTTTAGCCGAGGCTGCGCTCACGTCACAAAAGGATAAAAAGTAGCATAAGTGACATATACCAATACTTACAGCGCCATCTATCTATACCAATACTTTTGTTTTCCCTCGGGAATATCAAATTTTTCCGGGATAAAAAGTACCCTAAAGTTATGTTATGTTAAAAAGTACCCTATTATTTAATACGGACATCTAACTTTACGTCTGCAAAAATTCAAAGCAATCGGTTTAGTAGTTACGGCGTGAAAGCGGAACAAACAAACAAACAAAGAAACAAACTCACTTTCCAATTTATAATATTATTATATAGTAAGGATGTATAACGCCTTGGTTTTATGACTGTAATGTTATATGTACTATTTAATTGAAATAAATAAATAAGTTTTGTTACATCACGGAGCGAAACATATTTCAAGTGGTCTGTTAACTCGGAAAAAGTCACATTGGTACTTCCCGTTGATTGGTTTCTCATGCATGAGAAGCTGAAGCAAGAAGAAGAAGAGTAATAAAAAGAAGACTAATTCTAGATACACCCGTAGGTATACAAGGTGT
Organism: Spodoptera picta; assembly: GCA_038387885.1. Lineage (NCBI taxonomy): Eukaryota > Metazoa > Arthropoda > Insecta > Lepidoptera > Noctuidae > Spodoptera > Spodoptera picta. The sequence goes on from JAZHFQ010000445.1 coordinate 1,100,113, forward strand.
AGTTTTGAAACCGTGACATTTCTCGGGGGCATGTCACAGAAGTCATAAAGGTTCAATGTAAGAGAGAGCTTCGGGCCAATAGTTAAAAATATGGTTATAATAAATCGTTTAAGTTCGACATTATTTCAGAATAAGCGACAAAAATTTCTCTTATTGGAGTTTTACGGAACTAGGAATAATATCAATTACGTGTTTGAGTTTGTGTGTGTTAAGCCGCGTTATTAACCTAGTTACAAGACTGCGGCGTGTAGTTCGCACTTACGGATTTCCGTAATTTATAGAAAAATTAATAATATTTACCTAAAATTTTTTTTATTGATTCGGACTCAGAATCGATAGCCGAGTTACCTCCTAGAAAATGACGCGGGTTTAAAACAACACCTTGTATATTTTGCGGAAATTCCTCTCTCTAACGCCCTGATCACCATCGGTAGCTCTAGCTCTCTCCGTTACCTACGGTTTCTCCCGCTACTGCTACTGACTGGGCTGGGCTACCGCTTTTTAACCGACTACAAAAAAGAAGGAGATACTCATTGTGACATGTATGTATGTATTTATGTCTGTGCGCGATTATCTGGCGATTGGTGGAACTGATTTCAATGCGGTTTTAAAAAAAACTGTTTTTCAAGCTTAAGAGAAGGTTTTAGTCACTACATAGTATAAAACAAAATCGCTATCCGCCGTCTGTCTGTCCCTATGTATGCTTAGATCTTTAAAACTACGCAACGGATTTTGATGCGAGTTTTTTAATAGATAAAGTGATTCTTAAGGAAGGTTTATATGTGTAATACATGTATATTGCACCCATATGAAGCCGGGGCGGGTCGATAGTTTATTATATAACTGACTTCAAAAAAGAGGGAGTGTTGAAGTCGGTATATTTTAACGTTGTTTATAAAGGAATTATTGTATTAAAATTTATTGAATGATCAAGTTAGGCAGCGTTAATAATTATATTCTCTGATCATACACCAATGTAAATATTGTTGCACTTAATGCCACTGTACAATGTAACACCTACCCTTCACCATTTAATGTTATGAGTCCCATGTAATAGGGGGTGAGCCTATTGCCATATACCGGGCAGAGTTTCACACTCCGTGCTACTACTTTTTTTAAAAGACCCTGTAATACTTTACCTGACCCGGGAATCGAATCGAACACGAGAAAGCCCTTGAAAGCCCCGAGAGAAGAATTTCTGGACAATAAGTTTGTCCAAAAGTACTGCTTTCTGCATCAGGCCCTTGACCCAACCATTTAGACCGAGGCATTTAGCAATGAGGCCATTGGCACATACGACTATCGGCACACTGAATCCACATCCCACATGTCGACAATCTCATGAGCTAAATCACTTGCGAATGAGGTTATTATTATTATTAAATATTATATTAAAACAAAAGCTTGTGTAAATCCTACTTCATTTTATATCCAACTTTCTATTATTCAGAAAATAACATTCATCCCTTATCGGAAAGTTTCTAGTCATTTACATAAAATCAATCTTTATGTTATTGATGTTTGAAGCTCACGTACTATACAAATACGTTATATTTATATATATATTCTACATATACATACATATGTATATATATATGTGTGTCGGAGATACAGGATTATGTTCCGGTTGCGCAGACATAATATGGGTATCGTGTAAATAGGCAAAGCGTTTAGAATGAATCATTGAGTTTATCGTAATCACAAGGTTTCACTGTTACTGGACAATAAGTGAAACGTAGGGCAGTTCCCTGACAACGCCTTCACTCGGTGGCGACTCGAGTTCAAGTGAGCTCCGCCGAGTGCGACTCTGACACCACGACTCTGCCTAAGCGCGGAGAAGCGGAATTCCGCTAGGTGGCGCGCTTGTGTTCCATTTAGTGTCCGTACATTTAGTGTAGTGTCCGTACCTGGATTAACACATAGGCTGATTTTTATCCTAATCGTACGCGGGCGAAGCCGCTACCCGAAACTAGTGTTGAATAGATCCTATTATCTTACATCGTCCTCCGTTCACACCTACGCGAGCTATTTCTGTAGATCGTGAAGCAACATTTATAATCACATAACATAACATAACATCACGCCTTTTTTCCCCGAAGGGATAGGCAGAAGTGCACATTTCGACACTTAATGCCACTGTACAATGTAACACCCACTTTTCACTATTTATATTATAAGTCCCATGTAATAGGGGGCGAGCCTATTGCCATATACCGGGGCACATTTCAGGACTCCGTGCAACTACGAGATTTAAAAAAAAAACCAGTAATACCTTGCCCGACCCGGGAATCGAACCCGAGACCCCTTGCCCGGCAGTCGCACTTGCGACCACTCGGCCAACGAGGCAATCGGACAATACGTATGTATTATTTTATTAACCTTACGCCCTGCGTGAGCGATCAGGAAGCGGTGACACGCGAATTCGATCCGGTGCAACGTGGCAGCTTATGTCCTACGTGTCTGCGAATGGTTTGTTATTTCGACATTATGATCAAACAGAAACATGACAGCACCGCATCCTAAGATGACAGTTCACGCGAAAATGTGTCTTGTGTGTCAATAAACATAATTTTATTTACTTACTTATTTATAATATTGACATTTTACTGCCGGATTATAGACCTACTCTTCATAGGAAGAGAGCTCCAGAATCTGCATGTTTCTGAGGCAGGTTGAAGATCGTAGTTAATTTCAAATCACCAATGACGCCTCTCGCCTTGGTGAGGCGAGAAGGAGTATCAGACTGTTACTGACTAATAACGGCATCGTTCCTACTCCTTCACTTCCAGCTGGAGCCCCGCTGGGCTCGCTGTCATTGCAGCGCTAAGTCCCCTCTTTGAGGATTGTTTCGGAAGTTTTGGTAGGTTCCTGTTTTGGCGACGGCGACCTCTCGAGTCCGGCTCTGGTTCAGACCATGGTACGGAGCGAGTTGCCGTCTCCTCCTTCTGCGAAGCAGTCATGTTAGCTAAGTAGGAGGCGGAGCTCGTGAGGGAACGAACCTCCGGTTTGAAGTACAGGAGTAGGAACGGGATGGTTTTTAGTCAGTAAGAGTCTGACACTCCCTTTCGCCTCAGCCGGGCGGGAGAAGTCATTGGATGATTTTCTCCCCTCAAAAAAAGCAGGAGCCTCGGTAACCCGCTAAGTGATCAGCGGTATCAAAAACCGCACTTGGTCTCTTAGTTGACTACGAATGCGTGACTCCACGGTTGGTGCGGTGGCTGAGTAACCAGCTGCCAGGACACGAGTAGCGGGTTCAATTCTCGCATGAAGCAACTCTTTGTGTTTCAACTCTCCACAGATTATTATTCCGGGTCTGGGTGGCATGTGTATGTGAAATTGTATATTTGTAAAAGCACCCACGATAAAGGGAAAAATTCCAGTGTGAGGCACCATTTTTATGAGGCCCATGGTTCTGCAGTGGACCGTAGATAAGACTTCTCTAATTGAGATCGGCTGCCGATCGAAATTGGTCCGGAAACATTATTGTTATTCCGAAAACTTTTTAAACAAAAATCTACTGTATTTTGAGAGTAAAAAGTACTATTGTTCAGTAACAACTTTCTATTTGGATCATAAACTTTGTGGAGGGTTGTAAGTAGGTGTAGGAATGTAGTGTGAAGACATTCTATTACACCGAAGCGAATGACAATTCTGAAATTTTCAACAAAAATATACTAATTTTATTCAACACAACACCAACGTCATTTAAAAGGTGAACAGAACTTCAGTGTTTAGAATACAATAGAATAATTATTTATTTACTCAGAATGCAGGTATGCTTACTAATATTATAAATCGGAAAGTGAGTTTGTTTGTTCCGCTTTCACGTCGTAACTACTAAACCGATTGCTTTGAATTTTTGCAGACGTAAAGTTAGAAGTCCGGATTAAATAATAGGGTATCTACTTTTTATCCCGGAAAAATTATATTCCCGAGGGAAAACAAAAGTATTGGTATAGATGACACTGTGTATATGTCACATAGGCTACTTTTCATCGTTTTGTAACGCGAGCGAAGCCGCGGGTAAAAGCTAGTTTACAATAAATAAGGTGATATTAAAACACTAATAAGATGTCCTTGTACATTCTACCATTTTGGCATGCAAACATTGATGCAGGTTCATCATTAGACATATTCTGACACAGATACAATTTATCAGCAAAATAATCAGACAGAGTAATAACATTTGTTTAACAAGAGTGTTGAAAGTTTCTTTTTAAAATTGTCATTGATTCTTTTTTATTGAATTAGGAATGTGGCTAAAAATAGCCGGCGCCATACCAAAAACACTTTTCCTCAGTAGAGCAGTTTTATATCGACCTGTGCGTAACAAGTTTTGGTATTGAGATCGCAAAGTTATATCGCGGTGTCTGCCTTCTGATAAATTCACTAATAATTTGCTGATTACATTTAACAAAAAGAGAAATTTCCACAATATAAAGGCAAAATATAAAGAATCCTTCTCACTTTTTTACACACACATTCGCGAAACAACACAATCGTGGTTTTCTATAACTTCATGGCATCACTTCAATCGAGGCAGCCCATTCGTGCCGAAGCATAACTCACCCACACTTAAATCCTCGCTTTATTACGCATCGGTGTGACAAGCTGCCGCTTCAACTTTAATGAAGATAGGTGTTGATACCGACTGAGAAGCGAAAGTCATTTGTTACAATTAGTGTAAACACGCGCCGCCATTTTTACTCTGGGAGTTTTACTGTGGTTACTTGGAAAAAGTAACACATTATTAGATAAGGGAAAAATTTAAAACATGCTTTTTTATCATAATAATTGGATACTTTCCTGGGTCAAAAATAAAATAATTTAGATTTTTCAGTCCAATTAAATATTGAAAATTAGTCACACTGTCATTCATTGATTTTTTTCTATGGCATAAGCCGGTAAACGAGCAGACGGATCACCTAGTGGTAAGCTATTGGCGTCACCCATGGACACCGAGAGAGGCGTTACAAGTCCGTTACCAGCCTTTTGAGAATTAGGAATTTGAGGATTGTGGAGGATTCGGGGATTGGGGAGACTGGGGAAGGGGGTAATTGGCAATATTTACGTAAGAGGAGGCTCCAATCACAATCTATTGTTAAAAATATTTGGTTCAGAAATAAAATATTATTGTATTTTGTATTTTTTGTATTAAACATAACTGCTATAATACAAGGAAATGTCGAATTGGGCCTCCGGTAACCTCACTCACACGACGAAACACAACGCAAGCGTTGTTTCACGTCTGTTTTCTGTGAGGCCGTGGTATCACTCCGGTCGAGCCGGCCCATTCGTGGCGAAACATGGCTCTTCCACACTTACATATTTTGCCGATATACTTAATTTTCGATTTATTTTAGCTGTTTTTAGATATGAGAGTGCTATTTGACGCGAAAAAAATATGATGACGTCATAGGATGGTATTTCGTACAAAATTCATAGAACAATATCATTATTGACGTTTTATAAAAGTATTGACTCGTTGTCAAGGGTAGTTGACAACTAGTCAATGAATGTCTATCTATCTATCTACTATCAAATGGAAATCTAAAAAGTTGAAACTCGATATTGTTACTGAAATATAGTTCCATGATGACTGCACGGCTGGTGCGGTGGCTGGGCAACCGGCTGCCGTGCAACGTGTCGCGGGTTCGATTCCCACACGGAACAACACTTTGTGTGATCCACAAATTGTTGTTCCGGGTCTGCGTGTCATGTGTATGTGAACTTGTATGTTTGTAAACGCACCCACGACACAGGAGAAAATCCTAGTGTGGGGCAACGTTTTTAATAAAAAAAAAAATCAAACCAGCTCTATAACATAACATCACGCCTTTTATCCCCGAAGGGGTAGGCAGAGGCGAACATTGCGGCACTTAATGCCACTGTACTATGTAACACCCACTTGTTCACTATTTATGTTATGAGTCCCATGTAATGTCAGTAGTAGTAGTAGCACGGAGTCTGGAATTGTGCTCGGTATATGGCAATAGGCTCACCCCTAATATATGGGACTCATAACATAAATAGTGAACAAGTGGGTGTTACTTCTGTGTGCACCTCTTCCTACCCCTTCGGGGATAAAAAAGGCGTGATGTTATGTTATGTTATGTCACTTATTTCATATGTGCTTTTACGTGGGAGATCTATCACAGTGATCGGCCTCAAAGAAAATCGGCGTGACACAACGTTTGCGATGTGTTTCACCGTGCGCGAATTAGGTTACCGAAGGTCCAATTTCCCCCAAAAAGGCTAGCAAGGCAACTGTAACTCCTTTGGTGCAAATAACTATGGGTGGAGCCGATTGTTTACCATCAGGTGATCCGAATGCTCGTATCCTATGCTTCTCTATACATGTTATAAAAAAATAAATGCTAGGAAAAGGGGAACATAATCGCCTTATTCCTTAGCAGAATGAAAGATATGATTCAATATGATATTGAGTTTATTTAATATTTGCGCCTGTTGAACGTTTTATTAAGAAACATGATTCCAAGTTATTTTGTAAGGGGATGCTCGTTTGGTTATTGTAGCCATGCTTCGTCACGAATGGGCCGGCTCGACCGGAGTTATACCAAGACCTCAGAGGAAACCGGCGTGTAATAACGTTACGATAATTGCGTTTTGTTTTGCCGTGTGACTGAGATCACCGAAAGTCTATTCCTTCAACCTATTTAAAGAAGAAAAGTAAGTTAGATGCAATTTAATATTGACATTATGATTAATATTTTTTTTACACTGGAATCAGTAACTATGACATATATTTTTGACATAACAATTTGGACAAAAAATGTATTATTTTTCAATGAATTTAGTTTAATGAATGTAATTGTATCAAATGTAGATTATTTTATGTCTAAGATTGGCATGGACTTAGCTTATCTATTTAATATTTCTACACCAGAAATGGTAGTATATGTGTTTCTATGTTAAATGTAAGATCTCACATGTGTACCATGTACTTAGACATAAATATATCTTTATCTTTATAAAAAATAAAAATAGGTAGTAAATATATAGTACTAGCAGTCCGTCCCGGCTTCGCACGGGGTAGAATTTTTTTTTTTTCAAAATGAAATGTAGCCTATGTTTTTCGGGGATAATGTAGCTTTCCAGAGGTGAAAGAATTTTTGAAATCGGTCCATTAGTTTCTTTCCTCTTTATAATATTAGTATAGATTTCTTTTAGTCTGTTCTTATGACAAATAAATGGACGGGTGTTGACGAAAGTGTTGTCGTTTTTGCGACCACATGACGCAAACTGAGTCACAAAACATCGTCTCAAATATCATACAAGCTTACAAACGGTACATAATTTACATAATAAGGCAAACCCACGAAATATCCCTTTCAAAACCTGTTGCTAACAATAACAACGATAATATGATGTTATACAAAAGCCGATACCTGCGCAAACATTTGCTTGCTCGAATATTTGTAAAGATATTTGTAAACAAATATTTCTATACTTTTAACCCTCATCCCTTGGTATTACCAACAGAGGTATTAGTTTCCTTACCGGTTCTATAGAGACCTCTTATTAAAGGACTTTAAAAATGTTATTTTAAGTGTGGGAGAGCCATGCTTCGACACGAATGGGCCGGCTCGACCGGAGTGATACCACGTTCTCACAGAAAACCGACGTGAAGCAACGCTTGCGTTGTGTTTCGTCGTGTGAGTGAGGTTGCCGGAGGCCCAATTACACCCCTTCCCTTCCCCAATCTCCCCAATCCCTGAATCCCCAATTATCCTCAAACTCTTAATCCCCAAAAGGCCGGTAACGCACTTGTAATGCCTCTGGTGTTCCAGGTGATCATAGGCGACGCCGATTGCTTACCATCAGGTGATCCATCTTCTCGTTTACCGGGTTATGCCATAAAAAAGAATTATGAATAAGAAAACTGGAGGAGGCCTACGCCCTACACCCATGAGGGGACTTCCACAACCAATATTATTATGTTTCTGCTGATGTAGATATTAGAGATTCCTCGTCGATGGACATAATGTTGCTGTTTTAAACAAATCTTACTTTAGTGGTTATTTTAATATATTTATTAGGTATATTGCAATCATTATAGTATATTTTATATGACTCGTCTACCGGTTTATGCCTTAAAAAAACCCCGCGATTTTAGTTAATTTAGTAAGTCTCACGATAGTTATTATATAAACGTATTATTATTAACACGTTAAACACCATGGGGGTCACCGGTGACCGGCGTTAGCGGAGGATTTACCTTCAACAGTTTTTTTATTATTTTTTATTGGCAGTCGAAGTCTTAATCCCATATATCTATTTAAAATTCTCTAAAATTCCATTTTTAAATACTACTTACAAAAAAAAAATTAAAGACATAAAAATGGGAGCCACCCAGTAGCGGGAGCATGGTCCAAGCTACCGGTGGTTAGGGCTCCAGAGTCAGAAACCTCACGTTACGTACCGTTTCAAGGAGAACTGATCACGTATCAGGCCCTATACTTATTAAAATGATGCGATCATCCCGCAATTGGGTGAATCGATTGCGATGTGATGTATTGTTCTTTAAAAAAGCGTTGCCCACACTTGGATTTTCTCCTGTGTCGTGGGTACGCACCCACGTACGCATCACCCAGGCTAAGAAAACTCGTTTGATGATAGTTAACGTCCACCCACACAAAATATACGATCTTAAGAATTTCTTCTTTGCTTAGTATTTCAAGTCGTATATTAATGTCGTAGTTTAGTATTTTTTTATAACGTGGCCCCACACTAGTATTTTCTCCTATGTCGTGGGTGCGTTTACAAACATAATAATAATAAAGCCCTTTATTCTGAATTTTTTACATTACGAGTTGTTACAAAAAGGTTACAGTATAATATCTCTTAATTCAGTTTGCCTTTTGGCAAAGGCGTCCTCTAGCTGTCTCCATTGAATTCTGTCGCAGGCTACTCTTCTCCAGTTGGGTCCCGCTGTTAGCCTTAGTTCGTCCTCCCATCTTTTTAACTGCTTTCCTCTGCTGCGTTTACCGTCTCTTGGATACCAATCAGTTACTATCTTGCACCATTTTTCCTTGTTTTCTCTCATCATATGACCGTTTACAAACATACAAGTTCACATACACATGGCACTCAGACCCGGAACAACAATTTGTGGATCACACAAAGAGTTGCTCCGTGCGGGAATCGAAGTACACGTTGCGTGACAGCGGGACCCAGCCATCGCACTAACCGTGTCAGAGTTATTCCGAAAGCGTTCGTTACACTTACGAATAAAGTTTAGTATATTAACCGATTCTTTAAAGGGAGAGGTTTTAAAATTACGTAATTTATTGTATAAGTTGCCACTACTGCCCAAAGGGCTCTACTCATGCGGAGAGGGTTTGAGCATAAATCACTAAAACCACCACACTTGCTCACTACGGGTTGCCTTTGCCTTTTGTCAGTGATGTTTAAATAATGTCGCACAACATAAACTAAGTAGGTATGTTCTGATCCTTATTTTGTTTGTAGTCGGATTCAAAGATGGCTGACTTGAGAGACGCAATAAGCGTTGCCTAGCAACGACCCACCTATTCGGGGACAATATAATTGAAGATACTGAGAAATTTCTCATGTCTATTTATATATAAAAGAATTTTTTCACTTAATTCTGCTTTTATATTGAGTACTAGCTGCGCCCACGGCTTCGTTCGCGTGGAATAGTCAGTTCCGATAGTACGTAAAATAAAGATTTGTAGCTTCTCCCCGTAGGTGATGGCATGATAACATTTAGCCTATATGTTGACCTAACTTGTTAGTAATATTCATGCAATATTTGAAGTAAATCCATGCAGTACATTTTGAGTTTTATATATACAGAAAAACAGACAAATATTCGATATTGATAGATCACGCACCAAGTATTCTTTAAAATAATATTTATTGTTCACTTTTGACTTTTCTACGATTTTATTATACGTACATCGAATGATTTCCCGCCCGGGTGAAGCGGGAGGAAGTATCAGACTCTTACTGACTAAAACGACCCCGTTCCTACTCCTGCACTTTGAGCCGGAGCCCCGGCAACTCGTTAAGTTCTCCGCGGCTCAATGATGCACTACACTATGCTTTCATCCTGTATCGTGGGTGCATTTCATTCCCCCCCCTGAGGATGGGGCCCTGGGCACGGCAGTGCCCTTGTGGTGAAGACGGTACTGTGTATAGTCCCGGGAGAATAGGGATGGTGACAAATACATTGACGTCACCAATCAGCTAGCGACTGTTTTGAGAGTACGGGTCTGTTTTACGTTCGACGAGATCGAAACATTGGTCTTTTTCAATGCAAGCACCAATCAGAGCGCTGAACAGTAACGCTTGATAAAGATAAAGATAAAGATCGTTTTATTTGCCAAAACATGTGTAGGTTATAATAATACATGCAAAAATGAATGTTTAGTATAGATGTTGTACAGTACTGTTTGTATCAACATGCTTTTTTTTTTTAAGGGGGGAAAATCATCGAATGACTGCTTCCGCCTGGGTGAGGCGGGAGGGAGTGTCAGACTCTTACTGACTAAAACCACCCCGTTCCTTCTCCTGCACGTCGAGCCGGAGCCCCGGTTACTCGTTAGGTTCTCCGCGACTGTATCAACATGCTTAACCATGACTGGTGTATAAATATTAATTATTCTTCTCTTTATAAAATCTTTTACTAACATATTATTGTTTGTTGTTCCAGGATATCGACTATGAAGGTTTCCGCTGGTTTCTGGATACATTCCTCGAGATTTCAGCCCCTGATGAGCTGTCCAGGTAAACTATCTTAATTATATTAATGCTTGTGAGTTTGTATGTATGTTTATTACTCAATCACTTCAAAACGGCTGAATGGAACGGAAAATTTCAAGTGTGGGAGAGCCATGCTTCGGCACGAAGGGGCGGCTCGACCGGAGTGATACCACGGCCTCATAGAACATAGGCCACATAGCAACGCTTGCGTTGTGTTTCGTCGTGTGAGGTTACCAGAGGCCCGATTACCCTCCCCTTCCTCTCCTCCCCAATCCCTGAATCACCAACGATCCTCAAACTCCTAATCCCCAAAAGGCCGGTAATGCACTTGTAACGCCTCTGGTGTTCCAGGTGCCCATGGGCGAAGCCAATTGCTTACCATCAGGTGATCCGTCTGCTCGTTTAACGGCTTATGCCATAAAAAAATTAAATTTGGTACAGGGGTAGACAATATCACATAGCCTACTTTCTATCTAATTTTGATGTACTAAACTATAATATATTTCAGGCACCTCTTCCTCTCGTTTGTACGCCGAGACCGGCGGCCGGCGCTCCGCGAGATGGCAGCAGCGAGCTCCACCGCCGCTTGCGCAGCCGTCACAGCTCATGCAGACCATCAAGTAAGATAACACTTTAAAATGAAAATGCTGGAATTATTCATCCAAAATACTTGGATTACACTTCAGATTCTGGTTTCATCATAATTTTGACAGTAATAGAATTACTGTCTTACCAGACTGCCTCGTTGGCCAGTGGTTGGAAGTGCGACTGCCGGGGCAAGGGGTCTCAGGTATGATTCCCGGGTCGGGCCAAGTTTTTAAAAATTCTCAGTAGTAGCATGGAGTCTGGAATTGTGCCCTGTATATGGCAATAGGCTCACCCCCTATTACATGGGACTCATAACATAAATAGTGAAAAGTGGGTGTTACATTGTACAGTGGCATAATATGCACCTCTGCGTACCCCTTCGGGGATAAAAGCCGTGATGTTATGTTATGTTGTCTGTTGTCTTACCAGAATTAATAACTGCTCTCATTCGATTCTCATCAGATTGTCCAATAGAAAATTTACTTTTTGGCAGCCAGAATGATCGGATGGACCCCAAACTAATTTAAAGTCATTTGATGAGCAAAAAACTATACGAAGTCGCAAGCAGACGTTAGTTGCAAAATCCTAAAGGAGGCTTAATCCTTATTTTTTTTCCAATCTCTAAATCCATCTTTAAATCCCCAATTTGGTATCGTTCGTCGACCTAACTCATAAAAATATGAATGAATCAATGTCATTTATTTCTCAGTACAAGTACAGTGTACAGTATGCACACAGATCTATACATATATATTTTTTTTAAAGGGGGATACTTATCGAATGACTGCTCCCGCCTGGGTGAGGCGGGAGGGAGTGTCAGACTCTTACTGACTAAAAACCACCCCGTTCCTTCTCCTGCACGTCGAGCCGGAGCCCCGGTTACCCGTTAGGTTCTCCGCGACGTCTATAAATATAATGCTTTCTTGTTTTCTAGGGCAAGTTGAGTTTAGCATCCAAGATCCATGGTTTGGCGGAGCGGTTACAGCAGTTGGGCAAGAGTTCTGGAGACTCAGTGGATGGGAGTGACAAGGGGTCCAGGAGTCGAACTGGTGAGCATCTGTTTTTATTAATAACTATCGTGAGACATACTAAATTAACTTAAAGTCGTGGGTTACTCAAGTGAATATATATATTGAGAGAAGCTTTACTAGTTTACTAGCCCACCCACTCTGGCTAGTAGAATGATTTGTTCGAAGACATCTCTGCTTATAAAGGCGAATGGTTTATATGTGTGCTCAATCTTCATTATAGTTGTTTGTAGTTGTGGTCGTTTTGGAGTAATTATACTAGATGGCGCTGGGTGTTCGTTACAGTACTAATTCTTGTCTCAACCTTTCAGGAAGCGTCCATCCGATGTTTACAGTGACCACGCATCCGTCGTATTCTTCACATGAGCTCTGTCTAGACAGACGCAATGAGACCAGCCCCAGCCATAGCCAGATGTCCAGGAATTCCAGTCGGAAAAGCAGCAACTCTCTCAGAGTCAACCAGTCTACTAAGATCGAAGGTAAATATATACGTGTAAAGAAAATAGGTTTTTATATGTAGTCATTTAACGGTTTTATTGAGCTTTCCCGTTTTTTTTGTTTGAGTCAAAGTAATTAGAATTTTACCCCCTTCCTGGTGACAGATCGATCTGATGTTTGGTACATAATCTCATCTCTATCAATCAATTTTAATCTTGATAACTATACAATACCAGCTACTTGCGCGCGGTTTCACCCGCTCTGCTCGGCTCCTATTGGTCGTAGCGAGATGTTTTATAGCCTATAACCTTCCTTAATAAATGGACTATCCAACACAAAAAGAATTATTTAATTCGAATCAGTACTTTCGGAGATTAGCGCATTCAAACAAACAAACAAAAAAACAAACAAACAAAAAAACAAACTCTTCAGCTTTTGAGGTAATATTAGTATACAACATGTAACGTAATTAACGCACACCCTCAAACTCTCCAATTAGATTATTATGTTATAATCATAATACATACACTAAATTTTTAATTTAACATATATATGCATCCTTACTGGTCTTGTCATAAGGGTTATTTTTCTTTATTTTGTATTGAATGATAGAATTTGTATGAATACAAATAAAACTGAGATTTTAAACGTCTTATTACTTTCACTTACGGTCCATTTTGAATTGTTTTAACAATACAGGGTTAATATAACAATAATTTTCGTAGTTCTAATTATTTTTGGGATAAAAAATTACCTATACTAAAAATAATATAAATCGATTCAGTTAACGATTCTGAATAAACTGTTTTCAGGATGTGCGTTATTTAAGTTACATGTTGTAGATTATCTATTTTTTTCTACAACTACTTATGAATGTGGAGTTCAAAAGTAAAGGCTTGATTGGCCGTCCCTTTGGAGATGTTGTTTCGGTTGTTTCAAGCTAGTTTTCTGTCCAGCTGTAGTAACGTGCTAGTCAACCCGTTGGTGTCCGGGTGGCGCCACTTGCTTACCATCAGGTTACCCGTGTGATGGCTTGCCACCCCAACTCCAAAGAAATGGAAACTAAGTATTAGTTTTTTTTTATTTATTAATTAAAATCGGGGGTTACTCACGTGAATGTACTGAGAAAAGCTCTACTAGTTTCGAACCACAGAGAGGTTTTTCTTCTTTATTTTTAATTCTTGAACTCCTGATTTTTTTCCGTTGCGGATTCCAAGATCTTCATTTCTACATGACCGAATTCATGTCCTTGGGACGTGTCGGACTTCAGTGTTCTGGTGTTTTCATGGTTGTATCTGCTATAGATCCTGGTGCACAGGAGTTGCAGCGGTTTTAGGAGGTTATCATATAAAGAAGGCCATCATACCCATTTCCAACCTCTTAAGTTTAAAGAAACACCTAAGCTAAAATAAGTGACAATTAATAACATTCTCATTGTCATCAAACTGATACAGGTACTTAAGCCTTCTTCACGCTAAGCAATACTTAGTTACGAGATGATTTAGGAGTGGATGAAGCGATGGTGAAAATTGCCACATTGTCTTTTTTTATTTAGATATTTAAGTTTTGTAATTTGTATAGTGCGTCAAGAGTGTCTTTGCATTGTTCTCACATATTTTTTTTTTCTATGGCATAAGCCGGTAAACGAGCAGACGGATAACCTGATGGTAAGCAATCGACGTCGCCCATGGACACCTGGAACACCAGAGGCGTTACAAGTGCGTTACCAGCCTTTTGGGGGATTAGGAGTTTGAGGATCGTTGGGTTTCAGAAATGGGGAGATTGGGAGAGGGGAGGGTAATTGGGCCTCCGGTAACCTCACTCACACGACGAAACACAACGCAAGCGTTGCTTCACGTCGGTTTTTCTGTGAGGCCGTGGTATCATTCCTGTCGGGCCGGCGCATTCGTGCCGAAGCATGGCTCTCCCACACTTATATATACGTACAGTATTGGAATCATGTATCATTGTAGAACAGTTTCTTGCTCGTTCTTCTACATTTTAGAATGAGCACCTAGCTTCACCTAGCTTCACCTAGCTTCACTGACGGACTGACGGACAGACTATTATTTATTTTGTATTTGTTGACGTTTCAAAAGTACCAAATTATGGTTTAATTAAAATAAATGCTTTGACTTTGACATATTACGCTTTAGATTTCAGGCATCTAATGAGACGATCATCGACGCTGGAAGTCCACACTGCCAGGGTATCTCTGAAAGACATCGTCTGCTACCTCTCACTCTTGGAAGCTGGAAGACCAGAAGATAAACTGGAATGTAAGAAATATTGTTTTAGCTAGAATAAAATAAATTAAATTTAAAAATTGTCGTGGTGGCTCGGAGTTTTAAGATGGCCGCTTCATATCAGCAAAATTCGGATTACGGAGATTATTTCGTTTTATTAATTCATTTTAATATCACTGACAGACAAACCGCAGTCGCCATCTTGAGTAGACAATAAACGTTCCGTTTCATACTAGCTCTCAAATACGCCTCGCCAATCAACACGTTGTCATGTCAAAAATTTTATATTTAACAAAAATATGGATAATTTCACGCGAACGAAGTCGCGGGTAACAGCTAGTTATAGTTAAATTTGAAATCGCCAATGCGCTTTAAATAAATACTCTAATGCCGGAATACTGAAACGTTACTTAGACTGCCTCGTTGGCCGAGTGGTCGCAAGTGCGACTGCCGGGCAAGGGGTCTCGGGTTCGATTCCCGGGTCGGGCAAAGTATTACTGGGTTTTTAAAAAATTCTCAGTAGTAGCACGGAGTCTGGAAATGTGCCCGGTATATGGCAATAGGCTCACCCCCTATTACATGGGACTCATAACATAAATAGTGAAAAGTGGGTGTTACTTCTGTGTGCACCTCTGCCTACCCCTTCGGGGATAAAAGGCGTGATGTTATGTTATGTTATGTTACTTAATTTTAACTCGTCGAGTACCGTCATTATAGACACAATTATAGAACAATAGGTTGCGGTCACCGGTGACCGCTTGGTGTTTGACAGTTTAAGTCGTGGTAAAACATCGTGCCATCTCTGTCATTTCACAAAGAATTGGTAGAGACAGTACTATACTTAAGCGCGACTTAATAATAATAATAATAAGCCCGCAGGGCACCTTGAGGCGAGGTGACGGGCATTAGCGATCCCGCGGGCTATCATCATCCCGAGTGCTCCAGGGAGAAGTCACCGTTCCTTCTTCTCCGGCTTGCCTTAATTGGCTGGCTGGAGTGAACGATGACAAGGAACAGGTCTTCCACCTCTGGCTTGCCTTCATTAGCCGTCCAGAGTGGAGTCGCGAGAGCAGTGATCCTGCTCGGAGGGTAAGAAACTATTCGTAAGTCGCGAGTGGGCCAGGGATGCAGGAGGCTTCGGCTGGAGCAGATGATCTGAGTAGAAAGCGGTGGTAGTTTCTTAACCCTTCAGCCACTCACATTCTCGTTGCCCCTTTGTTGCTATATCTAGCAACCATTCCCGGGGCCCGGTCGGTGAGTTGGCGAGTCTCCGCCTGCCATTTTTACGTGTAATAATTACATTGTTTCGGCAGGTGCCATAGTCATCCATAGTTCTCAATTTCCCAGTCCACAGCAACCCATCCATAGCCCTACCTTTTTATTCCATTATTCACAATAGTTCTACACTAACCGGGGACTGTCCTTGGGTGCATTTCCATAGTGCATACAGGGATAGTCGCCGGTTTGTGTGTCCATTACATTTATATTAAAGTTGTCTAAAGGGCCTCTGCGCAGTTGGCTTCGGCCCCTCGTACGCCTCCCAAATCACCGGGACCCTGTGGTCCCGTGAACGGTAAAGACATAATAATAATAATAATAAATCTTTATTTCGGAATCATTACACTCCATATTTTACAAAAAAAAAAACACAACCAAAACGCCAACCTCTCTACACTATTACAAAATTCCAAAAAACAAAAACACAAAATAAACTAAAAAAATACAAAAACAAATATTACGCTGCAATCTGTAACCATTTTTTGTACATTGTGGTAGTATACAGTCTTTCAGAAAAGTCTTTGATAATACTGTTTGTACACGAACCAACCCTTGACATGAATCCGGCGATTCGTTTTCTCTGGATGGCATTAAACGTATCCAGCCTAGCTTCTGCAAACATAGTTGACGCACTACAGTGCGGCTCCAGACCCATTAGCTGCCTAAAGATGTTATTGTACTGGACACGAATACCATCCAGAGACCTCTTCGTGTAGCGCGTCCAGAGTTGGCATGTGTAAAAACTCTGACAATATGTCCTAAATAGATGTACCTTCGTCTGAGTGTCAGCTTTAAAAAATCTCCTGGCTATCATATTGCCCACTACTGACAGCGCTCTGCGTTGCCTATCTATGTCGGCATCGTCTTTGAAGTCTGACGTCAGTACATGGCCAAGGTACTTAAACCTCTCTACTACTTTGACTCGCTGACCTCCTATCCATACTTAAAATTGAGTAGCGTTTCAGTATTCGGGCATAAGCTAATCCGCATTGAGCTAGCGTAGTGATTGTTAGTCATGCCTTCTCCGTGCGAGAAGAGGTCTTTGGTCAGCAGTGGGTACTTATAGGCTGTTGATGTGTGTAGTATATTAGTGACGGTATGTCAATATTCCGTGATAATTGCATGTGAGGGTGTTTGAATAAAAGTCAATGCTTAACCAACTTACGTGAGTTATATTACAATGTTATGTGAAGTTAAATTTAATTTTGTATCTATTTTTTTTAAATAAAACGTTTCACCCACACTAGGATTTTCTCCTGTGTCATGGGTGCGTTTACAAACATACAATATCATATACACATGACACGCAGACATGGAACAACAATCTGTGGATAACAAAGAGTTTTTCCGTGCGGGAATCGAACCCGCGACACGTTGCGCGGCAACCAGTTGCCCAGCCACCGCGCCAACCGTGCCGTCTTAGTTTTATTGATAGAATTTCTTAGACAGTCGAGAACATTTTTACAAGTTTTTCTGGTTTAGTTTTTTATGTAAAACATCGTTTCCTCACTCTTGTAAATTTTCTGTGTCGTGTGTGCTTTTACAGTCACAGGTTTAGATGAACCACAACTAAATTGCGCATCGATTAAATAGCTACAGAATCGAACCTACAAAATATAGTTAACAATCACAAACTTTGCTCTTAGTACATACATAGAAAAAATTGTCACTCATAAGTACACTTTAGAACAGTAACGCCATCTATTGTCAACAAATTGAACTGAACATGGGCTTTTTCAATTTGTTAAAAGTTATTTACTAACTAAAACTACTATATAAAAAAGTTACTTAAGACATTTTATCTTCCTTTTGGAAGATAAAATGTCTTAAGTAACTTTCTCATAGCAATCTAAATTCAACGTAGTCACGTTTGCATTACAGTCATGTTTCGGCTTTATGACACGGACGGTAACGGCGTTTTAGATACAAATGAAATGGATTGTATCGTGAATCAAATGATGACTGTTGCTGAGTACCTTGGATGGGAGACTTCGGAACTTAGGCCGGTGAGTAGAAACCATCTATTTTTTTTTGCTTACCAGGATGACGTTTGGCCACCATCTCGCCTGGTGGTAAGCGATGATGTGGAAGGATCACTCCTGTCTATGAGCAACCTGGGGCCTTATTGTTAGCTATTTTCAACAAATACAAAACTTTTTTATAATAACTATCTTGAGACATACTAAGAAAGAAAGATGAAAGAGAAGGCTGCGCGACGTCGCCGCGACCGCACACGCAATGAGGAAGAGCCCTTCTGTGGCTCGAAACTAGTAGAGCTCAGTATATTCACGTGACTAACCCGCAATTATAGTAAAAAAAATGTTCAATAGTGTCTTTACCCTTCATATGGGCCCCAAAACAATATTTTATACCGGCCCCCGCCAAGGCACGCTACCCCACTGTACCGAGTATATAGTTTCTTTTTTTATGTTGCACTTTTTTGCAGATCCTACAAGACATGATGGTGGAGATAGACTATGATGCTGACGGTACCGTGTCGCTTGATGAATGGAAGCGGGGAGGGTAAGCAGAAATCTTCTCTTTCCAAAAAGAATAGATGTGGTGACAAATCCGGTAAACTACAAGGTGTTGTTTTAAAGCCGCGTCATTTTCTAGGAGGTAACTCGGATATCGATTCTGAGTCTGAATCAATAAAAAAAAAGTCGGTAAATATTTTTCATTTTTCTGAAATTACGGAAATCCGTAAGTGCGAAGTACATGCCGCCGTCTTGTAACTATAGTCAGAATTTTAATTAGATTCCAGATTTGACAATAGCTACTGTCATTTTGTAAAATAATGATTTTTTTTTTTTTGGGGGGGAAAATCATCGAATGACTTCTCCCGCCTGGGTGAGGCGGGAGGGAGTGTCAGACTCTTACTGACTAAAAACCACCCCGTTCCTTCTCCTGCACGTCCAGCCGGAGCCCCGGTTACCCGTTAGGTTCTCCGAAATAATGATACCACATATAATAGTGTAGTGATGAACACTAAAATCGATAAACAATCAGTGTGTGTGTTTTATAATAAATGTTACAGAAAGTGACAGGATAGTGATAGCGATGACGGCGACAATTTATAAAATAACTTATTACCTTAATACATCTGTCTGTATTATTTGTCATGTTCCTTCATGATTGCATTTTTTTATTTATTTCACACACAATTATAAAAGAAAGTCTCAGATCGTTAATTAATTGTCAAAACTAAATTATCGGTTCAGAAATATTTAATTTCCTGATATACTTAGTTTAGGAGAGTAAAATTATAAACGAGAAGAATCGATCCAGAAATATTGCATTTCCATATCGAATAATTTCGCAACGTCACTATTTAGTACTTGTCATAACGTTGCAACACTGAAATTGTCAAATCTGGAATCGAATTAAAATTCCGAGTATAGCTTTATAACGCGGCTTAACACACACAAACTCCAACATGTAATTGATATTATTCCTAATTGCATAAACCTCCAATGAGAAACATTGCTGTCGCTTATTCCGAAATACTGTGGAACTTAAACGATTTATTATAGCCGTATTTTTAACTATTGGCCCGAATCTTTTACTTACATTGAACCTTTATGACTTCTGTGACATGCCCCCCAGAAATGACACGGCTTCAAAACTACACCTTGTTTATTACTTTATAAATTTTTAACTGACTTCAAAAAGAAGGAGGTTCTAGTTCGACCTGTATATGTTTGTTTGCCCGCGATTAGCTGAACCAATTCTGATGCTGCAGTTTTCAGATAAGTGTGTGTTACGCAGAAAAATGTTTTAGTACCTATATTAGTTAACCGACTTTAAAAAGAGAAAAAGAAGTTGTTTTTAAATCATAGTTCATAAAAGAATTATCATGCTATTGTCTACTTTATTCCCCAAGGACTAAATTATAAAATTACTAGCGAACCCGACAGACGTTGTCCTGCATATCCACTTGAATGTATAAACAAAAATTCATTCAAACTAGTTCAACCGTTTAGGATAACTAACCTATACATCGACTGCAGCGCCATCTGCCGGGCTGATTTGTGAATCTAAACCATTCCCAGATCCCCTTGAACACACACAAAAAATTACATCAAAACCGGTCTAGTGGTTTGAGAGAAGTTCAGTGACATACACAGTGAACACACTCACAGAAGAATTATATACATAAAGATTTACAGAATGTCTACCATACGCTCATAGAACTTTTGTCCCCCCCCCCCACCCAGAAACAGTAAAGCAATCTTCAACTCTACTCTTCAAAGACTAAAGTGCAATATTCTTTACAGGATGACTACGATACCGCTTCCAGTGCAATCGGGATCACCCCAAACCATAATCATACAATTGTCTACTCTACTCCTCAAAGACTAAAGTGCAATATTGTTTACAGAATGACAACAATACCGCTCCTAGTACTCCTGGGACTGGATACGAATGTCAAAGAGGATGGCGAGCATGCATGGCGACTGAAACATTTCAGCAGGCCGGCCTACTGTAATCTATGCCTGAACATGCTAGTTGGACTTGGAAAGAAAGGACTTTGTTGTATCTGTGAGTTTCTTGACATATTATTATGATACTTGAATATAGGTAATCAATCAGGGTATCTTCTATACTCGGAATTTTAATTCGATTCCAGATTTGACAATTTCAGTGTTGCAACGTTATGACAAGTACTAAATAGAGACATTGCGAAATTATTCGTTATGTAAATGGAATATTTCTGGATCGATTCTTCTCGTTTACAATTTCACTCTGGTTAACAAAGTATATCAGGAAATTAAATATTTGTGAACCGATAATTTAGTTTTGACGATTAATTAACGATCTGAGACTTTCCTTTTATAATTATGTGTGAATTAAATAAAAAAATGTAATCATGAAGGAACATGACAAATAAAACAGATAGATGTATTATGGTAATAATTTAATTTATAAATTGTCGCCGTCATCGCTATCACTATCCTGTCACTATCTGTAACATTTATTATTAAACTAACACTTTTTATTTATCTAATTAATTGTTTATGTTTTTTTGTGTTCATCACTACACTATTATAATGTGGTATCATTATTTCACAAAATGACAGTAGCTAATGTAAAATCTGGAATCTTATTAAAATTCTGACTATAGGCTCGAGGTCACATGTAGGCAGGCGTGCTCCATCGTAGGCTGGTTCATCACTTACGAGTTTTTTACTTTACTCTAGGGTTTTATCTTGTGTCGTGGGTCTGTGTACAAAACAAATTAGAATATTAATACAGGAAACTTGGTAATTGGGATGATGACAGGGTATGAAAATTAAAAATCTATTTAGTCCGTAAGTTGGGTAATGAAAAAATATTAGACACGTATTTTTTTTTATTTTGTCGTATAATAAAACAAAACTTAGATAAAACGAATCAAAGTTTAAGAGTGGGGGCTAAAACGTCATTTCTACGTGTAAAATACAGTACATAGATGTGACATCACGCGACATTTCAAATCATTAAACCGTCGAAAGTATTCGTATCTGTAAGAAAATAAAAAATACGTGTCTAATGATTTAAAATAATCTACCAGACGGACATTAAAATAAAAATTAGGCATCTACCGTATTGTAAGTAGATTTGATGACAATACAATAATATGGTACCATGGAGCTGGTCTGATGATGGAAAAGGAAGGTAGCTGGATCTAACCTACTTACTTCAAAATTTCTAAATACCTTATATTCTCTCTCTCTTTCAGTCTGCAAGTTCACAGTACACGAGCGTTGTGTACAGAGGGCGCCTGCGTCGTGTATTGCCACCTACTCTAAGTCAAAAAGGGCGCCCGCTACGTTAGCCCATCATTGGGTTGAAGGTATTACTTTAATAACCGATTACAGTAAAGCAGTATATGAATTTTTCTTCAGAAACATCCTCAAATAAAGGGCTAACCCTTACCTGAATTCACTGAGGCATGTTTAATAAGTATTTCACCGGGACATCATGGTGTGGTGTCACTAGACACTGGAGTCCACACATCACACTGCAGCAGTATCAAAATAGACCACTAATGCTGGCGTCCGTCGCGGGGAACCTAACGGGTAACCGGGGCTCCGGCTCGACGTGCAGGAGAAGGAACGGGGTGGTTTTTAGTCAGTAAGAGTCTGACACTCCCTCCCGCCTCACCCGGGCGGGAGCAGTCATTTGATGATTTTGCTGGCGTCCGAATAGGGTGCTAACTCTTGAAACCAATGTCAATGCCATTTCCATCCAATAAAATGTCAATAATTATTCAATATCAAAACTATACAACCACAACCGTAGCTGTTACAATAGCATTCAAAGTACGGAATATAAAGCCAAACTCAATACCATTTAGTTCATTCAAAATTCACGCAATACGGATGCAATTGGGGCTAGTGTTGCAACTCGAGAGTACGAAATTTTACAATACCAATGTCTTCAATCTTGATATCGGTATTGGATTCAAGAGTAAGCCCCCCCCCCATACCGCCGCCAGACTGGTTGCGCAGCCAATCGGAAACCAGGTAAGTATCTCTCTATAGAGCTGCATACATTTCATTGGTGGTGGCGACTGGTTGCGCTGCCATGGTGTCCCGGTGAAATGTATCCTTGACCAAAATCGCGTAAGACTAAAGGCCCTGGTGTAGCTCGAAACTATTTGGGCGTTCCCACAATAAAATACGGAAGAAGATTTTTGTATATTTTTTGTATTGAAAACTTCAAATAATTGGTTTTTGACTAAAAACTACACAATTTATTATCCAGGCAACTGCCACGGCAAATGCGCTCGATGTCGGAAAAAGATCAAGGGCTACAACGGTATCACTGGACTGCACTGTCGCTGGTGTCATATCACTGTGAGTACAAACTATAAACACTATTAAATCAACACAGTTTTAGTATGGGAGCCATGCTTCGACACGATTGGACCGGCTCGACTGGAGTGATACCACGGTCTCGCTGAAAACCGACGTGAAACAACGCTTGCGCTGTATATCAATGTGCGAGTGAAGTTGCAGTAGGCCCATTGCCCCCCCCCTCCTTTCTCCAATCTCCCCGATCCCTGAATCACCAACAATCCTAATTCGTAATCCCCGAAAGGCCGGTAACGCACTTGTAACGCCTCTGGTGTTCCAGGTGTCCATGGGCGACGCCGATTGCTTACCATCAGGTGATCCGTCTGCTCGTTTGCCTTTTATTCCTTAAAAAAGACCGTAATATAAACCTGTTCCAAATTTTATCCTGATTTTTTCAGTCGTTTTGACGTATATCACAAATGCGAATGATGGTAAGCTATAAGCAGTGTGGTGATTCCGTAAGGGCAACCCGGGTCACGGTCACAGGCAGTGAAGGAACACCGCGGTGGTTTTAGCCGGTATGAGTCCGGCACGCCCCCTCGTCGTCCCCACGGCGCGGGAAGTCCATGAGGATTTCCATCGCGATAGAAAAAAAAAAAAAAAAAAAGCTATAAGCAACACTAGAGGAATTACTGCCTCGTTAGCCGAGTGGTTGCAAGTGCGACTGCCGGGCAAGGGGTCTCTGATTCGATTCCCGGGTCGGACAATGTATTACTGGGTTTTTACAAAATTCTCAGTAGTAGCACGGAGTCTGGAAATGTGCCCGGTATGGCAATAGCCTCACCCCCTATTACATGGGACTCGTTACATAAATAGTGAAAAGTGGGTCTTACATTGTATAGTGGCATAATGTACACCTCTGCCTACCCCTTCGGGGATAAAAGGCGTGATGTTATGATGAGGAAATACAGGTGCGTTAACGGCATTTTCTTGAAGGTTTGAAGGTCGTATCAGTTCAGAATAACACAAAGGCTAGGTACTTTTAATCCCACGGCAACGGGGGCGAAGCCGCGGGTAGAAGCTAGTATGCCATGCACGATTACACCAAGTGTACTACAACTGTACAGCTGCACAACCGTTGCGTGGGCAGCGCGGGCGGCGCGTGCTCGCTGGGCCGCCACGCGCGACACATCCTGCCGCCCACCGCCATCCGGCCGCTCGTACTCGACCGGCAGAGGTCGCTGCCACATCGCCCGCAGAATGACCAGGTCAGCACTTTGTGGTACTACAAGTTAAAGTCTGTAGATATCTAATTTAAATACTTCCATTAATCTTTAAACATAATGTACAATATTTTTTTTTTTTCAATTAATCCTTAATATGTATATTTCATAGTTTTAAGTACATAAACTAACATATAATATTACTTAACTAACATATTAATATATACAACTTAAAATATAAAAAAAATAATTTAAAACTAAAATATTTACACCTTAAAAAAATAATAATAAAATTAAATCATAAGGCATCAAAGAAAACATTTTCCTGTACAATTTAGATAAGTATAGAGAGGAAGGGGCAAATATAAATGTCTTTACGTATCTTTGCCTGAACTGAAACCGTTGCAATTAATTAAAATATATACAGATAAACAAATTGAGCGTCTGTTTGTAATATTAAAATAACCGCTTATTACTACATGCATATGAATGAATAAACATGCAATACTTTACTTACTTACCAAAATAACATTGTTTCAATGTTTTGTCTGTCTGTCTATTTGTTTGTACTAGCTAAACTCAGGAATGCCTGGACCGATTTTGCAAGACTTTTATTAATTTGTTACTTTACTACATATATGTTACCGCATAGGCTACGTTTATTTTGAAATACTGAGACAAAAGAAGCTATGTTCTAAGCGGACGAAGTCGTGGGCAACAGCTAGTATAGTAAATGATTTTTTTTATAAGAGTTAGGACAATGTATGTTTTTCACTAATATATGCGATAAGCAATACACATATTACCTCTAACTTATCAACTAATTCTTCACAGCAATCACTACCCACCTCGATATCCCTGCCTATATCGATAGCAGCATCTTCAGAAGAGAAAAAAGAAGAAAGAGAGAAGCGCGAACCTCGAGCACCTCCCATCTCCTTTCAGATCACCCCCCCTGACGGGTCATGCCCCCTACTCGTGTTCATCAATCCCAAGTCTGGAGGACGACAAGGATCCAGGGTTTTACGAAAGCTGCAGTACATTTTAAACCCTCGACAAGTACATGATATCGCTAAAGGAGGACCCATGCAAGGTAAAATGAATCACACGTTTATCATGTTCTGATTAGGCTAAAGCATCGGAATACACACACATAACATCACGCCTATTATCCTCGAAGGATTCGAATTCGATTCGAAGGATCCTCTATTACATGGGACTCATGACATAAATTGTGAAAAGTGAGTGTTACATTGTATAGTGGCATTAAGTGCCGTAATATGCACCTCTGCCTACCCCTTCGGGGATAAAAGGCGTGATGATGTTATATTATAAAATAAGAATACTTTTCAAATAAAATCTATTGTTTATTTTTAGGGAAATAAACTTTTTAATAGCTACATTATCTCTTTTCAAACTTGATCATAAGATCGGGTCTCCCAATCATAAACGCATACGGATTACGTGATTGTAAACAGTCAGCTCCACCCGTGGTCATCTGCAGAGGAGTTATTAGAGCGTTGCCAACCTTTTAGGGGATTTGAAGCTTGAGGATTGGTAATTGTCAATGGGGATAGGGGACAATTGGATAGGTTAGATGCCTAATTTTTATTTTTATTTATTTATTTATTTATACTTTATTGCACACACAGAGAAAATTGTAAACATTGCAATAGTAATTTGAGTACAATGGGCAGTACAACAACTTCCAGACAACCTTTGGATGGAATTTTTGAAAAGAGTGGGAATGGGTGGTAGATGCACAATAAAATAAAACCAAAATAGA
This sequence comes from Spodoptera picta, assembly GCA_038387885.1. NCBI lineage: Eukaryota > Metazoa > Arthropoda > Insecta > Lepidoptera > Noctuidae > Spodoptera > Spodoptera picta. The sequence goes on from JAZHFQ010000445.1 coordinate 1,126,231, forward strand.
AAAAAAACTTTCAATGAAACTTACAGACTACATATAATACATAAAAGATAAAAATGGCAATACTATGTAATAAATATATACTTAAATGTAAAATGAAAGGACAAAAGCATATCTACAGTGACAGGTAGTGTTCCTTCACACGTCCCTTAAACTGACCCAGAGTTTGAGCACGTCGCACTTCCACCGGCAGCGCATTCCACAACCGAGCCGCTTGTACTGTGAAAGACTTGTCATAAAAGCAAGTGGAGTGCTTACAAATGCTGAGCTTAAGATTTTCCGATGATCTCAGGAACTTCGAATGTGTGACACCCAGGAACTGAAAACGTTCCTTTAAACTGTCAAACACCAAGCGGTCACCGGTGACCGCAACCTATTGTTCTATAATTGTGTCTACAAAACCGGTACTCGACGAGTTAAATAGAAAGGGGCAGCAGGATTAAAAAGTACATTAAATAGTAACGAAAGGATATGAGCGTTCCAGCGAAGGCGGATAGGCAGCCATTTGAGCATACTACGAAATTCAGAAACATGATCATACTTGCGCAAACCAAATATGAATCTGATAGAAAGGTTTTGAAGGTTTTTATTCCGTGTAGTAGATTATTTTAAATCATTAGACACGTATTTTTTATTTTCTTACCGAAACGAATACTTTCGACGATATATTGATTTGAAATGTCGCGTGACGTCACTTCTATGTAAATTTTACACGTAGAAATGACGTTTTAGCTTTGATTACCACTCTTAAACTTTGATTCGTTTTATCTAAGTATTGTTTTATTATACGACAAAATAAAAAAATACGTGTCTAATATTTTATCGTTACCTAACTTACAGACTAATTAGATTTTTAATTTTCATACCCTATCATCATCCCAATTATGGGGAGCACGTCAAGTAAAGTAGACACTAAGAGTAAGAAAGGACATTTTTTATTGTGTTTTTAAAATAGGTCATATTTTGCCATTACTAGGGCTGCAGATGTTCAAAGATGTGAAGAACTACAGAGTGATATGCTGTGGAGGAGACGGCACGGTTGGATGGGTGCTTGAGACTATGGGTAAGCTATTTGTACCCTTATTATTGCAGTACCTAACAGGGTTCAATTTCAAAAGATAAATGAGTGTTTTGGTTTTTGATACAGGTAAAAGTAAAATGTTAATAGTTTTTTCGTTGGCAAAACTGATTATTAAATAAGGTGCATTCATTAAACAGTGTTACAATTTATTAAACAATTAACCCATCACGGCTTTTATCCCAAAAGGGGTAGGCAGAGGTGCACATTCATCATCAACAGCCTATAAATGCCCACTGCTGAGCAAAGCCTCTTCTCACACGGAGAAGGTTAGAGCGTTAATCACCACACTTGCTCAATGCGGGTTGGCGATTTCAAACTTATAATTAGAAATTATAAGTCCAGGTGTGTTTTTCCTTCACCGTTTGTCAGTGGTGTCTAAATAATCTTAGAAAGTACATATAACTCGGAAAAAGTCACATTGGTACTTGCCGTTGGTAGGTTTCGAACCCGCACCCTCATGCATGAGAAGCGAGCGTCTTAAACCTCCAGGCCACCACGACACGGATTGTATAATGCCTACATCAAATTTATTTATTTTAAAATCCTTCACGAATATCTCACGTTCTACTCCGTTCCGAGCACACTCCATCAGAAGCGTTTAAGATATCTTTTTAATAGTATCTTGTAGCCATAGCATAATAACATAACATAACATCATGCCTTTTTATCCCCGAAGGGGTAGGCAGAGGTGCACATTACGGCACTTAATGCCACTGTACAATGTAACAGCCACTTTTCACTATTTATGTTATGAGTCCTATATAATAGGGGGTGAGCCTATTGCCATATACCGGGCACAATTCCAGACTCCATATTACCAATGAGAATTAAAAAAAAAACAATAATACTTTGACCGACCCGAGACCCTTTGCCCGGCAGTCGCACTTGCGAGTGCGACCACTCGGCCAACGAGGCAGTCCGTCCGTCTCTAACCAACTTTCAAAAAAATATCTATTTGTTACCTTTGTAACTATATCTTTCAGATAAAGTGCAAATGGACACTCAGCCAGCCGTAGGAGTGATACCACTGGGCACTGGCAACGACCTGGCGCGGTGTCTGCGGTGGGGAGGCGGGTGAGTACCGACAGAATCATATACAAACACATTATTGCAGCTATAATTTAGAAACATAAGATAACATAACATCACGCCTTTTATCCCCGAAGGGGTAGGCAGAGGTGCACATTACGGCACTTAATGCCACTGTACAATGTAACACACTTTTCACTATTTATGTTATGAGGTCCATGTAATAGGGGGTGAGCCTATTGCCATATACCGGGCACATTTCCAGACTCTGTGCTACTATTGAGATTTTTTTGTAAAAAAATCTAGTAATATTTTGCCCGACCCGGGAATCGAACCCGAGACCTCTTGCCTGGCAGTCGCACTTGCGACCACTCGACCAATAACTTAGAAACGTATATAGAATAGAATCAGGCGTTAGTATGCGGAAATCCATCCTTCACTAACAGCTGGGAAAATATTTGGTTTTTATTCCGTTGAAGGAATGAATTTACACCCTTAGGTGACACACGACACGCAACAAACGACTCGAACCACACTCGACATATATTGCGCTCCGTGAACTAACGAAACTTATGAGGTGCTTTTTATTGAAGGGGAAAAATCATCCAATGACTTCTCCCGACTGGGTGAGAGGGAGTGTCAGACTCTTATGTCGGAATACTCAAACGCTACTCAATTTTAAGTCGTGCGTCGTTATAGTTCTGTCTCCACAAATTCTTTGTAAAATGACAAAGATGGCACGATATATAAGCACGACTTAAAATTGAGTAACGTTACAGTATTCCGGCATGACTGACTAAAAACCATCCCGTCCCTACTCTTGTACTTCGAGCCGGAGCCCCGGTGACCCGTTAAGTCGTCCGCGACTCCGTATCGGCATCAGCCCTATTGGGCCCCATCCATGGTGGTCTGATGGCTCTTTGAGGCGTGCGCGGAACGCTCGGTGCTGCACGCTCGGGTCTGGTTCTGGGTGCCTACTCTTGAAACCTATCTCAATTTCAATCCAATAAAATCTTAATAATTATTCAATGTCAACACTATACAACCCCTATCGTAGCTGTTAAAATAGCATTCAGAGTACGGAATATAAAGCTAAACTCAATACCATTTAGTTCATTCAATATCCACGCAATACGGATGCAATGGGCGCTAGTGTTACAACTCAAGAGTACGAAGTTTCACAATACCAATGTCGATTCATCGGAATTGGATTCAAGAGTAAGCGTCCTGATCGGGCGGCGAGTAACCCGTGCTCGCCGTCCGCAGGCCCGCGCAAATGTATGCGGTGTTGCATACTGCATGCACTGCAGTGTCGTGTTGACCCGGAGGTTAGGACACTCGCTTCTCATACATGAGGGTGCGTTGTCGAAACCTACCAACATCAAGTACTAATGTGACTTTTTCCGAGTTATATGTACCTACTTTCTAAGATTATTTAGACACCACTGACAAACGGTGAAAGAAAACATCGTGAGGAAACCTGGGCTTATAATTTCCAATTATAAGTTTGAAATCGCTAACTCGCATTGAGCAAACGTGGTGAGTAATGCTCAAACCTTCTCCGTGTGAGAAGAGACTTTGCTCAGCAGTGGGCATTTATAGGCACACAAAAGCTTTGTATTAGCATAATTATCCTGAATTGTTATATAAATTGCTTCTCTTTCCAGATACGAAGGTGAATCTATCCATAAGATCCTGGATAAGATAGCTCGAGCCAGTACCGTCATGATGGACCGCTGGCACATAGTCGTGGAGAACACGACCACAGATGTAAGTCGACCTTATACTTCTTTGACTTTTCTTTGATAAAACCATAAACAATCCGGCAGCCCGCTAGGACTTTCTTCTATGTCATGAGCGGGTTAACAAACATACAATTTCATATACATAATCACTCACATCTGGTACGATAATTTGTGAATCATACAATTTTATGTATATAAATGTGTTAAAGTGTGGAAGAGCCATGCTTCGGCACAAATGGGCCGGCTCGACCGGAGTGATACCACGGCCGAGCAGAAAACCGACGTGAAACGACCGTTGTGTTTCGTCGTGTGAGTGAGGTTACCGGAGGCCCAATAACCCTCCCCTTCCCCAATCTCCCCAATCCCTGAATCCCCGACGATCCTCCAACTCCTAATCTCCAAAAGGCCGGTAACGCACTTGTTATGCCTCTGGTGTTCCAGGTGTCCATGGGCGACGGCGATCGCTTATCATCAGATGATCCGTCCGTCCGTCTGCTCCACAGATATATTAAAGACTAGCGGCCCGTCCCGGCTTCGCACGGCGGGACTTAAGATTTTTTACATAGTTTTACGTTTTATTTATATTTATTCTCAGTTTTTTTTTATTTAGGAAGTATTTACCTTTTGAAAATATTTTTCCGGACTTCATTTACTTATTTCATTTTTTTATGAACAATTCATCTATATAACATTTTTGTATAACTTTAACTATATGCTCAGCGCACGCCGCGGAAGGCCTCAGAAACGATACTTTTCCCCCGTTTTCAAAACATTTTTGGTTACTGCTCCACAACTATAGGACCTAGCGTGATATTATATAGCCTATGTTACTTCTGAATAATGCAGCTTTCTAATGGTGAAAAAATTATTGCAATCGGTCCAGTAGTTTTTGAGTTTATTCATTACAAACATACAAAAATACAAATTTTTCCTCTTTATAATATTAGTGTAGAAGGCGGTATTTTATCGTTTGTTCTACGATCGCGGGTGACAACAGACTAACTCGTGGCGACGGCCATATTTTCCTACGTTGAGCGGAGCGCTCAATTGCGAGCGTCACCGACACGCCCCCTTGCCACTTCTCCTTTTTTAATATATCTTTGGTCTGCTCGTTCACCGGCTTATGCCATAAAAAAAAACTAGAATAAAACTACTCTCGTATATTGCTCGCAGTGTGAGCAGCCACAGATGCCTGACTCGGCGCCGCACCCCACCGTCGTTCCATACAACATTATCAACAACTACTTCTCTGTTGGAGTCGTAAGTATAAATTACTAGCTCTAACCCGCGGCATTGCCCACGTATTCCTGTTTTATCACATGAACCATTTAATATGGAAAAAAGTATCCTATCGCTTAACTCAGCCCATACCGTATCTGCTGTCTGTATACCACATTTCATCAAATTCCGTTCAGTAGTTTTATGACTGCCTCGTTGCCCGAGTGGTCGCAAGTGCGACTGCCGGGAAATGTGTCTCGGGTTCGATTCCCGGGTTGAACAAAGTATTACTGGTTTTTTTAAACTCAATAGTAGCACGGAGCCTGGAATTGTGCCTAGTATATGGCAATAGGATCACCCCCTATTACACGAGACTAATAACATAAATAGTGAAAAGTGGGTGTTACATTGTACAGTGGCATTAAGTGCCGCAATGTACACCTCTGCCTACCCCTTCGGAGATAAAAGGCGTGCTGTTATGTTATGTAGTTTCATCGTGATTGACGGACAAACATTCAATCAAAGAAACTGTCACAGTTATAATATTAGTGTGATAACTCAAATGTCTATCCAATTTTGCAAATACCTAGGGTACAAAGTAATACTTTTACAGGTCAAACTTTAAAATCAAACTATACAAGCATCTATATCGGGACGCTAGGGTATTAAAAAAAACCTAATTGTACTCATCCTAAATTTATCTTTGATTATTTCAATGTAAGTTGTCTTTTTATAATTTTTTAGTATTTATAATTTACCATAATTGTATAATAATTGGACTACTGTTACTATTTTTGGAAGTTTTTGTGTTTAATAAACGATTTTATATTTTTATATATGTATTTATATATACATATCTGCAAGCGACTTCGTCCGCGGTCTCGTGGGGTGAAATGTAACGTACATTAACAAAAAATCGCGGGTTACTTACGTGAATATACTGAGAAAAGCTCTTCTAGTATCGAACCACAAAGGGGTTCTTCCGGTTTTTCAGTAGGCTGCGCGACATCGCCGCGACCGCGCACGCTGCATGAGGAAGAACCCCTCTGTGGTTCGAAACTAGTAGAGCTTTTCTCAGTATATTCACGTGACTAATCCGCAATTTTTTTTGGTTAATTTAGTATGTCTCGCGATAGTTATTATGTAACGTACATATTGTCCCGGTACATAAACTACGTCTGTTCCAAATTCAGATCCCTTCAGTCGTTTTGACGTAATTATGAGACAAATGAAACAAGTGAATTTATTTCTGCAAATAGGCTACAAGGCAACACTTTTACACGTCATTTTTTTTTCTTTTTTTTTTATAAAACGTTGCCCCCACATTAGGAGTTTCGCCTGTGTCGTGGGTACGTTTACAAACATACAAGTTCACATACACATGACACGCAGACCCGGAACAACAATTTGTGGATCACACAAAATGTTGTTCCGGGCGGGAATCGAACCCGCGACACGTTGCACGGCAGCCGGTTGTCCAGGCACCGCACCTGCAGTTGCAACCGTGCAGTCATCAACTTTATCAAGCGAACGATGAGGTCGACATTTCCTAACTGACTACTCTGAGAAGAAATGCCGAAACAAACTCAGAGGTGACAGACCTCTGAGTTTGTTTCGGCAGAGCTGAGTGAGTCTTTTAAAGTCCAGACAATATGTATAACAGATTATGTGCGAGAACCGTGCAAGTTCTTTCTGTAGTGGGCTTTTGAGGAAAGAACCACAACAGCTTGAGCGGAAATCTGAAATTGAATTGATTAACAAAATACACACAACCACACAAAATTTCATAATTACATCACGCCTTTTATCCCCGAATTGGTAGGCAGAGGTGCAGACAGAAGTAACACCCACTTTTCACTATTTATGTTATGAGTTCCATGTAATAAGGTGTCAGCCTATTGCCATATACCGGGCACATTTCCAGACTCCGTGCTACTACTGAGATTTTTTTAAAAACCCCGTAATGCTTTGCCCGACCCGGGAATCGCACTTGCGACCACTCGGCCAACGACGCAGACAAAATTTCACATTTAATATTAAAGTAGTTAATGTACTTTGTTCTCCAGGACGCGGCGATTTGCGTGAAATTCCACACGGAACGTGAACGGAACCCGGACAAGTTCAGCTCCCGTATGAAGAACAAGCTCTGGTACTTCGAGTTCGCTACTTCAGAACAGTTCGCGGCCAGCTGCAAGAATCTACATGAGCACATCGATATTGTCGTAAGTATTGTGTACTTACATCACGTCTTTTTATCCCCGAAGAGGTAGGCAGAGGTGCACATTACGGCACTTAATGCCACTGTACAATGTAAAACCCACTTTTCACTATTTATGTTATGAGTCCGATGTGTAATACGGTGAGCCTATTGCCATATACCGGGCACAATTCCAGACTCCGTCCTACTGCTGAGATTTTTAAAAACCCAGTAATACCTACCTCTACTTTGCCCGAGGGGTTTTTAAATATTCTCAATTGTAGCTCGGATTCTGGATTTGTGCCCGGTATATGGTAATAGGCCCCTATTACATGGGACTCATAACATAAATTGTGAAAAGTGGCGTTTATTGCGATGCACAAATCAATAAATATGTAAAAAAAATAAATGTTAAGCAAATGTAAAAGCCTCTTCTCACACGGAGAAGGTTTGAGCATTAATCACCACGCTTGCTCAATGCGGGTTGGCGATTACAAACTTATAATTAGTAATTATAAGCCCAGGTTTCCTCACGATGTTTTCTTTCACCGTTTGTCAGTGGTGTCTGAATAATCTTAGAAAGTACATGACTTACTTACTTGACTTATAGTCCTACTAGCGGACCCGACAGACGTTGTTCTGCATATCCACTTGAATTGCACCGACTGCAGCGGCAGATGGCCGGGCTGATTTGTGAATCTAAACCATCCAGGGCGCCACTCAAACGCGTACAGAAAAAATCATTTAAATCGGTCAAGCCGTTTAGGAGGAGTTCAATGACATACACACGTACAGTAGAATTATATAATTATATAACTAGCGGACCCAACAGACGTTGTCCTGCATATCCACTTGAATGTATAAACAAAAATTCAATCAAATTAGTTCAGCTGTTTAGGATAAATGACCTAAACATCGACTGCAGCGCCATCTGCCGGGCTGAACTCACTCAAAAAATTTCATCAAAATCGGTCCAGTCGTTTGAGAGAAGTTCAGTGACATACACACTCACAGAAGAATTATATAGATATATGTATAAAGATGATGTCCCATAGTGATAGTGAAAAGTGGGTGTTACATTGTACAGTGGCATAATGTACACCTCTGCTTACCCCTTCGGGGATAAAAGGCGTGATGTTATGTTATGTATGATGTCCCATAGTGACTTATTTTAATTTTATTGTTATTTTTCCGAATTCTAGTGTGATGGTGCATCGTTGGAATTGAACAAGGGTCCCGCGTTGCAAGGGGTGGCTCTACTGAACATACCTTACGCACACGGGGGCTCGAACCTATGGGGATCCAGTGGAGCCCATCGAAGAGGACGGTTCCCTAACGCACAGCAAGGTAAAGAGTTCTCATCTCCATTATCAACCATCTCTCAACTAAGAGTTACTTAGCGTGTTATATCTAAACTTACCCCTTACTTGTACTGTTAGGTGTCACTTATGGGTGGGATAAAACTAAAATGTCTTTGTCTCCCATCATAGCTTAGGGTTCTTTTAAACTACTACTACGGCGCTGTCGGCTGTCCCATCTTGTTGGTGGGCTGATTTCATAGAGCCTTCGAAATAGAAATAAATGAATAATGCCTAATTATTATGTAATTTTTAAAGTCACTACAACGCTGAGTCTAGGTCTATTACTATTATATATGTATTATTATAGGATTTATTTATTTAGTATATTTATATATATGTATATGAGCATGCATATATATACCTATATAATTATGTTGTATTTATATTGTAGTGTAAATTTTAAATATTTTTAGTACCTTTCTATATTTATAAAGTCTATTCATGTTATTTGTTTCTAATAATTACACATGCCTATTTTTTCGCCGATTACCATTTTAACCCTAAGGTTGACTGGGAGAGAATGCCATATGGCATTAATGTCCGCCTTATGTACCATTACTAGTTTCTGTGTACATTGAAGTAATAAAAAAATAAATAAATAATAATTATAGATGTAGTTAATTGTAGTGTGTAACTAGGTACCCTCTTTACTTTACAAAAATTGACTAGATGTTATAATAAAAAAAATTGTATGACAAGGGCACGGACCTAGAGTCCGTGGAGAATTAATCTGTAATATTATAAAAAAAAAACTACTACTACTACTTCTACTGGGGTCGTAGATAGGTCGCCATACCTCCGGGTCTGGTCTACTAAGAGGACCCGTGCCTCCTTCAGGTGCAGATGGTGACCACCGGAGAGGTTTTAATGAGGTTTTTTTATGTCTTAAGCCGGTAAACGAGTAGAAGGATCCCCCGATGGTAAGCAATCGGCGTCGCCATGGACACCTGCAACACCGAAGGCGTTACAAGTGCATTATCGGCCTTTTGGGGATTAGGAGTTTGAGGATTGGTTGGGATTCAGGGATTGGGGAGATTGGGGAGGTCGTTGGGCCTCCGGTAACCTCACTCACACGACGAAACACAACGCAAGCATTGCTTCACGTCGGTTTTCTGTGTGGTATCACTCGAGTCGAGCCGGTCTATTCGTGCCGAAGCATGGCTCTCCCACAATAACTAATTCAAGCCACACTTTTGTCCCATATTCAACAAATTTAAATATACCACAACAGTTATAAAACTGTGTTTTTATAATAACTATCGTGAGGCATATTAAATGAACTAAAAAACGCTGTCGCGGCGATGTCGCGCAGCCCACTACTGCTGCATACATCGCCGCGACCACGTACGCTGCTCATGAGGAAGAACCCCTCTATGGTTCGAAACTAGTAGAGCTTTTCTCAGTATATTCACGTGAGGAACCCGCGATTTTTTTGATAATTAGTTATTTTTTAGTTACATAGTTATAAAATTCTTTCCATTTTCAGATATTGGTGACAAGTTAATAGAAGTGATTGGTTTGGAAAACTGTCTACATATGGGACAAGTTAGAACTGGTAAGTTTGTTGTTATTGTAAAGGAAAAGGTGGTAATGTGGCCCCTACAAATAATTAGGCCCGTCTTAAATTTAGAATAACGCCATCTAGTTTGTTGTGCATGAAATACGGAACTCTTTTGACAGCTATCGAATATAACCAACAAAATCCGTGAGATGGTGTTACGTGCGTTTTTATTTGAACTAGTCGCTACTCGCACTGGTCACAGTTTTGATACCGTTCTACATTTTATATTTTTTTTAGACAAACTATATACCTCTAAGTGTTTCGTCTGTTGATTTGAACATTGTGTTTGATAAACGTTTTTCTACTGGATTTTAAAGGTAGATGCTACCTATTTTTAGTTAGATCCTTTATTTATTTCTATATACGTGACTTATATATTTTCAAATATTTGTTTATATAAAAAAAAATTAAAATATAAAGCAGTAGCCCACCTGTAATGGAAGAAATCCAAGCTACCGGTGGTCAGGGCTCCAGAGAAAGAATTTTCCGGACAATACGCGCCGTGTCCAGAAGTACTGCTTTCTGCATCAGGCCCTTGACCCAACCATCTAACGCTAGCCTACTCAGATGTTAATGATTAGTTAGATTATTATTATTTACGTTTAATTATATAAAATTTTCTAAAGTTACATTTTTAAATAATACTTACTTAAAAAACAGAAAATTATATTTAAATATAAAAAATAGAAGTCGACCAGTAGCGGGAGCATGGTCCAAGCTACCGGTGGTCAGGGCTTCAGAGACAGAAACCTCCTCACGATACGTGCCGTTTAAGCAGAACTGCCTTCTGTACCAGGCCCTTGATTCATACACCTAACGTCTGCCTCCTAAGATGGATTTCGAAGCTTTTATTATTATTATAATAACCGCATGGTTTCCCCACTGTTAGGCTCCTATAGGGCTTGAGCTCTCCACTTACACGTCCATGGGAAAACAAGTCATTATAAAATGTTTCCTAATGGGTCCATCTAGCGTGATAATTTGGTATTAAAAGTACCATTGGAAACTACTAGATGGCTCTGTATTCAATTTTAATTTACCTCTCTAAACTAGTAATTCCTCTTGTATAGTGGATGTCTATTTGTGGCGCTGATTGCTTACCATTAGGTGATTCGCCCTCATAACATAACATCACGCCTTTTATCCCCGAAGGGTTAGGCAGAGGTGCACATTATACTACTGTACAATGTAACACCCACTTTGTACTATTTACCTCTATGTTATGAGTCCCATGTAATAGGGTTGAGCCTATTGCGATATACCGGGCACAATTCCAGACTCCGTGCTACTACTGAGAATATTTAAAAACGCAGTAATACTTTGCCCAACCCGGGAATCGAACCCGAGACCGCTTGCTCGGCAGTCGCACTTGGTCGTAAGTGCACTTACGACCACTCGGCCAACAAGGCAGTCGCCCTATCCGACATAAAAGGATAATAAAGTAAATTTGCTGTATACTTCTCACTCCAGGTCTTCGAGCATCAGGCCGGCGGCTGGCACAGTGCAGCTCCATCACGTTGACCACGAAGAAGACATTCCCCATGCAGATCGATGGAGAACCCTGGATGCAGCCACCTTGTAAGGTAAGTCCACATTAGTCCCTTAGCTATAAGTCGACAAGGGACTATAATTATACATTTACGAGATATCAAAGTTTCCCTATTAAATCATGTGTGTATCATGCATATAAACCTTTTATTAAAAAAACTGTATCAAAATCATGCAAAGATAATTTGACTGCCGCGTTGGCCCAGTGGTCGCAAGTGCGACTGCCGGGCAAGGGGTCTCGGGTTCGATCGGGTCAAGGGGTTCGATTCCTGGGTCGGGCAAAGTATTACTGGGTTATTAAAAATCTCAGTAGTAGCACGGAGTCTGGAAATGTGCCCGATATATGGCAATAGGCTCACCCCCTATTACATGGGACTCATAACATCAATAGTGAAAAGTGGGTGTTACATTGTACAGTGGCTTAAGTGCCGAAATATGCACCTCTGCCTACCCCTTCGGGGATAAAAAGGCGTGATGTTGTGGGATAATTTTAAAGATCTAAGCATACAGACACACAGACGGTGGAAAGCTACTTTGTTTTATACTACCTAGTGAAGGACATACAAAAGTATTTTTCTTGTTTTTCAGATAATGATAACCCATAAGAACCAAGTTCCGATGCTGATGGGACCAGCTCCAGAAAAGGGCAGAGGATTCTTCAAACTCTTCACTCATTGCTAACTTAATGTACAACCTTTCTACTTTCTCAATCTACTGGTTTACGACTCACTTCTATAGTTTACAACTCACTTCTGTACTTTACGACTCACTTCTATAGTTTACAACCCACTTCTGTACTTTACGACTCACTTCTATAGTTTACAACTCACTTCTGTACTTTACGACTCACTTCTATAGTTTACAACCCACTTCTGTACTTTACGACTCACTTCTATAGTTTACAATTCACTTCTGTACTTTACGACTCACTTCTGTAATTCACAATTCATTTTACAACTTCTTATAACGTTTTATTGATTGATTGATCAATCGTTTGTTAAATTGCCGATTTACTCTTCGACCGAAATGTGTTCATTTTCCAACGTCTTATTGATTGATTGATCAATCGTTTGTTACATTATCAATTTATTCGTCGACCGACAACTGTTTATTTTCCTCTTTAATATTTAATTTTCTTGTTGTTGATCATCATTTAGTTAAACTTTTATCGTTAATTATTTTAAATAATAATATTTTTAATCCAATCAATCGATTACATAATCATTCAATCAAAAAATTATTAAACCGTCTAATAGTTTACTGAAGATTGATAAATAACAAAGTACTTTGGAGCAAAGATTTTACAACAATAATAATATCAACTTATTATTAATAACAATAAGATCAAATATTACTCGTATTTTCTGACACAGATTTGGTAAAAAAAAACTATTGAAAATAAAAATAAATCTTTCATATTTTTCCACACAAAGATTTGATATATAATATCTCATTTATTGGATCTTTAATTGATATATAATTATAATTTATTTTTAAATAATATTATGTGTCATTTCATAAATAATTTCGCATAATTGTATATTTATGAATATTAAGGCTTGCCGTGCTTCAATTTTTGGTCAAATTCAACTAAAGGATAATCAAAACAAATTGTGGATAGAGTTTTAATTTCTGTGTGCTGAAATTAACTTCGCATAAACAAATAAAATTTACGCTACTAACTCACTTCGCGATTTTCCCACGCGCCCACCGCGGTCGCGGAGTAGAGATTTATTTTCAAAACCCACGAGACTATAGTTTTCTGTAGACTCGCAGCCACCGCGATTGCGATTCATCATCATCATCATCATCATCATCATCATCAACAGCCTATAATGCTGAGCGAAGCCTCTTCTCACACGGAAAAGGTTTGAGCGTTAATCACCATGCTTGCTCAATGCGGGTTGGTGATTTCAACCTTATAATTAGAAATTATAAGCCCAAGTTTCCTCATGATGTTTTCCTTCACCGTTTGTCAGTGGTGTCTAAATAATCTTAGAAAGTACATATAACTCGGAAAAAGTCACATTGGTACCTACTTGCCGTTGGTAGGTATGGAACCTGCACCCTCATGCATGAGAATTGGGCATCTTAAACCTCCGTGCCACCATGCGATTGCGATTATCGCCCGTAAATTTGGCGGTTGATCATCGCAAGACGGGCGGGCGGATACATTTAGTTGAGCCGACCGATCGCAGAGCGTGCGGGTGCTAGCCGCCGGGTGCAGCGGGACCCGCAAACAATAGCAACCGCCGCGAAAATTAGCATTTAAACCACAATTTGGTAGGTACTTTTGAAACGTCAACAAATATGAAATAAACAATAGTCTGTCAGTCTGTCCGTCAGTGAAGCTAGGAGCTCGTTCCAAAATGTCGATTCGAGTGGAGAAGAACGAGCACGAAACTCCATTCGTTACTCTTTTAAATCTTATCGCCAATCTGGTCACTATATGTCCATCTAGAGCGCCCTCTACCAGATTGGCGATATATTAAAGAAAGGCCAAATTAAAAGTACCATTAATCGACGAGCATGCATGAAAAGATTGATGACTGTTGATGAAGCGAAAGAAGTATGTAGGAATCGTAGTAATTGGCGTTCCCTAGTATCTGCCTACCCCCAAGGGAGACAGACGTGAAGTTATGTAAGTTATGTATGTATTCTACAAAGGCTGCGGGTCACCGAGGGAAGTGGAAACTATCGTTTTATTTCTTCTCCTCTTATAATATCTTCTGATTCACTTCGTTGCGGGAACCAAGACAGTTACTCATGTCCCTGGGACGCGCCGGACTTCAGTGTTTCGGTGTTTTCATGGTTGTATCTACTGTAGATCCTGGCTTACAGGAGTTGCAGCGGTTTTGGGAGGTTGTGGCGGGCTTGTCCCATTAAAAAAAGGCTGCGGGTCAGCATCCGCGGCAGTCACGAGAGAAAATCGCTTAGTGAGTCCTTAGCCTTATACTCTTGTCAATAAATTACAACAAATACAAAAAAGGTTTGTCGAAATTCGATCCTAGTTTTTATAATAACTATCGTGAGACATACTAAATTAACTAAAATCGCGGGTTACTCACGTGAATATACTGAGAAAAGCTCTACTAGTTTTGAACCACAATCCGATTTGATTAGGTTTGATAAAGTCTCCGTACTAGCGAGAGAAAAATACTTCGTTCCGCGAAGAGTGCGAGAGGCCATCGAGGTTAACCGACGTCCGTGCTTCAACAGGGATGGTGGCTGGGCACTGCCACCCGCGTGGAAGCCGAGCTTGGAGTCTACGTCGATCCACAGCGTCTCGAGTGTGACACAGTAAGCGTTATATGCAACACTGACTTTGTGCCGAACCCGGAATCAAACCCACGACCCGCGCCGCTAGTGAACGTACCGTGTGCTTTGTCGCGGAGAACCTAACGGGTAACCGGGGCTCCGGCTCGACGTGCAGGAGAAGGAACGGGGTGGTTTTTAATCAGTAAGAGTCTGACACTCCCTTCCGCCTCACCCAGGCGGGAGCAGCCATTCGATGATTTTCCACCCTTAAATAAAAAATCGTGTGCTTTAACATCGTCCAACGCGCCGCCGCAGTTGGAAGCAAACGCTCGTAGTGTCCGACAGAGGGCGCGTTGGGCTCGCAGCGCAAGTAGCAACACCGAGGCGAGCGCCAACGCCAGCCAGTGAGCTGCGCGACGTCGCCGCGACCGCGCACGCTGCTCATGAGGAAGAACCCCTCTGAGGTTCGAAACTAGTAGAGCTTTTCTCAGTATATTCACGTGAGTAACCCGCGTTTTTACTTAATCGATCCTAGTTTGTTATAATCAGGATATAGTTAATGCAAAGCAGAGATTTGTTGAATTCAATCTTCTCAATTGTATATGAAATTGAAAGACTTACCAGTGTTCAATATGGTAGGTTAAATCTAAATATCAACTCTCGATAATGAATTTGCGATCTCATAGATCGCATTGCTTATGATGGATAAGATTCAAAATTGACTGTATTTCTCGGGTAACTTTATAAAAGAGTTGATTCATCTTGTACGTTCTTTGCTAGCTTGCTCGCGCCTACTTCAACTTTACTTAATCTATATTACCTCTATACTGACTTAATAGGGTACCTAGTTGCCTGAATTTTATTTTAACGTCCGTCTGGTAGATTAATTTAAAACTTTAGACACGTATTTTTTCTTTTCTCACAAAATTAAATACTTTCGTCGATATATTAATCTGAAATATCGTGTGACGTCACAGCGTGCCACATTTTGTAGCACGTTGTGACGTAACGACCTCCCACTCCTAAACTTAGCACCATTTTATCTATGTATTGTAACTTTATACGAGAAAATAAAAAAATATGTGTCTAATATTTTTTCACTAGGTATCTAACTGACGGACTAATTAGATTTTTAATTTTCATTTTCTGGCAAATATCATAATATATAGATTTGTTTGTTTGAATGCTATCTAGGGGACTACAGCTATTTTGTAAAATGTCAAATTGAACTTTTGAAGAAGAAGTAGGCCGAGTGGTCGCAAGTGCGACTCCCGGGCAAGGGGTCTCGGGTTCGATTCCTGGATCGGGCAAAGTGTCACTGGGCTTTTAAAAATCTCAGTAGCAGCACGGAGTCTGGAAAGGGCCCGGTATATGGCAATAGGCTCACCCCTATTACATGGGACTCATAACATAAAGAGTAAAAAGTGGGGTGTTATATTGTACAGTAGCATTAAGTGCCGGGATATGCACCTCTGCCTACCCCTTCGGGGATATAAAGGCGTAATGTTATGTATGATGTTATGAACTGAGAAGTCGAAGTGAGCTGATCGCATTCTCGCTCGTCATTGGTCGAGATTATTCTCACAACCAATAACACGGCGGACCGCGATCGAGCTCCGCCGGTGCCAGTGAAGTTGATTGCATCAGACGCCTTAGTACGAGTTTGTTGTACGCACAGAATTCTTTAATATATCTGTGGTTTTACGTTTAAAGTAATCGTATTGGTGCCGACCAATGAAGCAACCAATGAATGAAGCAAAAAGCACTACAATCAGAGCGTCGAACGCATAGGTACTCCTTTCGAATACTTTAAAAGTAAATTGAACTCGTACTAAGGCCTCAGAGCGCCGAACTCGCTCGATACTATTACGTTACGAATGCGATAGTTATTCGTGCTTGGCACTCTGGTCTGCATTAAATATATTTGTAGGATAATCCGATTTATCGACTATGAAACATCACGCTAACCAACAGGAGCCGAGCAATAGGACAAGCAGCGCGGGAATAGCTGATTATTTCAATAAAACTCCTCTTCTATTTACCTAATTGGTTGCAATCTCTATAAATACTTTCTCCTTTGCTATAAAATACCTCTCTATCCTTCAAACTCTAAATATAGCATCCGTGGCATAATTTATAAACAATCTATAATTCCTATAAAAACGTCTGATATAAATCATCTTCTATTAGTAAGAAATGCTCTTGCAGAAACCCTAACGTCCATTTTTGCTAAATTAGATATAAAACTTATACATTTATTAATATATTTATATGTAGAACATATTATATTAAAGTCCAATTTTAATGAAATTAAATGAAAGAGAAAAGCTTTGAGAATATTCAATTTGTTTATATATTTTCTATCTATGAAATATTCATTTTAAATAATTAAAAAAGATGTTTCAATCTCGATTTATTTAGAGGTAAAGTCAAAGTCAATCTTGCATCAAGAATAAGACTTCTACGAGTTAAAATAAAAATAAATTCAGAGTAATATTACTGTGTAATAAAACCGTAACAATATCAGCAAATCATAGATAAACTAAGCCCCAAGCCAAAGATACCTGAGATTTATACGAAAAATCACAAAATGATTTGTATAGAAAAAAATCAAATAAAATACACTTACAGAAATTTTATCAAAGAATTAAACCAAAAAATAAGTACATTTTACTATAGAATTATATTAGTTGCTTATATTAAATGTTGAATTAAATAAAAATGTCAAATACGTGTAGTAATTAATTGTTATATTTTAAATGATTCTATATTGTCTATTAGTTACATTTAAAATAGGCATTAAAGAAATAAGTTATACTTTCATGCATTTTATTATACGTCCCATTAATTTATTTTAAATGAATTATAGTTATCCGTATTAAATGTAAACTTAATGTAATTGTAATATAATTAAGTGAATGATTGTGTTTATTACTGTGAAATGTTAAAATTGCTGTTATAAAAAATGTTTAAAGAATATTTAAGACATTTCCAGTGTGTTGTTTTAATTTAAGATATATATTTTAAGGCTTTTAAATGTAAAACTTGTACTGACATAATAATTTATTCATTTAAAATGAAAAAAAATGATGTCGTGTTAAATGTAACTTTTGTGTCGTGGAAATGTTAAAAGCTTGTAAAATGGCGTTCACATTTTATTCAAGTTTAATGTTAATCCACTACAACGTATGTATATTTATTTATTTTTTTATTATTTAAAATAATATTTTGTTATGTGAAAGAAATATAAAAATAATATCAATGTTGTGCCAAGAAGAAATGGATACGTCCTTAATTCCTACGCCAGCATTTTTGTAAATATTTTTCTATAGATTTTATCCATTTTATAGGAAAGAGATAGATATATGTATTATGTATTTAGTACCTATATATATTTAGCGCCATAACAAATCAAAAAATTTTCATTGTGAATCGCGATCGCCATGCATTGACTTAAGCACTTGAGGTATTGCTCCGAATATCCCTAAAATTTGTTCATACAATGTCTTTAAACTTCGGAAGTAAGGTCTATAAAGGAGTTAGTGGACAGCGGTCACCAGTAACCGGTTGGGGATTAACCAGGCAAATGTTACTAATGTTTATTAGTTTGCGTGTAAAATTACGGTACATTTGGTGGGCAAAAATACAGTAGACCTCATCCCAGTAATCCTCGGTGTATGTATGTGTCCGCTAATTAGGAAGACAATAATCAGACCACATAATTATTATTCAGCTACCTCTATACCCAAATCCACACAAAGAAAATATTTAAAAGATTGAGTTCTGGGATAGGTACCTACTTAATTTTCCAATTAATGATAAACAGTGTGGGAGAGCCATGCTTCGGCACGAATGGGTCAGCTCGACTGGAGTGATACCACGGCCGAGCAGAAAACCGACGTGTAGCAACGCTTTCGTTGTGTTTCTTCATGTGAATTAGGTTACCGGAGGCCCAATTAACTCCCTCCATTTCCCCAATCTCCCCAAGCTCTGAATCCCTAACGATCCTCAAACTCCTAATTCCTAAAAGGCCGGTAACGCACTTGTAACGCCTCTGGTGTTCCAGGTGTCCATGGGCGACGCCGATTGCTTACCATCAGGTGATCCGTCTGCTCGTTTACTGGCTTATGCCATAAAAAAAACAGTGCTGCCTAAACCCACTTCAAAATCTTAAAAATATTGAGTTCTGTAATAACAGAAGAAAATATTACTCTTCAGTTAATGGGTATTGCGATCGCGATTCTTAATTATTTACTTAATGTGCAATTTTATTATTTATCTGGCTGCCTCGTTGGCCAAGTGGTTGTTAGTACGACTGCGGAAAAGTGGGTGTAACATTGTACAGTGGCATTAAGTGTAATGTGCACCTCTGCCTACTTCTTCGGGGGTAAAAGGCGTGATGTTATATTATGTTATAATTTATCCGTTAGGCACCACGTCGGTCACTGGAAACCGACACTTTTTTTTTAAAGGGGGAAAATCATCAAATGACTGCTCCCGTCTGGGTGAGGCGGGAGGGAATGTCAGACTCTTACTGACTAAAAACCACCCCGTTCCTTCTCCTGCAGGTCGCGCCGGAGCCCCGGTAACCCATTAGGTTCTCCGCGACTGGAAACCGACACTTCGCGGAGGAATAACCTTTAACAGTTTTCTGTCAACAGGCTTAAGTTCTACTTCAACCAGACCCGGGTGTACGGCGCGTCTCATTCCACGTTCACCCCAAAGAGCCATTAGACCACCCAGTAAGGTTGATGCCCGATACGGAGCCGCGGAAGACTTAATGGGTTGCCGGGGCTCCGGCTCGAAGCTGGAGTAGGAACGGGATAGTTTTTAGTCAGAAACCGTCTTATTACAAAAGTTCGACTTGGCACTGGTTTAAACCCGGACTATAAGATCTAGGTTTGTTACGGTATTAAAGCTAGTACACACCCTCTCGCCTCACCCAGTCGGGTGAAGTCATTGGATGATTTTTCCCCTTCAATAAAAAGCACCTCATAAGTTTCGTTAGTTCACGGAGCGCAATATATGTCGAGTGTGGTTCGAGTCGTTTGTTGCGTGTCGTGTGTCACCTAAGGGTGTAAATTCATTCCTTCAACGGAATAAAAACCAAATAAAATCCCAGCTGTTAGTGAAGGATGGATTTCCGCATACTAACGCCTGATTCTATTCTATATACTCTCATCTCACCTAAGGAGGGAGAAGACAGGATAATTTCCCTTTTTTAAATAAAAGTGCAATATTAGACATCCACTTACAAGATGGACCTGATAACCTCTAAATGTCGCAGGGAGACGCGGGATGGATCGTCGTTTCCTAAATTTTATTTCGTATTGTCCGTCTGGTAGATTATTTTAAAACATTAGACACGTATCTTTTCTTTTCTCACAAAATGAAATGCTTTTGACGATATATTGATTTGAAATGTCGCGTGACGTCACAGCGTGCTACAAAATGTACTACGTTATGACGTAACTACCTCCCACTCCTAAACTTATCGCCATTTTATTTAAGTATTGTAATTTTATACGAGAAAATAAAAAAATACGTGTCTAATATTCTTTCATTATCTAACTGACGGACTAATTGGATTTTGAATTTTCTTACCCTGGAAACTACCCTATTATACAATATTATAATCTATTAGTTTTCCAAAACTCCATCCATTTTAGATATCAAATGAAAGAGCTTGATTGGTGGAATAAAACTCATTAAACATATTCTTTTTATATAATTATGACTCACATATGTATCACTCACATACACAAATAATAATTTTGCACATAACGTAAGTATATTTATTATATATGTAAATGCTTTCGAAATTATTTGTTATAGTATCACCACAAAAATGTCTGTCCGCGTCTGTGCTGGTGCTTCTAGTGTGTTAGTGTTGTAGCATACTTTTTGAGCACACTATTTATACCTACATTTAGAAATAGGGTGAGCTCGCCTATTCGCGTACACATCAGAAGGTACGTCGTTCCTTGTTACGTTTTCGTAAAAAAATTGATTTGATGCCCTTTAAAAATTCCCTATATATAGTAATTTTTTAAAATCAAACGATGTTTTGTAACGACATTATTAGTAGTAGTTAGTATGTCTGTTTGATGTTACATATTTGCCGTATACATTTTTATGGAACAGAGAGTATAGTTCCCTAAGATCGGAAAAGGAGGATCCTCCGACCAGGCAAAGTGATCACGCCTGGAAGGCTTTCTGCCCAACAGTTGTCGTCGTCGGGTCTTCTCTGCGTCCCCGGCTTGGGGCGCGAGGTCGCGCGATCCAGGCCGATGCCTGTTTTGGCGGATGCGCTCGCTGCCTGCTACAGCAGGCGAGGGGTTGGATTAGTCGGACTCCTTGCAGGCCCGATGCGGTATCGAGTCCGGTGGTTTGTCCCGCCATGAGCCGCGCTCTAGTCGGGCAAGCCCAGCGAGCAGCAAGCTGTTGGCGGGGCATGGTCGTGTCCAGTGGGGGCGGCTCAAGCCAGGGGCCCAACAGTTGTTTGTTGGGATTTTCTATCCATGTTTATTTGCTTGTAAACTTTGCATGTGCGATGTAGGATTTTTGTGACGTCATCCGTTGACATGTAACAGGTATGTGTCGCCACACATTGACGACGATCCGGGAAATAAAAGCGAACTCGTAGATGGACGCGAACAAGATAATTTTGGTGGGTGGACGTGAACAGGCCAAATTACCCTAAGACTTTTATTTCAACAAGTTTAGTGGTAAGCAAAAATGTTTTACAATTTCACCCCTGCCTACCCATTTCGAAGAATAACATGCGTGATGATGTTATACTACCAATGATCGTTTTCACCAATCACTTCTAAACCACCTCTTAACTAAGAGTTACTTAGCGTGACGTAGCACCTAAACTAACACCTTACTTGTATGTAGGTGTCACTTACACGTTGGTTAAACCGAAATGTTGTTAAATGTCACCTATCTTAGCTTAGGAGTTCAGTGTTTAGGAGAGATAGATGAAAATCGTTCAATTATTTAAAACCACAGCACTGCATACTTCACATCACATTAACAGCCTATAAGTGGCCACTGCTGACCAAAGCCTCTTCTCACTCGGAGAAGGTTTGAACATTAATCACCACACTTGCTCAATGCGGGTTGGCGATTACAAACTTATAAATTAGAAATTATAAGCCCAGGTTGCCTCACGATGTTTTCCTTCAGCGTTTGTCAGTGGTGTCTAAATAATGATAGAAAGTACATATAACTCGGAAAATGTCACTTAGGTACTTGCTAATGGTAGGTTTCGAACCTTCATGCATGAGAAGAGTGGGTGTCTTACACCTTCGGGCCACCACGACATATATTATTTTATACATTTTCGTGGACTGCATAGTGCATATTATATTATTTCAAAATGGGCGATTTTTAAATACTAAATTTGGGCTGACTATTTGTCTTATTATTTTCTGTCATACTATTGTTATGCCACTTACAAGCCCCGTTGTAATAATTATGTTATTATTATTATCATTATTATATCTACCTGTTGTATTATTAATAAAATTATAATAATATTTATTTTTAATAATTGCTTCTAGTACCTACTTAGTTAGTTTTGAAAAATGCATGTAATATAATTGTTTAATGGAATATTTATCTCATTCAATTTTAATTTATAAATACACAAAAAGTCTTATCGTTATTTTATGAAATATTTTTTCAATAGAATTAAAGTTCTTTATCTTTTTTTTGAAACGCAGTAGGTACCTAAAAAATTAAATGTGTTTTCTAGCAATTATTAGAATTAAATATAATTATTAAATTATAGATAGAGTACCTAATACGAAATTATCGAATTATACCTCTAATATCGGATTGCGTAAGAAGTTTAATGTATAGTTCAAATATACAAACATACATAAATAATAGGTACATTACTGTTAATATTTATATTATTCCAATACGTACAATAACCAAGACGAGATTTATTTATATTAAAACTTTCGTGATACATACTAAATTTTATGTTCTCGGCTTAGTCACGTAACTGTTTGACTAGATTCGAGCGCGACAGTCGCCGCGTCGTATGTCGCGGAATGCTGCTCATGAATATGAGCCTCCAGCATAACTTGAAACTGGTCGAGTTCCTCGTCAAAAAGTAACGCGAGTTAGCCGAAAACATAATAATTAAATGAGATTAATTTTAAATACATTATTAAAAATTCGACAGTTATATTCACAAAAAATGTCGATAAATCTATTATTCATTTCATAAATGTAATTTAAAATAGTATATACAATTAAGTAACTTATATATACATATATAATAATAATAAATGTCATCAAGCCCTGCGTGTTATTAAGTTTATATTTATTGTTATTAGAGATTATATTACTTAGTTATTATTTGTTATTATTATTGTTTAATAATCATGGAATTAGCGTTGCGGTAAACAAAAGAATATGTGCCAGCTTTAATAGTATCGTAAGAGATAATTATTACTTATATTACATTAATATTGTAACGAATATATGTGCATATAAAAAATATATTGTAGTTTTCATTTACTTTCAACCTCAAACCGTTTTCCGCGCCTCAACTTCTTAAGCCTCGTATTCACTAGGTAACATTTGACGCGCGACATGTTGCTCAACGTGTTTCGCGACTTGTTGGATGTTAACGCGGAACATTTGTTTAACAACGTTGTCTGTCCACATATTCTCAGTCTAAAACAAACAACAAGCCGCGCGTCATGTTGCGCGGCAGCTAGCGACGTCGCGCGCTGTTGTGCAGCGTCGCCGTACATGTTGAGATTCACGTGTCGCGCGCCAAATGTTGCCTAGTGGATTTTTTTTTTTTAAGGGGGGAAAATCATCGAATGACTGCTTCCGCCTGGGTGAGGCGGGAGGGAGTGTCAGACTCTTACTGACTAAAAACCACCCCGTTCCTTCTCCTGCACGTCGAGCCGGAGCCCCGGTTACCCGTTAGGTTCTCCGCGACTCCGAATCGGCATCGGCCCTATTGGGCCCCATCTGTGGTGGTCTGATGGCTCTTTGAGGCGCGCGCGGAACGCGACGCGCCGTACGCTCGGGTCTGTTTCTGGTCGGACGGGGAGCCACCCATGCTCGCCGTCCGCAGGCCCGCGCTTACGGTGGCCGGAGATCGTCTCGCGATCCCCGACGCCCGGTGTGTCCTTCGCGATGGCTGGGTTGCGAGGAGGCAGCGCTTCGCTGCCTCACGCGTCCCGCCTCCTCCTTAGCTAGCATGACTGCTTCGCAAAAGGAGGAGACGGCATCCCAGTCCCCCTCGCTCCGCATCATGGCCTGCACTAGGCCCGGACGCGAGAGGTCGCCATCGCCGATCACTTCCCTGAGGACACGGCGGTGCTCAGCCCACGAAGGGCATTCTCCCACTGTGTGTTCCACCGTGTCCTCAGGGCGGTCCTCGCAGTGATGACACCCGGGCGTTTCCTCCCGCCCCATCAGACACAGGTACCTCCCGAAACTTCCATGTCCGGTGAGGACCTGCGTCAGGCGGTAGGTGAGGACGCCGTAGCGTCTCTCAAGCCACTCCTCAAAGAGGGGACTTACCGCTGCGATAGCAGCGAGCCCATTGCCTAGTGGATACGACGCTTTAATGTCCGATTATGAAAAATTAACAACATATGTACATTCAAAAACAGTATTTGAACATCGGAAATAAGGTCTATAATTGTGTAAGTGGAGAGCGGTCACCGATAACCGGTTGTATCTTAGTTACCAGTAGAGCCAGACCACCACAAAAAAGCCCAATAGGACTGTGCGTACTGTAGAAAGTGCGTTTACAAACATACAGGTTCACATACACATGACACCCAGACCCGGGACAACAATCTGTGGATCACACAAAGAGTTGTTCCGTACGGGAATCAAACCCGCGACACGTTGCGCGACCCCAACCACCGCGCCAATCGTGATGTTATGTTATGTGAGGGCACAATAAATTCTACTCTGCCATCCATCAACCATCTCACAGTAGCCCCGTCATGTGCAAGTCACGCGCTTGTCGCGGCGTCGCTGCGTCCCTCTGTGGTTACAATAGGCCTTAGGTATAATATGGCTTTTTGGCTCTGCCACATGGCTAAACAGGCTACTTTTATAAAATATATAATCAACATAGAGCTACTATGTTGACTTATTTCAAAAATTGTACACCCCTTGCAAGTTGTAATACCGCTACCACTAACGACCGTCGAACCTAATCTAGCGCGTGGAACGAAAAAAGGTACTAAAAAGAGAAACTTAGTCAACTTGGAAGGATTGCGATAGATGGCGCTTCATCTATTTTATGAAAGTACTCGCTGTGCCCGCCACTTCGTTCGCGTGTAGGTACTTAATAGCTTTACAGCTCCTCCCCCGTAGGTGATTTTTTTTTTTTTTTTTTTTTTTTTTTTTTTTTTTTTTTTTAAGGGGGGAAAATCATCGAATGACTTCTCCCGCCTGGGTGAGGCGGGAGGGAGTGTCAGACTCTTACTGACTAAAAACCACCCCGTTCCTTCTCCTGCACGTCGAGCCGGAGCCCCGGTTACCCGTTAGGTTCTCCGCGACTCCGAATCGGCATCGGCCGTATTGGGCCCCATCTGTGGTGGTCTGATGGCTCTTTGAGGCGCGCGCGGAACGCGACGCGCCGTACGCTCGGGTCTGTTTCTGGTCGGACGGGGAGCCACCCATGCTCGCCGTCCGCAGGCCCGCGCTTACGGTGGCCGGAGATCGTCCCCCGTAGGTGATAGCGTGATATATTATCATATATGATATATTATCACGCTATCACCTATGGCCCATATGTTGACTCGACCTGTTAGTAATATTCATGCAAAGTAAACCTATGCAGTACTTTTTTAAATATAGCCCGGACATAAATACAGACAAAAAACAGACAATTATTCTATAAACTATGTTTTTTGATTACGATATTGTAGATCACAATCCAAGTATTCTTTAAAAAAAATAGTCAATGTATAGTTTTCACTTTCCTACGAATTTATGTATGTGATTTACGGTTTTGATAATTATTATAAAATTATACAGTTAGGTCGCCCGAAGAATACAACTTGGATGGGCAGCGTTCGGGAAGTTCCGCGAAATCTTCTCATCGAAAATCCCTTAGTGCCTAAAGACCAGGATGTTCAACCAGTGTGTGTTGCCGGTGATGACGTATGGTACCGAGACGTGGTCCCTGACCTCTGGCCTTCTGGAGAAGCTCAAAGTCGCTCAGCTTGCGATGGAGAGAGCTATGCTCGGGGTTTCTTTGCGGCGACAAAATCCGAAATATGGAAATTCGCCAAAGAACTAGAGTTACCGACATAGCTCGCAAAATCTGCAGACTAAAATGGCAATGGGCAGGCCACGTCGCTCGAAGGACTGACGGCAGATGGGCCAGGAAAGTTCTTGAGTGGAGACCACGGACCGGAAGACGAAGGCCTCCCGCTAGGTGGACCGACGACATCGCCAGATTTGCGGGGAGCCAGTAGATGCGGGTGGCGAGTTGTCGTTCGACGTGGAGGACTAAGGGGGAGGCCTTTGTCCAGTAGTGGACGTCTTCCGGCTGTTGATGACGATGATTATGATATAAAATTATGATGAGGAAGATAATAAGGGTGAATCATGACATTTATTTCTTTAAAAGAGATAGTCAGAACTTCGTCTATACCTAATAAAAACAGTTCACTGAGCTAAGTAATGAATATTGTCGAAATAAAGCAATTAAAAAATGATTGACTATGTTCGCAACAAACTACATTTTCATAATAACATCCAATTATTGTTTTCAAACGGTTAATTAAATAAATTGCTGAAAATCAGGGCTGTGGACTCGAGCCTTCGCGCCGGCCGGTCGACATCAAACTGAACACCATGAACTTCTTATTAGATAAGTGTTCTTGCATTAACATAACATCACGCCTTTTATCCCCGAAGGGGCAGGCAGAGGTGCACATTATACTACAATGTAACACCTACTTTTCACTATTTATGTTATGACTCCCATGTAATTGGAGGTGAGCCTATTGCCATATACCGGGCACATTTCCAGACTCCGTGCTACTACTGAGGTTTTTTATAAACCCAGTAGTACTTTGCCCGACCCGGGAATCGAACCCGAGACCCCTTGCCCGGCAGTCGCACTTGCGACCACTCGGCTAATGAGGCAGTCAGTGTTCTTGCATTGTTGTCTGCATATCTGTCGTGGCGTAATAAATAGCTGTACTTCTTCCCTAATGATCGCTGCTATACCACTACATAGGTCATATTAACATCAGCAAGGACCAGCGTCCTTGAAATTCTACATACGTCTCTGGGTATTAGGCCTATAGCACACGTCGTTTTTTTATACGCGCAGGCAACGCGAGTATTAGCAACTTGACACTTATTGTGGCGTTTGCAGTGAGGCAAGCGCGCACCTAAAGCGCGTATCAAACGTATATATGCGGTTTCATATCAACAGATTTTGGACTAAGTTGCAATGCTATGGCACATTGACATTTTTTATAATAAAAGGTAACAGAATAATTCTTTCATAAGACTAGGTACGTTTAAAAAACCGACTGAGACCTTTTTTTTAAGTCGGTTTATTAATATACCAAAACCTTCTCCTAAGTGTAATGAACAAACACTTTCCTGAAAACCGCATCAATATCGGTTCAGCCAATCGCGAGATATTGGCGAACAAACATTCAGACATGCAATTGAAACAGAATATTCTCTTTTACAAAATACCTTTAACAAAATATGTCTTTAACACATTTATGCGATTCTGCTTGCAACATATCATAACATAAAATCTCGCCTATTAACCCCGAAGGGGTAGGCAGAGGTGCACATTATGCCCACTGTACAATGTAACACCCACTTTTCACTATTTATGTTATGAGCCCCATGTAATAGGTGGTGAACCTATTGCCATATACCGGGCACAATTCCAGACTCCGTGCTACTAGTGAGATTTTTTTAAAAACCCAGTAGTACCTTGCCCGACCCGGGAATCGAACCCGTGATCCCTTGCCCTGCAGTCGCACTTGCGTCCATTCGGCCAACGAGTCAGTGCTTGCAATATATGAGAAGTAAGTTATTGTGAAGCTATCTTTAAAAATAAATATTAAGATAACAAACCATTATACTGCTCATCACACTGTTTTAAATGAACAACTTTTAACTACTGTTAGCGCACACTAATCAACTTTATGTAGTCACTTCAAGCAACTTATTGCAGCCATTTTTAGTACGATTTTGAAGACACCTCAAGAAACGTTTTGTAGCCAATCTAAATTACATAAAATAAGATAACCTCACGTCTTTTTATCCCCGAAGGGGTAGGCAGAGGTGCACATTTCAGCACTTAATGCCACTGTACCATGTAACACCCACTTTTCACTATTTATGTTATGAGTCCCATGTAATAGGGGGTGAGCCTATTGCCATAAACCGGGCACATTCCCAGCCTCCGTGCTACTACTTAGATTTTTAAAACCCCAGTAATACTTTGCCCGACCCGGGAATCGAACCCGAGACCCCTTGCCCGGCAGTCGCACTTGCGACCACTCGGCCAACGAGGCAGTCAATCTAAATTAACAGCTTGAAAGCTGAGACACTTTTGAAAACACTCTACTGTTCTCATCTATGGGCAGGAGCACCCCAGTACCAGCTTTTTCCTCTGGATCGCCTTCAGCGGCGTGCCGTTCGGATTGTTGGATGTCGGGATGTTTCAACACGGCTAGACACTTTGACACACGTAGAGATGTGGCTTCGTTGTACATTTTCTATCGCTTATACCATGGTGAGTGCTCTGAAGGAATTGTTTGACCTGATACCTGCCGCATCTTTTCGCCATCGACCCTCACGAGCATATGCATCCCCATCATATAGATGGCAGGCCACAACTGTGCGGTTCTCACGTAGCTTCCTGCCTCGCACAGCAAAACTGTAGAATGATCTGTCGTCGGCGGTATTTCCCGAATCGATACGACCTTCAAACCTTCAAGAAAAGAGCGTATTCTTTTTTAAAAGGCCGGCACGGCCCACCTGTGATTCATCTGGTGTTGCGGGTGTCCATGGGCGGCGCTGATCGCTTACCATCAGGTGATCCGTCTGCTCGTTTGCCCCCTATTTCATAAAACAACTCTATTAAACTCTTTGGTACGGTTCGATTTAATTGGTTTAGGAAACAGAGAGTAAAGTTCCCTAAGATCGGAAAAGGAGGATCCGTCGACCAGAGGCCTTAGTTAGTACAAATTTGTTTTACGTTTAAAGTAACCTTAACGAGTACGCGTTCGGCGCTCTGATTGGTTGGTTCAATGGCGCCGGCCAATCACAGTGCCGACCACGTACCTACTCGTACTAAGGCCTCAGGTGAGGTATCTGTCATCTGTCATTTTGTCACTTTGTCACCACATCGGCCATAAGTCGCTCGTCGTGCGCGCGCACTTACAGAATTAAAAAATGCATCTTGTATATTATAACCTTGACATTCAGCGCTAACTGACAGGGCGTGTATAATATTGTACGAACAATGCTAATGTATGTACGTATGTATGTTAAGTTACCGATTCAAACCGGTTGTAACTGGATTAACGACTTGGAATATTTTTTTGTTTGTTGAAAATATTTGTCGCAAGTGCGGCCGGCAAGGGGTCTTGGGTTTGATTCCCGGGTAGGGCAAAGTATTACTGGGTTTTTAAAAAATCTCAGTAGTAGCACGGAGTCTGGAATTGTGCCCGGTACATGGCAATCGGCTCACCCCCTATTACATGGAACTTATAATATAAATAGTAAAGTGGGTGTTACATTCTACAGTGGCATTAAGTGCCGTAATGTGCACCTCTGCCTACCCCTTCAGGGATAAAATACGTGACGTTATGTTACGTTAAGTAATTACAAAATGTTGCAAAAACTACTTCAAGTTTGATTAATTTGACTAATAGTGATTGATTTATTAACCTTTACAGTCATTGGCAATAATTGTGTCAGTAACTGAAACATTGACTAACACACAGGATATAGGACCTAATTTCTAAATTACGGAGGACCGAGTGCCCATACTATTTTGTATATCACTAGCGACCCGCCCCGGCTTCGCACGGGTGCAATATGCATGTATTATACATACAAACCTTCCTTAAGAATCACTCTATCTATTAAAAAAAATCGCATCAAAATCCGTTGCGTAGTTTTAAAGATCTAAGCATACATACGGACATACAGCGAAAGCGACTTTGTTTTATACTATGTATTGATGATCATGATGATAAGCCAGTAAACGAGCAGACGGATCACCTGATGGTAAGCAATCCGCGCCACCCATGGACACCCGTAACACCAAGGCGTTACAAGTGCGTTACCAGCCTTTTGGGAATTGGAAATTTGAGGATTGTGGAGGATTCGGAAGACTAGAGAGGACTAATTGGGCCTCCGGTAACCTCACACGACGAAACACAACGCAAGTGTTGTTCACGTCGGTTTTCTGCTCGGCCGTGGCAGCCCATTCGTGCCGAAGCATGACTCTCCCACATTAAAAACGCCGAAGGAGGGTTATGATTTTGATAGGCTATATATGTATGTACTAGCTTTTACCCGCGGCTTCGCTCGCGTCACAAAAAAATAAAAAGTAGCCTGTGACATATACCTATACACAGAGCGCCATCTATACCAATAACTTTTGTTTTCCCTCGGGAATACCAAATTTTTCCGGGATAAAAGTACCCTATCTATTATTTAATCCGGACTTCTAACTTTACGTCTGCAAAAATACAAAGCAATCGGTTTCTGATTTATAATATTATAATAAGGATGTATGTTCAGGCGTAGTCACACGTTTCATATACCACAGTAGAAATAAATTATTTCTACTGTGCATATACCTACCTACCGTAGCACGTTGGCGTCGTGTGACTGTGGTTTTCCAAACATGAAAATTTATCTCTTCATAGTGAATACTAGCTGTTGCCCGCGCCTTCGTCGGCGTAGAATAATGACCTCTGGCAGAATTCAGGCTTTTGAATTAGTTTTTATCAAGGGATATTCTACGGCAATGAATGTCGTCAGAATTGATTCTGTCCCGTAGGCGATAGTGTGATAATGAGCCTATATGTTGACCCGACTTGTTAGTAATATTCATGCAAAATTTGAAATAAATCCATGCAGTACTTTTGGAGATCATGCCGGACATACATACAGACAAACAGACAAAAATTCCAAAAAACATATTTTTGGCTTCGGTATCGATTGCAGTACACGCCCCCAGTATTCTTTTAAAAAAATACTCAATGTACAATTTGACTTTTCTACGATTTTATTATATGTATAGATAAGATTGCATACTTCAGAATAGTACCTACTATATTCCCTGTCATCATCCCTATTATATGTAGATTAGATCACAATACAAGATGATGGTAGCGTCAAGCTGGTTTGTTGATGAAATGGAAGGTGATGGCACCCTGGGCTATCTTGTGACCTTATTAAACTAAGATCACCATCGAAAACAATGATTGGACGCCTAACCTTCCTTCATTCCTTTTCCCCAAAAAGGCCGGCAACATCCTTGTAACTCCCCTAGTGTTGCGGGTATGGGCAGCGTCGATTGCTTATTATCATCTAGTAATCCGTCTGTCAATTACCAATCTATTCGAAAAAAAGAACATTATCATAACTAACGCCCTCTAGCGTTAAAAACAAGTGCCTTAAATACAGTGGGCAGCAAGACAAGCTACTCCAATCACACTTTTGTTTCATGAATTGTCGACTTTATACCAAAACGATAAAATTGAAATTGTAATTTGAAAGAAAGGAAGGAGTACATTGACATGCAGGCGTCTCTATACATACATACATTGTCGCGGAGAACCTAACGGGTAACCGGGGCTCCGGCTCGACGTGCAGGAGAAGGAACGGGGTGGTTTTTAGTCAGTAAGAGTCTGACACTCCCTTCCGCCTCACCCAGGCGGGAGCAGTCATTCGATGATTTTCCCCCCTTAAAAAAAAAAAAAAAAATACATACATACATTATGCGACCTTGATTAAATGAAGTATTGAGATAATCGCTGAGGTATCACATTTGAATAATTGAATTATTTATGTGCATTAATAGGTATGCATGTTAATCTTTAATTATAGGTAGTTAGTGTCAAAATGTGTCGGGTTTCGAATTAGTTTTAAATGCTAACAAGAATATGTTGGTTCGGTAGTTGCATGAAATGTCGGGCCGCCGTCCCATCGGGTTCAAAGAGTGAAACAAGAGAGAGTGCACCTATGTTTGCGTAAATACTTGTGCACTATAATATCTTTTGCATAATGGGCTAGTCAAATCATCGAATGACTTCTCGCGCCTGGGTGAGGCGGGAGGGAGTGTCAGACTCTTTCTGACTAAAAACCACCCCGTTCCTACTTCTGCACTTCGAGCCGGAGCCCCGGTAACCTGTTAGGTTCTCCGCGGCTCCGTATCGGCATCAGCCCTATTGGGCCCCATCCGTTGTGGTCTGATGGCTCTTTGAGGCGCGCGCGAAACGCGACGCGCCGTACGCTCGGGTCCGGTTCCGGTCGGGCGGCGAGCCACCCATCGGAGACCGCTCCGCGACCCCCGCCGCCTGGAGCGTCCCTCGCGATGGCCGGGCAGTTCTAGTGGCTAGTGACTTACCACCATGATCGAAATAGATTGAGAGACTTTATTATTAAAACTACTGCATATTTTAATAAGGTGTCCAATCACTGTAGTTGTCTGTCAACAATTAACTTCCCAATGGTTTGATGACTCCTTCGACGAGGAGGACTATAGGAGAGGAGGGGATTCCTTGGGATGATGATGATTATAATGATGCTACGCTTACACCATTTCTTGTAAGTGTTTGAGAGCCATGCTTCGGCACTAAAGGGCCCTCGACCGGAGTGATACCACGACCGAGCAGAAAGCCGAGGTATCACAACGCTTGTGTTACATTTCTCTTTTTTTATGGCATATGGCCGGTAAACGAGCAGACTGATAACCTGATGGTAAGCAATCGGCGTCGCCCATGGACACCTGGAACACCAGAAGCGTTACAAGTGCGTCAGACCACAACGGATGGGGCCCAATAGGGCTGATGCCGATACGGAGCCGCGGAGAACCTAACAGGTTACCGGGGCTCCGGCTCGAAGTGCAGAAGTAGGAACGGGGTGGTTTTTAGTCAGAAAGAGTCTGACACTCCCTCCCGCCTCACCCAGGCGCGAGAAGTCATTCGATGATTTGACTAGCCCATTATGCAAAAGATATTATAGTGCACAAGTATTTACGCAAACATAGGTGCACTCTCTCTTGTTTCACTCTTTGAACCCGATGGGACGGCGGCCCGACATTTCATGCAACTACCGAACCAACATATTCTTGTTAGCATTTAAAACTAATTCGAAACCCGACACATTTTGACACTAACTACCTATAATTAAAGATTAACATGCATACCTATTAATGCACATAAATAATTCAATTATTCAAATGTGATACCTCAGCGATTATCTCAATACTTCATTTAATCAAGGTCGCATAATGTATGTATGTATTTTTTTTTTTTTTTTTTTAAGGGGGGAAAATCATCGAATGACTGCTCCCGCCTGGGTGAGGCGGAAGGGAGTGTCAGACTCTTACTGACTAAAAACCACCCCGTTCCTTCTCCTGCACGTCAAGCCGGAGCCCCGGTTACCCGTTGTTAGGTTCTCCGCGACCGCTCATAACCGGGTTGTAATAAATTATTACGCCGCGAGTAAGTACTTATTATGTCGCGGTAACTTAGCTTACCATTTCGGTGCTATGTGCAAGTTAAGAAATTGAAAAAGAATGTCACTTTGTGACTGCCTCGTTGGCCGAGTGGTCGCAAATACGACTGCCGGGCAAGGGGTCTCGGGTTCGATTCCCGGGTCGGGCAAAGCATTACTGGGTTTCTAAAAAATCTCAGTAATAGCACGGAGTCTGGAATTGTACCCGGTATATGGCAATAGGCTCACCCCCTATTTCATACCATACTACATAACATAAATAGTGAATAGTGGGTATTACATTGTACAGTGGCATTATGTGCACCTCTGGCTACCCGAAAGAGTAGAAAGAAAGAAAAATTCAGGTGATATGCGGGAGAAATTTCTCCTGCATTTTTGTTCCGTAGCTTTATAGTCTAGCTATCGCCTCGCTGTTTGCGGAGGGCGTACAAGAATGTGGGCCCATAAATTTAATTTGAATGTCCCAATACTCTGCGCTTGCGTCGACTTTAATCCCACCCAACGGTTATTATCAGGCTAACCTTACAATGTACTGGCATTGCATTTAGATATTCATAATAATTAAATTCAATGTCCATAAGGATTATTTATTTATTTATGTATTAATGACATGTGTTTGTATTGTAACATGGTTTCACACCAATTAAAGGTACATTAACACGCACACAAAAAGAAATTAAAAGTAATCCAAAAGTTACAAATAACAATATCACAACACGAAAAATCACATTAAAATAAATAAAAAACAAAAAATCAAATAGTCACAAGCAAAAATGTACCTACATCCCAATAAAATAAAAACCAAAACAAAACATTTCATTATACACACACATGTCACGTAGGTATCGGTGCCGACAAATGTACCTACACCGTGATCAATACCGTGTCACCAGGCCCAGATCTGCTGAATCAGGACATTACACCTTCTTTGATGCAACGAAGGTTCTACACTTCTACGGAGTATTGCAACATTCTAACTGCTGTGTCGTCTCCTCTTGTCGCCGCCTTGTGCCCAGCTACGAACCGCTACATCATCGTTCACTCCACTAGATTTAAGTTCAATAAAACCTTCATATTAATTTTATAATAAAGAATTTTAAAATAAGAAAGCAGTGTCGTTCTAACATCAAACGCAGTCGCTCTTAGGTTAGTTAGATATTAGGAGTTACCATGTAATTTTAATTTTAATAAATATCGTAAAATGATTATATTTTCCATTTGCACCCTCTGTCGGTGCCAGAAACATAACTCACTTTCACACAGACTTAGGTATACCTATATAGACTTCAGTGATTGTCACAGAAACTGAGACAAACATTTTTAATATCTTTAAGATCATCCATGATTTTTTTTTATGGAATAGGAGGCAAACGCGCAGACGAATCACCTGATGGTAAGCGATCAGCGCCGCCCATGGACACCCGACAATATTATCCAATTCGATGCAGTCATTTGAGAGTAATGGGCGTAGGTATTTTTTTTATACCTATTTGATGGGCCGACGTTTGACCACTATCTCGCCTAGGTGTAAGCTGTCTACGATGGAGCACGTCTTCCCATAAGCAACCTATTCACTCGAGCCTTGAAGACACCCAGGTTATATATAGGTACCCTTCAGGAAATACAGACTCTGGCAAAGAATTCCACTCCTTAGCAGTACGCACAAGGGAGCTTGATACATACATTCCGGTGATCCATTCTTATTAATATAGAAATTAGATATATCTAAACCAATCTAAACTATAGAGGTAAAAACAGAACCAGAAAATCAGTCCTCGAAAAAAAAATTAAAAAGTTGCATTATTAATTGAATATGCAATCATAATGCAAATTACATAAGAATAATTATAAAAACACTTAAAAGTAATTAGACTAGAAACGTGATCACAAATAAATCAATTAGTTTAGATATAAAAGTATGTTCAAGGTGAAAAAACTAATCGAAGTATAGTTGGACACGAAAAGAAATTGTCAATGCGCATAATTGTAGAATAAAAATTTTTTTTTTATTTTATTTATTTATTCCACTTACATTTATCTTTACAGGTTAATGCCCAATGCGATAAATGTGCTCATCTTAATATCTACCTATAGCATATTACATATAATGCCTTCCTTGTGAATTCACCCAGAGTACAACAAAATAGGTCGATTTCATTAGAAATCAGGTTGAGCGTGCGAAGTGCACGCGTCAGCGGCGCTTCCCTTAATAGGTTGGTCCGACCGCGGGGTTCTACCAGCAGTGGCGGTCGCCGGCGTCGCCATACGTACCTATCCGGAACACATAGACTCAGCTGTCCTAAAATGACTGCATTGTGCAGCTTTCCTCTTAATATCTTAAACAAATGTGAGGTGAGTGCAAAATCCCGTCTTACCCTTAACTCATTGTACCCCACCATGCCTAAAATAAATAATGTGGGATACATCAATGGGTAAAACGGATAGACATGGGGTCTATCCGTTCCGGGGGTAGTACCTCGAGTATAAATATCTAATAAATTTATTTTGAATTCTCTCCAGCATGAGACTATATTTAGCTTCATGCGGAGACCATATGACTGCGTTACATTCTAACTGGCTCCTAACTAGTGCGTTATATAGTGTGATGATGGCTTTTATGTTAGTAAATCCACGGACCGTTCGGAGCATGAAGCCTAAGTTTCTAAAAGCCTTTTTACAACAACCCATAACGTGTTCACGGAATGTCAGACCGGTGTTAAATCTTACTCCCAAATCCTTGACTTCCCCGACTCGCACCAAAGGCTGCCCCTCAATGTGATATCTGCCCTCAATAGGATTATGTGCACGCGAAAACGCAATTGTAACACATTTCGAACTATTGAATTGTAGGAGATTTTCTTTACTCCAGCTCACCACTCTATCAATGTCCCTCTGTAACCTGACACAATCCTCCTCAGTTCTTACAGCAAGAGATAATTTGAGATCGTCAGCAAATAACAGACAATTAGCATCTTGGACTACTTCTGGCAAGTCATTTACCACCAGAAGGAAATGCCTTCACTCCTGATCTAGTGAAATATGGATCCGACACATGTCCCGCATATTCAACATATTGTCGCCTATCCCTCAAATAGCTGGCAAAAAACTGAAGTGTATGCGGGGTGAAACCAAAGCTAGCGAACTTCGTAAGCAACACGTCATTATCGACAAGGTCGAATGCTTTTCGGAAATCGAAATAAGCAGCATCAGTCTGCCCCCCACCATCCACTGTTGGTATCAGATGAGCCATGTAACAGAGAAGATTACTGGTGGTGCTCCTTCCCGGTCGAAACCCATGCTGAGCATCGGAGAGCTGCGCGCGCACTTGTACATATATGCTCTTATGGATAGCGGTTTCCAATACTTTTGCCGGTGTCGACAATACTGCTACTGGCCGAAACCCATCTACAGATTCTGCAGATACCCCCTTCGGAACCGGAACAACGCGAGTCACTTTCCACCTCTCAGGGAACATGGCAGCTTGCAGACACTGATTATAAATATGAAGCAGTGGCTTTGCTAGCGCTGAACGATAATCCTTAAAAATATAAGGGGGAATGCCATCAGGCCCTGCGGATCGCTTCGGCTTCAGATCTTGTAGCGCTCGGGACACATCTGCTAGCGTTAATTGGTCAAAGTGTACTCGCGCCGCTCCGTTTCCACTACCTGCTCTTGCTACAGCCGCGTCAACGTCCAGCGCTGGTGGTTCTGCCCTATAAACAGAGTAAAAATACTGCGCGAACTCTTCAACACAACGCTGACCAGACAATACCTCCCCATCTTTCAAAATCTCCTGCGGTCCCCTCCTACCCCTCTTGGATTTGGTGTAATTCCAAAATGATTTAGGGTAACTCAGCATTTGACTCTGGACACGGTCACGATATTGTTTCTGCGCGACTACCATCATCTTTTTAACATCCAGCAAAAGCATCGTAGTCCACTTTCGACCCACTCGCCTTGTACTGCTTATGCAGAAAAGCCTTTAATTTTATGTCGCGAATTATCTCACTCGTGTACCACTCAGGGTAAATGTACCTTGAGTTTACACGACTTCGCTTTTTTTTCGGAACGCAGTCATCTATAACAGAATTAATAACATTGTAAAAATAATCTAAACCTAATTCTACGTCTAAGTCATACAAAGTAGTCCAGTCTATGGTTGAGATTAAGTAATATAATGTTGGAAAATCGGCTTTGTTAAAGTTCCAACTTGTTACAATACTGCATGGTTGGTGCGGCGTCCGGACAAATGGCTGCCGCACAACGTGTCGTGGTATTTTTTCATGGCATAAGCCGGTAAACGAGCAGACGGATCACCTGATGGCAAGCAATCGGCGTCGCCCATGGACACCTGGAACACCAGAGGCGTTACTAGTGCGTTACCGGCCTTTTGGGTTCACAAAATCGTTGAGGATCGTTGAGGATTCAGGAATTGGGGAGATTGGGGAAAGGGGAGGGTAATTGGGCCTCCGGTAACCTCACTCACACGACGAAACACAACACAAGCGTATTAACGCTTGTGTTGTGTCACGTCGGTTTTCTGTGAGGCCGTGGTATCACTCCGGTTAAGCCGGCCCATTCGTGCCAAAGCACGGCTCTCCCACACGAATTCCCGCAGGAAACAATTCTTTGCGTAATCCGAAATTGTTGTTTCGGGTGTCATATGTGTGTGAACTTGTATGTTTGTAAACGCACCCACGACACAGGAGAAAATCCTAGTGTGGGGCAACGTTTTCTTTAATAATAATAATAGTCCACTTCTACCCGATTTCATAAACTCCTGTTTTAAAGAACCCTTAACTAAGATAAGCCACTGTTGCGACTGCCGAGCAAGGGGTCTCGGGTTCGATTCCCGGGTCGGGCAAAGTAGTACTGTGTTGTTTAAAAATTCTCAGTAGTAACACGGAGTCTGAAATTGTGTCCGGTATATGACAATAGGCTCACCCCCTATTATATGGAACTCATAACTAAGTAGTGAAAAGTGGGTGTCACATTGTACAGTGGCATAATGTGCACCTCTGCCAACCCCTTCGTGGATAAAAGGCGTGATGTTATGCTATGTTATCTTTTTTTAATGGGATAAGCCGGTAAACGAGCTTACATGATAGTAAGCAAATGGCGTCGCCTGACACCTGAAACAGCAGAGACGTTACAAGTGCATTACCTGCCTTTTGCCTCTTCTCACACGGAGGTTTGAGCATTAATCACCACGCTTGCTCAATGGGGCGTTCGCGATTACAAACTTATAATTATTCATTTACAAACATAAATTATTCATGTTTATTGTATATATTTAATATTGGTTTAATGTTAATATAGCGTTATCTATGTTTTTTTTTGTTTTGATTCAATTATTACAATTAAATCAGTGAGCGAAGTGCATCACAAAAACCGTACTTTGTGTATTGGATGTAAGAAGTAAATTGTTTTAATTGGACGCGGCAACTCATATAAATAATCGGTATAGTTTTTTTAACTTACCCTGTTTGTTTTATTCCTTACTAGCTTTTACCCGCGGCTTCGCTTGCGTCACAAAAATATAAAAAGTAGCCAATGTGACATATACCAATACACACA
Source organism: Spodoptera picta (assembly GCA_038387885.1). Taxonomy (NCBI): domain Eukaryota; kingdom Metazoa; phylum Arthropoda; class Insecta; order Lepidoptera; family Noctuidae; genus Spodoptera; species Spodoptera picta. The sequence goes on from JAZHFQ010000445.1 coordinate 1,165,550, forward strand.
GCGCCATCTATACCAATAATTTAGTTTACCCTCGAGAATATCAAATTTTTCCGGGACAAAAAGTACCCTATTATTTAATCCGGACTTCTAACTTTACGGCTGCAAAAATTCTAAGCAATCGGTTTAGTAGTTACAGCGTGAAAGCGGAACAAACAAACAAACTCACTTTCCGATTTATAATATTATAAGTAAGGATTCTTTTCACCCTCTTCTTCAAATAAAACCGTGGGGCACGTCAATTGTCTACAATCGTCGATTAATATGTGCTATAGAAGAATTGTTCAATTTTGGTTAAGTTTGGCGCTTACTTCTAACCTATCAATGGGTGAGGTGGGTAACCTATCAGTACTATTAATAGTTATTTTTTGCTTTTTAGTTTATACATTTTTTATCGCATATGCCGTGAACGAGCAGACGAATCACCTGATGGTATGCAATCGGCGTCGCCCATGGATGGACACCTGGAACACTAAAGGCATTACAAGTGCGTTACCGGCCTTTTGGGGATTAAAAGTTTGAGGATCGTTACAGATTCAGTAATTGGGGAGATTGGGGAAGGGGAGAGTAATTGGGCCTCCGGTAACCTCACTCACACGACGAAACACAACGCAAGCGTTGCTTCACGTCGGTTTTCTGTGAGGTCGTGGTATCACTCCGGTCGAGCCGGGCCATTCGCGCCGAAGTATGGCTCTCCCACACTTAAACTTTTTGTTTGTTATTAGTTTTTGGTTTTTTGGGGTCTGTTTTTTAAACTCAGTTTGTATTTTTTTATATTCTTATCTATGCATATGTTTATAATCCCCACGACTGTATCTATTTTATTACTTTTTAGCTTTTAGTAGTTACATTTATTTATCTTAAACATTACAATGTATGATCAACAAAAAATCGTTTAACTTAAAAAGGTTTTTATATTTTTTTTTTTTTCACATTATAATATACAAGATGGCGTCTTGTTTAATCTGATAGAGGGGTACTGGTGGTGATGATGAAAGTGACCTCTAACAGTTGAATGTTAAAGTATTTTTTGTTAGAAATACAATCTATATAGAAAAGTTATATAAAAATTTATAAAATTTATACTTTATTTTTTTATTTATTTTGCTACAACACACAACAAGAAATTAGAAACACAAAAAAACGTATGGTGCGTCGCAGCGCAAAAGGCTGGAGCTCAGCTTGATACCGTGGACCGGGCACAGAGGCTCGAACCCACGGCGCTGATTTTCAGCACCAGCCCGTCATTTTTGGAAGTAGTTGTGGAAAAAGTAGATCATAATATTGTAATTAACTAGGTACAAAAATCAAACCCGATTGAAAAAGAAAACCTATGAAATTTCTTGCTCGTTCTTCTTCTAGGAGTCTACACCTTGGAATTAGAACCTAACGGGTAACCGGGGCTCCGACTCGACGTGCAGGAGAAGGAACGGGGTGGTTTTTAGTCAGTAAGAGTCTGACACTCCCTCCCGCCTCACCCAGGCGGGAGCAGTCATTCGATGATTTTCCAACCTTAAAAAAAAAAACACCTTGGAATTAACAACTAGCTTCACTTCAACATTTTTTTTTGCTGTTGACGTTCAAAAGTGCTTTCCTGGTCTAATTGAAATAAATAATTTTGACTTTGACTTTGTCAAATTGAGGGGGGTGGAATTTCGATTAAATACGACCCAAGCAAACGGGTCAACCTAAATGAAAACCATTTAAAATAAAAATGCCGTATCAAAATCTTTTCATTAATCGCTACAAATTTTTGACATTTCCAAAGAGCATATCACCCATACATACATACAGGCATTCATACGTATAAAGTGCGTCCTTCCGCATACTTGCATTGGGCGTGGCAAGATATAATTGAGAAGTTCACAAGTGTATGTACGAATGTAATTATTTTAATATGTATGTGTCTATACGTACGCATATTAAAAAGAAGATTTTTTTGTTCGTCCGTTCGTTTGTTTAAACACGCTTATCTCTGGAACTAGTGGTTCAAATTCGATAATTCTTTTTTTATTTAATAGTTCATTTATCGCTGACTGTCTCTGTAATGGCTGCCTCGTTGGCCAAGTAGTCGCACAAGCGACTGCCGGGCGAGGGGTCTCGGGTTCGATTCCTGGGTCGGGCAAAGTATTACTGGGTTTTTAAAAAAAATCTCAGTAGTAGCACGGAGTCTGGAAATGTGCCCGGTATATGGCAATAGGCTCACCCCCTATTATATGGGACTCATAACATAAATAGTGAAAAGTGGGTGTTACCTCTATGTGCACCTCTGCCTACCCCTTCGGGGATAAAAAGGCGTGATGTTATGTATGTATGTATGTATTCATTTATCGAACATCAGAACATTAATCCCCGTGACACGTTGCGCGGCATCCAGTTACTCAGCCTCCGCTTTAACTTTTCGAACGATAGAAGTAAATTCGATCGCGGTCCGCCATGTCATTGGTTGTGAGAAAATATGTCGACCAATGACGGGCGAGGATGCGATCCAGCTCACTTTGAAAGTTCAAATTGACAGTTACAGGGGCCTTAGAACGAGCTTGTTTTCGGTTTTAAAGTAATTGTAACGAGTACGCGTTCGACGGTCGACGGTAGGTACTGATTGGCCGGCTCAAAAACACCAACCAATGAGAGCGCTGAACGCGGTCTCGGCTTAGTTTTAACGTAAAATAATGTTGCCACATGATTGGTCCTTTTATTATTATTTTTTATAGTTTTTTTTTCTTTTTTGCTTTTAGTAACTAAAATCGCAGGTTAGTCACGTGAACATACTGAGAAAAGCTCTACTAGTTTCGAACCACAGAGGGGTTCTTCCTCATGAGCAGTTACTTTCTTTTTTTTGTTAATTTAGTATGTCTCACGATAGTTATTATAAAAACATTTTTTGATTTTATTGTTTCTTACGTTATTTTCTATTATTCTGTTATTTACTATTTACTATTGCGTAAATGGTGCATCATGTCCATAGAACATAATATAAAGAAGCTGTGATCATGCCATAAATAAATTATTTCCTTTCTTTCGTTCTAAGCCCTCAGAATAGCCTTGAAGTTGATACAGATTTGCGCTTAACAACACATTCATCGATTCATTTTTATAATAATTATAGAAAATGCGAGAGAAGTCGCGCGTGAGGCTTTGTATGTAATTATGTATGTATGTATGTAGGTTGAGTATAATCTCCTGACGTAGTAAGGACGTTATGAGCCGTTGGATTTGCATTTTGTAAATTTTATTGTTAATTACTTACTTGACAACTGTATTTTTTATTACAATACGTGAGTAAGTAGAACACATTTATCACCACCCCTACTCTTCCTGCGGGTATCGTAGACCCGGTTAAAGAACTGCATAATGTAGCAAGACAGCCTGATCAGCCTGAACCTTTTAAATTACGATCTCCAACCTCTCTGCCAAACGTGGAGATTATGCACCACTTATGCTCTGGTGTTCCAAATGTTCATGGGCGCCTCAGGTGATTCGTCTACTCGCTTGCAGCCCTATGCAATAAAGAAAACCTACCAAGGCAGACAAAATCACGCATCTACACAGATAATTAAACATCGTGTTATTTTCTCTGAAAAACGAAAAATATGTGACACACAATCTGACAGCATTCTTCCCGCCATTTTGAAATGTCAAAACAAAACGTAATAAAAAAATAAAAGTCTAAATAAACAAATAAAAAAACAACGGTATCCATAAACAAATAATAAATATTCGATATTTAAATTAACATCGATACCAAGTATCTGTCGCATCTATTTAAAAAAAAACGTTACCATTTCCTACCACATTACAGGTGAAGTAAATTGAACTTTACTCAATACGAAATAAAGTATGAAATTGTTTGTTATATTTGGTGCATTAATTGGTAGTTGGTATTACGGACGGCGCCAAATATGGCGTGTCTAAAGGGCAGGTTGATTCTTTTAATAAAATATCATCAGCGATGCACTGATGCCAAAATTATACCTCTATGCTTTTATGAATGAGTACTTTATGTAGGGCATTGAGAACAATTATTGTATTGTGGTAGGTATGTAAAAATGTAACTATAATGTAACTCTGCAATTTTAATATAAGGTATTTTTTTTATGGGATAAGCCAGTAACGGCCGTTCCCAATATTCTATCTATCCCTTGTTTTGCCCTACTGGAGATAGAATAATCTATCTATCTTTAAATTTGCCGTCTCAATAAACTTACTGGCGATAGGCAAACTAATCTATGGTTGTCATTACCTTTGGGAGGACGGATAGGTGATCTACAGATTGCTTTTACTATGAATTGACAGTTCATGCGTCCCAATAATAACAAAGGTGCTATCTGTCAGTGACTTTGGTTATCCCTAGTAGGCTTTAGCTCTATCGCAGAATTTTGAGGGATAGGAGTATATATATCTTTTCTATTTCTTAAAAATACATCAGATTTAAACAAAAAATCATTTCGGACTCCGGTTCAAGTAGTAGTTCAAGTGCTATTGATATTTTATTATTATTTTTTTTTATTTATTTTTTTATTTTTTTTTTATTTTCGAGTTTGTGTATAGATTTAGGCTAAGAAGACTAAAATTAGAGAATTTTATACTTGTCCGTTATTCATACCTACATCTTTATTTTAATTAAGTGTTCCAGTGGACGAGAAATGAGATAAACATTGAATGTGCAAAATGCATAGAGTAATAAAAAGATGGTTTAGAATAAACTGTTTTATTTTATATAATTATATGAATTATTATTGGGTTGTTTCTTCTTCTCCAGTATATCTAGCTAGAGTTTCCGTTTCTTTAATGCATGTATTTCTTTTCGATCTGTTATTGACTCATATCATCTGCATCAGCTCGTCTTTTCTGTTTTCCTAGAAAAATATTATTTATAATTATAATATTATTTATAGTGTATTATTCCATTTTGCTCCTCACCATATAAAAGTTTTATAACTAAACAGTATTGAAAAGTAAATAGTCATAACCAATACCAAACCCCAAAAATGAAATATACAAGAAACTATCTGTGATACCTAATCCTCCAAGTCGCATCCTTGAGCTGTTATTGCTGGCATTTGTGACTTTGCTGAACATCAATGGATTTGCCTCCACCAATTGTACCAGCTGCATTACTTCTTCTTTCGTCAATAGCATATTCTTTTGCTACAATGAGTGCACCAAACACGAGTTATTAGTCACATGTATGTTCATGCAAACAACAAAAAATATTCAACAATCCAAGTATAAAAGTTCAGTGAAAGCCATAGAACTTTAAAACTTCAATAGCTTCAATCTAAAGCTAGAAAAGCACAAACTGTAATACTTACTGAACTTATTTCTTATAACAAACAATTCTTTGTTATATTATCATAATTTATTGTAAACAAAATCAACAAACAACAATGTCAAATGTCAATGTTTTAACAAACACGTTCCGTTACAAGTCGCGCACTCATCCAGTCGCAAACATGAAGTTTTCGTTATATTTAACTTAAAAAAATATTGGTTACTATAAAATTTGTGCAAAATATAAGGTTTCGTTAATTAATTCAAAATGTTTGTGATATAAACATGACAAGATGCTTTGAAAACATTATTGTAACTTAGTGGCACTCTGTGGGGCTCTGCATACAATGAAACACATGGGAGGGCTCAGATAGGCACCCTATCTACTGATATCTAGAGATAGCAAAGACACATTTTAGTTATTGGGACGACATTGAAAGATAGATAGCTTTTAACTGACTATCGAGGATAGCTATCTATCTTTACCTATGGATTGAATATTGGGAACGGCCGTAAGTAAACGAGCAGATGGATCATCGATGGTAAGCAATCGGTGTCGTCCATGGACACCTGGAACACTAGGGGCGTTACAAGTGCGTTACCGGCCTTTTGGGAATACAAGCGCGCGCGGAACGCGACGCGCCGTAAATCCCATGTAGATATGTCAGCTCGTTTACCGGCTTATACCATAAAAAACATGTTACTTTTAAAAGGACTTTTTTAATTTTATGGAAGGTCCGATAAAATGAAAAAGAATGTTAGTGACTCCGTTTCTAGTGTAGTTTACACTTGTTTTTGGCATAAGCCGGTAAACGGGTAGACGGATCACCTGATGGTAAGCAATCGGAGTCGCCCATGGACACCTGGAACACCAGAAACGTTACAAGTGCGTTACCGGCCTTTTGGGGATTAGGAGTTTGAGGATCGTTGGGATTCAGGGATCGGGGAGATTCGGGAAGGGGAGGGTAATTGGGCCTCCGGTAACCTCACTCACACGACGAAACACAACGCAAGCGTTGCTTCACGTCGGTTTTCTGTGAGCTTCTTAAACGCGCGAGATCTTTTTAAACGTGCCACAATCAGTAATTACATATAACCAGTAATTGTATATATTTAAGTTACTTGATATTCTGTAATTAACACCTAAGTTCGTCAAGTTCCAGTAATTTGTCGACCTTGCTTAGATGAAGGACAATATTATTAATTCTCTCATGAACATGATTGATGTACGGAAATGTAATAAAACATTAATATAAGTAAAGTAGAATACAGTTAGTAGACTGCCTCATTGGCCGAGTGGTCGCAACTGCGACTGCCGGGCAAGGGGTCTCGGGTTCGATTCCCGGGTCGGGCAAAGTATTACCGGGTTTTTCTCAGTGGTAGCACGGAGTCTGGAACTGTGCCCGGTATATGGCTATAGGCTCACCCCCTATTACATGGGACTCATAACATAAATAGTGAAAAGTGGGTGTTACATAGTACAGTGGCATTAAGTGCCGTAATGTGCACCTCTGCCTACCCTTTCGGGGATAAAAGGCGTGATGTTATGTTATGTAGAATACAGTTGTCAGCACCGCTGTTCTGCCCATGGGTGGTGTAGACGCTGAATAGCTGAATACATATGTACCATTTTTTTTTTAAATAGACAAGTTTCGCCTGTCTTTTGTATGTAATTCCACTTACGCCCTCCTGGGTTGGAGATTGCAGTTGGAAAGGTTAAAGTTGATTAGAGCAAAGAGATCTTATACTATTATTATATCCACATTTATTCGGAGTCGCGGAGAATCTAACGGGTACCCGGGGCTCCGGCTCGACGTGCAGGAGAAGGAACGGGGTAGTTTTTAGTCAGTAAGAGTCTGACACTCCCTCCCGCCTTACCCAGGCGGGAGCAGTCATTCGATGATTTTTCCCCCTTAAAAAATACTTTTATATAAAGCGGAAGAGTTTGTTTTTTTGTTTGTTTGTTGGAACGCGCTAAAATCCGTAACTACAAGTCTGATTTGAATAATTCTTTTTGTGTTGGATAGCGCATTTATCGAAGATGGCTATAGGCTATAAAACATCACGCTACGACCAATAGGAGCTGAACAAAGCGTGTGAAACCGCGCAGAAGTAGCTAGTTTAATATAAAAATCATAGCAATCATAGCGAATCCAACAAGGATTCGAATGGCGCAGTGCAGTGGAGCTACTGCGCAACATGTTGCAGGTTCGATTCCCTGACGGAATACTTATTTAAGTGACCTATTCTTAGTTACTTCGCGTGAATAAGCCGTTATTTTCAATTAGTTTAGTTTATCTGTGTTGCTATTCAAAGTATCTATAATGATTTTTTTAGACCATTTTTTTTTTGTTTGAGTTACTTTTATTGCATACTATCAGCTAGTATAGTATATATGGCCCGCGACTTCGTCCGCGTGGAAGAGTGATTCACAGCTCCTCTCCCGTAGGTGATAGCATGGTAATATGTAGCCTATATGTTGACCCGACTTGTTAGTAATATTCATGCAAAATTTGAAGTAAATCCATGCAGGACTTTATGAGTTCATCCCGAACATACATACATACATACAAACAGACAAAAATTCAACAAAACATATTTTTGGTTTCAGTATCGACTGTAGATCACGACCAAAGCATTATTTTAGAAAAATATTCGATGTACAGTTTTCACTTTCACAATAAAATATTTACATCTTAAAAAAATAAATTATTTATTACCTTCTATTTACGTTCATCATCAGCACCAACCCCCTGTGACAGTACACTGCTGAAATATGGGATAAGCCAGCTCTAAAGATTAGGGTAATCTCCACGTTTGGAAAGAGGATTGGAGATTGCAGTTTAAAGGTTTAAGTTTAAGCTCTACCACCCGATCTCAATGTGCAGTGACTTGGTCGGGTCTAGAATACCCGCAGGAAAAGCAGTGATGGTGACTAAATTCAACTTTAACATCACCATAACTGGCCAAATTTCTATCAATACATTTTAAGTTTCTTAATAACAATTTACGTTAAACTGATGTAATTTGTGCGCATATTACATTCGATTGATGCGCGCCAATGCATGTAATCCCCTACGTTGCAACAACGAGCAATATGTACACCGCAAAATCACGTGGGAGAGCCATGCTTTACACGAATAGGCCGACTCGACCGGAGTGTTGATACCACGGCCGAGCAGAGGCCTTAGTACGAGTTTGTTATAGGTACGTTTAAAAAAAAATCATTTATTTCGGACATCTAAGAGATCCATAAAATTATTTAATATCTATACCATACATCATTAATACCATACCATCGCAGTCATACAAAATTTAGTCAAATATCATAATTACAATCATTAAAATCAGTCACACTTAAACTTAAAGAGAGAAATCAACATAGATACAAAATATCAACCATACAGAATTACATAATAATTATTAAATTAAACTCAAACTCAAACTCAAAAGCATTTATTTCAATTAAACCATAATTTGGTATTTTTGAAACGTCAACAAATATGAAATAAATAATAGTCTGTCAGTCTATCCGTCAGTGAAGCTAGGCGTTCGTTCCAAAATGTCGATTCGAGTGGAGAAGAACGAGCAAGAAACTCCATTCGTTACTATTTAAAAAAAAATTAATCACACTGCTCTGATACATATTCTAATATTGTAAACACATGTGAGAATAATGTAAAGACATAAATCAATTATTAAATAACTCTTCTCACAAATTACCTCCAGAGTGGGGATGAGAATCTATACGCCACAGTCTCCAGGATTTTGTTCCGGCTGCCATGTAATCTGCAGATCAGGGATGCTGTCTTTCATTTAAAGTAATCGTAAGGAGTACGCATTCGGCGCTCTGATTCGTTGCTTCATTGGTGCCGGCCAATCAGAGGCCTTAGTACGAGTTTCTTTTTAGTTTAAAGTAATCGTAACGAGTACGCGTTCGGCGCTGTGATTGGCCGGCTCTAATGAACCAACCAATCAGAGCGCCGAACGCGTACTTGTTTCGAATAGGTACTTTAAACGTAAAAAAACCCTTACCGATTAAGGCCTCGGAAAACCGACGTGAAACAACGCTGTATGTTATCATTATGAATCATCACTTAGTTTCTATTCCCAAGTTACTAATCTCCAAATCTCTAAATGCCGGTATCGCAGTCACTCCTCTAGTGCTGCGGGTAGCCGCGGAGAACCTAACGGGTTACCGGGGCTCCGGCTCGCAGTACAGTAGTAAGAACGGGGTGGTTTTAGTCAGTAAGAGTCTGACACTCGATCATTATCCCCCCATAAAAAAAGTGGTGCGGGTTTCCGTAACATCAGGTGATCCTCCTCGTTTGCCTCCTATTGAGAAAGTACTGCATATATCTAGTATTAAACACAAGTGCGTTGCGGAATAAAGATATTATGTGAAGCTTCTGCTAGCGGCTTTGTCCACGTTCCCGTAGACTAAAAAGTAGCCCATGTCTATACTAATATTATAAAGAGGAAAGATTTGTACCTATTTTTGTATGTTTGTATGTTTGTAATGAATAGGCTCTAAAAGTACTGGGCCCATTAAAAAAACTCTTTCACCAATAGAATCTACATTCTTCAAATTTGACATAGGCTACATTTCATTTTGAAAAAAATTAGGCATCCTTGGTAAAATTTGAACAATGTAACCGAAGGTGTAGAAAAATGAGTCTTAAAATGTCTTTCGTCGAATGTGCTGCCAAAACTATTAGCGATAGAACAAAATAATGTACAACAATATTGAAGAACATCATAACGTCTACAAGAAACTCTGCGGTAGCATATATCCAACTATTACAGTTATGTCACTACAACAATCCAAATTTCCAAAAATAAATAATTGTCTACCCCGTGCGAAGCCGGTACGGGCTGCTAGTGTGTTATATAAACACAATCCCGTTCCAAATTTCATCCTGTTCGGCCGTTTTGACGTGACGTTCCTCGCACTCTGGCCGCGCTCAATGGTCTCCTGGATTCCAATCCATCTAGTGATCTGTTTGCGGACGGACGGAGGAAGATTTTATCAGAATGCTTGAAGTACTGCCTCCTTGGCCGAGTGGTCGCAAGTGCGACTGCCGGGCGTGGGGTCTCGGGTTCGATTCTCAGGTCGGGCAAAGTATTACTGGCTTTTAAAAAAATCTCAGTAGTAGCACAGAGTCTGGATTTGTGCCCGGTATATGGCAATAGGCTCACCCCCTATTACATGGGACTCATAACATAAATAGTGAAAAGTGGGTGTTACTTGTGTGTGCACCTCTGCCTACCCCTTCGGGGACAAAAGGCGTGATGATATGTTTTGTGTCTTTACTCTGTTATTTCTTACCATTTTGCTTCTCAAATGTTGCCAGTCCAAAAAAAAACATCAATATAGAACACCTACACAACAATTTTACTTATCTACAAGTCCTGTATAACTTCGAGAAATATTACAATGCCGATACGTCGTTTAAATCGACTCCTGCGCAGTATATAAGCAGTCTGCGCTCGAGTTTAAGGCATCAGTCTCACTGTATAGCTGAGAGGATACACACACACAAACCAAAAATGTTCGGAAAATTGGTGAGTAAAATATACTATTATTAACTAGTTACTACCAGTGGTTTCGTCTGCATTATCCGGAATTAAAATTAGGTACACTTAGGTATAATTGGGTACTTGTGTTAATCTATATAAATAAAAATGAATTTCTGTTCGTTAGTCTCGCTGAATCTCGAGAACGGCTGAACTGATTTGGCTAATTTTGGTCTTGATAGGTTCGTGGAAGTCTAGGGAAGGTTTAAAAGGTGAGAAAAAACTTTTAGATTTAAGAAATAAGTATAATGTTTGACGCTAAAAAAACGTGACGTCACAATCCACAATCTCGTACAAAAATTCATAGTAAACTGTCGTTTTTGACAGTTCGAAAAAAGTATTGAATTTGACTAGTGCGCAAGTACCTACCCTTAAATAAAACTTGTTTTTTACCATCACCTGTCGCGTTTCTCGGGAGTCTTCCGTTAATAGTTACACCAATAATTTAATTCTTCTTTTTTATTTAAAAAAACGTTGCCCCACACTTTTTTTAAGGGGGGAAAATCATCGAATGACTGTTCCCGCCTGGGTGAGGCGGGAGGGAGTGTCAGACTCTTACTGACTAAAAACCACCCCGTTTCTTCTCCTGCACGTCGAGCCGGAGCCCCGGTTACCTGTTAGGTTCTCCGCGACATTGCCCCACACTAGTTTTTTCTCCTGTGTCGTGGGTGCGTTTACAAACATACAAGTTCACACATACACATGACATTCAGACTCGGAACAACAATCTGTGGATCACACAAAGAGTTGTTCCGCGCCAACAGTGCCGTCAGTCACCTAACTAACAACTTAATACTTCCCGAATGGTTAGACACATTCACCACCGTCAACATCATCAGAAATCCGTAAATCTATACTTATATTATAAAGCTGAAGAGTTTGTTTCTTTGTTTGTTTGTTTGATCGCGCTAATCTCCGACACTACTGATTCGAATTGAATAATTCTTTTTTGTTGGATAGTTCATTTATCGAGGAAGGCTATATAAGATATCTCGCTACGATCAATAGGAGCCGAGCAGAGCGGGTGAAACCGCGTGCAAGTAGCTAGTCTTCTACAAAAGTCTTAAGAGGGTATGTTTTCTTTTTCTATAATCTCCACACTTGAAAAATGAGTTAGATATCGCAGTTAGGGGTACGCCTTTAGGGGTAGGCAGAGGTACACATTACGGCACTTAATGCCACTGTACAATGTAACACCCACTTTTCACTATTTATGTTATGAGTCCCATGTAATAGGGGGTTAGCACATTTCCACACTCCGTGCTACTACTGAGTTTTTTTTAAAAACCCAGTAATACTTTGCTCGACCCGGAAATCGAATACCCCGTGTTTACATTTAAAAGTATTCTTAACCGACGAGCATGCATGAAAAGATTGATGACTGTTGATGAAGCGAATGAGGTAGGAATCGTAGCAGTTGGCGTTCCATAGTCTCTGCCTACCCCCTTAGCAGACAGGCGTAAGATTATGTATGACTAGCTTTTACCCGCGGCTTCGTTTGCGTCACGAAAGGAAAAAAAGTAGCCTGTGACATAATAATATACTATAATATAATACACACAGCGCCATCTATACCAATACTTTTGTTTTCCCTCGGGAATATCAATTTTTTTCCGGGATAAAAAGTACTCTATTATTTAATCCGGACTTCTAACTTTACATCTGCAAAAAATCAAAGCAATAGGTTTAGTAGTTACGGCGTGAAAGCGGAACAAACAAACAAACAAATTCACTTTCCGATTTATAATATTAGTAAGGATTATTTCCTAAATCAAATGCTACCTATCACTCCGAGGCAAGTAGGCGTGGTAATATACCGATTATCATAACATCTAATTTACGACAAGGCGAAATAGTAGTCGACAGGTGTACGCATAATTATATGAATTAACATTATAATTAATGTGTGGGCACTTATCAATCTTAATTTTGATGTGAGCAAATTGTCAACTGATATTATCATACGTTGCCATGGTGATATACTACTTGTTTGTGTCGGTTCTTTTTCTTCTCCTCTTATTATAACTTTAGATTCACTTCGTTGTGGGAACCAAGACAGTTACTCATGTCCCTGGGACGTGGCGGCTTCATTGTTGGTTGGTTGTATCTACTGTAGATCCTGGCTTACAGGAGTTGCAGCCGTTTTGGGAGGTTGTGGCGGGCTTGTCCCATAAAAAAATCCTTGTTTATATCGTCAATAGATTCAGAATGTGACAGTGTGTTCTACAGACATTTCTTAAGTCATAAACAGTGACATAGAGTTGATTATACATTTCCACCACCTCTGCTATTCCCGCGGGTATCGTTAGACTAAGACCGACAGACTAAGAAGAGAAGGTATACCTTTCTAGTAGTTTAGTCTTATTAATGTACACAATTATGTCAGTCCAAACGTCTTAGGGGGTCGCGAAAAACCTAATGGGTTACCGGGGCTCCGGCTCGACGTGCAGGAGAAGGAACGGGGTGGTTTTTAGGCAGTAAGAGTCTGACACTCCCTCCCACCTCACCCAGGCGGGAGCATTCGATGATTTTCCCCCCTTGACAAAAAATTAAAAAAAAAACATCTTAGGGGATCGGGATAAGAAACAAGGGTACCTATATTTTTTTTTATGGGATAAGCCGGTCAATGAGCAGTCGGATCACGTCGGTCGGTAAGCAATCGTCGTCGCCCATAGACACCTGGAACACCAGAGGCGTTACAAGTGCGTTACCGGCATTTTCTTTTTCTTTTTTTAAAAAAAAACGTTGCCCCACACTAGGATTTTCTCCTGTGTCGTGGGTGCGTTTACAAACATACAAGTTCACGTACACAATGACACCCAGACCCGGAACAACAATCTGTGGATCACACAAAGTGTTGTTCCGTGCGGGAATCGAACCCTTTTGGGGATTAGGAATTTTTAGCATTGTTGGGGATTCGGGTATTGTGGAGATTGGTGATTTACAATCTGGAAAAATACATGGCTACTTTTGGTTCACGGGGACGCGGGCCAAGCCACCGGCTGAAGCTAGTACTAAATGATTTCGACATTTTAGTAGGCGGCATTCGATTAGTTGGAATTACAATGATATTATGCATGAATGCAGTAGACAAATTATAATCTGTATGGCATTCTTGCGTGAGCACTTTCAGACTATTGTATTTTGAATTATATACGTCAAAATGTAGGTACCTATATCTTAAATAACTTTTGTCATGAATGCCAGAATGAATTTATTTCCGGTTTTAGTTAGATATTGTGTTTTGAAATTGTAATGTAGATATGTAATTGGGTACTTTCTTTAGTCAAAAATAAATTATATCGACTGTTCAATACAATAATATATTGAAACCTAATCACACTTTCATTAATCGATTTTATGACCAACTTAATTTTGGTACTATAAGTATTTCCAGCATTTTTTAAGAAATAAGGACCTCTATAGTACTTTCTTTGTACACAAAATTAAAAAAGAAAAGAACACTCAATATCTATCTACACATATTTATGTAGATATGGAAAACACAAAGAAACGACAGAGTATATCAACGGTGACAATACAATAATAACACAGTAATTAAAAATTAATAAAAACAAGATATAAATAAATAAAATTTAACGGCGCATACCCTTGCCAAGAGGGCCTCCATCTCAACATTAAATACAAAATAGCCAATGTGTTTTTCCAACTTCAAACCATAATCTAACAATCTCCGGCCACCGTAAACGCGGGCCTGCGGACGGCGAGCATGGGTAGCTCGCTGCCCAACCAGAACCAGACCCGAGCGTACGGCGCGTCGTGTTCCGTGCGCGCCTCAAAGCCATCAGACCACCACGGATGGGACCCAATAGGGCTGATGGCGATGCGAAGCCGCGGAGAACATAACGGGTTGCCGGGGCTCCGGCTCGAAGTGCAGGAGTAGGAACGGGATGGTTTTTAGTCAGTAAGAGTCTGACACTCCCTCCCGCCTCACCCAGGCGGGAGCAGACATTCGATGATTTTCCCCCCTTAAGAAAAAACCATAATCTACCCCTGTTTTCAATTTAATCCCGATCCCTTCAGCCATTTTGACGTAATTGAGTTACACATAAATTTTCATACATACATACATAACATCACGCCTTTCATCCCCGAAGGGGTAGGCAGAGGTGCACATTATGACACTTAATGCCACTGTACAATGTAACACCCACTTTTCACTAAATTATGTTATGAGTCTCATGTAATAGGGGGTGAGTCTATTGCCATATACCGGGCACAATTCCAGGCTCCGGGTTACCACTGAGAATTTTTTGCAAACCCAGTAAAAATTTGCCCGACCCGGAATCGATCCTGAGACCGCTTGCCCGGCAGTCGCACTTGCGACCACTCGGCCAACGAGGCAGACACAAATTTTCGAATTTGTTATATTAGTAAGAAGTAAGACAATACGATGTCGTGTCTAATGAATATTACGTCTAAATTGATTGTTCGATTGCAGTAACGTTGCCTAAATAACTATGCCTCACAGTTTGCAATCCTGCCTTCATTGCCCGTCACGCAGTCACGCCCCGTTTACTGGTAATGAAATGTACATGGCACTTCATTTTCCAATAATTTTTAAACTAAATAATTGCCTTATTTATTATGATAACATGATTGTTCCAAAGTAAAATTACAATCATTCTCATCAAATTTAAATTTAATACATGTAATAAAATAATAATAATAATATAATAATTATAATATAGGAACATTTTTTCTTTGATGCCTTATAATCAGTGATCGGAAAAAGGTGAGCTAATTTACCTAAACTTCAAGGAACAGAAACAAAAAGTGGACACTTCCTTACTACAACATTTTTTTCGGGAAAGTTCCGGTTCCAGTTTCGGGATATTTATATAGAGGTATTACATTTAATATAATTGTTATTAACTCGTCGAGTACCGGTTTTGTAGACACAATTATAGAACAATAGGTTGCGGTCACCGGTGACCGCTTGGTGTTTAACAGTTTAATACAGAAAACAATTGATTTCGTTTCGTGATTTTATTTCTTAAATTTAACACAAAACCAAACAAAATTAAAACTTTTATTGTTTTTTAACAATAAATATTTTAAGATGTAAGAAAGAGCATAAAATAAAATTATTCAACACCAATTACCAACCATCCTCCTTACAATATCTTTGTAAAGAAGATGTGCACTTCCAATAATCAGTTTTAAAAATATATAGCTTTTTAACTGCCTCGTTGGCGGAGTGGTCGCAACTGCGACTGCCGGGCAAGAGGTATCGGGTACGATTTCCGGGTCGGGCAAAGTATTACTAAAAATTATTACTTTAAAAAAATTCTCAGTAGTAACACGGAGTCTGGAATTGTCCCCGGTATATGGCAATAGGCTCACCCCCATAAACATGGGACTCGTAACATAAATAGTGAAAAGTGGGTGTTACATTGTACTGTGGCATGCACACCTCTGCCTACCCCTTCGGGGATAAAAGGCGTGAAGTTATGTTATGTTATGTTTCTAGCATCTTCCCGCTGCTTCGTCCGCGTCCCCGTGGGATAATACCTACTTTCAAAGTAGTGTATGGGATGTGGTATACCCGACTATAGTCGCGGAGAACCTAACGGGTAACCGGGGCTCCGGCTCGACGTGCAGGAGAAGGAACGGGGTGGTTTTTAGTCAGTAAGAGTCTGACACTCCTCCCGCGTCACCCACGCGGGAGAAGTCATTCGATGATTTTCCCCACTTAAAAAAAAAAAAAAAAAATACCCGACTATAACCTACCTCTGTTCCAAATTATATCTAAATCCGATCAGTAGGTTTTGTGAATAAGAATAAGAAACGTTTATTTGCACGAGGTATGGTAATTACAGGTGATAATAATTATAAAAATAGTCCCACTTATATCGCCTACAAGTTAAATTTTACAATTAATAAAGTTATAATTAAACTGTCAAACACCAAGCGATCACCGGTGACCGCAACCTATTGTAACCTATTGTTCTATAATTGTGTCTATAATGACGGGAACTAATTACAAAAATGCTTACAACTTAGATAACATTATATTATTTCTCCTACAACAACAGCATAAAAATCCTCTTCTCACACGGAGGAGGTTTGAGCATTAATCACCACGTTTGCTCAATGCGGGTTGGCGATTTGAAACTTATAATTGGAAATTATAAGCCCAGGTTTCTTCACGATTAAAAAAAACCTTCACCGTTTGTCAGTGGTGTCTAAATAATCTTAGAAAATACATATAACTCGGAAAAAGTCACATTGGTACTTGCCGTTGGTAGGTTTCGAAATCGCACCCTCATGCATGAGAAGCGAACATCTTTAACCTCCGGGCCACCACGATATTATTTCTCCTAAAATTATTATTACTTATCATTTTAGTGACTTACTAAATAACCAACGTACTCAACATTGCACATATTAAACTTTCACTGTCAGATACTCATCTAAGGTAATCTGTGAAAGAGTAACAAACAGTTTAGTTTGTGAGGAAGTCCTCACCCGCAACTTCATCCACGTATAATATGATTCCTATTTTATTCCATTGGAGAATAGGGTAGTTTCCTAAATTTTACTTCAATGTCCGTCTGGTACATTAATTTAAAACTTTAGACACGTATTTTTTCTTTTCTCACAAAATTAAATACTTTCGACGATATATTAAACTGTCAAACACCAAGCGGTCGCCGGTGACCGCAACCTATTGTTCTATAATTGTGTCTATAATGACGGTACTCGACGAGTTAATTTGAAATATCGTGTGACGTCACAATGTGTCACATTTTGTAGCACGTTATGACGTAACGACCTCCCATTCCTAAACTTAGCTCCATTTTATATAAGTAGTGCAACTTAAGTAATACGAGAAAATAAAAAAATACGCGTCTAATATTTTTCATTTATCTAACTGACGGATAATAGATTTTTAATTTTGATACTCTGGAAACTATCCAATTTAATCGGGATAAAAACGATGAAATTTGGTATACAGGCAGGCCTGTATACCAAATTTCATCAAAATCCGTTCAGTAGTTTCAGCGTGATTGATGGACAAATGTTCAAACATCTAAATAAAGAAAATTTCACATTATAATAATAGTGAAATAGTAGGTAATAAGACAAGTATTTAAGATTTCTTTTGCACGCAGTTCGTTTTCTTCGCCGTGCTGGTGGTAGCCCTGGCCAGGGAGTACCCAGCAGGTGTGCACCCAGCTGTGTGCCCGAACTACCCATACTGTGACGCGGATGCCCTTGCCCGCCACACCCCTGACGGCATGCCCATCCCTCAATGGGGATACCACCCTGGTGTTGCACCAGCTGCTCCTGGGTAAGTTAAGAGTCGACGACTTATTCATCACCATCAATCGATAAGGAGTGGAGTATCTTGCCAGAGTCTGTCTATGTTCTTCAAGTCCTGAGTATATAAGTTGCTTATAGACAGGCATACTCCATCGTTGGCCATATCCACCATCGCTTATCACCAGGCGATAGCTCGGCCTAACGCCGTCCTAGGTACCAAAAAAATACAACCCTTAACAGTCTGCTAATGGACTATAGGCCTCCTCTATATAGAGGGTTTGCCATGATCTTCACTTGACAGTTCAATTGGAGATGTCAGCTTAAAAATAAAATAAAACTTTAGCATGTCTTCACTTTTTCGTCTCTCTAATTAGTAAGCAGAATATTGGTTACCACCACTTCGTCGATTACCTAAATAAATTTTCACAGTAGAAACTATCGCATTGCAAATTAAAAGTAAACTCTTTGTCTTTACAGCCCTGTTCCCGCCGCTCCGAGGTATCCCGCGGACTTCCCCCCAGCGCTCTGCCCCAACTACCCCTACTGCTGGTGAATAACCTATAAAGCAAAAAACCTTTTCCAACGCAATTATATGACAGCTTTACCATCTTAGAAGAATGAAGACGCTGCCAACCAACCTCTTTCGTAGAAACTGTCCGAACGTATTTTTAATCTGTGCTTAAGTAATTCATCTGTCACTGTCATGTAGTTTTTGTAATGTGTTCGCGCCAAAACTTGTCAAAGCGTCTTCATAAATACCTATATACAACAGAAAATATAAAAAATGACCACTGAAATGTTTTAAAAAAATTGAGAAAAGATATTATTAAAATACTGGCCGGTATCTATAGTAAGTTTTCTCGATTGGTTGAAATTTTGAATTTTAGTGGCCATTTTTGTTTGTAAACTGTTTTTGTAATATTATTTGGGTATTTTTTCAATAGTTACGAAGATTCCAAGCACTGCCATATCGTTTAGAAAATGTAAATAGACGCATTGAATCTTTCGTCTTCGTAAGAGAATGCTTGTTTGCATTTGTATTTGATGTAATTTTGTAAAAACGTGTGTATAAATTGTAAATAAACAAGATTTTTTTATAAAATTTGTTGGTTTTTTGCGTTAATGTTCTAGCCACTTGTTTAAAAACTATTTCTGGGAAAATAAATACACATTTGAAAAAATTGCCTAGGTACTTGTTATATACTTTTTATCTAAGTACAGTGGCCATCAAATGAACCTACTCCAATCTGTCAAATTTATCTATTGGATTTTCGACTATAATATGGCAGTAGGTAAAATAAAGTTAAAAAAAGTCAATAATCAAAGCATTTATTTCAATTAAACAATAATTTGGTACTTTTAAAACGTCAACAAATACAAAATAAATAATAGTCTTACAGTCAGTCTGTCAGTGAAGCTAGGTGAAGCTAGATGAAGATGAAATATTTGACTTGAAAAGGATAGGTTGGCATACTGACCACCGTCGGTACTATATTTCCTAAATAATCTTAGAAAGTATGTATGTAGGTATGTAGAGGTACATATAACTCGGGAAAAAGTCACATAAGTACTTGCCAGGTTTCATACAATTCGTCATTGTTTATTCACTATGTCAAAATGTAACTGACGAATCTTTATACATATAATTCTTCTGTGAGTGTATATGTCACTGAACTTATCTCAAACGACTGGACCGATTTTGATGAATTTTTTTGTGTTCAAGGGGATCTGGGAATGGTGTAGATTCACAAATCTGCCCGGCAGATGGCGCTACAGTCGATGTTTTTTTTTTAAGGGGGGAAAATCATCGAATGACTTCTCCCGCCTGGGTGAGGCGGGAGGGAGTGTCAGACTCTTACTGACTAAAAACCACCCCGTTCCTTCTCCTGCACGTCGAGCCGGAGCCCCGGTTACCCGTTAGGTTCTCCGCGATCGATGTTTAGGTTATTTATCCTAAACAGCTGAACTAATTTGAATGAATTTTTGTTTATACATTCAAGTGGATATGCAGGACAACGTCTGTCGGGTCCGCTAGTTATCAACACCAGAGGAGTCACAGTGCTTTGCCAGCCTTTTAAAAAGGAAAACGCTATAATCTTGAACTTTGAAGTATCGTATTCGTATCGGTTCGGAGATATCGCCGACGACATATGTTTTTTTTATAAATGCTACCAATAAAATATGTAGTTCCTTAGGCTCCCTTATGGGGTTATGATCAGTTGTGAACATCGTACGGCTTATAATGATTGTGTTGACGACGTAGCTTTTTAGTCGGCTCTATTCTGAAATGTATTCTACCCTGCTGTCGTTACACAGTTGAAATATTTCACGCATCATTCAACTCGACCTTGCTAGCGATATGTGGGGGCAGGTGGATGGCACTATGTGAGATGTCAACAGCCAGATATTAATTTATTATCATGGTAGGTACTTGAATAATGGATCAATTATGTGGTTAAATAAGAGGTATTGTTGTACAAATATTATGGGATTGGATGGCTAACGAGGGCCGCATCACCTGATGGTAAGCAATCTATGCTGGCTACGGACGCGTGCAATGCCAAAGATTAACCATCTCGTGGGGATAGTGGGATTGGGTCAAGTCAGGTCAAGTCAAAGGATTAATTTCAAATAATCAATATTTTGGTACTTTTGAAACGTCAACGTATTTAAAATAAATAATAATTATGTCAGTCAGCCCGTCAGTGAAGCTAGGTGCTCGTTCCAAAATATAGATTCGAATGAAGAACAGCAAGGAATAAACTCCATTCGTTACTCTCAAATATGTTTTACAATCTCTCTAATAGGGACATTATCAATATGTAAGAACAGTGTAAAGATATGCTCGACGCATGACAGCACTTAACTACTAAAATAAAAAACAAAACAAAAAAGTATCTTGTAGTCTAACATCACATCAACAGCCTATAAATGCCCAATGCTGAGCAAAGCCTCTTCTCACACGGAGAAGGTTTGAGCATTAATCACCACGCTTGCTCAATGCGGGTTGGCGATTACAAACTTATAATTAGAAATTATAAGCCCAGGTTTCCTCACGATGTTGTCCTTCACCGTTTGTCAGTGGTGTCTCAATAATCTTAGAAAGTACATACAAAATATAACAATGTAAAGATATTAAAAAGTAAATTTAATAAGTTATGATTACGAGATCAATTAGAGAATAAAATAATTATTTTAAAAAACACGCTTACTAAAAAAATCTTGTTGAAAATTCGTTAAATATTACGCAGATTTTATGTATGTATACTTTATATTCTTTCTTTATTGTTGTCTGATCCCCTATTGACCTTTTGTCGAAGTATTCATCCTCTTTTGAAGTCGGCTAGAAACAAAAACAAAACTTCTTGGTTCTCTCTTCACTGCCACCATTCCAGAAAATGTCACATATCAACTGTCGTTAAAATCTGGTCCTACGATCGCTTCCTGAAACATTAAACTTTTTCCAAAACAGTCTTATTTAAACAGATAAATAAAATTGGAGTGTCTGTTTGTAAAATGTATAAAAATAACCGCTTTTTTACTACATGCTTAAGATACACATACCAAAATAACATTTTTTACAACTTTTGTGTCTGTTTGTACTGGCTAATCTCTGGAATGGCTGTACCGGTTTTGACGAGACTTTTTTTAGCAGGTGTACTAAGGAGTAACATAGGCTACTTTTATTTTGGAAAATTGAAACATTTTTTTTTAATAATAGTTAAATATGTCATAAAATTTATTTTCTACGCAGACAAAGTCGCGAGCAACAGCTAGTATGAGAATAAGACAGGTGATTAAGATAAATATACTTGTACTCACATCAATTCTCACTTATTTGGCCATTTTAAATTAACAGTGTCAAATTAAAATGTCACGCGAATTATTACAAACATGATGTATTGTTATTGATATCGAGTGAGTCTCGAGTTGATTCATTGAGTTTATTTTTTTTTATTACGTTTTTCGGCTTACTCAGACTCATGTAACTGTTTGACGAGGAACTTTACTAGTGTCAAGCTATCCTTTTTTTTAAGGGAGGAAAATCATCGAATGTCTGCTCCCGCCTGGGTGAGGCGAGAGGGAGTGTTTGACTCTTACTGACTAAAAACCACCCCTTTCCTACTCCTGCCCTTCGAGCCAGAATCCCGGCAACCCGTAAAGTCCTCGGCGGCTCCGTATTGGTATCAGCCCTATTGGGCCCCATCCGTGGTGGTCTGATCTGAGCAGCATTCCGGGACCCGCGACGCGGCGACTGTCCCGCTGCTACTTTATTTGCTTTCCTTTCCTTGATTACTTTATTCCAAATCATTGTTTCCAACTATTCTATAATATTTTATGCTGACAAAAGCTAACTGTCCGAGGATTGCATCGATCAACCTTATTCGGCAATATCGGCGTGACTCGCCGTCCTAATTGAGTATTGCAATATATTCAGTGCACTTTCGTCTATCGCGAGTATTCAAACATTTCATCCTAGATTAGAACATTTGCGGGAAGTAGTACAACAGTGTGATCCACATAAACATTAATAGGATAGTGTACAGGGTATCGAAATTAAAAAAACTAATTACTCCGTCAGTTAGATAATGAAAAAATATTAGACACGTATTTTTTTATTTTCTCGTATTAAGTTGCAATTCTTAGATAAAATGGCGCTAAGTTTAGCAGTGGCGAGATACAAAATGTGGCACGCTGTGACGTCACACGATATTTCAAATTATTATATCGTCGAAAGTATTTAATTTTGTGAGAAAAGAAGAAATACGTGTCTAAAATTTTAAATTAATGGATCTGATGGACATTAAAATAAAATTTTGGAAACTACCCTATTCCTCTTCCTAAACACTAAACACCGACAACTAACTACATAGTCCTACACTAACATAGCGATAAAAATGTTATTTAAGATCCTAATTTTGCCTATATTTACAATTAATAAATGAATTTGACCTCACAGAACGGAGGCCCAATTACCCCGTTCCCGTTACCTTGAAGGGAGTGTCAGACTCTTACTGACTAAAAACCACCCTGTTCCTTCTCCTGCACGTCTAGCCGGAGCCCCGGTTACCCGTTAGGGTCTCCGCGATTCCGAATCGGCATCGGCCCTGTTGGGCCCCATCTGTGATGGTCTGATGGCTCTTGGAGGCGCGCTCTCCCGAATCCCCTACGGTCCTCAAATTCCTAAGCCGCACTAAGCCTATTCATTACTAATTCCTAAGCCGCGCGGTAACGCACTTGTAACGCCTATGGTGTTCCAGGTGTCCATGGGCGACGCCGATTGCTTACCATCAGGTGATCAGTCTGCTCGATTACCGGCTTATCCCATAAAAAAACGAATCATCTGATGACAAGCAATTGGTTACAAGTTCGTTACCGGTCTTTTTGGGGTTGAAATGTGACTCACCATTTGCATCCAAAAACTCCACACGACCCGCATAGCTAATATCTTATGACTGATATAATGATAGTGACGTGGGTTAAATCCAAATAAATAACACATGGTTGATTAAGCAAACAATTTATCAATGAATTTATTTACAGTATAAAGGACACGGTAGCCTGTCTACCATCGGGGATCAGTTCAGGGTGGACCTTATTATAAGGCCTTACTTTTTTCAAACCCTTCTCTTTAGCTTTAGCCACATTATCTTCCATCAGCTGTATGCTATATTGTTCATTCAAAAGTTTTTTCAGAGTTCGCAGTATGGTTGATGACATATCCTCGCCGTCTGTCATGGCGTCCAGTTTGACAGCGATTTTGGCGCAATTTTCCGATGACATCTGTCAAATGTTATGTCGTTGGACTGAGAGTGCATCAAAGACTCGGAACAATAATTGTTCCGAGATCAAAGAGAACGAGACGTTTACAACTTGAAATGTCAAAAACGATACTTTTTAATTAATCTTGTGTCTATGACATATTCTTTATGACGTCATAATGTTATTATATTAAAAATGCAAATCAGTCGGTTAAAAAACACATAACATCACGCCTTTTATCCCCGAAGGGGTAGGCAGAGGTGCACATTCTACCACAGTACAATGTAACACCCACTTTTCACTAGTTGTTATGAGTCCCATGTAATAGGGGGTGAGCCTATTGCCATATACCGGGCACATTTCCAGACTCCGTGCTACTACTGAGAATTTTTAAAAAACCCAGTAATACTTTGCCCGACCCGGGAATCGAACCCGAGACCCCTTGCCCGGCAGTCGCACTTGCGACTACTCGGCCAACGAGGCAGTCAAGGCAGGTTAAAAAACCTAACCATAAAATTTTGGTATGCTTTAAAAGTAAGAAATTATTCTTAAAAGAAGTAAGTGTTTTAGAGGTACGGTCCTGGATGATGTAGCAGTAGTTAAAGTTTGAAGCGGTACCTCTGCGGAAGTCTTTATTATAGTCTGTCAAGCGAGTATAGTCCCATTAAAAAGGCGGCAAATTCAAACATCTTTCAGGTGTCAACACTGATATAGCACGCTAAAAACTTATTGATACTTGAATTTTAGATAAAAAAACTTATTTGAAATAAATAAAAAAATACAATCAATAAGTTTTCAGCGTGCGCAGACTTTATTCTGGCACGTTACAGATTGCGGCTTAAAAGGGTCAGGTTTACCAAGGAATACTACCGCCCTCTTGTTACATATGTATACTCTTTCGACACCCGTAGGAAGACTAGGGGTGAGGATAAATGTGAAATATATCATACTTTATTCACCTTTTGTATCATAGGCCGTAACCTTTCCAGCTCCTTATTAGTCTTGCTATCTTCAATCTGCAGGTGCTTGGAACACAACCAGCTGTAATTATTGGTACAATGCTGCAAACTTATTTCTCGAACTTTAGATTCCTTTAGCAGCATTTCTGCCTGAAATCCGAGGTGTATTAAACTTAGAGTACCTACTAATTATGTTTAGTGTCGTTGTCATTCTATAGGTAGTTGGACAAGCACATCTCACGGCGGCCCTCTGTAACCTGGCCGCCCTAATCACTTGTCTAAATTGCCTTAGGGATAATACAGCTCTGTCTGAAATACATTACGTCATATATCTGAACTTCTCTGAAGGGATACGCAAAGGACCAGACTTTAAAATAATGTAATACCTACATATTTTACAAACATCACATCAACAGCCTATAAATTTCCACTGCATATCTCTCTCGCACATAAGAATAACTATAATTCCATGTTTCCGTATTCCGCTATAGGCTCAAATGGCTTCCGATCCGTCTTCGCAGGAACACTCGCATTTTATGCTTCCTATATAACATCCTCTTCAACCCTGCCTATCCTGCTTACCTTCGGGACCGTTTCTCCTTGGTTCGTCCTCCTGAAGTCCTATCTCGTTCACACCTTAAATCTAATCTTAAAATCGAACCCCATAATTCCGATTTCTATTCCTACTCCTTTTCCGTTCATGCAGTGAGGCTGTGGAATGCGCTCCCGCCTAACATTCGGGACGCTGAGTCTATCGCTATCTTTAAACAACGAGTGAGAGAACACTACCTTTCCTCCTGATATGTAAATTTCTTCATTTATATGTATAGTTTATATTTTGTATGTATTTATTTATATATTGTATGTAGTTGTTTGGTTATTTATCTGTTAGTTTTAAGTCTGTTTCCTATCCCAATTTTCTATTTGTTACTACACACTGTGTCATTATATTATTATTACTTTTCCTGCTCCAGGTCCACAGGAAGAAATTCCAATAGGAATAGGTGGTACCTTTGTACTTTAATTTTATGTATGTGTTGTCCTTTATGTTTTATGTGTGTACATAAATAAATAAATAAATAAATAACTATAATTGTGTAAATGTCGCGGTGGCCCGGAGGTTTAAGAATTAAGACGCCCGCTTCTCATGCATGAGGGTGCAGGTTCGAAATCTCACTTTTACTTAGTTACTTTCTAAAATTATTAGACATCACTGACAAACGGTGAAGGACAACATCGTGAGGAAACGTGGACTTGTAATTTGTAATTACAAGTTTTAAATTACCAACCCGCAATTAGCAAGCGTGGTGATTAATGCTCAAAACCATGACGCTGAGCAAACCATCTCCGTATGAGAAGAGGCTTTGCTCAGCAGTGGGCATTTATAGGCCGTTGATGATGATGATAAATAAAAGAATAACTTACATATTGAAATAAATCCTTTGGAGAAAAATTATTCTCTGCGCTGACCATTTTTTTCTATAGTCAGTCAGCTTTCGTAACTAACTTCACGCAGGTTCAATGAGGACTATCAGTAAATCCTACAATATTGTATCATCAAATGACATTGACCTTATAATATCGAAATATTTATTGGCCACACTTCACCAGGGCCGCAATTGGAACTTGTATTACCTCGACTTTTACATTATCGTGTTGGACACGAAATAGTTAATATCCATATAAGTTTGGAATTATGTCTAAATGTTAATGGGTCCCAACAGTAAAAGGAGTGAATTAAATATGGGAGAGCCATGCCTGCGCACGAATGGGCCGGTTCGACCTGAGTGATACAACGGCCTCACAAAAGACGTGAAACAACGCTTGCGTTTACCCCTTTCCCCTTTCCCAATCCCTGATTCCTTAAGGCTTTGACTGCCAATAAAAAACTGTTGAAGGCAAATCCTCCGCTAATGTCGGTCACCGGTGACTGCCATGGCGTTTATCGTTTTAACAATCCTCAAACTCCTAATCCCAAAACGCTAGTAACGCACTTGTAACGCCTCTGGTGTTCCAGATATCCATGGGCGACGCCGATTGCTTACCATCAGGTGAACCGTGTGCTCGTTTATCGGTTTATCGAATATAAAAGGAGGTACACATTTCGCGTTATTCCTGTCTTTATTTAATTTAAGCCGAACGGTTTTGGAATTTTCAGTTTTTAATAAGGTAAAGTTACTTTTCGCTGTCGTCGACCTTATTATTTTTTTTTGTGTAAATGACTATGTCTAAGGTAAGTTATCTCTGTAGGTACCAAATTTGGTAAGGCAAATTAGGGTATACAACTGACCTAAATACGGCTCTGTCCAAAACTGATTCATCAGTTTATCAGAGATAGTTCCAATAAAATATACATACACGAATATTATCTACATTTAATTAAAATGAGGAAGCCTTAATAAATCATTTTTATCTGTCCACTTCAATTGTTTTGATTCTATTTCGTATTACCTACTTTATTTATTACTAGCTTCTGCCCGCGACTTCGTACGCGCAATCCCGTTTCCTCCCGTTCCCATGAGATTTTCAGGATTTTTTTTATCATAAGAAACTTCTCCTAACAAACACAACGAAAATAAATCAGCCAAATCGGTCCAACCATTCTCAAGTTATGGCGTTAGAAACGTTATGAGTGTGGGAGAGCCATGCTTTGGCACGATTGGGCCGGCTCGACCGGAGTGATAGCACGGCCTCACAGAAAACCGACGTGAAGCAACGCTTGCGTTGTGTTTCGTCGTGTGAGTGAGGTTACCAGAGGCCCAATTACCCTCCCCTTCCCCAATCTCCCCAATCCCTAAATCCCCAACGATCCTCAAACTCACAATCCCCAAAAAGCCGGTGACGCACTTGCAACGCCTCTGGCGTTCCAGGTGTCTATGGGCGACGCCGATTGCTTACCATCAGGTGATCCGCATGCTCGTTTACCGGCTTATTTTTATATATATGGATTGACTAGTTGCCCATGACGTCGTCCGCGTACAATATGATTCCTGTTTTATCTCATGGAAGCATTTAATCGGGATAAAAATCCTATCACCTAAGTCAGCCCGTACCCTGCCTGAATGCCAAATTTTAACAAAATCCGATCAGTAGTTTCAGCGTGATTGACGGACAAACATACAAACAAAGCTGGGTTACCCTCTTGACTGCCTCGCTGACCGAGTGGTCGCAAGTGCGACTGCCGGGCATGGGGTCTCGGGTTCGATTCCCGGGTCGGGCAAAATATTACTGGGTTTTTAAAAATCTCAGTAGTAGCACGGAGTCTGGAAATGTGGTATATGGCAATAGGCTCACCCCCTATTTCATGGGACTCATAACATAAATAGTGAAAAGTGTGTGTTACATTGTACAGTGGCATTTAGTGCCGTAATGTGTATCTCTGCCTACCCATTCGGGGATAAAAAGGCGTGATTTTATCTTGTTGGGTTAACCTCCTCTAAATAACCCTTAAGAGGGGGTTAGCCACAATCCCCATGGTTGGTAGGTTTGGTAGTGAGCGCATTTAGGTTGCCGAAACTTTAAAGGACTACTGGTACTGCCCGCCTATGTATGACAAAATGACATAAAAATAGGGTCACTCGAAGTATTGTTCAAGGCAGCTAACGAGCAGCGCATTCACCAGATGTAAATGTACCGTAAAACGGGATAAATAGAATTCGAGGGGTGAATACATACAGGAATGGGGTGAATAAATATTAGAGTATTTTCCCTACATTTATTCACCCCTCTTCTATATCTATTCACCCCGTTTTACCTGAATCAGAAATAAAGAACAACCTCTTTCTTCTATAATGAGGTAACAACTCAACTTCTAAAACCAAACTCCTTCTAACAAAGAAGTTTAGTCGTGACATGGATACGTGACAGACATCAATCAAAATGTCACATACAAATATTCGTCCATGAAAAATTACAATAAAATAACAAAATATCCATAAAAACGGTGCAAGACCATGGCAAGGACCTTAATAGAGCACAAATAATGCAACGAAAATCACCGAAATGTTCCGGTTTTTGAGCAATTCAGGATCTAAAGCTAATAAAAATACGGACAGAAAAAAATCCAATGAAGATGATTACTTTAGTTTAGCCCTTAAATGCATAGCAAAAAGGTTCACAGTCTGTTTAAAATCCGTCTGCTGTTTTCCTTTAGAAAAAATGGTCCCGATTTCGAAAAGGCGTAAACTCATTGTTGCACATTCGTCTCAAATATCGGGCTTAAAAGACCCAGAGGCCAAAATACAAGTCATTCCACAATCAACGATGACTATAAATGAATCAACGAGATCTAGAAGTGACTTCACAACTCGCAAGTCAAGTAAGAAATTCAGGTGTAAAAAATTGAGATGTAAAATGTTTGAGAGCATTAAGAAAATGAATGGCGCATCGGGCTCGACCATGATGAAAAGTTCAATAAGATGCAACGCTAATACAAGCAAAAAAAAAATGTCGAAACCTAGTATCCGAAGTGAAAAAAAATGGAGGAAGATTATAAGAAAAACGAATCCGAGCCAGTTGAAATGGATTAAGAACGAGACAAAAGCGCGCCAAAATTTGACAGGTTCGTGCACAGACAATGAAGAATCTGCCGGCGACGGTCCGGTATCGCCGAATATTTCGCGCTATTTCAAAAAGTGTCCGTTACGATGGATGGCCGTGAAGCAAAAAAATTACAGCGATACTATTGTAAATTGTACGAACGATGATTCCGTGGAGGCTTGAGATTGAGATATACCCGATCCATTGAAATAATTCTAATTGGTTTTGTATCTGTACTAGTTTTCGTTAAATAAATCATTATTCTCACCCATACGATCTGCCTTTCTGGTAAAGTGCTATTTTTTGTGGTCTCCAGGTGTCATTAATGTAGTGTGAGGCCCTCTGCGTCAAAATGCTCCTTAGATTCACGCTTGCGAAGAAAGTACTCCGGTGAAAAGCAGGTTAAAAAATAATACAAACAAAGTAATTGAAACCTTTTTATTCAAGTATCCAAAAATAAAATTAAAAAAGTGCGATGGCATTTTGCAACACAATATTCGAATAAATAAATACTTTGCAACGTTCGTTAAGAATAATTCAATTAAAAATATGCCAATGATAACATTTGGACAAGCTCAAGTTCGCTACCATGATTTGACTGGATAATCTCTACATGAGATCATTAGCTCATGACGATACCTAAGTGCGTATTGCTTGGACAGGCAGCCTTGCAAATCAGTTGACTGAAGAATCTTAACTACTAGAAAATCGCTCCATTTATTTTTTGTTACCATTGACATAATTCTAATAAACGGAAGACATATTAAATTATGTTTAATGGCTTACTCACGTAACTGCTTGACGAGTTAAGTCGACTAATTTCAAGCTTCGTTTGGGGCCCACAGTCACGAGCAGCATTACTCTACGGCGAACGTCGCACAGCCAACACATTTGTACATTATTATTATATGGATCAGTTTTTAGGAACTACATATTTTTATTTAAAACATGATTTTATGTCATAACATAACACAATAATATATGTATTAATAAGGAACCTGTTTATTTGTATATTTCGTTATTACATTATTTTGGTTATTATTATCACAGAAAGCAAAAATAAAAGAAAATATCACAATCAGTATAAAGGTGCTGATGTACGTGACCAGTCTCTTGTGATGAGCATATATTCTACAGAATTTTTTTATTTATTATTTATGGACACACATACAACACAGAGGACAATACATATATAAAAACAGAGTACATAGGCCCCACATATTCCAACTGGAATTTCTTCCTGTGGGCCTGTGGCAGGAAATGAAATTATGACACCCAGACACATAGTGTGACACACAAATGAGATAAAAATCAATTTAATAAAGATATAATACCCAAGAAACCAAAAGAAATAACAATAATGATCAATAAAACAAATTAATGAAGAATGTTACATTATAGAAAATATGATTTAATGGAGAGAATGCCATATGGCATTAATGTCCGCCTTATGTACCATTACTAGTTTCTGTGTACATTGAAGTTTAAACTGTCAAACACCAAGCGGTCACCGGTGACCGCAACCTATTGTTCTATAATTGTGTCTATAATGACGGTACTCGACGAGTTAAATAAATAACTAATAACCTTAAATATATAATAAATTTAAATATATAAATAATAACCTATGGAGTTTCTTGCTCGTTCTTCTCCATAGGAATCTACACCTTGGAATGAGCAAATAGCTTCGCTTTTTATTTATTTATTTTTTTGACGTTCAAAAGTGCCATTCTGGCCTAATTGAAATAAATGATTGTGACTTTGACTTTGAATAAATAAATAAATTTAAACTTTTAGTTACAGTACGGCTTCAATGAGCTCTAATGGCCATAACGGAGGTTGTGAAAGAAGATAGATGATATTGATTCGATCTGTGATCAAGAAGGGGGTAAAATTCAAGTCGGGTACTTGCCAACTAGTCAAATTCAATACTTTTTTTCGAACTGTCAAAAACGACAGTTTACTATGAATTTTGTACGAGATTGTGTATTGTGACGTCACGTTATTTAGCGTCAAACAGCATACTACTTATTTGTTAAACAATTACTGGAAAAATACTAAAATTAAGTCGATCATAAAATCAATCCGATCAACCAATATAGGTTACACTAGCGCCCATTGCATCCTTATTGCGTGGATATTGAATGTACTAAATATCAAATTTGGCTTATATTCCGTACTCTGAATGCTATTTTAACAGCTACGATTGAGGTTGTATAATGTTGACATTGAATAATTATTGATATTGTATTAGATTGACATTAAGATTGGTTTCAAGAGTAAGCTGTGGTCTATCAGCACCTTTTTGTACAACTATTTACAATAATCTGTACTCGTAACAACATCGAAACTAATAATAAAAGACAAATACAACTAAATGTTGAACGCAAAAACCGTTTATAATAAGTTCTTAATTAACTTGCTATGTTAAAAACAAATACACGGCCACACATCAATGTATACAAAACCAGTTTATCCTGGTGTCGCGTCGCATCATCTTTCCGTACATTTAACGGTCAGTTTATACTGGTTATGTGAAGCTGGATGTGTAGCTGTGTGTACGTGTGTGAAGTAGAATCTTGCAACTAAAGGATGACGGACAGATATGTATGAGAAATATATCTACCGACCTGTAATATACACACGTATGTCGTTAGAAAGCTCTATTCAGGACTATCATTTGTATTTTCTATACAATACATAATTATA
Source organism: Spodoptera picta (assembly GCA_038387885.1). Taxonomy (NCBI): domain Eukaryota; kingdom Metazoa; phylum Arthropoda; class Insecta; order Lepidoptera; family Noctuidae; genus Spodoptera; species Spodoptera picta. The sequence goes on from JAZHFQ010000445.1 coordinate 1,197,658, forward strand.
ATAAAATCGTAGGAAAGTGAAAACTGTACATCGGATATTTTTTTAAAAGAATGCTTTGGGCGTTATCTGCCTCTACAGTCTACCGAAACAAAAATATGGTTTTTAGAATTTTTGTCTGTATGTATGTATGTATGTTCGGGATGAACTCAAAAAGTGCTGTATGGATTTACTTCAAATTTTGCATGAATATTACTAACAAGTCGGGTTAACATATAGGCTACATATTATCATGCTATCAACAACGGGAGAGGAGCTGTGAATCACTCTTCCACGCGAACGAAGTCGCGGGGTCAAATATTTTAATAAAACATAACATAATAACATTTTCCCCACAACGAATTGAGACTAGCCCTCATAATAACGCATCTCAAAGAACCACCACAGGTGGGGCTGATGCCGACACGGACTCGGGGAGGACTTAACGGGTTGCAGCAGCTCCGGGTCCAAGTGCAAGAGTAAGAACGGGGTGGTTTTTAGTCAGCAAGAGTTTGACACTCAACTCACCTGGGCGGGAGAAGTTATTAGATGATTTTTCTCCTTAAAAAAAGCCCCCATAATAACAAATGATAGTAATTAAAAAAGCTTTCTAACAACATCTGGTCGTTATTGGTCGGTAGGTACATTTTGTTCATCATCATTTTAAAGCAGATATATTCAACCGATTGAGCTGAAATTTTATATACACGTTAAGTTTGCATGACAATAAATGCTAAGCTGCATAAAGGCTTGATTTAAAAAAGTATTTAACTAATCTTGCATTGGATTAAATTATTGTTTAACAGCCGAAATGAATAGATAACAATCCAAAATGTTTGAATAACACCTGGACCTATGTTTTCCACAAAAACATTATACAAATATTAATATAATATGTCGAAATCGATGTCAATCCAAAGATTAAGGAATGAAATCAATTCATTTTAGGTGTTTAACAGTCAGATCTAATATTATATTATATTATTATCTAATTTTAGTCTATTTAGGCTAAATTACGAAATAAGTTAGGCTCTAGACAAACGGACAGCATTTCAACCATAAATTGCAGTCCGATTGCAGTTCTATTGCAGACATGACCAAACGATTGCAAACCAAACGAGTTCTCCGATTGCAGTTCTATTGCAGTCATTACCGAACGATTGCAAACTAAACGAGCAGTACGATTGCAGTTCTATTGCAGTCATTACCAAACGATTGCAAACTAATCGAGCAGTCCGATTGCAGTTCTATTGCAGTCGTGTCAACTGCATTCAAACTGCATCTGAGCTGTAATTTACAGTTGGATTACAGTTGAAATGCGGTGTGTCTTAGAGCTTAAATTACAACTCAGCATAATTGTTTTTATAATAACGATCGATTGACATACTAAATTAAGTATAAGTAACGATTGACTCACGTAAATATTATGTTATAGCTAGGTAAGGTAGGCCACGCGACGTCGCCGCGCGCTGGTGATAAAGAAGAGTCCCCTCTATGACTCGAAACTTGTTAAGATTATCTAAGTATATTTACGTGAGTAAGCCGTTATTTTTATTTAATTCAACATTATTATATTATATGGCCACTAGATGGCTCTGGTGAACGGATTTTTTTTTAAATAACGCATATTGGTGACAAGCTATAGTCTGAGTATACAATAAAAAGGTGGTCATTGTGTCCTATCCTCTTCTGTCCTTTACTCTATTACATCTTTAACTTTATTATACTGCCATAAAGTCGAAAATCAATTTAATTTTGACAGATTGGGGTAGGTTGCTGATATCTGCTGGTCAGTGCTGGTACATATTTGAACTAGATGGAAAAATAAATAAAAAATACTCAAAGTTGTACATGTGTGGTGTGTGTGTGAGGGTGTGTGTGTGTGTGTGTGTGTGTGTGTGTGTGTGTGTGTTAGTGTGTGTGTGGCTAACTTGTAAGTAAATTATTTTCAATAGGGTTGATGTATAAAAATTAGTAATCTAATTAGTCCGTCAGTTAGGTAATGAAAAAATATTAGACACGTATTTTTTTATTTTGTCGTATAAGACAAGAATACTTTGATAAAACGAATCAAATTTCAGATCCAGCTACGTCATTTCTACGTATAAAACGTACATAGAAGTGACGTCACGCGATATTTCAAATCAATATGGCGTCGAAGATATTCGTTTCTGTAAGAAAACAAAAAATACGTGTCTGATGTTTTAAAATAATCTACCAGATGGACATTTAAATAAAATTAATCATCTACCCTATTGTACTACTTGTGTATTTTAATTTGGGGGTCTAAAATATGCCTACTAGGGGTCATATGACCCGGAGGTTATACGCCGGGGTCGTGCGGTCCATGGCCCTCTACGGCGCCCCTGTTTGGGCGCCAAACCTGTTGCGGCGTCCCGCTCGGACGCTGCTCATGGCACAGAGGGTCATGGCGATCCGAATGATCCGCGGATACCGCACGATCTCTGGGGAGTCGGCGAACCTCCTTGCCGGATTACCGCCGTGGGATCTGGAGGCGAAGGTGCTCGCGCGCGTGTACGGCATGCGCGCGTGTACGGCATGCGCGCGGAGGCACGTCGCCGGGGCGAAACCCCGCTGCCGCGCCAAATAGCTCCGGCGCGATCTCATGGCGGAATGGCAGCAACGACTGTCGCAACCGAGGGCTGGGCTCGCTGCCATCGCAGCGGTAAGTCCCCTCTTTGAGGAGTGGCTTGAGAGACGCTACGGCGTCCTCACCTACCGCCTGACGCAGGTCCTCACCGGACTTGGAAGTTTCGGGAGGTACCTGTGTCTAATGGGGCGGGAGGAAACGCCCGGGTGTCATCACTGCGAGGACCGCCCTGAGGACACGGTGGAACACACGGTGGGAGAATGCCCTTCGTGGGCTGAGCACCGCCGTGTCCTCAGGGAAGTGATCGGCGATGGCGATCTCTCGCGTCCGGGCCTAGTGCAGGCCATGATGCGGAGCGAGGGGGACTGGGATGCCGTCTCCTCCTTTTGCGAAGCAGTCATGCTAGCTAAGGAGGAGGCGGGACGCGTGAGGCAGCGAAGCGCTGCCTCCTCGCAACCCAGCCATCGCGAAGGACACACCGGGCGTCGGGGATCGCGAGACGATCTCCGGCCACCGTAAGCGCGGGCCTGCGGACGGCGAGCATGGGTGGCTCCCCGTCCGACCAGAAACAGACCCGAGCGTACGGCGCGTCGCGTTCCGCGCGCGCCTCAAAGAGCCATCAGACCACCACAGATGGGGCCCAATACGGCCGATGCCGATTCGGAGTCGCGGAGAACCTAACGGGTAACCGGGGCTCCGGCTCGACGTGCAGGAGAAGGAACGGGGTGGTTTTTAGTCAGTAAGAGTCTGACACTCCCTCCCGCCTCACCCAGGCGGGAGAAGTCATTCGATGATTTTCCCCCCTTAAAAAAAAAAAAAGGGGTCATATGTCCCCAATTTCGTGTCATTGAATATCTTCTTAGAATTATAGCAAGTGCAGCATCACTTTTGAATTTGATTGCAATAATGAATCATCATCAACAGCCTAGTTCCCACTGCTGGCCAAAGGCCTCTTACAGGGATGGAATGAGCATTAATCACCACGTTTGCTGAAGACGGATTGGCGATTTAAATTATAAGTCTAATGCCGGTATTCACCAACTTCTCCTAAATATTAAGGCACCCCTACGGTGTGTGTGATACTAAACGACATTTTAGTGTTCGCCTCTATAAGAGATACCTAATTATACAAGTAAGAGGTTAAGTTAAGGTGCTCCGCCTCGCAAAGGCAAAGTAACTCTTAGTTAAGGGATGAATTAGGGGTAGTTGGTGAAAACCGGCACAAGTAGATATGAAGTTTCACAATTTCTTCAATATACAGAAAATAACTATTATATTTAAAATAGTGCATTATGACCCCAACAAAATTAACTATTGACCCCTCTCGGGTCAAATGACCCCAAAATGACAAACCAATAAATGAAATCCAGTTTTTTAATCTTTTTTAGTCTTAGATCCTCGAAAAGGCCACATAGCCGTGGCTGGAGTTACTCTTAATAACAACATGGGTTTTATGGCCGACAGTACGAAAAGAGACGCGTAAAATTTCATGGCGTCCGACTTGCAAATATTATCTTGTATATGTTGGAAACCTACTAGCATTGTTATTGTTGTAAAAGCCGATATTACTAGAGACCTATTTTTTGTGTAATGTCTGTACCTGGAACAAATAAAGAATTGTAAGAGACCTATTGATTTCAGTGAAAAGCCTTCTTAGGCTAAGGACACACAGTAATCCCAAATCGTACTAATCCAAAAACACTAACCCGCGTATTTATAGACAAATAAAAGTCATTATTTCAGCAAAAGTAACTGCTTAAAGTAACAATTTTCATTTTATAGTTTTAGAAATTGCTTGATAAATGTCAAACGTAAGCAATAAGAAGAGCGAATTTTTCTCTCGCGTAGTATTACATTGTTCGTCATTTAAGTACACGAGAACGTTTTCGGAATTACTTAAAGAAAAATACCTTCAAGACAAAAGCTTGCTAAAAAGTCTACTTAAAGCCAAAATTAAATTATAAGTTTAGATTTTGGTTTTTTCAAATTCATTGGAGAAAAATAACGTTGAAGAAAATATCGATCCTTATTTAACAATTTACGAAATTCTCGGTGCTTCGGAGCTCGAATTTAATATTGTGGGTTTTTAGCTGCGCCTTTATTTATTTTTTTCAATCACACTTTGGTCGCCATTACACGAATATTCTCCTGTGTCGTGTGTGCGTTTACAAACATACAAGTTCACATACATATGACGCCCAGACCCGGAACAACAATCTGTGGATCACACAAAGAGCTGCTCCGTGCAGGAATTCAACCCACGATGCGATGAATGGCAGCCAGTTGCCCAGACACCGCGCTCATCGAGCAGTAAAAGTCAATATTGTTAAGTCAAATATCGCACTTACTCAGCCACAGCAGGTGTAACACAGAGCGCCCATCCAAGTAAGCTCCCCGTCGCATGTACTAGTGCGTATAATGGAGTCGTCGACACTCTGATAGATTCCGGATTCTCACACCAACGGAACGCCTGTAAAATAAAGAAATAAAACATTCAACATTAATTTGTAGTACAAAACCGACTTCGTAAACTTAAAACAAACAAAAAAACTATTTGCAAATAAATGATTTGATTTGATTTGATTTGAACTATTATTACTCTTTTTAGTTTAGTACTAGAATATTTTATACTATGTACAACCCGCATCGGTACAAAGTTTTCATCCATACATATTATTCAAGCTCAAACACCAGGTAGCTACTGTTAAGTATTGAGGAGTTCTCTTAGCTATCATATCACTTCATCATTGGACTTTTAATGTCCTTCATAACCCATCTAGGTGTAAAGTTCTCATCATACAAATTATCAAACCCAAACACAGTAAGCGCTGAGGAGTTCCCTCAACTATCGTACTACTTTATCATCATACTCTTATTGACAACCACACCACACCTAGGTGTAAAGTCCTCATCAATACAAATTAATCAAACCCAAACACAAGGTAGCTACTGGTAACCGCTGAGGACTTCCCTCGACTGGCTCACGGCTTTATCATCATATCGATTCAAGACCTTTATCAGATTGTAGTGGTTTTAATACTTAATGAAAAAATTAACAAATGCACTAGTCGCCCTCATAATTTTTAAAAGTTCCCCTCGGTGCTCCTAAGATTTCATCTTGTCATCCTGACGTGATGACAATAGGACCAAATGACAAACCTACCCTTTCAAACAAAAGAATTTTTGAAATCGATCCAAGCGTCTTCGAGTAATCGAGTAACAAACAAAGAAATAAAAAGAATACAAAGTCGAAAGAATCTCCGTTCTTTTGAAGTCGGTTGAAAATTTGATTTTCATTTACATAGTTTATAATATAAACTTAATACAATCTTATTATTTAATTATTCTAGATTATGCTTCGTTTACATACCGCATAAAACGGCCATATACAATCAATCGGGGCTAATGACCCCAAAAGCTACGTAAAAATGGGGTCATTAGACCCTCACTTACCAACTTCACAGTCCATTGTGGGTCCAAACCGCACCATAATAAACTTAGATACGCGAGTCCAGCTACTATAATTGTTGTTACAGCGCCTAAAACGTGCCACGCTACCGCTCGTCTAATTTCGTACGTCGCATGGATCCCATACCTCCATATGAAGGGGTCTGAGATGTAAATACAGAGAGCTGGACCTACGAAGGCACCTGTAAAGATAGATGTTTGTGTTTCATGAAACATGTATTTCATATATAACTAGCTACTTCCGCGCGGTTTCACACGCTCTGCTCAGCTCCTATTGGTCGTATCGTGATATTTTATAGCCTATAGCCATCCTCGATAAATTCACTATCCAACACAAAAAGAATTATTCAAATCAGACTTGTAGTTACGGAGATTAGCGCGTTCAAACAAAAAAAACAAACTCTTCCGCTTTATATAATAGTACTAGCAGACCCAACAGACGTTGTCCTGCATATCCACTTCAATGTATAAACAAAAATTCATTCAAATTAGTTCAGCTGTTTAGGATAAATAGCCTAAACATCGACTGCTACCTACATTCACTCAAAAACGTATCGGGAATGGATGATTTAAGTAAAAACGCGGGTTACACACGTGAATATACTGATATATTGATACTCATATCGTGAATATACTGATACTCACGTGAATATATTCACGGGTTTTATAATTTAAAGGGTATGAAACATGTTGCTGCTCGACTAGTTCCAAAAGATCTAAATTTTCTCCAAAATCTCAATCGCATGAAAGTCGCTGAGGATATGCTAGAACGAGTCAGTTTGGACCCAACATTCATGAAACGCATTGTTACTGGTGACGAGACGTGGGTTTATTAGTTTGGCATGCCAACTAGTCAACAAGCTTCGGAGTGGCGCCTTCCAACTGAACCGAAACCGAAAAAATCACGCCAAAGTCGATCAAAAGTCAAAGTCATGTTGACTGTTTTCTTTGACTATCGCGCTGTTGTGCACTCTGAATTCTTACCCGAAGGTCTAACAGTAAATAAAGAATATTATTTGAGCTTTATGCGGCGTTGAAGAGAGCAAATTCTACGAAAACGGCCAGATTTGTGGAAAGAAAATTCTTGGATTTTGCACCACGAGAAAGCGCCTTCGCACAAGGCTATCATTGGTGGCATCAAGGTGAACGAATTTTTGACCAAACACTCAACAAATACCATCCAGCAACAACCATATTCACCAGATATGGCTCCTGCTGACTTTTTTCTTTTTCCTAAACTCAAATTACCACTTCGTGGCACCCGTTTTCAATCGATAGAAGACGTAAAGGAGAATTCGCGGCGAGAACTAAACTCAATTCTGGAAGCAGCGTTTAAAAAATGTTTTGATAAATAGATTATTCGTTGGCGCAAGTGTATCGTCTCTAAAGGAGCATACTTTAACTCGTTGAGTACCGTCATTACAGACAATTAAAGAACAATAGGTTGCGGTCACCGGTGACAGTTTAAAGGTGATAAAATAAATTTGGATGAATAACAGAAATGTTTTGTATTATTGATCTTTTCCCGGTACTTTCTTGACAGAGTAGTACTTAGCACCAGCGTGTATAAGGCACTAGCTGTTGTCTGTTATTTGAAACGTTAAAATGTGTAGTCTATTGCAAGGACTAAAACGTAACCAGCATATTTATTATAACACCATAAAGACGTCTTTTTGTTTTATAATAAGTTTTTACTGCGCTCTGTGATGGAATGTTAACAGCAGAAAAAATACCTGTTAAACTTTAAAGAATGTTTGACTAAAATAATATAATTAAAACAACGAGAGATACTCTACTAATATTTTGTGATCTTTCGAAGGCGTTCGACTGTGTTGAGCATGAGACACTATTGCTGAAGCTGGAATACTACGGCATTCGGGGGACGTCGCTAAAACTGTTGAAATCATACCTTCAGGATAGGCAACTTAAAGTACAGGTACATAAAGTAAATTCACAGGGTGCTAGCATATCTATGGGTGTACCGCAGGGCTCAATACTAGGTCCATTCTTATTTTTGGCATACATAAATGACTTGCCCCATTTATTTAAAAATGAACCTCAGATGGTATTATTTATTCATATTCATATTCATTTAATCATTTGCAAACATGGGTATATAATATATTTGCTGATGACACTTCATTAGTTTTTAAAATAAATAGACGAACAAATTATTATGACGACGTAAATAATGCCCTAATGAAGGTTCATAATTGGTTTACATTAAATAACTTAGTACTAAGCGATAAAAAGACAAAATGTATTAGATTTGTTTTATATATGCTTTTGATATATGATTATATATATGCTATTGATAATATGCTTTTCTACATAAAAAAACTTTATGTAGAAAAGCATATTACAAGGTTAATGATTATATAGAGGATAAAAATGCTTGGTTGCAAGCTAGTCCGGCTCCACAGGATAACGAAAACGAAAAGCATTGATGTTTTAATGAAATCCAAACATGTAATTAATACAACTTAAGTTGCTCATTTGTATATTGTTTAACTTGCATAATCATTGTAAATGTGAGAGCCCTGTAATTACCTGAATATTAAATTAGAATAGTTGAATATGTTTGTGTCAGCTTGGAGTTGTCATGCTCACTCTAAGGTCTCATTGGCGGTGGCACGTGCAGTGGATCGCTCGATTCCCTACAATATGGTTGAGTTGGGCGGTGCTGGTGTACGTGTCATGTTCGTGAACGGGCGCCGTCAACTGGGACTGGTCAGCTCCAGACTGTATATATATATTTTTTTAATGTCCTTTAGGGTTATTTTTTTTCGATCTCTTTGACTGTATTTTAGTGTTACATTGTTCTCGCACAACCCAAACAACAAAACTATGTAACTGGAGAATTGTGAACTTGATTGAAAAAGAGTAACCTATGGAGTTTCTTGCTCGTTCTTCTCCATAGGAATCTACACCTTGGAATGAGCAAATAGCTTCACTTGTTAATTTTCTTTATTGACGTTCAAAAGTGCCTCTATGGCCTAATTGAAATAAATGATTTTGACTTTGACTTCGACTTCTTACTAACAATCATTTATTATACTTTCCAAAAGTTACAAAACTGTAAATTTACCGGTAAATTTCGTTCGTAAAAAAAGTAGGTATCAAAGTCCGTAAGAGTAGCAGTTGTTGTCAATTCAAAGGATTAGGTAACCAAAAGTCCACCAAACAAAATCCAAGTCGTCAATTAAACCAACAAATTAACACGAGTGCGCTTGAGTGAGTGGGCTTCATACTGTATGAAGCCGAAACAACGTGTGAGATAGATAGATCAACCAACGCGCTCGCCCCTCTACTACCTGCTTCCCTGCCCCTCTACCCGCTCACGTATTTTCGGGTTACCTGTCGCTAAGAGCGGAGGATCACACACAAACAGACAGGATTTTTGTTTAATTTCATTTTATTTCATTTGATAGTAGGTCCCTAAGGATATTAAGAACGTTATTACTGCAATATGAACATAAACAAAGTTAGATTACCTCTAACTTGTAGTAATAGTTCTTAAATAGTACGTACTATATTATGATATGTACATAATCTACACACTACTTATTTGTTACATGTGTTAAATATGAAAAAACCCGAATATTTTCCCATTCGGGAATTTTCCCCGGGTTTTTTCCCATATTCGGGCTTTTTCCGGGTAAAATCCCATCTCTAGCTCCCGCCTGGGTGAGGTGGGAAGGAGTGTCAGACTCTTACTGACTAAAAACCACCCCGTTCCTTCTCCTGCACGTCGAGCCGGAGCCCCGGTAACCCGTTAGGTTCTCCGCGACTCTTAGGTTCTCCGCAGGTTTAAGGGAGATACATATCTCCCTTGTGATGTGCCGTCACAGGCGTTTCACCGGAGGGTTCTGGAGCAGGTCTATTATAGAGGACTCGATGCCCCCCATAGGTGATGATGGTGGCCACCGGGGTGGTTTTAGTGAGGTAAGAATCCCTCACTCACTAGTTTTCTATCCCCAAAAAAAGCTGTCGCAGAGAATCTAACTGGTTACCGGGGCTCCGGCTCGACGTGCAGGAGAAGGAACGGGGTGGTTTTTAGTCAGTAAGAGTCTGACACTCCCTCCCGCCTCACCCAGGCGGGAGAAGTCATTCGACGATATACCCACCATTAAAAAAAAAAGGCGCCATTTGAAGGTTTCTCAAAAAAAAAGGTCGGGCACAGTATTAATGGGTTTAAAAAAAATCAGTAGTAGCACGGAGTCTGGAAATGTGCCCGGTACATGGAAATCGGCTCACCCCCTATTACATGGGACTTATAATATAAATAGTAAAGTGGGTGTTACATTCTACAGTGGCATTAAGTGCACTTCTGCCTATCCCTTTGGGGATAAAAGGCGTGATGTTATGTTATGTATTAATATAGGATTAATAGGATATAGGATTAATAGGATAACAAAAATCTCGCTTACCAACAAGTGCCCCTATAAGGCACTGGTGTGGGAAATGAGTGGCGATGAAGATGCGCGCCAGTATCACGGAGATGAGCGCCAGGCCGCAGAATGGATACATGACAGATTTCCACCACCAGAAGCACCATTGTTTGCTAAAATAATCAAACAATAATTTACATAAAACAACCAAAAAAAAACAAAAAACAATAATCAAACAATAAGCTAAGTGTGGGAGAGCCATGCTTCGGCACGAATGGGCCGGCTCGACCGGAGTGATACCACGGCCGAGCAGAAAACCGACGTGAAGCAACGCTTGCGTTGTGTTTCGTCGTGTGAGTGAGGTTACCGGAGGCCCAATTACCCTCCCCTTCCCCAATCTCCCCAATCCCTGAATCCCCAATGATTCTCAAACTCCTAATCCCCAAAAGGCCGGTAACGCACTTGTAACGCCGATTGCTTACCATCAGGTGATACGTCTGCTCGTTGACCGAACTATGACATAATAAATAACAAACTTTTTAAAAACCGGCTTTGTGCAACTTACTGTAATATACTATGTTAAATTGAAATATGAGAATAATAATAATAATCTTTATTGTACACCAATTTGAGATAGCAAGTAAATCGAGCTACAAATTAGGGCGGCGTTAAGGCGGCTTTTAGCGATAAGGCCTATCGCTAAAAGCGATATCTACCAGGCAACCTTTAGGCAGAATATGGGATGAATGTGTGTTAAGTCTGTGCAAGTGTTTATTAGTGTGTATTTGTTGTGTGTACTGTGTGTAGTAGAATGACCTCAAACAAACGTACAGTACAGGGTGCCTACTCTTGAAACCAATCTCAATGTCAATGCAATTTCAATCCAATAAAATCTCAATAATGATTCAATGTCAAAAGTATACAATACCTACCATAGCTGTTAAAGTAGCCTTCAGAGTACGGAATATAAAGCTAAACTCAATATCATTTAGTTCATTCAATATCCACGCACGGATGCAATGGGCGCTAGTGTTGCAACTCAAGAGTACGAAATTCCACAATACCAATGTCGATCGATCGGAATTGGATTCAAGAGTAAGCCAGGTCAACCTGAGAATCTCCGTTTTTTGAAGTCGGATAAAAAGAACTTACCGATCATACATCACATGAGATAGCCACATGAGAACCAGTATAAGGATCATGGCTGCCGTACTAGTATGTCCCGAGGGACTGCCCGGGCCAGTCTCACAAGTCTGCAACGTCTGTCTAAGCACCGGTCTACTGGATGACGGATAAAATGTGGTCTCTCTGACCCACCAGTACGGCCTGTCTTCTAGGAACCACCTGGAAATATTATAGAAATAGTGATTAATTTTAATTATAAGTAATAGTTTTCGACGTATAAAATATACTTTTTTTTTAAAGAGTAACGAATGGAGTTTATTGCTCGTTCTTCTCCACTCGAATCGACATTTTGGAACGAGCGCCTAACTTCACTGACGGACTGACTGACAGACTATTAGGTATTTATTTCATATTCGTTGACGTTTCAAAAGTACCAAATTATGGTTTAATTGAAATAAATGCTTTTGAGTTTGAGTTTATACTCTCAATGAACTTCGGGCGTTGGAGATCGCGCGACAATCTCTGAGGTCGTAAGTGCGGGTCTGCGGACGGCGAGCTAGGGTAGGTCGCCGCCCGACCAGAACCAGACCCGTGCGCACTGCGCGTCGCGTTCCGCGCGCGACTCAAAGAGCCATCAGACGACCACAGACCCAATTGGGATCCAATAGGGCTGATGCTCGTTACGGAGCCGCGGAAGACCTGACGGGTTGCCAGAGCCGCCAGTAGGAACGGGGTGGTTTTAAGTCAGTAAGAGTCTGACACTCCCTCTCGCCTAATCCAAGGCGGAGAAGTCATTGGATGATTTTCCCCCCTCAAAAAAAGAAAGGGTATGTGCGACAGTCGACGCGTAGTGTGTCACGGGATACTGCTCATGAATATGAGCCTCTAATATGGTTAGAAACTAGTCGACCATCATACAGCTAATACAGTAATCCGAGAACATAATAAATATTTTTTTATATCTCATGAACGTTATATAATACAAAATTAACTTTATATTACTGCCTCATTGGCCGAGTGGTCTCAAGTACACTGCCAGGCTATTACTGGGTTTGTTAAGAAAACTCAGTAGTAGCACGAAGTCTGGAATTGTGCCCGGTATGTGGCAATAGGCTCATACCCTATTGGATACATGGGAATAACATAAATAGTGAAAAGTGGGTGCTACATTGTACAGTGGCATTAAGTGCCGTAATGTGCAACCTGTGCCTACTCCTTCCGGGATAGAAGGCGCAGTCTTATGTTATGTAAATTTATCTTACAGCAGAACACACAACACATGCAAACAATATACATATAGGTACATACCATTTCATTATAGCGTTCAGCCACCCACCGAAAGCAAGACACAGTAACAGTTGGGCAGCGAACACGGAGTCTATGATCGTCATCAACGGAAACAGGATGTCTATCATATGCTCAGGGTCAAACACCTTGTTCACCAACTCGAAGAATCCGTCATAGTCCGCCAACCTGAAGAGATAAAAATGGTACTTATTTATGTGTTTAAGTATTAATTGGCTAGTTTCCTTAGTTTAAAATAAATTGTTTCAACTTTTCAATGCAAAATTTCAAGCAAAGACTGCACGGTTGGTGCGGTGGCTGGGCAACCGGCTACCGTGCAACGTGTCGCGGGTTCGATTCCCGCACGGAACAACACTTTGTGTGATCCACAAATTGTTGTTTCGGATCTGGGTGTCATGTGTATGTGAACTTGTATGTTTGTAAACGCACCCACGACACAGGAGATAATCCTAGGTTGGAGAAAAGTTTTTATTAAATAAAAAAAATGCAATTATTAATTAAAAAATAATCATACTCCCATCCATTGATTTGACAGTCTACCTACTTTTGGATTTGTTTTCGCTAATTTTAAGGAAATGAGTATGCTATTTAACGCAGGAATATGATGACGTCATAAGTTGCGATCCAATACAAAATTCATAGAAAAGTATCGTGTTTGACATTTCATTAAAAGTATTAAATTTGACTGCCTGTCAACTACCGTATTGTAACAATTTCAATTCGAAACAGTTTTCTTTGAAAATTTTCATTTTTCATCGATGATCAGTTAAGAAGCGAAAAAAATTAAATGAATAGAGAAAGAATTTTAGTACTAAGCTTTAAGAATTAATATTAATTATGAATTTATTCTTTTTCTTCTTATGATGCACTTTAATTCTGAAGGTTGGCCATCAACTATTTAAATTAGTCCTTGTCATTGGCCAGGCGGAAAAGTAGTTCCACAGAGCTGATACCAGTCCACTCCTGAATATTGCGCAGCCACGACTTTTTCCTTCGCCCAGCGCTTCTCTTCCCTTCCACCTTACCCATAATTATAAGATAAAGCAGCATGTATTTGTCATGTCTCAGTATGTGATTGAGATATTCTATCTTACGCTTTATCTTCTTCTTTTTAAGAATTTATAGTAAAACATATTTATAATTACCTAATGTCGGAATACTGAAACGCTACTCAATTTTAAGTCGTGCTTAAGTATAGTTCTATCTCTACAAATTCTTTGTAAAATGACAGAGATGGCACGGTAGGTATTTGAGCACGACATAAAACTGTGTAACGTTTCAGTATTCCGGCATAAGTCTCTTATTTTATTTACTATTTTTTAATTAGTTTCACTTTAAACGACTAGGTTCAAATTTTCATTTATTTTTTAGTATTCTTGTATGTATGTATAGTATTTTATACAGATATTAATTAATGTACACTTGACGACCCATTTCAGACTCCTGTTGCTGCTCCATACAAACGTTGTCTGTAAGAAATCGCCTTGTGCGATAAGACCGCCCATTGTACACTATTTTGTTTTAGGAAATATTGTCCTTATTACAATTGTGTGGTGTACAATAAGGCATATATTATTATTATTATTCAAAGCGCGACATCCAAGCTACTGGTGGCTTAATAAAAGAGTAAATAGATTTCAACTGTTGCAAGGGTACATAGGGCATGGTAATAGCTTACCATTAGGTGGGCCGTGTGCTTCTCTTGCCACCACAATGGTATACAAAAAATTAGTATGTGTGTTTTGCATTTACAGTAATCAGAATGAGACAGTGTTATATTTTACTGTTTTATACTCTGGTTTATTGGAGCCAGTCAATAAGAGTGCTGAACATGTACTCGTTTTGATTACTTTCAACTTACAACCAACTCCTACCAAGGCCTCAGATATATTTAATTTTAAACTGTCAAACACCGCGAGGACACCGGAAACCACAACCTATTGTTCTTTAATTGTGTCTATAATGACGGTACTCAACGAGTTAAAGTCAATTTAAGTTTGCCTATAATAGGAGTTTAATCCCTGTTTGGGTAACAGAGAGTAAAATTCCCTAAAATCGGAAAATAGGATCCTCCGCCTAGGCGAGGTGTTCGTGCCTGAGGGGCTTTCTGCCCAATAGTTGTTCCTAAGGCTTTCTATCTGAGTTAATTCGCATTTAAATTATTGTCATGCGACATGAACATGTGTCATTACACCTGCATATTTGGCAGTCATGTAACTTTATACTCTTTTTACACAACCCATGGAGTGAGGTGTGTGTGTGGACGTCTTCTGGCTGTTGATAATGATGGTGGGTAGGAACACGAATCTTCGTGAGACAGTGTATTTTCTATTGTATCTTATATACCATACAAGTGCATACAAGTGGTCAATTTTAGGTAATGTAAACTAATGAATAGATTTTTGATATGTACTTAGCTTTTTATGAAAATTTTTTATTTTATGTTTTAACTCTTTGAGTACCGTCATTATAGACACAATAGGTTGCGGTTACTGGTGCCCTCGCGGTGTTTGACAGTTTAATTATAAGTAGATGTTGGTTTTGTTCAAAGTATATTATCAGAGCCTGTCTCGAATGCAGCTATTTTACTTTACAAAATAGTATATAAGGTCTTTAAGTCGGAATAGCGTTTAATTCATGTATTAGTTTATGATGGGGCTGGCGTGGTCGTATTGTGACCAAAAGCCCCTAAATATATAGCAGGTATTAAAAAAAAATTATAAGTATTTCTTAGTTTTTATTTTATTTTTCAATTGTCACAAATACTGATAAAAGTGTCATCGTTAGGCTACCGTGCATGTTGTGACACCTTAAAATGTTGTGCATTTAAAATTTATTACAATGTAAGTGCTTAGATATAAGACCTAATGTAGCAACTACTGGTTGTCCACATTATAAATCCTTACTGCCTCGTTGGCCGAGTGGTCGCAAGTGCGACTGCTGGGCAAGGGGTTGGCAAAGTATTACTAGGTTTAAAAAATCTCAGTAGTAGCACGGAGTCTGGAAATGTGCCTGGTATATGGCAATAGGCTCACCCCCTATTACATGGGACTCATAACATAAATAGTGAAAAGTGGGTGTTACATTGTACAGTGGCATTAAGTGCCGAAATGTGCACCTCTGCCTACCCCTTCGGGGATAAAAAGGCGTGATGTTATGTTATGTTATAAATCCTTACTAATATTATAAATCGGAAAGTGAATTTGTTTGTTTGTTCCACTTTCACGCCGTAACTACTAAACCAATTGCTTTGAATTTTTGCAGATGTAAAGTTAGAAGTCCGGATTAAATAATAGGGTACTTTATATCCCAGAAAAAAATTATATTCCCGAGGGAAAACAAAAGTATTGGTATAGATGGCGCTGTGTGTATAGGTATATATCACAGGCTACTCTTTATCCTTTTGTGACGCGAGCGAAGCCGCGGGTAAAAGCTAGTAAATAAATAAATCATTAGCAGACAAACATGTAACCTGGAACTATGCCCGAAGAATAACCAAAAGCTTGCCAATTTATATGCAAATATAGCTAATGTTACACAATTATCTGACGATAAGGTAAGTATGTACTGAATAGGTATATCTAAAAATAGTTCTAGTACCTGTATGTCTACTATAATTATTATAATGAATAAATAATTATAAAACTAAACATATTGCATAAACGAAATATTTTTTATGTTATTTGCTCAGTAAATGCAATTATGTTGTTAGTAATAAAACTATACCTAAATATAACTGGGAAAAGTAAAAATAATGATAAATAAAGAATTATGAAACAAATATCGTCTACATAATACAAAGAGTTTCCAGCAATGACGTGTACCTATTTTAAATCGTTTTTAACCACGTGGGTTAATTAAAAATTAAAGTGTTAGATAAAATGTGCAAGTAATTAAGAATAATTAAAATAATGTACCAGTATTGTATGACTTCTATGCAGGCGACACCAAAAGCGTATATTTGCTCCATCGTAGAACTTTGTAGTGTATTTTACAGTAACATTATAATATTAATACACTACGCCCGTCGTATACTTGCGCGATAATAATTATTGCCGATTTTTTAACCAAAACAATCAATCCACGATCAATATTAATTTTGAAAATGAAACAAATGTCAATATTCAGTATTATGTCAACTCAATAGTCAATGTCGAATTTTGACGTCTTATTTTGAGATGTTTGAAAACACGTATAAAAATGTTGAATAAATATATACTAAATTTAATTTTTAATTCAGTACCTTTGTACTACAATCATTTAATTTTGATGAGAGTATAATTTATAATAAAATAATTTAACCTTTGACATATAATTTTTAAATATCCAGTAGTAGTGTCATCTAGTAATATTCTTCAAAACCATTCTTGAAAGTATGGTTGTAGTTTCTTCTACTCGATAACAGATGGCGTGTTCTTGTTAAATAATGAAAAACTAATCAATGTAAATACGTTATTTAATAAATAGAAAATTGATAGAACTAGAATTCTGAACTGTTTACAACACATGACTGAACTCACACCTTCCTTCCATCGGGACAGGCTAGGTAGGAGATGAGTTTTGGTTGGAAAAGTATTTGGTTCCTGAATGAAGAAGATCCTTTAAATGTATAAACAAACAGGATATCCCGATATATTATTCTACTCTATGCAGGATAATATTATAATTTTAGACGGCTTAGGTAGGCCACTTAGGTAGGTAAAGAAAATTCCGAGAACTTTGAAAAGCAAATAATCATTTTGTTACTGTCAAGACTTTGGGAACTTCAGGGATAATTTGGAGGAGTAAAATATTTTAACTTTCGTCAATGCAATTAACAAAACATCGTAAAAAATCAAGGCAACTGACAAGCAATACAAGGCACGAAGAAAAACCTTTTCGTTAGGTAAGTATATTATTTTTTCGCAAATGCCGCCACAAATACATAACAACCCATGACTAAAATAAACAAACTAATTAATTTAAATCTTTCCCACAAACAATAAAGCAAAAAATTAATCTTGAAAACGTCTACACATAGTCAAAAAACAATTTGTTAGATTATCAAAAGGTTAACGCGTTGAAACGACGCTAGATGGCGCTGGCAGCTCGCTTGGGACGCGTATTAGTGTGTTAATAATTGAATATTATACTATGGTAGCGATACAGTGGGCAAGACAAGTTTGAAACGCCGTGAAATATTATTTTTGAGTAGATCAGGCAATAATAACATTTATTTTATAATAATTCCTACTTTTTTCGTTTACCGTGGCTGTGGTTCGATCGAAATGTGAAAGAGCCATCCTTGGGCACGAATGGCCGGCTCGACAGGAGTGATACCACGGCCTCATAGAATACTGCCGTGAAATAACACTTGCGTTGTGTGAGTGAGGTTAACTGAGGTCCAATTTTCCCTACTCCCCAATCCTCGAATCCCGAACAATCCTCAAACTCCTAATCTTCAAAAGGCCAGTAATGCACTTGTAACGCCTCTAGTGTTCTGGGTTTGTCGCGGAGAACCTAACGGGTAACCGGGGCTCCGGCTCGACGTGCAGGAGAAGGAACGGGGTGGTTTTTGGTCAGTAAGAGTCTGACACTCCCTCCCGCCTCATCCAGGCGGGAGCAGTCATTCGATGATTGTCCCCCCTTAAAAAAAAAAGTGTTTCAGGTTTTCATGGGCACCGATTGCTTACCATCAGGTGATCTGTATACTCGTTTAGTAGCTTATCCCATAAAAAAAATCGTCAGCACACGGATAGACAAACATTAATATATACTACCTTGTCGCGGAGAACCTAACGGGTAACCGGGGCTCCGGCTCGACGTGCAGGAGAAGGAACGGGGTGGTTTTTAGTCAGTAAGAGTCTGACACTCCCTCCCGCCTCACACAGGCGGGAGCAGTCATTCGATGATTTTCCCCCCTTAAATATATATATATATATACTACCTACCTATTTACCTATTGTTACTAGTATTAATTTCCGCAAAAATCCTCTTTAAGCAACACAGAATATTACCTAAAATGCAAATACAAGCACAATCTGTTGTCTGTACTGTACGTCGATGTAAACTTCGCTCAGATTTGGCCAAATTTAATCTTAGCAGCGGCGGCGAGGTCCTGAGTTAAAGGAGACGAGAGATCCCGCGATATATCGCAAGGATCTTCATTGAAATAAACTTACTATTAAAATAAAAAAACGAGTAACAAAAAGAATAACGAATGGAGTTTCTTGCTTGTTCTTCTCCATTCAAATTTACATTTTGGAACGAGCGCTTAGCTTACCTAGTTATTGTTGACGTTTCAAAAGTACCAAATAATGTTTTTGCCTACTCTAATCTGTCGCATTCTTTGGGACATTCAGCAGTATGTTGGACGTTACTGTAGTTAGCGTTTTCGGCATGTGACCTGTGTCACATTCTCTTCATGAATACAGTTTATTTACTGTGGCTGGATCACATCTTGTGGTATTCTACGCTTTAATCGGCGCTTGGCTTTGTGTTCATCCATTTTTTTTATGGCGTAAGCCGGTATTTAAACGAGCAGACGGATCACCTGATGGTAAGCAATCGGCGTCGCCCATGGACACCTGGAACATCAGAGGCGTTACAAGTGTGTTACCGGCCTATTGGGGATTAGGAGTTTGACGATCGTTGGGATTCAGGAATTGGGGAGGTTGGGGAAGGGGAGGGTATTTGGGCATCCGGTAACCTCACTCACACGATGAAACACAACGCAAGCGTTGTTTGACGTCGGTTTTCTGTGAGGCCGTGGTATCACTCAGGTCGAGCCGGCCCATTCGTGTCGAAACATGGCTTTTCCACACTTGAAAAGTGATGGTTGATGGTTTAATTGAAATAAGTGCTTTGACTCTGCGAGATTTGTTTCTTGTGTTCTTGTGTCTTTGTGTGTGTTTGTTACACAATCACATGAAAACGGCTGAAGGGATCGGATTGCAATTTGGAACAGGTAGATTATGGTGTGTTTGACACACATTTTTTTAAGGGGGGAAAATCATCTAATGACTGCTCCCGCCTGGGTGAGGCAGGAAGGAGTATCAGACTTACTGACTAAAAACCACCCCGTTCCTTCTCCTGCACTTCAAGCCGGAGTGCCGGTATCCCGTTAAGTCCTCCGCGGCTTCGTATCAGCATCAGCCCTATTGGGCCCCATGCGTGGTGGGCGGATGGCTCTTTGAATACGCACTTTTACACACTTAGGTACGCGGGCGAAGCGACGCGACGGGCAGAAGCTAGTAGGTCAATAAACGACACAACGAGCTCGCGTTGTTAGTTGCAAAGCGGCGCTTTCCTAATAGGTCGTTGCATCAGTCCGTTCGGGACAATTTGGCGGTGCCCAAATATTTTGGCTCTCCTATACTCAAGTAATTTTTTTACTTGGAGTTGAAATTGTAGCTTCGCCCACGTAAGCAAAATCATAATCAATTAGGTACTCAATAGTACAATACACATCTACTAAACCTTTCTCCCTCAAGAACATACCTACAGTCTATAGATGAAAACCGTATCTCCGGAGCAGAGGAGACTATTAGAGGTCTTGGTGCCCCTTACAGGTGGTGATGGTGGCCACTGAAGTGGTTTTAGTAAGGTAAAAATTCCCAAACTCCCTAGTATTTCTACCCAAAAACCTAGACGCCTTTTGAAGGTCAAAACCACAGAAACAAATATTAATTCTTCTTTATTATATATATTACTAGCGACCCGCCCCGGCTTCG
The DNA here is from genome assembly GCA_038387885.1 of Spodoptera picta. Classification (NCBI taxonomy): domain Eukaryota; kingdom Metazoa; phylum Arthropoda; class Insecta; order Lepidoptera; family Noctuidae; genus Spodoptera; species Spodoptera picta. The sequence continues at coordinate 1,218,246 of JAZHFQ010000445.1, forward strand.
CACGGGTATAAACCTTCCTTAAGAATCACTCAATCTATTAATAAAACCGCATCAAAATGGGTTGAGTAGTTTTAAAGATCTAAGCATAGAGGTACATACATAAGGACAGACAGACGGCGGATAGCGACTTTGTTTTATACTATGTGGTGATATATATTCTATGGTAAAATCGGCACATAAATTACTAAAAATCTTCAGACATGTCCCTCAATACACAACATCGTTCGAACCGCCCACTCTCGTAAACGCGGTATGATCACGTAGAAATTATTGTGTTAAAATATAATCTCCTCTCCTCCCTCTTAGGGAGGGCTGAGGGAGGGAGGGGGTAGGTAAATTAACGTATATTCAAGGTATAAGCGGTGCAGTAGAGTTTGAGTTGGTGGACGTATGTACTTACTTACGTGTATAAACGTTGTTCTTTAGTTAAAATAAAAGCCTTTTCTTATTGTTTGTAAAATCATCATCATCATCGTCCGTTTGTCTGTAAATGAAGCTAGGCGCACCTAAATTGAAAGACTTAACCGGAAAATCCGGAGCTCTGGATAACCTAACGGGTTACCGGGACTCTGGCTCGAAGTGCAGGAATAGGAATAGGAATAGGGCGGTTTTTAATCAGTAAAAGTCTGCACTCTTTCTTGCGTCACCCAAGGCGGTAGAAGTCATTGGATGATTTTCCTCCACAAAAAAATAATTTTGAGAAGACGGTTAAAAATGACTTCCGAGCCTGAGCCCCGGTAACTCGTCAGATTCTCCGTGGCTCCGTATCAGCATCAGCCCTATTGGGCCCCATCCGTGGTGATCAGGGTGCTTACTCTTGAAACCAATCTCAATGTCAATTCAATTTCAATCTAATACAATGTCCAAATTATACAACCACAATCGTAACTGTTAAAACAGCATCCAGAGTACGGAATATAAACCCAAACTCAATACCATTTAGTTCATTCAATATCCACGCAATACGGATGCAATGGGCGCTAGTGTTGCAATTCAAGAGTACGAAATTTCACAATACCAATATCGATCGATTGGAGTTGGATTCAAGAGTAAGCCTTCAGTTCAGATGGCTCTTTGGGGCACGCTGGTTCCAGTCTGGCGGCGAACTTGACTTAGGTGATAGGATACTTTTTATACCGATTAAAATAGAGGTATATTCCCATCGGATGAAACAAGAATCATATTCCACCCGTCGAAGTCGCGGGCAAAAGCTAGTTAATAAATATAACTAAGAAAGCTTAGCTCGTTTAATTAAAACTCTAAAAGGCTAATTATAAAAAACCACTTAGTTACAACACATTATGGTCCCAAAGATTAATTTGTTCGGTTCGGAATTTCTTTGTGTAGTGTTGGGACGTCGTTGCAAAGGCGGGCGGTCTGTGTATATGTGAATGTATATTTATGTTAGGCGTTTAATTATTGAATCTTAATAAACGCATGTACATTTTTTGTATATCAAAATTAAAGCATTTATTTCAATTGAACCATAGTTTGGTGCTTCTGAAACGTCAACAAATACAAAATAAATAATAGTCTGTCAGGTCAGTCCGTCAGTGAAGCTAGGTGAAGCTAGGTGCTCATTCCAAAATGTGGATTCGAATGGAGAAGAACGAGCAAGAAACTCCATTCGTTACTCTTTTTAAAAAAGTTTGTTCTACAATGTCTCTGATACATATTCCAATTCTGTATGTATATGTGAGAACAATGCAGACACGCTTGACGCATTATACAAATTACAAAACTTACTAAAATAATAGTTAAACAAAACAAATGTTATGTTATGTATTCACGATATTTGTAAGGTAGGCGAAGCTTTTTTGCCTAAGTATATGGACTGCACGCCACTGCGTCTTCGGATATTTCGGCGTATATTTTGGTATCCGAAAGTTTTATTTATGGATGTTGCTTTTTAATTTTAGAAGCGTTTCCTTATTTGATTTGTGATATTTTTTTTATTTTATTTTATTTGGGTCTCTCCTTCTCGGGGTTGACCCCTTGAAAAAGGGCACCGCGTCCCCCAACCCGCAGGAAAAACGATGCTAATTTGACTTCTAAATCTCCTTCTTCCTCTTCTGCTGACTTCTTGACTACTGACACTGTCTATGTGTGGTTCTGAATTTTGTGTGCGTGTAGCTTGTTTCATGCCAGTTGTGGACCTAGCAAAAAGTCACATTTTTTGTGGACATTTTTTCCTAAAGGGGCCCAAAATGCTTGATATAAAAATATTCGTTCACTGATACAAATAATTAAATAAAATTATTTTCATACCATTTTGTCAATAGAGGAGTTGCCTAATTTTTATTTTAATGTCCGTCTGGTAGATTATTTTAAATCATTAGACACGTATTTTTTATTTTCTTACAGAAACGAATACTTTCGACGATATATTGATTTGAAATGTCGCGTGACGTCACTTCTATGTAAGTACAGTAAGTACATTTTATGCGTAGAAATGACATTTTAGCCCCCACTCCTAAACTTTGATTCGTTTTATCTAAGTATTGTTTTATTATACCTACGACGAAATAAAAAATCTAATATTTTTTCATTACCTTACGGACTAATTAGGTATATTTTTAATTTTCATACCCTGTCATCATCCCAATTAAATCAATGTCATCATAGGTTCTAAACCCAACTACTAAAACGCTTCTTATAGACACAAAAAAAATCGGATATTTTTATACCTCTAATATTATCCGAATTCGGATCACCCACATCACTATAGCAGGCACTTAAAAACCGCTTGTAAAGAGTTCCCTAATATGTCACCCAGTGAAATAGCGGCCAATAAAGAAGCAATTAGCTGAAGTTTTTTATTTGAAGACGTAAATAGATGGAGGGGAACGATATAAGCGGTATGAACGTCCTGAATTATTTCAACGGGGTACTGAAACTTTTGTTATTTTTACAATATTTTTTTTAACTTGCAATGTACATACCTATGTGTGTAAGTGTATGAAATTGAATCTTGCAACTGAAATTTGAAGATTATTTTCAAGGGGGTAAAATCATCGAATGACTGCTGCCGCCTGGATGAGGCGAGAGGGAGTGACAGACACTTATTGACTAAAAACCACCCCGTTCCTTCTCCTGCACGTCGAGCCGGAACCCGGTAACGCGTTAAGTTCTCCACGGCTCCGTATCGGCATCAGCCTTATTGGGCCTCATCCGTGGTGGTCTGATTGCTCTTTGTGGCGCGCGCGGTACGCGACGCGTCGTACGCTCGGGTCTGGTTCTGGTCGGGCGGCGAGACACCCATACTCGCCGTCCGCAGGCCCGCGATCCCCGACGCCCGGAGTGTCCTTCGCGACGGCTGGGTTGTGAGGGGCAGACCCTCTCGCTCCGCATCATGACCCGTACTAGGGCCGGACGCGAGACGTCGCCGTCTCCGATCACATCCCTAAGGGCACGGCATTTTGAAGAAGACATCTTCAACCGATTGAGCATTCACTCAAATGTAGTCTGTAGTTTCTTAGATCCCAATAGTAAGTATTCTTATGTAGACAATCTAGTTTCCTTATGGCATCGAGCATTTTTTTCTTTATTGAAACAAAGAGTTTCCTTTTTCTTATAGGTATAGAAGCACTATTTTTATGGATTGTCAGTATGCATAGGTATGTGAGCACCATGTTAGACTGTTTCTTTTTACTTTTTTGTATAATTCGTCAAGCGTGTCTTTGCATTGTTCTCACATATACGTACAATATTGGAATATGTATTGGAGAGATTGTAAAATTGTATTGTTTTAAAAAAAAGTAACGAATATAGTTTCTTGCTCGTTCTTCTCCGTTCGAATCTACATTTTGGAATGAGCACCTAGCTTCACTGACAGAGTGACTGCCAGACTATTACCTATATAATTTTTATTTTTTGAAGTTTCAAAAGTAGGTATAAGGCGGCCAACCGTCCCGTATTCTGCGGGACCGTCCCGTAATGCTAGATGTAATCCCGATTTGAAATAATTTATAAAACAGTCCCGTAAAACATTAGATGCGTCCCGCAAGTCCCTCATACCCATTTCATTTTTTCATTTCATACTAGACGACACCAACACACGCGCACTAACAACAGCGCGAATAAATGAAGATCGGAAAAATCGTCACTAAAAGTGAAAACACTACGTGCTCTGCTTGTACTTAAATTTAATATGGGAAGTTGCGAAGATTTTCATGACATACCTACTACCTACTCCATAAGAATCCTGAACTTCTTGAAAAGTGTCACTCTGGAGAAAAATACGATTTTATTAATAGTTAAATGACTTTGGTATATAAGTTTTATGTTTTTATGTAATTGTACCTAGGTGTTTTGTTAAGGGGGTGAAATCTTCGAATGAATTCTCCCGCCTGGGTGAGGCGGAAGGGAGTGTCAGACTCTTACTGACTAAAAACGACCCCGTTCCTACTCCTGCACTTCGATCCGATGTAATTGTAGGTGTAAGTACCGACTAGACTTTATCTACAAAAAGTCCCGCATTGGATTTTCAGAAATATGTTATTCCACACCATAATTTAAACCTAAATCCTGTTACAAACATTCCAATTCCTTCAGCCGTTCTGACATTGAGTAAAAATTACGTAGACGAAGCTCTCTGTTAGTAATCGGGCAACAGCTAGTAATAATATATACCTAAGTAAGATGAAGCATTTGTAAACTGTAGGCAGTAAGCTTATTGATGTTAATGTTAGTACGTTATAAACAGCAATAAAGGCTAATTTTTGTTTTTATTTTTTTTATTTATTTTCCCGCGCATTGTTCCTTGCGCCGTGATTATTGTACAAGGACATTTTAGTTAAATTAAATATTATAATTAATGACATAATTTTGTGTTGTCCTGTCTGTATTTATTTTTGTATATTGTAAGTATATTCTTGTATATTGACCTATTAAATCATATATACGTATAATGTGTACTAACATTAGTTTTTAAGTTCAATGTTACTAACAAGAATATGGACATGGTCTGAAATAAATGATTATATTATTATATATATATTATTATATATATATTATTATATTGTAGGTATTCATACGATATCTGTGGACAAGCGTGTTCTACTCTATGATTGTGTCTCAACTCACACATGTTTGCATTTATAATATGAGTAAGACATTAAGAAGTAAGGTGACTAAATAAATAATATCTCAACATACACCCCTTTCACTTTCCAACATACTTTAAACCAATAAACGCCAAGCCACATGTGTGATAAACAAATTAAACCCCCTTTATAGCACCCCTAGATAATTTGCGAATCAAAATAATAAACTAAACGCCATTAATACAGCTGACAAGCGTTGATTTACTCGAAAAAAATCGCTTCTCCCGAGCTCAGGTGGCATTTAGCGCCCCCCACCGGCAATTTGACAGACTATTAATCCGGATTTAGCCGGTTTTAAGCAGCTTAGGGTGGGTTTATCTCGCTCAAAGTGGTTTAAACGGTTTGTGTGTGTGTGTGTTTTTTTGTTTTGATTGTTAAATTGTTTTTGGTGGGTTTGTCGTGAAGTTATTGCTAAGGATAAGAGTAAGGTATTTTCGGTTTAGGTTTTTTTATGGTATAAGCCTGTAAACGAGCAGACGAATCACCTGATGGTAAGCAATCGGCGTCGCCCATGGACATCTGGAACACCAGAGGCGTTACAAGTGCGTTACCGGCCTTTTGGGGAATTAGGAGTTTGAGGATCATTGGGGATTCAGGAATTGGGTAGATTGAGGAAGGCGAGGGTAATTGGGCCTCCGGTAACCTCACAAACACGATGAAACACAACGAAAGCGTTGCTTCACGTCGGTTTTCTGTGAGGCCGTGGTATCACTCTGGTTGAGCTGGCCCATTCGTGTCGAAACATGGCTGTCCCACACTTAGACTACTTAGTGAAAACTGTTTTTTATAGATTTAAATAGGTATGTCAACAGCTTCTGTATATGTACTTACATAGTATTAAGAAATAACGAAGGTAACAATAGATAGTGGGGCTTATACAGTCGCCAATTATAGGTTAACCAACTTTATCTACAATTAAGTAATAAAAAACTATAGATACAAACGAACAAGGAAAATAATTTTAGCAAACTGACAGCTTGGTAAAAAAATATTAGACGCGGTGACAGCTGGAGCTGATATTGATTTGGACTGAATCACCCACTTCGGACCGTGTCCCATGACTAGCTACTTCCGCGCAGTTTCACACGCTCTGCTCAGCTCCTATTGGTCGTAGTGTGTTGCTTTATAGCCTATAGCCATCCTCGATAAATGCGCTATCCAACACAAAAATAATTATTCAAATCAGACTTGTAGTTACGGAGATTAGCGCGTTCAAACAAACAAACAAAAACTCTGCTTAGTATAAGATTAAACAATCATCCGAACATAGTACATCCTCTTTTTAAACTCGATAAAAACCGATTGAGTCATAGTGTAAGTACCAGGTTGCCACAGGTAAGTACTTACGATACTAGCGACCTCAATTATTCCTAAGTCTTGTTTGCCAAGTACCTACAGACGTATCACCTGATGATAAGCGATTAGCGCCGATCATGGACAGGGACACCTTCAAACTCAGATAACTACAGACTTTTTATCATCGTTAACATCATCAATACCTGGAAGACGTCCACTGAACAAACTCTTAGTCATCAAATTGATTACTGAACGATTTTTTTTAAGTACCTACACTTACAGGTAGACGTTAAATGCTGCAATGAATTAAAGTAGGCTCATTATAAGCCGCTATTTTTACATAGGGAAGCATTTCTTTTGCAAAAAAATATCCTTGCAAAGCTATAACCGCAATAAGTGAGAAACAAATATTCGTTTAGCAGCCTTACTGCTTTACGACAATAAAAAACTAAATTGCGTATTTTTAAACCAATACCTGACCACAGATCATAAAAAACAACCTCAAACTTTCTTTCAATAAGTCCCTAACTAAAAAGGCGGCAAAGAAATTAAAAAAAATAACTACGCGCCCTTTTCTTACAGACACTGTCAACAAATGAACAAATTGCTTTGAAAAACTAAAAAACTTTAGAAAAATATGTTTATTACTCCGTTCAAACCACTTTACGGTAGTTTTTAATTATGATATTGCGACCGTGAGTAATTTTTACACTGCAGTAGTGTAAAAATACTGGGCGTCTTTCTTTTGACATAGACAACAACAAAATGGCGGTGTCCTTTGACAAGTTTGACAGTTGCCCGCCATAATTTATTTTTAGTCGGTTTATTGGTTATTGTAAAAGCTATGTTAGGACATAATTATGCGATGGTAATTTTTGGGGACGAAGTGATAATATTTTACGTAATTCTTTCACCACAATCTTTTTTAACGGGATAATGGGTTTTTATTTCTTAGTTTACGTCGTTTTTAACTTTACTATAGGTTAGTATAAATGCTTGAAACAAATAAGCTTTTTATTATTGGCGTTTCGTAAACATAAAAGAAAATAGAAAAACAGTCATCGAAGGTCTTAAAACCGATATCTGCCATCATCATCATCAACAGCCTATTAATGCCCACTGCTGAGCAAAGCCTCTTCTCACACTGAGAAGGTTTGAGCATTAATCACCACGCTTGCTCATTGCGGGTTGGCGATTTCAAACTTATAATTAGAAATTATAAGGCCAGGTTTCCTCACGATGTTTTTCCTTCACCGTTTGTCAGTGGTGTCTAAATAATCTTAGAAAGTACATATAACTCGGAAAAAGTCACATTGGTACTTGTCGTTGGTAGGTTTCGGTCCCGCACCCTCATGCATGAGAAGCGGGCGTCTTAAGCCTCCGGGCCACCACGACACGTCACATATCTGTCATAGTCATGATTTAAATACACCGATTAGATTTGAATAAAACTAGGTTCTTTGATAAACCTGGACTTTTCACAGCGATTTCTAACCCATTTAGTAAATGCGGAAATTATTATATTCGGCAAACCCTTTTATGTAGGTAGAGAAGGTCCATTGATAGACCAGCAGAAATATTTTGATACAAAATGAGAAAACGGGTCTTTACACATGGTCATGATTCCGAATTTGAGAAACCTCTTAAATTGACAACAACATAATAATTTCAAACATTGGATTTATCAAGAAATGTGAGATAACTAATTTGCATTACATCTTTTTCTAAACATTAATTTAAACAGTCGTTGACAAGATAATTGGTTGGTTGATGTGTAAGCAACCTGTCATGAAGATCCCTCTTTTGAAACTATGCAGTATGGGGCCTGGGGTGCTCCCCTAGGCAAAGCTCTTCAATTAAAGTTAATAGTTTCATGTTTATTTATTTATTTAGTTTAACTATTTAGATTGTTATATGTAGTTGTTGTTTGTCGTGTGGTCACTGTGAGAGCAAACTGTAAAAGCTGACTAAAGAACTGCGTTCTATTTAACAGAGACCGGGTTGCGAGTGTCTTTATCCTTTCAAAGTGCGAGCTCCAAGCTCCAACCAACTAGATAAGTGTGAAGATTACGGAAAACTCCTTTCTCTTATAGAGGAGAAAACATGCACTTTTGGGGATATGACTGTCAATGTCTCAATATCTTATAAAAATAATATTTACTAGCCATATTTATTGAAAAAGTAACCTTGTCTAAGCCCCTATTTTACGAGAACATTTATTTATGTATTTGTACCTACAGCAAACACATCAACACTATTAACAAAACATTCACACCTTTTAACACAATCAGAGACAAAAAACGCCCCAACCAACCTCATTGTTACCAATCTCCAAAACTCCTCACTACCCATATAAAATTTAACACTGGCGACCCCACTCCGCGATAGCCATTCGTAGCAATAAAAAAGAAAAGCAGAAAAAAAGGATTGTCTTTTGATGCCAATTTTGAATTCAATTCGCGCGGGTTGCTCTCCATGATTTTATTTTCATGAGCGTCGCGGGACCGGGAGGGCGGGCGTAACGAAAATTTTAATAATAAATGAATTAAATTCTTGTTATTATATTAGTTGATATCAGCGAGGGATTATTATTTTTATTTATGATCCGGGGCGCCTCTGTTATGGATTAAAGTGATAAATATTTTGATGTTATACTTTTCGGATTGATTAATGATCGTTTCTTTCGATGTAACATGGTCCTTTTTATGAGAAAAGTTTATGGGTAAAAGTAATTTTACCTCAAATGAGTGTGTTATAAAAAGACTCGGTGTTATATTATGAACCTGCTCAAGTAAAATTACAGGGATTTTTATCTTTTGAAGCGATGTTATAATTATTACATGTCGATGCTCGGAACCTTAATACCTATAGACCAAACTCCCACGTCTCACGCATGTATGGGTGACCTAGATACTAATCGCAAATTAAGGTTTCTGTTAATACCCATTTGCAAAACCCGAAGAAAATTCACCATACCCAGCTTACAATTCAAGATCCTACATTTAGGATATGGTTAACCCGACCAAAACACCACGTATCACACAGAATTAAAGAAAAAAAAGGAAAAGAATAACCCAACCCGGCCTTTACCTACAATAATATCCGATCCGAGCCATAACACCTTTACCCGTTTACTTTTTAATCCGGCAAAGTCGTAAACAGCCGGCGCCCGGGTATAACGGATATACCGGGCCAATCATCCGGCTATCTACACTATTTTTTCCCGGGAAAATGTAGCATCACTCCCCTGAGATGTGCCCTAATATATGTTTTATTTGTAAACTATTGCCTCGCCGCCATCTTAGATGCTCCCGCCATTTTACGTGTGCGTGACAAAGATTCAGAATTGGTGTTTTTTGTTTTGCGCATTTTTTGCGTTTGAAAATTCTAGCTGTGCTTGGATTTGGCAAATTGTTTCGTAAAATTCTAAAAGTTAATCCTTAATCATAGAAAAAAAGAAAGAAAGAAAGAAAGAAAATCTTTATTTTATATGCTAAAACAGGTGACATATACAGATTTTACACATAAGTTTACAAATATCTACTTACGTCAGTACTTATACTCATCTATGTATCTACTAATGTCCAAAGGCTGCGGTGAAATGGGACCAGTTCCATACCATACCATAGATTCTATTCTGTAAGTCTAATACAACCACAAACATTCTGTAAAAAGCTAGCCAAGTTTCGAAGGAACCGCTCGTTCATCTCAAAAAAGTAATGAAATCTAAACAAACAAAATCGTGCCAAGTCTGAGGTTCCTTACTGTGATGTCTTTTTTATTATAGTTAATGTGTGACTTGCATCACATCATCATACAAAACAGCGCAAAAAAGATTATGGGCTTAACTTGAATACTGGAGAGTAAAATATATTTTTTAACATTGTACGAAAACATTTCTCTCGAAAGTAAAAGAAAATGGTAGCAAAAACATGTAAAACAAACAAAAACGTTCCACCATTGCGACTTTTTTGTACAATTAGTTAAAAACCAACCCTTATTTTGTGTAAATTCCACCATTTACATTTCTTCGGCCGTAACTAACTTGATTCGTTACTGCCAAGCACAATAAACATCTCAATAAGAGACGAACAAGATTATTTACACATTAAAATGGCGACCGAAACTAATCATTTGCTACTGGTAGCAAAATAAACAAGTATAACTCAGCGGGACACGATCTATTATTGTAGGTATACGAACCATTTTTTCAATAAACAAACAATTATACGCAACCATAAACTATGCTACACGAACTGTCAAAATGTTTCCCGCGTTTTTTGTTTTTTTTTCTACCGCCACATTGTTTAGTGGCCATTATGCCAAAGGTTGTAAAAGTGTTGAAAGAATTATTGTGTTTTTGGGTGAAATTGTTACAATTTCTTTCCGATGTGTTGTTCGTAAAAGTTGTTGGTTCTGTGAACTCGTAATTGAGCGTTTAGTGTGACAATTTTTTCATGAATCGGAAGGTATAGGTGCGTTTTGTTGTATGCTCTTTGTGGACAAACCGTCGGTGTGAGTTATAAAGAAAGGTATCGGAACAGAGGTAATTGGATATTATTAAAACCTTTATATTTTCATATCAGTAGTAATATCATCTTGTGTGAACACAAACGACATCCAATTGTGTTATTTGTAGTGTTCCATTAAGGGGCTAAGCAAGAGCCAAGTTCATTAATCCTAACAATAATTGTCATGTTCCTACATGACACAGCTCAATAGACTAAGTATTGTTGTTGACTAAGTAATGTTATAAAACAAATATGTAACTAGATATGTTACTTACATAACGAAAAACTCGTGGTTAGATTTCCTTCAACTAAGTATTTATCAAGTTTACAACATGCAATGAAAATGTGCAGTAAATGTAAGTAAGTAGGTACCTACAATGAATTTTACAAAATAAGAACAAAAGCTTCTGGAAATGAACACACAAACAACCGTTACAAAATTCAAAACCAAATAAATATCAAACCGCGAAATCTTGAAGACATTTTGCACGACGACGGCATTTGAAACGTTCAAAATTCTGCTTTTAAAATACGTCATTTACGTAAACAAATTGTCGGCCATTTTGCGAAGATTTCCCACCAAAATGTATATCACGAAAGCGTTCGGATACAGAGGCTGAATAAACTGTTATCATTGTCGGTGAGCCGGCGGTGGAAGCGACTATTTTATTATACACCATTTAAGTCTAAACAGACTTAAAACGTAACTTGATTTGCAAAATATTTATTTTCAGAATAGCTTCTACTAGCTTCGGACGCTTTGCTGTGGGATAAAAAGTAGCTTAGTTATGTGTGATTCCAGACCATAGTGTAGTGTACCCCTGTTCCAAATTTCATCCCGATGACTTCAGCTGTTTTGACGTGATTGAGTCAGAAACACACACACAAACTTGAAAATTTTCGCATTTGGAATACTTATTAGTAACACATTTTACTTATGCTACATCGTGGCTGGTGCTGTATAAATGTTCTTTTTTTCTTCTTCGTCTTTTCTAAGATTTAAGTTTAATTTGAAAATGTTTTAATACTGACTGTTTTTAACTCGTCGAGTACCGGTTTTGTAGACACAATTATAGAACAATAGGTTGCGGTCACCGGTGACCGCTTCGTGTTTGACAGTTTAAAGCATACCTATTGTAATACACGTATTCATTAATGAATATGAGCAAATCTATTGATCACCTTCTGGTAAGCGATTAGCGCCGTCCAAAGACACCCGCAACTTCAGAGGCATCACACGTGCGTTGTCGCCGTTTTAGAATGGAGTACGTCCTTTTCTGATCTACTGTAACTTAAGTTGTAGGTACTGTTTTTGTCTCCATGTAGTCACGGTAAAGTAGAATAAATTTTATGTGGTTCGAGGTGATTATTATAGGAACTGATTTTCACTGCGATCTACAATCTGTCTGCCAACCCTCTTATGTAACCCGAGCGTATGGTGTATCGCGTTCCGGGCGCGCCTAAGAGCCATCAGACCACCACAGATGGGGCCTAGTTATGGAGCGCGCAGGACTTATCGAGTCGTCAGGGTTCCGGCTCGAAGAGGAACGGGGTCGATTTTAGTCCGTAAGAGTCTGACACTCCCTCTCGCCTCACCCAAGGTGGGAGAAGTCATTCGATGATTTTTGAAAAAGAACCCTTTTTGTAAGGGCCTTACAAGTATGTGATACCGACCTTTTGGATCGGACTTCCGTTAATCTAATTTGTAAAGCGAATCACAACGCAAGCGTTGTTTCACGTCAGTCTTCTCTAACTTGTAAAGCGAATCACGCTTTAGTTGTTTCACGACAGTTTTCTTTGAGGCCGTGGTATCACACCGGTAGAGCCGACCCATTAGTGTAAGCATGGCTCTCCTACATGTAATAATCTCTTAGTTTTTAATTTATTTCTTGGCATTATGTCAAAAAATATTATAGACAACTAAATTATGTATTTTATTTTGCTTGTTTCTCGTCGTATTTATATATTCTAATTTTATTGACATGATTTTAATTTTTACTACGTCGTATCTTGTCCCGAATATTATTTAGAATGATATAAAAATCTATGTTATAGCGTTGTTAAACCATTTTATAGTTGTTATGAAATGTTTGAGTCATTAATAATGTGATAAAAATTAACTCATAACAACTTAACATAACATCACGCCTTTTCATCCCCGAAGGGGTAGGCAGAGGTTCACATTTCGGCACTTAATGCCACTGTACAATGTAACAAACCTAAAGCCTTCCTCGAGAAATTGACTATCCAACACAATAAGAATTTCTCAATTCGAACCTGCGAAATAAGTTCCGAAGATTACCGTGTTTTACCAAACATACAGCTTTTATTCTCTAGGAAAAGGAAAGATAATATAATATTTATTTATTTTCCCTTTGTTTGCTGTAAAATACAAATGAAATAGTTATACAATAGAAGAAAAATTCGTGACCACAGCGCAAAATGACCAACGCTTAGCTGCTGTAACCCAACCATGAAGTTTAGAAGAACAAATAGCTCTAGATGCAATAAAAGGAGTTGATGATGATCATTAGATAATAAGAAAACAATGTAAAAAAACTTGTAAAAGATGAAAAAAAAACTGCGAGATTTATTGATTTAAAATGAAAAACAAAACGCAGTCGGTTACATTCTATCGTCATACCGCTGCACGTCGAATAAAAGCGAGAAAATTACTTCGCCAACACCCGTGTACGAAACGTCTTAACCGCCACCTATTTGTCTCTCACTCCCACCTACCACAATATCTATCTCCGTCTCTCTCCCACCCACAGAGGGAAAGCAAGCGAAATAAGCTTTTCCGACTACAAAACACATTCATGAATCGCTCCGGCATCCATGATGGCTGATTATACAATGCAATAAGGTCTAGAATCGCGTGAACGCTTTTCCTCTAGCGAAAATGCTGAGGGACTTTCAGTACGAAATGGGAAACGGGCCTTTATCTACGTCCCGCCATTGGTTGTTTCAAAAAAAGTAGCAAGCCTGTGATTGGTCAAAACAAATTGTTAGCGGCGCGTTCTTTATTACAAATTTTGGTGGAATGTCTTAAGCGCCAATGTTGGTTGGAGTTAAAATGTCGTAAGTTCTTTAGTAAATGAAGGTGCTTACGATGTTTTTATCCTGCGACGCGAAGTTTCATATGTGTTTCCTTCGAGCAACAAAATGAAATTGCAATATTAGAACAATTATACGAGTTTTTCTTTTTTGCACAGACTTACAACGATTAGAGGTCGCATTTTATGTTTTTTTTTTAAATTACATGTCATCATATGACAACTTTTATCAGAGGGGGTAGACAAAGGTGTACGTAAGCACAATTAAACATTCAAAGTTAATGAATTTATCACGAATTTTTCACCAAACATCTTATAATGAACCATTGAGTAACATAGGTACATAAAATCATATCAGTCTTTAACCATAGGTACACTGCACAGCTATAAGAAACTCAATAAAACTTTACACAAGTCTAAACATGTTTACAACAAAAAGATATTAGTTTTTCCAAGAATTAGGTAATGAAACGTGGTAAGCGGTGCATATTTCGGTAGAGTGCTGCCCACCCCCGCAGCGCTTGAACGGTAGCAGATGATTCGTCTCGCCTACCATTGTTTGAACACAAACAAATCTTGAATTGTTGTTTATATGTTTTTCAATAAGTAGAGGTATATTGTTGGTTAGGTAACTTCAACATAAGAAGGTTTACATATTCTTATGAATCTGAGTACCAGCTAATTATTTTAATTAAGAATGGGAGAGACATGCTTCGACACTAATAGACCGGCTTGATCGGAGTATAATGGCATAATGGTTTAATCGGAGGAGAATACCACGGCCTCACAGAAAACTGACGTGACACAACACAACGCTTACATTGTGTTTCGTTGAGTGAGGTTACCGGAGGCCATTAAAATCTATGTATTTAGTCCGTCAGTTAGGTAATGAAAAAACATTAGACACGTATTTTTTTATATTGTTGTTTAAAAAAATAAAACGAAACAAATTTTAGGAGTGGGGGCTAAAACTTCATTTCTACGTATAAAATGTACATAGAAGTGACGTCACGCAACATTTCAAATCAATATATCGTCGAAAGTATTCGTATCCACCAACCACACGACCAACGCGACATTTTTAAAGTCAATGACCCTATAAAATTGACAGATAAGTAGCTAGCATCAATTAATAAATCGATACAATTAAATATTTTGGGACTAGTGATCGAAAATAATCAGACTCCCGCAATGGTGATAAAAATATATGATTTCTATTAGTAGGAGTTAATTTTAGTTAAATTCTAAAAATATTAAATTATTATGTTTTCGGCTTATTCACATAATAATTTGACGAGCTCAAATGTCGCGTTGCTATTCAGTAGCAGACTCAGTCGCCGCGTCGCGGGTCGCGAAATGCTGCTCATGGAAATGAGCCTCTAGCATGGCTTGAAACTAGTCGAGTTCCTCGTCAAATTATTACGTGAGTAAGCCGAAAACATAATAATTTATTTAGTATGTCTCACGAAAGTTACAATACAGATATTCTAAAAATATTGTAAACATGATTAAATTAAGTAGTTATGAAATAAATAATTGTACCCATACTATTTTTATGTAATAGAGCCGGACGGGCAACCCGAGCACCTGATGGTAAGCAGTCAGCGCCGCCCGTGAGACGTGCTACTGAGGTTTTTTTACAGAAACCTTAGTACGATTTTGGTTTACGTTTAAAGTATTCGAAACGAGTACGTGTTCGGCCCTCTGATTGGCCGGCGCTAATGGAGCAACCAATCAGAGCGCCGAACGCGTATTCGTTACGATTTTTTTCATGGCATAAGCCGGTAATCGAGCAGACGTATCACCTGATGGTAAGCAATCGGCGTCGCCCATGGACACCTGGAACACCAGAGGCGTTACAAGTGCGTTACCGGCTTTTTGGAAATTAGGAGTTTGAGGATCGTTGGGGATTCAGGGATTGGGGAGATTGGGGTAGGGGAGGGTAATTGGGCCTCCAATAACCTCACTCACACGATGAAACACAACGCAAGCGTTGCTTCACGTCGGTCTTCTGTTCAGCCGTGGTATTACTCCGGCCCATTCATACCGAAGCATGGCGCTCCCACGCTTAAATTATTAGATTACTGTCCTCACACTTAGATTACTTTAAACGTAAAAGAAACTCGTACTAAGGCCTCAGATGAAGAATGTAACGCTATTTTTCGTGTAAAAATCTAATTATAACGTTGTAGATAAATAAATAAAGCATGCCGCCTCTATAAATAATTAGCTCTGCAACCTCCATATAATGACGGGCGTCGGTTCAAAGGCAATTTTTCACGTCGTATCTCCATCACTCGCTAAATAATAGAGCTGGTTCAACAGACGCACATCCACCTCGCCCAATCTGTCAAAATTCTACAAACGATAACCATCCTTATTGAACTTGGGATAGAGTTGAAAATTGAATGAAAATTTTTGACTGAATAGTGAAGGTTGGTATGCTGTTGGAAGTAGCATGAAGTTTATATTTCATTAGTTGCTGCTGAATCGCCATTATTGCGGCCCAATGTAGTTTACAGTTTTATTGCGTTTCAGTCCTGCCTTTGTTTTTTTTTTTAATGTTATTGTGCCTCGACTGCCTCGTTGGCTAAGTGGTCGCAAATGCGACTGCCGGGCAAGGGGTCTCGGGTTCGATTCCAGGGTCGGGCAAAGTATTACAGGGTTTTTAAAAATTCTCAGTAGTAACACGGAGTCTGGAATTGTGCCCGGTATATGGCAATAGGCTCACCCCTTATTACATGGGACTCATAACATAAATAGTGAAAAGTGGGTGTTACATTGTAAGTATAGTGGCATAATGTGCACCTCTGCCTATCCCTTCGGGGATAAAAGGCGTGATGTTATGTTATGTTTTTGTGATAGAATAGTTCCATGGTGTAGGTAGTGGTAGATATTACCACAAAGTATTAATGCTCCACAAGTCAGAGTTTTTTTCAGGTAAACTAGCAAACAGATCACCTGATGGTAAGCAATCGTCGCTGCCCATGGACGCCCGCAACACCAGAGAAGTTACAAAATTACTTTCGGCTTTTTGAGTAATTGGGTGGTAGACTAAAACTTCTTTGATAAAATTAAATTAATCTAGGAGTACCAGACGGACGGTACTCCTAGATTATTTTAAAACATTGGACACGTATTTTTTCTTTTCTTACAAAATTGAACACTTTCGACGATATATTAATTTGAAATATCGTGTGACGTCACGATTTACTATATTTTATAGGGTAGCGTGACGTAACGACCTCCCACTCCTAAACTACTGTTTTATCTAAGTATTGTTTTCTTATACGACAGAATAAAAAAACATGTGTCTATTACTTATTTTATAATTATCTGACGGACTTCAATTACATTTTTAATTTTCGTACACTGTCTACTAGCCAATTGTGAAATGGGGATGGCTGGTAACCTTATTCACATGGTAAATAACTAAAAAATTATCCAATCTAAAACTTGCCTATAGTTACAATTGGCTAGTTACTTAGGTTTAAAATAAATTGTTACAACTTTTCAATACAATAAATAATTAAAAAATAATCGTACTCTCATCAGTTGATTTGACAATTTACCTAGTTTTGGATTTTGTCTCGCTAATTTTAAGGAAATGAGTAATGCTATTTAACGCAGGAATATGATGACGTCATAAGTTGCGATCCAATACAAAATTCATAAAAGTATCGTGTTTGACATTTCATTAAACTGTCAAATACCAAGCGGTCACCGGTGACCGCAACCTATTGTTCTATAATTGTGTCTACAAAACCGGTACTCGACGAGTTAAAAGTATTGAATTCAGTGATTGAATTTGACTACCTGTCAACTACCGTATTACTATTTTCCGAGCTATTTTCTATCTAAATCTAAAAAAAATGGCAAAAAAACAACAACCCGCCAATCTGTCAACTCCAACAACACAGATAATAAATAAAAAGGGCACAGAATAAAAATAATGAAATAAACATAGCAATGAATAGTAAGTGCGCATGTAGCGACATCTAGCGAGGCTCGTGTAATAATACGCGAATGATACGCATCAGTAATATAGCAGCAGTCAGATCGAAATGATAACTAGGCGTAGAGAATAGAGGATAGTAGGGTGACATAGGATTTTGCGATAGTTTCGAGACATTTCATCATAATTACTCTTTTGTTTGTACTATATTTTATTTATATATATACTATATATATTACAATCTAAACACAGAAAATACTATAAAATTATATAATTATGCAAGTTACATGTAACTCAATGATCTACCTCTAGGTCTGCTCGGTGCCATGTAGCCAGCCTCAAGAACGTCGGTAAATGACACCTCAAAACTCTACCTTGAAGAATTTTTCAGGATGTTGAGTCTGTTACTATGGCCGTATACAAAAATACATTTGGTACTATCTCTATTCTTCCCGCGGATATCTTAAGGCTAAGGATTCATAGCGCGACCACCTCCCGTGCCCACGAAATTTTTAAAACTCATGAGACCACAGTTTTCTGCGATCTCACAACCGCCGCAGTTACGATATTCGCCCGCAAACTTGGCGGTTGATTTACCGCAAGACGGGCCGGCGGTTAAACAATCAGTTGAGTTCAAGACTGGTCATCCCATTGCGGTAGCCCGCAAAACCGATCGCAGAAAGTTCGAGAGCTAGCTGCCGCAGCTGCAGGTCCCTGACTGCAGTGAGAGCCGCAAACAATCGTAACCGCCGCGGGCATGAAGCGCGCCGTGAAAATAGCGTTGATTTTTTTTACATTTATATCTGTTTTCACAAGGCGCCGCAACCACGGCGGGCGCGGGCAATAATCGTGCCGTGAGTCCTTAGCCTAATGGATAAACTGACCGAGCTGCAGCGCGCTCTGATAACCTTTTTAAACTGCGGTCATCAAACTGCCTGTCTGGGGCGAAGATTATGGCAAAACTCTCTTATGTAGAAGCGGTGGCTTGACTACAGGGTGGCAAGTCGACAAAATGCCACGGGCTGGGCCCCTGTTCCGTTTTTTATTGTGAACAGGGGCCCATCCGATGAATTTGCCACGAACCTCGAAATGTATAGTTACGGCCCTAAGTAGAGGATGCATAATTATAGTCCAGCAGTGGACGCTTACGGGTTGTAGATGAAGAGCCAGTGCCTGAATATGATGTTTTACAGATGAATATTATAATATTGTGCTACATTTTTTCTTATTATTTAAAATTTTAATATTTTGTTGCTGACGTTCAAAAGTGCTTCCTAAGGCCTTAGTACAAGTTTGTTTTACGTTCAAAGTAATCGTAATGAGTACGCGTTCAGCACTCTGATTGGTTGCTTCAATGGTGCCGGCCAATCAGAGGCCTTAGTACGAGTTTGTTTTAAGTTTAAAGTAATCGTAACGAGTACGCGTTCGGCGCTCTGATTGGTTGGTTCATTGGCGCCGGCCAATCAGAGTGCCGAACGCGAACTCGTTTCGAATACTTTAAACGTAAAACAAACTTGTACTAAGGCCTCAGAGCGCCGAACGCATACACGGTTCGAATACTTTAAACGTAAATCAAACTCGTACTAAGGCCTCTGGTCTAATTGAAGTAAATGATTTTAACTTTTGAATTATTTGAGTACTTTTACTTATAAATAGTCTGGTCACATTTTAAATATAGTTCTGAATTACAATGCAACCACCAAAACCGTCCCTAAAAGTATATAAAAGTTTCAACAAAGTGAAATCTCATAGTCACCCTACACAAAAGTCCTATTTCAGAGTAAAACGTATATCATTTATTACTTAGTTATCTGTGCACGATGTACGCCCGCCATATTTGTTATCGAACTATTATTTGGCGGGAATTCTTCTCGCTATTTCTTTATTTTTATATTGCTAAATTATTTTATGTGTTTTGCTTATTGTATTAATTTGGATGTTAAGAGTTTTTTTTAAACGTTGCCCCACATTAGGATTTTCTCCTGTGTCGTGGGTGCGTTTACAAACATACAAGTTCACATACTCAATGACACCCAGACCCGAAACAACAATTTGTGGTTCGCACAAAGTGTTGTTCCGTGCGGGAATCGAACCCGCGACACATTGCACGGCAGCCGGTTGCCCAGCCACCGCAGCAACCGTGCAGTCTATTTTTGTTTCTATTTTTGTCCGATTGTCTTTTTTTTGGTCCGAAAATAAACAGAATGAATGAAGTAACAACATTAATTACCTACTTTAAAAATTACTTTATGTTTTTTAAGGTGTAAATATTTTAGTTTTAATTTTTTTTTTATATTTTAAGTTGTACATATATTAATAGTCGCAAAGTAGTATTATGTTAATCATAAATCTATATAATTAGAATGGTATAACTTTAAAAAAGTATATTTTGTGACTTTGTTATACAATATTGCCTGCCTCGTTGGCCGAGTAGTCGCAAGTGTGACTGCCGGGCAAAGGGTCTCGGGTTCGATTCCCGGGTCGGGCAAAGTATTACTGGGTTTTTTAAAATTCTCAGTAGTAGCACGGAGTCTGGAAATGTGCCCGGTATATGGCAATAGGCTCACCCCCTATTACATGGGACTCATAACAACTAGTGAAAAGTGGGTGTTACATTGTACTGCGGTAGAATGTGCACCTCTGCCTACCCCTTCGGGGATAAAAGGCGTGATGTTATGTATGTTATGTATGTTATACAATATTTTTTGTAAGAACCACACTATGGTTTTTTCTCGGTTATTTGCCCCAACACTGAAACCGCTAAAGCGCATGCACGTAGTAAAAACCAACAATTTTAAACCCGAAGTCTTACCGCTGTTTTTTTTTATGAAGATCTTTGCAGCCGTTCATTTAGTGGGGGGCCTCTATTGTGCAGTAGATGACGTTTTCTCATATTATTATAACTTTTTGATGAAGTTACTCGCCGAGTTTCAACCCACGCCACGCCAGGAACTCATAATTATGAGCAAAGCCGCATTACGCGTAGCAACCCAATGGTTGCGTGACGTTTCCTTAGTCGTCGCCAATAATAATTGGAGCTATTTTTTTATTTACAGTATATCGATACCAGGGGGCTTACTCTTGAATCCAATTCTGATCGATCGACATTGGTATTGTGAAATTTCGTACTCTTGAGTTACAACACTAGCGCCAATTGCATCCGTATTGAGTTTGACTTTATATTCCGTACTCTGAATGCTATTTTAACAGCTACGATAGGGGTTG
Source organism: Spodoptera picta (assembly GCA_038387885.1). Classification (NCBI taxonomy): domain Eukaryota; kingdom Metazoa; phylum Arthropoda; class Insecta; order Lepidoptera; family Noctuidae; genus Spodoptera; species Spodoptera picta. Next base: position 1,239,394 of record JAZHFQ010000445.1, read on the forward strand.
TAATAGTGTTGACATTGAATAATTATTGAGATTTTATTGGATTTAAATTGCATTGATATTGAGATTGGTTTCAAGAGTAAGCACCCAGGACTAGATGATCCCACCAACAACGCAGTATATCGATTTAAGATGTATAGCTAACATATGTACATAGATACACACAACACAACACAGGTAACCCATACATCACTCCCATTAAAGGCCCGATACGTGCGACCGTTTAATTAACACACACACATACACACTGGACGTCCACACGTTCATGCAACAGGGACGTATTTGAAAAATGATCTCAAATAAATGAAATAATATCAGGGTTATTTTCATATATTGTTTTACTGTAAGAGTTATAGTATTTACTACGTCATATCTTTTCTTTCTTTTTTTTCTTTTTTTTAAAAAACGTTGCCCCACACTAGTATTATCTCCTGTGTCGTGGGTTCATTTACAAACACACAAGTTCACATACACATGACACCCAGACCCGAAACAACAATTTGTAGATCACACAAACTGTTGTTCCGTGCGGGAATCGAACCCGCGACACGTTGCACGGCAGCCGGTTGCCCAGCCGCCGCACCAGCCGTGCAGCCTTATCTTACGAATATTATAAATCCGAAAATATTTGTTTTGCTTCTTTGTTTCTTACTACTTCGCATAAAAACGGTTTTAGGAATCGGAATGAAATTTGGAACAAGGGTAGATTATGTTTATATTATAACTTTCGAGAGACATACTGTTTTGGAATAAGTCGGTAGACGAGCCGACTAATCACCAATCAGCGCCGATGGTAAGCAATCAGCGCCGCCCATGGACACCCGAAACACCAGAGGTGTTTTCAGCCTCCTAAAGGATTACAATTTCGAGGATTGTTGGGTATTCGAGGATTGGGGAGATTAGGGAAGGAGGTAATTAGGGCCACCGCTAACCTGACTCACACGACGAAACACAACGCAAGTATTATTTCACGTCGGTTTTCTGTGAGGCCGTGGTGTCACTCCGGTCGAGCCATTCGTGCCGAAGCATGGCTCTCCCACACTTAAATACTTACTAAATTAATTATCAAGTTTTCTAACATGGCTTGAAATTAGTAGAGTTCCTCGTTAATCAGTTTCACGTAACTGTAAGCCGAAAACATAATAATTAAGGGGTACTGGGGTGGATTATGGTCTCGAAAACACAAAGGCTACTTTTTATCCTACGGGATCGCTGACGAAGCCGCTAACAGAAGTTAGTTATTTCACAATAACGTTAAATTACTATTCAAAGTTATAAATTGTATCCTCATTGAGTAAATATGGCAATAGGCTCACTCCCTATTACACGGGACTCATAATGAAACTGGTGAATAGTTGATATAACATTATATTTGTACCACTATGTGCGAGACGTGACATTGATATGTACTTTTTTATTTTGACTTTGACTTTGACATCTTGTTTCCAAATCCGTCCCAGTATTATGTTGTCGTGGTCGTCTCAGTATCGTAAGTAACGGGTGCCTTATTAAGTAATTCCACGTGACGTGGCCGATGGCCAACTCGTTATTGTACGCTATATAGATGTTAGCTGCTATCCTGAGCAACAGAGTATAGAAAACTTAGACCAGGAACCTCTAAGCTAAGATAGGCGACGCTTATCATTACGTGCCCCCGAACAGTACAAGTAAGGGGTTAATTCGGATGCTTCCTCTCGCAAAGTAACTTTTAGTTAAATGACAGTTTAGGAATTATTTGTGGAAACGGTCATTTGTAATTGGGAGGGAATGTCAGATTTTTAATGACTAAATCCCCCCCGTTCCTACTCCAGCTTAGCTCCAGCCGTTAGGTTCTCCGCGACTCTTAAAACCCCAATAGGGGTGGAGTTAGATTAAAATCTAACTAATCTCCATATTATTAACAAAACTGACTCATTCTAGGACTGAATCATCAAATGTTTGAAAACATTCTAAGAGGAGGATGGGCTGATTCACCAAAATTAATATAATATGATAAGTAAGTATATTTGTATTGTAACTTTCGTGAGACATACTAAATAAATTATTACTTACCATCAGGTGATACGTCTGCTCGATTACCGGCTTATGCCATGAAAAAAATCGTAACGAATACGCGTTCGGCGCTCTGATTGGTTGCTCCATTAGCGCCGGCCAATCAGAGGGCCGAACACATACTCGTTTCGAATACTTTAAACGTAAACCAAACTCGTACTAAGGTTTCTGTAAAAAAACCTCAGTAGCACGTCTCACGGGCGGCGCTGACTGCTTACCATCAGGTGCTCGGGTTGCCCGTCCGGCTCTATTACATAAAAATAGTATGGGTACAATTATTTATTTCATAACTAATTTAATCATGTTTACAATATTTTTAGAATATCTGTATTGTAACTTTCGTGAGACATACTAAATAAATTATTATGTTTTCGGCTTACTCACGTAATAATTTGACGAGGAACTCGACTAGTTTCAAGGCATGCTAGAGGCTCATATTCATGAGCAGCATTTCGCGACCCGCGACGCGGTGACTGTCGCGCTTCTACATTATTACATGAGTAAGCCGAAAACATAATAATTTATTTGATAAGTATATTAACTAGTGTACCGATTCTGAATTAACTATGTATTTCACTTAATACTATGTATACAGAAGCTGTTGGTATACCTATTTAAATAAATAAATAAATAAACTTACCATAACATAAAGTTATATTATTTTATTAACATAAATGTTCGGCTCCTATTGCTCATAACGCGATGGCCTATCGATATTTATACATAGACACTACATAATCTAACACAAAAACGTGAATGCATTTTTCACTGAAAAAACATTCGAATTCCTAAAATCGATATAAACTAATCATTATTATGACTTAGGAATCGAATCTCTTTACCAACGAAGCAGTGCGTTTGGAAAAAAATCCTTGTTTGTTTTCCAAACTTTACTACGAAAGGCATTTTTTTTAAGGGGGGAAAATCTTCCTCCCGCCTGGGTGAGGCGGGAGGAAGATGAAGTGTCAGCCTCTTACTGACTAAAAACCACCCCGTTCCTTCTCTTGCACGTCGAGCCGGAGCCCCGGTTACCCGTATGGTTCTCCGCGATAAGGCATAGCAAAGCAAGCAAGCAAACGCTACTACGGCGTAGCACTTTCAACTACGCCGTAGTAGCTACGCTTGCTCAATGGAGTTGGCGATTTCAAGCTTATGATTCAAAATTATAAGCCCAGGTTTCTTCACGATGTTTTCCTTCACCGTTTGTCAGTGGTGTCTAGATAATCTTAGAAAGTAAGTAGGTACATATAACTCGGAAAAAGTCACATTGGTACTTGCCGTTAGTAGGTTTCTAACCCACACTGATGTATGAGAAACGGGCGTCTTAAACCTCCGGGCCACCACGACTCGTGTAATCAATACTTGTAGATAATCTTAAAATAACAATACGCCTTTATCCCCGATGGGGTAGCAGCATTTTTAAAAAAATAAATAAGCTGTTTGACGCTAAATAACGTGACGTCACAATACACAGTCTCGTACAAAATTCATAGTAAACTGTCGTTTTTGACAGTTCGAAAAAAAGTATTGAATTTGACTAGTTGTCAAGTACACAATTATTGTTCCGGGTCTGGGTGTCATGTGTATGTGAACGTGTATGACGCACCCACGACACAGGAGAAAATCCTAGTGTAGGGTAACGTTGCGTTTAAAAGAAAAGATTTTAATACAAGATTTTAAGACTGCCTCGTTGGCCGAGTGGTCGTAAATGCGACTGCCGGGCAAGGGGTCTCGGGTTCGATTCCCGGGTCGGGCAAAGTATTACTGGGTTTTTAAATATTCTCAGTAGTAGCTCGGAGTCTGGAATTGTGCCCGGTATATGGCAATAGGCTCACCCCCTATTACGTGGGACTCATAACATAGATAGTGAAAAGTGGGTGTTACATTGTACAGTGGTATAATGTACACCTCTGCCTACCCCTTCGGGGATAAAAGGCGTGATGTTATGTTATGTTATGTTATTTTAATACAACATACCATTTTATAGAGACCTTGCTTCTGCCCGCGACTTCGTACGAGCACTTCCATTTTTTGCCCGTTCCCGTTCGTGATATTCGGTAAAAAGAAAAAAAGCACCCGAGATCCGTCTTCTGGTTTCTAATCTACCTCCCCATCAGTTTCCATCCGAATCAATTCATTCGTTTTTGAGTTATAATTAACTAACACGAATTTATTTTATAGACATTTTGACATTATTGTACGGAGCTCCAGATCAGATATGGAACGCCTCGTAGAGACCGAGAGGCCGACCGGTGGTCTGTCGCGGCGAACCTAACGGGTTACCGGGACTCCGGCGCGACGTGCAGGAGAAGGAACGGGGTGGTTTTTAATCAGTAAGAGTCTGACACTCCCTCCCGTCTCACCCAGGCGGGAGCAGTCATTCGATGATGTTCAAACCTTAAAAAAAAATACGGTGGTCTGACCAAATATTCAAGGAGCTGGAGATACCCACGTATGTTGCAATGCATCAAGCAAATAAACGAGATAAGTGTCGACATCTAGTGAAGAAAATCAGTGAGGGAATAGGAAGAAGTATGGAGCTCATGTCAAAATTCTTCTTCTGTTCTTAGTTATAAGACAATAAAATAAAACAACAAAAATAAACGTATATAAGTAATAATTTTCTTTTATTCTGATCTTTTATAATTAAAATGTAATTTACAATGTTCACCTTAAATGCTATCCGGCGTACTCAGAGACATATATATGTATAGAGGTATATAACCCATTCATCAACAATAGGAATGATGACAGGGTATGAAAATTAAAAATCTAATGAAAAATTATTAGACACGTATTTCTTATTTTGTCGTACAAGAAAACAATACTTAGATAAAACGAGTCCCAGTTCCGGAGTGGGAACTAGCCACGTCATTTCTACGTATAAAGCGTACATAGAAGTGACGTCACGCGACATTTCAAATCAATATATCGTCGAAAGTATTTGTTTGCGTAACAAAAGAAAAATACGTGTCTAATGTTTTAAAATAATATACTAGATGGGTATTTAAATATAAATTAGTCATGTACCCTATTATTTCCCGAACTAAATTGTTACTGAGGTATAGTATAAGTATTCATCAAATATCTCTTATATACGCCAGCAAGGAATCTTAATTAAATGAATTAAACCAAGTAATCTAACTCCTATGAACACTAAACATTTATTTTACTTTTAAAATATACACAACATTTACAAAATGGTTTGCTCAGACTTGCGATTAAAAATCATACGACGATTTTATTTCAAGTTATTCACGCACTTAAAAAAAATAAAGAAAGTATGTTTGACATTTGACTTAACAGAGACAGTAACCATTTGTTTATTACTGAACCGGTCAATGGTTTCAGAACATGGCTTGGGTAAAAACTTTCCATCTTAGAACAACAATAACTATTGTCTCTGTAAGTACTGAATCTATCTTTATTTTTGTAATAGGTAGTAAATAACTGTGCTAACTGTACAGAGTACATATTATTAATATATGTGGTTTAATATTACTCACAATACAGATTACAGATAGTGTAATCCACAAAGACGCACCCCACTATTCCTCCTAACCGTTTGTAGTATATGTATGCAAGCTTTCGGCAATGTTTGAGTGATGTAAGTACACACTTATTACCTATGAATGCACACGCACACTACAATAATCTGGGCCTTTGAACGCCACTGTAGCGCTTGTCTACAGAGAGAGTAGACATCAAAAAGTATGGGGATGACACTGACAAGTGTAAAAATTTACGTCAATTCCATATAATTTAGTTTTCTATTCTACATGTAGACAAGCGCTAAATGGCATTTGGCTACAGCTGCTGGAGAGAGCGATCCATCGATCGCGATCCCCTCAACCAAAAATTAGTGGGGCGCGTCTTAGTGCATAGCACCTACCTGTAGTACCTACAACACTCACAATTATGTACACATCAAATTTTCACAAGTATTAAATAATAACGTATGCGTTTAATCGCAAGTCTGAACAAAATCTTACTATTGATCGCCATTTTCTCCAATGACGTCATCATACAAAACAATAATATAGTTTCGGTATTGCACTAATTTTAAACTACTATTCGTTTTATAATTAATTATTTATTTATTTGTTTATAATAATACTTTGGCTTTATACAAATATACTAACATAATTATACATTTTATTTTAGTGAAAAAAAAACAGTAAGTATAAAATATTTAGACGAAAATGGAATTTAAATAAGTTCGAAAACATAACCTAAATTTATGAATGGTAATATTCAAATAGGTACTTAAAAAAATAGTATCGTAGACAAAATCTTACCTACTTTACCTATAATTGTAGCAATTGGAATGAATAATCACCAAAAAGAATTATACAAACTGTACAGCACAAATAAATCGTCTTTTAAAAATAAAATTACAATCATTCATTTCGTTCACTCTCGTTCACCAGTATGACCAGCATTCAATAAATTAACTAAAAAAAAGTATTTACAATTCTTCACCAAATGGGTTACGATTTTAATACGATTTTAGTACAGTATTTTATAGGTAAAGATTTATTATTTTCTGATGATACCCAAAAATACAATCACAATATCTATATCCGATAATACCATGGTTGGGCGGTCTCGACTTTAATAACGATAAAATTCAGTCGCAAAGTCATACATCTCATTTAAAGATTTTCAACCTTATCCTTTTACCTGAAAGTTCAAAATCTATTACAGCCGGTTTCTATCGTAATCATTGTCGAGACTACCAACCAAACCTATTTCAGAAACTTTTTAAACCAAGATCCCGTCGGGAAAGTTACATAGAAAATTATTTATCAACATTTAAGTTGAAATTTGAATACGCGGGCCTTAGCGACGTCGCTTCAGCGTTGACTGGGGAGGGGGGAGTTGGGGGAATGTAGGGGTAACGGGGGTAAGTTGGGTAGGGGTATGGGTAGCCTGCTGGTAAGAGTTGTGGGTTGTGGAAGGGTGGGATTAGGGCGGGGGAGGGGTAGCCGTATGGTAGGCCTACAGATGAGGCGGCGGCTTGAAGGATTGATGCTGCGAAGGCTGGGTCACTGTACACAGCTGCGTAAGGCCACGCAACGGCTATACGCTGTCTCTTATCCTTCATTCGCCGATTTTGGAACCATACCTGTGAACAAAAGAATATGGTTTATTAAAATATTGTTCAAGTTAGATTGTTTTAAGTTATCTCTCAATCTCATTGATAAACAACAGTGTGTCTATCTCTGTTAAATTGGTATGATGACAGGGTATGAAAATTACGTATTTTTTTATTTTGTCGTATGGGCGTTTTTCAAAAAAGATGTACACGTGACGAACCGGAACAACTTTTTATGTTATTTAAATTTTACTGTAAATTCTTATCTCATTTGATTAAATATACCCTTAAAAAATTAGAATTAAAAAAAATACATTAGTATTACGTAAAACAACGTAGCAATATTTATTTTTATGCAAGGGTTCACAGGAACATGCTCCGGTTCGTCACAAAGGAAAAGTGTAAATAAAATGCAAATTATGAGTTGTTATAATAATTTGTGTTTAATATCTAATAATAAGTCTTCAAATCTTTGTACTAAAACACCTAAACATAGATAAATCACTTTAATAATCGCTTAGCAATAATTTTAATTTCGAGATCGTAACATGCGGAACTTTTGACCCTTAAAAGTTTACGTTTCTTCCTACTACTTAAAATGAAATTGAACGAGACTACAAATAATACAAACAAGAAATTCAGGGTCAACTACAACTATATAAATATCATCAAATAACGAAATATTTATTAAATAGGATAAGTTTACTGTCTCTGTAAAATGTGGGACAGTGACTATCTGGAATTCTATGTGACTAACTGGAAAACATTAAGCTAAGTATACACGGAGTAATATTTGGTCAAACATTTTCATTATAAGTCTATTAATAATCTAAAGTAAAAACAGGTACAAAATCTTAATTTTGTACCTGTTTGTGCAATTACCCGACCAAACAATCAAATTTAAATTAATGCAAAGAAAATTATTCATATCTTGATTAAATTTATGACTATTTAAATTAGGTTTTGTTTATTGCTATTTGGAATGTAGTAAATTATCGCTTATGGTTCTAATCAGTCTTCGAAACATCTATCACAAATAAAGTCAATAGCTGGTTGGTTGCAGCATGATCTGCATACCCAGTTTTTACAAGCAATACACTTTGTCATGTCTTTGATCACATATAGTTTACGCAGTTTACACATATGGCATTTAAAGTTTCTATTAATTATAGTTTTTAATGACCTTTCCCTGAATTTTTCTTCTTTTATTGGTAAAATTACTTTTGGCTTTTTCTTTGATGGACTATTATCTGACACCAATATATTGTTCTTTCTTTTAATTTTATTTTTATTTTCTTTTTCTTCTGCCAAACAGCCTTCGGTGTCGTAATTTGTCAAGGTGTCTACGGTATCTAATACTAAATCAAACCCCGGTTGAGGATATTCTATAACATTGTCAAAAACTTCTAAATTCACAACATCATCAGCATTCAAGTTAATTTCCATAACGGAATCAGTCTGATTAGCATTTTGGCTGGGCGAAACACTGAGGTCAACAATATTAAGGGCACTCTGATTAGTTTTACTACAGAGTGCAATATCAGTAACGGTAGTGATTCCTCCATCACTTTCATCTCGAGGCATATTTTCGAGATCAATAATCTCGATTGTTTGAACTTCAGGGTTACTCTGATCGTTTTCAGCAATAAAAGCAGCGTTTTGATTGATGTCCAAAAATATTGGAGCATCATGACCACCGTAGCCATTTTTATAAGAGACAGATCGACTGCCACGTTGACTCCGGTCAGAATCAAATGAATGAATTTCGGGATTAAGACAAGTGCAAAGCCCGCGTTTATCGCCACAGAAGCAGCTTAATTGCCGATACATAATTTGACCGGCATCAACAGATATGATCTGGTGTAGTTTCATGGTCTGCGGGACAGCTTTAAGATCTCTTGGAATGATTTTATTAATGTTCTCGATATCACTATCAGAGACTTTGAAACATTTAACAGATTTCATGCTGGTTGATAAATGTTGATGCGCATCATCGGCATCTGTCACATCATGCCCATAAGCCACACGTCTATCTAATTGTCTTTTAACTGCACCCCCAATGCCATCTGCGACTCCTTTACCATGCCCACTTTCCGAAAATGACCAGGTAATATATTTCAATTTCAATTTTGTTGTAAATAAGTTAATGAGGAAAAAGTTCTTTTTTTGTCTGTATTGAGATGTGGGGCCGTCAGAAAAAAAATGGATAATTTCAATGGTTGGGTCCGATTTCTTTATAAACTGTAATATGGGCAAGAGATGTGCCCAGATGGCATTGGGTTCGTGACATGTGTTATCAGATATCGTTACAAACGATTGCGACTTACCGATCCAATAAATCATACCACAATGTAGTGTTATACTATTTTTTGATGCTCCAAAATGCATCGATTGGATTTCTGCCCCCAGTTTACAATCGTAATTCTCGGAAAAGTCAACTAAAATGGCAATTTCTTTAATGCCCAGATTTTTAATGCAAATTTGGTATTGCCGCTGCTGCTCTTTCCAGTTGTAGTAGTGTCTCTTAAATTTTGAAAACTCACCTTTAAATTCTGTCACTAGGTCTCGAACCTTTCCTCTCTGCATTTGTTTCACGGTTTTCTTAGTGTTAACACTTTTTTCCGCTTTTTGATATGTATGCATAACTCTGTCCCATCTAAACCATGTAATTTCGTCTTCATATTTTTCCTCTTTGTATTGTAGGCTTCGGTTGTTGCAATTTATACATTGTTCGTACATGCAAGCATACAAGTTTTTGTCACAAACCAACTTATTAATAGTATCTTCGAGGTTTTTATAGTCTATGACATTTTTGTTTTTCAGAGCAATGAAAAGATACTCCATGTTGCTATGCTTAACGCACATACAAGTATCTCTATTTTTGGCCGTGGGTGACAAAACGTAATACGGCTTATAGCGAAATAAAGTCGTAAAGCTGTGCGTTCCCCCTTCTTTTTTATAAATTTCGTATATATTACGTAAAGTGTCAGTTAAATATCTGATTTGCATCTTGTTCTTTCCTCTGGTTTTCGTTTCTCGTTTTCCAGCTGTGTTTCGGCTTATGTCATCTCTTAGATAAAAATGCTTTATCTCTTCTTGAATCTTCTTGTTTATCACTAATTTTTTCCTGTTTTGTCGTACGCGGCCTTTCAGTCCCAAGCACATAGCAATCGTTGTGACCGATCGATTAGTTTTAGCCACTTTGTTTACCGCGACAGATTTAAGCAGCCTTTTTTCTGCTAAAGTTTTAGCAGTGCCATAAGTTTTGCGTAGTGACATTTCTAAAATTTCGTGCCGCGCAGTAAGTTTATCTATTATTTTTTGGAGTTCACCAACTTTTGCCTCATAAGCCAACTTTTCACGATAACATTTTTTGCGAATTGCTTCATTCTTTAATTTTAACTTGCGGACATTTTCTAAAGCGGCTCGATAACTCCTACATATTTTATTGTAACGAACTTTTAAGACAGGAGCTGTGCTGTTTTGAGACTTGGATGAACTTGGGGTAGCTCTTTGATTTTCGTTTTCTTTTTTATTCCTTTTTACTTTCTGTTTCCTCTTTTCTTCCCTCCATTGTTTTCTTCTAAATTTTTTGTCTTCTTCTGTCAACTCACTTATTTTTTTTCGACTCTTCTTAAGTCTTTCTAACTGCTTCTTCCGCTGCTCTTCAAATTTCTCAGGGTTTTGTTTCAGTTTCTCCCGATACCGTTTAGCTCTTTCTGCTGCCGTGAGAGCCATGTTTACTGAAATATAGCAGACATACTTATCACATTATATACTTAATCAATACATAACACAACATATATAATACATAACATAACATATATACATAACATATACATAGAGGTATATATGTAACATATACACTACTCTTAATTATTTACCGAATTACTGAGTGACTAAGGAACTGACAAAAACGCTAGGATCCTTAGGAAATGTAGGGAATTTCGAATTCAAATACGAATTTCGGAGGGGATTTTCCGAAATTCGTATTTGTTTTGTATATTTTTTTCATTCAAATTGGTTCAATCGTTTCGAAGATTAGCGGTACCAAATATTCAATTCTAACATTTTTTTAATGTTATAATGATTATTTATTTTATTCCCATATCAAATGTAACCCCAGCCTAATAGTTCCGGTGCGTCACAAAATGAATCCGGCTATACAATACGTGACGATCCCGATGTGACGAATTCATACCTACAAGACTTCTAACAATAATTTAAGCGGTTATATTCACTTTATTTACTACTTCAGACTTGTTTTACAGTAAGACTTAAATATAAATATAATTGTGTTATGGCAAATGACTTGAAAATTTGCTACATACCTCAAAAAATCCCGCTACTATATGGAACTCCAATTCTGCACCACCGTTACGCGCCCGTTTTAGTCACAGATTTTGTTGACACTGAGGTTTGTTTCAAAATGGCGGTTGACACCACAGACAAGATAAATGTTGCCAGAAATAAAAAATAACAATATATTAGGGTAAAATTGCGTTGAAGTATTGAAAAATTATCGTGACGTATGCCGGAATTCCGGTTTTGTCATATTCCTGGGACAACAATAAATATAGTATTTTGAACTATTAAAACCCAAATTCGAAATAAAAAGCTCCAAATTGTATATTATAAGTTCAACATACGTCTACTGAGCCTAAAACAGTGACTCCATTTAATTTATCTAATCTTATCTGAGACTTGAAAGTTCCGAATATGCAGGTGGGACACGAATATTTTACACGTTTTTTAATGTTAACTTTATGATATTTAAATTACAGTGATAATTGGGTTGCATATTTTAGCCAATTTTATAACTTAAATATGTAACTATTAAATAAATATGCAGTTTATTTGAATACGGTGCATACAAAAATTATAAAAAATAGCCAAAGTGAAGGGACACCCCAAATTCGCTATGTACACCTTTTTTGAAAAACGCCCGTATAATAAAACAATACTTAGATAAAACGAATCAAATTTTGGGAGTGGGGGCTAAAACGTAATTTCTACGTATAAAATGTACATAGAGGTAGATGTGATGTCACGCGACATTTCAAATCAATATATCGTCGAAAGTATTCGTATCAGAATAAATACGTGTTTATTGATTTAAAATAATTTACCAGACGGACATTACAATAAAAATTAGGCATCTACCCTATGCCGTAAGCCGTAATGGGCCCCTCTGCCTACCCCTTTAGGGATAAAAGGCGTGATGTTGTTATGTTATGTTAAAAAGCTACAAAAATGCAACAAGGAACACAGGAATATCCACAAAATCATACTAAAAACACATCATTGGTTAATCAAATAGAAAACTCCGTCTATAACTCACGTAACATCATTATGCGATGTGTTACAATCAATATAATAAAACACTAGATAACAAAGGTTATTTCTAAAGTAAATTGGTCAAGAACGAAATAAAATTTTGTAAGAAAAATATCAATTTATGTCTGTGTCGCTGTTGAAATAACTATAGATAAACAATGGCACGGCTGCCGCGCAACGTGTTGCGGGTTCGATTCCAGCATGGAGCAACCCTTTGTGTGTGTATGTGAACTTGTATGTTTGTAAACGCACAGGAGAGAACCCTAGTGTGGGTCTAAAAAAAAAGACGAAAGAAAGAAATATTATTAGAGGACCTCGTGTCGGTGCACGTGGATTTCTATCTAATTTTCACGCTTGACATGTGGGTAGGAGACCACAGTTTAAAAGTAGATATAACATTTAAAATTAAAAAAACACTGCTGCCACCGGTCTCTATTAAATATTATTTAACCAAAAACATTCTGTAAGAAACGAGCCAAGTCTCGATGGAGCCGCTTGTCCATCTCTAACAGAGGCCTTAGTATCAGTTTCTTTTACATTTAAAGTAGGTAATCGTAACGAGTACGCGTTCGGCGCTGTGATTGGTTGTTTCATTGGCGCCGGCCAATCAGAGCGCCGAATGCGTACTCGTTTCGAATACTTTAAACGTAAATCAAACTCGTACTAAGGCCTCAGTAATGAAATCTATACAAAGTCGTGCCAAATCTAAGGTTCTTTACTGCGATTTCTTGATTATTATAGTTAATGTTGTGTGACTTGGCCGTTGAAGGGTACACAAGGGTGTAAAACCAAGTGCAAGACACCATTGCACCAATCTGTGGCCAGAACCGCTGTTTTTCAATCATATTTTTTTAAGCGGTTTAACTCTTTTAGTGCTAGTTAGACTTTTTACTGAAGAAGGCTATAAAATACCACTTTACAATCAATAGGAGTCTAACAGAGTGAATGAAACACTGCCGGAGTCGCTAGTGCTAATATAATCTTTATATATGTAATTCTTCTACCGAACTTCTCTCAAACGACAGGACCGATTTGTTTAAAAATTTGTGGGTGTGTTTAAGGGGATCTGGGAATGGTTAAGATTCACAAATCAGCCCGGCAGATGGCGCTGCAGTCGATGTTTAGGTTATTTATCCTAAACAGCTGAACTAATTTGAACGAATTTTTGTTTATACATTATATTTAAGTGGATATACAGGACAACGTCTGTTGAGTCCGCTAGTCCTTTATAGATTTTTCCACAATATTACCTATAGACAAAAAATCACAGTTATAATAAGACGTGCGCATATTTCGCACTGAGGCGCTAATTAATTGTTCGCTTTCATATAACTGAGTAGTCGTAAATTATTTAGAGTGTACATAACAATATTATTACAAAAAAGTCTAGACAGCTATTTATAGAATACTAGCGTCCCGCTCCGGCTTCGCACGGATGCAATATGCATGTATTATACATATAAAACCTCCTTATGAATCTATCTATTAAAAAACCGCATCTAAATCCGTTGCCTACTTTTAAAGATTTAAGCATATATAGGGACAGACAGACTGCGAAAAGCGACTTTTTTAATACTATGTAATGATGATTAAAATCCTTCTCTAAGTTTTTACACGAAATTTCGTCCGTCATCATTATGTACAAGCCCACTACAATAAACTACTGGACCAGAAGCAACTAGGATATTCTATAACTGTCAATCAAACTGTCAAAGTGAGCTCAATCGCATTCTCGCCCGTCATTGGTCGAGATTATTCGACACAAACAATGAAATGGCGGACCGCGATTGTGCTCTCTTCGATCTTTAGAATGGAAAGTTACATGATAGCCTAGCTGATCCATAAGAAGGGTTTGACTCTTCAAGCTTGGTAGGCAAGTTGAAGATATTTAACGAATTTCAGGTTTATTTCTCACTAGCTACTTCTGCGCGGTTTCACTCGCTCTGCTCGGCGCCTATTAATCGTAGCGTGATATTTTATATAGCCTATAGCCTTCCTCCAACACAGAACTAGAAGTTTCTAAAATTAGCGCGTTCAAACAAACAAACAAAAAAACAAACTCTTCAGCTTTATAATATTAGTATAGATTTTACTTTTACTTTATTCGAGGACTAGAAGTGGACGTATTTTATTCCCGGTGTAAAGACTGTTAAACGTTTACAAATCTTGCTTTGACTATATTCAGGAATTGACCATGTTATAGTGAAATTGAGATGAATTTGCAATCAGGTATGGATACCGACACCAGACAGATGCGACTAAGAAACAACTGAAATACTTATAATTTCCAGTTTCAAAAACATGAATCCCGGTTAACATCGAAACTAAACAACAGAAAGGAGAAATTTCGGAAAATCCAACATTTCAAAATGTTTGAACAAAATCTACGAACATAACTTCTCAGACCGATCCTTCTAAAATCATTAAACACACCATAATAGCCGCCCTTACAATGTATGTACACAAAGACTTTCCCTCCAAACCGGCCATCTTTGTCTGCAAAGTGTTAATTGGCGGGAACCGCGCGAACGTTCGCACAAAACGACTTTCCTTTAGCGCTTCCAAGAAGATTATTGCATTTTATTGTGCAGAAATAATAAAACAAGGGGCTTAACGGCTAAAAGTCAAATATAAAGGCGAGAAGCAAACTTTGAACGTAAATATAAAACCTCTTTCGTTACAAAATCAGAAAAAATACAAGTCCAAAGACAAGTTGTTTTTTTAATGAGCAATGATACGCAATTTGTTCGGCCAAAGTCGAACTTTAAGATCATTATTTCCTACAAGATCAATCAAAGCCGCCGCGACATCATTGCGCAACGCTAATCTGGAAATTCAAAAGCTCTATTCATTTATTGACACGTTACACAGCATTTACGACACTAATAAAAATTAATCACAATAAACAAACATACGAATAAAAATCCAGTTCTTTATAACTCATCAAATGGTAGCCGAAAGGTATAATTTAATAGTTTTTAATTGGTATTATCGCGTCATAAAACAGATGCCCATAGACAAGCGATGAAGTGTTTTCATTCACTCACTCACTAATGACGGACCGGTTGAGGCTTTGTTGACAGCGGTGAGCGGATAACTTTATCGCTTTGCGCTGGTCAACTTTTGTAATGTAATAAAACTAAGGTTTTGCGTCATTACTTCCTTTGACAAAATATTAATAATATTTTATTAACTGTTTTATTATATGAGAAAACAAAACAAAATTAAATATCCTTGCAATTACGAGTTGATTTCTGTAACTCCAAAAAGTTTATATCTTAAAAATACAACTAAAGCGCAATATTAATTAATAAACTTCTCTAACCCAATCACTAGAACAGCTGGCTGCAATTACAAAGATGGAATATTTGGAATTTTATCACACCTTCATCCAAGTGACCAGAGAGACCATGTACTAATAATATGGTCATTTTATAATCTGAACGTTCCGTTCTCCGTATTAATGTTCATTAGCGTCGTACAGCTACCGAATAACTCGGTCGGCTTCTTTTAATGCCTATCGACAAATTAGCGTGAATGTAAAACTCGAATGAAGTAATAAAAAACATATGTTTTTTTTCTTCTCTACGGTTTTTCTTTTTTTTATTGAAAGTGATAATTGACATTATGACCGAACTGAAGAATTTAAATTTAAATTGGCGTGTAGTTTTTTAAATGTGGAATTTTATAATTGAAGCTTGTTTTTTTTATGTGTTTGTTGGGTTAATTATAATTTTGTTTTGTGTACTTTGTTTTTTTTTATAGAGGTAATGTCTTTTGGCAAAGATGTTGATGTTAAGAATTCTTGTTTGTATGTCGCTTATCCTTCAATACATAGCAGCTTATCTAAAACTATTATTGTCAAACCACAAAAACACTAAATTATCTTGTGGGGTTTTTACAGTTTCTAAGAAAACTAATGAATTCCGAAACAAGGCTATTTAAACCAAGGCCTGTCACTTTATTTGTAAAACCACACATTATTTCTTTATCAAACACCATGTGATTCTTCTCATATTTGTATAAAAATTATCGCGAATAAGCGGCATTCGTTTTAGATGGAAATTATTGTAGATCTAATTGAAGTTTATTGAGGCATCATACAATGTAGTCATGAGTTCTAGTTAACATAACAGTTTCATAGCTGTTTTATTAGCATATATGCAGTGTTTCACTTAACTAAAAATCGATAAAAATAAAGGTTTTTCCAGCACAATGAAATATTATTCACTCATCGCTGAACGAATGGTTATTATATCAAAATGACAAAACAACTTTTACAGGCAAAGATAACTTCATACACCCAAAGCAAAGGAAACGTTTCATTATGCCTGACGCAAAAAAAACAGTCATAACGATTCATGACTGTGATCTGCTACTTGTTAAGTGAAGTTCAACTTGTCAATTGATTATGTTACGAAAACAGTTGGCACTTTATTATTGGACAGAGGTCGATTTTATTCAGGACAAGTCGTGGGTGGTATGGATTCTGAAATAATGCTCGTTTTGTATGTGTCACATTGTGGGGGCGGGCTGAAAATTGTATTTAATTGCAACCTTTTTTGTAAGCTTCAAGTGAAATTTTAGGTTATAATTGACTGAGTCCCGTTTAAGTGTGCCATTGATTTTTTGTTTGGCTTCATGGAAATTGCGAGTTTTTTAGAACAGCTAATGTGCAATTTGCTTAGAAAAGTTTAATAGGATCGCAGTAATATTCCGTAATTTATTTTTAGTAATTATTTTTTATAAACAACAAAATGTACTGGTGGAAAACCAATTAAAATATTCTAAATTCAAATGAATGTCGATGCTTACTTTAATAGTTGATTCAGGAAGTTGCAATTGGGCGGCCAGCTCGCAACGCCGCGGTCTTGATACGTAATTTTCTTTCATAAATTCTTTTTCCAATCTTGCAAGTTGCTCTCTAGTAAATGCCGTACGGTATCTCCTGTTTAAAAGGAAAAACTAATTGATTATAGGCACCAATATGACGATGATGGGAGACAAATCGTCATTTTCATCAACTAGATTCGTGATTATTTTGAAATATTGCTTATTGAAATGTTTGTCATAGACAATGCTGCTCTTTGTTTTATTGTAGTCTATGTTTGTACGAAAAGTAAATTTCGTCTATGTTAAATTTAGTCTATCCGTTGGATCATTTAACCTTTCGCGTGTCTAAGACGTGGACCCACGCGAGACAGAACGTTGTTTCTATTGTGTGTCATATCGGTACATTCAAAAGGTTAATAGGTTATGGGCCAAGTAGTTAATATTGCCAACATACCTGATGTTTGGATCAGGTGCTGCCTGGTTTGGGTTTGTCATCTGCTCCGATTGTGGACTCAAGGATTCTGTTAACAAATAAGGATATAGATTAAATAAAGCAATCAATAATATAGATAAAAAATTTTTATGGAATAGGAAGCAAACGAGCAGACGGATCACCTGATGGTAAGCGATCAGCGCCGCCCATGGACATGAGAACTTGATAGAAATCCAAAGAAATGAACTTTCGCCTTAACCTACCATATTAGTATCTACCTACTACCGGCCGAAATTAACAAATCTTTGGATTCAGATCCATATTTGCCCGACCAGGTTATCGAGCCCAAGACTCCTTACCCGGCAGTCGCAAGTGCGATTTTTCATTTCGATAGGTTATTTATATCGGTTTATAAACCTTAGTTAACCCCATAAAGAAACATGTGTAGCACCAAATTTAATGTTTGCTGGTCCAAAAATACCACAAACCCGAGTCTATAACATAATCGTAAATCATAACCAATATCAGTACTTAGGAACTAAGCTAGCAATTACTCTCTATAAAAACAAGAGATGGAGTCCCCAGTACATTGGAAGGACCGATCATGAGATATCTTAACGCATTCTAAAGGGTTGTGAGCACCACTTGAGAGCGGTTAGCTTTTAAATTATCTTAATTACTCTTATGTCTAGACGTTTAGACATTAGCTACTTGATCAGAAGCGACACTCCTGTTTCGTGGTTCTATTTATCTTGAGGACTTAGGTTTCCGCTTGCTGCTTCGTCCGCTGTAGTCTTATAAAATTAGGTATGCCAAATCTTAAAGTCCGCCGATGGAAAGTAATTTAATTAATAATTGTTGGCTGTTTAGTAAATAGGTAGCGGGAATTGTGTTAATACGTTCCAAAACTTTGAAATTAATAATTGAAACTTTAATATTGACTTTGAACAAGTTCGGTGTCTCTATCTGATTCGGAGTCAAATTGGAATGTCATAAAACGAAAGTCGAAAAATTGGAATGTCATAAAAATCCTTATAAGCTAATTATTCCCTCGAAGTCAATTGACTTGTCGTAAAACAGTAAAAAAGTTGTAACTGAACGCCTCGGCCGGGAACCAGTAGCCCGTAGGTGCTAATTGCGCGCACCCAGACTTTCAAGACCAACATTAACAGAACAAACACAAATAAGCTATTGTCTAATTAAATATTTTCCCATGCACAGTTTGTCTATTTCATACAAACACGGCACAAAGGTGCCGAACAAAAGACGATCGCCGCTCAATTTGAAAAAATAACTCGACCAAAAAGCCGAACTTTACAAATCTGATTAGTCGCTGAAGTGGTTCTAAATTTAAAAAGGGCGCGGCGAACGGGCTCGCTATTTGACATGACCGTTTTGAAAAAAGAACACCGAATGCTTTTAAAAAGTCACGTATTGTTTTAATGGCGGCGTGATTAAGACGTTCATTCCTATTTCCGTTTTCAAATTACATTAGCGTTGTGTCGTTGATGTTAAACGTAAATGAAGATGGTGTAAAAACCACGTTAACGTTACCAGTCAATTTATAACTAAAGAAAAAATATGACTGAAAACTTTAGCTGTAATAATGTCGCATTACAAATATTTATTGCTTTCTTGAGCGCATTGAACTAAGCGATTCATAATTTTTTTTTAATCGTCATTCGTGGCGTCTGTGCCACTTGAGTCGTTCCCATGCTGGGTGGCGACAGAACACTCAAAAACCAATTTGCAATAGTCTAGCCGGAGCCGCGGTGGCTTCCTCTCAATAATTTGTTGTTATACAAACTTTTTACGTTACAACCTCTTTAGTGATATCTATGGTCCCCAGCTGCGCTATTATGGCGTGTGTCTTTTTGAAATAGGAACGAGGAAGCGATCGAAATTTAAAAAGTTTCCGATTTTAAAAGCTTCCGTTCTATATTTAGGAAGGAATCGTGTTTTTATATTTGGTGACATGGAAACTATTTTATGTTTGTTTTTTTTTTCTTGTGACATCAATTTGTGGCTGTGGCTTTTAGTAGATAATATTTTAGTTTGTTCCGGTTTATTGATCGTAAATTAGATTAGATATGATTTTGAGTGGTTATTCGTTGGAACAGTTTGTTTTTTAATTACTAAAGGAAGTATGGTATAGGGAAATCAAATCAGATTTCTCATTTCATACTCTTTCTACTTAATAGTAAGTACTTAATATCCTGGATTCAGTCCTTCTTACATAGAACCATTTAAACTAAATACTTAGGTAGATTTTGGAAAATATTACAATTATAATTTTTACTCAGAAAAAAATATTCAAATATTTCAATACCTACAACAATCTAATGTCAAAAATCAACTATAATTTCACTCACTCATGATTGATGACGTCACCGCCTAATGGTGTCGTTTCGTTTAAATTTCGAAACCGCATCTTTGTTTCAAAATGTCCGATAATGTGTAGTGTACACAATACTTTGGAGTCGCGTCTGTTAAAGCTGTGACTACACTGTTTGAGGATAATTGTCGTGAGAGACTTTTCTTAAAATGTAGCTTATGATAAGTGTGTTTTAGCTTTAAATATGTATTTAAATACATCATAGACGTTGAAATATTTATTGTTACTTTTTCAATATAAATGAATATTCGCAACTTCTAAAATCTAACTAAATTCCCAAAATCTCTAGATTTGTCAAACATTTTTAAAGAGGTAAAGGTAAAAATAAAAAAAAATGTTACAAAGCCTTGATCAAACTTAAACGGTTAAGAATCAAATCAAGGAAAATTGCTATGTTTTTCTTCATGTCATTATAACTTTAACAATTTAACCTTGGCGTACCTAACGATAAAATGGTGTCTAAATAAAACGCTCATTATTGCCGAATATATTACGAAACGTATCGTGATCCACTTATTATCACAACTACCAAAACCAGTAAACACATCATTCACCTAATAAATGGCACCTAATATGGCAACACCGACTTTTTTAATAATTAGCACTGGCAACATCATATTAGGCCGAATGTATATGATCATAGCCTAATTTGTGGCAAAAAAATAACTAACCAATCATAGATATTTAGATAAATATTTTTGAACTGTTTTTATTTGACTTTTAACCGTATCTTTTCATGATAAAGTTGAAAATCTTTTGGCTTTACCATTATGCATGCGACGGCTAGATCAAGCAGAAGAAATAATAAGCTGTTCGTTCAAAATAAAATGGTGACATATAAAATGTGCAGAAACAGTCAGCTTAGATATACGAATGTGTAATTCTTTTATTAGATTTTAAAATTAATTGATCTGTCTTAAAATCGAAAATCTCTTGAAGAGATAAAGGTATGTGCGGGTGTCAGTTTATTGAATTAGCATTTTCCGGAACAGAAGTTCAACCCCATAAATAAACTTAGCTATTACAACAAAATGTCACTAACAACAAAATTGACCCACGACACGACACGACATTACCGACAACAAAACACAAAAGAATAATCCAATAAAACTTCCCATTCACAAACCGACACTAAACGGCTAATTAATCGCGACACCGCTCAATTTGCGAACCAAACTGCTGCAGTAATAGGCGGAAACCGATAGCCTATACATTAACAATTGGATTATCGAGAATTGCCGCTGCCCCGTGCGTGGCACGCTCCGGTAATTGTATTGCCGTGAATGGCTCCCCTTAATACGTTTATTGTCTATGAACACTGGCTGGTTTGATCGTTCTGCTGATTTTGAATTAAAACGATATTAACGGATTATTGGATTCTTGGTGTGTTTCTGATTTTATCACGATTTCAGTAATTAAGTAGGTAGGTATATCGTTTTTATTGATATATTAGTAATAAATAAATGATAATAATTAGAGAAATAATATAATAGGTCTAATATTTACCAAAAATGAAACTTTCTTGCCAGTACACCTACTAAAATTCATAAATTGATAATGTTTTAGGTAAGTATTGATCTTAAAATCACAAGAATAAACATGAGTAAACCTAACTTTGTCATTAAAAAACTCAATATTACCCGTCCTCAAACTACCAACACCGTAACAAAAAATAAACAAGTTACCAGCAACACAATTAAAAATTTAAACAAACAGAACTAATTCTCTATGGAATTAAAAACAATTTACAACAAACAAGTCGGTGGCATAGAACAATTACTCGATATAAAGGCAATTACCCCATGTCCTCCCCCTCTAGTGGGGGTCTCCGAAGTCCCCCACACAATACGCCGACATGATAAAATCCGGTATCTCCCTTGTAATGAAGATTAATATCGCTTGGGGAAGCAATAAAAATGAAATCAGTTTGGACCCCCAATTGACAAGAAAATATTGCAAGTTTGACCCTACTGTAGTTGCTGTTGATCGGTGTTTTAAAGGTCTTTGTTTATGGTGTTTCAAATAGGGTAGTTAATAGACTGATTATAATTATTTACAATTATACCTATGCAAAAAATTATACACTAAAATGTAAAAACTTAATTTAACACATTAAACGCCGTAGGGTCACCGGTGGCCGGTGACCAACTATTGGCAGTCAAAACCTTAAAAACGAACCTAGTGAGATATTTCTGACAGGCGTGTTTAAATTGTTATACACAGAGACTTCGCGAAACAGAAATATCTACAAAAAAAGATCGGCAAAAATCACAAAACTTATCTATACAAAAAGTTTTAACCAAACCAGGCTCGGTTTCTATTTAACAAATAACTATATTAAGTAATTACCTACACTAAAACACAATAAAACACCACGTTAATCACAATGGCTGAACAGCAATTTACATTCACAGCCAATTAACAATTCAGCAACATATTATGTGCCCATATAAGTAATTAAAATAAATCGACAACATTATTTCGCTCCGTTTACGTTCAACGCTAAACGCTCCAGGATTTATTGACCCCAATTAAAATGGCGGCTAAATGTCATCTGTCAAATTGTGGCGCGAAATCCACCCACACTTTCTTTTCATAGACAAACTATTTAACTTTTGCGGCAGCTGCGGTAACTTGAATTCATTCTACCAGACGTTAATTAACATTGATTTTATATTTATTATTGTTGCTTTTGTTAATTGTTGTGGCCACTGTTTGGTGTAGTTGTGACTTTTATCACGTTCTTGTTCACGGAACGGTTTATTTAATAAGCAAATATCTATGCCAATTTAAGCTATTTTTATTTATAACTATTTTAAATTTAAATTGACTTTAATTCAAGTGAATTACAAATAAAAGCGTGTTAATAAGGCAATTAGCACACCCAAGAGTTAGTTTTTGCTAGACGCAATAAGCAACCTAACGGTAAAATGTTATAACATTATAGACTAATAAAAATATTGAACTCAAACGGAACAAAACTAAAAATCATTTTTAATAATATTTTATTGACATAACAAAGGGTCGGCGAAACTCAAAGATAGTTGTAAAAAGGCAATAATTGACTTGACAGTTTCACAAACTTGTATTTACCACTAAAAACATGTTTAACAACCTTTAAGCTCTCTAAATAAGGTTCAGAATCGTGTGTTTAGTATTTGATTGACTGTAAAGTTATAATGGTTTCTGAATTACCTGCCAAAATTTGTATGTTTATAAAAATGCACCGTTTCTTTGGATTATTGCGAAGGTCGAATGTTTTATTGGTGTTATAATAATCATTAATTTAACAGCACATTATATGCGACGTGTTGTGTCGCCGACAAGGATTTTAGAACTCAAATTATAGTGCTAATGCATTTATTTGATACGTGTTTTCGAACAACACCTAAGTGCCTATAAAATGTTTAGAGGCCAAGTCATTGTGTTGAAATTTTAGGTTAGAAAACGGAATTATATTTGGAATGTATCTGTTTTATAAGTATAAATGTTTTACGGTAACATTAAACTACCAAAAAGTCTCTTCAAAAGAGATAAATGTATCAGATAAACTAACGTAGGTAGATAGTTGTCTATCTACGTAGCACTTATTACTTATCAACTCATTAACAAAAAAGCAAAATCGAATGTCAAAAATACATTATTTTCTAAATGTAGGAAGAACTTGTTTGCTAATAAATAACTTAATCACAGACATTGTAATTGAAACATTATTAAAACATTATAATCGCCAATATAAATAAATAAAACACCGTTTTAAACGTACCTTTACTTTTAGGTGACGATGATGGCGACGGTGTGTTCTGACCCAAATCACTATAAATATGACTTTTAGATATTACATCAATCGACAACGGCCCCCGAATCGATTTATGGTCAAAGGGAAAATTCCTTAAAGCCTCCATCTTGAATCTTGGTTGTAACTGGTGTTGCCTTTGCGTCGAAACGAAAAAGTGAACTGTCAACTGTCAGTTTGTTTTCGTTGCACGGCGCACCGCCTCAATAAAAATCTATAATGCGTTGACCAATAACGTCGCCCGTTTTTATCCCCACCAATCAGGGGCGTGGCTTCATAATTGTTTGTTCTCTCTTTCCCTCTGAGCTTTGTTGAAGCTTGTTAGGTCGGTGGCACAAAGAGACCTCGTTCTAGATATTTGTCAATACATTTTGTTGCAATAGTTTTTTAAGCGTTGGCGGATTACAATTGATTTGACATTGTTTGGGATTGTCTTTTATTGAATGTCACTAATATCATTTGTTAGTTTAATAATAATTGATGTCTACTGTATTTATTTAATTTTAGGTAAGAACTTTTTAGTTTAAAACTGTCATTTATGCAGTGATTTGCATGAGATTACATGAAGTTATTATAAATTACGGGATAGTTTATGAAGCATTACTTATGCCTATTTAAAACTAAATACGAAAACCAAACTATTAAGAAAGGTTTAAGTGTACCTTTTAACATTTCTCGGAATCGATTGAGCAATAAGGTACGAAACCAGACAACCAATAACGAATAGACATTTCTAATATACTTCTGTATGATAAAACCCTTCTAAAAATATTAAGAATCATCTTATAACACTAACCAAATCCAACAATTTCACTAAATCAATTTACTCATTTCACTTAGGTAAGTACTTACCCACGACAATTCATCTCAACTTTGCTCTCACTACACTCCCAGCTTAAACTTTTAATCATGCGCTCATCTTCCATAACGCCGGACCACTGAACATCATGAACCCTTATTACATGAACTACTTAAGTTATATTAATATACGGATTTACTGTATGATGTATATGCTACAGTTTGGAATAGAGTTGTGAAAAGGAATTTATCTCAAGTAAGGTGGGCAGCAGGTCAAACTATACTTTTCCATAAAATTTCTTTGTTACATCTTCAACTTTATTGTATTGACATAATAATATAGTCGAAAATTCAATGACTGAATTTGATAGATTGCAGTAGCTTGATCTGCTAGCCACTGTGCTAACGGCCCACCCTAGCTTCACCCGTATTCGATCTCTCGGTGTGCTCGCTACATTTGTCAATTTTTCTTCTATACAAACTTTGACACAATAATTGAGCATTTCAAAATACGTCTATACGTACAGATAAAGGTCACTTTACATGTGTCATAAAGACATACAAATTTGTGTCTCGAGACCAAATAATAAGACAATTACCACAAAGAAACTTTAAGATGGAAGCCTTCACAAGATATTACAAAGTACGCCGCTACAATATCCATTTCTATTACAAACAGCATCCGAGGACCAGACCATCACTATTTCTTGTAACCAACAAGGTCCCTAAAACACAAACCAGCAGAACCACATTCACTCACCGTAGCGAATACCAAACCATTCTAAGAACCATTACGTACTCACCAAAAATGTGGAAGCAGTAAAACCAAACTATAATAAGAAAATACAAAACTTTAGTCACGGTAATAAAAGAGAAATTCTACTTTCAGCGGTCACAATACGCCACTCCATAATTGAGCAAAGACAATGCATTATTGTGTCAACATTTACAATAAAGAACGTACTCTTTACAAATTGTCGTTGCTGTTTTGGCGGCAAATTTGACAGACGTCACGCTGCGACAGATAACAAAACGTTGTTCGTTTTAAACAGTAGCTGGTAATAAAATGCTACTGGTCTACCCATCGATGATTCGTCAAAATTATAGCATGGATTTCTGTTTGAAAGGTATATTATGTTATTCTTAGTACAGGTGTCATAAATTGTAATATAACGATCTATGATTTGTCAAATAACGTGCTAATAAAAGACACGGCTAGTTTGTTCACGAGTTACCAAATTATTTGTGAAGGCCTTACTGGCGTCATTGTTTCTTTCAATCAAAGATTTTTATATGACAATCACGCCTTTTGTTGTACAGAGGAAATAGTAAAAAATATCCAGATATTCGATAGTTGAAAAAGGTATCAATAGTTTGCTCATCTGTAAAAATCAGGAAAAATGTAACTCGACAATGTTACTTGTGACTTAAATACGCTCAGTTTCGGCCTAGGTATATCTTTAGTTTTTCTAACCAAAGGCAGAATTTTAATATAGGTAATTAAACTCCATATAAAATTTATGAAAATTAAATCTCTTGTAAGTACATCCTGTACATCTACAGGTGGGTGGCAGAGACTGACCATCCATTAAAAATCAAAATCAAAGTCAAAGCATTTATTTCAATCAGTCCTTAATTAACTAAAAATCACGGATTACTCATTACTAAATATATATTCACGTGAATATACTGAGAAAAGCTCAGTAGGCTGCGCGACATCGCCGCGACTGCGCACGCTGCTCATGAGGAAGAACCCCTCTGTGGTTCGAAACTAGTTGAGCTTTTCTCAGTATATTCACGTAAGTAACCCACGATTTTTTGTTAATTTAGTATGTCTCACGATAGTTATTATAAATCCTTAATTAGGTTCTTTTGAAACATCAAAATTGATTCGTCCGTCCGTATGTCTGTCACTAAAGCTAGGCGCTCGTTCCAAAATGTAGTTTCGAATGGAGAAACTCCATCGTTACTTTTTTAAGAAAAATGTTTTTTAAATAAACAACAAAATTATTAGAATACATATCTAATACTATCTTATATCTCATACTATTATATAAAGCGGAAGAGTTTGTTTTTTTGTTTGAACTCGCTAATCTCCGTAACTACAAGTCTGATTTGAATAATTCTTTTTGTGTTGGATAGCGCATTTATCGAGGATGACTATAGGCTATAAAACCTCATGCTACGACCAATAGGAGCTGAGCAGAGCGTGTGAAACCGCGCGGGAGTAGCTAGTACTTACATGTAGGTATATACTTACATCTTAATATTAATGCGATGTGACTCTGTGTTTATGTTTGTTTCTTAATCACTTCAAAACGGCTGCAGGGATCGGGATGAAATTAGGAACGGGGGATTAGATTATGGTCTGAATAACACATCGAATCTCTTCTCCCGCCTCACCCAGGCTCTCACTGACTCTTACTGACTAAAAACCACCCCGTTCCTACTCCTGCACTTTCAGCCTGCACGGTTGGTGCTGTGGCTGGGCAACCGGCTGCCGTACAACGTGGCGTGTTCGATTCCCGTCCCGCACGGAACAACACTTTATGTGATCCACAAATTGTTGTTCCGAGTCTGGGTGTCATTGTGTATGTGAACTTGTATGTTTGTAAACGCACCCACGACACAGGAGAAAATCCTAATATCCCGCAACGTTTTTTTTTAAAAAGCTAAGAGCCGGAGCCCCGGTCTCCGCGGCTGGAATAACATAGAGACAAATTTTTATCTCTCCAAAACCGCTGCAAAGAGGCTAGTACCTACTTAGAAAATATTAACATGCCATGTTGATTTGTAACCGTTAGCTACAACCTATTTAACAAAAGTTTATCTTACAAGTAAATACCAACAATGATATTACTCATAATGGGAGCAAAATAGAACAATAGACGCTCAATTGCTTTTCAGTCCATAGATAAGACAATTCACCCAACTTTAGTATCTACCTAGAGGCCAATAAACTAAGGCATTTGTTCCTTATTTCATTGTATCTTACTTGACCTCGTATTATGTTTTAACATTGATAATTTTGTTTTCCGAAATAGGAGTTTTGTTCGTGTTATCACTGTTATCATCTGAAGTTTTAAGGTTACCTAACGGTACAGGGGATAAGTAAGCACCATGTCGTTATTGTCTGCAAAGGTACGTCTATTAATACACAAAGGCTTCATAAACGAGGTCTGCCGTAACCCCGTAGTAGGGTCAGGAATAGCAGTAAGTAAGGTTATGTTAGAAAATGCTCTGGTCATATTTTTAGCACATACTTATCTACCTACGCAGGTTTAATATGTATTATTTGTCCACTCAATCTGATGAAGCGATTGAATGGATACAAATATCAAGAACATCAAATAAATAAATCAGTTTGAACCTGTCGTAATTTAACTAACACGTAAGTTTTTTAAAACCCTTAATTTCTAGACCGAAGCTTCACTAAAGTCAAATGAGAAAGATTGTTACATTTAAAAAGCTGTTGTTTTACAGACTGCCTCGTTGGCGGAGTGATCGGGTTCGATTCTCGGGCAAAGTATTACTGGGTTTTTAAAAATCTCAGTGGTAGCACGGAGTCTAGACATGACATGTGCCCGGTATATGGCAATAGGCTCACCCCATTACATGGGACTCATAACATAAATAGTGAACAAGTGGGTGTTGCATTGTACAGTGGCATAAAGTGCCGTAATGTGCGCCTCTGCCTACCCGTTCGGGGATAAAAGGCGTGATGTTATGTTATGTTGTTTTACAGTAGGTATGTTCTTACAAATGAATTAACAAGAAGATCTTAAAAAAATTGAGACGTTCCCCGGGAAAGTCAGAAAAGAAAAAATGTAACCATACGAAAGCGCCACAGACCACTAGAGTTCTGAATAAGCCCACCTCGCGCTCTTTCTTACAACCAACAGCCTATAAGTGCCTACTGTTGAGCAAAGCCTCTTCTCACACGGAGTACGTTTGAGTCTGAACCCATGGTATGCCGGGAGCGTAGATATACGCGAGACTCAGTCTGTTTTCTATTGTGTCTTACGCCGGCAGATAAGAGGTTAATCACCACGCTTGCTCAATGCGAGTTGGCATTAGACCCAGGTTTCCTCACGGAGATTTCCTTCACTGTTTGTCAGTAGTGTCTAAATAATCTTAGAAAGTACCTACATATAACTAAGAAAAAGTTACATTGGAACTTGCCGTTGGTAGGTTTCGAAGCCACTCTCTCATGCATGAGAAGCGGGCGTCAATCCGACCCACCATTTAGAAACAGCAACTGCATTGTGCACTAAAATCAACAATGAAGCTCGATGCTAATCAAGAACGTATTGAATCAAACAAAGAAATAAATCAGGAGAAATCATTATCAGAGAACCAGAGGCCTTAGTACGAGTTCGACTTACGTTTAGAGTATTCGAGACGAGTACGCGTTCGGCGCACTGATTGGCCGGCGCCAATGAACCAACGCGTAAAACTGACTCGTACTAAGGCCTCAGTTGCAAAAACTATTGTAATCCATAGAAAAATATTAGTTATAGCTAAATGTAAAAACGTAAGTTGTATCGAGAATAACTGTCAATAATTAATAATCGAAACAATGTCCGCTATTTTTTACCAAAGACAACACACATTGTCACAAAAAAAAGAATAACCCGTCGCGTCGTTGGCGGAGCGCAAATGGGACCCTTTTTTTCGCTCCCCTGTTACTCAATATCCATGTTTTGTAAACAATCTGATGCTCAATTGAGTTCTTAATAGCTAAATTAGTTGACAATTCAGACGTTTAGGGGTGGTATACATTTTAAGGGATTATACTCAACCTTGTCGAGGGGTATAACCCCTTAAGATTAAAGGATTATAATTAATATAAATAACAATGTTTTTGTACGTATTGTTTCTTATACAATTACTTAAGCCATTTTTCTTTTTTTGCACTACCGATTTTTTTAGGTTAGGACCATCGATTCGATATTTTAATCTGTGTGTATCCGTTTTTTTTAATATGTAAGCATCATTATTATAATAAACTTACGCAATGAGGTTTTTTAAACAGTAGATATTTCAATAGTTTTGTTTAAATAATAGGTAATGGTAAAAAATAGACATAGACAATGTAAAGATTAAAATATGAGTTACAATGAGTTATGATTATGACCATGGTTATAACTCACATAGCCACACAGTATAATTTTCGAGAATTATCGATTGACAGTTGGTATCGAACTATTATTTGTTAAATGCTTTATTCCTTTTTTGAATATAAGTTTTTAAGGTTATTATTATAATGAAATGTGTAGTTACTAGGTAGTTAAGTAAGTTATTTTTTTTTCGAAATCGCACGTATCTGCCGCCGACGGCAGCGTCGCTTGGCGTCGGAAAAAATCCTTAATAAAATAATTGTATTATAGAAAAATTGCTAATTTTACATCGAATTTCTTGATGTTTTGTCTCTCAAAAATATTCATAAATTAAACATTTTAGAGTAATAGACAAAATTGATAGATTTTTTAGTTTTCAAAGCTTAATAACGAATAAAATTAAAATATCCACAAATATGTAGATAATATTATTATTCCATATATTTATTTAAAATTTCTCTAAAATTACATTTTTAAATACTACAGTATAAAAAATTATATTTAAAAATATAAAAATAGGAGCCGACCAGTAGTGGGAGCATGGTCCAAGCTACCGGTGGTTAGGGCTCCAGAGATAGAAACCTCCTCACAATGCGCGCCGTTTCAAGGAGAACTGCCTTCTGTATCAGGCCCTTGACCCAACTGCCTAACGCTAGCCTCCTAAGGTGGTCGTCGAGGCTATTAGGGATTAACCCATTGGCCGACACGACTATCGGCACAATGATAGCCGAATCTACATTCCACATGTCGACAACCTCGTGAGCCAAATCAAGATATTTGATTTATTTATCTTTTTCAGCTTTCACGAGGTTCTCATCATGAGGAATAGTGATATCGATTATCATCGTGCGGCGCACTTGTCGGTCTATCACCACTATATCAGATTTGTTGGCTATAATAGTCCTGTCAGTGATGATAGACCGGTCCCAGTACAACGTGATATGGTCATTTTCCAGAACTGGGTCGGGCACATACTTGTAGTACGGTACCTCAGACTCAACAAGTCGATAGTGCAAAGCAAGTTGCTGATGGATAATCTTGGCTACTTGATTATGCCTATGCAAATATTCACTGTTAGCCAAACGACCACAACCAGAAATAATATGTCTAATGGATTCACCAGGACTATGACATGCCCGACATATGTCAACCGTCCCATCCTTAATTATATATTTCCGGTAGTTATTCGTAAGGATAACTTCGTCCATAATTGCACAGACAAATCCTTCAGTTTCTCCAAAGAGATTACTGAATCGTAGCCAAGACACGGACGCTAGAAAATCTACACTGGGCCCATGAAGGGCCCGGAAGAAGCGTCCGTGGAGCTCCTTGCTATGCCATACCGCCTTGCGATCATTGACGCTCAGTACCACAGGTTTGCGCCAGTTCTCTTTTGCCAAGGATAGCGGAGTGAATCCATTGTCCACCGCTGCTACTTCTCGATGCATACCCTCGTTGACTTTCAGGAAATATTCCCTGAGGCTGCACACCTCACGGTTGTGAAGGGTCTTAGCGTTTAATAAGCCTCGACCACCACACTTCCGCGGGATGTACAACCTCATGACCGACGAACGAGGGTGATGCATGCGATTTGCCGTCAGAAGGGTCCGGACTCGTCTATCCAGGGTGTCAAGTTCAGTCTGTGTCCACTTGAGTATACCAAAAGAATACATTAGGACTGGCATGACCCAACCGTTAAAGGCTCGCACCTTGTTTCCGCCTGATAAGGAACTTTTCAGTACCTTATTCAGGCGACCAAAGAAGCGCTCCTGCAACGATTGTTTCATGTCCGGTCCATTAATGCCTAATCCTTCTGACATACCCAGGTACTTATATGTATCATTTGCGGAGAGTGATCTCAGCTTTGTGAAATCTGAGAGTTCTAGACCCTCAGATTCCACAATCCCTCCTCGCTTTACATGCATGACCGCACACTTGTCTACTCCAAACTCCATTCTGATGGAACTACTAAATTTTTCAGTTATATTCAGTAGTTCTATCAATTGTTTCTTGTTTGGAGCAAACAACTTGAGGTCATCCATGTAAAGTAAGTGGGATATAACTAGACCCCTTCTCCGCAAAGGATAGCCTAGCCCTGAATCCTCCAGTAAAGTACTTAGAGGATTCAAGGCCAAGCAGAACCATAGTGGACTCAGGCTGTCACCCTGGAATATTCCTCGTACTATCCTTACAGGTTCTTCATTCCCTTGGATTTGTCTACATCCCGGATAGCAAAGCACAGTGCTCCACTGCCTCATACATGACTCCAAGAAGGCGCGTAAACTTGCATGTATTTTATACAACTCCAGCACCTTCAGGAGCCATGTATGTGGCACAGAATCATATGCTTTTTTATAGTCTATCCAGCATGTAGACAAATCTTTTCGGGACCGACGAACCTGTTGGCTTACAACCATATCGATAAGGAGTAGCTCTTTAGTTCCACGAGACCCCTCCCTACATCCATTTTGAGATACAGACATGATGGAATTTTGTTCAATATGTTTTGTTATTTTTGTCCTCAAAATGGATGTAAGAAGTTTATAGACCGTTGGTAAACATGTATAGATATTTTTTATATTTTCTTTTTTGTATAATATTATTATTATTTTTATATGAACAAACTAAAAAGTATCGTTACTCAAAAAATAGGTTTGCCCAATTATTTTATTACCTTTTAGGTACTGATTTCTAAACATAAAACCACGGTAAACAAAAAAAGCGGTTATTACGTTTTACAGTTGCATTGTTCAACTTCAAAAGCAAACGCCGGTGAACTTAGTCGGTTACTTTGTGTCACATTTACCCAATAAAATTACCGCCATTAAGAATTTACCGCTATTCATAGATAATAGATAATAAGTAGGTAATATGATGTTTTTTATTGACTTTTTTAAAAATGAAAAATAAATCGGTTTTATATGATGAACTTAATGGTGCAAGAATGACTATGAAATTGCTGAATACGTTGCGCGTTTGAAATTCGATGTTATTCGATTTTATTTTTTTTATTTACTTTTTTTTAAAATGAAAAAAAAGTCGGTTTTATATGATGAACTTTTTGGTGCAAGAATGGCTATAAAATTGCGGAATACGTTGCGCGTTTGAAGTTCGATGTTATTTGTTTTTTTTTTTAATGTTATGTTCACACAGACACGTACATAAACTAACGCCTTTGATTCTCCTATGGGGATAAATTAAGTAGAAGCTACCTAATGATACCTACTTATTCGGACTTATTCTACTGTTCTCTGAGTGAATTCACAAGGAATGCTTTGTTTGTAATTAGTTATAAGCAATAAGTCAGGATTAAATAGTTCGCATTTATCGCATTGGGTCATCCTGTAATGGTAAATGTAAGTAAGTAAATAAATAAATAAATAAATACTTGCCAACTAGTCAAATTCAATACTTTTTTCGAACTGTCAAAAACGACAGTTTACTATGAATTTTGTACGAGATTGTGTATTGTGACGTCAGGGTTTTTTTAGCGTCAAACAGCTTAATATGTACCTATTTATTTCTTAAAAATTTGCTAGAATCGTACTAAAATTGTTGGTCATAAAATTAATTAATGAAAGTATGATTATTTTTTTATATTTTATTGTATTAAACAGTCCAAATAATTAATGTTTTATTAAGAAAAGTACCCAATTCTAACCAATAAATAATTCTTTAGCTTCCATTACACTGATACCAACCGGGGCCCGTCGGACAGTCGTGATTTTTATCCTTATTTTTTTTCTATTCTACTGAAACTTTTTGATAATGCATTAAAAATATCAACATTTTTATTTTTCTATTGGATAATTAACATTCTATACTACATTTACGATAAACGAGTATGGGCTTCACTTTTTTCAAAGCATTTTCTTATTTTTTATACTGCTATAGGTCACAAAAGCTTACGAATCACCTGATACTAAGCACATACCGTATTGTTAGTAAACTTTTAACACCAGAAGCATCACAATTATGCCATATTACCATTAAGAACCATGTTTTTGTTCCGCAAGTGATCAGAACAAAAAAAAAATTTGTGCCTTCGTTCAAAAGCGATGGGTATTTTTTTGTTTTTTTTTTATTTAAATATGTGAGTATATAATATTACAGAGGCAGTATGAGTTAGTTTGACGTTTAAAGTAAACGAAACGAGTCCACGTTCAGCTTTGTGATTGGTTAGTTCATTGCCGCCGGCCAATCAGAGCAGCGATCGCCGATTGATCACGAACATTTATTTTTTCAAACATAATAATCACCTATACTTTAAATATCGAAACCAATAAAAACCAGGTACTTAGGTAAGTATTGTATGGTAATTTTTAACAAAAAAAATCTTATAATTTTTCTAGTTACTATTTTCAATATCAGAAAAAACAGTATTTTTTTTTCGTTGAAATATTCCGATAAAATAAGAATCTAACAATTCGACTGCATAGTTAGGACAGTAGCTGGGCAACCGGTTGTCACGCAACGTGTCGCGGGTTCGATCCACAAATTGTTGTTCTGGGTCTGGGTGTCATGTGTATGTGAACTTGTATGTTTGTAAACGCACCCACGACACAGGAGATAATCCTAATGCGGGGCAACGATTTTTTTTTAATCTACGTCTTTTGTTTTCTTTAATTTGTAGTCGATTTTATTAGTAACTAGCGCCTCGCCCGGCTTCGCACGGGTGCAATTTACATGTATTATACATATAAACCTTACCTTCCCTAAGAATCACTCTATCTATTTAAAAAAACCGCATCAAAATTCGTTGCGTAGTTTTAAAGATCTAAGCATACAGTACAAACAGACGGGGATAGCGACTTTGTTTTATACTATTTAGTGATTAGACAAAGTACCGTAGGTCCTAATATCCTACTAATATTATAAATGTGTAAATTTTTGAGTATGTATGTATAGAGGTATATGTGACGCTTTTACGCAAAAACCATTGAGCAGACCTGAATGAAATTTCGCGCAGATACAGATTATAGCTTAAAATAATATATGGGGTACTGTTTGACCCGATAAAAGCTAACTCACTGACATAAGCAAGCATTAAATAGGTGTATCACTTATACTTAAAAATGGGTACGTACGTAATTCGATTTTTTTTATTGTGAACACTATTTTTTTATTTAGTCTCTTTTGTTTTCTTTGTAAATTGTATTTTTATGTGTATATTTTATACGTTTCGAGTTTATTTGACGTTTTGGTTCGTAAATATTACGTTTATTAAGTAAATGTATTTTTTTACTACAAACATTGTTTTTTTTAAACTTTATTTAGTAATAAGGGTTTTTTTGCCTTAGAGACAATGTCAGCCCTATTATAGTGCAAACACTATTGTGAATAAGATTTTAACAACCAATAATATCGAAGAATGAACTATTTCTCTGTACTTACGTTTGTTTACGATTTAGTTGGGTCAAAAACCGCTATGATTTTTTTTTATTATAGGTGCATTACAAAGATTTTTAACGTAAAATGGAGCTAAAATCGATAAAAACACAAACAGATGAAATCAATAATAAAAAAATATATCCTTACCGTGCTGTCTATCATCCACTCCGTCACTATCAACCTCACTCCTCACGCTTCCAGGACTTGCCCTCTTCAGTTCCTCCTGCTGCCCTCCCTGTTCACTCTGAAACCCTCCCATCCTCTTATCGTAGCTCATAAAAAACGGAAAATTCGGGACCCGATTCTGTTGAAAATAATAATTCATTTTCCCATCTCTAACTTTGAGCTCTTCATCTTCGGAATGGTCATTAGTTCCAGAATAATCCTGAGATATGCTGTTTTCTATATCAATTTCAGGCGAACGACGATCATTGATTCCAACAATCGATTCAATCGAGAAGTTCTTC
The DNA here is from genome assembly GCA_038387885.1 of Spodoptera picta. Classification (NCBI taxonomy): domain Eukaryota; kingdom Metazoa; phylum Arthropoda; class Insecta; order Lepidoptera; family Noctuidae; genus Spodoptera; species Spodoptera picta. Next base: position 1,275,111 of record JAZHFQ010000445.1, read on the forward strand.
GATGGTAATTTCGTTTGCATTTTGTTAATCTCCGATTCCATCACTACACTAACACTGGCCACTGCGCGATTCGAAATTCGAATTTGTATTTCGAACGTCCGAATGTCGGTTGTGTACTGAGGTTAATGTGGCGTTGGACCGACGTCGGGGACCACGCCTTCAAATGAGGGGAGGTTGTTCCCATTGTACTGTACAAACATTCAAATTCCAACCTTATCTTCAGTCGTATAGAATTCAAAATCCTTTACATTTGCAAGAAAGTATATTCAGTAGCATGTTATCAGTAAGACAATTTCATCTGTATTTTGAAGTGTAAAGAGTTCTTTTTACAATGTATGTAATGAAAATGGATACATATTATGATTTCGGTATAATGTGACAAAAAATGGCTACTAATAAATAATTTAAATAAATAAGTGCTGCGATGATGCGCCGTATTAACAGCTGCTATGAAAGTTTATTCGTTGTACCATACAGAGTATACAGACAGACTATTATATCAATTTGTATGATTATGGCTTATTTTATTGAACAAAAATTCTTCAAGGAATAACATAACATAACATCACGCTTTTTACCCCCGAAGGGGTAGGCAGAGGTGCACATTACGACACTTAATGCCACTATACAATGTAACACCCACTTTTCACTATTTATGTTATGAGTCCCATGTAATAGGGGGTGAGCCTATTGCCATATACCGGGCACAATTCCAGACTCCGTGCTACTACTGAGATTTTTTTTAAAAACCTAGTGATACTTTGCCCGACCCGGTAATCGAACCTGAGTGAGACCCCTTACCCGGCAGTCGCACTTGCGACCACTTACATTTAAACATTACATCGGACTCATAACATAAATAGTGAAAAGTGGGTGTTACATTGTAAGTACTTACAGTGGCATTAAGTACCGTAATGTGCTCTGCCTACCCCTTGGGGGATAAAAGGCGTGATGTTATGTTAACTCGCGACTTTTAGTTAATTTAATCCATCTCACGATAGTTATTTTCTATAAATATAATAAAATCGTAGGAAAGTGAAAACTGTATACTTACCTACATCGAATATTTTTTAGAAAAGAATGCTTTGGTCGTGATCTACAGTCGATACTGAAACCAAAAATATGTTTTGTTGAATTTTTGTCGTTTGTCTGTATGCATGTATGTCCGGGATGAACTCAAAAATTGCTGCATGGATTTACTTCAAATTTTGCATGAATATTACTAACAGGTCGGGTCAACATATAGGCTACATTATCATGCTATCAATATTACCTACGGGGTAGGAGCTGTGAATCACTATTCCACGCGGACGAAGTCACGGGCTCAACTAGTAAAAACATAAAAGTAATGTCCGTTTTTACCAACCTCTTCTTTCTATGGAGACCCTTACGCTACATACTTACATACATAGCTTCACGCCTGTCTCCCATGGGGCCGGGCAGGCAGAGACTATGGAACGCCTATTGCTACGACACTTACATACCTCTTTCGCTTCATCAACAGTCATCGATCTTTTCATGCATGCTCGTCGGTTAAGGGTACTTATAATTTGGCCCTTCTTTAATATATCGCCAATCTGGTCGTTAAAGAAGAAAATAAGTCTAGGGCGCCCTCTACCGACGTTCCCATTCATATCCGCTCTGTGAGGAACGAATACGAAAGAAGTATAGGATTTCTTTTGTTAATCAGCTTGTATCCATCCTTTCTACATGTCCAACCCATTGCTAATATAGAAAGGGGTGTTTTTTACTGCACCTCTATTTAGAAATTTAAGCTCTCCACTAATAACCTACTGCATATAAAAAATGACTGTACTACAAATTAACTACATATTACAAAAACATATTACATCTTAAAACAAAAATACTGATTTGCACACAAATTGTTCAATATTACAACGGAATTTCCAAAATAGATTAGGTTATGAATTATTCCGGCCAGTACTCGAGGACTGGCTCGAAGGGAAGCACGGCTCCCTGTCGTTTAGGGTGATGCAGGTGCTGTCGGGGCACGGCTGCTTCGGCAAGTACCTGTGCCGCATAGAAAGGGAGCCGGACGCCCGGTGCCACCACTGCGTCCATTGCGGGGAGGACACGGCGCAACAAACGCTCGCCGAGTGTGTAGCTTGGGAGGAGCAGCGCCGTGTCCTCACAAATGAAGTAGGAGGCGATCTGTCGCTGCCGGCCGTAGTGCGGAAGATGGTGGACAGCGCAGAGTCGTGGGACGCGGTGGTGTCTTTCTGCGAGGACGTGATGTCGCAGAAGGAAACTGCGGAGCGGGAGAGGGAGTACTTATTGACTTCCTTTCCCAACCGCAGACGGCGCACCGGGCGCAGGAGACAGGCCAACAACGCCCTCTTCCGGCCCCCATGAATGGGTCGAAGGACTTGTGGAAGTCTCCGCCCCCGATTCGGTAGACTCGAGTCGAAGGCGCGCCCGGGTGTCGGCGCGCGCCTTTGAGGCGATGCACGTGGCTACACATTGCCACGGTGCAGGAGACGAGGCCCGGACGGACGGGCCGGCACTGTAATGCGGGGCTGCGGATGAATTTGGACTCCCGCGGCCCCGCGCGCACGTGCGAGGAGACACTGGGGTGGTTTTAGCCGGTAAGAGTCCGGCACACCCCTCCGCCTTTCCCCAGGCGGAGGCAGTCCATGAGAATTTCCCTCCATTAAAAAAAAGGTTATGAATTATTAGATTTACATTTAGTTAAAAGATAGTCATTCAGTAAAACAGTTAAGCTTTAAAGATCTAAACAGTATCAGTGGCGTGCCATTGGAGAGGCCTATGTCCAGCGGTGGACGAGAATTTTTTTTTTTAAGGAGGATAATCATCGAATGCCTGCTCCCGCCTGGGTGAGGCGGGAGAGAGTGTCAGACTCTTACTGACTAAAAACCACCCCGTTCCTTCTCCTGCACGTCGAGCCGGAGCCCCGGTTACCCGTTAGGTTCTCCGTGACTCCGGGTGAACGAGAATAGGCTGTTATTAATGAATGATGATGTTAATGTCCCAACAAGGTAATACCTAGTGAGTCTGAGTAGGTGGGAGCCTATTGCGATACCTACACAAATTCAGACTCTGTGTTCTAGAGGTGAACCTACAAGAAAACGGTTTAAATACAATTCGAGGTGTATATAAGTAAATATAGGGAAAAAATGTTCTAACATGATTGTGTCGTGGTGGCCCGGAGGTTTAATACGCCCGCTTCTCATGAATGAGGATGCGGGTTCGTAACCTACCAAAGGCAAGTACCAATGTGACTTTTTCCGAGTTATATGTACTTTCTAAGATTATTTAGACACCACTGACAAACGGTGAAGGAAAACATCGCGAGGAAACCTGGGCTTATAATTTCTAATTATAAGTTTGTAATCGCCAACCCGCATTGAGCAAGCGTGGTGATTAATGCTCAAACCATCTCCGTGTGAGAAGAAGCTTTGCTCAGCAGTGGGCATTTGATGATGATGATGATGATATTCTAACATCTATTCGCCTCATTCTTCAATCTATTCACACTTTAAATTCTATTCACCCCGTTTTACGGTACCTACTGAGATTTTTAACATCATATTCTTGGCAATCACATTTGTATCAGATACTAATTGTATTCGCTTTGCGGTGCCATCTAGCGCTGAAAAGTTATATCATTGACATATGCCCCAAATCGACATTTAGCGCCATCTACCGAGCAATGGCAAAATGTACTAATCAACAGGATGACTTGGAAATATTGCTAAATACCGCTAGGTGGCAATAAAACCAAATTGGTTTTATAGGTATTATTTGTTCTAAATCATAGTTTCGACTATTTATGTTCTTTTATTATATTTTGTTTTTTCCTTATTCTTTAGCTGATTAGTAACAAGAGAGGTGTGGATCATGATGGTGTGGTGTGTGTGATGACGGCAGAGTAGATTACCACATGCAACATGCACCCATAGTATGCCCCACGGATGACGTAAGAGCTGACTAAGGCCATGCAGTAGCACTCTCTGATAAACCTGACAAAACGTGGGAATTATTTAAATTACACAGAATCCTAAGATGCCTGTGACTGTTGATGAAGATGATGACACCCTGTTCGCTAAACCATTTTTTTTCAAAGTCAAATTGGTACTTTTGAAAAGTCGAAAAATACAAAATAAATACCTAATAGTCTGTCAGTCAGTCCGTCAGTGAAGCTAGGTGAAGCTAGGTGCTCATTCCAAAACGTAAATTCGAATGGAGAAGAACGAGCACTTCGGAAACATACAACAGAAACTCCATTCGTTACTCTTTTTAAAAAAAGTATGTTTTACAATGGTCACTTATACATATTCCAATACTGTAAGCATAATATGTGTTTTTTTTTCTTCTCCTCTTATAATATCTTCTGATTCACTTCGTTGCGGGAACCAAGACAGTTATTCATGTCCTTGGGACGCGCCGGACTTCAGTGTTCCGGTGTTTTTATGGTTGTATCTACTGTAGATCCTAGCTTACAGGAGTTGCAGCGGTTTTGAGAGGTTGTGGCGGGCTTGTACCTATTAAAAAAAATATGTGAAAACAATGCTAAGACACGCTAGACGCATTATATTATTTACAAAACTTACTAAAATAAAAATAAATCATATAGTCTTACATGGTGCTTACATATGCATACTGATAATCTCAGAACACATAAAGAAGATGACAATCCATAAAAGTAGTGTTTTTATACAAGAAAAAGGAAACTCTTTGTTTCAATAAAGAAAGAAGAAGATCCATCTGCTCGTTTACCGTTATCCCACAAAAAGGTAAACGCTTTAATTTTAAATTTGACCGTAAAATGGTTGCACTAAAAACATAGCACCATCGACGTACCTATGTATATTATGATATTCTGAGGCCTTAGTACGGGTTTGTTTTACGTTTAAAGTAATCGTAACGAGTACGCGTTCGGCGCTGTGATTGGTTGCTTCATTGGCGCCGGCCAGTCAGAGTGCCGAACACAAACTCGTTTCGAATACTTTAAACGTAAATCAAACTCGTACTAAGGCCTCTGTATACTAAACGAAGTATAAAGTACAAATACTAATAGACGTGTAACAAAAACCGCTTCGATCCAGCCTTGTACCAAGTTCAACAATATAAGTAATAAGTATAATTCGCTCTCCACCGCTAAATGGCCGACAAAATTGATAATTCAGTTCTAATAGTGACTTACAATAAATTAACACATCGATTGATCAAAATGTAAGTACATTTATAGAATTTTATAATTTTTAGGGTTCCGCACCCAAAGGGTAAAACCAGCTGTGCGATTCAGTAACAAAACCTATCATAGATGTAAACAACGACGAGTCCGAGTGTTCACGCACACTAGACTAGAACAAGGACAGGGCCAGGCTACAAGCCGGGCGGGGGAGGCGCGGGGCGACTGAGGAAGCGAGGAAGCCGAGCGACCGCGCCCAACACAGCACTTCACCAAGCGACGACGAGCGAAACAGCTATACCGAGTTTACTACAACCACGTCTATAATATATTTCTTATACAGTCCGGTCGGTTTTTAATTTAATTAAATAAATTACCTGGCCTAAACACCGAGTGCACTTAAATTATTCAAAATCATTTCAAAACGCCTGGTTGACACATCTCGTGACCAGTGGGCTGGTCTTTTTCTCGGTCAGAGGTTAAGCATTGCCATACAACGTGGCAATGCTGCCAGCCTTCTGGGTACTTTCCCCACTGACGTAGATGCGGACGAATTTTTCGATGCTTTACGTAAATAGTTGTTTTTGTTTTTCTTTAAATAATTTTAATCTTTGATTGCCTCGTTGGCCGAGTTGTCGCAAGTGCGACTGCCGCGTAAGGGGTCTCGGGTTTGATTCCCAGGTCGGACAAAGTATTCCTGGGTTTTTGAAAAAATCTCAGTGGTAGCACGGAGTCTTCAAATGTGCCCAGTATATGGCAATAGGCTCACTCCCTATTACATGGGACTCATAACATAAATAGTGAAAAGTGGGTGTTACTTCTGTGTGCACCTCTGCCTACCCCTTCGGGGATAAAAGGCGTGATGTTATGTTAATTTTAATCTTAAGTTATTAGTTATACTATTACTAAATAGTTAGTTTTAATTGTATTTAAGTTTTTATTTCAATACGACGAGTTCATTGATGTTTTATCGTTAATATCGTTTTTAAAAACAACGATGTTAGAATCGGTATTCGCTAAGCGTCGGTCGTCGGCGATCTGCCGAATAACGATGATGTTAACAGTGTTGCTATTGGCTACACATGGTACATGTCAACGGATGACGTTACAAAAATCGTACATCGCACATGCAAAGTTTACTAGCAAATAAACATTGATAGAAAATCCCAACGAACAACTGCTGGGCAGAAAGCCCGCCAGGCACGATCACCTCGCCTGGTCCAAAGATTCTCCTTTTCTGATCTTGGGGAACTATACTCTCTGTTCCCTAAACTATGATTAATCAAGAGTATAATCGACTAAACCTCGACTAACCTATATTCATTTTATCACTCTATATTAATACAAATTCACAATATCAATTTCAATGCAATTTCAATTCAATAAAATCTCAATAATTATTTAATGTCACACCTATACCACCACAATCACCATATATATAGTTATATGTAGTTATATAGAGTTTACCCTTCATAAGGCCCAAAAACATTTTTAAACGAGGGCGAAAAGGCACGCTACGCCACTGTAAGGAACGCTTCGTGCGAGTCCGACTCGCACTTGGCCAGCTTCTTAATCACGGCTGACCACCGTGACTTCCAGGTGTTGCAAGATGATTTTTTTTCAGTTTTAGGTATAGTATTGTACACGCCATCTATGGTGATATTGGCGATCACTGCGGTGATTATCACGAGTTCGACGCGTGGTCGTAGACAGGCACTGCTAGCGTCATACAGTCTATTTGTGAAGCGAGGTGCTCGTTGCAAAATGTAGAATCGGATGCAGACGAACGAGCAAGAAACTCCATGGTTACCTATTCTTTTTTGTTAACGTGTTTTATATCTCCCTGAAACATTATTTAAACTTTATAGGCAAATACTATCATCCCCACATATTGACTTACTTTTATTTATTTACTAGCTTTTGACAGCGGCTTCGCAGCGTTACTGTGGGAAAAAAGTAGCCTATAGTATGTTTTTTTGTACCATAATGATGGCAAAAATAGTAGGTACACGGCCCACCAAGTAAGCGGTTACCGTGGCCTATGTAAGCTTGCAACACATGGGGTATTAAAGGGGTAGTTTCCAGGGTATCAAAATTAAAAATCGAATTAGTCCGTCAGTTAGATAATGAAAAAATATTAGACACGTATTTTTTTATTTTCTTGTATACTTAGACAAAATGACGCTAAGTTTAGGAGTGGGATCGTTACGTCATAACGTGCTACAAAATGAGGCACGCTGTGACGTCACACGATATTTTAAATTAATATAACGTCGAAAGTATTCAATTTTGTAAGAAAAGAGAAAATACGTTTGTAATGTTTTAAATTAATGTACCTATCAAACAGACATTAAAATAAAATTAAAAAAATTACCCTAATGCGGCTTGCCGACGCTTAAGAAACCTATTTTCTCCCCTCTTGAATAACTCCATGTTGTAGTCCACTGAGAAAACCACGGCAGACTATGAGGTGTTTCAGACTGTAATCTACCCCTATTCTGAATAACATTCCGATCCCTTCAGCCATTTTGACGTGATAGCGTTAAAAACATACAAACGTTTACATTTATAATATTAGTAGGTACGATAATTATGTAATAGGGCGACGTTTGACCACTATCGCGCCTGGTGGTAACCGATGATGCGGTCTACGATGGAGCACGTCGTCCCATAAGCAACCTATTCATTCGGGCCGTAAAGACACAGGTCATGCCCTTTTTTAACGGGGGAGCATCATATGGCTTCTCTCGTCTCAGTGTCAGACTTTTATTGACTAAAAACCACCCTGTATTTCGAGCCGAAGCCCCGGCAACCCGTTAAGTCTTCCGCGGCTCCGTATCGGCATCAGCCATATTGGGCCCCATCTGTGGTGGTCTAATGGCTCTTTGAGGCGCGCGTTGAACGCAACGCGCTGTAGGTACTCATGGTAGGTTATGCCCTACGAGAAACAATATAGATTTTTATCTTCATCGTAATGGTCTCTGTCGAACCGTATTCTCACTCCTGTATATATATTTGTTTATAAGTGGCTTTATAAGTGTTTTGTCTTGTTAAGTTATTTATGGCTAATACACAGTTAAGTTTTTATTATCAAAATGCTCGAGGGATGAGAACTAAGGTGTTGGATCTGTATAACAGTACTTTGCGCTCAACGTATGACATCTTAATTTTTACGGAAACTTGGTTGCGGGATGACATTTTTGACAGTGAACTATGTGACAAGAGATATCAAATATTCCGGCAAGACCGTGATCTTAATTTAACTGGTAAAAGGACTGGTGGTGGCGTTATGTTGTGTATCAATCGTAGATTTGACACTAGACGTCATCATGGGTTTCAATGTGCAGGTGTAGAGATGTTGCATGTTACCCTCTCATCTCAAAGTCTTGGTACTGTGGAGGACTTGCATATTATTCTTGTGCATATACCGCCTGATATATCTAACAACCCACTGTCTCTTAATAAAATAGGACAAGCTATAATGGACATTATCGTCGTCAATAGTGATCATAATTTTGTTTTCGTAGGCGATTTTAATTTGTCTTGCTTGACATGGAATGACGAAGGTTATTCTATATTAAATAATAGTTCCGTACAAATGAGAACTGCCGCTGCTGCCTTTGCAGATGAACTGAGCGTCCTTGGTTTATCTCAATACAATCTTATAACAAATACTAATAAAAGGGTTTTAGACCTGTGCTTTTCAACAATATCCCTTCTTGTTAATAGATGCGACGATCCCCTGTTACACGAGGACTCTCATCATCCGGCTCTTGTCGTATCTGCGACTGAATTATTCCCAGCGCCTCTCAAGGAAGTGCGCGTACCACGTCGTAATTATTTTAAGGGAGACTATGAGGAATTGAATAAATATTTTAAAGGGATAAATTGGGATGATAAACTATCTGTAAAATCGACCGACGTTGCTATTGAGTCATTTTACTTAGAAGTTAAACTTGGTGTGGAGCGTTTCACACCTTTAGTTAAAAATATAATAAACATAAATACCCCGTATGGTACAGTCGAGCACTTATAAAAATCATTCGTGAGAAAACTATACTGCATAAAAGGTGGAAAAAATATGGTAACCCCTATGACTACTATGAATTTACATTACTACGTTCTAGACAACATATTGCTGAGGCATCATCCCTTCAAAATTATATAAATCAGACAGAGAAAGCCATTAGTCATTCTCCGAAGTCTTTTTGGACCTATGTAAAAAATAAAAGAGGCGGTAGTCAATACCCCAAAACAATGATGCTTAATACACTTGACTCTGGTGGCGCCATTTGTACAGCATTTAATAAATACTTTCACAGTGTCTTTGCTAGCTCCTCTACGACCCCTTTTACAGTCACGAGTGCTCACCTCATCGAATGTACTTTCTAACCTCGTTGTTACTAAAGACACCATACTTAAAGCCTTACGTGCGCTGGATACTTCTAAGGGCGCTGGTGATGATGGATTACCTCCTATTTTTTTGAGCAAGTGCTCGGAAAGTTTGGCTCATCCTATAGCTATTTTATTTCAAAGATCTTTAGCCGAGTGTGCCTATCCCTCCTTATGGAAAACAGCTTATATAGTTCCTGTACATAAGAAGGGCTCCAAGATGGATATAAAAAACTATCGACCAATATCCAGTAAAGTTTTTGAGAAAATCGTGTATAATAGTATATATACGGTCATTTCAAACGGTGTAGGCCAGAATCAACACGGGTTCATTAGGAGACGATCCACAGCATCTAACTTAGCCGAGTTTTGTAACTACGTATTGCATAATATAGAAGCCGGTGGCCAGGTGGACGTGATTTATACGGATTTCGAAAAAGCATTCGATCGTGTGGATCACGTGATCTTACTGGCAAAGCTACAAAGGCTTGGACTCCATGGAGATTTACTAAGATGGATTGAGTCATATTTATCTAAACGATCGCAAGCTGTAGTTATGGGGGGTTTCAAGTCTGACTTCGTAAATATCCCCTCCGGTGTGCCCCAGGGATCTTTATTGGGTCCCCTTTTTTACTGTGCTTATCTGTATGACATTCAGACTTGTTTCAAATCCGCGAAACATCTCATGTACGCAGATGACATGAAGATATACATGTGTGTAAAATCCAGACTTGATTGTGAACTAATACAACGCGACCTTAATGCATTATTCAGGTATTATAAACAAAATAATATCACCGTCAATATCTCTAAATGTCAATGCATTAGCTTCAGTCGTTCCAAATTCCCAATTAGATATTCGTATGGATTCAATCATATTGCGATCGAAAGAGTCAATGTAGTCAGAGATCTTGGTATAATGCTTGATTCTAAGTTGCTTTTTGACCAACATATTGACACCATCATCAACAGAGCGTCTCGCAACCTTGGTTTCGTAGTACGTATTAGTAAGCCATTTAGAAATTGTCATACTCTAAAGATTTTATACTATGCTTATGTCCGTAGCATTTTGGAGTACTGTAGCCCAATCTGGTCACCTCAATATGAGGTATATATTAAAAGGATAGAAAATCTGCAAAAAAAGTTTATAAAAATCCTCAATTTCAAATCCCGTAGACGTCATGATTTTTATGCCCTAGACTGTAAACACTATGATATACTTCCCCTTATGGATAGACGTAAGTTGTTGGATATGCTTTTTCTCTTTGATATCCTCCGAGGTCGCTTGGACAGCGGTGATCTGCTTTCATGTATACGTTTTTGCACCCCTAAAACGCGTACCAGACATACAAAATTGCTCAGTATCCCTGACTGCCGCACAAAATACGGGAGAAGCGCTGTGATGACCCGACTGCCTCGCATGTATTCTGAATTTTTTGAAAATGTTGATATATTTCATCTGTCCAAGCAGTCATACCGTAAACAAGTAAAGCAGATTCTGTTTGATAAGCAGATTATACCATGAGCCAGTTCAACACTTAGTAAATAATTGATTATATTTACTTATATATATAAATATTTCAATAGTCTAGGCGTATTTAATTATTGGATTAATAATCTAAGTCATAATGAGCTATTCTTACAAATGTCGTGAATCTCTGTAATTGGCTAAGTGACAATTGTCATCATCTCGTTATCACTGTGCAGCGTGTGTCGACTTTACTTTACTAGCTTGTATATATTCTTTGTTTCATGTAACTGCATAAGGCTGTGCATTGATAGTGTGATGTGTATTCCCAACTCATGTAACTATATTAATAAGCTGTTAAGTTTCCAAATAAACAAAATAAAAAAAAAAAATTCATCCACATTCATCTAGTTGCAGTCCCAGCATCCCTAAACCCAACTGCCAATCGTGACAACGGCGCCAATAAAATTAGGGGCGCCTACAAGACACTTGCCTAGAGCGGTCGGTTTAATACACCTCTTGATTCATTCTATGTAAGAAATAAACAAAGAAAAAGAACAGTAAGTTAGATGACGCCAAGATTACTCTAAGTATTGTAGGTATTTAACAAAATACCTACCTTTAAATAAATTTAATATTATATTAAATAAACTACTAATCAACAGTTGCTTCTACACCTTAGATGAGTTTCTGACTTTCATTAATTTTAATATGTGCAATGTTGAGTACGTTGGTTATTTAGTAAGTCACTAAAATGATAAGTATGTAAATAAAGTAAAGAAATAATAATAATAATATGTTAAGAGAAATAATATATGTATCCTAGTTGTAAGCATTTTTGTAATTAGTTCCTATTAATTGTAACATTTTAACTTTATTACCTCTATATTGTAAACATTTAACTTGTACGCGATGTATGTGGGACTATTTTTATGTCTTTACCATTCACGGGACCACAGGGTCCAGGTCCTTGTCCATCGCTCACTCCAGCCAGCCAATTAAGGCAAGCCGTAGAATAAGGAACGGTGACTTCTCACTGGAGCACTCGGGATGATGGTAGCCCGCGGGATCGCTAATGCCTGTCACCTCGCCTCATGGTGCCCTGGGGGCCTATTTTTGTAATTATTGTCACCTGTAATTAAGATACCTCGTGCAAATAAACGTTATTACTCTTCTTATATGACTCAAAAGTAAATATTCTTAAGGAAACACCGACTTCTAGTTACAAAATTGACATTCATCTTGTAAAGACCTTTAAGTCGGCATTATCTATTGTCATTGACCTGTTTATTTGAAATTAGCTTACAATGCAAGTGTTAAATTTCATTTGTAAACATTATCTTTAATCCACGGTTTACTGTTATCTGTAAAATGCAGGCATTAAGCAAGGACGCTGAAAAATAGGTCGACAGTCTCTTAAAACAACGACTTTTTTTTAAGGGGGGAAAATCATTGAATGACTGCTCCCGCCTGGGTGAGGCGGGAGGGAGTATCAGACTCTTACTGACTAAAAACCACCCCGTTCCTACTGCTGCACGTCGAGCCGGAGCCCCGGTAACTCGTTAGGTTCTCCGCGACTCCGAATCGGCATCGGCCCTATAATAGGGCCCCTATTGGGCCCCATCTGTGGTGGTCTGATGGTTTTTGAGGCGCGCACGGAACACAACGCGCCGTACGCTCGGGTGAAACGACTGTGGCACCTGGCTACGTGTCATGTTCGTGAACGGGCGCCGTCAACTATGACTGGTCAGCTCCAGACTGTATTATTTATTGTCCTTAAGGTTATTTTCTTTTTCGATCTCTTGGAATGGATTTTAGTGTTACATTGTTCTCGCACAATCCAAACAACAAAACTATGTAACTAAAGAATCGTATTGTGAACCTGATTGAAAAAGAGTAACCTATGGAGTTTCTTGCTCGTTCTTCTCCATAGGAATCTACACCTTGGAATGAGCAAATAGCTTCACTTTTCATTTTTTTGTTGACGTTCAAAAGTGCCTTTCTGGTCTAATTGAATAAATGATTTTGACTTCTAACTTTGACTTCGGCTACTATAGACTTACACGGAGAACATGTACACATTGACACGAAGGACATCTGAGTGCCAAGCACGAATAATTATCGCATTCGGAACATAATAGTATCGAGCACGTTCGGCGCTCTGATTGGCCGGCTCAAGTGAACCAACCAATCAGAACGCGTTACGATACGAATGCGATCCTCTGTCACTTTCTCAAGTCTCGTAACGTGGTTACCCATTACACACGCACACATAAATAACCCACTGATATTTTGGTGCTTCAATCAATTGTAAGTGAGAAGTGACATCATATCTGCGTTTTTCAAAGTCTTTATTATTTACGTTGAATTTCTGTATTTGGTTTTTTTATAATGTCTTTTTATAACCGTAATTTATCAAACATTCTTTAGTTATATAAAATTTAAAATAATTAAATAAGTAAATAAATACCTAATATTAATGATTTCTATTATTTTGTAAGTAGAGTAAGTACTATTGCGGTGCCCAAAAGGGCCTATAGTTGAAACATATTTTGTTAAAAATTGTTAACCACCCTGTACACACTATAGATGCATTAAAGTGATTTGAATTTGACTGCATTGTTATATTAGGATATAACTTGTGTTTAGAACCAAGTAGACGAAGTATAGCCATCCAACCTTTTCAGAATGCAGGTAAGGCAATAAGACTGCCTCGTTAGCCGAGTGGTTTCAAGTGCGATTGCCGGGCAAGGGGTCCTGGGTTCGATTCCTGGGTCGGGCAAAGTATTACTGGGTTTTTAAAAAAATCTCAATAGTAGCATGGAATCTGGAATTGTGCCCGGTATATGGCAATAGGCTCACCCCATATTACATGGGGCTCATAACATAAATAGTGAAAAGTGGGTGTTACATTATACAGTGGCATTAAGTGCCGTAATGTGGACCTCTGCAAAAAGGCGTGATGTTATTTTTTTTAATCGCATAAGCCGGTAAACGACTAGACAGATCACCTGATGTTAAGTAATCAGCGTCGCCCATGGACACCTGGAACACCAGAGGCGATACAAGTGCGTTACCGGTCTTTTGGGGATTAGGAGTTTAAGGATCGTTGGGGATTCAGTTATGTGTTAGTTTGGACGTGGTTTGGGCATGCTGGTTTTAATACTACAACTAGATGCATGCGAATGGTCTGCTAACAGTGACGATTATGACAAACCTTCTCATTCAAAGAAGGTCTATAGTCTACAGTGGACCTGGACAGTCATAGGCTGTTGGTGATGATGGTGACTGTGTTTTTATAATAATACTAAATTAACTAAAAATCGCGGGTTACTCACGTGAATATACCTAGTAGGCTGCGCGACATCGCCGCGACCGCGCACGCTGCTCATGAGGAAGAACCTCTATGTGGTTCGAAACTAGTAGAGCTTGCAGTATATTCACGTGAGTAACCCGCGATTTTTAGTTAATGATGGTGGTGACTGTAAAAATTTCAAATCGGAGAAACTTGAAGCGCAAAGCGAATAAGTTCTAACCTAACTACCTCTAGATGATAATGTCCAATGTCTTCAAGTCTTGATTAAATAAAGATTTATCATTTACTTTTCACTACCTGTAATATACGTATAAACCTTCCTTAAACTGTCAAACACCAAGCGGTCACCGGTGACCGCAACCTATTGTTCTATAATTGTGTCTACAAAACCGGTACTCGACGAGTTAAGAATCACTCTATCTGTTAAAGAAAACCGCATCAAAATCCGTTGCGTAGTTTTAAAGATCTAAGCATACATAGGGACAGACAGATGGTGGATAGCGACTTTGTTTTATACTATGTAGTGATTCTAACACATTAATATTAAGAATTAAGATATACTGCTTCTATTCTACTACTACCAAGTCTCTTAAAAATTACAAGTTATAAAGTATGAATTTGGTATCATTGGTTCCGTATTATTATGCCAAAATTAATAATCGATTTTAATCCATTTCAGATTAATTCGATTTTTTTTCGTGGGTTTTTTTTAAGGGGATAATATCATCGAATGACTTCTCCCTCCTGGGTGAGATGAAAGGGAGTGTCGGACTCTTACTGACTAAAAACCACCCCGTTCCTGCTCCTGCCCTTCGAGCCGGAGACCCGATAACCTCGTTACCTCCGCGTCTTTTACGAGAGATAATCATCCAATGTGTTCCACTGCCCTGCGTGAGGAAAGAGAGTGTCAGACTGACGAAAAACCACCCTGATCCTACTTCTGCTTCGATCCAGAGCTCGGGTAACCCGTTAGGTTAGGTTATTACAAACATACAAGTTCACATACACATGACACTCAGACCCGGAACAACAATTTGTGGATCACACAAAGAGTCCGTGCGGGAATCGGAACCGCGACACGTTCCATCGCAGCCAGATCCCCAGACACCGCATCAACCGTGCAAATTGAATCGATCTTGGATTTTTGGTAGAAACACCAAAGTAACTTCGTGTCAAAACCAAAGATTTTGAATTGGGAATAGGGTAGTTGCCAGAGAATGAAAATTAAAAATCTAATTAGTCCGTCAGTTAGATAATTAAAAAAATATTAGACACGTATTTTTTTATTTTCTCGTATAAAGTTACAATACTTAGATAAAATGGAGTTAAGTTTAGGAGTGGGAGGTCGTTACGTCACTAAGTGCTACAAAATGTGGCACGCTGTGACGTCACACGATATTTCAGATTATTATATCATCGAAAGTATTTAATTTTGTGAGAAAAGACAACATACGTGTCTAATGTTTTAAATTAATCTACCAGCCGGACGTTAAAATAAAATTTAGGCAACTACCCTATTAATCGATTAGGTAATAATATGAGCTTTTTTTGAGGTAACAACATCTAATGACCCCGCAACCTTGTGTGAGGTGGGAGGTAGTGTCAGACTCTTACCTACTGACTAAAAATCACCACGTCGACTCCAGCTTGGAGACGGAGCCCTAGTTCGGGACAATTCCAGCCTTTGGACTGAATTTATTATATGTTTGTAAACGCACCTACGACACAGGAAAAAATCCTAGTGTGGGGCAAAGATTTAAAAAAAAATTAATTACGTCTACCGAGTAGGTACAACACCACAAAGACATCTTCAATTCGATATCTCTAGTATATTTTTTGTACACAGACTCCTAAAAACAATTACCTTTTAACACATTATATCTACATGCAGAATTTAAATTGTACTTGGACAAGATTAAGTATTTTGTTTGTATTTAAGATTCTGTAAGTGAATTAGGTATTTTTGCTGCAATCAATCAATCAATGGTGAGATCTTCACTGTGTATGTATCGTCTAAGTCATTGGATCGGTCACGGATCTTAAGTTCTATTCCTGGGTTTGGACTAAGTTTCTTTTTAATTTTTGAGTCATAGTCACTTAAAATTGACTGCGCATCTTCTGTGACATATTAAATATATATTGGAAATAGCACTAAAACCGATTAAAACTTGTAAAAATTAAAAATGTCAATTTTTATATTTTTTTTATTTTTATATTTTTTTTTTTTTGTTAACGAAATATTTAATACGTATTTAAAAATATATAATCAGATAGGTCGATAGAATATAAATAAAGGAAATAATAGAAAATTGTACAAAAAAAAAACTTAAGTAGATAATAGAAGCGTTCGTTTCTTTCGTCTGTACTTAAAATAATGGTAAAATTACTTAAACTAGATGACGTACTGAACCGTTTAGCATTTAAAGAAGACCACATCCATTCTTTATTTATTTACTGACAGCCGTCACGCGATTCACTCGCCCCAATATAAAAGAGATCGCAATGAAAACACGCATTTCATTTGGCATTTTAACGTTTCTGACGTGTGCCCGCGCGGTGCAAATAAATTAAAAAATATTACTGTCATTTTTTGCCGCGCAAAATTCGAGTCAAATTATGGATTTATCTATTACGTTTAAATTCTTTTAGAAGTGAATCGTAGTGAAAAATCAATAGAAAAATAAAAACTTTCGGTAAATTGTTAAATTATCTCTAAAAACTTGTTAAGTTTACCGAAATATATACCGAAATATATACCTATAACAATCATGTGTTGAAATTGATCAAAGCTAAAACGGTGGGAATTATTCCCGCCTAATGTTGACCGTAGGTCATACCTACAGATACAGAGAGACAGAGAAAAAAAAACGGGTTTTTTTCTGAAATATCCCGAAGGAGTTAGGTATGGATACGAATTGGACTATGTTCCCCCGTATGGGGTTACGATCCCCAAACTTGACGAATACGACGGTGAATCTCCAAGAGAGCTTCGAAATCGACCTGGAAGACACAAACTGGATCCTCACATCTTCGTTCATCATTTTCACAATGCAAACAGGTAAGTAAAAATATTCCATGACTGCCTACTGTAGGATTCTGAATCTCCTCGAGTAATCGTAAATGCTGACGATTAAAGTAACTCAAGTTCGGTTATTATCGGATGGTTGAAAGTGAGATCATCAACACATTAACTTGGCTACCCACGAGAATAAAACCATTTCGTGGTATTTACGTTATTCAAGTACCTATACATACAGGGTATCCCTCAAGTTGGGGATCGTCGATCAAATGTACCGCATTTATATAAATGCGCTCCATATTGCAATGCAAGTAGTGAAACAATTGCAATGCAAGTAGTGGAACACAAAAAATAATAACCCGACTCAGGAATCGAAAACAAGACCCCTTGTACAATAGACACACGTAACATTTCCAAACCAATACCTAATTTACATTACTAACAAAAAAAACTACCTAGTTTTACCATTTGGCTCAATTTTACAATAGGCTCACTCCCTATTGCATGGGACTCATAACATATATAGTGAAAAGTGGGTGTTACTTCTGTGTGCACCTCTGCCTACCCCTGCGGGGATAAAAAGCGTGATGTTATGTTATGTTTTATGTAGTTTTAGTATGGTAAAACTGCTTTTTTTACTATGCTAAACCGCAAGATTCATTTTTGACTATTTAAGCACAAATTATAATGCATGTCTAATTGCAAAATTATTTAGTCCATAAAAACTAGGATTTTCCCAACACAAAAGGCTACATCATCATGACCTAATCTCGTTATCCAAAATAAATTAGACAGTAATAGGCATGGCGACTATTTTTTAATTTTTTGTCCGTCTTTTAGATATTTTAAAAATCTTCGATACGTATTTTTTCGTTTTTCTCGTATCCAAAAAAACATGTAGATATTTTGAGTTAAAATGACGCGTGACGTCACAATTAGGTACGATTTCTCCGTAAGTGTGACGTCAACACCCCCCACTCCCTAACTTTAATGCGGAATAACTACGTATTCTTCTGTTAATTTGATAACTCTCAGTTGCTTGCATAGTGCTAAAAAACATCACTCGACAGACCAGTCGCAAAATCAGAAGAGTCACCAGTGCATTGCCGGCCTATTGTGAATTTCTTTGAGGATAATCTAGGAATAAAGGAAAATCCCCAACGACATAAAACATTTCAATATTAGTATATTTAAAAATAAATTAAAATCCATTTTATCCAAGAAATGTTATTACAATGTAAATGACTTCTTTAACACGTTAAACGCCATGGCAGTCACCGGTGACCGACATTAGCGGAGGATTTGCCTTCAACAATTATTTGTTGGCAGCCAAAGCCTTAATGACGGTAATTTGTAGGGCATTTATAAGTTTAACTTTTAATTATTTAAGCACTGACATTTTAATGGATTATACTATGACATTTTTATTTATTTTTTGTTATATTACCTTTATTGACTTAAGCTAACAATATTTCATACGCCTGTGAGGGCAGATTTTGGTGGTACTAACTTAATACTGTGATCATAATTATTTACCCAAAATGTAATGAATAAATGATTTTGATTTGATTTTGATTTGAGTGACAAGAAAATATTGGGCACCTAATATAATAATACTTTACGATCCAGGAATGTAATCCTATCTTTTGTCCATCATCTACTGTGTAAGTAGGTATAATATGACATGGGTTAACCTGGCATCTATCCAAAAGTCCAGCCCTGCCATTTAGCCAGTATTTATAGCGCATACGTTGCAGAATTTTAATCGAACAATTATAGAAGTATTACTTTCTTAATAGCTTTACTTTGCCAACTTAAGTTATTTATATTCTTGACATTTCCTATTTATTTAATGCTGGTTGACCTGGAAACGTCAGAGTTTCTATCCTTGAAGGGGTTTTTATGGAATAAGGGGCAAATGATCGAGCGTATGGATCAACTGATGGTAAGCGATCAGCGTCATTCACTCCAAACTATACCAGAGTAATCATAAGTGCGTTAACGGCATTTTCAGGAGTAATCGTTATTTCGCGTCATGTGAACAACGTCAAAGTCAAAATCATTAATTTAAACCAAAAAGGCACGATTGAATGTCAACAAAAAATTTAAAGTAACTTTCATGTTACCGGAGGTCCAATCTTGCCCTTCCTCCCATTCCCTCATCCCGAATTCCCTAAATCCCGAAATTCCTCATCCCTGCAATGTACTTGTAACTGTCATGGTGCTCCGGATACCCATAAGCGACGCCAGTTGATGTGATCCATCAGTTTTTTACCAACGACTTTTTTAAGTGTGGTACAGCCATGCTTCAGCACGAATGGACCGGCTCGACCGGAGTGATACCACGGCCTCACAGAAAACCGACGTGAAGCAACGCTTGCGCTGTTTCTTCATGTTAGTGAGGTTACCGGAGGCCCAATTAACCTCCCCTTCCCCAATCTCCTCAGTTCCTGAATCCCAACGATGCACAAACTCCTAATCCCCAAAAGGCCGGTAACGCACTTGTAACGCCTCTGGTGTTCCAGGTATCCATGCGCGATGCCAATTGCTCACCATCAGGTGATCCGTCTGCTCGTATACCGGCTTATGCCATAAAAAAAACGACTTGCCATAAAAAATCTATTATATGCAGCATCATAATCTTTTTATCATCATGATATACCTCTACAAAGGTACAAGTGTGATTCACACTATAATGCAATGTTTGCCTTCGAAAAACGTGTTTACTCTATTTATTTGAGGAAAATTGTTAATCTTGCTAATCCTGATTATAATAATACCATTTTTAGCTTTGCAATTGGCGACTTGACCCACTTTTTCAAAGAATGTCGTAGTTAGAAGGTCACTTGCTTTTTTGAGTTTTCGAAATCATCGAGTGACTTCTCCCGCCCGGATGAGGCATGAGAGAGTGTCAGACTCTTACTGACTAAAAACCACCCCGTTCCTACTCCTGCTTCGGTAATCCGCTGGAGGAGGCGGGACGCGTGAGACAGCGAAGCGCCGCCTCCTCGCAACTCAGCCATCGCGAAGGACACACCGGGCGTCGGAGATCGCGGGACGATCTCCGGTCACCGTAAGCGCGGGCCTGCGGACGGCGAGCATGGGTGGCTCCCCGTCCGACCAGATACAGACCCGAGCGTGCGGCGCGACGCGTTCCGCGCGCGCCTCATAGAGCCATCAGACCACCACAGATGGGGCCCAGCAGGGACGATGCCGATTCGGAGTCGCGGAGAACCTAACGGGGCTCCGGCTCGACGTGCAGTAGAAGGGACGGGGTCTTTTTTAGTCAGTAAGAGTCTGACACTCCCTCCCGCCTCACCCAGGCGGGAGCAGACATTCGATGATTTTCCCCCCTTAAAAAAAAAGGTCGCCCACATCCTCTGCTACGTAAAATGTCTATCTTTCCTTTGTATTTGCGATAAAAAGAAAGGACTTTATAAAAGGTGTTTTCCAGGTTTCGGAATGTTGGAGTCTGGATGTGTCTCTATAAAGAACGAAGCTAACATTATGATGAAGAACTTAGCTGACATTTCTTTAGGGGGTAAGATTTTTATTACCAAGGTACTAACAATCTGTCTTCTTTTTTCTCTATTGGATTTTCGGCTTAATTCCAAAACTATAACATATACCTTTTGGTACGCTTTTCGAAGGAGTTCTCTGCTTAAGAGGTGCAAACATTAAAATAATGTTGCACTCATTTTTCTCCACTTTTAGTATAAGTGTCTCCTAATAGAGGGCGACCCTATTTACCCTTACTGATTCGAGACTCCGTAACTGAGATATTTTTAACCGGTAATAATAATAAGCTACAATAAGATACTTTTATTCGTCCCCGTATCCACAAACAGGGCATAAAGTTATGTTACAATTAAAATAATATTTCAAGTAACTTTTTTAGAGATAACTCGATAAGTTTCAAACCGTATTCGGGACTCATACTTGCGAAAAAGCACACCAACTGAACTCAAAAATGGAAATTTCCCTTTAGGTCTCACCTACTGGATTTTTGGCTACGGCATGTCCTTCGGGGAGGGGACATATTCCAACCCCTTTATAGGGGTGGGCGACTTTTTGCTTGACCCTCCAGTGGGGGATGCTCTGATGGGGCCTGTGTTCGCATCATTCTTGTTCCAACTGTCCTTCGCTACTACTGCTACTACGATTGTCAGTGGAGCTATGGCTGAGAGGTAAGAGGTAAATTAGGGGTGTATCTGTACAAACTTACACGAATGTGACAATCGCTACACAACTTATTACATGTTCAAATGTACACGTGTATAAGCGCTGCAGCGCAACCGATAGTAGTCTTACGTTGGCAGTGGACTTTTGACCTTTGACTGTAGAGGTACATACGAAAGGGTGATACGAAACGTGTCACGTGTCCGATTCCCCCTAGGAACAGTTCTTTGTGTATTTGCTAACGTACGTGTTAATAAATTATGTAAAATACAGATAAATCTCCTTGCAAAAATATCCTTAATATGAGCTCACTGGACACAATTACTTACTCGCACACTTCAAACTCCATCCTATTACTGATAAAGTCAAAGAAAAACGTATTTTTTTTTTATCCCTACTAATATTTTAATCGGAAAGTGAGGTTGTTTGTTTGTTCTGCTTTCACGCCGTAACTACTAAACCGATTGCTTTGAATTTTTGCAGACGTAAAGTTGGAAGTCCGGATTAAATAATAGGGTACTTTTCATCCCGGAAAAATTTGATATTCCCGATTGAAAACAAAAGTGTTGGTATAGATGGCGCTGCGTATATTAGTATAATATGTCACATAGGCTACTTTTTATCCTTTTGTGACGCGAGCGAAGCCGCGGGTAAAAGCTAGTACTTTATAAGTCGACGTTTGACCACCATCTCGCCTGATGGTAAGCGATGATGTGGCCGAGGATGGAGCACGTCTACCTATGAGCAACCTGATATAAATATTACGTAAATACTTTGTTCGAAGCAATCGAAGTCGGAAAGAAGCACTATATAAAATCCAATCGTAGCTAAAGTACCTAATGACTAAATTAAAGAATTAAAATTCCTTCCCCCACCAGGTGTAACTTTAAGGCGTACTGTCTGTTCTCGCTGCTAAACACAATAGTCTACTGTGTGCCAGCCGGCTGGGTGTGGGGCTCCCATGGGTTTCTGAACAAGCTGGGCGCTGTTGACATCGCTGGCTCTGGACCTGTGCATCTTATAGGTAAGGCGTTTTTCAGTGGTGAGCTTTTGAAGTGTGTTTTTGAAGGTGTCATCTTCATCATCATCGGTTTCTCCACAAAATAGGGGTTTGCCATAATCACCACACTTGGCAAGCGGATGGGAGATCGCAGTTTAATAGGGTCAGGTTTAAAAGAGAATATTTTTTTCGATTTATATTCTTGTTTTCCCTAACTTTGACTACACGGTTGGTGAGGTGGCTGGTCGTCGGCTGCCGTGCAATGTGTCGCCGGTTCGATTCCCGCACAGAGCAACTCTTTGTGTGATCCACAAATTGTAGTTTCTGGTCTGAGTGTCATGTGTATTTTTTTATGGAATATGAGGCAAACCAGCAGATGGATCACCTGATGGTAAGCGATCAGCGCCGCCCTTATGTACATAGGTACGTGAAATTGTATGTTTGTAAATACACCCACGAAACAGGCGAAAATCCTAGTGTGGGCAACGTTTAATTTAAAAAAATCTAGGTTGGCGTCACGGCACTGAGTTTGAACCAGATTTGCTAGGAAAGTCAGTATTTTACCTCTACATGAAAGGACTGTCAGATGTTAAGGGATTTTTAGAATTCTGGTTAGCCACACTTCCTTCATAGCTGCCTCATTGGCCGAGTGGTCTGAAGGGGCAAGGGGTCTCGAGTTCGATTCCCGGGTTGGGCAAAGAATACTTTGCCTTTTTAAAAATTTTAGATGTAGCACGGAGTCTGATAATGTGCCCAGTATATGGCAATAGGCTCACCCCTTATTACATGGGACTCATAATATAAATAATGAAAAGTGGGTGTTACACTGTATAGTGGCATTAAGTGACATAATGTGCACCAATCACGCATTTCCAGAAAAGCTTGCGAGATACCTAAAACACGCACAAGATGCTTCCAAAATAAGTAGCTACATTACCAGTGTTAAATGAAGAGGACATTCGATAGGCAAAAGTTAGAATCCCGTCTGTGTCAGTTTTTCAAAACATCTTAATAAAGATGAAATCTTCTCCATCCAGGTGGCGCGTCAGCCTTTGCTTCAGCACTAATGCTAGGTCCTCGACTAGGTCGGTATGCTCATGGCATAGCTCCATTACCTATGGGAAATCCTGTCAACGCAGTCATGGGGACTTTCGTCCTCTGGTGGGGCTGGCTCGCCTTCAATTCCGGCAGCACATATGGGGTAAGTAGAACTGTGTCTATAATGAGAACCTTCTCCTTTTTAGATGTCGGTTAAAAATAGTTTGCTAGTCGTTTTTTTTTTGCTAAAATTTGGAAACGGCTATTCGACCGATTTGATGAATTTTGATTTTCAAATATTGTGGGTTAAAGAAGGTGAAAAAATTATTCAATTAGGTCCATCATAAAAGATATTTTTATGAAATAGTGTGGCTAACGAACTAACAGGCCGATCACCTGATGGTAAGCGATCGGCGCCGCTCATGGACACCCGCAACACCAGAGGAGTTCCAAGTGCGTTACTGGCCTTTTGAAGGATTGGGCCTTAGTTGAGCATATCCACCGAAAGACTTATAGCTTTTTTCACCAATCACCCATTAACCACCACTTAACTAAGAATTCCTTAGTGTGAAGAAGTATCTAAACCAACCCCGAACTAGATAGGTACCGTTACATAAAATTAGGTGTCAAATACGTTGATAAAACCCAAAACGTCGTTAAGCGCCACCTATCTTAGCTTAAGGCTTCCTTAAAATTATAGGAGTTTGGTGAAAACGGACATTAACCTCTTGACTGCCGGTATATAAGACACAATAGAAAATGCATTGTGTCTCGCATAGATCTACGTTACGGCACACGACGGGTTAAATACTATGTTGAATACGAAAACTAATTACCATAGTTTGTCCAATTTAAAATGAGCACGACGTCTTAACGAAACACTGTAAAAAGATTTATTGTCTCAAGATAATTTACTGCACTGCTTTAGAACATGCGGTGACGCATGACGCATGGTGAAGGTCACAAGAAAGACAATCAATTAGTGGAAGACCAGTATTGAATAAGTCATGTTAAGTAGCGGACACACGACATGTTTTACTTTTTATATCAACGATTTTATATACTTGTACGAGACCGCGATCGCCGTTCCGATTGGCCGGTTCCAATGAACCAACCAATCAGAGCGTCTCGTTTTGGTCTCGTTAAACGTAAAACAAACTTATACTAAATCTGGACTATAAGCCACCTTTACACTTTGCGTTTGTCATAATTTCACGACTTTTTTTAAGGGGGGGAAAATCATCGAAATACTTTTTCTGCCTGGGGGAAGCGGGAGGGAGTGTCAGACTCTTATTGTCTAAAAACCACTCCGTTCCTATTCCTGCGTTTGAGCCCCGGCAACCCGGATTATTGGGCACCATCCGTGGTGGTCTGATGGCTCTTTGAGGCGCACGCGAAACGCGACGCGCCGTACTCTCGGGTTTAGTTCTGGTCGGGTGGCGAGCCACCCATGCTCGCCGTCCACAGGCCCGTGCTTACAGTGGCCGGAGATCGTCCCGCGATCTACTACGCCCGGAGTGTCCTTCGCGACGGCTGGGTTGTGAGGAGGCAGAACTTCGCTGCCTCACGCGCCCCGCTTCCTCCTTAGCTGGCATGGGCATCCCAGTACTTCTCACTCCGCTTCATGACCCGGACTAGGGCCGGACGCGAGAGGTCGCCGTCGCCGATCACATCCCTGAAGGCACGGCGGTGCTCAGCCCACCACAACTTGGCAGGCAGATTAAAGATTGCAGTTTAGAAGGATCTATTTAATCATAAAGCTACTGCCCGGGTTTTGAGCATAGTCAGAATCACTATATGTGAAATATTTAGACCTTTATTAATTTCTTACGATACTCATAAGAAATGGATAGGTGGTGATGTGGTGACAATATTCTACTCTGCCATCTCTCAATTTTAAGACAAAAATCCAGAATCCGGAATCGCGTTTAGACAACTAGATTTAACGACAAATACATAATTTATTTGCACAAATATTTGGACATTTCCTGAATAGCGTCCGAGTGTAACCATTACCGTCACAAAGATTCTATTCTATTTAAAATTTTGCAGCGATTATGAAAACAATACATTTCTGTTATGGAAATCCGCGTCCAAGTTAAGTATCGCTAAATTATTTTTACTATTGTTTTTAAGTCACATTAACGTAAATGATCCTGTCGTGTCGGTATGAGCTCATTATAGTCTTCACACATGGAAATACCATCACATTTGTAGGTAACCAGTTTAATTATGTAGTATTTATAGTATCTAGTGTTTTAAGATTGTCCAATCACCGGAGTGCCAAGCACGAATAACTATCGCATTCGTGATGTAATATGTAGTATCGAACAGGTATTTGACTGTGTTGAGCACGAGACGTTTTTGCTGAAGCTGAAACACTACGGCATTAGAGGGGTATCGCTAATCTACCAAGTATCTCTAAAGTCATATCTTTGGGATAGGCAACTTAAAGTGCATGACATACACCCATAGATATGCTAGCACCCTAGCATATCTATGGGTGTACAGCAGGGCTCAATACTAGGTCCTTTCCTATTTTTGGCATATATAAATGACTTACCCCATTTAGTCCGGAATGAACGTTCACTCTGGTGGCAGCGAAGTTGGCTGGCGACATAAGACTCTACGAAGAAACTACACATTAGACTTTACTAATGTGACATATGATTATCATGAAGACTACCTCGTTAGCCAAGTGGTCAC
Source organism: Spodoptera picta (assembly GCA_038387885.1). Lineage (NCBI taxonomy): Eukaryota > Metazoa > Arthropoda > Insecta > Lepidoptera > Noctuidae > Spodoptera > Spodoptera picta. The sequence continues at coordinate 1,301,402 of JAZHFQ010000445.1, forward strand.
AAGTGCGACCGCCGGGCAACGGGTTTCAGCTTCGATTGCCAGGTCGGGCAAAGAATTACTGAATTTAAAAAAAATCCTAGTAGTAGCACTGAGTCCATGGTCCTGTAGTGGTTGAATGTTAGCTCTCGTTAAAAATCCATTAACATCGATCCAGTAGCTTTCCTTATCGAACCTAACAAATAAACAAACTCGGTGTATCGTCTCCGCACGAAAAACGTTTCAATTCATGGTAAACACAAATCATTAGTTGAGCAGGATTGTCGGTAAACGTCGACCATTTTAATAAATTAGGCAAATTGCTTGTAATTCAGTTTGCATGTCAAATGTATGGTTAATTGATTGGCTACTATTTAGTATACAATGGGTAGGCATTACGTATGCGGAGCGATTACCTAGACACATTAGGAATGCCTATAATGTCTCATCGTTTAACGTGTTTAAATATATAACATGTTTCTTTTAAATGAGGTGTATTATCTTGTGTTTTAGAAGTGGCGGTTTCAATGCCAAAATTAATAATGAACCTACCTATTAGTAACATGTACATAGTTGAATATCTATTAATTATAGCCGGAAAGGATTTATATCCTTAATCCAATCAAAATATCAATGAGACTGCATAAACATTTTTTTAAAAGAGACTGATGGACTTTCTTGCTCGTTCTTCTGCATTCGAAACTACAAATTAGAACGAGCGCCTTTTTTTGTTGACAGGGGGAAACCTTCAAAAGGTACCTAGCTTTTTGGGGAAAAAAGACCAGGGTTTGTGGGATTTTTACCTCACGAAAACCTACCCGGTGGCCACCATCCGCAAGTGAAGGAGGCACCGGGTCCTCTTAGTAGACCAAACCCGAAGCCCCCACGGTGCAACGCCTGTTACGGCACCTCCCTATGGAGACCTATGTGTCCACCTAGAGCCTCTCTGTGCAGTGCACTGGAACGAGCGCCTAGGCATTACGGTATCACTGACAGACAGACTGACTGACAATTCAATTTTGACGTTCCAAAAGTGCTTATTTATGGATTAATTGAACAAATGCTTTGACTTCGGTTCAATGTGTCTTCATTAAATTTCCTTCTAACAGACGCCATCTTTGTCCATCCACATTTGACGAAAGACGCACATATTTTTATAACATCAACGGCAAAGGTATGTGGCTCGATGTAGCCATATAAGTTACTTTATTACTTCTTAAGCCACGTCCGATTTCAAAACCCTTACTAATAAAAGAGCATACATCATCAACAGCCTACAAGTGGCACTACTGACCAAAGCCCTCTTCTCGCAGGGAGTAGGTTTGAGCATTAATGGAGCGCTTGCTTGATGCTGGTTGGCGATTTCAAACTTATAATTACAAATTTAAAACCCTATGTTTTCCTTCACCGTTTGTCCCTGATATCTAAATAATAAATAATAAATCTCCGTGCCACCACGACATTAGTCAAGAATAAAAAAAGCAAGAGTTAATCAAAAATTTAACCAACGTGTCAATATCTTCTGTACTCGTGATGTCCATTGAAATATACGTCATGTCCTGTGTTTGCAGGTGAGTGGAGCTAAATGGCAATATGCAGCAAGAGCAGCTGTGATGACGATGATGGGATCTTTCGGAGGAGGCTGCTTCGGACTACTGTTAGTATACCTAGTGTAATTGAACGAGGTGATCTGAGAAAGACCCAAAAAATTTGCAAACTGAAGTGGCAATGGACTGCTAGGCTTTTTTTAAGGGAAGAAAATCATCAAATGTCTGATCCCGCCTGGATGAGGCGGGAGGGAATGTAAGACTCTTGCTGACTAAAAACCACCCCGTTCCTACTCCTGCCCATCGAGCCGGAGCCCCGGCAACTTGTTAAGTCCTCCGCGGCTCTTTATGGACTGCTAGGCTAAAATACAACTTTCATTTCGAACATCGAAGTGACCTCGATCGTGGTCCGCCATCTCATTGGTTAAGAGAGTAATCTTGACCAATAACAGGCGAGGATGCGATCCAGTTCACTTTGAAAGTTCGAATTGAAAATTACAGAATAATCTGGCAATTAGCGTTCTTACTTTCCTGCGGAGAACCTAACGGGTAACCGGGGCTCCGACTCGACGTGCAGGAAAAGGAACGGGGTGGTTTTTAGTCAGTAAGAGTTCTGACACTCAATCCCGCCTCACCCAGGCGGGAGAAGTCATTCGATGATTTTCCCCCCTTAAAAAAAACCCCTATGAAAGACAAGCGTGAAGTTATGTATGTATGTAGAATCGCCTAGCTGGTCATATTTGTCGAAGAATTCTAGGACCGCTAGGGTAGACGTGTTCTGTAGTGGAGACAGCATTTAGGCAAATGTAGTGTAAGATGCCCTTCAACTAGATGGAGTGACGATATCCGCTGTGTGGTCGGCAGTGGCTAGATCCGGAGAGCTGAAGATTGAAGATTCAGCAGCAAATGGAAACAGGCTGATGATGATGATGACGAATCTAGTATACCTATTCCCTACTCTAATCTACCCTGGTCTTTTTGGTCTTCTTCTAGTATACCTAATACGTTCGTAAGCCCTTGACCTTTTTTAGAATAGTGAATATTTACTTTTGGTTTCAGGTTCACGCTAATCAAAAACAAAGGAAAGGCAGAAGTGATGGAACTCATCAACAGTGTGTTAGGGTCGCTGGTTTCAATCACTGGTAATTGCAATTCACTTATTTACGTTTTTATGGTATATGATGGCAAATGAGCAGACGGATCACCTGATGGTAAGCAATGGGCGCCGCCCATGGACACCTGGAACACTGCGGACAAAAGCGTTGCCGTCTTAGTGAGAGATGGGCCTCCGCTAGCTTCACTCACACGGCGTACCATAACGCAAGCTTTTTTATTTGAAGCCCGTTTTGTGTGAGTAAGTCTAATGACCTTAACTATCTCTTAACTGAGAGTTACTCAGTGGGATCACCTAAACTAGCCCCTTAGTTTTACCATCGGGTAACAGATATTGACAACCAAAATGCAATTAAGTGTCACTTTGCTTAGGAGTTTGAGTAAGTTTGGTAAAAATCTTTTATTTTCTTACCTTAGCTGGCTGTTTCCTCTACCGAGCTTGGGAGTCGTTGCTGATTGGGTTTATAGGGGCCGCCATAGCGTCGGGCACATCTCCCTTGTTCGACATGATGGGGGTTGACGACCCAGTTGGAGCGTCCGCCGTCCATGGTGCCTGTGGACTTTGGGGTAAGAGAAACCTTTACAGTTCTTTTTGAACAGTTTTCCTCAGCTGGCCCAAGGACGGTGAAAAAAGGCGGACATCGTGTCACTTAGAGATTATTGAAGCACCAAAATATCAGTGGGTTATTTATGTGTGCGTGTGTAATGGGTTACCACGTTACGAGACTTGAGAAAGTGACAGATGTCCTTCGTGTCAATGTGTGCATGTTCTGCGTGTAAGTCTATAGTAGCCAGGTGCCACATTCGTTTAGGCGTTTTTGCCATACCTATTATTAGAAGCAAGTATAACAGCTCACACATAGGACCCACTTAGTTTTTAGTCAAATTTCCGTGGTGCCCAGTTGTACAGTTGTACAGTCTCTTCTTTCTGCCTTTAGACTTAATTCATTCTGTCTCCTGCAGTAATTCACCGAGGGAAGTGGAAACTATCGTTTTTTCTTCTTCTCCTCTTATAATATCTCTGATTCACTTCGTTGCGGGAACCAAGACTCATGTCCCTGAGACGCGCCGGACTTCAGTGTTCCGGTGTTTTCATGGTTGTATCTACTGTAGATCCTGGCTTACAGGAGTTGCAGCGATTTTGGGAGGTTGTGGCGGGCTTGTCCCCATAAAAACAAGGCGCCACAGTCGTTGTCTCAAGAGACTGTGTCCGCCTATTTTTCAACGTCCTTTAACTTTCTCATTCCTTGTTTGGGTCAAAAGGAACACGAATTTTACCCTCGATCTGTTATTTGGTACACACCCTTAATCTTGATGACCATATTTTATTAGAAAAACAATACATCTCTGCTGCCTCTGCCTCGTTGGCCGAGTGGTCGCAAGTGCGACTGCCGAGTAAGGGGTCTCGGGTTCGATTCCCGGGTCGGGCAAAGTATTACTGGGTTTTTAAAACAATTCTCAGTAGTAGCACGGAGTCTGGAATTGTGCCCGGTATATGCCAATAGACTCACCCCCTATTACATGGGACTCGTAACATAAATAATGAAAAGTGGGTGTTACATTGTAGTGGCATAATGTGCACCTCTGCCTACCCCTTCGGGATAAAAGGCATGATGTTATGTTATGTTATAAACAATACATATTGTAATAAAAAATCTTAAATTTGTAATACCTACAAGCCAATCGAGAATTTCCATTGTTATGGGTAGGTACTGCTAAAGCTATTCACAGGCATAAATGACATAATTTTGTATTAACAGGTGTACTAGCAGTTGGACTGTTCGCTGATAATCCGATTCCTATGGAAACTACAAACGGCAGATCTGGACTATTCAAGGGTAAGTACCTACACATAATGACATGCTGTGTTCAACAGTTTACATCGCATTCTAGAATCTAGCCTATGACTGGACCGTGATTTCCGTGATGTCTTTGATTTGGGGATTTGGGTCTTGGGGGAGATTAGGAATGAGATGATAAGATTGAGCCTCCGGTAACCTCTCTCACACGGCTGCACATAAGGCTTGGGTTATTTGACGGCTGTTTTCTGTAAGGCTGTGCTGGATCGCTCTAATCAAGCCCGCCCATTTATACCTGCAGAATATTCTTAACCTTGCATACTACTTTCTGGCTTCATATTTGGGGTAGATGACTAATTTCTATTTTCATGTCCGTCTGGTAGATTATTTAAAATCATTAAACACGTATTTTTTTAATTTCTTGCGGACACAGATACTTTCGGCAACATATTGATTTGAAATATCGCGTGACTTTACTTTTGAGGACGTTTTATACTCAAAAGTGACGGAGTTAGCTCCCACTCCTAAACTTTGATTCGTTTTATTTAGGCTATCTATTGTTTTTTATGGCATAATCCGGAACGAGCAGACGGATCAACTGATGGTAAGCAATCGGCGTCCCCCATGGACACCTGAAACACCAGAGGCGTTACAAGTGCGTTACCGGCCTTTTGGGGATTAGGAGTTTGAGGATCGTTGGGAATTCAGGGATTGGGGAGATTGGGGAAGGGGAGGGTAATTGGGCCTCCGGTAACCTCAATCACACGACGAAACATAACGCCAGCGTTGCTTCACGTCGGTTTTCTGTGAGGCCGTGGTATCACTCCGGTCGAGCCGGCCCATTCGTGCCGAAGCATGGCTCTCCCACACTTTATTTTCTTATACCTACGACAAAATAAAAAAATACGTGTCTAACATTTTTACATTACCTAACTGACGGACTAATTATTATTTATTTAATTCAGGTAGGCAATTGAGACAGCTTATAAATGGCGGGATCGTATTTTTCTATCAGTACTTAATTCAATGTCATGTATCTGTCAAGTCTATTTTTGAACTGGTTAATTAGATTTTTCATTTTCATACCCAGTCATCATCCCTATTATACCTTTTTACAGGCGGTGGCTGGTATCTCCTCGGCGTACAATCTGTAACAGGCGTTTGTCTAATGACCTGGGGTATTCTGGTCACTATCACATTACTATGGTGCATTGACAAGATAATGCCAATACGCATGGATCCATACACTGAACTGCTAGGAGCTGATATTACTGAACACAGGATTAGACATGGACAGGTAAGCTCTCGTCTAACGCTACATAAAACCCGATTGAAAATAATTATCTTGTGTTTAACTTCGACGAAACGTATCGGAATATTAACGAAATAATTAAGAAAAATTAGGTCGATTCTAGGATAATGCAAAGTCTATTGGATATTTATGTAACGAATGCTGAAACTATTAATATTTTAAAAGTTTGCCCCTATTTTCTTGGGTTAATTGAAATGAAAAGGAATTTTACATCTTTTTATGGGGTATTCTTTTCACTACCGGTGAGCATCGATGCAGGTCGGGCACTTTACGCCGGCTTCGGGCGGTTTCTCGGCAGTCGTAAACTGTTGAGGCAGCTGTCAGGCGCCCGAAGCCCACCCAAAGGAGCACGAAGAAACCCGAAGCCGCCGTAGGGCACCCGATGGTGGGCGCCGGGCCTTAATAAATCGTGAAATTCTTGCGTAGGGTACCCATTATTGACCTATTATAAACCTATGATTCTCCTCCCAATTATAAACCTATGATATTCACAATGTCATACTTATTACTTATCTAAACTAATATTATAAAGCTGAAGAGTTTGTTTGTTTGTTTGTTTGAACGCGCTAATCTCCGTAACTACAAGTCTGATTTGAATAATTCTTTTTGTGTTGGATAGCGCATTTATCGAGGATGGCTATAGGCTATAAAACATCACGCTACGACCAATAGGAGTTGTGCAGTGCGGATGAAACCGCATGAAAGTAGCTAGTATTTAATAATTATTTCTTTTTACTCCAGGTGGGAATATCTCGCGCAGTATCAGCTCTGCGTCCGTACCACAGATCCAATAGTATAGAACAAATGGCTACAGTCGGCATGAACACGGGCCACGGATACATCGTCGACAAACTCAATGAGGCTAGTACATATTTATAGTATGTAGTTTTTTTTTTTTTTAATGGGGGAAAATCATCGAACGAATCATCACTGCTCCCGCCTGGGTGAAGCGAGAGGGAGTGTCAGACTCTTACTGACTAAAAACCACCCCGTTCCTTCTCCTGCACGTCGAGCCGGAGCCCCGGTTACCCGTATAGTATGTAGTTTAAACCAATGTAGAAGGCTATCTGGAAATATAGACAGTGTCTATGGAAATAGAAACTGACGTAGATGTAGTCTGTAAACAAGACATCCCGCAGTTTATTTTTCAAACTCATAGTCTTTATTTGCATGTTTAGGTAATACATACAGGGCTTATGAAATTTGCCGGGGCTCCGGCTCGAAGTGCAGGAGTAGGAACAGGGTGGTTTTTAGTTAGTAAGAGTCTGACACTCCCTCTCGCCTCTCACCCGGGCGGGAGAAGTCATTGGATGATTTTCCCCCTCAAAAAAAAGGTCTTATGAAATAACAGGCACAGCTTTATAAGGCGTTGCAAATTTTAGGGCTGTCACTAGCTTATCATAAATTACATTTGCTTAACATTTATTTTTTTTAACATATTTATTGATTTGTTCGGAATATAGGTAAGTGCGTTAGTATAATGATAATATATTAGTGAGTCAGTGTAAAATGTAAGTAGGTATTCTTAAAATGTATATAGTATTTAGTTGGTGAGTTTGACCATGTACCTACAATACAAGCTTATAACTTGCAGTGTATGTCTGTGTGTATCTTGCAATCTTGCAGCAAAATTTTGAAGCAGATATCTTCAACCGATTGAGTTGGAATTTTATACACACGTTTAGTTTGCATGACATTTTTTTTTATGGCATAAGCCGGTAAACAAGCAGACGGATCACCTGATGGTAACACCTGGAACACCAGAGGCGTTACAAGTTCGTTACCGGCCTTTTGGGGATTAGGAGTTTGAGGATCGTTGGGGATTCAAGAATTGGGGAGATTAGGGAAGGTAAGGGTAATTGGGCCTCCGGTAACCTCACTCACATGACGAAACACAACGCAAGCGTTGCTTCACGTCGGTTTTCTGTGAGGCCGTGGTATCACTCCAGTCGGCCCGACACATTCGTGCTGAAGCATGGCTCTCCCACACTTAAACCACCATACTGCATGAAAGAACATTTTTAAAAAAAATATTCAATTCAACATTTATTTTAGTCACGATTTCAGACATGTTATGATATAGTCGTGTATTTAGCTGCCATTGGATGAAATAAGTCCAATGCACCTTTTTAGGAAATCTTCCATATCCCAGCTCCCAGGATTTTTATTTAATAATGTTCTTAGAGATACAAACGTAATGTACCTAAATGACAATGCCAGATCCTGACCCAGTCATACTATCATTTACAAAAAAAGTAAATTGATGAAAATAATTTTGATGAATAAGGAACCTTTTCACAATAAATCTTTTTATATTTAAACTTGCGGTTTGCAATCTAATAATAAAAGAAGTTCAATCCCGGAAATACTTTATTACAATGCATCTTCCATATTGTCTAATGACTATAATAAACTATAAATCTTACTTACTCAAGTTAGAACGAGCACAGAGGGCCATCCTTAAAGTAAGTTTATTCCTGCCTTTCCGTTACCCAACCTATGATCTATATCAGCGATTCAATGTTCTAACAGTTCGCCAGCTATTCATCCTGTACACCGTTCTAAAAATGCACTCTCAGCTACCATTTAATTCGGATAATTCCACAAGCAGGAGAAGACTTACTACCGTCTGCCATATAGAAAGAAAACATTTTGGTTTCACTCAAAACTTCTTTACCTTTTTAGGCCCATACCTATATAACAAAATAAATAAAGAGCTAAGCATTCATTATCTCACCAGAAGTAAATGTAAAGATAGCGTCAGCGACTGGCTAAATAAACTAGACTATGAGGAGACTGAAAAAATTCTGAGAACACTTTCCTAAGCTACAACTGATGCAGAATTATCAATCACTACATTCATATCAACACTTCCACCTCGTTCACTTACCTATACATACCCACACATAATACACATCAACTCACTCACTTACATACACATATACACGCACTCACACTACATTGTTACACACCCACAGTCACACACACACACACACACATACAATGTTGTCCATTTTCTTTAATTAAGTAAATACTTTATATTGCTCAATGTCTCCGGGGGTCACCCGGGCCTGGTGATCTGTAACACAGGTTATACCTTTAACAGACACCAGTCTCTTAATTGTAACATATTATATAATTTGTATCCGTAGAGTATTTTTGAGAAAATAAAGATTTTTATTATTATATTATTATTATTACTATTTGCGTTACGTCATACGCATCGCTTGTACGAAACTATGAAAATAAAAAAGTAAGTAACTGTAAAAAAGATATCATTATACATAAAAGTGTTATACTTAATTATATGAAAAGTATAATTAAGTATAACACTTATTTATTTATTAATAACTACAGATGAAGTCACGAAAATATAAAAGAAACGATTACTATCATTAGTTATGATTTTTATGTGTAACGAAACGTTTTGAAGCGCTTGTTAGTTGTCAGCTGTCAGTGTCAATATTATCTTTCATTCGCTCTCTGCGTTTCCGTTGTTTTCGCGTTATTTATCATTATTGTTTTGTATTTTAAACAAAAACCGCAAGTTTTACAGGTTTCAGGACAAATGTTTAGGTATCGGTAATTAATACACTACACGATGCTGAATACTGCATACTTGTACATGACTTCTAATATAATGGGTCAAAGATGTACTGAGCACCTGGCATTGTCCTTTAATTTTACTAATTACAATTACATGTCTTTTTTAAATTGTCTTGTTTTTTTAAATTTATATTCCTATGTGACCCAATAATTCATAATTCCAATGACATTCAGTAATAATAATCAATCCAAATCATTGTTTCCAACTATTTTCTAATTTTGTATGCTGGAAAAGCAATTAGCAAACACAGCGTTTAAAAATGTTATTTAAGGCCCTAATGTTACCTATGTTCACAATTAATTAAATTAAATTTATTATTTTTACCTGACCGATTTTATTTATTTTTTATACCTCCGTGGAAGTAGTACGTATGTATTTCTTTCATATCTCAAAATAGGGGGCCGTATTTATAAAAATCATAAATGCATAGGTACGGTCAAAGGTCAAATCAAATGTCCCCTGCCATCGTAAGACTACTATCGGTTGCGCTGCAGCGCACCCACATGCACACGCATATTTTTATCCATGTGTGTGTGTTTATGCGTACGCACGCGTTTTTATGCACATTAATATGAAATTACTTACGCATTGCCGTGTGAACATCACTCACGGTGGCAGTGGACTTTTGACTTTTGGCTGTACATTGCCTTACTATGCAACTACATCTCATATGAAAATTACTATCTGACAAATGTCAATCAAAACTATTTTTAACGATAACAGTGTTTCTTTACAGGCAAAGAAAAAGAACGGCCTATTCCATGTATTTAGTAACAAAGCATACGTCAGCGACCAGGAGCCAACGCCATCGTTCACAACCCAAGGCTTTTTGCACAAACGACCTGGCAACACTGGAAACCACGCCCACAGAGCTCTAGACTCTATGGTGCACGAAATTAATGATACCACACTAATAAATAAAGAGGTCAGTAATGTAATTCACGTGATACCAGAGGAAATAAAAGGAAAAAGGTATAAGGATTTGTCGCCTAAAGAATTGGAGGATTTGGGTCGAATTAGTGCTAGCCAGGACCGATTTAGGTACAGATTTCATGAAGACGATTATAAAAGAGATGTCCTAAGAAGTGCAACTTCTAATATTAGGTGGTTAGATTAAGAAGCATATTATAGTACCCGGTGATAAATAACTAAAAACGTGGTTCCCTAGTAAGTAGGCCGTCTTTGACAATGTTGGGGCCCTTGGGCACAATCCGGGGCCCACTTGGAATGTATTTTTTTAACTTTGCCCCACACTAGGGATGATGACGGTATGAAAATTAAAAATCAAATTAGTCCGTCAGTTTAGGTAATGAAAAAATATTAGATACGTATTTTTTTATTTCGCCGTATAAGAAAACAATACTTAGATACAACGAATCAAAGTTTAGGAGTGGGGTCTAAAACGTCATTTCTACGTATAAAATGTACATAGAAGTGACGTCACGCGACATTTCAAATCAACATATCGTCGAAAGTATTCGTTTCTGTAAAAGAATAAAAAATACGTGTGTAATGTTTTAAAATAATCTACCAGACGGACATTAAAATAAAAATTTGTCATCTACCCGATTCAAATATCTTTATTGCATTTTCACATAAACATGATATCCAGATCCGAAGCAACAATTTGTGGATCACGCAAAGATTTGCTCCGAGCAGGAATCGAAACCTCTACAGTGCCTTTAGCCAAGCGCCACTTTAGCTCTTGTCTACAGAGAGAGTAGAAATCAAAATGTATGACACTGATGGGGATGATATCAGTGTGTCATACATTTGGATTTCTTTCTTCATTTTGATTTGATTAATTTGACGTTTTGAATTTGAAGTGATGACACTGATAAGTGTCCTAATTTATATCAATTCCATATAGGTAATTTGGTTTTCTACATTTTCTATTCTACGTGTAGACAAGCGCTAAATGGCATTTGGCTACAGCTGAAGGTTACGCGGTAGCAGATGGCCGTGCAACTAGTATCGGGTGTGTCTGTCGTACTAATTCTCGGTCCTTCAGGGTCCCTTGAGGATGGGGGTCCTGGGCAACGACCCCAAGTGCCCTTATGGTAATGACGGTACTGCCTAATAGATTAGGTAGGTAGTATAAGAATAGTAATATTAAGATAATAAATTGATAAATAAAACAGTACAAATTAATAAATTAGTTTTATTGTTTATTAATTTCAGTCTTAATATGGTTTTGTAATACATTGTATATTGTTTTCTGATTATTTATTGGACAAGAACCATTACCCACAACTCAATAAAACTGGGTTCGAAATATTTTTAAGTTAAGTTTATATTTAAAAAATGAAACATACTAAATTAATTATTACGTTTCCGGCTTACTCACGTAACTATTTGACGAGGACCTCGACTAGTTTCAAGCCAAGCTAGAGGCTCACATACATGAGCTTGAAACTAGTCGAGTTCGAGAGTCGAGTTCAAACAGTTTCGTGAGTTAGTCGAAAACATAATAACTAATTTCTTTTTAAGGTAAGATGAAACTGAATGCAACATTTCAATACATAGTAAGATATAAGTTAAGAATTACTGCATTTTATACTACTAAAACAAAACCAAAACCCAAGCTTTGACATAGACATTGACACTTAACCAACAATTGCCACACCAAAAAAATCAAACAACAGAATTATTGAACCAATGATTAATTTCAGTTGGCAACGCTTTGAAATTCTTCACGGCATCACTTATATCTTCATTTGGTACGGCCAGAGTGTACAACTTATATTCTTTTTGCACTCTATTGGCTGTGGTTTCACTTCCGTTATATATTGAATCTGTGGATTTGACTGGCATTATGATTTCTAGTTCTTGTAGATGTTCGAAGGCCTTTAGAATGACTGGTCGAGGCACTGTTTGTGTGGATGAGTTTGAGTTCGCGAACTTCGTGTATCTGAGGAAGAATGAGTTTAGTGTTAGTGTTACATCTAGTATGTTCAAAATCAAAGTCAAAATCAAAATCATTTATTTCTATCTCCCCATTCCCTGAATCCCCAACGATCCTCAAACTCCTAATCCCCAAAATGCCGGCAACGCACTTGTAACGCCTCTGGTGTTCCAGGTGTCCATGGGCGACGCCGATTGCTTACCATCAGGAGATCCGAGCATACGCTCGATTACCGGTTTATGCCATAAAAAAAAATTAGACCAGGAAGGCACTTTTGAATGTCAAAACAAAATTTTTAAATAATAAGAAAAAATGTCAGTCTGTTGGTCAGTCCTCTAGTGAAGCTATTTGCTCGTTCCAAAGTGTAGATTCCTATGGAGAAGAACGAGCAAGAAACTCCATAGGTTACTCTTTTTCAATCATGTTCTCAATAAAATTTTTGGTTACATGTTTTTGATTAAACTATGTTGTTATTCCTCGATGGCCGAGTGGTCGCAAGTGAGGTAGGCAGAGATGCACATTACGGCACTTAATACCAATGTACAATGTAACACCCACTTTTCACTATTTATGTTATGAGCCCCATATAATATGGGGTAGGCCTATTGCCATACTGGGCAAAATTCCAGATTCCGCGCCGGAGATTTTTTTTTCAGAAAAACTCAGTAATACTTTGCCCGACCAGGGAATTGAACCCGAGACCTTGCGAGCACTCTGCCTCTGTCGATAAAATAAAATAACAATCTATTTTGCTTACCTATGCAAAACCATTTCGAAATTCATGGGTTGTCCGTCGAATATCTCCATACCATGTTTCATAGCGATGACCAAAGACAACTCTAGTATAGACAATGATTGGAGGAGCTTTACTCTATGCTCCGGCGCAACGGTCTTGTCTATGATTGCTGATAGATCTGTAGCGTCTATGTAAGGACTGTCGCAGGACAATTTTGATACTAGTTCAAACTGTAAAAAGAAACATTATGTTTTTATAATGACTATCGTACTTTTTAACCGTTGAGGCTCAGAATGTCAACTTCCCAAAATGTCAACTTCCCATAATGTCCCTTTCCCAAAATGTCCCGTTCCCAAAATGTCTCTTTCCCAAAATGTCCCTTTCCCAAAATTTTTTTTTTCGCGGAAGGTCCCATTTCCACAAAGTCAGGATCTGATGATGGGATCCCATGGAAACCGAGGGGAACTTTTCAAAATTGTAGGGGCGGCGAGAGCGTTTGTCAATTTTTTGATATAGTATTTGAAACTACTACAATTTGATGAAAGTACGGAGTTGATCTGATGATGGAGTCTAGAGACAGCCGAGGGAACTCCTCGAGGATTTGTAGCAATGACCCCGTGTTTGGGCTTAAATTATTTTTATTGAAAAGATCTTTACATCTGGGACGTGATTGTCATTAGGGGCCTGATGATGAAATAGTATGATAGCTAAGGGAACTCCTCAATGGTTAACAGAATGTAACTGGTGTTTAGGCTTGATTAATTTGAAGTGATGATAACTTTACACCTAAATGGGGTATGATTCTCATTAGGGGCCTGATGATGAAGTAGTACGATAGCTAAGGGAACTCCTAAAAGATTAATGGCTACTATGAACCATTTAGCTTGAATAATTTGTAAGGATGAGAACTATACACCCATATGGGATATACGTATTAAATTTAATGTATGTAAAATAATATAGCCTTGTATTGAAGTAATTTATTCATTAAAATAGATCTCATTATTATGCATAGCACGGGCCTGTGGACGGCGAGCATGAGTGACTCGCCACCCGACCAGAACCAGACCCGAGCGTACGGCGCGTCGCGTTCCGCGCGCGTCTCAAAGAGCCATCAGACCACCAGAGATGGGGATCAATAGGGCTGATGCCAATATGGAGCGGCGGAAAAGTTAACGGGTTATCGGGGCTCCGGCTCTAAGTGCAGGAGTAGGAACGGGGTAGTTTTTAGTCAGTAAGAGTGTGATACTCTCTCCCACCTCACCCAGATGGGAGAAGTCATTCGATGACTTTCCCCCTTTAAAAAAAGGCTAATACTAATGGGGTAAATGCTAAAATAAACCTTACTACTATTAACATAAAGATGACAATCCACATAACAACAACAAATTAAATTTACGTACTGGTATTTTTCTAAATAAAAACCCATAACAAAATATAACTTAGGAAATGGTCACAGGTATAATCCATGATAAAATTGTAAACAGCTTAATAATGTTAGGTATCTATTAAGGTTTTAATGAATAATTGTGTTTAAAAGTTGTGGCACCGACTTCTCACTTATCAGTGGGTGTGTAAGCTATAAGTACGTATGACCAATAATAGTTACTTTTTGGTTTTTTAGTTTTTACTTTTCGTTTTAATTTTTAGTTTTTGAATTCGGTTTTTTTAAACGCATTTTTATAATAACAGTGTTACTTACCAATATATTTCTAAAAATCTGTTCATTGACACTGTAATAGCACAATTTCTCTAAAGTATCAATCACTTTGTAATCCTCAGCCATGCCTTCAATGTGCTGGTTCCAATCCAGAATGAAATCTGGATTCAGATGCTCAAAGTCTGGATAGCGGGCCAGGATGTGTGGAGGTAGAGAGTTTTCCAGAACTGTGTCCGTTTCTGATTCTTCTGAAACTGAAAAAATCTTATCTGTCTTATACTTGCATTTATTATAACAGGGAAACGGTAAACGGAACGCTTCCGAAACGGGTACTATCCTTTTTTTATGGAATAAGCCGGTAAACGAGCAGACGGATCGCCTGATGGTAAGCATTCGGCGTCGCCCATGTACACCTGGAACACCAGAGGTGTTACAAGTGCGTTACCGGCTTTTGGGGATTAGGAGTTTGAGGATCGTTGGAGATTCAGGAATTGGGGAGATTACGGAAGGGGAGGGTAATTGGGCCTCCGGTAACCTCACTCACACTACGAAACACAACGCAAGCGTTGCTTAACATCGGTTTTCTGCTCGGCCGTGGTATCACTCCGGTCGAGTCGGCCCATTCGTGCCGAAGCTAGGCTCTCCCACACTTGAATCTCCGGAACTCCTAGTCAGATTTGAATAACCCTTTTTGTATTGGATAGGGCATTTATCAAGTAAGGCTATATAGGCCATGGATGGCCAACCAGTCGATCGCGACTATTATTCCAGGCGATCTCGGTCATTGACCCATCGAGTACCGTCATTGTAGACACAATCAATAAGTTGCGGTCACGGGTGCCCGCGCGGTGTATGACAGTTTAAAAAAAATTTAATACAATAATATGGTATGGTTTTATGTTTTCCCTCATAATTAAATAAAAATATTACATAATTGTGTACGAATTATGCTGTTTCATTTAAGATTTTAAGTAGTAATGTAATTGGTAGATCGTACTAGGTATCGTCAAGGAAAAACGAACTTGGGTCTAAACAAGTTCATCCCTGCTATAGGCTACAAAACATCACGCTATGACCAGTAAGAACCGAGTAGTAGGTGTTACCGCGCGGAGTAACTTGACTTCTATGTGTACACTAGCTGTTGCCCGCGACTTCGTTCGCGTGAAATAGTGATTCACAGCTCCTCACCCGTAGATGATAGCGTGATAATATGCAGCCTATGTAAAATAGATATAACAAAATAACCAATTATTATAGTTACTGCTAATGCCATCTAGTGTCGTTTATGTTAGGTAACTTACATACATTAAAATGAACGGACCGGATGAACGGCTGAGTGATGCTCAAATATGTTCAAATAAAGTTCAGTTGATTGCAAATCAATAGCGTTTTATTAGCCTATATGTTGACCCGACGTCTTAGTAATATTACCTAATGCAAAAAACTCTACAACGAAGAATTTCTATTGTTTTTTTTTTATTTTTTTTAAAAACGTTGCCACACACTAGGATATTCTCCTGTGTCGTGGGTGCGTTTACAAACACACAAGTTCACATACATATGACACGCAGACCCGAAACAACAATTTGTTTGTGGATCACACAAAGTGTTGTTCCGTGCGGGAATCGAACCCGCGACACGTTGCACGGCAGCCGGTTGCCCAGCCACCGCACCAACCGTGCAGTCTGTTGTGCTTTGTTATTTTATCCCTTATTTAACAAGAGTAATTGAATACTTGTCTTCATGAAGTAAATCCATGCAGTACTTTTGGAGATCATCCCGCACATACATACAGACAAACAGACAAGAATTCTAAAAGACATATTTTTGGCTTCGGTATGTATTGTAGATCACGCTTCAAGTATTTTTTTTAATATTCCATATACAGTTTTGACTTTTCTACCATTTTATAGATGTATAGATGTATAGATAAAGCTTACCAGTATTCCTACGACTTCTAGCTTTCTTCTTAACCGTCTTCTGTACAGGCAGACTCAGTAGCTGTACTAGCACATCTCTATACTTGTACTGTGGCGCCCTCTGTGAGTCGTGCTCGTTGGGGAATATGAACAGATGTCGGTGGGAGAAGCGGGACTTGACTCTCTTCTCCAGTAACTCCATTACGTCCAGGCGATTTGTTACACCTGGAACATATTATTAGGTCGAGTTTTGGACGTGTGCTGATGGCCAAGTAGAATACATTTATTACCACCCTTATTCACATATACACATGATAGAGACCAGGGATGGATCTGGCTGGTACGAGTTTCGTTTACGTTTAAAGTAATCGAAACGAATTCGCGTTCGGGGCTTTCGTTGGATCATTGGAGCTGGCTAATCAGCAGCTGTAGCCAAAATGCCATTTAGCGCTTGTCTACATGTAGAATAGAAAACCAAATTATATGGAATTGACGTATGACACTTATCAGTGTCATTCCCATACATTTTGATTTGTACTCTCTCTGTAGACAATCGCTAAAGTGGCGTTGGGCTAAAGGCACAGAGCGCCGAACGCATACTCGTTTTTAAAATCATTTTCTCAGTAGTAGCTCGGAGTTTGGAATTGTGTCCGGTATATGGCAATAGGCTCACCCCGTATTACATGGGACTTATAACATAAATAGTGAAAAGTGGGTGCTACTACTGAGGGGGTGAGCCTATTGCCGTATACCGGCCACATTTCCAGACTCCGTGCAACCACTGAGAATTTTAAAAACTCAGTAGTACTTTGCCCGACCCGGGAATCGAACCCGAGACCCCTTGCCCGGCAGTCGCACTTGCGACGACTCGGCCAACGAGGCATTAAGTACCGTAATGTGCACCTCTGTCTACCCCTTCGGGCATAAAAGGCGTGATGTGATGTTATGTAACCATAAACTCACCCAATACACACATAGGAGCCTGTTCACTATGCGTAATATCAAACAGATTATAGAGCAGTGTCTGAGTGCGTCCGCTGTGACAGAACATGTCGAACTCCTCCAATATAAACAGCATGCTTTTGCAGCGTCGGTCCGCACCGCTTTGTAGACAGCTCAGTAAGAACGCCAGGTTCTCAGCAAATGTACCGAATACACGGTCGCCTACTGCGTTTTCCAGTTGCATCTGGAATCATAATCATTACTATGACTATTTAAAATATAACATCACGCCTTTTATCCCCGAACGGGTAGGCAGAGGTGCACATTATGTCACTTAATGCAACTGTACAATGTAACACCAACTTTTCTAAACTATTTATGTTATGAGTCCCATGTAATAGGGGGTGACCCTATTTTTTTTTTAAACGTTGGCCCACACTAGGGTTATCTCCCGTGTCGTGCCCTCGTGGGTGCGTTTACAAACATACAAGTTCACATACACACGACACACAGACCCGAAACAACAATTTGTGGATCACACAAAGTGTTGTTCCGTACGTTGCACGGCAGCTGGTTGTCCAGCCAGCGTACCTACCGTGCAGTCATGTTCCAAGCACAATTCCAGACTGCATGCTACCACGAAGAATTTTTGAAACATACAATAATAATTTGCCCGTCCCGGGAATCAAACCCAAGACCCCTTTGCCCGGCAGTCTCTGACTATTTCTACCTACGTAAACACTACAAAACTAAAATGGTAATTTTTTTTTAAATATATTATACATTAAGTGCTGTAACGTACACCTCTGCCTACCCCTTCGGGGATAAAAGGTGTGATGTTCTGTTATAAATATTCGGAATCTGACAATGTTTCTGAATATCGCTGGACTAAGCAGACACAAACTTAAAACCAGCCTGACTAACTGGCTCCAAAATAAAGACTATAAAAAAACGGAAGAATTACTGACATACATCGCATAGAATAACCCTCACATACAAACACACGTCACCATTACCTACATAACACCACACTTCCATACAACACAAACACAAAATCCCACACATCCCTACACACTTACACCCACACTACACACACTCACTTATACTCATTATCACTCAACAATCCACGGTCCACATTAGTAATATGTACATGTACATGTATGTGCATTATTATCTTTTTAATTATTTTTTATTATTTTCTCTTGAATCCCCAGCTACAACGTTCACCCGCATGCATAAATATTAAACAGTAATCATTGAGCCTCATTAAATGACTGAACACTGCCACCCAAAATACAAGCTTTCGCTTAGTTTGGGAGACAGCATCAGTACCTATAGCACATTACATTTTAAACCTGTGTCTAGATATAAGTCACCCAAAGAACTGTATAACTTTTGCGACAATAAAGATTTATTATTATTATTGTGGTGAAACTTTTGTTTTTCTCGACATTTAAGGAATGTCGGTAATTTAATGAAACCACGGGCCTAAGCCAAGTGAGTTTCATTTAATTGATTCGGTTCAATATTCGCGTCGTCTTGTAGGAATTTGCGAACTATTCTGCACGTGTTTAGGATTGTAGCTTTTTGCATAGTTATATACGTATTTTAGGTAGTTCAATTTGTTGTATGTAGTGATGAAGGTGTGTAGGTATTACGCCGGTGCTAGAGAGCACCAGAGGCACAATGTATACTCTGTTCATTTTCCAGATTCTTATTATTTCCTCTTTTAAATCTGTATATTTATGTATTTTTTCGGTTATTGTTTTTTGTAGGTTGTGTGTGTTAGGGACTGCTATGTCAATAATGTATGTGTGTTTCTTCTGTTTATCTATCATGGTTATATCGGGTCTATTATTATGAATTGTCTTGTCGGTTAAAATTGCTCTATCGTAGTATATTTTGTGACTCTGATTCTCCAGCACCGGTTTGGGATTATATTGATAGTACGGTTCGGTTTTAGGCGGTAAAAGGTTGCATTTTATGGCTAACTTTTGATGAATAATGCGGGCAACTCGATTGTGTCTATGGGTGTAGTCAGTTTGAGCTAAGTTTGGGCATGCACTCGTGATGTGTTGTATATTTTCAGCTGCGCGATGACACTTTCTGCATTTGTCGTTCTGAACAGTGGGGTCCTTAAGTATATATTTTTTGTAATTTTTTGTATTTATAACCTGGTCTTGTATGGCTATCATAAAGCCCTCAGTCTCTGGGAAAAGAGAACCTAATTTTAGCCATTCATTCGAGGCGTCTATATCTACGTGCGGTTGTTCCAAATCGTGCAGGTGTCTTCCATGCAGTTCCTTGGAACGCCATCTATTGATTTTGTCGGTGATATGATTTTGAGGGGTTTTATAACTGATGTTCTTGTTGGATAAATTAAGTGGGGTACAGTTTCTATCGAGATCTATTTATTATTATTATTATTTTTTATATATATTTTTTTTCCTCCGGCACGCCGGGAATTCTGATGGCACGGGCCTAAGCCAAGTGTACATCAGTGGGGTTGTGAGGGGGTTGTATTACATTATCTGATTCGCATTGAAGAAACTTTCTTACCAATCTGCAGGTGTTTAATACAACTGCCTTTTGCAGAAGATGGTAAGTGTTAGCCGGCATATTTAGGGTGCTAAGCGATTGGTGAATTTGTTTGGGGATAACTCCTGTAGTGGATATGACTATTGGGACGATAACTACTTTTTGCAAGCGCCAGAGTCGGGTTATCTCATCTTTCAATTCTGTATATTTAGATAGTTTCTCTGCTATTGTAGTCTGTAAATTATGAGTATTCGGTACAGCTATATCTATTAGGAATCCAGTATTGTTTGTTTTGTTTACTAGTGTGATATCTGGTCTGTTATAATGGATAGTGCGGTCAGTGAAGATAGCCCGATCATAGTATAGTTTAGTTGTAGCATTTTCTAGGACAATTTCAGGGTTATATTTATAATATGGCACAATAGATTCTATCAGTTTATATTGGTGAGCTAGTTTTTGGTGGATTATGTTAGCTACTTGGTCATGTCTGTGTTTGTAGTCAGTCTGGGCTATTGATTTACAGGCGCCAGTTATGTGTTGGATGGTTTCTGGAGAACTATTGCATTTTCTACAACTATCATTTGATAAATTTTTTATAATGTGTTTCCTGTAGTTTCTTGTCTCTATCACTTGATCTTGTATAGCTAGCATAAACCCTTCAGTCTCTGGGAAGAGTTCGCCTCGATTTAGCCATGCGTTCGACGCTTCTTTATCGACATTTGATTGGCATAAATCTTGGCGGTGTCTTCCATGTAGAGACTTTTGAGTCCATTCTAGACATTTTGTTTTGTTGTCAGTCACTAACTCATTTTTCTGGTTTGTTCTGTCGCTAAGGTTTAGTGGTGTTAAGTGTCGGTCGTTTTGCGCTATTAGCTTGTGCAGTGTAGAAGATTCAGCTTTTGAGAAAAAGTATGTCCTAAGGGTAGTGATCTGTCGGTTGTGAAGGTTCATAATATGTATAAGTCCCCTGCCTCCCTCTTTTCGCGGTAAAGTTAGTCGTTGCAGACAAGATCTTGGGTGGTGTTTACGGAATTTAGTCATTGTTGTGTTTAGTTTGCGCTGAAGGTTTTTAAGGTCCGTTTTAGTCCAGTTGATAATGCCGAATGAATAGGTGAGGACAGGGATGGCAAATGTGTTTATTGCTTTTATTGTATTGCGAGAATATAGCTGTGTTTTTAGGATTACATTTAATCTATGTTGGAACTGTTGTCTTAGTTTTTGTTTGATATCTTTGTGGTGTATCGTAGTAGACTGTATGTAACCTAAGTATTTGTAGGTCTCCTTCTCATCCAATGGTTCTATATGTTCACCTGTAGTTAATGTATATTGGTGTTGGTAGTTCTGTCCTGCTCTTACCGAATTTATTTTGCATTTATCTATGCCAAATTCCATTCCAATGTCATTAGTGAATTTTTCTGTTAAGTCTGCTAATTCAATGAGTTGATTTTCAGTTTTTGCAAATAATTTAATATCGTCCATATACATTAAGTGGTTTAAAATATCATCCTGTCCGTTATTTATAGAGTTTAATGGGATTCCTATTGAAGTTGTATTTAGTAATTTTGACAATGGGTTAAGAGCAAGACAGAACCACAGTGGGCTAAGTGCGTCACCTTGGAAGATTCCTCGCTGTATTTTGATTGGGTTGGTGTTTATTGTTTCGGTAGGGGTAGTAAGTCTTAGTACTGTAGTCCAGGTAGCCATTATAGTCTTAAGGAAATTAATAAATGATGGGTGTATTTTATATATGTCTAGTACTTGAACTAGCCACGAGTGTGGAACTGAGTCGTAAGCCTTCTTGTAATCAATGTACATAGTAAATAGATCAGATTTCGATTTTTGTATATGTTTCAGAACAACCGAGTCTATTATTAATTGTTCCTTGCAGCCTTGACTAAATCTCCGACATCCTTTCTGTTGCTCAGCTAAGATCTTGTTAGCGTCAATGTGTGTGTATATTAGTTCAGCTATACAAGATGTGATGATCTTATACAAGGTCTGCAAGCAAGTGATGGGTCTGAATTTTGCCGGGTTAGAGAGATCATTATGGTCTTTAGGTATCATAAACGTGGTGCCAGATGTTAAATAAGAAGGCATTGAATCGGGGTTTTTAATAAATGTATTTATGAAATTATACAGATGGCAATGAGTTGCTGTAAATTTTTTATACCAGTAACTATGAATGTGGTCTGATCCAGGGGCTTTCCAATTGTGTAATCTAGATAGAACACTATGAAATATATCTACGGGTATTTGCTCAAATGGCATGGACTGTATGTTACTCGACAAGTCAGACTGTAACCAGTCTGCTTGGGAATTGTGGTTAATGGGTCTTTCCCATATTCCTGCCCAGAAGCTCCGTAGCGTCTCTGGGTCGGGTGTAGGGTTTTCATTATCTTGTGAAGTGTTTTGTTGGTTATTATTGGTGGTTGCCTGTTTTATATTGCGGTAATAGAGCTTTTCGTTTCGGTTGAATTGAATATTCTGCTGTTTACGCAAAGAGCAGGCTCTATATCTTTCGAGTCGTGCTTTTGCTACAGATAATTTTTGTCTCAGTGTATCGAGAGTGTGTATGGGTTGTGTGTTCGGTTCTTCGTGTATAGTGTGAATTTTATAGTGTGTTATGATTTTATTTACTCGTTTTCTCAATTTTCTACTTCTATTACCATTTATGAATTGTATTAACCTACCTATTTTCTTTCGTAATTCTTTAATTTTTTGCTCTAACCGTCGTTGCCATTTTGGTGTGTATTCTGTTTTCGGAGTACGAAATATTTGTTGTGGTTCAAAATTTATCCTTGCTCCGTTTAATTTAGCAGCGGTCCACGCCGCACAATAAATAATAGTTTGGAATGTGTCGAAATCAGTGTTGTTATTAATATTTTCTGAAAGAATGAACTGGTTTAGGTAGCTAATTACTCTTGCCAAATTTCTTGATGGTTTTTGTTTTGGGATAAAGCTTCTGTTAGTGGGACTAGTGTTTTTAAAGTGTTCAAGAGCTCGTTGAAAGGTTTCGTCTATAAGTGTGTCTCGTACAGTTAGGTTTATTTGAGGGTTAGGTAGTGTCTCTACTGTGTTCAGTGTGGTATTGTCCAATGTTTGTATATTCGGTGTAGACTCGACATTAAGGTAGATATCGCTGTAGTTTGTTAATTGTGTGTTGGGACTATTCGTACTTATAATGTCTGTGAACATAATATCTCTGTTGTTGTGTGGATTGGGATTGAGTGATAGTTCTTCAGCTACTTGAGCCTTTAATAAGTTTAAATTATCGCTACTGATGTATTTATTATTAATAATTGCTCTTCTTTGATCTGCTACCCTCTGTTCAGTTAAGTGGGCAAGGGATGGGAAATTACTAATGAAATCATCGTACATCCGTTTTCTGTACATTGTTTTATTTCTGCATAAATCTGTAACTCTATAATAAGACCGCATTATACCTTCGTTGTGTTCGTTTGTCCATCTCATTCGAGACTGTGTTTTACTTTGTGATGTATTTATTTCTGTAGTTCTAGGGTGTGTTTGTAATTGTGTGCGTGTTTGATGTGTATGATTGATAATATTCTCTGTTTGTATGTTATTGTGATTTAGTTGTAGTTGGTCTAACTCTTTTTCTACTTCGTTTCGTATGGTGTCTATTGCTTTTTGTGGTAGAAGCTTGTTATTTATGATTGCTCTGCGTTGATCTCCTACTCTCTGTCGGCTAACCTGCATGTCTGGGAATTGTTCTATAAATTTTAAGTGAAGTGGTTCGAGATAGGTTCGTTTGTCTGTGTCTAATAAAGTTAACTGAAAATAAGTGCGCAGAATGAACATATTCATTTCAGGTGTCCATCGCCTGCGCTTGTTTGGGTCACTTGTGGCGGGTGCAAGCTCATTGTCAAAGTTGACATCTCGCACAACGCTGTCAAGTGTACTTGTGGTTGACAAGGTAGACTTACTTCTAGTCATGTATGAGGGGCGAGTTGATGGGATGGATGAAAATAAAGAAATGGTATCATCACTCGTGGAATCGGCAGTAGCTTCTTCGCTGTAAGCCCGCCTGGTCAACTCACAACGACCAGCTGTAACCTGTTTTTTGGTGGGAGCCCGCTTGCTCAACTCCGCACCACCGATGGTTCGCATGCTGTGGCATCCAGCACCGGCTCCAGATGCGCCCCGGCGACCCCCGGGAAGCGGCCGCAAATTATATTCTCTTTTACTCATCTCTCCATGTTGGGTTACCCTTGCCTTGTTAGCCGCGTAAGTTTTTATTCCTGTACAGTTGTACAGTACGCGTGTCCGCCCCCCACATAAGCTAGGTATTCAGCTTGGACGTAAGGTTGGAATTGAGGGGGCTTATTATTATTATTATTATTCTCCATCGAATCGAATTATGTAGAGGTATAACCAAATATCGTAATAAAAAAAACAAAAAACCGCTTAGATCAATGAGCCTTTCAACCGTCGAAAGTAATTGTTTAGTTACTGAGGGACGAACAAACAAATACACAGCTGCACTATGTAGGAAGCTGAAACTTGGTTTTTATGTTCCAATGGGAGTATAGGGGAACAATGGGCAAAGATAGTGCCCGACTCTCGCACGGAGCAAATCTTTGTGTAATCCACAAATTGTTGTTCTGGGTCTGGGTGTCATGTGTATTTAAACTTGTATGTTTGCAAACACACCCATGACACAGGAGAAATTCCAAGTGTTTTTTTTAAGGGGGGGAAATTATCGAATTACTGCTCCCGCCTGGGTGAGGCGGAAGGGAGTATCAGACTCTTACTGACTAAAAACCACCCCGTTCCTTCTCTTGCACGTCGAGCCGGAGCCCCGGTTACCCGTTAGGTTCTCCGCGACAACAAATTCCAAGTGTAGGGTAGCTTTTTAAATTAAAAATATCTGACTAACCTTTCGGTATTTCCAAAGTTGCTGGCTGAAATCAGTACCTATATATAACCCTAGCTTTTACCCGCGGCTTAGCTCGAGTCACAAAAGGATAAAAAGTAGCCTACGTGACATATACCAATACACACAGCGCCATCTATACCAAAACTTTTGTTGTCCCTCGGGAATATTAAATTGATCCGGGATAAAAAGTACCCTATTATTTATTCCAGACTTCTAACTTTAAGTCTGCAAAAATCTAAAGCAATCGGTTTAGTAGTTAAGGCGTGAAAGCGGATCAAACAAACAAACAAATTCACTTTCCGATTTATAATATTAGTAAGGATGATTATTACAAAGAATTAATACCTGAGCAGTAATGGATTTCAAAGCAATCTTTTCATCATGGTGTATAAGTCCGTTCAGCTTGACTATGATAGCGTCATTTGATAAATCTACCTCCTTGCTGATCTGATGTATAACTGAGTTTATGAGCTGCAACAAACAATATTAAGTATTTATTTATATATTTATTACAATTAAAATTAGTATTATAGATTTTTTATTTCCGTTCTTAAAAACCTTCTTAAGTGTGGGAGAGCCATGCTTCGGCACGAATGGGTCGGCACGAACCATGGCCTCACAGAAAACCGACGTAAAGCAACACTTGCGTTGTGTTTCGTCGTGTGAGTGAGGTTACCGGAGGCCCAATTATCCTCCCCTTCCCCAATCTCCCCAATCCCTGAATCTCCAACGATTTCTGCTCGATTAACGGCTTATGCTATAAAAAAAAACCTACTAGTATTACAATTGTGAAATTATAGGATTTTTACGGTACAGGATTGAACGTTAACAAAACAGAGTTAGATCATAATTATCTATTCTATACATACAATTAAATCGTAGGAAAGTGAAAACTGTATATCAAATATTTTTTTAAGGAGCGTGATCTACAGTCGATAAGGAAACCAAAAATGTTGTATTTAGATTTTTTTTCTGTTTGTATGTGTGTATGTTCCGGATGAACTCAAAAAGTGCTGCATGGATTTACTTCAAATTTTGCATGAATATTACTAACAGGTCGGGTCAACATATAGGCTACATATCATGCTATCAATATCAACTACAGGGAAGGAGCTGTGAATCATTATTCCACGTGGATGAAGTCACGGGCTCAGATAGTTTTAAAATAACAGACTAGATTTTGCACTGTAATAAATGTATAAAATAATTGGAGAGCAAGAGATATGATGTAAGTATATATTAGGAGTAAATGCCTAATTTTTATTTTAATGTCTGTCAGGTTGATTATTTTAAATCATTAGATATATATTTTTTATTTCCTTACAGAAACTAATACTTTCTGATCTGATTTGAAATGTCGCGTGATGTCACTTCTATGTACATTTTATATGTAGAAATGACGTTTTAGCCCCCAGTCATAAACTTTGATTCGTTTTATATAAGTATTGTTTTATTATACAACAAAATAAAAAATTAGATTTTCAATTTTCACTGCCTCGTTGGCCGAGTGGTCGCAAGTGCGGCTGCCGGGCAAGGGGTATCGGGTTCGATTCCCGGGTCGGGCAAAGTATTACTGGGTTTTTAAAAAAATTCTCAGTAGTAGCACGGAGTCTGGAAATGTTCCCGGTATATCGTGGGTTAAGAACTAGAGTAGCGTAAGGGCAAAAATTCAAAAAAAATTTTTTTTCGCCATTCGGTTTTTTAATTCTTATATTTTTATGTGCCAAAAAACTGGAACGATATAGTGAGTAGATTGCTTAGTACAACAATAACGTATAGAAAAAAAAGATATTTGTTTATTGCCAAAATGAAGTGTTTCTACTTACAATAATCTTGACATAATTTTGTCAATAAAATTACGAGCACAACCATCGTAACTCGATTTACAGAGCGAATAGGATACTAAATATGGCTTTAATATAATCGCGCAAATAGCGTATATTATCATACGTTATTATTACAGAAAGTTTGATTATGTTGCCTTAGTTTGTATCGTGCTAACGTTTATCGTAAAGTACCGTTACTGCTTATGGGTCCTTATTTCGCAAGTTCCTATCATTTTTCTTCCTGCCAGAAAAACGTAAGGGTGGGATACGCTGTTACGGCACTAAATAATTAAAATAATACATGCAGTTTTTATGTCAATAATGACGTAAAAGCTATATACGTTTCTTTAGCACGTAATAAATCGCTGTTGGTCTAATTCACTTTCGCGTCTAATACCTACTACTGTACGTTAATTTGACCCTAAAAAGTTTAGGTTAAGATACTGGTTCTGGTTCACACAATCTTTCCCCACATTAGGATTTTCTCCTATGTCGTGGGTGCGTTTACAAACATATAAGTTCACATACACAATGACACCCAGACCCGAAACGACAATTTGTGGATCACACAGAGTGTTGTTCCGTGCGGGAATCGAACCCGCGACACGTTGCACGGCAGCCGGTTGCCCAACCACCGCACCAACCGTACAGTCATGAAAACAATGAAAATCCTGAAAGTGCTAGACAGTGCGATAAAGACCACATTAGCTCTTTGCCGCGCATACCAGCTCATTATGTTAGAACAGATACCGAAAAAGAGTACCTTGACCAAGACCTTATTGTCGAGAAGATGTACGAACTATATGTTCATAAGTGCAAAGAAGATGAGGTGGAACCTGGTAAAATAAACATGTATCACGATATTCTAGAAAAAGATTTTAATATTGGCTTACATAAGCCACGGAAAGATATGTGCGATGAATGGTTTGCATATGATAATATGAATGATGAAGAGAAAGAAGCTAAAAAAAGTGGACAAGAAGCTCATTTACCAGGAAAAATTCAAGCCTGTGACTCCTCTGGTATTGCGGATGTCCATGGGTGGCGCTGATCGCTTACTATTAAGTCATCCGTCTGCTTGTTTGCTTCCTATTTCATAAAAAAGCGAGAAGAGATAGACATGAGGCTATGAAACTTGTTCTGGATGATGAAATGTATTCCGCTGAATATAACATGCAAGCTATTTGTCGTATTCTTACAACATCTTCCAAAAAAATCTTCTATAAACGAAGGCTGCCGGTATATAGCTGTACTTTACTGGATTTTGGCAAAAAAAAGAAGGAACTATCATGTTATTGCTAGAATGAAGGTGTTGGTAATAAAGGTGTTAATGACGATGGATCATCTTTGTTCAAATACATGGCAGAAAAAGCAGATGACAAACCGATCACTTCTATTTTCGACACTTCGGCGAGTCAATGCCCAAATATGTATTTTTAACCTTGATATATTATGTGGCGTTTTACCGAAAATAAATCAAAAATATTTTGAACCTAGTTCGTCAGGAGTAATTTTAAAAGCTTACAGTGGTCCAGCTATATTAGCAGTTAAGTAGGTACAACGATTTGCAAGAGCTGTGTCGATCTGGAGATATTCTTCAACATTTATCATAATTTTTATAGCCACTTGCAGGTCGACCACGAATAATAATATGCTAAATGGCAGAATGTTGCTGCTCAACTTCGTTTATAATAACATAACATAACATAACATAACATAACATAACATAACATAACATAACATAACATAACATAACATAACATAACATAACATAACATAACATAACATAACATAACATAACATAACATAACATAACATAACATAACATAACATAACATAACATAACATAACATAACATAACATAACATAACATAACATAACATAACATAACATAACATAACATAACATAACATAACATAACATAACATAACATAACATAACATAACATAACATAACATAACATAACATAACATAACATAACATAACATAACATAACATAACATAACATAACATAACATAACATAACATAACATAACATAACATAACATAACATAACATAACATAACATAACATAACATAACATAACATAACATAACATCACGCCTTTTATCCCCGAAGGGGTAGGTAGAGGTGCACACAGAAGTAACACCCACTTTTCACAATTTTTATAATAACTACATACTATAATATCTACATTGGACCTATATTCTATATTTAAATTATTATTTTTAACCGACTTCAAAAAAAGAAGGAGGTTCTCAGTTTAACTTGTACATATAATATGTATGTATGTATGTTTGTGCATTAGTATCTTGCGATTGGCTTATCCAATTTTTAGAAAACTGACACTTCGGATGATGTTAAAGTTATATTAATCGACTGCAAAAATAGAGGGGGTTAAAGACGGATTTTTAAACGTAGTTTATACAAGAATTATTTATTGATTAAATTCTAAAGGAATCCACGTCAAATGAATAATTTTATTAGATTTTTGTTATTATTTTAAAGCCATTTTAACGGAAGTTCTGTTGCATTCTATACATTATTGAATTTATATAACAGCCAAACTTTTGAAATAACATAACATAACACGCCTTTTTATCCCTGAAAGGGTAGGCAGAGGTGCACATTACGGCACTTAATGCCACTGCACAAGGTAATACCCACTTTTCACTGTTTATGTTATGAGTCCCATGTAATAGGGCTGAGCCTGTTGCCATATACGGGCACAGTTCCAGACTTCATCCAGTCACAGATTTTTTTCAAAAACCCAGGAATATTTTGCCCGAAACAGGAATCGAACCCAAGACCCTTGCCGCACTTGCGACCACTCGGCTTCCGAGACAGTCTTACTTACTTTTAAAATATAACTAAACAAAACAATGAAATACTGATGTTTGAGGTTACAATGTGGTTTCGAACTTAATTGCTATTAATATAGCGTATATCTTTATACAACATCAATTTCAAGTACTTACAGTAGTTTTACCACAACCTCGGGGTCCAAGCATCAGAGCAGAATGAGATTCACCGTGAGAAACAGTCCTTTTAAACAAATCATAAATATGATTTCTTTCCTGGCTATGACCTCGGAATGAAACGTTATCCGCCATTATTTTCAACTTTAAATACTTTCTTATAAGTTTTATTTGCACTTCGAGTGGATTTTCACTTGCTAAGCCGCACATTTTTGATAAATTTGTAAAACAAAATATTTACACAGACAGCCGGCTTTCTCGCTTTGCCGCTTTTTTGATAGGTAATATCATACGACATGTCAAAATGACTTTGACAGTTACAATTTTGAACGTGACATTTGAATGAGAATGACTCCTTTTCGCGCACGATAGTGTGTTTTTTTTTTTTTTTTTTTTTTTTTTTTTTTTTTTTTTATATATTTGATGGGGCGACGTTTGACCACTATCTCGCCTGATGGTAAGCGATGATGCGGTCTACGATGTAGCACGTCGTCCCATAAGCAACCTATTCACTCGGGCCTTGAAGACTCCCAGGTTGTACCCTTCAGGAAATACAGACTCTGGCAAAGAATTCCACTCTATTATTATTCCAGTGTTGTCAAGATTTATTATTAAGAAGAATGAGTTATTTCATTCATTGTTTAGACAAAATGAAAGTGATACAATTTTCTACATAAAAGAAATCAGAACAAAATAAAGTGCAATTTTTGTTCAAACTACAAAACATGGAAATTCAACATCAACGGGCTATGATGTCAACCTCAGACCTTCAGCAGTTGCCGCAGTTACCGCGCATGTGCGACTTTAACGCCTCCCTGCGCGCTTAAGTGAACAATCGATAAATGATGTGGTACACATGAGATCTGTATCCTGAGACAAATTTATTTGGTCTAAATTTAATATATCAGTATTATTCTCGTTAAAATCCTAAGTAATGTTGTACACCGAAAAAGAAAAAAACTATATATGGCAAACTGTATCTGAAATTTCCTCATTAAATACTTAGGAATATTCTTTGAAAAGAATTGAAGAGTGTTATACAAACTAATCATTACCGTTAAACATTAAAATAATAAATAACAATTCTGCTTCAACTTTAAGAATATAAATACTTATGACGAAATTCGCGAAAAGGTGTCTTAAGATTGCCATTACGTTTATATTACCTTGATCTTCATTATACCTCTCTTTCTACCATTTCCTAAAATAGGCTTCCCATCCTTTTCTTGACCTTAAACCCTGCAGATTTCATTGTGTCCCACATGAGACACATTTTATAAGTCGATCTGAATATATTAAAACGTTATAAATTCAGTTTTTACTGTATATTATTAATGTGATAATAATATTGAACAGTATTATGTGTGCAAAGTTGGTTTGTGTGTTGATATAAAATTGTATTTCTCGTTTCCTTTTTCCCAACGTGAGGCACAGTTCTCATGTCACTACACTATTCAGTGTCGCTGAAATTGAGGGAAAATATTAAAACCAACTGGACAATGTGTTCTATTTCATCGTTATAGTGTGACAAAAGTGATTTAACAAAAAAACAATGAGTGTTAAACCGTGCATCAGGTTTTAAAATAGTTCAATTATTTATTGCAAATTTTGCACTCGACACCAGCCATAAATATACACAATGTAATTTGTATAATATATTTCATACAATTAGAGAAACAGCAGTGTGGCACCGCTTTCAGTGTTCATTTACAGTGAAAAATAGGGCGCAAAATTGCTTAATGCTTCAAAATTGTAAGTGATAACGCATTTTATGATTGGTTTGCATAAAATTTATTCTTTATATCTTATAATTTTATGTGCTATAAATAATAAACATAACGGAGTAACCGCGTACCTATACAAACTTTATTTATGAATTTGAACGTAAATATTATAAATATTCAGTTTTTTATGTGTTTATCGTCGTCTTAAGCAATTTAACCAACGCATCAAATCGATAACATGACGGGTTCGTGCATATTCTAATTCAAGGTCTCTACTATAAAACTATCCCATACTTTTATCAACCTTTTAGCCTAGTTTGAATGATTCGGAGAATTTACAAATTAATTAATAACTGAAATGTTTTAGACTTAACAGACTTAGGAATTCTGAAACCTTGAATGTTATTTGACATGAATATTTCTTTGATTGCTGTATTTCACATGAACAGTAATTACCAAGTCAAGGTTACTCGGCGATTAAATATTAAGTTTTGCAGTGTTCTTTGCATGTTTCTGTGACATTAATAGCTTCAGTAAAATTGCATTTTATTGTGTTTCTTTTTGTTCCTCAAGCTTTTCTTTTCAATGCCTAGTTGTTAATTTGTAAATTATTATTGTAAGTTTAATTTAAATCGTTATCCCAGTCAAACCGACAACACTAGTACGGATTCAAATCAGTTCATCGATTCATTCAACCATTAGGAATCATTCATTCACGAAAATAAGCCTACAAAATTGCATTGACATAAAAATACTAGGCGAGATCTATTCTCTATCTCATTTATCTTGAAGACCTTCTACGATATTAAGACAAGGACAGAAAAATCTTGTGAGTCTATCTTGTAGTGATTTCATTTAATCGTATTCATTAAAAAATTATCGTTTTGTTCCTTGCAGTAGCCGTGGGTGTTTATATTTTTATTTTTGATATTAAAATACAAAGAAACTATCGAATTGAAATGTTTTCATCTCGAAAATATTGATTTATTTCTATATTTGTTATTGCGACCTCTTAAAACGTAAGTTTTCACTTTGATTTACTAAAAAAAAGGATGAAACATCCACACACGAATCATCAACGACATTTTCGTAATAAAGTTACGAATTATCGGCGTTTTAGTAAATAGAGCATGTTTATAATTAAAGTAGGGTTTATCTAAAGTTATCGTATGCGTTTATTGTCCGTAAATTAAGCGTTGGTTGTTGTCATTTCGTGTTAATTTGTTCTTCCTGTGTTAATCAGGTATGAATGTAACTATAACGTCTCAAACTACGGTGTCTTTGTTCAGGAGACAGATGTGTACAATACTATCTATTAAAAGCTATATTGTTCACATTACTAACACAATAAAACCTCTTTTATCGTTAAATACTTACAGTTTTTAGTACCTACAATCACAAATTATTTGAATGTGTGATTTTATGATCTAATGTGTCGTGAATTCTTGTTTTGCTGTTAGAGATTTTATATCTGAATAAATAGAGTAAAAATCACTTTAAACACTGTAGGAAATGTACATATATTCCTATGATTTTATTTCGTATAAATATATATATGCATTAAAGTCATCTATCAATCTTGATCTCATGGGCTGCATCTATTTATCTAAATAACCCTGTTCTGCTGACATACTAAAGCTGTTGGCAAAGAGGTATCCTCATATCAGCCTCAAAACATCCACTGCTGAACATAGGCCTCCACCAAAGACTACCAGATAAGCCAGTTGGAAACAAACTGCATCAAAATTCAAATATTTATTGCATTATTTTTATTTATTTGTGTATTCAATTTTGTATGGGCCAGTGCTGCTAGAAATAAAGGAACAATAAAAACAAATAAATTATATCATGTGTACAATAAGTATTACATAATTGGGTACAAGTTAAACATGAAACCCGGTTAAGCAAAATATAATCTTAACTAGCGACCCACCCCAGTTTCGCACGGGTGCTTATACATGTACTATATATATATAAACATTCTTTAAAAATCACTCTATCTATTAAAAAAAACGCATCAAAATCTATTGCGTAGTTTTAAAGATCTAAGCATATGTAGGGACAGACAGACGGCTGATAGTGACTTTGTTTTATACCATGTAGTGATTACTTATAATATTGTCACATAAAAAAATTATATATTACTTTTATTCTGAATATTACTATTTTTCCTTAAATTTTTACAAAATGTATTTACATAACTTTCTTATTTATAGGTATTTGTGTTAATTGAGTGTAGTTTATGTACTACTAGCTTCTGCCCGTGACTTCATACGCGCAATCCAGTTTTCTTTTGTTCCTGTTATCCTGTAGGATTTTCAGAATTTTTTCTGTCTTAAAAACCTTCTCCTAATAATAAGAAATATAAAAAAAATAATTAGTGAAATCTGTCCAGCCATTCACGCGTGATGCCGTGACCAAGGGAAAAAGGGATTCATTTTTATATATAAGACTAGCTTTTACCCGCGGCTTCGCTCGCATCACAAAAGGATAAAAAGTAGCCCATGTGACATATACTAATACACATAGCGCCATCTATACCAATAATTTCGTTTTCCCTCGAGAATATCAAATTTTTCTGTGATAAAAAGTACCCCATTATTTAATCCAGACTTCTAACTTTACGTCTGCAAAAATTCAAATCAATCGGTTTAGTAGTTACGGCGTGAAAGCGGAACAAACAAACAAACAAACTCACTTTCCCATTTATAATATTAGTAAGGATTAGTAAGGATTATGAATTTTCAGCCAGTCTATGCATAAATATCAGTAACTAGCTACTTTCATACGGTTTCATCCGCTCTGCTCAGTGCCTATTTATCGTAGCGTGATGTTTTATAGCCTATTGCCTTCCTCGATAAATGGACTATGCAACACAAAAACAATTATTCAATTCAGACCAGTAGTTCTGGAGATTAGTACATTCAAACAAACAAAGATCAGTTTTAAATCTATACTAGCGTTTCGCACGGGTGCAATATGCATGTATTATACATATAAACCTTTCTTAAGAATCACTGTATCTATTAAAGAAAACCGCATCAAAATCCGTTGCGTAGTTTTAAAGATCTAAGCATACATAGGGACAGACAGACACGGATAGCGACTTTGTTTTATACTATGTAGCGATATAAATATAAATCATAATGACATATCACTATTTGTTTGAGAGTATTCTGTCTTAGATAACCTTTGAATGAACTGCGACCAACTAAACTGTATGTCGAAATAATTATATGTAATACTATTTGTACAGCTGTATGTATGTTAGACAGATTCAATAGAAACTAATGAATTGATGAATACAAGTTATGTTGCTATACCTTGTAACATATTCTATAAAAACGCGCATGTTCCAAACGAATTATTACATATACATTCGAACATCACGCCTTTTATCCCCGAAACGGTAGGCAGAGGGGCACTTTACGGCACTTAATGCCATTGTACGATGTAACACCCACTTTTCTGAGGTGAGGGGTGAGTCTATTGCCAATTACTGGGCACAATTTCAGACTCTCTGAAGGAGATTTAAAAAAAACCCTGTAATACTTTGCCATGCCCATGAATCGAACCCAAGACCCCTTGCTCGGCAGCCGCACTTGCGACCATTTGGCCAACAAGGCAGTCATCTCAAGCCTCTTTCAACCAGTTTGGCGTAGGCCTCCTTCAATTTTCCTTTCCATCCAAAGAAGTCATTCGATGATTTTAAAAAAAAAAAGGCCTCCTTCAATTATTTCCACTTAGTCCTATCACGGGTTATTACTTATTACCATCCAATTTTGTCCCACCACCTCCGATGTCATATTTCCATCTCATCTGTGGTCTACCAACAGGTCGACATTTTCCCACGGCTTCCACTACAGCAGCTGCTTACACCACGGGTTGTGATTACTTTCCATTTCATTTTTGAGATCACCTGATGGTAACTAATCGTCATCCAATAACTTCTCCCGCCCAGGCGAGAGAGAGTGTCAGACTCTTACTGACTAAAAACCATCCCGTTCCTACTCCTTCACTTCGAGCCGGAGCCCCGGCACCCCGTTAAGTCTTCCATGGCTCCGTATCGGCATCAGCCCTATTGGGCATCTGTGGAACACCAGATACATTACAAGTGCGTTACCGACCTTTTGAGGATTAGGAATTAAGATTGTTGAGGATTCAGAGATTGGGGCGATTGGAGAAGGGGTAATTGGGCCACCGGTAACCTCACTCACACGACGAAACACAACGCAAGCGTTGTTTCACGTCGGTTTTCTGTGAGGCCGTGGTATCACTCCGGTCGAGCCGGCCCATTAAAAATGCATACTTCTGAAGTCAATTACACGTTAAATAATTAGAATACTTACCTACTACAATAAAATCTGTGTCCTATTGTTCACATTGTACTAACATACGAATAAAAACATTGATAATTCAACAATATGGTAACAGGAAAGTACGTAATTATTTAGAAATAATAATAGAAAGATAAATAAGTACCTATTGCAAGTCAATGTTAATTACAAATATAGTTACAAACATTCATTTCACAATGGACTGATAAAATATTCATATGATTCTTGTTTTATTTATCCTTGTTTTGTATAGGAATGTAGTCAATGGAAATTATTATGGAGCATAAAATCACTTAAGCCACATTTTTTTGATACTTAACGCTTATTTTTAACCGATTTCCCAAAAAAGGTGGAGGTCATAACAAGCTATATTTTTAATTCACTCTCTCTTTACTCGACGTAAGTGTTGTTTGAAATTGTATTCATATCACCAGTGTTTCTTTTATTCCTTGAACAAACACCTAGGACTTTTTTTCTGTCACAGTGAGTTCACAAACACAATATCACATAATTATACGTACAAGCTTCTACCAGCGGTTTCACTACCGGTTCTTAGCCTAGCGGGTAATCAGGGTTCCGGCTCAAAGCAGGATTAGGAACGGAATA
Source organism: Spodoptera picta (assembly GCA_038387885.1). Classification (NCBI taxonomy): domain Eukaryota; kingdom Metazoa; phylum Arthropoda; class Insecta; order Lepidoptera; family Noctuidae; genus Spodoptera; species Spodoptera picta. The sequence goes on from JAZHFQ010000445.1 coordinate 1,337,824, forward strand.
CGATCTCCGGCCACCGTCGCGTTCCTCGCGCGCCTTAAAGAGCCATAGGGCCCAATAGGGCTGATGCCGATACGGAGCTGCGGAAGACTTAACGGGCTGCCGGTTGCCGGGGCTCCGGCTCGAAGTGCAGGAGTAGGGACAGAGCAGTTTTTAGTCAATAGGAGTCTGACACACTTCTCAAAAAAAAAAAGAATTAGGAACAGGGTTGTTTTTAGTCAGCTAGATTCTGACACCCCCCCCTCAAAAATAAAGACTAGGAACGGGGTGGTTTTTAGTCAGTGTCTGACACCCCCCTCAAAAGAAAAGGAATAGGAAGGGTGTGGTTTTTAGTCATGAACTGCCTCCCTCAGCATTCTCTAACAATCTCGATCCCTGTCCAACACACACATGTTTGCAGATGCCTCTCGCTGTGAGTAGCGCGGTGGTGACGCGCGTGGCGCAGGATGTCGGAAGAGCAGGCGTGCCTTGTGCGCGCCCGGTCAGATTCTGAAGGCTCGTCCAAGCACAGCTTCGGAACTATGACTTATACTGAGGATAGACTTAGCGGTGAGTATCTAATAATACTGTGGCGACACATGTCACATGTGAACAGATGACGTCACAAGAATCCTACATCGCACATGCAAAGTTTACAAGCGATTTAACACGAATAGAAAATCCCAACAAACAACTGTTGGGCAGAAAGCCCGCCAGGCACGATCACCTCGCCTGGTCGGAGGATCCTCCTTTTCCGATCTTAAGGAACTATACTCTCTGTTCCCAAAAATACTTAATTTTTTTAAACAGCTTATTTTTTTTAAACCCCACTCTAGGATTTTCTCTTGTGTCGTGGGTGCGTTCACAAACATACTAGTTGACATACACATACCCGGAACAACAATTTGTGGATCACACAAAGAGTTGCTCCGTGCGGGAATCGAACCCGCGACACGTTGCGCGGCAGCCAGTTGCCCAGCCACCGCGCCAACCGTGCAGTCAAATTTATAAAGTGCATGAATATAATGGAAGCTAAAATACTACAGTACTAAAGATTTATATATCTTTAGTACTGTAGTTCCTCCTTACCCATAGGATCTTATTAGATACTAGCGACCCGACCCAGCTTCGCACGGGTGCAATATGCATATATTATACATATAAACCTTCCTTAAGAATCACTCTATCCACTAAAAAAACTGCAACACAATCCATTGCGTAGTTTTAAAGATCTAAGCATACATAGGGACAGGATAGCGACTTTGTTCTATACTATGTAATGATTATTGTCCAAAAAAAACCGTTAACTGACACTAGAATGTTCTCCTGTGTCGTGAGTGCGTTTACAAACGCATAATTTCACTCATGATACCCGGAAGAGCAATCTGTGGACCACATAAGGAGTTGTTAGGCGATAGGCCAATCAGCGATGCCACCTCATCCACAAGACAATGAAACATTAATTGAAGTATATTTGTATGTACGTTTGTGTTCCAGGCACAGAGAGCGGTGGTGGCGAGCCAGGCAACACTAGCCACATGGCCGCCAGCCCGCCCGACCACGCCACCGACGTCAACGAGAGCGGAGAGCTCCTCGACTACAACGACTCCAGTGTCCTCGAACAGTTCCACGAGGATGCTCTGCGACAGGTCAGCCCTTCGACTACTTGATATCTTTCTATTGCGTACCAGGTCGTTGGTATAGGCCGGCCAACGAGCAGACGGATCACCTGATGGTAAGCAATCGGCGCTGACCACATACCCCCGCAACGTCGGAGAAGTAACGAGTGCGGATAGTCAGTCTTTTAAGGATTTAGGGATTATGTTTTAATTTATTTTTGGCAATTTATTTTTGATTAAGGAAAGTAATAAATTAATACTCGAATATTTATACTAAGATTTGTATAATATTGTTTTACAGGCGGGCTCCGGCCTAGCGCAGGCGCGAGTAACACTAGCTGTGTTTCTGGCGATAGCGGGCGCCTCGCTAGAGCTCTCTGCCATCCCCTTCATACTGCCCTCCGCGGAAATCGAACTCTGCATACTACCGCACGAGAAGAACTGGCTAAGTACGTACTATTTAGTTTTTATATTAAATTGAAGATAAATATGAAGTCTGTGCATAAACGACTAAAAAACTGCTAAACAAGTTTTCGTACGATCTATTTATTTATTTATTAAGAGTTACCAACATTTGATTACACAACTACAGTAAGCATAGGACAAGCAAGCAAAGAGGAATGAGCCTATGTGTAACAAACAATTACAGGTAACCACAACATTTACTGGTGCAAATAATATGTGTATAAAAAAAAAAGTTCTTAATTACTATCTACACTAAACTGTTGTTATAATAACTATCGTGAGACATATGTCGGAATACTGAAACGTTACTCAATTTTAAGTCGCGCTTAAGTATAGTTCTGTCTCTACTAATTCTTTGTGAAATGACAGAGATAGCACGATATTTAAGCACGACTACAAATTGAGTAACGTTTCAGTATTCCAGCAAAACTAAATTAAGTAAAATCGCGGGTTACTCACGTGAGTATACTGAGAAACAGAGGGGTTCTTCCTTATGAGCAGCGTGAGCGGTCGCGGCGACGTCGCGCAGCTCACTCTGTGGTTCGAAACTAGTAGAGCTTTTCTCAGTAAATCCACGTGAGTAACCCGCGATTTTACTTAATATACTAAACTGGTTTATTCCAACGGAGACAAGCTCCAATAGCTTCAAAATCAAAATGAAAGCGTTTATTTAATGTAACTAAAACATTAACAAGTACCTTTGAAATATCAACCAATAAAGAATAGTAGTCTGTCAGTCTGCCCGACAGTGACTGTTTAAGATTTTCTAAAGCCTACTATTTAATTAGTCTTTTTTTAAGCCAACTATTAATTTAATTAATTGTTTGACAGCCTCCACTAGTTCGGAATTTTATTCTATATTTTTTCTTCCGTACATGCCTTTCTGCCTCGTTGCGACCTCAAGTGGTCGCAAGTGCGACTGCCAGGCAAGGGGTGTAATTCCCAGGACGGGCAAAGTATTACTAGGTTTTAAAAAATTCTCAGTAGTAGCACGGAGCCTGGAAATGTGCCCGGTATATGGCAATACACTCACCCCCTATTACATAAAACTCAACATAAATAGTGAAAAGTGGGTTTTACATTGTACAGTGGCATTAAGTGCCGTAATGTGCACCTCTACCTACCTCTTCGGGGAGTCGCGGAGAACCTAACGGGTAACCGGGGCTCCGGCTCGACGTGCAGGAGAAGGAACGGGGTGGTTTTTAGTCAGTAAGAGTCTGACACTCCCTCTCGCCTCACACAGGCGGGAGCAGACATTCGATGATTTTCCCCACTTAAATCGGGGATAAAAGACGAGATGTTATGTATGTACTTTTTCTTCCAGTAATGATAAGCCTAGTAGGCGGGTCACTAGGCGCGGTGGGATGGGGCGCACTGTCGGAGAGGCTCGGACGGAGACGATGTCTAGTCTCATGTCTAGCCGTCAACGCAGTCTTCGCTGCCATAGCCGCTTTCATGCCCACTTATGGAACCTTTATGATGGCCAGGTAAGCGTTTATTGTATTGTTTCCTAGAAGAATCCTTACTAATATTATAAATCGGAAAGTGAGTTTGTTTGTTTGTTCCGCTTTCACGCCGTAACTACTAAACCGATTGCTTTGAATTTTTGCAGATGTAAAGTTAGAAGTCTTAATTAAATAATAGGATACTTTTTATCCCGGAAAAAATTGATATTGACTGCCTCGTTGGCCGAGTGGTCGCAAGTGCGACTGCCGGGCAAGGGGTCTCGGGTTCGATTCCCGGGTCGGGCAAAGTATTACTGGGTTTTTAAAAAATCCTCAGTAGTAGCACGGAGTCTGAAAATGCGCCCGGTATATGGCAATAGGCTCACCCCCTATTACATGGGACTCATAACATAAATAGTGAAAACTGTGTGCACCTCTGCCTACCCCTTCGGGGATAAAAGGCCTGATGTTATGTTATGTTATAAATTGATATTCTCGACGGAAAACGAAACTATTGGTATAGATGGAGCTGTACGTGTGTACCTCTATATGTCACATAGGCTACTTTTTATCCTTTTGTGACGCGAGCGAAGCCGCGGGTAAAAACTTATTTTTTTAGTTATAAATAAAGCTTATTTTTTATGTTATAAGCTGGTAAACGAGCAGACGGATCACCTGATGGTAAGCTATCGGCGTCGCCTGTGGTTACCTCTGGCCTTTTAGGGATTACGATTTTGATTATTTATTTATTTATTTATATTTAAACATTACATTTATCATCACAGGCACACCTAATATAATAAATGTAGTTACACATTATAAGTAAACTTAAAAACTACTATAACCTTCATCAACATTAACACACATAATCCCTTAAACTGTCAAACACCAAGCGGTCCCCGGTGACCACAACCTATTGTTCTATAATTGTGTCTATAATGACGGTACTCAACGAGTTAATAATCGCAAAATAACTTAGACAAAGAGAAACAAAACAATATAAGGACAACGAACATTAATTAGACTTACATTTACACAACTGTCCCTAATTAACGTAAATAACTTAAGTAACAACAAATATATTTTTAAAATCTTAGGCAGTATGTGTAGTATCTGTAGGCACTATCAACATGAATTATATACATATAATCAATTAATGTACCGTACCAGCCTCACATTTGAGGAATGTTGGGGATTCCGAAAATGGGGAAGGGGGTGGAGTAGTTGAGCCTCTGGTAATTATCCTTAATTTATTGCGTGGTGCGTTTTCTCAACAAGATTTGGGTCTGTCTATTCAATTTTAATTATAACTTTTTTATCATTGTCAATAGGGATGTTTATTGTTGGACCTCTAGTTACTGCCAGATAATAAACATGATATCTTAAAAATGTTAAGACTTTGGTTATTACAATTTTGCAGATACATTACTTAAAGTAACTGCAATTCGAGTTTTACTGGGTCAGTGGCGTAACTAGAGAAAGAAGAAAGAAAGAAAAATAATTCATTCGCCACCAGACATGGTCCACCGAATATGAACACACAAAATAAAATTAAAAAACAAAAAGAAAACAATAAGAACATAAAATAACAAAAAAAAAACAGCAGTAAAAAAACAATGAAGGCAAAAAACATTTTTTTTATGGCATGCTTATGCCATACCGGTAAACGAGCAGACGGATCACCTGATGGTACGCAATCGGCGTCGCCCATGGACACCTGGAACACCAGAGGCGTTACAAGTGCGTTACCGGCATTTTGGGGCTTAGGAGTTTGAGGATCGTTGGGGATTCAGGAAATGGGGATGTGGAGATTGGGGAAGGGGAGGGTAATTGGGCCTCCGGTAACCTCACTCACACGACGAAACACTACGCAAGCGTTGCTTCACGTCGGTTTTCTATGAGGCCGTGGTATCACTCCGGTCGAATCGGCTCATACGTGCCGAAGCATGGCTCTCCCACACACACAACATTATAAAAAAGAAAAATAAAAGAGCAACAGGGTGGCAGCATGTCCACGATGAAAGGGCTCGCCAACTCAGTCTAAGCTGGGCACAGTAAGTACCCAACACTGGTTTTCAGTTGGCACCCCTGCAGTGACGCACGGACGGAAGCAACGAAAAATAATTTAAAAGAAAATAATAGGAATACACAAGACTCATGTCAAAAATTCGTTCACAATGATAGCCTTGTGCGAAGGCCCATTGTCGTGGTGCAAAATCCAAGAATTTTCTTTCCACAATTCTGGCCTTCTTCGTCGAATTTGCTTTCTTAAATGCCGCCTAACGCTCAAATAATATTCTTTATTTACCGTTAAACCTTCCGGTAAGAATTCAGGGTGCACAACACCGCGATAGTCAAAGAAAACAGTCAACATGACTTTGACTTTTGATCGACTTTGGCGTGGTTTTTTCGGTTTCGGTTCAGTTGGAAGGCGCCACTTCGAAGCTTGTTGACTAGTGTGCATGTCAAACTCGTAAACCCACGTCTCGTCACCAGTAACAATCCGTTTCATGAATGTTGGGTCCGAACTGACTCGTCCTAGCATGTCCGCAACGACTTTCAAGCGATTGAATTTTTGGAGAAAATTGACATCTTTTGGGACTACCCGAGCAGCAACATGTTCATACCCAAATGATACACTATATATGATATTACTAAAACCAGCTGTGTATTTAATATAAATAACAGTTGCAACTCAAACTCCGCGCCAAAATGGAAGACTACAAAAATAAAAATTAATTTGGAACTATTACAGATTCTGTTCATCACTGGGCTCCGGCGGCATAGTCCCGACGTCGTACACGTACTGCGGCGAGCTGTGGTGGCGCGTGCGGCGCGGCGCGGCGCTGGGCGCGCTGGCGGCGGCGGCGGGCGCGGGGGGGGCGGCCGCCGCCGCGCTCGCCGCCGCCGTGCTGCCGCAGACCGGCGCGCACACGCTCATCGAGAACAAGGAGCACTTCAGTGCGTGGCATCGGTCTGTACTGCTATCTATATACTGATACATTCAACTTACTATATCTAACGTCGCCTGCTCAACTTAGAATTAGCCATTATAAGCAATCTTAAATTATTTCCATTATATAAAGTTGAAAAGTTTCGTTATTAGTTAGAACGCCCCAATCTCCGAAAACGATTGAATAGTTACATTCGTGTTAAATAGTCCATTAAAAGACGATAGATGCAACCTGTGGGTCAGTTACACTGGCGGGCCACCAGGTCTCCGTGTACAATATAACAACGCGTACAGGGTGCTGGTCATAGACAGATGTAGACGTAGATCTATGTCTGTAGATGTAAATTTATGTATGTAGATGTCTGTAGATGTAGATCTATGTCTGTAGATGTAGATCTATGTCTGTAGATGTGGATCTATGTCTGTAGATGTAGATCTATGTCTGTAGATGTAGATCTATGTCTGTAGATGTGGATCTATGTCTGTAGATGTGGATCTATGTCTGTAGATGTGGATATATGTCTGTAGACGTAGTCTATGTCTGTAGACGTAGTCTATGTCTGTTGACGTGGATCTATGTCTGTAGATGTAGATCAATGTCTGTAGATGTAGATCTATGTCTGTAGACGTGGATCCAAGTCTGTAGACGTAGATCTATGTCTGAAGATGTAGATCTATGTCTGTAGATGTAGATCTATGTCTGTAGACGTAGATCTATGTCTGTAGATGTAGATCTATGTCTGTAGATGTAGATCTATGTCTGTAGATGTAGATCTATGTACAAACATCTACAAAGATGTAGATCTATGTCTGTAGATGTGGATCTATGTCTGTAGATGTAAATTTATGTCTAGATGTCTGTAGATGTAGGCCTATGTCTGTAGATGTAGGTCTATGTCTGTAGATGTGGATCTATGTCTGTAGATGTGGATCTATGTCTGTAGATGTAGATCTATGTCTGTAGATGTAGATCTATGTCTGTAGATGTAGATCTATGTCTGTAGATGTAGATCTATGTCTGTAGATGTGGATCTATGGCTGTAGATGTGGATCTATATCTGTAGATGTGGATCTATGTCTGTAGATGTGGATCTATGTCTGTAGATGTGGATCTATGTCTGTAGACGTAGTCTATGTCTGTAGACGTAGTCTATGTCTGTAGACGTGGATCTATGTCTGTAGATGTAGATCTATGTCTGTAGATGTGGATCTATGTCTGTAGATGTAGATCTATGTCTGTAGATGTAGATCTATGTCTGTAGATGTGGATCTATGTCTGTAGATGTAGATCTATGTCTGTAGATGTAAATTTATGTCTGTAGATGTCTGTAGATGTAGGTCTATGTCTGTAGATGTGGATCTATGTCTGTAGATGTAGATCTATGTCTGTAGATGTAGATCTATGTCTGTAGATGTGGATCTATGTCTGTAGATGTGGATCTATGTCTGTAGATGTGGATTTATGTCTGTAGACGTAGTCTATGTCTGTCTTCATATTTATAATCAGTGTCTGCAAGCTGCCATGTTCCCTGAGAGGTGGAAAGTGACTCGCGTTGTTCCGGTTCCGAAGGGGGTATCTGCAGAATCTGTAGATGGGTTTCGGCCAGTAGCAGTATTGTCGACACCGGCAAAAGTATTAGAAACCGCTATCCATAAGAGCATATATGTACAAGTGCGCGCGCAGCTCTCCGATGCTCAGCATGGGTTTCGACCGGGAAGGAGCACCACCAGTAATCTTCTCTGTCACATGGCTCATCTGATACCAACAGTGGATGGTGGGTGGCAGACTGATGCTGCTTATTTCGATTTCCGAAAAGCATTCGACCTTGTCGATAATGACGTGTTGCTTACGAAGTTCGCTAGCTTTGGTTTCACCCCGCATACACTTCAGTTTTTTGCCAGCTACTTGAGGGATAGGCGACAATATGTTGAATATGCGGGACATGTGTCGGATCCATATTTCACTAGATCAGGAGTGAGTCAAGGTAGCAATCTTGGACCTTTAAGTTTCCTTCTGGTGGTAAATGACTTGCCAGAAGTAGTCCAAGATGCTAATTGTCTGTTATTTGCTGACGATCTCAAATTATCTCTTGCAGTAAGAACTGAGGAGGATTGTGTCAGGTTACAGAGGGACATTGATAGAGTGGTGAGCTGGACTAAAGAAAATCTCCTACAATTCAATAGTTCGAAATGTGTTACAATTGCGTTTTCGCGTGCACATAACCCTATTGAGGGCAGCTATCACATTGAGGGGCAGCCTTTGGTGCGAGTCGGGGAAGTCAAGGATTTGGGAGTAAGATTTAACACCGGTCTGACATTCCGTGAACACGTTATGGGTTGTTGTAAAAAGGCTTTTAGAAACTTAGGCTTCATGCTCCGAACGGTCCGTGGATTTACTAACATAAAAGCCATCATCACACTATATAACGCACTTGTTAGGAGCCAGTTAGAATGTAACGCAGTCATATGGTCTCCGCATGAAGCTAAATATAGTCTCATGCTGGAGAGAATTCAAAATAAATTTATTAGATATTTATACTCGAGGTACTATGGGGTCTATCCGTTTTACCCATTGATGTATCCCACATTATTTATTTTAGGCATGGTGGGGTACAATGAGTTAAGGGTAAGACGGGATTTTGCACTCACCTCACATTTGTTTAAGATATTAAGAGGAAAGCTGCACAATGCAGTCATTTTAGGACAGCTGAGTCTATGTTCCGGATAGGTACGTATGGCGACGCCGGCGACCGCCACTGCTGGTAGAACCCCGCGGTCGGACCAACCTATTAAGGGAAGCGCCGCTGACGCATGCACTTCGCACGCTCAACCTGATTTCTAATGAAATCGACCTATTTTGTTGTACTCTGGGTGAATTCACAAGGAAGGCATTATATGTAATATGCTATAGGTAGATAGTAAGATGAGCACATTTATCACATTGGGCATTAACCTGTAAAGATAAATGTAAGTGGAATAAATAAATAAATAAATCTATGTCTGCAGATGTGGATCTATGTCTGTAGATGTGGGTCGGGTCTGCTCCATCGTAGGATTTTGAAACTTATCATTAGACAACAGAGTATTAAAACTAATTGAGCTTTAATCAATTTTCAACCTTATCATAATTACAAAATGTATGTCCGTCCAGATATCTCCTCCTCTGCACGATCCCGATCCTGGCTTCATTAGTGAGCCTGATCTGGACGCAGGAGTCGCCGCGGTATCTACTCGATGTCGGGAGAGAGGTCGACGCCATGATGGTGTACCAGGTGACTATTGTTTATTTAACCTAGTTTATAAACAGTATATTTAACTTGCAATGTATTGAGAATTGACTGATCATTGGCCGAGTGGTCGCAAGTGCGACTGCCGGGCAAGAAGTCTCGGGTTCGAATCCCGGGTCGGGCAAAGTATTACTGGGTTTTATAAAAAATCTCAGTAGTAGCACGGTGTCTGGAATTGTGCCCGGTATATGGCAATAGGCTCACCCCTATTACATGTTATTATACTTTCAGCTTGAACTAATACTATCTTGTTTCCCCGTGGCAGAGTATCCACAGTAGCAACAAGTTCCGGCCGGCCGCCGAGTACCGGCTCGGGGAACTCGCGCTGCCGGCCAAGCGCAGGCCGCCCGCGCTGCATCACGTCCGGCATAGCGTCAAGATGGTGAGCCTAGTCGGACCGTCGGCATACACAGGGGACATAACCCTACAGCATACCATAACCACTGCGTCTCCTGTAAACCAGGATCTACAGTAGATATAACCATGAAAACACTCCTCCTTACTCCTTGCCGAAATATGATTCCCAATAAATAACTTGGGTGTCTTCAAGTCCCGAGTGAACAGGTTGCTCATAGGTAGGCGTGCTCCATCGTCGACCACATCATCGCTTACCGCCAGGCGAGATGGAGGCCAAACGTCGACCTACCAAGTATAAAAAAAAAGTATCACCGCAACACTGAATAACATAACATGAATAACTGCCTTGGTTCCCGCAACGAAATGAATCAGTGACGTCTAGATGGACCGGTTCGAAGACTTTACAACTTACTTCAGGCTTCTGATAACGATTTCGGTTCGTTCCCGTGGAATAAGAAGCACTCTATGTGTTGTCCCGGACCATAATCTAGCTCTGTACCAAATTTTATACCGATCCCTTCAGTCGGTCTGACGTCATTGAGTGATCAACAAACATACAATCTCACATTTAATTTTGTAGTATTAAGTAAGATGTAACAAAGTATTCACCTGTGTTTATCTCCCCTTCTAGTTCTGGCAGTCATTCTTCCAATTATTCTCGAGTACGTATCGGAGGACCACACTCTCACTCGGAGGGACCTTACTCTTCGCTATGGCGATACAGGTACGTTCTAGATTGCTATTTCTATGGAAACTTAAAAAAATGGTGTTAAAAAACTTAAAGATAGGTATTTAATGTTAATGTAATTCAAGTTATATTGATTGTGTAAAGTTGTATTTTAGTTAAAATAATTTAATATTAGTACGGCAACTGCCGTAACTAGACACTGTCTAACTAGAGTAAGAGTCTGACCCTCCCTCCCGCCTCGCCCAGGCGGGAGCAGTCGATCGATGATTTTCCCCCCTTAAAAAAAAAAGGGGAGTGTAGTTGGGCCTCCGGTAACTTCACTCACACGACGAAACACAAAGCAAGCGTTATTTCACGTCGGTTTTCTGTAAGGCCGTGGTATCATTCCTGTCGAGCCAACCCATTCGTGCTGAAGCATGGCTGACACTTATCGCAGAATGTAGAGAGAGCCGCTTTAATTTAGATAAGTTTAATTCAATTCCCCAATTGTCCACAGTACTACTTAGCCTCCTACATACCAGCAACGGTGGTGAAAATGGAAAGCGACCTCTACGAGGCCTCAAAGCAAAGCATAGGGAACGAGACCCTTACGGACATACATTACAATACAACGCTAGAGAACATAGAATACTACAATGTCACGTTCAATAAATGCACTATACGGGACATGTTGATATCACACGTGGCGTTCAGGAACTGTTCCTTCTATAACGTCGCGCTCTCCAACCTGAAGACGTCGTTCACTACCTTCGAGGGATGTCTGTTTATCAACAGCACGTGAGTAGACCATTATTAAACACTCATCATAAATACTACTATATAAAACTGAAGAGTTTGTTTGTTTGTTTGTTTGTTTTAACGCGCTAATCTCCGGAACCACTGGTCCGATTTCAATGATTCTTTTTGTTTTGGATAGTCCATTTATCGAGGATGGCTATAAGCTATAAAACATCACTCTACGATCAATAGGAGCCGAGCAGAGAGGGTGCAACGGCGCGAAAGTAGCTAGTTTCATATACCTCTAAGTAGATACTAGCCCTTGTCAGTGGTTTCATGGAGTAAAAAGTAGCCTATCGCCCGAATACTGAAAGGCTACTAAATTTTAAATTTTTTATCTGTGCTAAAATACCGTACTATCTCTGTCTGACCATAATCTACGCCGGTTCCAAATTTCATTCTGATCCCTTTAGTCGTTCTGCCGTTATTGAGTCGCAAATATATATACACATGAACTTTCGTATTAATAATGTTAGTAAGACAATTAAGTTACTCACATCACATCGACATCCTATAAGTGGCAACTGTCGAGCAAAGACCTCTTCTCACATTATATGATGATAAGATTTGAGCTTTAATCACCACGATTGCTCCCGATTTCAAACCTATATAATCAGAAATTATAAGCCCAGGTTTCCTCACGATGTTTTCCTTCACCGTTTGTCAGTGGTGTCTAAATAATCTTAGAAAGTACATATAACTCGGAAAAAGTCACATTGGTACTTGCTCGCGCTTTCTTGCATGAGAAGTGGGCAATATGTGTTTTTTATTTTTATAATTGAAATATTATTATTATCTTCTTTTACAGAATAATAGACACGGACATGGAAGTAGAGAGAGAGTTTGACAAGTGGTGTATATTCAACAATACGGTAGTGCGGGGGATGCAGGGGGGATGCGCCCGCCATGCAGACCTCACGTCCAAGCTGGGGGGGATGACTACTGAACAGAGCTACGTGGCGCACGCCATGTTCCTCGTTACATTCGTCGCTTTTATGCCTCAGAATTTACGGCCTGTCGGTAAGTATATTTGTTATCTATGCTATGTTATGTATAGCTATGTATTCACCCATCTAAAACAGCACTAATGCATAAAAGCGTGATATGTATGGCTCCCATAATTTATAACAAAATTCCTAAAGAAATTATTAAATTAAATTTAAACTTATTCAAACAAGCGTTGAAAAAACTACTAGTTAATAAATGCTATTATAGTGTTCATGACTTTGTAAATGACAAATGTTTGTAATTTTTTCTTTGTTGTCCCTGGTCAGGAGGTTTGAGTCTCTTATAGGAATGTTACAATTTAAAAGTTTAATAACTGTTATAATTAGATTTAATATTATATTCCACATTTGTACACCAGAAATGGTCAAACATGTTGATACTATGCTCACTGCTCATCTGTACAACTTATAATGTGCATTTATGATGTATTATTATTTAACACGTGTTTTTGCAAATAAATAATCTTTGTCTTTGTCTTTGTCTTTTGTCTTATCGGAAATGTATGAAATCTAAGGTAGATGACTAACTTTTATTCTAATATCCGTCTGGTAGATCATTTCAAAACATTAGACACGTATTGTTTGTTTTGTCACTCCTAGGGACGTTTTTACGTACAACTGACGTAGCTACATGAGAGCTAGGAGTGGTCGTACACTTTGATTCGTTTTATCTAAGTATTGTTTTCGTGTACAGCAAAAATAAATACGTCTCTAATATTGTTTCATTACCTCACTGACCGATTGAATAATATATTTTTAATATTCATACTTTTAAAAAAGGTAATTTAAAAACTATCCTGTCCTTCCAGTGGCGATGTGTGGAGCGTGCATATTGCTGTCTCCCTTAGTCTACATAGCGCAGAGTGAGACAGCGCTATACGTCGTAGAAGCAGTCTACCGATTCTTCATAACGCTGATATTTTACTCCGTGGGAGTTAGCGTCGTGGATTCTTATCCACATAATTTGAGGTAAGTCGTGAAGTTGACTTTATTTTATTATGTATTATGAAATGGGTTTATTCAGCTTGTCTCGTTTGTTTATTTCGGTAAAAATTACTAATTAGAATTTTACCCCCTTCCTGACGGCGGATCGATCTGATATTTGATCTCACACACTCTTAATCTTGATGTCCATACAATATTTTTAGTCTTTAGGGGTTAGGATTTGGGCGCGGGCGGATACGCAAAAAGACACAACGCAAGCGTTGCGTTAAGCCGGTATATTATTCGAGCCGAAGAATAGCTCACAAATAATATAATTTGGATAATAAACCATTTAGTTTTCACTAGCTCTTGCCCACGACTTCGTCCGCGTAGACTGTGATTCCTGTTTTATCCCATGGGAGAATTTAATCGGGTTAATAAGTATCCTATCACCTAAGTCAGCCCATACCCTGCCTGTATACCTGTATTCTTTCTGCGTGATTGATGGACAAACATCTATACAAAGAAAAATTCACATTTATAATATTAGTGTGATGTTCGTTTAGTATATTGATTGATTGCGAACATTTGTCACGTATTTTTTCTTTTCTTACACAAACAAAATATTTCGATTATAATGGTTTAGATTGGAACTATCTCATGAGATCACTTTTATATTTTTTTTTTCTTAGGCGTGACGTAGCGAACTCCTATTCCTAAGTTTATATTAGTTTTAATATTGCACTCGTGGCCAGATGCACGGCGCACGGGCTGGTCCTGTCCGTGACGTACGTGGGCGGCGCGGTGCTGCGCGGCGCGGGCGAGGCGAGCGCGCCCGCCTCCGCCGTGCTCTGCGCCGCGCTCGCCCTCGCCGCCGCCGCCGCTGCCGCCGCCAGGCATTAGGTACTGTACCTACTTCAACTAGCGTTTAATCAGCTATATACATATACAATTCTCTTGACTAACTCACATACACACTCACTCGCTCACTTACTGACTCACTCACTCCCTCACCTACTGACTCACTCACTCACTCCCTCACTTACTGACTCACTCACTCACTCCCTCACTTACTGACTCACTCACTCACTCCCTCACTTACTGACTCACTCACTCACTCGCACGCTCACTGACTAACTGACTAACTAACAATCTGTCTGTCTGACTGACTTTGTCAGTTTGTTTTTTCAGTGAGTTAATCTAATTCTACAATACACAATGACATTTTTAATTTTTTGTCCAATATCACGTATTCGACAAAAAATTAAAAACGGTTCTCCATTTTTTACCATTCGAATACATTTTTAATTATCTTTCTATGCTCACTTTAAGTCAGGGCCGTATTCAAAGACATCAAATCAAGACAAAGACTGACTGACTGACTTACTGACTGACTGACTGACTGACTGACTGACTGACTGACTGACTGACTGACTGACAAACTGACTGACTGACTGACTGACTGACTGACTGACTGATTGATTGATTGATTGATTGATTGATTGATTGGTTACACTATTATCAGTAAAGGGTAAGCAATATTTTTAATGTGTTCATTTTCCACTTTCCAGGTACACTGAGTCCCATGGACTCGATTAATTTCAGGGATTTTCAGCATTATTGTAAAGTTATCTTTACATAATTATATTATTAACAACGGCAACACTGATCTTTTAGGGTTGCCATGACAAAATATCGATAAAAACGACTAGAGTTGGGTTTTGTATTAAAAATGGTATAGAGCGTCTATTAGTTTAGGTGGCTGGTGTTTGGACTCGCCCATAGAGTGATATAAGTGATGCGTATCATTGAATGGAATCGCCTAAAGTAAACAAAGTCACACGCCATTGGCATTAGAGTCATCCATAAAAGTCCAAGCTGTGAAAAATGAGAGTATTATACATTTGTACCTACCCATTTGAAAAATAATAGGTCATGAAAAGTCGATCCTTTTAATCGACTGTTACAAAAAGAGAGTAGGCATAATACTTTTTTGATATGAAACCTAAATTTATATAGGAAAGAACTTGCCATGTGGACGTACCAAAGTATTCATGACTGATTTAATTGTTATGTCACTAATAAACCGACTTAGTAAAAAGGTGATATGCAACTTTGTTGTTTTCAAAATGAGGTTGGATTATTGGGGAAAGATGTATTAAGTGGGAATGAAAGATGAATGAAGACCT
This sequence comes from Spodoptera picta, assembly GCA_038387885.1. Lineage (NCBI taxonomy): Eukaryota > Metazoa > Arthropoda > Insecta > Lepidoptera > Noctuidae > Spodoptera > Spodoptera picta. The sequence goes on from JAZHFQ010000445.1 coordinate 1,353,511, forward strand.
CCATCTGCCTCTTTAGAGAACAGGGCTTAGTCACGTCGCAATCAGTGTTTTGGTTGGTTGAGATCATTAAAGCCGGCCAATCAGACAGCCGAACGGGGTCTCGTTTGATCTCGTTAAGGTAAAACAAAGTCGTACAAGCTTTGATATTGACATCAAAACATCAACAGCCCTTGACAAAGAATTCTAGAATTCACGATGTCACTGTTCTAGAATGTCGCAATAACAAAGTTACATATTATCAAGCGAGAACATTTTTGACGTCAAAAATTTCTAGCTAGAGCAGCTATACATATCGATACATTTAAACATCGATATCGATAAAAGAACAGCAATAAAACTAATAGCAATGGAAAGACACATTGAATTTATATAAATATAAAAAAATCATTTGTCTGGATGTAACTCCTAATAGATTGTATATAAGCTTAGTGCGTGGATGGGAATCGATTTTGTAATCGATTGTTAGTGATGTGCCATAATCGATACATTGATCGGGGCTTGGGATTTGGTAGAGGTTGATTATATCGTAAAGTTTAGTAAATCATCAGCATATAAGTGGCCACTGCAGACCAAAGGCCTCTTCTCACACGGAGAAGGCATGATCATTATTGACCACGCTTGCTCAATGCGGGTCGGCGATTTCAAACTTATAATCAGAAATAATAAGACCAGGTTTCTTCACGATGTGTTCCTTCACCGCTTGTCAGTGGTGCCTAAACATCTTAGAAAGTACATATAACTCGGAAAGTCACATTGGTGTTTACCAGGTTTCGAGCATTGAGCAAGCGTAGTGATGCTAATTCCTTCTCTGTATGAGAAGAGGCCTTTGTCCAACAATGGTAGTTACAGCCGATGATGATGATGAACAAGATATTATTGAATGTCCCTTCATATTAGAGGTATATTAATAATAATTTGGTATTTATGAAATTTTCAACCTCTATTCATCTCATAGTCCTTGACTTACAAAAGTGTCATATTTTGACATCCACGTCACTTCTTGCCATAGATTATTAACTGATAACTACACATGTGACATTGATTAGTTTGACATGAACATTGTACTGTCAAAATGGTCTGATAATTAGGAATATGTTTGAAAATATAGGAGTACGTTTTATTTAGTGGTTTTAAGAGGGACTATTGAGGTTGAGGTCTCAAGTTAAGTACAGATTATTGAAAGGGTATTCTGGAACTAATTACGAACGGTCTCGGGAACTAGTCCGGGGTCTAATAAAACTGTATTTTTCCCTTTTTCCGAAAATTCTCAGTATTAAATAGGATGATTTTCATAAGTATATACATTTGATGGGCCGACGTTTGATGATGATGCGATGATGCTGTCTACGATAGAGTACGTCGTCCCATAAGCAACCTATTCACTCGGGCTTTGAAAACGACCAAGTTATACCCTTCATGAAACATAGATTCTGGCAAAGAATTCCCCTCCTTAGCAGTACGCACAAGGAAGCTTCATGCGAAGCGCTTCACATGTTATACAATTGTGCCCGAATATTTATCAAAACATTTGACAGATACATTTTCGATGCAAATCTATAAAATATATGTAAAATGTGGTATACATAACTAAATATAATCTTGTATACCTCTACAATAGATTTTTATACATAAATTAATAAATTTAAACAGCTTCTAGAGGTAGATTATTGAGTTTTTAAAAACGACTTTGCGGATTTTGAATTTTAAACCTTGGTTTAGAATATAAACAATTACTCATATAAAGAGATTGTCCAATCAACTGATGGTAGCGGTGACTGTCCAGGCGACACACGTACTTAGGTATCGTCCTGAGCTAATGTTCACATGTAAACAGCAGGTTATGTAAAGAGATTGTCCAGTCAATAAGGTTTTTAATTTGACCATTTTTACGTAAAAGTCGTCTTTTAACACTGGACAAACGTCACATGTGTAGTCCACTTGTGTTGTGTAGTCAAAATATATTTTTTAATTTCGTCCAATCCTATTAATCGAACAATGAATCTCGTTTTAATTTAAAAATCGAATGACTATACAACAGTGTTGCCATATGAAATAAATACAAGAAAATTGGTAGAAAAATTTCCCCCTAATGGTAAAATTATTGTTAGCTTTAAATTTAGTATTTTTCAATTATTATCGTTATGGTAAATATAAAATATAATGTATGTAGTGTACATAAGGCTGAACATATCGATGAGGACAGAAGAAAAGAGGTTGTAATCTTCTATTTTTAAACCTTGTTTTATTTTTTATTGATTACGTTACACGAAAATAGGTTTTGATACTTGTAACAAAAGATAAGTGAATTTGAACTTTAATATCATATAACTGAAGTTAGATTTTCTATTTTCTGTGTGACATGTCATTGGGATATTATTTTCGAATATTTTGTTTTATTTTTAATTAATTTTGAGGTGACAGAATAGTCGAACGTTTTGTAGGGCTATGAAACTTTCACGTGTTGACTTGTATAAAATGTTGGAACTACCCTATTTTTTATTGGAATGTTATTTTATGCGATTCAAACGATTTTAAGCCTTATTTCTGTGGTATAAAGGTGTATTATTTATTGTGTATTAATTAATACACAATAAATAATACACCTGTTTTGTTGTATTTATAATAATTTTGAATTCTATTTCTTTTATAAAATGACTAATAAAGCTGTATTGCATTTTGCTAATATTTCGTCTTTATGTATGTGGAAATAAGGTACAGCATCGTTAAAAATAATTTTAAATGGATTTTATTTGTATACACTTGCTTTGTTTTTGAGATGAGCACTGCTATGTGATGTAAAAACTCGGTTATTTTGATTTAGTTATTGAATTTCTTTAATTAACCTAACCTAACGTTTGTTGTTTGATATCTCTTTTACCAACTAATAATAATTATTGTAAAACACATTATTATTGTCATTTATTCACAACCGACTTCTATTTCTGCCTGTTTTACATACAAAAAATGGCTTTTCAAAATAATCGAGTTTACCACGACTATACTATCACCTTGCCATTACATTTAGTGTTGCCATATCTTTGAGTTAAGTGATATTATCATAGACTGCTTATATCCTAGATTAAATAAAAGACATTTTTTCCATATACCCATATTAATTAGTCAATAGAATTAATTTAATTATTAAATACACGATCATGTATTTGCTTTAAATGAGTGACTGAAGAAACTACCAATTGGTAGTATTTTTCCGCGTTGGTAGATTTTTTTTTGTGTGCTGGCAATACATAGTTTTTTGTTGCCAGTGCCAGTTAATTTATTGGGAGTTTTTTTATTTGTATGTATTTGAAGGTTAATTTAGGACATGGAGTGTGTTATGAAATGAGTTTGTTGAGGTAATATCATAACATTGGTGAAAAGTGTATGTTACATTAAATACAGGGTGTAAACGAAACGCTCCAGAAAAACAACTACAGGTGATGGTCAACAACAAGTTTTATTTTCATATCCCTCCCCAATCCCTGAATCCCAACAATCTTCCTATTCCTAATCCTCAAAAGGCCGGCAACGTACTTGTAACGCCTCTGGTGTTCCAGGTGTCTATGGGCGACGTCGATTGCATACCATCAAGTAATCCGTCTGCTCGTTTACAGACTTATCCTATAATAAAGTAAGGGAGGCCCAATTACCCTCCTCCCCAGTCTCCCCAATCCCCGACCCCCCACAATTCTCAGGCCGGTATCACACTTGTAACGCCTCTGGTGTTTCAGGTGTTTATGGGCGATGCTGATTGCATACCATCAGTTAATCCGTCTGCTCGTTTACCGGCTTACCCCATAAAAAAGTCGCGGAGAACCTAACGGGTAACCGGGGCTCCGGCTCGACGTGCAGGAGAAGGAACGGGGTGGTTTTTTGTCAGTAAGAGTCTGACACTCCCTCCCGCCTCACCCAGGCGGGAGCAGTCATTCGATGATTTTCCCCCCTTAAAAAACCCCATAAAAAAGGAATGAAATATTCTTTCAAGTAATAATAGTTATAACCAACTGCCCAAGACTGATGTTGCATGAATGAAGGTCATCGCACGTCTAAGAAGCATGGCTCCGGCGCGGCGTTGTTTCGTATTTGCCTACCGCCAGCCGTTCGTTGACCACCCGCCGCCTGCTTTTTGTAATGACATTGTGAAGTATATCATACGACATACAATTCAAAGTTCATATTTAAATAACAACTTAATTGCTGGGTTGGAGCCGTGCTTGTTTGGTGTTCGTACGCGTAACACGTAAACAAAAACGATTTCTTTTTTAAATTAATATTTTTTTGTTTGACAGCGTTTTCGAGAGCGTTCTGGTTACACCCCTGTATGTACATCTCTGTCTAACCTTTTAGGGTAAAACGTTATGATGTTATACTTTGTACAGTTGGGACGGAATATAAATGTTTGAATTATATTTTTTCTTTATTATTATGTATTTTTACATATTGTATTATAAAATGATTTAGTTTGAAATCGGATATTGGGACCTCATCCCCTATTACACGGGACTCATAAAATAAATAGTGAAAAGTGCGTTTTATATAATATTTACTTTTGCCTACCAGAAATTATGTTATTTAGATTGCATTTTTTTATCAATAAAATCTAAATGTAGCCTCTCACTCACACCTACAAAGTGTGAGTGAGATAGAAAGTATTTTTTCTATCACACTAAGGCTCTCAAATACAATAATATTATTTATGTATATTTTTATATACACACAATCTCTCGAATGATTTGTATTAATTTTAGTATGAAAACACGGCTACATATGGAAGTATGCAAAACCAATATATCAAGGTCTAGTTTTGTTTCACCTTTCCCCTGATTCGAGTGTCATTTTATACTGGTTATTGTAACCAATATGTCATGGTCTAGTTTTGTGGGATCTTTCCCCAGAGTCGATAGTCATTTTATACTGGTTTAGCATAGCTTGATGCGTTGCCGTGTAACTATAATAACTTGTAATTGAAACACGCAATATTTAGTTAAAATTTGTCATTAAGGTAGTTTTATTATAATATAATTATTATAATGTTAAAAACATTGTTTTGATATAAATTATAATAATGATTTTTGATAGAATTTTCATTCCTTTGTTTGCTATCTCGCATTTATTTTTTGTTCTTTCATTTATTACCGTTTTTCAATGATTTTTGCGCTCCTAGAGGCGCTAGTGTAACTTATGGTCTGTCGATCAATATAATAATGCCTAATATAACGTCTATAGTCAGTTAAATTGTGACAGCTGAATTGAGTACTTGGACCTTTGTGGCCGTGTTTACTAATCGTAGGGAATTACAACTGACTCCTTACTTGTACTATTACGTGTCCCTTATAGGTAGGTAAAAACTAAAATAACTTTAAATATCGCCTATTTTAAGGGTCCTTTAAAATTTTCGGTTCGTGGCATTATATAGAGTCGCACTAGCGCCATCTGGAGCGAGTAAACTTAAAAATCCTCGTTGATATTTTTGCAATGTTAAAATCAATATTATTTATATCATAACAAAGTTTAATACGGAGCCACACTGAGGCTAAATTTGCAAGACGATGCAAGCAGTACGGTCCCCGCCATAAATATTGTACATTAACCTTCGAAGACAGTCTGCCATTTCAATTCAAATACTGCTCATGATTGTGTTAAATTATCACTAGTCGAATAATCATGAAAAGATTTGTACAAATAATTATAAATGAGCCACGAATGCTTCGGCTTGACCGGAGTGGTACCACGACTTCACAAGAAACCAGAAATAAGTCAAGTCTATCATTATTTCAATTAGACCAGGAAGGCACTTTTGAACGTCACACATATAATTTAAAAGTGTCAGTCTGTTGGTCAGTCTTCTAGTGAAGCTATTTGCTCGTTCCAAGGTGTAGATTCCTATGGAGAAGAACGAGCAAGAAACTCCATAGGTTACTCTTTTTCAATCAGGTTCACAATACATATCTTTAGTTACAACTTACAGCGCTTGCGTTGTGTTGTGTTTCGCCGTGAGAGTAAAGTTTGCTGGAGGCCCAATTATTTGTTTTCGAAAGTCGATGTTCAATATTTATAACCAGGTATCGTACTTATCATGTCTACAACATTTATACTCAATCATGCATTCTTGCATATCTTAGTTAAGAATTATTGATAACAACGCCATCTATCGAGTGTGCGGCGAGTATTGTTACGTATACTTTGCACAATGGTCGATGTTTTGTTCCAAGCTTTGTAGGTACGTGTAGATTTTCTTCAATCAGCCACAAGAACTCTAATGCTGAACATAGGCCTCTCTGAATGCCTTCAAATAGGCCAATTGAAAGCGACCTGCATCCAGGCGACAGTGGTATAAAAATACGAAATATCTTCAGTATCCTCAAAAACGTCGATAACTCCTCTAGTGTTGCGGGTGTCCATGGGCGGCGCAGATTGCTTACCATCAGGTGATACGTATGCTTGCTTTCGTCGTTATTGTATATAAATGAAATCTACAAATAAATTGTTAAAATGATGAATTTACAAAAATATAGACGATTGTGCAAAGAATGTATTATTACGTGTGGCTAGTAGACGAAATAGACTGAAATTGTATTTGTCATCTGATGTGTGTAAATAAAGATCAAATAAAATATTATGTTCATATTTAATATTGTATTGTTTTATTTCTCTTTTCTATTGCAGGTTTGTGGTGTACTCAATGACATTGAATGAGCACCTAAACTATTTCTGAGTATTGATTTGTTCATAGTGATAAAACAATTGCTAAGGACGCTTAACATAACATATCGCCTTTTATCCCCGAAGGAGTAGGCAGAAGTTTGACTGCACGGTTGGCGCGGTGGCTGGACAACTTGTTTCGGGTCTGGGTGTTATGTGTATGTGATATGGTATGTTTGTAAACGCACTCACGACAGGAGAAAATCCTAGTAGAGCAACGTATTTTTTTTAAGAGGAGAACATGCACATTACGGCACTTAACATTACATTATAGACCTTATTTCTAATGTTTAGAGACTACTTTTGTATGACCAAATTTAGGGAATGGATTTCAACGGGTTAATCCTATCACTTTAAATAACATAACACAACATCATGCCTTTTTATCCCTGAAATAGTAGGCAGAGGTGCACATTACGGCACTTAATGCCACTGTACAATATAACACCCACTTTTCACTAATTATGTTACTAGTCCCATGTAATAGGGGTGAGCCTATTGCCATATACCGGGCACAATTCTCGACTCCGTGCTACTACTGAGATTGTTTTTAAAATCCCTGTAATAGGTACTTTGCCCACCCGGAATTCGAACCCGAGACCCCTTGTCCGGCAGTCGCACTTGCGACCACTCTGCCAACGAGGCCGCTTGGGTTGAGTAGGAAACCAGTAGATGTGTCTGAGTACGGTGCCGATGGTAAGATATCAAGTAATGTAAATAAGTATTTTAACTCTTAATCTAGGTGGTCACTGTAGCTAACCAACCACATTTAATAAATTCAGTTTTAGAAGTATGCTTCAAATTTTTATATTTCAGTATAATTAAATGAAATATATTCGTAACCAATTAAAAGTGTGCCTGAAAGAGGTAACTAGGAAAAATCAAAGACCAATAATATTGACAATATAGTTTATTTCTTAAATAATAAAAATTAATGACAGTTATTTACATCAAAGAGGTATCAGAAATAGGTGTCTTATGTAACATTTTTAGACGAAATCGCATTTAAACATTTTATTCAAATGAGTAAATAGAAAAATCTATTTATATATTTTTTGAGGGGTAAAGTCATCCAATGACTGCTCCCGCTTTGAGTGGACGCGAGTGAGTGTCAGACTCTTACTGACACAACCACGTTCCTACTTCTGCTTGGAGCCGGGCCGAGGTAACTAATGGCGCTTTGCCCGCAAATCCAGGCAGGAATGTAAGACAATGATGACTTCATGGTTGGTGCGGTGGCTGGGCAACCGGCTGCCGCGCAACGTGTCGCGGGTTTAAATCCCGCACGGAACAACACTTTATGTGATCCACAAATTGTTGTTGCGGGTCTGGGTGTCATGTGTATGTGAACTTGTATATTTGTAAACGCACCCACGACACAAGAGATAATCCTAGTGTGAGGCAAAGTTTTTATAAAAAAAAAATGACACTGACTTTCACTAAATCGTGGTCGGTTTTGTGCTCCAAAGATGGCGCTAAAGTACTATGAGGTGATGTTTGTTGATTGTTAGCTGTAAAAAATTGAGTATCCATCCAATGGTTTGATACTAGGAGATTGGGTACTTGCCAACTAGTCAGTTTTCTAATGAATTTTGTACGAGATTTTGTATTGTGACGTCACGTTTTTTTAGCGACAAACAGCATACTTCATTCTTAGTCTCTTCATTGAACAGTCGAAATAATTTATTTTTATTTAAGGAAAGTACCCAATTCTCTAATGGACAAAGAGGACCTTGCGCTGTGTAAGCGACATTTGTTAAACACAACAACGTTTGCCGTCATTACAACACCTGCATAGGTCGCTTATGGGTAGGCATATAAAAAATACATTGAGACAGAAGAGGGGTACACATATATTAGGAAATCCTGCATAGTATCGATTCACCCCTCTTCTGCCCCTATTGACCTCTAGATCCCCCATTTCACCTCTCGATCCCCCTATTCGCACCTCGATCCCCCTATTCATCTCTCGATCCCTCTATTCACCTCTCGATCCCCCTATTCGCCCCTCGATCCGCCTATTCACCTTTCGGTCCCCCTATTCACCTCTCGATCCTTATTCACCCCATTTTATCGTTACTACTACAGGCTGGTGCTGAAGATCTGAACTCGAGCCTCTGTGCCCGGTCCACGGTATTAAGCTGAGCTCAAGCCTTTTGCGCTGCGACGCACCATAGGCTTTTTGTGTGTACCTGTATTCTTTACGTGTCTGTCATGGTGCAATAAATAGTTTTTCTTTCTTGCATTTTTCTTTTCAATCGTTCGAATAGTGTATAAATGCTATTTATCTATGTGAGCTTATGATAACTCTTTTGTTATTTAACAGAAACACTTACTTTCCGAGAACCATATACTATATTCTATTCTCGTTAAGATTGGACATTTAAAGAAACCTGTTTCCTGTCTGGTCAACTGATTCTAACTCCTATTCTATTGGTATAAGGATGACATTAACAACTTAACTGTCTAAGCAGTCACATACAACACACGATGAACGTTTGAAATAAGGTCAATCACATGTGACTCAGTTTTGGTACAATTTTGGGGTGTATTTTTGACTAGCTACTTCCGCGCGGTTTCACACGCTCTGCTTAGATTGGTAGTGGCGTGATGTTTTATAGCCTATAGCCATCCTCGATAAATGCACTATCCAACACAAAAAGAATTATTCAAATCAGACTTGTAGTTACGGAGATTCGCGCGTTAAAACAAACAAACAAAAAAACAAACTCTTCCGCTTTATATAATAGTATAAGATATGAGCGTGGCACCGAATTTTATTAGAACATACCTGAACGTGTGGCAAAATAAATACATTAGGGACATGTAAGTTCTAGAAGTTATTATTATAGTGTAGTTATTATTTGGGGACAGTTAAATTGTGCAAAAAGTCGTTACTATACCAACTATTTACTGCAGCCGTCATGTATCGTTCTATCTACAAACGTAATAAGACTCAAAATCAGTTGATAGGACAGAAAAACCGATTTTCTTAAATGTTACTTAGAACTAAGAATAAATAAATCAGGCGCAACCGGGTTAATTAAGATCCATTTTAGGTTAAAACCTAAAAACCTACAATCACATTGAAATATCGACTTTATAACAAGTGTACAAAAGTGCAAAATTGTATAAAAATCGACGGTAACACTAATCGATCAGTCTTTCAGCTTAGCCAAAGTAATTTGCACTTTATAACACTGGCACAAAGTTTATTATACGTCGTATTGTGTCTACTATAATTTTATATCTTAAAAATTTTCGATTTAATATAAAAAATCTACACATAACTACCTAAATCCACTAAAATAGATATAAATAGAGAATATTAAAATTAGGAACCTATTTACTAGCTGTACCCGCGACTTCGTCCGCGTGGAAAAAGCAACCCAAGTTACTCCTTAGTACACCAGCTACCTGCCAATAAAACTCGTCAAAATCGGTCCAGCTATTTCATAGATTAGCCAGTACAAACAGACAAAAATTTTAAAAAAAGTATTTTGTGGTTATGTATAGTATGTATATTCATATTATACATGTAGTAAAGTAGTAGTTATTTTAATATTACAAACAGACACTCCCATTTTATTTCATTTTATATACAGGCTGTTTCTTGTAAGGTCTCAAGCCGCCATTAGCTGGTAGCAATCTTTTTACATCTTGTATCAAAGTGTAGTGTGTATATATGGAGTCGCGGAGAACCTAACGGGTTACGGGGGCTCCGGCTCGACGTGCAGGAGAAGGAACGGGGTGGTTTTTAGTCAGTAAGAGTCTGACACTCCCTCCCGCCTCACCCAGGCGGAAGAAGTCGAGACGATAATTTTTCCCCCCTTAAAAAAAGTGTGTATGTATGTATACATGCCTATTGCTAGATCTAAGTGTGTAATCGATATATATCCGATTGTATCTAATGTTTAGAGGAGTATTAAATGTAACTTCAAACAATAAAGTTGTTTCTCTAATCTCTCCGACCTTACAAAAGTTAGGAAGGAGATTTCATTTTGTCCATAATACTGAATGCAGTCAAACCAAAAAAAAGTTATTATTATTTAAAGCGTGTGGTCACACGCTACAAAAAAGTGTGAGAGAGCCATGCTTCGACACGAATGGGCCGGTTCGACCGGAGTGATACCACGGCCGAGCAGAAAACCGACGTGAAGCAACGCTTGCGTTGTGTTTCGTCGTGTGAATGAGGTTACCAGAGGCCCAATTACCATCCCCTTCTTCAATCTCCCCAATCCATGAATCCCCATCGATCCTCAAACTCCTAATCCCCAAAAAGCCGGTAAACGCACTTGTAACGCCTCTGGTGTTCCAGGTGTCCATGGGCGACGTCGATTGCTTACCATCAGGTGATCCGTCTACTCGTTTACCGGCTTATGCCATAAAAAAAATTGTAGAACATACATGGGGTTAAAATGAAACCCTGCTACCAGGTAGTGGCGGCTTGGCACGTTACAAGAAACACTCTGTGTATATATATATATATATGTATATATTTTATATATATTTTATAAAAAAAAGTACATTTGAATGTAAATATCAATACATTATAAACAATGTAATGTTATATAATTCTATATAGTTTCGTATCCCGGTTACGCCTTATACATCTCTACGACTCCTACTCACAAACGCCAGGGCAGTATCGACATTAATAACGACAAAATTTGGTCGCTAACGCCAGAATACTAAAAGACTACTAAATTTTAATTTTACTTAAACATTATGCCATCTTTATCGTTTTACAAAGAATTTGAATGACATGAATATGTATACTTAGGCGCGGCTTAAAATTCAGTAACCTTTCAGTATTTGGAAGTATGTCGAGAATTTTGAAACGAAGAAACCAAGCGATAAATTTGTTTTTATAATAACTATCGTGGGACATACTAAATTAACTAAAATTGCGGGTTACTCACGTGAAAACTCTACTAGTTTCGAACCACAGAGGGAGCTGCGCGACGTCGCCGCGACCGCGCACGCTGCTTATGAGGAAGAACCTCTCTGTGGTTCGAAACTAGTAGAGCTTTTCTCAGTATATTCACGTGAGTAACCCGCGATTTTAGTTAATTTATTATGTCTAATCAAGTGATAAATTCTTCAACTTGATTTGATTTACAAAATTAAATTTTAATACAGAACGCATATCTTATTGCGTCTCCGACTACTACATATACTCTCTAGCAATTGTAAAATTGTTTTATTTCAATTATTAATAAGGTTCATATCAAATTATGTAATTAATTTCTAATGTTATAATTGTCAAGACTTCGAGCCCTATCATGAGCGTCTTCAATACATTTATATTTTAATATAAATATGATGCATACTGTGTAGTGAGCCAAGGATACACTAGAAGACAAATACCCTGGGACACGTGTCGCCAGCGACGTTGGGTGGAGTAGCGCGACGTTGGGTGAGTAGCGCCACGTTGGGTGGAGTAGCGCCACGTTGGGTGGAGTAGCGCCACGTTGGGTGGAGTAGCGCCACGTTGGGTGGAGTAGCGCCACGTTGGGTGGAGTAGCGCCACGTTGGGTAGAGTAGCGCCACGTTGGGTAGAGTAGCGCGACGTTGCCGGACATTACACATTATCTCTCCACATTGTAGTTCATTGCTGTTTCTTCATCTAGTGTCACCTATCTGTCACTGTGTTTTTCTAAATGAACTTATGTATGTATGTGTATGTATGTATATATGTATGTATGTATGTGTGTATTTATGTAGGTATGTTTCAGTATGTATATAATTATGTATTAAAAGTAAATAAATTAGTTTTGAATACTTTCAGTTTTACATAATAAATGAGCACCTCAGTTCACCAAGCTATAACTACTTCATTTAATATATTATTGTAATGTTCTATCCACCCAAAGGTTGCCTGGTAGATATCGTCGCTGTTGACATAAGGCGCGTGTTGGAGCCCTATATATGTGTGAAACCGGCGTCGTGTATGTGTCGTGCGTCGCTGTACATGTCGGCGATACATTGTTATAGTGTATCCTTGGCCTTATTTGGTATCAAGGTAAGAAAATAAAGCTTGATTCAGTACAGATACAGTAACCATTGGTGGGCTACTGAACTAAGTTACAAAAGACATGGCTTCGTTACAAAGCATACAATTTAATATAACAATAGCTTCTGTCTCTGTACGGAGTCAATCTTTTTTTCTTGCCTGCATAATACATAAGTTGGCTATTTGAACATAATTTTAGTATTTATTTAATATTATTTAAAAGATAATTTATGAGCCCTTAAACTGACAAAGGCCTCTACTTACACGGAGAAGGGATGAGCATTAATTACCACGCTTGCCGAATGCGGGTTGACGATCTAAAACTTATAATTCAAGTTTCCTCGCGATGTTTTCCCTCACCGTATGGTAGAAGAGGTAAGTTATTGTTTAAATATTATAAACTAGCTTTTACCCGCGGCTTCGCTCGCGTCACAAAAGGATACAAAGTAGCCTTTTTTTATGTTACATATACCAATACACACAGCGCCATCTATACCAATACTTTTGTTTTCCCTCTGAAATATCAATTTTTCCGGGATAATAAGTACCCTATTATTTAATCTGGACTTCTAACTTTACGTCTGCAAAAAATCAAAGCAATCGGTTTAGTAGTTACGGCGTGATAGATAGCATAACAAACAAACAAACAAACTCACTTTCCGATTTATAATATTAGTAAGGATGAATAAAAATTATAGATTTCATTATATGTCTAGCCAAATTACTATTATTTTAAACCCAAAATATAATAAACTAAAAATTACCCGTACAACCCATAACTCTAAAGTTAAAATTAGTGCTGTGAAAATATCGATAAAACATCTCAATTCTAATTCATAGTGAAGTGAGGTTGACATATTAAATTCATCGATAATTAGGTATCGATATATAGGGACCTCGCACCATCCTTGTTGACGGAATAATCTCTGCACTACACGAGCTATGTGAACATTAGCTCATGGCCATATCTTAGTACGTGTCGCTTGGACAGTCACCGCTACCATCAGTTGACTGGACAATCTCTTTACATGAGCTGTTGTTTACATGTGAACATTAGCTCATGACGATACCTAAGTACGTGTGTCGCCTGGACAGTCACCGCTACCATCAGTTGACTGCACAATACAGTGTGCTGTTGATTATATCAACTATATAATTACAATTTATCGATATATTACAGCACTATTTTTAACTACAGTGCAGACAAAACCGGTGGGTATGTAATCACATACAAATTTGTAGAGTAAGATGAATAAATTACAATAGATTTTAAGATAGCATTATTTAACAATCAAAATCAGGCCACAGGCCAAGTTAAATTTTGAGAAGAGCTCTACTAGTTTCGAGCCACAGAGGGACTCTTCCTCATGAGAAGAGTGCGCGAACGCGAACTAAAAGAAGAGTCCCTCTGTGACTTGTACCTAGTAAGTAGAATTTTTCTCAACATTTACCTGACAGTTTATACAGAAGTATGTACGCTGGCTAACAGGTGAACCTATCATTTTGTTACAAATCTCTTCATTACATCTTCACTTTTATTGTATTGACATAAAGTCGAATATCCAATGAATAAATTTGACACATTGGCGTAGGTTTATCTGCAGGCCACTGTTCTATACGTGGGTTTGCTTATCTAACTTTTAGTTTTAAACTGAGTATAAAGACCTGCTTTGTTTTTTTTAATAAATAAATAAATAGGCGGACATATTTAAAAAGTCTTTAGTTATAACATAATATCACGGCTTTTTATCCCCAAAGGGGTAGACAGAGGTGCACATATATATTTATATGCATTGTAACACCCACCAGTTATACTATATTATTAAAACATCATCGATTTTAACATAATATGAAAGATGATATGGCAAAGTTATGCCGATAAAATATAAAAATTATGTTTCTATAATAACTAATATATACATACTAAATTAACTAAAAATCGCGGGTTACTCACGTAAATATACTGAGTAAAGCTCTACTAGTTTCGAACCACAAAGAGGTTCTTCCTCATGAGCAGCGTGGCGCGGTCGCGGGGATGTCTCGCATCCTACTCTGAAGGCCGCAATTTTTAGTTAATTATAAAAAAAACTATACCGATTTTTCGATATTTACTCGATTACGTCGAAACGAAAAGATACAAGTCTTTATACTCATTAATAATAAATAAATATAATTTAGTAAATATTCCAAAAAATACACAAACTTCGAACTAATGCTTAAACTAACTTTAAATTTATAAAAAAACCAAATAAATTATTATTTTTAAAATAATTTTTACAAAAACAATGTTGAACGAAAACGGCCGATTAATCCAATTCAGATAAACTTTAACTGAGGAATAACTATACTTGACAACTTTTCCGAACTAAAAACTGTCAACTGTCAATTTTATTCTATAGTCAGAATTTTAATTAGATTCCAGATTTGACAATAGCTACTGTCATTTTGTGAAATAATGATACCACATATAACATTGTAGTGATGAACACAAAAACCGATAAACAATCAGTGTGTGTGTTTTATAATAAATGTTACAGAAAGTGACAGGAAAGCGATAGCGATGACGGCGACAATTTACAAAATAACTTATTACCATAATACATCTATCTGTTTTATTTTTTCATGTTCCTTCATGATTACATTTTTTTTATTTATTTCACACACAATTATAAAAGAAAAGTCTCAGATCGTTAATTAATCGTCAAAACTAAATTATCGGTTCAGAAATATTTAATTTCCTGATATACTTAGTTTACAGGAGTAAAATTATAAACGAGAAGAATCGATCCAGAAATATTGCATTTCCATATCGAATAATTTCGCAACATCACTATTTAGTACTTGTCATAACGTTGCAACACTGAAATTGTCAAATCTGGAATCGAATTAAAATTCCGATTATACAGTTAAAATTTAACTGAGCATTGAAAAATCGGCCCTTAGTCATATACATATAAATAAATAAGATGAACAGAAATTAAGTTATTATATGACTAAAACAAAAGAAAATAAATTACAATTTACTTACAACAAGTGATTCGCACGGTTTATTTCACACGATATCTTACAGGTCTCTTGAATATCCTGAAAAATAAAGAAATAATATTCAGTTAACTCATAGTTAAAAATACACTTCAGGAACGGGTATACAAGTGTGGGAGAGCCATGCTTCGGCACGAGTGGGCCGACTCGACCGGAGTGATATACAACGGCCGAGCAGAAATCCGACGTGAAGCAACGCTTGCGTTGTGTTTCGTCGTGTGAGTGAAGTTACCGGAGGCCCAATCCCCGAATCCCCAACAATCCTCAAAAGGCCGGTAACGCATTCGCAATACTTCTGGTGTTACGGGTATCCATGGGTGGCGCCGATTGCTTACCATCAGGTGATCCGTCAGACCGGTTTATTACATAAAAAAAATAAAAATCTCCATGTTCAAAACTCTTTGTCTGCCTGACTATAGAACCCCAAATCCCCAACGAGGGAATAAAGTTACTTAAGGCTTTGACTTCCAATAGAAAACTGTTATAGGCAAATCGCTAACGTCGACCAGCGGTGGCGTTTAATGTGTTTAACATAACATAACATCACGCCTTTTATCCCCGAAGGGATAGGCAGAGGTGCACATTATGCCACTGTACAATGTAACACCCACTTTTCACTATTTATGTTGTGAGTCTCATGTAATAGGGGGTGAGCCTATTGCCATACCGGGCACAATTCCAGACCCCGTGCTATCACTGAGAATTTTTTTTAAAAACCCAGTAATAGTTTGCCCGACCCGGGAATCGAACCCGAGACCCCTTGCCCGGCAGTCGCACTTGCGACCACTCGGCCAACGACTAACGTGTTTAACTATAAAATAAAAAGGCTCACCCTGCGTTTCCAGTGCAATCTTTCTTTATCTTAAATTCCACGTTTTCAAACACACTGGCGAGCGTGCACGGCTCTTTATTCAAATACATCGTCGCTTGCTGCATAAACTCCTTAACAGCCTCCGTCTGTGCCTCATCAAAAGGCCCCATAAACTTGAACTGCGATAATTTCTTCCTCCCCTTAAATTCCATATAACATTCCACTATTAATTTCATTATATCCGACATTTCCGGAACAACCCGCTTTACTGGTTTCTTCTCCGCTTCTGGAATTTTCGGGACTTCCGGAATTTTCGGATTTTCCGGTATTTCCGGATTTTCCGGATTTTCAGTATCTTCTTTGCTTTCCGATTCAGAATTTTTCTTTAAATTCCTCGTAATGCTTATTAGGAATGGATTTGTTTCCTCCGGTTCCAATTCTTCTGGTTTTTTGACTTCTGGAAGTTTCTCGACTTTTTGGTTTACTGGAGGTTCAGTTACAATCTCTTCTGTACAGTCTACTTCAAGCAGTTCATCTTCGATATCTTTTTCTTTCGTATGTCTAAGTTGATGTGGCGTAACTAGATACACGTGATCAGGCGCTACTTTGAACAGGCATAATTGGCTGGAAAAATACGGAAAAGACCGTCTTTTAGACGACAGAAGAAGCTTAAGACTAAAAATCTTTATAAACAGTGATGGTAGGTATATATTCTAAATGAAGAAAGCGGTCGAAATTAGGAACAGAGATAATTTAAAAATCTTTGATTCCATAAAAAATAATATTGTTCTAAAGACTTTGGAATGAGATCGGTCTTAAACTTCGATCAAAAATGTATATTAAAATAAAAAAATAACAAACACAATAGTTTAAGACCCACTAGACACACCTGTTACATAGCAACAGTCCATGGATTCCGCAGATTGGCAAATTATTTGAAATACTTATTAATATTGCATCAGTCGTGCAGCGATGGCGAAATCGCTGCATCAGCCCATCGTGCCCTACAACGTGACGGACCGGACGACGGCACCGTTTTCTAGAATACACGACACTTTTGCTTCCAACTTCGACCAAGAGTCACTTAACTTAGAAATAATACTTTTCTGTAATTTTATTCAATAAATTAGTTGCAATCAATTTCGTCCTTATTTGCAACTTGCCTGCCGGAAAGACATAATTGGCGCAGTCGGTAGGATTCTCGAGGACTCCTGCATAACTAAGTACGAGCTTCCTGGCGGTTGTCAACCCCGTTCGAGAATCAGAATCTACACGTCGAGACCAGCAGCAAGGGTATCCAGACATCGATACAGCGAGAAGGCCGAAATGAACATCTGGTGAGTGCGTTAAAATCTTTTAATGAATTGCTCACCCTTTATCTCTTAACTCTCCTTATTTTCCCTGTGTTTTAAAACCTTTTCCAAGATTTTCCATCCAAGAGAATCGCGGAGTGTTAGGGTGGAGAGTAGACAGAGTAGTAGAAATAGTGCTCTAGATTTAAATAGAGAATTAGATTGTAGTAGTGATTTACCAGGTAATAAAATGTCCGAGTTAGATCGCATCTTTAAAGCCCTTAGGTTAGTACCCGAATTTGACGGGAACGTAAATGTTTTGACCAGATTTATTCAATTATGTGACCAATTGGTGGATGAATTCGTGACCAAGGCCGCGTCACCGAATAACCTTATTGAGATTGCTCTAATAAACGGAATACTGAACAAAGTAACAGGCCCCGCCGCCCGCCTAATTAACTCTAATGGTGTCCCATCGGATTGGGCAGGTATACGTAAGGCTTTAGTTAACAATTTCTCAGACCAAAGAGACGAAACCGCGTTATACAATGACTTGGCATTACTTTCTCAAACCTCTGATAGCCCACAAGAGTTTTATGAGCGTTGTCAGAACATATTTAGTACATTGATGACGTACGTCACTCTACATGAATCTATACCAACAACTGTAGAAGCTAAGAGAGATTTGTAAAAAAGTTAACCCTCCAAGCATTCGTAAGAGGTCTTAAGGATCCCTTAAGTTCGCGCATACGATGCATGAGGCCAGAGAGTATCGAAAAGGCCTTAGAATACGTTCATGAGGAGCAAAACGTAGTGTATTTGCAACAACGTAACAGTCATTTACCAGATAAGAAATTAATTCAGCAAACCTCGTCTCATAAACCTACATCTAATCAACATCTTAGTAATCCGCCTCCTAAGCCATTCACATTCAATATGCCAGGACCTTCTTCTAAGAGTCCTTTTGAGCAGCCGGTGATGCCACAAAGGCCCCAGCAATGGCGACCTAATTTTAACCAACAGTATCAAGCTGGGCCATCGCGTACAATGCAGATGTTCCGTGCCGCGCCGCCTAACTATAATCCGAATAATGCGTTTAGATTTCCACCACGTAATATTATGCCACCCCAAAGTAATTTTCAACAACCGCGACCCATGAGTGGTGTTAGTAATTTTGTAACAAAGGCTTTGCCACCTAGTAATCCCATAAAGGGACATGATTGGACTAAATCGGGAAACCCTCCACAGTCTAATTATTTCAAGACAAGGGAAATGAATTTTAATGACTGTGCAGACTATTACGGTTACAACGATTATTTTACCAATGGCGAGTCATATTACGATTCTAGTGACTTCTGCGATTATTACACTGAAAATTATTATCCCGATTACAGTCAAATGTATTATCAAAATCCCGAGGCAGCACATGAAACCCCTACTGAGGAGTCTGCTGGCCCCTCAAGTGTTAATAATGAAAATTTTCAGACAGCTCAAAAATCAGACAAGCCAAAATAGAGGTTAACTTACAAACGCAACGTCAATTACCATACATACAAATTCATAACCCTCCACTTAAATTCTTAGTAGATACAGGTGCTAATGACTCCTTTATTAGTCCTAGTGCAGTTGAAACCTATTTTAGTAACGTAAAATTAAACTATGACCCTTTCGAAGTTAGTAACATGCATGCGACGACGCGTAGTAATTATTCTATAACTATTCCTTGTTTCCCGGAGATAAATGATAATGATGACATCACCCTCTTTGTCTATAAATTTCACGATTACTTTGATGGGTTGATTGGATCGAATCTATTAGACAAGTGGGAGGCCACTATTGATTTCAAAAATAAATCTTTGATAACTAAAAATGCATCGAACCCTATAAACGTTTATGATTCGCGAAATGCAAATTTATACGAGGACATAATACCTGCCGGGTCCTCTAAGCTAGTTAAATTACCGATAAATTCGCAGGACGGTGAAGTAATCATTCCGGAGCAAATCATCTGTAACTGTCATATTAGTGAATGCTTAACCACTGTAAAAAAGCAGAGAGGTATAGTCGAAATACATAACCCTACTCGAAGTGACCTAATTTTCTCGATGGACCGCCCGGTGTGTGCGCAGCTTTATAATAACGAGTGCAAGCGTACCGAACAACCGTCCACTCGTGTAAAAGAAGTGCTATCGCGTTTGCGTACTAGTCATCTAAATGAAGAGGAACGTATTAACTTAGAAATCTTATGTTCACGCTACGCAGACGTATTCTATTTAGAAGGCGAAAATTTAACATTCACTAATAAAATTAAACATTCCATTAAAACCACAGATGAAATTCCTATATATACCAAAAGCTACCGATATCCATTTGTGCATAGGCAGGAAGTTCAAGAACAAATTAGTAAGATATTAGATCAAGGAATTATTCAACCTTCCGAGTCTGCATGGAGTTCACCCATATGGGTTGTCCCAAAAAAAGCAGACGCTTCCGGTAAAACAAAGTGGCGACTAGTTGTAGATTTCCGCAAATTAAACGAAAAAACCCTGGATGATAAGTACCCTATACCTAACATTGCCGATATCTTGGACAAATTGGGTAACTGTCAATATTTTACTACTCTAGATTTAGCTAGTGGATTCTACCAAGTCGAGATGAACCCCGCAGACATACCCAAAACAGCATTTACAGTAGAACATGGGCATTTTGAATTTTTGAGAATGCCTATGGGATTAAAGAACAGTCCATCTACATTTCAGCGAGTGATGGACAATGTACTTAAAGACCTTCAAAATAAAATCTGTCTAGTTTATCTCGATGACGTCATAGTTTTCTCCACGTCATTACAGGAACATATGGTAAATTTAGAAAAGGTATTCAATAGGTTACGCGAGTCAAATTTTAAGATCCAAATGGACAAGTCCGAGTTCCTCAAACTCGAGACAGCATATCTAGGTCATGTTATTAGCAAAGATGGCATTAAGCCCAACCCAGAAAAGATATCTGCAATTCAAAATTACCCGCTTCCAAAAACCACAACTGAGATTAAGAGATTTTTAGGACTTCTAGGTTATTATAGAAAATTTATACCCGATTTCGCAAGGATTACCAAGCCTATGACGCAATGCTTAAAGAAAGGCTCAAAAATCAATTTAGATCAAAATTATATTCAGTGTTTTGAGAAATGTAAAACCTTATTAATTAATGACCCAATCTTAAAATACCCAGATTTCTCTAAAGAATTCATCCTTACTACTGATGCGTCAAATTTAGCTATCGGAGCCGTCCTCTCGCAAGGTACCATAGGTTCGGATAAGCCCATTGCGTATGCTTCCAGAACTCTGAATAGTAGCGAAATTAACTACAGCACTATTGAAAAAGAGTTGCTGGCGATCGTTTGGGCGACAAAATATTTCAGACCATATTTGTTTGGCCGAAAGTTCAAAATCGTTACAGATCACAGACCCTTACAATGGGTCATGAATATTAAAGAGCCCAACTCGCGCCTTACACGGTGGCGACTTAAGCTAAGTGAGTTCGACTTTTCGGTGGTTTACAAGCAAGGGAAGTGTAATACAAATGCGGATGCATTATCTCGCATTGAATTACATAATGAAGAGACTAACTCACTTATTGTTAACCCTACGGATAGGCCGTCTTCCCCGGATAATTCAAAAACCGCTACAGCACATACTGACGCCGAAAATCCGATACTAGAAATTCCAATAACTGACCTTCCCCTGAATAGATATCATAGACAAATTATTTTTACAGTTGTAGATAACGTGAAAGGGCGTCCTACAGTTTCAAAGCCGTTTGAATCACACGTAAGGACACATATCCAAATTTCTAAAAATAATCTCGAACAGGATGTCTTGAATAGTATCAAGGAATACGTCAACCCCAAAGTGAAAACCGGTATACTTATTAAACCTGCAATAGACATGTATAAAATAATTCCCATCATCCAGAATCAGTTTAAAAATTCTTCTATGGATTTAATCCTAACGAAAACTGAATTAGATAACGTAAAGGATTATTTAAAACAACAAGAGATAATTCGTCAATACCATGAAGGAAAAACCAACCATCGCGGCATTAACGAGTGCTATCTGTCCTTATCAAGCAAATATTTTTGGCCCAAAATGAAAGAGCATATAACAAAGTACATAAATGAATGTAGCATATGTGGTCAGGCTAAGTACGACAGGAACCCAATAAAACAAAAATTCCATATTGTACCACCTCCAACTAGACCGTTTGAGATAGTGCACCTTGATCTTTTTAGTGTCGACACACATAAGTACCTTACAATCATTGATGCTTTTTCGAAATATGCTCAAGCATATCATTTGAAAGACGCCACCGCAATTAGTGTAATCCAGGCCCTGTTAGTATTCAGCACTCATCATGGTATTCCTATCACTATTGTAACAGATAGAGGTCCGGAATTTACAAACCAATTATTTTTAGAATTCGTACGAATACATAAAATTCAACACCACAAAATTTTAGCTTATACCCCAAATGAAAATGGCATGGTAGAGAGACTACATTCGACATTATTAGAACACCTGCGTGTACTGAAATTGCAACATAAGGGAGAGTCTGTAACAAATTTAATGCCATATGCGATCTTAGGTTACAATAGCTCTATCCATAGTTTCACAAAGTGTAAACCATTAGACATAATTACAGGCCACCTAGACCCTCGCGACCCAGTAGATATTAATATATCAGATAACATATTACAATTATATACACAGGAGCATCGAAACAAAATGCAAAAGGTATTCGAAATGATTAATGAGTCATCGCTTTACGACCGTACTCGTATCACAGAGAATATTAATAAAGATAGAGAAACTGAACAGGAGTATTGTCCAAATCAACAAATTTTTGTTCGAAATCCTATGGCTAGCCGCCAGAAATTAGCCCCTAGGTTTACACAGGATAATGTACTTGCCGACTTGCCGATTCGTATTTACACCAAAAAGAAACGTGATCCTGTCGCTAAAACTCGGCTGAAACGGGTTCCTAATAGTTCCCGATTGTTACAGGATAATACCCCTGATCCTGAGCCTGGCCCTAGCGGAAGAGATAACGTTGGATAGTTTGGATAATGGACCAGGCATATTGCCTTTTATGCTAGGGAAAGCAAAAATTATCTCCCATTATCATTCATTTATACAACCAGTTAATTTAGACATAATACGCAGTAATATAAATGCAGTCAGGAAACAACTAGATCAAATTTCACCAGAGTTTCATAATAAAACGTTATCTTTATATCAACCACATCTTGAATATCTTTATAGTAAAATTTCACTATTGTCTGATCAATTAGAATTATTTCAGTCAAGTCGCGCTAAGAGAGGCCTGATTGATGGATTAGGTTCTGTCATTAAGAGCATCTCAGGAAATTTAGATTATAGTGATGCTGTTCGTTACGATAACGCTATCAAAAATCTGCAAGAAAACGACAGCCGAATAGTCACTGAATTGAATACTCGCGTGAGTCTAAATAAACACTGGATGTCCCAAAATTCGAATATTTTACGCACCCTAATAGAAAACCAGAACAAAATTAAAAATAGTGTAGAGAACATTATGAATAGTAGTTTACATAACGAACAGGACATAGTAAAATACGCCCATTTGACTCAGTTCCTTTTAATGCTAGCTGATAATATAGAAACATTGTCAAATGAAATACTTAGGTTAGAAAACTTATTAGCTTTTATACGCGCGAAGAGTACGCACTTTCTTATGCTAAAATTAGATATGTTTAGGAATATGATAGATCAGCTAATTGCACTCTATGGCAGAGAACAAGTGCTGAGTATTAGTTATAGAGAATATTTTAACATAATTAAGTTAGGTTACTATTACAGCAATCAGAACCTGGTACTGGTATTTAAACTCCCGATTATCTTTCCCTCTACATATGACCTATTTAAGCTTTCCATAGTCCCTAACAAAGACAACAGAATTTTAATTCCTTCCTATCCCTTCCTAGCAATTCATGACAAGGATTTTATGCACATAGAGGCAGAATGCCCGAAGTCCAGCCAATACTATCTCTGCGAGGACGACATGAACCACCATTTCAAACGTCAAGGGGACTGCATCCATCGATTGATAACTACGCAGCAGATCGACAAATCCTGTCAGTTTACTACCGCTCAGCTCAAGACGGAAGCTGTAGAATACCTCGATGACCGTCACTATGTAGCAAGCTTTCCTACACCTACGAAAGTTCGCTTATCCTGCTTGGAAACTCAATACAACACAGTACAAGGAAGTTATTTGATCAGTATACCAAGAGGCTGTACTGTACAAACACCGACACTGACTTTGGCAAATAAAGACGATCGTATCAAAGGGCAAGTTTTGAAAATTATGAACATTCCATTACAAGATGAAGCCACTTATAACATGGAAGATAGAAGGTTAACGCTGAAGTCCGCAGACCTCCGCAGCCTACACGTTGCCACCCAAGAAATATCTATGGAAGCACCACTACAATTAAATCAAGCTGACATTCATAGCGTGTACTACACTATCACACCGCTATACCTAATACTATTAAGTGCAGCTGCACTCAGCATCGGCTACGTGGTTCGTCGATACATGAAACAACGTTCGCAGACTATAACTGAACACCAAACCAACGAGAGTGAACGCGGCCATACCTATGCAGAGATGAACAACCACACTACTGCTCCTCAACCAGGATTATCAGCGCTATTATCGAACCTGTCAAACAATAGTCGCTGATCTTTGGGAGGGAGATGTTACATAGCAACAGTCCATGGATTCCGCAGATTGGCAAATTATTTGAAATACTTATTAATATTGCATCAGTCGTGCAGCGATGGCGAAATCGCTGCATCAGCCCATCGTGCCCTACAACGTGACGGACCGGACGACGGCACCGTTTTCTAGAATACACGACACTTTTGCTTCCAACTTCGACCAAGAGTCACTTAACTTAGAAATAATACTTTTCTGTAATTTTATTCAATAAATTAGTTGCAATCAATTTCGTCCTTATTTGCAACTTGCCTGCCGGAAAGACATAATTCACCTCCAACAAAGAACAAAACACACCACCTAAAACCTAAAGATAAAAACAACTCACCGTTCAGGAAAAGTACCGTAGCTTTTCGTATGCAGCATATAGCAATTATGATTGTTTATTTGGAGTACCAGCTCCACTTGAGCCGTGGTATCGAAGTCCACAGTCGTTAAATCATCAGCTTGTAATTTGAGCTGCACAATATTGTGAATCCGTTTTCGTTCTTCTCTTCTCAATTTTCTATCGAAAAGTAGCTCTATTTCGTTATTATTTTTCACAAATTCGTACACTATGTGGAGCACGTTTGTTTCGAAATATTGCTTCTTTTCACCCGGCTTTGGTTCCGGTGGCTTTATGTGTTGGAGTTGACCGAAACCGACTTTGTTCGATGACTGGAACAAATGGATTGTTGTTAGAATTTCAGTGGGATTCGTAATCTATCTATATCTTCTATATTATAAAAATCAATCCTTTTTTCCCTTGGTCAAGGCATCACGCATGACTGGCTGGACCGATTTCATTAATTCTTTTTTTGTTATTATTAAAAGAAAATCACATTGAACAAAAGTTGTTGATTATGATGTTAGTAACGGAGTCCTGAGAGGTTACCCTGTATAGGTAGCATTGACTCATCGTAAGCGGCATCATCGCTTACCATCAGCGAGATAGTGGACAAACATCAATCCATTCAATAAGGGACGCGCGCGTCTCAAAGAACCATTATACCACCACAGATGGGGCCCAATAGGGCTGACGTTGATACGGAACCGCGGAGGACTTAAAGGGTTGCCGAGGCCCCGGCTTTAAGTGCAGGACTAGGAACGGGGTGGTTTTTAGTCAGTAAGAGTCTGACACTCCCTCTCGCCTCACCCGGGTGAGAGAAGTCATTGGATGATTTTCCCCCTCAAAAGAAAAAATTCAATAAGGGAAAATATTGCTTACATAGACAGCATTTGGTGCAATGGGCTCCACGATACCATCTCCACTCCGTCCCAAAGCGCCGCCTTGCCAACCCATCTTCTGCATCATGCTGTAACAGGAAACAAATTACGTCATACATATTAACACGGTAGGCAAAGGTGAACTTCACCACAGATGGGGTTGACGCTGATACGGTGCCGCGGAGTACTAAACGGGTTGCCGGGGCTCCGGCTCGAAGTGCAGGAGTAGGAACAGAGTGGTTTTTAGTCAGTAAGAGTCTGACACTCCCTCTCGCCTCATCCGGGCGGGAAAAATCATTAGATGATTTCCCCCCTCAAAAAAAAGGCAGAGGTGACCTTAAGTACTTGATTTTTCACTTAGGCTAAGAAATGTGAAAATAATGGTTATTCGCCATTAGGCATGATGCACCATCCACAAATACAGGAAGAGTGGTGAAACGAATAAAAACAATAAAAAACAACAACAAAAATGATAAGAAAATATTAATAAAATAAACAACATTGCCACCAATGTACCCATGCCAAAAGGGCTTGCCAACTCAATATGGCAGTCTTCAACAATGCGCTTTTCACGAAGTTTCAAAAGTCTCGAATCAAAACAAGGGTGTCTTCAAGGCCCGAGTGAATATTCTTATAGGACGACGTGCTCCATCGTAGACCACATAATCGCTTACCACCGGGCGAGATAGTGGTCAAATGGCGGGCCATCAAACCCTAGTAATATTATAAATGCGACAGTTTGTGTGCGCGCGCCCGTGCGTACGCGCGCGCGCGCGCGCGCGTGTGTGTGTGTGGGTGTGTGCGTGTGTGTGTGTGTGTGACTGTGGGGTCAACTACTCCTTAAAAGGCTGGCAATGCACATGTCACTCTTCTAAAGTTTCGGGCGGCACCGATTGCTTATCATCAGTCGATCCGTCTGCAAGTTTATCACCATAACCCATAAAACATATATATATAAATAAACCCTCTTACCTCTCAGCCTTGCTCAGCTTGACTGGTTTAGAGAGCATCTCAGACAGTTTATTCTGTATCTTAGCTCCGTCCAGCACCTGCTTCTTGCTTAGACTGGAGCCTGACTGCTTTTCATCCTGATTCACCCAGTCAGGTTTTTCCCAGTAACCCAATGTCCACTCAATGGCTGGACTCCACTTTTTGGAAGTGTCTTCTCTGCAGATCATTGAAAATGGTAATTTAATACAATCACTTTTGGACGAGTGATCGCAAGTGCGACTACCGGGCCAAGGGGTCTCGAGTTCAATTCCCAGGCTGGGCAAAGTATTATTGAGTTTAAAAAAAAAACAGTAATAGCACGGATTCTGGAATTATGCCCGGTATATGGCCCGGTATATTATATATAAATAGTTAGTGAGAAGTGGGTGTTACATTGTTCAGTGGCATTAACCCATTTGGGACCAAATGCAAACTACACATAATTTAATAAAAAAAACTTTATTAACTCAATGAAATGACGCCCACAAACTAATATCAGCAAAAAAAATTCAAAAAATATATTTAGAAGTATTAAAAAAAATGCCGTCCTTGATTGGGGACAATGGGCTCATGTGTAGTACTTTTCGAAGTAGTAACTGTTTTCGACACATAAGGTTCTAACGCATTATTTGCATTGATATCACAGTTTTTTTTATGAAGAATTGCGTGTCGGAACAGATATTAACTAAATCTCTGCGGAAAATGTCTAAATCAATTTGATGTGACGCGCCTGTATTTTTTTTGCGGGTAAAAATCATGCATTGCGTTTTTCACCTGGGGGACTCTTACTGGCTAAAAACCAACACGTTCCTAATTCTGCTTCAAGCCGAAGCCCCGGTGACCCACTAGGTTATTCATAGTGGTCGGGCATCTGTCCTACTGAGCCATCTCGATCTAAGGCGGTCTGATAGCACTTTGAAGAGCGCGCGTAACGCCACGCGCCTTATAGGTTCAGGTCTGGTTCTGGGCGGCGATCTGTTCTTGCTACTATGACTGCTTCGCAGAAAGCGATGGTTTTCCAGTTTTCCCCTCGCTCCGCACCACCAGAACCAAAGCTGGACGTTGAACATTATCGTCGTCGATCACTTCCCGGAGGAGACGGTGGTGCTCAATGTATACAGGGCATAATGCTACTCTATCCTCTGGGTGGACCTCGCTGTGGCGACACCAGAATACAGCTGGAGGAAATGCCCCCTACCGCTGAATTCTGGTATCGAATGCGACGCCTGGTACTGTAGATGGAGTTCTGCATCGTCGATCTTGATGCCCATCAGATTTTAAATATGAACGCGTAAAGATAAGACTTGATATAGAATTGGTGATGCTTATCGTGAATTAGCATATGTAGTCACCAAGTATTAACTATAACTAAGTTTAGCCTATAGGTGACCTTTATAAATTGGAAAACAAAATACAAATCAGGTATAAATGTTTTAAAAATATACTACAGATGTGCCCATTGTCCCCAAACGGGGACACCATAATATTTTCTAACTTTCCTCTAAGCGGAATTGAAAGTATAAGGATATTCTTCAATATTGTTTTAAATGACACTATAAGCAAGCAATAATCACAAAAAAGTTTTATAATTCTTCATAGTAACATACTATAAAACGGCTCTGCTTTCGATAATAATTCCCATTTCACTTCCTCTTGATAAAATTGTCAATATGACCCCCTTTTTGTAGGAATTTGTCAAAACTTCTAATAATTTTAGGAAAGTACACTACTTCTCATAAAAAATACTAATGAAAATTGAAGATAGCTAAACAAATGAATAACCAGCGGGTAAAAGAAGACCTGTCCCCGTATGGGGACGGCAGATCCAAATGGGTTAAGTGCTATAATATGCACCTCTGCCTACCCCTTTGGGCATAAAAGGCGTGATGTTATGTTATTTTTGTTATATACAAATGTGTGGGAGAGCTATGCATCGGCACGAATGGGCCGGCTTGACCGGAGTGATACCACCGCCTCACAGAAAACCGACGTGAAGCAACGCTTGCGTTGTGTTTCGTCGTGTGAGTGAGGTTACCAGACGCCCAATTACCCTCCACTTCCCCAATCTCCCCAATCCCTGAATTCCCAACGATTCTCAAACTCCTAATCCCCAAAAGGCCGGTAACGCACATGTAACGCCTCTGATGTTCCAGGTGTCCATGGGCGAAACGAATAGCTTACCATCAGGTGATCCGTCTGATTGTTTACCGACTTATGCCATAAAAAAAAAACATATTTTCTATATAAAATAATTCGTACTTGCATTTATAAACATTTTCACATACAGATCACACCCAGCTATGCTGGAAAGCAGCTGATTTTGCAAGAAAGGATTCGTAACTCTGCTTCAATGAAATAAGAAAACTATAAACCTTAAAATTTTTAAATAAACTTTCCAAAACTAACACAAAAATTCAAATCATCATCAATAGCTTATAAATGCCCACTGCTGAGCAAAATATCTTCTCATACCAAGAAAGGAGATTTGAGTATTAATCACCACAATTGCTCATTGCAGGTTGGCAATTTCAAACTTGTAATTAGACATTATAAATCCAGGTTTCCTCACGATGTTTTCCTTCACTAATTGTCAGTGGTGTCTAAATAATCTTTGAAAGTATATTTAACTTGGACGTTGGTACTTGTAGTTGGTAGGATTCGAACCCGCACCCTCACACATGACAAGCGGTTGTCTTAACCTCTGCGTCACCATGGCAATTTAACAAAGATTCAAAATGCATCACAAAGGTTCACACACAATTTTAAATATTGAATAACAAAAATCAATTACAATAATTCATTAAGAAAAATATCATATGAACAGCCCATGACATGACTGGAGTCAGGGCTGGACTAAGAGTCTTCTGTCTTCTCTAGACAAAAGGAGTTTATCGAAAGAGGACTATAAGCCCTACAGTTGGCAGGTAGGATATTGCAGTTAAAAAAGTTCAGGTGTATCAGAGAGTTCAGTAGCTGGGTCTCCGTTAAATGTGCAATCCCTTGATCTGCTTCTCAAAGGATACTCAAATGAAGACTAGACAGTCTTAATTGTCAAGTACCGTCATTAAAGACACAACTATAGAACAATAAGTTGCGGTCACCGGTGACCACTTGGTGTTTGACAGTTTAAGGGATAATACATGTATTCAACCCTGTCGTCAGTCGCCACTATACAGTACCAAGAAGATAAAAAATACAAAAAACTTACTTTATTTTCTTATTTTTATCCGGATCTTGGTATAAGGACTCCCGGGTAATAGTTCGCCGATCGAAATAATCCGGGGTAGGTTTCTTCACTTCCTTTTCCGGTACCCATTGCGTAGCCCGAAACTCCTGCCCTATCTCACTTCCAATTGTACCATTCCGATTGGCAAAATTTTGCGGCGACAAGTTTTGTATGTCATAATATTTCGAGTTACCCCACAAGCTATAGGTATTGGCGTAAAAATCCGGCTCATTATAAAAACCGCTCATTATTTATCAATAAAATGAGATAGGTATCTTACATTTGTTTAGGCTACTGTAATTAAACGCGAATCGCGCGTTTGTCACATTATTTCTTCGTAACTTTCTATGTTAATACGAATTTTACGATAAACAAAGACTGTGATATGAAGAGTTTCGATATTTTTACGTAGTAATGCGGTTTTAATGTTTATTTTTAATAATATTTTATTGATTTAATCAGTCATGTCCACTCACAACTCGATTCAATGACAATCATGCGTTTCAAGATTTCAAGGTTTGTAATAACTTCATTCATTTCGTAATCGAAAGATCCGAGAATAACATGTCAGAGGGAGACAGCAATAATAACAATTTCTATTATGGAAAGAGACAAGATGCAAATAACCACAATAACATTACGACGTAACCTGAAACGCGGCACCTGCGTTCATGCTTAGGTGTCAATGTCAACAATATATTATGACAATGACGTTTATTTGACATATTGTAATTGTTTTAATATTTACATACATTAAAAAACTTAAATTAAAACTAACTATTACTTAAATAAAATTAAAATTAAATATTACTAAATTAAATATATACAACTAAAGATTAAAATTAATTATAGAAAAAACAAAAACAACTATTTACATAAACTATTTATAAGGCATTAATTTATTATTTGTATTTATTGTAATTAAATTCCAAATCACGCAGTATCTTCGGGCTAATGTTTAAGTCGCTTATATTCCTTATTTCTATCACTACAAATTCTTTACATTATGACGATCTTAAAATTGAATACCCTTTCAGTATAGGAGACTATACTATAAAATGTATTTCCTAAAGATTCGCTTGAGTGTATTACCTACTCATTAATAGGTAGGAACTTGAGGTAGAAAATAATAACATGCTGGGTGACACTTTAGAGATAAATATGTCAATTGCTTTTATAACATATTTATATTTAAAAAAATAATAAATGGACATTAAGTTAAACAAGAAATAAATTCCAACATTTATTACTCTACAAATCAATAATAGCTATTTGTTTGACAAAGTAAAACACTAGACAAGTTTTTGTATTTTATAACATGATTTCGATCTGACACTGTTAGCTTATAAATTAAATACATAATTACATTATAAAGAATAAAAATGTTGAATTACAAAACTCATCCAATGCATTACTTCAAGACTGAGGTTGTGTGCGAAAAACGTGAAAATGGAACTTATTTTAAAAAACATAAGCGTTCTTCAATACGTATACAAATACATGCTTTATATACTCCAGAATAAAGTTGATTTTCCTATACACATCATGAAAATAGTTCCCGCCAATTTAATATTCCATTTTTTTTTCGACACGTAACCACAGTCTTTTGATCTTATTGCACGACTGTTGTCGTTTATTCGGTCATCCAGTAGAATCGTGAGCCGAATCTCGCTGGTTTCTTCTCAACACTCTCTGGTAGCGCGGGAGTAGCGTCTGGGTAGACTGCCTTCGGTTCTTCCAGAGGCTTTGGCCTGTAATTCAAACAGAAAAAGCTTTTTAACACGAATCCACATTAGGATTTTCTCCTGTGAGTGCGTTTACAAGTATTAAGTTCATATAAACATCACATTGCCGACCTGGAACAACGATTTATGGTTCACACAGAGAGTTGCTCCGGGAATCGAAACCGCAACATGTTGCGTAGCAGTCGTTTGACAACTAAAACGCAAACCGTACAAACAACTGCAGTTTGTTCGTTTATTTAGCACGCGGTTATCTCCAGAACTGTACAGCTCTGAATTGAAAAACAATTTTTGTGTTGGATAGCCCATTTATCGAAGCCGGCTATAGGCTATAAAAAAAATCATGCTACGACCAATAACAGTCGAGCAGCGGGTGACACCGCGCAGAAGGTAAGAGGTCATACATAAATTACGTCCTCCTTGTCACAGCTAGTCACATTTGTGAGGCCCTAGTGTGACGTCACATTTTGCACAATTACGTATGTATAAAAATGATTGAATGAAAACAGCGGTTCCGAAATCAGATTTATTTCTATTTAAATTACTTTAAAAAAATTAATACCAAACCAAGCAAAATAAAAAACATTAATAAAATTACATTTCGTGTTTTATATTATGTAGTTTTTGAAATGTGACATCACAAAGTATAGGATCCCTCCCTCCCCCTTGTCACACAATGTCACACTTCGTCGACCCCCTCCCTACTCCTTAACGTGTGACGTAATTTATGGATGGCCCTTAATTATAAATGTTAGTAGAATAGGTAGGATACTACGATAACATACCTCTTAGTATCATGGACGCGGGCCTCGCAGAAGTAACCGAATCCTGGGCGTTCAATGTTCATCTTGTCTAGCACGCACTTGTCAAACACATTCTGGGTGGTGCGGCATCTGGAAATGTACGGCGAATATTTCAATAAAGATTCCAAATAGTTTAATCTCTGGGAATTGCCTGAAACAATGGGTTTCGTTTTTTTTTTTATGCAATAGGGTAAAGGGTGCCAAGTGCCAACCGAGTAAGTGGATCATCTGATACATACACCCGATAGGTGTCAAATAAGCAAATGGATCACCTGATACGCTGGTACACCTGATGTATGATATGAGGTTGCATCATTTTTTATTATTATTTACTAGCTGACCCGGCAAACTTCGTACTGCCTAAACATTTTTTTTTTTACTTTTTAAACCTTCCCTGGACTTCCACGAACATTTTAAGACCAAAATTAGCCAGATCGGTTCAGTCGTTCTCAAGTTTTAGCGAGACTAACGAACGGAAATTAATTTTTATTTATATAGATTTTCAGCCATGATCGTCCCACTGCAGGGCAAAGGCCTCCCTACCCTCCTTCCACTCCTCTCTATGTAAAGCTTTTTGCGGCCAATCCTTATCATAGATGTCCAATTCGTCCCGCCATCTCCATTTGGGCCTGCCGCGTGAGACATGTCACATATGTTTTATATGTGACATCATATCACTTAATCCATAGGTATATCCCCAAGGTGACCCACCAGTGACCACTCTCCACTAACTACATTATAGACCTTATTTCCAAAGTTTAGAGACTACTTTTGTATGAATAAATTTAGGGGATGATATTGTATTCAACGGGTTAATATTGTATGGGGTCGTTGACAGGATGTAAGACTTCGAAACATTAAAATCTAATGAGTCAGTTAGAAAAAGTATTAGTATACATTTTTAATGTCGTCATATTAGTAAGAGTCGGAGATCGTTACGTCTCCGCTCCCTAAAAAATGCAGTCAATCGTGACGTCACACAAGATGTTTCAAATCAATATATCGTCGACGGTAACCTATTTTGTAAGAAACGAAAAAGTACGGTGTCCACCATAATCTATCAGATGGACACTGAAATAAAATTTAAGAAATTACCCTATTGGTTAACAGAGGCCTTAATACGAATTTGATTTACGTTTAAAGTATTCGAAACGAGTTCATATTCGCCGGCACCAATGAACCAACCAATCACAGCGCCGAACACGTACTCGTTACGATTACTTTAAACGTAAAACAAACTCGTACTAAGGCCTCTGATCTTAATTGTGAGGATTTCAGGATTAAATATCACTACATAGTATAAAACAAAGTCGCTATGCGCCGTCTGTCTGTCCCTATGTATGCTTCGATGTTTAAAACTACGCAACGGATTTTGATGCGGTTTGTTTTAATATAGTGATTCTTAGGAAAGGTTTATATGTATAATACACGCATATTGCACACGTGGCAAGCCGGGCCGGGTCGCTTGTCATCAAATAATCCCGTGTATCCTAGGTGAGCCGAAATGAGAGTTCAAACTCTTATTGAAAAAACACCGCACCGCCACCACGGTATATGGCTAGTCGCACTCACAACCTTAACTCGTTGAGTACCGTCATTATAGACACAATTAAAGAACAATAGGTTGCGGTCACCGGTGTCCTCGCGGTGTTTGACAGTTTAAGCTATGCTAGTGCTAAAGAAAGGAGTGAAACTACTAGATAACTAGTCTTTTAATTGTAAAACTTACTGCTTCAAGGAGAAGTCTCCGGAACTCTTGTCAATGCAGTTAGCATACTGGTTGAACTCCTGCAGGCAAGACTTCTTCACTTTACGGAAGAAGTCCATAGTGCAAGCGGTGACTGCTTTGCCTTCATTCAGACATTTGCGAGGATCATTCTCCTCCAAGCGACAGAGCATGAACTCCTGGAATTTGATAGCAAAACTATTAAGCATATCTTACGGTTTTTTTTATGGCATAAGCCGGTAAACGAGCAGACGGATCACCTGATGGTAAGCAATCGGCGTCGCCCATGGACACCTGGAACACCAGAGGCGTTACAAGTGCGTTACCGGCCTTTTGGGGATTAGGAGTTTGAGGATAGTTGGGGATTCAGGGATTTGGGAGATTGGGGAAGGGGAGGGTAAATAGGCCTCCGGTAACCTCACTCACACGACGAAATACAACGCAAGCGTTGCTTCACGTCGGTTTTCTGCTCGGCCGTGGTATCACTCCGGTCGAGCCGGCCCATTCGTGCCAAAGCATGGGTCTTCTACACAGTTACTCATAAATCTTTAATTTACTGAAATAATCCCATTATGCAATGAACTAACAACTTTTGCCAATTAGCAGTTATGCCACAAAAGGGTAGATGACTATTATTTTAATGTCCGTCTGGTAGATTATTTAACCCTTAATCAAATGGATTTTTTATTACGGTACTGTCAAGTGGGAAATAATTTCCCAATATTTGAATAAGGGTTAAGAACATTACACATGTATTTTTTTTAAGGAAACAAATAGTTTCGAAGATATATTGGTTTGAAATGTCGCGTGACGTCACTTCTATGTACATTTTATACGTAGAAATAACGTTTTAGACCCCACTCCTAAACTTTGATTCGTTATAAGTATAATTTTACTATACAGCAAAATAAATAAATACGTGACTTATATTTTTTCATTACCTAACTAACGGACTAATTACATTTTTAATTATCATACTCTGTCATCTTCCCTAATGTCATTTAAATCTTGGTATATTTTACACGTAATGTTTCTGTTAAATGTTAGATTATCCTGAAAGAGATGATTCGGGAGTAACTTTACCAACATCTAGTCATTTTATTCATCTATAGATTGATAAACTGACTATGAAAACTACCAAGTACCCACTGTTGTGAAGTACTGATGATAGTAGCTTTAAAATATTTAAAGGCGAACAAACAAAAAAAAACAATTAGCCGAACATAGTACCTCCTCCTTTTCTTGAAGTCGGTAAAATTGTTTTACACATAGGTCACTATCTAGGTCTATGTGTAAAACAATTTTACTGATGTTCCGCTGATGGTTTTTTTTTGTTTGTTCGCTGATTACTTCGCAATTTATGAACCGATTTCCAAGATTTTTGAATCATACCCAGCATAGACTAATTCCCAAATGCGAATATTAAGGTGTGCTCAATTATAGTTCTGTCACTACAAATTCAATTTTTGACATTTCCAAACTGCTTAACTAAGGATTAATTGAAATAAATGCTGTCAATTTCACTTTGTAAAATGACAGAGATGGAGCGATATTTAACTACACAAGGGGTTTGACTTGTAATGTATGTAATCAAAGTAAAAGAGTTTTATCCATTGCAGTAAATGAGCAGATTAAAATAACTAAAATGTTAACCTTACAAGAATAATAAAAATTATTGTTAAATAATTAGTCAATGTTATATATAACTCATTAAAGAAGAAAGTTCATAATTAAGGAAGTCACTGAGCGCCGATTTTTCAATGCAATTTCATTGCAATTAAATTTTATCAGAGGAATAACTATGACTATGAATGTTACAATGTTATTGTGGTTATAAGTAACACCAATTTTGACAATGGAACAAGTACTCGAACTTATTACATTATTGAAGAAATAGAATAAACATTGAAAAAGTTACGTTTATAAATGAAACTGAATATAGACAATTATTTTTTTTAATTTTACGTTCAAGCCATTCGATTATAAACTATTTTCTGGATCCACAAAAATAATTATATTGGCCTGGAATCTATCATAACATAACCTCTATACATTTTTGATTATGCAATCAATTTAACTCTCAATAACAAGAAATCAGTACCAATATAGGATTAACACAAAACCGTGCTATTAATAAATAAAATAACAATTTTACTCACATTATTAGCTTGTTCACAATATTTTCCTAAATGAAAAGAACCAGCGAACAGAGCTGGCGATGATAATTGCAGCTCAGGAACCGTCAATTCCGACTCTTCAGGAAGACGAACGTCCGCAGTCAACACCATTTTGTTTAATTCAAATACACACAAGTAATTTAGATG
Source organism: Spodoptera picta (assembly GCA_038387885.1). Classification (NCBI taxonomy): domain Eukaryota; kingdom Metazoa; phylum Arthropoda; class Insecta; order Lepidoptera; family Noctuidae; genus Spodoptera; species Spodoptera picta. Next base: position 1,390,204 of record JAZHFQ010000445.1, read on the forward strand.
TTAAATTTCAAAATAAATAGTAAAATTTCTTCCACAATAATTCGTGGAAGAAATTGGAGAATAAACCGAATTATTGATAAAGCACTCGGATTGGGGTCAAAAAAAGAGAGAAAAGATATAATTTTACACGTGCACGAAAGAGAAAAAGTAACTTGACAAATATCTTCTATACGGTCGGGTTATATCATTTGACTTTGACAGGTAATATACGTTCCGGACTACGTGTATTAGGTACATGCGGAAAAAATAAAATTAAAACAAGAAGTTTGCATGCATGCTAAAATTGATTTTTTATTTATTCAACTTAACTACTACTAAAACGAACAGCTCAAAACTTGACAATCTATACTATTTCACGTTATTTTTCGTCTTAAATTACCGTCTTAGGTTTTCCATTTGTTTAGGATAGAAGGCTTCTATCGGAATTTGATTATATTCTTGTTCTTGTTCACCTGAAGAATAATCATTTGTTAGGGATAAATATTCGTTATTAAGCTAAACTATCTGCCAAGAAGATTTGGTAAAAGTTTTAATATTGCTTACCTTCATAAACATCAAACTTTTCTGAAGGAAGCTGATAAAACTTAGGTATGTCATAGCGGTTTTCCTGAAAATAGATGATAAATATTTGCTCAAAATATATTAGAGACTCCATATATGACCAGTTTAAGGGTAAATTAGCAGGCCAAAAGCAATTTATCCACTTCGGGATCGACTCCAAAATCACATTGTCGGACAATACAAAAATATTTTAGTGTAATGCCGATAGATCTGCATTAATATAAAAAAGATGTTTGAATAATAAAAAATAGTTTACTTACCGAGTCGAAATTCCTTCTGCCCATGCGTGGTATATTTTTATTCGTTTTGATAACGTAACCCATAGATCCTTGGTCAAACGGGTTCATTTCTTCGTTACTTCTGCCAACCCTTGGCACATTATTAGGTTTTATAAACGAACCTTCAGCCCCACTCAAATAGTAGAATAGGCAGTATGCCAATAGAACTGATACTAACTTTGAATTCATTTTTAAAAAAGAAAAGAAAATGGCAGGTGGTTTGACGTTTTGTGTTTCGCGGTAAAACTGAAAACTGTGTGATGGCAGGTAAGATTTTTCTTCGTTTTATATACTGAAAGTTTTCGATTGATCCCGTATTTTAGGGATCAGATAAATGTCAATTTACGTTAGCTGAATAATAAATAGAATAGATGATATCTTCAAATTGATTATGCGGGTCAGATCTTTATCTAGATAGTGAGTGGGTAGGTACAGAACAGACAGTTGTGTGGTGTTCCACAGGGCTCGGTATTGGGACCTCTCCTGAGAAACATCGGATGTGGTAAAACAGACAGGGTGAATAAAATTCCATGAGTGGAAGTGAATAGATACTAGAAGTTACTGTCGCAACAGAAAGCACCAGTTATTTGCTGTACCATCTTGCAGAACAGTCAGTAGAGCTAAATCTCCATTACCACGCATGATGAAACTTTTAAACCGATTCTTGGATTCAGCGCCAGAGTGTGACGTGTTTTAGAGTGAAAGAAGATTATATTTTGTCGGAATGCTTGAAGTATTGCGAAAGAGATGAATGAACTATATCTAATGTATTTTTTCAATGTATTGTTTCTTACAATTGAATATATATTGAGTAGTGTAATCGGTTCTTTCTACCGTTCTATTCGTAGATATAAAATAAATAAATAAAATAAATAAATAGAATAATTTTTCGACATCTTTTCACGGATATACCTCTATAACGGAGATCCCGCTGATTGCTCACCTGAGAGCGGCGCTGTATGGCCGGCTCCTATGAACCAGCTAATCGAAGAGCTAAATCCTGTAACGTCTCGTCTCTTGTTAAATGTAAAACAAATTCGTACTAGGCCCTGCCTTGTCCCCTAAAGTCCAAGCAGTCGATTCTTTTCTCAGTTCTCGGCCCTTTGAAACCTGCTGTGATATACAAGTGCTAAGCAGTATTAGGCGTCTAGGCTTTTTTTTAAGGGCGGAAATCATCGAATGACTGCTCCCGCCTGGGTGAGGCGGGAGGGAGTGTCAGACTCTTACTGACTAAAAACCACCCCGTTCCTTCTCCTGCACGTCGAGCCGGAGCCCCGGTAGCCCGTTAGGTTCTCCACGACTCCGAATCGGCAAGCGTCTAGCCTTTGCATTTTCTGCATCAAGTCGAAAGATATTGCACATACATTTTCTCTCTGATATTCTAACTCTATGATAAAATTGAAAATTGATTTGTTGCCGTCTGTACTAAAATACATCTTTTATCACCTTTGGGACAAAATGTTGTTTAAGATTGTTTTAAGGTGCATCTGATTCAAACGACGCACGCGTAATTGTTAATTTACCAGATTATTTGCGTTGTAACGGTGATTTGTGCCTATATTGTAAAGAAAAAACTGTGTGTTTAAAGACTTAGTAAAGGGCTGTCCAAACTACATCCTCTCGCGGGCTAAATAAATTTCTAACAAAAGCTGGAGGGCCAGAAATATATTTTCAGTTGTAAGTATAATGTGTAACGTATAACATTGTATTCTTTACTCACAGACAAAACTTGTGTACAAATCATACACTGGATTTTATTATTGTTGTTGCATATAAGATGAAGATGTGTCGCGGGCCACAAGAAAACAAGTCGCGGGCCTTTGTTTGGACAGCCCTGACTTAATATACCTGGTCAATTCCCAATTTCCTAGTCACTGCTTTATAGACCTTATTTCTAATGTTTAGAGACTACTTTTGTATGAACAAATTTTGGGGATTTTCGGTGTCGTTTTACCTAGACTAGATCCAGACTGTATGATCTTATTGTCCTTGGTTGTTTTCTTTTTCAATCTCTGCCTGGATTTAGGTGTTGCATTGTTCTCACATTGTGTGAGAACCAAGTAAACTATGTAACTAGTGAATTGTATTGTAATTGTAAACCCGATTAAAAAGTTTCTTGCTCGTTCATCTCCATAGGAATCTACACCTTGGAATGAGCAAATAGCTTTACTTCTAAATTTTGTTGTTGACGTACTAGAGTGCCTTCTCTCTCCTACCAATTTTTAATGTTGCTGTGCCCGACAGGGTCCATAATTGTTACTAATTGTGTTTTCTAACCACCTGTATACATACATTATGGATGCAATAATACTTGATTACTTGATTACCTTCCTGGTCTAATTGAAATAAATGATTTTGACTTGACTTGACTTACCCTGCATGGTCATATTTATTTGTACTTATCATGATTCTTCTTAACTTACCGTGCTTGTATTAATGAATGTAATATTTTTTATGTTAAATATAATAATAATAATAATAAGCCCGCAGGGCACCTTGAGGCGAGGTGACGGGCATTAGCGACCCCGCGGGCTACCATCATCCCGAGTGCTCCAGGGAGAAGTCACCGTTCCTTCTTCTCCGGCTTGCCTTAATTGGCTGGCTGGAGTGAACGATGACAAGGAACAGGTCTCCCACCTCTGGCTTGCCTTAATTGGCCGTCCAGAGTGGAGTCGCGAGAGCAGTGATCCTGCTCGGAGGGTAAGAAACTATTCGTAAGTCGCGAGTGGGCCAGGGATGCAGGAAGCTTCGGCTGGAGCAGAAGATCTGAGTAGAAAGCGGTGGTAGTTTCTTAACCCTTCAGCCACTCACATTCTCGTTGCCCCTCTGTTGCTATATCTACCAACCATTCCCGGGGCCCGGTCGGTGAGTTGGCGAGTCTCCGCCTGCCATTTTTACATGTAATAATTACATTGTTTCGGCAGGTGCCATAGTCATCCATAGTTCCCAATTTACCAGTCCACAGCAACCCATCTATAGCCCTACCTTTTTTTCCATTATTCACAATAGTCCTACACTAACCGGGGACTGTCCTTGGGTGCATTTCCATAGTACATACAGGGATAGTCGCCGGTTTGTGTCTCCATTACATTTAGATTAAAGTTGTCTAAAGGGCCTCTGCGCAGTTGGCTTCGGCCCCTCGTACGCCTCCCAAATGACCGGGACCCTGTGGTCCCGTGAATGGTAAAGACATACAATAATAATACCTCTAATAATAATAGCCTTTATTTCCGATATTCTAGTTATTACAGTTACGAATATCATTACACAGTCTTACATATTTGATTAAATGTTTGCTTTATTAACACGTTAAACGCCATGGCAGTCACCGGTGACAGACATTAGCGGAGGATTTGCCTTCAATAGTTTTTTATTGGCAGCCAATGCCTTAAATGATATCCCTAAGCTCGATGTGCCTCTTGGCATAGGCCTCCTCCAACTCCTTCCATTGCACCCTGTCTTGTGGGACTCTACTCCAGTATGGCCCCAAAGTCAGACAGATGTCATCTTTCCATCGGGTTTTTGGACGTCCCTGCCTCCTTTTACTGTGTCTTGGATACCATAGAGTGACTTGTTTGCTCCATTTATCTTGATTGCACCTCAGCATATGACCCGTCCAGCTCCATTTGAGATGGTCTATTCGTGTCAGTATGTGTACCAGCTTAGTTCTCGATCTTATTTCTGAATTTCTTATTTTGTCATTTAGCCTGATCTGGAGCGTACTTCTTTCCATTGCCCTTTGACAGGATGCCAGTCTTTCTCTATGGTTATCTGTTAAAGCCCAAGTTTCGCACCCATATGTCAAGCAGGGGAGGATACATGTGTTGAAAGTCTTTCGTTTAAGGTGGATCCACACATTGCGAGGCATGCGCTCCGCACGGCGCACAACGCATGCCTCGCCAAGTGTGGACCTGTATATTCGTGGCGAGGCATGCGCTCCGCACGCGCGAGGGAGGGCGAGCCAACGTATGTCGGCAAATGCTTCAAGATCAAAGTGCCTCAGTGCGAGCATTACGTTGGGTGTGGACGTAGCCGCGCATGCACGTTGGAGGCGTGCGCCGCGTACAATATCAACGCACGCCTCGACTGCGAAAATGAAACTGCGTTTGCTCGGGCCAAACAGCGCGCAGCGCATGCTCGGGCCGATCCACTTTTTTCCCTTCTATAAGATCCTAGAAGAGAATTTTTATTTTTCAACTCAGCGATGGTTACATTTACTTCGTTCGCGATTATACGCCATACGTCTTCTCTTTTATTTTTATTAAAATAATGATTATGTTTAGGATCCCATAATAATCTATTACTTTCGTATAATAAAACTGCTTTTCTTAACATTTCTTTGTAGTTCATAATGCGCGCGTACATCCGCAGCGAGGCGGACACAACCATCCAAACACAACGCACTGCTCGCAATGAGCCGGCCGCCACACGGCGCACACGCGCTGTGCGTTGTGCGTCGTGCGGAGCGCATGCCTTGCCAAGTCTGCGCGCCTACTTGCCTCGAGCATTTGCTTCGCACGCGATGGCTCGACCCGAGCATATGTTGGTATAATTTGTCAACACGCACGCCTCAAGCCGAGGCATGCGTTGTGCGCCGTGCGGAGCGCATGCTCGCAATGTGTGGATCCACCTATGCATGCGTCTTTGTTTTTCATTATTTCTTTCAACGCCCAGCATGTTAAATATAGGAATTATCAATAAAAAAATGTTTGTTAAGGAAAAAAATATTTTTTATTTCGCATATCTGGTCAATTACGACTATCATTATGTAACTTATCTAGATTAGCAAACATCTGAAAAGTCGATGACTTAATTTCTCTATTCCATTGAATTAAGAATAAACAAAACGACAGCTCGCCTGGTGGTAACTATGAGAAGAGAAGAGAATAACAATAACCCAATCACATTATTAATCACATCACATACAGAGATTGCTTCATTGCAGTGTTGGACAAAATTTAGTTAACTAATGATTGATGACTAATGATTGAATGTGTTAGTTATGATTGATGACTAATGATTATTTAGTTTAATCACGAGGTGATGACTAACGATTGATTAGTTTTAATCTTAATCAAATAATCATGATTATTTATTTATGATTGATATTTTTTAATACGAGGTAAGGTAAAATATTTTTTCTGCTTCTTAAAAAAATACTGAATTGGACACAAAACGTTACTGTAGGTTAGGTTAGACTTTAGTGTTTTAGTTTAAAATTCAGTATTTTTTGGTGGTCAGATAAATAGATGCCCTGGTAAAATCTTATGATACGGAGAAATGGTTTTCAGTATAACGGGGTTTTTTGTAACACCTTCTATAACTTTAGTAGTTTTTAGGGTCCCGTACCTCATCTGACTGTAATCATGTAATTTATTACTTGTTTTTCGAAAAGTAAATGATGTCATCGTATTGCTTTAACGATTATAAGACTAACTAAATTACACTTGTATTATTTTATTTAATTATTAATCATCTCAGTGTAACTGTATTGAACTTTATAAACACAAATAATATATTTAAGAAAGCTATATAATATAGGGTGTAAAGGATGGCTTACCAAAGTAAAACCATGGACTCAGATCATCATCCTAAGTAACGGACCGAAGGAATTTTTTCTCGGAAAAGAACAAATTTTGGCCTTTCTATACATTATATTCTATTAGCAGCCGACTTTAATATTTTGTATGCAGAGTCAAAAATTTTTTTCATTTCCGTACCTAATTCCTTCAGTACTTTACTCAAGATAATGGTCTGAGACTTCGGTCAGCTGATCCTTATACCCTGTATGTGTAGTGTACCAACACCTGTGCATCGAGCTTAGTTATACATTCATGATTAGAACTAATGATTGGTGATTTGCGATTAACGAATTTAGTCATGACTAATGATTGTTCTCGTTAGTTATGATTAAATTAGTCATGACTAAATTAATCATGATTAGATCAATCATGATTGATCAATTGATTGAATAAATTAGTTGATTTGCCCAACACTGCTTCATTGGCCGAGTGGTCGCAAGTGCGACTGCCGGGCAAGGGGTCTCGGGTTCGATTTCCGGGTCGGGCAAAGTATTACTGTTTGTTTTAAATCTCAGTAGTCGCACGGAGTCTGAAATGTGCCCGATATATGGCAACAGGCGCTCACCCCCTATTACATGGGACTCACATAACATGAATGGTGAAAAGTGGGTGTAACATTGTACAATCGCATTAAGTGCCGTAATGTGCGCCTCTGGCTACGCCTTCGGGGATAAAAGGCGTGATTATTATGGTATGGTATACATAGAGTATGTCGGTAGGAATCCAGTTTGATACTTCGATCACAAAGATATGATGGAGACAGTTGTACAAAATCACAATATTCATTCACTCAAAAATCTCTGTCTGCTTAATTTTTATTAGGTATCTTTCTTACAACATAATTTATGGTAAAAATAATTAATGTCTAAATGATATGATCACTGATCACTGATTCTTCGATTGCTACCATCAACTGGAAGACTGTCCCCACTAAATGGACCGATTCCCTATCCATACACATAATTGTATTCAATAATGTTACTTACGAATAAGGTACTAAGGTACATAATTATTGTAAAACAACATTAAATCCAAGTTAACAATAATTTCGAAAATTACTATCTCATCTATCAGCAAGTTACGACTAGAAACCTTTTTCTTTTTAAAAAAGAAATGTGTAATACTATTATTTTCTATGATATAAAAATTAATCACTGAATATATATGTTCGTAGTTCGTACGTCCAAATCTCGAGAACAGCTGAACCAAATTCGATAACTTTTTTAATACCTTTTAACTATAAGAAAACAATAACAAAGATGAGTAGAAAAATTTCCAATGCGAAATAAAGTCGCGGAGACCGGTAGTATGAAATAAAATTATACCGCAGTTCTATGTTACATTAAAAGTTATGGCAAATAGCAACCATTGGATGTATGCCGACTATAGTCTTATACGTAAAGCAATAATAAATAAGTATTATTTAGGAAAGTGTTTGTTTATCCTAAGTTGTTTATATTGTTAGCGTCATTAACGTATATGTATTTGTAAAACCTCATTTTATAAAAAATCGATTTTGAAAATCATCGAATGACTTCTCCCGCCTGGGTGAGACGGGAGGGAGTGTCAGACTCTTACTGACTAAAAACCACCCCGTTCCTTCTCCTGCACGTCGAGCCGGAGCCCCGGTTACCCGTTAGGTTCTCCGCGACTCCGAATCGGCATCGGCCGTATTGGGCCCCATCTGTGGTGGTCTGATGGCTCTTTGAGGCGCGCGCGGAACGCGACGCGCCGTACGCTCGGGTCTGTTTCTGGTCGGACGGGGAGCCACCCATGCTCGCCGTCCACAGGCCCGCGCTTACGGTGGCCGGAGATCGTCTCGCGATCCCCGACGCCCGGTGTGTCCTTCGCGATGGCTGGGTTGCGAGGAGGCAGCGCTTCGCTGCCTCACGCGTCCCGCCTCCTCCTTAGCTAGCATCACTGCTTCGCAAAAGGAGGAGACGGCATCCCAGTCCCCCTCGCTCCGCATCATGGCCTGCACTAGGCCCGGACGCGAGAGGTCGCCATCGCCGATCACTTCCCTGAGGACACGGCGGTGCTCAGCCCACGAAGGGCATTCTCCCACCGTGTGTTCCACCGTGTCCTCAGGGCGGTCCTCGCAGTGATGACACCCGGGCGTTTCCTCCCGCCCCATCAGACACAGGTACCTCCCGAAACTTCCATGTCCGGTGAGGACCTGCGTCAGGCGGTAGGTGAGGACGCCGTAGCGTCTCTCAAGCCACTCCTCAAAGAGGGGACTTACCGCTGCGATGGCAGCGAGCCCAAGATTGACTCATGATAGCACAAGTTCAAACCTTAGTGGATTATGGTTGCTATTTTACATGGATAATCCTGTACTTATTGTAAATACGATAAATAAATAAAAATAAGAAACGGCTAATTAGAGCGCCCTTGTCCAGCAGTGGACATCTTCCAGCTAATGATGAATGATGTATGATGTTCACGTTAATGTATTACATTCTGCATAAGATTCTCTGGCAAAAACACTTGGTACTTCGGCGTGATACCTCCTTTCTCGATAACGGCACGAACTAAGGAGAATGGGTCCAACTTCTTTCTTACTACTAGGAATCTGAAAAAAAAATCAATATCTACATTAACTTCTTAATCGTCACAGAAAATCGACTTGAAACAACGCTTACGTTGCGTTTTGTCGTGTGAGTGAGGTTACCGGAGGCCCCCCCTCCCCAGTCTCCCCGAATCGCCCACAATCCTCAAATTTCCAATTCCCAAAAGGCCCGTAACGCCTCTAGTCTTTCAGGTGTCCACGGGCAGCACCGATTGCTTATCATCAGGTGGTCTGCTCGTATACCGGCTTATGCCATAAAAAATCCACGAATATAAAAAATACTCAAATTTGTTTAAAAAATAGTCTCTGAACTCGGAAATAAGATCTATAATGGAGTAACTGGAAAGCCATCACTGGTGACTGCTTGGAGACTAAACTAGGTATATGTCACAGGTTTGGCTGTCTTATTGATGAAATTATTGTAAGTGCTACTACTGGATTAGGTGGCTCGCCCAAAGGATGGAGCGGTGACTGCAAATGTCTAGCAAAAGATAGGTATAGAGGGTTCGGTTTCGATCGGGCAAGGAAATGGAATTACTACCCCGTATAGTGCTCACCCCTATTACAAAGGACTTATAACATAATGATATAATGTAATTTGTACATTTCGCATTATGCTCAACTAGTTTCTGCCAGTGACTTGGCCCGCGTTCGTGTGGTTTAAAAAAGTGGCCTATGTGTAATTCTAGACCATAATCAACCCCTGTTCAAAATTTCATCTCGATCCCTTCAGCCGTATTACTGGGGTTTTAAAAATTCTCAGTAGTAGCACGGAGTCTGGAATTGTGCCCGGTATAATATGGCAATAGGCTCACTCCCTATTACATGGGACTCATAACATAAATAGTGAAAAGTGGGTGTTACATTTTACAGCGGAATGCATGTGCACCTCTACCTACTCCTTCGAGGATAAAAGGCGTGATGTTTTGACTTGAAAGAGTAACAAACAAACACACACACACAACTTTCGAATTTATAATATTATTAGTAGGATTATGTCATTAGCACTTCTGCCTACTGTTTCAGTTATAAAAAGCATGACGCAATATGACGTGTCAAATATTAAATACAAAATATTAAAAACCTTTCATCTCCCTCCCCATAACTCCTCGAAGCCAACCCAATCCTCTGCGCCACCTGATGCAGTGTCGCTCGCTCCGGTTTCGCGAAATCACTTGTAAAGACTAGATCTAAATCAATCGTGTCTGATGCTATGTAGCGTTGCATTAACGCTTGAGCTGCTCGACGAAGATTTTTCACACCTTGAGCACTGCCCAGGCCTGCTCTGTCTACCTGTTAGTAAAAATATTGTGGTATTTAACAAATTAAACGCCATGGGGGTCACTGGTGACCGACCTTGGTGCTTACTCTTGAAACCAATCTCAATGCCAATCCAATAAAATCTCAATAATTATTCAATGTCAAAACTGTACAACCCCTTTAGTAGCTGTCGAAATAGCATTCAGAGTACGGAATATAAAGCCAAACACAATACCATTTAGTTCATTAAATATCTACGCAATACGGATGCAATGGGCGCTAGTGTTGCAACTCAAGAGTATTAAATTTCGCAATACCGATGTCGATCGATCGGAATTGGATTCAAGAGAAAGCACCCTTAGCGGAGGAATTGAGATTCTGAGTTCTACCTATGTGTATGTATGTTTGTGCGCGATTATCTCGCGATTGGCTGAACCGATTTCGATATGGTTTTCAGAAAAGTGTTTGTCACACTTAGGAGAAGGATTTGATATTACTAAAACGTACTAGACTTGAAAAAAAGAAGGGGTTGAAGTCGGTTTTTTAAACGTAGCTTATGAAAGAAATATTAAATATAGTTTTACTATAAGAGAGCCATGTTGGCACGAATGGGCCGGCTCGACCGGAGTGATATGACGGCTTTAGACAGAACCGGCGTGAAACAACGCTTGCGTTGTGTTTCGCAGTGGGAATGAGGTTAATTGAACACTTGACGACCCATATTACAGACTTCTATTACTGCTCCATCCAAAGGTTGTCTGTAAGAAATAGCCTTGTGCGATAAGACCGCCCATTGTATACTATTTTTGTTAATGTTTATCCTATAATGCGATTGTGTGGTGTACAATAAAGCATATATTATTATTATTGGAGGCGCATTCACCCCCTATCCTCAAATCCCCTTAAGGCTGAGCTGGAAACGCACTTGTAATTTTTCTGGTGTTGCTAGTGACCATGAGCGGCACCGATTTTTTACCTCACGGTGCTTAGTTGCTTACTCTTGAAATCAATCTCAATGTCAATGCAATTTCAATCTAATAATTATTCAATGTGAAAACTATACAACCCCTACAGTACCAGTTAAGATAGCATTCAGAGTCCGGAATATGAAGCCAAACTCAAGACCATTAATTTCAATCAATATCCACGCACTACGGATGCAGTAGGCACTAGTGTTGCGACACTTTTTTTTGAGGGGGGGAAATCATCCAATGACTTCTCCCGCCCGGGTGAGGCGAGAGGGTGTGTCAGACTTTTACTGTCTAAAACCACCCCATTCCTACTTGCACTTCGAGCCGGAGCCCCGGCAACCCATTAAGTACGAAATTTCACAATGCCAATGTCGATCGATCGGAATTGGATTCAAGAGTAAGCCCTCAGGTGATTTGTCTGCTCGTTTAAACTGTCAAACACCAAGCGGTCACCGGTGACCGCAACCTAATTGTTCTATAATTGTGTCTATAATGACGGTACTCGACGAGTTAATTCCCTCTATCCCAATAAAAAAATGTTGTCTTTAATATCTGCTATTTAGTTAGCAGTAGTGGGATACAAAGAACTAAAGGTAATGTTCAATGGCATGCTATTGAAAAGGTCTAAAGTCAGCAGTGGATGCAGAGTCGTATAATCCCTTAGGCAAACTAGGCAAGTGCCTTTTTTATGATGCCCCTGATCAACCTTCAAAAGGCGCCTAACCTTTTGGGGAGTCGCGGAGAACCTAACGGGTAACCGGGGCTCCGGCTGGACGTTCAGGAGAAGGAACGGGGTGTTTTTTAGACAGTAAGAGCTTGACACTCCCTCCCGCCTCACCCAGGCAGGAGCAGTCATTCGATGATTTTCCCCCCTTAAAAAAAATCCTTTTGGGGAGAAAGACTAGGCAGTGTGGATTTTTAACTTACTAAAACTGCAGGGGACACCGGGTCCTCTCTAATAAGGGCGCACGGTAGCAGAAAGGCGTGACGAGAGTACCGGCGGCGCCAAAAATATAAGGGGCGCCTATGAGGTGCCTAGAGCGTCCTCACGATGGAAACAAAATGACGATAATATTAAAAACATACGTACCATTTGCAAGTTAGGTTTGATGGGTTCCGCTATGCCTTGCGCGTCGGCACCCAACCCCCCTCCTTGCCAACCCATCATTTTCATCATTCTGAAATAAATAGTTTAAGGGGGATTAGAATTACGGATAATAGGTATGAGTTAAGTGCAGCTCATACTAAATTAATTATTACGTTTTCGGCTGCACCAGCAGCGCGACAGATGCCGCGTCGCGGGTCGCGGAATGCTGCTCATGAACATGAGCCTCTGGCATGGCTTGACATTGAAACTAGTCGAGTTCCTCATCAAATAAATACGTAAACCGAAAGACATAATAATTAACGAATTGAGTGACCGAAAGAAGTACAAGGTATTTGACATTTTTTAAAAGCATGTTAACATGTTTGTGACGTAGTCATTTTACTATAAGTAGTTTTTTATTTTTTCTAAAACTGACATCGCTAAGTAGTCACAAAACACAATGAAATAAAATCTTATTCATTTTGAATTCCTGTGAAAACACCAACCGCCATAATGATAATAGCCTGGACGTCACTATAGACAAAATAAACAGAGCTTTAGAGGTTAACACACATTCATAGTTTTTGTATATATTATTATCTACAAAGACTGCCTCGTTGGCCGAGTGCTCGCAAGTGCGACTACCGGGGAAAGGCGTCTCGGGTTCGATTCCCGGGTCGAGCAAAGTATTACTGGGTTTAAAAAAAACCCAGTAGTAACACGGAGTCTGGAGTTGTGCCCGGTATATGACAATAGGCTCAATGCTCGCAACGTTTGCAATAAAGTTATTATTGCAAACGTTGCGAGCATTGCGCCCATTTTACGGCAAACGCGGTGGTCCTTCAAAGTCTAGGTGAGCGCTACAGATCAATGATAAACAATTTTTTTGGCTTATATTTAACAATATGGACGTGAACGACATGTGGTTTCAGCAAGATTGCCCTACTTGCCACACAGCGAACGACACAATCGACATTCTGCATGAACGGTTTGAAGGTAGGGTTATCTCTCGCAGAGGTGACGGGAATTGGCCACCAAAATCGTGTGATTTGACTCCGCTAGACTTTTTCTTGTGGGGTTTTCTGAAGTCGCAAGTCTATGCCAATAAGCCACATTCCACCGTTGCCCTGAAAGCCAACATAACGCAGGCCATCGCTCAGATTCAGCGGGATCTATGCAGCAGAGTCATGGAAAATTGGACCTCTCAGATTCGTGGCGCCATACGAAGCCGCGGCGGACATTTAAACGATGTCATATTCCATCCATAATGGCATAAATGGATCTTTCAAATAAAAAATAAAGTTGGTTAATATCTTACACACATCTTGTTTTATTCAATTTTAACATCGACCCGTCCTTGTTGAAAGACCCTTTACTTACTTCATAAGCTGCCTCGTTGGCCGAGTGGTCGCAAGTGCGGCTGCCGGGCAACCCTCGGGTTCGATTCCCGGGTCGGTCAAAGTATTACTGGGGTTTTAAAAATCTCAGTAGTAGCACGGAGTCTGGAAATGTGCCCGGTATATGGCAATAGGCTCACCCCCTATTACATGGGACTCATAACATAAATAGTGGAAAGTGGGTGTTACATTGTACAGTGGCATTAAGTGCTGAAATGTGCACCTCTGCCTGAATGTTACCTCTGAATGTTATGTTATGTTACTTACTTCATAGCAACGGAGTTTTCCACAGGAGTTCCGAAGACATCGTCTCTCTTCCTGCCGGACACATCACTCATACTGATTCGCGTGTCGCCCTGAGCTATAAACTGCTCTTTTATCAACAAGCACACCACTTCGCGCTTTAATCTCTGTAAATAAAGTTCATTTTTATTCAAATACTAGCTGTGGGCAATTTTCCAAAATAAAAGTAGCCTATGTTAATCCTTAGTACATCAGCTTGGTAGCATTGGTAGGTACCAATAAAACTCCCGTCAAAATCGGTCCAGCTATTTCAGAGATTACAAACAGACAGGCAGACAGATAGAAAAAAATTGTAAAAAATGTTATTTTGTTATGTGCATACGATATATGCATATGGTATAATATATCTATACTAATATTATAAAGAGGTAAAATTTGTAAGTTTGTAAGTTTGTATGCAAGGGGTAATCTCTGGAAGTAATAATCCAATTCTAAAAAAATTTTTACCAGCAGAAAGCTGCATTATTCCTGAGTGCTATAGGTTATAAATTGTTTCTATAACATGTATATTTACCGAGTTATCACAAGTTTTGCCTAGCAAGTCGGAATAAAAATCCTCATAAAAAAGAATTATTTGCGTGCGCTGCCTAAATTATAAAAGATAGATAAAATGTTCTAATTAAATATCTACAAAAAAGTCCGCGACACACTATACCTATCTAGGTCCAGTAAGGCACAACTAGCATTTTTTAAGAAAAAATCTTGAATTTTTTTTTTGGACATTTCACTCATGCTATTAATCCTTATTGTGAGGCATATATTATACCTATTGTAAGTTCTATCTTGTATTGTCTTTGTACCAATGTAACCATTTATATTATGTTATTCTATCAAATATAGTCCAGTATTATTCGGGCATCCACTGGTTTCATTTCATATAAACACCGCACCTTACATGGCGACCCTGCCAGGATGGTCAACATGCGCGCCGCGAATTTGAGACGTTCGAGTGTACTGTGTACCTACCTAAGTACCGCGAATTATTAGTAACAATGGAGTTAGTGCAAATTTATTGTAATTACGAACTTGACGTGAGAGTACGTATAATCTACAACCATGGGAAAACAACAATCTAAGGAAGAGACCTTCGTTATCCAAAACGCTGCAGGCAGTAACGAGGCGAAAACTGACGAAATTCGTTTTCATATGTCTATAACAAACATTTTCCTGGCGATTATCCTGTTGGTTATACTACTTGGACTGATATACTTCGTGTACCGGCTGTATAGAAGATGCCATGTACGATGGATAACAAATGAGATCAATCGGATCACTATGATGAGGAGATCTTTTCTTCGTCGTCGTTTGCAGTCGGGGGTCAACGAGAACACGGCTAAAACATTTTCAGAAGATATGGTGTGAAACATAAAGTGTGTAAAAAAAAAATGTGCCATAAGTGAAAAAAAAAAAAAAAAAAACAAAAAGTGCTTAAAAAGTATTGGTGCGGAAAAGTATAAATCGGTTTTAATCGTTTCAATAATCATATGCAAATATTATATCAATCGAGTTGCGTAATATCTTAGTTTTAAAATAATGCAGTGCCTTACCAAATACGGACTGAACGTGAATTGAACTTTGGACTATGGTATTAATTGCGTTTGTTTGCATTCGTACTTAATTATAAAACTTAATACTAATGTTATAATATGAATTACAGGTACATAAATAATTTACTTTGCTCTACGTTGTGGTGTTAAGTACCTAATGGATATAATTTTAACATTATATAATGATTTAAAGAAAATAAGAATAAATTTAATAAAGTTAGGACCGAAACGAAGGACAGAGAGAGTATTGGAAAAGAAGTTAATTGAAATTGATGCTATTTATCAACAGTATGAGGCTTGGTTAATTGATTTTAATGATAAAGTTAAGAATAAATATTATAGTAGCCAAGATATTTTATTAATACAGAATCATTGTCGTGAATGTTTAGCTTTATATGAGGCTAGTTTATTGTTGTGTCAGAGTGATAAATCAGATTATTTTTCGAAGATGAGTTCATTTGATTTAAAAATTGCCTTGAGCCTTTTACCTGTTATGACAAATGAGGAGTCTAATACAAAGCAATTGATTGATAATATAGTCTATTATAATTCTATTTTAAAAGAAAATTCTTGTAAACAAAACTTAATAAACTTCGTGCTGAAAAGTAGACTTTCTCAAGAAGCTAAGATAAAGTTAAAAGCGAAATATGATACTGTAGACGAGTTAATAAATGATATGAGAAGTGTGTTATTATGTAAGAAAGCTGCAACGGCAATACAAAATAAGTTGCAAAAAATTAAACAAAATGAAAATTCAATTGCGGATTACGGGAAGGACATTACAGAATTATTTGTAGATCTGACGATTGCGCAAGCCGATGGCAATGATCAATGCTATAATATATTAAAACCAATAAACGAACAAATGGCAATTAAGCAGTTTGCCAGTGGGTTGCGGAATCGTAGATTAAGTACGATTATATCTGCTAGAAATTACAGCTCGCTTAAAGATGCTGTCCAGGCTGCACAAGACGAGGAAGTCACCATAGGTGCACCTTCTGGAGAAGTTATGGGTATGTACAAACAGCCTTATAATAATTTTTATAACAGGAACCATTCAAATAATTATAGAAGCCAGCGTGGAGGTCGCAGTAACTTTTATTCGTACAGAGTACGAGGCCGAGGAGCGCAGCATGGAGCCCACTTTGATTCTCGAGGACAGTGGACTCGAGGAGGAACTACCGGTCGCAAACAATATAGAGGTAAATTTTATAATTCAAACAGAGGAAATCAAGGGATGCGTAAAGAACGCAACGTTAATTTAATGCAAAATTCGGAAACAGCGGGAGAATCAGAAGTAATATCTAATCAGTTTTTTCGTGAATAACGGTGAAAAAGTTATTTTATCTAGTGATAGTAATTGTTACATTTATCTGCATTCGCCATCATATCGGAATAAGAAACATTATTTTTTAGTAGACTCTGGAGCATCGTTGTCAGCATGTACGTATAAACATGCCCTCGAATGTAACATTCCTATCCATAAAGAGACTGTAACAATAAACGGTTTAGGTGGCAAAGTACAAGCAATCGGATACCTATATTTATCATTCTTCTTGAATGATGAAACAATTAGTCAGAAGTTTTATGTTTTTAATAGCTTGCCCATTAAGGGAAGTGGAATATTAGGCCGTGATTTCTTAAGCAAGTTTAAAGCTCAATTAGATTTTCATAAAAATATTTTAACATTACATAATAATACATCAACTTTTTCTTTGCCTTTGATAAATAAACATAGTGTTACTTTTGACATTCCTGCTAGAAGTGAGTCTATACATTTTATACATACGAACATCGATGAAGATTGTGTAGTGACATCAAAAGAATTGAGAGATGGAGTGTTTTTAGCAAGCTCTATAGGTAGTCCTCAAAACGGATTAATACCTATTCGGATATTAAATGTAACTGAAAATGACTTAACACTTACAGAAATAGAGCCTACTATTGAGAAACTTAGTAAGTTTAATGTTTGCGTATTCGAAAAAACACAAAAAAACGCTGATAGAGTAAAAAAGTTATTGTCATTAATGAAATTGAAACATTTAAATGATGAGGAGCAGAAAACTATTGAAAACATTTGCGCAAAGTATTCAGATATATTCTACCTTCCAGGAGATCAGTTAACTACAACACATATATATACTCATACTATTTCTGTAAAGCCTAACACAAATCCAGTTTTTTCAAAACAATATCGTTTGCCATATTCTCAAAAAGATGAAGTTAAACGCCAAATTAATAAAATGTTAGAAGAAGGTATAATTGAGCCTAGCAAAAGCGATTGGTCAAGTCCGATACTATTAGTACCCAAAAAGTCAGATACAACCGAAGATAAAAAATGGCGATTAGTGGTTGACTATCGGAAGCTGAACAATTGTATAGAGGACGATAAGTTTCCATTACCAGATATCACCGAAATTTTAGAATCATTGACGGGTAGTATTTATTTTACGCATTTAGATTTACATCAGGGTTATTACAATGTAAAGTTAGATGAAAATAGCAGAAAATTCACAGCTTTTTATTCAGGACAGTACCAGATGACGCGTATGCCGATGGGACTGAAAACTAGTCCAAGTTCTTTTTCAAGAATGATAACGATGGCAATGGCTGGTCTAAATTATGAAAAGTGTTTAATATACTTGGACGATTTGATTGTGTTTGGCCGAAATTTGACAGTTCATAACAAGAATTTGCAAGATATATTTGAACGGTTAAGGGCTGTTAACTTAAAACTAAATCCAGCAAAATGTGATTTTCTAAGGAAAGAAATTCTGTATTTAGGACATGTTATTTCAAGTGAGGGCATAATGCCTGATCCTGCAAAAATAAGTACTGTGCAAAATTATCCGCGCCCCACAAATACAGACGAAGTAAAACGATTTGTAGCTTTTACTAACTATTATCGAAAGTTTTTACCAAAATTCGCTGAAATTGCACATCCTTTAAATAAATTGACTAGAAAAGGCGTACCATTTGAATGGAATACCAAATGTGAACAATCTTTTGAAACGTTGAAACAACGTTTAGCAAGCCCACCTATATTACAGTACCCGGATTTTTCAAATCAAAATCGTTTCATTGTTCAAACCGATGCGTCAAACAATGCCATAGGAGCAATTTTATCTAATGGGAACGGATTACCAATAGCTTACGCTAGTAGAAGTTTAAACAAAGGCGAAAAGAACTATCCAGTAATTGAAAAGGAACTTCTTGCGATAGTTTGGGCTGTTAAGTATTTTCGCCCATACTTGTATGGTCGACCTTTTAAAATACTTACAGACCACAAACCACTGGTTTACTTGTTTAACATGAAAGATCCTTCTAGTAGACTTATGAAATTCAGAATGACGTTAGAAGAATACAACTTTGAAGTACAGTATGTTAAAGGTTCTGACAATGCAGCTGCAGATGCACTGTCTAGAATCACTTCAAAGGATTTGAAAGAGATGCATGAAAGTGTGTTGAATGTAATGACGAGAGCACAAGCAAGAAAATTATATAATACTAATTCTGCGGTAGATATGGATACTTCAGACTTGAGGCCTGATCAACCGAAAGTTGTAAGCACCCACATCAAACCGAAAGAATCAGTTGAACTAAGATTTATTGATATTAAAGGATTAGAGAACTTAAGGAAACTAAGAATAATTACGAAAGAAAACAAAATATTGTGTTACGTTGAAAGTAAAAGGACTATTTATGTGAAATTTTTAAACTCTCAATCGCAAATGACGCGAGACGAGTTTGTGAGAGAGATTGATAAATTTTGCATTTTGTTAAATATAGAAGAAATATACATATTAAAAAACAAAGATAATGATATTTTCATAAAAAAGTTGTTAGAAGAGATTAAAAATAATAAGAGTAGGTGCGGACCGCGCATATGTATTTTAAGTGATGTAAAAAGAATTGAGAATAAGGATGATAAAAAAGTTATCTTAAATGACTTCCATCTCTTACCTAGTAGTGGCCATGCTGGTATGAGACGGATGTCAAACAATATAAAGAAATACTATTTCTGGCCCGGTATTGATAACGATGTACGGGAATTCGTAAAACGTTGCGACAAGTGTCAGCGACAAAAGTATTCACTACCAAAGAAAGAACCAATGGTGATTACTAGTACTGCAAATACTGCATTTGAAAAGATATTTTTAGACCTTGTTGGTCCTTTGGAGACAGATAACGATAATTTTACATATGTATTGACTTTACAATGTGAACTCACGAAATATGTGGAAGGCTATCCCTTAATTTCCAAAAAAGCAGATGAGGTGGCAAGATCTTTTGTAAATAACTTTATTCTAAGGTACGGCGTGCCAAAAGTAATCGCAACAGATAGAGGTAAGGAGTTTTTATCGGAAATATTTCAAAAGGTTTGTACATTACTTAACATTGAACAATTAAATTCTACAGCATACCATCACCAATCAATTGGAGCCCTAGAAGTTACTCATAAACATTTGAATGCGTTTTTGCGTATTCAAACGGAGAACCATCCTGAGTTGTGGAGTAAGTGGATTCCATTTTGGTGTTTTGCTTACAATACAGGCGTACATACAGAGACAGGATTTACTCCCTACGAGTTGGTGTTCGGTAAGAAATGTTCTCTTCCCAGTAATCTGACCAATGACTTAGAACCTCTTTATAATTTCGAGAGTTATCCACATGAGTTAAAATACCGTTTGCAACTTTCTCAAAGAGAAGCAAGAAATAATCTTGTAAAAAGTAAGATGAATAGAAAATTTATGTATGACAAATATGTTAATCCTGTTACTTATAAAGAAAATGACTTAATTTTAGTTAAAAATGATACACAAGGTAAATTAGATAGCATTTATTCAGGTCCTTACAAAGTAGTTAAAGACATACCACCAAACGTGGAGATTATAAATAAATATGGGAAAAAAGATATTATTCATAAAAACCGTACGAAACCGTACCATACAACTTGATTTTAATTTAACTATCATGTAAACGTCATTCCTATGTTTTGTATGTACTTACCATGTTTATTCCTATGTTAATTAAAAATAATGCTTAAATAATATATTTTTCTCCTAAGTGTACACTATTATTTAGTAAAAAAAAAAAAAAAAAACCTATTTTTTTTTTTTCAATAAGAGCGGTGATGTGAGGCATATATTATACCTATTGTAAGTTCTATCTTGTATTGTCTTTGTACCAATGTAACCATTTATATTATGTTATTCTATCAAATATAGTCCAGTATTATTCGGGCATCCACTGGTTTCATTTCATATAAACACCGCACCTTACATTATCAAAATATTTTATTTCATCACTAAGTACAGTTTATGTAGATAATACTCGGTCTTTAAATGATTAAAATCGAATGTTTGGTTTTGAAGTTATGGCGAAATTAAAATATTACGATTTTTTCTGTACGGCCCGTTTCGAAGTGAGTACCTATTGCCAAGGCGGGAGGGGCGCAGGGATAAGGCCGGTATTATGTTTATTAAGCGTGCGCTACCTAAACAGTTGCTTAAAATTAAAAACTATGTAGGTCTCCTCAGGAGACCAGGAGACTCTCCTAGTTCGTCTTAATTATTTCTCCTAACTAATATTATAAATGCGAAAGTAACTCTGTCTGTCTATCTGTGTGTTTGTCTTTCCTTCGCGCCTAAACTACTGAACCGATTTGGATGAAATTTTGGTACAGACAGTTTAGAACTCGAGAAAGGACATAGAATGGTTTTTAACCCAAAAATCTCGAAAGAACTGGCAGTCACTATTCCACGCGGACGAAGTCGCGGGCAGAAGCTAGTGGTATATAAAATATCAAAGTATACCCGAATGTATGGCGCGTCGCGTTCCGCGCGCAACTCAAAGAGTCATCAGACTTCAGACAACCACAGACGGATGGGGCCCAGTAGCCCAATATCGAGCGTCCTCGAAATCAATGGAGCGTCCTCGAACACTTTCGAGCATCCTCGAAAGCAATCGAGCGTTCTCGTACACTTTCGAGCGTCCTCGAAATCAATCGAGCGTCCTCAAAATCAATCGAGCATCCTCGAAAACTATCGAGCGTCCTCGAAATGAATCGAGCTTCCTCGAAATCAATCGAGTGTCCTCGTACACCTTCGAGCGTCCTCGAAAACTATCGAGCGTCCTCGAAATCAGTCGAGCGTCCTCGAAAACTATCGAGCAGCCTCGAAAACTATCGAGCTTCCTCGAAATCAATCGAGCGTCCTCGAAAACTATCAAGTCTCCTCGATCACTTTCGAGCATTCTCGAAAACTATCGAGCATCCTCGAAATCAATCAAGCATCCTCAAAAACTATCGAGCGTCCTCGAAATCAGTCGAGCGTCCTCGAAAACTATCGAGCATTCTCGAAAACTATCGAGCATCCTTGAAATCAATCAAGCATCCTCGAAAACTATCGAGCGTCCTCGAAATCAGTCGAGCGTCCTCGAAAACTATCGAGCAGCCTCGAAAACTATCGAGTGTCCTCGAAATCAATCGAGCGTCCTCGAAACCCATCGAGCGTCCTCGTAAAATATCGAGCATCCTCGATCACTTTCGAGCATCCTCGAAAACTATCGAGCTTCCTCGAAAACTATCGAGCTTCCTCGAAATCAATCGAGCGTCCTCGAAAACTATCAAGCCTCCTCGATCACTTTCGAGCATTCTCGAAAACTATCGAGCATCCTCGAAATCAATCAAGCATCCTCGAAAACTATCGAGCGTCCTCGAAATCAGTCGAGCGTCCTCGATAACTATCGAGCAGCCTCGAAAACTATCGAGCGTCCTCGAAATCAATCGAGCGTCCTCGAAACCAATCGAGCGTCCTCAAAAACTATCGAGCATCCTGGATCACTTTTGAGTATCCTCGAAAACTATCGAGCGTCCTCGAACACTTTCGAGCTTCCTCGAAAACTTTCGAGCTTCCTCAATTACTTTCGAGCATCCTCGAATACTATCGAGCTTCCTCGAAAACTTTCGAGCGTCCTCGAAATCAATCGATCGTCCTCGTACACTTTCGAGCGTCCTCGAAACCTATCGAGCAGCCTCGAAAACTATCGAGCGTCCTCGAAATCAATCGAGCGTCCTCGAAATCAGTCGAGCGTCCTCGAAAACTATCGAGCAGCCTCGAAAACTATCGAGCGTCCTCGAAATCAATCGAGCGTCCTCGAAATCAATCGAGCGTCCTCGAAAACTTTCGAGCGTCCTCGTACACTTTCGAGCGTCCTCGAAACCTATCGAGCAGCCTCGAAAACTATCGAGCGTCCTCGAAATCAGTCGAGCAGCCTCGAAAACTATCGAGCGTCCTCGAAATCAATCGAGCGTCCTCGAAATCAGTCGAGCGTCCTCGAAAACTATCGAGCAGCCTCGAAATCATTCGAGCGTCCTCGAAAACTATCGAGCATCCTCGATTACTTTCGAGCATCCTCGATTACTTTCGAGCATCCTCTAAAACTATCGAGCTTCCTCGAAATCAATCGAGTGTCCTCGTACACTTTCGAGCGTCCTCGAAAACTATCGAGCCTCCTCGATCACTTTCGAGCATCCTTGAAAACTATCGAGCTCCCTCGAAATCAATCGAGCGTCCTCGAAACCAATCGATCGTCCTCGTACACTTTCGAGCGTCCTCGAAACCTATCGAGCAGCCTCGAAAACCATCGAGCGTCCTCGAAATCAATCGAGCGTCCTCGAAACCAATCGAGCATCCTCGAAAACTAT
The DNA here is from genome assembly GCA_038387885.1 of Spodoptera picta. Taxonomy (NCBI): domain Eukaryota; kingdom Metazoa; phylum Arthropoda; class Insecta; order Lepidoptera; family Noctuidae; genus Spodoptera; species Spodoptera picta. The sequence goes on from JAZHFQ010000445.1 coordinate 1,413,467, forward strand.
CGAGCGTCCTCGAAACCAATCGATCATCCTCGTACACTTTCGAGCGTCCTCGAAACCTATCGAGCAGCCTCGAAAACCATCGAGCGTCCTCGAAATCAATCGAGCGTCCTCGAAACCAATCGAGCATCCTCGAAAACTATCGAGCGTCCTCGAAATCAATCGAGCGTCCTCGAAATCAGTCGAGCGTCCTCGAAAACTATCGAGCAGCCTCGAAAACTATCGAGCGTCCTCGAAATCAATCGAGCGTCCTCGAAACCAATTGAGCGTCCTCAAAAACTATCGAGCATCCTCGATCACTTTCGAGTATCCTCGAAAACTATCGAGCCTCCTCGATCACTTTCGAGCATCCTCGAAAACTATCGAGCTCCCTCGAAATCAATCGAGCGTCCTCGTACACTTTCGAGCGTCCTCGAACACTTTCGAGCTTCCTCGAAAACTTTCGAGCTTCCTCAATTACTTTCGAGCATCCTCGAAAACTATCGAGCTTCCTCGAAAACTTTCGAGCGTCCTCGTACACTTTCGAGCGTCCTCGAAACCTATCGAGCAGCCTCGAAAACTATCGAGCGTCCTCGAAATCAGTCGAGCAGCCTCGAAAACTATCGAGCGTCCTCGAAATCAATCGAGCGTCCTCGAAATCAGTCGAGCGTCCTCGAAAACTATCGAGCAGCCTCGAAATCAGTCGAGCGTCCTCGAAAACTATCGAGCATCCTCGATTACTTTCGAGTATCCTCTAAAACTATCGAGCTTCCTCGAAATCAATCGAGTGTCCTCGTACACTTTCGAGCGTCCTCGAAAACTATCGAGCCTCCTCGATCACTTTCGAGCATCCTTGAAAACTATCGAGCTCCCTCGAAATCAATCGAGCGTCCTCGAAACCAATCGATCGTCCTCGTACACTTTCGAGCGTCCTCGAAACCTATCGAGCAGCCTCGAAAACCATCGAGCGTCCTCGAAATCAATCGAGCGTCCTCGAAACCAATCGAGCATCCTCGAAAACTATCGAGCGTCCTCGAAACCAATCGATCGTCCTCGTACACTTTCGAGCGTCCTCGAAACCTATCGAGCAGCCTCGAAAACCATCGAGCGTCCTCGAAATCAATCGAGCGTCCTCGAAACCAATCGAGCATCCTCGAAAACTATCGAGCGTCCTCGAAATCAATCGAGCGTCCTCGAAATCAGTCGAGCGTCCTCGAAAACTATCGAGCAGCCTCGAAAACTATCGAGTGTCCTCGAAATCAATCGAGCGTCCTCGAAACCAATTGAGCGTCCTCAAAAACTATCGAGCATCCTCGATCACTTTCGAGCGTCCTCGAAAACAATCGAACGTTCTCGATCACTTTCGGGCTTCCTCGAAATCAGTCGAGCGTCCTCGAAAACTATCGGGCGTCCTCGAAATTAATCGAGCTTTCTCGAAATCAATCGAGCGTCCTCGATCACTTTCGGGCGTCCTCGAAAACAATCGAGTGTCCTCGAAATCAATCGAGCGTCCTCGTACACTTTCGAGCGTCCTCGAAAACTATCGAACCTCCTCGATCACTTTCGAGAGTAACTCGAAATCTATCGTGTATCCTCTAACATTTTCCGGAGATAACAGGAGACGCTTTGGGTGTAGTATCACGTCGCGTCGTCGGCACCTCCGGCCGCCGTAAGCGCGAGTTTGCGGACGGCAAGCAACGATAGCTCACCACCTGACAAGTAAGAGGCGGGCCTCAAAGTGCCATCAAACCATAGACGAAGCCCACCAGGATTGTTGCCTTGTTGGAGCATACGAAGTCGGTTTTTAAACACAGTTTTTATTATTTTATTTTACAATTTTAGTGTAAAGCTATATAGACCCGTTTTGCCATTATAATACACTAAGCTGCAAAATTCTCATCAATATACAAATGAATCAAGCCAAAACACAAGGTAGTTACAATAAACGGGTGAGGAGTTCCCTCGACTGTCTGTCGACTCCATCATCAGGTTGACTCCACCCTTATCAAATTGTACTGTTTAAAAATCATTATTGAAAAACAATAGGCGCATTACTTGCCCTTATATCTTATTATCAAGTATAAATTTTAATTTCAGCAAAATATGACCGCTTTATGCCGAAAAAAATTCGTCGTAAAATATACGCGCCAAAACACGAACCGCCATTTTCGTGACATCAGTACTATGAAAATATTGAAACGTCAAATGGCCAAGTCATAGATTTTGTAAACAAGTTGGTTGCGTTGTGATTTTGTTGTATTTATAAAATAAAGATGAGTTTCAATAACCGATCGTTGGTATGTTGAGTTAAATTGCAAGAATTCTACATTAAAATTCTATTTATTAAATACAAAAAGTGGTTAAAATTTGACTTGACAAGACTTTGACATTGTTTACTATAAAATATTTTGATACTTCCAACGTCACTCTCGAGAAAATCATGGCGGACGACGTTTTTGGTCGCGTGACATACAGAGGCCTTAGTACGAGTTTGATTTACGTTTAAAGTATTCGAAACGAGTATGCGTTCGGCACTCTGATTGGCCGGCGCCAATGAAGCAACCAATCACAGCGCCGAACGCGTACTCGTTACGATTACTTTAAACGTAAAACAAACTCGTACTAAGGCCTCAGATAATAAAACTTTGATTTCAACTTTGAAATTTATAATGAATCCTATGTTTTTATGGCATAACAACATTTTTTTTAACATAACGTTATAATTTATTGTTGATAGATGCGAATACCCTATTATTGTTCCCCTCTGTTTCTCTAGGATTCCATCATCTGATCCTAACCAGATGAAAATGGGACCCTCTCGGGATTACAACCTCTGTTCCATTGGCGGAGTAATTGGTGAACAAACAAAAAAACAATCATCCAAACATAGTACCTCCTCCTTTTTTGAAGTCTGTAAAAAGTAAAAAGTGGTAACTAACCTCCCACGCCATAATTTCAGCGGCATTCTTAGCCTCAACTTTGGTTTCGCCTGACGCTTGCACCAACAATTTTTGGTTGATACGTAAAGTGTAGCTCTTGTTTTCATATCCATTAGTGATACATAATCCACATACTTGACAGCTAGCTGAAAAAAAAAAGTTTTATTGTCTTTGACATTGTTCTCACATAATTGAACTCAACCGAAAGAATGCCAAAAATTATATTGTGAACCTGATTGAAAAAGGATATGGAGTTTCTTTCTCGTTCTTCTCCATAGGAATCTACACTTTTTATTAAGGGAGGATAATCATCGAATGTCTACTCCCGCCTGGGTGAGGCTAGGGAGTGTCAAACTCACACTGACTAAAAACCACCCCGTTCCTTTTCCTGCACGTCGAGCCGGAGCCCCGGTAACCCGTTAAGTTCTCCGCGACATGAATCTACACTTTGGAACGAGCAAATAGCTTCACTAGAGGACTGACCTACAAACTAATTTTTTCTCATTATTTAATATTTCAATATTTTGTTTTGACGTTTAAAAGTGCCTTCCTGGTCTAATTGAAATAAATAATTTTGACTTTGACTTTTGGTCACATGTGGACTGCTGAACGATAAGTCTCATAATCCAAAAATACAATGTGTTATTGGTGATGGACTCATTCTGATTAAGTGATTACAGAGGGAGATCGAAACGAGGCCGCGTTCGACACTGGTTGGTTGGTTCATAGGAGCCGGCCAATCAGAGGCCTTAGTGCGAGTTTCTTTTACGTTTTTTTTTAAGGGGGGAAAATCATCGAATGACTGCTCCCGCCTGAGTGAGGCGGGAGGGAGTGTCAGACTCTTACTGGCTAAAAACCACCTCGTTCCTTCTCCTGCACGTCGAGCCGGGGCCCCGGTTACCCGTTAGGTTCTCCGCGACTCTTGTTTTACGTTTAAAGTATTCGAAACGAGTAAGCGTTCGGCACTCTGATTGGCCAGCTCCAATGAACCAACCAACTAGAGTGTCGAACGCGGTGTCGTTTCAATCTGCCCTGAAGCCCTGAGATTTTACAATAAAATAGAGTAATAAAGTTCAGTAATTGTACAGACGTTGTGAAACCAGTTTATCACACCTGGTAAACTTAATCCTTTTATTAAAATAGAATCTCCAACACAGCTCTTAAGTGCAGAGACTACGGCCAATTATTATTGTAGAGGCCGATGTTTATAATAGATCAATCATTTACAAATAAAAAAAAATCAAAATTCATACTCACTCTGTATATTCCATATTTTCCTAGCCCACGGTCGGATCAACAGCACCAAACGTCCGAATGTACTATCAAACATCTTTTCCCTAAACAGTCGTACATCTAAACATTTAAGATTAGATAATTCTGTAAAATAGTCTTCTCCTTCGGACTGTTTTGTATTTTTATCAGTTGACGTTGTGCTTAGGTCAAACGATTTCTTAGCAACGTCCAATTCATGATCTGAACCCTGGTTTTGGTGTTCATCTCCATCCGAATCTTTCTCTTTTTCATCATCTTCTATTACTTTTCCTTGTGGTACGAATGCTATTCGGCCAGATTTCGGTTTCTCTTCAGTAACAATTTCACCTCCAACTCGTTTAATTCCACGAGCTCTGTCTTCTGCTGCGGTTGACGCAGAAACAAATGTGCGTTGTAGTTTTGATTTCTTTTTCTCTCGGAATTGACGGCCAGCCTGGAATTTTGATGAGTTTATTATTGTTACCGTTTTATTAAATTTAATGTTGATATTTATTCAAAACAACAATTTCAACCATATAAAGAGAAATGTTAAATGTGCATATGCTGCTACCAAGTAAAACAAGTGAATTTATTTCTGCAAATAAGCTACAAGGCAGCACTTTTACACGTCAATAATACCTGGTTGGTTGCCCAGTGACAGTGCCTACAAGACAGTCAAATTATTCTTATTAATATTTAAAACACTGGAGTTGATCTCAAATGTAGGAGTAAGAGCCAAGAGGGTGGTCTTTGTCCAGTAGTGGATGCCTTTTTTTATATTAGCAGCAAAATTAGGACCGCGGAAAACAAAATAAAGACTACTTGGAATATAATTAATAACGAGACAGGTAGAAATAAATCACGTAACGCGGAATTTAATTTAAATACCGAAAATGGACGCATTAGTACAAATTCGAAAGTTGCCCAGGAATTTGAAAATTTCTTTAAAAATATACCGCTTAAAACTACAGAGGCGTTGAAATCATCTCCAACTCTTTCAGTGGAGCTTCTTAAAAGTAATGTTAAAGAATGCCCTTCTGTTTTTCGGTTTCAGTACACAATCCCCCAAGCAGTCATTAAAGCGTTTAAAGATATCAAAGTTAGGTCGACTGAAGATCTCTGGGGAATGTCGGTTAGGGTGTGTAGGGCTTTTATAGAGACTATAGCGCCTCATTTAGCTTTCATTTTTAATAAAAGCATAGATCAAGGGGTTGTTCCGGATTTGATGAAGCACAGTAAAGTAGTTCCATTGTTTAAATCCGGTGATAGCGCGGAACCTAATAACTATAGGCCGGTTTCTAATTTACCAGTGCTTAGTAAAGTGTTTGAGAAACTGATGCTTGTTCAGATGCTGCGCCACTTTAACACGAATTCTATCTTTCATGATCAACAATACGGGTTCACCAAGGGACGCTGCACTACTGACGCAGGAGTAGCTTTGGTAAAACGTGTTGTTGCCTCATGGGAAGAAGCACAGGATGCAATTGGAATATTCTGTGATCTTTCGAAGGCATTTGAAATAATTATGACGATGTAAATAGTGCTCTGATGAAGGTTCAAAACTGGTTTACAATAAATAATTTAGTGCTGTATGATAAAAAGACAAAATGCATTAGATTTGTTTTGCCAAACGTTAAAAATAACGAATGTGACATATTACTGAATAGTGACAAATTGGAATTTGTAAAAGAGACTATTTTCCTGGGAATTACTGTAGACGACAAATTACAATGGGGTCCTCATATTACATCTCTAGCGGGACGATTAAGCTCTGCAGCTTATGCTGTCTGGAAAATCCGTCAGTTAACCAATATAGACACGGCAAGACTGGTGTACTTCAGTTACTTCCATAGCATCATGTCGTATGGCATTCTGCTGTGGGGACACGCTGCTGACATTGAGTCTATCTTTGTCTTGCAGAAGCGCGCCGTCAGAGCTATATACAACCTAGGTCGTCGCGAATCTCTCAGAGAAAGGTTTAGGGAGATCAATATTATGACCGTTCCATGTCAATTTATTTATGAAAATATTATGTATGTTAGGAAAAACCTACATTTATTTAGTAAAGTGTCTGACAGACACAATTATGAAACATAAGAATAGATTAAGTCCGCCGTTTTTTAGATTGTCAAAAGTACATAAGTCGTTCATGGGAATCGGTGTTAAATGTTATAACAAAATCCCCCAAGAAATACTGCATCTAAATGAAAGAAAATTTAAACTATGTATTAAAAAAACGTTATGTACACAAGCATACTACAAACTAAATGATTATATAGAGGATAAAAGTGCTTGGAGGCAGGCTGGTCCGGCTCCGCAGGATAATACATGAAACACAGTGATGTTCAATGAATTCTATTTGTGTAATAATATAATCATGTTGCTTAAACTACAAATATTTACATTATAGACCTTATTTCTAATGTTTAGAGAATACTTTTGTATGACCAAATTTAGGGGATGGACAACGGGTTAAAACGTTGCACAATTTATTGTAAATGTGAGAGCCCTGTAATTAATTAAATCAAATTAGACTAGTAGATTGCATTTATGTCAGCTTGGAGTTGTCATGCTCACTGAAAGATCTCGTTGGCGGTGGCACGTGCATTGGATCGCTCGATCCCTACAAAATGGTTGAGTTGGGCGGTGCTAGGGTTCGCCAAATGTTCGTGAATGGGCACCGTCGATTGGAACTGGTCAGTTCCAGACTGTATCATTTTATTTTATTATCCTCAAGGTTATTTTCTTTTTCAGTCTTTCTGACTGGATTTAGGTGTTGCATTGTTCTCACATAATCGAACCAATAAAACTATGTAACTAGAGAATTGTATTGTAAACCTGATTGAAAAAGAGTAACCTATGGAGTTTCTTGCTCGTTCTTCTCTATAGGAATCTACGCCTTGGAATGAGCAACTAGCTTCACTTATAAATTTTTGTTGTTTGACATTCAAAAGTGCCATCCTGGTCTAATTGAAATAAATGATTTTGACTTTGACTTTGAATAATATTGAATATTAATTCGCCACAGACTCTTGGTCCGTGCCTTTGTCATACAATTATTTTTTTACAATATGTTACAAGAGGTGGATGTCTTCTGTAGATGATGATGAATGAAAGTAATATATTTCATAAATAGATGCAAAATATTCACTATCTGCCATAATTATATAGCATCAGCACCAATAACAAGATTAAAATAATAAAAGCTATAGGATTTTAACATGTTATTTCAAATGTGGAAAAGTAATCGTTAATAGAACTAAAAGCAATGTAAATAAACAACGTATAAACGTACTATAATAACATTTATTGCTAAATTAATAAGTAAACAAAGATTTGAGGTTGTTTTATTGCTAAATCCAATAAGTTAGTAAATTTTAGTATTACAAGGGTAAAATTACCTCAAATGAGAGCTGCGCGATCTGTTGCATTACTGGCGGAGGATATCTACAGCCCATGAATTCAATATTGGTGTAAACTCGAGCTAAACAAACTAGTCTTTCTTCGGGGAAGTTGTTCTTCCATTTTTCCATGAAAGCTTTGCGTAATTGCCAATGATCTTCGCATTCGTGTTCATCCCTGTATTTCTCAACATCCCAGTTCACGTCTAACACCTCTGTTGTGTTACTAACAGAGGGATTCTCGGAATTTTTGTTATTGTTAGAAGACATCGCAGATGATTTCGCTTCGCGGACGTCAAAATATCTCCTAGTGTTGTCGTCATGGAATATAAACTTTCTACTGGTAATCTCAAAATTGTATTTCTTTTTTTGTGTTATACAGTTTACAAAATTATATTTTTAGACAATATCGTAGAGTTAATCAATAGGCTTATAATAATGTGGTAACAAATACATATTGGTGCACCTAAGAAACAAACCTACCAAAATATCCACCGTAAACCTACTGTTGTCAAATTGTCAAAATAAAACACATGTCGCGATAGGAATTTTGACAGACTTGACAGTTTAATTGACAGTTGCTTCAACTCAATTCCCGCACGTTCCATTTTCGCGAATTCAGCAAATTCAAATTGGAGCGAAAATATTCCGATAATAATTTTCCCTCATTCACCAACCATTGCAAATAACGTATAGCTGTCCTTCTTCATTCAAATCAAAATGCAATAAATATGTTCGAGACTAATGAAATTATTGATTGATTTCCATTTCCATCCAAATTCTTCATCTCATCTCTCATGAAGTTGTGAAGGTATAAGTTAGCCTGCAAGTCGGAGTTTAATTGTGTTGAATAAATAACCGTTCATGAAGAGAAGACTAAGAATTGAGGGTGAGACGAGACCAATATTTTTATTTCAATCTTGAATAACTTTTAATTCATGATTGACCGTTAGTAGTAGGAACGTATTTTTTTATGAAAATAAATAGGTACAATAAGTAGAATATTAATCAAAGGCAGTGATGTACAGACTGCGAAAAGTTTTTAAATAATAATAATAATAATTTTTGATGTCGCGTTTTTAAATGTATGTCGTAATTATTATCTAAAATCGAAAAGATATTTCATAAGTGCCATGGCTCTTGCCAAATCTAATTTAGAGACAGCTCTAGGCTGCAATAATTCTAAAGAAAGTGTTGAAAACGGGTCCACAATTGAAGGCAGCATGCCATCTAATGAAAATCAAAAAGAAAATGTTGATGACGAAGTTTCAGAGATGTGTGAAAGTTGTAACGAAGAATTACCGCCAAAAAGGGGTAAAAACGCGCCGAAAGTTGACGCTGACCCGCTAATTCAGCCGCCAAAAAACAAAAGAAGAAAAATAAATAATGCTTTCGATGATTATGTGAAAAAATTGGACTACAACATTCTTTGTTTGAATTTCATGAAGTTGCACAACTTCATTGACACTGATGAAATGAAAGTATTGTATCTCCCGTTTTTTTATCATGTGAAAGCTTACCAGGAGTTTTTTATAATGGTGATTGATAATATGGAGTTATTGGAATCACAGTCCTTAGATGATTATAAATATAGAAATGTTTGTGACAAAGTAATGCAGGCAATGATGTTAAAAAAGGCTGATTTCAAACTGGCACACACATACAAATACATAGAGCATATTAAAAAGTAAGTAGATAACTTTTTTTTCTAATAATTAAGGATTATTTTATGGTAATAAGTCTAATACAAATTGTTGAGCAAAACTTATTGGTTCTTATTTGTGTAGAATTTGATACTTCTAACATTATCTAAGTAATTTTCAAATTCAAATGCATTTAATAATTTTGGCTGATGAGATAAAAGCAATAGAAGTATGCATATTAAAATCCTAATTAGGTACTTAACTCCAGAGGCATGCTTGAAAGCAGATCTGAGTGCAACATAACATATATTTTTATATTTCATATCGTAATATCAACAAGCGGAATGTTAATCGAAATGTTCTTAAATAGTTTTGTTTAAGAATACCTATCCCTTTAGTTGAGGAATAAATAGCCCCAATTTATTTTTATCATTATTTATAAGAAGGGTTTTTTACCTAAGAGAAAAACGTCAGCCATATTATTGAATATAAAATTCGGTACATAGTTACTAAAATAAAGTAGCTATACCCCTTAAAATTAAACAAAATAATACAATTTTCTAGCCTCAGATGACATTGGTGACGCTAAAATTAAGCCTCAATTTGGAATGTTTAGTTCACATAATAACAATCATACTATGTTATATCTTATACTATTATATAAAGCGGAAGAGTTTGTTTTTTTGTTTGTTTGTTTGAACGCGCTAATCTCCATAACTACAATTCTTATTTGAATGATTGTTTTTGTGTTGGATAGCGCATTTATCAAGGATGACTTTAGGCTATAAAACATCACGCTACAACCAATAGGAGCTGAGCAGAGCGTGTGAAACCGCGCGGAAGTAGCTAGTAATATTATAAATGTGAAAGCTTCTATGTTTGAATGTTTGGCTGTCAATTATGCTGAAACTACTGAATGGATTTAGATGAAATTTGGTATACAGGGTATATGGGCTGACTTAGGTGATAGTTATATTGGACCTTTTATCCCGATTTAATGTGCCTATGGGATAAAACAGGAATCATATTCCACACAGACGAAGTCATGACTTCGATGGTGATGATGAATATGCTAGTTAAATATTATTATTTGTCTAATATGAACTACAGCTGTGTTAACTCCAATGGTAAATCTAAATTAATTTAAATGCTGTGTATGAACAAAGTCTGTGTTAGACTAGCTAGAGCCCACATTTATGTAAATTATATAAAAAAATGCAATTCTCTTATTAGATTTTTTTTTTTTTTCAGTTTAACACTAACAGTTGAGAAGCAGTATTTTGGTACGGCTAACAAGACACCCGTGTTGTCAACATCAAAGTGAGTACTTCAATATATTTATTTGGATAATCTTATTACCCAACTGGGTGGAGGTGGGTGTTACATTGTACAGTTGCATAATGTGCACCTCTGTCTACCCACTTCGATGATAAAAGGCGTGATGTTATGCCTTATTGCCCTACTAATATTGTAAATGCTAAACTATGTATGTTTGCCTCTTCTTCACGTCAAAACGGATGAAGGGATCGGGATAAAATATGGAACAGGGGTAGATTATGCGGTCTTTATTAGAATGGGTGCTGACCAGTGATTTGCAGAATTGGCAAAAGTCTTGGGTTTTTTTTATAATTCTCTGAAAGAAAGAAGAAGAAAGAAAAACCATTTATTTCTGCACAGAACACACATAACATAATTGAAAGTGCATGGAGTTTCACCTTGTACCTCAGCTGTAGGCAGTGGCGTAGCTAAGGGGGGGCGGCGGGGGCGGCCCGCCCCGGGTGTCACCCGTTTAGGGGTGACACCCGACCCCGACTATGACCATCAGACATCAGTTATAGTTCTTTCTATTTATAAAAAATCGTAAATCTGCGGCAGAGAGCATAACCGCCACTAATAAAATTATCTAGGTAACTATAATATCGTACCACGAACATAATAATTGATATTAAAAAAAAAAACAATGTGCACAGTGTCAATCGATCAGGGATTCCCCCAAAATTTAATACCCCGTTCGCGCATAACCAACGCTAGTCAGGGGATTCCCTCGATATAGCGCTCGTCACTTGTATTGTGGATTGGGCTTCTTTTGTTTCCGACCGCATTCATTTCAATATTCGCTTACGTGAACGTGTGAAAGTCTAGTGCAAAGTGTTTGTTAAATCTTAGATATTATAAACAACATTTTTTGTATAAAAGTCGATTCTTGAAGAAAATAAACAAGGTACCTAAGTGAATTATTTTTGTTATTACAGGTAATACTTACATTTTTTACCCATTTAGTTTCTAATAGCAGTATCTTAGATTATTTTGAAAAACCCTTCAATTTTATTCTCTTTTAATTACTGTGTATTTTAAACTATATTATTGAGACGTCCTAAATGATAAATAGGTACCTAAAGAAGGTATTTCAGACGGATTGCAATAATATTTTTTTGTTTAGCCTGGGCAAGTATTACTTATCTACTAAAGGTATTTATTTATTAAAATAGGTTTTAAAGACTTTGCTGGTGTAAAAAGATTTTACTTATATTTCTACACGTTTTACGATATTACTTTAGGTAATAATGTTTAATTGTAAATAATATTCTTATTTATTATTAACTTACTTAATATTTTCCTATCTAATAGCAATGGGATTTGTTTACAAAAACGGAATACATTCAGTTTAGATTTTTGATTGAAAGTTATCATAATCATAATATCATACAACTTCGCGTACGTTGATTTTGCTCCGAGATGAGCAGCTCGAGCACTCGTGACACGGATATCACAATTAACGTTGGAGTTTTTAACTAATATTTTTCTAATAATACTTAAAAACATATTTACACCCAGACGCAGGATTGAACAATCCTGCGTCTGGGAAAAATATATTTCACAAAGCTAGTTACGTAACGTGTAGGTGTTTATTTACTGTTATAATTAGTTTATAAAATCAACGTTTCACTTACTAACTAAAAATATTTATTAGAATACCCAGAACGAAATATGCCTCGGGGAATTCATACTTCGAAAAGACAAAGCGGGTTTCAACAGAGAAAAGCCAAAAAGGCTAAAATGGATGAAATTCAGAGCATGTCCGGTTCTCTTTTCAAATATGTCACAAAAGCAGATAGCGGCCAAAGTTCAAGTAAAGTACCCGAATCTCCTGCTGACGAAAGTAATGATTCACATCTTGGAGACTCACATTCAGATAGCAACATCGACAATACAGAATCAATGAAGACGACCCAGGACCTTGACGGAATCAAAATAAATAATGAAAATGACGCCGTTAATGCTACTTTCGGAGATAGTATTAGCTTTGAAGAATCAGTTCAACACTTGAGAGATGTTTCACATTGGAGTTTACCGGTACCTGATAATGTTCGCATTGACATAATAAAAAAGGGCAGTGAACATTTCCAGAACAAAGAAGGACCGTTTCCTACTGTATCTCGTCATGGTTCAAAGATTAAAGGTGATTCTCGTCATCTTTCACAGGAATTGTTTTATAAACCGATGCCTAGTGGTGAAAAAATTCTACGATCATGGATGGTATTTTCTCCTATATCAAATAACCTGTACTGTTTTTGCTGTCGTTTATTTGCTGTCAGTAACATACAAACAACATTTACAACTGGATTTCAGAAGTGGTGGAAACTAAATCCTAAAGTAGGTATTGGACCATGAAACTTCATGTGAACATTTAGAAAATTTCGAAAAGTGGAAAACTTTGGAAATGAGATTAAAATCTCACACCACAATAGATGATGCAGCCTTGCAATTAATGAATACGGAAAAACAGAAGTGGAAAAATCTTTTATCTCGATTATTAGATATAACATTGTTTTTGGCTAAACAAAACCTAGCATTTCGTGGACATGATGAAACCAAAGGGTCGTCTAATAAAGGTAATTTCTTAGAACTAGTTAAACTGCTGTCAAAGTATGATGCAGTACTCAAAGAACATATACTATATTTGGAGCAGGAAAAATCACCTAAAGTAACATATTTATCGCCAGAAATACAAAATGAGTTCATAAATGTTTTAGCTAATCATATAAAATGTCAGCTTGTAAACGAAATTAAATCGGCCAAATATTTCGGAATCATGTTTGATAGCACACCTGACGTTTCACATGTTGATCAAATGTCTGAAGTGATTCGTTATTTAAAAATTAATAATAGAAAAGTAGAAGTCAAAGAAGTATTCTTAGGATTATTTCCTTTACATGGAAAAAAAGCAGCTGACTTAAGCGCTGAAATACTAAAGAAGCTTGAAAACGATGGCTTAGATATTATGATGTGTCGTTCTCAAGGTTATGGTAATGCTGCAGTTATGAGTGGTATACACGGAGGAGTACACGCTATTATAAAAGAAAAAAACAATAAAGCAATTTTTATTGGTTGTATAGATCATTCAATTAATTTATGCGGCCAACATTCGTTCGCACAAAATGTGACTTGTGTTACATTTTTCGGAGCAGTGGAAACAATATTTAACTTTTTTTCAACTTCCACAAGCCGTTGGGAAGTGCTCCTCAATCACAGCAAAGCATCTGTTAAAAGACTTTCGACAACGCGATGGAGTGCTCATTACGGTGCAGTAAAAGTATTGGCTGAAAATTTTGATGGGATAATATCTGCAATTGAGGAACTATGTGACCAAGACGTAAATTTAGAAACTAGAGGTGCTGCACAAAATCTTATGCATGCTGTGTGCAATTTCTCATTTCTTTGTTTTCTTTTCTTTTGGAATGATGTGCTAAGGGAAGTGAACAATGCTCAGATTGCATTACAAAGTAAAGGTTTATGTGTTGATGAAATAATCATAAAACTAGAAGCACTTCGTCTATTCATTGGAGAGAAACGGTTGCATCTAGCAGAAGAGGCAATAGATTTTGCTGTACAAAAATCGGAAAAATACAACATTTCGATGGAACGACGAATTCGTCGCAAGAAACGCATGCCCGGTGAGTTAGCGTCGTCCACCGATGCTGGACTTACACTTAGAGCGGAACTTCAAAAGGACATGTTAGAATGCCTTGACAGATTCAATATTGAACTCGAAACAAGAGTAAAGTCCATTAAAGACGTAGCTTCATTGTTTGAGGTTGTGCAGTCAAAGACCTTGCTTTCGGCAAACACTGAACAGTTAAAATTAGCTATATCAAAATTTACTAACCTTTACGATGAAGTATCAGAAACATAACTCCTTTTAGAAATACCAAGATTGAGAAGACATTTAAAAGCGGCTAATATTACTGTCTCTAATTGGGTGATACTGGACTTTTTGAAATTTATTGTGGAATGGGATTTTACAGAATCTCTTCCGAATCTAACGGTAGCACTAAAGTTATTTATAACAATATGTGCATCAGTAGCTTCATGTGAGAGAAGTTTCAGCAAATTAAAATTAATTAAAAATTATTTGCGGTCTACAATGACCGAAACCAGATTAAACAATCTTGGTATTTTAACGATAGAACATGTAGCAACACAAAATATAAATTTTGAAGACGTGATTTCGGAGTTCGCTAGTGTCAAAGCTAGAAGGAAGAAATTTTAATTTTTAACAAACTAAATTTGTTTTACATAATAAACAAATATTTGTAATAGGTACTCATATTTTAATAAAACGTAAATGATTATAACTTTCTTTTATTTTAACAGTTTCGATTGAGTTTTAGGGTGACACCTATAAAATCCGCCCCGGGTGCCACCTATGCTAGCTACGCCACTGGCTGTAGGGTATAACCTGGTGTCTTCAAGCCCAAGGCCCGAGTGAATAGGTTGCTTATGGGACGACGTGCTCCATCGTAGACCGCATCATCGCTTACCACCAGGCGAGATATTGGTCAAACGTCGGCCCATCAAATATAAAAAAATCAGCAACAGAGTTCACTCCATAAAATAACAGAGAAAATTAAAAGTATCAGGTTTATAAGGGACTGCAGCAGACGGGTTGCCTGATGGTAAGCAATCGGTGTCGCCCATGGCCTTTTGGGAATTGGGAATTTGAGGATTGTGCAGGATTCGGGGATTGGGGAGACTGGGAGGGGGGAGGGTACTTAATTGAACCTCTCGTAACCTCAATTACGACGAAACACAACGTAAGCGTTGTTTCACGTCGGTTTTCTGCTCTGCCGTGGTATCACTCCGGTCGAGCCGGCCCATTCGTGCCGAAGCATGGCTCTCCCACACTTAAAATTTGCGCCATCATCACACGACTTTGTGGTGCTTAAAATTTAACTGCTTAGTAGAAGTATAGAGATAAAATATTGTACGTAGTAGGGACAATGGGAATGATTGTCATAAAACGTGTTATACTTAGTAAAGTAAAAATACAACAGTATGTTACGTATTATATATACGGATACCTACGTATACTGACTGCGTCGTTGGCCGAGTGGTCGCAAGTGCAATTGCCGGTTTTCCCCCCTTAAAAAAAAAAAAGTGCAATTGCCGGAGTGCCGGGCAAGGGCTTCGGGCAAAGTATTACTGGGTTTTTTAAAAATTCTCAATAGTAGCACGGAGTTTGGAACTGTGCCCCGTATATGGCAATAGGCTCACCCCCGTATATAGGCTCGTAACTTAAATAGTGAAAAGTGGGTGTTACATTGTACAGTGGCATTATGTGCACCTCTGCCTACCCCTTCGAGGATAAAAGGCATTATGTTATGTTACCTACGTATTATTTTTGTCCCCATGGAGCGTTTTTATGATATGATTAGCTTCTGCCAGCGGCTTCGCACGCGTCCCTATCTATACTAATATTATAAAGAGGAAAGATTTGTACCTATTTTTGTATGTTTGTAATGAATAGGCTCAAAAAGTACTGGGCCGATTTAAAAAATTCTTTCACCAATAGAATGCTACATTCCTCCAATTTGGCATAAGCTACATTTCATTTTGAAAAAAGTTCGGGATCCTTGGTAAAATTTGAACAATGTAACCGAAGGTGTAGGAAAATGAGTCTTAAAATGTCTTTCGTCGAATGCGCTGCCGAAACTATTAGCGATAGAACAAAATAATGTACAACAATATTGAAGAACATCATAATGTCTATAAAATCTCCGCGGTAGCATATGTCCAACTATTGTAGTTATGTTACTACAACAATCCAAACCAAAAATAAATAATTGTCTACCCCGTGCGAAGCCGGGACGGGCTGCTAGTTGTAGAGGTATATAAAGTGAAATGCGTTATTCCAGACCATAATCTATAAATCTACACCTGTTCCATATTTCATCTCGATGTCTTCAGCAGTTTTGACGTAAAAGAGTAATAAATATACACACATACATCCTCACAAACTTGCATTTATTCTAAATTAAAGATTGTTAGGATATTTTTGTGTATGGTGATACTAACTTCGTAACTAAAAACACGGTGGACAGATTTTGAGAGGTGAATAGAGACAAAGATAGCGATTGAAAGAGAGAGAGAGAGAGAAAACCGGCGTGAAACAACGCTTACATTGTGTTTCGTCGTGCGAGTGAGGTTACCAATATTCCCTCCACCCATAACCTCAAATTCGGAACTCCCAGAAGGCATCTCACTTGTATTGTAACCCCTCTACTGTTGCGGTTGTCCATGTACGGCTACGAGCTTACCACGATCCAAAATAACCGAGCGTCGCTCGGGTGAAACCGCGTGGGAATAGTTAGTCTGTTATATTGAAGCTGATTCATGTTTGCAATTTACTTAATTGATTATAATAACAGGTTATTTGTGTCGTAACTTCAGAATCTACGCTGCGATCGTTATAAATACAATCGAGGGATTCCCCGAACAAAGACGGTTGTTAACTTCAGAGCGTAAAATAATAATGACTTAAGACGTAGAATTTTTAAGGGATTCCCCGTGAAATATGTAGAAATGAAAAGGGTTGCCAACTTGCGAGACAATTCTCTAGTTTTTTTTTCTTAAATAAAGGTAAAACAGGTTACATACTTACATACCCAAGTCGCCCTTTCGCCGTAAAGCTTTACGAAATCCCCTCTTCTTCTCAAATTAGGCTTACGTAGCCCGATTTGAATATTTGAACGCTCCCTTTTTCTCGCGGCTCACTAACCCCCAAAAGGCCGTCACAGAAATATTAAAATGTTGAAAACAGGAGAAGTGGCATGGGGGTGTGTCAACTTGCCGCGTCATTGAGCGCTCCGTTCAATTCGAACAAAAATTACCGTCATCGCGAGTTAGTCTATTGTCAACAAAGATCATAGAACAAACGATAAAATGCCGTTTTTGCAGACTTCAAAAAAAAAGGAGAGGGTCTCAATTCGACTGTATGTTTTTTATGTTTGTTATTCGATTACTCGAAGACGCCTGAACCGATTTCAAAAATTCTGTTTTTGTTTGAAAGGGTATGTTTGTCATTTGGTCCCATTGTCATGAAGTCAGGATCTGATGATGGAATCCCAGGGGAAACGAGGGGAACTTTTAAAAATTGTAGGGGCGACTAGTGCGTTTGTTAATGTTTTCATTAAGTATTTAAAACTACTACAATCTGATAAAGGTCTGGAGCTGATATGATGATGGAGCCGATGGGCATTCGAGGGAACTCATCAGCGGTTAGGTAGCTACTGCTACATGGTGTTTGGGTTTGATTAATTTGTATTGATGAGCACTTTATACCTAGGTGGTATGTAATTGCCAATGGGTCTGATGATGAAGTAGTACCATAGTTGAGGGAACTCCTCGACGGTTCAGAGTCGCTATCTTGTGTTTGGGTTTGATTAATTTGTATTGATGAGGACTTTACACCTTGGTGTGGTGTGGTTGTCACTAAATATCCAATGATGAAGTAGTATGATAGCTAAGAGAACAATGGTTAACAGTAGCTACCTGGTGTTTGAGCTTGAATAATATATATTGATTAAACCTTTGCACCGGTGGGTTGTACATAATATTCTATGTTGTATATTAATGTAATATTCTGTATTCTAGTACTAAACTAAAAAGTATAAAATAAAAACTGCGTTTAAAAAAACCGACTTCAGAAACTAAAAACAAACGAAAAGTAAAAACGACTTCTCACCTATCAGTGGGTGTGTAAGCTATAAGTACGTATGACCAATAATAGTTTTTTTTTGCTTTTTAGTTTTTACTTCTCCTTTATTTTTAGTTTTTGAAGTCGGTTTTTTTAAACGCAGTTTTTATTATTTTCCTTTACTGTATTGTGTTTGCATTAAATACATACATTGCTCTTTTACAACCACCTTAGTCGGTCACAGAGTAATTAAACAAGCTATGTAAAATTGAGTTCAACGGATTTGCATACATTTTGTACCTACTCTACACTATATCTCCTTCTTTATATCTATGCCGTCAACGCACTTCTAACTAATCGGGTGTTGTGGGTGTCTATGTTTCTTAAAAGGTGACATTTATGATTTCTGATGGTGTGGGTGTCCATGAGTGGCGCTGATCGCTTACCATCAAGTTTTCTCTGCTCATTTCATGTCGTCTTCCATAAAACTTTACATATACTGTCAAACCCCGAGCTGTCACCGGTGACCGCAACCTATTGTTCTTTAATTGTGTCTATAATGACGGTACTCAACGAGTTAACCTTCAAATTAAAATACCTCTTTCTTAAACATTTCAGTTCTGAAACCGAGTTATCAGCATCGGCAACAATGTCCACGGAAAGCCAAAGGTCAACGCCCTCGGACCATGTATCAAACGGTTTCAAGACCCATTGTCTTCGAGTGACACTGGCTTTCATACAAAACGCAACGACAAAGTCTAAAATATTCCCGGAATTGAGTGACGAACAGATAGAGTATCTACACAGTTTAGTAGGGAAAGAAGAAATACAGGACAGTGATCAAGACACACAAGTTTTGTACAAGAACTTGTGTAATGGGCTCAGAATATTTTATAAGAATTACGATTTGAAAATGCAAACTATCGAGTCTGGGAATGAGAAAAGGTAAGTTTTGTGTAACTCAAAATCGCGGGTTACTTACATGAAGATACTGAGATAAGCTCTACTAGTTTCGAACCACAGAGGGGTTTTCCTTATGCGCGGTCGAAACTAGTAGAGCTTTTTTAGGTAATTTAGTATGGGTGGTATTTAGTACTTTAACTGTAAAATCCCTTTTTTTATCAAAATACCACCAAAAATACTGAATTGCACACTAAATTTGCTCATCAAATAAATCAATTATACTATACTGTTAGATCTTTAAAGTTTAACTGTTTTACTGAATGACTAACTTTTAACTAAAAGTAAATCTAATAATTCCTAACCTAACCTATTTTGGAAATTCCGTTTTAATATTGAACAATTTGTGTGCAATTCAGTATTTTTATTTTACGGTGAGCAATATGTAGTTAATTTGTAGTACATTCATTTTTTTGATGTGCGTGATATTAGTGGAGAAATTTGGTTTGCTTAAATTTTTAAATAGTGGTGCAGTAAAAATCCCATTTATTTATGTGATTCATTGTGCTGATATTTATTACTCTGACCTATCCCAAGACCTTCTTAACAAATTGGATCGAATGCTCAACAATTGTATCCGCTTTATCTTCGGACTTCGTAAATACGACCATGTCTCTTCCTTTCGCGCTCAGCTTAAATGGCTTCCTATCCGTGAGAGGCGATCCCTTAGATCCCTCTGCATGCTCTTCTCTATTGTAAATGATCCTTGTGCTCCCGAATACCTAAAGTCTGGCTTTCAGATTTTGGGCAGCTCTCACAGCCGAAATCTCCGTTCAGCTGAAAGTTTTCTTCTAGAGGTTCCGTCTCACCACACTTCCTTCGTTTCTAACTCCTTCAGAGTTGGTGTAATTAAATAAATAAATTATGGAATGCACTACCCCATAGTATAAAAATGGCTCCAAAACAAAATGGCTTTTAAACGTAGTGTTCGTGAGGCCTATTTAAAGGCGCTACAACGCAACGCTGAGTTCGTGTCTTCGTCAATTTATATTATAATATAATTATATATATGAAGTTATTTATGTACATATTTTGTGTTTATTATATATTTTTATACAGTATGTTATTCAGTATTTATTATTACTATTAGTTATTTATTTTGTTTTTTTGCATATTACACAAGCCCATTTTTGCTGAGCTTACATTTAACCCAAAGGTTGACTGGGTGGGAGAAAATGCCATATGGCATTAAGTCCGCCTTATGTACCTTATTTTGTGTGCATTAAAGTGTAAATAAATAAATAAATAAATATGTCTCACGATAGTTATTATAAAAGCAAGTTTTTGTTTATAACCAAATTGAAATCACTGTTTACTACACTTTGGAGAGAAGAAACAGCCGGTTTTAGTCATTATATCGAACCCTCTATAACTTTAAAATTAATTCTTCTTTTACAACAAAATGCTCTCATTTTGATGCTACGATGATACGTTCGATACAAATAGTGCCTAGAAAACGTCTAGTGTTTCATGAACATTTGTTTAAACTAAAAAAAATTGTAAGTGTGGGAGAGCCATGCTTCGACGTGAATGGGCCAGCTCGACCGGAGTGATACCACGGCCTCACAGAAGACCGTTGTGTTGTGTTTCGTCGTGTGAGTGAGGTTACCGGAGACCCAATTACCCCCCTCCCTCCTCCCGTTCCCAAATCCCTGAATCACCAACAATCCTCAAATTCTTAATCCAGAAGGCTGGTATAGCACTTGTAACGCCTCTGGTGTTTCAGGTGTCCGGGCGACGCCGATACGTCTGCTCGTTTACCGGCTTACCCCATAAAAAAAATATGACATCTTTTTCTGTTCTTACTTTATACATTGAAGAATTTTTACTCCTTATGGCAAGTTGTTTCGCCGCGAGACGAAAACGAAATAGATTTCACGGTGTATATTAAATTTAACGTTTCAGGTGCCTGTTAATGGAAAAGGTAGAGAAACCGAAGCCGCCTGAAACCACTGTTATATCGCAACAAAGTGATATTAATATAAGTACTAATATGTAAGTATTATTATACATCTATACTAATTACTAGTCGCGGAGAACCTAACGGGTTACCGGGGCTCCGGCTCGACGTGCAGGAGAAGGAACGGGGTGGTTTTTTGTCAGTAATATGTATCAGAGCAATGTAAAACAGACTTTTTTTAAAAGAGTAACGAATGGAATTTCTTGCTCGTTCTTCTCCACTCGAATCGACATTTTAGAACGAGCGCCTAGCTTCACTGACGGACAGACTGACAGACTATTATATATCTCATATTTGTTGACGTTTCAAAAGTACCAAATTATGGTTTAATTGAAATAAATGCTTTTGAGTTTGAGTTTGAGTTTAAGAGTCTGACACTCCCTCCCGCCTCACCCAGGCGGGAGCAGTCATTCGATGATTTTCCCCCCTTAAAAAATACTATTTACTAATCTTATATCTTATACCAGGGCTGTCCAAATAATGGCCCGCGGGCCGTATGCGCCCCGTGGCTTGTTTTCATGTGACACCGCGGACCACAGGTTGGGAAACGATGTGGTAGATAGCGGCTATCTAGATATTGTGAAACAGGCCCTTAGGCTATAAAACATCACGCTGGAGGCCTATTTTTTTTTTTGGCCTAGCTTAGCTAGCTTAGCCACGCTAGAGGCCTAGCACCGGATAAAACCGCGGGGAACAGTTAGTAAAGAACAAAAAACTAAAGAAAATATAATTGAATTTATATATCCTTGTCCACAGGAACCCACCGCTACCTGAAACTTCAAATAATGAAGTACAAGACGATGCGTCGAAGTCTACTAAGACAAAAAAGAACCAAATGCATATAAGTTCCACATTCGCCAAGCAAGCTCTCACTAATATACTAGAGTTCTTGGCCGATGACAAGACAACGACTGTGTTCTCGCCAAACGACAGCGCTGAATTCTGGTTCGAATTATTTTTATATAATACTAGCTTTTACTTAGGCTTCGCTCGGGTCACAAAAGGATAAAAGTAGCCTATGTGACATATACCAATACACACAGCGCCATCTATACAAATACTTTTGTTTTCCCTCGGGAATATCAAATTTTTCCGGGATAAAAAGTACCCTATTATTTAATCCAGACTTCTAACTTTACGTCTGCAAAAAATCAAAGCAATCGGTTTATTAGTTACGGCGTGAAAGCAGAACAAACAAACTCATTTCCGATTTATAATATTAGTAAGGATAATATTTTTTGATATGATATAATTTGGTGTGACTGCCTCGTTGGCCGAGTGGTCACAAGTGCGACTGCCGGGCAAGTGGTCTCTGGTTCGATTCCGGGGTCGGGCAAAGTATTACTGGGTTATTAAAAAAATATCAGAAGTTGCACGGAGTCTGGAACTGTGCCCGGTATATGGCAATAGGATCACCCCCTATTACATGGGACTCGTAACATAAGTAGAGAAAAGTTTGTGTTAAATTGTACATTGGCATTAAGTGCCGTAATGTGCACCTCTGTCTACCGCTTCGGGAAAAAAAGGCGTGATGTTATGATACAATTTGGTTTATTGATATGACTGCACGGTTGGTACAGTGCTGGGCAACCTGCTGCCATGCAACATTACGCAGGTTCGATTCCCGCACGGAACAACACTTTGTGTGATCTACAAATTATTGTTTCGGGTCTGGGTGTCATGTGTATGTGAACTTGTATGTTTATAAACGCACCCACAGGAGAACATCCTAATGTGGGGCAACATTTAAAAAAAAAGAGATTATTTTATTATTATTACCTAGAGCGCGTGAGAGTCTACTGCTGGGCTCCATAGTCCAAGTAACATCTGCCAACAAATGTCCAAATTCGGACGAAGTCGCGAGGAACAGATACAGAACTAAATTATACCAAACATAATTATACAATAATTATATCTACTATTTTTCAGGTTCTACAAGCGCTGTATAAAATGGAAGAATCCAGACATACGAGTAGACTGGACGCAAGAAACACGTCAACTATATAAAAAACTAAAGGATGTACAGAATGTATACAGAGTGGTGGCCAGTATGAAGAAAAATAAAAAGAAGAAGGGTTCAACTGACCCTAAGATAAAGTTTCAGTGAGTATTCTCAGTCATATTGAAATATGTATCAGAGACATTGTAGAACATACTTTTTTTAAAAAGAGTAACAAATGGCGTTTCTTGCTCGTTCTTCTCAATTCGAATCTACGTTTTAGAATGAGCACCTAGCTTCACCTAATTTCACTGACGGACTGACTGACAGACTATTATTTATTTTGTATTTGTTGACGTTTCAATAGTACCAAACTATGGTTTAATTGAAATAAATGCTTTGACTTTTGACTTTTTTGACTTTTTTTGACTTTCATCATTAACACCTTGAAGTTGAACGCCATGGGGGCAAGGTATGGGCCACGATAGCGGATGATTTACCTTCAACATTTTTCTGTTGGCAGTCAAACTGTTGTTAATAGCGTGTCAGTAGTGTAGGGCGTAGTAACTACTCTTTTGTGATCTGATTAGGGGGCGTCCATAAATCACGTGTGATGTTTCAGAGGGGGAGGAGGTAGGCTCTAATCTTACGTTGGTCGGCAAATATCAGGTATTTTTTTTACAGATTGAAACAAAAAAAAATATACTATTTTAGTCCGTTTAAATCCAAATTCTACATCCTTAAGATTTAACTATATATGTACATGCATTTGTTTTATACGTATAGTATTCTATTGTTACATTTTATTACACTTATAACTCAGCAATATTGACTATTAGTCTTAACTAGTCGTAAATAAAAGCACGAAGCAATCTTATTTTTTCTTTTTACAATAACAATCCAACGCGTTTACTTGAAAAACCAACATTTTGAAAAATCTCACGTGTGATTGGGGGACGGGGGAGGGTGTTGAGTAAAATCTCACGAAATCTCACCAGGGGGAGAGGGAGGCACAGAGAATTAAAAAAAAACACCTCACGTAATTTATGGACACCCCCTTAATAACTACGATTAAAAGTAGTTAACTACATATAGTTATGATTACATTTAGTTACAACTACATGTGGTTGTCTGTAACTTAACTAAAGTAATCTAACTACATGAAGTAGTTATTAACTCGTCGAGTACCGGTTTTGTAGCCACAATTATAGAACAATAGGTTGCGGCCACCGGTGACCGCTTGGTGTTTGACTGTTTAATTTGATTACTGGAATCTAGTATTTATAATTACTGATTATTTGTCTTTAAAGAAGGGCCAAATTAAAAGTACCCTTAACCGACGAGTCACTGTCCACAGACCACATACGGTCTGTAGAGCAACTTCCATACAAGTCCACAGACTGTATGTGGTCTGTGTATATACCTAAAAAGGAAAATAAAAGGCCATGTATATTTTAAAACACTAATGTACACATTTTAACCACAAATATACTAACTTTTAATAAATCGTAATTGGACTTATGAACCGCAATGAAGCGGCAGGAGTATCGGAGCTCCGGCTCGAACCAGGAGTAGGAATGGGATGGTGTTTAGTCATTGGTTGATTTTATTTATTTATTTTAACTTTAATGTACACAGAAACAAGTGATGGTACATAAGGCAGACATTAATGCCATATGGCATCGCATCCTCTCCTAGTCAACCTTAGGGTTAAATAGAAAATCGATTTTCCCCTTTAAAAGAAAGCAATGATTGAAATATGCAATTTCTTTGTTACAGCCAAGTAGTTTACAACAAGATTCTGATAGCGGTCAACCCAGGAGGTTCAGAAGGGTAAGGTTTTATTATAATTATATTTAATAAGTAGATAAAACATAAAGTTCTATACGAGTACCATTATCATTTGTTACAAACCTGTCGTTTTTTATATATTGGTAGTACTTTTTGTAATTAGTTCGGGATTCTTTGACTAAAACCAAAAATGTTGAATATCTCAGAAACCAGCCACTTTCGGACTAAGGACCTCAGTGCTAATTTTGTAGACAATTATTTGTATTATCCTGAGTGGAATATTTCGGGTCACTCTATATAATTTTCGATTTTTAAGCTGATTTTCTAGAAATAAGTCTATCACTTGACACATACAAGGTGTAGTTTTGAAGCCGTGACATTTCTCGGGGGCATGTCACAGAAGTCATAAAGGTTCAATGTAAGAGAAAATTTCGGGCCAATATTTAAATATACAGCTATAATAAATCGTTTAAGTTCCACAGTATTTCAGAATTGTGCCTCCGGTAACCTTCACGTCGGTTTTCTGTGAGGCCGTGGTATCATTCCGGTCGAGCTGGCCAATTCCTGCCGAAGCATGGCTCTTCCACACTTCTTCGCTCTTATCGTCTCGTACTGCACTTGTTAGAAATTCTGGATAAATAATACTCTATTTTTATAGTGCCTATGTTTTTTTGTGTTTATTTTTATTTTAGCTTTTATGTTTTTTTTTTCGTTTTAGCAAAAAGAAGAATAAAATTAAATTGAAAGATTTAATAAATATAAACGATGTCACTGAGAATATACCCGCCGATGTTGTAAATAAAAGGTATTATTATTTATAATTTTCTTTATTTTTTATTTGTAAAATTTAATTTTTTTTCCAATAATTTATTATTAGTTGAATCCTTTATTTTTCAATGTTTTAATAAAAACTTTTTTAACAATACACCTTTTGTGTCAATTTCCCATAATGAAGTCTCGGGTTCGATTCCCGGGTTTGAAGTTATTATAATATTTTTCAGTAATAAAACAGATCATTCATAACATGAATAGCGAAAAGTGGTTGTTACATTGTATATTCTTCTACTAGGGAATTATAAGGCGTTTTATTATAATTGATTTAGTTTTGTATTTTATAATAATAATTATGTTATTTGTTTATTTATTTTTTATATTATTTTATGGTTTTTTAAATAAAGACTGAGGCGCAAGAAGAAAGATAAAGCAAACACTAATAAAATGTTAAAAAAACAGGAACAAAGCGTCAGCGATATAGAATCAAGGTATGTACTGCATACAGCCAGTCTCGTTGAGGGTTGTTTTGAGCTTCATTGATGGCGCTAGTATAGTGGCATAGTCTTTCATTAAGCTTTTAATAATGCAATCATTAATAACTAAAATTTCTCCATTTTTATCTAGCTTAGATAAGTAACAATTAGGAGGTACTAAATCATCCTTACTATCCTTACTAATATTATAAATCGGAAAGTGAGTTTATTTGTTTGTTCCGCTTTCACGCCGTGACTACTAAACCGATGGCTTTGAATTTTTGCAGACGTAAAGTTAGAAGTCCGGATTAAATAATAGGGTACTTTTTATCCCGGAATAATTTGATATTCCCGAGGGAAAACAAAATTATTGGTATAGATGGCGCTGTGTGTATGTGTCACATAGGCTACTTTTTATCCTTTTGTGATGCGAGCGAAGCCGCGTAAAAGCTAGTAATTAATATTTTGACACCTTTATAATTCATAATTTAACTACATATAACTGTAATAATAAATAATAACTATCCATCCTAAAATAACTTATTTAAAAAACATTTACGTAATCTCATCTAGGTTTCCCGACTACTTTCAGTGTCATTATTATGAGCTCCGATGTGGCTCGAAACTAATCGAACGTTCTCAAAAAGTTAATATTAGTCGTAAATGTATAACTTCATTACTTATAATTATTTTTGCGTTGTCGGTTTATACTTTATTTATTTATTATAACCATTACAAGGGGCGGTCTTAATTGCGAATAGAATTTTCGTATTTTCATAATATACTTACGGGAAATGGTTTTGGTTATCGTCTTAAATTTTAAATTAACATTCCATAGTTTTGCCTACCCCCATGGGAGACAGGTTATGTAAGTATGTATTTATTTATTTCATTTATGTACACAACACAGACAATACACTGAAAAAATACATATATATCAAAAGAAAGGTCAGCATAGGCACTGCATATCCCTTATGGAATTTCTTCCTGCAGCCCTGCGATAGGAAAAATAAATACATCATATGACACAGCCTGTAACAACACAAAAAAAAACAAACAAGAAAAAGACAATGAAAACTTAGACCAACAATTAAAACTAATTCAAACGAATCAAAATAAAACAGTAAACATATAAAATAAATTTAAATAAGTATTTATACATATAAACCCAACAAAATATACAATATGTATGTATGAATGGTATGTATTTTTAAGTAAAACTCAATACTTCAATACAGCAAAAAGTTTATTGCAAACCAGCTTCACAAGAAAACCGCATAAGACTTGTTCAAAATTCCTAATCGTATGCGCCTTACCATCGATATATACTAATGGACATGCCGTACGCGTATTATCTGCAATAATTTTTTGGTTTGAAAAGAGTGAGAGAGATGGCCTATGCTTTCGGTTTAGCGCTATCTCTTTCTCGCTCATAACGTCTTACCTACGGTACTATTTTGAGAGAGATAAAGATAGACAGAAACTTCGTTTCCTCTCTTTCGGAGTGCCACAATTCTCATCTCTAAGGCATGTCCATTAGTATATGTCGATGCGCGTTACAACTCTGCGCGGGAAACTTTACTAACTTGTCACATTTGACAGATGACATCGTCACCATGACAGCTAGTGCTGTAGATAACACAGATTTTATTTATTTTTTTTTTAAATAAGTTTGCCTCGCACTATTTTCTCCTGTGTCGTGAGTGCGCTTACAAACATACAAGTTCACATACACATGACACCCAGACCCGAAACAACAATTTGTGGATCACACAAAGTGTTGTTCCGTGCGGGAATCGAACCAACGACACGTTGCACGGCAGCCGTTTGCCCAGCCACCGCGCCGACAGTGCAGTCGTCAAATTAAACTAGTAACGTCCATTTAGTTGATTTTCTTTATGTTTAAAATATGTGTAATACAAAAGTAGTGATTTGCGTCAGCTGTTTGACGAGAAACTACTAGTTTCAAGCCATGCTAGAGGCTCATATTGCTAAAAAGCTGCTCATGAATATGAGCCTCTCTACTACGAAATACAATAATATTAATCTATCTGTAACCGTGTGTACATAATAATAGAAGTATACATTATTTCTATATATTTCAGGAACAACACTGTGTCTGAAGATTCTGAAACTGATACTGAAAGTTCGAGTCTCACTTCTAGTGTTGAGAAGAAGACTGTACGGGGGAAACCCAAGTAAGTTATCTTACTTCTTACTATTTTACTTAATATTATGATAAATGCGAAAGTTTATCTGTAAGTATGTTAATCACGTCCAAACGGCTGAAGGGATCGGAATGATATTTGGAATCGAGTGCCAAGCACAAATAACTAGCGCATTTCGTGACGTTATCTTATACTATCTTATACGTCTTATACTGTCGCGGAGAACCTAACGGGTAACTGGGGCTCCGGCTCGACGTGCAGGAGAAGGAACGGGGTGGTTTTTAGTTAGTAAGAGTCTGACACTCCCTCCCGCCTCACCCAGGCGGGAGCAGTCATACGATGATTTTCGCCGCTTAAAAAAATACGTCTTATACAGTGTGTTAGGTTAAACGAGGGACTTATTGAAAAAGGGTATTCAGTATTCGATTCTCGTTCCGAATATGTAAAAAACCTATAACCTAAATTTATGAGGATACGTCATCATGAACACTGAGCGCGCAACAAGTGAACTTGTAAACAGAAACAGTACTTACATAAAGTAATTTACGTTGTAAAGTAATTTTGTTCAAAAAGTAAGTACATGCGCCGATCTTGCCGAAAAGGATAGAGCGCGCGTAAGCCCGCTAAGCCGTAACCCGTAAACGTAAGCGTTTTTATGGTTCTGTCTGTTATTTATTAGTGTTTTTGTTTCGTTTATAATTATGTTTGTTAGGTTCATGTGACCATACGCTATTGTGGGTTTGAATATGTAACTCATTTAACCTAACATACTGTATATAAAGCGGAAGAATTTGTTTGTTTGTTTGAACGCGCTAATCTCCGTAACTAAAAGTCTGATTTGAATAATTCTTTTTGTGTTGGATAGCGCATTTATCGAGGATGGCTATAGGCTATAAAACATAACGCTACGACCAATAGGAGCTGAGCAGAGCGTGTGAAACCGCGCGGAAGTAGCTAGTTTATCTATATAAAACCTTACCTAAACTATCATGACAGGTTTCTCCATTGCGATAGCTAGACCTTAAAAACTCAATCTATGTTATATCCAAACAACAATATCATAAAAAAAACAAAAACAAATAAATTCTTAGCTAAACTAAACTTAATAATCGGAATTACTAAAATACTATACATATAATAGAAAAAAAAACAATTACATTGTTAAGTTAAAAAAAATTATAACATTAATCTATTACAATACCTTTTTTTTTGAGGTGGAAAATTTATTACAATACTGAAATGAGTAATAGTATCGAGCGCGTTCGGCTGTCTGGATTGGCCGGCTCCAGTAAAGCAACCAATCAGAGCGTCGAACGCGCTCGATACTATTACGTTACGAACGCGAAAGTTATTCGTGATTGGGACTGTGGTATGAAATAACATGTAGGCTACTTTTATAGGAACGTGGATGAAGTCGCTGGCAGAAGCTAGTACTTTAAGATAGATGACAGGATGACACTTAAGGACGGACATTTTGGTTTTCACAAACCTAATAAACTTGGTAGTTGTCTATGCAGCAGCTGTAGCCAAATGCCATTTAGCGCTTGTCTACATGTGGAATAGAAAACCAAATTATATGGAATTGACGTATAACCCTTGTCAGTGTCATTCCCATACATTTAGTTTTCTACTCTCTGTAGGCAAGCGCTAAAGTGGCGTTTGGCTAAAGGTACAGGAAACTAGTGCTCAAGGAGCTGACTGCCCTTCCACGTTCGGCGCTGTGATTGGCCGGCTCTAGTGCATTTACCAATCAGAGCGCTAGACGCGCTCGATACTATTAAATTACGAATGCGATAGTTATTCGTTCTTAACCCATTTAGACCGATAATTATTTTCTTGAAAAATTTTAGTTATTTTAACTTATATTCAATAAACTGTCAAACACCGCGAGGACACCGGTGACCGCAACCTATTGTTCTTTAATTGTGTCTATAATGACGGTACTCGACGAGTTAAGAGGAGTACAAACAACAATAAAAAAATATTAGAAAAAAATTATAATTACTGGGGGGACGTAGGGGGGGTGTACCATATCGGGTACAGTAGGACTACATGCATACAAATATACAAGATATTTCAATTAGTGAATTTATTTATTTTTTTGTGTAATACACATTAAAACATTCCGGAATAAGGTACAGATATTTTATTTTTTTTGTTCCTGCGAATAGAATTCAGTTTTGTGTACAGGAATGATGCCTACTGCATTGGAACACACTGAAACCATGCTATTATCTTGGCACTTACAAATTATTACATCATCAGAGACACGATAATCGTAGAAGCCTCTCTCCTTTTTTTGCTTCTTTTTGTCTCAACAGGCGAATTATTTATGTCGATGTTATCTTCCACCCGAGTCTTCATCAGTCCGATCCTCATGGGCAGTGACACTGTCAGTATAGTGCTGGTAGTAAAAAAATATCTCTTCCCTGATTACTCATATCATCATCTTCTTCGAGAACTGTTGCAATTTCGTGCAGTATCCGTGGCTGTAAATAAAAATAAAATAAATTTAGTTTTAGATAAAACTAGATAACTAGTACTAGATAGTAGGTACAATAAGATTTTGATGTTACATAAACCTACTGTACCATATGCGGTACACCTTCTTTAGGAACAAATACATCTTACTAAACTTACCTTACTGAAAATTGTTTAGATGTATAATATTTCTTTAGACCTATTCTGCAAAATAGTATCGAAAAATAATATTATTTACAATAAATAATATGGAACTTACCTGTTCGAAGTTATTGTATATATTTCCTGTAGTCCCCGCTGGGTGTCTTCGATAAAATTTTCAACGAAATTTGCATAAAAATACTGTTGTATTATTGTAAATGTAAAACTAACACTCTGAGCTAATTGTCACAATTAAAAGAATAAAATATTAATTTGTGGGTAGGCCAAAATATTTTTATAAACTTACTGTACCCTATGTGGTACAGTAGGTCAATATGGGTTAAATCCTTCACGCCGGATGTCTCTTTAAACACTTTGTCATTCTATATGTGTTCAATCCACCCAAAATAAACTAAACAATACATATAATATATAATATATATATACATATATACAGACACGACAGAGTATACATCCCCACCATATAGATGGCAGGCCACAACTGTGCGCTTCTCAGGATGTTTTCTGCCTCGCACAGCAAAACTGTGGAATGATCTGTCGTCGGCGGTATTTCCGAACCGATACGACCTTCAAACCTTCAAGAAAAGAGCGTATTCCGTTTTAAAAGGCCGGCAACGCACCTGTGAATCCTCTGGTGTTTCGAGTGTCCATGGGCGGCGCTGGTCGCTTACCATCAGGTGACCAGTCTGCTCGTTTGCCTCCTATTCCATAAAAAATACGGGGTTAGTTTAGGTGCTCCCTCAGGCTAAGTAACTCTTAGTTAGGAGATGGAGGGGTGGTTGGACTATGATGGTTAACTACTAGTATTGTGTCGTTTCAGGAAAGTCAACGAGAAGATAGACTGGCGAGGTATTGAGTTGGAACGTAAGGGCAAGCTGAGGGAAGGGTTGGCTAATCCTGTACAAAGCGATAAGGCTATGCGGTAAGTTTTGATATTAAATACTGTCAACTAAAAATCGCGGGTTACTCACGTGAATATACATAAAAAAAACAGTGTTTCATGATTGTATAATAACTATCGTGAGACAAAAAGCTAGTAGACTGCGCGACATCGCTGCGACCGCACAGGTTGCTCATGAAGAAGAGCCCCTCTGTGGCTCAAAACTAGTAGAGCTTTTCTCAGTATATTCACGTGAGTAATCCGCGAGTTTTAGTTAATTTAGTATGTCTCACGGTAGTTATTATAAAAAGATGCCTATCATCATCCGCCAGAAGACATCTGCTTTTAAACAAAGCCCTGTCAGTTGTATTACAACTTCATTTTAAATACATTTACCACTTGTACACTCTGACTACCTTCCTCGTTGGCCGAGTGGTCGTAAGTGCGACTGCCGGACAAGGGATCGGATAAAGTATTCAGGGTTCAAAAAAAATACTCAGTAGTAGCACGGAGTCTGGAATTGTACCCGTTGTATGGCAATACGCTCACCCCCTATTACATGGGACTCATACCATAAATAATTGTGAAAAGTGGGTGTTACACTGTACAGTGGCATTAAGTGCCGTAATGTGTACCTCTGCCTATCCCTTCGGGGACAGAAGGCGTGATGATGATAATCTAATAATCTAAAGCTATTGGCTATTATAACGTCACGCTGCGATAAATAGGAGCCGAACAGAATATTAATATTACAATTATTATTTTTTTATAGCATAAGCCGGTAAACGAGCAGACGGATCACCTGATGGTAAGCAATCGGCGTCGCCCATGGACACCTGGAACACCAGAGGCGTTACAAGTGCGTTACTGGCTTAGGGATTGGGAGTTTGAGGATTGTTGGGGATTTTGGAGATTGGGGAAGGGGGGAGGGAGCTGGGCCTCTGGTAACCTCACTCACACGGCGAAACACAACGCAAGCGTTGTTTCACGTCGGTTTTCTATGAGGCCGTGGTATCACTCCGGTCGAGCCCTCCATGCAAGCATGGCTCTCCCACACTTAAATTATGATTATATGTTACAGTATGATGCGCGGAATGGGATGGAGTGGGGGAGCGCTCGGCGCGAGGGGCAACGGTATCATGGAACCGATAACGCTAGAAATAGACCAAGTAAGTCTACAATACATACTTAGGTATAAGTCCAAAGAAATAGACTGATCACCTGATGGTAAGCAAATGCCGCCCATGGGCACCCGCAACACCAGAGGAGTCACAGGTGTGTTGCCAACCTTTTGAAGAAACTAAGGTGCCTGTTTTTGCCGACCTTTTTAAGGAATAATTAGGATAGGCGACACCAACAAAACAAACAAACAACACAAAAATAAAATTTGTACTTCCTGATGCTAAGTAGCTCTTATTTAAGAGATGGCCTGGATGGATGGATGGATTATGGTGAAAATGGCCATGGTTCTCTAGTAACCTCACTCACACGTAAGCGGTTTTTTGACACTGGTTTTCTGTGAGGCCTTTGTTTTACTCGAGTCGAGCCCACCCCGCCGTCCCGCAGCATGGTTCCCCATGCAACTTCTTCATTCCTTCAGCCATTTTGACGTGACTGAAATTAATTTATAATATCAGTATAATTTCATAATGAGTAACTTTTTAATATCTACATTATTATTCTTTTTACAGCCAAAATGTGTCGGCTTCGGTCACAAGAAAAGGGAAAAAGCTAAACAGGAGGCTCTTCAAACGAAGAAACCATTTCCTAAATCTACACAAGATTGGATTAACAGTGACGAGCAGGCGGACACACAACCCTTAGACACAGATGTTATAGTTGAGAAAACGAAACAACTACTGCAAGAAAACATATCGTTTGATATAATCATTAACGAAGACTTTAAAGTACCGAAAGTCCCAGAAAAAGTGGCTCAAAGCTCAAAAACACCAGAAGATGAAGATCGAAGCTCAGAGATGCTGACAAATGAGTCACAGAGCGGCTCCAAAATGTCAATTAATGAGCTTGAGAGTACAGAAATGTTGAAAAATGAGTCTCAAAGCTCAGTAACTGCGAAATATGAGCCTCAGATATCCAAAGGTCTAATAAATGAACCAGCGAGCTCCGAAATGCCTCAAAATAAGCCCCTAACCTCAAAAACTCCAGTCATTAAGCCACAGGACTTAAAACCGCTGACAAATGACCCCCAACCGTCTACAAAACCGGAAAATAATCCCCGGATATTTACACTGTCGAAGGATCATCCCCAATGCTCAAAACCACTGCAAAATCAGTCTGCGACTTTAAAAACGCCTGCAAATGAGCCCAAAGCCTCAAAAACACCGCATATTGAGCCGCAAACCTCAAAATCACCGCAAAACAAGCTCCAGCCTCCAAAAGATCAGCGACAAAACGCAACCACTAAGAAAACAATCACATACAACTCCAGTTTACAAACTATAGATGATCAAAATAAAGAAAAATCACCTTTGACCGAACCTCTAACTTCTAGAAAGGTGCTAACGTCACCACGCAATATAAGGAACGACTTTTTACAAGCGATGCTTGATATATTCACGAAAAACTTACAAATGAAGACGTTACAATATTTCAAAAGTTTCATAACTAAAGAGAAGAATTTCGTTAGACATGCTTTAGAATATTTAAATCTTGACAAACCTAGGTACTTCTTTCCAGAAGAAAGGAGTATTGTGAAGAAGATTTTGGACGAATATCGCAAAAGGCCCTCTATTGTGGTTAAAGCTATGTTGTCAGATAGTAAGAAGTAAGTACCTATATACATCTTTCTGATCTGAACTCGAACTAGGGTTCGATTCCTAGATTGGTCGAAAGTGTTGTTAAGTTTTACAGTTTTCTCAGTAAACTCTACTAAATCTTTGTCTGCCCCAAGCCGAGAACTTTACAACTACAATTTCTAACCGATACACAAAGGTACTTTCTAATATTGATTAGACATATGTAAAAAAAATTATGACAAGGGCATGGGCCAAGAGTCCGTGGAGAATTAATATTTAACATAAAAATATCGATATACAACACATGATAGATATAGTAATTGGGCCTCCGGTGACCTCGTTCACACGAAACAACGCCAGCGTTGTTTCACGTCGGTTTTCTGCTCGGCCGTGGTATTACTCCAGTCGAGCCGAACCATTAGTACCGAAGCTGCATAGCTCTCCCACACTTCGCTTCATCTACATTCAAGTCTTTCGCTCCATCTACATTCATTAATCTTTTCACATAACATAACATCACGCCTTTTATCCCCGAAGGGGTAGGCAGAGATGCACATTATGCCGCTGTACAATGTAACACCCACTTTTCACTATTTATGTTATGATTCCCATATAGGCGATGAGCCTATTGTCATATACCGGGCACAATTCCAGACTCCGTGCTACTACTGAGATTTTTTTTTAAAAAACCCAGTAATACTTTGCCCGACCCGGGAATCGAACCCGAGACCCCTTGCCCGGCAGTCGCACATGCGACCACTCGGCCAACGAGGCAGTCTTCATGCATAATAAAAGTACTAATAAATATTTTTTCCATTACAGAGAGCTAAGTCTACGCCCAGTCCCACTAAAATTACTACCAATACACCAGCTAACGAACGAAGAGAACATAAACACATACATACATACATTGTTACCAATATTTTCAACACAAAGGGAGTTTTACATGTTAAAATTAAAATTATCTACATTGATAAGTTTGAAAGACTTTGTAACATCTCAAAATGAAGAATTAGAAATTGATTTTACAAAGGTTTTGAATAAGAAACAAGTTACTTTTATAGAGCGTGCCGTTGAAAGTATCAATCTGAGAGTGAAAAATGGCAGCTGTCCGGCAGAAGTTCGGATTTTTAATGAAATCTTGAATAGTTTGAAGGACAATAATATGTTGTATGTTGGAGTTATGTTCGAACATTCGTATAGGTAAGTTTAAAAGCTTTTGTTAAGTTAATAGGGTAGATGACTCATTTTTGTTTCAATGATCGTCTAGTATATACATATATATATAGGTACATATTTTTAAAGCGTTGCGTCTACGATTTTCTCCTATGCGGGGGTGGGTGTGGGTGCGTTTACAAACATACAAGTTCACATTTTTTTTTATGGCATAAGCCGGTAAACGAGCACACGGATCACCTGATGGTAAGCAATCGGCGTTGCCCATGGACTCCTGGAACATCAGAGGCGTTACAAGTGCGTCACCGGCTTTTTGGGGATTAGGAGTTTGAGGATAGTTGGGGATTCAGGGATCGGGGAGATTGAGGAAGGAGAAGGTAATTGGGCCTCCGGTAACCTCACTCACACGACGAAACACAACGCAAGCGTTGCTTCACGTCGGTTTACTGTAAGGCCGTGGTATAACTCGGCCGATAGCCGGCCCATTCGCGCAGAAGCATGGCTCTCCCACACTTAAAAACCTCAAATACACATGACACCCAGACCCAGAACAATAATCTGTGGATCACGCAATAGTTGTTCTGTTCCGGGAATCGAACACGTTGCGCGGCAGCCAGTTGCCCAGCCACCGCACCAACCGTGCAGTCATATTATTTATAGTATATTATTTTAAAATATTAGGCACGTATTATGTTTATATCTTCTTGCGCAAACAAATACTGTTTACGATATATTGATTTGAAATAATATTGGGGTCCATGTCCATATCTCATTGACCCTAAAATAACATCGAGTATTAATCCTTACTATACCTCTATAATATTATAAATCGGAAAGTGAGTTTGTTTGTTTGTTTGTTTGTTCCGCTTTCACGCCGTAACTACTAAACCGATTACTTTGAATTATAGGGTACTTTTTATACCGGAAAATTATGATATACTTGACGGAAAATGAAATATTGGTATAGATGGCGCTGTGTGTATTGGTATATGTCACATAGGCTACTTTTTATCCTTTTGTGACGCGAGCGAAGCCGCGGGTAAAAGCTAGTATTACATATTCCAACATACGCAACAGTTATCGTGGTGGCCCGGGTTTACCCGTGGTATACCGGAATGCAGATATACGCGAGACACGAATGTGTTTTCTATTGTCTTATATACAGGATACAAGAGGTTAGGTCGTTTCTCATGCATGAGACGGCGGGTTCGAAAGCCACTAACGGCAACTATATATTTTATTTTAAACTGTTAAACACCGCGACGACCCCGGTGACCGCAACCTATTATTCTTTAATTGTGTCTATAATGACGGTACTCAACGAGTTAAGATTTAGAACACTTAAAACCCTTAATCTTTACAGGTCGCTAA
The DNA here is from genome assembly GCA_038387885.1 of Spodoptera picta. Classification (NCBI taxonomy): domain Eukaryota; kingdom Metazoa; phylum Arthropoda; class Insecta; order Lepidoptera; family Noctuidae; genus Spodoptera; species Spodoptera picta. The sequence goes on from JAZHFQ010000445.1 coordinate 1,450,545, forward strand.
CATTCTCAAAATACTACCACAATATTGCACCAAACCGTAACAAAACTAAAGAAAAATCCCAAACTATAATCTCACTGGATAGCACAAGTGATAGTTCCAGTAGCCCGCCTTATAGAAAACCAAGCAGACCTATCATCACTGAAGCGGATATCACTGATGATGACGCAAGCAGTTTGAGCGAAGACATCAATTTACCTAAACTCACTACGCCTCCAGGCCGACAACGGGTTAACCTTAAAGAATACGCCAAAATGTACAACAAGTCTAACGAAAAAGAGAACACGTCGATAGCTGAAAAGATTGTCAGTATAATGGAAGGTAAAGAGACTGATTTTGATGGTAAAATTGATGATAAAAATGGTAATTTTGATCTAAGTGGTAAAAAACCAGTGAATCGTACGAATTATGTAAATGAAAATTGTGATACGCCAGTGGAATACGTCGTATGTGTTGATTATCAAGAAACAGTTATCGATGTTGATAAAAGTGAAGTTAAAAATACTAATAACGGAAATGAGGCAGCTACTATTAAGACTAATACTGAAAAAGATACAAGTGTTGGTCTGGGTGAGCAAAATGTATCTGTGAATAATCATTCCAGTAATGTAAACGAAGATAATGAAAAAAGGTTAATGAAATATTTTCGGTTTGGACCGATAGTTAATGGAGCCGAACCAAATAATATGGTGGAGACAGACTGTGATATGCCTAAAATTAATTTAGATTTAAGCGAAAATATTTGTGATAAAAACGCGAAAAGTTTCGAAGAGACAGTCAAATTGAGGAGTGGAATGAAAGTGGCGTACATATTACATGTCAATGATCCGATAGAGAAAATTGATTTAGAAAAAGCTAAAGAAATTCAGAGAGTTATATCTGAAAATATAATTAAAGGTACTCAGTTACCGTTGCTAAAATGTCATGGTTATCAAGATGACTCCTTTATCTATTCTTGTCAAAACCAAGAGTCATTTGAATGGCTCGAAAGAATAATTCACTCCATTGGAGACTTAAAAATATTCACTAAAACACACACAAAAATGTTATTAGCATTAAGATCTTTTTACGATTTTTCTAGTGATGTTTTGTTTAAAATGTTAGAATTGTACAATGAAGGACTTTCTACTAAATATTGGGAAGTTGAGTGCAAGAGAAGTAAAGATGATATGATCATAATTGTTGTTAAAATGGACGAATCGTCCATTGATTTTATATGTGATTCCAACATGGCGCTGTATGCTGGTGTTGATAAGATCGAATTTAGTCTGGTCTAAGTCCTAGGCCACCACGGTCGTCTATAGACACAAAATGTAGTTTAATATTACGTAGGTATACCCATTTTACAACTTTCAATGTATGTATGTGAAGTGGAATCTGGAAACTGAATTTTGAAGATCTTCAACTGATTATGCTGAATGTTTGTGTTCACGTTTATTTCATATTATTATTAAAATGCTTGGCTTCATAGAAGCTGGTTTTTGATTTATTTTGTTTGTCGTCTATAGCCGATCTTGACGCTCAATAAGTTTAAAAGTGATCAACCAACCAAACAATCAATAAATATTTTTATTATCGTATTTTTTTGTTTTAATTTAATTACTAACAAGCATTTACCTACTCATTTGGGTGTTAGATTTACGTTATTTGGTCTGAATAATGATTATTTGTTAAAAAATTAAAATAAAGAGGGATTTGTGTTGATCATTAAAAGAAAAATAATGGGAAAAACATAATTCGCGAACTTTACTTTAACTCAATAAAATCTGGCAATCGAAAGTGGCGAGTTTAATTAGATATTAGATTATTATTGAAAAATACTCAAGGAGTGTGTCAGAATAGAAGGTACAAGTAGTAAGCGACAGGATTTTTGAGATGCGGCCGCAGCCAAAATATCCGCGACGGCGGTCTTCTCAACGTCCCTGACAGGGGGCGTGACGAAACGAGATCCAGGGCAGTCCACGCGAGTAGCAAGCTGTTAGCGGTGCGTGGTCGAGTCCGGTGGGGCGGAGTCTCGACCAACCCGCGTAGAGCGGGCCGAGGGCGGAGGCGGGAGACTCGCGCGCCATCCGATAGGTCTGTCGGGCCGACCAGGTCTCGCGCATGAATGTCCGCTGCACTGGCTGCAGCGCTTTATATAGCACGTTGCGGGATGTGAGGAAGAGATGTGACAATAGCTATCGTTTTCTTTTTGCAAATCTAGCAAGAAGTCTTTGACAAATCACTGTGGCTCTCAACAATTAAACGTCCAATGGTGTGACACTAGGTAATTCCCTATTGGACGAAGGACAAGAGGCCACACTAGCCCCATCTGGTGAATAACAATACAATAGAGCCTATTGACTATAAGTGTGTAAATAAATGGGCTTCTTGCTGTTTACTATCGTAAACTTCTTGCCATGTCATGCGATCCTGGTACATTTCTTTTGCAATATCATAAATTAATTGACTAAAGAAAATTTCTCATTGTTGCAATGTTAACTGTCTCCGGTGTCTCCCATGGGGGTAGGGAGAGACTACGAACGCCAATTGCTAGGATTCCTACATGCCTCTTTCGCTTCATCAACAGTCATCAATCTTTTCATGCATGCATGCATGCTCATCGGTTTTATTCTTTCTATCTATCTATGTAAATTAAATGAATATTCGTTCATTAGAATCGCTAAAAGCCGAGGGCGGCTGAACCGATTTATCTAATTTTGGTCTTAAAATGTTCGTGAAAATCCAGGAAATGCCTTTAAGGTGGGAAATAGTTTTAGGCGTTAGGTACGACGTTTGCCGGGTTAGGTAGTGTTAAATATTTGTATTTTTTTCTATTATTCAAGTGGTTTTTGTTTCTTTTTTTATATCTACTTTGGTATGAATGGGCAGAAGATATTGAGAAATTACTAAGAAAAGGTCTGGAGCGGTGTTGGGACGGCTAAGGTCAGCTATTATTTTATTTGGTGTTTTTATATTATGTCTACTACTCAAACCTCTTTTCAATTATAATTTTATTAAAATTACCACGAGATTTTGACAACGTTGTAAGTTCGTTATGAACAAAGAAGTTCTTTTTGTTTGTTGACAGTTACGCCGAGAACGACAAGGACCCGACCGCAGTCTGGCTAGTTTCACTAGTTTAGTTTTTTCTTTGATATTTTTATATTATGCTTGTACAGTCTGATGATACCTCTTTTAAATTATGCGATCCTAGTATTTTTTTAATATTAACACGATATTTTCGATACATTTGCAAGTTCATTATCACAGAAATATAAAAAACAGTTCGCTATCTGTGACAAAGACATTGTCTGAGTGTGTGTTTGTAGTACCTACTTACTTATTAAAAAAAAGGTTTATACTATGTGTATATGAATATACTACATACGATACAGGGACCAAAATCACATTTTTTACTATTTTCACCTGTCTGTTTGTACTGGCTAATCTCTGGAATGGCTGGACCGATTTGACGGGATGTTTATTGACAGGTAGATGTTGTATGTAATTTTATTCTGGAACACTGAAGCAAAATATAGTTAGTAGGTATGTCATAAAATTCTAATTCTATGCGACGTCGAGGACAACAGATAATCTATAGATACTATTATTTATTCTTCCTATCCATCTTTTTTGTTCCTTGTTCATGAATGAAATAGACTGGCTAGTACAATGGCCAGCATGTCAACCAACCTACACTCCTTTCTATCAAACTTCAACTTTATGATTTTGAAAATTAAGACGATAATCGAATAATAAAACTTGAGAGATTGGTGTCATTAGGCGACTGTCCTCACAATAAAACTACTAACACCTTTTTTGCCTCAATGGCTTCATTAAAAGTTAAAAGCTTGTAGCCGCACCGCACGACTACATACCTGCCAGTTACCAATACCTTACCATATACCATATACCTTCCACAATATATTTACCAATGTTAAAGACTGACTCCGTTTTTAGAAACAAGAAACCAATTGTCTTGAAAAAGACGTTTACGTTTCGACTCTCTCACAGAAACATTAATCATCACTGCGGCAATAGCGTTAACACACAGTGCCGCGAGTGATCGCTTCGAAGCAAGCAGCGCAAGCGGAGCCGTAGCCGGAGCACCTGCACCCGTCGTATCTTCATTCTTCATATTCTGTAGTCTTCACTCGAATATATATACCTCTAGTATATTAGAATATATATAAGTAGCGTTTTGGCGAAATAAATCATTCTTGTCAACACCTCTCATCGAAGTTTAATTACTACTACTGAAAGATTTGAAGAAACCTCCTCTAGGATACTAGGCTCTCCTACCTAGCTCCTAAAAGCTTATAGATACGTAACATTAAGCTGTTTACAATTTTATTATGGATATGGGTTTGCGTTCACCGACTTTTCACCTATCAATGGGTGTGTAAGCTATAAGTACATATGACCAATAATAGTATTTTTTTTATTTTTCGTTTGTTTTCTGTTTTTGAACTCAGTTTTTTTATTTTTATTTTATACTTTTTGGGTTAGTACTAGTATATATTACATTATGTACAACCCACATGGGTGCAAAGTTTTCATCAATGCAATTATTCAAGTTTAGGTAGGTACACACCAGGTAGCTACTGTTATCAATTGAGGAGTTTTCGTAGCTACTACTACACTACTTCATCACTGGACCTTTGATGACAATCACACCCAAACTAGGTGTAAAGTCCTCATCAACACAAATTAATTAAAACCAAACACACTGTTAACCGTTAAGGAGTTCCCTCAACTATCGTACTACTTCCATCACCAGACCCTTATTGCCAATCACACCACACCTAGGTATAAAGTCCTCATCAATACAAATTAATCAAACACAAGGTAGCTACTGTTTACCGTTGAGGAGTTACTGCGACTGGCTCTCTGCTTCATCATCAGATCGACTCTAGACCTTTATCAGATTGTAGTGGTTGTAAATACTGAATGAAAAATTAACAAAAGTACTAGTCGCCCTTATAATCATTAAAAGTTCCCCTCGGTTCCCATGGGATTCCATCATCAGATCCTGACTTGATGACAATTGGATCAAACGATAAGCGTACCCTTTCAAATAAAAAAAAATATTTTTGAAATCGGTCCAGGCGTCTTCGACTAAATTGAGTAACAAAAAAAAAATACAGTCGAATTGAGAACCTCCTCCTTTTTTGAAGTCGGTTGAAAAAGGTAAGTAAGAATACTCTTATAGCTCCACGCATCTGTATGCACACGCAAAAAGTAAGCAGTATTGAATCTTCTATACTATAATTATGTACACAACCAAAAATCAGTAGACGAGATTAGCACAGGTTCGAAGGAAAATCTGCCAAAGGGTCGGGTCGAATTTTTTTAGACCTGCGATAATACTTTAGACTTTCGCCAAAGCTAAGGCACACAGGAGACAACTCCATAGACAGATGAAAGTTTCTGCCAAATGACTACACCATATCACATACGAGTCAAGGAGTGCACACAAACATTCTGCCTGCCTAATGTTCCCTTTATTGTTAAAGGCTGTGGAGCGTAAAAAATTTCTTCATGTATGGAGGTTGGATAAAAGTACTACTGAGGAGAGCTTGAGTGAATACATAAAGAATGTTCTAGGAAATAACATAGAATTAAAAATACAGAAAATAATACCCAGGATCGAAAGAGACTACGCTTCATTTAAAATAGGATTATCAGAGGAAAACTATGAGAAACTATCTCATCCAGATATATGGCCAGTTAACGTTGAATTCAGCGAATGGATTTGGTTTCGTCGCCCACCCGCCTCAGAAAAAGAACCTCAATCAGCGTAGTCGAAGAATCGACATTTTATACCAAAATGTTCGTGGGCTAAGGACGAAGACAACTAAGTTCCTTTCTTTGTTACAATCGTCGAGTTCGGATTTATTTGCAATAACTGAGACGGGGTGTAATGTGTCAATACATAATGCGGAAATAACTTTACCAAATTATCAGATGTTGCGATGTGATCGAGCGGACGGCCGCAAGCAAGGAGGTGTACTTTTAGCGGCCACACCGCGCTTCGAGTTCCGGCAGGTACCGATACCCAGTGATATCATTATTGACAATTATAACTTTGAAATACTTTGTGCTACCATACATCTAAAGAGTAGATTTTTATTCGCGTGTTGTGTAATCTAGATTCCACCAAACTGTGAAGAGTCTGAATATATGTTACTATTTAACTTATTAGAGCAAATTTGTATTAGATATAAGAGTAATGTAGTTATACTTGGAGATTTTAATATGTTTTCGTGCAATAACAATGTTAAAAATTATTTTGAATATTTTGTTGCCTTTTGTGAACTCGTTCAGTGCAATAATGTACCTAATTGTAGTGGTAGACAGTTGGATTTAGTATTGAGCGGGCGCAGCGGTACAGAGGTGTGTGCGGCGGAGGAGGGGTTGCAGCCTGTGGACGCGTATCACCCGCCGCTCGCGGTCGCCGTGGACGTCGCCACGCAAGCGCAGTCTTCGCCGATTCTCCATTCGGCTGCGGGCGACTTGGCGCATGCGCAGAACTCACAACACCTTAACCCATATAGACGTTGGAACTTTCACAAGGTAGACTTCAATTATTTATATTATTTGATAGGTAGAATACACTGGGAAGAAATGTATAGTATGCAAGTTCCTGAAGAGGTTTTAAATTTCTTCTATACAAAGATGAACGAAGTCTTTGATACCTGCGCACCTATTAAAAAACAGAATAATCGTAACAATAGATATAATTACCCTGAACGAAGGTCGACTTGGAGAGGGTGGATGAAATAATACACTGTACTGAAATACTAATCGCGTATAATAAATCAATTACAATGCTTGCTGCTCACCCCGTACAAAATATTTGTCCGTACCCTATATAAATCCCGGTAGCGAAACCATAGCGCCATCTAACTCGATCCCAACGCCATCTATCGAGCGCTGGGACAACTCGTGTTAATTATGAATTATTTTAATATAAAATGTTGATAGCGCTATGATCCCGTTACCGCCCCGAACATACCCTGTATGGTACACATCGGATATTATTAGGGATATTAAAACAAAGTATTTACTACACAAAAAATATAAGGCCAGTAAAAATTCCAGTGATTATGAGCACTTCTCTCGGTACAGAGCGAAGATTAAGATGGAAACAGAGCTAGCCCACAATCGGTATAGGGACCGCGTACAGAACCATCTGGCCAATGACCCTAAAGCTTTTTGGAACTATATACGACTGAAAAGGGGAAACTCAGGTCAAAACACGATATTAAAAAATGGACAGGTGCTATCGGGGGGAGAATGCGCGGAGGAGTATGCCCGATACTTTCAAACTGTATATAACACAGAGCCGTGATTAATGACGTAAGCAGGCTTCAGACGCTCGATAGACACGTTGGTAGTACCTCTAGGTGTTTGTAACGTGAAGTACTTGTTGCTTCTGCTGGTGACTAGGTACGGACCCTTGTACGGACGTTGCAGTGGTTTGCGAACTGCGTCGTCACGTACAAATACGTGGCTGCATGTTTGGAGGTCTTTGTGCACGAAGATATTCAGTCGATTAGTGTGCGACTGATAAGCGGGCGTTAAGCTTGTGATAACACGATGCAAGTCGGCCACATAGTCGTTATCCATCTTCGTGTAGGTAGGCGATGGCGACACGACTGATCAAGGACGACAGTTCGAGAGCAGCTTATTTAAAAATCTCGCTCAGCTACTGGGAATAGAAAGAACTCGTACTACTGCCTACCACCCGCAGAGTAACGGGATCGTAGAACGCTGGCATCGTACATTGAAAGCCGCACTCATGACTCGACTCGCCGACAACAACAAATGGTTGATCGAGTTACCTACCGTGCTACTGGGACTACGAGCCGCTACGCGCACCGACACTAACACTAGTGCCGCTCAACTTACCTACTTCAAACAAGCTGATTTACTGCGAAGTATCGAGGCCTCACATCCGCCCATACCTACCAGTTGACTTTCGTCGCATCGCATTCAACGCCGTGCACAATACCTACAAGTCATCCTGGTATTCGAACTACACGCAAACTAATGCAGCAACGATACTTCTGACCGTCTATGAACACCGAGATTGGCGAGTGGGCAAAGTCATGCATTGAGTGTCAACAATCAAAGGTACATCGACATACGCACAGTGACGTCACATCATTCCCACCGAGCGAGCGTTTCGAACACGTACACATTGATATCGTCGGACCTCTGCCTACATCTTCGAGCGGACATCGATACCTACTCACTATGATCGACCGCTGCACCCACTGGGCAGAAGCCGTCCCTCTGCGAGAGGTATCAGCCGAAGTCGTCGCAAGAAAGCTGTATGAAGCATGGATATCACGCTTTGGTTGTCCTATCAAAATCACGTCGGGGTCACCAATTTAGGAGCTAGGTAGGAGAGCCTAGTGTCCTAGAGGAGGTTCTTCTTTTCTTCCATTAGTAGTAAAACTCCGATGAGAGGTGTGGACCAGAATGATTTAATTCGCCAAACTACGCTACTTATATTTCTATTTACATATTTACAATTAGACAATATCAGATATAGTTAGGTGATAGTTTCGACCAATAGCGGCGCGCCGGCGGGCGCGGGGCGCGCGGGGTGCGGGGCGCCGCTTTGCACACGGCACTATCGGTTCCTTCCGTATAAGTATGACCGCGCGGCGCGAGCGCGCGCATGGCACGGAACTCGCCATCCTACCGTGTCGACACGCCCGCAGACGTCGACCGACTCGCCGCCGACTTCGCCGCGGCCACCCAGGCCGCACTAACCGATTCCCAGATGGCGAGCGTCTCGACACCAGGAAGACCACCGCCGCTACCGACCGCCATACTCGCCATGATCGAGAGGAAGAGGAGACTTCACAGACAATGGCAGAAAACCCGATGTCCGGCCATGAAACACGCGCTCAATGCTCTGGCCGCCAAAATCTCATCCGCAGTGGCAAACCACGCGGCCGAATCATGGCAGCGAGCCATCGAGCACACGAGCGACGACTGGTCGGGTATACACCGACTTTGCCGCAAGCTCTCTGGGAAGCCAGCTCCGATCAGGCCCCTCCTAGCCGGTGACGGTACCCCCCGCTACCGAGCCGAGGACCGAGCGGAGCTCTTCGCCGACTCCCTGGAGAGCCAGTTCCAGCCCAACCCTGCCCGCAATGTGCAGCACACAGCAGCTATCGAGCTCCAGGTAGCGCAGTACCTGGAGCAACCGATCTCCCCAGAAGAGGACCCAGTGGTGCTCTCCCCTGGCGTGGTGCGACGCATGGCTCTGCGAGCCCCACTACGCAAGGCGCCCGGCCCGGACGGAGTGCCAAACGAAGCCCTTCGCCACCTGCCGCCGCGAGGAATCGCGACACTTACGCGGCTCTTTAATGGCATCCTCCGTACCGGACACTTCCCAACCAAGTGGAAGCTCGGCAGAGTAATAATGCTGCCCAAACAGGGGAAGAACACGCTGCTGCCGGGGAGCTATCGCCCCATCACGCTCCTAGACACCACCTCGAAACTTTTCAAGAAGCTGCTGTTGGTGCACTTGCGCCCACATCTCCAGCCACGCGGCGAACAGTTCGGCTTCAGGGCTGAACACTCCACCACCCTGCAAGTCGCGAGGGTACTGCACGACCTGGCGGCCGCGCGCAACAAGCGCGAGCGCGCCGCGGCAGTATTCCTCGACATGGAGAAGGCGTTCGACCGCGTCTGGCATGCCGGCCTGCTCAGCAAGCTGGCCACATCTACTACTCCTCGACGTCTAGTCAAGATCGTGGCCACCTTCCTGCACGACAGAACCTTCCAAGTGGCAGTGGAAGGCACTCTGTCGACCGAGCGGAACATCCGTGCCGGCGTGCCCCAGGGAAGCTGCATCTCACCTGTGTGCTACTGCGTGTACACGGACGACATCCCCGTCGTGGACGGCGCCAAGCTAGCGCTAAACGCCGACGACGCCGCCTACTACACGACGTCGATGAATCCCAGGCACGCAGTAGCCAAACTGCAGCGCGCCTTAGATGCACTCCCTGAATGGCTGGAGAAGTGGAGATTGGCCGTGAACGTGGCCAAGACACAGGCACTCGCCGTGGGGATCATGAAGCCAACACCCATCACCCTCATGGGAGAGCAGGTCCGGTGGGCGTCGAGAGTTAAATACCTCGGCGTGACCATCGACCGCTCGCTTTCCATGATGCCCCACGTGCAGCAGGCTGTTGCTCGGGCGCGCACCGCGCGTCACCTCCTACGCCCGGTCATCGACTCGGCACTGCCTCTCCGTGCGAAGCTCGGCATCTACAAGGCCTACGTTCGGACACGGCTTACCTACGCCGCCCCGGCATGGTACGCGCTCGTGTCCGAATCAAACCGGAAACGCCTCCGTGCGCAGCAGTCGCTGACGCTGCGCACCATCGTCAAGGCCCCGCGCTTCGTACGGAACGCGACAATCGCCCGAGACCTCGGCGTAGAGAGCATCGACGCCTTCGTGCAGCGCCTGAGCACCAATATGTTCGAGCGCTCTGACCGGTCGCGACACGACCACCTCCGGGAGCTGGCGCCCTATCACCGGCGCCCCCCGACGGCCTCGGACTCCCGCGAGACCTGGTCCCCCCGACCGACGCATCAAGCGCTGCGTGAGTCCCCCGCTCGCGAAGGCGAGTCGGTAGAGACCCCGCCGCCCCCCCCCCCCACCGGACTAGACCGGTGATAGGCCGCCACTCGCCGGGCTCCCCCCCGGCTCGAGCGCGGCCCCTAGCGGCGCCCCCACTGGACATGAACATCCCCCGCCAACAGCTTGCTGCTCGCTGGGCCTGCCCGGCTAGAGCGCGGCTCACGGCGGGGTAAAACCATCGGACTTGACACCGCATCGGGCCCCGCGAGGAGCCCGACTAACCCAACCCCTCGCCTGCAGTCACAGGCAGCGCCAGACACCGCCGAGACAGGCCTCGGCCTGGAACGCGCGACCTCACGCCCCCAGTCGGGGACGGAGAGATGACCACGAAGCGCGCGCATTTCTGCGAGCGCCGGCGTCGAGTGAAGACTGAAGACTACCTACAGATGAACAATGAAGAATATACGACGAATGCAAGTGCTCCGGCTCCGGTTGCGCTGCTTGGCTGCTTGCTTAACCAAACCGCTTCTTTCGAAGCGATCGCTCGCGGCACGGTGTGATAACGCTGTTGCCGCAGTGATTATTATCGTTTCTATGCGAGAGAGTCGTAAACTGTCTTTTTCAAGACAATTGGTTTCTTGTTTCTAAAAACGGAGTCAAAACGTAAACTGTCTTTTTCAAGACAATTTGTTTCTCGTTTCTAAAACGAAGTAAGTCTAAAACTTTTGGTAAAGGTATTGTGGAAGGTATATGGTAAGGTATTCGGTGGTACTGGTAACTGGTAGGTATGTAGTCGTGCGGTGCGGCTACAGTAGTATTGAGGGAGAATTTTTATGGGCAGTTATACGCCTCAGTCACTCAACCAGTCGACTCAATCGTAGGTCCAAGAGATAAGTTTACCCGACGCTAAACCGAGTATACCTCGAACATCAGCTTATACTAGATTAAAATGGCTCTTAAAAAGTTTGTCAACAAGGTGCTGAATGACAACGGAAGTACATTAGAGCGTCTAAATGCGAGTGGAACGTCGGTCCTGAAAGACCTTTAGATCATCTTTAACTATGTCGAGTTCGACAGAATAACGCCGCAGGCAAGAATCTGAAATGTGGTGCTGCTCTTCTTCAAGAAAAACAAAGATACTCGAATGAAGTATCTCACTTCAGAGTCATGTCTTCAGTCAGGCTCTTATTGAGAGTTTTCAAGAATAGTCCCGGTCGTAAGTCCGATGACTTCCAGCTTTTCGACATTCGACAATAGCGGTTTCCGAATATATGTACTACCATAGACCAAGATATAGAGGTATGAGTTATACAAAAGATCGAGGACTATCATTTTTTTATTGTAATAATATCTTCTGATTTACTTCGATGCGGGATCCAAGACAGTTATTCATGTCTCTGGGACGCGCCGGACTTCAGTGTTCCGGTGTTTCATGGTTGTGTCTACTGTAGATCCTGGCTTACAGGAGTTGCAGCGGTTTTTGGGATGTTGTTGTGTGTTTAGGAGGCTTGTCTCAGAAAAAAACCGAAGACTATAATTTGATTTTTTATAGGTAAGTATGTGATACGTTGACGTTAGGATACTATTCCAGGTACACAGACTCTGGAAACACAGACTGACAAACGAATTCCGCATTTAGCACAAAGAAGCTTGAATCGAAGCACTTCGTGCAAGTGGGTGGCATGTCCACCATGAAACGGTGGCGCTTCGCCGAATGTCTTGTGGTACAATGATGGAATGGACTAGAGAAATCATGTTTTGCAATATCCCAGCGCACTTACGGAAATGCTTAGTGTAGTGTTTATGAACTATGAGACGACCTTTGATTTGATCGAAGCTTTAGAGCCCTGCCTAACACGCCCATTTCGACATCACCATCGACTACTTCAGGTATGTATCTGAACGAGGTGTTGAAGAATTTGTATAAAAACAATCGGAACTGATATAGGGTTATTGGGAAAAGAATAATATCGATAAACACAGTTTTATTATCGTCGGCAAACAAGCAGACGGATTACCTGATGGCAAGGAATCGGCATCGCCCATCCATTGACACCCGCTACATTAGGAAGTTGATAGTACCTACGTTGCCGTATTTTTGTGATTTGGAACTTATTCATCAATATCTTTATGCATTACTAGCTTTTACCAACGGCTTGGCCCGCGTATTCCTTTTTTATCCCATGGGAGCATTTAATCGGGAAAAAAGTCCTATCACCTTAAAGTCAGCCTTACTAAATGTCATCAAAATCCGTTCTGTGGTTTCAACGTGATTGACGGATTTCTAATATTAGTGTGATTTCATTATTTACGGGACCATAGGGTCCCGGTCATTTGGGAGGCGTACGAGGGGCCGAAACCGACTGCGCAGAGGCCCTTTAGACAACTTTAATCTAAATGTAATGGATACACAAACCGGCGACTATCCCTGTATGCAGTCGCGGAGAACCTAACGGGTAACCGGGGCTCCGGCTCGACGTGCAGGATAAGGAACGGGGTGGTCTTTAGTCAGTAAGAGTCTGACACTCCCTCCCGCCTCACCCAGGCGGGAGCAGTCATTCGATGTTTTTCCCCCCTTAAAAAAAATCCCTGAATGCACTATAGAAATGCACCCGAGGACAGTCCCCAGTTAGTGTAGAACTATTTTGGACAATGGAGAAAAAGGTAGGGTTGCTGTGGACTGGTAAATTGGGATTAGTGTAATAATCTATACTTTACTGATACTTTTTTTATTACACAGTGTCCAGTAAATAATGGTGTGTGTTGCCGACCTTTGAGGATTGGAGATTTGGTACGGGATTTGGGCGAGGTCATGGGTAAATGCTACTAAAGAAAATAAAATACAATACATTTTAAAGCGCAGTCCTTTATTGCTATAACTAATAATAAAATGAATACTTTTAGAACATCAGTGCTATAGGTAACAATCCTTTAATGTACCAATTCTATTGGTATTTATCTAATAGAAAAATACTATAAAAATTTCGTGTAGACCGACATGCCTAGAACGTTACGGTTTAAGTTACGTTATATATTTTATGTAAATATTTTTATAATGATTATCGTGAGACATACTAGGTTACTCACGTGAATATACTGAGAAAAGCTAGTTTCGAACCACAGAGGGGTTCTTCCTCATTAGCAGCATTTTTGCTACTGGCTAGCGTCGGCGCTTGCGTCAGTGTTGTTCCTTGCGCTGTGAGCCCACCGCCCCCTCTGCCGGACAACACGCGCGAAACTAGTAGAGCTTTTCTCAATATGTTCACGTGAGTAACCCGCGATTTTTAGTTAATTTATGTAAATATTGTTGAGATAGCCTCCTAGGGCAGCTGGGTGTTTCTTCAAAAAGTTTAACTTTTATTTAGCAAATCATTATCCTCCCGCGTTGTTAACAATCGCAGTAACTTATTAGCATGTGTATTTTATTGGATTGGGTGAGAACAGTGACACGGCTCAATTTTTTTAATCAGTAAACTTTGTATTTTAATCAGTAAAATTGTTAACTTTGGCTTAAGGATAATGAGGCCGTTAAATTTTTTGGAGAATCACCCAGCCATGCGTGGCGGGACCTGCCACAAAAACAGCGGTGAACATGTTAGGGCGACTCGGGTCACGGCTACATTGCGGTAATTTTAGCCTTTAGAGTCCGGCCTCGTCACCCCCACGACGTGGAAAGTCCACGAGGATTTCCATCGCGATAGAAAAAACAATATAAATAATAATGTTATAAAACAGAATTGTTTTATCGAATGTTTACTTTGCTCCAATTGCGTTATATATGGGGGTCGTCAAAAGGAGGGGCGCTGAGAACACTTCGATGTGACAAAAAGTTAATTTTGTCAAATTAGTTTTTAAGATTAACACTAGACTCTTATTGCTATCACCGGGTCGCCATGGCAGCGCAACCACTAACCGCCACAAACAAAATATATGCAGCTCTATAGAGTTACTCAACTGGTGTCCGCTTGGTAGCGCAACCAGTCTGCCGGAGCGACCTCGTCGATACTCTGGTTATCCTGACTCTCATTTATTATTTTGTCATTATCAGCAATTTTATGAATATTCATTATTATGTGAGAATCACTGGTCAAGATCCAAGCGGTGACTGGTGACCGCTCTCCACTTACACCAATACAGACCTTATTTCCGATGTTTAGAGACTACTTTAGTTTGAACAAAATGTTGTGGATTCTTCATAATCGGACATTCAAATTCAAATTCAAATTCATTTATTCAATTGTGAACAAAGGTAACATTAGGGTCTTAAATAACAATTTTAAACGCTATGTTGGCTTTTTCAGCGTACAAAATTAGAAAATAGTTGGAAACAAAGATTTGGATTGATTATTATTACTTAATGTCATTAGAATTATTAATTATTAGGTCACATAGGATTAAAAATTTAAATGTCACAATATTAAACAATCAGAATGTCAATAGTTAAATAAAAACAAGAAAAAATTATTAAACAAAATAAAATAAAAATACATCATATTTTGTCGTCTAAGTACTCAGTAACACTATAATATGCCTTAGAGATTAAAAACCTTTTTATTCTATTTTTAAAAACCTTCAAAGATTGTATATGTAGCAATTCGTTTGGCAAATGGTTGTATAATCTTGGGGCCATACAAAAAACGCTATTATTAAGAAAATGCGTTCTATTATTCGGGAAACATATGTGATTATTATAGCGCTTACTTTTCATTTTGTCAAACAGATTAATATTATTCTTTACAAATACTAACACTTCGTACATGTAGATACATGGTACCGTCAAAATATTTAAATTAATAAAGTACGGTCTACAGCTGTCGGTGTGGCTTAGTTTGCAAATAGCCCTGACACACCTCTTTTGAGATATGAATATCATTTCTTTGTAAGTTGAGTTGCCCCAGAAGATTATCCCATACCGAAGAAGAGAAACAACGTGTCCGTGGTATGCAGTTATAAGTGTTCCGGCATTAGCAACCTTAGATAGCTTGAATAGTGCATACGAGAACTGATTAATTTTGGAGCTTATATATTCACTATGACATCGCCACTTTAAGTTGCTCTCTATATGCAGTCCTAGAAATTTTGTGCACTGTACCTCTTGTATTTTGTGTCCTGAATAATTAATGAGAACATTAGTTATTAATTCCTTTCTATTTTTAAATGTCATTATATTAGTCTTAGTCAAATTTATCTTTAGATTATTACTTGTCAACCAGTCAACAATAGTAATTAACATGTTGTTTATATCCACTTCCAGAAGGTTTTGATTTTGT
Source organism: Spodoptera picta (assembly GCA_038387885.1). Lineage (NCBI taxonomy): Eukaryota > Metazoa > Arthropoda > Insecta > Lepidoptera > Noctuidae > Spodoptera > Spodoptera picta. The sequence goes on from JAZHFQ010000445.1 coordinate 1,466,406, forward strand.
CCTTGGAAAAGGACTGTACTATCATCAGCAAATAATATTGTTGGATGCTGGGTAATATTCGGGAAATCATTTATATATATGATGAATAATAAAGGCCCCAACACACTACCTTGAGGTACACCGACGTTTATTTTTCTAAATTTCGACATGTATTTTATTTGTTTTTTTTTATTTTTACAAATTGTCGTAACTACTGTTGATTGACTTCGGTTAGATAGATATGATTTAATTAAATCCAGAGCAGTTCCTCTAACACCATATGTATTAAGCTTCTTCAAGAGGAGAGTATGATCTACATGATCAAAGGCTTTAGTGAGATCCATGTATAAAGCACATGTTGGGATCCCCTTATCCACATTTGTCATAACTATTCTAAGAAGCCTGTAAATAGCAAGACTAGCAAGACATTAAGAAGTTAATCAACGAATTTCTTTATTTAGCTCGGATGCCAGCATTATTCTATATTGACACTATTGCAGCGCGCTGTGGCGACTCTGTTGTCCAGTTTGGTAGCTTACTGACTGACTGGTTGCACCGCCATGGTGTCCTGATGAAATAAAGCCCTTAATCAGATTCTGAATCCAAATAATTATGTAATTTTTTGACTGACTTTTGATTGATTGCACGGTTGGTGCGGTGGCTGGGCAACCGGCTGCCGTGCAACGTGTCGCAGGTTCTATTCCCGCACGGAACAACACTGTGTGATCCACAGATTGTTGTTCCGGGTCTGAGTGTCATTGTGTATGTGAACTTGTATGTTTGTAAACGCACCCACGACACAGGAGAAAATCCTAATGTGGGGCAACGTTTTATAAAAAAATATGAAATAAAGGGTAGCATACTAAAATTTTATTTTAATATGCGTCTGATAGATTATTTTAAAACATTACACACGTATTTTTAATTTTCTTACAGAAACGAATACTTTTGATGATATATTGATTTGAAATATCGCATGACGTCACGATTTACTATATTTTATAGGGCAGCGTGACGTAACGACTCCTAAACTTAACTCCGTTTTATCTAAGTATTGTTTTCTTATGCGACAAAATAAAAAAATACGTGTCTAATATTCTCTCACTACCTAACTTCTTTTTAATCTTCATACACTGTATACTACCCTATTGTATGTTTGTAAACGCACGACCCACGAGAAAATCCTAGCCGGTGACTATAAAAAAAATATTTTTAATTAATCCTAGCGTGTACTACATTTTTCTAAAAAAATTTAGATATTTTAGCTTATAATAGACAATTGGTACGATAAAGTATGAGTTTAACCATCGACAACTGGCTCTGGTTTGGGCCGTAGTCCCCTAATACTGAGATCATAGACAACTTCTTCTATTTTCTTCACGTCGTACTTGAGTACATCGAAGCGTTTGCGCAGGTGATCGTTCTTCAAGTTTAGTAGCCTGGAATAAAAATATAATGATTATCTTACACTATAATATAAAGCGGAAGAGTTTGTTTTTTTGTTTGTTTGTTTGAACGCGCTAATCTCCGTAACTACAAGTCTGATTTGAATAATTCTGTGTTGGATAGCGCACTTATCAAGGATGGCTATAGGCTATAAAACATCACGCTACGACCAGTAGGAGCTGAGCAGAGCGTGTGAAACCGCGCGGAAGTTTTATTTATAAAACGAATTATATAAATGTATAAGACTGCCTCGTTGGCCGAGTGATCACAACTGTGACTCGGCAAGGGGTCTCGGGTTCGATTCCCGGGTCGCGCAAATTATTACTGGGTTTAAAAAAAATCGCAGTAGTAGCACGGAGTCTGGAATCGTGCCCGGTATATGGTAATAGCCTCACTCCCTATTACATGGGACTCATAACGTAATAGTGAAAAGAGAGTGTTGCATTGTAGTGGCATTAAGTGCTGTAATATGCACCTCTGTCTACCCCTTCGGGGCTAAAAGGCGTGATGTTATGTTATGTAAAGGCAGGACAACCATGCTTCGATATAAATGGGTCGCTTCGATCGCAGTGATACCACGACTTGTCATAAATACTAGCGTCAAACAAGGTTTCCATTGTGGACGGCGCTGATCGCTCACCTAGAGATCAGGTGATGCGCTGTTCGAAATCGGTGAGGAGTCATAATTTATGTCTTAGATCTTTTTTAAATTGAATTTTCTGGTCAAACTGTCATATTAGAATTATCGAAATTCCCTTTATTTAAACCGAATTTCCGTGCGTTTAGGCGTTTTTGCCATACCTATTATTAGAAGCAAGTATAACAGCTCACACATACGACCCACTTAGTTTTTAGTCAAATTTCCGTGGTGCTTGGCGACTGGGCTTCACCCAGTTGTACAGTCTCTTCTTTGTGCCTTTAGGCTTAATTCATTCTGTCTCCTGCAGTAATTCACTGAGGGATGTGGAAACTATAGTTTTTTCTTCTTCTCCTCTTATAATATCTTCCGATTCACTTCGTTGCGGGAACCAAGACAGTTAATCATGTCCCTGGGACGCGCTGGACTTCAGTGTTCCGGTGTTTTCATGGTTGTATCTACTGTAGATCCTGGCTTACAGGAGTTGCAGCGGTTTTACGAGGTTGAGGGCTTTTCCCATTAAAAAAAAACAGAACGTTGGACTCTCAAAGTTAATATTTGTTTTTTATTAATTACCTGAAGCCCGCATTCAACTCCATGACAAACTTGGAGATCTGCATCGGTTTCTCGAAGTCGCCGCGAGTCACTGAGTTTACCGCCAGACGAGACTGGGAAAATGAAATAAACATTTATTTATACTATAACCTGGGTGCTTACTCTTGAAACCAATCTCAAGGTCAATACAATTTCAATCCAATAAAATCTCAATAATTATTCAATGTCAATACTATACAACCACAATCGTAGCTGTTGAAGTAGCATTCAGAGTACGGAATATAAAGCTAAACTCAGTAACATTTAGTTCACTCAATATCCACGCAATACGGATGCAATGGGCGCTAGTGTGGAAATTCAAGAGTACGAAATTTCAATGTCGATGTCGATCGATCGGAATTGGATTTAAGAGTAGGCCCCTGGCCCGTCTTAAACTACGCTAAGGGCCTTGGGCTCCAAATAATTCGGAGCCCTTGGGGAATGTTTCTTTTTCTTAACATTGCACCACACTAGGATTTTCTCCTGTACCGTGGGTGCATTTACAAACATACAAGTTTATTAAGCCTTTGACTGCCAATAGAAAATTGTCGAAGGCAAATTCTCCGCTAACGTCGGTCACCGGCGACGCCCGCGGCGTTTAATGTGTTAACAACATGTGTTAACAACATAAGACCCGAATCTGGGTTTCACAACAATTTGTGGATCACACGGCAACGCACCTGTTACTCATTTGTGTCCATGGGCGGCGCAGATTGCTTATCATCAGGTGATCCGTCTGCTCGTTTGCCTACTATCCCATAAAAAAATCACACCATTTTCTCCGTACGGGAATCGAACCCGATACACTTAGCTGGGCAGTCGGTACGTAAAGCCGCGCAACGTATAGTCGCGGGTATATGTCCGTCATAGAAACTACCGGTCCTTCAGTACCTCCTGAGGATGGGGGCCCTGGGCACGGGCCCCGTGTGCCCTTATGCCATGGTAAAGACTATGTATAATATTACTGGTAACAAAAACTTACGGTCCGCCTGATGGTATGCGAGCACTGTAGTTTTAGTACCCAGCGACACCAGAGGTATCATCAGAGCCGTATCGCAAAACATTACGATGCGAATACCCAGTTTCCTAAATTTTCTTTTAATGTCTTCTTAAACTTTAGACACGTATTTTTTCTTTTCTCACAAAACTAAATACTTTCGACGATATATTAATTTGAAATATCGTGTGACGTCACAGCGTGCCACATTTTGTAGCACGCTATGACGTAACGACCTCCCACTCCTAAACTTAGCGCCATTTTATCTAAGTATTGCAACTTAATACGAGAAAATAAAAAAATACGTGTCTAATATTTTTACATTATCTAACTGACGGACTAATTAGATTTTTAATTTTGATACCCTGGAAACTACCCAATTGCTGCGATGCGATATCGTGCGACAAGGCATCTCTCAGGATGACTGTACCTTCGACGACCGTCAACCGTACTAAACGTATATTTTTAAATTGAAAACTAGGTCGTGACATGGATCGTAAAAAGAAGTGTGCACTTTTGATTTTGATGATCGAACCCGCAACAAGTACCACAGCAGCACTGCCGACTATGCAGTGGATTCAGTAACTTTCTCTATTTCTCGTAGTCTTTAGTATTTCCCAGAAATATACTCACCAGTTCAGAACACAGCTGCAGCAGTCCATTGAGGTAATCCTCTATATCCAGGTGGAAACCAGTCTTCCTTTCAAGAGCACTTACTGAAATCAATATAATAAATTTTTATATAGTTTTGTCTAATGTTTTCAAAATGCTTTATTAGTAGACTTGTAATAACAAAATCTAATCATCATGGAATTTGGTAATCCTTAATAATATTATAAATCGGTAAGTGAGTTTGTTTGTTTGTTCCGATTTCACGCCGTAACTACTAAACCGATTGCTTTGAATTTTTGCAGACGTAAAGTTAGAAGTCCGGATTAAATAATAGGGTACTTTTTATCCCGGAAAAATTTGATATTCCCGAGGGAAAAGTATTGGTATAGATGGCGCTGTGTGTATTGGTATATGTCACATAGGCTACTTTTTATCCATTTGTGACGCGAGCGAAGCCGCGGGTAAAAGCAAGTAGTATGTAAATTAGATGACAATACAATATTATGGTACCATCGAATTGATTTGATTATGATGTTGTTTCATGGAATCTTGATCTATTATGTAACACCTGATATAATGCAATAAGAAATTGAATTTTAATTTCAACCTTGCACCAATAAATATTGAATTTAGTATGCATCTAATCAAAGTCAAAGTCAAAGAATTTATTTCAATTAAACTGTCAAATACCAAGCGGTCACCGGTGACCGCAACCTATTGTTCTATAATTGTGTCTACAAAACCGGTACTCGACGAGTTAAACCATAATTTGGTACTTTTGAAACATCAACAGATACAAAATAAATAATAGTCTGTCAGTCAGTCCGTCAGTGAAGCTAGGTGAAGCTAGGTGCTCATTCCAAAATGTGGATTCGAATGGCGAAGAACGAGGAAGAAACTCAATTCGTTACTCTTTTTAAAAAAAATTGTTCTACAATGCCTCATCACAATAGATGCATCCATTTCTCCTGATGTTAAGCCTTGACTAATAATAATATAGCAATTAACATGCATGAAAAGACTTATATTGATAAAGAGGTATGTGAGAATCGTAGGAATGGGCATTCCACAGTCTCTGCCATGCCATGCCATCACTAACACTAGTCTATAAGAACATTGTTACTAACAATTTGGACACAGTGGTCTGAAATAAAAGTATTATTATATATTATTATACTTGTATTTTAGGTTAAAACCTCACCCATTTCTGGGGAACTACACCAGAGTTGCAGACTTTTGGTCAAAGCAACTTTGGGGGTGATACTTGTGATGATCTAATCTAATCTATTGATAAGAATTTTCGGACTATTCTGCATGTGTTGAGTATAACTGCTTTCTGTAGGAGTGTAAATGTGAGGGGATGTAAATCGAGGGTCTTTAGACTTGTGTGTAGTGTTTTGGGGATGACGCCTGTGCTAGATATAATAATGGGAATGGTCTTAACAGTGTGAACTTGCCACTGAGATTTGAGCTCAATGGTCAAGTCTGTATTTGAGCTCAATGGTCAAGTCTGTATTATATATTATTATTATTATAAATTCTACTTACTGCCGAGCACTTGAGCAATAGTGTCGTGTGTGGCGAGTATCCCTGTCTCCAACCAGATAGTGAGAGCAATCAGGAAGCAGTAGCGCTGTGTCATGGTGCGCCAATGTTCTTGGTATCTGGAAACCATCAGATATTATATAAGAATATTTTTATCCTATTATTCTGTCTAGTTTGTAATAAATGATTATTTATAATCTTTTTGTTAATTTCTATGTTTTAAGTATCTAGCTTTTTCCTAAGAAATAAACATCAGCTTAAAGGATGCATAATTCAGTACATACTACAATGAAATAGGTAGCTAAACCATTACAGGTTTAGCTTGTCCTTTCATTAACTTTTAAACGCATAACATAACATAATCTTCGTATAACATCACTCCTTTTATCCCCAAAGGGGTAGGCAGATGTACACATTACGGCACTTAATGCCACTGTCAATGTTACACCCACTGTTCACTATTTATGGTATGAGTCCCATGTAAGAGGAGGTGAGTCTATTTCCTTATACTGGGTACAATTCCAGACTGAGAATTTTTTTAGGAACCCAGTAGTTTGACTTTGACCCTTGCCCATCAGTCGCACTTGCAACCACTTGGCCAACGAGGCAGTATATTTTCAATTGTTATTTATTTATATATAATAATATGTTAAATTATCCATTATTAGTGAAGTAAAGCAACTATTTTCATTTTTATACTTAGTATGTACACATATTTTATTTTAATTTGATTTTTTAAATTCTCCGTAAACATCATGGTGTTAGAGTTAAATGGCCCTCTGGCTATTCTTCAGAGAAACTGTGAAGTTTTATTCGAATATGTGTAAAAAACTACATACTTGTAGTAATCATTAGGAGGCAGAGCTTCAGTCAGCCTGGCGTATCCTTCTCGAGCCTTCTCAAACAATTCCCTAGCTTTAAGGCAAGCAGGATTGACTGAAAAGATAATTATTATTAGTAAATAATTGTCACACAACCTCTTTGGTTACAAAAGAGTTTCCATGCTTACTGCCGGCTTCATTGTGGTGGATTACTTGAAGCACTGTGGTCGCTTCCCGCGATATTTGACCGACATCCTTGCAGATATTTCTTATAACCTATATTATAACAAACGTGTTAAAATTTATTGATTTTCCCACCTATTTCATTCCTAGTCGCTAGATTACACTATCTACAACTCCAAAGTTAATATCAAACGTAACTTTTCATCGCATTTTCACTATTTACACATCAAAATTCGACACGAATACAAAATAATATTCAGAAGCAAAAAACATAATTTGTATACGAAAAAAACCACGTGTACCTCTCGTATTTCTTGCTCTTTATCCATATTACTTTGGAAGTCCGTAAATAAAGAGTTTATAACGTGATTTTCACACATTTTCGCTGATTTACTGAAAACACCGCGGTAAAAACAACTTTCTTGTTTGACAGATGAGAAATCAATATTTTTGGTAAAGTTGAACGCACTTTTTTTCTTAATTTCACGTTTTGTTATTGCACATGGATGCTTGATTTGCAGCACAGAAATATTAATTATTTTTCACAAATATGATTATATTGTATTTTCCATTGTTTCCAACAATACTCTTACGGGAGCACCTAACAAAAAGTCTGCCCACACTTAAGACCTGGGTTGCCTTTACCGCACCCGGCATCGGCCATCGCCGCTAAGTTTGTTATGTTGGGTGACAGGTCCAACAACGATAACGGCCCTAGGAGGTTGCTTTCCTTCTTCGAGTGGCATACGTAGCTACGCTAACGTCTACTCCCGCCGATACAGCAGACGTCTGACTCTCCCTGTCAATCATCTGCAAGCCTCTATGGAGGCAACAGATCAGCTGCTGCCTCATGGCGCGTCTACGGCGGGAGAGAAGATAACTTGACGCCACCCTTTCCCTTTACAAAAACTCCCAGTAACTATATCATTATCAGCCCAATAACAATATTAACTTTCTCTTTTGAAACATTCCGCATAAACTTTACTTCTGGATTTTGTTTCTGAAAACCGTAAGTTTTGTGTCTGGTCGTCATAAATTCCACTATTATAAGCGAAACCTTGAGAAGGAGGACCGTAGAAGGATACAGCTGGGCTGGGCATCTTATAGGAAACTCAATTACTTCTCTTCTCTTCTCCGTCTTCTCGTCACAGATACCACAAACATGGACGAACACGGGCTGACGATGATGAAGCGGAAACTAAGAAGCAGAAGAAGAATTTAGAATTTGAAAATTTTAAATCTCTTGTAAAACCATTTAAATTGGATTGTTTATAATCAAATATGGAGTGTTTTCTGAAGTGGGAAATTTCCACTTGATTTCCAATTTAAATTCTACATCATTTTCATTATCACATAAAATACGTACTGTGTTCTGGGCGCGTTTACAAACATACTAGTTCACATATACACATGACACCCAGACCCGGAACAACAATCTGTGGATCATACAAAGAGTTGTTCCGTGCGAGAAAACCCGCGTCACGTTCCGCGGCAGCCGGTCGTCCACCCACCGCGCCCAATCGTGCCGATTATTATATCCTAATGTCTCCTAATCTTAATAGTACGAAATATAATAACAATAATTTTCATGAATACTTTCCATAGCAAAGGTGATACAAATGGAAGGCATACGTTTTTTGTTGGACTACTGAGGCCTTAGTACGAGTTTGATTTACGTTTAAAGTATTCGTAACGAGCATAGCTGGGCATTAACTCGTCATTTTGATTAACGGATTAACTTATAAGGTAACTTTTAAAAATGTTACGGACACGTTAACTTCCGTTGAAATGCAGAAGTCCGTTAATCGTTAATCCAATGCCTACTATTTACCGCACGAAAAGTAAGTATGTTTCAAGTATGAAATGACAAGCGCCACCCGGCGCATGGCAGCGCGTGAAACAAAAACAAAAAAACTAGATTAGATATATTTGGCGGGCGCGTGCGAGTGAGAAAACTGCGAAGATTTTTTTTCGTTTGATCATTTCATTACTTAGCGCCGGTGCTAACAGTGACGAGTGTTTTGTTTGAGAGTGTAATTTAGTTAGAAAAAGTGTATTGTGCAGTGTAGTAATTAAACTGTCAAACACCAAGCGGTCACCGGTGACCGCAACCTATTGTTCTATAATTGTGTCTACAAAACCGGTACTCGACGACTTATAACCATATCATGGAAGACATGGAATCGAATTCCAGCGATGTTGATGAGTATCCATGGCCACACCTGTATCCAGATCGGGGCAACAAATACTTTTTGCGTGTAAGCGATGCCTGCCGAAAGACACCAAAATAAAAGTCATAGTATATCAAGCCTGAATAATTTGAAAGAACATGTAAGAAGGGTACATGAGTCACAGTACGTGCAGCGTACAGTTTGAAGAGATTGTTAAGGGGGGCTCTAACCGGGGCAAGACAAAAAGGAGCACTTATTCTGACAATGATAGCACAAGTAGCCCTAATCCTGTTAAAAGAAGAAGCAGCTACTGGCAGTGGCAAAACTTTACTATCTTATTATAATTATACCTTTATAGATTGTTTTATCTAAGGCGACCAACTTTCAGAAAGTCCAATGAGGGACTTTTTGTAGATAAAGTTTAGTCGGTACACCTACAATGACATCGGATCGAAGTGCAGGAGTAGGAACGGGGTCGTTTTTAGTCAGCAAGATTTGACACTCCCTTCCGCCTCACCCAAGCGGGAGAATTCATTTGATGATTTTCTCCCTTAAAAAAACACATAGGTATATATGTTACCGGCCAAACCCGATTTCAGGACAAACTAGTTTTGCCTAGGCTAAACTAGTTCTTCCTATACGCGTTAGGATTAACTAGTATAGCCTAGTTCAAACTAATTTGTCCTAAGCCCGATAGGGTAAACCAGTTTAAGCTAGGACAAACTAGTTGATCCTAATATAAATACGCATACTCTAGGATTAACTGGTATGGCCTAGTCTAAAAATTCTAATATATCTAGAAAGTCGAAATAAATAGATAAATTGAATAAAATACTCCGTAAATGAAAAAAAATATCATTTTTATTAAACTATAATGATTCGTCGTTAAAACTTATGGTTAATTGGTTATGCGAACAATCATGCTATAACAAATAATAAGTGTTTTTTTAAAAGAAGCAATAATGATTTAAATTGTTATTATTTTAAAATCATAATGATTCGTCGCTACAAGTTATAGATAATAATTGGCAATACAAACAATCTTAAGTACTATAACAAATAATACTGTTTTTTATCACATAACATCACGCCTCTTATCCCCGAAGGGGTAGGCAGCGGTACACATTATGCCACTGTACAATGTAACACCCACTTTTCACTATTTATGTTACGAGTCCCATGTAATAGGGGCAATGGTATATGGCAATAGGCTCACCTATTGCCATATACCGGGCACAATTCCAGAGTCTGTGCTACTACTGAGATTTAAAAAAAACGTGCGACGTATCGCGGGTTCGATTCCCGCACGGAACGACACTTTGTGCGATCCACAAGTTGTTGTTCCGGGTCTGGGTGTCATGTGTATGTGAACTTGTATGTTTGTAAACGCACCCCCGACACAGGAGAAAATCCTAGTGTGGGGCAACGTTTAAAAAAACAAATATCCAGTAATTGCACCTACCATTTACTCTTCTCTGCATCACCCAAAGGCCAGACTGGTAGAAAACGCCTGCGGCATTAAGTATTTGTACATTTTGTGCATGAAGCATATTCAATAAATAAAATAACTAATACTTTGCCCGGGAATCGAACCCGAGACCCCTTGCCCGGCAGTCGCACTGCGACCACTCAGCCAACGAGGCAGTCACATTGTTTTTTTTTAATAGACGCAATAATCATATTATGACTAGGTTAAATACCAGTTTATCCTAGAGTGTGCGTATTTATGTCAGGATCAACTAGTTTGTCCTAGCCTAAACTGGTTTGTCCTATCGGGCTTAGGACAAACTAGTTTTGCCTAGGCTATACTAGTTAATCCTAACGCTTATAGAAAGAACTAGTTTAGCCTAGACAAAACTAGTTTGTCCTGAAATCGGGTTTGGCCGGTAACATATACATAGGTATAAAAACATAAAACTTAGGTAAAAAAGTTATTTAACTATTAATAAAATCGTGTTTAACTCTAGAGTGACACTTGTTTCCCTACTTCAAAAAAAGGAGGAGGTACTATGTTCGGCTGATTGTATTCTTTTTTTTTTTTTTTGTTTGTTCGCGCATCGCGCAGTAGGTACTCCGCCATTTGTGAACCGATTTCCAAAATTCTTGTTTTGTTTGAATGAGGTCATCTTGACCTCATGGAATCATTTCCATGAGGTCAGGATCTGATGATGGGATCCTAGGGAAACCGAGGGAAACTTGCGAAAATTCTATGGGCGAGTAATGCGTCTATTATGTTTTTCAATAACGATTGTTAAACACTACAATTTGATAAAGGTCTGGAGTCGACCTGATGATGGAGCAAAGTCAAAGTCAAAGTCAAAGCATTTATTTTAATTAAACCATAGTTTGGTACTTTTGAAACGTCAACAAATATAAAATAAATAATAGTCTGTCGTCAGTCCGTCAGTGAAATTAGGTGAAGCTAGGTGCTCATTCCAAAACGTAGATTCGAATGGAGAAGAACGAGCAAGAAACTCCATTCGTTACTCTTTTTAAAAAAAGTATGTTCTACAATGTCTCTGATACATATTTCAATACTGTACGCATATGTAAGAACAATGCACAGACACGCTTGACGCATTATACGAATAACTTACTAAAATAAAAAAAATAAAAATCTTAAGTCTAATTACAGACAGTCTAACATGGTGCTCACATATGCATACTGACAATCCATAGAAATAGTGCTTTTATACAAGAAAAAGGAAACTCTTTGTTTCAATAAAGAAAGAAATGCTCGATGCCATAAGGAAACTATATTGTCTACATTAGAGTTAAAGTATTAAATTATGTATTATATTACCTACTATTGGAATTTTACTACTGACTACATTTGAGTATTGTCCAGTGGAGCCGAACCAACATGCTGCCAAGCATTCTTATCTTCAAGATAATCTGTCAGTGTGTAGTAAGCTTGATTACGTAATTCGCGCTTAATATATGTTTTAAATTTACTTTCACTGAGATCTAGTATGCTATTTGGTATTTTATTATAGCATTTAATACCTAACCCCATAAAGGATTTCTGTACTTTGGACAGTCTGAATTGCGGTATAGCTAACTTATTTTTGCCTCTAGTATTAAAATTGTGTCTATCGCTTCGTTTTTCAAACAATTGCCTATTTTTCCTTACATACATTATATTTTCATACATATAACGAAGACAATCCACCCATTGGGGGTACTTCGTCATCAGATTCCAAGTTAGACATGGTGTAGGCAAGAAGTAAAAGTCTCAACTCAACACTGATTATAATCGTCTATTAACAAATTCCCAATAATAAAATAACAAAATCTTAATTGATTAAAGCGATGGAAACAGATTAACTTCGGAAACGCGGTGAGTTCGGTACGGGTTGGCAGAACGACCGCTCACCCTCGTGTCCAACTCAAAAGTGATGCCTTCCTTTCAAATGCAAACATGCCACGCCCCGTACCGACCTCACCCAAGCACACTGCTTGACGTTTCCGACAAATGATAACAGATGGCGTTGTTCTAAAATAACGATACTCGATAGTTGTGCATCTTTGTTGATTCTGCGACATATATATTGACAGGGCACCGTTAAAATATTTATCGTTTTAAACAATTCTCTCAGCGATTCGCAACGGCTTAAGTTATATATTGCTCGGATAGCCCGCTTTTGTAGAATAAATATTGATTCTATTTCTGCAGCTCGACCCCACAACAAAATGCCGTACGACATAATGCTGTGGAAATAACTAAAATAGACAAGCCTAGCTGTATCTACGTCCGTGAGCTGTCTAATCTGTCTAACTGCAAAAGCAGCTGAGCTCCATCTCCCCGAAAGCGCCTTTATATGCGGACCCCATTGTCTAACGTAATGCCTAAAAATACTGTCTCGTTGACAAATTCTAACTTTTGACCGTTCAAAACAATATCACAATCGTTACTGCGCACGTTTGGTAAACTGAATTTAATACATTTTGTTTTTTACTTACAAAAACCAATTATCAAGATTATTTGTACGTCGATCTATTTTAAAAATTAATGATGTATCATCTGCAAAAAGCACCATTCTTGGTTCATTTTTAAATATAAATGGCAAATCATTTATATAGACTAAAAAGAGAAAGGGACCCAATATTGAACCTTGAGGAACGCCCATATTCATCCCAGAGCCCTGTGAGTTAATACCGTTAACATGAACCTTTAACTGTCTTTCTTCTAAATAAGATTTCAAAAGACGGAGCGCAGAGTTTCTTATCCCTTAGTGATCTAATTTCAGCAAAAGTGTTTCGTGGTCAACGCATTCAAATGCTTTTGAGAGGTCACAAAAAACACCAATAGCATCCTGTGCTTCCTCCCAAGCACCAAATATTTCCTTAATCAAAGTGACACCGGCGTCAGTTGTGCAACGACCTTTAGTGAAACCGTATTGTTGTTGGTGAAAGATGGAATGTTTATTAAAATGATGACGCATCCGAGACAGCATCAACTTTTCAGACTTTGCTGAGAACCGGCAAAACAGACACTGGCCTATAGTTGTTAGGTTCTTTAGTGTCACCGCTTTTAAATAGTGGGATAACCTTACTATATTTCATTAGGTCAGGGAAAACACCGTCATCTATACATTTATAGGCGCCGATAGACAGTCGAGGGAACTCCTCAGCGGTTTATATTAACTACCTTGTGTTTGGGCTTGATAAATTTGTATTGATGAGAACTTTACACCTAGATAGAGTGTGGCTGTCATTAAGGGTCTGATGATGAAGAAGTGTAATTGTTAAGGGAACTCCTCAATGGTATACTGTAACTACCTTGTGTTTGGGCTTGTATAATTTGTATTGATTAGAACTTTGCACCTATGTAGATTATAAGTAACAAAACGGGTATATGTAACTTTACACTGGAACTGATAAAATAATAAAATAAAAACTGCGTTTAAAAAACCGACTTCAAAAAACAAAAACTAATAACAAACAAAAAGTCGTAACTAAAAAGCAAAAAATAACTAGGTATTATTAGTACTGATAGATTACCCACCCACTGATAGGTAACAAGTCGGTGCCATAAGCTCATATCATAATGATATAACTTAATGTCCACAAAATTGTGAATTAGGTAACTATTAAGGTTTTAATGAATAATTTTGTATGGAACTACCTAGTATTATTAGTTTCATACCTAGGCAGGGGTGAATTATGCAAAAACCAGCAACAAGAGATAATAGGTACAATATTTCTTTATAGTTTGTTAGCACTTGTAAGATTGTAACCAAGACAACCATGATGTAACAACAATAGAACCTACATAAAGAAGTATACCATTTAACTCGTCGAGTACCGGTTTTGCAGACACAATTTAGAACAATAGGTTGCGGTCACCGGTGACCGCTTGGTATTTGACAGTTTAAATAAAACAACAATCACCTTGAAACCCTTTTTTTATTTATCTGTTAACATTTATTATAGCAATAATATTGAAATGAAAGCAAAAAATTAGCAAAACAATCATACCACCCAATTAAAAAAAATATGAAGTAGTCTTTGCCTAGGTTTAGGATATAGTATTTATGATACTCTTGAATGGGCAATTTAACTCTAATAAGGCCGGCAATATCAGCGTGGAACAGATAAAACATAGGCTAAAATACCCCATATTTTAATAGAAAATGGGTTTTGTAATTACAGTTTTAGCCAGGGGGCCATTTCATCTGGCGGCCTGCCAGAATATGCACATGCAAGTGATAGACACTCTGTGCTCCATGTCTGCCATCATTGATAACTAAACGGAATCCAGTTCTGTCAAAACCTTTTCCTAAAGCTACATTCCGGGCAGTGATTAACAGATGTCCTGAAACAATATTGTAGTGATTGTGAACTATGGTTTTAACAAAAAAAAAAAAAATGCATAATTGGCTATGATTATAATATGAACAGGGTTATTTATGGTAGTTGATAGGGTACGAAAATTAAAATTGAATATGTAAATAATCAGATAACTAAATATGATTACTTAGATAAAACAAATTCAAGTTTAGGAATGGAAATTAACAATATTCTGGTAACCTGTAAAATATATAAAATTCATAAAAAGTATTTAATTCTGTAAGAAAACTAAAAATATGTGTTCTAACCTCTCATGTGTCTAACTAAGATGTGGATCCACACGAGACCATGTATTTTCTATTGTGTCTCATATCAGTGTATTCAAAAGGTTAAATCAATCTACCGGACAGACATTAAAACAAAAACTAGGAAACTATGGCCTTAATTTTGTCAATTAATAATAAAAAATGTGATAGTAAATTTGAATTTTACCTAATAAGTCTTGATCGTCATCGTCAGCCTTGGAGAGCTGAGGGATAGGTTTCCTTGGAACCACTAAAAGGTGGGTCGGAGCTTGAGGATTCACATCGTGGAAGACCACACACTGAAAAAATACAAAGTTACTTTCACAAAGTTTTAGTCGCAATTTTGACTCAGTGTTTAGGTAATCATAATAGCCAGATAAAGATTCTCCAATAAGAATATTACAACAGCTGATAAAAATATCAAACTGATGGCTACCCAGCCGGTGTAAAGTATTGGCGTTCCTGATAAGAAATATTAAAAAAAAATTACCAGTTCGTCTTCATAAACGAATTCCGCAGGTATTTCCTTGTTTATTATCTTCTCGAATAGAGTTTCACCCTCAGGATGGGCATATTGGGCCTTTTCAACCTCACGGTTAGCCATTTTTGTTTCGTGAAATTGTGTGAGAAAAATCAGGCAGGAGAACACAAGTTTTACATTATGTCAAATGTCATATTTTCTTTTGACACGTGCGTTTCATATCACGCAGAATATGCGCATAATTTATATTGAAATATATGCCATTCAAAAATATAAAAAAAATTCATTAAACGGGTTTAGAAAAAAAGACTGTTTAATAATAAAATAAATAATATGTAATGTATTTCTAGTTTTTACAAAAGTTTTTAATAAACCATATTGTACAAATAATGACTCACTTGACTCACTTGCAAACATACATAACAACAGGACGTACTGACAGGTACGACTAATTCTTAAAACAGTGGTCTCGACAATACCGATTTTTGGTATTTCTACCGATATGAACTCTGTTCTACCGAAATACCGAAAATTAACAATTTTTCTACGATTTCACAGTATAATTATATGGAAGAGCCTGTCGTGAAGAAATCAATGTCTCATACAATTCATAGATGTCTCTTAGTTGTATAATTTTATTATAAAAAGTAAATATTACCTAAGGAATTTTTACACTGCCTCGTTGGCCGAGTAGTCGCAAGTGCGACTGCCGGGCAAGGGGTCTCGGGTTCGATTCCCGGGTCGGGCAAAGTATTACTGGGTTTTTTAAAATTCTCAGTAGTAGCACGGAGTCTGGAAATGTGCCCGGTATATGGCAATAGGCTCACCCCCTATTACATGGGACTCATAACAACTAGTGAAAAGTGGGTGTTACATTGTACTGTGGTAGAATGTGCACCTCTGCCTACCCCTTCGGGGATAAAAGGCGTGATGATGTTATGTGTAATTATATGGAAATTCTACCGATAACACATTTTTAAGATGGCAACCCTTTTCACGTATTTTTAATAGTACGGTCCTAATGCAAACTCAGATCAAGTAAATTTGTTTAAATATAAATGGTCTAGGTATTTATATCGAAGCTTGTAAGCAAATAACCACGCGTTTCCATTGAAAAATCTACACATACTATAATAAAATCGTAGAAAAGTCTAAACTGTACATTGAATTTTTTTTAAAAGATTACTAGGGGCGTGGTCTACAATCGATACCGAAGCCATGTCCATGTATATCCGGGATGAATGATGATCTCGAAAAGAGTATTGCATGGATTTACTTCAAATTTTGCATGAATAATACTACTTACAAGTCGGGTCAACATATAGACTATATATTATCACGTTATCATCTATAGGGGAGGAGCTCTACACTAGGTAGGTACTGAATCAATTCTGGCGACATTCGTTACCGTAGAAAATTCCTTGCTAGAGACTAATTCAAAAGCCTAAATTATTCCATGTCATTATTCCATGCAGACGAAGTTACGGGCAACAGCTAAACCCAATAAAATGTTTACAGACACAATTGATCCAAAAAAATTTAAAACTGGTAAAACCGTTTGGATAGTTCCTGTGAGTAGGCTCTTTGCCAATATTGTTCACAGCAATGATTTCTAGGAAATTGATACAGAGTGGCGCATTTTATGAAATTGTGAACGAATCATAACATTTCCTGATGATGGAAAACTATTTTAGAATGAAGTAAGTTTATTAAAGCGTGGCGATGAAACTGAAATGTTTCCATTGTTATCTAATTTCATCTTTAATATTTTATCACTACGCCATTTACCCACTAACGTTGATAGCATATTTTCACATACCTACATATTAATCTTTTGAAAACAAAACAGCGAAATAGGCTGTTAACTGAATCAATCACTAGTCTCTTACATTCAAAACGACTCTTGAATACAGCTAATAATACAGCTAGATGACCTCGGTAATGGCTAAAGAATATTGGTACCTACCATAATAAATTATTATACTTAACGTGATTGTTATAAATTAGTCTGTATGTAAATTTTTTAATAAATAAACGAATTAGATTGAACATTGTGTTTTTTTTTCAAATACCGATTTTGGGAAGAAATATACCGATTTTAGCTAGCAATTCTACCGATCTCGTCCTATAACGTTCGAAACCACTGTCTTAAAAGGACTTATGTACGTATTACCACAAGTCAAAAGCAAGTGTAATAAATTTCAGATAAGATTTTTTATTTATTTTTAAAAAACATTGCCCCACACTAGGATTTTCTCCTGTGTCGTGGGTGCGTTTACAAACATATGAGTTCACATACACATCACACCCAGACCCGGAACAACAATTTGTGGATCACGCAAAGTGTTGTTGCGTGCGGGAATCGAACCCGCGCAACATTGCACGGCGGCCGGATGCCCAGCCACCGCACCAACCGAGCAGTACTTTTTTTTTTCTTTTAAAATTATAACTTAATTCTAATATAACATATAATAATAATAATAATAATGTATATAATTAATATAATATAACTTAATTGTAACATATTATATAATTTGTATCCGTAGAGTATTTTTGAGAAAATAAAGATTTTTATTATTATTATTTTTCCTTATTTCTTTTATCTTACCTCGGCTACAAGGCCGGGTTTGAGGGATAGTACGGGCCGAAGCCAAGTGCTATCCCACTTAGGTGTCTTAATTTTAGGTGTGGGTGTACGAAACATCTGTTTATTATTATTAATATGTACAATCTATTTTAAACAAGTCCAGTCTATAACCTACACCCAGGCCCAACAGGCCACAGCATATGATGAAGTGCTCTTCCAAAAACGTGTATAGATTTGAGAGTTTTGCTGTTATGCTGCTCATCAACCATGACATGGTAACCGGTTCTGTCTAGACCTCTAGCTAAAGCAAGCTCCTTCGCTACCAATAACAAGTGGGCTGAAACAAAATATAATTTTTAACTTTTTTAGAGCATATTGGCTAAGTATGGGTAATGGGCTTTTGAAATTCTCAGCAACTGCTTATGAACTGTGACAATGTTCTTCTGCATTATCACTACTGTGCCTGAATACTAATATAACAGGTTGAAATCGGATCTTGTAGTATGTGTTTTCTGTGAATGAATGAATGAAACAAAAAAATGTGAGATCAAAATTTTATTTTCCTAAGAAAATGGCCAAAGCATTTGGCGCCCTCCAAAGACTTGCACGTAAAATTGTTTAACAGTTTGACAGGAATGTGGGCCTTCGTTCATGACTACTCTGAATCCTGTTTTGTCTATGCCTTTCATTTTGGCGACACGGCGCGCGACGAGCAGTAGATGACCTGCGTTTTAATTTATTTTTAGTCCAGTTTTAATAGTTAGTTTAAGCGTGACTCAATTGTCGAGTTGGACAAAGTGTGGTTGATATTATAGATGTTGATACAATAATCATTTTGTACCAAAAATAAAGTTATTATTTTCTTACTTAACGACCAGAAAGTCGCTCTTAGCTCCAGTTACAAGAAAACTGTCGCTACCTTTTGTGGCTTATTTACAAACATTTCACCTCAGTCTTGGCGGATTGAGTAAAAATTTGAACAGAATGTCGGTAGTTCTTCAAACCGATGGTCGACGACGACTCCACAACCCACTTTTGGTGATAAGAATGCCTGACCATGGGCGTAGCCACACTGGGGCAAGCTGGGGCACTTGCCCCACCCTGGGCCCTGGCTCTGGCCCATAAGGTGTCTGATTAAACAATGTTTTTTTTACTAACTCTAACTAACAACATCAACAATCATACTATCCGTAAGTAATTGCACAAAAAAATTGTCGACTTTGAAAAGAGCGCGATCAAAACCAAATGCACGCTCGAGTTGAATTTGAATTTGAGTTCCCGAAGGTGCGCGCGTCATTTGAAAGCGAGCCGTATTCCCTAAAAGAATTTGTTGTTTTAAGTGTGGTGGGAAGTTTATAATCGTATTTACCTACATCAGCATTTCGGAAGAATGCCGTACCTGGTAAGTAATTGCACTTTTAAAACCCTTGTTAGCCTGCCTAATGAGTATCTAGTAGATTAGATAGTGACGAACTAGTCAGCTGATTTCCGTTTTCATTCTCAGTACACGTGGAAAGAGATAGCAATTGTTTTCATTGACTAAGCGACGCATCGCGCGTAATTTGTGAACCACATTATGCAGAATGTAGTCAATGTTTACTTAATTACTTTATGTAATTAACTGGTCCGGGGTACGAAATTTCTTCACAATTGTAATCTGTAAACATAACACTACCTCCCATTAAAGCCGTGGCAGATAATTATAGAGCACCTTATATATTGTTATTATCTTTATCAATAGGGAACGAGGCGTGAAGTAAGTAGCGTCAGGGAAGTGACTAGGTGTCTTTAAAAACTAGAGACGATTCATTCAAGGAGCCATCAAACTACTGTGGTAGTCTGGTAGTTTAGGTAGTGGTAGGTACTGTAGTAATAGAGCTAGTGCCGATACGAAGTCGCGGAGGGCTTAACTTAACGGGTTGCCGGGGCATCGCCTCGAAGTGCAGGAGTAGGAACGGAGTGGTTTTTATTTAGTAAGTAAGAATCTGACACTCCCTCTCGCCTCACCCGGGTGGCAGAGGCCATTCGATGATTTTCCGCCTTAAAAAAAAAGAGATGATTCATATCATAATAACTGGTGATGGATAAACTAATGTCGATAATTTTACCCCGGTGTCAAAACTAGGGAGCGAATTTATCGGTAGATAAGATATCTATGTAACCACTAACCAGCAATAAGTAAATGAAAGCCTGGATCTAAGCAGTGGCGTAGCGAGGCTTGTCGGGGCCTCGTATAAAAAATGTTTGCGGGGCCCAAAAAATTTTTTTTATAAAAATAATTCATCATTCTTTGACTTTTGTAATTTCTAAAATAAAGATCTGGGATTTTTTTATCAATTTTTGCTTACGCACGATGGGGCCCCTGTGACCTGGGGGCCCCGTATAATTGATACGGCAGATACGGCGGTAGCTACACCCCTGGATCTAAGCATAAGTTTCTAGAGAAAGCATGTAGTAAGGTAAGTAAACTTTTTATATGTAAAGATAAAGACATTTATTTGCGTAAAAACGAAGTTATCTACATGGGATTAAGACCCGACAAAAAGTTTACCAATGTTAGGTACACTTCCGTCTACGTCCAAGAAAAATTATATAGACACTCTAAAAATATAATACACACGACGTTACTTGTTATATTACCTACCTATCTGTGACGTCACAGTAACAGATAATAAACGACATTGAATTCAATGAAACAAGGTTGACCTCGTTCAAGAACTTTAGAAGGCCGAGGCCAAGGCTGTATATTTGTGTGACCTTAGCCTTGTTCAAGTACATTCCGTTTCACCTCGAATCCAAAACCGTTTGGCGGCCATATTGTAACCTTGCAAATTCTCGTGTCCTTTGATAAACACGAAATTTTGTTATCGTCTAAAATTAGTCACTGTTTAGATTATCTTTATATATATAATTATATAAAATATATAAACCCATTATATATTTATTTTTATATTATATTTTATATTAGGTACATATTTATTTAATTATTTACATATTATATTTATGTTTCATATTAGTATGTAGTATTGGTATGTAGTTTATGTACTAGGATACCTTTATACATATGTACGTACATTTATCACCCTATGGTTGGCTGGTAGAGAATGCCATTCGGCATTAAGTCCGCCATTGTATACAGTTGTACATAAAGTGTTAAATAAATAAATAAATAAATTATCATACTAATTTTGTTGAATTTATGCGAAAATATGTTTGTTTGTTTCTTTATCACGCTTATATGCCTAAGTGCTGTATCGATTTTGATGAATTTTGATATTAAAATAGAAGAGATATTTTTGCAAAAATAGACTTGAAAGCGGAGAAATAAATAGAACCCAAGGCATTAGAATGAAAACAGCAGTGTCTCTGATAAAACTGAACTATTTAAAAATGCGATCTCTAACTCGCCTGCCATCCGTGGAGATTATGGCAATCCCTTATTGTGTAGAGGAGGTCCAAGGTCCAGTACTCCAGCAGTCAGCTGTCAGGTGAAATGATGGGCTGATGAAGTGATAAAAAAATAAAGTTACTCAAATGATCTACTAACCTAAAGTTTTTTCATCTTCAGCCGATGCGGACATCTCTAGTAACGTCGGAATCACCTTCTTAGGTACCACCAGGAAATGTACGGGCGCCTGTTTGTTTATTTTCTCATCGAATACCACACACTGAAAAATAAAAAAGTATTTTAAGTGTGGGAGAGCCATGCTTCGGCACGAATGGGCCGGCTCGACCGGAGTGATACCACGGCCGAGCAGAAAACCGACGTGAAGCAACGCTTGCGTTGTGTTTTGTCGTGTGAGTGAGGTTACCGGAGGCCCAATTACTCTCCCATTCCCCAATCTCCCCAATTCCTGAATCCCCAACGATCCTCAAACTCCTAATCCCCAAAAGGCCGGTAACGCACTTGTAACGCCTCTGGTGTTCCAGGTGTCCACGGGTGACGCCGATTGCTTACCATCAGGTGATCCGTCTGCTCGTTTACAAGGTTATGCCATATAGTAGGGGAGCTCATGAAGGGATTTCGGTAGTTACTCGAGCGCGTCAGATTAACATATGGGGAAAAACTAGTGTCCTGTTAAATATACCCACCATATATCCGATCTGATTAGAAAGGGGGGACTAAAAATAAAAAAAAAGTCTGACTAAATAAAGTAAGTTTCGTCAGATTAAGAGAAGGTAGGTCAATACCATGCTAAAGGAAGTGTATTTAAAAAATGTGCCCATTCCAACTTGATTTGCAAGAGTGGGGGGATTTTGAAGGGTTCTCGTTTGTACTCTCCAGAACATTCAACTCCACCATGCAAACTGGCAGATTAAGAGTTTTTTATTATCAAAGTCACATGAAGCATGTACATTATCAATATCTGACACGCTCGACCACTAGAACAAATGTTACGCGTAACAGATTCAAAGATCTGTGGATTCCCCCTTCCCCCACCGGTGTAAGAAATTGTCACTAAACCATTTTTTCTTTCTATCAGCATATTTTTAAAATCCAGTAGGTCCCAACGACGCTCGAGTAAATCCAAATTTAGCATCGTGGGCTCCCCTACTAATAAAAAAGTATGTTACATAAGTTAATACTAAAATAATTCATAAACGCTTATTTTCATAATAATTCATTTACAAGTTACGTTTAAGAAACCGACTTCAAACCACGCTTTTTTGAAGTCGGTTAATTAATATACGAAACCTTATCCTAAGTGTAATAAACACTTTTCTGTAAACCACACCAAAATCGGATCGGCCAATCGTGAGATAATCGCGCACAGACATACATACACAAATACAAGGTTTTAAAGCCGCGTCATTTTCTAGGAGGTAACTCGGATACCGATTCTGAGTCCGAATCAATAAAAAAATTGTAGGTAAATATTTTTCATTTTTCTGAAATTACGGAAATCCATAAGTGTGAACTAGACGCCGCCGTCTTGTAACTAGCTTTATAACACGGCTTAACACACGCAAACTCAAACACGTGATTGTTATTATTCCTAATTCCATAAAACTCCAGAAACATTGCTGTCGCTTATTCTGAAATACTGTGGAATTTAAACGATTTATTATAGCCATATTTTTAACTATGGGCCCGAAATTTTATTTTATATTGAACTTTTATGACTTCTGTGACATGCCCCCGAGAAATGACACGGTTTCAAAACTACACCTTGTATATGTAGGTATAGCGAACTAGGAACCTCCTTTTTTAGAAGTCTGTTAAAAAACGTTATCCCTCTCTGAGATTTTGTTATGTTTTATGGTTGGGTGTTTATAAATATACATACCTATACCTACAATTTCACAGTGTTGTTGTTGATAACTGGAATTATGATGCAATAGGTAGGTAATTTTTTCTTATCTAAATCTGGCATTGTTTGATTTGATTAATTTAAAGTTTAATACAGTATCAGTACTGCTAGGCAATTCTATAAGATGTTAATTCGAACTCTCGAAGTGAGCTCGATCGCGATCCGCCGTGTCATTGGTTATGAGAATAATCTCGACCAATGACGGGGCGAGAATGCGGTCGAGCTCTCTTCGGGTGTTCGATTTGACATCTTAGAGGATAGCTTAGCTTAGCGCGAAATTCAAAGTGAATGATAGCCAATTACTAACTAATAATCGCGGGTTACTCACGTGAAAATATTGAGAAAAGCTCTACTAGATTCGAACCACAGAGGGGTTCTTCTTCCTGAGCAGCGTACAGGGTCGTACTAACACTACTAGTAGAGCTTTTCTTAGTATTTTCACGTGAGTAACTCGCGATTTTTAGTTAATTTAGTATTTTGCACGATAGTATAAATGATAGTCTATCATATTGATTAGTTACTTGCTTTGGTACTTGCTACATCATTCCAATTACCTATTGCATCATAATTCCAATTATCAACAACAACACTATGTGACTGAAACGTTTTTCGTTCCTTTCTTTGAGGGGGGGGGTGGTTGTGAGGCAGGAGGGTGTGTCAGACTCTTACTGACTAAAAACCACCCCGTTCCTACTCCTGCCCTTCGAGCCGGAGCCCCGGTTAAGTCCTCCGCGGTTTCACGGCATGCTAGAGACACGTATTCATTCAGTTCCTCGTCAAACAGTTACATCAATAAGCCGAAAACATAATACTTAATTAATTTATTTTATCTCATGAAAGTTTTTTTAGTATAAAAAGGAACCTTACCTGCTCATCTTCAAATATTAGTTCCACGGGTTCCTTCCCGCCGAAAAATTCGCCATAATTTTGTTTTACTTCTGTCATCGCCATACCTATTTGTTGTTTTACAATAATTTTTTCACAAAAGATCAACTGTTTAGCTAGAATGTTATAAATATACTGTGTTGTTGAATTGTTTGTACGTAATCTTTTAAATAGGTGTGTAATAAAGATAAAGAAATCAATTAAGAACAAGAACTTACCTATCTACTACATTGATATAAAATAAAACGTAAATGTAACACAATATTTTTTGTCTCTTTTTTACTTTTGTTTATTTTGAAGGAAAAGAGGGAGACAGGTATATGGAAGACAATGATTCATAGAAATTATGAAATTGAACTATAGAATGATGATAAAATGTCAAAAACAGGTTACGTTCCTTTGCAAGCTGTATTGAGTTCTTATTTTCTTAATAAATTACTTTTTTTAAAGTCAAAGAACCATGCTTCGGCACTGCTGGGCCGGCTCGACCGGAGTGATACCACGGTCTCAAAGAAAAGCAGCGTGAAACAACGCTCATTATTCCAGTTATAAAAAGAGTAAATTGGGCAGTATGGCGTAGAAATCAATAGGAATAATATTCCGTTAAAATGAAAAACAACAAATAATAAACAAAACCATTTAATATATTAAGTTATAAATACATAACTTGGGCTATATACACGCACAATAATATAATACAATGCAGATCACAGTCTTATACGGTACTCAATATATTACATGTTAATGATGGACAATGCGCAAATCATATATAAAAACATAAATTATTATAATCTTAGGATTATTTATTTATCTCGTCGAGTACCGTCATTATAGACACAATTATAGAACAATAGGTTGCGGTCACCGGTGACCGCTTGGTGTTTGACAGTTTATATATCTAGATAGCTTTGTATTGTAACTTAACTAAAATTAATTATGTTTTATGGCAAGCTCATATAACTGTTTAACGAGGTAACTCGACTAGTTTTAAGCCACGCTTGAGGCTCATAGTGCTTTTTTTTTTTTTTTTTTTTTTTTTTTTTTTTTTTTTTTTTTAAGGGGGGAAAATCATCGAATGACTGCCCCCGCCTGGGTGAGGCGGGAGGGAGTGTCAGACTCTTACTGACTAAAAACCACCCCGTTCCTTCTCCTGCACGTCGAGCCGGAGCCCCGGTTACCCGTTAGGTTCTCCGCGACTCCGAATCGGCATCGGCCCTATTGGGCCCCATCTGTGGTGGTCTGATGGCTCTTTGAGGCGCGCGCGGAACGCGACGCGCCGTACGCTCGGGTCTGTTTCTGGTCGGACGGGGAGCCACCCATGCTCGCCGTCCGCAGGCCCGCGCTTACGGTGGCCGGAGATCGTCTCGCGATCCCCGACGCCCGGTGTGTCCTTCGCGATGGCTGTGTCCTTCGCGATGGCAAGGCTCATAGTGCCTAGGGATGTGTCGTAATAGGCGTTGCACTGTATGGGCCCCAGAGCAGGTTTATTAGAGGACCCGGTGCCCTTTACAGGTGCTGAGGGTGGCCACTGGAGTGGTTTTAGTGAGGTAAAAACAGCTTTTGAAACTAGTTCAGTTATCTTGTTAACTAATTCTTCTGTTAGTACCTACAATCTACATACTAACACGTGCCTGGTGCTGAATAAATATTTTTTCTTTCTTTCCTTCAAACAGTAAAGTAAATAAACTTATAGTTTTTTTAATATTCTATCTAGACATATAAATGGATCTAAGAATCATTGTCATAATGAATAAACATTATGATGCCATCAAATATATGCAGAATAACCCTTTTAAGTATTTCCAAAATGTCGTAAGAGCCACATAAGCTCACACATAGCTCTCTGATATACCTCTTTAACCTTCACTGTGTAAAAATTTTGATATTATTTTCAGAGTATATTATATATTTGTTTGAATTAAAACATTTGTGAGACATACTAAATTAATTAGCATATTTTTGGTTAACTCACTTAAGACTTTGACTGCCAATAAAAAACTGTTGAAGGTAAATCCTCCTAACGTCGGTCACCGGTGACCACCATGGCGATTAACGTGTTAACTGATTGACGAGGAATTCGACTAGTTTCATGGTCGTGTGTGTGCGTAGTGCGTCGCAAGTCGCGGAATGCTGCTCATGCATGAATATGAGCCTCCAGCATGGCTTGAAACTAGTCAAGTTCCTCGCCAAAGAGTTACGTAGTAAGCCGAAAACATAATATTATTCAGAGTACATTTGGTGACATCATACATACATGACGGTACACAACGTAAATAATTACAATACAATTTTTCTATCTCCTGGTAAATTATTATTTTGTGTAATTTAGATTTAAATAATAAATTCTTGACATTTAAATAAAAAAGCAATTCGTTTTCTTACAACATCTGTCGAACGACAGCCAAAGCCAAGTTTCCTTTTTGGCTACAGAATTAATGAAACATAAATAATATACTTACAATTATAGACATTATACTTGTAGCTATTTTTTATGGGATAAGCCGGTAAACGAACAGACGGATCACCTGATGGTAAGCAATCGGCGTCGCCCATGGACACCTGGAACACCAGAGGCGTTACAAGTGCGTTACCAGCCTTTAGGAATTTGAGGAATATTGAGGATTCAGGGATTGGGGAAGAGAGGGGCGTGGGTAGTTGGGTCTTCAGTAACCTCACTTACACGACGAAACACAACGCAAGCGTTGTTTCACGTCGGTGTTGTGCTCGGCCGTGGTATCACTCACCACTGATAACGGTAGTGGTTTGTGAAAATTTCAAGTGTGGGAGAGCCAGCATGGCTCTCGACACAGAGACGTTAGGTGTCGCATGTAATGTAGATAAGTAAAAACCAAAATGACGTTATGTGTCACCTACCTTAAATTAGTGCTTCCTAAAAATTTAACTGTGGTTCATAAAAATGGGTATTCGTCTATAAGTTTATTTAAATAGCCAAAAAGGACGAATGATTTGGCTCGATGGCCTACTGCACAATAAAAGTTTGAATTAGTATATATATATGTATATAAGACAATTGGATTCATACTTAAATCATAAAATTCTATAACAATAGGAAAAAACTAAATTGTGACCTATGTTTTTAAATTAAATAACATTTTATTAAAGAAATGTGATCATAGCTTTTAGCCCTGGTTGGTTGGTTAGCTTGAAGCAGCCAATCAGGGGGCTTACTCTTGAATCCAATTCCGATCGATCAAATTATTTTTTTAATATTTGATGAGCCAACGTTTTAACTATCTCGCCTGGTGGTAACCGATGATGCGACCTACGATGGAGCATGTCGTCCCATAAGCAACCTTTTCACTCGGTTCATTGATATTGTGAAATCGCCTGTTGCATCCGTATTGCTTGGATATTTAATGAACTAAATGGTATTGAGTTTGTCTATTGATGAGATAAATGATATTCCGTACTCTGAATGCTATATTAACAGCTACGATTGTGGTTGTATAGTGTTGATATTGAATAATTATTGAGATTTTATTGGATTGAAATTGCATTGACATTGAGATTGGTTTCAAGAGTAAGCACCCTGAGTGCCGAAAATCATAAAACAATATATATTATATATCTCACAATAACGCACAATAGATAGCAGGTCAACCTATTTTTTCTCTGTTACATATTCAACTTTGTTATATTGACATAAATAGTGAAAAGTGGGTGTTACATTGTTCAGTAGCATAATGTGCACCTTTGCCTACCCCTTCGGGGATAAAAGTTATGTTATGTTATGTTATATTGACATAAAGTCGAAAATTCAATGAATAATTTTGACAGACTGGGGTAAGTTGTTCTGTTGATCACTGTAGAACCAACTCACTTATAGCATTAAACAGTTACGTAACTTTAACACACAAAGTAAATGAAACAAAACATAACATCACGCCTTTTATCCCCGAAGGGGTAGGCAGAGGTGTACACTACGGCACTTAATGCCACTGTACAATGTAACATACTTTTCACTATTTAAAAAAAACAGTAATACTCTGCCCGACCCGGGGATCGAACCCGGTTACCCCTTGCTCGACAGTCGCATTTGCGACCACTCGGCCAACTAGGCAAATGAAATATGCAAATTTTAATTTTCGACTAAACTGTACAAAAGCAATTTATTTATTTATTTATTGACAAAGCAATGACGCAAAGCATATTCTAATCCTCCAATATACCTACAAATAAAAATATAATTTAAATAACTTGACACATCCTACTAATAGTACTATAAATGCGAAAGTGTGTATGTTTGATTGTAAAGAGGGGCCAAATTAAAAGTACCATTAATCGACGAGCATGCATGAAAAGATTGATGACTGTTGATGAAGCGAAAGAGGTATGTAGGAATCGTAGTATTATACAGGCACGCCGGCCAAGCCTGGCAAAAGCTAGCAAACAATATTTATGATCACATTTCCATAACAAAAAATCTTAAACTCAAACAACATTAAATATTATTACATTATTGGAAGATCGTTCAATTGAAAGGAAATCAATGTATTATATGATGGCCATAGTCAATGAATGTTTATAATTAAACTATTATATAATGGATATAATTCGTTGGTAATACATTTTATTATAAGAGCCAGTTAACAGAGAGAGGGCGGGCTGCAGCGCTCTCTGATAAATCTGAACCTTCTTACGTAGAAGAGGCTTACCTATACTCCAGAGTGGAATGTGACAGGCTGTAAATGACGAACTAATTATAAAAATCAAATAACATAACATAACATCACGCCTTTTATCCCCGAAGAGGTGGCAGTGATGCACATCACGGCACTTAATGCCACTATACAATGTAACACCCAATTTTCACTA
This sequence comes from Spodoptera picta, assembly GCA_038387885.1. Classification (NCBI taxonomy): domain Eukaryota; kingdom Metazoa; phylum Arthropoda; class Insecta; order Lepidoptera; family Noctuidae; genus Spodoptera; species Spodoptera picta. The sequence goes on from JAZHFQ010000445.1 coordinate 1,495,590, forward strand.
TTTATGTTATGAGTCCCATGTAATAGGGGGTGAGCCTATTGCCTAGAATAACTATAACATATTATAAATGCATATTTTTGTACCTTAACGTCTAAATTGCTAAACCAATGTTCATAGAAAATATAGATTTAGGTGGGACTTTAGAGATAACTTTAAAGATAAGTGAAATATTTTACTAAGATATAATATGTAAAATATACAATTAAAAAAATCTTGTCATTTATATTTACTTACTAATATTAATAAATGCGAATGTATGTTTGTCTGTAGTTCTTTCACGTCAAACGGAGGGCTTTAAGGTATGATTTATGTGTCTCTATAAGTTAAGAAGCTAAAGAATGATATAGACTAAGTCTTCATATATTCCTTTGATCACGCCGGCAAATCCACGGGCGAAAAGCTAGTTAACAATATAACAAAATGCATTACCAACTCATCTTATAGACTAAAACTTACATTATTTTATTAAACTAATCATATTTGTTTATAATATGTACAAAATTATCTAGAATCACTTTGCTTTAGTTTTACTAACTTTTTATATTATAAGTTACTAAAAACACTTACTATGTTATAATAATAATAATTTAGTCGACTCGACTTATTCGACTCGAATATTGGCATTAATATTTTTTCTTTTAAAATTAAATAACACTCATTGAAGCCATTTTTTTTTTTTTAAGGGGGGAAATCATCGAATGACTGCTCCCGCCTGGGTGAGGCGGGAGGGAGTGTCAGACTCTTACTGACTAAAAACCACCCCGTTCCTTCTCCTGCACGTCGAGCCGGAGCCCCGGTTACCCGTTAGGTTCTCCGCGACTCCGAATCGGCATCGGCCCTATTGGGCCCCATCTGTGGTGGTCTGATGGCTCTTTGAGGCGCGCGCGGAACGCGACGCGCCGCACGCTCGGGTCTGTTTCTGGTCGGACGGGGAGCCACCCATGCTCGCCGTCCGCAGGCCCGCGCTTACGGTGGCCGGAGATCGTCTCGCGATCCCCGACGCCCGGTGTGTCCTTCGCGATGGCTGGGTTGCGAGGAGGCAGCGCTTCGCTGCCTCACGCGTCCCGCCTCCTCCTTAGCCAGCATGACTGCTTCGCAAAAGGAGGAGACGGCATCCCAGTCCCCCTCGCTCCGCATCATGGCCTGCACTAGGCCCGGACGCGACAGGTCGCCATCGCCGATCACTTCCCTGAGGACACGGCGGTGCTCAGCCCACGCAGGGCATTCCGCGACAGTGTGTTCCACCGTGTCCTCAGGGCGGTTCATTGAAGCCATATTGAAATTATAATGCATCGTCGAAATGTTTTTATGCTCACTAGATGGCGCAAATATTAAGTTTTAGTTTGAGATGGGAAATTTATCAAATGTCTACCAGCCGGGGTGAGGCGAGAGGGAGTGTGTCTGACTCTTACTGACTAAACGTCTAATGTAACTAATGTACTAAATAAATTGCTTTTGTACAGAATTTCCTTGTGAAACAAGTGAAATGATTTCTGCAAATAGGCTACAAAGTGGCACTTATACACGTCAATTTTATCAAGCGAACGATGAGGCACAAATTTCCTAACGGACTAAGTTGTACTCTGAGGAGAAATGCCGAAAGAAACTCACATGTGAATTAATACCGATAGAAAATCCTAACGAACAACTGTTGGGCAGAAAGCCCGCAAGGCACGAACACCTCGCCTGGTCGGGGGATCTTCCTTTTCCGATCTTAGGGAACTCCACTCTCTCCTTAAATATTTATGAAAGATCATGTGGGAGAACCGTGCAAGTTCGTTCTGTAGTGGACTTTTGAGGGAAGAACGATAACAGTTTGTGTTAAACCATTGGACAATCAATTTCGATAGCTACAGTGATTGGACAAATGTGAAATGAGACATGAGCACCATGTGGCGAGCACAAAATCGTGTATTATTTTATCATGTTTATTATTGTCTGGACAAGATTTGTTTAATAGAAATAATTGATAAATTATGCGTGAAGGTCGGGTAAGAGTACCCGTCAAAGAGAGGTTTTTTTAATCAAAATATGGCTTTAATGCAATGTTATTTAAGTATATTATGAGCAGTTAAACTAAGTTTTATTGCGTGAGCTAAACTGTTAAATGAATGAAACATAAGATAACATCACGCCTTTTATCTCAGTACATCAGTACAGTATCGGTGCACATTACGGCGGTTAATGCCATATACCATGTATAATCCTAGATTCCGTGCTACTACAAAGATTTATTAAAAACTTGACCCGACCCGAACCCTCTAGACCGGTATTCGCACTTGGGACCATTCGGCCTACTTCATGTTTAAACCACATTGTGGCGAATGGAGTGGGTTACATATTTACTTTTTTTATGGTATAAGCCGGTAAACGAGCAGACGGATCACCTGATGGTAAGCAATCGGCGCCGCCCATGGACACATGAAACACCAGAGGCGTTATAAAGGCGTTACCAACCTTTTGGGAATTAGGAATTTGAAGATTGGAGTTCGGGGATTGGGGAGATTGGGGGAGGGGGTGATTGGGGCTCCAGTAACCTGACTTACAGGGCGAAACACAACGCAAGCGTGTTACACGTCGGTTTTCTGAAAGTACCTTTTTTAATGTAATACCTTTTTTCATGTAACATTTTAATACGTACCTCTACTTGTTTTTTATCTCCTAATAAATAAATAAATCTCGAAAACCGAGAAAATGGCACCAAAATTTTACCTAAGTTCCTAATAATATTATAAATGCGAAAGTTTTTGTTTTTAGGGTATAAGCCGGTAAACGAGCAGACGGATCACCTGATGGTAAGCAATCGGCGATTGGGGATTCAAGGATTGGGGAGATTGGGGAAGTGGAGGGTAATTTGGCCTCCGGTAACCTCAATCACACGACGAAACACAACGCAAACGTTGGTTCACGTCGGTTTTCAGCTCGGCCGTGGTATCACTCCGGTCGAACCGGCCCATTCGTGTCGAAGCATGGCTCACCCACACTTAAAAGTTTGAGACGATGTAAAATATTTGTTTAAATCAGTCAGGCTACAAATAGGCTGTGTATGTGCCCTTTCAAATTTAAGGTTTTAAAAATTAATTTTTATCCTAACAATTTCAGCTCACACAAGAAAACTTATTTTCACTATACGACTATGAATAGTGTAGTTCCTTCTTTATAATTTTAAATGTTATCCAATATAGTGTAAATATTCGAAAAGACTACAAGTACAAACTCGATTATATTTACATATTTATTTATTTATTAGTAGTAGATATAGTCCGCGACACGTGACATGGTAAGACTTTATTTTTATGATAAATATCTTGAGACTTGCTGAATTGGGTACTTACGAACTGAAGCCTTAGTACGAGTTTGATTTACGTTTGGTATTCGAAACGAGTACGCGTTTGGCACTCTGATTGGCCGGCGCGAATGAACCAACCAATCAGAGTGCCGAACGCGTACTCGTTACGATTACTATAGGCGTAAAACAAACTTGTACTAAGGCCTCAATACTTTTTTTCGAACTGTCAAAAACGACAGTTTTCTATGAATTTTGTACGCGATTGTGTATTTTTTTTTGTTTTTTAAATTGGTCGTAAAATCAATTAATGAAAGTGTGACTATTTTTTTAATATTTCATTGTATTGAACAGTCGAAATAATTGATTTTTGATCAAGGCAAGTACCCAATTAACTAGTAATTACGAGTTGCTCACGGAAAATTTTTGAGGAAGAATCCTTTTGTGACTCTGAAACTATTTACCACCATAGACAGAGAATAGAGGTAGACATGCTCTTAGATGCGAGAGTGAGATGACACGTGTCAAAATGTGTATGTGTGAGCAGGACATCGCATATTTTATTTGACTCTATTTGCGTTTCGTTTTTTTGTTATTTACCATCACAGTCAGACAAACTGTAGTGTCAGAATATTTTCGTTGAATTGGGATGATGACAGGGTATGAAAATTAAAAAAAATCTAATTAGTCCGTAAGTTAGGCAATGAAAAAATATTAGACACGTATTTTTTTGTCATATAATGAAATAATGCTTAGATAAAACGAATCAAGTTTAGGAGTGGGGGCTAAAACGTCATTTCTACGTATAAAATGTACATAGAAGTGATGTCACACGACATTTCAAATAAATATATCGTCAAAAGTATTCGTTTCTGTAAGAAAAACAAAAAATACGTGTCTAATGATTGAAAATAATCTACCAGACGGACATTAAAATAAAAACACTGGTCAACAAAATTTTGTAACAAGAAAGGTGCTGCCTAATTTTAAATTACCTATCTACCCTCACATTATAACCATATTTATTTTGATGCAATGACATCTAGTTTTCGTGTTACAGCTACTACCCACAAAATTAAAAATTAACCGTTTTTGTTTTACTTTCGCGTTTAGAGAATTTGTTTATTTGAAGAGCGCAGTTGTTTGTTCTGTTTTTAGAGTGAAGTGATTCTTAAATAATGTCAAGAAAGTGTAAAAATGATCCTGACAAGTTCTGTTACATTTGTGGTGACATTACTTTCAAAACTCAACGAAGGAATTTGACACCATTAGTAAAGAAGTTATATGAACAATATTTTGGTTTTGCCATTGGACAACAAGACAAACCGTGGGTTCCACACATCTGTTGTGTTACATGTGTGACCTACACATGTAACACAACACTGTCAATTCTCACTGGTTGGGCGAAAAGATCTCGATCTATGCCTTTTGCAATCCCTATGATTTGGAAGGAATCGACGAACCATTCATCTGATTGTTATTTTTGTCGTACTGATACAAAAGGTATTACAATTAAAACAAAAAGTAAAATCAAGTATCCTGACGTGCCATCAGCTACAAGACCGATCTCTCATAGTGAAGATTTACCGGTACCAGAACCAACTCAAACTAGCGATCTGTTCCTTACGCCGCCAGAAGTCGAAAAAGAGACATTGGATCCTGACTATCAAGAAGTTTCCTCATCCACATCTAATGAGCCACATCTTCTGTCACAAGGAGAGCTCAATGACTTGGTACGTGACTTAAATTTGTCCAAACAACAGGCAGAACTTTTGGGCTCTCGATTAAAGGGATGGAATTTATTACAACCTAAAACAAAAGTATGTTACTTTCGCAATCTTCTTACAAGGCTTTGGGCTGTAATATGTCATTGAAAATACATTTTCTCCATTCACATTTAGACTTCTTTCCTGAAAATTTGGGCGCCGTCAGTGATGAACACGGTGAAAGATTCCATCAAGACATTTCTACCATAGAAAAACGATATCAGGGCAAGTGGAGCCCATGTATGTTAGCGGATTACTGTTGGACATTAAAAAGAGACGTTCCTGAAGCAAAATACAAACGAAAATCATAAAATTAAATTCATATTAATGTACTAATAAATCGAAATAACTTCTTTTTGTTTATAAAATTTCAAAATTTCAGAAATGTTATAAAATGGTATTACAAAAAAACTATTCGTATTTGAAGCATTTTAATTTTATTTTTAGTATCCTTATCCTTGTCCTAAACATATCTAGACAAAAGTTTTCATGTTACATACAAAAACTGTTTTTTTGTTGACCAGTGAAACGCGTACTTTGTGTAATTTGAGACTTTATTGACATACCAAAAGGTAATAAATATTTAGTGTCTCGTGATAGTGAATAGGGTAGATGACTAATTTTTATTTTAATGTCCGTCTTGTAGATTATTTAAAAACATTAGACACGTATTTTTTATTTTCTTACGGAAATGAATAGTTTCGAAGATATATTGATTTGAAACATCGCATGACGTCACTTTTGAGTACGATTTATAATCTAAAATGACGTAGCTACCTCCCACTCGTAAACTTTAATTCGTTTTATCTAAGTATTGTTTTCTAACTACGACAAAATAAAAAATACGTGTCTAATACAATATTTTTTCATTACCTAACTGACGGACTAATTAGATTTTTAAGTCTCGGCTGTAAAAGTCGTTGTGAACGAAATGGACTATTAAACATAACCTTTCATCGATAAGTACTTATGTGAAACTGCAATGACTGCACGAATGCGATGGCAGGGCAACCGGCTGCCGCGCAACGTGACGAGGGTTTAATTCCCGCACGGAACAAAACTTTGTGTGATCCACAAATTGTTGTTCCGGGTCTGGGTGTCATTGTGTACGTGAACTTGTATGTTTGTAAACGCACCCACGACACAGGAGAAAATCCTGAAGTGGGGCAATGTTTAAAAAAAACTATCGCTATCTCAAACTGCATACGCTGAGACTTGTCTACCTCTTTTTTCTGTCTACGTTTACTACATACTTTTCTCGGTATATTTAAGTGAGTAATTCGTAATTTTTAGTTAACAGTAAGTCTTTGTCGTGGCGAGCATTCGCGTGTTGTGTATTTACATATAATTCTATGGATATTGCTGTCATTTAGTTGTAATAATATTTGTTTAGTAGAAAATTAACGTAAGAATAAGATAAAAACACCGACTTCAACTTCCTTTTTTTAAAGCCAGTTATTACTGAATAAATACGACAAAACCAGCTAATAAATGTAATAAACACATTTCAGGTACACACGGCCACACATCAACCTATACAAAACCAGTTTATCCTGGTATCGCGTCGCATCATCTTTCTGCACATTTAACGTTCAGTTTATACTGGTTATGTAAAGCTCGATGTGTAGCCGTGTGTACCATATCAAAATCGGTACAGGTAATCATGAGATAATCGCGGACACACATACAAACTGAGAACTTTATATCTTTAAAACGTTTAAAATCTAAATGATGGCATTAACCATAGAACTACGTGAAAATAGTTGCGTACCGGGTATTATAATAGTGATATAATATTATGACCGTAAATTATTTACTTCGAACATATAAATTATATGGACAGAAACATTAAATTGCATTTTTTATGTGATAGGCATACGAGCAGGCGGATCACCTGATGGTAAGCAATCGACACTGCCCATAGACACCCACTACATTAGAGGAATTACAAATAGGTACGTTGCCATTTTTAAAAGAATTCCGTTCGAGGAGTGCTCGACTAGTTTCAGACAACGACAAGGGTCCATAATCTTGTCAGGATTAAGAAGTTGCGACTGACGTAGAGACGTAATTAAGCAGTTACGAGAAAACTAATGTGGCAACCTCCTCAAATATTGTAGTTTTGTAAAGAATTGTATTTTAGTTAAGACACTCTAAAATAAACTTTATTCAAACAATATTAAAGTTCTGTTTGCTTTCTGGGCTCTTATTTGTTAGCCCCAATACATATTACAGACTCGAAAACAATTTTGTTTTAATGGCATTAAAGTTCATATTAACATACCACCTAGTTAGCTCTGCTATGGGGTGTAAATAGTGACGTGGAGTGTTCGTTAGCCCCACGTGGGGTCGTATTTGTTCCACTCGAAGGAGGGCGCGAGATATACTCGACGTCCTCTTATGAAACACGTCACTATTCCTCTGTAGGCTGTGCGAGGGACTCCACTCTGAAATGAGGTAAAAAAAAAATATATAACATTTTAAATAATGTCCCACTGCTGATCAAAACAACGTTGCCGCGCAACGTGCCGCGGGTTCTATTCCCGCACGGAACAACACTTTGTGTGATCCACAGATTGTTGTTCTGGGTCTGGGTCTCATGTGTATGTGAACTTGTATGTTTGTAAACGCTTGGTAACGTTTAAAAAAAAACTAACAAGGAAGGAAAACATCGTGAGGTAACCTGGGCTTATAATTTCTGATTATAAGTTTGAAATTGCTAACCCGCATTGAGCAAGCGTGGCGATTAATGGTCAAACCTTCTCCGTGTGAGAAGAGGACTTTGGTTAGCAGTGGGCACTTATAGGCTGTTACTCAATACGTTTATTGCACTCCATATGTTTAAAAGGTGTTACATAATAATATAGTACAGTATGGACCCTGTAGGGCACGGCAACGTAGAAGAGAGGAGGACGTTAATTTTATTTAGATTATGTATCGCAGATTTTTTATTACTACTAGTTATAAGTAGTTGTTTTATTCAATTTATTTTGTAATGCTATTAGTATTATTTATGAAAATGTTTATAAATGTACTTATATATTCTATGTAGGTTTATATATTTATATATTAAACATTTATTTTAATATTTTTTTTCGTTATATATTTAAATATGTGTATTGTAATAGGTGATTTAATCATTAATATTATATATGTCGTACATATATTTAATTTTTAATTACAGTATTTATTTTAAATCTTTATCATTAATATATTCTTTAATATTATAATATGCTTTTTTTTTATTTTTTTTTTTAAATAAATTTATGAGTATTTGTTTTAATTTATTAGTAAATTTTATATTTCTGGGTTCCTCCCTTAGGGCTTCTGGTAGCTTATTATATATTTTTATAGACATTACATATGGACTATTGGAATGTAGGCTCATATTAGAAGTTGGTAACATTAGTCGGTTTTTATGTCTTAGTGATCTGTTTGCATGTTTGTATCCACGTTTATGTGTTGATGTGTTGATGTAAATTAGAAATTATAAGTTCAGGTTTCCTCACGATGTTTTCCTTCACCGTTTGTCAGTGGTGTCTAAATAATCTTAGAAAGTATATATAACTCGGAAGAACATAATATACATTCACATTTTACTGTGTATAACCAACATACCCTAAAATCATCCATGAGTCCCAGTTTCTTGGCGGCGCGTTGGTACGTTTTGGCGTTGCTGTACATGACCCGCACGGGATCCGAACTCAGGTCCGAGCTGGCCACTACTTCACTCGCGGACATCTCGGGCAGGTTGTACACTGTCGATGCTAGGGTGTCATCGTAGTGATCCTGTGAATATAAATATATTAATTGTTTTTATTTAAGTTTATATCGTTCAACAAGTAAATGAGCAAACGAATCACGTGATGGCAATCAGTCGGCGCCGCCCATGGAGACATGAAACACCAGAGGAGATACAAGACAAGTGCGTTGCCGGCCTTTTGAGGAGCCTAAATCTGTACAGAGAAATAAAATTGGAGCGTCTGTTTGTAATATTAAAATACCGTTTTTTACTACCTGCACAATTTTTATTTTTGTCTGTCTGTCTGTTTGTACTGACTAATCTCTGGAATGGCTGGTCAGATTATGACGGGACTTTTATTGGCAGTTAGCTGATGTAGTAAGGAGTAACATCATCATCATCAACAGCCTATAAATGCCCACTGCTGAGCAAAGCCTCTTCTCACACGGAGAAGGTTTGAGCATTAGTCACCACGCTTAAGATTAATCACCACGCTTGCTAGGCTACGTTTACTTTGGGAAATTGAAACAAAAAAGTTATGTCCTAAAATTCATATTCTACGCGAAGTCGCGGGTAACAGCTAGTTTTATACTATAGTTATCAAAATTTTGCGCAAACTTTGAAGTTTAAGGTTACAAAGTATAACCTCGTGCGCTAAACTCAAACCATTTTGTTGCGCAACTGTTTTGCGCAATGTGCTTCAATGTTTGCGCAAACTTACTGAGTTATCCTCATTACATTTTGACCATAAACAAGTAACAGTGACATTGAAATGACCTTTAATTTTTTTTTATGGCCTAACCCGGTATACGAGCTAGCGGATCACCTGATGGTAAGCAATCGGCGTCGCTCATGGACACCTGGAACACCAGAGGTGTTGCAAAAAGATACTGACCTTTTGGGGATTAGGTGTTTCAGGATGGTTGGGGATTCAGGAATTGGTGAGATTGGGGAAGGGGAGGGTGATTGGGCCTCCGGTAACCTCACTCACACGACGACACACAAACACAACGCAAGCGTTGCTTCACGTTGGTTTTCTATGAGGCCGTGGTATCACTCCGGTGGAGCTGAAGCATGGCTCTCCCACACTTTAATAACAATTTAACTATAAATATGTTAGAAATTATAATATTGGTATTACCTTGAGCAAGTACGTAAGGTTGAGCTTGGTGAACTCCACATATTCCATGTTGAGCTGTATGTTCCTGAGGTGGAGGTCGAAGAACAGACCTTTACTTACACCCACCTGTAAAAATACAAATAAATAAACACAATAAACAACATAAACAGCAAATAAGATTCAAGTTAATGTATGGGTTATTTATGTATAAATAGTAATTTCGGAGATGTCCGATTAATTTCGAACAACACTGGGGCTCTTTAATAAAATCGTGCAGTGATTGATTGATTGATTGATTCATTTATTTCCAAGTATATGGTACATTGAGATTTTACATTAAATATTGTTTCACATACACTACCATAGCTGGTGTAGAAATATTATGTTAACCATGCTTTATAAAATAAAATAAAATAATAAAAAAAAACTAGTAATTACAATAATGCCAAGTAAATTGAATCACACATTATAAGAATTTGGTTGGTACATGTCATTAAATAGAAGTAACAATGTTATTTCCATCTAAATATTTCATAAAATGTTTGTCAAAACGTAAATTGTCAAAATACTAAATACAATGTCAGTAAATGTAAAAAAAAAAAAAATTCAATGTCAAAATACTAAATACAATGTCATAATCAATACATAGTATTGCACGGTTGGTGCGGTGGCTGGGCAACCGGCTGCCGTGCAATGTGTCGCGGGTTCGATTCCCGCACGGAACAACACTTTGTGTAATCCACAAATTGTTGTTTCGGGTCTGGATGTCATTGTGTATGTGAACGTGAACTTGTATGTTTGTAAAAACACCCACGACACAGGAGAAAATCCTAATGTGGGGCAACGTTTTAAAAAAAAAACTAAGTACCTTTGTAACAAGTGAAACAAGTATAAAACAAAGTCGCTTTCGCTGTATGTCCGTATGTATGCTTAGATCTTTAAAACTACGTAACGGATTTTGATGCAGTTTTTTTTAATAGATAGAGTGATTCTTAAGGAAGGTTTGTATGTATAATACATGCATATTGCACCCGTGCGAAGCCGGGGCGGGTCGCTAGTATTATATATTATAATGTCGAAATATTAAATAATGTCAAAACTTGTGATTTAAAAATTCATTAATAGAATAGAAGCACGTGTCGAGAAGCCAAGTGAACATACGATATTTAAATTTACTTATTGGTAACATTTTCAGGTCAGGTGATAATTTATTATAAATTTTAATTGCCATGCAATGTACATTATTACTGTATAAATGTAATCTTTGTCTAGGTACCAGTAGTTTTCCAGGATTTTTATTATTTAATCTAACAGAGATCTGTTCGTTTAATGGAAATAAATGTGAGTACTTTTTTACAAAAACACAAATTTCATAAATGTAAAGGCATGGCAGAGGAAGTACTTTTAGTTCCTTGAATAATGGTCTGCAATGATCCAAATATTCAGCGCCACCTATGGCTCTGATACATTTTTTTTGCACTATAAAAGCTCTTTGCACATCTACTGAGTTGCCCCATATCACTAAACCGTAACGCAACACCGATGAAACATAACCGTGATGGGCATTTAGACTTGTTTCTTTACTGGATACTAACCTAAGTTTTTTCAAGGCATACACAAACTTATCTAACTTGTTGCACACTCTTTCTATATGTTCTTTCCAATCGAGTTTGTTGTCAATTACAATACCTAAAAATAAAGCCGACTGTACTGGTTGTAAAATTGTATTTTTGTGTTGTATTGCTGTCGGTATTATTGTTGAGTTGTATGTTTGAAATTTAACTAATTTTGTTTTATTAATATTTTCTTGCAGATTATTGTCTTCTAACCATTTCATTACATTTGTTAATTCAGTATTTGATTTATTCGCTTTCTTTGTTTTCGTCTGAAGATACCGTATCGATCGGAGAATTATATGGAACTATGCAAAAAATTTCATCTCCACCCACTTATTAATCGCCGTCGAATAGCGGATTGCACTTATTTTGCCAAGATACTGAATAGCGAAATCGATTGCTCAGACCTTTTGCATAAGCTGTCATTTAATGTTCCGAAAAAGTCGGTTCGATTTAACCCACCAATTGCTGTCCCAACTTCTTCCTCAAATTATAAACAAAATTCCTATATTGTGCGAGTGAGTAGGAATTATAATAGATTGTGCAAGGATTTAGGACTTGATCCATTTACCACAAGCAGTTCCAAGGTGCGTAGGCGACTAAACCTAAAATTTTTTGAATGACTATCCATGTTTTATACTTTTATGTGCATTGCATTCGCAAAACCTCTGTAAAGATATACTATAGCTAGACGTGGAAACCTATAATTGGCTTTGTATTAGCATATTCTGAAATTTTATTATTTGTTTTATAGCTGTTGGTTACCCGAATTAAAATAAATGAATAAATAAATAAATTAGTTTCAGTTTCCATATCCGTTTTTTCCAAACATCCTATCGTCAATGTAGTGTCATCCGCAAATTGAATACAGTTATGTTTAAGACATTGTGATAGGTCATTTATATATATTATGAACAGCTGCGGGCCCAGTACACTCCCCTGTGGTACGCCAGAGTTGTTATTTTTTAATTCGGAGCTATATGTTATTCTAGTACTGTTTACAATTTTAGAGATAACAGTCCTTTGTTGGCGGTTGGACAAATAGCTTTTGAACCAATCGTGAGATTTACCTCTTATACCATATTTTTCTAGCTTGTAAAGTAGACGTTTATGTGAGACAAAGTCAAATGCTTTGCTCATATCTAGAAAAACTGATAAAGTTGACATTTTATTATTAAGAGCTTCACTAATTCGTTTTACTAAAGAATAACTGGCTAATGTTGTTGAACTCTGTTTTCTGAAACCAAACTGATTCTCCACAATTAACACTATGAATTACGCGTGATGTCACGCGTAATTCATAGTGTTGTTACAAGTTTCATTAACTACAGACCAATAACTGAACACTGAACAATAGACAATGTTGCGTTTCGGTACACCACAAATTATTATTTAGTTTAGTTACGTTAGTCGTGTAATTCAATTAATTTGCTTACCTTTCCAAAGGAATATGTCCTGGATATCTCAGGCCTGATGCAGGCCTTACCATCTATATTCACTGGGTTCCGCAGCCAGTCATCGAAGAAACTGAAATAAAACCACAACTCAGACATTATTGAATTATTCTCGTGCGGAGTTCCATCTCTCCCATACTCCATCCCCAAATCTCCAATCCTCCAATTTTTAACCCCCAAAAAGGTTAGCAACACATTAGTATCTCCAGTGGTGTTGCGAGTGTCCATAGGCGGCGCTGATTACTTAACATTAGACCCGTCTACCATAAAAAAGACATTGTAAATTAAATTTTTGACAGCTATAGTGATTAGACAAAAGTTACTTGCACTATTTTGGCACTAATTGATGAGTAGGGAGGTAGAGACCCCATTACGAAAGTAATGATAAAGTAGGATTTTTTTTAAAGGAGGGAAGATCATGACTCTCACTGAATAAAAACCACCCCGTTCCTACTCCTAGCCTTCAAGCCGGAGCCCCGGCAACCCGTTATGTTCTTCGCGACTCCGTATCGGTATCAGCCCTATTGGGCCCCATCCGTGGTGGTCTGATGGCTCTTTGAGGCGCGCGCGTAACGCTACGCGCCGTACGCTCGATTGATAAGGTAGGATGGGGTTGACGTATGCAAATGGACAAAAAACTCTTAAAACCATAAAGGATGGAAGAAGCAATAATGAAACTAAATAAAAGCTTGTAAAAGATGAGGGTTTACTCACGCAGTCGGCCATTTTGGAGCCAGTTTTTGCCACATCTCTTTCCGCAGCACCCAACCGAGGCCGGGGAAGAAGTCGGTGCGATGCAACAAGTCAGGACGAGATATGTCTATCACTTCCATCTTGCCGTTGTCGTTCCATGCCGATATGCACCTGGAGACAAAAATGTATAATTGACTAGCGGACCCAACAGACGATGTCCTGCATATCCACTTGAATGTATAAACAAAAAGTCATTCAAATTAGTTCAGCTGTTTAGGATAAATAACCTAAACATCGACTGCAGCGCCATCTGCCGGGCTGGTTTGTGAATCTAAACCATTCCCAGATCCCCTTGAACACACACAAAAATTTTCATCAAAATCGGTCCAGTCTTTTGAGAGAAGTTCAATGACATACACACTCACAGAAGAATTATATATATTTAGATTAAGTGAAATTTTCAACAGCAATTTTCACATGTCAGCCGGCACGAACTGATACCACGGCCTTACAGAAAATAAATGTGAAAAAATTTGCGTTGGGTTTCGCCGTTTAATTGAGGTTAGAGGAGCCTCCCCCCTCTCCTAAAGTCAGCACCGAAGATGAGGTTTGACCACTATCTCGCTTGGTGGTAATTAAGCGATGATGCTGTCTACGATGGAGTACGTCGACCCATAAGGAACCTATTCACTCGGGCCTTGAAGCCTCCGAGTGACATATTATGTAAATTGTAATTATTTTTTTTATTTCAATACTCACCACAACGATGGATCTTTGAGTAGAAGAGGATAAGTGCCGAGGAAATATTCGAAGAAGTCTGGAGATATGTCCAGGTCATCTGAAAATAACGAAACACAATTATTATCACACGAGGATAATGAGAAGTTGGTAGATAGGTAGATGGTTGTATAATAGAGTCTTGTGACCTATTTACACTCTGTCTAGTTATTTAGTAACATTGATTTAATACTCCTGAATGCTTTTTTTAAATACGTTGGACACTTGAATTTTCTCCTGTGTCGTGGGTGCGTTAACAAACATACAAGTTTACATACACATGACACCCAGACAATCTGTGGATCACACAGAGTTGCTCTGTGCGGGAATCTAAACCGCGACACATGCGCGCACGGCATCAGGTTGACCACCCACCGCACCAACCGCGCCGTCTTGTTGGTTGGTTACATTTTTAAGAGGTTTAGAAACGGTTTTTGTGTGTAAGTAGAGGCTATTTTCGTGTCGTGGTGGCCCGGAGGTTTAAGACGCCCGCTTCTCATGCATGAGGGTGCGGGTTCGAAACCTACCAACGGCAAGTACCAATGTGACTTTTTCCGAGTTATATGTACTTTCTAAGATTATTTAGATACCACTGACAAACGGTGAAGGAAAACATCGTGAGGATGTTTAACCTGGGCTTATAATTTCTAATTATAAGTTTGAAATCGCCATTGAGCAAGCGTGGTGATTAATGCTCAAACCTACTCCGTGTGAGAAGAGGCTTTGCTCAGCAGTGGGCATTTATAGGCTGTTGATGATAATGAGAGGCTATTTTTCATTCAGATAGTTACAGTCTAATTATAATGATTTCGACCGGTTGGATATAGACATTTCTCAAAACTAATCAGCAATATTTGTTTGTACTATGTTGAGCGATATAGTCAGCTACTTGTCGGTAAGAAAGTATCGACAAAATCGGACGGTTTAAGGCTCTGTTAAGAACAGAAGGGGCCCAGTAGTACTGATGCCCGACCCGGAGCTGCGGATCACCTAACGGGTTACAGTTCAAGCAAGATTAAGAACCGGGAGGTTTTTAGTCAGTAAGAGTCTGATACTCCTAAGGCGGGAGAGGTCATTAAATGAATTTACAGCCTCAAAAAAAGGCTTTATCAGGACCCAGGTCTAAAATTATGTATGTTATTCAATTGTAATTCTAATTACCATCTTAATCAGCCAACTGGAGCATAACAAACTACTATAGAAGTCTATTATTATAATTTTACAAGCAAATGTAAATTTCTTCAACCATTACTGATAACATTCATGTTACAGACGCTGCTTCATTGGATATAACAAAACATACCTAAATGTATGTTCATTTAGGTTACGCTTGATTCGCCACGCAGTGATAGGCAGAGGTGTCAAATTGATTGTTTTAGAAGTCACGTAACACTAGATTTTTTATGTCAAAGTCAAAGTCAAATATCATTTATTTCAATTAGACCAGGAAGGCACTTTTGAACGTCAAAACAAAATATTTAAATATTAAATAATAAGAAAAAATGTCAGTCTGTAGGTCAGTCCTCTAGTGAAGCTATTTGCTCGTTCTAAAGTGTAGATTCCTATGGAGAAGAACAAACAAAAAACTCCATAGGTTACTCTTTTACAATCATGTCCACAATACAATTTTTAGTTATATTATTTCGTTGAGTTCAATTATGTGAGAACAATGGAATACCAATATTTGGTCAAGGAGACGGAAAAAGAAAATAACCTTGAGGACAACAAATTTAATACAATCTGGAGCTGACCAGTCCCATTTGACAGCGCCCGTTCACAAACATGACAAGTACACCAGCACCGCCCAACTCAACCATGTTGTAGGGAATCGAGCGATCCACTGCCACTGCCAATGAGACCTTTGAGTGAGCATGACAACTCCAAGGTGACACAAATGCAATCTACTAATCTAATTTAATTTAGTTAGTAACGAAGTATTAAGCTTCTCAGTCATATCATTTTTGCCAGTCTCCGAATCAGTTGCTGTAGGGAGTCTGGAGCCGAGAGACATGTCCGGCTTTGTGCACTCATGCAGAGGCAAGCCCAAAGTGGTCTTTACTTGATCAACCCATCTATGTAGTCGTTTTCGCGTCTTGAAACGCGTCCGAATAGGTTTTAATATACAAGATTGTACTAGGCTAGATAAACGTCACCTAATTCCACGTTCTTGCAGTATCGAGATATTGGTCTGAAATTCGGTCCAGGTTTCGTTGTAGTTCGGAGGCCCAATTACCCTCCCCTTCCCCAATCTCCCCAATTCCTGAATCCTCAACGATCCTTAAACTCTTAAACTGTCAAACACCAAGCGGTCACCGGTGACCGCAACCTATTGTTCTATAATTGTGTCTATAATGACGGTACTCAACGAGTTAATCCTCAAAAGACCCATAACGCACTTGTAACCCCTTTGGTGTTCCAGGTGTCCATGGGCGACGCCGATCGCTTACGATATAAAAAACCTTATGATATAAAAAAGTTAGGAGCTTAAGGCAGAAATTATTAATTTATGTTAATCTAAAATCCCTGGATCGATCTTTAACTATTTTTGACAGAAACTTCAAAGTCATGTCAAGATTCGACAATAATCCGATTTTAGATTGAAATTAGTACCGAATTGCGGTACTTTCCTTAATCAAAAATAAATTATTTCGACTGTTCAATACAATATAAAATATTAAAAAATAATCACACTTTCATTAATTGATTTTATGACCGACTTAATAATTTTAATATTTTCCCAGCAAATTAACGAATAAGTATGCTGTTTGACGCTCATAAAACGTGACGTCACAATACACAATCTCGTGCAAAATTAATTTTTGACAGTTCGAAAAAAGTATTGAATTTGATTAGTTGGCAAGTTCCCAATTCGAAAGATCAAAGTGCACTCGATCGCAGCCCGACATGTCACTGGCTGTGAGAATAATCTTGACCAATGTGAGAATAATAAGTCTGTGGACCATGGACAAGTTTTCACTTCATTTTAAATTTTTAGCTTTTATTTATTTTATTTTTTAATTATGTTATGTGTGTTTTGCGCAAAAATAAATGGTTTTTCATACGAGGCAGTTTTTTAGTTTAATTAGAAAGCGGTGTTACCCGGTATTTTTCATTTAAATATGTAGTTCCTTAGTCGGCGCGTATGAAACCAACGTGCAGGCTACGGTGGTGACTAACTTAATGTCCATCACCACACGGACATAATTCTAAAGTGCAATAAAACTAGAAGTCCCTTATAACTATCAGCTTTATAACAAAAAGTATAGAGTATAATATACCGTGAAATAACTACGCTAATGATTCGACAAGGCCGATTTGAGTTTGCATCGCTATGTGTATGCTATTGTCATGACATTCAGTGACCACTGATGTTGTAGTTTATAATATCACGCCTTTTATTCCCGAAGAGATAGTCAGAGATGCACATTATGGTACACCCACTTTTCACTATTTATGAGTCCCATGCAATAGGGGGTGAGTCTATTGTCATATACCGGGCATAATAACAGACCCCGTGCAACTACTGAGAAGTTTCAAAAAACCCAGTAACAGTACTTTGCCCGACCCGGGAATCGAACCCGAGACCCCTTGCCAAGTCACAATTACGACCACTCGGCCAACGAGGCAGTTGTGGAGTTCAATATTCATTTATTACTTTGGACTTTGGGTCTCCTTTACAGCGGAGACCGTGTCTCTAAAGAGATGTTTTTTTTTAAAGAGGGAAAATCATCGAATGTCTTCTCCCGCCTGGGTGAGGCAGGAGGGAGTGTCAGACTCTTACTGACTAGAAACCACCGCGTTCCCACTCCTGCCCTTCGAGCCGGAGCCCCGGCAACCCGTTAAGTCCTCTGCGGCTCACAAAAGAGGTGTTTACCATGACGTTCACACTTGATAATTAAAACAGGTTGGAGATCGCAGTGTAAAAGGTTCAGGTTTATCAGAGAGCGCTGCTGCCTGGTCTCTTGCAAATATGGTGTCCCTAATTCGGCTTTTACGACATTCACGGGAAGAGAGTACAAGTTGTTTGTTTTGTTTTATAGTTTAGTAAGTTTTGTAATTTGTATAATGCGTCAAGCGTGTCTTTGCATTGTTCTCATATATATGTACAGGATATGGAATATGTATCAATCAGAGACATTGTAGAACTTTTTTAAAAAAAGAGTAAGGGATGGAGTTTCTTTCTCGTTCTTCTCCATTCGTATTTTATTTTATATTTGTTGACGTTTCAAAAGTACCAA
Organism: Spodoptera picta; assembly: GCA_038387885.1. NCBI lineage: Eukaryota > Metazoa > Arthropoda > Insecta > Lepidoptera > Noctuidae > Spodoptera > Spodoptera picta. The sequence goes on from JAZHFQ010000445.1 coordinate 1,514,282, forward strand.
ATTATGGTTTAATTAAAATAAATGCTTTGACTTTGACTTTGACTTTACGATTCACGTGCAATACTGTAGTGTGTGTGTGACACGGGTGACACCTCGCCCTATAAGTAAGTAGTGTAAGTTAGTTATTAAGATACTCAATTAAAGATATTCATAAGAACAAGACGTCTCCCTCATTGCTCCACATTGCAATACAACGATTTGATTGCTGACAAAGCGACCTCAATTCTTATCTTATCTTCTCATATATAAAGCGGAAGAGTTTGTTTTTTTGTTTGTTTGTTGGAACGCGCTAAACTCCGTAACTACAAGTCTGTGAAGTGAATCTAAACCATCCAGGGCGCCACTCAAACGCATACAGATAAATAGAAAAAATCATTTAAATCGGTCTAGCCGTTAGTTCAATGACATACACGCGTACAACAGAATTATGTATATATATATAGGTAATGATAACGAAAACCTGTTTGCTTTCGCCATATATCTAGGCGGTAAACGAGCAGACGGATCCCCTGGGGAGTGCCAAATGCGTCGCTGACCTATTGGGGGTTAGAGATTAGGTCTTTTACTGCCAACCCGTATTGAGCTAGTTATTGCTCAAACCTTCTTCGTGTGAGAAGAGGCCCTTGCTCAGCCACTTATAGGCTGGTGATGATGCTGACGTATACTAACCTTCGACAATAATAACAGCTTCATGTCCCAGAGTCTCGAACACGTGGTTCAGCGCGAACTTGTAATGTCTGGCAATCTTATAGTAGCCTCGAAACTTCACTTTGACGCGCGGCAGGACGATCTCCGACAAGTCCGGTTGTCGCACGACCGATATCGTCGGGTCGGACGCTGTGTACGACGTTATCACCTCGTAGGTCGCGTTGTGGCCGCAATCCTGGAAGAAAGGAAAATATTCTACAATGTTTTGTTTTGGCTTCTGACTGCCTCGTTGGCAGAGTGGTCGCAAGTACGACTGCTGGGCAAGGGGTCTCAGGTTTCCCGGGTCGGGCAAAGTCGGATAAAGAACGGAGTCTGGAAATGTGCCCGGTATAAGGCAATAGGCTCACCCCCTATATGGAACTCATAAGTCATAACATAAATTGTGAAAAGTAGGTGTTACATTATACAGAGGGATAATGTGCACCTCTGCCTACCCCTTCGGGGATAAAAGGCGTGATGTTATGTTATGTTTTGTTTTAGAAAAGAACCTCTTTCTAGGTCTTACACATTTACCTAAGAGGAATTTATAAACACGTTAACTACCATGTAGCACATTCACATTCCGTCAGTTATTTTGAAAAAGTTCTGTATAATACAGGATGATCCCATTGCCATTACTACATATTGTCAAATAAATTATTTCTAATTTTTTTCCATACGCCGGGAATAATTCCGAACTCCATATTTCAGCGGAATCGGGGACTAAACTGGACACCCTTCGTTCAGGAGACGAGCGTGCGCCCACTAAACTATTATCATCATTATTATATCAGCCATAGCACGTCCATTGCTGGACATAAGCCTCCTCCAATAACTTCCAGATATGCCGGTAAGAAGCGACCTGCATCTACATCCAGCGACTCCTTGCGACCTTAATTAGGTCGTCTGTCCACCTTGCGGATGGACGTCCTACGCCGAGCTTGCCCAGTGGATTAGCAAGTTGAAGTGGCAGTGGGCAGGGCACATAGCGCGGAGAACCGACGGCCACTGGGGCAATGTTCTCGAGTGGAGGCCTCCACCGGCAGCCTAAATCTAATATTAAGACAGGTGTTCTTTTAAATATTTCAAGTCCATAATAATTCCATATTTGTAAGCGACAATGAAATTCTTAACAAATAGCTAATACTAATAATCAGTCGGTATTTTCAATGACAAAGATAATGAACTGACACTCCATAATATATATATGTATGCCATTTTTATTATTTAAGAGCCTATTTAATTTAAAACACCACAATAAAATTTAAAGTAGTTAATGGTCACAGCTGGTATAATCCATAATAAAATTGTAAACAGCTTAATAATGTTAGGTATCTATAATTTTGTTTAAAACTTGTGGCACCGACTTCTAACCTATCAGTGGGTGTGTAAGTTATAAGTACGTTTGACCAATAATAGTTATTTATTTCCTTTTTAGTTTTTACTTTTCGTTTGTCATTCGTTTTTGAAGTCGGTTTTTTTATTGTTTCTTTTTTTTTCATACTTGATGGGTTGGACGTTTGCCCTCCATCTCGCCTGGTGGTAAGCGATGATGTGGCCGACGATGGAGCCCGCCTACCTATGAGCAACCTGTTCACTCGGGACTTGAAGACACCCAAGTTATATTTATCGGGAAACATATTCCGGCAAGGAATTCCAATCATTAGCGGTTCGCACAAGGAAGCTTGAGTGGGTGGAATGTACACCATATAAGGGTGGCGCCCTGTCTTTCGGCTGGCGGTTTCTAAGCAAGCATTTGTCATTTGTCGGCCGCCTATTGTGTGTGAAGAATGCACGCATTTGTCAAATGACGCAACGTGGACAGTTATGCTTTTTTTTAAGAGTGGATAATCATCGAATGACTGCTCGTGCTCCCGCCGCCTGGGTGAGGCGGGAGAGAGTGTCAGACTCTTACTGGCTAAAAACCACCCCGTTCCTTCTCCTACACGTCGAGCCGGAGCCCCGGTTACCCGTTAGATTCTCCGCTCCGAATCGGCATCGGCCCTGTCGGGCCCCATCTGTGGTGGTCTGATAGCTCTTTGAGGAGCGCGCGGAACGCGACGCTCCGTACGCAAACGCTAAGATCTTATCTAGTGTCGTGGATACATTTACAAACATACTTACGGCCGTTCCCAATATTCTATCTATCCCTTGTTTTGCCCTACTGGAGATAGAATAATCTATATATCTTTAAATTTGCCGTCTCAATAAACTTACTGGCGATAGGCAAACTAATCTATGGTTGTCATTACCTTTGGGAGGACGGATAGGTTATCTACAGATTGCTTTTACTATGAAATTGACAGTTCATGCGTCCCAATAATAACAAAGGTGCTATCTGTCAGTGACTTTGGTTATCCCTAGTAGGCTTTAGCTCTATCGCAGAATTTTGAGGGATAGGAGTATAGTTATCAGTGAAGATCAGTATATATATATCTTTTCTATTTCTTAAAAATACATCAGATTTAAACAAAAAATCATTTCGGACTCCAGTTCAAGTAGTAGTTCAAGTGCTATTGATATTTTGAAACAAATAAGGAACTGGGAATCTGACGAGGACGATATGGTTACCACAACACGACCATATCAAGAGCGTGTTAATTACATGTACAGATATGACGATTACGAGTTTGTGTATAGATTTAGGCTAAGAAGACTAAATTAGAGAATTTTATACTTGTCCGTTATTCATACCTACATCTTTATTTTAATTAAGTGTTCCACTGGACGAGAAATGAGATAAACATTGAATGTGCAAAATGCATAGTGTAATAAAAAGATGGTTTAGAATAAACTGTTTTATTTTATATAATTATATGAATTATTATTGGGTTGTTTCTCCTTCTCCAGTATATCTAGCTAGAGTTTCCGTTTCTTTAATGCATGTATTTCTTTTCGATCTGTTATTGACTCATATCATCTGCATCAGCTCGTCTTTTCTGTTTTCCTAGAAAAATATTATTTATAATTATAATATTATTTATAGTGTATTATTCCATTTTGCTCCTCACCATATAAAAGTTTTATAACTAAACAGTATTGAAAAGTAAATAGTCATAACCAATATCAAACCCCAAAAATGAAATATACAAGAAACTATCTGTGATACCTAATCCTCCAAGTCGCATCCTTGAGCTGGTTATTGCTGGTATTTGTGACTTTGCTGAACATCAATGGATTTGCCTCCACCAATTGTACCAGCTGCATTACTTCTTCTTTCGTCAATAGCATATTCTTTTGCTACAATGAGTGCACCAAACACGAGTTATTAGTCACATGTATGTTCATGCAAACAACAAAAAATATTCAACAATCCAAGTATAAAAGTTCAGTGAAAGCCATAGAACTTTAAAACTTCAATAGCTTCAATCTAAAGCTAGAAAAGCACAAACTGTAATACTTACTGAACTCATTTATTATAACAAACAATTCTTTGTTATATTATCATAATTTATTGTAAACAAAATCAACAAACAACAATGTCAAATGTCAATGTTTTAACAAACACGTTCCGTTACAAGTCGCGCACTCATCCAGTCGCAAACATGAAGTTTTCGTTATATTTAACTTAAAAAAATATTGTTTACTATAAAATTTGTGCAAAATATAAGGTTTCGTTAATTAATTCAAAATGTTTGTGATATAAACATGACAAGATGCTTTGAAAACATTATTGTAACTTAGTGGCACTCTGTGGGGCTCTGCATACAATGAAACATGGGAGGGCTCAGATAGGCACCCTATCTACTGATATCTAGAGATAGCAAAGACACATTTTAGTTATTGGGACGACATCGAAAGATAGATAGCTTTTAACTGACTATCGAGGATAGCTATCTATCTTTACCTATGGATTGAATATTGGGAACGGCCGTTATACTACCACATATTTACACCCAGACCCCGAAACAATAACTAATTCAATAGCATAATACATAATATTATCATATCACTTGTTAACCAATTATATCCGTCACACGGGTTTTGATATCTTCGTGCGAAATTTTATCAAAATGGATACAGTACTTCAGAATATGTTAACTTGATAATGAGATTATGTTCATTGCCTACTAGCAAGGAATTTCATTAATATTACATAATTATTTACTGCTGTCTGATCGGTCGAGTATCCTGCTTTCCGAATGGAGCATCCTTTCTGTAGAAGTTTTACTAACCTAGACCTTTTCAATTATTCAATTATTTTTTATAAGAATCATATCCGATACAAGGCAATATGCCATGTCATCGATGTCTTATGGGGTATGAATGACGTCATTGGGCCATACTATGTCCTTTTTTTTATGGGAGGAAAATCATGGAAAATGACTGCTCCCGACTGGGTGAGGCGAGAGGAAGTGTCGGACTCTTACTGACTAAAATCCACCCCGTTCCTTCTCCTGCACCTCTGAATTGTGTAGATAGCAATAGCAGTTTTTCAGCAGACATCATGCGGTAATAATGATCATAAATAGAAAATAGGCAAAAATCTACACCACCATATACAACATATGTAATATACAACATACTTATCCTACCAATTTCCCAAGTTCAAATTATGGTCTTACGCATGTACATTAAGGAATGATTTGCTACTAAGTGGGCATGGTGTCTCGCGTTCGATTCCCGGGTCGGGCAAAGTACTTATTACTGGGATTTAAAACAAATCTCAGTAGTAGCACGGAGTCTAGAATTGGGTAGTTTCCAGGGTATCAAAATTAAAAATCTAATTAGTCCGTCACTATTAGATAATGATAAATATTAGACACGTATTTTTGTTGCAATACTTAGATAAAATGGCGCTAAGTTTAGGAGTGGGAGGTTGTTACGTCATAACGTGCTACAATATGTGGCACGCTGTGACGTCACATGATATTTCAAATTAATATTTCGTCGAAATTATTTAATTATATGAGAAAAGAAAAAAATACGTGTCTAAAGTTTTAAATTAATGTACCAGACGACATTAAAATAAAATTAAGGAAACTACCCTATTGTGCCCGGTATAGTCAATAGGCTCACCCCTTATCACATGGGACTTATAAATAGTGAAAAGTGGGTGTTACATTATACAGTAGCATTAAGCGTCGTAATGTGCACCTCTGCCTACCCCATAGGGATAAAAGGCGTGATGGTATGTTATGGTCTTATGATGCTACTAAGCCACGCGCTCCTTATTTAACTTCATCAAAAAATGTGTAGTAACTGTTAATAAAATGTCCATCATGACTGTTATTCCTTATCGCTTGTTCGCTTGTAGGTAAACCGTGTATAATTGCGCCTGATAACTGTAATCACCTCATGGACATGCTGATGTAGGTAAATGTTTCACGATAATATAACTTTTAAGTGTTCAATACAAATGCTGAAGCATGCGATGTGTATTTAGCAAAAATCGCGCTCGACGCTCTGATTGATTTGTTCATTGGAGCCGGCCAATCAGAGGCCAGAGGCCTTAGTACGAGTTTGTTTTGTTTTACGTTTAAAGTAATCGTAACGAGTACGCGTTCGGCGCTCTGATTAGTTGGTTCATTGGCGCCGGCCAATCAGTGCGCCGAACGCGTACTCGTTTCGAATACTTTAAACGTAATACAAACTAGTACTAAGGTAAGTAAGGATCCAGACCCGAGAATACGACGCGGTGCGTCGCGTTCCGCGCGCGCTTTAAGGAGCCATCAGACCACCAGAGATGGGGCCCAATAGGGCTGATGCCGATACGGAGCCGCGGAAAGTTTAACGGGTTGCTTGGACTCCGGCTCGAAATGCAGGAGTAGATACGGGGTGGTTTTTATTCAGTAAGAGTCTGATACTCCATCTCGCCTCATCCAGGCGGGAGAAGCAACTGGATGATTTTCCAGCCTCAAAAAACAAAAAAAAGTACTATATGTTTTAAACTGCGATCTCTCCAACCAAACCAACCTCTTTTGTAGAGCAGGCCTAATGGTGGACTGTCATGCACGAGCTGTTGGTGTTGGAAGCGACCTGCATCCAGCTGATCCCTACAACCTTTACCAAACCGACTGTTCACCTTGTGGGTGGCTTGCTACAATACTAAGCTATCCTAATTCGTCAAAATCCTGTCACAGGTTTTCAAGTTTATGGTAAAAGAAATAGGGCTGAAAGTCATGATATCATGAGGCCATTTTTCTGTGTGAAGGCATTTGTATTTCTAGTTGTACAATACACATTATCTCCCTCGATCATCCCGATATGTGAGCTACGATTGACGTTGCGATTTTTGTGTTCAAAAAGAAAAACCGTTAATTGGAATGCATTGCTAAATTACATAGCAACTGCTATATGTATAGGACGGATCGTAAGCTTGTTTAACACTCCAATAAAAAATGTTTTTCCTTAACCGTATGTGTACGTTGATTACGTTGAAGTTAGTCACATGCTACCTATTTTAAATATTCCTGTTATACTATCAAAATACTAGAGGCCTACGCACTAAATGTCATAACTTTTATCGTCAGGTTTGTTGTGAAAATTACGACATAATAATCTTAACGGAGACTTGGTTGAATGATTCTGTTATGAGTTCAGACCTGTTTGACGGAAGAAAAGCAGTTTATAGGCGGGATAGGAATAATAGAAAGAAAGATGGAGGGGGTGTAAGGGAATAAATGCGGTGCGCATGACCCAGTGGGAAAGCCACTGCGAGGATGTATGGGTGATCGTAAATATCTCAATTTCTAAATCTGTTCGTCAACTGGCTCTGTGCGCTGTTTATCTGCCTCCGCCTGTACTATATGGAACCTTGGAAAACTTTTTGAATTCATGTATTTGAACAATCAGGTATGAAACTGTGTATGGTGATTTTAATTTAGGTCACATCAATTGGAACTTGCTAAGTGAGCCTAATAGTGGCTATGTTGCACCAGGCATTGGTCTTTTGTTGACTGATTTTGTTAATTTGAACAATTTATATCAACTAAATAATATACCAAATAAGTCAGGACGTATACTTGACCTTGCTTTGACTAACTTGACTTCCAGCTCTGTTTACTCCGCTCCTAATCCCCTAAGCAAAATTGACTCTCTCCATCCTCCCATTGAGATACATTTTAGACCTTACAGTGAAACAAGTCTGCCGTGTAATGGTAACAAAAGACTCAATTTTTATAAGTTGGATTACGACAAGGTTCCTGAATATCTGAATGAGATCGATTGGTGTCGTCTGTTTGGTAGCACTCTGGATGTTATTGACATGCTCAATATATACAGCAAAATCAACGACGCCATTGAAAAACAGCCGCCAGACCCGAGCGCGCCTCAAAGAGCCATCAGACCACCACAGATAATATACCAATAGGTTTGATGCCGATATGGAGTCGCGGAGGACTTTATGGGTTGCCGGGGCTCCGGCTCGAAGTGCAGGAGTAGGAACGGGTTGGTTTTTATTCAGTGAGAATCTGACACTCCCTCTCGCCTCACCCGGGCGAGAGAAGTCATTGGATGATTTTCCCACCTCAAAAAAAAGCCTCACTCAAGGCGGGATAAGTCATTGGTTGGTGGGTTCAGGGTGTATTCTTTCACAGTAAGTATGTTGGAGGCGTGCAGTTCAGAGTCCAGATGAAATAAAAATATTCTCCATACAACCATAATTATATCAATTTAGCTTGTTATGCAAGTTTGTGCTAAAGAACTTCGGCTTTGTGTTTAGTCTAAAAGGATTTGGACGATTGGGCGGTTTTCGAGCAGATAATCTTCATAATCCCTATTATTTATATTGGATTTACACTTACTAGTTACATTCGTACGAAAGCAATGCAAAGAAAACCTACAATTACAATTAAATCTTTACTAATTAGATTTGAGTGACAAATTACAATGTATTGGTAAAGGTTCTAAAATAGTGCGCGATGCGATGATGCCATGAAGGCAGGATTTTGAGGGCGCTTGACTCAATTAAGATTCATTATTGTTAACTGCTTATTTTACTATTATATTATATCGTTCGTGAGACATAGGTCAATTAATTTTGTTTAATAACTTACGTAGGTACACTACGGTAACTACGCCCGCCGTGTCGTTTGTCGTGTAATGCTGAGCCCTTATCGTGTCTTGTAACTAGTTGAGTTACTTCGAACTGTTACGCGAGAAACCCGTAAATCATCATTAGGTAACATTCTTTATTGTATTCTTGACATTCCAAAGTACTATTTTGGTTAAATGAAATAAAAATAGGTTATGTTTAGGAAGATTACACACTTACCTGGCTAACAATAATAGGGAAGGTTTCTTTACTCGGTCTGAATTTGACGAGGTTGTCCAGACACCGCTGTACCGTCACCCTGTCGCACGCTATCACTAGTACCGGTAGGATTGGTTGAGAAAGATCTGGAATAAAGAATAAATTAACTATCACATTGCTGAACATTATTGCACCTTCCCCAGTGGCTCCCCGATACGCCGGTGTTGGAATCGAGAAGCAACCTGCATAATTATAGCGGCTATTTATTATAGCTAAATAATTCGAGCTCCATCACGGTTCCCTATGTCATTGGTCGTGCAACTAATCTCGACCAATGAGCGAGAATCTCCGGTTCGAGAGTTCGAATTGACTTCTTACAAAATAGCCTAGTAGGTCTATTGTGCCTAACAAATCGTCCACCATGTGGGTAGCTTGCTTGAATGACCGAAAACATTCACTATAAAATATGAACCATTGTTTATCATTATGATGGTATAGGGTCTACACTATAGGCAGGGGACGACATATAATGGGGTAGACGACTAATTTTTATTTTAATGTCCGTCTGGTAGATTATTTAAAAATATTAGACACGTATTTTTTATTTTCTCACGGAAACGAATAGTTTTGAAGATATATTGATTTGAAATGTCGCGTGACGTCACTTCTCAGTACATTTTAAACTAAGAAATGACGTTTTACCCCCCACTCCTAAACTTAAACTCGTTTTATCTAAGTATTGTTTTATTATACGACAAAATAAAAAAATACGTGTCTAATATTTTTTTATTACCTAACTTACGGACTAATTATATTTTTAATTTTTATACCCTGTCAACATCCCCATTAATGTAACAACCAGTTTTCGTCAGTTATGTTATAAGTCTCATTCAGTAGGGACCGGATTTTTCGGTAGTTGGAATTGTACTTTTTTTTTGATGACGGGGTGAGACCTTCAAACGGCCTAGCTTACCTAGCTTATTGGGGAGAAAAGCTGGGAAGTGTGGGATTTTTGCCTCACCAAAACTACCCCTGTGGACATCCTCAACACCTGTAAGAAGCACCGAGTAGTCTAAAAGAAACCTGCTCCGAAGTTCCCACTGTGCAACGTCTGTGACGGCACAGCCTTAGGGAGACAGGTATCTCCCTTGAACCTCGTTGTGAGTCGCAATTACACCTACAATAGTTAGATCAACGAGGCAGTTTAGAGCTGTCGTTGTCGAGGTAGTATAGAGTTAAGAGTTACAGATCCTCTTCATCGTCATCATGTCATTCATTCGCGCGTTCAGACCCACATAACAAAACACACGAAAATAACATACAATTTATACGTCAAAATTACATAATTAATGTAAACTGACCATGAAAAATACCTAGGTATTGAATATACACAAACACTCCGCTGTTTAAAACCGAATCGAATTGAGAGTAATTTTCAGTCATTTTTCATTCATTTTGCAGTGCTTATTATGAAATATGAACAATGCATTTTAGATTTATGATGACAATAGAGCATAAATACATTAATTATTATCAGATCATCATTTCTTGGTAGGTTGAGGTATCCTAAGAACTAAGAGACTACAATTCTATATTCGGTAGAGACCGGGCTCTCTCATTAACCTGAATATTTTAATCTGCAATCTTTTACTTGCCTGGCAAGATGGAACTTATGGTGGTAAAAAACTCTTTCATATAGAGGATGTCCATAGTCTAGCAATGGACTGTAAAAGATAAATAGACCAGTCGCTGAGATCTTACTAACTTTCGTCTTAACTACGGTATTCTTGATTTCTAGGTTTGGGGATTACTCCCCAAAAACTATAACATAAACTATAATATACTATGACGTGAGTCACTGCAGGGTGCCACCTGAAAATCAGCGTTGGGCAGGAATGCTCAACTATATGCTGAGGTGGAGGCCCTTTTGGCATGTGCACACGCAGTATTATATTATTTATTATGGTGTTTTTTTTTGTGTATTTAATTTGTCTTTATATCAAAAACTTATTTCAATTGTTTCGTATTGTATGTACATTATTTTCTTATATTTTGATGATTTTTGTTATTTTCTTTATGCTTTTATGTTTGCTATTGATATTATGTATCTGTATCTGTATTTTTTTATTTTTCATAATCTTTGTTTGTGTGCCATTTGCCAAATAAATGCTAAATGCTTTTTCTTATAACTGTAGATTTACTGTAATGTAAACGTGTCATCCTTTCACATGAGAGGAACAACCTTTAGCAGCGTTTACCTTCGTTAACTTCTTTAACACGGCTGTACATAACGCTTGCGTTGCTTCACGCCGGTTCTCTGTGAGACCGAGATTGCCGGCCCATTCGTGGCACATCAATTCTCTCTTACGTGATGTATTGCTCAGAGATCGACGGTAAAACCACGGTTGAGCACTAGAAATAGTTTATTTCTAAAAGTTACAAAGTAGGTATGATACCAATCCGGGCCAATTGCAATTTGTCAACTACAGTTCATTGTTCAGTGAATATTATTATATACTAATTAAGGTCGCATCGTCAACAACAAAATCGTTGTACGTGAACCGTACGTCGTGTTATACCTATATTATATTTTTTTTTTTAAGGGGGAAAATCATCGAATGACTGCTTCCGCCTGGGTGAGGCGGGAGGGAGTGTCAGACTCTTACTGACTAAAAACCACCCCGTTCCTTCTCCTGCACGTCGAGCCGGGGCCCCGGTTACCCGTTAGGTTCTCCGCGACTACCTATTTACGTGTGCAACATAAATACTGCTAATAAAATCCGTCATATATGTTGGTTTTCCCAAAAGGTTATTAATTGTGTACAGTATTAAAGTGATTATATTTAAATAGATACCAAATAATCTTATTGTTATACAAATATTTATTAATTGTTATCACACATGGCTAGCCAGATGCGGCCAGATGATGGTTTATCTCAGTATCGCAAGCTTTATCAGAATCTGACCTATAACATATTAGCTAGCATATTAGACTCTACTCCCTACAGAATAGAGCATGTTTCATATTTGTCTAAGTTTCGCAGTTAATGTATGTAATTTAGAATATAGTTGTTATTATTGTCTGCGGTGCGTCGATCATGTGTTTTGTCTGCATTTCTTTTTAATCGTGTAATATGATGCATTAAAATTCCACGAAGAGAGTGTTGGAAGTGCAACTAATAGTCAATATTTATCACCAGTTACATTATTATTATATTTTTTATTTGAAAATCATGTTTATTATGTGATAGGAATGCAGATGAGCAGATGTATCATCTTGTCGTTAGCGCAACAGCAACGCCTATGGACACACAGTCCTAGAGGACTTGCAAATGCGTTGTTTCGGGCTTCTGCGAACCTCACTCACACGGCGAAATAAAACGTAAGCGTTGTTTCACGCCTGTTTCCTGGAAGGTCGTGGTATAACGCCTGACGAACCAGGGCAATCGTTTCGGTGCCAAAACCTGGCTCTGCCATTAAAAATAATATCCTAAACAAGGAGTAAATAGTTAAATAAATTATTGTTAGCCTTTGGTAAAACCTCTCTCTTGTCGCCCCGCATCGGATCATGAGAGTGTATCATTGTTAACAAATTCTATTAGCTGTTTAACATTTTGTGCATAGTTTGTTAACACTGGGTGTTTGTTCAAAACATTAAACCTTTGTTGACACAACACTCAGTTCAAAAGGATATTTTGTAATGGCAACTATTTGTAAACTTGTTATCTTTTGTGAGATGAAAAATTGAGACAAATCCGTTTGTCAAGTCGCTATGAAATTATCATTGGGACTGCCGAAATAGCAGAGTCAATAAAAAAATAACTTTTTGAATGTGGTACCCAGATTTTTAATAAGTAATTCTTGTAATGGAGTAAAGCTCTGCCTCGACTGCCTCGAGGGACCACACGAGCAACTGCCGAGTGAGAGGTTTTGGGTTCTATTCCCAGATCGGTTAATTATTGGGATTTTTTATATGATATACCTTAATTGTGCCTGGAGAAGAACATATTCCATGAGAGCTGTGTCAATAAGAATTACACAATAAAAATATGCACTCAAAACAGACGCAATACAAATTAGTTTACAATATAAATAACTATTAGACCATTATTAGACCCTTTGCCTGGCAGTCATACTTGCGACCACTCGGCCAACAAGCCAGTACTAACTGATCAACCACCTAAACTATAGTTGGTTAAATAAATATTCCTTTATCTCTTTTAATTTTATTTTATGTTGTTCACTCTCTTGGTTTTACTTAATGCATGTGGAAAAACTCTGTAATTGGCTTAAGAACTCTGTCTTGATATTATTATACATGTACACTTTACTAAACAATCTGTTGAGTTTTCTGTGTTCAAATATATAAATAAATATGTAACCAGAGACCACAGCGATGGTCGCAACACCTGACTAAACATGGGTGCATTGACATCTTGTTTGGTCATACATTTAGCACAATACCATACCAGTCACGGTCACTTATAACGGAACTACTTTGAGTAACCATTTTACAATAGAGTGACAATATTTTTTTTTTATCTATGACATTGTAGCTGGCTTATATTTTTATGATGATTAATATGATAGATGGTAGATATGAAAAAAAAGAGTAAATAAATGAAATCTCACAATATTGTTTCAGAAAAAGAGATACATTTTTTTCTAGTGATTTTATCAAACCTTTATTTAAGCAGCTTTTACAGCGTTATTTTTATTAATTGAGCACCTTCTGAAAATACTTCTGCTTTGGGGGAGTATACTTAAACATAGGCCTTCTCAGACTTCTAGATGGGCCTGTTGGTATTGATCAACAGAGTCAGGCCCATCTAGAAATCTTTACTTCAATATGTATACCATGTTAATCAATAAACAATAAATAATGTCAAGATTTTTAATCAATGAAGGTAAGGGCAGATATGCTGAAATAATTACATATTATTATACCTACAATGTAACACATTTCACCAGTTATGTATGAGTCCACCAAAAGAGTGCATATATTGTAACTTATTATCTAGGACCTACATGGTTAAAAAAATATTAATCATAATCTTTCTAAATTTAAAAACTTCATAGACTGAATCAAACCATTAACGACATAGAAAGGTAAACACTGGCCATAAGGCCATATTTTTCAGAAAATAATGGATACTTACGCTGCATGACTTCTGCATCTTTGAGACTATCATCTTCACCAACATTTTCACCTCCTGATAACTTTTTTAATTTATTTACTTTCGCCAAAAGAGTTTTACTCTCAGCCATCTGAGCATCAACTTGTTTTTGAAGCTTAATTATCTTATTTTCTATCTCTACAGCAGGATCTCTTTGTGGAGCAGATCGTGGTACTTCTATTACAGAAGCATATGATATTAACACCCACAAAATCACTAAACAGCTCACAAAAATGAGGGCTTTTTTCACATTTAGACGCATTTTGAATACCTATTTTACTAACGTTTTTGTAACAAATTGAGGGTCATGAACAGTTTATCTCGTCCATATTCCAGTTATATTCGTTCTTGTTAACCACTGGACGCGAAAGTAAACAAAAAACATCACTGAATTCTTAATACTGTACCACAGAATATCCAGTTCGAAATCTTAACACAACATTCACGTCTTACGCATAGTTGCTACGACACAAAATTTATTATACGTATTAACACTTGTAGTTCACATAAGGCGAATAGTTTCCAATTTGATAATTGAAAAATTACGATATTTTTCCTTTTAAAAACCACAACAAACACCGCTCGAACGTGTGTACACGTCAAAAAACAAATGACGGACGACTGACAGCAGGGTGGCCAGCTAACCGCAGATTTTTATACCGAGAAATGGTAGAAATGAATACATGTTTTGGTTAATAGTTTTGGTCTTTTGGTAAGATTTTATTTTTATTAAACACAAGTAATATAGGTAGAGCCGTATTATCCTTAAGGCGAGACGCACGTACTCAACTGCCTATATAGTGGCGGCGGCGACGCCAATAGTAAAAAGCTTGGAACGCCTTTGAGGTACTTGCCTAGGGCGTTGTCTTAGTTGAAACTGGCTCTGGTAATAGGTCAGAGACTAGAATTTTTGATTTATGAAATTCTCAATTGGACTGTATACAGTTACACAAAAATACTGTCTTAATTAGTAGAAACTGGTTACATTTACAATGTGCTATGCTGTAGGCAGTTGAAGGTTGTAAGACCAACATTTGTTTATTTATTTATTTTAAGTATTCCATAAAAGTGTAGGAAAGGATGAATATATTAAAATGTTCCATTTACTTTTGCTAACGTGTTCCAAGTTGCCTAGTACGTGTAACCTGTATCAGAAGTAAAGTTTATGGACTTGGGGAATTACTTCCGATGGTTCCGAATTACTGTCAATCTTCGACTAAATCAAAAGTGGTTCCGTGACCTCATGTAGTTTATTTATTATAATAAGTTTCCTACACTTTCATTACCTTAGGTACAATTTCCCCAATATGACAGTCAGCAGTTCAGCACACACGTTTGGTTTGACACACTCATTAACACGTTAAACGCCATGGCAGTCACCGGTGACCGACATTAGCGGAGGATTTGCCTTCAATAGTTTTTTATTGGCAGCCAATGCCTTAAACAAACGAGGTGAAAGTTTTTCGTTATTTAATTCATGCCTTATGAAGTAGCATCACTAATTTACTTTTACTTAAGGTCACACGTTTCAATCATTTTCCGAATCCTATCCTATTAAACATGGAAAGGAATCTAATTATTGCAATAATGTACACTACCTTTCCGCTTGTGGCTTCACAAACATGATGCAGGACGTTACCATTATTACAGGTACTTAAACCTTCCTCCTATAACTGTTAAAAACCGCATAAAAAACGTTGCGTAGTTTACATGACCTAAGCACACATAGGGACACACAGCAAAATTAAACTTTGTTTTATAGGTAGGTACAATGTAGTGAAATATCTCTGAATTGCCCATTAATAGTAGGTAGTAGCTTCTTAAAACTTTGCAAATTAAATAAAATTTATTTAGGTACTCACACAACTTCAGAATATCCTTCGCCGCATTCCGTTTAGTCTGGATACTAAATACATCAGTATTAAAAAAGTCCAATAAAATGATATATAAAGTCAAAATAAATGAAAAAACACAAAACATTCGAAGGGAACAACATCCTAACCATCGTCTGCAAATATTCCACGCACCTAAAGGTTTACCCATTTCATACACAGTTCAACACTTTCCTATATTTCAAAAGTACACATGAGATAAAAATATATAATGACATAAAAATTTGAGAAAACAAACATCACGCTTCATAAATCATCAATAATTATAAATATTTTTGCACACTTCAATTGTTTGAGAAGATTTTTTTTAGTTTTAAAGAACTCACAAATTTCTTAGCTTACAGCGAATGAATGTTTCTGCAAATTCATGGGTACTGTGGTAAAGTAGCAGTATTCACTCCTACTACATAAACTATGCTTGCTATCGATGATCTTGAACAGGCAATAAATAATACAATCAAAACTGTAGCTGGATGTGTAACCACGTAACAATGTTATCGTTGGATTGCAGTTATAAGTGGCAACAAGAACATGCATTATTAGCTCAACTAGCGTATTATTTCGAAAATTGTATACCACGAACCTATTGGCAATATAATCTACATACTCTGAAGAAAATGTTAAGCTATCAGTTATCGTAGGTATTTAGAACACCTTACAGTTATATGATTTACGAAGATGGCTATGTAATGAGTGACAGCAGAGAAGAATACATGAAATATATATTATCACCAGTTGGTGCATGGGTGCTGCTACTTCTACACTTCTGCGAGTGTCAAAGTATTGCAAGTTAATCTGTGCTTACCTTCGTAGAACACAGGCATATAAATATGTATTACGTTTGTTAAAAACCACTGTTTTGTAAGCTTCTCTCAGCCCCTATTACATGAGACCAGTAACAACATTAAAATTTTGCGCCACCGCCTACCGCTTCGGTGATTAAATGACATAACGTTATATACTTTTAAAATAACCGAACTAAATATTTGCCCGTATGGTCTTTTGCCAAATATTTATTGATCAATGAAGATCTATGTCGTTTGCCAAAGCGATTGTCACGAGGCTATGTGTTGACAGCACGCCTAATTACATAGTTGCAACAGCCCATTGGTCGATGTAGGTATGTGATTAATAAAACCAAATTTAGAGTTACAGTCGACATTGTTTATGTTTAATTGAGGTGAGCCGCCCGTCCGCAGGCCCGCGCTTACGGTGGGCGGAGATCGTCCCGTGATCCTCGACGCAACCGTATGTAATAATATAATAATAATAATAATAAGTTTTATTTAGCAAAAAGTTACAGAAATGTACATAAGTAGACATAAGAAGTGGGTAGACTAATTCTAGGCATTACAGTTTGTTGCAAACATTTCTGTACAGAATTATAGTAACACTGCCTCTTAAACTAGGATATCCTGTATTTTAAGAGACAGTGTCTAGCTTATAAATTTACCATTTTTTATGTCTAGGTTGAGTATAACCTATATTTGTAAGGTTTCGAACCCGCGATGCAGTTAACAAGCGGCACCCTAAAGTTTCTTCGGCTTTCGTAATTATGATAATTATGACATTATGATATGACTATAATGTTAATAAACAACAGAGACAAAAGTTGCAACCAAGAAGGAAAGCAAAAATAACTACATTCCTTGGCGTTAAGTTGTATGTCTTTTTGTGTCAAATATTTTGTGTGACATTAAGGAATACCGAAAATTCCTGCGATCCATACAAAAACTGTCTTTATAGGTTCCGCACAGTTCCGCATCATAAATATTTAACAGTTAACGTTTTTTTGTACGAAAAATAATTGCTGTTGCCATAAACAAAAATTCGGGTTATTTCGGTAAAAGTATTCCACACTCCTTAATTGCACAGGATTTGTCGAGTTTAAGTTCAAAAGGTTACCTGCTCATAAACTTGAATTGTCTTGTAGTTGCAAGTAAATTAAGTAAGACGGCTATATTTTCAGCTCAACATAAAAACAAACATCTTCAATTAACAATATTTTAGATACAACTTATTTTATGGAAAGTAATTGATAGTTTATTCACGTATAAAAAGAATCATTATTAATTCCTAAAATATTTGTTAATCAACAACGGGACTACTTTCAGACCTGGATTTTCTGTTAATAAACTATGTAGGTATGATGGCTAATTAAAATAAAAGACAGTACAAATTGACTGTAAGAAATGGCATGGCAACTGGCTGCTCGCATGTGCTAGATTCGATTACTGCAGAAAAAAAATAATTTAATACTATGATTGTAATATACCTACACCCAAAATACGGTATACGATATCATTCACTGCGACCCACGATTCTATATTGATTACTAGTGACCCGCCCCGGCTTCGCACGGGTGCAATACACATGTATTATACATATAAACCTTCCTCAAGAATCACGTTATCTATTTAAAAAAACCGCATCAAAATCCGTTGGGTAGTAATATAGATATAAGCATTCATAGGGATAGGGACAGACAGATGTCGGATAGCGACTTTGTTTTATACTATGTAGTGATGATAAGTGAAAAAAATAAATAAAGTTAGTCAAAGTAACAATTATAATCTACTTCAAATTCAGGAAATATTTATATAATTTAACGAAGTCTGGAAGGAGGTGCCTATACGAGCCATGCTCATTCAATTTTAGAACCATAAAACCAACCAAATCCAGAACAATTAAAAACTATATTAGCACCAATTACTCTAAACATTTTCTAAATAAACTAATTAAGCGGTAACTACGTTCATCCGTACACGTGTTTATTGATGGACGATGCCAACGTCGACTCCTGCGCAGCATACAATCTGATTCAGAAGTACAGAAGTGTAAAGGTTTATAAATATACGCAAAGTACTTTCGATTTATGTTAACATTTTGTTTAATGCAGAACTGTTTACTTTTCTTTATTTAACGAACAATTTACTAATCAAACTATTTTTTTTATATGACTTATAGTTGTGCAAATCAATATAAGTAAGTGTACAAGATATTACACAGTTATTAAGTCGCTCAACAACATTTCAACTTGCAAAGCTAGAAAAATCAATCTAGACTACCATAAAAATCGAAAACGAAATGAAACTTCTGACAGAATTCTCAAATGCAACCACGCAGGCGCGCATACTGTAGCAATTTAGATCATTTAGATGTAAGGATCGCATACCGCAGTCAAATATGCGGAAACGAAACAGTGTGGAGTTGTCGAAAACTAATTCACAGTTTAGAGTGCTGTAGGCCAAAGGAAATATGAAGATATGGGAGAAATCTTTCGATTAATAAAAAATGCCATCAAATATTTACACAAATGAAACAATTTATTTATTCACTACACGATAACACGAACAGATAAGGATCTGTAGTATTTCTTGATTAATTTTTTAGTACTTACAAAATCTAACAAACTTACAGGAACAACGAACTTTACATAGTAAAGCTACCTTAAATGTGTACATATATCTAAAAAAATATACCTTTTATAATTATATATTTTATTACCCCTTTCAATTTCATAGATTAATATTTTCTAACACTTTTCATGCACCAAATATAACATCACATTTCCACACAAAATAAAAGAAATAAATATACGGAACCTCGGAACAGTAAACCATTTTTTATACGGTATCACCCATTCATCATTTTGGTAGAAAAAATTAAGAAAAAAACAACGGTAAGCGCCACCGACCTCATTCAGCCTAATTATGACAATATATGTCGGAGTTTTGAAAAGGAGACGGGAATGACATTTTTTATCTGTTTATTTATTGCCTATAGTATGGTTTACATTTGTTTTGTGATGTTATGTTGTATAACTAACTATTATTCGCGGTTGTGCTCGCCAGCTTAATACCCTTTTCAGCACTCTCAACTATCAACATTATAAAACAATAAAAATAATACCTCGTTGATAAAATGCGTAAAAATGTGACAAAATAAATATTTTTTTTCGCTAGGTCAGTCAGAGGCAGAAAAATTTAGAGAGCGCCCTAGGCAAGCACCTCATAGACAACCTTTTATTTATTTTTTTTTGGGTGGATTTAACACAATATATATATATAAAGTGTTTACAGAGACATCCGCGGCGTCAAGGATTTTCAACCAGCTCTTGTTTGGTTTCCTGCATAGATAACTAAGTAGGTAGGTACCACCTTTTTTAATATATAACAAGGGCACGGACCAAGAGTCCGTGGAATATTAATATTAAACATTAGGTAACTAAAATCTTATTTTTCTGGCGCCTCGGCCACTATGGGTAGGTAGGCACGCGCGTCTGATGGCGTCCCTTCTGTAACTCGGCGCCCAAGGCACTTACCTATCGTTAGCCTTAGGGATGATAAGGCTTTGGGTTATTTCTTATAATATAACAAATTTTATTGATGAAATAGTATTTTTCTTCTGCTTCGTTTGCCAAGATCAGGACTGCAAGTTCGCAGGTCGCAACTGTAGCGCTTCAGTAACCATGACTAAGTCTTCATGTCATCTTGGACCACATAGTGTTGATTTAATCACGAAAAATGTTTAGCCATCCGGTAATCTACCCGCTGGTGTAGTAAGCTGGATAAGGAACTACATATATATTTGACAGAGACCGGGCAGCAGCGTGAAAGCTGATTATCAGAAATGATAAACCTGAACCTTTTAATATATCTTAAACTATTCTACACCTTATAGGTTTTTTTAAGGTGGGAAAATCATCGTATGACAGCTCCCGCCTGGGTGAGGCGGGAGGGAGTGTCAGACTCTTACTGACTAAAAACCACCCCGTTCCTTCTCCTGCACGTCGAGCCGGAGCCCCGGTTACCCCTTAGGTTCTCCGCGACAAGACTTATAGGCTTAGGGTATGTTACTATGCTACTATTATATTATAACATAACATCTATTTTCAAAATGAAACAAATAATAAAAGAATTTTATTTTAAATAGCGATTTTCAACCGGCCAACCAAGTACAAGGCGTTACTGGTATTAAAGCTAACTCACATAATAAAATCATAGTGTAGTAGTAAATTGGAGTTGTTGGTAATGGTGATGATGAACTTTACTGCGGAAGATTTTATATTCCCAGTCTTTTTTCTTTAAAGGGGAGTAAATCATCGTACGACTGCTCCCACTGGGTGAGGCCGGAGGGAGTGTCAGACTCTTACTGACAAAAAACCACCCCGTTCCTTCTCCTGTCCGTCGAGCCAGAGCCCTGGTAACCCGTTATGTTCTCCGCGACATTCCCAGAGTCTAGAAGTCCTGTAATGTCGCCTGAGTAAAAGCAATCCATGAATGGAATCGATGAAAAATACCTTTTGTATGGCATAGGGCGGCAGACGGATCACCAGACGGAAAGCAATCGGCGCACCCCTCTTTGACATTCGCAAGAAATGCGTCGCTGGCCTTTTGTGGATTAGGGGTTTAAGGATTAGGGAGGCGGAAATTGGGCCTCTGGTACCATCACTTACCCAGCGAAACACAACGCTGTGGTTGTTTCACGCCGGTTTCCCATGAGGCCGTGGTATAAATCCCGTCTAGCGCCGCTAGACTAGCGGGCTCCCGGCCCATTCCTGTTGAAGTATATCTTTCCACCACATATCAACCTATCATTTAGAAGTCTTCTACGTAGTCTTTCCTTGAACATTAATTTCCAAATTAACCAAAAGTCATGCTTAGAAACAATTAAGAAATTCAAAACTAATTACAAACAGAATTAAGCAATTATAATGAAAACCATCGCGACAGGGAACGAGAACAATAAATCAATAGAGCGGACCGTTCTATAAGCGACCATCTGACTACTCCAATTAAATGAACTAACTAAATAATTATCAGAATTAATGACTCTCCACATATATCAGCGTAACTCCTTAAATAAATCTGCCGTTTGATGTACAAGGAGTGCGCGAGCGCAACATTTCAGACCATAACCACGCCCCTTAACGCCGATTGGTCCAACTCTAATTATAACTTCGGGACTCTTCATGAGCTATTTGCATCGTTTAACTATCTTCAACTAATTATAAGCTTTATTTCACACTATTAAAGTTGAGATTTCATTGTGGCAGTTACTAAAATACTGTCATCCAGAAAGACGCCCATTAGTAAAGGCTCTCAATCTTCATTCCCATCAGTAGCACCACTGCCAGATATAACTAATTTGATAATTAAACCAACTTCAACCTTAGTGCTATTAAAATAAAGGTTACAGACAGCAGAAAACGTTGAGATACGATTATGTTTTTCAAAAGAGGTAGTTAACATTCCGCTCGCAGACGTTTCAGCGGACGAATTGACAAAAACGCATCGTGAAAGTTTCTTATTAGTTTAAATTATGGCCCTGTGCGGAACACACCCTGTATAGTCGAACCGTTGGAATTAAATTCAAAATATCCTTAAATTTTGTGGCGAACACACGTTTAAAAAAAGAAAATATGGATCCTACTGACTCCACGATGGAGGTTGACGGAATAAAAACCGAAAAATCGGAAAACAAATTACCGTTTTCTATTGAAAATTTGTTAGCGGATAAATTCGAAAGACAGTGTTTTAACGAATTTTCGGACAATGCTAATGCGTCTACTAGTGGTGTGACAAGTGATTTGAAAAGTAATTACGTGAGTGATGTGCCGGAAAATATCGATTCTGATGATGATGATCGAGTCAGTAGCGACGGCTCTGAAAATGTTGACGTTGAGAGCTCGACCGTTGGCGATGCGCAGGAGTTTCTTGATATGAAATCTACTGATTATTCGCAATCAGGTAAATATTTTCAAAAATATTCTAGTCTATTTATAAATTTTGTAAATAGACTGATACATAAAAACGTCAAAATCAAAGAAATAATATTTTCTTTGATTTGAAATAGATACTGTTCTAGTGCTCATTTTTTTATCAAAGTTAACTTTTACTAATAGAATGAAACTGACTACTGCCAGATTTTATATGGTTCTTCCATAAACATAACCTGTAAAAATTATTAAACGAAATAAATAAATAAAAATATTAATTTAAAAAAATACGGGCGACTTGTAAACATTCTCTTTTTGGGTTCGGTTAAAAACAATAACTAATTTTAATTATTTTCATTTATACAAACAGTTGTTTTGCCGCGGAACGAATAGAAAACGAAATAGATTGCACGGTGTAGGTAGTATTCAAATGAATGTATGTTTTTTTTTCCAAATCCAAATTGCCATACAAAAAGGGTGCATGTACGATCCTTGCACATTTCTCACCCCTCAATCATGTCAAATAAAAATATTGACATGATTATTTTTGTAAAAAAACGATGAAATAAACCCTATTATTCATCTCATCATCATTTATGCATCTATTTTTGCGAAGGAGTCATGCAATAGACGTTTTGAGTTAACTAAAAATGCGGCTGGTTTTTTTAATTTACAGTAACCAGAAATAGTCAATGGGTTATTGGTGGATATCTAACTAAATAATTTATTATCTACAGATTCGCTTAATTGAATAAGAAAGCCATATTAATTAATTAGGTAACTGAAATTAATTAATAACACTATGATTTTTTATTATAAAAATTTTAATGAATATTCAATTCACCTCAATCTACGTTATTTAAAGGAGTGACGAATGGAGTTTCTTGCTCGTTCTTCTCCATTAGAATCTACATTTTGGAATGACCACCTAGCTTCACTGACGGACAGACTGACATTTTTTTATGGCATAAGCCGGCAAACGAGCAGACGGGTCACCTGATGGTACGCAATTGGCGTCGCCCATGGACACCTGGAACACCAGAGGCGTTACAAGTGCGTTACCGGCCTTTTGGGGATTAGGAGTTTGAGGATCGTTGGGGATTCAGGGATTGGAGAGATTGGGGAAGGAGAGGGTAATTGGGCCTCCTACCGGAGGCCACGACGCACACGACGAATCACAACGCCAGCGTTGCTTCACGTCAGTTTTCTGTGAGGCCGTGGTATCACTCCGGTCGAGACGGCCCATTCGTGCCGAAGCATGGCTCTCCTACACTTTAATATTATTTATTTTTGTATTTTGTTGACGTATCATAATGACCAAATTATGGTTTAATTGAAATAAATACTTTGACTTTTTTGTGCTTTTTGAGTACCTAAATTTGTTTAATCTCAAAGATGAGAAATAACGATTTAAAAAATCGTTATATTTGTTTTATGAAGTATAACAGAAAGAAGTCCAAATTGATTCGTTTTATCTTAGTATTGTTTTATTATACGAAAAAATAAAAAATACGTGTCTAATATTTTTTCATTATCTAACTTACGGACTAATTAGATTTTTAATTTTCATACCCTGTCATCATCCCTATTAGGGGGTATGTCCCGGATGATTGAATTTTTACCGACTTAAAAAAGGGGGAGGCACTATGTTCGGCTGATTGTTTTTTTTTTTTCGTTTGTTTGTTCACCGATTACTCTGCCATTTGTGAACCGATTTCTAAAATTCTTATTTTGTTTGAAAGGGTCTCAAAATACTCCCGAGATGGTCCCATTTCCATGAGGTCAGGATCTGATGATGGAATCCTAGGGAAACCGAGAGAAACTTTATAAAATTGTAGGGGCAAGTAATGCGTCTATTATGTTTTTCAATTAGGATTTTTGAACACTGCAATTTGATAAGGGTCTGGAGTCATCAACGGTTTATATTAACTATCTTGTTTTGGCTTGATTAATTTGTATTGAGTAAAACTTTGCACGTATGTGGATTATAACTAGCAAAACGGATCTATATAGATTCTATACACTAAAAATGATAAATAGAAAAAAATAAAAACTGCGTATAAAAAAACAACTTCAAAAAACCAAAAACTAATAACAAACAAACAAAAAGTAAAAACTAAAGAGCAAAAAATAACTAATATTAGTACTGATAGGCATTGCCTACAGGCAAACGTTTGAAATATGCACAGAATATTAGTCACAATTCATTAAAACAAAACAAAAATTAAGTAAGTGGTTTTTTTTTTTTTTTTTTAAGGGGGGAAAATCATCGAATGACTGCCCCCGCCTAGGTGAGGCGGGAGGGAGTATCAGACTCTTACTGACTAAAAACCACCCCGTTCCTTCTCCTGCACGTCGAGCCGGAGCCCCGGTTACCCGTTAGGTTCTCCGCGACTCCGAATCGGCATCGGCCCTATTGGGCCCCATCTGTGGTGGTCTGATGGCTCTTTGAGGCGCGCGCGGAACGCGACGCGCCGTACGCTCGGGTCTGTTTCTGGTCGGACGGGGAGCCACCCATGCTCGCCGTCCGCAGGCCCGCGCTTACGGTGGCCGGAGATCGTCCCGCGATCCCCGACGCCCGGTGTGTCCTTCGCGATGGCTGGGTTGCGAGGAGGCAGCGCTTCGCTGCCTCACGCGTCCCGCCTCCTCCTTAGCTAGCATGACTGCTTCGCAAAAGGAGGAGACGGCATCCCAATCCCCTTCGCTCCGCATCATGGCATGCACTAGGCCCGGACGCGAGAGGTCGCCATCGCCGATCACTTCCCTGAGGACACGGCGGTGCTCAGCCCACGAAGGGCATTCTCCCACCGTGTGTTCCACCGTGTCCTCAGGGCGGTCCTCGCAGTGATGACACCAAGTAAGTGGTTAAGGTGTAAAATCGCTATAGTTCACTCGCATAAATAACTTCTATGTACTTCTACCTGACAAACGAAGAACAGCACCAACATTGACGATGGTGATCCAACCATCCGCCGACGGCAACCGTTGTTCGCGACATCCCGCGTGAACGGCTGTGCCGATTTCTTTACATCTTTCTTTGGTATTTCTTTTTATCAGGAGAAGGCGAGATTCTTATAAAATTTGGATTCATTGCGAAAATCTGGAAATGGTACCTAACCCACTCGATGTCCTTCCCTAAATGACTAGTCACACTTGGAAGTTGGAAATTAAATAATCACCTCACTTCGAAAGTTCAAATTGACAGTTACAGAATAGTCTCACATAAGCCTTGCGTGAAACAAGCCAGGCAAAGGCCTGGAATAACATTATGGTGTTTCTTCGTATTTTATATGGCTGGTGATGCTGTGAGGTAAAGTAGAATATATTTGTCATCACCCTTTCCTGTTCTGCCGGTGTCGAAGAAGCCGAATAAAAGGATACCATTGTGCTGGTGTCTATCATAATGATATCCTTTGCTGATAAAGGATATCATTGTGATAATGATATACTTTTATTCAGCTTCTTCGACACCGGCAGCACTCGTTCTTATACGTAGAATCAGAGAAGCTCATTTCATAATACAGCAAGCGCGGGTTGATATGGATATCGCCAAAATGAAATTAGGTTTACAATCACAAGATCTAGATACATTTTCAATGAGATAGAGAGCGTCAAACGAGTAGATTCAACTGGTTTATTTATTTATTTATAGAAATTAAAATGAAAGTTTGCAGCGAGTGCCAAAATACTTACATTCCAGGATAACCTATTACAATATTAATTAGGTAGGTACTTAGATAGGTAGGTACTACTTAAAAACTTTTTCATTTATTTATGTATGACATACGACTTATCGTTAAACACATCTAGAGGTTATTATTATATTATATAAATAGGTATTATATTATATAAATATATAAAAATAATATAAATATATTATATAAATAGGCTCACCCCCTATTACATGGGACTCATAACATAAATAGTGAAAAGTGGGTGTTACTTCTGTGTGCACCTCTGCCTACCCCTTCGGGGATAAAAGGCGTGATGTTATGTTAATGACATCTAGAGGTAATTCTGGGTATTGAGCTATCATCGAGCTCTTGCCGTTGGTGCTGCAGCGGCTTGATAGCTGTAAGCAACGTGTTGCACACGGAGGTCTATACACGAACATAGGTAAATCTATAGTATTTACAAGTGCGTTGCCGACCTTTGAAGGGGGGGAAAGATTGGTATTCCCGTAGATAATCTCACAAACACCGAAAACACAACGGTGGTTGTTTCACGCAAGTTTCCTGCGAGGCCGTCAGCCACTGCCGTCACTTCGGCCGAGCCGGACCATTCATGTCTAAGCATATTAAGCGTGGTTACTTTCTATGTAACTTCTTTCGGTCTTTATTGCTAGCTTGAAATAGAGATTGCTACCCTCCTCTTCCGACCAATTTAATAATTAGTTCAACTTCTCTATCTTCTTCTTTAGCTTTTATTCACCATTTATTTTAAGCTGCCTCGTTGGCCTCGACTGCCTCCTTGGCCGAGTGGTCGCAAGTGCGACTGCCGGGCATGGGGCTCGGGTTCGATTCCCGAGTCGGGCAAAGTATACTGGGTTTTTAAAAAAACTCTCAGTAGTAGCACGGAGTCTGGAATGGTGCCCGGTATACGGCAATAGGCTCACCCCTATTACATGGGATTCATAACATAAATAGTGAAAAGTGGGTGTTACATTATACAGTGGCATAATGTAAACCTCTGCCTACCCCTTCGGGGATAAAAGGCGTGATGTTATGTTATGTTTTAATTTAAGCCTCCTTTAAAACCCTCCATTTGTCTCTGTATCAAACTATTTCTTTGTCTATCTTAATAGAGAGAGTTAGCGACCTTCTTCAATTGCCGTCGATTTTTCAGCGCTGTACGGTCTTCCTCGTAGGCACCCATTTCCTCACATATCCCACTCCATACTTTAGTTAAACGTTAAACGCTAAACTTTAAAATATTTATCAAAGAAATTCTCTGAGAAACATCGTCATCCATAATTTAATCACTTCATCCGGCGCGGCGCGGTGACAAAATAAATCTAAAATATACAATTTCAAAACGAATATCCTTTTGAAACAAACGTATAAATCACAGAAACTCGAGTTAGTAATTTGAAACAAGATAATTAATGAAAAAATATAAAAAGTACAGCAATTGACGCCTTCCCGCGCCATTTGACTCCACGCTACGCTCCCGCGCTTCGTATATTTTTGGCGCCAATTAATCTGTGGTTCGTTCGGATATTTCCACTTTTTTAATGACACCCCTGAAAATGAGATGACAAGAAATTAATCATAAGCATAAAAACTACTTTGATTAAGTTTGATATTGCGTTGCGCAATGTCGATAACAAATTAATATTCAAGATATTTTGAATGTGGTTTATAGCTTTACTTATTTATATTATTATGTACATTTATTATGTGTATAGTTTGTAGGATGGAAGGATACCGGGGTGCAGTAAACATTCATACCTCAGTCCTTTTTTATTTTCCGTAGATGGGTATGAGTCTGATGAAGGTATAATATATAGATAGCAATATTTCACGTTTAAAAATATTACATTAAAATTACATACCTATCACTTATTTGTAGATGCAAGAAAAAAAAAACGATTTAAAATGAATTCTTTCGAAAATTAACAGTTAAATGCGTCATTTTTATCATTAAGCTGTTACAAACGTATACAGACAGTGTGACACCTTGTTTTCATCAATCGAGAACGCTTGGAAGTTTTTGCTTTTGATTAATGGTTTACTTGTTTACAAAGACGTCAACTGGTGTGGTCTTCTATGACCTCGTTTTCTTAGCTTTAATTGTAGGAAGAAAATCTTGATGAATGAACGGGAGAAAGAGTAGGACTGGGAGAGGAAAGAGATTAGTTGAAAAAATTGGATCTATGAAATTGTCGGTTGATTTTTTTAAAGATAAAGATATATTTATTTGCGTAAACATGTGTAACATTATACATAAATGCAAACGTAGATGGTCTTACATAAATAGCTTGCTTAGTTTCAACATGTCTTGCCCTAATTGGCGTACAAAATATTTTCAAAACTAGGTACTAATTGGGATTAATTTCTCTAATTGTTTGGGTATGTTAGAAATTCAATCAATCATTCATCATCGATTATTATCAGATCACATACATCTGATGTTGTTTGTAACATAATAATCTTTATTAACATAATTCGACGAACATGTTTGGCAATAGGTTTTTTTACGGAAATGGTACGTGCCCTTTCTTTTCTGTTTTCTGTTTGATGAGACGGGAAATCTTCAAGAGCTTTTGTAGTGAAAGAATATAATTATGTATGTGTGGAAGAGCTATGTTCCGGCACGATTGGGCTGGCACAACCGGAGTGATATCACGGCCATATAGAAAATCGAAGTGAAACAACCACCGTATTATTTTGTCCGTAACAGTAAACTGCTAGGTCGGTCGGCCGAACATTCATCATCATCATCATCGGCAGAACAAGAAAGGGTGGTAACAAATGTTTTCTACTCTACCTTACAGCATCACCAGCCATATACAATACGAAAGAACACCATAATGTTATTCCAGGCAAAGACAAGGCTTAAATTGTGAGTCCTACTAGGCTATTCTGTAACTGTCGATACGAACTTTCGAAGTGAGCTTGATCGCATTCTATTCTCGACCGTCATTCATCAACAGCCTATAAATGACCACTGCTGAGAAAAGTCCTCTTCTCACACGGAGAAGGTTTTGAGCATTAAACACCACGCTTGCTCAATGCGGGTTGGCGATTACAGATTTATAATTAGAAATTATAAGCCCAGGTTTTCCCTCACCGTTTGTCAGTGGTGTCTAGATAATCTTAGTACATTAGTAATTGCCGTTGGTAGGTTTCGAACCCGCACCCTCATGCATGAGAAGCGGACCTCTTAAACCTCCGGGCCACCATGACACATTAGGATCTCTTAATGTGTATTTTGGTGATCAAACTGCTCCCCATGATGCAAAATTACTACCCTCTTTAGGAATAGCCCTTTATACAGCAATAAAGATCATCAGCCTGTGACAGTCCTCCAGTGACTATGAACTTCCTCTAGTAAGGAGAGGTTTGAGTTGCAAATTACAGTTTAACAGGCTCAGATTTATCAGAGATCGGTGCTGGTCTTTTTAAATCTGTCCTAGTCACCTGTTACAACATTCACAAGACGAAGAGAGGCTAAAGTATTCTTGTCTTTTTTATGGGATATGCCGGTGACCGAGGAGATGGATCTGCTGATGGTAAGCTATCGGCGTCGACTATGGACTCTCAGAACACCAGAGCATGGACACTCGAAATACCAGAGGCGTTACAATTGCGTTACTGATCTACTGGGGATTAAGAATTAATTTGAGGATTGATGAGGATTCAGTGATTGAGAGTTTGGGGATGACGGGGAATATTTGGGCCTCTGGTAACCTGACGTAATACAACACAAGCTGTTTCACCTCGGTTTTCTGCAAGGCCATGGTACCGGGTACCATGGTACATCGAGCCGGCCCATTCGTGCCGAAGCATGGTTCTCCCACATTTGAAAATGACAATGAAACAATTAAAGGAACTTCATGATAGAACAGTTGACTTAAAATAATATTAACATTCGTGACACTGTTTTCATTTTACGCGTAAAAATATCCATATCACACATTACAGCAGGCAATAAAATACTACACACATAAATCCAATTTTTATAGTAAAAACACAATAAAAAATCTATATCACAGATTTTTTTTCAGTGAAAATTGCCAATAACTCGCCGTAACGAGTTTGTCATGAAAAAACATCATAAAACGTTAATTTATTTACGATCTGCCAACTATAAACCGCCTCTGGACATTTTTGTTCGAGCAATTGCGGCTTGAATTAGCCGTTTGAATTGGTTTCCCGCGTTCCACTCACGTTTGCAAAACGAACTATTTAGATGTACGCACACATGTACGATAGGGATGACTCTCTTATACTGTTCCTAAGGTAAAATATTATACAATAAATTCTCTATTTTTAAATACTTATTTTGCTTTTCTACGACGGAAATTGTTGTTATTAATAAATATGCCGTAAAATTATCACAT
This sequence comes from Spodoptera picta, assembly GCA_038387885.1. Taxonomy (NCBI): domain Eukaryota; kingdom Metazoa; phylum Arthropoda; class Insecta; order Lepidoptera; family Noctuidae; genus Spodoptera; species Spodoptera picta. The sequence goes on from JAZHFQ010000445.1 coordinate 1,545,018, forward strand.
CAACAAATATTTTAAAATGAATTTCACCTATCTGTTTCAAAGAATTCCAATTTTACATGACATGTTTTCAATTTCAGCGTTTCTATTCACCTTATGATTGCTGCTGACTTTTTAAATGATAAATCACTAAACATATTAATTACTAAGCCAGTACTTTATCTCAGAGTTCATAAAATGTCAAATATTTCGAGTAAAGTGACAGCCCTACACTTATACACCCGTTAACCGCGCAGTGATGTCTCATTTTCTAAATTTGTTACGAAAAGATAAATCTCCGCGCGTCCCGGCACTCGTTAGCTAAATCTTTCTCCCTCGTAATTATTCACCCGTTAGAAAAAAAGGAAATAAACATGAAAAGAAAACGTCCCACCACTGAAATTTAGTAAGTGGCCTGAGCTCATTAAAAAGCTGTAAAATTCTATTACGAGACAACGGATGGGTGTGTATCCGAATGAGCCAAACGTCATAGCGACACGACAACTTTACTTTTATCGTTTGACAGCTAGATGTCATTTGAAAATAGCCTTTATTTCCACGGCTTAGAAATGTCAATTAGATAATTTGTCAGTAAATCTAGGAGTGCGGGGTTCACAATGGCGGGAAACAAAGACATGGAGCGTTGACAAGCGAGGATAAATTGACATTAATTGCCTTACCAGTGTCAGAGCGGTTCGCAGGCGTGTTACGACTGTCGTTTTTGACGGCAATAGGATTATTTTAGGCGCTAATTAATTTATTTTCTACGTTATTGCGGGCGATTTGATGTATTGCGTCTGGTATCCTGTTTGGTGTAAGCAATGTTTGATGTTTGGATACGTTCGGATACATTTAATCAGTAAACACAGAATTGCATTATGGATTTGCTTTCGATCTAGCTTAATATTACTTGACCATGACTCATTCCTAGATTGCATTTTTTTAATAATAAAGTAGACAGGTAATAAAAATTATCGATGCCCGACTGCTTAGAACGAAATAGTTGGCACTACTCGTCAAAAGGAGTCTGGTATTCGATTGCCTGGTTGGAAATAAACAGTATTGCGCCCGATGATTAAAAAACCTCATGGCTTACCAAATGCAACCTATTCCTGATAAAATAAAATAAAATAAATTTAATAAAACAACATAGAACACATTTACAATGGGGATGACGACAGGGTATGAAAATTAAAAATATAATTAGTCCGTAACTTAGGTAATAAAAAAATATTAGACACGTATTTTTTTATTTTGTTGTATAATAAAACAATACTTAGATAAAACGAATCAAAGTTTAGGAGTGGGGGCTAAAACGTCATTTCTTAGTATAAAATGTACTGAGAAGTGACGTCACGCGACATTTCAAATCAATATATCTTCGAAACTATTCGGTTCCGTAAGAAAATAAAAAATACGTGTCTAATGTTTTTAAATAATCTACCAGACGGACATTAAAATAAAAATTAGTCGTCTACCCCATTACAGTTCGCTCAGATTTTACAGTAGGTACCTAATAAAAAGTCTTAATAATAACACTCGTAATAGTTTTTATTATAACTATCGTGAGACATACTAAATTAAGTAAAAACGCGGGTTACTCACGTGAATATACTGAGAAAAGCTCTACTAGTTTCGAACCACAGAGGGGTTCTTCCTCATGAGCAGCGTGCGCGGTCGCGGCGACGTCGCGCAGCTCACTGTAATAGTCTACTTAATCTAGTCTTATGCAATATATATGCGAAGAAATAATGTTCTAAGTATATAGGGACTACTTGAACTAAGTAGGTTTATTTAAAACGGTGTTTCATTGATAGCCCAATGCAAAAAAAAAATGATTTGATGGATATCATTATAAATAAAAATCGTATTACATAATTATTTAAGACCAAGCAAGGACAACCTGTCCTAAATTATTAAACAAACAAAACACCATACTAGTTAATATGTAGGTAATTCACTAAAAATAAGCACTTTATTTTAACACTTCCAGTAATTTTTCCTATGATTTTAATGATGGAAAGTGGTATATGCATTTTACTGACTTTGCCCTTCGCTTTCTGGTGAAAATCATCGTCGTGTCATGTAAATATGTGTATAATATTTAAAAAAAAACCTTTTTATAAACGGAAGCGTTTGAAAAATGATGCCAACACTTATAAAATAATTCTTTAGATTTATGCCATCATTTCTGTTCATATCCGTGTTACATTGGCGATGAATATGAAAAATATTATTTAAGTATTAAATAAATTATTATGTTTTCGGCTTACTCACGTTGTAAACGAGGAACTCGACTAGTTTTACAACGACTAGAATTACAACGTGAGTAAGCCGAAGACATAATAATTGATTTAGTATGTCTCACGAAAGTTACAATACAAATATTATTTATTTTTCAGCAAACAGGTTTATGATATTTCGACACAAATTTATTTACCTCCACAATGACATTTACTTTATTGTATGTCTGTTGTTCAGCAACAATTAGCAGCACTTTCTGATAAAACTGAAACTTTAAACATGCGTTCTCCAATCCGTCTGCCAAGCATTAAAAAACATTAAACAACATTCCTTATGTAGAGGACGCTCGTAGTCCAGCAGTAGCCTGTCCCGGGTTCTTGATAAATTATGTTATTTACAAATTAAGTAATCTATAGAGATTTAAAAGTAGACTTTTTCCAGTTCCCGATCATTGCCACTGACTAGAATTTTCTTCAGTATTGCGGTTAAGCATCCACATCTCATCGGACCCGGGCTATAAATTTGTGGATTCGACAAAGAATACTTTCCTCTAATACATCGCATTACAGACGATGGCCCATCACACTACTACGGGATAGGATGGTTAGCACAATCCTAACCCGTAGTAGTGTAGTCGAACTTTAATTTATGATTCTTTATTTTTTTATTTATTTAAGTAATGTAATTTACAGCAAATCCAACTGGAGCGAAAATTAAAAAAAGGTACCTAATAAATTGCTCAATCTGGTCCTCAAAATCCACATTCCATAATTATTGCTCAGTGGACTCCATTGCGACCACTTAACAAACGCTGAACAGGTAAAATTGAGAGATAAATATCGCATTACTCTACCATTTAATTCAATTGTCTGCAAAGTTTATGAAGTCATAGCATTACTAAAAAAAAACTAATAAAATGATGTTGTTTATTTTGGCGCGCTCATTAGTGCGTTTGGATATTTAGTGTGGCGCTCGGTCCTCTCAATTCCAAGATGGCGGCGTGTCGCTTGTTTGACATGTTGATATATTACCGCTAATTACTCAAAGCGAGGAGGTGTTTATTGAAAATAACTGTAAGGTGACGACAAGACGTGTCTGCTTCGATCTCCATGTCCGCTCGAAATGACTTCCGTAGCAAATTAAATGTACCACAATTAGGTAGTTTGAAAAAGTAATTATATTTTAGGTCTTTCCATGACTCTAAGTACCTAACAATTAAGATTGTATCACGCATTAGCTACCACCTCGATCACCGGTGACCGGAGTTAAATGCTAAAAATATTTTTCGTCTTTAACACTTTCAAATGTTTTCATTCAGCTAAAGATTTAGGTACTTAAACATTATTTAATTTGTATTATTAGTCAAGTCCTTAAATAACAAATAAATAAACTTTAAATAAAGTACTTTAAGTTAAGGTTGAAATAGCAATAAAAAAATATTATGCATTTTGTCTGCACGACTGTCGTATTGGCTAGAAAACCTGCTACTCCGCAGTGTTTCGTGGGGTTTTTTGTTCAAACACGGTGGATTAATAATTTATTTGATCCACAAATAGTTTCCTAAATTTTATTTTAATGTCCGTCTGGTAGATTAATTCTGACTATCTCGTTGGCCGAGTGGCCGCAAGTGCGACTGCCGGGCAAGGGGTCTCGCGTTCGATTCCCGGGTCGGGCAAAGTATTACTGGGTTTTTAAAAAATTCTCAGTAGTAGCACGGAGTCTGGAAATGTGCCCGGTATATGGCAATAGGCTCACTCCCTAGTGAAAAGTGGGTGTTACTTCTGTGTGCACCTCTGCCTACCCCTTCGGGGATAAAAGGTGTGATATTATGTTATAAATATGTTATGTGTTGTTAAGTGATGTTATTAGACACGTTTTTTCCTCTTTTCACAAAATTAAATACCATCGATGATATTATTAATTTAAAATATTGTAAGCACGCTGTAATGTAACTACCCCCACTTCTAAATTTAACTTCATTTTATCTAAGTATTGTACCTTTATACGACAATTTAAAAAAATATGTGTCTAAAATTTTTTTTATTATCTAACTGACGAACTAATTACATGTTTAATTTTCATACCCCGGCAAATCCCCTATAGTTGTTCTGCATCAGAGGCCTTAATACGAGTTTGTTTCACGGCCAATCAGAACGCTGAACGCATACTCGTTTCGAATACTTAAAACGTAAATCAATCTCGTACTAAGGCCTCTGAATGCGATGTGTTTGTAAGCGCACTCACGATACCGCGGAAAATCCTAGTGTAGAGTTAAATTTCTGTAAAAAGTTACCTTGGCTCTTGCCAAAAACACTGGACGTTAAATACTTGGCTTATATGAGAGCATCTGCAATCAATCTGCAGTTAATAGATAACGATTCACAACTGTCACTAATCACTCGTCACTTCGTCAACACTGGCAATGCACTTAATATAGTTGGCAAATTAATGTGCCGTGCGAACATTGGGTTATAAACCTAGACGGGTGAAAAATATAGTACTTGGATTCCGATTTCTGGAAACTTAGTATGGTATCTCACGGTTTTAATGTCTAGACGGATGGATGAATATTTATAAGAGTCAAAGAGTAAAAATGTATCAGGTTTTTTATGGGATAAGCCGCAAACGAACAGACGGATCATCTGACCTAATCGGCGACGCCCATGGACACCCGAAACACCAGATGTAATACAAGTGTATTAGGAATTTGAGGATTGTTGGAGAGTCCGAGATTGTGACACAAATGCGTTACCGATCTTTTGGGATTAGAAATTTGAGGATTAATTCAGGCCGTGGTATCACCCCAGTCGAGCCGGCCCATTCGTGCCCAAGCATGGCTCTCTCACACTTCCCACGATTTACCAATATAATAATATATATGTCTAGGTAGCCTATCTATACCTATGAAAGAAGATGCTTATTTTTATATCCGTTTGGAGAATATCATTGTTTTTTTTTCCATGAAAAGACATGCTACGCAGTACACACATGTGCGTTAAATGGTCTGCACGCATGCGAAGATGTTACAATATGCTTACTAAAAAAATAAATACTTACAAACATGAATAGTCCAGATCGCGGAGATCCCACACTAAGATGATGATGATGATTTTAGGAAAGTCGTCGTAAGAAGTCTAGCTTCTTATCCACGATTATGAAAAACTATCTTTTACCCGCGGCTCCGCTCGCGTCACAAAAGGATAAAAAGCCAATTTTACACACAGCGCCGTCTATACCAATACTTTTGCTTTCCCTCGGGAATATCAATTTTTTCCGGGATAAAAAGTATTATTTAATTATTTAATCCGGACTTCTAACTATACGTCTGCAAAAATTCAAAGGAATCGGTTTAGTAGTTACGGCGTGAAAGCAGAACAAACAAACAAACTCACTTTCCGATTTATAATATTAGTAAGGATTCACAACATGTGTTCTTACAAAAATAATCTCTCGGAAATAAAGTGTATAATGGAGTAGGTGGCTAGCGATCACCGGTGATCGCTTGGGGACTCGGCAGCCAGTTAAACTAGTCAAGAAAGTGCATGCTGCGCTAACTGCCTTAAAAGAGTCCCACTTTTAAAATTTATTTTTTTCTATATTTTTACAAGATGATGATTAAATTTCTTTCTTTCTCAGGATCATGCTCCACCCGCGGAAAGAGAGCACGGACAGCATTCAGTGCGCAGCAGATCAAGAGTTTGGAAGCAGAGTTTGAGAAAAACCGCTACTTGTCCGTGGCGGCGCGAGGCAGACTGGCCAGGCAGCTCAGACTTACTGAGACACAGGTTAGCAGACATATATAGCTTTTTTTTGAGGGGGAAATTATCCAATGACTCGCCTTGGGTTAGGTTAGGTTAGGTACCTGCGTTAGGCGGTAGGTGACGACGCCGTAGCGTCTCTCAAGCCACTACTCAAAGAGGGAACTTACCGCTGCAATGACAGCGAACCCAGACATACATCTTTACCATTTGTCATTTAAGGACTTTTCTTTTTCTCCGTTTCTTTTACAAGTAGTGTATTTGAAATGTATAACGCCTTGGTTTATTGACTGTAATGTTATACGACTTTAATTTAAATAAATTAATAAATACATAGGTAAGGTTAAACTTTTAATCCACGAAGGGATAGGCAAGGATACAATATAACACTTATTTTTCAACAGCTATCTTTTGAGTATATGATGTTAACTAAACGCCATAGTTACACCGAAAACAATTGACTGCATGGTTGGTGCGGTCACTGGGCAACCGGCTGCCGCGTGTAGCTGGTTCGATTCCCGGACGGAACAACTCTTGGTGTGATTCACAAATTGTTGTTTCGGGTCTGGGTGTCACGTGTAGGTATGTGAACTTGTAAACGCACCCACGATATCGGAGAAAATCCTAATGAGGGATAAGTTTTTTTTTAAATAATTGTAGTGGTATGACGAGTAGCAAATCAAAAATATTAGAATAAAGACATCTTGTACATATATGACTGTATTCTTGTACATATATGACTGTATTCTTGTACATATATGACTGTATTCTCGTACATATATGACTGTATTTTTAGAATAACATAACATATAACACCGGGCCTTTTATCCCCGAAAGGGTGGGCAGAGGTGCACTTTACGGCACTTCATCCCACTGTACAATGTAACACCCACTTTTCACTAATTATGTTAAGAGTCCAATGTAATAAGGGGTGAGCCATATACCGGACACAACGGCTCCGTACTGCTACTGATTTTTTTTTTTAAATCCCATATATACTTGCCGTGCCCTTGCAGTCGCACTTGCGATCACTCGGCCAACGAGGCAGTCTTTTTTTTATCTTTAGAATCTGGAGAGAAAATCCAGCATTACTTGCATAGAGGTACTAATTAAACATTTTACAACATTTTATTTCTCTTTCCAGATAAAGATATGGTTCCAAAACCGTCGAACAAAATGGAAGCGAAAATACACAAACGACATCGAACTTCTTGCGCAACAGTATTACAGCAGCCTTGGAATCGTCAGCCCCCGACCAATGTTTGTCGGAGACCGTCTCTGGATCTTCAACTATCCAAACAGAGTCCCACCGACACAACAACAGCAATGGATAAAATCTCTTAACACAATGAACGCGCAAAATCAAATAATCGACAGAACAAATATGTTTCGCACTTTACCAAAACCCGACGTTCCATTTCTTAACCCCAGTGTGTATCCGAACGAAAGAGTCTTCATGGACCGCGGACTAAGTTTGTCAGGAAACGTCAATGTCAAAGTTCCCGCCCAAAATCGAATTTTGCCGCGAGAAGTTTACAATAATATGGCTCAAAGAAGCATGGATGTTTACAAAAATAATATTTTAAGTCACAGCAGCCCACCGCAAGAGTCTAATGTTGATCATTTGAGAAGATTGGAGGAGAATTTCAGTATTTAAAATTTAAGGATCTCGTCTATGATTTCGTAATAAGTGCCTTGTACCTTTACCTTCTTATTGCATAATATTTGTAAATAAAGTTTTTATCGTGTCAATTTTAATTATTAATTTGTGGTGTGTTGCTTATTTTACTTATTCCACGGTGAAGAAAGGTAAAAAAATATAAGTAAATGTCTTGTCATTCTTGGCCAAGTCCGGCCCGGTAGGTACCCATAACCTCTATGTACTTTTAAAAAATTAGGTTACAGCTTGATTACAGTAATTATTTAAAAAAATACTCATAGACGAGCTCACGTCTGTGGCCCATCTTAGGGTAGTTGGTAGTACAACCGTCGTTTCGCTTTCGAAATTAATATTTAACCAATCTCAAGACAAAACCTCTGGTTACTCAAAAAACTAATTTTGACGTTTTAATTCTATCAAAAACCTAAAGTCCGTTAGAATTTTAGAAACAATATAATTGTGAGACACCAAACCATGATCAAATAGCCCATTCGCTGTATTGAACATTCAATAATCACTTCAGAAATATTAAGTAGGTAGGTACCTTCGTCGATTTTGAATACAGGAGACATTTTTATACTTAAAAACATTAATTTTGTTATGGCAAGTGAGAGAGAGAGAGCCATATAAAAATAAAATAAAATAAAAATAGTCTTTATTCTACTATAATATCTCATGCAGATTAATCAATAGGGTAGACGACTAAGTTTTATTTTAATGTCCGTCTGGTAGATTATTTAAAAATATTAGACACGTATTTTTTATTTTCTTCCAGAAACGAATAGTTTCGAAGATATATTGATTTGAAATGTCGTGTGACATCACTTCTATGTAGATTTATTACGTAGAAATGACGTTTTAGCCCCCACTCCTAAACTTTGATTCGTTTTATCTAAGTATTGTTTTATTATACGACAAAATAAAAAAAAACATGTGTTTAATATTTTTTAATTACCTAACTTACGGACTAATTATATTTTTAATTTTCATACACTGTCGTCACTTTATTACCTAATTAATTAATAAAATTAATTATTAAAAAATTTTATTATTAATTTTAATTAATTAATAAAATCATTAAATTCCCAGTAAAGTTACTAATTAGTTTGTGGGAGTCGCCTCAGTGGCGTATGCCTTCTCCAGTTTTCTCCATTTAACTCTGTCTCTTGCTTCTCTTCTCCATGTGGTCCCACAAAATCTTCCCAAAAATATCTTCCATCTTTTTGGTCTACCTTTATTTCTTTTCCCATCCCATGGCAGCCAACCCTTTCAATCTTTCTGGCCTATCTATTGCAGGGTACACACATGTCCTGCCCATTTCCATTTAAGATTCCTTATTTTGTTGTGTATGTCACCTTTGTTTACCTGTGTTTCTTTTCGAATGGTTCCTTACGTTTCTTACTTTTTTCGATAATCTTATGCCGAGCATGCTTCGATAGTCTTATGCCGAGAGTCAGCCAGAGTAAGCAAAACTAAAATAAACCATTACCTTCGCTTATGTTTTTGCAAGGGAGAGAAAACAAAATCGGGTTATTTAAAACTTAAGTTAGAACCCAAACTCTCCAAAAAATGTGGAACGCTTCACGATTTTGCGTGTCATCCTTGCGCAGGGGCCATGCTAATCTTCTCTGTATCGTTCCAATTTTAGTATATGTACTGCCGAAGCAAGTACGGTTGTCGAGCACGAATTTTAGTATATGAGGCACCACTCAATGAAAATGTTGATAGCGCAATTTAGAGTATTGTGTTATATTTCCTAAAACTTGTGCCGAAAAAAGAACACACCCACTTTTAGTTGCTATATTAATTATTAACATACCTTTTCATATAAAATATCAGGAAATATACAACATAAATACTTGAAATTTTGAAAAATACATGTTCCTAGATATTGTTTTCAATACAGCGCCATCTACAATTTCTGGCGCAACTAATCGACACAAATCAGTGACATCTCTTAGCATGTTACTCATACAACAATAGATGGCCCTAGTTCAAAACTAATAACGTTTCTAGAAGTGAACCACTGATGTCATTGTATGCTCTGTACTTCTGAAGCACGATAAAGTATCAAATTATTCTATTCTATTATTATAAAGCTGAAGTTTTTTTTTTGTTTGAACGCGCTAATCTCCGAAACTACTGGTCCGATTTGAAAAATTCTTTCTGTGTTGGATAGCCCATTTATCGAGAAAGGATGTAGTCTAAAATATCACGATTAATAGGCGCCGAGCAGAGCGAGTGAAACCGCGCGGTGCTTCCGCTTGTCAAGAAATAAAGGTCCTTTGTCCTTTTATAAAACAGTTTGGCCCGTGGTGCAGATGGGATACGGATCTACGCGAGTTTATTTTGTTTTTTGTCTTCTAGAGACTTCCCGTAGGATTTTCAGGATTTTTTTCTGACGTAAGAACTGTCTCCTCACTAGTCCTCACAATAACATAAGTACAGAAAAAAATATTAAAATCGGTCCAGCAGATCACGCGTGACAGCGTTACCAAGGGGTATTTTTTTTTCTTTTTTGATATATTATGTACGCAGAGGTACACAGTCAAGCTTGTTTGTCCTATGTATTTCGAATAACCAGAATTCTGATGATACCTTAGTGAGTATTAAGGTGTACACTGTAATATTAATTTTATATTTGTTTAGTAAATTCTTGCATATTCGTTTAAATAATGACAGCCATGTCTATTTACAATAATATTCATGTTATAGCCTCAGGCAACATTTGACGCGCGACATGTTGCTCAACATCTTTCTCAATTTGTTGAATGTTGACGCGGAACATTTGTTTACGATGGAGGTGGAATGAGAGTAGGATGGAGGAGGATACGAGGATACGAACAACTAACGATGCACTAAAACAAACAACAAGCCGCGCGCCATGTTGTGCAGCGTTGCCGTACATGTTGAGATTCATGTGTCGCGCGCCCAATGTTGCCTATATAGTGAATACGAGGCTTTAGTTACAATAATACCGAAATAACAACAAAAACACAAAACAAACTAGGTAAACGTAAAAGACCGTGATTGCAATTGAAGGAGATTTCCTTTTTTTCCACAAAGATAATTTGTGAACCACACAAAGAAGACTCGACTCAGCTGCCAGATACCCAACCTGGGTAAACGTAAAAATAAATACATTTTAAGTAAATAAAAGAAACATTAGTTTTAAATACATAATTTATTTCTATGGTACAAGATATTTCCAATGATTTGCTGTAACAGAATTTATAATTGAAATATGAAAACAAATGTACAATGTGGTCACCGGAGCGCTTTATGTTAATACCAAAACGTTTTTCATTTTTATAACAATTTTGTTTAAATATAAAATCTATATTCCACGCTTGGTTTATTGATTATCAACACTTTATAATCAGGATTGCATATAAATAATTCCACCAATATTTTTTCCCTAAATGTCCATTTACACGCATACGAGACACATTTTTTTAATATTTATTTATCAATATAAACATAAAAAATAACAAATCGCACATTCATTTCTTGTTTTACACTTTTTTTAAGACAGTTGCCGTGTTGTGTTTGTGTATAAGTGTTCGTAAAACGTGTTTCTTACATAGTAATGTACCGAAAGCACTTTAGGCGATAATTTATTTATTGTCTACAATTCATACGAATGGGACGTCGAAATATTGTATCGATTGTGTAATCGATTCGTTACTGGCTTAACAAATAACAGCACTGTAGAGAAGTAAAAAGAGGTTTAAATTTAGAACAGTCTCATGGTTAGCAACTGTCTGGCCGCCATGAGTGGGTTCCTGCATGGGGCTACATAGAAATGCATATTGTTCATTCTGTATGAGTGTGTGTTGTGGTAAATATTGTATATGCTATGCGCCAGGCTTCGCTTACAAGTCCATAATGACACTTCACTTTACTGCAGCGTATCACGTTGTGGGGTTTGTGTTACCTGCAAACAAAAATGAACTGTTAAAATGCATATCATAAGTAGAGACAGGATTGAAGAAAATATTACCTATTACCATGTCTAAATGAGGGATTAATAAAAAATTATAAAATGTAATCGACATACATTTATCACAAATGTTTGCGATAGGATGAGAAAATAGTCAAAGTCAAAGTCAAAGTCAAAGCGTTTATTGCAACTAAGTGTACAGATGGTGGTTATAAAATTATTACAGTGCTTAATACTTAGCGGCCTCTTACAGACATTGCAACATTTTTAGTTATGTAGGTACACATTCATTGTTATTAATATTGTAGGTAGATATTACAAATCATAAAGAAAAGAAAAAAAAAAAATAATTGTCAGGTATATGTCACATCATAGTAATAATCAATTCAATAGGTATAATTGCTGTCGAGTTTAGGATGTCAATAATAAAATTATACAATGTCAAGGTATTTCAATGTTATGTTATGTCGAGTAGGTATATACATTTCGTTTGTATAGGGCAGATCGACGGTTCCCACATGAATTAAAATTATTTTATTTTGGACTCTAAATATTCCGTCACTGAGTAGAAGCATTCTTTTATTAGGTATATCTTTAGTCGTTTTTGAAATACTAATATTGATTTTTCAGATTTTAATCCATCTGGCAATTTATTATATATTTTTATAGCCATATAGTATGGACTATTAGTTAACATTTTTATTTTTGATGGTGGCGCACATAATCTTTTTTTATGGCGCGTGTTAATGAATATAGAAAGAGGCATGAAGATATCATTTATCATTAGTGCAAACCCCTGTAATTTAGAAGTCTGTAACTCCGTGAAAGGACTGACAAGAGCTGTACTTGGTAGAATGATGATAATCTTTATATATATAATTCTTCTGTGTGTATGTCACTGAACTTCTCTCAAACGACTGGACTGATTTTGATGAAATTTTTTGTGGGGATCTGGGAATGGTTTAGATTCAGAAATCAGCCCGGCAGATGGCGCTGCAGTCAATATTAGGTTACTTATCCTAAACAGCTGAACTAATTTGAATGAATTTTTGTTTATACATTCAAGTGGATATATGCAGGAGAACGTCTGTTGGGTCCGCTAGTATGCTATATTATTATAAGTACAGTGTTTGTGTTATACCTGGCTAGCTATCATCCTGCAGCGAGGTGAATCGGTTCCCGAGCGCGAGTTGGTGTCGTGGCGCGGCGAGGTCCCTGTCCCGCGCGGCGCCGCCGCCCGCCGTGCTCCAGCCCCCGCCGCCGCGCTTGGTGCTCGCGCCCAGCACGGGGAAGTAATCGTCGTTGTGGATGTCTGGCGCGTGCTTCTGTAAACACCAATCATTCATGGCCATATTTAAATATCTATATAACATTACTTCACGCCTTTTATTCCCGAAGGGAAGGGAAGGGACACTTTTGTATGACACCTATTTTTCATCAGTTACATCATGATTACGAGTCCCATATAACAAAGGGTGAGTGGTGAGTCTGTTATCATGATTATACATGGCACACATTTTTGCCCATAAAAAAATTTAAAATTAAGTTAAAACTGACTAAGTACTCATAGTAATATGGAAACAAATTCAAAGGTAATATTTTTATTACATCAAGCTGGAGAGTGCTGATAACCAGCGCTCTGGATTCGAGCCTTGATGTGTGTGTATGAGTCAATTCACTTAGCTGGGCGTTCGATCGTTTTGCGCTGTGATAAAGCTATAATATAAATATTGTTTTTTCTTTATATACGTAACTACCTTCTGCCCGCGACTTGGTACGCATAATCCCGTTTTTTCCCGCACCCGTTGTGATTATCGGTAAACAGTAAAAAAAAAGTATTGGATAAAAGTATCCTATGTCCATTGTCCGTCTCCTGGTTGTAAGCTACCTCTTCACCAATTTTCATCCAAATCGATTTAGCGGTGTTTGAGTTCTAAATAGTGTAACTATAGATTTGGTACACTATCTCGCGATGAGGCGGCCCACTATAGACCACGCGTGCCCATAAAGTGGATTTCTTTATTTATCCCTTACCGTACTCCTGCGCACGTTCTCAATGGGTCGCTGGCGTGAGGACGGCGGCACGTAGGCCGCGGGCTTGGTCTCGCGCGGCTTTGGTTCCTCCACCGGCGCAGGCGCTGGGGTCTCTGCTTCCGGCTGTTGCTGTAATTTATATCAAATAATTATTATTCACATCATCATCAGCAGTCCGTTAGAAACCACCACTGGACTATTGAGCATCTTTAACCAAAGGTGGAGTTCCCCATAATCAGTTGGCAAGCAAGTTGGCGATTGCAGTTCTGAAACTATTGCTTAGCACACACGCCTTTCGTCCAGTGATGCAGTACTACCAGTAATCAAATGTAAGTCGACCAACAAGGTCTAACAAATAAGTACTAGAGAGTTAAATAATGTTTTTCGGATTAATTTTGGGAGGAACTCGACTATTTTCAAGCCAAGCTAGGGGCTCATATTCATGAGCAGGATTTGCAGATGTAACGACTAACGCGCTGCTACTTAGGAGTAGGTAGTCGAGTTCCTTGTCAAATAACTACGTGAGTAAGCCGAAAAACATAACAATGAATTTAGTATAGAAAGTTATAATATAAATATACCAGACATTTGTATAAAAAAATAAGGATTTATTTGACACGCCAAGTCGAGACACTATGACAGATGGATATACGAAAGTCACCTTTACTGTATACGTAATAATGTCGAACAAGGTCAGGGTCATTGTCTTTTAAGTAGTCTATGACATCAAAAGTCAAATATAGATTGTATTTAATAGTATTTATTCATTGAGACATTTCGGCCTCCTCCACATATCGAATTGGCTGTAATCTGAATGTGGGGCCAATGGTGTAACTACAGGGTAGCAAGTCGGCAATATGCCACGGGCACCGAGCTGGAAGGGCCAGAGGTTCTCATCTGAACTTCTCTTTTTTTTTTTTGTAGGGAAGAGGCGCCTGTAGTTACGCCACCACGGGGGCAGTTTAAAAGGTTTAGGTTGACTGCTGCTGGTCTCTATTAAAAGCGTGACCATGGGAAGACGTGCCCAACTTTTAAATTTATTAAACAGCCTGAGGAGTTATGCCAGCAAAATCTAGGGTGCTGCTGCCATTACATTACAGGCTACAGCTCGTCATCAAAGATTCAGTCACAAGATAGTTTTTATGTAGTCCTAAAAACTCTATGGTAAGAAACTAGTACTTCAAATAATTACATTACTTGAAGTGTGGGAGAGCCATGCTTCGGCACGGATACCACGGCCTCAAAGAAAAGTGTGTGGTTGTGTTTCGTCGTGTGAGTGAGGTTACCTGAGGCCCAATTACCCCTCCTCTTCCCAGTCTCCCTAATCCTCGAATCCCCCACAATCCTTGAATTCTTAATTCCCAAAAGGCCGGTAATGCACTTATAACTCCTCTGGTGTTTCATTGCTGGCCATATACTCCATAAAAAATACAATAATTACAATTACACTCACAGGCTTGTTCCACGGTCCCTTGACTTTGCCTCCTTCGGGCGCTGCGTCCTCCGAGGCGGAGTCGCGACCGGACTCCGGCTGTCCGTTGCCACCCTGCAGCACCTGGATCTTCAGCCCGGTGTAATCCTTCACGGGTTCCTCATACTCCTTCCATTCCTCTTCCTCCTGGAACATTTTGATGATGATTTAAGGAACAGTTTTAATTATGAAGATGGAAAATTGTGAAATGACTACCCTTTCCTATAAGGGTGGCTTGGGGACTTAGTAAGCGATTTAGTATGATGACTATGCTACTACAATTATGTATTTCGATTGTTGCTTGCTTCTTGCTCCTACCATTTACTCTTCTCTGCATCACCCAAAGATCAGACGGGGAGAATATGCCTGTGGCACTAAGTGCACCTAATGTACATTCTGTGCATGAAACTTAAATAAATAAATATTTCAATACTAATCCTTACTATCATAAATATAAAATCTTGTCTTGTCTTGTTGGGTTTTCTTTCATTTATAAGGCTTAAATTAATTTCTGCAGATAGTCAGGCTAATGGAATGGTAAAGGCTAGATTTTTCTGATCAAACAGTATAAACTAGCAATATGTACTTCTTAAGAAACATTCTAAACCAAGATCTCCAAAGGATAATTGAAAAACCTTTGATATTGCACATTAGTCAATAAAAAGTACTTACATGCCTATTAACCATAGTATCTCATAAATCGAACAGGTTTTTCAAATAATTAGGTACAACATTAATTCTGACCTTTATCAGCAAGTCAGTTACCGTTGTAATTAAATACCCGGAGCTTATCAATATTTTCCAAACAATCACATTTCTATTTGTAAAATGTTATTATAGCTTTAGGATTTTATCTCCACATATAACTATTATCTGCCACAATGTCCACTGGTGAACACATGGCTCTATCTTAATGTTTATCATATTCCATAAGTAGCTGTTGCCCGCAAGTGCATCAGCGTAGAATATGATTCCTGTTTCATCCCATGAGAACATTTCATCGGGAAAAAAGTAACCTAGGTCAGCCCATATCCTGCTTGTATACTAAATTTCATAAAATCTATTCAGTAGCTTCAGGAAGATTGACAGACATACATCCAAACTAAGAAACTTACACAATTATAATATTGGTGTAATATTGCGGATCATAATTAAGTCATCAAACATCTAAAAGATCCTGCTACCGAACTAGCAATAGCTGATCGCAGTTTTATGACGATTATTATTGCTATAAGTCCTTTTTCTTTTTCTTTCAACAAATAAATACTAAAAATGATTACTTATGCTAATAGTAAATACTCTTTATACTTTACACACTGGCCTCGCATGACCATAGACAAAGATAGACCCCGATCATGTGATAAAAAAATAACAAAGGACTTGAGACACTATTATAATACACTATTTAACATAAAAAATGTAATGCACATATTCTATATGGTTTTAGAATACATGAAAATGTTATATTTTATGTATAAAGACATGAATAATGTTGATAATGTATAGATCACACAATATCGTAACATATTCAATTGTATAGTTTATGCATTATATCCTTCATGGTGTTTTTATACCACATGCAAATGTGTTTTTTACACAGTCAATGCATGAAATATTAAAGAATTTTTGTAAAAAACATGATCTATTTTTTTTAACACCACATAGTTGGCAAACAAGTTAGCAAGCATAGCCTATGTACATCGGCTACATCTGAGATATTGTTCGCACATGACAAACTGCGCAAAAAGTTTTGGAAAGTTTCTTGAAAAATACCATGTTACACTAACTACTTCCAAACACCATGCGGCTAACTTTTAGTTGAATTTTGAGTAGAAGCTGATGTGTTGCTCATGATTCAATTACAAAAATATTAATAAAACACATTTAAGTCACATACATAAACACATTTTTTAATGTTATAAAATACCACGAATAATTTTATCTTAAATTATTATTTTCCTTGAACACTCCATAATAGCAAGTGACACAGTTGAGTTGTCACTCTGTCAATATGAATACATAAATAATAAATTATAATTGTTTACATAAGAATCTTTGTTATTGTATTCACTCAAGATTAAAACTTCTTGGAAACAATAAAGGATTAGGGCTGTATTTTGCTGTGTGCACATTTCCTTTGCCTTGAACTCATGTGTAAATTAAAAATGTATGCATCATGAAAAATATGTCTATGGGCAGCCCAAGTACACAAAAGAAATGCTTGTTTTCTTTACAAACCTTATAAAGATGGAGCTTAGTTACAACGTGTGGCATTTTTTGTGCAACCACAATAGCTTGCTAACAAAAATTTACATTTACCCAACTTTCTTTTAACAAAAATTTAACATAACCTATATCCACCCTCCATGTAATGACAATGCATTACAAACTTCATCTGTCGAGACGCGATTCTATAAAATGATAATCGCAACTAATGTATTCGAGCATGAGAAAATTGTGCTTGAAATTAGGCTATGATTGTCGACCTACAAAAATGACTAGATTTTCATGCGAAACCAGGTCATATGGTACAAAGGCTTGATAAATAGACAACAGACATTAGTCATCGGAGAAATTAAGAGGCCTACACTAATCTTCAAGAAAGAACACGAAATCACCACGACACAAAGATGTCTCTTAAAAGTAGGTATTGAAATATGGATAAAAATTAAAGTAAATATTAAAAACTCACCCCAGCTCTGCCTCCTTCTTCTCCTTCTTGGACCGGCCGCTCTTTCTTTGGCCTTACATCTGATTTCTGTTTTGGGTCATCCAATTTTTTGGCTAACTCATCAGCCGTCGCGAACTTCTTTATAGCCTTTGACTTTTTGCGATCCTTCTTGGCAAAGAAATCATCTAAGTCTGCCATTTCAAAATTAGATTTTGGATTTAAAGATTTACTCTGGTAACTACAGTAATATTGGAGCTAAACGTAAAGGGGGAAATTGAGCCCCCGAAAAGTGAAATGATTTCTGTAGCAAGCGTGGCCGACTGTTTCTTTTTTTTAAAATGGCAGATTCCGTGTTGCCACTTTACAACACAATATGTCACATAGAAATTGCCAGTTTAGTAAATAAAAAACTACCATAACTCTCGGTTCTAGGAAAATCTGCAATTTATTGATAAAATTATTTATAAAGTAACTAAACATTAAAATTAGGTAATAAATTGAAATAGATTATGGTGGTCAATAATCTTAACAAATAAATGAATCAAACGAAATAAATCAATAATTTAGTTAAATTAATTCGTAATTCAATGCTTTATAATAAAATTAACAGTTTAAAACTTTAAATAATGTGTAAAAAATATCAATTCATCAGTGTTTGTTCTACTCTACAAATATTGTCGAATAATTTTCCTTCCTTAAAATGAGATACCGAGCATGTTGTTGTCATTTTGGAAATTTCGCCTATATTAAAACTACTGCCTGCCTACTGCGAGTAATTCAAGAAATCATCATCATCACTATCATCATATCAATAGCTGGAAAACGTCCACTGTGTAACAACGGCCTCCCCTTTAGTCTTTCATGTATAACGACGACGTCAACGACCACGGTCCAGAAGACGAAGTATGGACAGGCTTCCCGCTAGGTAGACCGGCGACAACGTCAGAGTTACGAGGAGCCTGGCTCCCTTGTGGATGCAGGTGACCTTGTCATTCGACCAAAGAAATAAATGATAATAAAAAAAAAAAAATACGTTACTGCACTCTATCAAAACTAGGCAGCTGACTGCAAAGGGTCTCGGATTCAATACTCGTACGAATCGGCCAATTATTAAAATTATCATCTTTCTAGACTAAACCAAAAATAAAACAATTATTCCATGAGACTTTAATGGCTATAAGTCGCACAGAGTGGACTTTATATTCAGTATGTAATATCTCTATTTATACATCTAGTACCTATGTGTACTCTCTTTTCGGGAAGAAAAAGCGTGATGAAAAACAATAAGTTTTAAAACTTTTAGATGTACGTATTCATAAATTTTGAAACTGATCATTGACGCCTATAATAAAGGATCATATAGCTCTTCTTGTTCATTCTTATTGTCTTACCTAAAACGATGCAAAAACCTAGACACTACATAACACGTCGAAATATCTTTCTGATCCACAACATTAAAACCCAATCACTTTGCAAAGGCTTCAGTTCACACACACATTACATACAAATTCAATCCATTTAACATCGACGGGTTGTACCAACGAATAAGCTTCGTTGAAACGTATTCAGTCCTTATCAAGTCGCCGGTCAAAACCAATATCCAATACTTTATCTTATCTGCATTTACCTGGCCATTTTGTATTTTCAAGAATAAAATTCAACATGTTGGGACCTTTGGCGAGAATTTCGAACCAATCTGGCAGGAATGTGATGAGGAGTTTCATCAGGAATGGATCCAATGGTGGAGTTCCTGGAGAGGTATGTGGATTTTCAAAATATTCTTCTGTTACGTAATTAACAGACTTACCTAAGTGTGTAATTTCCAAGTCAACCACGTTTTCTATCCTTTACTGTGTTGGTTTTACTAACTTGATGGTCCCTATACTACATATTTTATATGTTTCAAGTATTACTTAGCCTGTTTAATAAATCAAATACTCTTCCTAGGCTTATTGATACGGAATGCCCCATATTTTATCGATGTCCGATAAGTTGCATTCTTAATTGAACCATAATACATATTTGCAATGAGTACCTACTCAAAGATTTCAAGTAGTTGATTAGCATTTCTATAACCGAAGGTCTTTAAAGTGCCGTTTAAATTCTGTCCCATCTAGATACTCTATTTCAGTTCAACAGGTTCTCATCTTTCACCATTGTAAACGTAAAGATGACATATACATATTCATGACGAAATAGATACTGAAAGTTTCAAAATATTATACTGCAATGTGATGAATTTGTACCTCGTAACATTTTACAAAGGATCCAGTAATATCTATAACTGAGAAATCGAGTAATTTGCTGTTAAAGTAAAACCTAACCACAAGAATTGGAAAACTTGTCATGAACAATGACTAAAATGATAATCATGAAGTCCGCCAAGTAATTTACCTAACTTTAATTTTTTAATAAGACTCTCAGAATTTCTACCTTTAATACACCGTAGTACCTCTACAATCGTCCTTTATTCACTTCATTAATTAGTCATAACATCGAAGGCTGAGTCGCACTGAGATGTTTGAATGCATGTTTGCACAGAGCCATGTTTGTTAAACCACATAATACCTAGGTATGTTTTGCAGCACAGTATTCGCGGATAACGTGGCCACAAGCATGTTATTACAATCACTTGTAAAATGTTATCGAATAGGACCAATTAAATTAACTCATCGAGTACCGTCATTACCTCTATAGAGGTAGACACAATTATAGAACAATAGGTTGCGGTCACCGGTGTCCTCGCGGTGTTTGACAGTTTAAATTCGTATTAAGAAAACCGTAGGCATCAAAATTTTGTTCCAAGTTACATACATAACATCACGCCTTTTATCCCCAAAGGGGTAGACAGAAAACCACATTATGCCGCCGTACAATGTAACACCCACTTTTCACTATTTATGTTACGAGTCCCATGTAATAGGGGGTAAGCCTATTGCCATATACCGGGCACAATTCCAGACTCCGTACTACTACTGAGATTTTTTTAATCCCAATAATTATTTGCCCGGCCCGGGAATCGAACCCGAGACTCTTGGCCCGGCAGTCGCACTTGCGACTACTAAGCCAACGAGGCAGTCCAGGTTTTTTAATACCTTATCTGTTTAGGATGTTTTTAGAATTTAAATAGACTGCTTTAACGATATCTAGGCTACGAGATAGATATGCGTGTTTCTGATAGAGATTGAGCTTATTATCACTATCACGGTAATATTATCATATTATTATATTGACAACAAGCTGTTGTTCACGACTTCGTCCGTGTGGAATATTAATTTTATAACATAACATTTTTGTTTTAACTTTCCAAAATAAAAGTAGCCTATGTTACTCCTTAGTACATTAGCTACCTACCAATAAAACTCTTGCAAAACCGGTCCAGCCATTCCAGAGCATTAGCCAGTACAAACAGACAGATAGACGAAAATTGTAAAATTAATATCATTTTGGTTGTTATATCGTATGTATATTCATAAACATGTATAAAAAAGCGATTATTTTAATATTTACAATTTAATAAACAGACATTACAATTTTATTTATCTGTGTATATGTACCTATATTTATCCGGTAAAGTCTTCAAAAGTTACAAAAGAATAGATCCTGGGATTTATAATATACACTTGTTAGTGTGCGTGCCCATCCCATGACAGTTCACTGATGTATTCTGAGGCGTTTTTAGATGTTAAAATAACATTAGAGTATTATAAGTATTTTCCTTTATTAACGATTGTAAGTTAACTGCTACACAAGAAGGGTTTGCCGTAATCTCAACGTCTGGCAGTTGCGTTGGATCCCGTGTAAAGACAACGCTTTCTAAAATGGCCATCACTTTATTCCAGAACCTTCCATTCAACATGCACAACCGCACCCGTCTCACCCTGAACTTCTTCTGGTTCGTCGGCACCGGTATCGCTGCCCCATTCGTCGTGCTGTGGCACCAGATGAACAAGAACTAAACTTGGTAAGTTTATCTTAAACTTTTATGTAATATTTGTATTGTAACTTTCGTGAGACATACTAAATAATTTATTATGTTTTCGGTTTACTAGTCTAGCTAACTAGTCGAGTTCCTCGTCAAATTATTACGTGAGTAAGACGAAAACATAATAATTTATTTTTTATGTAACTAATAACTATCGGGAGACATAAATTGATTGAAAATAACGGTCTCATATGTAATTTAAGAATCCCGTTGTAACTTAAAAGTAGTAGAGCTTAGTTAGGCCATGTGAATAAGCCGATATTTTTAATTGATTTACATTTTAATATTTAACATAAAATAACATCACGCCTTTTATCCCCGTAGAGCTAGACATAGGTGCACATCACGGCACTTATATAATGCCACTGTACAGTGTTACACACACTTTTTACTATTTATGTTATGAGTCCCATGTGATAAGGGTGAGCCTATTGCCATATACCGGGCATAATTCCAGTCTCTGTGCTACTACTAAGATTTTTATATAAAACCCAGTAATATTTTGCCCAACCCGGGGATCGCACCCGAGACCCCCTGCCCGGCACTTGCGACCACTTGGCCCACGAGGCAGTTAATAATTTAAATATTTAGAGCAAATTATCGCCAGATTGGTGAATGGGTAAGCTGGCTTCTGCGCATCGTTCCACATATTCTATTCCTCCATGGAAGTATTCTTTGTAAACATGTCGAGACATAATGTCCCAACGGACTCATAAAACATTGCTAAATACTTACCACAAAACGTACCTTACGAATAGTTATGTCCAATCCAATTCCTTTCTAAGTACAATGTACCTAATTAACATTGGTACAATAGTGTATTAACAGCTATTTGTCAGATAGAGGGGAGTGTCGTGGACACCTCACAACTTTATTTAGTTAGGTAAACAATTTTATTGGGGCGACACACGCAAATATTTGCATAGGTAAAGCAGGTACATACAAAAGCTTTTACTGTGATGTAGTCATAGAGGTATTATCTTTTTTTAAGTAATATTATATACATAGTTAGATACATAATTACATTATCATAATAGATGTCTTTATCACCATTATTATTATCTCGTTGGTTTGTCAATTAAAAAAAGAGTTGTCGAGCTTTCGAATCATAATCATAATAGTCATTGCGTAAAGTAAGTTGTGCCTCATCGACTCTGCCTTTGTAACTAATTATACTTGAGTTCATTTGGGAAAGGTATTTATTGAACATTTTGATGTTTTAAATTACTGTTGTTGTGTAAAATCGTATTGAAATATCGATCGAATTGAAATTGAAAGGCCAACGATTATATTATCACATATTTTCGAGAGTGTTTTAATTACTATCATCATTATTAGGTACTTTGTTACGTCGAATACTAAAATCATTGTATTTTTTTTTATTTGTACCTGTGTGTAACATAATTATAGGTACCTTTTTTTTTTTTTTTTTTTTGAGGGGGGAAAATCATCCAATGACTTCTCCCGCCCGGGTGAGGCGGGAGGGAGTGTCAGACTCTTACTGACTAAAAACCACCCCGTTCCTACTCCTGCACTTCGAGCCGGAGCCCCGGCAACCCGTTAAGTCTTCCGCGGCTCCGTATCGGCGTCAGCCCTGTTAGGCCCCATCTGTGGTGGTCTGATGGCTCCTTGAGGCGCGCGCGGAACGCGACGCGCCGTACGCTCGGGCCTGGTTCTGGTCGGGCGGCGAGTCACCCGTGCTCGCCGTCCGCAGGCCCAATTGTAGGTACCTACCTATACCATTCCCAAATGAAATCAAGTATAGGTAATATTACCTAATGCGTCAAGAGTGTCTTTGCATTGTTCTCACATATACGTAAGTACAGTATTGGAATATGTATCAGATACCTACATTGTATATCATACTTTTTAAAAATAAGTAACGAATGGAGTTTCTTTCTCGTTCTTATCCATTAGAATCTACATTTTGGAATGAGCATCTAACTTCACATAGCTTAACTGACGGACTGACTGACAGGCTATTATTTATTTTGTATTTGTCGACGTTTCAAACGTACCAAATTATGGTTTAGGTAATTGAAATAAACCTTACCTATTCTATAATTCGGTGAGTATGTATAGCTATAAATTATTGCGTGGTTAAGTTTATCCATTAAATCTTCTCATTACCTTCTGGCAATTTGTGTTTGTTTAAAATATTTGTTCTTACGTCTACCAATTAGCGCAAATTAACTTGAGAAGTAATAGTGTCATGATTGTGTGGTATTACATAGTAATTGTATTTAAATAGTTAGGTGTATTTTTTTTTTTTTTAAGGGGGGAAAATCATCGAATGACTGCTCCCGCCTGGGTGAGGCGGGAGGGAGTGTCAGACTCTTACTGACTAAAAACCACCCCGTTCCTTCTCCTGCACGTCGAGCCGGAGCCCCGGTTACCCGTTAGGTTCTCCGCGGCTCCGAATCGGCATCGGCCGTATTGGGCCCCATCTGTGGTGGTCTGATGGCTCTTTGAGGCGCGCGCGGAACGCGACGCGCCGTACGCTCGGGTCTGTTTCTGGTCGGACGGGGAGTCACCCATGCTCGCCGTCCGCAGGCCCGCGCTTACGGTGGCCGGAGATCGTCTCGCGATCCCCGACGCCCGGTGTGTCCTTCGCGATGGCTGGGTTGCGAGGAGGCAGCGCTTCGCTGCCTCACGCGTCCCGCCTCCTCCTTAGCTAGCATGACTGCTTCGCAAAAGGAGGAGACGGCATCCCAGTCCCCCTCGCTCCGCATCATGGCCTGCACTAGGCCCGGACGCGAGAGGTCGCCATCGCGGATCACTTCCCTGAGGACACGGCGGTGCTCAGCCCACGAAGGGCATTCTCCCACCGTGTGTTCCACCGTGTCCTCAGGGCGGTCCTCGCAGTGATGACACCCGGGCGTTTCCTCCCGCCCCATCAGACACAGGTACCTCCCGAAACTTCCATGTCCGGTGAGGACCTGCGTCAGGCGGTAGGTGAGGACGCCGTAGCGTCTCTCAAGCCACTCCTCAAAGAGGGGACTTACCGCTGCGATGGCAGCGAGCCCAGAAATAGTTAGGTGTCTGGCTACGCCATTCACAACCGCTATAAAACTTGATTCCTTATTGCTGAGACGACCGCAAAGAGGTAACATGGCTGCCGTTGCCCGTCTATAAAAATGTATACGAATTGATTGTTTATTGTGTTGAAAAGGAATGTTTACATTTTATGTTGGTATTTATTATTATCAGCAACGTAGACCCAAAATTAATTAAATAATTGTACGTACTTCTTATAAACAACGTGAAAATATAAATTTGATATTATCTCGGCTCTACTCTTGGAATTTCTCCTCTGTTATGAGTGCATTTTCAAATCCCGAGCCGTAGTACGTTGCATACCAGCCGCGCCAACCACTGCACCAATTAATCATGTATCGATTCAAACAGATAGATGGTTTATGATAAATAGCACATTCCAGTACTAGTTAAATTAAAAATAAAAGTATTGTACATAATGTATAGTCTTAATTACACTAACGAACAAGGTTCATAATAGTTATTATTTTGATTTCAGGTACACTTCAGCTGAGCAAAGTTAAGCTTAATTATTAATCAAATAATTTTGTTACTAGCTATGTAGATAAATCTCAAATATAAGTGATAGAGAACAAAAACAGTAGTTTCATTTATAATATATTTTTCAAGTTACAGATGCGTTCATTTCAAAAACTACCACGAACAAAACAATTGAAACGTTTCGGTAGCTTTTATAAAAAAAAATAACACCACTTTTTGTGAAGGAAATCGAATTTTCTGTAATTCTGTATTTCGTGAGATTTGTCAAAGAAATCTTACTCCAGCAAAATGTTTGCTCCCATTGCTCGTATTTCAAACAAACTGGGCAGGAATGTGATCACCACCATGGTGAGGAACCACTCAAACGGTGGAATTCCTGGGGAGGTAAGTTCTAAATTCAAAATTTACGTCATTACATAATCTTGGAATGCGTCAATTGTTTTTATTACATTTAAAATAAAAAATAATGTCTAATTAATTAAACCTTGGTAATTACCCTTGCGATAATTGTACATAATCTGATTCTTCATTGATCAAACACCTAATCTAAGTCGTGCCAGAATATTCATAGGTTAAGTTCCCTCTCTGAACGAAATCTTATTTTGTTCAATTATTCTGCAATATCATTAAAAATTGAGATACTTAACCACTGTGTTATCGCTACATTATGTTAATATCAATACTATGTATTGGCAACGCGAAAAAGATCTGTGTAATTAAGTGTATTTATGATTTTTTTGCAAAATAATTTCAGAACCTTCCCTTCGACATCTCCAACCGCTACAAGCTGACGGTCTACTTCATCGCATTCTTTGGCTCCGGCTTGGCCGCTCCTTACCTTATCTGCCGCCATCAACTCCTGAAGAAGTAAGATATCACATTATGATACTTAAATTTACAAAAGTAATATTGTTTGTCTGATGTTTAACTGGCATAAAACTTCAGAATAAATCAAAACTGTGGTGAAATTTAATACTAAAAATTTAGTCCTATGTATTTTATTATTGCCCTGTGGCTAGAATAGTCTGATATATTTACTTAGCTGTTCAATCCTCAAGCGGTCACCGGTGACTGCTACTCCGTTATAGACCTTATTTCCGATGTTTATAAATTTTCATATCGCACTTAAATTAATTAGTTTTGTAATCTAACTTATGACTGTTGTTCATGTCTTTGCTAATGCATCAAGAACTTGGTACAATTTATTTGCTGAACTGAAGAACGGAAGAGACTATATATGTAGTTTTATATATGAGAATTAAATTAGGGAAGGCAAACAAAAATTCAATGTAAACTGGACATAAAAAAGCATATATACAGTTGAATTGAGAACCTCCTCCTTTTTTTAAGTTGGTTAAAAAGTATAATTTCTTTTTTATTCGATAGCCTTTTTATTCAAACATGACAATATGTATTCTGAGTTATCATTGAGCTTTTTCTGCGTGTCTGTTAGCCCGGTGGCAAAGGCGTGCTCCATTATTCTCCATTCTGGCCTTTCTGTAGCTATTCTGCCCCAATTTATCCCCACAACTTGTCTGTTGTTGTAGTCCCACCTGTTTTGTGACCTGTCTCTTTTTTTCTTTCCCTTCCATGGGTACCATTGTGTGACCATTTTACTATTGTGACATAACATGATTCTATCCTTAATTTATTTTTTACTTATAAATACAATGACTTGTATCATCATCATCATCAGCTCCAAGGATGTTTTAAAAAAAGGCTGACGTAATATCATGTGGGCCATGGGTCATGTCACATGACAGATGTACTTTGTGTCAATGTGTGTGTATTCTCTTCTTTCGTGTAAGTCTATAGTAGCTAGGTGCCACAGTCATTGCCTAAAGAGACTATGTTGGCCTTTTTGTCAACATCCTTGATCAGCCCAAGTTCACCCACTGCTGGTTATGGGCCTCCACCTTTTTCTGCTATAATATATATATATTTCCAGTGATTCTGACAATATTGTGTATACAATGCATTTATCGATAACTCTTAATAAATCTTTTCTTTCAAATTGACTTTTACAGATTAGTATATTATTGAATTGAATGTTTTTAATTTTTTTATTATTTATTTTTTCAGGTAAAGCTTCAACCATCTGTGTTACTGCATCAAAATGTTTTAGGTTTAAGCTAGCAAAGTGTACAATATAATCATATTTATGATTTAATAAATTCCGTTCTAGAAGTATCTGTTTTTTGTTTGTTACTATGTATGTAAATGGGTTTTTGTTAGTTTTTGACCTGCTTATTCTGGTGAGATTTGATAAATAATTTCTCCAGTCAATAACAAAGTGGTTCGACAATAAAGTCACAATATTTTTTAATTTAATAAATGATAGGCAAATAAAAATCCCCTTCTTATGCCCAAAGTATTGAACCTGGCCGGTTGGAAATTAACCTCTGCAATGACGGATGCAATATTTTATGACCGTATGTCATTAGTGTATGTCACTGATGCACTATGATATGCACTGATGTGATAAATATCTATGTTTTATGTATAGGTTTCAAAACTATTTACTAAGCTAGAATTTAACGAAACTATAATCGTCTGTGAAATGCCAGGACAAATAAAAATGACTAAAAGACTTAGGATCAAAATACAAAAAAACATTTGCAGTTTGTCTATGAATGAATGAAAGTCTAAAGTCAAGGTGACAGTGACAATTGTTTTGTTTTGCAAGTGCGGGGCGTACTCTAAAGTAGCGCGTCGCACCTTTTTATTAACAAAAAACAATATTTTAGGTGTTAAAATAAAGAATTGAATGAAACCAAGTACAATGTTAGTTGACGATCATTTTTCAATGTGAAACCAGTGTTAATTGGAGACCTTTTCGCCGGTAACCTAAAAGAAGTGAAGCGCTAAAAATGTCAGAAACATCTTGTTATATTCTGGATAATGGAGGTTACTCGGCTAAAGTGGGGTTTTCAAACACGGAGGCTAAGGTAGTCCCTAACTGTATTATGAAAGCGAAGTCAGAAAGACGTCGTCCATTTATAGGTTCCCAAATTGACGACTGCAGAGATGCATCAGGATTGTTTTACATTCTGCCGTTCCAAAGAGGTTTTCTTATCAACTGGGATACTCAAAAAACAGTGTGGGACTACATGTTTAGCAAGGAATGCTGTCCCGTTAACTTTAGTGAGACACCTCTTATAATAACTGAGCCATTATTCAACTTCGCGTCCATACAAGAAGCGATGACCGAAATATTCTTCGAAGAATACGAATGTACGTCATTGTTGCGGATAAATGCTACTGATTTGGCCGAATACAAGTATCGGAAGGATCATAACAATAAATGTACCCTTGTAGTTGACTCTGGATATAGTTTTACCAACATAATTCCGTATATTGATGGAAAAAAGTACCGGGAGGGCATAAGAAGGATAGATGTTGGTGGTAAAGTACTGACGAATCATTTGAAAGAAGTTTTGTCATATAGGCAGCTGAATGTCATGGATGAAACTTATGTTATAAATCAGGCAAAGGAGGATTCTTGTTTTGTGTCACAAGACTTTCTAGCGGACATGGAGATTGCTAAGAAGAAAGGTGAAAATATTTGATTAAATTTTCTTCACATAATTGCATACATAGTAACAGGTATTTTGAAGAAATGCTGTCCAATTCAGTTTTTGTCAGTTGTAATAGTTACTTGTAAAATCTCTGTATAATTCTAAAATATCTATATCAGGGCTGGCCAACTTGATTAGACCTAAGATCTATTGTATACTAACGAAATCCTGTGCGATCTACCAAGTACATACTTCTTGAAATGAAACTGCATAGTTTAGTACACAATAATGTATTTTTTATTGACCAGTCTTAGTGGTTCTTTTCATATCACATGTGAGATCGTTTCCTTAAATTTACCTACTTAACATTATATGGGTCCTATATATTAGTGTGAGCATTGTGCCCGAGCATTTTCCACTAGTTTAACATAATCTAGTTTGTAGATAGTAGTTGATAATTACGTTGCGCAGTCTGGTCTATTTATTTATGTATTTGTCTAGCCACGATTGACTAGACTAACAGTCGCGATCGACCGGTTGGCCACCCCTGATCTATACATACATATAAATAAAAATCAATTTCCATTTGTTAGTCTCGCTAAAACTCAAGAACGACTGAACCGATTTGGGTAATTTTGGTATTGAAATATTCGTGGGAGTCCAGGGAAGGTTTATAAGGTGAGAAAAAACATTTATAGGCAGTACGAAGTTTGCCGGGACAGCTAGTTCTAAATAAATTCAGTATGTTGTTTTGTAGTGCATGTGTAGAATAGAATAGTCTTTATTACATACATAACATCACACCTTTTATCCCCGAAGGGGTAGGCAGAGGTGCACATTCTACCACAGTACAATGTAACACCCACTTTTCACTAGTTGTTATGAGTCCCATGTAATAGGGGGTGAGCCTATTGCCATATACCGGGCACATTTCCAGACTCCGTGCTACTACTGAGAATTTTAAAAAACCCAGTAATACTTTGCCCGACCCGGGAATCGAACCCGAGACCCCTTGCCCGGCAGTCGCACTTGCGACTACTCGGCCAACGAGGCAGTCTTATTATACACCTCCTTATTATACACCATCCACACACCACACAATAGTCTTTATTGTACACCATTAATATAGAACATACAGAGAAAGGAAATAACAAACATAAATTACCATTATGTATTTTCTTTTTGATAATAGTTCTGCTATCTCAACTGCTGATAAGTGATGATGTGGCTTTAGAAGGAGCATGTCTGATTTACATGCTATGCTTGTAATTCAGACATTTGTATTTCAATTATCACGCGAATTTACGGTATCATATAAACAGACTGTCCTATTAGAATTTTACACAAAGTCCACTTGAAATATTTCATTTACGAGATACCATCGCCTGAACTTTTGTTTTATTTTGTTTTCATGTAACCTTACCCAAAGATCTTATGGTCGGCTCAATACGTCTTCAGTTTTCTTTAGCTGTCGTCTTTCCTTTAATTCGTTTACCACAAAAAACTTTCTAATTACAGGTTCAGAAAACACAATAGTAAAAGACTATGTTCTGCCAGACTACACGTCCATTCGCCGCGGATATTTACGCGATATTGTCAAACCGGACGAAGATTTAGAACAGCAGACCCTTCGGATGAACAATGAGAGATTCGCCATACCAGAACTGCTGTTCCATCCATCAGACGTTGGAATACCTCAGATGGGGATTCCAGAAGCAATAATGCATTCCATAGCCGCCTGCCCAGAGGAACACACTGAAATCTTGCTAGAAAACATAGTTCTTTATGGGGGCAATGCCATGTTTCCAGGTTTTAGAGACCGGGTCTACAATGACGTCAGATGCCTAGCTTTGGATCACTTCGACGTCAATGTTACGAAGCCGGACAACCCTATTACTTACGCTTGGGAGGGTGGCAAGCAAATCTTCAGAGACCCTGACTTCTATTCCTTCTGTGTCACGAAAGAAGAATATGACGAGGAGGGCAAGTCTTTAGCTTTCGAAAGGTTCGACATTTAGCGTCGGAAACGAGCGAGAAAGTCTTCAGAATAAGACTTCTCGCTCGGTAAAAGTTTCAGATTTCGGATGTGAGGACATTATGACAGTGCTACGGCTAAGTGAAGGATAGATAATTTCAGTTTAATGAATAATGATGTATTAATTATGATGATTGCAATATAGACGTATTTTTGTGTAGTTTTGTTGTTTCATTTATAGCAGTTCAAGTGGGGCATTATACTCCAGTACCCAGTTCCAGTCACGGCTTTTTGAACCTTATTTTATTTTATGGAATATGAGGCAAACGAGCCTAAGGATTACCTTATGGTAAGCGACGAGCGCCAACCATGGACACCCGCAAAACCAGAGGAGTCACTGATGCGTTGTAGGCCTTTTAAAAAATAATACCTACGCTATTTTTGAAGGCTTGTAAGTTTATTTAGAAAAATAACGAATTATTGCATGCTAATCAAGTTTACGATGTTACAAGTTGAGACCTTTTTATAAGACAATATCTTTCACAATTCGCCTGTTTTATGCCCCAAAACCAAAAAGCTAGCTAAAGCGTCTTCTCACATTATAATATATCACCCTCTGCTGCAGTCATTGGTACAAGTGCTTCTATCGAACAAGGCAATAAGAATTCTTGGGTTTAATTCCCGGGTCTATATTCAATCCCTGCCTGGCCATCGCGTTCAACAGGTGCACGTAAAATGAGGTTTTACTCAATTGACACAAAAGATAACAAACAGGCCAGTTACAATAGAATAAGAATGACGTAAAAAAATTCAAAACCTCGACAATTCGTCAAAAACATTCGAATCAACAAACGGGAGAGAAAGCGGATTAAAAAAATTAATATGTTACTGAGGATCGTTACCAGATATTTACGACGAGGCATTTCAACCACGCCGCGTTTACTAGATCAAAGAGAATTGATAAAATTTAAGAAGATACAAGCTGATTTCCAATGTGATGATGGACGCCCCGTGTTTCTAAAAGGGGGTTTCTGTGATCGAGTTTTGTACGGCATTACTCTGATAGCATGCTTTGTTGGTCTATGTTACGTTTTTGCTACAATTTATGACCATGCCAAACCACCTTCATGGAAACAAGTGTGCTAAAACTTAACATTTACTTAAATAAAAGTATTTTTGGGTAATTTTGTTAGTTTCATTTGCAAAGTGGTAAACTAACGTGGGGCTTAGATTTTAAGATACTTACTTTTGTGATATAAAGATAAATAAATAGGTAATAACAAAGAGCAAATTGTGGTGACGGCAGCTAAATAATTTTAGGTAGGTAGATAAAAAGAGGTGGATTTCTGCCTGCAGCATCTATTCATCCTAGGCTGTGGATAAATGTGTTTGTTACCTCTACCCAAAGCGAGTAATAAGTATGTTTTCATCAAGCTTCCTTGTCCGTAGGTACTGCTAAGAAGTGAAATTCTTTGCCAGAATCTGTATTTTCTGAAGCGTATAATCTGGGTAACTTCAAGCCTTGAGTGAATAGGTTGCTCATGAGATGAGATGCTGCATCGTATAGATCACATCATCGCTTACCGCCAGGCGAGATAGTAGTTAAACGTCGGCTTATCAAATATATATAAAAATAAGAAGGGGGAACCTCTACCTAGGTAGGTATTCCTTTGATTGAGGCATTATGTCAGTACTCTACAGAATTTTTACTGTACTATTTATTAGAATAATTATTATACTAACTAATTATAATTCAATATATGTAATTTTATTCTAACAAAATTCAACAAATACATAATGTTCTCGTACTCTTTGGTTAATATTCTGCGTGAAAATTATTTTTCGTCTACCTAGTCTGTGGTCATATGACGAATTGTCAAATTCAATTTATGGAACTGTCATTTGGTTTTTGTTTCGATTTTGTAGTGAAATCTATGAAACTAAATCTGCGTTCATCTTGAGTTTGTGAAGTGATAAAATATTAAAAAATGGCTCTGTTCCCCGGAGCGGTGGCCTTTGACGAGTATGGTCGTCCATTTATCATTTTGAGGGACCAAGATAGGCAGAAACGGCTTACCGGTATCGATGCCTTGAAGGTAAATTATTTCTATTTTATTCCCTAATTAGCACAATAAACCCTTTTTCAGACTAACTAAATAGTTAATCAGACTCATCCCAGCTGTAATTCAGTTAAAATCTCTATGAAAAGTACAAAAAACGATTTATAAAAGCATAACCTAAAGTCGTCAATACAACTTCGGTAAAGCAAGAAATTAACTAAACCCATTGAATTTTATAAATAAAACTCTGTTTTAAATTACAGTTTATGGACATCCGAAACTTATTTAACAATAAATTGTTGTCATAAATGCATTTCTTGCAAAATACAAGAATTCATAATGTCAGGTGTTATGAATCACATGATCGTAAAATTTAGGCAACCTGTGAGATTTTTATCTCCAAATGGAGTTCCTACTGTCTCAAAATCTTATTTGATCCCAATATTATGCATTGTTTTGTTGAAAATTAATGAATCTGTACGAAATCTGTCTCAAAACTTGTTATTTTATTTTTTTCCATTGTTCTATTTAAGTAACCTAATATATTTTACTTTTAAGGTATGCATCTTAACATGTGAAGCTGTGATTTATAATTTAATTTTATTTATGAGTTAATATCGATATATAAATATTTTTTATACAAAGGATTTTTATTGATTCTCTATCTATACATTGAATTCAAATTCCTATTGTAGTGTTTTCAGTAGTAAATAAGAATTTTCTGCCAATTCTAATTAAAACCTTAAAGAATTAATTTGGAATATAAATTATATTGATTCTGAGTAACTATTTCACTACTTATTCACGTTCCTATGAAAAATGAATCATCTCTGCATCACCTAAAGGTTTACTGATGGAGAATGCATCATACTATGTTGGTATTGAATATTAATCAAATAAATAAAATATAATACATAGTATTATCAGAGAATTTAATTCTATTTTTATATCTTGAAAGCTTTTCTAAAAGAAAAGCTGTAATATTACTTGATAGATTTTAAATTTTATTACAAAATTAAAAGAAGCTTAATTTGCTACTGTTCTATATGTGATTCTTATCTACCTTTGATAAAATTAAAGATCTATAATTTTTATTTTTACCTTTACAGTCCCACATTTCAGCAGCCCGGCAGATTGCGGGCATTCTCCGCACCTCCCTGGGTCCCCGTGGGCTGGACAAGCTCATGGTATCTCCGGACGGTGATGTCACAGTCACTAACGATGGAGCCACCATCTTGAAGTTGATGGATGTAGAGCATCAGATTGGGAAATTGCTGGTACAGTTGGCCCAGAGTCAGGATGATGAGATTGGTGATGGTACTACCGGAGTTGTCGTGTTGGCTGGTAAGTTCTCTTTGAACAGATTTTAATTTTTTGGATCTATTCCATGTGTGCTATTTAGTCGTAAGTTATTAAAATATGTAGAGCACATTAGTTTTTTAATAAGCATACAGCTCACTGCAGAAAAATGAATATTTTTTTGCATAAATATTTGATAACAAAGAATCATCAGTTCTGCATTTATATCTAATTCTCTATGGCCTATTGGAAATAGTAATTAGAAAATAATTACTATTTCCAATAGGCCATGACACTAATAAGATAAATGTAACTCATCATATCAAAGTACTTTAACACCTTTGAAAAAAAAACAAGCTGTATAACGTTTCCATTCTTGTTATTCACCCAAAAGAAAATCATCAAAAGATGCTTGGGAACAAATGGGCCGGCTTGACCCGAGTGTTACATCAGTCTCACAGAAACCCGACATGAAACAACTCTTGTGTTGTGTTTCGTCGCGTCGTCTGAGTGAGGTCACCGGAGTCCCAACTACACGCCCCTGTTTCCCATTCCCTGAATCCCCAACATTTCCCAAATTCCTAATCTCCAAAAACCCGGTAACGCACTTGTAATGACTCTGGTGTGCCAGGTGTCCATGGGTGATGGATGACGATTGCTTACCATCAGGTGATATGCCTGCTCATTTTCCGGCATATCCCATATAAAAAAATGTTATGTTGCCATGATCAGTTGGATGACGTTTCATGTGGTTACGGCAGACTAGAATAGTTTTGCCACCACCTCTCTTCATCTTGTGAGTGCTGACTAAAAATCTACAGATTTTCTGTCACATTTATTATTTTCATAAATAATTGTACTTTGTCTTCCCAGGTGCCCTATTGGAGCAGGCATCCAACCTCCTTGACAAGGGTATCCACCCCATCCGTGTAGCGGACGGCTTTGAAATGGCCGCTGCCACTGCACTGGCTCACTTGGAGGGAATCAGTGAAGCTTTCCCTGTCAACAAGGATACCAGGGAGCACCTGATCAAGGTTGCCATGACAACGCTGGGCAGTAAAGTGGTTGTGAAGTGCCACCGTTTGATGGCCGAGATTGCTGTTGATGTAAGTTAATCAATTTATTTTTTGACGTTTTATAAGTATTGCAGGTTTAATTGAAATAAATATTCACTTTCCTTATATATGTATACATAATATTATGAATAAATATCTACAACTTAAAATCAAACTAAAACGGCGAATATAAAAATAAAAGAAAAGCAACGAAATTCCGTTAGTTAGGCGCCAAAGAATAATTAATTAATTAGTTAATCAACTTAATTATAACTTTGATTATGAGGGAGAAGGGAATTGGAATCTAGGGATTGAATCTTATAATATGGAGTACATTCAATAAAGTGGTATATAGAAAATTACACGTCTGCCTCTGTCTATGCCTTTAAAACGACGTGTACATTGTATTCTCTAAGATATTTTTAAGTGATATTGAGACTATGATGACAAATCATGTGATGTGCAAATGACAGAACGTCTGTGGTGATACACGCATGCTGCCTTCCACTGATGTCTCAATTTATCTATTTAAAATAATCACGATAAAGTTTTTAGACTCATAATACAACACAAAGTTATATCTTAAGTTCTTCCATTTAATATAAATAGTTATAATTTTACATTAATTGATATTTAAATGTTAGTTTAAAGTTTAATAAATAATACCTTAACAGATTTCATACATAAAATAACACTTCACATTAAAAACATTCCTTCCACAGGCTGTTCTCTCGGTAGCTGACCTGGAGAAAAGGGACGTGAACTTTGAACTGATCAAGGTGGAAGGCAAGGTTGGAGGTCGCATGGAAGATTCCATGCTGGTCAAGGGAGTCGTCATAGACAAGACCATGAGCCACCCGCAGATGCCTAAGACTTTGAGGGTATGTTTTTTACGAAATACTTTTTGACCCTACTTTAGCACTGGTGACTGTTAGAGTAGAATACAATGGAGGCTAACACTTTTTTTGCTCACGAGATGACGCTAGTGAGCCTTCTTGTTTTGTCGTCCATAGAGAAGTTAGTGTCATAATATTTGATGTTTCATTTAACTGCACGTTTAGAGCGGTGGCTGGGCAACTGGCTACCCCGCAACGTGTCGTGGGTTCGTTTACAGCACGGAACATCTCTATGTGATCGGGTGTGTATTGTTCCGGGTCTGGGTGTCATTGTGTATGTGAACTTGTATGTTTGTAAACGCACCCACGACACAGGAGAAAATCCTAGAGTGGAGCAACGTATAAAAAAAAAAGTAGCAGTGGACTCGTCACGAGGTCTCTGGTCACGAGATTCAAATCTCAGATTTCAACTGTACCACCTGCACAATAAAGTCTAACCTAACTAAACTTCCCTTACAGGACGTGAAGCTGGCGATCCTGACATGTCCGTTTGAGCCCCCCAAGCCTAAGACCAAGCATAAGTTGCACGTCGGCTCAGCGGACGAGTACCGCGAGCTGCGTCAGTATGAACACGACAAGTTCTTGGAGATGGTGCATAAAGTTAAGGTAATGTACACTATTTTCACCGACTTTAACAAAAAAGGAGGTTTTCGGTGTGAGCTGTATGTTTGTGAGCAATTATCTCGGAATTGGCTGAGCCAATTAGATGCGGTTTTCAGGAAAGTGTTTGTTACGCTTAACCGCTTAATGCACCGATATGAGACACAATTGAAAATACATTCGCCTGGATCCGCGTTTAGACAATGGGTTTTTAGCATACAGTGTGTTAGGTTAAACGAGGGACTTATTGAGGGAGGGTATTCAGTACCTATTCGATTCTCGTCCCGAATGTGTAAAAAACCTATAACCTAAATTTTTGAGGTAATTGTCCAATAAAATACATCATCATGAACACTGACACAGTAAACAGAAACAGTACTTTCATAAAGTAATTTACGTTGCAAAACACGCGCCGATCTTGCCGAAAAGGATAGAGGGCGTAAGCCCGCTAAGCCGTAACCCGTAAGTGTAAGCGTTTTTATAGTTCTGTCTGTCATTTATTAGTGTTTCTGTTTCGTTTATATGTTTTTTAGGTTCATGTAAGCGTAAACTATTGTGGGTTTGAACATGTTTCGTGTTCGTTTAACCTAACATACTGCATTAATTAACCGACTTAAAAAAAGAGGAGGTGGTTGAAGCCGCTTTTTTTAACGTAGTTTGTAAAATAATTATATTATTTTTATATATCCTATTTTTGATTTGTCGGTTTTTTATACGTCCCATTTTCAAATCAGCATGGCATCAAATCATGCAGTTGGTTTTAAGATCATCTTCATAATATGATTGAACTTCTATCATAAGTTTCCTAATATATGTTCCATTCGATACTTTTTGAAACTAAACTACAATGGTGACCTTGTTTTATTAAAATTAAAAATGAGGAACTTAAATAACAAATTAAGTAAAAACGCGGGTTACTCACGTGAATATACTGAGAAAAGCTCTACTAGTTTCGAACCACAGAGGGGTTCTTCCTCATAAGCAGCGTGCGCGGTCGCGGCGACGTCGCGCAGCTCACTATCTTCACGTGAGTAACCCGCGTTTTTACTTAATTTAGTATGTCTCACGATAGTTATTATAAAAACAACTTAGATAACACAAATATGAACTTAAAATTAATGGTTTAATATAATTTTTTTGTGTTATCTGTTATACTTCTTTTTTTCAATAACTTGGTTAGTTTTCTACTGAGACTATGATGACAAATCATGTGATGTGCAAATGACAGAACGTCTGTGGTGATACACGCATGCTGCCTTCCTACTGATGACTCAATTTATCTGTTTAAAATACAAGTTAAATTTAGCTTTTTACAGCAACTACTATTATGTATGTATAAAATTCTATTAAAAATCCACAATGCACATTTATAAAAAGTTGTAACTGTAACTTAAAATGACATCTTCAAACTCCAGGATGCTGGTGCAACCCTCGCCATCTGTCAATGGGGCTTCGATGACGAGGCGAACCATCTTCTCCTGGCTGAAGGTCTCCCAGCAGTAAGATGGGTGGGAGGTCCAGAGATGGAACTGATCGCCATCGCCACCGGTGGACGCATCGTGCCACGGTTCGAGGAGCTGACTCCTGACAAACTTGGCTCCTGTGGATTGGTCAGGGAACTGAGTAAGTAGATTTTTAGACTATGAATCTTCCATTACATGAGAGGGTTTCCAATAATCGTAATGGTAGGCATGTCGCGGAGAACCTAACAGAATACCGGGGCTCCGGCTCGAAGTGCAGGAGAAAAAACGGGATGGTTTTTAGTCAGTAAGAGTCTGACACTCCCTCCCGCCTCACCCAGGCGGGAGAAGCCATTCGATGATTTTCCCCCCTTAAAAAAAAGAAAATAAAAGTCAGGCAGATTGGAGTTTGCAGCTTAAGAATGTCAGTGTTATCAGATAACGCTACTATCTGATCCCTATTTACTGTGTAATTTCTTAATCGGCTCCTACAACATCCACGAAGAGTAGAGAAGGTGATACATGTATTGTAGTCCACCATAAACGAAACATAATGGTTTGGTTGTTTCACACTGGTCTCTTTCTGTCCAAACGTGAATGGCTCTCTAACATGGTTTATTGTTGTCACAATTGATCAAACGGTGAAGTAATCCGAAACTATAATTGTACTAGCAAACCTGGCATACTTCGTACCATCTCAAACATATTTTCTCACCTTTTAAACCTTCGCTGGACTTCCACAAATAATTCAAGACCAGGATTAGCCAACACTTGACAATGTTTTCAGCGTTCGGTACATCGAAGGAAGAGATGTTGGTGATCGAGGAGTGCTCGAACAGTCGCGCGGTGACAGTGTTGATGCGCGGCGGCAACCGCATGATCGTGGACGAGGCCAAGCGCTCCGTGCACGACGCGCTCTGCATCGTGCGCAGTCTTGTACAGGTTTGTGGAGTACTCTACGGTATACGATGTCAACTAGCAGACGGATCACTTGATGGTAAGCAATCCATGCCCATGGGCACACGCAACACAGAGGTACACAATTACGTTATCGGTCGGTTAAAGATTCGGAAATTAGGGAAGAGTATTGGGTTCCAGTAACCTCACTCATATGAAGGAATCTAAAGCAAGCATTATTCCACACTGGGAAGGATGGCATCTCCGGTAACCTCAATCACATGGCTGTGGATGTTTCATGCTGATTTTCTGCGAGCCGATCCGCCAGTACCAAAGCATGACTCTCTCTTGATGACATTTCCATTATTCCTTACATACACTGTATACATGAAAATTTCTTGTATTGATGTTATATTTATGGCTAGCTTCTGCCATTGGCTTCGCCCGCGTTTTCGTGGGATAAAAGGTACCGTATGTGTTATTCTACACCATAATACACCTGTAATGCGAAAAACCTAACCTATCCGGGTAACCGGGGCTCCGGCTCGAAGTGCAGGACAAGACACGGGGTGGTTTTTAGTCAGTAAGAGTCTGACACTCCCTCCCGCCTCACCCAGGCGGGAGCAGTCGGCCGATGATTTTCCACCCTTAAAAAAAATGCTATTTCACCCTGATCCCTTCAGCCTTTGTAACGTGATTGCATGACAAATATACACACAAACTTCGCATTTACACCGTGAAACCTTTTTGTTTACATCCCGAAGTAAAAATGGTTCTGTATTAGGAAAACAAAGAAAAAAATATTTAAAGCAAAAAATATCTGGTGCACCATTGCTAAAAGCAAACTTCAAAAGCGCATACGAACTCATAGTACATTATCAAAACATGTAATACTAGTCGGGTGGCACATGCGATGCGAATAGTGTCTACCTACGTCTGGTGTTTCATGGCCATTAAATATTTTTTTTAAAACAAAAAAACAGTACACCTTTGTTTTTTGTTCTTACTTTATGCATTGAAACTATTGAAAGTACTCCTCGTGGTAAGTTTTTTTGCCGCGGGACGAAAACGAAATAGATTTCACGGTGTATAATAATTCATATGTGTTTAGGACTCCCGCGTAGTGTACGGCGGTGGTGCAGCAGAGATCTCGTGTTCTCTGGCAGTGGCGCGCGCGGCGGACAAGTTGTCGTCCCTCGACCAGTACGCGTACAGAGCATTCGCAGACGCACTCGAGGCTATACCACTCGCACTCTCTGAGAACAGGTCAGTATACCATCTTAAATACTTTTTTTAAACACGCTTTTATTAGTGAAATCGATCTGGTAACGAATTAACTAAAAATCACGGGCTACTCACGTGAGAAAAGCTCTACTAGTTTCGAACCACAGAGGGGTTCTTCCTCATGAGCAGCGTGCGCGGGCGCGATGTCGCGCAGGTTACTACATCGCACTGGTCACTGGTCTGGGATTTTTAGTTAATTTAGTATGTCTTACGATAGTCATTATAAAAAAAGAAATTTAAGAATAATGATATTTTTTTACTGTATACTTTATTCCACACACAGAAAAATTAGTTTACATTGTAATGGTATTAATTACTCAAACTTCTAATTCTTGTATCATAATGAAACTGGACAGTTATAATAATTATGTTGATATATTAGATGACCATACAATATCATGGTGCAATCAAACTGGTATGATATGGTATTGGAAGATGGCTGAGGGAGCCTTCGGCTGTCTAATGGTCGAATATTTAATATCGAGATTTGGCTTATTACATATGCCCATCTTCTTTAACAACGAGGAACATAATTATGATTAAAAGCGCGTTTTTAGTAGTTTTAACTATGGTACTGGTATACTATGTCGTGTAAAGCTACTGTAGTGGAAATATTATCTAACTAATGAAATGAAATGGAATGAAACATTTATTTGTGATATTATATTGTTGTGTTTTTAGTGGTCTGTCCCCCATTGACACGCTGTCGGAGGTGAAGTCTCGTCAGGCATCCGAGAACAACCCCAACCTCGGCATTGACTGCATGGGCAAAGGTAAGCATTGACATAATTTTAACAACAACTAATAGAATAAGTTAATGTACGAAGTTGGTATAAGATAAAAACGAATTCTTCATAAGATTGCATGCACGGCAGGCATTAAAAATTCAAGTACCAATGTAAGATTTTCCGAGTCATATGTACTTTCTAAAATTATTTAGACACCACTGACAAATGATGAAGGAAAACATTGTGACAGGTTTCCACCTGGGCTTAAAATCTCTAATTATAAGTTTGAAATCCCCAACCCGCATTGAGCAAGTGTGGTGATTAATGCTCAAACTTTATCCATGTGAGAAGATACCTTTGTGGTAGTGGTCGCTTGCAGGCTGTTGATGATGCTGATTACGAAACACTGAATCATTCCTTGTTAGTTATATGTACTATCGGCAAAGTTAACCGTAGTACACTTTTTAAACAAAATTCTAGCCCCAAACTAGCTACCCACCGCCCTATTTTCTCTGTGATCGCTCACGCCAAATGTATGCGAAGACCGCCTAATCGTAGTCGACCGCTAACTTGGACATAGGTTACTATAGAGCTCTTAGACCATGGCTTGCATTGAGGAAGACGTTGAATTCCCGAGAAACTCGCCTATCTTCAATATAGTTAGACCAACAACGAACAAATTACTGCAGTAAAATAACTTCAATACCTTCTCTTTCAGGATCAAACGACATGAAAGCAATGAACGTGATAGAGTCGCTTCACTCAAAGAAACAACAGATTTCCCTCGCTACACAACTCGTCAAGATGATACTCAAAATTGATGACGTGCGCTCACCAGCAGACTCTATTGAGTAAAAGTATTATTTTCTAACTTTATTATATCTATGATCTTTTATAATAATACGCCTAACTATAGTCCTGTTATGTATGCATAATTATATTTACCAAAATACATAATTAAGTGTATTGTTTAGTCGAACTGATCGTAGCGGTGACTGTCCAGGCGACACATACTTAGGTATCGTCATGAGCTAATGTTCACATGTAAACAGCAGCTTGTGTAAAGAAATTGTCCAGTCAATTGATGTTGACTGTTCAATCATGTTTGGAGATATTTATGCATATGTAAATGACTGGTATAATAGTTATTTTTAATATTTGGAGCTTGGTCGTGTAAGTTCAGTTTGATGTTTAATCAAATGGACAATAAAACTGGAATAATTTAGTCTGTCTTATATTACAGATGCATTTTATGCTAACAATCACAAATTGTACATATTTCATAATATGTAGTACATACAACTATTAGAATATTTGTTTTATTTTAACCTTCAACTAGACGGATTCGCTAGATATCCTAAGAGCTTGTATCTGTCTCAAAATTTTATTTATGTGTCACCCTTTGTCGGTGTTTGTACGTCGACAGTTTTGTAATTTAGAATGCCAGTAATGGTATAATATTGAAAATTTTCTATAACATGAGCAATATGCAGGTTGCTTCTAAACGACTGATCTGGAATTCATCTTTACCAGTAGATGTCCTGTTGTTGATAATAATACCAACTTAACTCGTTGACTACCGTCATTATAGACACAACTAAAGAACAATAGGTTGCGGGCACCGGTGACCGCTTGGTGTTTAAGATGATGATCAAACAAAATTCTATGGCTTTTGTCCATGCTACGGTTTTTGTCAATTTTAGTGATCTTATTCATAGTGCTAACTATTCCCAGTATAATGATACAAAACTACCACAAAGTATCGAGTTTGATAGTTCAATAATGCACCGTCTATGAACTCGTGCAGTATAGTCGATAACATTGTATTGTAGACTCGGTTCCATTCAAGAAGAAAACACCTAGATTGAAACACGGTAATACGGTACTCCAACTTCATACAATCGGACGGTCTAATCTACGGAACACTATTGCTACGAATTTGGTACCTAGTGTATTTTGTGTCCGATAGTCCATTAACGAGTTAGGTTATAAGACTAAACCATCACGCTACGATCTATAGGCATCGAGCAGCAGTAGTTTGAAAATAAAGTCATAATATCAAAATATTATACCACTATTAGCATTCTAAGTTCAGTAATATTTCAATGTAATGTAACAGTTATGTTATTTTAATTATATTATGTAAGTCAATGCATTTCACTGTATGCGAGTGGTTTATACCAAACGTGAAGGATGCCTTATTGCACTAATAAAATAATAAGCTAATTTATTTCTTGGTCTTTTATTTCATTCTATGTGCCTCCTCTATTTTATGACTTGCCCTATATCTACTTGGATTGTCTCCTGTCGTGGGTATGTTCACAAACGCAAATGAAAATAGACATCATGACTTTCTGAACTTGTACATCACACAAACGAGTTTTTCCATGCGAGAATCCTCGACACGTTGCGCAGAAGTCCGTCGTCTAGCCTCTGCACTGCACCAATCGTACAGTTATTAGGCTAAAGACCCACGAAGCGATTTTCAGCCCGCAGCATTTGATGCATACAGATATGTATGTTAAAAATTAAAGCACATTTCACGGATGGCAGGCGATCGCAATGGGAGGGTCGGTCGGAGGTCTCGTAAGTTTTGAAAATAAATCTTCATTCCGCTACCACAGGGGTGCGGGTGAAAATCGCGTCATGCGTCCCTAGCGTTAAGTAACGTAAACATAGTACTATGTCGTTGGTAATGATCCTAAAAGCCATAACTGGGGCCTTAGTATTTTTGCTTCATGGCTTCGAGGCTCGAGTACGATTCCCGAAATGTAAGCTCTTCAAGTTCTGCTGGGCTACAACGACAACAAATGACTGTTTGAACTGTGGTATTGATGCCACAGACTGGCCATGATAGATCTCTACATGAAAGACGAGTTTGCATTTTGACTCTTGTCACAGTTGTATGAAAGAGTCGAAATTACAGCGATCTTGAACCTATCCGGGTTAATGATTGCAGTAATTTTTGATCATACACCGTGACTTTATGCCCTATACAGAGGACATTTGGGGTCAGCTTTACTTGTTGTTTTGTATAACGAAAAATGTGATACAAAAGAGGGGTGAATAATGTTGGGAAAATATTCTAACATTTATTCACCCTGCCTCGTTGGCCGAGTAGTCGCAAGTGCGACTGCCGGGCAAGGGGTCTCGGGTTCGATTCCCGGGTCGGGCAAAGTATTACTGGGTTTTTTAAAATTCTCAGTAGTAGCACGGAGTCTGGAAATGTGCCCGGTATATGGCAATAGGCTCACCCCCTATTACATGGGACTCATAACAACTAGTG
Source organism: Spodoptera picta (assembly GCA_038387885.1). Lineage (NCBI taxonomy): Eukaryota > Metazoa > Arthropoda > Insecta > Lepidoptera > Noctuidae > Spodoptera > Spodoptera picta. The sequence continues at coordinate 1,589,355 of JAZHFQ010000445.1, forward strand.
AAAAGTGGGTGTTACATTGTACTGTGGTAGAATGTGCACCTCTGCCTACCCCTTCGGGGATAAAAGGCGTGATGTTATGTATGTATGTTATTCACCCCATTCCTGTATCTATTCACCTCTCGAATTCTATTCATACCGTTTTACGGTAATAACTTAGCCAGTCTATGAGATAATAAACACCATAGAAAATACAGTGTCTTGCATAAGTACATCTGCCTACATGCCTTGGTTCCGCATTTTAGTTTTTTTTTAAGTGGGGAAAATCATTGAATGGCTGCATCCGCCTGGGTGAGGCGGGTTCTATGGGTTAGGATAGTTAAAATGTACCTTTTCATAAATAAAATACCAATTTAGTATTACCATAATTTTATTGTATTGAAGTAAGTTAGCCTATATACATCCCGTACCGTACAAAACAAATCTAGTCATCGACCTTTGGATTCTGAGAGTGTGCGAGTGGGAGGTGAATACATCAATATATCTGGCTCGCTCCCACTCGAGGAGAATATCGGAGACTTAAAGCTAGAACAGTTAACATACGCTTGACTACGCCCAGGAACAGATTACATTGTCAGCTCCTGTGAAAGAGAAAGAGTAAAATTAGTTCACGAAAGATTGAACATGTGTTTGAATAGATTGTGCTTTGTAATAAAAAATACATACAAATTGTACTATCATTCACGACAAACTAAAAATATACATTATCATTGCTGTTTTTATCAGTGGACAACTGAACAGAAAGACTGATTCGTTAAGTAGTACACATTTCGTGAATAATTGAAAACCAAAAAACAGTAATATGAACTCTATGATCTAAGCAATACATACCATAATAGCGTTGACAATATCAGACTGGTTGTTCCGGAGCGCGCGGACGGCCCGCGCCCGCGACACGTTGGCTTGTGACATCACTATCTCGACATCCTTCTCATCCACCCCGGTGTCATCCACTCCTTCCTCATCCTCTTCCTCGGCTATGGGAGCCACCGTCTGTAAGAGGATTTGTTTATAAAGTTTTTATAATAAATGCGTATATGTTTAATGTGTCGAGTCGCTGACAAGATTTTAAAGCCATGGCGTCGTTATTGTTATTTATTAGATAGGTTAATAGGTATTTTTTTTATTTCAGGAACACTTCAGACACAGCCAAGGTAGATTTCATATTCGTAAATCAATTATAGCATAATATTTATCATCATTAGTGTCTACCTTCACACAAAAGCTTTTTGTAAAGACCAGGAACAACAATGATTGAATCATAGAAATAGTTGTTCCGTGCGGGAATGGAATCCGCGACAAGTTGCGCCACAACGAGATACCCAGGCGCTGCGCCAACAGTTCAGTAAAATTGAATTTTGCAGTACTAGTTTTTGAATACTAGTTCGAGATTTCTAAAAAAAAAGGCTAAAAATTCTCACCGTTCCAGCCGCAGCAGCATCATTGCCAGCGGCAGCGCTCTCGGGTGCCTTGAACCTCTCCGCAGCGGCCATGGTGGCTTGTTGAGACAGGTCCTCGATCTTGGCCTCTCCGAACACGATGTAGGTGTCTGAGTGAGGGTTCTTGTATACATCCGGGGAGTTGATGACGAAGAGGATGTTCTTTGACTTCCTGATTGTGACTCTGTTTACTCCTTGCACCTGGAATTGATATCATCGTATCATTAGTCCATTGCTGAACAAAGGTTTTTACTTACGCAGAGAAAGTATGAGTATGAATCACCTATCACCTCAATCAGCAAGCATGGTGATGCTTGCTCAAGTATTGATAATTATGGTCTGCGTCATTGGCCTAGTGATCGCAAGTGCGACTGCTGAGCAAGGGGTCTCGGATATGTTTCCTGGGTCGGGCAAAGTAATAGGGTTTTTTTTTATTCTCAGTAACAGTACAGAGTCTGGAATTGTGCCCGGTATATGGTAATAGGCTGCCCCTATTATATGGGACTCATAACATAGGTAAATAGTGAAAATTGGGTGATACACTGTACAGTGGCATACCTAATGTGTACCTCTGCCTACACCTTCTGGGATAAAAGGCGTGATTTTATGTTATGGTGTTATTTAACACATTAAACGCCGTGGGGGTCACCGGTGACCGACGTGGAGTGGAGGATTTGCCTTTATCAGTTTTCTATTGGCAGTCAAAGGCTTAATAGTGAAGAATACTATAATTTTACTAAGTCTGATTCAAAATTTATTTTGTTCTGTGATGTGATGTCATTACTATAATGAGTATCACACTGATAGCATAATGTGGTCAAATATCATTTTGTGGTTAGTGATTAACAGTGTTAACCAATTTCATATACAGATACTACAACAAAAATAATATTTTTAGAATGCTGTAATTGCTATTCTTAAAAACTACTTCTATTATCTCACGAAAGTTATAATAAAAATATATTTCTATTACATTAGACCGTCAATTATTATTTGTTTAATTTTACTATCATATTGTTAAACTCGGGACAAATTGACTTCGATCACAGACAATAAGAAATTCAATAGACTACACGACCAAGACTTGTGACCAGCTAAGACAAGACAAGCATTTAGCTTACAGGTTTGAGTCCGAGTTTGCTCATGATCTTGCGGGCTTTCTTCTCACCGCGCGACTGTTTAGCCTTGGACACGATGTCGATGCCCGCGATCGGGTTGGAGATGCCTCCAGTGCCGGGTGCACCTGCGATCAAAAGTTATAAGTAAATATTATGAAGTTAGTAATAACATCCTATAGCATGCTTTGTTATTTCTCAAATATGGATGAAAACGATTCACAGGAATTCCTTATACTGATAAGACAAAGATCAAGATATTCCTTGAGATCAAGATCAGGCTATTCAGATGAATAGCCATTCACAATAAGCCTATTATTGTGTTAACACAGATTGCTAAGTAGAAGGTCCCATTAACACCAAAATTCTCAAGTCAGAAGTTAAATGTGCAGTATATTATAGCATCATTATTTTTTAATCAAATTGTATAGCCGTTTGGTTTCCCAAGTGTCTTTTCTATCGAAATTTACATATATCTTTAGTTCTATATATTTATTTGTCATATATGATCATCATAAACCAAATGTGAATATCAAATGATACTTTATCCGAGCTAGATTGTACACATTATAATGCTATTATGCTTTTGAGGATAATCATTAGATCAGCAAGTCAATCAGGTGACCAGTCTGCTCATTTACCTATCTAATAAAGATAAAGCAAAAACATCTTACCAGCATCTTCCAATTCTGGGATAGTGTCATCGGAGTCGCTGTCCGAGGAAGCAGTCTCCTCCTTGCGCTTCTCAGTCATGGATGCGGTGGCTTTGTCTAGCTCTGTCAGTTCCGGCATTGTGGTGTTTGTGTTTGATGTTATTTTGGTTTACACGAAGATTCCTGTTAAAAGATTTATCAATCAATTAATTACATGGCTTAAACTTAAGACTGTTTCTGTGTTGTTGATTATAAAACCTGCTTAACTCGTCAAGTACCGTCATTATAGACACAATTATAGAACAATAGGTTGCGGTCACCGGCAACTGCTTGGTGTTTGACAGTTTAATATACAGTATAAGTGAAAAACAAGCAGTTCTTTATAATTACCGATTAATTATAAACCGGGCAAGGGGTCTCATGTGCAATTCCCGATTCGGGCAAAGTATTACTGGGTTTTAAAATATTTCTCAGTAGCAAGGAGTCTGAAATTGTGCTCATAAATATTGTATCTGACTCTCATTCTGTGCCTACAATACAAAGTAACTAATAGATAATCTGCACCCTAGCAAGAAAATTTATAAATAGATCCATATAGATTTAAGAGACCAAAGAACCTCATCTCAATAAAATAGGCAAATATTTTATGAAATTAGCATATTCACAAATAAAACTAAAATCAATGATGGGATTCACAAAATAGAGAGATAATCATATACAAAATTAGTCACTTTTTACCCAAAATACTAAGTTCAACCAAGATAACAAAGAGGCTTGAGGTTACACACAATAACTCTTGTCTGTACATTACAAAATCAATACTGGCCAGCTAGATCTAGCTTCATAACAATTTGCACCAAGAATAATAAAATAGAATTTTGTGAGACAGAATTTGATACTTTATTATCTTTCTAGCATGGACATAAAGTTTCATTCTTTAATTTATGACAAAAGTGGAAAGTTATTCACCAAAATAAGTCGTAAAGAGGCCTCTATTACGTTATTATGTGTTGCTTATAACCTTCCCAGTTTGTATGGAGGTCCCTAGTGCGCAAAACGCCTAAATGTAGAACCTAAATATAAGCTCTACACAGTAATACAAATTTCAAAGATTAAATATTCATTGGAGTGATGTTTTATGAGACAAATGTAGCATTTAACTAAATCTAGGATATTTGATAGCGAGGTTAAAGCCGATATTTTAACCAAGAATAAAGCACGAAGACATGACCATGAGCATCAATAATTAAAATTTCGTTATACAGAGCTTCGTAATATTGCATAGTAATGCGGAAATACTTTAATTAAAATATAACGCCTAATACAATACGTTTAGATAGTTAATATCACTGAAAACTGTAAATAATTGAACACTTGTGCGAAAATAATATGGGCGCGGGTTTTGCTAATATACCGAACCCAAATATTGAAATAACAACACAAACTTGCAATTATTACACCTCTCGACACTAAAACCTTTTAAAATTACACTTATACACTAGGATTTTCGTAAAATCTTGGGATTTATTACCTTTATTTAGGAATATTCGGTACAAGAGGAATCAACGAAGGACTCGCTTCAACTTGACAAGAGCGGAAAAAAATCAGTACCTACAGATAAAATATTTTCGATGATTTGTAATACTTTTATGCGTGTATCCGAACGTTAACATTTTTTCTTTTGGCAACATTTACTGATATGTCAGTTAGTCGTAGTGCTGTTCCAAAAATAAAAAAGTAAAATATATATCGATCAATTATTTAATTTATTTATTTCTCAATATTATATTATGAAAACTTATAGGGGCAATTGTATATAATATTACAATTAATTGAAGGCATATTAATTTTATTTGATTCATTCTAATAAGTGTTCATGCTTTATGGGATTGCACTTTTTCTAAACAAACTGTATTTTTTATTTTACTGTATATTGATACTGCAAAATTACCACTTGATAAAAAAGTTTTCAAAATTTCATAACATTTACTAATTATAAAGTACTAAATAAAGAAACAAGATAAAATTTTAACACAAATTGAGATATTAAATGTTATCGATATCGATTCAAATTCTAAACTTGCGAGTACATCCATTAACTTCATAAATTAATGTCAATAGTGTCAAATCATTGAAATCAATCTCATTTCATTTCATTCGAATCGAAGGCGGTGGTATTCGTTCGTCGCAGTTTTTGTTCGTTTTCATCGTTTTTCTTCATACATAAATACTTTTATTACAAATTCATCACGGAGTGTTGATTACAATCTAATATCCACAGTGAATGTGTTATAAGCATGTCGCTAATCGTGCTGTGATTCGGTGTAATTTAGACACTAAATTATCAAGTCCAAAGTGCGTGTTGTTTAAAACTTAATAATTTGTGTTTGTGATAATATTACATACGTGCCAAACATGTCTTTGGAAGATAAATTCAACGCCGCGGTCAACGTAATCCGGAGTTTACCGAAGAGCGGTGAGTTCTTCTTAATTTTATTTTTTATTGCAATGTTGATCGATTAGTTGAGTTTCTTCTGTTGTAAGCTTTATTACATAAAATTTATCGCGGTTAATCTCAATCTAATGACACCAGAAACGAGATTATGCAAACGGTAATTATGATGCGTGTCGCACATTGTATGGTAATGTAAACATTAGTAAGCAAGTACATAGTTTCTATTATTTAGTTGCTATGGACTTGGATTTTGATGATACGTTATATAGAGGCCGTTTTTAATTGCCAATAACAATCAATTCTTGTTCCATATTTGAAAGTTCCTAGTCCTTTTACAGGGATGAATGGCTATATATTGAATATTGTTCATTTTTATCTATGAACACTTCTAAAATGTTTATCGTGATCATTAGTAGACTAGACTTTACCTGCTGAAAAAAAGACATATTTAATTAAGCAAGAGAAAAATCAAGGATATAGTAAGAAAAAACTTCTTGTCACAAGTAATTTATGGAATATTTTCCTTTGTAATTTTAACTCGTCGAGTACCGGTTTTGTAGACACAATTATAGAACAATAGGTTGCGGTCACCGGTGACCGCTTGGTATTTGACAGTTTAAACTATGAATTAATCAACAAATATTTTGCAATATTAAAATTATGATCCAATCATATGAAATGAATATTTAAAATGTTATAAGAATACACATTATACATGAAATAAGTAAAAGAAATTTTCAAGAAAAAAAAAGAATATGTGTCTTACCAGCCATTTTGTCTATGATAGCATAATTTTTTTATTTTTTTTTTTACTATCACACATAACAACAACAGCTAGTTAATCCTAATTTAATCATCTGATTAAGCTGATTAAGAATTTTAATAGATAACAGTGTTTATTTCTTATTAGTTTTGTTATCAAACCTAATTAGATAAAGTAATGGAATTTGGTCTGCTTTTAACCCAAATTAAATTATTATTAGAAAGTATAATTTGTTAAACGACATATAAAATGTTGAGTTTCTCACCAATGAACCATCAACAAACATTTTTATTTTTTTAATGATTGTATGTCAATGAAAATGATACCACAACCACGGTGTCAGTCTTGCAACCTTGTCATTTACAAGTATTTAAAAGTAATAACTTGATTATCTAGTTATTGAAGGAAGTGTACAAGTTTTGCCGTACAATGCAGAAACATATTATGTACCTGTACATAGTACATATCTGTTTAAGATCACGCCTTTGTTCCATGGCTTGGCGGTAGGCATAAATCCAGATGCTGATTAATTCTACAGAGCATGCACGTATCGCGGCGCCTCTTTGCAACCTGGCGCTCTAGGCACTTGCCTAGTTTGCCTTAGGGATAATGCGGCTCTGTTCCAAGAGGGTACATATGCGGATATAAAAACCACATGATTTGTTCGAGTGGCCGCAAGTGCGACAGCATAAGGCAAAAGACGCATCAGGCAAAATACTGAGAAACATTTTTTATATTTTTCGAAAAATCCTCAGTAGGTAAGGGGGCGTCCATAAAATACGTGAGGTGTTTTTTTTTTATTTTCTCTCCCTCCCTCCCCCCTGGTGAGATTTCGTGAGATTTTATTCAACACACTCCTCCATCCCCCAATCTCACATGAGATTTTTCAAAATTTATATTGTTAATGCAAAATGCGGAAATCGATATATCTTGAAATATTTCAATCAGTAATAATCACTTTTGCAAGGCTTTGTTAAAATAAAAACTTCAAAAAAAAAATAGCAAGTTAACCATTTTACTCATATTTCATACGTTACCGTTGTCGATCGGTAAGTAGACCCTGAACGCAACTGTTTCTTTCCCAACCATCATTATCTATGCTGAATGCGATAACTATTGAAAAATACCGTTTATTTACAAGGTCTTTTCTTTATGCGCCTTTTATTCCGTCTAGAAATACATATACTATCGTAAAACTTAATAGTACTTTATCTAATTAAGAAACATCGTTCGTCATTTAAAGAATTGTATTGTGAACCTGATTGAAAAAGAGTAACCTATGGAGTTTATTGCTCGTTATTTCTTCTCCATAGAAATCTCCACTTTAGAATGAGCAAATAGCATCACTTTCTTTTTGTGGACATTCAAAAGTGCCTTTCTGGTTAAAATGAAACTAGCTGTACCCGCGACTTCGTTCGCGTGCAATAGTGATTTACTGCGCATACCCCGTAGGTGTAGGTGATAGCGTGTTAATATGTAGCCTATATGTTAACCCGACCCTTTAGTAATAATCATACAAAATTTGAAGTAAATCCATGCAGTACTTTTTGAGATCATCCCGGACGTACATACAGACAAAATTGTAAAAATATTTTTGGTTTCAGTATCGACTGTAGATCACGCCCCAAGTATTCTTTAAAAAAATATTCAATCTACAGTTTTGACTTTTCTACGATTTTATTATAATATAACACATTATGTTAGTTAAGGTTAGCAAACATTTGAACATCATCGTCATCTTCAACGGCCCACGGTTGGTCGCCATTTTCTTTTTACTTGCCAGGTTTGAGATCGCTGTTCAAAAGTTTCATATTGACCAGTGAGCGCTGCTGCCCGGTGTCGGTCAAATCTCAATCTTAGTCCCTTAGTCAGCTATTATGATACCAGCTGAAACAGTACAGGTGGTGTCAAAGGTATTCTGCTCTTCCGTCTCCACACAGCTAATACTGGAGTACTACGTTAATTAGTTAGTTTCGTATCTTAGTTTCCATTGTAAAATGAATGCTAGATGTCGCCACTAGCGTTTTTGAGGCCTTCAACAGTCATTTCGGTTCTTCAAAGCAATTATTTCTAATTGACCATCGTCCTAAGTCAGTAAAACCGTAATTACCTTCGTTCCACGTGTACTAGGAAAGGAAAGTGATTGCGTAATCACTTTTCCCTATGTTCATGAGCGGCACAAAATGTATGTGCTTAACATAAGTTCGTTCAAAAACCCAATTCTGTTAAGTAAAATAAATGACTGTGTTAAAAGGTGCTTGGTGAAATTTTTCGTAGCCGTCAAACCACCACAGATAGGGCTCAATACGGAGCCGCGGAGGACTTAACAGGTTGCTAGGGCTCCGGCTCGAAATGCAGGAGAAGGAACAGGGTGGTTTTTAGTCAGTAATAGTCCAACACTCCCTATCGCCTCACCCGGGTGGGAGATGTCACTGGATGATTTTCCCACCTGAAAAAAAAGGAGAAATTTTTCGTAATAAATGTCTAATGATGGAAACTAAAGAAGTTTAGAAGGAACATGGTAGGAGATATTCTGTAGTTTCGGTTCGCAGACACTGCTGAGGACAGTTCATTCCACAATTTTCTTTGCGAAGTCGAGTTTCGTGACAAAACGCAGTTGTTGCCTTCTAAACTTTGATCTCCAGCCCACCGTGGAGATTATGGCGAACCCTCTTAAGTAAAAGATATCCATAGTCGAACAGAAGACCTACTGCGGTAAAAATATTTAGCAATGCATTCCTTATAGCAATGGGAGGAATGGAAAGGTATGTTTAAAACTATGAATGCTTGGAGCATAATGAAAGAAAACAATGAATGTTATTATATGATAAATGATTAGTGATTACACTAAGCAGCTTAGTGTGCAGCTGCTGCTAATGTCTGATAAAGTTATCTAGGAGATTAATGGCTATAACTAATTTGGTAATATTTTTTGCCGTCCAAAAGGGTGACAAGCAAAAAAAGTAAATTAATTAGCCGAATAACTAAAAAAAAACTTGAACTGCCTCGTTGGCCGAGTGATCGCAAGTGCGACTGCCGGGCAAGTGGTCTCGGGTTCGATTCCCGGGTCGGGCATGGTATTACTGGGTTTTAAAAAAAATCTCAGTAGTAGCACAGAGTCTGGAATTGTGCCCGGTATATGGCAATAGGCTCACCTCCTATGACATGGGACTCATAACGTAAATAGTGAAAAGTGGGTGTTACATTGCACAGTGGCTTAATGTACACCTCTGCCTACCCCTTCGGGGATAAAAAACGTGATGTTATGTGTGTAAAAAAAACTTATTTTGGTCATTATTTAGCAACCGCTGTGTACTTAGTCAACTATTTGTCACATATCGCAATGTTTTGTAATCAAGTTGTAAATAATGCCGCGTGTTTCTAAACTCAGTTTCTAACATGAATGCTCTATTATTTTGTCCAGAACCTCTTTGTGCCTTATTCGTCAAATTCGGTTCAGCTGTTAACAACGTTACGTTGCACAAAACAAACAAATGAAGAAGACTGTTTCTCTTTCTATTCTACATCTTGTAGACTACGGAACTAAGATAGTTATTGTTCATCGTTTGCACTTCCCATTGTAACGACCGTGGGATCAGCAGACACAATGGCTATAGTTACTGCTATGCAAATAGGTACTAGGACACGACTGAGTATTGTGAAAACAATTCATTTACTATAGATTTCCTTGATTTTAGTTATAATATGTCTTGTCTGTCGTTTTTTGTTGAGGTGTTTTCTACTGTTTTATGAGAATAGATGCTTTTTCTAATATAGAATTGTTTATGAAATTTTGATTTCCGTGAATAAAGATTTATTAAAGTCCGTCCAGCTGTTCTCGAGTTATGAACTACCTGACTTACAGATATTTTTATATATATAATATAAATGCAACCGATATTTTATTATTTTTTTCTTTTAAATAGCTTGTTACGTAACACACACATGTAGTACGTATATTGGATACAACGAAGAGAATGGAAAAAAATACTTTGAAAGAATTGAGATCATAAAGTAATACTGAATGCATTTTGTTAATGTATCCGAACTCGTCTTACTTTTTTTTTGCTCTAAGTAAATGGCGGGCATTTTAGAATGTGAATTTAAAAGTTTTAATGTCTCTTTGTTTTTATTACATAGATTTTATGATTATTAAAACGATAGGTAATTTCTATATTCATTATTGTGATATTAGTCTTACTATTAATTATTATTGATGCCAAAGGTTGTTTCTTGTTCGTTTGTTACTCAATCAGGTATTTTGTAACAGGGGTAGTTTATGGTCTAAAATAACTCGTACAATAGTTTTTATCCCACGAAGCTAGTTAGATTATAATACTAGAAATAACAATATTATTAACAAAAAATAGATATCGATTACCTTACATTATTTGTATTGTGTGTAAACGCACCTACGTCACATTCACATCACAGGAGAAAATCGTACGTGGCAAGGTTTCTTTAAAATAAAAAAATAAAAAATACTGTAAATCCTTTTATTGGAGAGTGATTGTAAATGTGATGTTACGTTGTAATTACAAAAAATTTAGTTGCAGCCATTATTTGAATACAATCAGAGCGAAACAATCTCCTTGTTTTGTTATTGTGTACTTAGGAATTATTTTTTGCAACTTGATAACCTTGACGTTTCGGGTAAATGTATTGTAATCATGTAATCATTGTTCTGATGATAAAATGTTTACTTTCGCTATTATTTTATTATTCTAAAGCACTCCGGGCTGGTTACTGACTGTTTCATATGTGTGCTGTGCTGGTTTCGTTCGTGGTTGCAAACTGTAGAGATGGGTATTTCTCCGGATAAATACAACATAACTTCACGCCTTTTATCCCCGAAAGGATAGGTAGAGGTGCACATTACGGCACTTAATGCCACTGTACAATGTAACACCCACTTTTCACCATTTATGTTAAAGTCCCATGGCACAGTTCCAGACTCCGTGCTACGACTGAGATTTTTGAACAAACCCAGTAATACTTTGCCCGACCCGGGAATTGAACCCGACACCCCGTACCCGGCAGTCGCACTTGCGACCACTCGGCCAACGAGGCAACAGATGCATAAATACAATATTTACCTATTTTCAGGATTTATTCCGATAAATGCCCATCTCTAGTCGCTGGTGATCTAGGTCAGCCCATACCCTGCGTGTATACCTCAATATCCGTTCAGTAATTTCAGCGTGATTGACGGACAAACATCCTAACAAAGGAGCCTTCACATTTATAATGTGAAGACTCCTTTGTTGGGTTTGGAGTAACCAGACGTGAAGACGTAACAAACAAACTAATTATTACTCTTTACTCCAGGTATGACATACTAATTTTTGGGTTGCTATACTGATATTTTTTAAATTTGCCGGGCTTTTTCAGTCTCTACTTTCGTTTACCAGACTTTAGTACAAACAAACGATAAAGAATCCTAGAGACAGTTTCTATAAATGTCAAAACCTACGTCAGTGGGTTAACAAACAAAGCTAATAACGTCATCAGTCCATCGGGTCGATGCTACTTATTTTATGGAATTTTACTCAGTCTCGGCATCGAAGCGGCTACCTTTCGAACCAGTTTCATATCTAGGTGAATGGTTTACATATCAATCTTTCTACCATTCATGTTTGACATAAATTTTTATAGTTTTAATTACCAAATGGGTATTATTGCCTACCTACCACTTTGCATGCAGTTTCAAATTCCATTTTTTCCCCGTACAATTACGAGAAAGTATCTATTTCTTTCTTGCAATACTCCCTAAGAAATCTACATTAGTTAATGATCAGTCGTTTTGACTGCACTCTGCATCCAGTCATTCAATAAGTAGTCACGAATCCTTACTATAATATTATAAATCGGAAAGTGAGTTTGTTTGTTTGTTTGTTTGTTTGTTTGATCCACTTTCACGCCGTAACTACTACACTGATTGCTTTGAGTTTTTACAGACGTAAAGTTGGAAGTCCGTATTAAATAATAGGGTACTTTTTATCCCGCAAAAAATTATTAGATGGCGCCGTGTGTATTGGTACCTGTCGCTTAGGCTACTTTTTATCCTTTTGTGACGCGAGCGAAGCCGCGGGTAATGTGCAAATAAAAAAAAACAAAATTTGAGAGTCGGTATTTATTTATTTATTTATTTAACTTTATGCAACAAGAGTACATAGGCGGGCTTAATGTCATGGGCATTCTTACTAGCCAACCTTTAGGTGATGCAGTGAGAGCGTGGTCGGTGCAATAAGTTGACAATGACAATGAGTTGGTATTCTTTTACTGGTTACTCCAAAGTTTTGATTCTTTTATGAACAAGAATGAGCATAAAGATTTATGACTGTAACGTAACAGTTGCAGTATTCTTTCAGACTTGTAGTAAAATAGACTTCAATACAATAAATACAAAATTACTTATTAAACAATTTTACCAACATAGAATTCATGTACGCCCGCCCAACCTTTGATCTTTGAACTATTTCGATCGAAACACACACACACAATGATAAGTTGGTATGTGTAATTTATGTAAATTAACTTCCATAATTATGAATGTGGATGTTTCTTTGTCCTTCATAAAGTGATAGTGTAATATGGCCTGTAAAGGGTGTAAAGGTCTTCTTATTTCTGACCTTATCCCAAGCAATTTGGCATTTTTTTATGATACAGGGCGCGGCAAATGGGCAGACGGATCACCTGATGGTAAGCAATCGACGTCGCCCATGTACACCCGGGACACTATAGGAGTTAGTTTTTCCGACCTTTTGTGGGTTAGAGATATGAGGATATGTGACTTCAGGCCTAAGCCTTTGGTAATCTTACTAACAAGCCGAAACACAACGCAAGATCTATCTGAAATTGGACTTTCTTTAAGGGGGAAAATCAAAATCATCGAATGACTTCCCTCCTAGGTGAGGCGGGAGGGAGTGCCAGACTCTTACTGACTAAAACCACCCCGTTCCTCCTCCTACACTTCGAAGCGGGGCCCCCGGTAACCATTTACGTTCTCCGCTGCTCATCTGAAATTGGACTTAGGATAGACTTTATAGTTTACTAGCTTTTACCCGCGGCTTCGCTCGCGTCACAAAAGGATAAAAAGCCAATGTGACATTTACCAATACACACAGCGCCATCTATACCAATATTTTTGTTTTCCCTCGAGAATATCAATTTTTTCCGGGATAAAAAGTACCCTATTATTTAATCCGGACTGTTAACTATACATCTGCATAAATTCAAAGCAATCGGTTTAGTAGTTATGGTGTGAAAGCGGAACAAACAAAAAAACAAACAAACTTACTTTCCGATTTATAATATTAGTAAGGATAGTCACTCAAGTTTTGACCGCGAACAAAGACCTCAACAACAACTAGTGTTACATACTTAAACTCACAAGTCATTGTAACATCCTATTATGTATTTTACCTAGTAATTAGATTACTTATGTATCGACAGTTTTATTTACTTGCACGCTTGGGTTATTATATAGTAAATACTGTCTGTATGGTGCATACAAGTCAAAATTCGTTCTATTTCGTTCAGTTAGGTTGGAATGTACTTTAGCATAAAGGGATTTCCCTATGAAACATATTATAATACCACATATTAATTAGGTTGGTAATCTCCTAACTCTCGAAGGTCGAGTGGTTTTAAGCAGAACTGCCGAGGAAGAGGTCTCAAGCATACAGCTTGCAGCTAGCAGCTCTAGAGTCAAACAAATTATTCAGTTATTTAATTTCGGAATTCTTGTTATTAGAACAAGGCTCATATTATTATATTATTACTTAGGACGTATAGTTAATAACGAAACCGTGTATTATGTGGTTGAGACATACTATTTATATCTGTAACAAGTTTCATCAAATTCGGTTCAGCGGTTTTGACGTGAAAGCGTATGAAACAACAAGTGAGTGAGTACGAGTTTGTTTTACGTTAAACGAGATCGAAACGAGACCGCGTTGGGCGCTATTATTAGTTCATTAGAGCCGGCCAATGAGAGCACCGAACGCGGTCTCGTTTCAGATCGAAACAAACTGGTACTAAGTACTCTGAACCTTTTATACTGAGGTTTTTAATCCTGTAAAGAGTGGACATTATGACAAACCCTCTTATATATAGGAGGTTTATGAACCAGTTCAGCAGAGGATTATCATAGACTGTTATTGTTGATGTTGATACATATTTTGATACGAAACTAAACTACATAATATGTTCCATTCTAAGTAACTATAGTTACGTAGCTGTGGGTTGCAATGCCAAATACTACATATTTTGTAAGCAAGATGAATATAGGAGTGTTGTGCAAGCCTAGTTCTTGTGTATTTAATGTCGTGTACGTGTGTTGAGGGTTACTCTCTACATAGAAACGTGGTTGTTCATCGGTGAAAGATGTGATTCGATTTTGTGTGATTTTTGCTTTTGTTGTTATGTTATTAGTTTTCGTTAGGTATAGAAATCAAAGATTGTAGGTCAGGTCTGTGTTTTATTTTATAGACACTTTCGTAATAAAATCTATACAGATAAATACCTAAAATTGGAGTGTCTGTTTGTAATATTGAAATAACTTTTTACACATGCACAATTGCATACTTATACCAAAATAACGCTTTTTACATTTTTGTCTGGCTGTATGTGTGTCTGTTTATATTGACTAATCTTTAAAATGGCTGGATCGATTTTGACGGGACTTTTATTGCCAGGTACCTAATGTACTAAGGAGTAACATAGACTTTTTTATGGAATAGGAGGGAAACGAGTAGACGGATCACCTGATGGTAAGCGATCAGTGCCGGGGTCAGGATACTTTTAGTTTAGAGGTAGAAAAACGCAGACGAAGTTGCGGGGGCTCAGCTAGTTTTGTAATATAAACAGCTTGATAAATTTCAATTCTTGAGGAATTTGGACGTTCATCAAAGGATTTTTAACCGACTTCAAAAAAAAAAGAGGGGCTTGAAGTCGGTTATTAAAAAAAATTGTTTATAAAACAATTATATTTAAGCAATTTTATTTATTTACGAAACCAACTAGGCGAATCAATGAAATCCATAAAAAAGAATACTACATTACTTAACAAAAAGTCATATTCGCCAATTATTGGAAGAAGCTGCAAATTTAGATTAAAAGAAAAGCATAATATCTTTATATTATATTGAATGTGAATTACTGTTAACTGGCACGGCATGCTTGTGTGCCCACAACTTGTGTAGTCTGTAAGGATGTTGTACTACGAGTGGTCTGTGTTATCTGGACACAAGATTATATGAAAAAATATACAATGACTGCTTCATTGGACGAGTGGTCGCAAGTGCGACTGCCGGGCAAGGGGTCTCGGGTTCGATTCCCCGGGCGGGGAAAGATTTACTGGGTTTTTCAAAAATTCATAGTAGTAGCACGGAGTCTGGAATTGTGCCCGGTATATGGCAATAGGCTCACCCCCTATTACATGGGGCTTATAACATAAATAGTGAAAAGTGGGTGTTACATTGTACAGTGGCATAATGTACACCTCTGCCTACCCCTTCGAGGATAAAAGGCGTGATGTTATGTGTTGAATATACAATACCTCCACTGCCTTCGGAGGACATCGGCAACCCTCGGCGCTGTTAGCCGTAGTGTGGCACTAAAACGATATTTTTTACGATCATCTGATTCATATAAAGTTCAAATAAAATCGAAAGTGAGTGCAACCAGTTTGTGTTTATTTCTTACCAGTTAAAACTGGTTTCGGAATGCGATATATGCTGAAAGACTTGGTATTATACTTTTAATGCAAATATTATTGTTTGCAACTATTCGTTAAGGCATCTTCAAGCAAAATGTTCCATATACCCCGTAAATTCATTTCGTCTATCTATGCTAAAGAGGAAACTTAATTATTTTGTTTGTCTTTAAAAACACGCTCCGAAACTGTTGGACCGATTTTATAACCCTGTTAGTATTAGAAAGCTTATTTAAGCCTAGTTTTTATATCGTTTATGATATAATAAGGGCCATTAGGACTATATTGATTACCAAAATTACATTGCACAGTGGTATAATGTGCACCTCTGCCTACCCTTTCGGGGATAAAAGGCGTGATGTTATGTATGTTATGTTATGTTGATTACCAAAATTAGTAATAAAATCTTGGTGATAGCTAAAAACCTCTTTTTAGACTATTAGCTCTAGACTGTCCAAACTTTGATGTCGCAATCAAGACGCCATTTTTTACGCCACATAAGGACAGGTCCATTCCAAAATGGCGTTGCAAAAATCAAGTTTTTCTCAATAAGTCCAATTTCCAATCCAATTTGTGGGTCAGTGTACTCGAGACCGCAAATTACTATCATTTTGGTTGTGGCAACTGGTAACCAGCGTCTACAGCTGATTACTCGTTCTCAAGGACACCTTAACTGATGGCATGCCCTTTCTATCATTTTATGGATAAAATTCCATTTAAAAGACTAATTACCAAAGGTCTGTGGACGATTTTATTTTCAATACTCTCATGCCTACACCACTGGGGTGTCAGGAAGAGACTGACCTTGGCTTTCTCCTAAGAGTTCCATGCAGATTAATAACCCTTTATTTAGTTATGCCAAATTTTAACTACATTCTTAATCAAAATTAAAATTCCTAGAGTCGTGTAGCTGATATCGTTATGGTCTATCTAACTAAGAACATACCTAATTACATTTGAATCCGTCTAGCATTTTTTTTTGTATTTTATTGACCATGTTATGTCCAGCTGCATAATTTCGCTTTTTATTGCAAGGATGTACCTTCATTGCAATGGTGTCTTCAAGTGTGTGTACTAAAGATGACGTCAAAACTGTCAATTAGCATAGACTCGAGAATGTGACGTCATACTTCGGTACTTGCGCCTGCGCCATGTCCCTGTCAATAATACTAGAAACAAACAAATATTCTATTTATAGTGGTTTATAGAAAAAGCTATGTTTGTTTTGTACGTGCGTATTTTAAAATTATTAGTCATCTTTTAATATCGCATTGGTAGCACTTGTAGTGGTTTGAAGGTTATCCAAGGGACGAAGGTTATCGAGGATTCTCTAGGGCGCCGGGTGTCTGAAACCTTGTTATTGGATTTTATTTACCATCATTCATATCAGTTCCAAGGCGTCTACTGCTGAACATAGGTCTTACCTACCCAATGTTCTCCGGATCAGCCACTTAACGACCATCATTTCGTTCGATAATTATGTGTAGGTCCGTCAAATCTGCTTCTTTTTTCATGTTTTTGGTACGTTAAATAAAATACTTCTTTCTACTTAAGTCCAATTTGTGTAAGATTTCTTATTAGGCACAAAATAGCGAGGCCTACTACAGTACAGTTAAGGTTTCACACGATAATTTATTACTGAAGTAGCTGTAAATAATTTAAAAGTAACTTTATTGTATGTTAATAAGGTCAGTTTTAATTTGTCTACATATTTTAAACTATTCAAATGAGCTGATCAAACTCGAGACCTTCAAGGTTTTTCATTTATTTCCCATTTTCTACACTAGCGCCATCTACTTCATGCAGATTGCACGGTAATAGCAAAGATATAGGGCCCCCTATTTCGTTGGTAATAAAAGTTGTTTTTTTATACCACGACGGTGACAAAAAGGTTCACGGCCTACCTGATGGTAAGCGGTTACCGCGCCCTATGTACGCTTGCAACACTTTTGGCATTACATGCGCCTTGCCGACCCTTAAGAAACCTATTCACTCCAATAATGTAATACTCCACTCCAACTCCTCACTAAAATAATGTGATCTGCAGAAACTAATTTCTATGAGGCTCCTCTACGTAAGAAAGTTTATCATAATGTGCACGCTTAGCAGGCGGGTTTAGGATCGCTGTTTAAAAGGTTCAGGTTTCTCAGAGAGCGCTGCTGCCTGGTCTCTGTCAAATATATAGTCTCTTACGACTATAATACGACTGATCTCAATCCGAAGTCTGTGGCTTAACATCGATTTTGACAGAAAGTCCGTACGACTATCTTAATCAACAGATTTTGGATTAACATTGGTCATTAATTTAGTCGACTCTTATGATACCCGCGAGGCGAGATGCGGTTGTGATACACCTACTTTCCATTCTACTTTACCATCAGCATATGCATCCCTATAATGCTCACTGTTGAGCAAAGCCTCTTCTTACTCGGAGAAGATTTAAGCATTATATCACCACGCTTGCTCAATACAGGTTGGCGGTTTCAAATTTATAATTAGAAATTCTTTTACCGTTTGTCAGGGGTGTCTGAATAATCTTAGATATTACATATAACTCGGAAAAAGTCATATTGGTACTTGCCGTTGGTAAGTTTCTATCCTGCACCTTCGTACATAAGAAGCGGGCGTCTTAAACCTCCGTCCACGACATTTCTCTTCGTCAGCACATGACAAAGTAAATTGGGTCGTTTCAATCGATATTACAGTTACCGAGGTAACAAGCCATGAAGAAGTATTATGTAAGGATATTACCTGAAGATAATTTTATTTTATGTAATCGATTGTAGGTTACGAGTGCATTCAGTCGATTCGAGTCGTTTTTATCGATTCTTTTAAATTGTTTTGTGGCCGCAAGCACGACTATAGAGCAAAGCGTCTTACGTTCTATTTAGATTTTGTTTTATAAGCTTGTTTTTTACAGATAGGATACCAAAATATCGTAAATATTTTTAAGCTGAAGTTCGACGGATTACCCAATAATTTATACAATTTAACACAAAGTAACTCATTAGAATTTTATTAATGAGTATTGTATTTTGACCCCTAAATACTCATGTACTACTTCGTTGTGCATGGCCTTCAGTTCTTCGAAAAATGTAATTAACCAAGTCTCTACTTGGTGTTATAAAAACTAAATTAACTACCTATTAGGAATTTTCAAAATGTCCTCTTATTGTCTAGGTGATGATGTAAGATGTCTGTGACTACGATTTTCGGCTATGTGTTAGTTGTCTGTCAGTCACTCAGTAATAGGGATGATGACAGGATATGAAAATTAAAAGTGTAATTAATCCATCAGTTAGGCAATGAAAAAATTTAAGACACGTATTTATTTATTTTGTCGTATAATAAAATGATACTTAGATATATATAACGAATCAAAGTTTAGGAGTGGGGGCTAAAACGTCATTTCTACGTATAAAATATACATAGAAGTGACGTCACGCGACATTTCAAATCAATATATCTTCGAAACTATTCATTTCCGTAAAAAAATGAAAAATACGTGTCTAATGTTTTTAAATAATGTACCAGACGGACATAAAAATGAAAATTAATCATCTACCCTGTTGAAGTGTAAATGGAACTAGATTTTATTAGCTGCAGTTTTAAATTTGAACAGCCACATCCTCCAAATGTAGTCTACACTACATAGATTAGACCTTGAGGAAATGGTCAAAATGTACTATACATCACGGATAGCTTGCCATAATTATAGGCCTCGGACGGCGTGGAACAACTGTAGGAACGGGGTTGTTTTTTATTAGTAGGAATCTGACGCCCCACTCGACTCACCTAGGGCGGAAAAAAAAAGTATTCATGTCTATAACTTTTCTCCTAATGCGTCAGAGTTTAGTATATATTTCTGTATGGTACAGAAATTCATGCAAATACAAAATCAATACTTTTACCCTCAACATCATCATTTAACACCGAGGTTAACTTAGGTAATAGTGACCTTAGCACAATCGTATTTATTATTCAATACGGCACTTGTATCATATTCTTTGACACTTAAGGATAGGCTGCGACGAATGACAATGGAATGGACAACGGCTTGTATCGAAATATCGATCCTTTTGTGGCTTTAGTTAGTAAACGTGTGAAGTTTACAGTTGATTCATAACATCACGCCTTTTTTTATGTGATGAAACGGTGAACGAATCACCTGATGGAAAGCAGTCGGTGTCGCCCATGGACACCTGGATTACCAAAGACATTACAAGTGCGTTACCGGCCTTTTGGGGATTAGGAGTTTAAGGATCGTTGGGGATTCAGGAATTGGGTAAGGGGAGGGTAATTGGGCTTTCAGTAACCTCACTCACAGGACGAAACACAACGCAAGCGTTGCTTCACTTCGGTTTTCTGTGAGATATTCATTCAGAAGATATCAGGAGTAAAAAGGAAATTTCCATTTAACCATTTTTATTAACGCCGGTTAATGGCAGTACTAGCTTGATCATTTTACTAATGGTTTATAATAACAAAAGCAATTTATTTGGAACAATAAAAGATGGTGTAGAACTATAGAAGTATAGTTTTTTTTTAAACGTTGCCCCACACTAGGATGTTCTCCTGTATCGTGGGTGCGTTTACAAACATACAAGTTCACATACACAATGACACCCAGACCCCAAACAACAATTTGTGGATCACACAAAGTGTTGTCCCGTGCGGGAATCGAACCCGCGACACGTTGCACGGCAGCCGGTTGCCCAGCCACCGCACCAACCGAGCAGTCAAAAAAAAAAAAAGTTTGATGGTATCGTTAGTTTAAGCAGAATTATTCGGGGCACAAGCACGCATATTTTGATAGTGCAAATATCTATTTCGTTCGGTTACATTACATACTCCACTCGATTTCTTAGGGGTCGATATCTTACACTTGACAGTGTGTGGGAGAGCCATGCTTCGGCACGAATGGGCCGGCTCGACCGGAGTGCAATTGCGTTGTGTTTCGTCGTGTGAGTGAAGTTACCGGAGGCCCAAATACCTTCCCCTTCCCCAATCTCCCCAATCCCTGAATCCCCAACGATCTTATAACTCCTAATCCCCAAAAAGCCGGTGACGCACTTGTAACGCCTCTGGTGTTCCAGGTGTCTATGGGCGACGCCGATTGCGTACCTTCAGGTGATCCGTCTGCTCGTTTATCGGCTTATGCCATAAAAAAAAACAGAGAAATGACAGCAGCGGTCTCTGATAAAACTCCTATTTCCAACTTGTTGGAGACAACATCAACAGGCTATTAGTGGCCACTTCTGACCAAAGGCCTCGTCTCACACGAAGAAGGTTTGACCATTAATCGCCACGCTTGCTCAATGCAGGTTGGCGATTTCTAACTTATAATTAGAAATTATAAGCCCGGGTTTCCTCACGATGTTTTCCTTCACCGTTTGCAATCTTAAAGGGTATATGTAAAAGCCAATTTTGTACTTTCTATTGGTAGATTTTGAAGCAAGCGTGGTAATTAATGCTCAAACCTTCTTCGTGTAAGAAGAGACTTTGCTCAGCAGTGGGCATTTATAGGCTGGTGATGAAGATTGTTTTATGACTGAGGATATCGTCCCAAATAGTTGCTAACGTTGACATCCGAGCCAGCCAAATCATTTTTGCTTTATTTATTTTATTTATTTATTTATTTTATACTTTATTGCACACATAGAAAAAAATTGTAAGCATTTCAATAGTAATTTGAGTACAATGGGCGGTCTTATCACACGCGGCGATTTCTTCCAGACAACCTTTCGATGGAATTTTTGAAAAGAATCTGGGAATGGGTGGTAGATGCACAATAAAAGAAAACCAAAATAGAAGAAAACAATAAAAAACAAATTAAACAATCAATGAAACTTACAGACTACATATAATACATAAAAGATAAAAATGGCAATACTATGTAATAAATATATACTTAAATGTAAAATGACAACTATATATAGTTACGTGTATGAGTATGTGTGTGTGTGTGTATGAGTATGTGTGTGTGTGTGTGTGTGTGTGGTGTGTGTGTGAGGGTGTGTGTGTGTGTGATGTGATGTGTTTATCCATAATGAAAGGACAAAAGCATATCTACAGTGACAGGTAGTGTTCCTTCACACGTCCCCTAAACTGACCCAGAGTTTGAGCACGTCGCACTTCCACCGGCAGCGCATTCCACAACCGAGCCGCTTGTACTGTGAAAGACTTGTCATAAAAGCAAGTGGAGTGCTTACAAATGCTGAGCTTAAGATTTTCCGATGATCTCGAGGGGCAGCAGGATTAAAAAGTACATTAAATAGTAACGAAAGGATATGAGCGTTCCGGCGAAGGCGGATAGGCAGCCATCTGAGCTTACTACGAAATTCAGAAACATAGAAAGGTTTTGAAGGCGCTCAAGCTTGTCCAATTGTTCTTGGTTGAGATCTAGATAGCTGACATCAGCATAGTCGAGTATTGGTAGAAGAAGAGACTGTGCAAGTGCAATTTTGGTTTTTGTGGGTAAGAAATTACGAAGACGCCTTAAGGAGCCCGCTGAAGCAAACAATTTCCGACTGACCACCTGCAATTGCTTATTCCAGGAGAGGTTACTGTCAATGTAAATCCCCAAGTTCTTAACATCGCGGGAGAAAGGAATTTTTGTATTTAGAAAAGAAACTTGGGGAAGACTTGCCCAATTCATTTTGGAGACGGTACGCGCACTACCGATGATAGTCACCTGCGTTTTTGATGGATTTACTAGTAACCCAAATTTGGAACTCCAGTCACCTATTCGTGCCATATCGTCGTTAATTAATCTAATGGCGCCTGGTAAATCTTCAAGAGAGGCCTGAGTGTAGATCTGAAGATCATCTGCGTAAAGGTGGTAGGAAGAAGATAGACCTTGAGAAATAGAATTAATGAATAATGTGAAGAGAAGAGGAGATAAAACGCCACCCTGAGGTACGCCGGCAGCAGTGGAACACCATGAAGACCTAGATTCCTCAAGGTGAATACGCTGACGGCGGCCGAACAGGTAACTGTGAAACCAGTCAATTACCGACGGGGACATGCCATAGGAGCTGAGCACGCCAAGCAGTAAGTCAAAGTCAACGGTGTTAAAGGCGTTACTGAAATCTAGGAGTACAAGAACCGTTAAGTTTCCTGACTCCATGCCTGACCGGATATCGTCTGTGATATTAACAAGAGCCGTTGTAGTACTGTGCCCTGGCCGAAACCCAGATTGGAAGGGACTTAGGAGGCTATGCTGGGATAGGAACCTGCTGATTTGTTGGTGGACCAGCTTCTCTAGGATTTTGGATAAAAAAGGGAGGATGGATATGGGACGAAAATCGGTAAAGGAAGTGGGATTGGATTTTTTGGGTAGCGGGATTATGTGAGCTTCTTTCCAACTTTGGGGGAAAGTTCTGTCGGTGATTGAAGAGTTAAAGACGAAAAGAATTACAGGAATAATTTCATCAAGGATAGGGATAAGCATCTTACGGCTAACGCAGTCACTACCAACGGCATTGGAAGTAGACGACAAGATGCTCCTTCTAACATCCCCCCCGGCAAACTGACAGAAGTCAAAGAGAGATATAACAGGTAACGGCAGGAGAGAAAGAGAATTTAAAGTAGAAGCTTTGGTTGCCCTATCCAGAACAGGCGAAGAAGAGAAATGACAGTTAAGAGAGTTATAGTTAAGATTATCTGGAATTGAGTTTTGAGCAGATTTGCCTATACCCAATGATCTAAGAAACTTCCAGACCTTTACACTGTTACTAAATCATTAAAGTATCTCAATACAAATTTAAGAATGAATTTGATCCGTAATTTGTTGATAAACACGAGCAGTTCAAGGTCTACCCACCAGTTGTAAGACCAGTAACTTCTATCGCGTGATGTGTGAGAACCAGTTTGTATAAGTAGGTGATGTTAACTGTATTATTTATTAAGTAGTTGTGGTTGTATTTGTAAATAGTCTTTGAAGATATTTTGACTGTATAATCGGTAGATTTTGACAAAAATGATCTCGTTCTGAGCAGCAAGCATCTACTTCTTTTTCTCCCAAGTTTTAAGTAAAAAAATCTAAATACTCACTTGGGCTACATTGTCAATGATGAGTGCATTTTATTTAGCAATCAGTTCTTAACTTATTGGACCAGAATTGAAATCCCTAGACAGACGCAGAATTAAAAAATAATTTCAGTAGTACGGACGTACGGAGTCTGGAATTGTGCCCGGTATTACCGGTATATGACAATAGACTCATATCACCCCCTATTACATGGGACTCATAACATAAATAGTGAAATGTGGGTGTTACATTGTACAGTGGCATTAACTGCCTTAATGTGCACCTCTGCCTGCTATCGCGGATATAAGGGGTGGTGTTCTGTTATGTTAGAAATTGAAATCTTCGCAAAATAAAAACTGGGCGAATTACTTAAACACAGAAATTGCTTATAACGTCAAAAATCGTTCAAAAATCTACCTTGAATCTTTCTCCTCTCTCTCCTCTAATATGTCTTGACAAGCTACTATTTTTGATAACTATTAGCTTAGCTTCCAAGGCTATAAATTAAACCATCTCACATCACGTTTACTCACATTTAAACGCAGTAATTCTTCTATAACTCCACATCGTAACTGAGCTTCTACTTCTATCCAATTTGACACATTTCGTCCGCTCACCGAAAAATGTGACAAAGAAAGTTACCTCGTGTCTATAAAACGTTCACAGTAACTTTCACTTACTACCGACTCTAGCCAAATTATCTTGTGTAATAATCATTATCATTAGAAGTCGTTAGTACACAGTTAGGGGTCTTAAATTGCAGAATTTTGTCGCAAATTTTACTTTTTGTGTAACTAATTTGTTTGTAGGGACATTTTCGTATGAATACTGACTGCACGGCTGGTGCGGTGGCTGTACACCCGGCTGCCGCACAACGTGTCGCGGGTTTGATTCCCGCACGGAACAACTCTTTGTGTGATTCGTATATTGTTGTTTCGAGTCTGGGGGTCCTGTATATGTGAACTTGTATGTTTGTAAACGCACCCACTCCAGTGTGCACTGGAGGAAATCCTAGTTTTTTCACAGTGGTTTTCGTGATCTTACCGGGATGAAGTAAAACCTTAAGTAGGTTATTATCGAATTTAGGTAAATAGAACTAAATAGTTAGTTCTTACGTTTTGTTCTTTCCATCCCCTCTGTTTATATGAATGTGATAAATTCAAAAACTACTAAACGGATTTTTGTACAATCTTCATCAATAGATGACTGCATAATTTATATTATTGTTTTGACTACACCAGAGAAACTGCTGGCTCAAAGTCAGTTTAGTTAGACAAAAGATAAATAAATTATGGTTTTTATGAACAATAGTTACCTACTGCGTATACATTCAAACATTCGTATTATTGTATTTGTACTCGTCAACTAAATTGCAGCATTCTTAGAAAATAACAATAAACTACTTTTATAGATTTTTTATGACTGTCACAGATGTTTTCATACATAAAATTATATATAAGTAATATTTTATATTTATATCACACTTTGTAGACAAACAGACTGAGGTCGAGAGTTCAAACTCCGGATGGAACAAAGAATGACAATGATAGTGTAAAATGTATCCTAACTCTTGTTGATAAGGTTCAAATTGAATGTGGTAATAAGTTATCATGTAATTTCCGACGAATACATGCCGTTATCATATTTGCATAGTAGGTTTGCATTTATATGTTTGACGAAAACAAAGTCAATGCAATGTTATAGATCTGGGTGCTTACTTTTGAAACCAATCTCAATATCAATGCAATTTCAATCCAATAAAAACTCAATAATGATTCAATGTCAAAACTCTACAACCCCTGCTGTTGAAATAGCATTCAGAGTACGGAAAATAAAGCCAAACTCAATACCATTTAGTTCAGTCAATATCCACGCAATACGGATGCAATTGGCGCTAGTGTTGCAACCAATGTCGATCGATCGGAATTGGATTCAAGAGTAAGCCCCCTGATATTATCATATGTCCATGGCAGTGTAGGTACTGTTTATGGACCCCCTCTTATGGCCGGCTGGCCGTATATTACGGCAAGCTCTACACTAGGCAGGTGGGTTGGAGATTGCAGTCTAAAAGGTTCAGGTTTATCAGAGAACAGTGCTGCACGGTCTCTGTTAAATGTGTAGTCTTTTACGGTCGAAATTAATAAATAACCTCAATCTAGAATCTGTGGATAACAATTTATATGGGAATGATGTTTGACTTTAGTCGTAAGGATTATCTTAATCGGCCCTCACGATACCAGCAGTAAGAGGTGGGTTTTTAAGGGGGGAAAATCATACAATGACTTCTCCCACCCGGGTGAGACGATAGGGAGTGTCAGACTCTTGCTGACTAAAAACTACCCCGTTACTACTCCTGCACTTCCAGCCGAACCCCGGCAACCCGATAAGTCCTCCGCGGCTCGTATCGGCATCAGCCCCATTGGGCCCCATACGTGGTGGTCTGATGGCTCCTTGAGGCGCGCGCGGAACACGATGCGCCGTACGCTCGGAAGGAAGAGGTGGTTGACGTTATGTACTATACTGTGCCATTATCATAGGTTTATCTATTACCAACCATTTTAAATACGCGTACAGTGTTCCAGAAAGATCTAGTAAATTTTTTTTTTTTTTAAAAAACGTTGCCCCACACTAGGATTTTCTCCTGTGTCGTGGGTGCGTTTACAAACATACAAGTTCACATACACATTGACACCCAGACCCGAAACAACAATTTGTGGATCACACAAACACACAAATTAAAATGGCCACTGGAACCTTGACACGCACGAATAGTTGCATTGAACCACATCAATATGTATATTTTATAATTATATACTGTTTTAGCAACAACCTTGCATTCACTGAGGGATATTTATTTAAGTTGAGAATTTAGATTTTACATTTGTAATTAATTAAAATTATCTGTCTGTCTGCCTCTCGTGGGTTTGCCAAACTTAAAGAGTTTTGGGTAAGTTAAAGAATTTAAAAAGGCGTAATAATTAATCAGAGACTTTTTGTACCATATGAGATTAACTAGCTTAATTCTTCACCTTCTTATTTCATACTAATCCATGCCAATATAGAGGAAAACTTTTACCGTTTGGAACAAATACATTAAAAAGTTCTGCCACTATAAGGAAGTTGGTGTTTAAAAAGTAACAGGCTTTTTAATGCCGACAACAGACATTCCTACACAATCGGGACTTAACCGAGAAAAATATCCTTAGTTTCACACGGACGAAGTCACAAAAAGAGATCTGATAGGTATTAGGTAGGTAGGATAGGTAGATAGGTAAATAATTATACAATTAAAAATGTTTTCTTAAATTCAAATTTCTATCTTTGCAGGATCGTACCAGCCGAGCAATGAGTTGATGCTTCGTTTCTACAGTTATTTCAAACAGGCCACAGAGGGACCATGTGATAAGCCAAAACCTGGATTCTGGGATGTCGTGAACAGGTCAGTACTGTATATTTTTATGATAACTGGATGGACCGGCAAACGAGCAGATAAATCACTTGATAAAAATCAATCAGTGCTGCTCGTGGACACCCGTAAAATTAGGGAGACCCTCTAAATCAACCAAAAATTCATCTCTTCGGGAAAAAAGGGAGATTGGGCTTTCGGTGACCTCATTCATTCGGCAGAAATAATATGCAAGCTTTTGGTACAATGACTACTAGAAAATTCATCACCGAAACTCTCCAATAGTACACCACTGAATTCAATCTACCGATGAATATTGATGATTGATTAATGAAGGATATGGACCCATCTAAATGTTTTAAATTATTTTTTATTGTTTTCAGAGCAAAATGGGAATCCTGGAACAAACTTGGAAACATGACGAAAGACGAAGCTATGCAGGCGTATGTGGACGAATTACACAAGGTAAACAATTATTTTAAGTTGTTATATAGATTGTTCAGAATTACTGCATCATTTGTCACATGTAAAAATAACCATATTCACATTTTGCACTTGAACTCGTACAGTACAATACAATAATATAATGCGTTTCGAGTTATTGATGAGGCTGTCCCAATTCTGTAACCTTATCAGAAATGTCCCAAAAACGATGCCCTTCCCTAGTGCGCCGGTTGCGAACCAGCCTCAAAATCTACGTCACTAAACTGCAGTGTGATATAACCCTACTTTTAATAGCACTAATAAATCGAGTTCATTAAACCGATGGGTAGCCTCTTGTCCATGCCCAACTCTGCCTTTTATTTCACCTCATACTAGAAGTTTCTCGAAAAAACTAATACAGTATCACTAGCGTCCAACTAACAGCATGTTCATGTTGCAGAGGTCATTCACATATAACTCGTTGGGCATATTATGCTTCCTTGTGGAACACCCAGTGATGCTTCCGTTTCAAATCACTGACACAAGTGATAACCTATCCTGACTTTCTTACTCTCTGTGAGAGATGTTCTTCCAATTAATTGATAGCTATATCCCATACATTAGCTCTTTCCAGTTTTCTCATCAAGACTGGGACAGAGACGGTGTCAAATGCCTCTTCCAGGACTAAGAATACAATAAAATCAAGTTTCTAAGTTACAAAAGAACTCAAAGCAGTAACTGCATCTTCAATAGATTATTTATAACTAAGAGCCAATTACCAATAGGACAATAAATGTAGTAGTTATTTACGTTATAGTGGAATTATTCTATAATTTAGCTATTTTTCGTCTGTAGCCAATGACATCGTCTCTGTGATTGTTTTAACAGGTCAACCAAGAAACCCTTTTGGAACAAAAGATTAGTGAGGTGAGCTAATGGGAACAATAACAATTGTAGCTAGTTTTATAACTTTTACGGGGATTTTGTCCCAACCAATATGAACTTCATCAAGGTTGGTTTACATTTAATGTCCACCTTTGACTACCATTTCGGGGATTAAAAAGACTATGTTTTTTACGAGGATTGTACTGAAACCCACGCGGATATAGTCGCAAGCGATGCGTTATTGTGTCATAATACAAATAAACATTGAGGCGAGTTAGCGAGTTAGTGTTATTAACACACGTCAAGTAGGTAAACATCATTATGTACCTAACTGCTAAACGTTATAAAGGAAATATATGACAGAATGTTCTTCCCCGAAAAGCTAGGCAGAGGTGTACTTGTATTAATCGGTTACTTTAATCTACATTTTTATTTTTGCTTTGGCTTTCATCGTTTTGTATATTACATTGTATATAATTTTGTATATTGTTGTTAGATGTATCTTGTGGGTTTCTTGGTTTTTTCCATTCCTTGACAAAAACTAGTTGTAGTACCTTATTCACTTTTATCGTAGTCTAAATAATTGTGTAGATTTACGGTCCTATTAAATTATTCTAAATGTACTTTCTGGGTCGTATTGTCAGTCGAGTCGGCTCCTTCTAACCTAATGCCTTCAGTTAGAATAGGTCCATTCAATATTGCAGGAGGCTTTATTCAAACTACTATCTGAAATAAACCTACGGAGTTATCCCATATTGTGCTATCATTACGTCTGAACACACGTGTTTCAAGTTTCACACTTAAATCGCTGGAAATAATTCTCTGTTCATCTGTAACCAGAGGATTTGTTTTAGTGACTGACGATTACGGTGTTAAAGATACTCTGACCCCTGAGTTTGTTTCGATATTTCTTATTCAATTAGTTAGAATACTAAACTCATCTTGATCTAATTATTTTACATACAGTCAGCACCAAAAGTCAATGAACAGAATCAACATAACAAAACACCTGTTCACAATAAAATGCCACAAGTTATAGTCGCAACTAGGAAACAAAATAGCCTGTACACCAGAAATTTACAAAAATCGTTAAACACGAGTATTTCAAAAGTACATGTGCTAGTATTCCAGAAGTCGCTGTACACCATCAATCCAAATGTCGCTGAACAGCATTGTATCAAAGTCACGAAACAGCTAATTTCACCTCAATGTGTACACATTGAGTTGACTGGAGTTGACCCATTTTGTAATATTTTATTTGGTTATTTGATTTGAATTTATTTATGACAATTTCGTATTCTTTTCACCTTTGAGTTCGAATTTTCTGCTAAATAGCTAAGCATGAGTATTGAGCATGCATTTGCTTGTACCTACTAGGCTTTTAAATTCCGAAGGGTAATCAGAGATGCGCATATGCAATGAAACACTACCAGTTATGTTGGAGGAGGAGTCGAGCCTGCTGCAATGGGGCCTATCGTATTTTTGTTCACCAAATGGCGTTAGTGTGAACCTATTATTCTTTGTCTAGGAAAGGGAATGAGATAGTGTCACCCCTTTGGACGTTTAATATTTGACAACTGCTATGATTGAACTAAAAATGTCTTTGTAAATATGCGCTGTATGGTGAACAATAAAACAGTAATACCCCCATTGCAATACTGGGAAGTTTCAAACGTTTATTGCATCCTTATACTCTTTCGCCATATTTGTTGCATATAATTTAAAGACTGCCTCGTTGGCCGAGTGGTCGCAAGTGTGACTGCCGGGCAAGGGGTCTTGGGTTCGATTCCCGGGTCGGGTAAAGTATTACTGGGGTTTTTAAAAATTCTCAGTAGTAGCACGGAGTGTGGAATTGTGCCCGGTATATGGCAATAGGCTCACCCCCTATTACATGGGACTCATAACATAAATAGTGAAAGGTGAGTGTTACATTGTACAGTGACATAATGTGCACCTCTGGCCCTCTGCCTACACCTTCGGGAATAAAAGGCGTGATGTTATGTATGTATAATTTAAAGAAGAATTTAAATACAACCACTTGCCAAAGTCTTGAACAACAGGGTAGTTTCTTAAATTTTATTTTAATGTCCGTCTGGTAGATTAATCTTCATCGGATTCCGACCGTCGGGTAGTCTACGCCAAAGTCGCGCTTAAAGTGTCTCAATTTAAAATAATAAATATTAATATATTACAGTGAATAATTAATGAGCACCATTTTCTAAGGGTAGTTACCTGCTAGTTGAGTGTGTCTCCCACCTTACATTCCTGTAAATTACACCACTGCTGCTACAGGGAATCGGATCGGATAATAGGACAGTATCATGGAATCAATGGGAGGACCAATAGCTGCATTGACAAGGAAGTTCAGTGAGAGGATGGCAAAATTTGAGGCCGAATATTTAAATAAAAACACAAACACTGCAGCATCCGATGGCACTCCGAGTCTAGCACCGGATTACTTGGATTTTAAAAAATTTATTTTTGAGGCTCTTGAGTGTCTTCAGCAGCAGATGGAGACTTATGGAAGAGAGATAGATGCTCAGGAAATGAGAAGCCGCAGAAAAATCCTTCTCATCCATGGGGTTCCGGAGCAGATGAAGGAGGATACGGCGGTGGTGGTAACCGATGTCATCCAGAATAGGCTTGAGATAAAAACTTTCACTGCTTCCTCAATAAGCAGGTGTCACCGGGTTGGCGGCCGAGCCAATGCTAGTAGTAACCGTCCAATATTGCTGAAAATAAGAGATGTCAATATTAGAGACACAGTTTGGCACTCCAAGACTAAACTTAAGGGTTCGGGTATCACCTTGTCCGAATTCCTAACGAGAACACGACATCAGGTGTTCATGGCTGCACGGGAAAAATTTGGCGTGGCTAACTGCTGGACAAAGCGGGGCTACATATTTGTCCTCGGGCCAAATAGTAAAAAGCACCGCATTGTGAGCCATAGCGAGCTGCGGGCGATCGGTGAGCCTACGCCAACCGCCGTGCCTTGTCCTGTGCCAACGTCCGAGCCGTGCATAGCGCCAACCTCCGGACGGTCTCCTGCGGCAGCGGCTTCGAAGGCCTCCTCTACGGGGCCACGTCGTGCGCGTGCGGCAATAAGGAAGTGATTCCCGTGATAAGTATTGTGATGTCTGGATAACAACTCCATATACTTTATTTACTTTTTATTTTTCACTAAATTTCTTTGTTCTATTTTATTCCTTGTTCTATATTATTCCTTTGTTTCATATTATAATACTTTCTCAAATAATTTTACGGGTAGGTCGAAGAGCAAATATTTAACGGGTACTTGTTTTTGTCTTTGCTGGCAGATTGATTGCTTGACGTTTGACGTATGTCAAGCGTCGAGCGCTCGGTTGCGTTCCGGAATGACAGTTTCGGTTTTTTTGCATTGTCTTCGGTCGGGTTGGGATTGTCTATGATTCATGCCATGGACAATCCCAATGTGATATTATGATCATCAAATTCTTCTTTTAAATTTTTATTATCTTTTATTATTATTATTATTTTTTTTATGTTTTTCTTTTGTGCTAGTTTTATTTTGATATTGTAATTCATTTGCTCTGGGTAACCTTGCACTTGGTAAATTTTCTTCGATGTAACACGCAACTGGCAGGTGGTTATGTTTGGATATTTTAATTATTATTTTAGGTATATAAATTATTTTTAGGATATTATTATTTAATTTTATATTTAAGTTTATGATTTATAGTGATACTGATAGTTTTAAATCTATGAATAGTGACGATGACAGTTTTAGTAGTTATCCATCTCTTGCTGACACGCTCGAGTCTCATTTTTCTGGCGTTCCGGGAAATTTTAATGTAGTCCATATTAATGCACAAAGTATTCCGGCTCATTATCACGATATGCTGGCAGATCTTGACTGTAAATATATCCATGCAATCCTTGTTTCCGAATCCTGGTTAAAACCTTGTCTTCCTTCCACTTCGTACTCTCTTCCTGGATACCAGCTGATTAGAAATGATCGCACGGGCTGCGGTGGGGGCGGTGTTGCCATTTATCTTCGTTCAAATATATCCTTCAAAATAATTGATCTGTCACCACAACCACCACCGCAGAACGCTGGTGAGCATCTCTTTCTGGAAATATTTTTCGGCCACTCTAAAATATTACTAGGAGTCTATTACTGTCCTTCCTTGCGTATTGATTACTTTTCCTCCTTCGAAAACCTCCTGTTAAAATTAACCCCTTCTTATAGTCATACCATAATAATGGGTGACTTTAATACCTGTCTCCTCAAACAAGATTCCCGCTCTGCATCACTTAGATCTATTGCTCAATCCTTCAACCTGTCTCTTCTTCCCTTGAGCGCCACTCACCATTTTCCTAACTGTACACCTTCTCTTCTCGACCTTATCCTCGTCTCATCCTTACAACACATTGCTAAGCACGGACAATGTCCTGCTGGCAATTTTTCCTACCATGACCTCACATACCTCTCCTACAAAATCCGTCCTCCTAAGTCCAAACCCAAAACTCTTTTCCAGCGTAATTTTGGTGGTATGGATCTTGAGAAGCTCCGTGAGGATGCGCGCAACATAGATTGGTCTGGACTTCTCGCCACTGAAGACATTGATGCCAAATTAAATATTTTCAACACCAAAGTCAGTGAGTTGTACGATGTCCATGCTCCTGTGCGGCCGGTTAAAATTAAGCACGCTCCGGCTCCATGGTTGACGGATGAGATCAGGGTCATGATTCGGAAAAAAGCTGCTGCGAAAACCAAATTTAAAAGCCAGCCTAGTCCTGTGAACCGTGAGAGATATATTGATATTCGCAATCGCAGCAACAGGATGTGTAGAGATGCACAACGCCGCCACATTCACAAATCTGTTGAAAACGGAGATCCAGCTAAGGTCTGGAAGTTTCTTAAGTCTATGGGCGTCGGAAAACCGCGTCATGATGCTATCTCTAAAGACCTTGATATCGAATCTCTAAATAAACACTTCTCTTCATCGTCCAATATCAATGGATCCTTTAAATCTAAAACTTTAAGCTACCTTTCTTCTCTTCGTACTCCTGATTATTCTCCATTCACCTTCGATCAGATCGCGGCTGGTGATGTTAGGAAGAGTGTAGTTGCTATTGCCTCTAATGCAGTTGGTAGTGATTGTATCAGTCGTAAGATGATACTCCCTGTCCTGGACGAGATCCTCCCAATCATCTGCCACATCCTGAACCATTCCCTGACCAGTTCTGTGTTTCCTTCTTTGTGGAAGGAAGCACAAATTACTCCTCTACCCAAAAAACCTAAACCTGGGAGTTTCTCCGACTATCGCCCCATTTCTATCTTACCATTCCTATCAAAAGTCCTTGAACGCCTCATCCACAAGCAACTTAGTGTTTTCCTCAACAAATACAATCTTCTCAATCCTTTCCAGTCCGGGTTTCGTCCGGGACATAGTACCACTACAGCATTGGTCAACATTACGGATGACATTAGATCTGGCTTTGAGAACGGTAATCTTACTCTTCTGGCGTTGCTGGATTTCAGCAATGCCTTTAACACCGTTGACGTCGATATACTGCTGGGAGTACTGAACTCTCTTAACATGTCTCCGGCTGTGACTGATTGGTTTCGTAGTTACCTGTGTGGCCGCCGGCAGCGAATCCATATTGAAGACTCCTTTTCTTCTTGGTCTACTACGACTGCTGGCGTACCGCAGGGGGCGTTCTCTCTCCTTTACTCTTCGCAATTTTCATAAATTCTATCTCCAACGACCTTCTATCATCCTACCACTTGTATGCTGACGATTTGCAAATTTATTCACAGGCACCTCCTCACGAATTCTCCGAAGCAGTTAAAATGATCAACACAGATTTAGCGCGAATTTCGGAATGGAGTAAGGTTCATGGGCTACGGGTTAACCCTTCGAAGACCCAGCTCATTGTTGTGGGTAGCTCTCGACTGAGCTCAAGAATAATTTGGTCGCAGGTCCCACCGGTTGTATTCGATGGCACTACATTAACGTATAGCGACTCAGTGAAGGATTTGGGTGTTATTATAGACCGGGACTTTACTTGGGGACCCCAGCTGGGGGAGGTCAGTCGGAAGATGTTTGCTTCGGTGACATCGTTACGTAGACTACGGAACTTTCTTCCTACTGCTACCAAAATTGCGCTCGCTCAATCACTTCTTCTGCCCATCCTTGACTATGCCGATGCCAGCTATCTAGACATTACTG
Organism: Spodoptera picta; assembly: GCA_038387885.1. Lineage (NCBI taxonomy): Eukaryota > Metazoa > Arthropoda > Insecta > Lepidoptera > Noctuidae > Spodoptera > Spodoptera picta. Next base: position 1,624,456 of record JAZHFQ010000445.1, read on the forward strand.
AAGTACAGCTAAATAAGCTTGAGCGGCTCCAAAACTTCGGTATTAGGTTCATATTTGGTTTACGCAAATATGACCATATTTCCGAATATCGCAACAAACTCAAGTGGCTTCCAATCCGCCTTCGCCGGAATATGCATGTCTTGTCCTTACTCTACAGTATACTGTATAATCCTGTAACCCCTAAATATCTTAAAGAACGTTTCAAGTTCCACCATGACACACATTCAAGATCTCTGAGAGCGTCGGAGAGGTTGAGGCTTGGGATGACTCAGCATTCTACTAAGGCATATGATAAGTCTTTTACGATCCAAGCTGTTCGCCTGTGGAATGCACTCCCAGTGTCGGTGAGGCAAGCACAGTCACTTGCTTCCTTTAAATCTAAAGTTAAAGATTATTATTTGTCTACGTCATGAATCGTATTAGCTCCTTTATATACTTATTTAGATTGTATATATATGGTTATGTATATGTATTTATATATATATTTATATTTGGTATGCATGTATGTGTATATAATTTAGTATATATATATGGTTGTTTATTTTTTTTGTTAGTGGTTAATATTTATGTATGCCTGGACTACCCTCTTAAATTAACCATCGTTCCATACACCCAAAGGTTGCCTGGTAGATATCGCTTTTAGCGATAAGGCCGCCCTTGTACCCTCCTTATTCTTTATAATTTCCGAATATGTGTAATTACTTGCTTGGTGTACAATAAAGCTTATTTATTATTATTATTATTATACTTATGTTTAGGATTCAAACCTCACCCATTTCTGGGGAACTACACCAAAATTGCGGGCTTTTGGCCAATTATTAATTTAAACACATATTTTTTCTTTGCTCACATAATTACATACTTTCGACGATATATGTATTAATTAATAAATCGTGTGACGTCACAATGTGCTACAAAATGTAGTATTATAACCACCTCCCACTCCTAACCTTAACGCCATTATTATCTAAGTATTGTACCTAACATTTTACGAGAAAAAAAATGTGTCTAAAATTTTTTCATTATGTAACTGACGGACAAATTAGATTTTTAATTTTAACCTGGCAACTAACCTATTTGTACAATGTTATTCCTTCTAAAACCATTTATTTTCTGCACAGATAGTTGAAACGATGTCATACAACTCCGATGTGGCCTCATTCCTGTCAGTGGATGATGACAATGCCGACCTGGAGCTGGTGGCAGGAGACATCCTGGCGAGGGTCCGCTCTGGAGAGAACTCGCCTGTTTGTGAGTTTCATTTTATATAAAACAATTATGGAGTAATATTGTACGTCATATCGTAACTCCTGAACTACTGAACCACTCCATCCAGCAGACGTGATGAATTATGGTATAAGAAAATGACAAAGACTGCCTCGTTGGCCGAGTGGTCTCAAGGGCGACTGCCGGGCAAGGGTCTCGGGTTCGATTCCCGGGTCGGGCAAAGTATTACTAGGTTTTTTAAAAAAATTCTCAGTAGAAGCACGGAGTCTGGAATTGTGCCCGGTATGTGGCAATAGGCTCACCCCCTATTACATAGGACTCATAACATAAATAGTGAGAAGTGGATGTTACATTGTACAGTGGTATAATGTACACCTCTCCCTACCCCTTCGGGGATAAAAGGCGTGATGTTATGATGATGATGATGATGATGATGAAAATGACAAAGAATGATTTTTGAGCGAGCAGTTCAATGACTAATTTAATTACTATCATGTTTTCATTGATTTAAATGATGAGTTAGATGTTTCGTTGCGGAATATAAGACAGTTTCATGTATATACCTGGGATGCACTGGACTTCTTTTACCATTGTATCTACTGTAGATCCTGGCTTACAGGGGTTTCAGCAGTTTTGGAAGGTAGTGGCAGGCGTGACCCATTTAAAAACGTTCTTCAATATCTTATGCTTCTCTTGCAGTATCGGGTGCCTCCTCACCTCGCGGCGAATCTCCAACGCCGGCAAGACAACGACACGACTCCGAGGACGAGTACATAGACACAGTCGATGTTAGTGTAGTACGTATACATGTGACTAATTCTATGGTGGATGGTACTAATGGGGGTTTTGTCGCGGAGAACCTAACGGGTAACCGGGGCTCCGGCTCGACGTGCAGGAGAAGGAACGGGGTGGTTTTTAGTCAGTAAGTCTGACACTCCCTTCCGTCTCACCCAGGTGGGAGCCGGATTAGCCATTTTTTTTTTAAGTGGGGAATATCATCGGGATTCGATGATTTTCCCCCCTTATAAAAAAAATAATGGTGGTATTAAGAGCCTTATGGACTGGCAGACATGTCGCGTTTGCGCAGCGAATACCTCGCGATCACGCTTCAGTAGTGCAACAAATTCATTGCCTATAATCTAACCTAATATAATCCGTATAATCACAATACAACGTACTTGCCACGCGTCCGCAACGAATACGCTGCGCAGCGACGGCGTGACACACCAAATCACACTACAAAAGTAAAAACCAGATGGACGACTTTATTTTAAATAAACCATCAGAGACCTTCGTACGAGTTTCTTTTTCGTTTAAACGCGTTCGGCGCTGTGATTGGCCGCCTCTAATGAACCAACCAATCAGAGCACAGAATGCTGTCTCGTTTCGATTACTTTAAACGATTCGTACAAGGCCTCAGAAAGTGCTTATCGAGCAATAATTCGTAGAAGTTTATTAACGACTCTTAGTATTTTTTTAAATATATTAAAATATCGATAAAACACAAATTAACGAAATCAATTATCGATAAAAATAATGAAATTTGTATAGATAAACGCAATATAAAAAAATTATACGTAGAAAATTGTATTATAAAATTTCTCAGACCTCATAAAACGCAAAAGACAATAATTAGGGTTTCCATGCACAGGTTATTGGGAATCCAAATAAGCTAAGAAGATCAAACGTGGCCTGGGACGAAGTGCAACGTCTGCACCTAATGTTCGAAGAGACAGATGGTCAAACCAATCCGACGGGTGGTCAGACGGGTCAGACCAGTGGTCAGACGGGTCCGACCCAACCCAACACTGGCAACCGTCGACCCAATCCCAGTGCTGGGCAAAATTCTAAGGTCCAATTTTCAGTTGGATTTCTGTAAACGCTTTTAGCAGTCGGATATATTTTCTGATTATTTTTTAGTTTTTTGGTGTTTCTTTTTTTGGGGTTTGTGTACGACGACTTTATTTAACTACGCCAACAATATTGATTGATTACTAATCGATTTTGTGAATTGTGGACTAATTTTCAAAATTAATCGTTGTTTGAAAAGACGTCGTGAACAATAATCCCTTGCTGGTATGCCAACGTCTACTGGTTCAGAAAAATCCAGACAACATCCTATATAACATGTAGATATATTTAAATGTACCACTATATTTTTACAACAAATTACGCGTATTATATTCGACGCCTTTCGTCGCTATTATGAACTAGATTTTTTTTTATAGCATAAGCCGGTAAACGAGCAGACGGATCACCTGATGGTAAGCAATCGGCGCCGCCCATGGACACATGAAACACCAAGGCGTTACAAGTGCGTTACCGGCCTTTTGGGAATTGGGAATTTGAGGATTGTGGAGGATTCTGGGATTCGGAAGACGGGACTAGGGAGGGGTAATTGGGCCTCCGGTAACCTCACTCACACGACGAAACACAACGCAAGCGTTGCTTCACGTCGGTATCACTCCGGTCGAGCCGGCCCGTTCTTGCCGAAGCATGGCTCTCCCACACTTTTGCTGTGTAATTTTAATTCTGAACCGTAAAAGTTAAATTTTTGAAAGGTAGCAGGTAGACCTCTGGAAATCGTTATAGATTTTATCGTTTAGTTTTAGTCTACTCTACTTTACAGTACGAAAATATTTCTAAATTATTAACGGGTTAACGAAATGCAGATTTTGGGCCTATTGCAAGAATAAAAAGCAGGGTATTGTCTGGATTTACCATAGATATCATTTATAGTAGAATGCCTTTTGCCTGAGGTCGATCGCATGTAAATGTATTCATAGTATTAAAAAAATATAAAGATCAGTTGCATTTATGTACAAAATATTTATAAATGTAAGTAGATAGAGCCTAAGGGCACAATGTTTATCCTGAAACTCTTGGGTCTAATCACACTGCCTATTTTTTTAAACAAGGTGAATAACTCAGTCTTCCATAGACAGTAATATGATATATACACCTCACCACAAAAATACAAGACAATTTTTTTTTAAATGTTGCCCCACTCTAGGATTATCTCCTGTGTCGTGGGTGCGTTTACAAACATACAAGTTCACATACACATGACACCAAGACCCGGAACAACAATCTGTGGATAACACAAAGAATTGTTCCGTGCGGGAATCGAATTCGCGACACGTTGCTCGGCAGTCAGTTGCCCAACTGCCGCGCCAACCGGGCAGTCAGTGTGATAATACTCATATTATTTAAAAACACATAATATTTGTAATGTAATCAATATAATAATGTTCATGTGGCTTACTCTAAGACTGTAAAGCCTTCTATGAGCTCTGTTAGGGCTCGAAACTTATTGAGCATCTCCGGAATGCATCAAGAGCAAGTAGCATGAATATTATCTAATGTGGGATACTGTTTTTGTATCCGCTAGATGGCGGTAATACGAATTTAGTTTGTCCAATTGGGTACTTGCCAACTAGTCAAACTCAATCCTTTTTTCGAAGTGTCAAAAACGACAGTTTTCTATGAATTTTGTACGCGTTTGTGGATTGTGACGTCACGTTTTTTTTAGCATCAAGCACCATACTTATTTCTTAACAATTTGCTGGAAAAATACAAAAATGAAGTTGGTCATATAATCAATTAATGAAAGTGTGATTATTTTTTTAATATTTTATTGTATTGAACAGTCGAAATAATTTATTTTTGATTGAGGAAAGTACCCAATAGAGAATTCGCTATAGATTCTGGCAGTCATTGGACAAACACGTAGGTTATATCAGTCCATCTGGTGAGCACTAACCGTTAGCCCTCCTTTAGATTGAAAATGTAACCATTGACAGACAAAATAATTATGTAGAAAAGAAAACTAAATTATATATTTTTTTTTTCTTCTTTGGCAACCGAGTCTCCAAAACTAAATTATATGGAATTGACGTAAATTTTGACTCTTGTCAGTGTCATCCCCATACATTTTGATTTCTACTCTATCTATAGACAAGCGCTAAAGTTGCGTTTGGCTAAAGGCAATGGTTATTATCCATATGTATATATATGTCACAGGAATAAGAGATAGATAGGTCGTTTAGTTGTTAAAATATTGTCTGTATCTATGTTTGTTTGTTGTTTGTACTTTAGAGTGACTCTGAGTCGGCCCCGCCCGCGCCGCCGCCGCAGCGTCAGACTGCACAGAGGCTCAGCAACGGACATGCGCATCAAATCACATCGCAACTCACACGTAAGTTACAATATAGTCAAAAAAATCATTTTTTTATGGCTTAAGCCGGTAAACGAGCAGACTGATCACCTGATGGTAAGCAATCGGCGTCGCCCATGGACACCTGGAACACCAGAGGCGTTACAAGTGCGTTACCGGCCTTTTGGGGATTAGGAGTTTCAGGATCGTTGGGGATTCAGAAATTGGGGAGATTGGGAAAGGGGAGGGTGGGTAATTGGCTAATTGGGCCTCCGGTAACCTCACACACACGACGAAACACAACGCAAGCGTTGCTTCACGTCGGTGTTCTGCGCGGCAGTGGATACTCCGGTCGAGCCGGCCCATTCGTGCCAAAACATGGCTCTCCCACACTTATTTCAATTAGACCAGAGAGGCACCTTTGAACGTCAACAAAAAATTAAAAGTGAAACTATTTGCTCATTCCAAAGTGTAGATTCCTATGGAGACGAGCAAGAAAATTCCTTCAATCAGGTTCACAATACAATTCTCTAGTTACATAGTTTTGTTGTTTGGATTGTGAGAGAACAATGTAATACGAGAATACAGTCAAAGAGATAAGTGCCGTAATGTGCACATCTGTTTATTCCTTCGGGGATAAAAGGCGTGATGTTATGTTATTTAGAAATAGACTAGGTTCTACCCTGTGTAGAATATTGAATTAGGTAGGTTATGTTCGATTTTTCAAACAAATTGTACACTATTATCTTATCTTATATCTTATACTATAATATAAAGCGGAAGAGTTTGTTTTTTTGTTTGTTTGTTTGAACGCGCTAATCTCCGTAACTACAAGTCTGATTTGAATAATTATTTTTGTGTCGGATAGCCCATTTATCGAGGATGGCTATAGGCTATAAAACATCACGCTGCGACCAATAGGAGCTTAGTAGAGCGTGGGAAATCGAGAGGAAGTAGCATAAAATAGTGTTCCATAAAATAAAATATGGCTACTGGAAAGTTAAATGTATTCTTTCATAAAACCGATGCACTACTCGACGAACACAATTTCATGATTAAGTTTAACGTTTGTCTTTATTTAAAGACCTCCATATGTAGATCTCCATCACAAAATAGGTCAAAGTTTTAATAAACATGTTTTTTTGTTATATTACAGATCTTAAAGTACTGGAACAGCTACCAGGCACGCTGGCGCGGCTCGAGGCTGACGTAGCGGCGCTCAGGAAGGCCGTCGAAGGAGACCGGAGGATACTCGACGTAAGTCGCTCAATTCCGCAAACAGATCACCTGATGGTAAGCAATCGGCGTCGCCCATGGACAGCTGGAACACCAGAGGCGTTACAACTGCGTTACTGGCCTTTTGGAGATTATGAATTTGAGGATTGTAGGGGATTCGGGGATTGGGGAGACTGAAAAGGAGGGAAGGGATTAATTAGGCCTCCGGTAACCTTACTCACACGACGTGAAACAACGCAAGCGTTGCTTCACGGGAGAAACGGGATTGCGCGTACGAAATTCTTTGACTTTGTGTACAGCAAGTATCCCGCGGCTGGCGATGGCCGTGGCAGGAGCTGAGCGCGCCGACACTGTTACTGCTCGTCGTGTGGCCATTCGTCGCGTACAGGATCGCGTCACGGGGGCAACGCAGGCACACGTAACGTTAGTCTTATACCTTATTTTTTATCCTAATTAGTATTTGGAAATTGTTGGCCGTTTCCCACACGAAGAAACCGTGATGAAACGAAGACTTGTAATTACTTTCATTCATTTTTCAATAAAAATTAACCCAAACGCAGGTAGGTACCATAAGCTCATATCATAATGATATAACTTAATTAATGGCCACAAAATTGGTGGCTCCTCCTTTTTTGAATTCGGTAAAAAGAGACATCTACTAGTAGAATAAGGGTATTGACAAATGTATTCGATTCAGCCATCACCATACGGTTTGTATTGCATTTGATAAGATAGCAATCATCATCATTGTAGCAGTGAACGCAGGCTTCCCCAATGACTCCCAGATAGGCCGGTTAGAAGCGACCGGCATCCTATTTATATTTTACATACATACATAACATCACGCCTTTTATCCCCGTAGGGGTAGGCAGAGGTACACACAAGTAACACCCACTTTTAACTATTTATGTTATGAGTCCCATGTAATAGGGTGTGAGCCTATTGCCATATACCGGGCACATTTCCACACTCCGTGCTACCACTGAGATTTTTTTTTAAAAAACCCAGTAGTACTTTGCCCGACCCGGGAATCGAACCCGAGACCCATTGCCCGGTAGTCGGACTCGAGATCACTCGGCCATCGAAGCAGTTTATATTTTACAGTATTCTAAATGTCATTTTTTGTATTTATTTCAGGTAATAAAAGCAGCTAACTACTAGGTATAAGGGATCATACGTCACAGTTCACAAGCTGTTAGATACGACTGTAACAATATACCCACGGTTTACAATACATAACCAAAATATTAAATAATGTCATAGTGTGTTCTATTATCAGTTAAAAGGCGTCCCCTGATGGCTAAGGAAGAATTTGATTTATGTTTAATGCAATTGAAACGTTACTGCGTGGCGCGTTACTGGCCAATCAGGGGGCTTACTCTTGAATCCAATTCCGATCGATTCGTACTCTTGAGTTGCAACACTAGCGCCCATTGCATCTGTATTGCGTGGATATTTAATGTACTAAATGGTATTGAGTTTGGCTTTATAGTCCGTACTCTGAATGCTATTTTAACAGCTACGATCAGGGCTTGCACAGTTTTGACATTGAATAATTATTGAGATTGTATTGGATTGAAATTGCATTGACATTGAGATTGACTTCAAGAGTAAGCACCGAGCGCCGAAGCCGGTAACACGTAGTATTAAACTCTCTGCTGAACAAAGGTATCTTCCTTAGTCCCGCAAGTCGATAAATAAGACGTTATATGTATTAAATAATTGTCTGCGACCTTTTTTGTGGGTAGAGAATCATCCAATAACTTCTGCCACCCTGAGTGAGGCGGGAGGGAGTGTCAGACTCTTACTGACTAAAAATCACCCCATTCTTACTCCTGCTACTCAAGACCAAGGCTAGTAATAAAATACACTATGACATATTCATCGCTTCACAGACCAAGCAACTGTAAAATAAAAGAGAATAAGAACTATTATGAAAGGTTTTCGTAGTGGTAGTTCGAATGGTTTCGAGCTCAACCGGAGCCCAAAGAATGTTAAAAACAATAATTTTGTCATTGATCTTAATATCAGTTAAAGGTTTTTGCTATTAAAAATCTATTTTTTTATAATAACAGTCGTTATTATGTTTTCGGCTTTCGCTGTTTGCTAGAGGCATATTAATGAGCAGCATTTCGCGACCTGCGACGCGGCGACTGTCGCGCTGCTACAGCATGTCTTGAAACTAGTCGAGTTCCTCGTCAAATTACAACGTGAGTAAGCCGAAAACATAATGATTTATTTAGTATGTCTCACGAAAGTTACAATACAAATCAATCAGCACAGTCGTTTTCGTTGAAACATGATGATTCTTCTCCGAAACATAAATATTACATGTTGCATTGTCTGTGGAGCGTATGTATAAAAACTTGTATGTATGATTGTATAGGACACTGCGTATATAAGTTTAAGTTTTTAATTCAAATTTTAAATTAATATTGTGCAATTACATTTTTTTGTTATAGCATCTCTTGTTTTGGGGAATATTATTTTAAAATGAGGAATACGTAGTTTTGAAGTATTTCGGGCTGGTCCGATTAGTTTCGAGCTCGAACGGAGCCTTTAAAAGGTTTGTGGAAAAAATTCGTTAATGATTTTTGAGTCTGTTAAATTTTACAGTATATTTTCAAATTCTTGACTTCTAAATCAAGAGGTGTTAATGCATATTAAGTCTTATTCTGATTGAAATAAAACCTATTTTAGCTATAGAGAGTTTTATCTTCAAAGTAGTTTATGTTTTTAAATAACACAAATCATTTCTATGTCAGAAAATTATAATTTTTGAATGAATTATAAATATTATTATAATCACAAATATTGCATTTCCAATATTTTAGTGAAATACGGTTGATTTCAGGGGTTCTGGTGTAAAAATTAGTTTTTAGTTTTATTAATTAAAATAATTTAAAATTCATACACTGAAAAGTAAAAGTTGTAAATTGGTATAGGCGTCCACCAAAGTTGTTTCTGCAATGGCGTGTTTAATAGCGAATTGGTAATAATACATATCGATTATATATTTACTGTCAAGGACGTTGAAAAAGAAACAGACATGTCACTTAGAAATTATTAATTATTTGAATTTCACCATCGCACTACCAGACGAACGGCAGGGCGCCATCTTTATATGGTGGACATACCACCCATTCGCACGAAATCTATCGCGTCAAGCTTCCTTGTGCGTACCGCTAATGAATGGAAATCCTTGCCGGAATATGTTTCCCGATAAATATAACTTGGGTGTCTTCAAGTCCCGAGTGAACAGGTTGCTCTTAGGTAGGCGTGCTCCATCGTCGGCCACATCATCGCTTAACGCCAGGCGAGATGGAGGCCAAACGTCGACCTATCAAGGATAAACATAGCAAAAAATGACAGTGTTTTTATGTGTGCGTGTGTAATGGGTTACCACGTTACGAGACTGAAGAAAGTGAAAGATGTCCTTCGTGTCAATGTGTCTATGTTCTGCGTGTAAGTCTATAGTAGCCAGGTGCCACAGTCGTTGCCTCAAGAGCTTATGTCTGCCTTATTAACTAAAATCGCGGGTTACTCACGTGAATGTACTGAGAAAGCTCTACTAGTTTCGAACCACAGAGGGGTTCTTCCTCATAAGCGGCGTGCGCGGTCGCAGCGACGTCGCGCAGCTCAGTGAGCTGCTACTGATACTAGTAGAGCTTTTCTCAGTATGTCTGTAAGTATGTCTCACGATAGTTATGTCTGCCTTTTTTACAACGTCCTTGTTTCATTATCATCATCATCAACATCCTATAAATGCCCTCTGCTGAGCAAAGCCTCTTCTCACACGGAAAAGGTTTGAGCATTTATCACAGCGTCCTTGTTTATTTTTGTATTATTCATTTATTTATGTTTTTTATACAAAAATTGGGATCAAATTGGTCTAAACAGAGAATTTTACAGTTCAAAAGTTTAAATAACCACTAGGTGGCGAGTTTAAATAGGTGGCGTTAAATTCGAGGAATGTCTTGGAAACTGTTGTCGTATAATGTATAGTACGACAGTTTGTAATAGAGCATCTAAATCGACAGAAGCGCCATCTGGTGAGGGCGAAAATTAAAGTTTTGGAGATGTTGTGATCTGTATGTTTGTATGTAAATTATATTGTATGTTTTATTTATTTTTTTTCCAATAGATTTCGTGATATAAAACTTTAGTCGATTCGTATTCACCTCGAGAGTTATTTACCATATATTTTTATTAAGAGTCGAAGTAGTTTTGTCCAGAATATGACTTATGCCCGTTATCACCAACCACTAAACCGTCACTTAACTAAGAGCAACTTAGCGTGAGGGAACACCTAATTAAATTACTTATACTGTTAAGCGTCACAATAAAAACCAAAATGTCGTTAAGTGTCACCTATCTTAGCTAAGAGGACGTTGGTGAAAACGTGCATTATAGTAAGATACTTTTTCGAAACAAAACATACAGACTCTCTTATTTTTACATATATTTTAAAGACAGAATGCATTGTTACCTATATTTTTAGTTCCAAAATAAAGGTTATAATTTTATACACTAAAATAATCGGGTACTTGCCAACAAGTCAAATTCAATACTTTTTTCGAACTGTCAAAAACGACAGTTTTCTATGAATTTTGTACGAGATTGTGTATTGTGACGTCACGTTTTTAGCGTAAAACAGCATAGTTATTTATTAAAATTTTGCTGGAAAAATACTAAAATTAAGCTGATTATAAAATCAATTAATGAAAGTGTGATTATTTTTATTTTATTTTATCATATGTATTGAACAGTCGAAATAATTTATTTTTGATTAAGGCAAGTATCCAATTATTAATATAATGTTTAGTTTATTTTAAGCGGTAACTAGTTTGTTGGTTCATTTTATGTGATATTTAGGTTTAGGTTGATTTATCAGCGATGTAGGACTTATACTTTAAAAATGTACTGTAGACTTCAAATTCAAAGACAAAGTATTTATATCAATAAACCTGTGAAGCGGTTGAACGACAGACGAATCTACGCGAATCACAATTTGATTCCTATTTTGTCATATATCGACAGACTCGAGGTTAAACCATAATTTGGTACTTTTGAAACGTCAACAAATACAAAATAAATAATATGTTGTCAGTATGTCCGTCAGCGAAGCTGTCCGGCGCTCGTTCCAAAATGTAGATTCTAATGGAGAAGAACAAGCAACTCCATTCGTTACTTAAAACTAGATAGATTAAAAAAAAACATTTTTGTAAAAACACCATCGAAATTGGTTATAAAATAAGCGAGTTGTTTAATATATACAACATTGTAGAGAGGATATCTTTCGGTCTCTCTCGCTCTCGTTTAGTTTAATACCGATGACGTCATAGTTCATGTCGTGCATCTCTTTCACATATTTTTAAAGGAATTTTACAAGATAATTTTTATTATTGTTTTTGAAATTGATTAGTTTGTTTTTTTTTGAGGTACGAGAACAACTTGATGCTTTAACAATATCGGTTTATTCGCGTAAATATACGTCTTTCAAACTCATGAGTAAGAGTCCCTCAGTGACTCGATACTAGTAGAGCTTTTTCTTAGTACATTTGCGTGAGTAAAACGTAAAAGTTTTAGTTAATTTAGTATTATTCTCACTATAATAACTACATTAATAAACTTGATGCATATCTATCTATCTATCTATCTATATAAATAAAAATGAATTTCCGTTCGTTAGACTCGCTAAAACTCGACAACAACTGAACCGATTTGGCCAATTTTGGTCTTGAACTGTTCGTGGAAGTCCAGGGAAGGTTTAAAAGGACAGAAAAAAAATTATTTTTCGTATATTTCTATAGTATTAGTATTACATCGCTGGTAATTAAATAATTAATGTTTATAATTAAATAATAATTGATTTCATAGTTATTCCACCGTAAGGCAGTAAGTCAATGGTCATAGTAACGGTTAGATTAGATTTTAACCAATATATTTAAACTCCATAGCAAACAGCTTCTGAAAATGAACCCAAAAAATGTTTTTCCTATGTAATATAGTTCTTTTTGCTCACAATATAAAGGTCATAATTGATATAATGTTCAGAAGCTCTGTATGTATATTACACTATAGTTTTAATACTTCAGCAGCTCATGTAAAGATTTGCCAGTTAAATGATGGTAGCAGTGACTGTCCAGCTACACACGTACTTAGGTATCGTTATCAACAGCCTAGCAGCCACCCACTGCTGACCAAAGACCTCTACTCTCATGGAGAAGGTTTGAGCATTAATCACTACGCTTGCTCAATGCGGGTTGGAAATTTCAAGCTTATAATTACAAATTATAAGTCCAGGTTTCCTCACGATGTTTTCCTTCACCGTTTGTCAGTGGTGTCTAAATAATCTTAGAAAGTACGTATAACTTGGAAATAACCACATTGGTACTTTATTGTTGGAAGGTATAGAACCCGCTCCGTCTTTAACCTCTGGGTCACCTCGTGGTGACACTGGTATCGCCATGAGCTAATGTTCACATGTAAACAGCAGCTCGTGTAAAGAAATTGTCGAATCATCTAATGGTAGCGTGATCGACTTTTTATAAAGTATTTCAACTATAGTGTAATATATTATATGAAACTCAATAATAATAAAAATAGTCCATGTTTAATAATAGGAACATCATCTATCTATATGTATAAACAAATTGTAATTGATGTCCAAATTATGTGTGAATGATTATCTGTTATTGTAATTATGAAATAAAGGGGATTTTTTACTGATTTACTTGTTTTTTTTAATCTGTTTCATTTATGCCTGAATACTGGCTACTCAATTTTAAAAAGAATTTGTTTAGATAGAACTATATTTATGTGCGATTTAAAATTTGAGTGGCGTTTGAGTATTTCCGCGTTATACCCTCCACAGCAGCTCGCGAGAGTCCACTGTTCGACTATAGACCATGGGCCTCCTCTTCATAAGAAGGCTTCATAAAAGGTTCAGGTTTATCAGAGAGCGCTGCTGCCCGGTCTTTGTCAAAGGTATCCTTTAGTCGGGTTTATGAGACGGGGAAGAACTGTGGGGATAGGTGTATTATACATAGAAATAAAACTGCAAATATATAAAAACATATTCGATATATTCAGTGTTCGACGCGATGTGGTCAATTACAATAATATCAACAAAGCTATGTGAAAGCTGCCTCTACCTTTGTACACTCACACGCAGTTCAATATGGCGGAATCATTCATTTAGAGACAGGTTTGACACCCGTCAATTTGTATATTACGCTATAACACCTAAACTGCTGAGCCGATTTTGATGAAATGTTTCATCACTTATTTAGAACGCTAAATAAAAAAAAAATGATTGCAGATTATACTGTGTAACCACTTATACATTAACACCGCTGTATTTGTTGGTAAGCGCAAATCTCGAGAACAGCTGAACAGATTTCGCAATGGTTTGTTATTGATAGAAGGTTCTTATGTAAGAAAAAAAAAATAAGATGTGCAGAAAAAGTTTCAAGACGAAACAAAGTTTACGGGGTCCACTAGTTGTACATATTAAAATATTTTATTGACTTGCAATGAATGTGCATGAAGTGGAATCTTACAACCATTTTTTTAATCTAGTCACCCTTATCGTTCGCTTGGTAAAATTGACGTGTAAAAGTGCTGCCTTGTAGCCTATTTGCAGAAATAAATTCATTTGTTTTACTAAGCAGATATCTTCAACCGATTGAACTGAAATTTTGCATACTCATTTAGTTAGCATGACAATAAATGTTGAGCTGCTTAAAAGCTTGTTTATAAAAAGATTTCTCTGATTCCCAAATAAATAATTCCGCCATATATAGCCACGAAACTAGCAACAATCTATAATAGTTATTCGCTCTATATGTAATTCTATGGTAGGTATACATATACAATATTCTTCGGTGTATACCAAACGCGTATTGATACAAAACTTTATACATCTATCTATATATATAAAAATGAAACCCGTTTTCCGTTGTCACGCCATAACTTGAGAACGGCCGGAAAAAAGTCCTGAAAATCATACGGGAATGGAAGAAATGGGACTGCGCGAACGAAGTCGCGGGCAGAAGCTAGTATATATATAAATGTTATATAAACCATATATAGAGTGTTAGGAGAACGATTCTAAAAATGAAGACATGTGATGGTAAAAATCTTTTATCCCCGAAGGGATAGGCAGAGGTGCACATTACCACATAATGCCATTGTATAATGTAACACTCACTTTTCACTATTTATGTTATGAGTCCCATGTAGTAGGGGGTGAGTGATCCTATTGCCATATACCGGGCACATTTCCAAACGCCGTGCGAATACTGAGATTTTTAAAAACCCAGTAATACTTTGCCCGACCCGGGTAACTCGAGACCCCTTACCCGGCAGTGGAACTTGCGACCACTCGGCCAACGAGGAAGTCTTTTTCATAAAGGTAAGGAATATATTTATGTAATAACAGTTGCCAGCAACTGCTCAAGACATGCTTTGCAAACCGAAAAAAAAAATATAAAAACAAAAATATCATGTCTGCGTGTCTGGAAGCGTTCCGTTAACACTCTGTATCCTTATCCTTACTAATATTATAAATCGGAAAGTTAGTTTGTTTGTTCCGCTTTCACGCAGTAACTACTTGATTGCTTTGAATTTTTGCAAATGTACAGTTAGAAATCCAGATTAAATAATAGGGTAATTTTTATCCCGAAAAAATTTGATATTCCCGAGTGAAAACAAAAGTATTGGTATAGATGGCGCTGTGTGTATTGGTATATGTCACATTGGCTTTTTATCCTTGACGCGAGTGAAGCCGCGGGTAAAAGCTAGTAACTTAAATAATAACTCAACTGTTATAATATAGAGTACCTAACGAAGTAAATCATTATTTAAAAGGTTTTGATTGGTTATGATTTGTCTCCTAAATTGCCGAGTCAATTTTGAACAACTCTGGCAACTCACAGATGCTTTCCTTTCCTTTCTATCTAAACAAAAGAGTAACTATTTTGAACAGTTTTGTAATCAATACGTGAGTGGCCTTTTATGGATAATAAGGTACATTTCATTTAAATTTATTTCCTATGTTATGTTGACAAAATTTAAAGTTCGATTTATTATTTTCATCGTTTATCGTGATTTCGATACAATTTCTGTTTGGTTTCCGACTACGATTACATTAAATATTTTTATTACAGTTTCTTTGTGTGCAAACGAGCAGACGGATCACCCGCTGATTAGCGATCAGCTTCACTAATAGACACTCGCAACATCAGCGGAGGTATTAGTGCGTCACTGACCTTAAAAAAGGAGTATGCTCTTTTTTCAAAGGGCCGAATGCAATGTCTAGGGAATGCAATAACCATTCGCAAGATCTTGACCATTTTAAGGGGATTAATCTAGTTCGAGATTGCTTTACTAAAGATTTAGTGATATTAGTGAAATTTCGGAAGATTGTATTTTATAATCTCATAAAAGTGTCGCTTGAGCCCCAATTTTGCGAAATTTGCTTTCCCTAGTCTTATCGATTCGGAAATATTTACAAATAATAGTAAGCCATAGTCGAAAACCAAAAAACATCTTAAAAATACCATCAAGACCATTTTACCAAACGTTTAATATCAATCTAGAATAAAATCACGATAATTTAAATAGTTTTGAACATGGTTGTATATATACATACATATATAGGTATTATATTTATCTGTGTAGTAAGTACATCATATATTATATATTGCAATTTATTTAATATGGAATGAATATGTTTACATACAATGATATATTTTGACCAGTCGTACATTTTTTTTTATTAGGACAAGCCCTCCATAATCTCTCAAAATCGCTGCAATTCCTGCAAGCTAGGATCTACAGTAGATACAACCATGAAAACACCGGAACACTGAAGTCCGGCGCGTCCCAGGGACATGAACAATATGGATCCCGCAACGATATAAATAAGAAGATATTGAGACCAACTCAAATTGCGCTTGCTACTCGACAATTGTACCTACTGTATTTCTGGATTATCGATAGTAATCGATTAAATTTAGAAAAGTCAAGATATATCAGAGATGTATTTATAGGTTTTATTGAATTTCTAGTAAATTATATCAGTCAAAGTGTTATCAAATATAATTCATATATATTTTTCTCATCTATACATATGATAAAATCGTTGAAAAGTCAAAACTACATTAAATATCTTTTAAAAGAAAACTTGGGGCGTGATCTACAGTCGACAGTAAAGCCAAAAGTATGGATTTTAGAATGTTTGTCTGTTTTGTCTGTATGTATGTCCGGGATGATCTCAAAAAGTATGGATTTACTCCAAATTTATATTTATATATGGTTATTACTAACAGGTCAGGTCAACATATAGGCTACATATTATCACGCTATAATCTTCTATTTTCTTAATTGCATGCCGACAGGAGAAACATAGCGCACTATTATTATGTATGCTTCATCCTCTATTATGTATTTATTACCTATGTTTGCAATAAATAACTCTGACTTTGACCTATAGGGTAAGCGCAGTAAACCATTATTCCACGTGAACGAAGTCGCGGGCACAGCTAGTTACGTTTTAAAACAATCAACTAGTCAATGCCTTTAGTCAAACGACCTCCTACTCCTAAACTTAGCCCCATTTTATCTAAGTATTGCAACTTAATAGGTACGTGATAATAAAAAAATACGTGTCTAATATTTTTTCATTGTCTAACTGATGGACTAATTTGATTTTTAATTTTGATACCCTGGACACAACCAAATTGTATAAACAAAAAATATTATGCATTTTCGGAGCGTTCAGTTTAAAACTTGTGTCGATACAATGAGTTGCCAAATATATTTTAATAACACTTTGACTAATAAAAACTAGACACGTCCTATTAGCAAAAAACCGCCACAGATATAAAAATCCAATATCAATTATTAATAATTAATACTTAATACAATAATATCAGAATCACGACACAAGGGGAAATATTTACAAAACCATTTAAGGCTAACTAAAGTAAGATTAAAAAAACAGCAGTTTTCGCCAACCACGTCTAAACCGTCCCCTAACTAAATGTTACTTAGCGTGACGTAGCACTTAAAACTAACCCCTTACTTATGTCACTTTATAGGTTGGTGAAAACTAAAATTTCGTTAAATCTCACCTATCTTAGCTTAGGGGTCCCTTAAAATTTAGGAGGGGTTGGCGAAAACTGGCTATATTACATTTGTAATGTATAATCTTAAAAAAAGAGTTCTTTTATAACAAAACAAAACGTTACTCAATGTAATGGGAAGTGTCTCTACTTCGTTTTTAGGAGGGAAAACTGCTCTATTTCAATTTTATATTTTTATTTATGTATGTACACTGGAAAAAATATCGAACTTATATACCAAAAAAGGTATATAGGTAGAAAAAACCTCCATAGTATTTTTCCCGATTAAGGAATATCTTATTGGCTTGGCAATATCTTATTGAACATTTTGAATACACCAAAACAAAGTAGACACAAGAATTCCCAATAAAAACTTAACAATAAAAAAAAACAAATAAAAAACATGGCTGTTTGTTTGTTTATCAATAGGAACTTAAAACTACGCTCAAAATAATATAAACTACAAACAAAATTTATTCATAAACTAAAACCCATCACAGTTTATAGGGTTCATTATTTTTTTTTAATGTATGTAATTGAATTTGCCTACATTTGATGTTAAGTATCGGGAATCCGATACATATTATGTTACATTTCATGTTAAGTATCGAAAATCTGATACATAACATGCTGTATAACATTGTGTCTTCTAATCACCAAAGAAGAAGGCAGAAGTGAACAATGCACATACATAATATTAACACCGACGTTTTACTTGCATATAGACCAAGCATATGCATATATACCTCTATAATCATATAACTATGACAAGTTTAATGATTAGTTTACGAATAAATTATGAAAATAAACATAACTTATAAATAACTGCATTGAAATGGTACGCTTAAATATAATAATTATCTTATTATCAAAATCCATTTATAATATACAGAGATAATGACAATCAATCAAAATGAGTGGTATCGGTTTTGCGATGCATATATAGTGCTGGGGTAGTTTTGAACCTTATTATTTTATTTACTTTTTAAAAAATCAGTTCAATAAAGAATAATTTAATAGATAAATTATTATGTTTTCGGCTAACTCATATCACGCTAGAGGCTCATATTCATGAGCAGCATTTCGCGACCCGCGACGCGGCGACTGTCGCGCTGCTACTAGTTCCTCGTCAAATTACTACGTGAGGAAGCCGAAAACATAATAATTTATTTAGTATGTCTCACGAAAGTTACAATACAAATAATTTAATAGGTTTATTTAAATTAAATGCTTAGATATTGACTTTCAAAGCCAACATTTGTTTGAAAAAATGATTTAAGTAAACTGCTTTTAGGATTTCTTAGTTTCTAGGCACGCAAAACTCATAACCCTTCATTTCAGCAACGTGGGTAAGTTATAAGAATAAGAATAATTAGCATGCAAACATGAATAATTTGGCAAAAACTTTCAAATATTAAGACGAAATGTATTGAAAATTTTGCAAATTTATAAAAATTTTATTCGTTCGAATTCAAAATCGATTTGAAAATGTTATTTCGATTATTTATTTGAATCAATAATATATTATGTAGAAAGAGAAGCGCAATTGTTTGTTTTTAATATACAGTGTGTTGGGAAATTGTTGGTTTATTTTTTTAACTGAAGGCATAATTTTAAACATGATTTATGTCTGAGAGTTTTAAATATTGAAATGGTATAGCTGTGATCAACTCGAGAGTAGAACTAGCAGTTTTTAAGGTATATCATTTAAACCAACAATATCCATTAGACCATTTTAACATTTTCCTTTATAGATATTTCTTAATTCCAATGTGAGGTAACCGTTCTTAAGTTGCTTTATTAAATTAATATATAACAAATCTGTTTGTTTGTATGTCTGTTTACTACTAAGTACTTCTATTACATATAAATAAATGCATATGGAAATGACACATCTGTTCAATGACTATCAACAATATATTTTCAACTCAAATAGGAGGAGCATATAGAACATTTTGGCCTAGCACACACTGGCGGATGCGCTGTGAAGATACAGAGAATAAATAAATATAAAATAAATCTTAACTACTGTGGTACAGGGCTGACAATGGCATACCAAAGATAGATTTTAGTGCGACCGCGCGGTGCGTCGTCAAGCTTCTTTGGCATGCAGTTCTCATCCCTGTGCCTTAGTAGTTAAAGTATATTTTAATTTGATGTATTCTCAGTATTTTCGCCGTGCCTCCGCCGAAGTGAGCTGGGCTCTGCTAGCAACAAATTATACATATATCTAGCAAAGACTGAACTACAAACTATTACCAAACATCATTCGATCATCGTATAAACTCAATCTATTGCATTCACTCGCTCTTCCCTTCTGCAAAGCTCTATCTCTTCTTGCCTTTCTAACAGCTACGGGGAGATCCCCAGGAGTTTTGACCCTTCCTGCCGGGTTCAGGAGATTCACATCACCTGCAGAAGAGAATATCTCACTCACCTGCTCTAAAGAATGTTGCCTCTTAATCGCCAAGTTCTTCAAAGTTGGCTTCGGTGACCGATTCCCTTGAAGTTTTAATTCAGAAGAATCTATTTCCCCATTCAATGCTGCGAAGTATACCGGATTGTCACCACTGAATCCGTTAACCGCATTTTCTTTGTCATTCGGATCACTATACTCATTGTCAAAATTAGTATATTTATTTTGAAATTTATTAAACGTGAAATCTGTCACTTGACTAGATTCCTTCAAAACTTCATTCTTTTTAACTTCTTGTTTTGGTATCGTTTGCATGGTGATTTTTGAGCCCCCGTTTTCAGATAGAAGCATTAAATGTTCATCTTCGCTGCTAGAACAGTCTGAATTTATATCGAAAGGGCTTATAGGACCGTTAAAGGAGTCTTGGGTATCAATGTACTGGAGTTCTAAGTTAATAGATGCTCTCGAAGAACTCCCACTACCGTTTCTATTTTCGCAACTCAATCTTTTTTTGACAGTCGAGTCTTCAGACTCGGAATTTGATTTTAAAATGCTTTGAGATGATAGAGAAGTTTTTACTGAACGTTTCAGGCTTTCAGAGCTACCTTTGTTCTTCATTTCGATGAAATCTGGTGGTTTAGCTTTCGGTACTATTACAGCGAAGATTTGGTTCGGTGTTCTGGCTTCAGCGTCTCTGTTAGGAAGCTCTTTGAAATCAAACACTTTGTTCTCTGAATCCATCATCATTGTTGGAGAAAGAGTCCTATTAGGAGGCGATAAGGTGCAAGGTCCCTCAAAGTTATATGGACTGCGATCTTGAGTAATAGAAAGATTTGATGGTCTAATATCGTTATTGGAAGGCTTATCGACAATAGAGGTCAAAGTCCTTTGCGAATTCTCCGCCAATTTCACTTCAGTTTCCATTTTATTTCTATTGAGTTTTTCGAAGAATTTCTTGAAGCCCCATTTGGGTTTTTCGACCTTAACGTCTTGGAGTAGGTTTGTTTGCTTGGGCCCTCTATCTTCGTTGACTGTGACGTCATTTTGGACGTAATCTAGGGGTCTTTGGTAGGACCTTACTTCTGATAGAGCGGAGTTTTCGAGTAGAGAAATTCTTGGGTGACTAGAGATTCTGGCTACTGAGAGACAATTCTCCTCTACGTTGGGGACTCTCAGGGTATCTATGGGTGCAGTAATATCTTTTAAGGATTTGTGTATAAGTTCAACGGTAGTGGACTGTGTGTTCGTATGTGTGTTGCGTTCTATGCACGCGTTACGGCCTATATGCGGCTGGGGGTATAGAAGAGGTGTATGGACGTCTATATTTTGGGTGGATGTGCAGTTTGAATTCTTGTCCATTTCTGGTGGTGAGGGCACGTTGGAGTCCGCTGTGAAGTAATATTAACATTTAGTACTATAATTAGCAATGTAAAGTCACCATCTCCAACCTTGACGAGTTGGAGCTTAAAGTATAAATGTATGCAATACATCATCAACAGCCTATAAGTGCCCACTGCTCACCAAAGGCCACACACGGAGAAGGTTTGAGCATTAATCACCACGCTTGCTCAATGCGGGTTGGCGTTTTCAAACGTATTTTTTTAATGCGGGAAAATCATTGAATTACAGCACCCGCCTGGGTGAGGCGAGAGGGAGTGTCAGACTCTTACTGACTAAAAACCACCCCGTTCCTTCTCCTGCACGTCGAGCCGGAGCCCCGGTTACCCATTAGGTTCTCCGCGACGTTTTCAAATGTATAATAATAAATTATAAGTCCAGGTTTCCTCACGATCTTTTCCTTCACTTTGTCAATTGTGTCTAAATAATCTTAGAAAGTACATATACGCACCATGAGCTTATGTGTTTCTAAATTCTTGTTGTGTGTCGTAGCAAGATAAATGGTTTTTCTTTCTTTATATAACTCGGAAAAAGTCACATTGGCACTTGCTGTTGGTAGGTTTCGAACCCACACCCTCAATGCGAGCATGAGAAGTGAGCGTCTTAAGCCTCCGAGCCACACGACTATGGTGCTGCTGCCTGATATCTTTTAAATATGTAGTCTGTTAGTCTGCTGACGAGGCCCGCAGGAAGGGTAGAGGTGGTAAAAAATGAATTTGTCTATATTATTAACTCGTCGAGTACCGGTTTTGTAGACACAATTATAGAACAATAGGTTGCGGTCACCGGTGACCGCTTGGTGTTTGACAGTTTAAATAATAAAAAGCCTATATTTAAGGTCAGTACTCACTAGGTGGATGTGGATGAAGATTGTTGTCGTGTATGAGAGGCCCCTGAGCGTGTAACATCTGCTTTAGCTCAGCCATTCTTTCTTCCACGCACACCGCTGTCAATCTAATCAAAAACATTATTATTCCATATATTTATTTACAATCCTTTAAAATTACATTTTTAAATACTACTTACAAAATAAAAAAATATATTTAAAAATAAGAGCCGACTAGTAGTGGGAGCATGGTCCAAGCTACCGGTGGTTAGGACTCCAGAGACGGAAACCTCCTCACGATACGTGCCGTTTCTAGGAGGAATGCCTTCTGTATCAGGCCCTTGATCCATCCGTGCATGATGATTGGAATGGACTATGTATTGTGTCATATGGCGTTCTGTTGTATCTACCTACCCCAATATGAGGTAGGCTAGACGACAACGTATGACGCACTATTTTTGTTATATCTAGTCCACGAATTGATTTAACCAACGCCAGATAAATTTTAACTGAGGAATAACTTTGAATATTTGACAATTGTTCCATACTAAAAATTGTTAAATGTCAATTTTATTCTATAGTTAAAAACACTGTATTGACATCTAGTCAAATTCAATACTTGTTTCGAACTGTCATAAACGACAGTTTTCTATGAATTTTGTACGCGATTGTGTATTGTGACGTCACGTTTATTTTAGCGTCAACTATAAAATAAAATTATTCAACACCAAAATTAACAAAAACCTAAAATCGTGACAAAAGTTGCGGTTTCTTTCTAGCTTTTGTTATTAATAACATAGTTTTGGTGTTGAATAATTTTATTTTATGCCCTTTCTTACATCTTAAAATATTTATTGTTGAAAACAATAAAAGTTTTAATTTTGTTTGTTTTTGTGTTAAATTTAAGAAATAAAATCACGAAACGAAATCAATTGTTTTCTGTATTAATAACAATTATATTAAATGTAATATATAAAATATCCCGAAACTGGAACCGGGATTTTCCCGAAAAAAATGTTGTAGTAAGGAAGTCTCCACTTTTTGTTTTTGTTCCTTGAAGTTTAGGTAAATTAGCTCACCTTTTTCTGATCACTGGTCATTACTAACTAAGAAATAATAATGAAAACACAATTATGTAGTTATTTACTTCAAAACCGTACCTAGCCTCAGCATCATGATCCCAGCATTCGTCACAGGTATCAGCTGCAATCTTCAATGCTCGGGATTGTTGCACTGGCCCCTTTGGTAGTGGGGGCCGAGCCTTGTTGCGGGAAACTAAGCTCTGTGTAGAAGAAGGTATAGTTGTAATTATTATAGCAAGACAAATCGATGCTTTCATTATATTAAAAGTGAGTTAAAATCTTGCGATTATGATTAAAAATGGTTGTCTTAAAACATTGCCATTCTGTCAAATCTGGACTAAGATTAAAATTAACTTGCTTCTATTCTACAGTTTTCCAAAATAACCATATTGTACATAACATATAACCTTTATCCTCGAAGGGGTAGCCAGAGATGCTCATTACAGCACTTAATGCCATTGTACATAATGTAACACCCACTTTTCAGAATTTATTTTATGAGTCCCTTGTAATAGGGGGTGGGTGAGCGATATTCTGTTGGATTTAATCGAGGAATTTGTTAACAATTTAATTATGATAAGATGACAAATTCAAACAAATGATTGCTATTGTTATTACATTATCTTTTATCTCCGTCGTTTCGTTTTAAAATAAGTTTAACTGCCGTTTTCGGAGACCTTTCATTATTATTTAAAATACTTCTTCCACGATTCTGTTCGATTTGACCTGCATCTGCGCGAGCGTGGGTCGCGGCGGCAGGCCGTGGTGCAGGTAGGGCGGGGCGTAGGGCGGGGCGGGCCCGGCGTGCGCGCCGCGCGTGCGCCACAGCATCTCCCACAGCACCAGTCCCAGCGCGAACACGTCCACGGCGCACAGCGCGGCGCGCGCGCCCGACAGGTCCAGCGCGCCCTCCAGCGCCTCGGGGGACAGGTAGCGGAGGGTACCCGCCTGGGGAATACAGGATTATGTCTACTTTAAATAGAACGAAGGTCATCATCTACTATCATTACAGAAGAAGAGCTACAAGTGCGCTGACTTTTTGGGTGCTTAGTGATTAGGGATTTAGGAATGGGAATATTGATATTGGGCACTTAAAAACTGTAGACTTTAGAGATAGATAGCGAAGAAAACTTGGAAAATTTAGTTTGATTTAAGAGTGTGTACGCGATACGGGAGTGAGAGTGGCCGGGGGACGGAGAGGGCAGAGAAAGGTAGAGAGAGAGAGGGAAGCGGGATTCGTGGAAGGCAGAGGAGAGAAGTATGTAGAAGATAGGGGTAGAAGGGGACAGGGGTAGGGGAGTGGGAAAGGGGGCAGAGGAGAGTGTGTGAGGGGTAGGGGAAGGGAATAAAATGCAGTCATTTTATTAATTACTAGCTGTGCCCGCGACTTCATTAGCGTGGTTGTCAAAAAAAACCACCTCGTTTAGATAACAGTAGGCTATATACATAACTCCACTCAAGAAGGCGGTATAATATTTTTTTTGCCAGTAAAGATCCTGACAATATTTGTTTATTGCGCTATCGTACACAAACATGACAATTTACCTCTATATTACATTAAAAAGTTTATCCCTCAGAAAAATCAACTTCCATCCATAATTTCGACGACTTTTTCACTATCATTATTACCAGAACCATCATCGCCGAACTCTAAAACTGATACGATCGGTTTATGATAGCTGAAGTAAGTAACGAACAGTATTGATTCGAACCTATTTCATTTCATTTGTTTATTCATGAACAATTATTACATTGTGTTTGAATTTGTACAATACACCTATATTCTAAAAATTATACATGCAATAATTAGCCATTACAATTAATAAAGTTAAATGTCATTCCTCGTACTTGTCAATTCATAATTAATTATAACAAAAATAAAACAATAATACACAAAATATAATAAAATATAGTCGTGTCATCCATAAAATACCAAAAAAAAACACACAACAACAATTCTAACAAATTAAGTTATAATTCGTCAACATGATAAAGACACTTATTTAACAAGAACTGTCTAAGCTTATTCCAAAACTCGCCTTTATAAATAAGACCTTTTATTTCTGCCGGCAGTTTATTAAACAGCTTTAACGACTTGTGGTAGGAACTGTGCTTTGCAACGTTCAGGTGAGTCACTTGCTTCAACTGAAGATCTTTCTTTCTTGAGCTCTCCCTTCTTTGTCTTTCATCCTCAGTCTCATATTCAAAGATGTACCTAGACAAATGGGTAAGCAGGACCAAAATTTATAAACTTGGGACTGTCAGTATATTCAATCCATTGAAATGAGGCTTACATGATTCTTGCTGCTGTATTCCAACCATAGTCCTGACTGCTCTTTTTTGTATTACAAATGCTTTCTGTATATTGTAGTCATAGCTTCCACCCCAGAAAAGTATGCTGTATCTTAGCCTTGACTCCACCAATGCGTAATACACCATTTTTAAATATTTTATTGTCACATCGTTTCTGAGACTTCTAAGCACGTAACAGGCAGGCAGGGCTAATCACTTTCTCAAGGTATTTTAGCTCCTCCTTCCACCTCAACTGGCTATCAATATAGACTCCCAGAAACTTAACCACCTCTACCACGTTTACTTTTTCTCCATTAATGGCACAGTTAATGCTATCCTTATTTTTGAAAGTAGATCGAAACAGCATGACATTAGTTTTACTGGCATTAATTTTGAGACCGTTGACAGCAAACCAACTGTGGAAGATATCTAAGACTTGATTAACAATGCAATCAAGAGTGCGTATACTGTCAGCCGAAACATAAGCGTTAGTATCATCGGCAAACACCACAAGCTGTATAGATCCTGCAACATTCTCCATCATATGTTGTATCAGGTCATCAACAAACATGATAAAGAATATCGGACCCAGTATGGAGCCCTGTGGTACGCCAGTGTGCACAGGTGACAATTTAGATCTGTATGTTTCTTCAGTTAGACAGTTATTGCCTGAGGAATTTGTCCCTAACATCTCTGCTTTGATCTCTACGAACATCTTCCTGTTCTTTAAGTATGATGAAAGAAGAGCCAGCACCTTACCCCTGACACCGTAGTGTTCAAGTTTTTCTAGCAATAGTTTATGATCCACTGTATCAAATGCTGAACTTAAATCTAAGAAAAGCCCAGCTACTTTCTGTTTATTATCTAAACTACTCATTACGTCCTTAATCAGAGTCGATATTGCGTCTTGTGTCCCGACGTTTTTCTGATAACCAAATTGTTTTCTATTTATCACCCCATTTTGGTAGAAATGTTTAAGTAATCTAGACTTAATTAGCTTTTCAAAAATTTTTGAGTGACTATGTAGTAATGAGATTGGTCTGTACATCTTTGGGTCCGCTTTAGAACCTTTTTTGTGTACAGGTATTATTTTGGCTATCTTCAGTTGATCTGGAAAAATTCCTTCATCAAAACATTTGTTGTAAAAAATGCTTAAAGGTACCGCCAGTATATCTATATTATCCTTTATTACTGATATGTTTATGTCATCATAGCCGCAAGATTTTTTGTAGTCCATATTTTTCGTTATTTTAAATATCTCACGGGGAGTGACAGGGTCAAAGATCAGGTCATTAGTTACTCTTTTTGCACTCCTATGCAGAATATCCATGGCAGCTTCTGTGCTTGCGGTGGCTGATGAATATCTGATGGTTCTGACACAATTTTATTGTTGGATTTTAAGATAATTTTTTTATTGTTCTTTACATTCTTATTCCTATGCTTGTTTACCACTTTCCAAATATCCCTTGAAATGTTCGTCGATGATTTAAATGTCTAATAAAGACTGTATCAATAGCAGTTCAGTATTTCGTTATTCTAAGATGGCGATCATTTGACATAGTTAAAGCAAATCCATTATTTCAAAATTCAATTAAACACATAAATACACGAATATTCGCGCAAGCGCCCTGCGCCGCCTAAACGAAGCAGCCGGCGCAGGCATACATTTTCGCCGCGCCGTAGAAAGAGAGGGGGATACTCCCTGTCCTACGCCACGCCAGCTGTCAATCCGTCCTACGAATTTTCGATCAGGGTCACGTTTCCTGATGCGAGTCCTGACGCGAGTTTAACATTTTTTACCCATTACAAAAAAAGTGTACACCGCCGCTAAAAAAGTTTTCACTTCAAAAAGAATTTTGCAAAACGCCACCTATCGGGTAAAGATTTCAACTATCAACATTAGTTCTATTTTTAGCCTTAAGGTGTCGTTGCAAGTACTATTTTTTTTAAGGGGGAAAATCATCAAACGACAACTCCCGCCTGGGTGAGGCCGGAGGGAGTGTCAGACTCTTACTGACTAAAAACCACCCCGTTCCTTCTCTTGCACGTCGAGCCGGAGCCCCGGTAACCCGATACTGAATTGCGTGTTGTAATATTTTACTTCTTGAACTCACTAAATTAATCATATCTTCTGATAGAGTGAACCGATTTCGATGAAACAAAAACTAAGTTATACCTCAAGTTGCGTAGAATTTGTATATAAGCATGGTCTGCATTGCATTCGTTGATTTTACGTGATGCGCGCATAAACAAACATATAAACAGACAAACCGACAACAAGACAAAAATGTCAAAAATGATGGAAATGGATTCTGTTAGTTATCTTTTAACACGATGGCTATTTTTTTGTCAATTTCTTCAATGTACAAAAATTACTTTTGTACAGATTTATTATATGTATAGATAACATAACATCACGCTTTTTATCCTCGAAGGGGTAGGCAGAGGTGCACATTATGGCACTGTATAATGTAGCACCCACTTTTCACTATTTATGTTATGAGTCCCATGTAATAGGGGGTGAGTCTATTGCCATATACCCGGCACATTTCCAGACTCCGTGCTACTACTGAGAAAATTTTAAGAACCCAGTAATACTTTGCCCGACCCGGGAATCGAACCCGAGACACCTTGCCCGGCAGTCGCACTTGCGACCACTCGGCCAATGAGGCAGTATATTTATGTATATATTTACCTCAGTAATCCTCGTAGGCGCTGCCCGGTCCCTTGCAGCGTGCAATAGTTGCGCAAGGCCGAGGTCTGCGAGGCGAGCGTCGCCCCCGGCCGTCACTAGCACGTTGCTACTGTTCACGTCGCGATGTACTACGCAAGGCTTGCTACCAGCTACACAGGATTTCATATTACTATATTTATATATATATATCTTTGCGCAAATCGTACAGTTTAGCGCAAATGTTGCGCAAATTGTACAGTTTAGCGAAACTGTTGCGCAAACTGTTGTTAGAAAGTACTATTATTAGTAAACTATTTGTAATTTGGATTGGACAATGTCATTTTAACTATAAAAAAAATGATCACAATTCTTTAATCAAATGACATGAGCAAAGTCTATAACAGTATACGATGTTTTTTTTCTTTTTTGACTTTGACTTCAGTATTTTTAACTGCTTTTATTCATAAACCTCTTTTAAAACATAAAAAAAACTTACTAGGCGTATGTAGATGCGCTAATGCGGCGGCTAGTCCATGCGCTAGATGCGCAAATTCCCTCCAACTGAGGGGGGCGGCCGTCAGCCGAGAGCGGAGCGGACCGGCGCATAGTTCCAGCACTACCAGCTCCGAACGACCTCCACCACCTGTTAGCGTGGCGCGACTGTCGCTGCCTGTGTATAATAATAGCAATGCACCATGTTAGACTATAAGATATTATCTTTTTCTTTTTTTTTTTAGTAAGTTTTGTAATTTGTATTATGCGTCATGTATATCTTTACATTGTTCTCACATATATGTACACAATATTGCATAATGTCATAGAGAGATTGTAAAACATATAGAGGTATATTTTTTTTAAAAGTAACGAATAGAGTTTTTTGCTCGTTCTTCTCCATTCCAATCTACATTTTGGAACGTGAGCCGCTGACGGACAGACTGGCAGACTATTTATTTATTTTGTATTTGTTGACGTTTCTGAAGTACCAAATTATGGTTTAATTGAAATAAATGCTTTGATTTTGAATATTAATAAAAAAATATCTTTCCACGGTGGAACACACAGTTGGTGAATGCCCTGCGTGGGCTGAGCACCGCCGTGCCCGGGAGATGATCGGCGACGACGACCTCTCGCGTCCGGCTCTAGTGCGGATCGTGATGCGGAGCGAAGGGGACTGGGGTGCCGTCTCCTCCTTTTGCAAATGCTAGCTATGGAGAAGGCGGGACGCATGAGGCAGCAAAGCGCTGCCTCACAACCCAGCCATCGCGAAGGACACTCTGGGCGTCAGGGATCCCGGGACAATCTCTGGCCACCGTAGGCGGGCCTACGGACGGCGAGGAGAGGTGGCTCGCCGCCCGACCAGAACCAGACCCGAGCGTACGGCGCCTCGCGTTCCGCGCGCGCCTCAAGGAGCCATCAGACTACCACGGATGGGGCCCAACCCAATAGAGCTGATGCCGATACGGAACCGCGGAGCACTTAACGAGTTCCCGGGGCTCCGGCTCGAAGTGCAGGAGTAGAAACGGGGTGGTTTTTAGTCAGTAAGAGTCTGATACTCCTTCCCGCCCCACCCAGGCGGGAGAAGCCATTCGATGATTTTCCCCCTTAAAAAAAATTAAGGTTAACTTACCATAATATCTCAGTATATTTGGATGAGCGAGATGAGGCAATGCATATATCGCTGCCTCTCTCTGCCACGTACTCGTGTTAGAATACAACTTGACTGCAACGGGAACCGAACCTAGACTGCCACGCCAGACTGAGCCGAACTTGCCTTGACCTGGAAAAATATTTTTTAGATTTCGTAGACAAGTTCGTAGATATTTTTGATGATAGAAATGTACTGTCAGCAAAAAGAAAATAAAAATGATTTCAGTATAAAGGCAGTGGTTATTATTACACTATTTTTTATGGGATAAGTCGGTGAACTGCTTCTGTTACTGTTTCTCATATGCCCTTAGTAGACTCCGAAAAGTTGCAAATCAAACTACCCTTAAGACAGCGTATCATGGTTATGTTGGAACACCCCTAAGATATGGCTTAATATTCTGGGGCAACAGTACTGACAAAGTTAGGGCATTTGTAGCGCAGAAACGATGTTTAAGGGCTATTTTCAAATTACAAGGAACTGAGTCGTGTATCCCATATTTTAAAAAACATAACATCCTCACTTTGCCAAGTCTGTACATACTTGAGGTCGCGTTATTTGTTAAAAACAATCCCAATCTATTTACGTTCCGTGAGCGCGTAAGACACGAAAATAAATTACACATAGTTCCAAGCAGAACACATCTAATGCACGAGAGCATATTCTGTATAGTATCGAAGATATTTAATAATATTCCGGGAGATATAAGACAGATCAAAGAAACAACCATATTTAAAAAGAAATTACATGACATATTGGTGAATAAATGTTATTATACTATAAATGATTACCTAAATGACAAATCCCTGCTACAATATTCTATACCAAAAACATGACGTGTTCAGTATTACCTATTGTACTTATTTTACTAAATAAATCATAATAAATATTTGACATAAGCATTTATCGACATGACATATGTAATTTATCTAATAATTTCTTGTTTTATTATATAATTGACTTATTTAACATTAATATTGTACTCAGCTATTGTACGCCCTATGGGCAGGACACAGCTGAGCTCAACCAAATTATGATAACAACTGTATTATGTATCTACCTGTGATCTACAATGAATAAATGAATTTGAATTTGAATTTTGAATTTGAATTTGAACGAGCTGACGGATCACCTGATGGTAAGCAATCGGATCGGCATCGCTCATGGACACCTGGGACACCTTTTAAGGATTACGAATTTGAGAATTGTTGGGGATTCAGGGATTGTGAAAGCGGGGGGTGGGGGGGGGGCTACGGTGAACCCACTTACAAGACGAAAAACAACACAAGGGTCGTTTCACGTCAGTTTTCTGTGAGGCCGTGTAATCATTCCAGTACATTCGTACCGAAGTATGGCTCTCCCACAGTTGTATGCTTCACCAACGAAGCCTGAATACTTTTGTAACCATTGGTTGACTCAGTAGCTAACCAATGGCTACTATTTTCTATATTGATACAGATTTCACGGTGTACAGTGATCTTATATATCAGAGGCCTTAGTATGTGTCTGTTTTACGTATAAAATAATCGAAATGAGACCGCATTCGACGCTCTGATTGGCCAACCAATAAACCAACCAATCAGAGCGCCGCCTGGGATCTCGTTTCTATTTCTTAAAAACTTACCAATGTGTTCGATAAGCGTTAAGTTATCGACGCAGGACAGCCCCGTCGCCAACGCATCAGGACCACTGCCCATGACATCTCCTGTAAACAGGGCAAATATATATAAAGTTGATATCGATTACTTATTATAAAATTGAATACGAGAATATGTCTGTAGGGACACATGTAAGTATGTATGGCAGAGTGCAAGGCAAGCAAAAACTTGTGTGAGCGTGAAGTATGCGAGGCACGGACAGTTACTGCGCACTGGTCCGAGTGAACGGTTCCTGGGGGTTTACGTGAATATATCCGGTATACACAGTTGTTTCTCTCAACCCCCTGCACCCCACGACCAGAAGAGGCAGTGCTCAATTAGGGATCCTCCTAACCACGATCCCTTAATTTCTGTTTGTTTGTTAGCGCTACTCTTCAGAACTACTGGTCCTAATTGAATAGTTATTTTTGTGTCGGATAGCCTATTTATCGAGGAACCCTATGATATCATCACGCTACGACTGATAGGAGGCGAGCAGCGAGTGAAACTGTACATCAGTAACTAACAAAGTTTAATCATTATTGCTGTATCGTGGCTGGTATAAACAGAATTAAAAAAAAATTAAAAAATAAGTAAATTCTCATTTTGACCCGTATGTTTGGATGTTTGTCCACGCTAATCTCGCGATTGGCTGAACCGATTCTGATTTTTTATAAGCCGGTAAACGAGCTGACGGATCACCTGATGGTAAGCAATCGGCGTCGCCCATGGACACCTGGAACACCAGAGGCGTTGCAAGTGAGTTACCGGCCTTTTAGGATTAGGAATTTGAGGATTGTTGGGGATTCAGGGATTGGGGAAGGGGTAATTGGGCCTCTGGTAAACCCACACGACGAAACACAACGCAAGCGTTGCTTCACGTCGGTTTTCTGCTCGACCGTGGTTTCGCTCCGGTCGAGCCGGCCCATTCGTGCCGAAGCATGGCTCTCCCACACTTAGTGCAGTTTTATTAAGTATTTGTTACAAGTAAGAGCAGGGCTTAGCATACTAACCGCCTACAAATAAAGGAGGGATCTGAAGTAAGTAAGTTTTTTATTATATTTATTTTGAATTTTAGCATAACATAACATCACGCCTTTTATCCCCGAAGGGGTAGGCAGAGGCGCACATTACGGCACTTTATGCCACTATACCTCTACAATGTAACACCCACTTGTTCACTATTTATGTTATGAGTCCCATGTAATAGGGGGTGAGCCTATTGCCATATACCAGGCACATGTCCAGATCCAGACTCCGTGCTACTACTGAGATTTTTAAAAACCCAGTAATACTTTGCCCGACCCGGGAATCGAACCCGAGATCCCTTGCCCAGCAGTCGCACTTCGAATTTGAATTTTAGTTTATATTTTATTAACGCTAATATCTTTTTATAAT
This sequence comes from Spodoptera picta, assembly GCA_038387885.1. NCBI lineage: Eukaryota > Metazoa > Arthropoda > Insecta > Lepidoptera > Noctuidae > Spodoptera > Spodoptera picta. The sequence goes on from JAZHFQ010000445.1 coordinate 1,657,575, forward strand.
AACTATCGTGAGACATACTAAATTATCTAAAATCACGGGTTACTCACGTCAATATACTGAGAAAAGCTCTACTAGTGCTGCTACTGCTACTGAGCTCAGTGAGCTGCGCGACGTTGCCGCGCCCGCGCACGCTGCTCATGAGGACGCTGCTCACCCCTCTGTGGTTCGAAACTAGTAGAGCTTTTCTCAGTATATTCACGTGAGTAACCCGCGATTTTAGTTAACGCTAATATCTGTTGATGAAGCGAAAGAGGTATGTAAGAATCGTAGCAATTACCGTTCCATAGTCTATGTATGTATGTGGGATTGTATGTGTGTATCCGATTACTTGGTGAAGTAAAATAGAATGTTGTGCGAATGAATCCGAACGGACGGAATGAAAGTGTATGATTGAGATTATAGAAGACTAGCTTTTACCCGTGGCTACGCTCGCGTCATTAAATGATAAAAAGTAGCCTATGTGCCTATCCATCCCTTCAACTGCCTTCAGTTAAAAAATCACGTTAATTATACTCGGAATTCGATTCCAGATTTGACAATTTCAGGGTTGCAACGTTATGACAAGTACTAAATAGTGACGTTGCGAAATTATTCGATATGGAAATGCAATATTTCTGGATCGATTCTTCTCGTTTATAATTTTACTCTCGTAAACTAAGTATATCAGGAAATTCAATATTTCTGATCCAATAATTTAGTTTTGACGATTAATCAACGTCTGAGACTTTTCTTTTATAATTGTGTGTGAAATAAATAAGAAAATGTAATCATGAAGGAACATGACAAATAAAACAGATAGATGTATTATGGTAACAAGTTATTTTATGAATTGTCGCCGTCATCGCTATCGCTATTCTGTCACTTTCTGTAACATTTATTATAAAACACACACACTGATTGTTTATCGATTTTTGTGTTCATCACTACACTATTATATGTGGTATCATTATTTCACAAAATGACAGTAGCTATTATCTGGAATCTAATTAAAATTCTGACTATAGTACCTCTATTCTGTCATTTAAGACAGGCAAACAAACAATTAGCTTTCGTGTGGAATTTGGTTATATCGCGCTTTTTAGATTTTTAGTAGGTAATTCGTTGACTTGTTTTAAATGACAAATACACACAGCGCCATCAATACCAATATTTTTGTTTTCCCAATATCAATTTTTCCGGGATAGAAAGTACCCTATTATTTAATCCGGATTTCTAGTTGACGTCTTCAAAATTTCAAAGCAATCGGTTCAGTAGTTCCGGCGTGAAAGCGGAACAAACAAACTCACATTCCAATTTATAATATAAGTAAGGATGGCGGACAGTTGATGAGCGAAGACGTTGCTCTGTTTAATGATAATTGTGATTGGTTATTATTGAATACATAGTTTATTTTACTTTAAAATTAACATAACATCACGCCTTTGATCCCCGAAGGGGTAGGTGCACATTACCTGCGGCACTTAATACCACTGTACAATGTAACACCCACTTTTGACTATTTATGTTATGAGTCCCATGTAATGTCACAATTTTTCACACACACACACACACACACACATGCACATTTCAGCAAAATTTATATAATTTCATGTTTATTTTCTGTCCTCATTGAGGGGCGGCACCGCCGTCCGTGAGTCACTGCAGGGTGCCACCTGAAAACCAGCGTTGGGCACAAACGTCCAACTATATGCTGAGGTGGAGGCCCTTTTGGCATTAGCACGCGCAAATTAATATTATTATTTTGTTTATTAGAAATTGCTTCTTTTTTTTTTATTGTCTATTAAAAATTCTATTATTATCGTATTATTATTTTGTTATATTGTGATGTTTTCTGTTCTGATCTGTATTCTTGTAAGTTTATTATTAGTATTTTGTTTACTTGTATTATGTATTTTTATTTTGTTATATTCTTTGTTTTCTGTGCGTGTAATTGCCAAATAAATGTTTTTTCTTTCTTTCTTTCTTCTTTCTTTCTAGGGGGTGAGCCTATTGCCACATACCGGGCACAACTCCAGTATCCGTGCTACTAGTGAGAATTAAAAAAAAAACAGTAATTCTTCGCCCGTCCCAGAAATTGAACCTGAGACCCCTTGCCTGGCAGTCGCACCTGCGATCACTAGACTATTGAGGCAGTCTTTAAAATAAGTTTACCTGAAACGCCTAGACCCTTCATGTATGTTTATATTTAAGTTAAAATCTTACCTTTCTCAACATTAAGTGTGTCAGTATCACTATGCGGCCTGCTGGACCGGCAGTAGAACTTGGTGAGTAGTAGCGCGAGTACTAGTATAGCTACTAGCGCCAGCACGGACGAGGCGAGTATGTTGGACGCCGCCACCATACTTTGGGCACCGCTGTCCATTGTCGATTCAGCTTTCATTGTTACCGTCTCTTCTTTGAGGGATACTGGTGACGAAATTTAAAATATATATACAAAGGAAGTAAGTCTGTTCGTATATCTCTTTACGGTTTTTTTTTTCAAACATTGCCGGGATAGATATATATGTTTTTTTAAGGGGGGAAAATCATCGAATGACTGCTCCCGCCTGGGTGAGGCGGGAGGGAGTGTCAGACTCTTACTGACTAAAAACCACCCCGTTCCTTCTCCTGCGACGCCGGGAGAGATATAGGATACTAGGATTTTATCGTGTCGTGGGTGCGTTTACAAACATACATGTTATTATGCAAATGACACCTAGAATCGAAACAAATCAACATAAGGAGCCGCGGAGGGCTTTTTTATAGCATAAGCCGGTAAACGAGCAGACGGATCACCTGATGGTAAGCAATCGGCGCCGCCCATGGACACTCGAAACACCAAGGCGTTACAAGTGCGTTACCGGCCTTTTGGGAATTGGGAATTTGGAGGATTGTGGAGGATTCGGGGATTCGGGAGACGGGGACTAGGGAGGGGGTAATTGGGCCTCCGGTAACCTCACTCACACGACGAAACACAACGCAAGGGCTTAACGGGTTACCGGGGTTCCGGCTCGAAGCTCAGGAGTAGGAACAGTGAGGTTTTTAGCCAGTAAGAGTCTGACACTCCCTCTCGCCTCAACCGGGTGGGAGAAATCATTGGATGATGTTTCCCCTCAAAAAAGAAAGACTCAAAACAACAATTTGTGGACGACACAAAGAGTTGCTCCGAGCGGGAATCGAACCCATTACACGTTGCACCGCAGCCGGTTGCCCTATCACCAGTAAGTTAGAACTATTGGTAATAAATACAACGACATTAAATGAATAGATGCAATTGTCTTGTTCAGTCAAATAGCAAACGTGAAGCGCGACTGTTGAGTATTGGTTTCGGATTTGATTCCGGGTTAAATAAAGAATTTTTTAAAATGCTTTAAAGTAATATATGGCCATTTTTATTATGAATAAATATTTATTTATTATTCATAGTTGGTTTTAGCTGCCCGATGTCAAAGTTAAATCGCCTCGCCGGTGGTTTGTTACGCAATGAATCTAGTGAATTTGGGCCCCGAGCGTGACTTGAAATTAGTCGAGGTATCTTGTTAAATAATAACGTGATATTTACTTACAGAAGTCAGCGTTACAGTAAGTGTTGGTGCAGCAACAGAACTTGGTGCCGGGCAGTCTCGGGGCTGACACTCGGGTACACTTGTCACAGGAGCTTCGCCCTTCCGTCTGCGAGGATCGCCAGCATCCTGCGACATAGACTAAATATTAGATTATATTTATAACATAACATCACGCCTTTTTTCCCCGAAGGGGTACAGAGGCGCACACAGAGGTAACATCCACTTTTCACTATTTATGTTATGAGTCCCATGTAATAGGGGGTGAGCCTATTGCCATATACCGGCACATTTCCAGACTCCGTGCTACTACTGAGATTTTTTAAAAAAACGCAGTATTACTTTGTCCGACCCGGGAATCGAACCCGAGACCCCTTGCCCGGCAGTCACACTTGCGACCACTCGGCCAACGAGGCATTATATTTATATGTAATAACCGCGATATAACCTGGGTGTCTTCAAGGCCCGAGTGAATAGGTTGCTTATGGAACGAAGTGCTCCATCGTAGACCGCATCATTACCACCAGGCGAGATAGTAGTCAAACGTCGGCCCATCAAATATATAAATAAAAAAAAAATACAGTGAAACCTGGTTAAGTGAGACATCAAGGGACCTGCAATGTCGTTTAGAGGTATTCCACTAACCCAGTGTCTCAGATATATGTATAGGTATAAATAAATATCTGTCTCATTTACAGAGGGTTCCATTAATGGAGGTGGACTTGGAATTACGTGTGGAATTTGTGGGTAGAATAAGAATGAGTAAACAAACAATGTTATCTCAGTTACAGAAGTTTATGCATAGAAAATTTACTCGCTGTCTCAGTTATAGAGGTAACAATGATGATAAATCGAAAGAAAAATTCCCAGATATAGAGGTTTACCTCGTCCCACTAACAGAGGTAATTCAGTGCCAAAGTGTTGTAACCTCAGCATGAATTTCAGTTAAGGAGGTTTCTCACTTATCCAGGTGCCACTTAAGTTTCATTGTATAATAAAAAATTAAGAAAATAATTTTCTTTAAGCCCTTTTCCGTATTAGCGGTTGACCGCATAGGTGGTTCGTATAGCTTGATGCGGTCACCATAGCGATTGTGTCGTGGTTATATATTAAATTGGAAGAGCAACGAAACGTGAAGGGCGGCTAGCCGTTATATTGCCTCACTCAGTTGAAGATTTTTACCTAAGAGCGTCATGCTTCGGCACATATGGGTTGGTTACACCGGAGAGATACTATGGTTTCACAGAAAATCGGCATAAAACAACGCTTGCATTATCGGAAGCCTCACGGGTGACTGACGTTATCGAAGACACAATCCCCACCCGATCCCGAACCCCAAAAATTACCAATAACTAAATAGGTATTGGGATTTTTTGCTTGAACCTTCTCTAGTGTTCCAGATGTCCATGGGCAGTGTTATTTTCTTATTACTAGATGCTCCCATGGACAGCGTCGGTCGTTTATCACTGGAGGATCTGAGGCGCACTGATTGGTTGATTCATCGGAGCCGGCCAATCAGAGCTGCGAACGCGTACTCGTTTCGGTTACGCGGAACAAACTCGTACGGCCTCTGTCTGCTGTTTTGAAATTATAAAATAGGGTGCTATTCTATAAAAATAAATAAAGTATATCTATCCCTTACCTTGGCCCAACACAGTGATATTGGCGTCCTTGTCCTGATGCCACAGAGTATAGCATGAAGCTTTAGTACCTGTGCACTGCTCTATTTGTGCCACTTCTCCATTCGGTAGAGTTGTCTCTGATATGGGACCAGTTTCTGAAAAATAATGAAATTGTTTTAGAATCATTTAAGTGTCTTGTTGAAGTGGTTGCATGTCTGAGCTCCTGAGCATGAGGACTCGGGTTCGATTCCTGAGTTGCACATTACGGCACTTGAAACTGTCAAACACCGTGATTATACCGGTGACCGCAATCTATTGTTCTTTAATTGTGTCTATAATGACGGTACTCAAAGGGTTAAAGCCACTGTAAAATGTAAGACCCACTTTTCACTATTTATTTTATGAGTCCCATGTAATAGGTGACCAAGCTATTGCCGCCTATATATCGGGCAAATTTCCAGTCTCCATGCTCCTACTGAAAAAAACCCAGTAATATTTTGCCATACTTGGGAACCAAAACCAAGGACCCTTACCCTTACCCTTAGTCGCACTTGCAATCACTCGGCCAATGAGTAAGACTCTGGGTAAAGATATTATGGAATTTTGTTTAGTTAATCAAAAAATTTTAGTCTCCATGTAGAGTCAGTCTGAGGTATTACCATAACTATAAATAACATATGGAACTCATAACAAGTAAAAACTGATATAGTATATGCATGAGCATTGTACGTCTGCCCACCTCTTTGTAGCTTTAAAAGAGTAATATTTGAAGTTTAAAAAGTTTTACCTACCAAAACTGTCATTCACAACCATCAGCTGAGCATTCCTCTCATCAGCATATGAAGGAGTGACACTCATAGCCACGCTATCATGAATTTTGTACAAACATGATATTGTGGGACCTTTGGTTGTCGGTTCTTCAGTTGGTATTACAGCTGCTTTTACTTTATACATTTTGATATCATTGGACAAACCATTCTTTCCTTTATCTCTACCTGAACTAATAGCTTTCTTCTCAAATGTTCCAACAATGTTCTCCCTTACAGTATCCGAAGTGAAATGATCAAGTCTGTGGATCTCCTGCGAAGACCCCACAAATTCATTTGAATTCGAAACATCTAAACTTCTCTTTTCAATCCTCATATGTCTTGCTGGCCAGTATTTACGCTTGATAGGGGTGTTAGAAACTTTTTTCTCTAAAGCATCATCTGGTATGCTTCGTTTCTTCAATAATTTAGCATGTTGGTATATTTTAGAGACATCTCTTACTTCTACGTAGTTCGGGGAATCAACACTTCTCTTCCCTATAACTCTTGGATGATCATTTACAACTGGCCACTCATTAGTCAAATCTTGTTGATTATTCCATTGAATAGTTCTCCTGTGATGGTACTTAGTAAAAGTTCTCACATAGTGGGATGGTTTTAGATGATGAATGCCATTCCTTATATCTTGAGATTCTTGAGGCCGAGAAGTGAGCACCTTTGCCGTAAAAATAAACAGGAACAGCACTATGCATTTCAGAAGTGGTGTCACTCTGTAGGAAATAATTCCTTCCATCATGTTTTTAGATGGTTTGTAACAAAAACTTTGTTACTCACGTCATGTTAGAGAGAAATTATGTCGTCACGCGTGTATGTTGCACTGCATGTAGTAAGCGCTACAGCCTAGCAACGGAGACACTGCAGAAATATCGATTTTTCTGCCTTCACTATCATATGGTGGAATGCAGTAATTAAACGCAAATTACACTGTATATTCTAACACTTTACTAGGTAATGAACTTTACACACACTTTCCTAAGTATTAAACATTAAAAATATACTGTATATAGTGAATTAATGATAATTTTTATGTCGCAGTTAGAGTATTCTTGTGAAAGTTGTATTTTTCAAGTTTGTTGACGTGTGATAGCACTGAATTAGCAATGCGGAAGAAGTTTGTTAATTAAATAACTGATTGCGATTGATTTTGATGTTGTGTTGATTACTTAACTTGATTTCTCTAACATAACAGGAAAAATCAATAGAATGTTGACAAACACACTACGCCAGACATTTTGATTGAAGCCGTTTCGTTTCCTCGTTGTCAGGTCAGCCTTATCTCATTAAAAAAATACAATGTTTTATTTTGTTCCTATTCAAAAACATAATTTCATTTTTCAGTCCTATATTTGATGAATAAATAGAGAAAAATGTTTTTTAACTTAATAATTCATTACAGATCCTGAATATGTTCAGATTTGCTGCAATCGATAAATATTATGAATTTGTACAACACTATTTAAGTGGTTTTAAGATTAGTACAGAATGAATTTAGGTCTAAATATGTTTTTCGGATTATTTCAGCCTTAAAATTATCACTTCGTCCCATAGGCTAATTGGGCTAACAATTCTCAGTAAAAGCCGGTGTTTTTTAATTGACGGTTTGAGTTATCGATTCTTATTAGAATCTAGTTGGTCGCAAGTGGAACGTCACTAATATCTGTCGATCTTCCGTCATTTGAGAAAGGCTTGGTCGGTGTTGAATTTTATAAAAAAATATACGAATTCCTCAAATTCCTGACGAATTTGTGATTCTATTGTATACTTCCTAATAAAATAAGTTTTTGAGTGTACAAAACAGTCGTTTAAAAATGTCTTCAGCATCACCAGCGGAAGAAATTGATGAGGCGAAAGAACGGGAGCATTTTCGCGCCGTTGTCACCGCTTTCAAATATTATAAGTAAGTAATTATTCAATTTTTATGCGTACAATACGCCTTTTTAGCCCTCAGAATTTGTTTGTAACGATTCTATAAATAGTATGGAGTGTGAAACGGCGTAAAATTCTGGGTAGCAACAAGTTCTTTGTTTGATCACATCGGACGATCTAATTAACCTATTTAGATAGAAACCGAAACTCCTTTGTTTATATATATTATCCTCTTTGCTGTAGTCTCTATGGTGATGAACTAAAATAGCGCAATTTTTGTGCCTTAAATTTATTTTGAAATGCTTGATTTAATAAAAATATTCCAATAGTTATTTACTCATTTAAGTTGTATATGGTATTTATTGATAGAATTATGCGACTCTATGTTATAAAAATAGATATACATATCAAGTCTTATGGAAAAACCTTTAGGACCAAAAATATGAATAATAATACTATTGATCAATCTGAATAAATAAACTACACACCTACCTAGTTCGACTAATTAATTAAAATAAATTAAATTAATTGATAAAGCTAAGAATACCATGAAGGAATCTTGTATAACACAAAAATTAATAATTATTTCACAATCTAATTGTACAGTTAGTAATCCCTGTTGAATCATAATTTCTGAATCACCCCAAGTGCGCTGGCATTATGGAAAATCCCAATTGTCACCGAGTGGGTGCGGGTACTGACCTGCATCCACTTGGGCCAGCTGCATATTAGGCCTTTCATAGGACAACCAAGGCCTATCTTTACTAATATTTTAAATCGGAAAGTGAGTTTGTTTGTTTGTTCTGCTTTCACGCCGTAACTACTAAACCGATTGCTTTGAATTTTTGCAGACGTAAAGTTAGAAGTCCGGATTAAATAATAGGGTACTTTTTATCTGATTCAGATTGTCACAAGAGATGGATCATGGTTAAAGTTCAGGATTATCAGTTGCCTAATCTTAATAATATGTGTATTCAATTAATTACTATGTTTCCGGCTGTTTGACAACTTTGTTACTGTTTGACAAGGAACTTTACTAGTTTCAAGCTAGCTAGAGGCTCATATTCATATGAGTAGCAAAGTGACAATCACCGCGTCGCGGTTCGCGGAATACTGTTCATAAATGCCTCTAGAGAGTCTTGAAAATAGTCGAGCTCCGTATCAAATGCTTTTTACCATATGGGTACTCCTTTTTAACAGCATTACACATTGCACAGTTCATTTTAAACATACTCAGCTTTAACCCATTGAAAATTGTTGAAAATCATCCCCTAATTTTGTTCATACGAAAGTAGTCTGTAAACATTGGAAATAAGGTCTATAATGTAGTTAGTGGAGAACGGTTACCGGTGGTCACTTGTGGATATACGGGTTAAAAGCTATTCTGAAGTTACATTTCAGATTCAATTTAAAAAAAAAATAGATAATTGTATCACTACGTTTAATACAATTTTCAATATCTTATAAGTTAGAATACAGGAAACTTGACAAAACATAACATAACATCACGCCTTTTTATCTTCGAAGGGGTAGGCAGAGGTGCACATTCCGGTAAGTTACAATGTAACACCCACTTTTCACTATTTATGTTATGAATCCCATGTAATAGGGTGTGAGCCTATTACCATACAGGAACTCACAGGAAACTATTATATTATATAAATAATATTACAGCAAATTTGATTGTATACAATTTGCTTTTTGAGCCCATTTGTCTTGAGTCATGTCTATCAGACACCTGAAAATATACACAACTCTTTGGAAAAATAATGTAATGTGTTCAATCATAACATCTAATACAATTTTCGGTATCTGAAAAGTTAGAATATAGGAAATCAATACACACACAATATTCAATTTACAAATACATACTAAAATGTATGTTAATTAGTTAACTCATAGGTTCATGTTTTACAGTATTTTTCAAGTATTATTCTTAGCAAGCTTAGCTGCCTCATTAGCCGAGTGGTCGCAAGTGTGACTGCCGGGCAAGGGGTCTCGGGTTCGATTCTCGGGTCGAGTAAAGTATTACTGGGTTTAAAAACAATCTCAGTAGTAGCTCGGAGTCTAGAAATGTGCCCGGTATATGGCAATAGGCTTACCCCCTATTACATGGGACTCATAACATGAATAGTGAAAAGTGGGTGTTACATTGTAGAGGTACAGTGGCATTAAGTGCCGAAATGTGCACCTCTGCCTACCTTTTCGGGGATAAAAAGGCGTGATGTTATGTATGTATTCTTAGCAATAGTTATTTCTATTACCAATATTTTTTGTACCATAGATAAGCATATTTAAATAAGATCTCTATGGTTCTGTCATGTATCTAGAGGTATAAGTAATTTTAATTTACAGTTGCATCCAAATTATATTAATTTATTTTACCACTAACTTTTCTTGTGTTATCCATACCCATAGATTCTCTTTAGTCTTGATTTCATTGATTGAGGATCTTTTCGGTTCAAAAAACACGCTAAACATTGGTCTGAATTCAATGAGATTCATTAAAAATGCAAAGTCGTATCATTTTCTTGACCTGGGTGCTTACTCTTGAAACCAATCGCAATGTAATTTAAATCCATTAAAATCTCAATAATTTATTCAATGTCTAAAGTGGTAGTATACTACCACAATTGTAGCTGTTGAAGTAGCATTCAGAGCACGGAATATAAAGCCACACTCAATACCATTTAGTTCATTCAATATCCACCCAATGATGATAGCCGCGGAGGACTTAATGGGTTACCGGAGCTCAGGCTCAAAGGGCAGGAGTAGGAATGGGATGGTTTTTAGTCAGTAAGAGTCTGACACTCCCTCCCGCCTTACCCAGGCGGTAGAAGTGATTCGATGATTTTCCCCCCTTAAAAAAACCCAATACGGATGCAATAGGCGATACGAAATTTCCTAACACCAATGTCGGTCGATCGGAATTGGATTTAAGAGTAATCCTCCTTATTTTGGGTACAGGATCACCTGTTTGGCAGTTGCATTTGCATCAATCAAATAAAACAGCATAGGAAAACAAATCAATTATCTATTAAGGACAATACTTATTGTTCTGAATTCTAAATAGTACATTTAATTTATAAATAGACAATTTATAAATTAAATGTACTATTTAGTATTATTTATTCATTAAAACAATCCTTAAACATAGTGTAATAAAGTTGATATTTGAATATACATGGCTAGCACATTTCCATTCCGATTTGGAATCGACCAGTATTTACTAATATATTATCTAAATTGAATAATTAATAAATATTTGTACCTACATTACTTGTGTGATATGTTTCACCTATATTTATCGTTTACATTGTAACAACGTCAATCCTGTTATTCTCCAATATATTAAACAAAGGTATATATAGGTATATATATATCTATATTTTACGCCACCAGCGTCGTTCACAATCACACCTCGTGACAGTCCATTGCTGCTAGTCCTCTTGTAGAGTCCGATGGTATTTTTTTTTTAAGGGGGGAAAATCATCGAATGACTGCTCCCGCCTGGGTGCGCCGGGAGGGAGTGTCAGACTCTTACTGACTAAAAACCACCCCGTTCCTTCTCCTGCACGTCGAGCCGGAGCCCCGGTTACCCGTTAGGTTCTCCGCGACTCCGAATGAGTCCGATGGTATAGGATATGTAGATAAGGTAGATAAGTGGGGTTTGTCATAATCTTTCTTACAGATTGGCTTGGAATTAGCAGTAAATGGCAGGTTCACAAAGTGCTTCTGCTATTCAGCGTCTGTTAAATATGCAGTCCTTGATTTTGGCTCTAGCTCTGAAGCAGATGACAGAGCCGCATAATCCTTAGTCCCTAAGGCAAACTAGGCAACTGCCTAGGGCGCCAGGTGCCAGTTTACAGAGAGGCGAGCCGCGCGTGCTCAATTGCCCTTAAAAATAAGATCGCCTATAAGATGCTCGCCAAAGTCGATCTCAGGGTTTAGTCCACGTCTGCTCGAAGAATTGAGATGATCTTTACCGTCACCAGGCAGCTTGCAGTTACTACTATTTTATTTATTTTCAGTCATAGTCGTCCCACTGCATGTAAAGCTTTATGCGGCTAATCCTGGCAGTTGCTACAGAATACATAATATTTGACTGACCCAGGTATAAATCAAAGATTGATCAGAAGTCGCTCCTGCAAAGACAAGATCAAATAGTTAATCTATGTACAGTAAACTTTATTATAGTAAAGTGACAGTATGTTATTACATTTACAAATGATACATTGTATTTAAGTGAATGTGGTATTTATTTCATATTTTTAACGTTATGACGTATATTCATTGGCAGCGGCTTGCACATACATACGTCCGTCATTGGAAACTCGTGTCGTTTTACGATTATTGTTTCATCACGACTTTCATTTTCTGAAGGGGTCGGTTAGAAGGTAGGTATAAATTGCACTCAGGATTTTTAGATGAAGATTACTTTCCTCCAGGTCGAAGCAGAAGTAAGAGTAGAGGCAGTAAGAGTGACACTTTCTCTCGCCTTACCCAAGGCTTGAGAAGCTAGTTGATAATATTTCCCGCCCTTAAAAATATAGGCAGGCAAATAGAATATACATTTATCATCACACGTTTTCTTTCCGAGGGTGTTGCAAGCGTTAAATAAAATACTACACAGTTATCAGAGACTTGGCATCAGAGCTCTCTATAAACCTGAACCTTGTGAACTGCGATTTCCAACTCGTCTACTAAGGTGGAGATACTAGATGGGGCCTAATAGGGCTGATGCCGATACAGAGCTGCTACGTAAAAGGTTACCGGGGCTCCGGCTCGAAGTACAGGAGTAGGAACGGGGTGGTTTTTAGTCAGTATCTGACACTGCCTTTCGCTTCACCTGGGCGAGAGAAGTCATTGGATGATTTTCCCCCCTTAAAAAGGTGGATATACTGGTAAACCCTTCTTATATGGCCCATAGTTGAGCAGTCAATCAGTCAACTATCACGGGGTGTTTGTCGTCTGTTGTTTATTTATTTATTTAAGTTCTTCACAATTGGGATGATGACAGGGTATGAAGATTAAAAATCTAAATAGTCCGTAAGTTAGGTAATGAAAAAATATTAGACACGTATTTTTTATTTTGTCGTATAATAAAACAATACTTAGATAAAATGAATCAAAGTTTAGGAGTGGGGGCTAAAACGTCATTTCTACGTATAGAATGTGCATAGAAGTGACGTCACGTGACATTTCAAATCAATATATCGTCGAAAGTATTCGTTTGTGTAAGAAAATAAAAAAAAACATGTGTAATGTTTTAAAATTAAACCAGACGGACATTAAAATAAAAATTAGGCATCTACCCTATTGCATAAGGACTACTTAATGCTAACAGCATTCTCTGCCATTCATCCTTTGGGTAATGATCCTTTTGGGCAGAAATGTATGTAGGTGTGGTATGTAGTAGGTGGTAAGCTGCAAAAAGGTTATTGTGTTGTTCACGTGAATGTGGTAATAGATTAGATAGTACATAATATTTACCTATTTTATACTATGTATATCTGTCGCGGAGAACCTAACGGGTAACCGGGGCTCCGGCTCGACGTGCAGGAGAAGGAACGGAGTGGTTTTTAGTCAGTAAGAGTCTGACACTCCCTCCCGCCTCACCCAGGCGGGAGAAGTCATTCGATGATTTTCCCCCCTTAAAAAAAAAAATACTATGTATATCTACCTACCGTATAACAACAATACCTATATGTCTACCTACCTCCTTCGCAGTTGTGACGCGCGATACATAATTAAATGTTGCCTTAAGCGGTTGACACGTGTAAACTGTATAAGGAAAAAAATATGATTCAGATATCTTATTGTACGAAGTTGTTTATTTGTGGTTTGATGTTACGGCCTAAGGGGCTCGCCACTTATATTTATGCAATTATTAACATTTGTCAGCGGCTTTGTCGAGAAAATGTTTCTATACTACATATTGTTGTTCCTGATTCCATCCAGTTATTTAGAGTGACAACCATACAAACATAAGAGAAAACGAAGTCCTATGTAACGTTTGTCTATACGATTAACTTATAAATTACTAGATAGAATTTTATGCGGTTATCAAAAATAGATAGCGTGATTCCTGAGAAAAGTGAAGGAGTATAATTTATTATGGTGTTTACTACGCGAGCGCGGGCGGAAAGATAATAATATGAAAACAATTCTTACAAAATGTAATAGTTTATTATGTTATTTGGCTTACCTACGTAAAATTTTCAAACGTTCAACTAGTTTGAAACTAGTCTAGGTCCTCGTCAAATATAGGGTTTTTTTTTTTTTTTTAAGGGGGGAAAATCATCGAATGACTGCCCCCGCCTGATCAAATATAGGGTAGATGACTAATTTTCTGGTAGATTATTTAGATCCGTATTTTTTATTCTCTTACGGAAACGAATAGGTTCGAAGATATATTGATTTAAAATATCGCATGACGTCACTGTTGAGTACGATTTATACTCTAAAATTACGTAACTACCTCCCACTCCTAAACTTTGATTCGTTATATCAAAGTATTGTTTTGTTATACGACAAAATAAAAAAATACGTGTCTAATATGTTTTCATTTCTTAACTGACGGACTAATGAGATTTTTAATTTTTATACCCTGTCATCATCCCTATTAATTTAGTGTCTCATTTATTGTTTTTATTGTCTAATTTATTTATTTTATTTATTTACACTTCTGTATATAAATTACGATGGCGGACTTAATGCCGGGTGGCATTCTCTGACAGTCAACCATGGGGTGATGCAGAGATGTGCAACAGTAGGTGTAATAGGTATTATAACATAAAATTTAATAGATTTTAAATTAATTTGACAAATATTTTTCTTAACAGATTATGCAGCTTAGACAGGATACACAAATCGGAGAAAATAATATCAATACTACCACAAAATCATCAGCGTCGCTTGGAAAAATATAAGACTTATTTGGCGAAGTTCAAGAAATGTTTAGACACGAACAATAATGTAGTACATTCGATAATTAAAGACGTTGATACAATGTTTGAAAATGTTGATCATTCGGTCACTGATACGTCAGGAACGAATGGCGTCGAGAGCTTTGGATGTAATTATAATAATTGTGAAATTGCATCGCAGAAACAGCATAAAATGCAACATGATGTTGAGAAGGTACGTGTTTTTTGTTTATTTAACGTTAGGCCTGATAATCGTCGCGGAGAACCTAACGGGTAACTGGGGCTCCGGCTCGACGTGCAGGAGAAGGAACGGGGTGGTTTTTAGTCCGTAAGGGTCTGACACTCCCTCCCGCCTCACCCAGGCGGGAGAAGTAATTCGATGATTTTCCTGCCCTTAAAAAAAAGTTCTGATAATCGCCGAAGGGGTATTCAAAGGTGCAATTATGTGTACATTTTCTTTTTAAAGAAACGTTGCCCTAAACTGAGATTTTCTCATACTACAACATAACATCACGCCTTTTATCCACGAAGGTGAGGTGCACATTACGGCACCCAATGCCACTGTACAATCAAGGGCGGGCGGGTCGGTCGGTCGGTCGGAAGGTCGGGCAAAGTACTATTGGGTTTTTAAAAAAATCTCAGTGGTAGCACAGAGTCTGGAATTGTGCTCGGTATATGGCAATAGGCTTACCCCCTATTACATGGGACTCATAACATAAATAGTGAAAAGTGGGTGTTACATACAGTGGCATTAAATGGCAGAAGTATTCCCGAAGGGGTACCTTCAGGATAATGCTCTCACTTAATGCCATTACTATAATTATGCACTTAAGACGATTATTTAATAACAAAATTATGTTAAGTTACTATAGTACTGTTCCAGGTACAATCAGTTTTAAAAAACATAGTCCGTGATTGGAGCGACATGGGTGCCGAAGAGAGGAAACAATGCTACAAGCCCATACTAGACGAGATGGAGGAACGATTCTCATTGGACGAATATAGGTAACACTTATTTTTTAGGTGTCTCGTAGTTAGGCTTTTTTTAATGGGACTAGCTCGCCACAACCTCCCAAAACCGCTGCAACTCCTGTGAGCCAGCATCTACAGTAGATACAAACATCAAAACACCGAAACACTGAAGTCCGGCGCGTCCCAGGGACATGAATAACTGTCTTGCATCCCGCAACGAAATCATAAGATATTAATAGAGAAGAAAAAAACGTTAAGGCTGTTGACTACTTAACTAGAGTAGGACTAATTGTTGCATAATCCCATATAGGTAAGAAAAAAAAATCTTGGAATCTAAATGCACACTCCCTGTGAAAGTAGAGAAAGTGAAAGGTCATTAAAGAGGGGGGGGGGTAATACTTACATACTCCTTTATCTAACACTCATCTTTCTTTGTCTCTTTATTACTCTCGCTTCTTTCGATAATAAATAATAGTAATAATAAAATGTTTATTTGGTGTAAAAAGCCAGATTACAAAATAAATCTTACTATCTAAAGAAAGTCTAAAACCTGAACTAGGTCCAGTAGTATTTTCTTCCTTGAGGAGAATGGGCACTCTCTCTAAGCAGTCTCTCCATATCTTACGCTCCCCTTTTCCCTTCACTCAATCTCGACTCTAATCTCAATCTTTCGTCCCCAGTGATAGATCTCAGATCCGCGTCCTAGTTCCCGGCGCAGGTCTAGGCCGGCTCGCGTGGGAAGTAGCCGCGCGAGGCTATTCCTGCCAAGGCAATGAATTCTCGCTCTTTATGCTGTTCGCAAGCAACTTTATACTCAACAGATGCACTGAGGTATGTCGTTTTGAGTTTTGTTGTGTTGTATGTAAGGTTTAGATTGGTTTGATGTTGGTACATATTTGGTTTAGTTTAGGTACTTAATAGGACGCTAAGTTTTAGTTCCATTTTATTTAATTTTTTTAAATTGTTGCCCCACACTAAGATTTTCTCCTGTGTTGTGGGTGCGTTTACAAACAACCAAGTTTACATACACATGACATACAAACAACAATTTGTGGATCACACCAAGAGTTGTTCCGTACGGGAATCGAACCCGCAATACTTTGCGGCGGTTCTAAGTTAGAAACCGAAAAATAGCAGCGGTCTGTAAATCACTACTCGACTATGTGGTCGATCATCATCGAATATTGTTGCTAGACAATTGCGCAAATGTTGCGCAAACTTTTCCTTCCGAGTAGTCAAGACTGCTTGTTGAAACTATTTAAAGAAAATAATTTGATGTCAGATTAGTCAACATAATATTGCGCAACAGTTGTGCAACACACTAAAATAATTGTATTTAAAAATGCAACAATTTTAAAATAACCAACGAAAAAATATTGTAGTTCGGAAAATACATCGTGATTTTGTTACAATGTATGTACGGTCAAAGGTCAAAAGCCACCGCAAGACTTCTATCGGTTGCGCTGCAGCGCTTTTACCCACATGCACACGCATATTTTTATCCGTGTGCGTACGCGTGCGTGTGTTTATGCGTACGCACACGTTTTTATACACATCAATATGAAATTACTTACGCATTGCCGTGTGAACATCACTCACGGTGGCAGTGGACTTTTGATCTTTCTTTGACTGTACATACAACAGTTGCGCAACAATTTGAAGAACATTTTCCTTATAATTTCAGATTAACAAATACACAGTGCATCCGTGGGTGCATCAGTACGTGAACAATATAACGTGTGAACACCAGCTCATATCGGCTCGCTTCCCCGACGTCTGTCCGTCGGGGAACAGGCCCAATCATAACTTCTCTATGACGGCCGGCGACTTTCTGAAAGTAAATTTATTTTTCTTAGTGTTGTCTTACATTATTTACGTATTACAGTCTATACTTTCTTATATGTAATACTAGCTTTTACCCGCGGCTTCGCTCGCGTCACAAAAGGATAAAAAGTAGCATATGTAACATAATTATACCAATACACACAGCGCTATCTATACCAATACTTTTGTTTTCTCTCGGGAATATCAAATTTTTCCGGAATAAAAAGTACCCTATTATTTAATCCGGACTTCTAACTTTACGTCTGCAAAAACTCAAAGCAATCGGTTTAGTAGTTACGGCGTGAAAGCGGAACAAACAAACGTTTGTTTGTTTGTTCCGCTCACTTTCCGATTTATAATATTAGTAAGGACTAGTAAGGATTATCTACTTCCTCCCGGTTTCAACCGCTGTTCGGCTCCTATTGATCGTAGCGTGATGTTTTATAACAGGGCTGTCCAAACTATATACCCTCGCGGGCTAATTAAATTTCTTACAAAAGCTGGGAGGCCAGAAAAATATTCCCAGTTGTATAATGACATTTGACGTTGTATTCTTTACTCAAAGACAATAATTGTAGACAAATCATACACTGAATTTTATTATTGTTGTTGCATATAAGATGAAGATGTTGAGATTAAAATGTGTGTCGCGGGCCACATGAAAACAAGACGCGGGTCGCATGCGGCCCCCGGACCTTTGTTTGGACAGCCCTGTTTTATACAAACAAATACAGCTGAAATTTGTTTGAATATGCGAATCTGTGGAACTACAATAAGCTGGTAAACGAGCCGACGGATCGCCTGATGGTAAGCAATCGGCGCCGCCCATGGAAACCTGAGTGGCGTAACGAGTGCGTTACCGGCCTTTTGGGGATTAGGAATTTGAGGATTGTAAGGAAATTCAGGGATTTTGGGTAATTGGGCCTTCGATGAACTCGCTCTCATATTGTGAAATTTCGTATTCTTGAGTTTCCACACTAGCGCCTATTGCATCCGTATTGCGTGGATATTGAATTAACTAAATATTATTGTGGTTGGCTTTATATTCCGTACTCTTTATGCTATTTTAATAGCTACATAGGGTTGTACAGTTTTGATATTGAGTAATTATTGAGATTTTATTGGATTGGATGGAATTGCATTGACATTGAGATTGGTTTCAAGAATAAGCGCTCAGGTCTATCAGAAAGTGAAAACACCCAGTAGTACTTTGCCCGACCGGGGAATCGAACACAAGACCCCTTGCCCGGCAGTCACACTTGCGACCACTCGGCCAACGAGGTAGTCAATTACTTTAATTGATGAAAATGATTTTTTTTTTCAGGTATACACAGAAGCAGACGAATGGTCGTGTGTAGCGACGTGCTTCTTCATAGATTGCGCGCCGAACGTGATCGAGTTCATGGAGAGGATATACACAATACTGCAGCCGGGCGGGTATTGGATTAATTTAGGACCTCTGTTGTACCATTATAGGTAAGTTGGAGCTTGTTTTATTGTGTCTACTTTCATCATCATATCATAACATCCTACAGTCATGGGCTTTTAGCCAAACGCCACTTTAGCGCTTGTCTACAGAGAGAGTAGAAATCAAAATGTATGGGGATGACACTGACAAGTGTCAAAATTTACGTCAATGCCGTATAATTTAGTTTTCTATTCCACATGTAGACAAGCGCCAAATGGCATTTGGCTACAGCTGCTGGTTTTTTAAATTACTTCTCCTATCTTTCCAATGTTCTTTTCAAATTATTCAATTTGAATATTTTAAAATAAGATGCAATTTGAAATTTAATTTGTTTATAATTTAATTTCTTTTAAATTTCATTTAATTTTGAGTTTGATTTTAATTTGATTTTCATTTTTGATGTTAAATTAATTTCATTTTAGTTTAGTATTGTATAGCAATGTTTTCTTTTCCTGTAATTGATCTATTGATAATTTATTGACGTAAATTAATGCAACTTAATTTGATTTTTAACCAACATCTTTTATTCTAATTTTGCATCTATTAATTCAAATTTTTTTCGGTGATTGCGAAATGAATGCGGTGTTCGCCTGTAATCAATTGTAACATTTTACTATTATCTTTTTTAAATGTTTGTTGTTTAATATACTAATACTAATAAATAAATAAAAAAAAATGTTATAAATGTAGATTTGGCTGCGAAAATGAAGCCTTTTTTCAAATCGGACCAGTGGTTCCTCAGATTAAACAAATGAACTAACTAATTAACTACCTAACTACCAACCAACCAACCAATCCACCAAGTAACCAACACACTAACCAACGAACTAACCAACTAGCTAACCTACTAACTTACTAACTATCTAACCAACAAACTACGTAACTTACCACAAACTAAACTAACCAACTAACTAACCAACAAACTAACTAACCAACTAGCTAACCTACTAACTAACTATCTAACCAACAAACTACCTAACTTACCACAAACTAAACTAACCAACTAGCCAACTAACTAACCAACAAACTAACTAACTATCTAACCAACCAACTAACTAACTATGTAACGAACTAGCCAACCAATTAACTATTTAACGAACTAACCAAACAACTAACTAACGAACTAACAATTAAACTAACTAACCTACGGACAAACTAACCAACTAACTAACCATGTAACTAACTGACCTACCAAAAAACTAACAAACTCGCGAGTTTTCAACCTTTTTGTATTATTTACTAAGCAAAAAACGCTGTGCCGGAGCCGTGCTTGTTAGGTGTTCCTTCATCCTACTTTTTTTTTATACTTCGACGATGGCAAAAATGCACACGGCCCACCTGATGGTAAGCGGTTACCGTGGCCTATGTACGCCTGCAACACTTAGGGCATTACATGCGTCTTGCCGACCCTAAAGAAACCTATTCACTCCCCTCTTGAAGAACCCCATACTTGAACAAGCCGGCATAACACGGTTTTTTTTTAATAATTTGCAGTGACATGCCGACGGAGAACAGTATCGAGCCGCCGTATGACATATTACTGGAGATTATAAGGGATATAGGATTTGATATATTGGTGAGTAGAATACTATGAGTATAAACACTTTATTATTATTATTTTATGCTAACTAGAATTTGACTAAATTAATTTATCAATTCTATGCCAAGGATATTGAAAAAAAGGCGTACATAATGTCGTTTTGGGCCAAAACACATAACCGCGTTGCGTCGCCGCAACGCTAAAATCGGCAGTTTGCGTTGCGGCGTCGCGAAAAAGAGCGTTTTGTTGTCGTTCGGTAGGGTAACCAGTTCTTCGTGACTTTTTATTGTGGATAGACGTGTCTCTGCCATGGACCATCGTGAAAAACTCATTGCTTATTTGTTATTAAGAAGACATTACTCTGCTATGCTGGAACGAGCGCTGCGTTGCGGCGCCGCAACGCAAACTGCCGATTTTAGCATTGCGGCAACGCAACGCGGATATGTGTTTCGGCCCTAAGAAACGAGTGAAGCAGCAAAATGTCTGTAGTTTATTTATGTGTGCGTGTGTAATGGGTTACCACGTTACGAGACTGAAGAAAGTGAAAGATGTCCTTCGTGTCAATGTGTCTATGTTCTGCGTGTAAGTCTATAGTAGCCAGGTGCCGCAGTCGTTCTCTCAAGAGACTGTGTCCTCGTAAACATAAATGGTGAAAAGTGGTTACATTGTAAAGTGGCATTAAGTGCCATAATGTGCACCTCTGCCTTCCCCTTCGGGGTTAAAAGGCGTGCGTTATGATTTTTTTATGGCATAAGCCGGTAATTTAGCAGACGGATCACCTGATGGTAAGCAATCGGCGTCGCCCATGGACATCTGGAACACCAGAGGCGTCACAAGTGCGTTACCGGACTTTTGGGGATTAGGAGTTAGAGGATCGTTGGGGATTCAGGGATTTGGCAGATTGGGGAAGGGGAAGGTATTTGGGCCTCCGGTAACCTCACTCACACGACGAAACACAACGCAAGCGTTGCTTCACGTCGGTTTTCTGCTGGGCCGTGGTATCACTCCGGTCGAGCCGGCCCATTCGTGCCGAAGCATGGCTCTCCCGCACTTATGTGCATGTGTATGTGCTTATACAATAATTATTATTTTAATTGTTAACAGAAAGAACAAACAGGTGTTAAAACGAAATACGCCCAGAATCCCAACTCCATGATGCAACACGAATACGACTCGGTGTTCTTCGTGTGTCGCAAACCTTATTGTATGTAGCCGCTTCTATTTTTACCATATTTAACATGTCGATTATGAACTAAGTGATTTAAAGGACATTATACTAAATTTTTAACGTTAAAGAACGTAATTTAATATTTTCGAGTATCGCTCGACTAGTTTCGAGCTAAAACGGAGTTCTTAATTATAAGTTTCGTTGGTAAACAACGTTGCGGAGCTAACTGAAATCGAAGCCTATATGGTAGTGTAAGATAAATATTGAAATCATGAAAGAAATTGTCAGTTTTCATACATTTATTTAACCTTTAATAAGTATATCTCGAAAAACTGTATGAATTGATAGTTCCTTTCCGGTTATTATTGCCTCGTTTCTAAAATATTGGATTACACTGAATGATAAAGGTGAAATATAAAGGTAATTCTTACATATTATTTATTTTATTGAATTAATAGTATTTTAGTATAATGTCCTGTAAGACACTTGATCTATAACATTAAACATTTAGTAGAAGTCTGAAGTCATATTTTAGAAGTCGTTAGACATTTAGTTACATGTTTTACCCTCTTATTATGATCACTTATGATTTATAGATTATGTTTGTATAGGCTAATTTGTCAATAATATATTTATACCTACACCAAAATAACTAAAGAATTCTTAAAATATGCCTACAGACTTCTTAAAATATGTCTACTGACTTCTTTAATTATTTTATATCCGTAACTAAGAAAATAACATAACGAATGCTTGTAACATGTTGCTAGCAACTGTACCGCGATTAAATAAGCACAAAATAAACACCGTGAAATCTATTTCGTTTTCGTTCCGAAGTAAAATAGTTTTGTCTTGGTAATACAAGGAAATAAAATGTTTTAAAAAATATTAATTCGAGAACCATTGCAAAATGCAAACTTCGAAAGCGCATACGAATTCATAGTACATTCATCAAAACATCACGCCATGTAATCTCGAAGAGGTATTTCTCGTCGGGTGGCACGTGCGATGCGAGTAGTGCCTACAAATTTACGTCTAGTGTTTCATGTGCGTAAAAAAAATTGACATCATTAATGTTTTTGGCTCACTCACGTAACTGCTTGACGAGGAACTCGACAGTTTAATGATGATGATGCTGCTCATGAATATGAGCCTCTAACATGGCTTGAAACTAGTCAAGTTCCTCGTCAAACAGTTACGTGAATAAGTCGAAAACATAATAATTAATTAGGACGTCTAACGAAACTTTTAATATAAATAGGGATGATGACAGGGTATGAAAATTAAAAATATAATTAGTCCGTAAGTTTGGCAATGAAAAAATATTAGACATGTATGTTTTTATTTTGTCGTATAATAAAACAATACTTAGATAAAACGAATCGAAAGTTTAGGAGTGGGGCTAAATCGTCATTTCTACGTATAAAATGTGCATAGAAGTGGCGTCACGCGACATTTCAAATCAATATATCGTCGAAAGTATTCGTTTCTGTAAGAAAATAAAAATACATGTCTAATGATTTAAAATAATCTACCAGACTGACATTAAACAAAAAAAATTAGGCATCTACCTTATTGTCTTTGTGTTTTTACTTTATACATGGAGAGTACTCCTTATGGCAAGTTGTTTTGCCGCGGGACGACAACGAAATAGATTTCGCGGTGTATGATTTAATTGTAATATGTAGTTTAATGAATGTATTTATTATGTTATTTATTATTGTATTTCGAAGGGAGACTTTTGAAGTAATGATTTGGGTGTTCTGAGGCCTTAGTACGAGTTTGTTTTACGTTAAAAGTAATCGTAACGAGTTCGCGTTCGGCGCTCCGATTGGTTGCTTCATTGGCGCCGGCCAATCAGAGTGCCGAACGCGAACTCGTTACGAATACTTTAAACGTAAATGAAACTCATACTAAGGCCTCAGATAGCTAAGAACGAGTTTGTTTACGTTTAAGAAGTACGCGTTCTGAGCTCAGAGGCCTTAGTACGAGTTTGTTTTACGCTTAAAGAAATCGTAACGAGTACGCGTTCGGCGCTCTGATTGGTTGCTTCATTGGCGCCGGCCAATCAGATTGCCAAACGCGTACTCGTTTCGAATACTTTAAACGTAAATCTACTAAGGCCTCTGATACGTTGGTTTATTGCAGCAGGCCAATCAATGTCCTCCGAACGATGTCTCGTTTCGATGTCGTTATACGTGAAAGAAACTCGTATAAAGCCGTCAGTATATCAACAAAACATTACTTTAGGATTGTTTTAGTACAGAGGTATTCAGTAATTATAGCTCTTGAATTCGTAGCTACAGGGAGCTGTAAGCGATTATGGTCTCTAAACCAATAATAAAATTACTCTATAATATAAAGCGTAAAAGTTTGTTTTTTGTTTGTTTGTTTGTTTGAACGCGCTAATCTCCGTCTGTCTGTCAAGTCTGATTTGAATAATTATTTTTGTATTGGATAGCGCATTTATCGAGGATGGCTATAGGCTATAAAGCATCACGCTACGACCAATAGGAGCTGAGCAGAGCTGGAGAAACCGCGCGGAAGTAGCAAGTTATGGTATAATTTTATTAGCCTATGAGCTTCTGCTAGCGGTGTCGCCCCGCGCCAACATACCGCTGGAATAAAAAGTAGACTATGTATTACTAGAGACCATAGTCTACATGTCTTCCAAATCATCTATCAATCATCCCGATCCCTTCACCCGTTCTGACGTGATTGAATAACAACAATCTTTCGCATTTATAATGTAATAAGAAAACTAGTAAGATTTCAATATCTTTACTCCCAAAGTTTAGTAAAAATTACTTTCGCGTTCATAATAAATTACTAGTTGAGATTTTTAATATCATTTATTACGCTGACAGGATCTTAAACTACAGAGGCGCCATCTACATAGCGCAGATTTTATTTTCATTTGAATATCTCTGTACTAATACAAAAGGGCAGCTGTTGGCCATGTAGAATTGTAGACCATAAACTAAAGATCTCTACACCACAGATAATATAGAGTAATGCGATCGGTCAGTAATAGCATAGTAATCAGTATATAAGTTTGATTTCAAAAAATTTTGAAATTATCTTGCGCTGTATGTCTTTTATATATTTTTGTGATTGTTATATGCTTACTATGGATGGATAAATCTATATGTATCCTTACTAATATTATAAAGCGGAAAGTGAGTTTGTTTGTTTGTTTTTTCCGCTTTCACGCCGTAACTACTAAACCGATTGCTTTGAATTTTTGCAGACGTAAAGTTAGAAGTCTGGATTAATTAATAGGGTACTTTTTATCCCGGAAAAATTGATATTCTCGAGGGAAAACGAAATTATTGGTATAAATGGCGCTGTGTGTATTGGTATATGTGACATAGACTACTTTTTATCCTTTTGTGACGCGAGTGAAGCCGCGGGTAATAGCTAGTAATAAATATGTTCAAAGAAAGTCGTGTTTGTTATACTATTTATAACTCAAGAACTCGATTTGGCTGAATATTTTATTGTTATCTCAAGTATTCTATTATATTTATGTTGTGGATCGCTAAAATTAATCATTTAGTAAGATTATAGTTTGTTGTAAATCTTAAGTTTAAAAAAAGTAAGATCAAATTTATTTTATGTGGAGGATTTTAAAGAGTAAATAAGTGACATAATTTAGCATATAGCAGGACAAATTATGTCTCAGCTATAAGTAACAGCTTCGAATCTGATGTCATATTATTTGAACAACTATCATGCAATCTTAAATATGGTGTTTGGAAATAAGTTCACTCTTTATAGAGTTATTTCTAAACACCGTATATTGATATATTGATTATAGCTAAAAGTTTTTTATAAACATAGCTATACTTAATTGGGTACTTTCCTTAGACAAAAATAAATTATTTCGACTGTTCAATACATACAATAAAATATATAAAAAAAATCACACTTTCATTAATTGATTTTATGACCAACTTAAACTGTCAAACACCAAGCGGTCACCGGTGACCGCAACCTATTGTTCTATAATTGTGTCTACAAAACCGGTACTCGACGAGTTAATTTTAGTATTTTTCTAGCAAATTTTTAATAAATAAGTATGATGTTTGATGCTGAATAACGTGACGTCACAATACACAATCTCGTACAAAATTCATAGAAATCTGTTCTTTTTGACAGTTCGTAAAAAGTATTGAATTTGACTCGTAGGCAAGTACCTAATTTCATGTCTTTATATCATAATTATGTCATAAAAAATAAGTATTTCATGAACAGTGGATGTTAAATACTTACATACATAAGCCACAAATGCCACGATTCCCTTTAAAATGTCCTCGCCTAATTAATACATACATATTTATTTATGTATTATGTAATATTCCTCCACGTATAATCGCTAATGCGATAGTGACTGATATAAAACTTTGTTCTAATAAATAATAAGATATTAAATTAATTATGGTTTACGGCTTACTCATGTAACTGTTTTTACAAGGTAACTCGACAAGTTTCAAGCTTAACTAGGACGCAATAAGTGTCATGACGAATCTTGCGTACGGCTCTTGTTTTTAAATTTGCCCTACACTAGGATTTTCTCCTGTGTCGTGGGTGCGTTTATAAACATACAATTTCACATACACCTCACACTCAGATCCGAAACAACAATTTGTGGATCGCACTAATAAATTTGTCCGTGCAAGAATAAACAAACAGTCTTTTGACGCGACTTAAAACTATACTCGATAGTTTGGGAAGGTGGTGGACTTTTGATATTTGAAGTTGAACAAGACGTTTACTCGAGAACACTGAACACTAATAATGCAGCGTAGTCCGCGAAGAATTATATGGCCAGCTAACTAAGAGTGTAGTTAAACTGAATATCATATTAATATATCGATTGAATTGGGTTGTGTCCAGGGTATCAAAATTAAAAATCTAATTAGTCCGTCAGTTAGATAATGAAAAAATATTAGACACGTATTTTTTTATTTTCTCGTAATAAGTTGCAATACTTAGATAAAATGGCGCTAAGTTTAGGAGTGGGAGGTCGTTACGTCATAACGTACTACAAAATGTGACACGCTGTGACGTCACACGATATTTCAAATGTAATATATCGTCGAAAGTATTTAATTTAGTGAGAAAAGAAAAAATACGTGTCTAAAGTTTTAAATTAATCTACCAGACGGACATTAAAATAAAATTTAGGAAACTACCCTATTGTGTAAACGATGAAATTCATAATACTTAAAACTGGTCGAGTTACCCTCGTCAAACAGTTACGTGAGTAAATTGTATAAAAAATTAATTAAAATGCAAATGCCCGAATGTTGAAAGGTTACTCAACTTTAAGTCGCGCTTCATTATAGTGTAGTCACTACAAATACTTCGTAAAAGGACAGACAGACTTTGTAAAAATCGAGTAGCCTTTCAGTATTCAGGCGTAAAATATTTATGTGAAACCATGTAATCATAGATACGTATTTAGTTTTGAGAGCTTACATAAAGAAATAGGTTGCTATTACGATCAAGGGTACTAATGTATCTACTATCATCATCATATACTATATCATCACCACCAGAGAGCAGTCCGCTCTTGAACACAGGCCTCCCCAATGACTTTTAGGTCGGCCGATTGGAAGTGCCCTGTATCAGGTTTTAATTTTTATGTTTTCTTTATAAAGAAAGGCCTTTCTTGAATCTTGGGAGAGCTATGCTTCGCCACGAATGGGCTGGCTCAACCGAAGTGATATCAAGACTAAAAAAAAACTTGGCGTGATACAACTGAAGCGTTTTGTTTCGACATGTGAATGAGGTTACCGGGGAGACCCAATTCTTCCCCTTTCAAAGATCAGTAACGCACTTGTAACAGTTGTAACTACTCTGGTGTTGCGATTGATTGCTTACCATCAGGTGATCCGTCGGCTCGCAGATAAAAATGCAACTATACCCTGCATTGATGTCGCGGAGAACCTAATGGGTAACCGGGGCTCCGGCTCGACGTGCAGGAGAAGGAACGGGGTGGTTTTTAGTCAGTAAGAGTCTGACACTCCCTCCCGCCTCACCCAGGCGGGAGCAGTCTTCGATGAGTTTCCCCCCTTAAAAAAAAATACCCTACATTGATCAACCAACAACCTGTTTCCTTATGTAAACGCTCATTGTCGTGATAATTATAATGACTAAACCTTAGCACTGTATTAAAAAATCATAAAATTGAACTTACCCGACTGCAAGAAAAAAGTATTATTGAGCTGTTAGCTTTTCAATGGTCTCGGTGATAGTATGAAGTTTGAAATGGTGCCTGATATTATGGTGATTGGCGGATCACCTATAACATAGGACGCATAACATAATTGGTGATAAGTGGGTGTTATATTTAATGTTTTCATCATCAGCGTCCTTCTTCCGCCCGGGTGAGACGAGAGGGAGTGTCAGACTCTTACTGACTAAAAACCACCCCGTTCCTACTCCTGCACTTCGAGCTGGAGCCCCGGCAACCCGTTAAGTCCTCCGTGGCTCCGTATCGACATCAGCCGCATTGGACGGTGGTAGTCTAATGGCTCTTTGAGGCGCGCGGGGAAATCGATAAGGCGTGTTATGAGTTCATTCAATTGTAATACTTTTTAACAGACTTCAAAAAACGAGGTTTTCAGTTCCACCTGTATGTTGTATGTATGTTTGTGCGTGTTTATCTCGTTTTCTTACACTAATATGAGAAGTATGACTGCCTCGTTGGCCGCGTGGTCGCAAGTGCGACTGCCGGCCAAGGGGTCTCGGGTTCGATTCCCGGGTCGGGCAAAGTATTACTGGGTTTTTAAAACATTCTCAGTAGTAGCACGGAGTCTGGAAATGTGCCCGGTATATGGCAATAGGCTCACCCCCTATTACATGGGACTCGTAACATAAATAGCGAAAAGTGGGTGTTACATTGTACAGTGGCATTGAGTGCCGTAATGTGCACCTCTGCCTACCCCTTCGGGGATAAAAAGGCGTGATGTTATGTAATATGAGAAGGTTTTAGTATATTAATTAACCGGCTTCAAACAAGGACGGGGATTCAAGTTGGTTTTTTCAAACAGAGTTTATAAAGCACACTTCAACTCGTCTTTTTCAAGCAGTCGGGTAAAAGCGAATACGTTATTAGATAATGTACTCCGTATGTATCAGATTTTGAATCTAAAATAAATATAATAAAAATGTATGTTTAGTGTACTGTGTGTTGATTTCAAGATTATATAAAATGTTATGTGAATCTTGTCCTGTCTGTTAAGGCGTTATCGTATTTTGTTGATAATTCGTATTGCCAAGCACCGTTACTTGTTAAGCGTCTCACGATCGATCGAGGAATATTTGACACATTAAACGCCATGGTTGATGGTATCCCATCAACAGCCTATAATGCCCACTGCTGAGCAAAGCCTCTTCTTACACGGAGAAGGTTTGAGCAATAATCACCACGCTTGCTCACTGCGGGTTGGCGATTTTAAACTTATAATTAGAAATTATAAGCACAGGTTTCCTTACGATGTTTTCCTTCACCGTTGGTCAGTGGTATCTCAATAATCTTAGAAAGTACATATAACCCGGAAAATGTCACGTCAATGTCATGCATGAGACGCGGGCTTCTTAAACCTCCGGGCCACCGCGACACTGACACCTGTTACCGAGATTAGCAAAGTATTTTAAGTATTTGCATTCAACATTTTTCTTAAATTAATTATATTTAACGGTTAAACACGTAACTGTTTGACGAGGTGACTCGATTA
This sequence comes from Spodoptera picta, assembly GCA_038387885.1. Taxonomy (NCBI): domain Eukaryota; kingdom Metazoa; phylum Arthropoda; class Insecta; order Lepidoptera; family Noctuidae; genus Spodoptera; species Spodoptera picta. The sequence continues at coordinate 1,687,081 of JAZHFQ010000445.1, forward strand.
GTTTCAACCTGAACTAGGGGCTCATACTCATCAATCACACGACGCGTTGAACGTCGCTTGAATTTGAAAATATTTTTTTATGTCCTTTTCACAGGGATAAGGGTTCATATAACATATTATATGTATGTAGTTTATATATACGACTGCCTCGTTGGCCGAGTAGTCGCAAATGCGACTGCCGGGCAAGGGGTCTCGGGTTCGATTCCCGGGTCGGGCAAAGTATTACTGGGTTTTTAAAATTCTCAGTAGTAGCACGGAGTCTGGAAATGTGCCCGGTATATGGCAATAGGCTCACCCCCTATTACATGGGACTCATAACAACTAGTGAAAAGTGGGGGTTACATTGTACTGTGGTAGAATGTGCACCTCTGCCTACCTCTTCGGGGATAAAAGGCGTGATGTTATGTATGATGTTATGTAGTTTATATAATAAACTATAATATAAAAACACGAAGAAAAACTTTATCTTTCACTCATCATAGTGTGACAGAGATAGGTAATACTGAAACTATACGGCTATTTCTTTCTATAAGCTCGATGTTATATTGTAAACTATATTTTATTTCGCCTATGTTAACGTATTATTCATCACATTGTAAAATATACACGTTTAGTACGAAATATGGGTAATAAGTGAAAAAATATTAAAGCAAAACGAATTGGAAACGTCATTTTTGTATGTTAAAAATTTTTAACAATACCTATCGACCCAAAGCCGGGTATAAATAACGTCTATTTAGGTCTCTTTGTCATGATCAGTGTCCTCCACTCCTGGATAAAGGCGTCAAATGAGTATTTTATCGTCTAGCTTGATCGGGTCTTGGTCGCACGTCACCCTCGACCCCCGGCCGCCATCTTGTACCCAGTTATCATGGTCCCGCTTTCTGTGATCTTTCCGTACATTTAACAGCCAGTTTATACTGGATATTCGTCAAAATCACGTCGATCATTTATCACCCATACTTCCTATTAAAATTTGTAAAAAAAACATGTAAATTGACATGTATTACTTTTTAAACTTGCCCGTTTTATTAACACACGTATTTGGGCTTAGTATTATGTATTGTACTGATTAAAAAGTATTGGTTGCGTATTGTATTGTAAATGTTTTATTTCGACTATTGTAATAGTAGGACAGGTTGGGTAAATGTGTGTAATGAGTCTTTATCATTTTTGCAACTTAAGAATCTGATGTGAGCGAGAAAAAGGCATATCAAGGTCTCTTTTTAACAATTTCGATATGTTTCGGAAGGTATTCACCTCATTTGTATGTAATGTAATGTATTCGAGGTAAGCTCAACTAGTTTCAAGCGGCACCGGGACTCGTATTCATGAGTAACATGACTCGCAACTACTTGAACTTTTTTGCGTAATAGTACAGTTTATGTAACAGATACTGTATATCATTATAATATATTTCAATTAATTTAGTATAACATTTTTCGCGTTGTACGTTTATTCAAGTTGTCCTACTGTTCGAACAAAGCGTTGTTAATTTGTTAAGCAAAGAGATTAAAAAAGAAGATTTTATTGATTGATTGTTTTAATTATTTCCTCTTCATTATTTATTCTATTCTATCAGAATTGTGGGGAGTTAGTAAATGCAGATGGCGAGTTGTCGTTCGACGTCGAGGACTAAGGGGGAGGCCTCGGTCCAGCAGTGGACGTCCTCCGGCTGTTGTCGATGATGTTTCTGATGTCCAAACTAGCTTGCTAAAACTTTAACAGCTCATGACAGTCCATTGCTGGACTATGAGTCTCCTCTACATTTAAGAGAGGTGGGCCATCTTCACGCTTGGTAGGTGGGATGGAGGTCGTATTTGAAAGTGTCAGGAGGATTGGGACTCCTCCGTGGTTCCTTGGTCGGTTCTTACGTCACCCGCGGGAAAGGCAGGCATGGTGACCAGGGCCGTCTTAAACTACGCTGGGATCCCTTAGGCACATAATAATTCGGCGCCTTCCCATGTTTCTATTTTTAACGTTGCACTAAGATTTTTTCCTGCGTTGTGGGTTGACATACACATGACACTCAGACCCGAAACAACAATTTGTGGATCACACAAAGGTTTACTCCGTGTGGGAATCCAACCTGCCATATATTGCGGGGCAGCCGGTTGCCGCTCAACGTTGTAGCAAAGGAGCAGATCTTGGTGTGTGTCTGTCGTAGAAATTATCGGTTCTTCGGGGCGCCCTGAGGAGGGGGGCCCTGGGTACGGGCCCCGAGTGCCCTTATGGTAAAGACGGTGAGTCGCGGAGAACCTAACGGGTAACCGGGGCTTCGGCTCGACGAGGAAAGGTAGTGGAGGAGAAGGAACGGGGTGGTTATTAGTCAGTAAGACTAATAACCACCCCGTTATTAGTAATAAATAAATAATAAATAAAATAATAAATAAAAAATAATATTCCTTCACTGTTCATGCAGTGCGACTTTGGAATTCCCTACCACCTAATATCCGTGATTCTAAATCCATCCCAATCTTTAAAAGACTCGTAAGGGAGCACTACCTTTCCTCATCTTGTTCAAATTAGTGTCATATATATATATATATAGGTATGTATAATATGTTTATTTGTAATATACTCTAATATGTGTATTATTTGATGTGTATCTATCATATGTATGTATAGGTTTATGTATTTTATTGTGATCTATTTATTTAATACATTTCATGTCATGTTACGCACAGTGTCTCTGTTTTTACCGTTTTTCCTGTCGAAGGACTGCAGGAAGAGATTCCTTCGGGAATATGTAGTACCTATGTACCTCCAAAATATTTATATATGTGTTCTCCTGTGTACTGTCTGTGTGTTGTGCATAAATAGATAAATAAATAAATAAATAAATAAGAGTCTGACAGTCCCTCCCGCCTCATCCACACGGGAGCAGAAATTCTATGATTTTCACCCCTTAAAAAAAATAGTAAAGACGGGACTGGTGGTGACAAATGAATTGCAAATAAAAGAACCGAAATCTAATCAGTCAAAGTTTTATTCAAATACTGTATAAAATATCGTCCAATTTTACTTGTTTCCTCATTAGAATGGTTCATTTTAGCATAAGTTAAAAATTGCCGTCTCAACTTCAGTAGTTTCTGTGGGTTGACAAGTTGGGTGTTGCCAGCGTCCAAAACACAGCCTGGATAGTCTGGGAATTTTACTTCTCCATCCATATTTAGTTGTTTTGCTTCTAGAATCTGTTTTGAAATTGCCTGTGTGACTTTATCAAGCTCGTATAGAAAGTTTGTTGATGTTAATGGGGCCTGAAAATGGTAGAAGAATATTAATTATAGATTTTTAGGTTTGCTCGCCTCGTTGGCAGAGTGTTCGCTGGTCAAGGGGTCTCCGGGTGTCGCGCAAAAAAAATTGTGAGCAATAGCACGGAGTCTGGAATTGTGCCCGGTATATGGCAATAGGCTTACTTCCTATTACATGGAACTCATAACAAATAGTGAAAAGTGGGTGTTACGTTGTACAGCGGCATCAAGTGTCGTAATGTGCACCTCGGCCTACCCTTTTGGAGATAAAAGGCGTGATGTTATGTTATGTTCAGGATTTGCAGATTATAGGACAGGCGTTGTAGTTAATTGATGGATAATTTTGTTCACAATCTTATTAATACTGGTCACATGTGCGACTGTTGAGTAAGGGATCTCCGGGTTTGATTGCCGAGTATTGCTGGAGCTTTTTCGGTAATTCGAAAATTTCTTAGTAAAAGCACGAAGACTGAAGTCGTGCCTGATATTATGGCAACAGGCTCGCCTCCTTGGCCTACTAAAATACGGCCTATTAGGCGCAACGTTTTTTTTTATGGGGCAGTGCAGCAAACTAGCAAAAAGATCACCTGATGGTAAGCAATCGGCGCCTTTCACACAAGTGCTACGCGGTAACAAGTACGTTGCCGAGCTTTTGGGGAGGGGGAACATTAAACCTCTTGAAAGCTCACTCACATGGCAAACGCAACGCAGTATATGTCTCCAACTTATTCATGTTAAATAACTAAACATATTTACACAAAAGTAGTCTCTAAAGATCGGAAATAAGGTGTATAATGAAGTGAGAAAAAGGATATCAATGTCTTCTTAAGAATTTAGAAGCAATTCCAATATACATACATTCTGTGTGCTCATATTAGGTGGTGGTGGTTTCTTCTCAAACAGTACTTTGTACACATCTTCTAGATTCATCTCGTCTGTAGGTTGTACTGTAAACAGTGGACTGTCCCATCTATTGTTCGAATTTGGCTCTTCAAACCTGGAATCGTAGCAGATTTTTATACAAAAAAGTATTCGGACTGGGCAACCAACTGCAGTGCTAACATATTGCGAGTTCGCTTTCCACACAGAATACTCTTTATGTAGTTCATTGTTGTTTAGAGTTTGGGTATAAATGACTCATTTTACCTCCAATGTTAAAAAAAAAAAATTTTTAACCCTGTTGAAACATCATACCCGAAATTTGTTCACACAAAAGTAGTCCCTAGACCCTTTAATCCCCAAGCAGTCACCAGAGACTTTATTATAGACCTCATTTCTGATGTTTAAAGACTACTTTTCTATGAACAAATTTGGCGTACGATATTTCACAAGGTTAAAGTGTTAACAGAAGAATTAGAAAATTGCTAATGAATTGGAATAAAATATTAAAACTTCAAAGCTATTATTTAAGTTTTCGTTCTGTGTTTTTAATTAGATAACAAATTTCTCACCTCAACCTTGACAATGCATTGAACACTTCCTCCGTGTAAGGTACAGAGGAGCTGTCCTCACCACTCTCCCTCTTCAGATTGTCCTCCCAGGCCTCATCATGGTTCCTTATAGTGTATACAGTACATTGTGTCGACTTTGATGCTTTCGATGCACAGTACAGTTCATATCGGTAACCTGGAAGTTAGAATAGGGATTAGAATAGGGATTTTTTTTTTTTTTTTTAAGGGGGGAAAATCATCGAATGACTTCTCCCGCCTGGGTGAGGCGGGAGGGAGTGTCAGACTCTTACTGACTAAAAACCACCCCGTTCCTTCTCCTGCACGTCGAGCCGGAGCCCCGGTTACCCGTTAGGTTCTCCGCGACTCCGAATCGGCATCGGCCGTATTGGGCCCCATCTGTGGTGGTCTGATGGCTCTTTGAGGCGCGCGCGGAACGCGACGCGCCGTACGCTCGGGTCTGTTTCTGGTCGGACGGGGAGCCACCCATGCTCGCCGTCCGCAGGCCCGCGCTTACGGTGGCCGGAGATCGTCTCGCGATCCCCGACGCCCGGTGTGTCCTTCGCGATGGCTGGGTTGCGAGGAGGCAGCGCTTCGCTGCCTCACGCGTCCCGCCTCCTCCTTAGCTAGCATCACTGCTTCGCAAAAGGAGGAGACGGCATCCCAGTCCCCCTCGCTCCGCATCATGGCCTGCACTAGGCCCGGACGCGAGAGGTCGCCATCGCCGATCACTTCCCTGAGGACACGGCGGTGCTCAGCCCACGAAGGGCATTCTCCCACCGTGTGTTCCACCGTGTCCTCAGGGCGGTCCTCGCAGTGATGACACCCGGGCGTTTCCTCCCGCCCCATCAGACACAGGTACCTCCCGAAACTTCCATGTCCGGTGAGGACCTGCGTCAGGCGGTAGGTGAGGACGCCGTAGCGTCTCTCAAGCCACTCCTCAAAGAGGGGACTTACCGCTGCGATGGCAGCGAGCCCAATTAGAATAGGGATAGGGATGGAAGTTAGACAGGGTATGAAAATTAAAAATGTAATTGGTCCATCAGTTCAGTAATGAAAAAATATTTGACATGCATTTTTTATTTTGTCATACAAGAAAACAATATTTACTTAGATAAAACGAATCGTAGTTTAGGAGTGGGAGTAAAAACGTTATTTCAATGTATAAAACGTCCCTAGAAGTGACATCAGGCGATATTTCAAATCAATATAATATTGTCGAAAGTATTTTGCTCCTGCTAGAAAACAAAAAATATGTGTCTAATTTAGTTTTAAAATAATCTACCAGACAGACATTAAAATAAAATTTAGTCATCTACTAAACTAGTAATAACTGAAATCTATGGTATCCCAGACAGTACAAAAAGATTACATTTGGTACAAAAAGTAGACTAAGCACCTGTTTCATCACATTACATAACATCACGCCTTTTATCCCCGAATGGGTAGGCAAAAGCTGGTGCACATTATGACCCTTAATGCCACTGTACAATGCCACTGTACAATGTAACACCCAATTTTCACTCAGTTGAACTTATGCGGTAGATATCACATTACCTAATTACATTTTATATTCTTAATTTATCAGGTACACAAAACACCGCTAATTAGTTAGCGGCGCCATACATCGACACTACTATCTTTTACACAGTGAACATGTGTGGGTAATTTCATATTACTGTGTATAAAAATACTGCCTCGTTGGCCGAGTGGTCGCAAGTGCGACTGCCGGGCAAGGGGTCTCGGGTTCGATTCCCGGGTCGGGCAAAGTATTACTGGGTTTTTAAAACATTCTCAGTAGTAGCACGGAGTCTGGAAATGTGCCCGGTATATGGCAATAGGCTCACCCCCTATTACATGGGACTCGTAACATAAATAGTGAAAAGTGGGTGTTACATTGTACAGTGGCATTAAGTGCCGTAATGTGCACCTCTGCCTACCCCTTCGGGGATAAAAAGGCGTGATGTTATGTTATGTATGTGTATAAAAATATTCGTCCACCACATTCACATTGGTATTTTCATTCTTGTGTCGGTATATGTATTTTTATAATTTAATTCACTGGTAAGGTTAAAACTATTTACAATCATTGATATGACCCGACATTTTGACGAGTATTAACGTAGTGTTCGTGGTCGACTGGTTAATGAGCACGCTTTTATCGTCTTTCAATGATCAATGATGATGTGAGTTCTATTCCAGCTGAAAGATTCTTTTTTTATTTTACTATGTAGTTTTTCTTATCATTATTTTTTTTGTTTTTTGAAATATTAGATCAGGCTATAAAAGAAGCAGATAAGTCGGTAAATAAAACAATACTATCTTTTATTACAATTAATTTATTTATTATACAAATAAGTGGTTTTATAACCAATATTTATAATAATTAATTATCATACCACAATGCCAAACCTTATAGTCGAATTGGGAAATATCATGCGATAAAGTTTATACTTTTAAAATAAGAAGATTTAGAAAAATAGGATAGAAAAAAAAGAAAAGATTAAAACATTGTTTCAAATTTTAAATATTTGATTAATGAATTCTTGAAACAACTTGTGAATGCTGGAATCGATCCGGCGGCACTTTACTGGAGGTGATAACCATTACGCCAAACGCGCTGTGAATGAGATCATCGAAATATTGTATACCATTCAGTAACATAAAAATACGATGAGAAAACACTATATTTATATGGGTATTGTATAGCTCGATTGCTCATTATTTGATTTCGATTTATTCAAAGTTTGTTATAAGTTATTTTTATCTTTACCCTCGTTTTTATTTAAACTTATTTACTAAATAATTACGTATACCGACACAAAAATGATATTTAAATACCAAGATGTGTGTGATAGACGAATGTTTCTATACATATCTATTAATATGAAATTACCTACACATGTATATTGTGTAGTCATACTAGTGCCGATGTGTAGCGCTGCGAACTAATTAGCGGTGTTTTGTGTACATAGCGACTGTTCACACATTATCACACACAACAGGCCTTTAGTATAACACTAATCAAGTAAGCAGATATGCTGCCAAGTTCATTAAAATAAGATCAGTAGCTTTCCAGTGATGTATCACCTTTAAAAATCTACCCTCTGATGCTACTTATACTTAGGATCCTTCTAAACACTATTTAAGATACAAATTGCAGATATTTTACTTAGCAATATATCAATATAACATTTTAAACCTATTGTTAAGCATTATAAACTTTTTTGTTGATTTACCTTTGATATAGTTACTTCCATCCAATATAACGACATTGTCCTTTCCTATAAGACGTAAAACCTCTGATTTAAGGTATCCTCTCACTCTTTTCTCCTTCTGTGAGTCCAAATATGTGGAATTCTTGTCGTAACCTAACTTTAAGATCGCTTCATCTTCTGAAACCATTTCTACCTTTTTACCATGTTTATTCGCAAAGAAATCTCTCAATTCTATTGCTCTTGATGTTTTGCCACTCACAGGAGTACCACAAATTATAATTAAAGGCATTTTTTAATAAATAAATACGTATCACTCATGAAAACAATCTCGTGTTTATCTTTCACTGTCACTACTGTCAGTGTCACTTACAAGTGTCAATATCAATGTGACACTGACAGCGAATTTTTGTTGGTTTTGTTTCTTGTTGGATTTTTTAAAAATTTCTTATAATTATATTCTTTTACATACATACATACATACATACATACATACATACATACATACATACATACATACATACATACATACATAACTTCACACCTGTCTTCCATTAGGGTTGGAAGAGACTAGGGAATGCCAATTATTATTATTCCTACATACCTCTTCCGCTTTATTACCAGTCAGCATTCATCAATCTTTTCATGCATGCTCGTCGGTTAAGGGTAGGTACTTTTAATTTGGCCCTTCTTTGATATATCGCCAATCTAGTCACTATGTGTCGAAAGAGTGATCTATGTAACTGAGCATAAAATCTGGGATGTGCAAGCGTGATTTCGAAAGGGAATGGGGTGTACGGATCAAATCTTTTCTTTACGGTGCATTACAGAGAAACTCTTTCTTTTCTTGTTCTTTAATTGTAACTTATTACTTAAGTTCTCAATTATGTTAAAAATTAAACAGAAAGATAATAATTAGGAGGCTGCCGTTAGGTGCATCGGTCACGGGCCTGATACAGAAGGCAGATCTGCTAGAAACGGCACGTATCTGGAGTCTAGAGACAGAAACCTCCTCACGATACGTGCCGTGTCTGGAGTACCCTATATATTACTATACTCTTTGGTCTGGAGCCCTAACCACCACCGGTAGCTTGGACCATGCTCCCGCTACTGGTCGGCTTCTATTTTTTAAATTTTTAAATATTATTTTTTATTTATAAGTAGTATTTAAAAATGTAATTTGTAATGTGAATAATAATAAAATACAATTTTATTATTTGGAATTTTTGCAAGGTAAGCTTGTCTATGACCTTACTTTTTTCTGGGTGAAGGCATGAAAATAAAACACAGTTGTTTAACTTTTTTTTAACAATTGCACATGACTTAACTTTTAATAAATAATAAATAAATAAATTACAAGGGAGATCAAATGAAGAGATTAATGTTTTTTACATGAGAATGGAAATGGCAAGTCTCAGCGCGATCAGACTTTATTATGAATTTTAATTACCAGACTAAGTACTTAGTTGCTAACAAAAATACACGGCGACAATTGGGGACAATTGAGTAATAATTAAAAAGAATTAACTTCTGGCAATTAAAATTCACAATCGATTTGATTGCTAACTTAAGATAATAAAAGATATACGATCTTTTAGATATACAAATATTAAAACGATTTGCACAAGCTTCAGTGTAAAAAAGTAGACGTAGCTGAGAGTCATCATGAGTTTAAAAATCTTGTCTTGTCTGACAATGATGCCACAATCATAATTCTCATTTACATTATTCTCACATGTGTGTACAATATTGGAATATGTATCAGAGCAATGTAAAATAGACTTTTTTTAAAAGAGTAACGAATGGAGTTTTTTGCTCGTTCTTCTCCACTCGAATCGACATTTTGGAACGAGCACCTAGCTTCACTGACGGACAGACTGATAAGACTATTATTTATTTCATATTTGTTGACGTTTCAAAAGTACCAAATTATGGTTTAATTGAAATTAAACTCAAATTCAAACTCAAAAGCATTTCTTTTGAGTTTGAGTTTTAGAGTTTAAATAGCATTTTTCCTGTAAGTGTAGATATTTATGCGAAAGGAACATTTCCTTTCCTAGGATCAGAGGCCTTAGTACGAGTTTGATTTACGTTTAAAGTATTCGAAACGAGTATGCGTTCGGCACTCTGATTGGCCGGCGCCAATGAAGCAACCAATCACAGCGCCGAACACGTACTCGTTACGATTACTTTAAACGTAAAACAAACCCGTACTAAGGCCTCAGATCAGGAACTGATAAAGAGTTCAGAAGTAGTCCGTCACAGTCCAATATATTTTTTTTTATATTTGGTGGGCCGACGTTAGACCATTTTACTCACCTATTATTAGATTATGAGTTTTTTGGCTTCTCTACGAATCTGAGTTTGCCATAATATTGGATTATTGCGGATTGCACACTGCATACCGCAATGTTAAAGGGTTCATGCTTATACAAAAAAAAGAAATGAAACATTAACCCGTTGTGTGGCGGAAAGGAGATTCACGTGAGACACAATAGATTTATGTTCTATAGCGTCTTATATACCTGCAGTCATGAGGTTATTTTTTTTGTGGAATAGTAGGCAAACGAGCAGACGGATGACCTGATGGTAAGCAATCAGCGCCGCTCATGGACACCCGCAACATCAGAGGAGTCATAGGTGCGTTGCCGGCCTTTTAAACTCTCAAACACCGAGCGGTCACCGGTGACCGCAACCTATTATTCTTTAATTGTGTCTATAATGACGGTAGGTACTCAACGAGTCAAAAAGGAATAGGCTCTTTTCTTGAAGGTTTGAAGGTCGTACCGGTTCAGAAATACCGCTACAGGACAAATACCTTAGACAAGACAAGATTAATAAAACGCACTATCAAAAGTCAATGTAGTTGGTGTGCTCGGAGACAACTCCTCGGATCCAAGTGCTGGTGACCTTCACGTTGTGGTAGATGCCAGGCTGATGGTCCACGCCGCAGCCGAAGCCAGCTGACGTAATACCTACTAGATAGTACCGGCCGTTGTCGGAAACTATTAGGGGACCTCCTGAGTCTCCTGGAAAAGAAAGACGTTTAAGAAATGTGAACTATGTTTTTTGTGTATCAATGTTTAAAACATGTATACATAACATCACGCCTTTTATCCCCGAAGGGGTATCCAGAGGTGCACATTACGGCACTCAATGCCACTGTACAAAGTAACACCCACTCTGCACTATTTATATTATGAGTCCCATGTAATAGGGAGTGAGTCTATTGGCATATACCGGGCACGATTCCAGACTGTGCGAAATTTTGAAAAACCCAGTAACACTTTGCCCAACCTGGGAATTGAACCCGAAACCCCTTGGCTGGCAGTCGCACTTGCGACCATTCGGCCAACGAGGCAGTTCAGTTTAATTTTTTTTTTATTTATTACATGGGATTCATAACATAAATAGTAAAAAGTGGGTGTTGCATTGTACAGTGGCATTAAATGCCGTTATGTGCACCTCTGCCTACTCCTTCAGGGATAAAAGGCGTGATGTTATGTAAATAAATAAACAAAGTTACCTAAGCAAGCGTCCTGATGCCCGTCTGAATGTCCCGCGCAGATCATCTCAGAATGTATCTCCACAGATATCTGCTTGCTTCTATGCCAGTTGATGCATTGCTCTTTACCTGAAATTTTCATAAAAAATGTAATAAGCGTTCTTCAATACTGACGGCTTAGTTTAAAGGCTCTTATCCCATAAGTACTTTTTTTTTTCAGGGGTGAAAAATCATCAAATGTCTTCTCCCGCCCGATTGAGGCAAGAGGGAGTGTCAGACTCATACTGACTAAAAACCACCCCGTTCCAACTCCTGCATTTCGAGCCGTCGCCCCGGCAACCCGTTAAGTCTTCCGCGGCTCCGTATCGACATCAGCTCTGTTAGGCCCCATCTCTGGTCGTCTGATGGCTTCCCATAAGTACCTAAGTATTATTTTTGCAAAGTAAAGACGATTTGAGAACTTATAGTTTACTTTTGCACTGTCCTAAATAAGGACATGTGCATGTGTGTCACTATATAATATCTCATCAGTAGAAAGTAAGATATTTAGATACATAGGCTGATGTCGTAATCACACAGCCATTGTCACATTAGATCATCGACAAAAGCGCCATTTGGCTAGCGCAAAAACTGAATCTCTTACTGTGGGCGACGATTCCCTTGTATCCAACTATCTAAAACATCTAAACGAGTTTTTGTGATCTTGAAAACGGCAGCTACGATTTCCTTAAAATTTTGTCTTCAGGGGATGGCGGATTATTTCGGTGGCGATAAATCGATACGACGATGACATTTACTAAAAAAAACACCGATTAACTATCGGTCATCCAGGTACTGTAAATACTACTTACTTAAAATAGGTACAGTAGCCGACCGCAACATATTAGTGCCTGTGTGTCCAGTACTTGCATCTGTCTTTCCCCAACCAGCGATCACTCCGGCTCTCCCTCTCAAATCCATATCCCTCTCTGGCAGGCAAATTGGCAGGATATGAGTTGTATAGATTATCGGACGGGATAATTTCAAAAGGGCTATGTCATAGCGGTCCGGCTGAGTCATCCTGAATTGAAAGAGTGGATGCAGGATTTTTTGGACGACCCTAAAAATAAAGAGGTTACATCAGTGGCGTGCACAGGTTTTCGAGACAGGGTAGGCAACTAAATATCGTATGATTAACCCCCCCCCCCCGCCGGTCATACAATCATACTCGCACAAGACAGGTACATGTACATACATAATACATTTTGAAAAATGCGTTCAAGAATATTGTGGTGTATTCTTTCGCCAAATTACATACACTGACATCTCGCGTATTTTTTGTGAAGTACTTCATCAGCTATTGAATAAGCCAACAAACTTACAAATAATGAAAGATCTATTATTTATTTTAATAATGAAGCATAAATTTGATGAACCAAATTTCATTATGGAATTGTTAAGTTTAATCAATCTGTTCAAAATCATAATATATTACGAATGTAAGAGCGTAGGTCCCTACATTATGTCAACAAACAAAACAATAACAAGCGCGACCGGCTGTGGCCGACCTGAGTCTATGCGGTACATTTGTTATTATTACATTACATAATTATTATACATAAGTCAGTGTATCGTCTAGCTAGATTGGCATGTGTGTCTCCTGGACAGTCAATCACGCTACTTTTTTTTTATTGCACAAGCCGGTAAACGTGCGGACGGATCACCTGATGGTAAGCATTCGGCGCCGCCCATAGACACCCGAAATACCAAGGCGTTACAAGTGCGTTATCGGCCTTTTTCGAATTGGGAATTTGAGTATTGTGGAGGATTCGGGAGACTAAGGAGGGGGATAATTGGGCCTCCGGTAACCTAACTCACACGACGAAACACAATGCAAGCGTTGTTTCACGTCGGTTTTCTGTGAGGCCGTGGTATCACTCCGGTCGAGCCGGCCCAGCAGTGCCGAAGCATGGCTCCTCACATTTAAACTTTACTTACTTTTTATTGACTGGACAATCTCTTTACATGAGTCACCGTTTACATGTGAACATTTAGCTCACGATGATACCCAAGTACCTGTGTCGCCTGGACAGTCATTCTCATATTATTACTATTAGTTTGCAAGGCAATAATATGTGCTAATATTTACATGTAAAAAGGTGTAGCTAGACTTGCTTACCCTAGCTTCCTAGCAGTGTGAGCTCCAGCACTAGTGTCCAATGCTCCCAGCCACACAGCGATGTCACGTGGCCGGGCGCGGGACACGCAATGAGCTGCTGTTGCTACATACCATCGGGATACTGGAAAAACAATATCGTCGGTGTTAAAGACTATGTTGTCAAAGTCATAGTCAAAGCTATGTACCTATTTCTTGACATTATTTTAACATTATGTATTTCTTGACATTGTTATTATTGTTTGTATTGAATTTGGAAACCTTAATTATTGCTTGCTATTATATTGAATCTGACAGCTTTTTCACCATATTTTGCATGCCAATAAACGGGCAAAATGTATACGGCTACTATATTATCTGTAACAACCTATTTGTAATTACCTACATTTTATGCAAATAAATGATTTGATTTGATTTGATTTGAAAGCATTTATTTCAGTTATTACTAAATTGGGCACTTTTGGAACGTCAAACATTGAATTGTCCGTCCGCCTGTCTATCAGAATCCTTAGTACGAGTTTGTTTTACGTCTCGTCGAGTAAGTATTCGAAACGAGTACCTACGCGTTCGGCTCACTGATTGGCCGGCGCCAATGAACCAACCAAACCAACTCAGGTCTATCAGGGAAACTAGGTTGATAGGCGGTACCTACATATTTATTTCCATTACTGGTTTTTAGGTCAATAAAAAGTGACATAGAATTGTTCTTCCAAAAGTATCATTAGTATGCCGAAGGGTTAAACGCTTCCTAAGTACCTTCATATCTTGGCAACAGTCTTTAACCCACACCAAAGTTCTACTTGATTTGTAAGTAATGCGCCTGCCACACACTCGACGAGTGGTTTGAGAACGAGTAAAGGAGGCAAAGATAGTGTGGCAATACCGTCATGCTCCTCGTCCTGCCCACTGCTCCCTATTTTGACGGGTTTTGCGCGCGAAAGGTTCGGCAATACGAGGACCGGTATGGCAATAGGAACGTCGCAATTAATTGTGTGGGCAGATTGGGCAACGTCGCGGCAAATCCCGGCAGTGCGAGGAGTAAAGCGATGAGTAGCGCGGAACATAGTCTGGCAAGCGCTTAACAGTAAGGGTATTTTCACGCTATCAGATTAAGGCCCGTATTAATAAATAGGTCTCAATCACGATGTCTGTTCTTGCACTGCAACGGCAAGAGCATCTGGCGATCCTCATTAGCTGATGAGGATCGCCAGATAAAAGGATATACATAGAACAGAAAATCTATACTAATATTATAAAGAGGAAAGATTTGTACCTATTTCTTAATTAAGAAAATTCTTTCACCAATAGAATGCTACATTCTTCCAATTTGACATAGGCTACATTTCATTTTGAAATAAATCAAGGATCCTTGGTAAAATTTGAACAATGTAACCGAAGGTGTAGAAAAATGAGTCTTAAAATGTCTTTCGTCGAATGCGCTACCGAAACTATTAGCGATAGAACAAAATAATGTACAACAATATTGAAGAACATCATAATGTCTACAAAAAACTCCGCGGTAGCATATGTCCAACTATTGTAGTTATGTCACTACAACAATCCAAATTTCCAAAAATAAATAATTGTCTACCCCGTGCGAAGCCGGGACGGGCTGCTAGTATTATATAAATAAATAACTACATACCCAGAACACCTCCACATTGGAACTCAGAGATTCTGACGTGAGCCTGCCACGGGAACTCAGCGAAGCGCGCCTCCCGCCCGCCTATGATGCGCTTCTGTATCATCTTCGTTGAAGACAGGCCGCAGTCTACCTGGAAACAGTTTGGTGAGGGGATATAATAATTTTGGTTTTTTATTAAATATCTCGAGTAAAATATGATATTTTAAAGAGAATATTGAAAATCAAAAATCTTAGAGGGTGTCAAGTTCCAAAGTCGAACTGGAGATGAACTCAAACTCAAACTCAAAAGCATTTATTTCAATTAAACCATAATTTGGTACTTTTGAAACGTCAACAAATATGAAATATATAATAGTCTGTCAGTCTGTCCGTCAGTGAAGCTAGGCGCTCGTTACAAAATGTCGATTCGAGTGGAGAAGAACGAGCAAGAAACTCCATTTGTTACTCTTTTAAAAAAGTCTGTTTTACATTGCTCTGATAAATATTCCAATATTGTACACACATGTGAGAATAATGTAAAGACATACCTGACGCAACATACAAATAACAGAACATACTAAAATAGAGAAAAAAAACCAAGAGAAAATAAATATCTTAAGTCTGACATGGTCCTCACATATGTATATTGACAATCCATTTAAAATAGTGCTTCTATACAAGAAAAAATAAATAAATAAACTCTTGTTTAAATAAAGAAAGAAATGCTTGATGCCACAAGAAAAATAGATTGCCTTCATCGGAATCAAAGTATTAAAATACCTATTATCGTATACTTATAGATGTACTTAAGAACCAATTTAATCCATTAGGTAGTTTAAAGACAGTTTTTTAAAAACCTTTAGTGTTTTTGCCTACCTACCTACTAACAAATTTCCATTCCATTGTAAATCAAAAGTTCTCAGACGCATGAAAGCATTTTACTTAGAGGAATGCTATTTTAAGATCAATCGTTATTAAATACTCGCTTCTGCCCACGACTTCATACGGGCAATCACGTTTTCTCCCGTCCCCGTAGGATTTTCAGGATTTCCCATTTCTGTTATAAGAACCTTCTCCTGACAATAACACTATAAAAAAACAGTCAAATCGGTCCAGCCGTTCTCAAGCTACAGCGTGACAACGGGAAACGGGTTTCATTCTTATATAATACTAGTGGACCCGGAAAACTTCGTACCTTTCAAACCTTCCCTGGACTTCCACGAATATTCAAAGACCATTAAGTGTAGGAGAGCCATGCTTCGGCACGAATGGGCCGGCTCGACCGAAGTGATACCACGGCCTCACAGAAAACCGACGTGAAGCAACGCTTGCGTTGTGTTTCGTCGAATGAGTGAGGTTACCCAATTACCCTCCCCATCCCCAATCTCCCCAATCCCTGAATCCCCAACGATCCTCAAACTCTTAATCCCTAAAAAGCCGGTAACGCACTTGTAACGCCTCTGATATTCCAAGTGTCCATGGGCGACGCCGATTGCTTACCATCAGGTGATCCGTCTGCTCGTACCGGCTTATGCCATAAAAAAAGAAACCAAAATCAGGTACTAATTCGGTTCAGACGTTTTCGAATTTTAGTGAGACTAACGAACATAAATTTATTTTTGTACATATAAAAGATATAGATTATTTATTTTAAAAAGTTCATTTTATTAGTTCCAATCCTCACCTGCCCAACATCATCGTCAGCTCTGCGCCGGAACACGTTGGTCGGCACCACGCTGCGTTGTGGCACCTGTCGCAACTTCGGCGGCACCACCTTGTACTTCCAGTCTGATGACGGTATACTGCGGAGATAGAACATAGACCTCACTTCCAATGTAACAGACCTTTTCTGAGGATGGTACATCATCATCCTTGTTAAAATGTTATCAAAATAATTATACTGTAATTATATTGCACGTAGCGCCATCTATGAGCCTAAAAGTGAAACGTGTCTATAATGTCTATTGCCTGAATTGTCTGTGTATGAATGTTTGAACGAATTAAATTGAGTCTTTTCGAAACCGTCAACCGACATCTTTTATTAGGTTATGGGCGAATTAGATTTTGCAAAGTAGATAAAAGTTATTGCGTTATTCGAAGTGTTATTGTTAGATTATTAGTCTCATATACGCGTGTGACATCAACTACTCAAAAATTCAAGATGAACTCAAATTTTCTTTCGAATGTGCCAAAGCTCAAGGGTCGCGAAAACTATGATGACTGGGCGTTCGCTGTTCAGAACTTGCTGGTACTTGAGGACACTGACAAGTATCTCAAGCAAGAAGCAGCAGCGACAGATGCAGCACAGAAAGTAGCAGATGCCAGAGCACGCGCAAAATTGATCCTGACTATTGACGCATCATTGTTCGTGCACATAAAGGAGACGAAGACAACAAAGGAGTTATGGACAAAACTGAAAGCTCTATTTGATGATACTGGCTTTTCAAGACGAATAACCTTGTTACGTCATTTAATCTCCATCAGACTAGAAAAATGTGAAAATATGACCAGTTACGTTACACAAATCGTAGAAACTTCGCAACGACTAAGTGGTACTGGATTCATAATAAACGATGATTGGGTTGGGTCATTGTTACTAGCCGGTTTACCAGATAAGTTTATGCCAATGATCATGGCCATTGAGCATTCTGGGATTAGAATCACGGCAGATTCCATAAAAACAAAATTGTTAGATATGGAAAATGGCGACTCAGTTGAAGTAAGCAGCAGTGATAATAATTCCGCATTTATCGCGCGAAGTTGGCAGAAGAAAAAACTTGGTAAAGTTGGCAGCAATGGAAAACATGGCGGACCGACTCAAAATATCTATGCCCCTAATACGTCAAACTCAAATGACAGAACTAACAAAACAATAACATGCTACAAATGCAAGCAATCTGGACATTATTTGTCGCAATGTCCATTTAAAAACAATAATACGGAGAAAAAAAACAAACGAATGCATTTAGTGTAGTTTTTCTGAGCGGTAACTTTAATAAGTGTGACTGGTATGTTGATTCTGGAGCCAGCACACACATGACTGCAAACGAAAGTTGGTTGACAGATAGGAAAGATTCGTCAAATCTACCTGAAATCACAGTAGCAAACAATACAAGAGTGCCTGTATTATGTGCCGGTGACATAGAAGTCACGACGAGTTACGGTTACGAGATCACAGTGAAGAACGTATTGTGCGTACCGACACTTGCGACTAACCTGTTATCAGTTAGTGAATTGATAAAAAATGGAAATAGTGTTGTGTTTGAACCCGGCCGATGCCTTATAAAAAACAGATCTGGACATTTAGTTGCTGAGGCGGAACTTGTCAATAATGTATACAAGTTAATCTTACAAAATGAGACCTGTTTGCTATCATCATCAACAGCAGATGGACAAACATGGCACAGAAGGCTTGGGCACTTAAACAGCACAGACATGAACAAGATGAAGCAAGGTTTAGTCAGTGGAATGGATTATTCAGACAAGTTTGTGACCAGTAAGTTTAACTGTCAAGTTTGCTGTGAAGGAAAACAGTCGCGATTACCATTCTCGACGGGTACACGAGCTACAGAAATCTTACAGATTGTGCATTCAGACATCTGTGGACCGATGGAGTGCAAATCAATAGGTGGTGCAAGGTATTTTTTGTTGTTTATAGATGACTTCACCAGAATGACCTTTATATACTTTTTAAAGTGCAAAAGTGAAACACTGACTTGTTTCAAAGAGTTTAAGTCGATGGTGGAGAATTATCAAAACAAAAGAATAAAAATATTGCGCACAGACAACGGGCGTGAGTATTGTAGCAATGTTTTTCGAGATTTTCTGAAGTATGAAGGCATTATTCATCAGAAAACGAATCCTTACACACCAGAGCAAAACGGACTCAGCGAAAGAAGCAACCGGACCATTGTGGAGAGAGCAAGATGCTTACTTTTCGAAGCAGAATTGGACAAGAAGTTTTGGGCGGAAGCTGCAAATACTGCAGTCTACCTCAAGAACAGGTCTATCGCTTCAGGTAATGAAAAGACTCCATATGAGATATGGTTTGGTAAAAAACCAAATTTGCAACATTTGCGTATATTTGGGAGTCCAGTGATGGTACATATACCAAAAGAAAAAAGAGGAAAGTGGGATAGAAAATCCATGAAACACATACTTGTTGGTTACTGTGATAATGTCAAGGGTTACCGAATATACGACCCAGTAAAGAACCAAGTTTCTACAAGTAGGGATGTTATTATCCAAGAAAAACCCAAGCGTCCAGAGACTGTGACTGTTTCTTTAGAGAGCACAGATTCAGTGGGGGAGTTAGTAGAAGAATCTGTGGTGAAACTTGAACCCCTGAATAAATCCAGTTCCTCTGAGTCAGATTACTTGGATGTCGAAGAAGACAAAATAGAGCCAGAAGCTTGTGGAGAGAATGAAGAAGGAATCAGCTCAGTTCCACAGAGTACAGAAGAAGCTTCAGGTATATCTGCTTCACCTGTTCAAGAAGTAGCTGAGAAGCGAGAAAGAAGAAAGCCAGACAGATATGGTTTTGCTAATATGAGTACCATAGCAGGAGAAGATGGACTGACATATGCAGAGGCCATCAGTGGACCAGAGCGACAGATGTGGCTACAGGCCATGGCAGAAGAGCTGCAGTCATTCAAAGACAATCAAGCGTGGGAAGTTGTCGATACTCCCAGCAACGCGAGTGTAGTGCAGTGTAAGTGGGTGTTTAAAAAAAAACTCGAATGTGATGATAAAGTGAGGTATCGTGCACGACTTGTAGCTAAGGGTTTTACCCAGAAGGCTGGTATTGATTACCAAGACACTTTCAGTCCAGTGATAAGGCATTCAACTTTGCGTTTGTTGTTTGCTATTAGTGTTCAGTTAGGCATGGATATCACACATTTAGATGTAAAAACAGCTTTCCTTAATGGTCATCTAAAAGAAAGTATATTTATGCATTTACCTGAAGGTTTTCCCATAAATGATTCAAATAAAGTGTTAAAATTAAGAAAAGCTGTTTATGGATTAAAACAGTCCTCACGAGCATGGTATATTAAGGTTGAGGAAATATTATGTAAATCAGGATTTAAAAAATGTAAATTAGAACCCTGTGTATTTGTTAAAAACCATAACGATAATAAGAAAACCATAGTTGGACTGTATGTTGATGATTTTTTAGTATTTTCAAATTGTAAGTCTGAATCTAATGATTTGATAGAAATTTTAAGTAAAAAATTCAAAATTAAGAACTTAGGTCAAGTGAGAAATTACTTGGGCATGAGAGTAAAGATTAACAAAAGTAATGATGTAATAACTATAGATCAAGAACAGTATATTAACCAGTTACTTGATAAGTTTGATATGTCTGAATGTAATACAGTAGAAACTCCTATAGAATGCAGATTAAATGTTGATAAGTCTAATGTGTGTGAACAAAAGCTACCTTATCAAAAATTGATAGGAAGTTTAATGTATTTAGCTGTCTTAACTCGCCCAGATATTTCCTATTCAGTCAGTTATTTAAGCCAGTTTAACAATTGTTATTCCTATATACACTGGAATTATGCAAAAAGAATTCTGAAATATTTGTATAAGACTAAGACTTTTTGTTTAAAATATTCCAAAGAAAGTGCAGAGCTTGTGGGTTTTGTTGATGCTGATTGGGCTGGTAATGCGAATGACAGACGTTCTTATACTGGTTTTTGTTTTACTAAATCAGGCACTGCAGTTTCTTGGGAAAGCAAGAAACAAAGAACTGTTGCTCTTAGCAGTTGCGAATCAGAATATATGGCTTTGTCAGAAGCGTGTCGAGAGGCAATATATTTGCAGAAATTGGAACTTGAAATGATTGGTTCTTGTAACAAAATTATTATGTACAGTGACAGTCAGAGTGCATTGAAGTTGACAACTAATTACCAATCACACAAACGGTCCAAACATATTGATGTCAGGTACCATTTCATTAGAGAAGTTTTAAGAAATGAAATAATTGAAGCTAGATATTTGTCAACAGCTAACATGCCTGCTGACTTACTTACTAAAGGACTGCCAGGTGTTAAACATTATAAATTCATGGAAAAACTTGGAATTGTCAATTTAGAATAACCAGGCAGAAAAATGTAGTTTATTTGTTATTATAATATATAATTAAAAGGTATATCTTGAATTAAAAGGTAACTTGTTTTTGGGATGTTTAGTTTCTTATAGCTCTCCACTGTATGTAATACTAATACTTTGAGAATCCTGTTATTTTGATAAAGTGGGGGTGTTAAAATGTTATCAAAATAATTATACTGTAATTATATTGCACGTAGCGCCATCTATGAGCCTAAAAGTGAAACGTGTCTATAATGTCTATTGCCTGAATTGTCTGTGTATGAATGTTTGAACGAATTAAATTGAGTCTTTTCGAAACCGTCAACCGACATCTTTTATTAATCCTACACTGGGTGAGCCGGGAGAGTGCCAAATTTTTATAGACTAAAAACCATCACCACGTTCTATCTCCCGCTTCATCACGATACATGGCTAGCCTCCCCCGCAGCCCCAACAGTGTGTGATTGATCAGATATTCGTCTTTATTACATGAGGCTATTGACAGTCGTGTTGGTCGAGTTATCACAAGAGCTATATTCGAGGCAGAAATCGCGGTTTCTTTTCATGGGATGAGAAAATTGTATAACTTATACTTACAAGATTTCTTGATGTAATTTAGCCATCTTTAGCGATAGAATATACATATCTATGTAGGTAATTAAAACTATTCAAAACACGAAAAAAGCTACTCCAAGGTCAAAGTCAAAGCATTTATTGCAATCAATCCTTAATTATGCACTTTTGAAACGTCGAAAATTAAAATGTCCGTCCGTCTGTCAGTGAAGGTAGGCGCTCCAATTTCACGCACCTGTTGTCCAGCACATCATTTCTGGTTGGTTCAGCAGGCACACAACAGGAGAACAGCCAGCTACCTCCACAGCCTCGCACCCTGGTCCCACCTCGCAACCAGCAGGTCAGGGAGAGAGTACAGGGCCGGACCTCCGACCCTAGGTTACAGGAACTTGGGTAGCCTAATATAGAGGCTAGCACGCGACTTGTGAGCGCTGGAACAGAAGCAAATATTGTATGGTTAACGTATAATATATATAACCACTCTCAAATCGTCTCTTAACTAAGAGTTACTTGCCGTGCGGGAGCATCTAAACTAACCCTTCACCTATACTGTTGTGTCATTTAAAGGTTGATGAAAACCTCATTTGATATTAGCTTAGGACTTTCCTAAAATTTATGAGAGGTTGGTAAAAATGCGATAAAAGCCACCCTAATACGGGAATCTAACTCGGGATCGGAAAGTCGGGACTCGACCAATGAAGTAGTCGAATCAAGACGATACTTGTTTACCACTCAATATCAAATAAATATTTAGCAATTTAAACTTACATTCGCCACCAACACCGCCCGTAACATTTAAAATAAAGAGCGGAATCAGCCATTTGCTGGGCCGCCATCTTGTGTCCCGCGTATTCTTCCTCCTTTGAATGACGTCCTGTTGTCTATGGTGCAACGTTTGCCGCCATGACACGTCATGTTTCACCGTTGACATGGCGGTATCCCGCGGCAGTGGTTGGACATAGCGTGTTCTGTGACTTCGCTTTCGTTTAATATTTTATCTGGAAAGAAAAAAAAATGTTGTTATATATAACATAACATCACGCCTTTTATCCCCGAAGGGGTAAGCAGAGGTTCACTATTTATGTTATGAGTCCCATGTAATAGGGGGTGAACCTATTGCCATATACCGGGAAATGTTCCAGACTCCGTGCTACTACTGAGAATTTTTTAAAAACCCAGTAATACATTGCCCGACCCGGGAATCGAACCCGAGACCCCTTGCCCGGCAGTCGCAAGCGCGACCACTCGGCAAACGAGGCAGTGTTGTTATATTAATAAATAAAATAATATGTATTTCGGACCAGTGCGCAGTGATACATCTTTTTTTAATATTTCTGTGGATACATCCATAGGGGTTAGTAAGAAAAATGTTATAATCTTAATAACTCTATGTTAGTATCTATTTTGTTACAAGCCTACTGTTGGGAATACATCTTCGCACGGTACCATGTATTATAGGTGAATCGTACCTCCCTGCAATGGTTTTCAGAATGGAGTTGGAACTGGCCCGTGCCCTACAGAGCAGCGATGCAGACTTCTGTCTGATGATGGCATGAAAGCCATCAACGTGTGCTTGAGTGAACATGTCAGATGTACTGCAGAAACGGGGCAGTCCCATCAACATTCTGAATCCATGATTATATTGGACTCACGGAGGAGGCGGAGCGCGTGAGGGAACGAACCTCCTCACGCCCCGGCCGTCGCGAGAGACACTCCGGGCGTCGGGGATCGTGGGACGATCTCCGGCCTCCGTAAGCACGAGCCTGCGGACGGCGAGCACGGGTGACTCGCCGCCCGACCAGAACCAGGCCCGAGCGTGCGGCGCGTCGCGTTCCGCGCGCGCCTCAAGGAGCCATCAGACCACCACAGATGGGGCCTAACAGGGCTGATGCCGATACGGAGCCGCGGAAGACATAACGGGTTGCCGGGGCTCCGGCTCGAAGTGCAGGAGGACACTTGACAACCAACAATCAGTTATGATAATGAAGATATTACTAGGACAGTTTTGTCTTCATCCTAGCCATTGCAACTATGACACAGTGTGCATTTATTTGGTATGCAGGTAAGATAATAAAATAAAAATTGATGCAGTAGAGAGACAGTAGCTATTGGTACGCTAACGCCCGACTACGGAAAGGCTATTCAATTTTAAATTGCACTTAAATATCGTGCATCTCTATCTTGTTACAAAGAGTTAGTAGAGACAGAACTATACTTAACTGCGATTTAAAATTTGAGTAGCCTTCCAGTATTTGGGGTAAATTGTATGGTTTTTAATGAAGCCATGATATCTTTTGTAACCGAAATCACCAATGGGCCGACTCGACCGGCCTCATTTTAAACCGACGTGTGAGTGAGGTTACCGGAGGCCGAGTGGGCCCCCGCCCTTCCCCAATCCCTGAACCCCAACAATCCTTAAATTCGTAATCCCATAAGGTCAGTAACGCACTTGCAACGCCTCTGGTGTTCCATATCTCCATGGGCGACGCCGATTGCTTACCATCAGGTGATCCGTCTGTTCGTTCACCGGCTTATATCATAAAAAAACCCTTGGTCGGGGCAGTAGCCAAACAATGGAAACTGTCTCTGTACTAACTCAATCTTTGTTTTCTAAGGTATCCAAGAATATGAAAGAACAAAAGTGTAATCTGGTTAAAACGAAAGTCATAATTGAAATCACGTTTTGAATTTCAATAGTTTAGCAAATCGATAAGTAACCATGGCCTCGTCTCAGAGCAGTAGTAGGAACGGAGTGGTTTTATATCAGTAACAGTGATACTTCTTGACATCTCACCCAGGATGGGAGGAGTCATTTGATGATTTCCACTCCAATAGAGAGGTTCTGTAACAGATTAGGCTGGATGTTTCCACAACGAATTTGACTGCTGAGAAAATTGGCGGGAACGCGGAACGTTTTAAACACGCTCACTCACTCAACGTTTCTACGGCGACTGTTGGCGCGAGCGCGGGGCCTGCTCGAGCGAGGCGTGGGCGGGGCTTCGAATTTTGAATTTTAGCGCGAAAGCGAATACTCTACGTTAACACCATTTTTTTTATCGCGCTAAAAATAGGTTTTTAACATAAGACTTGCCTACAGGTTAAACATCTTAATTATAATTTGTCTTATTTTGTAGCTGCTTAATTAACTAGCGCTGGCTCTATAATTTCTGGGGGAAAGTGTCATGCGTCACTTCTCTTTTAGGCCTCGACCTCACTGCTTGTAACAGATGTGAATTAAATGTAAACATTCCTTATTGAATATCATGCTATTATATTACATTGCTTGTCGCTAGGATAGGTGTTACTTCGTCTGATCGGGGCTGCAGACGACCTAGCGGGTCACTGGGACTTTGTTTATTTATTAACTCGTCGAGTACCGGTTTTGTAGACACAATTATAGAACAATTTTTTTTTTTTTTTTTTAAGGGGGGAAAATCATCGAATGACTTCTCCCGCCTGGGTCAGGCGGGAGGGAGTGTCAGACTCTTACTGACTAAAAACCACCCCGTTCCTTCTCCTGCACGTCGAGCCGGAGCCCCGGTTACCCGTTAGGTTCTCCGCGACTCCGAATCGGCATCGGCCGTATTGGGCCCCATCTGTGGTGGTCTGATGGCTCTTTGAGGCGCGCGCGGAACGCGACGCGCCGTACGCTCGGGTCTGTTTCTGGTCGGACGGGGAGCCACCCATGCTCGCCGTCCGCAGGCCCGCGCTTACGGTGGCCGGAGATCGTCTCGCGATCCCCGACGCCCGGTGTGTCCTTCGCGATGGCTGGGTTGCGAGGAGGCAGCGCTTCGCTGCCTCACGCGTCCCGCCTCCTCCTTAGCTAGCATGACTGCTTCGCAAAAGGAGGAGACGGCATCCCAGTCCCCCTCGCTCCGCATCATGGCCTGCACTAGGCCCGGACGCGAGAGGTCGCCATCGCCGATCACTTCCCTGAGGACACGGCGGTGCTCAGCCCACGAAGGGCATTCTCCCACCGTGTGTTCCACCGTGTCCTCAGGGCGGTCCTCGCAGTGATGACACCCGGGCGTTTCCTCCCGCCCCATCAGACACAGGTACCTCCCGAAACTTCCATGTCCGGTGAGGACCTGCGTCAGGCGGTAGGTGAGGACGCCGTAGCGTCTCTCAAGCCACTCCTCAAAGAGGGGACTTACCGCTGCGATGGCAGCGAGCCCAAATTATAGAACAATAGGTTGCGGTCACCGGTGACCGCTTGGTGTTTGACAGTTTAAGTGCAGGTATTACAGGAATACTATAACTGATAAAGTTTCTATCTTTGTATGTTTGTTCGTCAATTACGCTGAAAGTACTGAACGGATTTTGATAAAATTTGGTGTACAGGCAGGATATGAGCTGACTTAGGTCATAGGATACTTTTTATCCCGATTAAATGCTCCCATGGGATAAAACAGAAAGGAATCATATTCCACGCGGATAAAGTTAGGGCAACAGTTAGTAATCTTTACAATTTTTGCTAATTGCAATGTAATAGAGGCGTGGAACTTGTAAATTATTCCTGAATCAAACCCATAGTCTTAATTTGTTCGACTTGAACATCATCATCATCATCATCATCATCAACAGCCTATAAGTGGGAAGAGTCTCACACGGAGAAGGTTTGAGCATTAATAAGAATAAGTGAGTGTTAGTTCTGTGTGCACCTCTGCCTACCCCTTCGGGGATAAAAAGGCGTGATGTAAAGGTACAAAAACTAATATCCTCTTTTGTTATGTTTCTCATGTAATAGGGAGTGGCCTATTGCCATACACATGGCATTGTTAAAGATTTAATTCCCCGGGAATGGAGCCCGAAACTGCACTCTCGGCAGTCGCAATTGTGACCACACGACCGACGAAGTAGTTAACTTAAGTTCCAGTGTTTCATTCCATTATCCCATAACAACACGACTAACACTCAAAACCCACTCAACACTCAAACAAACAAAAAGGAAAATGTCAGTCAAACAAAAGAAGTGAAACAAAAAGGAAAAATGTAAAGTCAGAAAAGTGTAGGAGAGCCATGCTTGCGCACGAATGGGTCGGCTCGAACGGTATGATACCATAGCCGAGCAGAAAACCGACGTGAAACAACCACAGCGTTGTGTTTTGTTGTATATGAATGAGGTTCCTGGAGGCCCAATTAACCCTCACTCCCTTCGTCAATTTCCGGAAACGCACTTGCAACGCCTCTGGTGTTCCGGGTGTCCATAGGCGAAGCCGATTGCTTATCACCAAGTGATCCATTACCGGCGTATCCCACAAAAAACTCAAATCTTTTCAACGCTACATCCATTCACACTTATAAAGCAACAGACAGACAGACCGACTAATTTGTAATGTTAATTAGTTTTCACAAATCATCTTCACTCACATTGTATCGAGAGACGGACAAAAGCCTTCAACTTTTTAAATTTTTAGGCAACTTTCTTCACTGAATATATAAATGAATTATATATTTTAGAAATTGTAAGGAAATAGTTATGTCGTCGAAATGAGTATTGAGTTTCTTAATTTTTATATTAAGCTTAGTGCATTTTGAGACGCTGTAAGAGTGAGGGCTCGTACACAAAACTGAGATGCGACGTCGCATCGCAAAAATGTGCGAGCTACCTCTACGCATTGCATGAACTTGCGAATTAATGAAAAACTAAAAATTATCCCTTTTTTTTATAGCATAAGCCGGTAAACGAGTAGACGGATCACCTGATGGTAAGCAATCGGCGTCGCCAATGGACACCTAGAACACCAAAGGAGTTACAAGTGCGTTACCGGCCTTCTGGATTAAGAATTTGAGGATTGTTGGGGATTCAGGGATTTTGGGGGTAATTGGGCCTCCGGTAACCTCACTCACACGACGAAACACAACACAACGTTGTTTCACGTTGGTCTTCCCATTCATGCCGAAGCATGGCTCTCCTACACTTATCCCTATCATAATATTCTGCATACAATAAACAAATTAATTCAAAATCACAATTAGTTAAGTCCTAAACTAACTATTTTTCGACGCGCAAATTGAACCCGATTTGAGTAGCTTTTATAATCATTCAACCAAGATAGTTACGAACCGAACCAAACTATAATAAAAACAGTTTAAAAATAAAAAGAAAGCTTTCAAATTACTGACACAGTTTAATTAACTGACCGAGAGTCGATGACCTTAAATAATTGGCGTTTGACCTTGAACCGGAATTACGGTCAACATCATCATCAGCTTATAACTGGCCACTGCTGAGCAAATACCTCTTCCTACACAGAGAAGGTTTGAGCATTAATCGCCACTCTTAAGCCTGGGTGGCAATAGGGTAGATGACTAATTTTTACTTTAATGTCTGGTAGAATATTTAAAAACATTACACACATATTTTTTATTTTTTTACAGAAACGAATACTTTCGAAGATATATTGATTTGAAATATCGCACGACGTCACTTTTGAGTACGATTTATACTCTAAAATGACGTAGTTACCCACTCCTAAACTTTGGTTCGTTTTATCTAAGTATTTTTTTCTGATACGACAGAATAAAAAAATACGTGTCTAATATTTTTTCATTACCTAACTGACGGACTAATTATATTTTTAATTTTGATACCCTGGAAAGACTTTGGCAAAGATGATAACTAATAATATAAGTTACGTGGTGACGGCAGAAACCATACATACATATCTATATTTATCAACTCTTCCCGTGGTATCATAAGAGACTACATACTTATATGACATAAACCTCTAGCAGCGCTCTCTGAAAAACCTGAACAGTTGAAACTGCGATGCGAAAAAATACGTAGGTATCTATAGTTTTAAATTAATGTACCAGATGGACATTAAAATAAAATTTAGGAAACTACCCTATTAGATCAGGAAGGCACTTTTGAACGTCAACAAAAATTTTCAGTGAGGCTATTCACGCTCATCCAAGGTGTAGATTCCTTCGGAGAAGATCGAGCAAGAAACTCCATAGGTTACTCTTTCAATCAGGTTCATAATACAATTACTTACTTACATAGTTTGAATGAATTTGAAATGAAGCCTTAGTGTAACTTTCGTGAGACATACTAAATAAATTATTATGTTTTCGGCTTACTCACGCGGCTTACACTCACGGTCGCGAGATGCTGCTCAAGAATATGAGCCTCCAGCATGGCTTGAAAGTCGAGTTCCTCGTCAAATTACTACGTGAGTAAGCCGAAAACATAATCACTTATGAAGCCTTAGTGCCCACAAACTGCAATTCCGCATGGGGTTTATCCGATTTCAGAATAAAGTTGCAACTATTGAAGTTTCAAAAGTATCCCCTTTAGTTTATCGCTTCAGGGCTTAATTAAAAAACCGATGTACACAACCATTTTTGACATTAGTTCTAATGAATTTCTGCCAAAACAGGTATAATGTAATGATTGATCTAAAGATTTAAGATGAAGAGGTTAGTGGGCGATGTATGTATTAGTATCCAAATTTCCAATAGATTTAAGTTTAAGTGAATTGAATTCAAGTATAAAGCATAGAGGACGTACAACATTTGCTAATGGAATGTGCTAGGAACAATAATGAAAGGGAATCGTTAATCAGAAAATTTAAGTTGAATAAATTAGATGTTGGGATAGTTCAAAATATTTTAGCAAATCCTAAAACGAAGATTGCAAAGGGATTGTGTGAACTGGTGAGAGCGACATAACTTTTCTTTTATTTGTGTCATACCTTGTTAATGATTCCCTTTCATTTACATAGAGTATATTTAATTAGATAAGGTACGATGGGGTTGACGTATCCATATGGACAAAAACCCCCTAAAAATAAAACTAAGGAGAATTAAAAAAAAGTATTAGGCAAAAAGAAACTCAGTT
Source organism: Spodoptera picta (assembly GCA_038387885.1). Lineage (NCBI taxonomy): Eukaryota > Metazoa > Arthropoda > Insecta > Lepidoptera > Noctuidae > Spodoptera > Spodoptera picta. The sequence continues at coordinate 1,716,794 of JAZHFQ010000445.1, forward strand.
AAACTTTTAGAGGATGGACAGAGCAGCATTTTATAAAGATAAAAATAATTGTAAAACTCAGATTGAGTATTTCAAAAATAATGATTGCCTCTATTGGTATTTAATATAAGTACTGAGTACCTATATTTTCATTACATAATGTTATTTATTATCGTTATTCCTTTAATAAAAGCTCAGCCAAGAGAAATAATTTCATTTAGGTCTTCAACTAAAAAAACAATAACAAAAACAGAGTATGTTTATTTATTTTATTCACTGAAACAATTAAGAACTACAACAGCGTTAAAAACCTCGCCAAGGCGTAACAAACAATATTAATGTAGGCTAATAGACAAGAGCAAGGCATCTTTAATCTAACATTTCTCCATCTAAGTAACCAGATTATGCTTAAACAAGATTTCGAGGACTATACAGCTCACCTGACGCGGCGCCTTTCACTTTTCGATAAGAAATCACTTTCACTCAACAAAACTCAATTAGAATTAAAAATTAAAAATAAACTTTTTCAACAACAATTCAATTTATCATAAAAAACAACTTTAAACGCGACCTCCTTCGACGAAATCCTCTTTTAAAATGACCGCGTTCGAATAAAACGTTCGATATTTTAAAATTTGAGCTTTTTTTTTAACGGGCCGTGCTGTGGCTACGGCAGATGGTTGTGTACTGCCTCATTCTGCCTTATTTTCTCGAGACTTGTTGCGAAGGTGGTCGCGCTGTCACGATTATTATAGACCTGGTTTAAGGCAATATTTCACGTTTTCGCATCGTATCGGAAAGTATGTTGTTGTGGAAAAATTTAATAAATAGTGTCGCAGCGATGATTATTTGTTAGATATCCGTCAATCGAGTTTGTAATCGAGTAATCGATTGAATGGTACCCTTTTTTTTAATGGTGGCTCCGTGACTATTTTTTTGTGATGGTATTTTATTTTTTTAATTTGTTTAGTAGTTTGACGATTACCATCGTATTTTGGTGTCTTAATGATATTACACATTTCTGATTATAATAAAAATAAAAAAAATAATTAAGAATAACCTACACATAATTTTAGACTGAAATTATTTTAACAATGTTTTTGTTCTTAATTAGACAACAAGACTTTCGCTTTTAAGGTTCTGTTCACACCATAATGGCAAGGATTATCTTTATTATTGTGTTTTCTACACTTTCCTAATGTATAATTATAATAGAAAGTATTATTAGGACCTCCTTTTCATTTTTTCGAAAATTATTCCGTGCTAACACGGAGTTTAGAATTATAAACGGTGTATGGCTGCCTCTCCCCCTATTACATGCGACTCAAACATCACTAGCGAAAACTTGGTGATACATTGTGCACCTCGTCTCCAGAATTATTTTCGATGAATACCAGGCTTAGGTAATTTTACATCATGTTTAATTTTATATATTTTCACCTGTAACTATGCGTCAAGCGATTTCGTTTCGAATTAAAATTCTTCATCTCATGGAGGTATAAAGTTGAGTAAGAATAATGATAATGAATTGGCTCGCTGTTATACGTGTCGTTGTATTGAAATCTCATAGGTAGTCTCATTTTCTGTGAGGCCGTGGTATCACTCCGGTCGAGCCGGCGAATTCATGCCGAAGTATGGCTCTCCCACACTTACTGTGACTGAACTGATTTCTCTAATATTGGTCCAGGTGAAGTACAGGGACCGTTTTAAAAGGTGAGAATTTTTTTAGTGCGATGTATGTCGTGGAAGCTAGTAACAGTATAAAAAGGAAAAGCTAACCAAAATGGTGGTAAACACTAAAAAAAGGAAATAAAAACTGGTGTGAAAAAAAGAGGTGCCAGTATTTCAAGCTGTGACGTCATCGGCGCCGGCGCATCAAAAACGCGTTAGCAAAGTGAAAACGAATCACAATCCGGTGAGGGAGGAGAGTTTGTTAAAAATTAATGTATAATGTCCGGTTTTTTATTTTTTATGGCATAAGTCGGTAAACAAGCAGACGGATCACCTGATGGTAAGCAATCGGCGTCGCCCATGGACACCTGGAACACCAGAGGCGTTACAAGTGCGTTACCGGCCTTTTGAGGATTAGGAGTTTGAGGATCTTTGGGGACTCAGGAATCGGGGAGGTTGGGGAAGGGGAGGGTAATTGGGCCTCCGGTAACCGCACTCACACGACGAAACACAACGCAAGCGTTGCTTCACGTCGGTTTTCTGCTCGGCCGTGGTATCACTCCGGTCGAGCCGGCCCATTCGTGCCGAAGCATGGCTCTCCCATACTTTCTTTTTCTCACAGTGGTAGGCTAAAGTGATTTTGTTTGTATTTAATAAAAAACCTGCCCCACTCACTATACACCCCCATCTCGTGCTCTACAAGTAGGACTCAAGTCAAAGTCACTCACTCAAGTCAAGTCACACACTCAAGTCAGACGAAGTATTAAGTCGAATTTAGCCTCTTACAAGGTTAAACCAGTTGGAAAAAGATTCAGGCGAAAGATTTTTATTCATCTATCGCCCCTATTAGCTATAAGTAATACTGCTGAACAAAATGTTCTCCCTAAAAAAGTTTTGCCGTAATCCCCATGCTTGGGTCACCAAAAAATATTGGACATATCCAAATTATCCACTTTTAACTTATTCAAGGGAAAAACGGCATTGTTATTGACGCGTTTACATAAACGGTGTCGTCATATGCGCCAGCGCATCAGAAACGCATTAGTAAAGTGAAAAGATTTCACTGGTGATGATGATATTTTATTTCTTTGTAAAAATGAAGGAAGATGAATTTATAATTTTAATACCTCGTAGTTTCATTTGTTAATCTGTAATTTAATACATAACATAACATCACGCCTTTTATCCCCGAAGGGATAGGCAGAGGTGCACATTATGGCACTTAATGCCATTGTATGTACAGTGCAACACCCACTTTTCACTATTTGTCTATTCCTATGTGAAGCCTATTGCCATATACCGGGCACCATTCCAGACACCGTACTACCAATGAGATTTTTTTGTAAAACACACAAGAACTTTGCCCGACCCGGGAATTGAATCCGAGATCCCATGCCCGACAGTTGCACTTGCGACCACTCGGCCAACGAGACAGTCCTTAATTCTTCACTAATATTATAAGGACTAAAGTATGTCCGTCTGTTTGTCTTTCCCTTCATAACAGAGCAGTCTTGTAATATGATTTTTTATAAGTTAAGAAGTTGGAGAAAGATATATGTAATTATATAACTGCCTCGATGGTCGAGTGGTCGCAAGTGCGACTGCCGGCCAAGGGGTCTCGGGTTTGATTCCCGGGTCGGGCAAAGTACTACTGGTTTTTTTTTTAAACTGTCAAACACCAAGCGGTCACCGGTGACCGCAACCTATTGTTCTATAATTGTGTCTACAAAACCGGTACTCGACGAGTTAAATCTCAGTAGTAGCACGGAGTCTGGAAATGTGTCCGGTATATGGCAATAGGCTCATCCCCTATTACATGGGACTAATAACATAAATAGTGAAAAGTGGGTGTTACTTCTGTGTGCACCTCTGCCTACCCCATCGGGGATAGTTGGTTGATTATTTCCGATACTGGCGTATGTACGTGAGACCATTTTAAACTCTTGTGTATATAAGAGAACATAAATAATGAAGTGTAGTGGTTGTGATTGGCTTAAGCCAAGCTTGATTAATCAAGCATTTCCTTTTTATTGAAATGGGGAAGGAATCTAATTCTATATAATTCTCTGAAAGCCATAAAATTATCTATAATTAGCAACTGAAAATCAGTTATTTTCACTGATTGAGAATTGAACTTGAGAGTGTGTGAAAGTGTATCGTCATTATTAATATAGATCTTTGTTGTAGTATAATTATCTTTACAGTCATGTGTGTGTGTGTGTACAGATAGCTACAAAATTCTTGGAACTTTTTATATACATAATTTATTTATTTATTTATTTATTACATGGGATGGGACTCATAACATAAATAGTGAAACGTGTGTTACATTGTACAGTGGCATTAAGTGCCGAAATGTGAACCTACCGCTGCCTACCCCTTCGGGGATAAAAAGACGTGATGTTATGATGTTATGTTACAAACATTACACTTAGGAAATTTGACAGATTTATTTAGATGCTGATAGAGACTAACATATATAAAAGTGGGCAGTTCTGAAAATATTATATACACACAGGTCGAATTAAAAACCTCCTTTTATGGAAGTCGGTTAAAACAATCAACTCCAATTTACGCTAATTCTGTTGTAAACCGTACCTACATTCCAATCTTCGCAGATTACGTGTATATGTAAATAAAACTCATAGCCATGACGTCATAGGCGCCGGCGCATAATATAGTGAAACTATAAGAGAGATTGTTTATGTTTACTACCTCGTTGGTCAAGCGGTCGCAAATGCCACTGTCATGCGATGGGTCTTAAATTCGATTTCTGGGTTGAAAAAGTATTTTGATGACGACATATACAAAAATGGTAAGTTGTTTTTTGTTGTTCTCCTTAAATTAACTCATTAACAGACTTGGAAGTTATTATTCTTAAGAATGTTAATCCTTATCCTTACTTAATATTAAAAATCGGTAAGTGAGTTTGTTTGTTTGTTTGTTCCGCTTTCACGACGTAACTACTAAACCGATTGCTTTGAATTTTTGCAGACGTAAAGTTAAAAGTCTGGATTAAATAATAGAGTACTTTTTATCCCGGAAAAATTTGATATTCTAGAGGGAAAACGAAGTTATTGGTATAGATGGCGCTGTCTGTATTAGTATATGTCACATGGGCTACTTTTTATCCTTTTGTGACGCGAGCGAAGCCGCGGGTAAAAGCTAGTATATAAGTAAAGAAAGGAGCGAGTCAGTCCCAACACAAGTATTGTATAATAAATTGTTGGGACTGCTTCAATGTTAGACAGATATTGTAATTCTTGAGATAATAAACAATTTCAATTTGATTAGGGTAGACGACTAATTCTTATTTCAAAGGACCTCCGGTAACCTCACTCACACGACGAAACACAACGCAAGCGTCCTCAAAGAGCCATCAGACCACCACAGATGGGGCCCAATAGGGCCGATGCCGATTCGGAGTCGCGGAGAACCTAACGGGTAACCGGGGCTCCGGCTCGACGTGCAGGAGAAGGAACGGGGTGGTTTTTAGTCAGTAAGAGTCTGACACTTCCTCCCGCCTCACCCAGGCGGGACCAGGGACATTCGATGATTTTCCCCCCTTAAAAAAAAACTTACAGTTATGTAATGTAAATAAAACCCATCGCGATGACGTCATAGGCGCCGACGCATATAGTGAAACTATAAGAGAGATTGTTCACGACGCGAGAACCAAATTGGTGTGTAATTTTAGTTTCTTGGAAGATTCAAGTTTTCGTGGTTGGTTGTTGATAAATAAATAAATTAAATAATAATGATAATAGATGATGATGATGATGATGATGATAAATAAGGTAAATTGTGAGATTGACTGAGTTGTGTAAAGCGTTATTAGATGTTTTGGTTCCGAAGTCAGAATTTAGTAATATTTTTTTTATATTTGATGGGTTGACGTTTGACCACCAAAAAACTTATGTTCTAAAATAAATATTCTACGCGGACAAAGTCGCGGGCAATAGCTAGTCCTATATTAAGCATTTATTGAACCTGTGCACTCGAAATCTTAAAAACAACTGAATAGACATAAATACTACTTAACATTATAAATAAAACTATAACACTTTTGGCCCTAACTGTACCATATTATAAACACATTTATAAACCACAGTACATTGATAACCACGTGATGAGTGGTGACGTCATCGGCGCCGGCGCATGGTGAAACTGTTCATAAGAGAAATTATAATTTGCCGAGTGAATCGTCATTGTGACATTATGTATATTCATATTATGGTTATAAATGTACAGTTATTGATTAAGACTTCCGACTTGAGTATAAGGGAAGATGTTCGATTCTCCGGTTGAAGTGGAGAGAACGTAGTTTAGACTAGGTGTTTGGTTATATATATAATAAATATAATACTCTGCCCTGCCTTCATTGAAGAATGAAAAGAGTAATGTTATTATGACAAACAAATAATAAAGCTAATTTTATTGTTCTATGAACATTCCAATAAAAACGCTCGCGCGTTTATGTCTTTTGTACCGAGATTAGGTCAATCAGTTGAGATTCATTTCGTACTGAGCTAATATTGATAATCTGGCTCTAAATAATAACAAAATGTTAAAATGTCAAACAAACATGTTTCTATTAATACTGTATGGAGATAATGTTTGTAATTTTTACAGTAGGATGTAATAAATACAGAAATATAATGTTTTTTAATTATTAAAAAAATTACATAACATAACATAACACCACGCCTTTTATAACCGAAGGGGTAGGCAGAGGTGTACATTATGCCACTGTACAATGTAACACCCACTTGTCACTATTTATGTTATGAGTCCCATGTATAGGGGGTGAGCCTATTGCCATATACCGGGCACGATTCCAGACTCCGTGCTACTGCTAAGAATATTTAAAACCCAGTAATACTTTGCCCGACCCGGGAATCGAACCCGAGACCCCTTACCCGCACTTGCGGCCACTCGGCCAGTGAGGCAGTGTAAAAATTCCTTAGGTAATATTTACTTTTTATAATAAAATTATACAACTAAGAGACATCTATGAATTGTATGAGACATTGATTTCTTCACGACAGGCTCTACGAAGTTCGTGTAGAGAAAGGCTTCACTAAAGTCGTATAAATGTAAAGCTAGATGGCGCTGCTTTGTATTAAAATAAGATGAACGAATATACGCTCGAATACTGAAAGGTTACTCAATTTTAAGTCGTACTTCAATATCGTGCATCTGTATATATCACACCTATTGTTCTTTAACTGTGTCTATAATGACGGTACTCAATGGTTTAAAGAAGGGCTAAATTAAAAGTACCCTTAACTGACGAGCATGCATGAAACGAAAGAAGTATGTAAGATTCGTAGCAATTGTCGTTGCATAGACTCTGCCTAACCCCATTTTTTTTTAAGGAAAATCATCGAATGACTGCTCCCGCCTGGGTGAGGCGGGAGGGAGTGTCAGACTCTGACTGACTAAAAACCACCCCGTTCCTACTCCTGCACTGCGAGCCGTAGCCACGGCAACCCACTAAGTTCCTACTACCTACCCTACCCCCATGGGAGACAGGCATGAAGTTATGTGTTTATGTTAATAAAACTCTAATTGAGTCCAGAACTCACGTTAAAGTGCCAGCAGAGCATGCCTGAAAGTGCAAAAAATCGAATTTTATCAATTTCAGCACTTCAAATGATATTGCACAGGGCTAGAACGGTTCCAATCCCTAGAACTCTCTAGTTTCTTACAGACTTAAATCAGACCTACAACCTAAAACTCTAATTGAGTCCAGAACTCACGATAAAGTGCCAGCAGAGCATGTCTGAAAGTGCAAAAAATCGAATATTATCAATTTCAGCACTTCAAATGATACTGAAAAGGGCTAGAACTGTTCCCATCCCTAGAACTCTTTTGTTTCTCATAGATCCGCATTAGAACTGTAATCTAAAACTCCATTTGAGTCCAGAACTCCCCTAAAAAAGCCAGCAGAGCATGCCTGTAAGTGCAAAAAATCGAAATTTATCAATTTCAGCAGTTCAAATGATATTGTATAGGGCTAGAACTGTTCGCATCCGTAGATATGATCGGATATCCCATGATACTAACGTATCACCCACAATTCTGCATAATCGGAAATTGTTTGTGTATTCATTAATTACGTGATACTCATAAGTGAACTAACGAAAACTTTGTTAATATGATTACAAAATAGAAAATATTCGACCTCAAAACACCCAGTAAAGGTTCGCGTGTCTTTACAATATAATTATTCACTCATAGATACTAGTTTTGTATAAAAAATGATATTTTTTTATTTCCAAACAATCATTGAATTGATTGATTGTACACAATCGTGTCATGGACGTTGCAAGCGAAAATACTTCCTCTTTCTTCAACCGACTTCAAAAAACGTTGGTGCTGTGTTAATCGTTCATGTAGACGTACTTTTTTATGTTATGATTGAAAAACAATGTGAATTACTATTTCTGCTTTTGCTGGTTCGCTCGTGTTCTAGTTTATTTTTTTATTTATAATCAAACATCAAAATTTCGATATTCCGATTAGGTTTTTATAGAATCCTGTAGTCTCGTTAGCCGAGTGGTCGAAAGTGCAACTGCCAAACAAGGATCTCGGATTCGATACCTGGGTCGGACGACGTATAACTGTGTTTTTTTTGAAAAAATCTCAGTAGTAGCACGGAGTCTGGAAATGTGCCCGGTATATGGCAATAAGCTCACCCCCTATTACATGAGACTCATAACATAAATAGTGAAAAGTGGGTGTTACATTGTACAATGGCATAATATGCACCTCTGCCCACTCCTTCGAGAATAAAAGGCGTGATGTTAAGTTATGTTATGTTATAATATTACTATATTGTATAAAAGCCAGTATTACATTGTATACTTAGGTACCTACGTATGTATATCTATTGTGTAATATCCATGTATGGGGTCAGCCACCCATAAGGCTGTGCTATGAGCCATAACCTATGCTTTTCTATTCACCTTTATTATAGCTGTTTCGTAAACACAAAAGATGTACAGTTAAGTTGAGAAATGAGTCGCAACATGCATTGTGTATGTGTCAATGTGTTAGTGTTGTGTCTCACTTTACTTTTTTAGGTTATATACGCTTTTTACATAATGTAAAATGTGTTTAATGAAATGATATTTGAAAATATATATGTGAATTGCTATTCTGAGTTTGGGCGTGTGTGTGAAATTGCATGTTTGTAAACGCACCCATGATACAGGACACAATCCTAGTGTGGGGCAATGTTTAAAAATAAAACAAACCACTAAATCAAAAGGATTAGTCGTTGTGGCCCGGAGGTTTAAGACGCCCTCTTCTGATGCATGAGGATGCGGGTTCGAAACCTACCAACGGCAAGTACCAATGTAATATTTTCCGAGTTATATGTACTTTCTAAGACCTAGACACCACTGACAAACGGTGAAGGAAATCATCGTGAGGCAACCTGGGCTTATAATTTCTAATTATAAGTTTGAAATCTCCAACCCGCATTGAGCAAGCGTGGTGATTAATGCTCAAACCTTCTCCGTGTGAGAGAAGGCTTTGCTCAGCAGTGGGCATTATAGGCTGCTGATGAAATCAAAAGGATTATTAGAAATCTGCCAAACGTGTGGTCTTAATTTTAATACCTGGGTCCTTTTTTACAGGCTGTGAAACTTAATTTCTGAAGTCTTCGTTATCTTCTAAAGAGACACATGAGCTATGATTATCTCTCAATCAATAAAAAAAATACCACCAACCACTCGACCTAATCTTTCAAAATACAAAAGGTAACATTGTATTAAAATAATGGGCACCAATTTTTCACATCGACTGTACAACATTCTCGCTCTTATGAATTCGAATTGTGCGCGAAATTTTGCTTGTGTTGTGTTGATTTCTTTGTGAACTCATTGCCTATTGTGTGTTGATCATTTTAGGAGTGAAAACTAGAGTCGAGCCATCTGTCTGTTGCAACATCTGTACCTACATATAATATTAATATATTGAAATATGACTGTATAAAAATTAGTTATTTATCTATTCATAACATCATAACATCACACCTTTTATCTCTGAAGGGGTAAACGGAGGTGCACATTACGGCACTTAATGCCAAAGTACAATGTAACATCCACTTTTCACTATTTATGAGTCCCATGTAATAGGGAGCCTATTGCCATATACCGGGCACAATTCCAAAGTTCGTGCTGCTACAATTTTTTTTTGGAGTAACCGACTGACAGTCTCACAGAAAACCGACGTGAAGCAACGCTTGCGTTGTGTTTTGTCGAGTGAGTGAGATTTCCGGAGGTCCAACTACCCCCCTTCCCCAATCCCTGAATCTCCAACATTCTTCAAATTCCTAATCCCCAAAAGGTCGGTATCGCACTTATAACGCGTCTTTTGTTCCAGTTGTCTCAGGGCGATGCCGATTGCTTACCATCAGGTGATCCGTCTGCTCGTTTACGGCGGCGTATGAAATAAAAAAGCAACAGGAATGGCAGCGGTTTTTTGAGGCTGTCGACAGCTTGTCCCAACCATTTTCAATAATAAAAGAGGCGAATAGTTAAAAAGTTTTGGTGATATATTTCAACCCTTTTTTTTTTTTTTTTCTATCGCGATGGAAATCCTCACTTCCCGCGCCGTGGGGACGACGAGGGGGCGTGCCGGATTCATACCGGCTAAAACCACCGCGGTGTTCCTTCACTGCCTGTGACCGTGACCCGGGTTGCCCTTACGGAATCACCACACCCGGCAGGCCTCGACCTACCGCTATGTTTGCGGCAGGTCCCGCCACCTTAGCGGTTAAACACCTTTTTGTGTAGTCCGATGATATTAAATGAAATAAATAACTAATAATAAATTATGAGTTAATCCCAAAAGGGTAATAAAAGCAATCATAAACGTAAGATGATTAAATTTCAAGCCTTTCTACTGCCCAAGATATATTCAAATTCTTTTTAATTTTTTTATTTTGATTCGATACTGGTGTCCCGTAACTGCGACAAGCAATCGAAGAACACGCATCATCTTTTCATTTAGCTGTGGACTAATCTGAAGCAGCAACGGAATCTGTGTTTCCCGAGAAATATGACTTGGGTGTCTTCAAGTCCCGAGTGAACAGGTTGCTTATAAGTAGGCGTGCTCCATCGCCGGCCACATCATCGCTTACCACCAGGCGAGATGGTGGCCAAACGTCGACCTATCAAGTATAAAAAAAAATTATAATTCCAGTAAATTAACTAAAAATAAGGTCTACTAGCGAGCGCCAGAATACTAGCCAGTAGGCTGTGCGACGTCGATGCGACTGCGCACTCTGCTCATGAGGAAGAACCCCTCTGTGGTTTGAAGCTAGTAGAGCTTTTTTCAGTATATTCAGGTGAGTTACCCGCGACAGCAGTAGACTGTCACAAGCAGAAGATGATGATAATCTTATTAATACCGGGTCAACCGGAGTGATACCACGGCCGAGCAGAAAACCGACGTGAAACAACTCTTGCGTTGTGTTTATACTACCCCTAATCCCTGAATCCCCAACATTTGATGAAAATTCCCACTTCCCAAAAGCCCGGCAACGCACCTGTAACGCCTCTGGTGTTCCAGGTGTCCATGGGCGACGACGATTGCTTACCATCAGGTGATCCGTCTGCTCGTTTACCGGCTTATACCATAAAAATATGTATATTTGCGAAAGTTCTCATTCTCTTTTTTTTTTAAAACGTTGCCCAACACTAGAATTTTCTCCTGTGTCATGTGTGCATTTACAAACATACAAGTTCACATACACATGACACTCAGACCCGGAACAACAATCTGTAGATCGCACAAAGAGTTGTTCCGTGTGGGAATCGAACCCGCGACACGTTGCGCGGCAGCCAGATGCCCATCTATCATGCCAACCGTGCAGTCTAGTTTGTGCTTATATATGCATGTTTGTTAGTGTTTCATTCAACAACTGCTGAACGGATTTGAATGAAATTTTCTACGGAGATAGATTTTAGTGTAGAGGTATTATTGTAGTATAGTGGAGCCCCGGTAGTTCGACAAACATGTTGCAAGGCAGTGTCGAAATATCGAATTTGTCGGATTATAAAGTACCTTGTAATCCGGCAAATTACAGATCCAATGATAAGATTACGAATCATACTTCGTTATGTATGTCAAATTTAGTGAATTGAAAAAGATAAGTGTACAAACAAATGTACTTATGTATTAAAATAATCAAACTTTATGAATCAATTTAAAAGTAAGCAATCAGAATCAAAACAATACCCTACGCGTCGAGCACAATAGTGCGTATAAGATGTTACTTGTTCAATCGTGAATTAACGAATACATGTACGTAATAACTGCCTCGTTAGCCGAGTGGTCGCGAGTGCGACTGCCGGGAAGGGGTCTCGGGTTCGATTCCCGGGTCGGGCAAAGTATTACTGGGTTTTTAAAAAATTCTCAGTATTAGCACGGAGGCTGGAAATGTGCCCGGTATATGGCAATAGGCTCACCCCCTATTACATGGGACTCATAACATAAATAGTGAAAAGTGGGTGTTACTTCTGTGTACACCTCTGCCTACCCCTTCGGGGATAAAAGGCGTGATGTTATGATGATGATGTATGTAATAAACGATGTCGGATTATAGGGGGTGCCGGATTAGCCAGAGGCCGGATTACCGGGACTCCACTGTAGTAGTTGTAGTATTCTACCACATGGGGTACTTTTTAAGCCAAGAACGCGAACCAAGGCGCGAGCAGAATTTAGTAATAAATAAATAACCAAAGTGAGATTGAAAATAACAAGCGTCTCATCAATTCGTCATGAAGTTACTGTTAACTGCTTCTTTGAACTTTTCCCACAGTTTGACTATTAACTCGTTGAGGTTTCACTGCCGTGGTTAACTTATGAAAAGGTTTTAACTGTCCCACTGGTGGTGAGGGTTTTTTTTTTTTTTGGCCGTGGTATCACTCCGGTCGAGCCGGCCCATTCGTGCCGAAGCATGGCTCTCCCACACTTAAACCTTCTCCGTGTGAGAAGAGGCTTTGCTCAGCAGTGGTTACTTTTAAGCTGTTGATGAAAGGAAAAGAATCTAAAAACCATTACACCACACCCTCGTCGCGGAGAATCTAACGGGTTACCGGGGCTCCGGCTCGACGTGCAGGAGAAGGAACGGGGTGGTTTTTAGTCAGTAAGAGTCTGACACTCCCTCCCGCCTCACGCAGGCGGGAGCAGTCATTCAATGATTTTCCCTCTGAAAACCTAAAATATTTCTATCTAGCTAAAGGAAACATAACAATGATATTTTAATATGTAAAATATAATAAAACTATATTATAAAGATCACTTCAAGTTCCGATTTTGCCGAATTTACATAATGACTTGAAGTCGGAACAGTTTAGCACAGATGACATCATCGGAGCGTCGAATAGAAAGCTAAGAAACATATGCCACAGATACATAGCTGTATGTCATAAACGAAGGATTTTAAAATACCATATTACATATAACAATATATACATATATAACATCACGCCATTTATCCCCGAAAAGGTTGGCAGAGGTGCACATTACGACTGTTAATACCACTGTATAATGTAATACTCACTTTTCACTATTTATGTTATGAGTCCCTTGTAATAGGGGGTGAGACTATTGCCATATACCGGGCACAATTCCAGACTCCGCGCTACTACTGATATTTTTTTTAATCAGTGATACCATGTTAAACCCGGAAATCGAACCCGAGACCCCTTGCCCAGCAGTCGCACTTGCGGCCACTCGGCCACCGAGGCAGTCTGTGTAAAAATATAGTCATTAATGTATGGAAAGGAAGAAGACGGTGACTGACAGTATAGACTGTGTTTACATGGCAGCATTGTTTGGTAAACCTGAACCTTTTTACTTGCGAGATCCACCTTGCAAGCATAGAGCAAAATCTTTTATGTGCGTAGGCGAAGGCTTACAGTCCAATAGTTATTCTGTCACTGACTATTGTTCATCACGTGTATAATTATATTATATCAACAATATAAACATTCATAGTAAGAAAATAATAGAGATACAGACTAGTATTTATATCAATTAAACATATACAGAACATTCAAGTACAATGTATCATAATTATAATATTTCTTTTTACCAGACGTGAAATTTTTAGACCCTTTGTAACAAAGAGTTTACTCAAAATCGAATGTGAACCATAATGCACGCCCAAAAATAACCAATAAGAATCCCGGACATCGCGCACAGCTGTTACACTGTGACCTCATTAAATGGAACCTATTATATAACTGACCAAAAGTGTACCAAGCCTTATAAAAACAAGTACGAATTTTAAAAGAAAATATATTAAAAATAATTCTTAAAATCCAAAAATCCAACAAACAATACTACCAAATCTGAAAGTAGCACTTTCAGGTATCCAAAACAGAGTTACCAAGCTACGTACTATCACTAATCACTGGCATTACATAAACGAAACGTCACAAGCATGCATTTTTATATAACGAGTGGCGCACGCTACAGCCGCGGCTCGGCCGAGCCAGTCCCGTGCTACACGCCGCCCGCGCCACACGCCCCGCGCACGACAGAAATGAAACTCGACTCAAAACAACAAATTTAAAAAAAACAACACGCGCACAAATCATGTACTAAAACCTAACAAAAACAATCAAACAAAATTCACCCTTCGTAACAAAAGAAATGAAAGTGAAAATCGCAGTGCACTGACCGATGCAACATGTTTAGCGAAAATAGATGGAAAGTTATTCTGTTACTGGTGGCGTCCGTTGGCGCTGTCGAGCCGAGCCGGGCGCTCAGCCTAGTCTACCAGAAACCGTGCAAAAACGTCATGTTTGTGCCGAAGAACCTGTACCGGAGGACGAGAGCGAGGCAATCCAGAGTGCTGTTCCTCGATGAAGATGAAAACCATCAGCCATTCGGAAAGGGTGAAATTGATTTGACTCAAGACAAAAGTTACTCAAAAATCAAGTTTGACGATCAACCAGACTATGAGTTCACATCTCCTGAAGATCCTGAAGTGCCAAAGAAGTTGAATGAGGATTTGCCGTCCGGTAATGAGCGGTTTTACGAGCCATTGCCTCGATTTAGGCCGTTTTCGAACCATCCTCATTACTATCAGGGTCGTTTTGGTCGGACTTACGCTCCAAATTTTGGGTTTGACCCGTACCCTGTGGCTCCGTTCGCTCCGTCGGTTCGGAACGGCTACTACCCTGGTTGGAAGCCGAGGAGTCCTCGAGTGGTGTTTCCATACGCGTCAGAAAGTGTAAACTCAGTGCAGACGAATTCCCACGCGGGGCCTGGTGGGTTCAATGATAACGTTGTGTTTCGTGAACAAAATTTCGGTTTGAATGACGTTGGTGATGAGCAGGCGTTGCAGGACATTGGGACTGGTTCGGGAGATGGATTTGCTGAACGAGGTGAGTCGGTCATATTGGATTTTTTTGTTCTAAATATGTGTGTGGAAGAGAATTACTATGACAACTGTAGGGAATTGGTTTCGGGAGTATATACCTCTATAAAAATTAATCTACAGACAAAGAATTTCCTGTGACTAACTGTCAAACGCTTTAGAGAAATCTTTTTTGGTATTTGAAGATTATTTTTCATTTGTTATGAGTTATTATAAAAAGGAAAGTGTTCAAACAGTTTGCGTTATTTACATATTCTACGGGTTTAGTCATATTTATTCATCAATAGACGATCTATGAAATATTTCGATCATAGTTTGATACGTAGGCGTCTATTAACAAGTCTGATGAATTAATGACGATAGACTATCATTTACTGAAAATTAACTGAGTTGGAATATTAACTGAGATTACTCGATGATCTTTCAACGATTTTTTACTCAACGGAATTCCTCAGTGTTGCAAACGCTTGAGATAGATCCGAGAAGATAGTAGAGTAATTTTTTGTCTTTAAGTTTTTCATATTTTCTTTAGTAATTGATGATGGTTGAAATAACTTATTCACTTTTAACAAAGTCAATTGAATTTATGATAAACACTGTTCTGGGAGATTGTAATGTTATTTACATATTTTGCGCCATAAAATATAAGATCGCGTTTTAGATGAGTAGAACAGTGATGTAAATGAGTGAATAGGACAATATAAATGGGCATTACACACTCATAATTCACTATTTACAGGCACTTTTGTGAAAATAAATAGAGATGGGCATATATGTGGATAAATATTGAGTAAACGTTCGTCTTTAGGTACTCGAGTATTTACTCATTTTTTTATAACATAACATAACATAACATCACGCCTTTTTATCCCCGAAGGGGTAGGCAGAGGTGCACATTACGGCACTTAATGCCACTGTACAATGTAACACCCACTTTTCACTATTTATGTTACGAGTCCCATGTAATAGGGGATGAGCCTATTGCCATATACCGGGCACATTTCCAGACTCCGTGCTATTACTGAGAATTTTTAAAAACCCAGTAATACTTTGCCCGACCCTGGATTTGAACCCGAGACCCCTTGCCCGGCAGTCGCACTTGCGATCACTCGGCCAACGAGGCAGTCGAACGAGGCATTTTTTTATATCCATGACATATTTATAACCACGGCAAAATTATCTGTCAGTTAGTTTGTGGAACGTTACGTTCTTTCCATAGTACATACATCTTCACACTCTACACTATCTATACCTCTGATAGTGTAAGCAATGGCTTACACTATTAAACTCTATATTTTAAAATTTGAAAAAAAAAAACCAAATTGGTTTTTCTATATTTGAAGTTTTTGCTACAATTTGCATTTGATGAGACTTTGCATGAACTATTTTCAAAGGCCATTCGTTTAAAGTTTATATAAGCTACACCAGAATACTGAAATATCATTAGAAACATAAAATTTGTACTTGACGGTACAGTTGGCGCGGTGGCTGGGCAATTGGCTACCGTGCAACGTGTCGCGGGTTCGATTCCCGCACGCAGCAACTCTTTGTATGTTTGATCCACAGATTGTTGTTCCGGGTCTGGGTGTCATGTATATGTGAACTTGTATGTTTGTAAACGTACCCACAACACAGGAGAAAATCCTAGTGTGCGCAACGTTTTATTTAAAAATAAAAAGCATTTGTAGTGCGTTAAAATTGAGCGCCGTTTGTTTTTGACCATAAGATTAATGTTAGTGAATTAATTTCTGAAATCGTGTCATTATTTATTGTAAAGATGACAGTATTTGATTTTGATGTCAGTGTTGTAAAGCGACCTAATACTATCATCATAATACAAGTTCAAACTACCTTTTTTTTAAGGGGGGAAAATCATCGAATGACTGCCCCCGCCTGGGTGAGGCGGGAGGAAGTGTCAGACTCTTACTGACTAAAAACCACCCCGTTCCTTCTCTTGCTCGTCGAGCCGGAGCCCCGGTTACCCGTTAGGTTCTCCGCGACCATTAGGTTCTCACCTTAAGTAAGGAACTTAATTTTTGTAACTTGGGCGTCAAACACAAAGCAAAACTTCTAACTTATTTCAGTAAACTTAATTCTGTATGAACGGAGACATGAGAAATATTCCCATTGAAATTCCATACAATTCGAGTGAAACTATACATATATATGTACTGTCATACAAACAATTCATATATATTATGAAAGGATGTCCGCTAATGTCTAAAGATTTTGGAAAGTAATATTATGTAACTTATTTTTTTATATACTAGTGCTGACACCTGCCTGTTTAGTGCATAGATGTTTTTGTCACTACGCTTCACAAGCATTCCTTCAATAATATTTGCACGTAACGTAGAATGGAGTTCTATGTTAGATCTAAGTTAAGTATTTTTTAGGTATTGATTTAAGTTATTACGATTAAGTGTGGGATTAAGAATGGGCCGGCTCGACCGGAGTGACACCACGGCCTCACAGAAAACCGACGCCACTCCACAATCTCCCCAATCCCCGAATACCCAATAATCCTCAAATTTCTAATCTTCAAATCTTCTAATGAAAAAATATTAGACACGTATTTTTTATTTTGTCGTATAATAAAACAATACTTAGATAAAACGAATCAAAGTTTAGGAGTGGGGGCTAAAACGTCATTTCTACGTATAAAATGTGCATAGAAGTGACGTCACGTGACATTTCAAATCAATATATCGTCGAAAGTATTTGTTTCTGTAAGAAAATAAAAAATACGTGTCTAATGATTTAAAATAATCTACCAGACGGACATTAAAATAAAAATTAGGCTTCTACCATATTCGTACTTAAATATCGGGCCATGCCTGTCCTTTTACAAAGAATTTGTGGAGACAGAACTATACGTAAGCGCGACTTAAGTGTGGCGTTTAAGTATTTCGACATAACTAACGTAAATAAATTGAGAAAAGCTCTACTATATTCAGTCACAACTGGACCCTTAACGGTAAGAATACAATTTAAATTAATTTGGTATATCTCAATAAAGTTTTTAAGCAACGCAATAGTTTTTATATTAATTACAACATCATTTTAAAACAATACACTATGTGCGTGTTGTCAACACACGCTACTGTGGACAATACACAGTAACTGTGTGTTATCATGCGAAATACACAGTACACATGCAAAGTTAGTTATTCACAGTAATTCACAGCATTTAAGTCTTTGATTTTATTGACGTTTTTTTAATTGTTTGTTAATTGCATAATTGTATGATGACTTTTTTTATTGCTAGAAGGTGTGACTGAAGTTCACCTTTCCTATTGCATTACGCAGTAGCCAATATCATATTGGTTTCAGCTGGTTTCAAATTTTTATGGATATATGAAATTTTGAGAACCTTTTCCATCGAAACTTGATCGCGGCTTCAGCCTCTCTGCTCGGATCCTATTACACATAGCGTGATGTTTTATAGCATATAGCCTTCCTTGACATATGCACTATCTAACAGAAAAATAATTATTCAAATCGGACCAGTAGTTCAGGAGATTAGCGCGTTCAAACAAACAAACAGGCAGACAAACAATCTCTTCAGCTTTGTATAATAATAAGATGAGATTGCATGCCCTTCAAATAAACGGTATAATATTACCCAATACTGTAATTATGAAATAAGACATTTGAAAACCACAATCCATCGAAATTCTTATATTATTTGTAAAAAATCAGCTATAAAAGCTTAAAATTGTGATCTAAATTCTGTAAAAAGTGAGAAAGGTTTAATATTAACACCCCTGCCTACCCCTTTAGCGAAAACTCGCGCCACATTACAATGTAAAGAAAGTTTCTTAAGTAACAATTTATCGTAATAAGTTAATTACATACATATATACGCATATATAGCGTGTTAACTAATCATTCAATGATTGCAATTTATTCAGTTAACACATAACTATATTACGAATATAGTTCCTGAACGAATTTTTACTCATCTGTTATATATATATATACATAATATACTACTTAGGAAATAAAGCGTGATGTTATGTGATAATGTGATGTTATATATTATGGCGATAAGTGAGTCCCTATTACATGGGACTCACAACGTAAGTGGTGAAAAATTTATGTTATAAATTCATTTCGTTTTCGTCCTGCGGCAAAATTATTTGCCATAAGGAGTACTTTCAATGAATAAAGTAAAAGCAAAAAGACAAAGATGTCAATTTATAATATGACTGCCTCGTTGGCCGAGTGGTCGCAAGTGCGACTGCCGGGCAAGGGGTCTCGGGTTCGATCCCCGGCTCGGGCAAAGTACTACTGGGTTTTTACAAAAATCTCAGTAGTAGCACGGAGTCTGGAATTGTGCCCGGTATATGGCAATAGGCTCACCCCCTATTACATGGGACTCATGACATAAATAGTGAAAAGTGGGAGTTACATTGTAGAGGTACAGTGGCATAATGTGCACCTCTGGTATTAAAACTATCTCAGTAGGTAGCACGGAGTCTGGAGTTGTGCCCGGTATATGGCAACAGGCTCACCCCCTATTACATGGGACCCATAACATAAATAGTGAAAAGCGGGTGTTACTCAAAAATTTCAGACTCCGTGCTACTACTAAGTTTTCTTAAAAAACCCTGTAATACTTTGCCCGACTTGGGAATCGAACCGAGAGAAAATAAAAAAATGGCTTTTAAATTTCAATTTCTTTAATAACAAGCTATTATAGATATGAAGTCTACGTACTACAAAGTATTGTTAAGTGGGAAATCATGACACGGCATGCGCGTGCGACGTTTTGACTAGGCTATTATCAAACAATCGGTAAAAGTTCTTTTGTATGTCATCGAGTTACACAAACTAGATGTGAAATGAGTGCACTCACTTTTTGTGTTTGATTTTTTATATTATTTAACTCATTGTATGTCAGTTCTTTCATTAATTTATGAGACAAATAATTTATTACGTCTTGTAGTTACCTGCTATATTCATTTTAACATGTAATAAATGAAAATAAAATGAGTGTCGTTAACTAAAAAAACAGTTTTTCAAAACTCCGTACTTATGTTCGCGATTATCTTACGATTGGCTGAACCGATTTCGATGCGGTTTTCAGAAAAGGTTTTGTTATACTTAGGAGAAGGTATTAGCACTTATATTTATTAACCGACTTGCCCAAAAGAGGCCATTGAAGTCGGTTTTTTTTAATAATCATAGTTTCTTAAATTAATACAACTTCGTTGTAAGATTTATGTCGGGCAGATGTTTAAGTCGTTTCGCCGATGCTTTTACAGTTGATGTATATAAATTAGTCATATAAATACCTTCACTAGAGGACTGACCAACAGACGGATATTTTTTAACATACCAACATTTTGTTTAGGCGTTTAATAGTGTCTTCCTGGTCTAAGTGAAATAAATGATTTCGACTTTGATATTAACTTCGACTTTGAGTCGACCCAGTCAATTAAAACCGATGATAATTCAATCCCCTCTATAATTCAAAGATATCACGAGTACCCTAGAAACGGTCTATAGATAATAGCCACGCTTACTTATGTTACGTAGTTCTATAGAATCGAACCGTTATTCTACCACCACATGGCACATCCAGTATCACTAAGCCCACGTATATCTAATCGAACGCGTGAAGGAAGGCGACGCAGGCGCAGTGTCGTTTCGATTCGAAACGTTTACGACAGTAAAAAATACGGCAGAGCAACAGTAGGTACATTGCATTGGTTGTAAAATAACTCAGTTTATATTATAGTGGTGTCTCGCTGGTTTTTGTTTTGAGTAGAGAAAATCATCCATATGCTGATCATCCATATAAAATCATCCATAGACTGCCTCGTTGGCCACTCACCCACTTTTCACTATTTATGTTATGAGTCCCATGTAATAGGGGGTGAGCTTATTGCCATATACCGGGCAAAATTCCAAACTACTGAGAATTTTGTAATTGGGTAGATTGTGGGGTGCGGGGGATGGACCTTCAGTAACCTCACGACGAAACACAACGTAAGGAGTGTTTGACGTCGGTTTTCTGTGGATCTGGATGATCTGGAAGTCATTCAGCGAGGCCTATTAAAGTCAGCAGACGCCCTAACTATTTGTGTGACCCACAAATTGTTGTTCCAAGTCTGGGTGTCATGTGTATATGAACTTGTATGTTTGTGAACGCACTCACAACATAGGAGAAAATCCTAGTTTGGGGGGCAACATATTTTTTTTAAGTAGAGTTGTAATGATATTACCTGTATTCTTTACTTAGCTAATATTCTCATAATAATGCACAATACACTAATAAATTCGAAACGTTAACGCTTTTCTTTCCGCAATGTTGCCAGCTATAAAACATTCAGTGTTGCTACAGCGAAAAATTAATACTCAGGAAAAATGATTTAAAAAGTCTGTTGTAAATTTTACGTATCAGAAATTATCTAGATTGCGATGGAGTGGTTAGTTGATTAAGTGTTTTATTAAGATGGGATTAAGATTGGTTTTTCTTGGTGCGTAATGCACTCTCGGTTTTCTTTGCGTGATGAAATGTTGCGTGTATTCAAATGAAGGGAGGACCAATCAAATGGTGGATTTTTTTAATATTCACTGTTATATTGTGCAAAATGTAGTGGGATATTTCCAAAACATCTTTTATTACATTCAGATTTTCTTCCGTGACTTTAGAACAGTTCTAAACATACATATTAAATGTAGAAGAGCCATGCTTCGACACGATGGGCTGGCTCAACCGGAGTGAAACCACGGCTGAGCAGAAAACCGACGTGAAAAAACGCTTGCGTTATGTTTCGTCGTGAGAATGAGGTTACCGGAGGCCCAATTACCCCCCACTCTTCCTCAATCCCTGAATCTCCAACAATCCTCAAATTCATAATCCCCAAAAGGCCGGTAACGCACTTGTGACGCCTCTGGTGTTCCAGATGTCCATGGGCGACGCCGATTGCTTACCATCAGGTGATCCGTCTGCTCGTTGACCGGCTTATGCCATAAAGAATACATATAGTACTTATGACACTCAGACCCAGGAGAACGATTTGTGGACCATACAAAGTTGCTTTGCGTGGGTATCGAATCCTGAAATAGTTTGCGCAATAACCAGTTTGTTGTACCTACTTGAGTCTAGGTTTTATAGCGATGTTTTAAATTTTCGTACTGAAGAAAACCAACCATAAAGATACATATATTTTTTTGCAAGAAATATGTAGAATATTCATGTTGGTGCTGTCTCTATTTGAATTACCGTTGAGGGTCAATTATCAATGATAAATTATTACGTTTTCTCTGAGAGTAGCAGCGCGACAGTCGCCGTGTCGCGGGTCGCGAAATGCTCCTCATGAATATGAGCCTCTTGCATGGCTTGAAACTAGTCGAGTTCCTCGTCAAATTATTACGTGAGTAAGCCGAAAACATAATAATTTATTCAGTATGTCTCACGAAAGTTACAATACAAATATATCGATGATAAATTATGATTTTTAACTGATTTAAAAATGATATAATAATGTTTTTTTTATTTATTTCAACTTCATACAACAAATGTGTACAGGTGGGCTTAATAATGCCTTGGGCATTGTCTCCCAGTCAACCTTTAAGCAGTGCAGAGATGAAAGTAGCAGGTGATTTTAAACCTTTATAAATGGACAATGTACCCATATAATAAATAATGAATTGTATATATAAAACAACATGTACAGAATTTTTAATCTGTACCTATTTTTTTTACTACTAGACTGAACATGTAGGTCACGAACATTTTTAAAATGTCTTAAAAATTCCTAATTTACTATCTATTTTGCTTTAAGTATTTGTTTACAAACGTGTTTTTATATTAACACGTTAAACGTCGTGGGGGTCACCGGTGACCGGAGATAGCGGAGGATTTACCTTCAACAGTTTTTTATTGGCAGTCAAAGTCTTAAATCTAGGTTAACTTATTTATTACCCATTATTATACAATTTAACAAAGACTTTAAGTCCATTCGGAATTCCTTATCACTTCTCATTCTCTTACTCACTGAGTCTTTCTGGACGGACTTACCTTTAATCAATTACAAATATAACATATAACATCACGCCTTTTATCCCCGAAGGGGTAGGCAGAGGTGCACATTATGCCACTGTACAATGTAACACCCAGTCTTCACTATTTATGTTATGAGTCCCATGGAATAGGGGGTGAGCCTATTACCATATACCGGGCTCAATACCAGACTCCGCGCTACTATTGAGAATTTTTCAAAACCCAGTAACACTTTGCCCGACCCGGGTATCGAACCCGAGATCACTTGCCCGGCAGTCGCACTTGCGGCCACTCGGCCACCGAGGCAATCAAGTACATTTAATCAATTATTGTCCTACTTTTATCCTCAACATTCTACAAATCATACTCTAAAAAAGTGAAAAGAATCATTTCAATGTAAATTTACAAAAAATAACACAAAACTAACTAATCATCGCTTGAACTTCTAAATTGACACCTTTTATCGAAAATTTTCTAACAATTTGACAACCTGCCTTCACAATTACATATGTTTAAACTATAGATCTACCTCGTTGGCCGAGTGGTCGCAATTGTGATTGCCGGGCATGGGGTCTCGGATTCGATTCCCGGGTCGGGCAAAATATTACTTGGTTTTTTCAAAAAATCTCAGTAGTAGCACGGAGTCTGGAATTGTGCCCGGTATATGTCAATAGGCTCACCCCCTATTACATGGGACTCACTAATATAAATAGTGAAAAGTGGGTGTTACATTGTACAGTGGCATTTAAGTGCCGTAATGTACACCTCTGCCTACCGCTTCGGGGATAAAAGGCGTGATGTTGTGTATGTAAACTATAGAAATTTAAAAAATGTCAATAGGTCATGCTATTAAAATAAAGTAATAATTTATAACACATTTAATATCATACAAACGAATTGCTAAAACATATATTATCGGCAAACTATAAGTACTAAGTTATATATTGATCACTTATTTTTATGTCGATTTCGAAAGAAAAGAAAAAATGGCACACGAGCACAACTGAAAACGAAAACAAATGAAAAAAATAATCAAACAAAAAAAATAATTCACATAAAAAACAATACATCATCAATTCATCACCAACACGCCAAAAATTATAACGATCCAAATTGTCAAACATGACGACCTCAAACGTCAGAATAGTGATGTGACCCAACGCATCTGAAGTTCGAATCGATGTCGATGCCGATTACATCACTTGTTATGAACGAGTCAAGGAAGCTGATTGCGCAAGTCTTGAAAGCAGTAGAAAGTACGAGCGAGCGAGAAACAGTCCAAGCTGTTTCTTTAGATACGGGCAAATGTTAATTAGCTATGTTTTAGCAAAGGAAAGCTACGCCGAAATTGCTGTTTTGATCTAGTTTTTAGTTTTTTAAAATGTTTTTTAAATAACTAAAGCGAATATCGAGAGAAGTATCTTAAAAAAATTATATTTCACGAAACGTTTAATATAATGCCGTGAACTTGATATATGGTACATAAGTTCTTAAGTGTAGTTACAGTCAGTCAGTCAGTCATATTCTCAGGGGGCCCCAATGGACTAACAATTTCTACAAGAGACACACTCTCGTACACTTGTAGCGGGTTCGATTCCCGCACGGAGCAAATATTTGTGTGGTCTAAAAATGGTTGTTTCGGGTTTGAATGTTCTCTGTATGTGAACTTGAGTTTTTATAATTGCAGCCACGATAGAGGAGAAAATGCTAGCGTGCGGCAACGTTAAAGAAAACAAAAAGTATTGCAAAAGGGTCCCAATTACAGTGTGCCCAAGGCAGCGTAGTCTAAGACGGCCCTGTGCCTTTAGCCAAACGCCACTTTAGCGCTTGTCTATCGAGAGTAGAAAACTAAATGTATGGGGATGACACTGAGAAACGTGTCAACATAACATAACATCACGCCTTTTATCCCCGAAGGGGTAGGCAGAGGTGCACATTATACCACTGTACAATGTAACACCCACTTTTCACTATTTTTGTTATGAGTCCGATGAAATAGGGAGTGAGTATGGCCATATACCGGGCACAATTCCAGACTCCGTGCTACTACTGAGAATATTTAAAAACCCAGTAATACTTTGCCCGACCCGGGAATCGAACCCGAGACCCCTTGTCTGGCAATCGCACTTACGACCACTCTGCCAACGAGACGTGTCAACATTTACGTCAATTCCATATAATTTAATTTTCTACTCTGCATGTAGAGAATTAGGAACACCACGCTGCGCTCTTCGTCAAAAATCGTTAACGTTGGCCATAAAGCCGCAGGCTTGAAGTGGAACTGGGCTGGTCATGTCTGCCGCATGTCAGACGAGCAGTGGGCAAAACTTACTACTGAGTGGAGCCCACTCAACGTCAGTAGAAGTCGCGGCAGGCCCAAAAAAAGATGGCGGGACGAATTGGACATCTATGACAAGGATTAGCCGCAAATAGCTTTACATAGAGAGGAGTGAAAGGAGGGTAGGGAGGCCTCAACGATCATGGCAGAAAATAAAATAAAATAAATAAAAAGTAGACAAGTGCTAAATGGCATTTGGCTACAGCTGCTGTATTTATAACCTGCAGCTGCAGCGCTTGTGTACATGTAGAATAGAAAACCGAATTATGTGGAATTGACGTAAATTTTGACACTTCTCAGTGTCATCCCCATACATTTTGATTTCTACTCTCTCTATAGACAAACGCTAAAATGGCGTTTGGCTAAAGGCCCAGAGGGGAATACATTTGTTGCGAGAGTCGTTAGAGTCCAATGTATCAACATACTCGACATATTTTACTCTGTAACCGCCGTTGTAATTAACAGTTCGGCCATAAGTGTGACGGTCTCGCTGCCACTTCAGCTTGCCAAACCTTTGGTTCTCTGAAGGGTGGCCGCGTTTTGAATTAAATATTTCAGAGAGACTGATGGTACCTACTGGTGGACTGTCTCGTTGGAGTGGTCGCAAGTGCGACTGCCGGGCAAGGGATCTCAGGTTCGATTCCCGGGTCGGGAAAAGTATTACTAAAAACACAAACTGTCAGTAGTGGTACGAAGTCTGGAAATGTGCCCGGTATATGGCAATAGGCTCACCCCCTGTCACATGATACTCATAACATACCTGTTGCCGTATACAGGGCACATTTCCAGACTACGTACCACTACTGACAGTTTGTGTTAATGTGTATTGAGAATTTTTTAAAACCCAATAATACTTTGCCCGACCTAGGAATTGAATCCGACCTAGAGTAAGACTTGCGACCACCTGGCTTATGAGGCAACGACTTACATCTAAAGTAAAATATTATATTTTGAATGAAACCCAAACACAGCTGATCAATGATTCCCAAGAACAACTATAAAATAAAGTGCTATACACAAAAAACGTAAACAATAAGTAATTTCTATATCTCAACGCCGTGGGAGCAAGAGCAGTCGGGTGAAAATGTTAGTTTCACTGATGTACAACAAAAACTATAAGATAAACCCTGGGAATATCGCATTGTGTACAAGAAAGTGCCAGTTTAGTACGAATTTTAATAAATTTATTTATGAAATTTATAACAGTATTTTTTTATGGTACAACACACCACCGCCTCCCAAAACCGCTGCAATTCCTGTAAGCCAGGATCTACAGTAGATACAACCATGTAATAATATATTTTATATTTTAATATATAAGGACTGCCTCGTTGGTCGAGTGGTCGCAAGTGCTACTGCCGGGCAAGGGGTCTCGAGGTCCCGGGACGTGCAAAGTACTACTAGGTTTTATAAAAACTTTGTCAGTAGTAGCACGGAATGTGGAATCGTGCCCGATATATGGCAATAGGCTCACCCCCTATTATATGAGACTCATAACATAAATAGTGAAAAGTGGGTGTTATATTGTACAGTGGCATTTAGTGCCGTAATGTGCACTTTTGCCTACCCCTTGGGGAATTGTGGCGTGGCGTGACATTATGTTACGTTAGTTAAAAATATATTTTTTGTTGCCTAGTATATATGCGGTGTATTTATTTGCCGTTATATATATATATACATATATAGTGTCATAAGATCCTACTGGGAATCAGAATCAGAATCAGAATCAGAATAACATTTATTTGTCTACTTTGTGTCTTACAAAATGTCTCTGTGGCCGGTGGGCCATACAGGGGTGAGTCAGCTAACTTATGTCCTAATGGATCTGTGTTTGCTTTGTTCTATTAATTCGTAATATGCGACGCTAAGTAGGCATATTACGTGTTTTATTTACGCTGTGTAGTATATTAAATACGTATATTATAGGAACATAATATTTCTTGCTATAATTATTTTATTTTAAGGGGACGCGGGGCTTTTGTTTTGTCTGTAGGCCAACGCTTGTAACCTTTTTTATAAGGGTCGAACAGTATTTCTCCGATTCTGTGATTAACCCTGAGAGGGTTAAAATCCCCATGAGCATGATAGGCATCTTCAGTGGATTCAAGATCTTCTATTTCTAATTTTGAAATATTTTCCAACATTTTGGAGTTAAGGTCCTGGGCGCGTAGGTGCCAAGCTTCTATGTCAGCCATCTCCCAGATCAGTTCCGTAGGTGTTCGTCTTGGAAGTTGTGCGGCATTTTTCAGTGCCATTCTGTATTGACGTTCGATTTTGGTGAGGTTGGATTCGCTGTATCTTGAGAGTAGTTGTACAACTCCGTAGTCCATAAGGGGTAGAAGGCAAGCCTGAATGATTGTCAGTCTTGTTTCCAGTTTTGTCTTCGCATTATATCCTATAATTGGACCGAGGGCTCCTCTGACTTGTTTTAATCTGGTAACAACCTTTTCAGTGTGCTGATTCATCTTCATGTGTTTGTCAAAGATGACACCGAGATATTTGATCTGCTTTTGGTAGTGTAATATCTGTTGTTTCAGTTTCACCGTTGGTCTATATTTTTTCTTCTTTGAGAACATGATGCATTCTGTTTTTTCAATATTACACTTTAACCCCCATCTCATATAATAGTCAACGATGGCCTCAGCTGCCCATTCGGCACGGATTGTCGCGTGTTCTGGGTTCGGGGCTCTGTTAAGTATACAGAGATCATCAGCGTACTGTGAGAGCTTGAGGCCTTTGATGTGATCTTGTATATTCCAAACATCATGAACGTACAGATTGAAGATTATCGGGCCGAGTATTGAGCCTTGGGGCACGCCGTGGGGAACCGGTTTATCTTTGGTCGTCGTAGTTCTGAATCTACCTCTCAAGTTTCTACCTTCGAGATAGTTTTCAATTATTTTAATGATATTGTTAGGAACGTCTTGACTCTGAAGTTTTTTGATCAGGCCCTTGTGGTTTATAGAGTCGAAGGCTTTCGATAGGTCTGTGGATATCATAGAGACACTGTCTCCTGTGGCCAGTGCGTCGGTGACTATTTTGCCTGTCCGTAGAATTTGGGTTGCTGTACCTCTTGCTCTTGTGAAGCCGTGCTGGAACGTTGGTTGCAGCTGGTTGACCGTTGCCGTAAGTCTGCTCTGGATCAGTCGCTCGCACAGCTTGCCCATGATATTTAGCAATGTGATTGGGCGGTAAGATGACGCCTGCCGGTGATCTTTCCCAGCCTTGTGGATGAATATGCACACACCAATTTTCCATCGTTTTGGGAAGTAGCCAGTTGATAGAACAAAGTTCACAAGAGGTACAAATGCCTCAACGAACACTTCTCCCCCAAGTTTAAGGGCGTCCGCTTTTATTCCATCTGGGCCTGGAGCCTTTCTGTTTTTAAATCTCCGCAGGGCGAGTTGCACTTCTTTTTCTGATGCCAGGTCTAGTGGCTGAAAAGGTGTTGTTTTTTCGGTTCCTTCATCGTCTTTAGCTATTTTAGCCTCTTTGACTATGGCAGTGTCGGTGAGTTTGTCTATTATATCTATTTCTGCACTACAACCCATGATGTTTGGTAGTTTGGCTATAGGTTTCTTCATGTTTCGTTGGATGCGCCACATTTGTGATCGATTGTCTCGAGGATCCTTGAGTTTATCTTGCCACCCTTTTTCGATGTATTCTTTCAGATCTTTTTCAACTTCTCTCTTGACGCGGTTGTAAAGAGTGCGTGTTTCGCGTTGGATTTCAGGACTGCAGTATCTCGCTTGCCATGCAGTTTGTTTCAGTTTGTTTCTGATGTCAATCCTGTCGTTTATATATTTTGGAAGACGTTCCTGTCTTGTTGTATTTTTCAGGGGAGCATGAGTGTCAAGAGCAGTGACGATGGCATTTTCCATTGTTTCGACATACTTCTCGCAATCCTCCTCTGTTGTGATATCTCTGTTAAGGTGGCAGAAATTTTCCCACATTGTCTGCTGGTACGCTGCTGTGATCTTTTCGTCCACATAGATTTTCTTTGTATTTCGGGATAGGTATTCTTCTCTATTATGTTCTACTTTCACCGTTAACAACCAGGGGAGGTGATCTGAGCCAACGTTCTTTATCTGTTTGGCCTGAGCCTCTAACTGTTGGTGTGTTACTATTGCCAGATCCAGGATCGTGTTACCTGGGCTGAACGGTCTGGACGGTGCATTAGCATGTATAAGTGAGCAAAGTCCGCTTCTCACTGCCCTTTTTACAATGTTACCGAGGGTGGAATTCCTGCTATGACCCAGGGTTTTCATTTGTAAATTCATGTCACCGACGATAATAGACGGCTCATCGGCTAGTGTCTCTTCTAATTCGTCCTTGGCATGGTGTTGGTTTGGAATTTGTACATATATTCCTTTGATTTTGATATATTGTCCAGTAGCGTGGTTGGTGAAAAGTTTAATGCCGACGCCTTCTATCTTCTTGTTTTCGTCGTGCCAGCCTGGGGTAATTTCTGTTTCTGCCCACCTTAGTCCCCTTTGTACATACATGGCAGTGGCTAAGTGTTTTTCCAATGTGTGGGTGAGTTTATCGTATCCTTTTATATTATATGGTTGCGTGTCAAAGTCGATCTTGCACTCATTCAATATAATTATAGCCGGTCTATATTTTTCGACAAGTGCTTTTATTTCTTTGAATTTATTTCGCAATCCTTGTGTATTCAGGTGCAAAATTTTGAGATTCTGTATTATTTTACTGTCGTGGTCAGACATTGATATTGATATGCGAGTGTATTTTATTTATAGTGTCCATTAACATTATCAATGTCTGTTGCATTTGTGTCTGCATTTTAAATAGACCCTCCATTGTAAGACTGCTAGTTGTAGGTGGTTCTTGTTCGGTTTGAGGTTGTGCTGATTCTTTTTGTTTCATAATTGGAAACTGCCGTGTATTTAAGACCTCTGCGTATTTTAAACCTTGCCTTACCACTGAGCGTTTAATTCTCTCCTCTTTCTTTGTTTGTTTAGCCTCTGCTTGTTCAATTTGCCTAGCTATAATTTTTTTGAATACAGGGCAGCTTGCGTTGTTCGCTCCGTGGTCTTCTTCTTTACAATTTCTGCAGACTTTCGTTGTAGTGCCCTCCGGAGTAGTAATAATTATCTGTGGTTCCTCTTGTTTGCCGTAGCATGATTGTTTCGAGTGATCAAAAGCATAGCACTTCTTACACTGTATAATGTGCTTCGGATTTTCTCTAAATGGTTCAACCTTGATGGAGGGGGCACAAAAGAATTTTCTTTCTGAGCGTTTAAAATTCTCCATGATATCTCTCGATTTGTGTGTACCATCAAAAAGGAGGAGGTGTATTTTCCCTGCTCTTCCAAGTGGTTTGATTGCTTTTGGTTTGATACCGATGCAATCTGCTATCTCATCAGCTATAGCGTCGGTGGATTCTCCGTAAGTTTCGTTTTTGAGCACAATCTTGGTAGCAGGTTGCCTGTCTGCTTTTGGTTTTGGTGCAATAACTCTGGTAAACCCGCCAGATTCAATCTCCGTTAGCAAGTTCACGCGTGCTGCCATATTGTTCGGACTAATTTTTATTTGGCCTCTCATAACGTTCATCGTTGAGCTGTTCTTGGCTACTGTTTCTCTGATTTTCTTTAGTGTGTTTTGGTTCTTAATTGCGTTTTCATCCCTGATGATAATATTGGGAATATGGGCGTTTTTCTGTGTTGGTGTCAAGTAATTAGATGCGCCTGTACGTTGTCTTTTGGCTCCTCTAGTTACCAGTTGGTACGTTGATTGGTTACTTTGCTCGGTGCGGTTGTTGTCTGTGTCACTCGTTGGTTTTTGTGTTATAGACTGGTTTACGATAGGTGGTAGTGCGGTGGATTGCGGATTTTTCCAAGCGTCCAACGTAGTCTGTACTTTACTTATGGTGTGGGAAGTATCTTTATTGACAGTACTCACGTATATGCGCTCACTAACTCGAGTAGGTGGAGGCTGTTGGATTGTGGCGGAGTCCAGCACGCCACCCTTCAATTCTGACCGTACTCCATGCACATACTGCGGTACCTGTGGGCCCTGATGGCCTACATTAGCGTTGATGTTCAGGTCGCGAGGCTTGTTAGACTCTTCGGTGTTTTTAATTAATTTACTTCCACGGTGATTCTTTTTTCTTGACCTTCTAACGGCCAATTGTTGTTCATTTTGTGAAACGAATTCAATGAATGCGCATTGGTTTTTACCGCATTTGCAGATGAACCACTCCTCAGATATGAAGGTCTCGATTGGTATGGTAGTTAATTCTTTCTTTATTTTACAGCTTATACATGGGCGAATATTTTTAACACCGGTCTCCAGGCCTGCCGTATATATTGAAACTGAAGACTCAATGTTAAGTGTGCCGTTATCATATTTTGGCTCTGTTTTAAGCGCAGCCTTAATAAGAAAAAATTTTGTACACAATTTGCATTGAATCTTTTTAGTGTTCATTTGATTTATGCCCCACGAAGGGCTATCCATTTGGAAGAAACTTTCACATTCCCAACACTGCACTATGTTTTTATTAAAGTCAGATAAATCTACCTTCATTAATGTTACTTTATTCTTAACTGTTTCGATGTTTGATCTCGATTGAGGCGGGTTCGTGTCCATATCACTGTTGTTTACAGAAGATGAATTATTTTTTTCGGATATCATTTTTCAATGTTTTGATTCTATTTCACTACACTAATTTCACTTACACTAATTATTACACTATTTCTAACGTTTGCCGGGGGTTACGAGACCCCCGGGGCCTATACAGTCCGCAATTTACTATATAAAGTTTACTATAACTCGCGTCGATGTGCAATATTTTATTTCGCACATTTATTTATGACGGTGGCTTATCGGTCGTGCGCGTGAGTCACTCCGGTGAGCGGTCGCTCCGTACACGTCCGTTCGCTACCGCGGCTCGCGCGTGTATATCCTACTGGGGGCTGTACTGGGGGCTAAGGGACTTCATTTTTAAAAGCCGGTGACGGTAGAACAGCATACCTTTGTCAGAACCCTAACTCTTCGTCCACCTAACGGGAAACCGGGGCTCGACGTGCAGGAGAAGGAACGGGGTGGTTTTTAGTCAGTAAGAGTCTGACACTCCCTCCCGCCTCACCCAGGCGGGAGCAGTCATTCGATGATTTTCCCCCCTTATAAAAAAAATAACTCTTTTTCCGGGTATCGTAGAAGCCGACTTAGAGACTACACATTTGACAGACACCGTACAGCAGAGCTCTCTGATAAACCTGAACATGTTGAACTGGCATTTCCAAACTGTCTGTCAAGCATAGATATTATTGCCATAGCACAGCAGAGGGCTGTTACAGGTTCAGAATGTTGATGGACAATCAAATCTATGATAATTGTATAAAGTCGTTTACACAGCTTGTTAACTAAACAACGCATGTGTATAGCTTAAGTCAGTCTGTGTTTTATTCCTTTTTCTTTCTATATTAAGGTATATACATATACTAGCGGACCCGACAGACGTTGTCCTGCATATCCACTTGAATGTATAAACAAAAATTCATTCGAATTACTTCAGCTGTTTAGGATAAATAACCTAAACATCGACTGCAGCGCCATCTGCTGGGCTGATTTGTGAATCTAAACCATCCAGGGCGCCACTCAAACGCGTACAGAAAAATTCATTTAATCGGTCAAGCCGTTTAGGAGGAGTTCAATGATATTCACACGTACAGCAGAATTATAGATATATATGTAGATTAATGATTAATTATCAAGTGTATATTGATGAGTGACTTCGATGTCCTTCATTAAATTCACCGAGGGAAGTATAAACTAATTCGTGTTCATCTATCTCCTCTAATGATATTTTCTGATTTATTTCGTTGAGGGATCCAAGACAGTTGTTCATTAGTCTAGGACGCGCCAGATTTTAGTTTTCCGGTGTTTGCATGGTTGTATCTACTGTAGATCCTGGGGCACAGGAGTTGCAGCGGTTATGGGAAGTAGTGAAGGGCTTGTCTTATAAAAAAACACATACCACACAAAAATACAAACGGAAGATTTTCAACTTCCTAACAAACTACATTAATAACATAATACAATAAACTATTACATAAAAAGCTTTAAAATATACATAACTTTTGACATTTCCACTATGAACATTTAATATAATATAATATGTATGTCGGCGCCAAGTTATGCAATGATTATGCAAGACGAAACCGGTTTGAGAATGAGATGCTATGGCCTCATGGGTTCATTGTAATTTTTGGTTAAGGAAATGACATATATCACACTCTTTACATCGTAAAAGGGCAAGTAGAGGGGTTGTGGTGTATGACAAATGCAAACAAAAAATTCACTTTTACCTCTATAAAAGGACATTAATGCATTTGTAATAGGGTAGATGACTAATTTTTATTTTTTTTATTTTTTTGTGCATTGTACTTAAAAACAACGTTTGTTATTAAATGTGTATGGTGTATTAAATAAATAAATAATAATAAAATAAACTGCATTGGTATTGCTGGTTTCCAATAGGTGATAATGTCTGCCTATTTGTTGCTTATCCCATAGAAATATTGGATTTAGTAATACTGAAGTTCATATTTTTAGTGCTCAAACCTTCACAATATTAACTTTTCCATTCCTCCATATCTTTTCTATTCACTGGTCACACATGTAGGTATTAACTTCCATTCAGTAATTATTGAGTTAATTGTGTTTTGATATTAGTTACATCTATAGTCCTTAAATCTTCAATACCTCTAATGTCACGTGGTGTATGACAATAAACAGTCTTATCTTACTGGTAAAAAGTTAACTGCCTCGTTGGCCAAGTGGTCACAAGTGCGACTGCCGGGCAATGGGCCTCGGGTTCGATTCCCGGGTCGGGCAAAATTTTACTGTGTTTTTTCAAAAAATCTTAGTATTAGCACAGAGTCTGGAATTGTGCCCGGTATATGGCACTAGGCTCACCTTCTATAACATGGGACTCATAACATAAAATAGTGAAAAGTGGGTGTTACATTATACGAGGCAGAGGTACACCTCTGCCTACCCCTTCGGGGATAAAAGGCGTGAAGTTAAGTAATGTAGTTATGGTAAAAAGTAAGTTTTAAAAAGGTTGAAACGCATTTCAGACTATTTTGTTTATAATTAGAAAGAAAAAGAAAAAGAAAAATCGTTTATATGCACACCGTCACAAGGTACAATAACTCAAAAAAATAAAATAAAAACAATATAGTAAAGACGGCGCAAAAAGGCCAGAGCTCAGCTTAAATGCCGAGACACGAGTGTGCTCGAGTCGCGGCGCTGATTTTCAGCACTTGCCCGTGACTTGTAATATTATACATAGGTAAGTATAATAATAATAATAGAATAACAATAAAAAATATATATATGCAATGATATTATTCTAACATTTTCAAAATTAAAATAACAAATGTGATGTAATAAATCTCGCGAATTGAAATTGAAGGTGTAACTACAGGGTGCCAAATCGGCAAAATGCCACGAGTCCTCAGCTGAAAGGGGCCCCGTACAAAGGTTCTTATCTGAACTTCTCTGCTATGTATTGGGAACGGGAATTCGATGAATTCGATGAATGGAATTCGATGAATTTGTGGGAGAGTCATGCTTTGATGTGTGGGAGAGCCAATGGGCCGAATCGTCCGGAGTGTTACCATGGGGTCACAGAAAACCAATGTGAGACAACGCTTGCGTTGTGTTTCCTCGGGTGAGACAGGTTACCGGAGGCCCAATCTCCTCAATTTCCTCAATCCCCAATCCCCGAATCCCCAATAATCCTCAAATGCCCAATCCCGAAAAGGCCGGTAACGCATTTGTAACGCCTCTAGTGTTCCAGATGTCCATGGGCGACGCCGATTGCTTACCATCGGGTGATTCGTCTGTTCGTATACCGGCTTATTCCATAAAAAATATTTGGCACGGGCCCCGAAAGGTATAGTTACGTTACTGGTTGCGGAAAAACCATAGGTGGAGGCGATTTTTGCTTTTTGACAATTGTTTACCATCACGTATCCATCTGCTCGTTTGTCGTCCTGGTCCATATATAAGATACTAACATTTTTTTTTTTAACCCTAAGCCAAGGTGGGAAATCCTCATGGAGCCCCCTCGCCTGGGGATGACGAAAGGGACTGTCAGACTCTTACTGACTAAAACCCACCCCGGTGTCCCGTCTCACACGTGGGTACGAGGGTGCGGGAGTCATCCGCAGCCCCCGAACTCGAGGGACTCAAGATGCACTAGATATAGTATAACATGCCCTACCTATCTTTAAGAAATAAAAGGCGATATGTTATGTGTGTATTACACCACACAGGGAAGTGATAGGTTTCCTTCGTTACGTCAATAATCTTAAATCTTATAGACCTGCTTATGACCTAAGCTTATAGTCAGGAAGTTGGTACTTAGTTATGGAGTAGCTCTTTGAATAACTGTTATGGTGGTCAGTTTATTATTATGTTCATTACAAACTGTTATTGTGGTTTTTTAGTTAAGTGTTGTTCTAAACAGTTGACAATAGGCTCACCCCTTATTATATGGCAATAGACTTACTCCCTATTACATGGGACTCATAACATAAATAGTGAAAAGAAAACCCTTCGGGGATAAAAGACGCCTTTTGTCCCCGAAGGGGTAGGCAGAGACATTACGGCACTTATGCCACTATACAATGTAACACCCACTTTTCACTATTTATGTAATGAGTCATTTATAGGGTGAGCCTATTGCCATATACCGGGCTCAATTTCAGACACCGTGCTACTGCTGCAGTCGCACATGCGACCACTCGGCCAACGAGGCAGTCAAAGTTCAACCTTATAATAGAAAGATTAAGCCCATGTTTGCTCACGATATTTTCCTTCGCCATCACATGAGATCCACACAGAAAACACCAAACACTTATATTTCATTTATTTAGAGGTATTTATTATTTATGTACGTACACACATTCAACACAGAGGACAATACATATATAAAAACAGAGTACATATACCCCACATATTCGATCTGGAATTTCTTCCTGTGGCCCTGTGGCAGGAAAAGAAATTTAACGACACCGAGACACATAGTGTGACACAGACACACTTGATACTTTTCGGATTAATTATCTATACGATTACTCGCCGATAAAAACTAATAAATATTCATTATATTATACATAACTATTAAATAATTTCCCCATCATCAAAATCATTGCATAATTTCGTTGAACAAGTATTTAAACAGTGTGTGTGTGTATGTGTGTGTGAGTGCATACTATAACGGTTTTTATTGGTCAATGCGTGCATACTGCAACTTAAGGGGAAGCGTCTTGCTCTGGCCTGTGTTTGCGTATGCGATGCGCGTAAAAATCTAGATTTTTTTTGTCATTTTAGATAGAATTAAAAAATATTCTTAATGTTTTTGCTAACCTTTTCCTTTAATTTATTTGTATATGCGTTCTCCTGTGTACCTACTGTCTGTACGTTGTGCGTACATTTATAAATAGATAGTAATTAATTTGGTGGAATTGGTGGCTTTCTGTCCATTTTTTATTTGGATTTTGTTTTCGGTATACTTACTGTTTTATTCGACAAAAAGGTGGACAGAAGTGTAAATTTTACATAATACAATGTAACACCCATTTTTTACCGACTTCAAAAAAAGGAGGTACTATGTTCGGCTGATTGTTTTTTTTTGGTTTGCTCACCGATTACTTCGTCATTTGTGAACTGATTTCGAAAATTATTGTTTTGTTTGAAAGGCTTTCAATTCTAACCTATCAGTAGGCAGATAACTTATCAGTACTAACAATAGAAGCTCTACTAGTTTCGAATCACACAGGGATTCTTCCTGATGAGCAGTACCTATGCACGGTCGCGGCGATTACTCTGTGGTTCGAAACTAGTAGAGATTTTCTCAGTATATTCACGTGAGTAACCCGCGATATTAGTTAATTTAGTATGTCTCACGATAGTTAATATAAAAACTAACAATAGTTATTGTTTTCTTTTTGTTTTTATTTTTTGTTTGTTATTAGTTTTTGGTTTTATGAAGTTCGTTTTTATAAACGCAGTTTTTATTTGTTCATCAATTATGTCATGAGTCCCATGTGTTATGCAAATTTTTTCATTCTATTTTCACCTATCTTTTACTTCATCAAAAAGTAACAGATAATATTAAAAAAATAGGTCGTCGCCTTAAAAGATTTCACTGCCTCGCTCGCCAGCTTGTGACGGTAGAAACAAAAATATACTTATCTCTTTCTTACACACGCATAACGCATTCTTTGTCCCTTTTATAATTTCTATGTCATTGACATTGCATTTGTGTAGGGTTTTCCAAATAGAACGGTTTTAGAATGTCAGCGTTCGTTTCCGTGGGTAAACAGGAGTGGAGGTTCTTGATAGAGTTATGAGTATTATGTTAATCAAATTGGTTTCATGTTCTGACAGGTGTAGCCTTTATAATTTGGAAATTTAATGTGAAGTCTTTTTCATGCTGCCTCGTTGAGGGGTCGCAAATGTGACTGCCGGGCAAGGGGTCTCGGGTTCGATTCCCGGGTCGGGCGAAGTATTAATGAGGTTTTTAAAAATTCTCAGTAGTAGCATTTTTTTTTAAACCAGTAATACTTTGCCCGACCTGGGAATCGAACCCGATACCCCTTGCCCGGCAGTCGCATTTGCGACGACTCGGTCAACGAGGCAGTCTTAGTTTTAACATACACAGTATTATTGTCTATAATGCCATGGCATTTCGATTTATTAAAATGGATGACTCAAATAATAACTGTATTATAAAACGCTGTCACTATTGCTTAATTACACCCACGTTTGTAATCGCCAACTCGCATTGATCAAGCGTGGTGATTAATGCTCAAACCTTCTCTGTGTGAGAAGAGGCTTTGCTCAGCAGTGGGCATTTATAGGCTGTTGATGATGATGATGATGATGACTGCTTAAGCCTTTGTATGTCGCGGAGAACCTAACGGGTTACCGGGGCTCCGGCTCGACGTGCAGGAGAAGGAACGGGGTGGTTTTTAGTCAGTAAGAGTCTGACACTCCATCCCGCCTCACCCAGGCGGGAGCAGTCATTCGATGATTTTGCCCTCTTAAAAAAAAGCCTTTGTATATTACAAGCATTATAGTTATAAGTTTTCAACCAAACTCACTTCTTGGATGGACAAGTCGTGATGAATACTAAAACAAGTTTTTCCTTAACACAGCTCTCGAACGCAGGACCTCACGATCGAGAGGTAAACAAACATATAAACGGTTGAACATATCGTGGCGTGTTACGTACACACGGGGGTTTGTGAAAGTGATATATGTAGTAGCGTTAGCAGATAAAATGTTAATAATAAGTGTGGGAGAGCCACGCTTCGGCACGAATGGACCGGCTCGATCAGAGTGATACCACGGCCTCACAGAAAACCGACGTGAAGCAACGCTTGCGTTGTGTTTCGTCGTGTGAGTGAGGTTACCGGACGCCCAATTACCCTCCCCTTCCCCCGATCTCCCCAATCCCTGAATCCCCAACGATCCTCAAACTCCTAATCCCCAAAAAGCCGGTGACGCACTTGTAACGCCTGTGGTGTTCCAGGTGTCCATGGGCGACGCCGATTGCTTACCATCGGGTGATCCGTCTGCTAGATTACCGGCTTATGCCATGAAAAAAAAAATAATAAAACTATTACTAGTAAAAAATTTTTTTTGTGAGTGGCTATATGGGCCTGTATCTCTATGACATAGTTTATTTAAATAGGTATACCACATAACATAACATCACGCCTTTTATCCCCGAAGGGGTAGGCAGAGGTGCACACAGAAGTAACACCCACTTTTCACTATTTATGTTATGAGTCCCATGTAATAGGGGGTGAGCCTATTGAATTGGCTTCTATATACATAATATTAAGTGGTAATGAAAGTAACAGTAAGTATTAGGCTTATACAATCGCCAATTATAGGTTAACCAACATTTAATTATTTAAGTGATAATAATAAATAGAGGTATAGGTAGATACAAATGAACGAAAACAATAAAAATGTAGTAACTAAAAAGAAACTACTGCTTACGAAATTAACATTCTAATCTTAGGGAACATAAAATTAAAGACTTTTAATAGAACTTTAAAAACCTTGGTTATAACAAAATTAAACATTTAAAAAAAGTAACCATATTTTTTTTTTAAGAACGTTTCCCCACACTAGGATTATCTCCTGTGTCGTGGGTGCGTTTACAAACATACAAGTTCACACTCAGATCCGAAACAACAATTTGTGGATCACACAAAGTGTTGTTTCGTGCGGGAATCGAACCCGCGACACGTTACACGGCAGCCGGTTGCCCAGCCACCGCACTAACTGTGCAGTCGATAGTTATAGACATATAGTTACTCATCATCAACAGGGCCTGACATTGACTGACAATATGGAGGTCTATGGTTATGAGCCTCCTCACTAAAGAGGGGTCTACAATTATCTCCACGATTAGCTGTTGGATTGGCGATAGTAGTGTCTTTTACACTACGATCACAAGCCCGTGCAGAATCATCAGGAAACGTTTCGTAGTCTTTATCAAATATAGTCAGTTCCTTAAACGTCCCTTATGACATCAGCGGGAAGGGTACCCTCACCACAAGGTTGAACTTCTGTTCAAAACAATATCAATCTTGGAAGCATAGTCTTCAATTTTAACATAGCATAACATCACGCCTTTTATCCCCGAAAGGGTAAGCAGAGGTGCACATTACGGCACTTTTCATACGCATAGTAACACCCACTTTTCACTATTTATGTTATAACTGTTATAAGTCCCATGTTTT
This sequence comes from Spodoptera picta, assembly GCA_038387885.1. Lineage (NCBI taxonomy): Eukaryota > Metazoa > Arthropoda > Insecta > Lepidoptera > Noctuidae > Spodoptera > Spodoptera picta. Next base: position 1,757,005 of record JAZHFQ010000445.1, read on the forward strand.
AGGTGGTGAGCCTATTACCATATATCGGACACAGTTCCCGGCTCCGCGCTACTACTGAGATTTTTTTTTACAACTCAATAATATTTTGCCCGACCCGGGAATCGAATCTGAGACCCCTTGCCCGTCAGTCGCACTTGCGACCACTCGGCAAACGAGGCAGTCTTCAATTTTGAGTAAAAAACAAACTACTAATTTGCAAACATGACGATTCATATACAAATAAATTTTATGCATCGTTCATAAAACTACTTACTACTAAAAATTCTAAAATCATTCACAGAAACCACAAAAAAAACAAAAACATTATTCAGTCCCAAATAAATCGTTATTCAATAGTTAATCCGAACGTTTTATTTTCTGACGGTACGCTCCATTTAGCGGTGTGTTACGTAATATCGATAAAGATGTCTAACGATCGATATCGATACTTATAAAGACAGTTTATCGATATAAGGTGTTACGACCCTAGTAAATTTAGGGCCTACAATGATTTTTGACTATGAATAGCTGTTGAAAAAGTGTGGCGACTGAAATTTACATAAATTTTGTATGTTGGGTTTGATTATCGGATTGGAGATTTAAATTTATTGTATTATAAAATTCGGTTTAAGACTAATACAGAACACAGTATTTGACTAACTTGGAAATCGACCTCGTCACCCAGAATAATTTCTAGAAACTGTAAAGACTACCGAACTATCATCATTAAGTGTGGAAGAGCCATGCTTCGGCACGAATGGGCCGGCTCGACCGGAGTGATACCACTGCCTCACAGAAAATCGACGTGAAACAACGCTTGCGTTGTGTTTCGTCGTGTGAGTGAGGTTACCGGGGGCCCAATTATAATCCCTAGTCTCCCGAATCCCTAAATCCTCCACAATCCTCAAATTCCACATTCCCATAAGGCCGGTAACGCACTTGTAACGCCTTAGTGTTTCGAGTGACTATGGGCGACGCCCATTGTTTACCATCAGGTGATCCGTCTGCTCGTTTACCGGCTTATGCTTTAAAAACTTTAAAAAAACATCACAAACGCTAAAAGAAAAAAAAACATAAATGTCTGTTTTCCTTATTGTAGAAGTTATTTCTGTTTAAATATATTGTTAATATAGTTACCACTGACAAACGGTGAAGGGAAACATCGTGAGGAAGCCTGGGCTTAATCTAATTATAAGTTTGAAATCACCAACCCGCATTGAGCAAGCGATGTGATTAATGATCAAACCTTCTCCGTGTGAGAAGAGGACTTTGGTTAGCAGTGGGCACTTATAGGCTGTTGATGTGGTATTAATTGAAAATACCTAAGAAATGACTGCACGGTTGGTGCGGTGGCTGGGCAACCGGCTGCCGTGCAACGTGTCGCGGGTTCGATTCCCGCACGGAACAACACTTTGTGTGATCCACAAATTGTTGTTCCGGGTCTGGGTGTCATATGTATGTGAATTTGTATGTTTGTAAACGCACCTACGACACGGGAGAAATCCCTGGTGTGGGGCAACGTTTTTAAAAAACAAAAAAAAAATGGAGACGTAGAAAATCTTTAATATCGCTTTTATTGAACACAGATTGAAGACTAAACGTCAAAACCCTTTGCTCTACAGTTGTGACCTCTTAGACAATACCTATCATATACACAATACTATTACTGTAGGAAATGGGTTACATAGGTACACTTGGTATACTCGACACGCGCGCTATGTTCTAACGCTTCCGTATAAAGAGTAATCGTTAACTCATAACGAATTGCTATGCAAGTCGAGTATACCCTTGTAATACATTATGTTATGTGTGTCAAACTATTTAGTTTAGGATTATTCAATTGGATTATACAGCTCGGATTTGTTAGTTCTGTTGTTAGCGCGTTTGCTGTCCAAAAGAGTCGATTCCTGACCGACGGAATTTCGACATATTTTTCTGGTTGGGCAAAGTATTGTTGGGTATTTTTGGGTTTTCGACATTAATATAATAATAGCTTGGAATACAGAATTGTACTCAATATATCGCTAAAGGCTTACCCTGTGCCTCATAAACTGAAAAGTGGGTGTTGTACACCGGGCACAATTCCAAACTCAATGCTATAATAGTAGAGACGTTTCGAAAAACGAAAAAACCCCAACAATTCCTTGCCCGACCAGAGAGGCCGAGATTTAGACTTGCTTAGCCACAAGGCTAATTGATACTAGTATAAACTTGTAATCACGAAAAATAAAAATACAACTTAAAATTAACATAAAATAAAATAAAAATTAAAAGAAATAACGAAATTCGATAATCAGAATCTCACATAAAAAAATTATATATAAAAAAAGAATTTAAAATCAGATCTTCAATATAAAAAAAAGAATTTAAAGTCAGATCCTCTCCAATATAAAAAAAAGAATTCAAAATGTGATCTTCACCAATATATAAAAATAGTAGGGCACTGTTTCACTCTGAGCTGTACACAAACACAAAGAGAATACATGTTACGTCACCCCACGTTTCCTCGATTACGGCCTTACTCGGCGAAACGAAAGCTAAAGCGAGCCTTTCCAACAGCCTTATTGTGATCATAATTTTAATATTTCGACATTTCGCAAAATGCGTCGGTAGTTTTTTTATACGACTTTAATATAGAGGTAGAATACGTTCTGACTTTGACTTGTGTGTATAGATGTTAGTATGCTCTCGCGATTGATTGAATCGATTTTGAAGTCGTTTTCAGTAAAGTATTTATTTCACTCAGGAGAAAGTACTTAGTATATTTTTACCTTTGAAAAATAATTTAGGTTATCGACATCATTTTTTTTTAACTAAAATTGAACTAGCTAAAGTGGAAAATTGGTTTTTATGCAAATTTTCTGTAATGAAAGTAAATAATTTTACTCGTTGTTTATTAACCTGGATATCAAACCTTGAAACCTTATCAATATTAATAACTTTCGACGACAATAAAATCAATAATACGGTCTTTTTTTTTTTTTTTTTTTTTTTTTTTTTTTTTTTTTTTTTTTTTCTATATATTATCTTTATTAACAACTATTACATAAATAAAAAATAAAGTTGTATAATATAAAGTTATACGTTCCTTGATCGTACAACTTTATATTATACAACTTAGCAACACATTATACCTCTTTCAATTGCTGCACGGTTGGTGCGGTGGCTGGGCACCTGGCTGCCGTGCAACGTGTCGCGGGTTCGATTCCCGCACGAGACAACACTTTGTGTGATCCACAAATTGTTGTTTCGGGTCTGGGTGTCAATGTGTATGTGAACTTGTATGTTTGTAAACGCACCCACGACACAGGAGAAAATCCTAGTGTGGGGCAACGTTTTGTCAAAAAAAAAAAAAAAAAAAAAAATTGATATTTTTACTCAGCGCATAGTTCCATAGCACACGTCTATTCGTTTGAGAGCAACACTTCCAATGTTGCCACACTAGTTTCCATGTTACATTGATCTTTGGTGACTTCTAGGAAAGCCCACATCCGGTATTTATAACCAGGACGTAATTGGTACCGTAATAATTATGTTGTTAATGAGTTACCATAAAAATAATATATAAGTACTCTGAAAAATATACTGCTGAGTAAAATAACTAGTTTTCAGCCCGTGGCTTCGCATGTGCTTTTTAAACTGTCAAACACCAAGCGGTCACCGGTGACCGCAACCTATTGTTCTATAATTGTGTCTACAAAACCGGTACTCGACGAGTTAAGGGGATTTATTAAGACATATGCACTTTTTTTGTTAGTCTTTTGAGACCAAAGTCCGTATACCAATTTTTAGCTATAATTGCAGAATGTCAACTATGATAACATGAATATAATTAGTGGAAAACCTACGAATTTGCCTACCTCCTATGGATATAATAAGCCTATACTAGAGGTATATTATGCACTTTTATATATTATGTAAATAAAGACATATTAAAAAAGGATTAAACTAAAATATCAGACCAATTTGTAAGTAAAATATATTAAGAAATATCATGTATATACAGATATAAAAAGCTATTTTTAGCTCACATCTGAATAAATTCAGATTGAACAGAATTGTAGCCTGATTGTGTAATTAAAAAACCAAATAGTATTAAATTAATACGAGAAAGTCACATTATACAATCATTTTACAGAATCAATAACAAAGGAAAGAATTTTATATTTAAGTGTGGGAGAGCCATGCTTCGGCACGAATGGGCCGGCTCGACCGGATTAATACCACGGCCGCACAGAAAACCGACGTGAAGCAACGCTTGCGTTGTGTTTCGTCGTGTGAGTGAGGTTACCGGAGGCCCAATTACCCTCCCCTTCCCCAATCTCCCCAATCCCTGAATCCCCAACGATCCTCAAATTCCTAATCCCCAAAAGGTCGGTAACGCACTTGTAACGCCTCTGGTGTTGCGCGTGTCCATGGGCGACGCCGATTGCTTACCATCAGGTGATCCGTCTGTTCGTTTACGGTTTTATCGTTATGTAACGTGTTACACCCTCGGCTCTGTCTGAATGACTGCTCCCGCCTCACCCAGGCGGGAGCAGTCATTCGATGATTTTCCCCCATTAAAAAAAACCACAACATTTAACATAAAATTACTTTTTTATGACATTTTCCGAGTTATATGTACTAACTTTCTAAAATTAGAGGTACACACCACTGGCAAACGGTGAAGGAAAACATCGTCAGGAAATATTGGCTTATAACTTCTAATAATAAGTTTAAAATCGCCAACCCGTATTGAGCAAGCGTGGCTATTGATGCTCAAACCTTCTCCGTGTGAGAAGAGGCCTTCGGTCAGCAGTGGCCACTTATAGACTGTTAAATATAAATGTTATTTGCAATTATTGTAAGTGTAATTAATAACGATGTACTTTAAATATTGTGTGAAATTCATAATTAATGTTTACCTACATATTTAAGCCACTTATATACTGACACGTAAAATAATAAAGTTTTTCATGAAATACAGAACTTAACTAAACTATCTCTGTTCATTCATCTTTCTCATTATATTACTTTTTATTTAATTTACTCATTCTCCCAGACCAGTGCACAAAAACACATCACTATTTTCCATTCACTCGTTCATTTAATGCTAATATTTCATTCATTCATTCATTTCATTCACCGTATCCGAAATGACCTTGTTTTTTAATTTTCCAAACAGATGCCAACGGACCACATCGAGCTCGATTCGAAAAAAATAAAAGAAAAAAAGTTTTAGAAAAACCAATGTTTATACAAACAGACATACGAACGCCAATGAAAAGGGTCGATTATTACGAATTCCCTAATGTGACGAACAGACTGGCAGATTTACCGAAATTTAGACCAATCACTGACGAGCAAATGTTGAAAATTAACGAAATTCTCGACTCTTTGCCTTCGAGATTACCGAAAAGAAAGGGACGAGTGATAAATAGTTTGAGCAGTCCACAGAATGTTATAAAGCCTCTCGTGACCACAGATACGAAACCACAGAAAATAGAATCGAATGACAGACAAGACGTGAAAAAATGTCCACAGGGAGGGACTTGCGAGTTCTTTTTTTACTGTTGGATGGTCGGAGGCCTATTAGATGGGTCTTGCGGGAGCCTGTTAAAGGGTTGCTGTCATAGAGTGGCCAAAGCTGGAATTTTGGGAGTACAGGACTCAAATAGCCTTGATGCTAGCAGTGAAGGGTTGAGTTACGGACCCGTGATCAATGATGAAAGTAAGTGAACTTGATGGCACGGTAAAGCGTAATTTTGAATGGTATAGGAATTTTATTGTTTCTCTGATATTAATAACTTTGCACGCTTATAATGGCACGATTATTTTTACTTACAGTTTTTTCTTATATTCGTTGTAGTTTTTGTTAGCATGTTTTCGTAGTGATTTTCTTTAGTTTCGTTTACTTATAGATTTTATGCCTGAGAAATATTTCACACGTAAGTACTTTAAAATTTTATGTAGTACCTATGTTATTTACACATTTCTTTTATTTATGTTTTCTGATATTTTTTTGTTTATTCCATTTTAAAGTATCAATATTACGCTTTAGCGTGTTAGACATCAGAACAACGCCATCTATCGTCAAATAAAAGTACTAACTGAGCTCGGAGTGGTCGTTCGGCAAGACATAGCTAGAATTAGCCAAAAAAATAGCCAAATATTCGTTCATATCCGGATCCGGTGACGTCATCAGGTATTGAAAACTTATTATATTGTATATAATGTTGTTATATTTCCTCTGTTGTATATATAAATTCTTTTTTTTCTAAATTCCGCCTCCTTATTCTAACTATGTCTTGCTTTTCACTGTGTAAACTGATTTTGTATATATTTATATCTGTTCATATATTATACATTATTTACTAACCTACTAATGAAATAGAGAGATGTATTATATATTTCTATTTTATAATTAGTTACTAGAATATTTAAGGTAAGTGGCATGTCATTTTCTTTAATATTATTCTTGTTTTTTTTTGTTTTCTATCCTCATTTTAATTTTTCTAGCGATATACACTGATTTCTTTTATGTTTATAAATCATATTTTACTTTATCTATTACGGTAAAAAACGGGTTCGTTGGTATAGATTCGTACAAACTCATGTGAATAGTTACAGACCGACATAATAGAAAGATTTTTATTCATAAAACGTCTTATTGAAATAATTCTTTAATTGCGCTGAATATTTTTAAACGTTATTAGAAATTTTTCAATAGAGGTATATTTCACCAATACATATAATAAAAATAACTCTACTTATTCTCTATATATAAACGAAATAACATTATCATTAAACAGTCCAAAAAAAAAATAAAAACAAAAAAACATATACATACCTAAAATGTTTCGTATATAAAAAAAATACCTAATCATCAACATTTGCCCACGACTGTACTCAAACAGCTGATCAGAGGCCTTAGTATGAGTTTCATTTACGTTTAAAGTATTCGTAACGCGTTCGCGTTCGGCACTCGGATTGGCCGGCGCCAATGAAGCAACCAATCGGAGCGCCGAACGCGAACTCGTTACGATTACTTTAAACGTAAAACAAACTCGTACTAAGGCCTCAGGCACGAAATACAGAGTACGATCGAAAAGCTGTGACGTAATCATTCGGGTCACTGTTGTTATTCACGAAATTACGATTAGTCAGTCATCATACTTATGTTAGAAAATATATACTAGTCATTATTATAGGGGGTAGGCAGAGGTGCAAGTTATTAAGTCATATTTTTCATCAGTTACGTTTATTAATCTATTTCACAATCTTTATATAAGTACTCAATTGTTTATACAAGTTAAGTTTTTAACTCTTAATCAAAGCAACGTTTATCGTAGTATAATTTTGAAGCAAAATCCTGTGGCAAACTTGCTATCCGGGCGTGGTTTTCCCTGCGGTCGCTCGCGTCGAGTGCATGCGAATATCGCCTAATGATGTGCGAGCGCCCACTTTCGCGGAGAACCACAGATATATTAATATTTCTGTGCGGAGAACCTAACGGGTAACCGGGGCTCCGGCTCGGCGTGCAGGAGAAGGAACGGGGTGGATTTTGGTCAGTAAGAGTCTGACACTCCCTCCCGCCTCACACAGGCGGGAGCAGTCATTCGATGATTTTTTCCCCTTAAAAAAAATCCCGATATTGTGAGACAGACCGTAGATCTAATTATTTAATACTAGCTGACCCGGCAACGTTCGTACCGCCTACAAAATTTTTTCTCAATTTTTAAACCTCCCCTGGACTTCCACGAACAGTTCAAGACCAAATCGGTTCAGCCGTTGTCGAGTTTTAGCGAGACTAACGAACAAAAACACACACATCTGATATCTCGATTTTGAAATGAAAAATACCCAATTATTTTCTGACCCGGATATACCTCTAGTAATGTGCCAACTATAAACTGTGTTCAGTGATAATTGACCATTGCTAAGAACATTTCGTAATTTATAAACCGACTTCAAAAAAAGAATTTTTAAATTTGACCTGTATGTATGAATGTCAGCGTTTATCTCGTGGTTGGCTGAACCGATTATGATGCGGAATACCTTGTGTGTTTAGCAGTAGGATTTCATACCTCTATAAAGGAGGGTTGGAGTCGGTTTTTATCGTATCTAACGTAGTTAATTTAAAAATTATTCGAATAAATTTTACAGTACAACCGAATTGTTTAATATACCTACAGGTAATAAAATAAAAATTGATTCAGTACAGAGACAGTAGCTATTGTTATCGGAGTCGCGGAGAACCTAATGGGTAACCGGGGCTCCGGCTCGACGTGCAGGAGAAGGAACGGGGTGGTTTTAGTCAGTAAGAGTCTGACACTCCCTCCCGCCTCACCCAGACGGGAGCAGTCATTCGATGATTTTCCCCCCTTAAAAAAAAGCTATTAATATACTAAATTGTATGTATACGAATGGGCCGGCTTGCCCGGAGTGATACCACGGCCGAGCAGAAAACTGACGTGAAACAACGCTTGCGTTATGTTTCGTCGTGTAAGTGAGGTTACCGAAGGCACAATTACCCACCCCCCAATCCCTGAATTCCAAGAATCCTCAAATTCTTTATCCCAAAAGGCCATTAACACACTTGTAATTTGGTTAGTGTCCCAGGTGTCCATGAGCGACGCCGATATTGCTTACCATCAGGTGATACATCTGCTTATTGCCGGCTTATCTTCGGAATCATTGGATTTTGATTAGCAAGTGAACGAGCACACGGATCACCTATTGGTGAGCAATCGGCGTCGCCTATGGACACATGAAACACCAGAGGCGTTACAAGTATGTTACCGGCCTTTTGGGGATTAGCAATTTGAGGATTGTTGGGGATTCATATTGGGGAGATTGGGGCAGGGGGAGACCTATAGTTACTTTGTAATGAATTACGGTGACGGTAGAGTAAAAACATCTGTACCACTCCTACTCTTCCCGTGGGTGTCGTAGCATTTAACTAAATCTGAACTTTTTAAACTGCGATCTCCAACCCGTTTGCTAAGTGTAGAGATTACAGCAATGCTTCCAATGTAATGTACTGTAATCTCTGATATTTATGTACCTTTTAAAATACAATCTCCAACTCCAACTCCTTTGCCAAGTGTGGCGATTACAGCAATAACTTTCATGTACATGTCTCATCTCTGAAAATCATGAACATTTTAAAATGCAATCTCCAAACCGTTTGCCAAGCCTGGAGATTATGGCAAACTACTTGTAGAGCAGACCCATAGTCTAGCAGTGGACTGTTGATGACGTAGAACATTTCAAAATTTGTTGAATCATCATTTTCAGACGACAACTATATACCAGTATAAACTGGCCGTCTATTGTACGGAAAAGTCATATAAAGCGACGTCATGATACACTGGTTCGTATATAAGACCAGTATAAACTGACAGTTGAAGGTGCGAGCAGTTCATACGAAGCAAGACCTTACTAAGCTGGTTTATTGTAGTATATGAAAAGACTATATTTTGTCATCGCAGTGACATACATACATACATGAGTATTTTGAAAGTCTTTGTGTTACAATACAATGGTAGCTAATGATGATGATCGTTCGTGACGGGTTCGATTCCATAATACGACTTTTATTTGGTAGAACACGCAGACTTAGTGTTATAATGGTGTCGAGGCTATTGTTAGATCGGTTATTCCGGAATTTCGTGAATTCCGAAATTCCGAGTTCCGTGTCGAGATGCGATATTGCAAATTAGACGACTTAAATTTATGCTTAGAAGGTTAAGTGCACTAGGTTAAGGTCTTCATTGGTTTCTGAGAAGATTATTTATTTATTTATGGATTGGAAAACCAACAGATAACATAATAACACCAGAAAGCCAATTACAGGTTTTCACGGATAGATTTCACATTATTCAATTTAAAAAAAACACTCACAGTCCTAACAAATACATCGTTTAAGGAAAGAAAATAAAAAAAAAACAACAAGAGCTTATACCAACTAAATAAAAAACATAAAAAATAAACGCAACATTAATAGAATTTTAACATTTTGCAATAATTCATAACTTCTTCATAACTTAACAACTTTTACCCCGAATGGATAGGCAGAAGTGCACATTACGACACTTAATGCCACTGTAGGTACAATATAACACCCACTTTTCACTATTTTATGCTATGAGTCCTATGAGTCCCATGTAATAGGGGGTGAGTCTATTGTCGTATAAAAAAAAACATTAATTTAAAAAGTTGACCTAACTCAAATTGACGTTAGTTGTCAAAAGTCAAATCTGACATTACGTGACACGTACAGTCTAAACTCAATAAAAAGTCTAAACGATTGTATAATGTCTACTTTAATAACAGAAATTGTTGTTTAAAATTGTCAACGGTCAGTAATTGGGATATAAAGTTTCTTTTAAATTGTTCTTAGCGGCCATATTGAGAAAATTATGAATGTGTTAACGGCTTTTGTATGATATTTCGCACATTTAGTTTTTTTTTCTTGAATGGCATTCGATTCTATGTAGTAACTAGCTGTTGCTCGTGACATTGTCCGCGTATAATATGAATTTTGGTAAATAACTTTATTTGTTTCAATACAAAAGTAGCCTATATTACTCCTTACTACATCAGCTACCTGCCAATGAATGTGCTGTCAAAATCGGTCCAGTGATTCTATAGATTACCCTGTACAAACAGACAGACAGACAGACATACATATAGACAGACAGACAGAATAACATTAAAAAATATATTTTAGTATGGCTATCGTATGTATATACATAAATATGAAGTAAAAAGCGGTTATTTTAATAATAAAGTCAAAGTCAAAAGTCAAAATCGTTTATTTCAATTAGGCCAGGAAGGCACTTTTGAACGTCAACAACAAAAAAATTTAGAAGTGAAGCTAGTTGCTCATTCCAAAGTGTAGATTCCTATGGAGAAGAACGAGCAAGGAACTCCATAGGTCACTCTTTTTCAATCGGGTTTACTATACAATTCTCTAGTTACATAGTTTCGTTGGTTCGATTGTGTGAGAACAATGCAACACCTAAACGCAGTCAAAGAGATTTAAAAAGAAAATAACTGACGCAAATGCATTCTACTAGTCCAATTTGATTGAGATGACGACAGGGTATGAAAATTAAAAATCTAATTAGTCCGTAAGTTAGGTAATTAAAAAATATTAGACACGTATTTTTTTATTTTGTCGTATAATAAAACAATACTTAGATAAAACGAATCAAAGTTTCGGAATGGGGGTTAAAACATCATTTCTACGTATAAAATGCACATAGAAGTGACGTCACGTGACATTTCAAATCAATATATCTTCAAAAGTATTCGTTTCTGTAAGAAAATAAAAAATACGTGTGTAATGATTTAAAATAATCTACCAGTCGGACATTAAAATAAAAATTAGTCGTCTACCCTATTTAATTAATTGCTGGCCTCTCACATTTACAATATATACAATACAAACAGACACTTCAATTTTATTTATCCGTATAGGATTTGTTGTGGTCTATCATGCTAAGTTTTAGGTTTTGATTTCTGGATTAGTCATGGCATTTGAATAGGAAATTGGCTGGTGTTGGGTTATTGCCAAATCGAGCTTATTTGCTCACAATAGCAATGATTCCTTTAGTATTCACCAAATGAATTGTGACTGAAAGTTACCATCGCCTTTTCATGTTGACGCTATGTCTGATGTTTATAGTATGATGTTATTTATAATAGAATTGTAGAATTTTTTTTATGGCATAAACCGGTAAACGAGCAGACGGATCACCTGATGGTAAGCAATCGGCGTCGCCCATGGACACCTGGAACACCAGTTACAAGTGCGTTACCAGCATTTTGGGGATTAGGAGTTTGAGGATCGTTGGGGTTTCAGGGATTGGGGAGATTGGGGAAGGGGAGGGTTGGGCCTTCGGTAACCTCACTCATACGACGAAACACAACGCAAGCGTTGCTTCACGTCGGTTTTCTGTGAGGCGGTGGTATCACTCCGGTCGAGCCGGCCCATTCTTAAGCTTAACACGGAGTTGATCAACTTAGCCGGAAAACGACAAGCCGTATACGTGGCTGATTATCTTCCTGCAAGCTCTAGAAAACTCTTCCATATATCTCGAGAATTTGCAAAGCAAAATAATTTCGAGTACTGCTGGTCGTCCAACGGCAACATTTTTCTTCGTAAAAAGCAAGGAGGTAAACAAATACTTATCTCCTCTGAACAGTGTCTTTTGGATCTGAAGAAAGATATGTGACTAGTAATTGAAACATTAGCTTTATTAAGTCAAAAGACATTTCTACTTGTATTATCTAGCAAACATCTTACTTTTACTATGGTTAATTTTTCGTCATCTAGGAAAAATATAAAACAAAATTATATCACGATCACTACCAGAAGTCTATACCCCAATACTCAACCCAACTACACTGTCCTCACATACCTAACCACAACCAATCAACTCACATCACATATATACTCTCACAATATCACATCTACACCTGTCATAATCTGGTATTCATTAATCCTAGTATACCTTTACTTGGCTTTTACTTATTACAAATGGCAAATATAAACAATATAAACACTGACCTAGACTCACTCGACTCTACAAATGCATACATCTGTCATCCAGAAGAATGTCAAAAGTACCTTAACACATATAATCATTCTATTAAGATCTTCCACGCTAACATTCGTAGCATAAATAAAAACTTCGACCAAATATGTATGGTACTATCAACGACTGACGTCAAATTTGACGTCATTGTCCTGACTGAGTGCTGGCTACGCGGTGTGAGCAACCTGCCAACATTAGAGGGCTACGTCGCTCATTCGACGGGCTCTACGCTAAACCAAAATGACGGGGTGGTTATTTATACTAACATAAACCTAACGTGTACAGTACGTGAACCAAACTTAAAAAATGCAACCGGTTTACTGTGCCGGACAATCAATGACATAACCATTTTGGCTGTTTATCGCTCCCCTTCCTGTAAAACACGCGAAAACTTTACCAACTTCATTAATAGTTTAAGTGACATCTACAACGAGTTGCCAGCAGATAACCTTATCCTGGTTGGAGACATAAACATTGACATTTGTCCTAACAGTACAGATCCTTTACGTGAAGAATATTTGACTTTAAATGCCACTCATGGACTATTTCCCACACATACGCTGCCCACAAGAATTACTACATGCTTAGATCACGTTTTCACAAAACCCAATCTTCCGTCCACTACTTTAATAGTTGAATCCTATGTCACAGACCACATGCCGACAGTGTTATACGTTGAGAAAGGTAACTCCACTAGACAGCCACCAATGACGAAGACTAGCATTGATTACGATAAAATTAGAATTGAATTAGAAGGCACCGACTTCACAGATACTCTCACGATACAGGACACAAACATGGCTACAGATTCTCTTATCTCCCGGGTATCGAACATCATATACAACAATACATCTACGACAGTAGTTACTAAGAAACATAGAATTTTAAAACCGTGGATGTCCTCAGGTTTACTCCGATGCATCAAAAACCGTGATAGACTACACATCAAAGCAAAAAAATCAATAGACAACATGACTAATAAAATAATCTACACGCGTTATCGTAACTATTGTAATCGTCTTCTTCGTAAATTAAAAACTGCATATGAAAAAAGCTTAATAGACCAGGCCGGTAACGATCCAAAGGCCCTCTGGCAAGCAATAAAACAAATAACAAACACAGAAAAGCCTAAACAAAATGCTACAGAACTACTGAAAATATCAAGTAATCCAAAAGAATCTACTAATTATGTCTGCAACTACTTTACAAGTATAGGTAAAAATCTGGCTGATAGGGTTGCTTCTAGTATCACTCATACCGTTGATACAAAACACAAATATCCAAATGTCACACAGAACTCACTTGTCCTCTTAGAGGTTACAGAAGCAGAAATTGAAGCTAGCATTTTACAACTTCGACCCGACTGTGCCACGGGCTGGGATGGCATTTCGTCACAGATCCTTAAACGATGTCGCCATATACTGGTTCCCTCAATCACTCATATTTGTAACCTTGCCCTAATTACTGGAGTCTTCCCCAATGCCCTCAAAAAAGCAACAATTTGTCCTATATACAAGAGTGGGGACAGAGGCTGTGTCAACAATTACCGGCCTATTGCGGTACTGCCTGCGATCTCCAAAATACTGGAAAAAATTCTGAACATCTCACTAAAAAAGTTTTTGGATAAATTTAATATATTGGCCAATAATCAGTATGGATTTCGTTCAGGCTATTGCACGGAAGATGCGGTATTGGATCTAACAAATGTCATAGTTAAAAAGTTAGATGAAAAAAGCAAATGCTTGTGCATTTTTCTGGATCTTTCGAAAGCTTTTGACACGGTCTCTGTCCCGATTCTCCTTGATAAATTAAATAAACTGGGCGTACGAGGTATCACCCACAACATTTTTGAAAGCTACCTAACAAATAGGAAACAACGTGTGAAAATAGGAAGTCATGAAAGTGATGAGGCTGAAGTCACTTATGGCGTGCCACAAGGGAGTATTCTAGGCCCTACCCTTTTTCAGATCTATATCAATGACCTCTGCCAAATTACTCTTCCAAATACTAACATATACACCTACGCAGATGACACCGCCATATTTGTTTGGGGTCCAAACTGGAACACGGTTAAGGAAACGGCCGAATACTCCTTATCTAAAGTGATGGAGTGGCTCTCTGTTAACCTGTTAACATTAAATGTTAACAAAACTCATTTTATGGCTTTCTCCATTCGTAAAAATACAGCCCCACCACGTGACTTCTCCATCAAAGCTCACATTTGTCACTCTCGACAGATTGACTGTGCCTGCGAGGTAATAGCTAGGGCAGAAAGCGTCAAATACTTGGGTGTTACCTTGGATGATCGACTGAGATGGGATAAACAGATAGATACTGTAACCTCCAGAGTGAGAAGGCTAATACACATATTTAAACATCTAAGAAATTCTGCCCCAACAGATAAATTAAAATTCGTCTATTTGGCTCTGTGTCAGTCCATCATCCAATACTGCATACCGGTTTGGGGAGGGGCAGCCAAAACGCTTATCCTTATGCTTGAGAGAGCACAAAGAGCTGTACTGAAAGTGATGACCAAAAAACCATATAGATATCCCACCGCAAAATTGTACTTAGAATGTAAGGTATTAACAGTCAGACAGCTCTTTGTGCTCAAATCTACTTTGAGAAGGCATCGGAATGTTCCACTACCGAATCCAAACAGACGCAGTAAGATGCCAGTATGCCTGCAAATCCCTACCAATACTACTTTTGCCAGAGGACAGTTCAATAGTCTCAGTTGCAAGCTCTACAACAAAATTAATAAAAACCTGAACATCGTACGACTCAGCCGAAAAGAAGTCACAAGAAAAATCAGTGATTGGCTTCAGCAAATTGATTACAATGAAACTGAAGGTTTACTTACGAATATATCATAACCGACACACACATACACACACATACACACACACACACACACACACACACACACGCACACACACACGCACGCACACACACACACACACACACACACACACACAATTCCGGAAAATTAACCTAAGTAGTCCTTTTAACATTCCCTTTATATTTTATTATTTTTGTTTTGGATTACAGCTCCTCCCATTTCATTCATTCACTTTCATGACATTCACTTCATTATAGAGTGACATATAATGCGACTTTGTGACATACTCCACGCTTGAATCACTGTTTTCCAAAATACAAGCTTATAGCTTAGTTTGGAGGGCAGTGTCAGTATCGATCGTAATTCACACTCGTTCATGTAATTGCCGCATTTCTGTGAATGTAATATTTGTGAAATTTTTGTACAATAAACAATTTTTATTTTATTTTTTTTTTATTTTATTCGTGCCGAAGCATGGCTCTCCCACACTTAATTAACGAACTAACATAAAAACATATTATGTACATTAACGGTCCAGTTTACGAATCTCCTCTTTGAAGTCGATTTATAAGAAATATTTGTATTTAATAATTACATTTAATCAATAGCAATTTTAATAGGCTCACCCCCTATTACATGGGACTCATAATATAAATAGTGAAAAGTGGGTGTTACATTGTACAGTGGCATTAAGTGTAATATACACCTCTGCCTACCTCTTCGGGGATAAAAGGCGTGTAAATTACTTTTAGGACTAAACACTACTTTTCAAATTACTTGAAAGAACAAGAACAGTGTTGACAAAGAAAAGAACATCACTAATAAAAGATATACACAAATTTTTGCTCAAATTGACATTAATGACGTTTCGAATACACACAATGGCCTTTAAAACGAAAAAAAAATGACGCACACCCCTCCTAACAAGTCGTACATTAAACAACACGTAAAATAATGACAGTATGACATTTACTTGTGAGCGCGACTGTATACGCCGGCGCCGGAGAGAAAGTGCGACTTGCGCAGTTGCGTAACATCAGCTGTGCGATGCACAAGCTATGTTGAACCAGTATAAATTGAACGTTGATTGTACGGAAGAATCGTATAAAGCTAGACCATGAGAGATTGGTTTTGTGTACCTTGATATGTTGTCGTGTGTAAAGTGATGAGTAGTTTACATTTACATGACATTTTTGTGTAACTCGTTGTACATAATATGTATGTATGTTGTGTTTGTTTTTGTTTATAATGTTACGTATTTTAGGGCTTCAAAATGAGCAGGAGTTTGGCTTAAATATGTACAGTTTTCGGCAGTATATAGAGGTCTCCTGCATAGTTAATATACAATTGGAAGTCGTAGTTTTAGTGGCAATAGTCAATGCATATATTATCACATTTTATTACATGGGATTCATAACATAAATAGTGAAAAGTGGGTGTTATATTGTATAGTGGCAGCCGCACTTGCGACCACTCGGCCAACGAGGCAATGAATTACATTAGATCAAAAACATGACTGTCAAAAATCGGTGTACCATAGTTACATCTCTGCCAATCTCCCTTATGACAGGCGTAATACCATGATTGAGTAACTTCAAAAGTTAGAAGATGACTTGTTAAAACGAATTAAGATAAACAAATGCTTTGTCATTGCTTTATTTATGCAATACAAGCTTTTGTCAGCGACTTTGTCCGCGTTACACGGATAAAAAGTAGCCACTGTGTTATTCCAATTAAGGGCTCGTACGCAAAAAGGCGATGCGACGTCGCATCGCAAAAATGTGCGAGCTCCCTCTACGCATCGCAAGAACTTGCGAATTGATTCGCATCGCGCATCAAAATCTTATCTTCCCAAAATCTTCTTTGTTACTTTTTCCTGTATCTCCTAAGCAATAAAAGAAGTGCACACTTCTTTTTACGATCCATGTCACGACCTAGTTTTCAATTTAAAATACGTTTAGTACGGTAGACTGTCGTCGAAGGAATGGTCGATCTGCGAGACGCCTTGTCGCACGAAATCGCATCGCAGCAATTCGCATCGTAATTTTTTGCGTTACGAATTCGCATCGCAGTTTTGTGTACGAGCCCTAATATCGAATAAAAGCGCATTCAAACGACGGCTTTATGCGAACCAATAAACGTCAGAAGGTTAAAAGACAACACATTTGGGATTTTATCTAGCTGATTAATCCAAATTTTACTTAAGAGGATCGCTTTTTCACCGGAGGATCAGCACCTTCTTCCAATGAACTCCCTCAAGCCATCTGCTAAGGGCTTTTGAAGCAAATCACAAGATACTTAAAAAAAAATGCTTTATTCCAGGCTGTAACCTATTGGTATCTGTGCCAATTCTGTCCAATTCTGTCCAGCCGATCTGGGGGCTTACAATCCAATTCCGATCGAACGGCATTGGCATTGCCAAATTTCGTACTCTCGAGATTCAACACTAGCGCCCATTGCATCCGTATTGCGTGGATATTGAACGAACTAAATGGTATTGAGTTTGGCTTTATATTCCGTACTCTGAATACTATTTCAACAGCTACAATATATAGTTGTATAGTTTTGACATTGAATCATTATTGAGATTTTATTGGATTGAAATTGCATTGACATTGAGATTTGTTTCAAGAGTAAGCACCCTGATGTGATTGAATATGCAACTTACACAATACTATGACGTCCATGCGGTCCTAAAGCACATTTGGTCTATCTTTATAGACTAGATTAGTATATATTCTTTAAATTACATATATTAAATATAGTATAGATTCTTTAAATTGTCCGTAGGCTAATCGACTCTACTCGTGACCAGAGGGCTGGCCATTGTATGTCTATTGTATGTGTATCGAACCCGAGTTCGATTCCCGGTTCGGACAAAGCATTATTGGGTTTTTTAAAAATCTCAGCAGTAGCACTGAGTGTGGAATTGTGCCAATATGGCAATAGGCTCACTCCTTATTACATGGGTTTCATAAATAAATAGTGAAAAGTGGGTGTTACATTGTACAGTGGCATTAAGTGCCGTAGTGTGCACGTCTGGGTAAAAAGGCGTGATGTTATGTAAGTATGCTTGGCCAAGTCTGAATCATCTAGTAACAAAATAATTATATTAAGCAAGATCCTGTAAGACGTTTTTTCCAAATGTACGATTTCAAAATATGTCTAAAGGCTAAGTTGGGTTATTGAAATAGGTATTTCCATTTAGAAATATTAGGAAATAGGATATATGTTTGAGATTTTAAAGTAGGTTATAATAATATGTACCTTATATAGCAAAGGTCGTTTTGTTAATCGGAAAAGAGATATTTATTCAATAGGAAAAATCCGTTAAGCCACATCAGTAAAACCAAGATTTAGACACCACTGACAGACGGTAAAGGAAAACGTCGTGAGGAATCCTGGACTTCTAATATTTTATTATAAATTATCAACGTGCCTTAAGCAAGCGTGGTGGATAATACTCAATACTTCTCCGTGTGAGAAGAGGTCTTTAGTCAGTAGTGGGTGATGCTGATGATGTCATCATCTGTCTGTCTGTCGAATTAATGCCTTTTCTTTCTTTCTCATCACATTTCATTACATCTTCTATTACAAGGAAGATATCTACGTAGGGTAAGGGTTCGATTCTTGGGTGGTGCAAATAGTAAATTGGGGATACAGTTCTCGAGATTGAATTGGGGTCAAGCTAGAATTATTGTATTGAACGTTTTACGCACGTAACTGTTTGATAAGGAACTCGACTAGTTTTGTCCCTAGTTGAGGCCTCTAGCGTAGCTTAAAAGTTCATCGCAATGGACACACCGGGCGTCGGGGATAGCGGACCGATCTCCGGCCACCGTAAGCGCAGGCCTACGCACGGCGAGCATGGGTGGCTCCCCGTGCAACCAGAAACTGACCCGAGCGTACGGCGCGTTGCGTTCCGCGCGCGCCTCAAAGAGCCATCGGACCACCACAGCTGGGGCCCAACAGGGCTGATGCCGATTCGGAGTCGCGGAGAACCTAACGGTTTACCGGGGCTCCGGCTCGACGTGCAGGAGAAGGAACGGGGTGGTTTTTAGTCAGTAAGAGTGTGACACTCCCTCCCGCCTCACCCAGGCGGGAGCAGTCATTCGATGATTTTCCACACTTAAAAAAAAAGCGTAGCTTAAAACTAGCTGAGTTTTTTCGACTGCCTCGTTGGCCGAGTGGTCGCAAGTGCGACTGCTGGGCGAGGGGTCTCGAGTTCGATTCCCAGGTTGGTCAAAGTATTACTGGGTTATTTAAAAAATCAGTAATAGCACATATATAGTCATTATATACATATATCTGATTAAAAGTGATTATTACATTTATTAAACTGTCAAACACCAAGCGGTCACCGGTGACCGCAACCTATTGTTCTATTATTGTGTCTATAATGACGGTACTCAATGAGTTAAGCGCCTACCTTTGTCTACTTTTAATAATTAAAATACGTGATGTTATGTTTCAAAAGAGTATCGGGAGCTCTTTAATTGTTTTTATTTATATAATATTTAGCACAACAAATTATTGAGGTGAATCGATTAAGCCGTAACCGAGTCGAATCGAATCGTATCGATTATTTAGAGATGTAACCTACTATCGGTGGATATCGTAGGAACATTTCTAGTTACGTAAAAATAAAGTTTAACTGTAGTTGTAATTGGATACTGTCATTATTAAAATGGCTGCCCTATTGGGTGAGATGTTGGAAGCGGATGTTGACTGTCGATCACAAGTTCGATTCCCGGGTCAGACAAAGTGCCTATTGAGTATTTGGTTTCTGGATTTTCTGGTTTCTCAGTAAGGCGGATAGAAATAGACTCTCTTATTAGATCTTTATTATCTTTTACGGGATCAGGGGCAAGTAGATGGATCACCTAATGGTAAGCGATCAGCACCGCCCATGGACACCCGCAACACCAGAGGAATCACAGGTGCATTGTCGGCGTTTTAAGAACGAATACAAACTTTTTTTCAAGATTTGACGGCCTAAAGTGATTGTTACATCTCACATTGTACATCTCTGTATTTACCTTCAGGTAACAAAGAGCGTGATGTTAGCTTATTCTAAAGCATCTACTACATAGTATAAAACAAAGTCGCTATCCGCCGTCTGTTTGTCCCTATGTATGCTTAGATTTTTAAAACTACGCAACGGATTTTGATGCGGTTTTTTTAATAGATAGAATAGAATGATTTTTCAAGAAGGTTTATAATGTTTGTACATATAATACATGCATATTGCATCCATGTGACGCCGGGGCGGGTCGCTAGTTTTAGTATAAAATCCTTATTTGTATTGCAATTGGTTTTATTTTCAACTATTTTGGAAATCCTTACTTAATATAATAATATTATAAATTTGAAAGTGAGTTTGTTTGTTTGTTCCACTTTCACGCCGTAACTACTAAACCGATTGCTTTGAATTTTTGCAGACGTAAAGTTAGAAGTCTGGATTAAATAATAGGGTACTTTTTAACCCGGAAAAATTTGATATTCCCGAGAAAAATCAAAAGTATTGGTATAGATGGCGCTGTGTGTATTGGTATATGTAACATAGGCTAGTTTTTATCCTCTTGTGACGCGAGCGAAGCCGCGGATAAAAGAGTAGTGTATAATACATGCATGACGCCGGGGCGGGTCGCTAGTTTTAGTAGGAAATCATTATTTGTATTTCATTTCATTTTTTTTTTAATTTTTTAAAAAAACGTTGCCCCACTCTAGGATTCTCTCCTGTGTCGTGGGTGCGTTTACAAACATACAAGTTCACATACACAATGACACCCAGACCCGGAACAACAATTTGTGGATCACACAAAGTGTTGTCCCGTGCGGGAATCGAACCCGCGACACGTTGCACGGCAGCCGGTTGCCCAGCCACCGCACCAATTATGTCTTTGCAAGTGCTTTTATATTAAAATATTTTGGAAATAGGAAATAAGTATAAGACCAGTGAGGTCATTATACATATTTATGAAAGTCGGTCAAATCCTCCTTATAGGCGGTATGAGTAAGATATAACGCAGTGGTATGTTGATTGTGACTTCTTAGTTGGACGAGTGTTCGCAAGTACTACTGCCGCCGACAAAAAAAAGTACCACTGCCGGTCAAGTGGTCTCGGGTTCGAACCCCGGGTCGGGCAAAATACTACTGTTTTTTTTATTTCTTAGTAGTAGCACGGAGTCTGGGATTGTGCCCGGTATATGGCAATAGGCTCACCACTATTACATTATGGGACTCGTAACGTATATAGTGAAAAGTGGATGTTACATTATATAGTGGCATTAAGTGCCGTAATGTACACCTCTGCCTACCCCAACGGGGATAAAAGGCGTGATGTAATATTATGTTAAGTAGATTGTTTGAGTAGCTATGTGTAAGCGGTTTAATTTGTGAGTCGGAATATTTGTATTAGTTACTTCATGTTGGAGAAACGCGGGCCCAGTAGTGTTTGTTCGCACTTATCCGAAAATTTATTTAACTGTTTTTAAAAAATAGGTTTCTCAGTTAGACCTGTATGTATGTTTGTGATCTCGCCATTGGTCGAACTGATTTCGATGCGGTATTCAGTAAGTGTTTGTTACACTTATGAAAACATTTTAGTATAGTTACTAGTTACACACGCTATGCTCAGCTCCTATTGGCCGTAGCGTGATGTTTTATAGCCTATAGCCATCCTCGATAAATGCGCTACCAAACGCAAATAGAATTATTCAAATCAGACTTGTAGTTACGGAGATTAGCGCGTTCAAACAAACAAACAAACAAAAATCAAACTCTTCCGCTTTGTATAGATATAAGATTAATTAACTGACTTAAAAAAGGAGGGGATTGAAGACTGTTTTTAAAACTTAGTTTAGTATCATAGAAATTTTTGGATTTTTCTTTTGTTTTGAGGGTGAGTTTTTCAATATACCTACAAATTTACATACACTTCACAGTAAGAGTCTGACACTTTCTCGCCTCACCCAAATGTTTTTTTAAGGGGGTAAATCATCGAATGACTGCTTCCGCCCGGGTGAGGCGGGAGGGAGTGTCAGACTCTTACTGACTAAAAACCACCCCGTTCGTTCTCCTGCACATCGAGCCGGAGCCCCGGTAACCTGTTAGGTTCTCCGCGACTCAACCACAGGTTGGAGGAGTCATTTGACCTTCACTTTACTTCACTATAAAAACATTCATACATCCTTACACACATAAGACATAAAATGATTGTCATCGAGTAACGTGTACGTGGTGAAAGGTGAGCGGCGAACTCTGCGGAAACAACGTCGCCGCGCCTGATTACTGGCCAGTCGTCGCTGGTGCAAGCTATAGGTGACAGCGGATGACAAGTAGACGTCGTAATCTATACAATAAAAAGAGATCAATCTGTAAAATTAGGAAAAAAATGAGTATGACATTTCTTTAATTTTTTATTTCATTTAATCCGTATTTATTTCAATTAATTTCATTATCAAATCAAAAGAGCATAAATTTCAATTAATCCGTAATTAGGAACTGTCAAAACGTCAAAATTAAATTGTACGTCACGTCTGCCTGCCAGCGATTCTAGGCGCTCGTTTCAAAGTATAGACATTTTCAAACAATACATAAAACTTGAATACCTAATTGGAAAATTTACCTGGCTGATTCAAATGTAACGTGTTAGCGGTTAAAGCAAAGGTTATAGAACCGAAAAATAATGATTTGTGACGTGCAATAAAAGACGTGCCGTTATTATGTTTTGAACAATAAAAATATAATTTCTTAACGACATAATTCATCAATTAAGGCATTGGCTGCCAATAAAAAACTATTGAAGGCAAATCCTCCGCTAATGTCGGTCACCGGTGACTGCCATGGCGTTTAACGTGTTAATGACTCTTTAAATGTAACACCAATTTTTTTATACCCATTACACTGATATAAGTTCATATTTTATATGTATTCAGAACTTATGAAATAGCTATTTTAATATTATTTGACTCTAGCAATTGATACAAAACGTTTTTTTCTGTTTATTGATAATGTTTTGTAACGCGTATAATCCGCTCTCGCTATCGCCTACAACTTGGGCTATACAAAAAATCGTGCGCATTGAAGCTTGCAATCTTCCGGTGGTGTGTACGGCGGGGGATGTCTCCTTCTGTCTGATTTCAAATAACTGGTTATTTACTGTATATTACTGAAATGTATGATTTGTATTATTTTACTGTCAACGTATGGTATTAGTTGTGGGTGTTTATGTGTGTGTGTAATTTTGTTGGGTAAATGTGTATGTAGTGGAATTAATGAGTAAAATGAAACAATTTAGAAACAAAGCCTTTATGATGGTGAGGTTTCGACGTTCTCAGTAAAGGCTTGAAATATTATTAAAAAATAATACATAATTTCTGCTACTCGTATATTACAATCTAGTGGTACGATAGTAACAAAGTTTACCTCTATATGTAGTTGATATGAAAACCTCTACCTATTCTTTAATACTTTGGTATGAAATACCAAAATACGATAATGCATTAAATCATCCATTTAAAATTGTTACTTTTTATTCTCTTTTATTGCAAAAACACGTGATAACTCGCTACCTCTTATGCGATAATCCTTTCACTTGTACCACACACTAGAGGTAAAGCTGCGCAAGCGCGGCCGAGCGTCACTTCCGGTGCTGCAATGAAGGGCGGTCTACTTCCGGCCGATTATCTGAAGATACATAATGGTAGGCTTATGAAAAACAGGATTTATGTAAAATTATACCTTTGTCTAGAAAATTATGCTTAAATCAATATTGTGTATAAAACCAGTTAAGATTAAAGATTATGAAGACAATAATTTGATTTTGAACCTTATTGACGTTGGCTCCTTATCAAGTGTGAGAGAGCCATGCTTCGGCACGAATGGGCCGGCTCGACCGGAGTGATATCACGGCCTCACAGGAAACCGACGTGAAACCACGCTTGCGTTGTATTTCATCTTGTGAGTGAGGATACCGGTGGCCCATTTACCCCTCCCCCCTTTCACAATGCGACGTCGCATCGCAAAAATGTGCGAGTTCTCTCTACGCATCGCAAGAATTTGCGAATTGATTCGCATCGCGCATCAAAATCTTATCTTGCCAAAATCTTCTTTGTTACTTTTCCTGTATCTCCTAAGCAATAATAGAAGTGCAAACTTCTTTTTAAGATCCATGTCACGACCTAGTTTTCAATTTAAAATACGTTTAGTACGGTTGTCGGTCGTCGAAGGAATGGTCACCCTGGGAGACGCCTTGTCGGAGGCATCGCAGCAATTCGTGTCGTCGTAATCATCGCATCGCAGTTTTGTGTACGAGCCCTTACTACATTTTATAATGTAGCGTGACGAAACGACATCCCACTCCTAAACTTAACTTCGTTATATCTAAGTTTTGTTTTTTTTTACGACAAAATTTAAAAAAATATAGTTTCATTGTCTAACTGACGGACTAAATAGAAGTTAAAGTCAAAGTCAAAGCATTTATTTCAATTGAACCATAATTTGGTACTTTTGAAACGTCAACAAATACAAAATAAATAATAGTCTGTCAGTCAGTCCGTCAGTGAAGCTAGGTGAAGTTAGGTGCTCATTTCAAAATGTAGATTCGAATGGAGAAGAACGAGCAAGAAACTCCATTCGTTACTCTTTTTAAAAAAGTATGTTCTACAATGTCTCTGATACATATTTCAATACTGTACGCATATGTGAGAACAATGCAAAGACACGCTTGACGCATTATAGGTACTAATTACAGACCTTACTAAAATAATAAAAATAAAAAACAATCTTATAGTCTAACATGGTGCTCACATATGCATACTGACAATCCATAGAAATAGTGCTTCTATACAAGAAAAAGGAAACTCTTTGTTTCAATAAAGAAAGAAATGCTCGATGCCATAAGGGAACTAGATTGTCTACATTAGAATGAAAGTATTAAATTATTAAATTAGATTCACTCGTCTATACATTGCTATTCGATGTATACACTAAGTGTATAGTGTCGTAGTGTATTCATGCCTTTACGATATTGTGTTAAGAGGTCAGGGAGGGCAAGTGTCAAATACTGTAGTCAACAAACGAGCAAAAAACCAACAATGAATGCCAACTCATTATTCACTACACACCCAAACGGGCCCGTATTTCATATACACTTTCTATGTCTTTCAACAATGGCAACTAGATGCTATTGTCAAGATATACACGTAATAAGACAATGGACTAATGAAAGAATACTTATCTCAAATGTTTCAAGCGAAAGTGACACATTCTGCCCTAGTTATAAAGTTAGTTTTTGTGTAATCGGTATTTAGAGTTAATTTGGATGGTATTTTCAGTTCAGGATTCTAGGTGGGGTCAATTATTTTGAAAATGGTGCCTGTTATTTATTGGTATCATGGTTATCAACCTGAATGCTGTTGATAAAGATCTTTTTTTTAAGAGGGGATTTGTACTGACGTAGACGGCTTGGGGATTATAGTTAGGTTACTGTATTTTTTTTTATAGCATAAGCCGGTAAACGAGCAGACGGATCACCTGATGGTAAGCAATCGGCGCCGCCTATGGACACTCGAAACACCAAGGCGTTACAAGTGCGTTACCGGCCTTTTGGGAATTGGGAATTTGAAGATTGTGGAGGATTCAGGGATTCGGGAGACGGGGACTAGGGAGGGCGGTAATTGGGCCTACGGTAACCTCACTCACACGACGAAACACAACGCAAGCGTGGTTTCACGTCTGTTTTCTGTGAGGCCGTGGTATCACTCCGGTCGAGCCGGCCCATTCGTGCCGAAGCATGGCTCCCCCACACTTAAAACACACTTTTTTTAAAGTTACCCCACACTAGGATGGTCTCCTGTGTAGTGTGTGCGTACAAACATACAAGTTCACATACACATATGTACAAGACGCTCATACAAGACGGCGTGAACCCGTATATCCCCAAGCGTTCACCGGTGACCGCTCTCCACTAACTACATTATAGACCTTATTTCTAATGTTTAGAGACTACTTTTGTATGAACAAGTTTAGGGGATGATTTTTAACAATTTTCAATGGGCGTGCGCGGATAACTCGCCGCCCGACCAGGAACAGACCCGATCGATGGCGCGTCGCGTGACAAAGAGCCATCAGACCACCAAAGATGGGGCCCAGTAGGGCTGATGCTGATACGGAGCCGTGGAGGACTTACTGGGTTGTCGGGGCTCCAGCTCAAAGAGCAGAAGTAGAAACGGGGTGGTTTTTAGTCAGTAAGAGCAGACTCTGAGGCAGAGTCAGAGGCAGAGTCAGAACTCTGCCTCACCCAAGCTGAGTAAAATCATAGATAATTTTCTCGGTTCAAAAAAAAATGTGTTGAAAAAGATCGTAGCATAAATCTTCACTGTTGCTCATAGGTAGGCGTGCTCAGGCGAGTTAGTGACAATATCCTATTAAATATGTGTAAAAAAATTAACCCTTTGAGTACCGTTATTATAGACACAATTGCACGACTACGACTACTAATTAATCGACTGCCCGGTTGGCGCGGTGGCTGTGCAACTGGCTGGCGCGCAACGTGTTGCGGGTTCGATTTCCGCACGATACAATTCTTTGTGTGATCTACAGATTGTTGTTTCGGGTTTGGGTGTCATGTGTATGTGAATTTGTATGTTTGTAAACACACCCACGACAAAGGAGAAAATCCTAGTGTGGGGCAAAGTTTAAAAAAAAAACAATTAAGAACAATAGGTTGCGGTCACCGGTGTCCTCGCGGTGTTTGACAGTTTAATGTATATAAAGATTATTTCCATTTAGTTTCATTAGTCGGAGTTACATGTTAGCAACGAATTTATTCTTCTTCATTAAGGTATTTGAAACACAATATAATATGATAATATCTATGACATAGTTTAGAAGTTACGACGGAACAAAGAAACATACATAAATATCGGCCCACTACATGAATCTCCTTTCCATTCACCATAATTGGATAAAATAGTACCCAATTTGTACTATAAACTTCTTAATGTAAAAAAAGAAGAAAGTTACATACATCCAAGTTTAAGTTTAAACTAATCTTATTTAAATCTATTTATGGTAAACTTAAATCACTTTAAACGATTTCAGTAAACTATACTTATCACCCACACCATTAAATAAAACCTTTAAAGTTAAACATCTATTTAATTTATGGGGTTTTAATAGGTGCGGTGTTTTAGATAAAATGTCGTTAAAGATGGTTCAGATTAAATACTTAAATGATTTTTATGGGGTTAGATTGTCGGAGGAAGACAGTAATATGCTGTATTTCTTTTTTATTTTGTTTGGTGATATTTATAGTAGGATGGCAATATGGTAGCGGGCGACTGACTAACGGAGTCAGTCGTTTGCTTTATAGGCGGGAGGAGGGGTTAGCATTGTATTCCTCGCGCGTCACTAGAGGAAGGAAATCAGCATCCAAGGGCTGCTACGTGGTGGGACCAGCCGCAATATAGCTGTAGGTTGAGGCTTGCCGAGTGAGGTGAATTCGCAATTGCATCCCTGGTCATGGCTACAGGCGGAGGATGAACACTGCGGTGGTTTTAGCCAGTAAAAGTCTGGTACACCCCTGTCGTCCCGAGCGTACGGCGCGTCGCATTCCGCGCGCGTCTCGAAGAGCCATCAGACCACCACGGATGGGGCCCAACAGGGCTGATGCCGATTCGGAGCCGCGGAGAACCTAACGAGTTACCGGGGCTCCGGCTCAAAGTGCAGGATTAGGAACGGGGTGATTTTTAGTCAGTAAGAGTCTGACACTTCCTACCGCCTCACCCAGGCGGGAGAAGTAATTAGAGGAATTCCCCCCCACGACGACGGAAGTCCGTGAGGATTTCCATCGCGTTATAAAGAAAAGAGGATGGCAATATGGTGACAGCAATACTTTTTTGTCATGACCTCTGCTCTTCCAGCTAGTTAATAACCGTTCATCGGTTATCAACACACCCAAAATAATAACTGAACTCAATTAATTTCTAGATCGATCCAAGTTTTGGATAGTGACTCCATACAACTAATCTATGCCAAAAATCAATCTTAATCTAACGATTTTGGACCACATCTATCACATCACATGATCACATCTACATAAGTGTGGGAGAGCCATGCTTCGGCACGAATGGGCCGACTCGACCGGAGTGATTTATTTATTTATTTATTTATTTATTTATTTATTGATTTTGAACAGTTTGCATGAGTATCTCGGTATTCTCGAAGGCACATTATACGCGAATTGGCCAACCAGCATAGGACTGTCAATTTTATTGTTTATCACTTTATGCAAGAAGGACATGTCGAGACACAAACGGCGCCTGGTAAGCGTATCCAGTTGGAAATGCTTTAGTTTTTCCGCATATGTTTTAACTGTTCACGTATTACGAAGAATAAATCCTAATGACTTGTTTGCTTCTTTTATAATTCGATCAATATGATCTGAAAAGCGCAACTGGTGGTGATACCACGGCCTCACAGAAAACCGACTTGAAGCAACGCTTGCGTTGTGTTTCGTCGTGTGAGTGAGGTTACCGAAGGCCCAATTACCCTCCCCTTCCCCAATCTCCCCAATCCCTGAATCCCCAACGACCCTCAAACTCCTAATCCCCAAAAAGCCGGTAACGCACTTGTAACGCCTCTGGCGTTCCAGGTGTCCGTGGGCGACGCCGGTTACTTACCATCAGGTGATCCGTCTGCTCGTTTACTGGCTTATGCTATAAAAAAAAAACATTTGATAGAGACCGACTTGCAAAACTGATTGCGACCTGTGAAAGTGATTGAAAAAGAGTAACCTATGTAGTTTCTTCTTGCTCGTTCTTCTAGGACATAGGAATCTACACTTTGAAACGAGGAAATAGCTTCACTAGAGGACTGACCCACAGATTTTCAATTTTTATACATAGGTATTTCAATATTTTGTTTTGACGTTCAAAGTGCCTACCAAGTCTATTTGATTGATTTTGACTTTGACTTTGCAATCTTCTTTTTTCAAAGCTGCAATCACCAACTTGTCTACCAGGCGTAGAGATTATGATAAATCCTATGTAGAAAATGATATAATAGTCCGTACGGTGAAATGGAAGAGGAGCCCCCTAAACCAGTAATGCTTGCAATACCAATAGCATAATATTATCAAAATTAAATAACAATGCATAAAACAAACACACAGAAAAAAAATGTAAATATTTCAAGGCCTTACGAGACTAGAATAAAATATTTAACTAAATGTATGCCACCCTACTTATGTTTAATTTGAATTCAATACCCATATACACATAAACACACACATGCATACTACATACATTGGTACAATCGATACATTAGAATTGTGACCCACTTTAAATATTTTGTGTACAGATAGCTTAAGGCCGAAATTAATACTAATCATTCTGTGAATTGACTGTACGTTTACGGTTACGGTGCCTGGGCAAATGGCTGCTGCGCTACGTGTAGCGGTTTCGATTCCCGCACAGAGCAACTCTTTGTGTGATCCACGAATTGTTGTTTTGGGACTGTGTGTCATTTTGTATGTGAATTTGTATGATTGTAAACGCACCCATGACACAGGAGAAGATCCTAGAGTGGAGTAATGTTTTTTTTTTAATTAGGATTTTTTTTTTTACTTAATTTGTATGGTATTACTGTAAAAAACTCAGATGGGTCCTGGGGTTTTGTTAAGTTTCT
The DNA here is from genome assembly GCA_038387885.1 of Spodoptera picta. Taxonomy (NCBI): domain Eukaryota; kingdom Metazoa; phylum Arthropoda; class Insecta; order Lepidoptera; family Noctuidae; genus Spodoptera; species Spodoptera picta. The sequence goes on from JAZHFQ010000445.1 coordinate 1,787,110, forward strand.
CACCATCGGTAGAGATATGTCGAAAATAAATATTAACTGGTAACGATGTCACATAATATAGTATGTAACCATTTGCCGTGCATAGCACTCTTGAAGTGGTAATTGATATTCGTGTAAACATACACGTATTCATGGTAATGAGTTTAGTCCCTTATTTTTTGACGATTTCAAGCAAATATTCCTTTTATTTATTTTCGTACTTGATTTACGACGCACCATAGGCTTTTTTGTGTGTTCCTGAATTCTTGGTGTGTGTCGTAGCAAAATAAATGGTTTTTCTTTCTTTTCTTCAATTATATATTTTTATATATTTGATTATAACAAAAAAACATTTAAAAATATAAAAGAATATATTACTATAAAGTAGCCCACCAGTAACGGGAGAATTCCAAGCTATCGGTGGTCGGGCTCCAGAGAGAGGAATTTCCGGACAATACGCGCTGTGTCCAGAAGGACTGCTTTCAGACAATCTTTTATTTAAGTGGGTCATGATTAAAATGTGTCGACTGTACACACACATGATAGATTGATAGCAGCAGGTCAACTTAGACTACCTTACAAATAGAATTTCAACTTTATCATTTTACAATAAAGATGACAATTAATTGAAGGCATTGTGCAAAATGATGTGTTTTTGTATGCTGTTTTGTACATATTATGTAATACAAGGCTTCGTGCGCGAATCCGCTCGCGTTGATGACTTTTACTTTGTAATTGGATTGCGTTAGTGTGTTCCGACGCTTTCTCGGAAACTGCTAAACCGATTTCGATTTGCGGTTTTTGTAGTTTTTAAGGAAAGACTTTATTGTTTAGGCTGTAACATAAAGGCTGCTTTTTTACGGAGTAGTTAGTGGTACATATGAATATGACACTACACTATAACACTAAGATTCCTACATACCTCTTTCGCTTCATCAACAGTCATCAATCTTTTCATGCATGCTCGTCGGTTAAGGGTACTTTTAATTTGGCCCTTCTATAATATATCGCCAATCTGGTCACAATATGTCCGTCTAGGGCGCCCTCTATTGACAGCCCCATTCATATCATATACCCGTTATAACATAACACATAACATTACGCCTTTTATCCCCGAAGGAGTAGACAAAGTAAAACTTTTCACTATTAATTTTGAGTCCCATATAATATAAGATGAGCCATACCGGGCACAATTCCAGACTCCGTGCTAGTACTGAGAATTGGTTTAAAACCCAGTAATATTTTGCCGGATCTGGGAATCGAACCCGTGACCCCTTGTCCGGCAGTCGCACATGCGACCACTCGGCCAACGAGGCAGTCTCTTCTCTCATTGTGACATAACACACAATAATACATTACTCAACTGATAAGAAGTCTATGCACGCATACAAACACTAAAAGTAGGTTTCTGTTATATGTGAACACATAGACATATACAAAACCATTTTATTATGGTCTCGGTTTGTACAACCCTTCCGCACACTCGACAGTCAGTTTAAACTGGATTGTTATTACCAGTTAACATGGCCTACCTTTCTATGATCTTTCCGCATGTCCAAAGGTCAGTTTATACTGGATTTACATAGCTTGATGTGTGTACCTAGAAATTTGTGACTAGCTTTGTAATACGGTTTCTCTTGTACTCAATGAGTTGTCTAAACAAGATGTGACTAAGTGGCATACTTTATTTTGTGGTAGTGGGTAAATAATTACTGGTTTTCTTAGAAGAATTTTGGGATTTGGTATTCCTCCTATTGGTAGTTGGGGCGGGGACCTGTCACTTTTATTATGTGCAAGTACAATCGACTAACTTGATTCATGACCCATTTTGATGTTACATTATTTTAAATCGACGAATTAACAATGCCTAGTCGAGTGATACCACGGCCTGACAGAAAACCGACGTGAAACAACGCTTACTTTGTGTTTCGTCGTGTGCGTGAGGTTACCGGAGGCCCAATCACTCCCTCCCCAATCCCCGATCACCAATAATCCTCAAATTCCTAATCCCCAAAATGTCAGTAACTGAACGCACTTGTGGACACCTCTGGTGTTTCGGGTGTCCATGGGAGGCGTCGATAGCTTACCATCAAGAGATCCGTCAACTCGTATACCGGCTTATTTATTCCAAAAAAAACAACACAATATGCATTCTTTACTTTTTATATGGAACTTATTAACAATCCTGGCAATTTTTTTTATGTTAGATAGGCCGACGTTTTACCACTATCTCGCCTGGCTATGATGCGGTCTATGATGGAGGACGTCGACCCACAAGCAACTCATTCACTCGGGCCTTGAAGAAAGCCCAGGTTATACCCTTCAATTCAAATTAGGTGTAACATTAAGATATGATATTCTGCCTCATTGGCCGAGTGGCCACAAGTGCGACTGCCGGGCAAGGGGCTCGGGTTCGATTCCCGAGTCGGGCAAAGTATTACTGGGTTTTAAAAAAAATCTCAGTAGTAGCACGGAGTCTGGAATTGTGCCCGGTATATGGCAATAGGCTCACCCCCTATTACATGGGACTCATAGCATACAGTTAACTTTACAGTTTAAACATATAATATAACAATGTAGTTAAATATGTTATGTTATGTTAAATATACTGTTACATAAACTGACATATCAATTACATATATTTAATATACATACAAAGATCTCATTAAATAAACATAACATTACGCCTGTCTGAAATTAAGTGAGTGGGCAGAATCGTGACGTTCAAGCTTTTGCAGTTATATTTTACTAGATTTTGCCCGCTGCTTCGAGTAATTTCCCGTGGGCTAAAATGCCTATGTGTTAATTCAGACCAACATCTTCCCTGGTACAAATTTCAACCCGAACCCTTAGGCCAGAAAAATATTTTAGGCTGTACGAAGTTTGCCGGGTCAGCTAGTAGGTATAGCATAAAAAACACTGAATGTTTTTATAATAACTATCGTGAGACATACTAAATTAAAAAAAATCGTGGTTTACTCATGTGAACATACTGGGAAACTGCCTACTGTAGTAGGCTGCGCGACATCGACGCGACCGCGCACTCTACTCATGAGGAAGAAGTTCCTGTAGTTCTGTAGTTCGAAACTAGTAGAGCTTTTTTCAGTATAGTAACCTGCGATTTTTAGTTAAAAGACTGAATGAAATAAATTTTAAGTAGATTTTTTCTGGAAGGGACGGTCAGAACATGCCTATTTAATGTGACACCTAACTATTCACTTTACCGGACCCTGCAAGATTTCTTCGTCAACAGTAACAAAAGAAAAACATCTCTAATGACACCTTTTCTAAATATGAGCTGTAAAGTTAAGCTGTATGTATGTCAGTAGCATACATATAACATCCATCAACATACAGATTGTTTACAGAACGTGTTTGGACTTCTGTGTTATTAAGTAATCCATGGTCCAAGTGTTATATCACTGAGAAAGCTGACCGAGTGACCAACATACTTTAAAGTTACGTCAAATGACGTAACTCGACATATTATGTACGCCGTTTGTCACATTGTGCATTTCCTGAAATTATTGTGACTTTTAATTTGTTTATTTGGTTATTTATAGTCAATTTTGTTATTTAAACTGTCAAACACCAAGCGGTCACCGGTGACCGCAACCTATTGTTCTATAATTGTGTCTATAATGACGCTACTCGACGAGTTAATTATTTGCTGTTGTAGTTTTTACCTTAAAGTTTAAATTTAAATATGATTTGTGATCGTTTTGCGTTTTATTGGAATTTAATTAATATTTTATTTATTGACTGCCTCGTTGGCCGAGTGGTCGTAAGTGCGACCGGGCAAAGGTTCTCAGGTTCGATTCCCGGGTCGGGCTTAAGTATTACTGGGTTTTTAGAAAAAAAATTCTCAGTAGTAGCACGGAGTCTGGAATTGTGCCCGGTATATGGCAATAGGCTCATTCCTACCTACATGGGACTCATAACATAACATGAATAGTGAAAAGTAGGTGTTACTTCTGTGTGCACGTCTGCCTATCCCTTCGGGGATAAAAGGCGTGATGTTATTATGTTAACTTTGGTTTCGTTGTTGAAGTGGTTTACGCGTATAGTTATTAATTTTGTTTATTACTTATTTTAATTTTTAACCACACGCTTACGCTTATTACAAAATAACATAACATAACATCACGCCTTTTATCCCCGAAGGGGTAGGTAGAGGTGCACATTATGCCACTATACAATGTAACACCCACTTTTCACTATTTATGTTGAGTCCCATGTAATAGGGGGTGAGCCTATTGCCATATACCGGACAAAATCTTTTACCTTTATTCACTTGCATCGTTGATCGAGAGGGTTTTTAATACTTATTTCAAGATGGGTGTTACATGGTCGATGCACCCTACCCATTTGGGAATAGTCGCGGAGAACCTAACGGGTTACCGGGACTCCGGCTCGACGTGCAGGAGAAGGAACGGGGTGGTTTTTAGTCAGTAAGAGTCTGACACTCCCTCCCGCCTCACCCAGGCGGGAGCAGCCGTTCGATGATTTTCCCCCCTTAAAAAAAACCCATTTGGGAATTAAACAGAAAAAGCTTCTAAATATCTAACCAGTTATTTTCTTGTCCCAATGATGCATAGGGAAACCCCATGAGTTAAAGAACATTCTTCAATTGGATTCAAAATATATGTGCTTATGAACATATCACATCCTGGACACTCAACCTCACCACCAACCCATGTCCGTCAGTTATTGCATTTCATCTAATGAGTGAGCTGTCGCAACGTTGAGCAAAAGCGTATGCTCGTTGCTTGTTACAGAGGACATTGCATCCATGTTTTATACGCTATGTAGGCATGTAGCACAATGACTAGATAGGAAAACCCTGAAACATTAGTATTGTATGATGATCTGTTCGTCAGTAATTGTTAGTGACGAGGTTAAGTTGTATTTGCTGATGTAAGTTGGATGGGTGGCCTAATTATTGCTGTGGTAGTTGGAATTCGAGGTCAGAATAGAGGTTGGATGTTGGATCAGAACAGCAGAAGATTAAGCTCAATAGAGTGATAATGGGGAGGTATTTTTTTTTGGCGACGGCAATTGGCTCACCCCCTATTACATGGGACTCATAACATAAATAGGTAGTGAAAAGTGGGTGTTACATTGTACTGCGGTATAATGAGCACCTCTGCCTACCCCTTCGGGGATAAAAGGCGTGATGTTATGTTTTTTTTTTAAGGGGGGAAAATCGTGGAGGCTGGAGGGAGTGTCAGACTCTTACTGACTAAAAACCACCCCGTTCCTTCTGCTGCACGACGAGCCGAAGCCCCGGTGACTCTGAATCGGCATCGGCCCTGTTGGGCCCCATCTGTGGTGGTCTGATGGCTCTCTGAGGCGCGCGCGGAATTCGACGCGCCGTACGCTCGGGTCTGTTTCTGGTAGGACGGGATCCACTCATGCTCGCCGTCCGCAGGCCCGCACTTACGGTGGCCGGAGATCGTCTCGCGATCCCCAACTCCTGGTGTGTCCTTTGCGATGGCTGGGTTGCGAGGAGGCAGTGCTTCGCTGCCTTACGCGTCCCGCCTCCTCCTTAGCTAGCATAATGGGGAATTATATTGTAAAATAAGGAAAGAAAGCGCGTTGGTAACGATGTTGTCACAAATGCGATTATTCTTTGGTTTTGATCCTTAGTTCGGACAAAATAACATACATTCCGAAACTAGTTACGATATCTGAATAAAATCTAGACATTATGAATCTAGATTTTATTAACATATCTCTCTAAAATGCAATTACAGGACAAATATAAAATGAAAATTAAATTTAACTAAAATCCACAAATTGTAAAATTTTAATAACACTGTCCACCCATTCGAGAAAATAACAAGCGCAATATTGTGTGCTCTGACCATAAACGCGGAATTATGGTGATATATCTTTGTTTCCAGTTAAAAAACAAGATAATATATCCGATCTTACACAATCATCTTGCATAACACGAGATCCGCATTCTGGGCTAATGACTCAATTATTTATTATTAAAAAACAATCTTTTGGACAAAGGAAATTTAATTTATTTGGAGATTGAACAATCTTCTTCTACCATCATACAATATTCACATGTAAACAACAGCTCATGTAAAGAGATTGTCCAGTCAACTGATGGTAGCGGTGACTGTCCAGGCGACACATGTACTTAGGTATCGTCATGAGCTAATGTTCAAATGTATAGAGATTGTCCAGTCAACTGATGGTAGCGGTGACTGTCCAGGCGACACACGTACTTAGGTATTGTCATGAGCTAACGTTCACATGTAAACAACAGCTCATGTAAAGAGATTATCCAGTCAACTGATGGTAGCGGTGACTGTCCAGGCGACACATGTACTTAGGTATCGTCATGAGCTAATGTTCAAATGTATAGAGATTGTCCAGTCAACTGATGGTAGCGGTGACTGTCCAGGCGACACACGTACTTAGGTATCGTCATGAGCTAATGTTCAAATGTAATCAGCAGCTCATGTATAGAGATTGTCCAGTCAACTGATGGCAGCGGTGACTGTCCAGGCGACACACGTACTTAGGTATCGTCATGAGCTAATGTTCACATGTAAACAGCAGCTCATGTAAAGAGATTGTCCAGTCAACTGATGATGAGAAGTTGGCCGTATTTAGGCATCATTAGTCGCTTTTACGGCCAGCAATCTAGCAAGGGAGTCAAGGTTTATTACTATAATTCAAAGTCAAGGAAATCTTTGACAAATGACTTCCTAACCGCGTAAATACTTATTTAACCGCAAATCCGAAAGTTCAAGTTGATATCTTAGATGTGGTTTGAATGTAACATAACTTCTCGCTTGTAATCTGTAGAGGGATAGGTAGAGATGTGATCGTGACAGATGGTTTAACGATGCTTGTATCTTTTACGACACAAGTGTGGGAGAGCCTTGCTTTGGTACGAATGGGCAGCCTCGACCGGAGTGATACCACCGCCTCACAGAAAATCGACGTGAAGCAACGCTTGCGTTGTGTTTCGTCGTCTGAGTAAGGTTACCGGAGACCCAATTACCTTCCCCTTCCCCAATCTCCCCAATCAATGAATCCCCAACGATCCTCAAACTCCTAATCCCCAAAAAGCCGGTGACGCACTTGTAACGCCTCTGGTGTTCCAGGTGTCCATGGGCGACGCCGATTGCTTACCATCAGGTGATCCGTCTGCTTGTTTACCGGCCATGTATATGTATGCCATAAAAAAAACAACAGCCTTTTAAAAATGGACTGATGTTTGATGAGGGAGGGAGACAATTACAAATGAGCAAGAAAAAATTCGATAGGATGCCACATCACCTGCCTATGTTGATGTTGATCAAAGATCACTGTTTGGGCACTACACTGAACATTGAGCATTGTTGATCAAAGACCTCTTCTCGCCCGGAGGTTTGAGCATTAATCGCCACGGTTGCTCAATGCGGGTTTGCGATTTCAAACTATCCTCGGGTTATCTCGCGATGTTTTCGTTTACCGTATGTGTCAGTGGTGTCTAAAAAACCTTAGAAAGCTCTGTAACAAAAAAATAACTCCACAAATATTAGAGGGAAATTTCATAGGATGCATTAATCATTATAATTCATCCCAATCTCTCGTCGAGTACCGGTTTTGTAGACACAATTATAGAACAATAGATTGCGGTCACCGGTGACCGCTTGGTGTTTGACAGTTTAAAAGATTAATGCATCCTATGAAAAATCTTTTAAATATTGGGATGAATTATATTGATTAATAGAGAAATCGTAAGGGAGCATTACCTTTCCTCATCATGTGTAAATTAGTGTCATAATTATTCATATGTTTATTTGTAATATACTCTAATATGTGTATATTTGATGTGTGTCTATCATACGTATAGGTATATGTTTTTTATTGAGATCTACATATTTATTTAATACATTATTTATCGGTTTTATTTTGTGTATGTAGTTTTAAGTACCTATGGGCTTCAATTTTGGTCATTTTTGTTCTTTTTCTTTGTTCATGCCATGTTACGCACAGTGTCTTAGTTTTTACTGTTTTTCCTGTCGAAGGACTGCAGGAAGAGATTCCTACGGGAATCTGTAGTACCTATGTACCTTCAATTTATTTATATATGTATTCTCCTGTGTACTGTCTGTGTGTTGTGCATAAATAAATAAATAAAAATAAATTATTCTTAATTCGGAATTTATACTTAGGATTTAAAAATTAGTTAAGACTATTTAAAATAAAAAATTAGTTAAATTAGTTAATACTTACATACTAAAGCTGTAATCATAACTATTTAAAAGAATAGTTATACTAAATTACGCACACATTAATAACCAATACATAGAAAGAGCACGCAATATACTCGTTAAAACATATAACATGAATTTTAAAATGCATGTGCTATATGGCTACATCAAGCTGTGCGAAACCAGTATAAAATGACTGCTGAATATACAGAAATATTATACGAAGTAAGAGCATGATAAACTGGTTATAATAACCAGTATAAACTGACCGTTGTTTCTGTGGGAAGTTGATACAAAGCGGGACCATGATAAATTGAATTTGTATAGTTTGGTGTGTTTGTGTAGTATGCATCACTTTTATTACTTATATTCATGATCATGCATGTAGTTCCTTTATGTACTAGACAAAACCGGTAAATGCATTTCCTTTGAGGAAATTCTCTAATACGTTATGTACTGTAGTTATGTAAAGAACAATACAAACTTTAGTCGTTAAAAATCGTTATTTACTCAAACACGTGTGGTATTATCCGTTTTAATTTAAAATTGGCGTAATATAAAATGTGACGTAAATTATGTGATAAAATTATTATTTCAAATATTGTTTTTGTTTATTTATTTTTTGTTACGTTTATTTTAAGTGGGTCAGTTTATTTTATTTGTTTGGTTAATAAAAATTGTGGATTGCGATTTTGTAATGAATCGTGGTGTAATGTTAACAATTAATAACTGACATAAATAATTTTATTTGAAGTTAGTTTCTTTATTGATTAACTTCTGGAGTGGAATATGTGCATAAATTATTATTTAAATAATAATTTTAAATTAATAAATTAGTGCCATATTTAGAGGTAAAAAATAATATCTAATAGGTATTATGACAGTGCTCTCGATTTCTTATATGATTAAAATGTGTCAATAATTTTAATTTAATACTCGATTAAAATGAAGGTTTTCATAATAGTTTTAATAGTTATTTCGTTAATAACAACAACTATTGAAAAGAAAAAATCAAAATATAAGAAAATGAAAGAAAAATTCGATGTTGAGTCGGCCAATTGGACTTACACAGGTATGATTAACATACAAATAAATATATATTCTGTGCAATCTGTCAGTATGAGTACATATTATTATACAAGGTGTAGTTTTGAAACCGTGACATTTCTCGGAGCATGTCACAGAAGTCATAAAGGTACAATGTAAGAGAAAGTTTCGGGCCAATAGTTAAAAATACGGCTATAATAAATCGTTTAAGTTCGACAGTATTTCAGAATAAGCGACAGCAATGTTTCTTATTGGAGTTTTATGGAATTAAGAATAATATCAATTACGTGTTCGAGTTTGTGTGTGTTAAGCCGCATTATAAAAACTAGTTACAAAACGGCGGCGTGTACTTCGCACTTACGGATTTCCGTAATTTCAGAAAAATTAAAAATATTTGCTTATTTTGACTGCCTCGTTGGCCGAGCGGTCGCAAGTGCGACTACCGGGCAAGGGGTGTCGGGTTCGATTCCCGGGTCGGGCAAAGTATTACTGGGTTTTAAAAATCTCAGTAGTAGCACGGAGTCTGGAAATGTGCCCGGTATATGGCAATAGGCTCACCCCCTATTACATGGGACTCATAACATAAATAGTGAAAAGTGGGTGTTACTTCTGTGTGCACCTCTGCCTACCCCTTCGGGGATAAAAGGCGTGATGATGTTATGTTTGAAAAATATTTGCCTACAATTTTTTTATTGATTCGGACTCAGAATCGATATCCGAGTTACCTCCTAGAAAATGACGCGGATTAAAAACAACAACTTGTATATAGATAGTGTTGTGAATGAGTTTGTGAGAGAGACATTTTACACACACTATACATCCAGACCCGGCCTCTACACAGCCGCGAAAGACTAAACGGGTTGCAGGGGCTCCATCTCCATGAGCGGGAATAGGAACGGGGTGGTTTTTAGTCACTAAGAGTCTGACACTCCCTCTCGACTCAACCAAGGCAGGAGATGTCATTGGATGATCCATCCCGCCCTCAAAACTGACTAAGTTCAACCTGACTAATGCCGGAATACTGAAACGTTACTCAATTTTAAGTCGTACTTAAATATCGTGCTATCTCTGTCATTTTACAAAGAATTTGTAGAGACAGAACTACACTTAAGCGCGACTTAAAATTGAGTAGCGTTTGAGTATTCCGACATAAGTTTCTTTACTTAGGATTACTTAGTTATGAATGCATGGTCCACCATTATCATTAAAGTCAGTTTCTGTACAATGACTTCCTGATCGGTTGGAAACGACCTGCGTCCAGAAGCTCCTTGCTTATGCTTCATCATCTTAAGACTTAATTTTAATTCCATCATCAGCATCAGTGTTACTGTCTCACTTCTAAGAAAAAACTTCTTCTTACATAGAGAAGGCATGAGCATTAATCACCACGTTTGCTCGACATTATAAAGACCTAGTTACATCACGATGTTTCCCTTTGTATAAATTATACACGATTATTTTTTTTTTTTTAACATTCAACCACTCTATTCGTAAATATATACAACTTAAAATTACCTTTAATAGATATATGGTTATTTTATTTTGTAATTTATATTGCATAAGGACATAAATAAAATTAATATTAACTATTACTATGGAGTTTCTTGCTCGTTCTTCTCCATAGGAATCTACATACACTTTGGAATGAGCAACTAGCTTCACTTTTAAATTTTTGTTGTTTGACGTTCAAAAGTGCCATCCTGGTCTAATTGATTTTGACTTTGACTTTGACTAAATGAAAATATATACAACTTAAAATATAAATAACTATGAACTAAAATATTGACACAATTTTAATTTATTTCTATCCTTGTTTCCAGGTTGTGGTATCGCAGTTGGTAAGCAGACGGCACAGCGAAGGATTGTTGGTGGTGACGATGCTGGCTTCGGCACCTTCCCCTGGCAAGCATACATCAGGATAGGATCCTCAAGGTTAAACAACCCCTTTATTTTTAATTTTTTCGTGATTAGGAATTTATGTCATAATTTATATTTCGACGCGTTTATTTTATTTTTGATTGTTTATTTTATTTATTTATTCATAATAAACTGTCAAACACCAAGCGGTCACCGGTGACCGCAACCTATTGTTCTATAATTGTGTCTACAAAACCGGTACTCGACGAGTTAATTTATTTTAATTATATTATATTTTATCATCAAAATTGAATCAATATATTTAACAAGAATGACAATTAGTTACATTATATTTATTTTCGGCGAATTATTTTAATATTTATCAGCCTAACTATTTAGAATCAAATAGTCCTTCTACTTAAATTTATGATATATGTATTATATTTATTATTTGTATATATTTATATTTATACATCATTCCTTTCATCGGACATAACGGAAATAATGCATTTTGTTCCATTTTCATTTTTATATTTCGGTTGCTTATGAGGGGTAATTATAGTTCAATCTATAGGTACCTATATAAGGTTTAAACAGCGTATGGCAACACTTTGGTTATTTTATTAATGGAAAATATTTTAAAGTATAATTAGGAATAACTTTTAAAACATTTATTTAAACAATTTTAATGTTAATTAGTTTTATTTTCAAAGGTAATTCTTGCAACGTACTTTGGACGGATCTCCTTTTAAAATTTTCCATTAATAAAAATATCATTTATTTTGAATACACGTTCATTTTGACACAACACTACCTCTACATTACACCACCAATCTATATATTATTTGTGTCACACATTTACAGCACAAAAATAAAAACAAATAATTTTGTAAATTATGCACTAATTGACTAAAAGTTACTAATAATGTGTCTATAATAATATCCCTAATATTTGGTTCACGCAAACGAATTTGGTTCATTAAACTTAAATAAAAATTTTTAGAAAATCAGGGTTAAAAGTTAAAATCAGGAGAGCATCACCTCTTTTGGTTTGTTGGTGCCTGCTTGTCAATTGTGGAGTTTATAAAAAACTCTTATCTTACTACCTGTGGACACAGAGCCGAATACTCTGAAGATTCCATTCATGTATTCGCCACAACTGTGCGCTTCTCACGTAGCTTCCTGCCTCGCACAGCAAAACTGTGGAATGATCTGTCGTCGGCGGTATTTCCGAACCGATACGACCTTCAAATCTTCAAGAAAACAGCGTATTCCTTTTTAAAAGGCCAGCAACGCACCTGTGGCTCCTCAGGTGTCGCGGGTGTCCATGGGCGGCGCTGATCGCTTACCATTAGGTGATCCGTCTGCTCGTTTGCCGCCTAGTCCATAAAAAAAAAAGGCTGGCATTGGCTCATTTTTGACTACACCGTTGGCGTGGTGGCTGGACAACCGGCTGCCGCGTAACGTGTTTTGCTTTCGATTCCCGCAAGGAACAACTCTTTGTGTGATCCACAGATTGTTGTTCCGGGTCTAGGTGTCGTGTATTGTGTATGCGAACCAGCGCAGTGCCGGCGTAAGGGCACTGACACCCCGGGCGAAAATATTGTGGCGCCCACTTGAGGGAAGCAATCATCATCAGCAGCCTATAAATGCCCACTGCTGAGCAAAGCCTCTTCTCACACGGAGAAGGTTAGAGCGTTAATCACCACGCTTGCTTAATGCGGGTTGGCGATTTCAAACTTATAATTATAAATTATAAGTCCAGGTTTCCTCACGATGTTTTTCCTTCACCGTTTGTCAGTGGTGTCTAAATAATCTTAGAAAGTACATATAACTCGGAAAAAGTCACATTGGTACTTGCCGTTGGTAGGTTTCGAACCCGCACCCTCATGCATGAGAAGCGAGCGTCTTAAACCTCCAGGCCACCACGACACTATCAAAGCAATATGTTAGTTTTTTACTGATCCCAAGTAAAATTATATTAAGAATTTCATCTTTCATTTAGCGTTACCCAGAGCTAACGATGCGGACCTTAAATCCTCAAAGAATCCATCTAAAAAAATCTTAATAAAAACATGCATATGCACAGAGCGTTGAGCACAGTTCTGAGGGTTTGCACCAGGAGAGGCAAGAGACTCCAACTTCAGACCTTGGCGCCCCCCAGAATTTGTCACCCTGGGCCATCACCCCCATCACGCCCCCCCCCCTAACTGATGCGAACTTGTATGTTTGTAAACGCACCCACGACACAGGAGAAAATCCTGGTGAGGGCAACGTTTGAAAAACATAATTGGTGGTTGACCCATAAGCCCACAAAACTCCACCATGAGTCAACCTGAAGACGAGTGGACTGGTTGTAGACTCGTGAAATATGGAATATCTATTTATCACAATTTAATTAAAATTATTATTGATCCAGAATTACTTGTATGCTCGTTGGCCGAGTGATCGCAAGTGCGACTGCTGGGCAAGGGGGCTATTTAAAATTTCTCAGTGGTAGCACGGAGTCTGGAATTGTGCCCGGTATATGGCAATAGGTTCACCTTCTATTATATGGGACTCGTAACATAAATAGTGAAAAGTGGGTGTTACATTGTACAGTGGCATTAGGTGCCGTAATGTGCACCTCTGCCTACCCCTTCGGGGATAAAAGGCGTGATGGTATGTTATGTAATTTCTTGTATTTGATACTAGAACATAGGTAGCTATATGTACCTACCTGTATATATTTGCGAGAACCAAATATGTATTTATATGTGTAAATAACAATACCTACTTAAAAATGTGGAAATAATAAATTTTATTCGATTTCAGTGTCCTGTGTGTCTTAATTTATTATTTATTACTGTCGTGGTTTGATAGATTTATTATCGTACCTGTGTATTTATCAGCAATATTTGTAATAGTTACGCTTTTCAATTTAATTGTAAAAAATGTAATATAATTTTATTTTATTATTTGTTCTATTAAGATAAAGATAATGTTAGTTAAATAAATTTATTATTTCCATTAAAAATAATACTAATTAATCACCATCATATATGACTAATATTAAAATTAATATATTAACATGAATTAATAATTGATTTTACAGATGCAACATGCTTATGTCGATATTCGAGCTTATCGGTTGGAAGCAGTGTTGGATAGAGAGGTAAATGTGCGAAAGAGATAGCATGTTGTCCAGCAACTCCTACTCTTAATGTTGTAGTGGGTTTTGATGACGTATTTAAGTTGCGTTACGGTATGAGAGTAAAATGTCCAAAACAAAAGTTATGAATTTGTGGTTTTGAATTGTTTTTCGTATTTTGTGGTCATTTTTACAACAATATTTTAGCCACTGATATCGGTTATTAACCACCGTTGTGGTTAATATATTGTTAATGGGGATTAACAAACTATAACTATAACTGCAAGTGCACTTCAACTATGTAATATATACCTAGATATACCTATAAATTAATACAGGATGCATTTTCTGTTCTCATCCTGATGGCCTCAATCATTCATGATTTTTTAATGTGACGTAACCTAAATATGTCTGCTATCTTAGAACAAAGGTTTTAAATAGTGTATATCGCTCAATTTTGGAAATTGAAAAAAATATGTCATTTAGTGTGACAGGCTGAATACAAAATATATTACTTACGTCCTACGATGTTTTCAATTTTCAAAATTTTGATTCTTTTTAATTAGACCTATGAATGTAGGTAGTACTTTCTATCTCTTTCCTTCGTAGTTAAAATAGCGAAATTACTATTTTGTTATATTCACCGACTTTTTCGCACATTCCTCTTCTTATATTAAATCGAAAATTTAAGGTTATATTTTTATTAACATTATTTATTTTTGTTGTATTAATTAACTTTAACAAAATTAACATTTAATTATGTTTTACAAATATTTTATTTTTCAGAGGTAAGTGTTTATTTTATTTTTGGTTATTTTAAGTGGTGGTCGAAGCATGATGGAATGCTTTGCATGTGTTCTTTGTAATGACTAGAGATTTGAGGAGAGGAAAAATGAATGCTAAGGTCTATTATTTGAGGTTGCTTTTTAAAGAAACTTAAGCGTCTCTTCTTTGTTTTTAATGTTAACTAGCAAGACAGCCCAATTTTGTCTGTGCATGAAGACTCGAATGTCTCGCTAGATTTTTAAAATGTATCTTTTTAAAACCGCTTAAGATACTTGCGTAGTTTACAGGCTACGGCTACAGGCGACTGTAGTTGCCAAATCAAAAATTCTCAAATTAATATCGACTTTACCACAAAACGTTACAGTTGAAATTCATTACTTTACAAAATTCTACTAGAATTTTACCTAACCAACCTCTTCAAAACGTTACAGATGCGGTGGCTCCTTAATATCGAGGCGGCATGTAGTCACTGCTGGCCACTGCGTCGCTCGCGCCCAACCTCGCCACGTCCGTGTAACCCTCGGCGATTACGTCATCAATTCTGCAGCCGAACCTCTGCCTGCATACACGTTTGGAGTCCGAACGATCAAAGTTCATCCCCTGTTCAAGTTTACGCCACAAGCTGATCGATTCGATGTGGCGGTCCTGACCTTGGATAGAAATGTCCATTATATGCCGCATATAGGTGAGTATGGAATTTATTTGTACCTTTTCCTGCAGTAAGAAGAGAAAGAACATCCATGTATTAGATCTTTAAATTTTTTTAAATGCTCGACCAGACTCGCTTCATGTCGAGTCAAATATTTTTGAGTTGAAGCAATATGATGATACGCTCACTCTTTGCTTTTTACGTCAATTACTTCTTTTTTTTTCTTTATTAAAATACATAATAATATAGTTAATAAGAGTCTACCCGTTGAAAATCATCCCCTAAAAAACACCGGAAACAAGGTCTATAATGTAGTTAGTGGAGAGCGGTCACCGGTGACCGCTTGGGGGGATATATGGGTTCTAATCTATTATGCTAGACTCATTGTGACAACGAGAACTATTTTAGTAGCGAGAAATACATATATAACGTATTAGGATCTGTCCAAAGTGTTCGTATGTACTTTGGACAGATATTTTAACAGCACCGTCACAGTATGGTTTGAACTGAAAAGCACCTATTTCTATTAATGTTCAATTCTTGAATTAATATTTCTCTCCCTATTTTATATCAGACTCATTCCAGTACCAAGATTTGGACATCTGCAACAAAATTAATTACTACATGGGATGTATAACACAACTGTCGAAAACTGGGTGGATTACTGAATATGTTCATCATTCTCTTTGAGGGCTAAAAACGTGATGCTATATGGCAATAGGCTCACCACTTGTTTCATAGTACTTCTAAAATAATTGGTGATTATTGACACTAGGAATTCACAATATTCATATTCGTCAACCCTGATTCCAGCACCCATCTGTCTACCGGAGCGTGGTTCCGACTTCCTGGGCCAATACGGCTGGGCAGCTGGTTGGGGGGCGCTCAGTCCTGGCTCCAGGCTGAGACCACGCACCTTACAGGCAGTGGACGTCCCGGTGCTGGACAATAGAGTCTGCGAGAGGTGGCATCGGGCCAATGGTAAGTTTTAATATTTTATTTGATAAATAGATGTATGATGTGAGTTCCCCTAATTTTGTTGAATAATTGAAAGTTGGACTACGGAGGTTATGAGTTCAATTTCTGAACCCAATAAACTTTGAGGATTTTCAATAATGGTGCCTAATATTTAAAACTAAATAACATAAATCGATGTTCTACAGTTCATCTTCTTTTAATAGGAAACTTCCAGTCTATCATTCTGCTATGGGAGATCGTAAAACCTTATCACCTAATTGATTTATCCTTATTCTCCAATCTCCAATAACCACATTATAACATAACATAACATCACGCCTTTTATTCCCGAAGGGGTAGGCAGAGGGGCACATTATTCCACTGTACAATGTAACACTTACTATTTATGTTATGGGTCCTATGTAATAGGGGGTGAGCCTATTGCCATATACCGGGCACAATTCCAGACTCCATGCTTCCACTGAGATAACCACATTATACCTACTAACGCAAGAATCTCAAAATTCCAGGTATAAACGTCGTGATATACCCAGAAATGCTGTGTGCTGGCTACCGAGGTGGTGGCAAGGACTCTTGCCAAGGAGACAGTGGAGGACCTCTCATGCTAGAACGAGCTGGTCGCTGGTACCTCATAGGAGTTGTCTCCGCCGGCTACTCCTGTGCCAGTAGAGGCCAACCAGGGATCTACCATAGAGTCGCACACACTGTTGACTGGATATCACACGCCACAACCCTATCATAGCATTGATAAGTGAAGTGAACGAATTACAGTGCCTTGTGATTAGAAGTTTTAAGACTTAAATGAAAAGGCTCAAATTTAAATGACTACTGAATTTCCATGGTTGACTAAAGTGTGTTCGTACTAAACATGGTTAAAAATAAATTTGATTAAAATTTCTTTCTTAATTGAAAGTTTTATTTAATCGCTTTTAGTTTTAATTGTGTTTATTTTTTATTTTTGTGTGTTTTATGCAATGCTGTTAAAGTAGGTATGATTTAATAATACCATGTTTTAAATTAACTCAATGAATAGAACAGAAGAAACAATTGTATTGTGCAACATCAAGTCAATAATTTGAAAACTGGAGTAGCTATTAATTCGTCTGCAATTAATAAAAGACTTTAACCACATAATAATAGAGTCCGTTTTCCCAGGCTACAGTCCAATGAAATCGGTAGGTTATAAAAATACTTCGTTTTATTAGCATTTTTATTTCCTACACAATAAGGACGGTTTTCATTTAACATTTTTAGGAGCAATATAAAAAGGAAAATTCGGTGTTACTTTAAACATACTTTAATATGTTCAATTAATGTAATAGATTTTCGAATCTATTATAAAACAGTAAAGTAAAAAATCGATTGCAGATTATAGAAATTGGTAGGTATATTTTGACCTGCCAGCGTCTGTACATTTATGTATTAATAAACAATTATTATCTAATACTTTTTATCCCATTCCACCAAATAGTCAATTAAATAACCATTTAGGTCTCGTTTTATTCATTAAAAATAAATAACTTTAAATAAAATAAACATCACAAAATAAATGTCACTCGTTATTCCCTATTGTTCTTGAAATAATTTATTTTAAGGTATTTTATTGTGATAAAAATAATTAAATTCAATGGGATTATTGTTCCATGATAAATAAATACATAAATACTCGCTGTTATTGCAATTTTAACTTTATAATTCTTATGTATAGTGCCTTATTTTGGAACATGGATATTGGAGTTAAATATTGGTCACAAATATTGTTCCAAAGTTTGGTTCAATTAATCATCATTCATTATCGTTAGCTGGAATATATCCTCTGCAGATGAAACGTCATCATTTTCAGAAGCGGTTTACCATAATCCCCACACTTGGCAAACATTTTGGGGATTGGTGCAAGTATTATGTGAAAATTATTTATAAAAATACCAAGCACAGTTTTTCATGTATTTGCGACCAATATTTGGATCCAATCTTTATTGTTTTCAAATAAATATCTTTTGTAAATATTCCGTTATTTGTAAATACGTAATATAAGGAACAATTTTAAATTTTTTTTACTATTTCTACCATTATTATAAACGGTTAATGTAAATAATTAATTAAGTTATAATTTAAAAAATGTGCTTCGAGTAAGTTATTCTGCTTTTAATTTATTTTGTACCATTTTTTCTACTTTTCTGTTATAAATATCTACTTAATATTAGATAATTATTTGTTCATTAACGAGGACAAAAATCGTTGTTGATAAAGGACGTAATTTAATGTTAATTTAATAAATTGTATTTATTGTTAATTTTTTGGTTTGTTTTATTTTATTATTTATAATATCTAATTTTTTATTTTAATGTCCGTCTGGCAGATTATTTTAAATCATTAGACACGTATTTTTTATTTTTTTACATAACCGAATATTTTCGGCGATATATTAATTTGAAATGTCGCGTGACGTCACTTCTATATACATTTTATAAGTAGAAATGACGTTTTAGCCCCCACTCCTAAACTTTCATCGTTATATCTAAGTATCATTTTATTATACAACAAAATAAATAAATGCTTGTCTAATATTTTTTCATTACCTAACTGACGGACTAATTAGATTTTTAATTTTTATTCCCTGTTGTCACCCTTATTGGCTGTTGAGCGCCTCCGAAAATAATAATATTTATTTTCGGAGAAGGGGGCGGAGGAAGATTACCCCCTATTACATGGGACTCATAACATAAATAGTGAAAAGTGGGTGTTATATTGTACAGTGGCATTAAGTGCCGTAATGTGCACTCTCCTCACCTCTACCTACCCCTTCGGGAATAATAGGCGTGATGTTATGTATGTATGTAATTTATAATTATGTATTTCATTTGACATTTTTTAATATTTAATTATTTTTGAATAGTGTTCATATTTGATGCAGGAATTTTAATTACTAGTGGATCTATTAGTTTTCATTGAAATTTATTACAATGATCAAGGCTATTAATTTAGGGGAATAAAACAAATTTAATCTCTCCAACAAATTTAATAAGACTAGACTGCAGAAAAAATAAATAAGATTAACAAAAGAATTACCAGCCTATAGGAACGCGGTGCGCGCGCACGAACTTTTCTAACAAAACGTACAGAGGTCGATAGTATCTATTAAGAGCTGATGCCGATATGACGTGTTCTCCTATAGTAGCTTCAAGAATTTGACTCCAATGCTGTGAATGACCTCGGGACATGAAATCTCTGTAAAAATAATATTTATTTATTTTAGTTTTATACCTCTACAATATTTTTAATAAAACGTTGCCCATCACTCCGGGGCTCCGGCTCCATGTGTAGGAGAAGGAGCGGGGTGGTTTTTAGTCAGTAAGAGTTTCCCCCCTTAAAAAAAAACACTAGGATTTTCTCCTGTGTCGTGGGTGTTAGTTATTTATAACTCAAGAACGGATGAATTGATTCGGATGAAAGTTCATGGGGAGGTAGACTAAAACCAGAAGACGGATCTAGGATGCTTTTATCTAATTTTTTTTCTTTTTATCGAACATCACGAACGGGAACGGGCAATAAATGGAATTGCTCGTACGAAGTCGCGGGCAGAAGCAAGGTCTCTATAAAATCTTATGTTGTATTCAAATCTTTTTTTTTAAACGCAACATTGTCCCACACTAGGATTTTTTCCTGTGTCGTGGGTACGATTATAAACATACAAGCTCACCTACACATAACACCCAGACCCGAAACAACAATTTGTGGATCACACAAAGTGTTGTTCCGTGCAGGAATCGAACCCGCGACCCGTTGCACGGCAGCCGATTGCCCAGCCACCGTACTAACTGTGCAGTCAATTGCATAAGGAAGAGTTAATGCTAACAGCATTCTCTGCCTGTCATCCTTTGGGTACCTAGTGCAGAAATGTATGTGCTAGGTGGAGCTGCAAAAAGGTTATGACAGGTAGTGGTCAATATCCAAATTAATATTTTATTCGACACAGTGAAACCTGTTTAAATGACACATCAAGGGACCTGCAATGTTATTTTAGTTATAGAGGTATTCCACTTACCCAGTGTCTCAGATATACAGGTATAAATAAATATCTGTCTCATTTACAGAGGTTCTATTAATAGAGGTGGACTTGGAATTACGTGTGTAATTTGTGGGTAGAATAAGAATGAGTAATCAAACAATATTATCTCAGTTACAGAAGTTTATGCATATAAAATTTACTCGCTGTCTCAGTTATAGAGGTAACTATGATGATAAATCGAAAGAACAAATCCCAGATATAGAGGTTTACCTCGTCCCACTAACAGAGGTAATTCAGTGCCAAAGTGTTGGGACCTCAGCATGAGTTCCAGTTATAGAGGTTTCTCACTTATCCAGGTCCCACTTAACCAAGTTTCACTGATTTTAAGAAAATTTAAAAGTGAACCTGTGGTCTAACTGCTCCGTGAATTGACTGATTGCAAATTTACTTGCTAAGTAGGTTGGACAGGTATATTAGAAAAATTTGGACCTCCGGTAACCTCACTCACACGACGAAACACAACGCAAGCGTTGCTTCACGTCAGTTTTCTGTGAGGCCGTGGTATCACTCCGACCTAATCGTGCCGAAGCATGGCTCTCCCACACTTGATCCCAAATTTTATTAAAAAAATGCTTTTTGTAATTTAGTACTATCGTGAGACATACAGACATATTAAATCAACTAATATCGCGGGTTACTCTCGTGGCTCATGAGGAAGAACCCCTCTGTGGTTCGAAACTAGTAGAGCTTTTCTCAGTATATTCACGTGAGTATATATGGCAATAGGCTCACCCCCTAGTACATGGGACTCATAACATAAATAGTGAAACGTGGGTGTTACGTTGTACAGTGGCATAATGTACAACGTACCTCTGCCTACCCCTTCGGGAAAAAAGGCGTGATGTTATGTAACCCGCAATATTAGTTAAAAAAATGCTTACTTCAAGATCTTTCCAGCAGCTTTAGACCCGTATATATCACATCTAGTCAGGCTGATGGTCTCCGGTATATCACCCTCCACACTACGTCGTCCAAATATCGCAGCTTTGCACAACTTCTCGAAGAGCTGGTGTTGGAGGAAGCTGCTTAAGAAGTACCTGGAATATAAGGGAGACATTTTATAATCATTGTTAGTTAAAACAGTTTTGTTTATTGAGGAATCGTAAGCGAGACTGTGGAGCAAGAGGTCGGGGAATTCAATATTGTAGTTTTTCTGTTTTCAGAAAAAAAATTGGGAGTAAGATCACTCCAGATATTGTTATAACTGTTCCTTTGGATCGAATATCTAGACTTCTAGAGTAAATCCAGATCTTGTACTTTTTTAAGAGACTCTTTTTATTGGCACGAAATGTCCAAAAAAATTTAAGTGTCTAGAACCTATTTGTATGAGAAACCTCGGAGTTGTGTAAAAGGTAGAGGATGACACAAATACCTAATATCTACCTCTATATAAAAATGAATCCGTTTTTCCCTTGGTCACGGCATCACGTGTGAATGGCTGGACCGATTTCACTAATTCTTTTTTGTTGTAGGTATTTGTTATTGTCAGGAGAAGGTTCTTAAGACAGAAAAAAATCCTGAAAATCTTACGGGAACGGGCAAAGTATTACGTGGATTTTAAAAATCTCAGTAGTAGCACGGAGTTTGGAAATATGTCCGGTATATGGCAATAGGGTCACCCCCTATTACGTGGGACTCATAACATAAATAGTGAAAAGTGGGTGTTACATTGTACAGTGATATAATGTGCACCTCTGCCTACCCCTTCGGGGATAAAAGGCGTGATGTTATGTTATGTTATGTCACTTGTCAGTGTCATCGCCATACATTTTGATTTCTACTCTCTCTGTAGACAAGCGCTAAAGTGGCGTTTGGCTAAAGGCACTGTTCAGCATGTGCAAGTCAGGGCCTTGCGCTGGTATTCTACTGGCCCCTTAAGTGACTCGCGGACGAACAAGACATAAATAAAAAAATATTTAAAAACGAAGAAAAAGAACTCCTTTCGTTCCCGTAGACTCCGGTGTCTGGTCGAGTCTGGGGGTCTTCATCTGCTGCCTCTCCAACCTACTCATCACAACATTGTTGGTGAGGACTCCTGGCTCGATCTGATCATCATATCCAATCCCGCTCTAGTTGCATGTCACGGTCAGCAGGAGGCCCCGGGATTCTCCCACCATGACCTGATCTTCCTATCTTATTTCCTGAAGTCACCCAAGGTAAAGCCTAGGGTCCTGTATAGGCGTTGTTTTACGCAGATAGACGTCGATAAACTCCGAGAGGATGCGTCAGCCATAGATTGGGAACCCCTGATGGAGGCAACTGATGTCAACACTATAGTAGACATATTCAACACGACCTTAACTAACCTCTATGATCGTCACGCCCCAATCAAAAAGGTAAAATTGAAGCGTGCTCCTGCGCCTTGGATGACTGGAGGGATACAGATGGCGATGCGACGCAGGGACCGAGAGTTTCGAAAACACAAGAGGGATCGCACCGAGGAGAATTGGACGGCCTTCAAAATTGCTAGGAATCGGTGTAATCAGATGGTGCGCAATGCTAAACGCCGTCATATTCTTAACAGTATCTCCTCTTCTTCTTCTTCTTCTGCCGATATCTGGAAGTTCCTTGGAACTCTGGGTATTGGTAAATCGCGACACCCGGATCTTCCTGGTTCGATTGGTCTGAATGATCTAAATATCCATTTCTCCACCGTACCTAAATTGGATCTCCAGACCAAGCGATTAACCCTTTCTTTTATCTCCGGTATGATGCGTTCCTGTGCAATTAGTCCTTTTTGCTTCAAACCAGTGCAGTTGGAGGATATCCGGAAGACTATCTTTGCCATTAAATCCAGGGCTGTGGGATGTGACGGTATATCGCGTGATATGATTGGACCTCCTCCTCCCGATCATTACTCATATGGTAAACCGGTCCTTGTACTCTAAGATATTCCCATCCTTGTGGCGCAAAGCCTATGTCCGTCCTATACCAAAAATATCTAATCCTAGTCTTCCTACACACTTTCGTCCTATATCCATCCTTCCCTTTTTGTCGAAGGTGCTCGAGGCCTGTGTCCATAATCAACTCTCGAATTTCATTTACCGTAACTGTCTTATTAGTCCTCTACAGTCTGGATTCAGGCCTGGGCACAGTACTGTAACTGCACTCCTCAAGGTCATTGGCGATGTGAAGGCAGGAATGGAGGACACTGAGATCACAGTATTGGTTTTGGTGGACTTCTCAAATGCCTTCAACATGGTCGACCATGATATCCTACTATCCTTTCCCATTTTTCGGTTTCTGATGACGCACTGGAATGGTTTTCTTCTTATCTTCAGGAGCGTCAGCAATCAGTTCACGTTGATGAGACCTCATCAAACTGGAACCACTTGCAGACTGGCGTTCCTCAAGGTGGTATTCTCTCTCCTCTTTTATTCTCTATTTTCATAAACCTTATTACTTCTGAACTTCATTGTGCGTACCATCTGTATGCCGACGACCTACAGGTGTACTGTCGGGCTAGGATCGAGGATTTGCCGGGGGCAATCGCGAGAGTGAACGCTGACTTAGCTGTATATACAATTGGTCTAAAAAGTTTGGAATAGCTGTGAACCCGAATAAATTTCAGGCGATTATGGTGGATAGTTCTCGTACCTTGTGTAAGGTTGACGGTGCAACTCTGCCACCTGTACTATTTGACGGTGCGATCATACCATACAGCGGCGACGTGAGGAATCTTGGCTTGTACGTTGACAGCAACTTAAACTGGCGTGCTCATGTCACTAGCATATGCCAACGGGTCACCGTGACGCTGCGGACCCTGTATCGTTTGAGGAACTTTCTTCCGTCCTCTGCTAAGATAATGCTTGTCCAGTCCTTGGTTTTCCCCATTATTGATTATGCTGATGTGTGTTTTTTCGACCTGAATGCAGATCTACTTAACAAACTAGACCGCCTTTTGAATAACTGCATTCGATTCGTCTTCAACCTGCGCAAATACGACCATGTCTCTGCATTTCGATTGCAACTAAAGTGGTTGCCCATACGTCAGCGCAGGGAACAACGGGCGCTAACCACTTTATTCTCCCTTCTTACTTCTCCCAATTCTCCTACTTATCTTTCCCCCTATTTCCAATATGTGAGCGCTAACCACAGCAAATACCTCCGGTCTTCTAATAATCTTCTGTTGCAATGTCCCACACATCGAACTGACTTCCTTCACTCTTCTTTTTTCGTCCAATCCATCTTGCTGTGGAATGCGCTGCCAACGGATGTCAGGACGGCGACCAGTCGTCTGTCCTTCAAATTTAAGGTTCTTGAGCATCTACAGAAGAGGCTAGCAGACTCAACACACACTTAGGTCATGTACGTATTTATATATTTATATGTGTATAATCATGTATATTTATATATTATATTATGTTATATATTTGCCTTCGTATATTTAGGTATATATATGTCCCATACTAATTTGTATACTATCCCTTACTGTTCGTTTTGCATTACGTATATATTAGTACTTCTTCATTATATTTAATTAGTAAATATTGTGTGATATGTATAATTATATATACTACCATAACAACGATGTTTAAACTCACAACAGTGTTAAACGTTTACACCTACTATTGTGTCTCTCTGCATCACCCTAAGGTTGACTGTTAGAGAATGCCACTAGGCATTAAGTCCGCCATTGTATACAATTGCAAGAAGTGTAAATAAAATAAAATAAAAAATAAAAATAAAAAGAAATAATTTATTTCATGATACATAAATATTCGTGTTGCTTTAGAACTTATAGTACGTACCTGATATACGGTGTATTATCTGGCATATGGAACTTGGCCCCTGCATCAAAATAACTCTCCCCCCTTTCCCCAGGTGCAGCCACTCCCTGCAACTCTTCCACTAAAGACCAAAATTCCTTGTTCACTTCTCGCACGTTACCTTCAAAATATTTCCATCTGTACTCGTCTATAGCAAGGGAAAATGGTATCTGTGGTAGCTTATTTAAGGCTTGTTTTAGCAAGAGTATTGTGTCTGTAGTTACGTCTTTATCTTCAAGCAATTTTGGTGTGCCTCTGTCATTTAAGAGTACGTGAGCTTCTTTTAATTTTTCCTCCACAACTTTATTTAGAAATACTTCTTCATTGTGATCCTTTACTTCGTTATTTACATTTTCATCTTTAACTATGTTATTTGAAGGTTGATTATTGCCTGTATAGAGTAGGGAATCGTTGATAAGTCCGAGTCTGTTCAAATGTTGTGGTGTTAGAACTCCATACATGATGGCGTCTCCAATGGTCTCGTGGAGTGCAGCATTGGCTTGCTGCAAATGGAAAGAATATTATTATTTGGAAGGATTGTTAAGTTCGTATTAAATTAGAATTATTGGGTGCATCTTTATGGAAAACAAGAAAATGATCTCTGATCCCCATTACATTACATTAGCCCATTGCAATAGGGCCCTATTGCAACAACCTAACTGTCGAGAGATTTGTATATGGTGAGTTTACTTGTATCTATCTACCTCTATCATCATCAACATCGTAAGGGTATAAGTGGCCACTGCTGAGCAAAGTCCTCTTCTCACACAGAGAAGGTTTGAGCATTACTCACCACGTTTTCTTAATGCGAATTGCCGATTTTAAACCTATAATTAGAAACTGCCTCGTTGGCCGAGTGGTCGCAAGTGCGACTGCCGAATTATTAGATTTACCTTTTAACTAAATGTAAATCTAATAATTCCTAACCTAACCTATTTTGGAAATTCCATTGTAATATTGAACAATTTGTGTGCAAATCAGTATTTTTGTTTTACGGTGAGTAATATGTAGTTAATTTGTAGTACAGTAATTTTTTGATATACAGTAGGTTATTATTGGAGAAAATTGGTTTGCTTAATACGTTAAACGCCATGGGGGTCACCGGTGACCGGCGTTAGCGGAGGCGAACCTTCAACAGTTTTTTATTGGCAGTCAAAACCTTAAATTTTTAAATAGAGGTGCAGTAAAAAATCCCTTATCTTAATAATTGCTTACCTTGTATATTGCAGGTTGTTGTTCGTAGGCCATATAATACTGTATGTGACCAAGTTCATGATGCAACACGTAAAAATCCTCATTAGATATGTCTGAACAGTACAGCAGTCTGAAAATTGAAAATTTTTGAATGCACGCTCGACGCGGTTGTTGGGCAACGTATCGCGGTATCGATTCCCGCACGGAACAACTCTTTGTGTGATCCACAGATTACTGTTCCGGGTCTGGGTGTCATGTGTATATGAACTTGTATGTTTGTAAACGCACCCACAACACAAGAGAAACACCTAGCGTAGGGCAACGTTTAAAAAAAAACTGAGTTACAAATGGATTACCTATCTAAAATAATATCTGAACTATTTATTAATCAACCATATGCGAGGCAAACCCAAACAAGTGAAACAGCCACAAAAAACAACAACTATTATTTGGTATTAAAGTTCTCAGTATTCCGTGTAACCGGGAATTGAACCAAATACCAGTTGTACAGTAGTAAGTTACCCAGGTACTATCCAAACCATGCAGTAAAATGTTATATCAAACCTACTTTAAAAAATAACTCACCTAAAGTCGCCATCTTGAAACATGTCCGCCGCCGTGCCGTGACAGCGTGTGTCACTGTTATTTTCCCGCGAAAACACGGATTCGCGCCAAAACGTATCTGTCATGGCGGGCAGGCCAAGCGATTGGTAAAAGTCTTCAGCTCTTTTTGCCTGTAAATTAAAGAAAACGATAAAATAACCAAATGAGATTAATACAAGTTATTTTCCTAACTTATATGGCCGAT
The DNA here is from genome assembly GCA_038387885.1 of Spodoptera picta. Taxonomy (NCBI): domain Eukaryota; kingdom Metazoa; phylum Arthropoda; class Insecta; order Lepidoptera; family Noctuidae; genus Spodoptera; species Spodoptera picta. Next base: position 1,814,601 of record JAZHFQ010000445.1, read on the forward strand.
TATATTTTAATATACATACCTAAATATTTTATTTATATGTATTACATACATACATGTACACGCATTGCTAATGTTTGACGAGGTAGCTCCACTAGTCTCAAGCCGCGGTAGGAGCCCATATTCATGAGCAGCAATTATAACGGAGTGAGCCGCAGAATAGATATGTAGTACTAAAAAAGTTATCTCTATGTTTGACTCAACCTTTAAAACCCCAATAATCCTCAAATTCCTTATCCCCTAAAGACCGGAAACGTATATGCAACGCATCTGGTGTTCCAGGTATCCATGGGCAACACCAATTGCTTACCATCAGGTGATCCGTCTGCTCGTTTACCAGCTTATGCCACAAACAAATACAAATAACAAAAGAAACTAATAATGGTTCCGAAAAACAAATTAGTCTCCAGTGATCTGTGGCCGACTATAAAATGGATCTTCGAATAACAAAACTAAACTTACGAATAAAATATTGAACCTACGACGTATAAGAACATCACTCACCATATGCAAAACAGTCCAGTTTAGTTTCCTAATATTCTCATCCAAATCTATATTTCGAGGCAGTAACAAATCCGCTAGGGGCTCCCAGTTTTGCGACCAAAGATTTCCTGGAAAATTTTAAATAGCAACGTTTAATTACAGTTCCCACGGAATAATTAAACATTCAGACATTCAGTTTGTTTAATGGGCTGTGTGATTTGTAGGCGGTTAACTCCGTAACCGAACATCTACCATCAGCTCAAATTAGTTAGTGTAATTTTTGAGCTGTTTGGTCTCGTTGGCCGAGTGGTCCCAAATACGACGGCAGTCGGTCTTGGCAGGGGGTCTCGGGTTCGCAAAAATAAAGTATTACTGGGTTTTTTTTATTCTCAGTAGCAGCACGGAATTTGGAATAGTGCCCTGTATATGAGAATGTGCTCACCCCCTATTGATATGGGTCTTATAAAATAAATAGTGAACAGTGGGTGTTACATTGTACAGTGGCATTAAGTGGCGTAATGTGCACCTTTGCCTACCCCTTCGGGGATAAAAAAGCGTGATGTTATGTTATATTGTGATTGATGTTTTAACCAAACATTAACCTGCAGCTTAAATAAGTTAGTTATATTGTGTGTAGCTATAATTATGTGATCATTATTTTTATGAGTGCCTCATTGGCCGAGTGGTAGCAAGTGCGACTGCCGGGCAAGGGGTCTCGGGTTCGTTTCCCGGATCGAGCAAAGTATTAATGGGTTTTTTAAAATAAATTTTAGTAATAGCACGGAGTCTGAAATTGTGGTATATGGCAATAGGCTCGCTCCTTATTACATGGGACTCATAATATAAATAGTGAAAAGTGCGTGTTACATTGTACAGTGACGTAATGTGCTTCTGCCTACCCCTTCGGGAATGAAAGGCGTGATGTTATGTTATGTTATTTTTATATGTTTAAATTATCTTAGTAGATTAGCTTAGTAGGTAGCTTACCCAATAAATGAGCAGGTATAGGTCCATGAGCAGGCACAACGTCACCATAGAACCTTCTTAGATAAAACCTCATCACCCCATGTAATAAGCTGTATAAGGGCTTTATAGTGTTGTACAGCTGTCGAGATACTTCACGCAGTTTTGTCACTTCCAACTCTTCACGCCAGGAGACGCCGATGTTGAGGTACCCTGGAATTTAGGAGAGTAATTATGAGTTTGTGTCTAGTACGTGGTCGTGACCGATCTTCGAACCGATTTGAATCAAATAAAATATTAAAATATATATTTTTAAAACTGCTTGACTGTGCCGTTGGACGAGTGGTTGCAGGTGCGACTGCTGGGCAAGAAGTCTCGGGCTCGATTCCCGGATCGGGCAAAGTACGATTAGCTTTTAAACACTCTCAATAGAAGCACGGAGTCTGGAAATATGCCCGGTATATGGCAATAGGTTCCCCCTCTATTATATTTTAAGTGTGGGAGAGCCATGCTTCGGCACGAATGGGGCGGCTCGACCGGAGTGATACCACGGCCTCACAGACGTAAAGCAACGCTTGCGTTGTGTTTTGTCGTGTAAGTGAGGTTACCGGAGGCCTAATTACCCTCCCCTTCCCCAATCTCCCCAATCCCTGAATCCCCAACGATCATCAAACTCCTAATCCCCAAAAGGCCGGTAACGCACTTGTAACGCCTTTGGTGTTCCAGGTGTTCATGGGCGACGCCGATTGCTTAACATCAGGTGATCCGTCTGCTCGTTTACCGGCTTATACCATAAAAAAAAAACATGAAACTCGTAACTTAAATAGTGAAAAGTGGGTGTTACATTATACAGTGGCATTAAGTGCAGTATGTGAAAAATAGATGTTACTTTGGCCGCTCATCTATGGTAACTCTCTCAGAACTTGAAGATCTGTTATGTCACAGTACTTTGAAAAGCTTAATTAATTATGAATTAATTAGACACAGAAATTAAAGCCGAAAACCCCTGATTCCGTTTAGACAATTTCTTTTTCGATAATCACATGTTTCGAGGGTTTCTTAAATACGTATGCACTTACCATTCCTCCTCGCAGCCTTATTCTCAATAGAAACCAATCTCCGATAAGGTTCCTTCATAGGAGGTCCCACCTTTTCCCTCCAAACTAACCATAGCCACCGTAAAACCTCCTCATTCCTCGAAAAAGCCATCATTCTATCGAAATCAGACTCCCCTTTCAGACAAATCATATTTTTGTCTTGAATGTAACGATTGACAGCGAATTTGGCGGCAAAGAGCGCGTCGTCGCCATATTGGTTTGTGAAGAACGTTTTGACGTTTGACAGGTAATTCAAGATGGCGGCCTCAACTTGAGTCAGGTTGTTTGTGGCAGTGTTTGTGTCCGTTGGAATACAGATTTCGGCGTCTGAATATATTGATTGCAGTTCCTCATATAGATTGCTTGTTATTCTGTAAAAATAATTAATATTAGAGGTGACCAAGACCTTTCATTTCAGGTTCAATATTTGGGTGGCGCAAAAGTTACAAATTATAAATCTTATTGAGGTCTTGTAGTAATCGTAACTTAAAAAACCACCCAGTGTTTAACAATAAGCTTATCCCCTGTTACCTCCCTCACTCGTCCGTCGAAATAAAACCTGCTTGCTTGCTAATGCAATCATCAATCATATCATCATAATATTTTATCAATTTATCAGGGACTAAATGATATTCGTATTACCTTGTTTCATCAAAATTATATTTCGGTCCTCTACACAATAAATAGTACTGCCTCCTTTGAGTGGGATTCAACGACTGACGGTTATATAGTGTTGCCAGCTTCGCGCATGTACTGTGTTGCCATTTAATTCGATTTTTCTGATATGTTGCGGATCGTGCTGGGAGCTCAGGGTTGCCAGGATTTACTGAAGACTCCCACGCTAGATTGGCTGCAATGGAACTGAAGTTGCCAGTCTCTTCGTTTATTATTCGAAAGAGGTGATCCAAACTTTCGCTGGCACAGGTTTTGAATATGAGAAAAAGAAGAAATGTCTTGATAGGCCCCATTTTTTAGTTGGACATGTTTTTTCTGTGTTGTAAAGGAAGCTGAAAGAGAAATTTTTTAATTGAAAGCTTAGCATAAGTATATTTGATTCCATAACATCATATTAATAGCATGTGATACATGTGAGACTGCTTCGTTGGCCGAGTGGTCGCAAATGCGACTGCCGGGCAAGGGGTCTCGGGTTTGATTCCCGGGTCGGGCAAAGTATTACTGAGCAATTAAAAAATTGACAGTAGTAGCACAGAGTCTGGAATTGTACCCGGTATATGGCAATAGGCTTACCCCCTATTACATGGGGCTCATAACATAAATAGGGAAAAGTGGGTGTTACATTGTACAGTGGCATAATGTGCACCTCTGCCTACCCCTTCGAGGATAAAAGGCGTGATGTTATATGTATATACTGATCTGCTGTTGTATTATTACATCCTCTATATTATAAGAGAATTCGCCAAGATCTTCACGTTAGAGTTTCCAGAAACCTCACTCACGCGTCGAAACACAAACCTTTCTTTGGTTGCTTCACGTCGGTGAGGCTGTGGTATCACTCCTGTCGAACCGACCCAATCGTTGCAAATAGGACATTCCCACGTAAAAAAAAACAAAAATGAAACAAAATATCGACATTACATTACATTATCGGCGGTATTTCCGAACCGATACGACCTTCAAACCTTCAAGAAAAGAGCGTATTCCTTTTTAAAAGGCCGGCAAAGCACCTGTATCTCCTCTGGTGTTGCGGGTGTCCATGGGCGGCGCTGATCGCTTACCATCAGGTGATCCGTCTGCACGTTTGCCTCCTATTCCAAAAAAAAAAATTACGAAAATGTCACCTATCAGACGACCCACTACTGGGAATTCCAAAATCAAAACGCTGAATCACTCTCACCTACTCAAAAAGTCGGTTGATAAAACGATAAACGAAAAAATATATCACCAGCCGATCTTTTAATCAGGCCGACTAACGTACCCTCTAAAATAATATTGTAATCAGCGCAAAATAAAGTGTTTTTGATAACAACTAGAGATTACTGAAACCTGAAGCACCCTTCAGTGTGATAAGATAGGCAGGCTTTCATAACTAGCGGAGTTTCAGATATTACATTGAAAAAGTTAGTAAGTGTGATTTTTATAATAACTACTATCGTGAGACATTGTAAATGAACTAAAAATCGCGGGTTACTCACGTGAATATACTGAGAGAAGCCCTAATAGTTTCAAACCATATGAGCAGCCTACGCGGCTGCGCGACATCGAATATCATGTGGTTCGAAACTAGTAAAGCTATTCTCTGTACATTAATAACCCGAGAAATTTAGTTAACTGCCTCGTTGGCCGAGTAGTCGCAAGTGCGACTGCCGGGCAAGGGGTCTCGGGTTCGATTCCCGGGTCGGGCAAAGTATTACTGGATTTTTTAAAATTCTCAGTAGTAGCACGGAGTCTGGAAATGTGCCCGGTATATGGCAATAGGCTCACCCCCTATTACATGGGACTCATAACAACTAGTGAAAAGTGGGTGTTACATTGTACTGTGGTAGAATGTGCACCTCTGCCTACCCCTTCGGGGATAAAAGGCGTGATGTTATGTTATGTAAATTTAGTTAATTAAGTGTGATTTTCAGTAATTTTCATTAATGTATAAATAAAAATTCACGATTTTTCTTCATTGTGTTCCTAAATAAGAATCTTATTCTCATAAACTGTCGCGGAGAACCTAACGGGTAACCGGGGCTCCGGCTCGATGTGCAGGAGAAGGAACGGCGTGGTTTTTAGTCAATAAGAGTTTGACACTCCCTCCCGCCTCACCCAGGCGGGAGCAGTCATTCGATGATTTTCCCCCCTAAAAAAAATACTCTTTTACTATATTATATTTTTTTGTTTTTTTTTTCGTTTTAAAAAAAAACATTACCCCACACTAGGATTTTCTCCTGTGTCGTGGGTGCGTTTACAAACATACAAGTTCACATACACAATGACATATATAAAGTTGACCAGTATGTTTATTTAAACTAAATGAACTAAAAGTTACGATTTACTCACGTAAAGATATTGAGAAAAGCTCTACTAGTTTCGAGTCATACAGGGACTCTTCTTTATATCTATTTTTTTATTTGAACACGCTAATCTCAGTAACTGCTGGATCGATTTCCAAAATTCTTTTCGTATCGGTTAGTCCATTTATCACGTAAGGCTATTGGCTAACATTACGCTTCGGTCTATAGGCGCCGAGCAGAGCTAGTGAAACGCGCGGTTAAACAAAGTACATAATAATAAATGTAAAGAAAATAGGTTTACTTTAATTTTGAATTGATTACTATAAATTGTCAAATAGTCTATAGTTTGTTTAGACGTCAGTATTATAAGAATTTTATCTTGATGAATATATGGAAGAATAAACATTAAATGTCGTTTGTTCATTTTATTTAATTCTAAATCATAAGATTTTGTCTCATACATATGTATAATACCTACACTAACCTACCTAACCTTTTCGTTCAGGAACATGTCAGCCCCGTTAGGACATATGTTCTTACAATTTCTTCCTTCATAAAGGAAAGGAAGGAAGGAAGGAAAACGTTTGTAAATTACATATAAACAAACAGACAGAAATTCTGAAAACTATTTTTGGTTTTGACATCGATTGTACATCACATCCAGGTATTCTTTTAAAAATATTCAATGTACAGTTTTGGCCTGCCTACGATTTTATTATTATGTATAGGTGATCACAATAATATTCATTAAAGTAATATACTAACTTTAAGTTAACAGCATTCTTCACCATTTTATTCCTAATTTAAAAATTTAAAAGTTAAATTTAAATGTAGAATTAAAAATTCTCATTCCTACTGTTTTTTTAATGGAATATAATATAGACAAACGAGGTTTGGTCGTAAGCGATCAACGTCGCCTATGGACACTTAAAAACCCTATAAACTTCTTAATTTAATAAAACAAATAAAACTTACCTTTATTCAATTGATATTTGAAATATTTTCACGATAAATTATAACTTTTATCAAACAAAAACAATATAACAAAATTAATGTGTTTGTCTTTATGTATCCCTGGACTGGATGGTCCCGGCGAGAGATACGGAACACGACTGAAATCTCAACACCTCTAGTCGCGCGTACATTATTGTTAGGGTTCGGATGTAGAAGATAGAAAAACCTTTTTCAGAGAAATAAAAAAATAGCTTGTAGTATAGGTATAGCTGTCGCCGAGAATCTAACGGGTTACCGGGGCTCCGGCTCGACGTGCAGGAGAAGAAACGGGGTGGTTTTTAGTCAGTAAGAGTTTGACACTCCCTCCCGCCTCACCCAGGCGGGAGCAGTCATTAGATGACTTTCCCCCCTTAAAAAAAGTATAGGTATAGCTATAGTCACAGATATAATAATATTTCTGTGGCTATAGTATAACTATAGGTTCCCATTGATGGATCGCAAGTTATTTTTAGTTGGCCTTGTATGTAGAATGACGCACTAACCAACTGTTCTGTATTCTGTTATTTACACTTGTAACAATTGGACCCAGAAGGAGATGGTGGGATGAACTTCACGCCTATGAAAAGGATTGGTCACAGAAAGCTATAAGAAGAGATGAGAGGAAGGAGGGTAAGGTTTGGCCCAGCAGTGGGATGACCATGGCTAAAATTAAATAAAAAATAAGTGACGGTTGTCCTACGTCATATGTTTTGGGAGTATAATTTATATAGGTAGGCTTTTGGAACCACTGATATAGCGTATTTTGAATCTTAATAACCTGATTGTGACAATGAGAAAAGTAAACTTTTCAGTACGGCTAAATCATAACATAACATAACATCAAGACTTTTTGTCTCCGAAGGGGTAGGCAGAGGTGCACATTTCGGCACTTAATGCCACTGTACAATGTAACACCCACTTTTCACTATTTATGTTACGAGTCCCATGTAATAGGGGTACTGCCATATACCGGGCACAATTCCAGACTCCGTGCTGCTACTGAGATTTTTATAAAAACTCAGTAACATTTTGCTCGACCCGGGAATCGAACCCGGCTAAATGAATATTTTTGTAAATGAAAATTCATAATATAGTTACCTATTTTGAGATAGGGGAGCAAACGTGCAGATGGATCACCTGATGGTCATCAATCAGCAGCGCGACCTATGGACACTCGCAATACTAGAGGAGTTACAAGTACGTTGCTGGCCTTTGGTGGGGGGAAATGGGATTGGGATAACCGCACATTTATAATTATTCAAACGGTGAAATATATTATAACTAATATGGCCATTTATTTTGTGACTTAACACGGGGCATTCGTTTATTTAAATTAAGTCAGGCATCTGGTAGCTAGGTCCTATTATAGACAAGTCTCTAGCACTCGGTGCCCCTTATTATAGCTGCTGAGGTCACCGGGGTAGTTTTATTGAGGTAAAAATGTCTAGTCTTTCTTCCTAGAAAGCTCTTTATTATAGAACCAGTAAACACAAACTTTGCGCCCACAATAAAAAGGTTAATAAAATGTAGGTACTTAAAGATTTTCGACTCTATTTCGTCAAAAAATATCATTATATTTATGTATAACCGCCAGTCCGATTTGACGGTGCGGTCATTCCATTTAGTAGTGATGTCAAAAATCTTGGGTTGCACATCGACGGCAACTTAACCTGGCGTGCTCATGTTACTAGTGTCTGTCAGCGAGTCACGGGGACGTTGCGAGCCCTCTATCGGTTAAAAAACTTCCTTCCGTCGTCGACCAAGGCAATGCTTGTTCAGTCCTTGGTTTTCCCCATAATTGATTACGCTGATGTGTGTTACTACGACCTGAATGCAGATCTCCTCAATAAACTTGACCGCCTTCTAAATAACTGCATTCGATTCGTCTTTAATCTGCGTAAATACGACCATGTCTCTGCATATCGGTTGCAACTAAAGTGGTTGCCCATACGTCAACGCAGGAAACAACGGGCGTTAACCACTTTATTCTCTCTTCTTAATTCCCCCACTTCTCCTAGCTATCTATCCTCCTATTTTCAGTTCATAAGTGCAAATCACAGCAAGTATCTTCGTTCCACTAATAATCTTCTTCTACAATGTCCCACGCACCGGACCGACTTCCTTCACTCTTCATTCTTTGTCCAATCCATTCTGCTGTGGAATGCGCTGCCCACGAATGTCAGGACGGCAACCATCCAGCTTAGTTTTAAAGTTAAGGTTCGTGAACTATTGCAGAGGGAACAGACAGACGCATCACGTACTTAATTTATCATTTTGGCGATTGTATTTAATATATATGTATAAATATATATATATTATATGTATTTTTATTCCCAATTTATTTATTCACTTTTATAGTATTGTTATTTAGTAATATTGATAATGTATCTTATGTAATTCACATTATACCTATATACAAGGATATATGTATGTATTTACAGTTATGCATCACATAAACCTATTACACCTACTGTTGCACATCTCTGCATCACCCCATGGTTGACTGTTAGAGAATGCCACCCGGCATTAAGTCCGCCATCGTATGCTTGTTATACAGAAGTGTTAATAAATAAATAAATAAATAAATATAACGCTGTATCACTCTTGCACATCATGACACCATTCGAGATGTACCGAAAACTAATAAGGAATTAAGCAAAATTTTGAGAACCTTAACACTACAAAGATGGAAGAAATAAAATACACATACACATACATAACATCACGCCTTTTATCCCCGAAGGGGTAGGCAGAGGTGTACACAGAAGTGACACCCACTTTTCACTATTTATGTTATGAGTCCCATGTAATAGGGGGTGAGCCTATTGCCATATGCCGGGCACATTTCCAGACTCCGAGATAAAATACTGATTTATAAAATTAATTTACTTTATACAAAAGGAACCTACAAAACTCCATACAGTTCACGCTTAGCACATATTCGATTCATTCACACAAATAAAGCTGTCAGCATACCGCGTGGGCGATGCGACGCTATCAATTATAGTATCAAGCTATCATTTACCGAGAACCATGTAGGTATTATATCAAGTGACATATCGAATTTAATCACCAGAATATGTATGTGGATTTCATTCATTTTTGCATTTTGTCAGTTTGAGTAGATTTTTTTCATGTTATAAGCCGGTAAACGAAAGGACGGATAAGCGATCGCAGTTGTCCATGGACACCTGGAACACCAGAGGCGTTGCAAGTGCGTTACCGGCCTTTTGGTATTAGGAATTCGAAGATTGTTGGGGAACCAGAGAATGGGGGGGGGGGATAATTGGGCCTCCGGTATTTTTGTTTGGGAATATGTATTGTGTCGTTTTAATTCTGTTACTGAACGATCTTAATCTGAAATCTTTAGATTAATATCGACTGTTAACATTACTTCTGTAGACTTTCTGTATCAAATCTAGATCGATCCACAGTTTTAAGATTAAGAACAGTTTTTTTCGAACAAGCCCGCCACAACTTGCCGAAACCACTACAGCTCATGTAAGCCAGAATCTACAGTAGATATGTAGCATCGCATCGACAGCCGTCCACCTCCGGTGTTGGGATGGACTGATGTGGCGACACATGTGACATATCAATGGATGACGTCACAAGAATCCTACATCGCACATGCAAAGTTTACAAGCGAATAAACACGAATAGAAAATCCCAACGAACAACTGTTGGGCAGAAAGCCCGCCAGGCACGATCACCTCGCCTGGTCGGAGGATCCTCCTTTTCCGATCTTACGGAACTATACTCTCTGTTCTCTAAAGATACAACCATGAACACACCGGAACACTGAAGTCCGACGCGTCTCAGGGTCACTGTGGTTCCATACGGTTTTCTGTTAGGCCATAGTTTACTGACACATATACTTTACACCATTACTCCAGTAGAGACGAAGCATGCCATCACCTTATCATAGTCTTAGACGATCAAACTGGGGAAGCTGACTCAAGCACCGCTCTCCCACGTGAACAAGACCAAAGGCTCATAACATCACGCCTTTTATCCCCGAAGGGAAAGTCAGAGCTGTACATTATGCTACTGTACAATGTAACACCCACTTTTCACTTTTTTATGTTATGAGACCCATGTAATTTTTTATTTAACTCGTCGAGTACCGGTTTTATAGACACAATTATAGAACAATAGGTTGCGGTCACCGGTGACCGCTTGGTGTTTGACAGTTTAAGGGGGGAAAATCATCGAATTACTGCTCCCGCCTTAGTGTCAAACTCTTACTGACTAAAAACCACCCCGTTCCTTCTCCTGCACGTTGAGCCGGAGCCCCAGTAACCCGTTAGATTCTCCGCGACATGAGTCCCATGTATTAGGGGATGAGCCTATTGCCATGTACCGGGCACATATCTAACTCCGTGCTACTTACTACTGTGATTTTTTTGAAAAAAACCCCGTAGTACGTTGCCCCCCGTACGTAACCCTTGCACGGCAATCGCACTTGCGACCACTCGGCCAATGAGGAAGTCGGCAGAGGCAGGCCAACAAAACAAAAGAAAACCGACAATAATAAAGAAAAATAGCAAGAACATGAGCTTGCAGTGTATAACATGCTTTATTTAGCCAAAGCAATAAGGATAAGCCACATAGATCTCGGACTGACACAGCCCTCCATCTTAATTTGCCGAGGTATATAGCGACACTATCTGTTAGCTAAAGCCTATAATAAATGCTTGCAAGTAATTGATTTAAATATAAAACTGAATTTATTCTGTCTGTGGATACCCACAGACTTAAGTGATATATATATTAAGTGATATTTGTTTTTCGCGTAGCTGTAACTCGAAAACGGCTGGATATATTTTCATGCATATTTTTAGCATCAAAAGTAGTCGTAAATTAAGATTTCTTTGTTGAATAAAAGAGCAAATGGGCAAGATAACACTAGAGAAGTACCAAGGACGTTGTGGGTCTTTTGGCATTTGGAGATTGGGGATTGAGGATGCAGGAATAGAAGATTTATGATAGAAGAAGATCTCAAGAAGCTCTGGCGTCTAAATAAAAAAAAATATAACAACATAACATAACATCACGCCTTTTATCCCCGAAGGGGTAGGCAGAGGTGCACATTATACCACTGTACAATGTAACACCCACTTTTCACTATTTATGTTATGAGTCCCATGTAATAGGGGGTGAGCCTATTGCCATATACCGGGCACAATTCCAGACTCCGTGCTACTACTGAGAATATTTAAAAACCCAGTAATACTTTGCCCGACCCGGGAATCGAACCCGAGACCCCTTACCCGGCAGTCGCACATACGCTGAGTGGTCACTCAGCCAATGAGGCAGTCAAAAAAAATATCTTTAGATAATATATCAATTTCTGTTTAAATATTCCCATCAATAGACGATCAGTAATGAATACAAAACAAGAGACGGTTTTTCATTAATTTTCGATCGTTCATGTCCAAAATATTATACTCAATAGATAAAAGAACATTTTTAATTACAATATCGACAAAAATAAATAAATTGCGCAGGTACCACCTTTATAAAAAGAAAAAACAAAAGATACTCAATGTGGCGTTGTTTTCCATACACGAGACATCATCCAATGTAACTTGAACTGTTATTTAAAACACAGTTAAGGCTACATTCGGTCAGTTTATGCTGGGTAAATTCTTACGTATTTTTTCGTTCATCAGACGTCGTCCAGTGTAACCTGAACTCTTATTTAAAGCGTAGTTAAGGCTACGTTAGGTCAATTTATACTTGATATTGTCCTTACGTATTTTTTCGTAGGTACACAAGACAACAACCATTGTAACCTGAACTCTAATTCAAAGAAAAGTTAAGGTTACACTAGGTTAGTTTATACTAGATATCTTTTTCACAAATGAAGATTGAAAGTGCCCTAAAGGACGATATAGGTATTAACATGAACTTTATGTACGTAATAAATGTTGTACATGGGCTGCTGTTTACATGTGAACATTAGCTCATGACGATACCTAAGTACGTGTGTCGCCTGGACAGTCACCGCTACTATCAGTCGACTGGACAATCTCTTTACATGAGCTGCTGTTTAGGTACATGTGAACATTAGCTCATGACGATACCTAAGTATGTGTGTCGCCTGGACAGTCACCGCTACTATCAGTCGACTGGACAATCTCTTTACATGAGCTGCTGTTTAGGTACATGTGAACATTAGCTCATGACGATACCTAAGTACGTGTGTCGCCTGGACAGTCACCGCTACTATCAGTCGACTGGACAATCTCTTTACATGAGCTGCTGTTTAGGTACATGTGAACATTAGCTCATGACGATACCTAAGTATGTGTGTCGCCTGGACAGTCACCGCTACTATCAGTCGACTGGACAATCTCTTTACATGAGCTGCTGTTTAGGTACATGTGAACATTAGCTCATGACGATACCTAAGTACGTGTGTCGCCTGGACAGTCACCGCTACTATCAGTCGACTGGACAATCTCTTTACATGAGCTGCTGTTTAGGTACATGTGAACATTAGCTCATGACGATACCTAAGTACGTGTGTCGCCTGGACAGTCACCGCTACCATCAGTTGACAGGACAATCTCTTTACATGAGCTGCTGTTTAGGTACATGTGAACATTAGCTCATGACGATACCTAAGTACGTGTGTCGCCTGGACAGTCACCGCTACTATCAGTCGACTGGACAATCTCTTTACATGAGCTGCTGTTTAGGTACATGTGAACATTAGCTCATGACGATACCTAAGTATGTGTGTCGCCTGGACAGTCACCGCTACTATCAGTCGACTGGACAATCTCTTTACATGAGCTGCTGTTTAGGTACATGTGAACATTAGCTCATGACGATACCTAAGTATGTGTGTCGCCTGGACAGTCACCGCTGCCATCAGTTGACTGGATAATCTCTTTACATGAGCTGCTGTTTACAGGTGAGCATTAGCTCATGACGATACCTAAGTACGTGTGTCGCCTGGACAGTCATCGTTACCATCAGTTGACTGGATAATCTCTTTACATGAGCTGCTGTTTACATGTGAACATTAGCTCATGACGATACCTAAGTACGTGTGTCGCCTGGACAGTCACCGCTACTATCAGTCGACTGGACAATCTCTTTACATGAGCTGCTGTTTAGGTACATGTGAACATTAGCTCATGACGATACCTAAGTACGTGTGTCGCCTGGACAGTCACCGCTACTATCAGTCGACTGGACAATCTCTTTACATGAGCTGCTGTTTAGGTACATGTGAACATTAGCTCATGACGATACCTAAGTATGTGTGTCGCCTGGACAGTCACCGCTACCATCAGTTGATTGGACAATCTCTTTACATTAGCTGCTGTTTATTCTTAGAAAGGTGTGTTGTGGGTAAATTCACAGGGCAAACTAAAGACAATAAGAAATCTCGTGGTCTAAATAACCTTCAATTGTGGCTGTAGTCTACCCTGCGGCCAGGATGTTCAACTGTTTTAATTTGTGCGGATATAAAAGTATTCTTGGATCTTGGACAATAATAAATCTTGGTGGTTTCCATGGAAACTTTAATGCTTGACAGACATATTCTAACATTTTTTTTAAGGTGGGAAAATCATCGAATGACTCCTTTCGCCTGGGTGAAGCGGGAGGGAGTGTCAGACTCTTACTGACTAAAAACCACCCCGTTCCTACTCCTGCACTTCGAGCCGAGCCTTCGAGCTATATTTTAATAAATTAGGGTAAGTCCATCTGTTCGCTACCTCGTTGACTGAGTGGTCGCGACGCGCCGGACAAGGGGTCTCGGCTTCGGGTCGGGCAAACAACTACTGGGTTTTTTTTAAATCTCAGTTGTAGCACGGAGCCTGGAATTGTGCCCGGTATATTACAATACGCTCACCCCCTATTACATGGGACTCATAACATAAATAGTGAACAAGTAGGTGTTACATTGTACAGTGGCATTAAGTGCCATAATGTGCACTTCTGCCTACGGCGTGCACCTCTGCCTAAAGGCGTGATGTTATGTGTACATCTGTTCGCGTCCACCTATTAATAAATTAAAGTCTGGCTTAAATTCGATTCAAACCGTGTTACCTGAGCTTCAGTTCGAAGCAGAAGTAGGAACAGTAGTGATTTTAAGTCAGTAAGAGTCCTCTCGCCTCACCCGGGCGGGAGGAGCCACAGGATGATTTCCCCCTTCAAAAAAAGAGATCGGAAAAGTGTTTAAGTTAAAGCATACGTATGTACGTGTACGTGTCAATGCATATTGGAATTTAATAATATAGTCGCAGATATTAAATTCCAATACTTCTTTGGAATTCTTTAGGAATGTAGAACATTTTATACGCTACGTCTTTGGGTATATTACGTCGTGTAGTGAGAGCTTAGTACGATATTGTATTACTTTTAAAGTAATCGAAATGAGACCGCGTTCGCAGCTATGGGTGCTTAGTTTTGAAACCAATCTCAATGTCAATACAATTTCAATCCAATAAAATCTCAGTATCATCTCATAATCTCTCATCATCATCTCAGTCTCATAATCTCAGTAACTAAATAGAACCCCTATCATAGCTGTTAAAATAGCATTCAGAGTAGTTAAACTCAGTACCATTTAGTTCCTTCAATATCCACGCAAACGCAATACGGATACAACAATGGGCGCTAGTGTTGCAACTCAAAAGTACGAAATTTCATATTCACAATACCAATGTCGATCGATCGTTTTGGATGATGAATGATGAATCCGATCCGGCCAATCAGAGCGCCGAACGCGGTCTTATTTCGTACGAAAAAGTCACAACACGATAGTTGACAGATAGTCACATTCAATACTATAATTGAAATGTCAAAAACGATACTTTTCTATGAATTTTGTATTGGATCAGAACTTATGACGTCATCATATTTCGACGTCAAATAACATACATAATTTATTAAAATTAGCGAGAAAAAATCCAAAAGTAGGTAAATTGTTAAATCTATGGATTTGAGTATGATTATTTTTTAATTATTTATTGGATTAAAAACTTTTACCATCCTAAAGCCCATAATAATGCCGAAGATTTCTTCCTCAAATCTTAATTTTGTTTACAATAAAAGAAGTTGAAAATTGTCATTCGACCGTGTTTCCCGCGCCAACCTTTTATAGTCTGTGGAAGTAACGGTCAGGATTGTATACACTGTACAGAGATATAGACAGAAGAGCCATTAAAAATCAAGAAAAAATTTCCCTTATTTGCCGGCGGGGTTTCATATAATGACTTCTCGTGCCCTGAGTGAGGTGAGAGGGAGTGTCAGACTCTTACTTACTAAAAACACCGTTTCTTCTCCTGCTTCGAGCAGCCCTAGCAACCTGCTAGGTCATCCGCAGTTCTTTTTTCATATAGATACTTAGGTACATGTTTTTTCAAGTTTGAAGAAGCATATAGCCAAATTAACTAAAAATCGCGGGTTACTCACGTGAATATACTGAGAAAAGCTCTACTCGTTTCGAACCACAGAGGGGTTCTTCCTCATGAGCAGCGTGCGCGGTCGCGGCGATGTCGCGCAGCCTATAGCCATTTTTAACCCGCGATTTTTAGTTAATTTGACATTACTAATATGTCTCACGATAGTTATTATAAAAACATATAGCCAGTATTTATTTAAGTAACCGATGCCGATAATTCTTCTTTGCTGTCGAAAATTGGCAGGATCCGGAGCATTTTGGGTTAATTCATATTGTAATGATATTGAAGAGTTTTGAAAAACACATTTTAAACTGTCAAATACCAAGCGGTCACCGGTGACCGCAACCTATTGTTCTATAATTGTGTCTACAAAACCGGTACTCGACGAGTTAATTAGAACAAAAATAATTTTATTGCTCTAGGCAAGTACTTATCCCAAAGGTCGATCACACTAATATTATAAATGTGAAAGTTTCTTTGTTTGGATGTTTGTCCCCGCCAATCACACTAAAAGTGTTGAATGGATTTTGTTGAAATTTGGTATACAGGCAGGGTGTGTGCTGACTTAAGCGATAAGGTTTTTATTCCGATTGCATGCTCTCACAGGAAAAAATAGAAAAACACGACCAAAGCCGCGGGTAAAACCTAGTTTAAATATACTTAGTGCTTGCTAAAATATTTTAATCCAGTACTTCATTAACGATTGGCGCAATTCCTAGAAATTAGGAATGAAACAAGTTAGGAAGTAATTTTAATTACTCGATTACATATTTAAATACCACATTATTAATAATTACACGTAATTACAATAGAATTTCATAATTGTACTACGTCACGAATACCTGTTTAGTGGCAATGTGAATGTACTGTTATTATTGATATTTGAAATTGAAACTTATGTCTATAAGATTAGGTTCAATTTTGATCGAATTTTAGATACTGGTGTTTACCCGACGTGACAGACTGGCTTACAACTGAGTTGCCAGGTTGAAATATATTCCCGTGAATGTGGTAATTGGATAATTTTGTAGGAATAATTTATAAGAGGAAAAATACGACGTTGAAAATAATAAATCTTAGTGTTCGAATGCTGGTTCAGCAATAGTCCTTAAGTCCAATTCCTTAAGTCGGCCAAAGTGGTACCGGGGTTTTTTTGGGTTGTTTTATTAAACTTTCTTGTTGTAGCACGGTGTCTGGAATTCTGCCCGGTATAATAATATTATTATTATAATAATAATATTATTATTATACCGGGTAATAATATTATTATACCGGGCAGAATTCCAGACACCGTGCTACATAAACATACTACTATTATATAATAGTAGTATGTTTATGCATAGGAAATTAGGAACTACCTATATCTGGTGAAAAGGAACTTATTACTATTAATTAGATAGCTGGAGATGCTCCTATGTGCATCATAATAATTACTCTAATTGGACTTTAACAACCAGATCATGGCAACACCGACGCCCCACTCGCCATAAGCCGCGAGCGCGCAAGCGTCGCGCCATTGCATTGACATTTTAAATTTTTAAAAAAGAAACTCGATAAAAAGTTTAGTCTATAGCTCAAAATAAAACTTGTAATAGTTAAATGAGAACTTTTTTGTGATTTTAAAGTGTTTTTAAGTTATTAAAAATGAATGTGTTGTGTTTAATATTCCTTGTTGGTGTCGCCGCGTCTATGCACGGACAAACCTTGGTTGAAGAAGTGAAAGGTGATTTTTTAAAGATAAAACTTGTTTTTTGGTCGCCATATTGCGTTTTTATTACCATTCGTGATGATAATATTCCGGTAACAATAACTATAGTAATTATTGTAGACATTGTAATAGTATTATACACCGATTTGCTTTTTAAATATGTGTCAACTTTGACGCGAAAGTCGATGCTTTTTCTTCCAGCTTTCCCGTATTTTTATGCTCTGTTTAGGCGTATAAATAGTATAGTGCAAGTAACTTGCCTATATTTTTTATTGTTTTGACTTTTGTCAACTTTTTATGTATTTAAGTGTTAGTTCGTTAGTGACGGTTGTAAGTAAATTCCTCGGTTCGATTTCCGATTCGAGCGGTGTATTTTTCGTACGTGTCGTGGTTTTAAGAACTGCTTTAAGTTACTGGTTTCTTCAATGTGTATATTGAAGTCTAAGTAGATATTACAATATTGTGAGATTAGTTAGTGGGTCTTACGCTTAGGACCTTTTGTCTGGGACCCGGACCCCTTACTATTTTACAAAGGGAGTTACAACTTTTTAAACTGCATGACTGCATGAGTGAACTTGACCTTATTTTTTGATCCCAATTGCGAATTTTTGAGAGCAAAAATAATTACAGTTATTATATTTGATGACGACGAGTTTCTGCTGAACCTTCTAAGAAATAGCCATATTGTATTTTTTTTAAATGACTATAGTTTATAATGAATTTGTTATTATTTATTATAATATTTTAAAGATTCGATAGCGAATGACATTGTACCTAAAAAATTTAAGGAAACCTTGAATTTATTATTAGAGGTGAAACCCTGAGTGTTGTTGGTCAAGTTTGTATCTGTTTTTTCATTGTAATTAACTTTTAAATAGGCAGAAGTGCAGATAACGCAAAATATAAACCCAGATGGACAAAATTGGAACAAATTTTTCCAACAAAATGACATTATCAACTGTCAAAAATGTCACAAAGAAACTAGCGCCGCTTGCAGCAGAAGTGCGCTAACACATAGGTGTTTTGAACTTTTGAAACATTTCGTGTGTGAAATGCGTCTATATATTATCCAGATATACTATTTCATTTATTCACTATATGCCCGCGACTTCGTGCGCGCAATCCCGTTTTTTCCCGTAGGTACCCGTTTGTAATTTTCGATAAAAACACAAAAAAAAGTATTGTTTAAAAGTATCCTATGTCCGTCTCCTGGTTTTAAGCTATCTCACCACCATTTGTCATCCAAATCGATTTAGCCGGTCTTGAGTTATGAATAGTGTAACTAACATGACTGTTTATATATAGAGAGATTTATATATTTATGCCCAACACGCAGACAGTAGACAGGAGAATACATTTATAAAGGAATTGAAGGTTCACGGGCACTGAATATTCCAGTGGGAATCTCTTCTTGCAGTCCTTCGACAGGGAAAACAGTAAATACTAAGACATTATGTGTAACATAGTATAAACGAATGAAACCTACCCTTTCAAACAAAAAAAGAATTTTTGAAATCCAGGCCTCTTCGAGTAATCGAGTAACAAACATAAAAAAATACAGTCGAATTGAGAACCTCCTCCTTTTTTTAAAGTCGGTTAAAAACAAAACTTATCGAAACCTATAAGGCTATATACGTTAATAAGAATACATTTAGCTCACTCATTGGTCTAGTTGTTGCAAATGCGAGTATTGAAGATTTTTCACACGGTTCAATTCTCATGTCACGTAAAATCCTTACCTAACTTGCTTGATCTTCTATTACATGTTACAAAAAGTTTTATTTGATGGTATAACACGTTTAACACAAACAAAATAAAATAAAAATATGATAATCCTATCAAAAGTAGTGACAGCAGAGTAGAGCACATTTTTTATCACCATGGGTAGAGCCCACGGGTATCTTGAAAGTCTTTTTTATGTTTTTCTTTTCCCTCCCCTTCTTGGGTGAAGCGAAGGAGTGTCAGACTTCTACAGACTAATAACCACTCCGTTCTTCTTTGAGCTAGAACTCTGGCAACTCGCTAGGCTGTCCGCAGCTACGGATTAGGCATCAGCTCTACTGGGCTCGATCTGGCTGAAGGATAGACAAAATCGGGCAACCGTTAAGAAAAGAGCGTATTCCTTTTTAAAAGGCCGGCATCGCACCTGTGTTTCCTCTGGTGTCCTTGGGCGGCGCTGATCGCTGATCGCATTGGCGACGCTGATCGGTGATCGCATTGGCGGCACTGATCGTAAGCTATCAAGTTATCCGTCTACTCGTTTGCCTACTATTACCTGACCGTTTAAAATTGCGGTCTCCGACTCGCTTGCTTACTATCAAAATTATGACAATCTTCCCTCCCCTCATCTAGATTATACCTACAGTCCAGTAATTGACCGTCACCAACCACTGTTAGTGTTAAAGACATCTTGCATTCCTTATTCTTGCATTTAATTCCAAAACTGTTACTCTAACTACATTAACTGCCTCATTGGCCGAGTGGTTGGCCGAGTGGTCGCAAGTGTCGCAAGTCTCGGGTTCAATTCCCAGGTCGGGCAAGTATTAGTTGAGTTTCAAAAGAAAAATTAGTATTAGTAGTAGTCTGGAATTGTGCCCGGTATATGGCAATAGTAAAAATGGGTGTTACATTGTACAGTGGCATTAAGTACCGTAATCTGCACCTCTGCCTTTCCTACCGGGATAAAAGGCGTGAAGTTATGTTACTAGTGCTCTAACTCAGACCCCATAATGGATATACCTAACATATTTATTGCGTTACCAACACATCTGCTTAGTAAGCAACACATGGGTGTATAACGACAGAGGGTCAGTCAGGCACGGAATAGGTAGTCAAGGTTAAACTAGAGAATTTGGGCAGAAGGTTGCTTGTTGGCAATCTATGTTCATTAGGTTGGCAATGTATTGGACGTGGGTACGTGATTTTGTATCTAATGACTTTCGTATGAGGGTTGGATGTCCTATTATTTGTTTCAATAGGATAGATGCCTAATTTTTATTTTAATGTCCGCCTGGTAGATTTATTTTAAATCATTAGACACGTATTTTTTATTTTCTTACAGAAAAAAAACGAATACTTTCGACGATATATTGATTTGAAATGTCGCGTGACGTCACTTCTATGTACATTTTAAACGTAGAAATTACGTTTTAGCCCCCACTCCTAAACTCTGTTTCGTTTTATTTATGTATTGTTTTATTATACGACAAAATATAAAAAATACGTGTCTAATATTTTTTCATTACCTAACTTACTGACTAATTAGATTTTTAATTTTCATATCTCTGTCGTCATTCCTATTCAGTGTGTGTGTGTGTGTGCGTGTGTCCCTTCTCCTGATATGAGGGGTTAGCTTGTTCCCTGGCTGAAGAATTGGATTGGGTTTTGATGCTACTAGCTTCTGCCAGCAGCTTCGCCCGCCCGCGAAAATTACATTTTACATTTTTCAAATTACATCTCAATCCCTTCAGCTTTTTTGATGTGAAGGAGTAATAAACATACACACATGCACACACCCTCACACGCATACATTCTCATAAACTTTTGCAACTTTTATGTAAGTTATTGTAAGGCTTTTTGACCAAAAAATAAAATTTAACAAGAGGTCTTAAGTTCGATTCAGAAAAATAATATTGGACTTGAAATTCTTTTGCTTTTCCGAAAATGTATCTGTAGTTCAAGATCAATCTCGTAGTATGACAAGAACATCACGCTCTATTACAAAATAATCATTACAAAACTGCTTAAAGTTACATAATGTTACAACCAAGAAGATGTGCACTTCTGCCGACCTCTTAATATAAAGGCATAGCGTTATATTTCCAAGTATACAATTGTCATTACCTTGCATTTTCTAAAAACAATGAGAGCTGATCCATTTAGTAGAAAGGCTGGGACAATGACCTCAGTCTGTGTGATCGTTTCGCTTGACCGCATTTGGTTGCTTAGTTACCCGAAGGAGGATAAAGTCGGTATTATTGCTTTTAAAGACGTCATAGCCTTTATAAAGATGTTCCAGGGTAAAGTTTTAACATTGGCTATCGATGGGTGCTTTAAAACTGTATTCTATGTTTGGGAATTAGGTCGCTTTCTATTGCAATGAGACTGATATGACCATTGGTGGATAGCAAAAGATAATATGATACGTTTAAAATACTGACTTCTGCATTTTAAAAAGAAAAGAAAGTAAATATTTTCGCCAACTAACTGTTGAACATTTTGGCGATGCTTAGTAATAAGTTAACGCTGTAAGTGTTAAATGATTTAAAAAAAATCATAGTGTTGCAGTTAGGTACTAATTAGTTTAATCATTACAAACATGGTGTGTGAACATGATTGAACAAGAGCAACCTATGGAGTTTCTTGCTCGTTCTTCTCCATAGGAATCTACACTTTGGAATACATAATACAGACTGACATATTTTCTTATTATTTAATATTTAAATATTTTGTTTTGACTTTCAAAAGTGTCTTCCTGGTCTAATTGAAATAAATTATTTTGACTTTGACTTTGACAAAAACAGTAAGAAAAACACTTACAATATTAAGGAAATGGTAATCATTCAATATATATTGAATGAAATGGTAATCATTCAATATATTGAATGATTACCTTTTCATGGGTATACCCATCAACACAAAATTCAACACAAATCATAAAACTTACATCAATAAACAGCTGACAACATTTAGGTATACATATACATACGTAAAAAAGGAGATTTTTTTAAATATTTCTTTTAAAATCATTTTCATAAGGAAACAAAAAACGAAGTTCAATCTAAATGTCAGAACTTACGTCAAAGAAATCCCAACATTACTTAAGTATTTGAAGTTTCTAAATATGGGAGAGCCATGCTTCGGCACGAATGGGCCGGCTCGACCGGAGTGATATCACGGCCTCACAGAAAACCGACGAGAAACAACTCCTCATCCCTGAATTCCCAACAAACTTCAAATTGCTAATCCCAAAAGGCCGGTAACGCACTTGTATCTGGTGTTCCGGGCGACGCCGATCGCTTTTTTTTATGGCATAAGCCTGTAAACGAGCAGACCTGATGGTAAGCAATCGGCGTCTTCCATGGAGACCTGGAACACCAAGGCGTTACAAGTGCGTTACCGGTTTTTTGGAGATTAGGAGTTTGAGGATCGTTGGGGATTCAGGGATTCGGGAGATTGGGGAAGGACCCTCCCCTTCCTATTAATTAGGTAGTAAAAAACCGCACTCCCACGACGAAACACAACGCAAGCGTTGCTTCACGTCGGTTTTCTATGAGGCCGTGGTATCACTTTTGTCGAGCCGGCCCATTCACTTACTATCAGGTGATCCGTCTGCTCGTTTATCATCTATCACATAAAATAAAACTCTGAAAAGTCTTTTTTCTGCTATAAGGCAAGAAATAACGTTTACCTTTTCAGAAGCAAAAAGTTTCCTAGTCCGTCTGCAATTGAGATGCAGGGTGCTGACCTAAAGTTCAGCTTAGCGACCCGTAAACTATACAAATTGTACTTGTGACGGCCTACAGATTGTACCAAAGATAAAGAAAGTTAGCATTAGGCTATTTAACTTATTTTATGAACGTGCAGATTAATTTTTAGTCTTTTCTGCTAGCTATGTTTATGATTTGAGTTATCGTGGTGGCCCGGAGGCTTAAGATTACGACTCATGCATGAGGGTGCGCGAAACCTACCAATGGCAACTACCAATGTGACTTTTTCCAAGTTATATGTAGTTTCTAAGATTATTTAGACAACACTGACAAACGGTGAAGGAAAACATCGTGAGGAAACCTAGGCTTATAATACCTAACTATAAGTTTAAAATCGCCAACCCGCATTGAGCAAGCATGGTGATTAATATTCCTATAATAGTTTAATAGTTCCGAATGGTTAGTAGGTGCTTTTAGGAATAATCTAAGAATAATAATGTATTGTAGTAGGCATAGAATGTTTTGGTTTATAAGGGATTCCAATAATTGTGTCCGCGAATTGATAGTGATTCATCGCATTATTCACTATAAGGAAGTTGGTCAAATAATGTAAAAAGTTATTACTCACTATAACTAATAGTTATTATTTGAAGACTTGAAATAACAGCCTGTATGTGAGAAATAAGAAAGATGGTCATCATCTTTCTTATTTCTCTACTTTTCGTATATCTATATAAATAAATAAAAATAAAAATCTATATAAATAAAAAAGAATTTCTGTTCGTTAGTCTCGCTAAAACTCGAGAACGACTGAACCGATTTGGCTAATTTTGGTTTTCAAATGTTCGTGGAAGTCTAAGGAAGGTTTAAAAGCTGAGAAAACATTTTTAGATGTTTGCTGTACCAGCGAGTAACTTTATATAGGTAGATACTATTTCCACGATTTGACTGCCCCGTTGGTCGAATGGTCGCAAGTGCGACTGCCGGACAAGGGGTCTCGGGTTCGATTCCCGGGTCGGGCAAAGTATTACTGGGTTTTGATAAATTCTCAGTAGTAGCACGGAGTCTGAAATTGTGCCCGGTATATGGCAATAGGCTCACCCCCTATTACGTGGGGCTCGTAACGTAAATAGTGAAAAGTGGGTGTTACATCGTACAGTGGCAGAGGTGTACCTCTGCCTACCCCTTCGGGAATAAAAGGCGTGATGTAATGTTATACTATTTCCAATAGCCTGTAACTAACCACTGTTGAACTATCGGCTGCTTCTGCCTTCTTAAGCAGGAAAGTTGGGCATAATCTTCACAGTTGAAAGTCACAGTCTAGAATATTTAAGTTTATTAGAGAGCTGCTGTTAAATACCTAATCCCTTTGTCAGAGTCTAGTACGTGTACTATTTTCATAACATAATATTGTTAATGTTAAACAAAGAAATTACCAGGCACATAGTCACAAGTCTACACAATAAAAATATTACATTTGTATTGGCAAACGCTATAATAAAAATAATGACCCGTTTGTTGGTAATACTTGCTAATACCTAAGTATGCAGAGAAAGTAGCTTGCGCGAGTAACATTCCCCGCGCCAGTGCGACAGTGCGATACAACGAGGCATAGAATTGTACTATTTTGCTGCTTTGTGAAAATCGTTCAGAAAATTATCATGGGTAATGTAACTTTCGTGAGACATACTAAATAAATTATTATGTTTTCGGCTTACTCACGTAATAATTTGACGAGGAATTAGGAGGAGTAGCAGCGCGACAGTCGCCGCGTCGCGGGTCGCGAAATGCTGCTCATGAGTATGAGCCTCTAGCATGGCTTAAAACTAGTCGAGTTTCTCGTCAAATTATTACGTGAGTAAGTCGAAAACATAATAATTTAATTATCATGGGTTTTTATTTGATAAGGCGGTAGGCAGAGATGCACATAATATTATGTTAGACATGCATTTTTTTGCCATCTACGTTATCTGTTTCATAACAACGACACTAAACCTCCTTTTCGCCAACCTCTCTGTCATAAGCCAAGATAGGTAATGGTATATCCATTGATGGTGTAAACGAATTCAGGTACGATGTGACTTTAAACTGTCAAACACCACGAGGACACCGGTGACCGCAACCTATTGATTTCTTTAATTGTGTCTATAAATAATGACGGTACTCAACAAGTTAAGTGCTATCTTGCGCTCTCATAGTTGAGAGATGGTTTAGGTAGAGTTGGGGAAAACAGGCAGATACTTTCCTCAATTTCAACGTCATAATACCGGGGATCAATTCTCAGACCTCATACTCAGCAATTATAGCCCTTGCAGTCATAAACATAACGTCCAATTTGGATATACAAAAACAAAAGCGTTTCTACGTGTGATACAAAGCTATATTCAATTTTATTTCTTACCATTAAAGACTTAAAGTTAACATTTAAATGAATATCAAACTTTTTAATTTAACAAACGAAATTGCAATCTACATTTTA
This sequence comes from Spodoptera picta, assembly GCA_038387885.1. NCBI lineage: Eukaryota > Metazoa > Arthropoda > Insecta > Lepidoptera > Noctuidae > Spodoptera > Spodoptera picta. The sequence continues at coordinate 1,840,138 of JAZHFQ010000445.1, forward strand.
CACAATTTTGTGCCTTATTCCCAAACACTAAAGTTGACATTCAAATAAACGGGAAACGTTGCAACAAAGTTCGAGGACACACCTTTTCGTTATGAGTCATAGACGCAGACATTTTGAAAATGCAAATAAACAAATACTTTCCGGTATATGAGTCATTTTGGATAAGCCAGACATAATATAGTCAACAGCCAATAAATGCCCACTGCTGACCAAATCCCTCTTCTCACACTGAGAAGGTTTGAGCATCAGTCGCCACGCTTGCTCAATGTACATAGGTTGGTAATTTCAAACTTATAATTAGAAATGGTTTCCTCACGATGTTTTCCTTCACCGTCTGTCAGTGGTGTCTAGATAATCTTAGAAAGTACCTACATATAACTCGGAAAAAGTCACATTGGTACTTGTCGTTGGTAGGTTTCGCGCCCGCACCCTCATGCATGAGAAGCGGGCGTCTTAAACCTCCTGGCCACCACGATATAACTTAATATAACAACCAATTGGCATAAGGCCGTGGTATCGATCCGGTCGTCTGTCGTCATCATGCCAAAGCATGGCTCGTCATGTGTTTTTCCAGACCATGCCCTACACCTGTTTCTTTCATCCTGATACCTTCAGCCGTTAAGATGTGAAAGCAACGTACAAAGTTTCGCATTTGCAATAATAGCAGGATTTTTTTTTAAGGGGGGATAATCATCGAATGACTGCTCCCGCCTGGGTGAGGCGGGAGGGAGTGTCAATCTCTTACTGACTAAAAACCACCCCGTTCCTTCTTCTGCACGTCGAGTCGGAGCCCCGGTTACCGGTTAGGTTCTCGGCGACAATAATAGCAGGATAGCTTACCTCGATAAATGGCTTAGTTCCGGAGATTTCCGAGTTTACTTAGGTATAAGTACCCAAAAAAAAGGAAACTCTGCAACTTTAATATCTAAAGTACAGATTTAATCCTTTACACGCACACAAGTGTAGGACAGCCATGCTTCGGCACGAATGGGCCGACTCGACCGGAGTGATACCACGGCCGAGCAGAAAACCGACGGGAAGCAACACTTGCGTTGTTTCGTCGTGTGGGTGAGGTTACCGGAGACCCAACTACCCCCCTCCCCCTTCCCCAATCTTCCCAATCCCTGAACCCACAACATTCCTCAATTCCCTAATCCCCAAAAGACTAGTTACGCACTTGTAACGCCTCTGGTGTTCCGAGTGTCCATGGGCGACGCCGATTGCTTACCATCAGGTGATCTGTCTGCTCATTTTCTGGCTTATCCCATATAAAAAAGACACTTCCTGCTAATCATTCATTGCACATCTAGGCCAAAAGCCACAAACTGACTGAATAAAACAGTTAGCTCTATAAACTGTTACCGCCAACGCGACCATAAAACAATAACATCAGTTGCGCTTGTACCACAATTAAATGACAATTTGGTTACAGTTATATTTTGGTTACTTTTTAATGTATATTTAACCGGCTCGGTGAATTTGATATTACACTTTAAAGTCGTGGGTTAGCTTGGATGAAGTCGGGTCTGTTTTCCATTTTTTGTCAATGTCTCTGAGTGGGATTGGGTGCGGCCCTTCTTTTGTCACTGACGTAGGTCATTGCCTACTCGACTACCTCTCAAACGAATAATAAGTTCCTAAGTCCTAATTACCCAGTCGCGGAGAACCTAACGGGTAACCGGGGCTCCGGCTCGACGTGCAGGAGAAGGAACGGGGTGGTTTTTAGTCAGTAAGAGTCTGACACTCCCTTCCGCCTCACCCAGGCGGGAGCAGTCATTCGATGATTATCCCCCCTTAAAAAAAAAAGTCCTAATTACCCCCTCCCAAATGATCAATGATCCTAAAACTCTTTGTCCCCAAAAGCCTGGTAACGCATTTGTAACACCTCTGTTGTTTCGGGTGTCAGTGGGCGACACCGATTGCTTACCATCAGGTGATCCGTCTGCTCGTTTACCGGCTTATTTTTTAAAAACAACCCTACAGTTTAAAAGATGCCACTCCCTTAGGTGGCTAAAACTTATCAAAATCAGTTTAGTACTTTAGTAGAATGTCGTGGTGGCCAGGAGGTTTAAGACGCTCGCTTCTCATGCACGAGGGTTCGAAACCTACCAACGGCAAGTACCAATGTGACTTTTTCCGAGTTATATGTACTTTCTAAGATTATTTAGACACCACTGACAAACGGTGAAGCAAAAACATCGTGAGGAAACCTGGACTTATAATTTCTAATTATAAGTTTGAAATCGCCAACCCGCATTGAGCAAGCGTGGTGATTAACGCTCTAACCTTCTCCGTGTGAGAAGAGGCTTTGCTCAGCAGTGGGCATTTATAGGCTGTTGATGAAATGATGAATGATGAGAATATCACGTTCAGTACTGAAAGTTAAGAAGATACCTTTCATTTATCTTTACTTTTCACTTAGCCCATTGGTCATAGTTTTAATAAATACACAATTCCAAGATACTCTAGATCTATTAACAAAAACCGCATCAAAATTCGTTTAGCAGTTTATAAGATTATCACGTTTCGAGAAACATTAAATTTGTTGATACCAAACCGGTTATCGCTTCGCCTTCACCTGTGTCCTTTGCAGTTCTTTAAAACTTATTGTAATCTGAGTATTCGTATTAAAATATATTTATTTTACATATTATTATTAATAAGCATAACATAACATAACATCACGCCTTTTATCTCCGAAGGGGTAGGCAGAGGTGCACATTATACCACTGTACAATATAACTCCCACTTTTCACTATTTATGTTATGAGTCCCATGTAATAGGGGGTGAGCGCATTGCCATATACCTGGCACAATTCCAGACTCTGTGCTATTGAGATTTTTTTTAAATCCAGTAATAATTTGCCCGACCCGGGAATCGAACCCGAGACCCCTTGCCCGGCAGTCGCACTTGCGACCATTCGGCCAACGAGGCAGTCATATTTTTTTTATATCTATGCATATTAATAAGGTTCATATTATATTATTATCTCCTGGTCTCGATTATTCTAACTGCCTTGTGCTACCTCTACTCTTCTCTGGTAACAGCGGGCTTTTTACTTTACAACTGTTACCGTCTTTGGCACTCGGGGCCCGTATCCAGGGCCCCAATCCTTAGGGGGCCCCGAAGCACTGACAATTCTACGACGGGCATACACTCGCAACACGTTTCATGTCAACCGGCTGCTCCGCAACGTGTCCCGGGTAGCGCACGGAGCAATTTTTCGTGTCAAACTCTCAAATTCAAACTCAAAAGCATTTATTTCAATTAAACCATAATTTGGTACTTTTGAAACGTCGACAAATATGAAATAAATAATAGTCTGTCAGTCAGTCCGTCAGTGAAGTTAGGCGCTCATTTCAAAATGTCGATTCGAGTGGAGAAGAACGAGAAAGAAACGCCATTCGTTACTCTTTTAAAAAAAAGTCTGTTTTACATTGCTCTGATACATATTCCAATATTGTGTGATTATGATCTACAAATTGATGATCACACAAAGATTGTTAGGATGTTATGTGTGTGTGAAATTGTATGTTTGTGACCGCACCCATGACACATGTAACGAGCCGGGGAATGTTTTATAAAAAAAATAACTTATCTTTACAATTTTCTCATTTCCAGGACCGAAGCATGGTAAAAAGGTGGTGTGCTACATAGCTACTTGGGCGGTCTACCGGCCGGATCCTGGCAGATTCAGCTTGGAGGACCTGGAGCCAGCACTATGCACCCACCTGGTCTACTCCTTCGCTGGTCTCAATGAAACTTCTAACACTATTAAGAGTCTTGGTATGTATTCATTTAATAAAGTAATACTAAATAATACGATTAGAGGAACTTGAAAGAAAGGTCTCGGGTTCGATTCCCGGGCCGAGCAAAATATTATTGGGGTTGATTCAGTATTTCGAAAATTTTATTCTGATTCTGGTAGACTAGTAAAAACTTTGTGACATATTGAACAATTATGTGCAGTTCTGTTTATTCTTTAGTTTTTTTATGGCATAAGCCGGTAAACGAGCAGACGGATCACCTGATGGTAAGCAATTGGTGTCGCCCATGGACACCTGGAACACCAGAGGCGTTACGAGTGCGTTGGGGATTCAGGGATTGGGGAGATGGGCAAGGGGAGGGTAAATGGGCCTCCGGTAACCATTTTTCACTATTTATGTTAAGAGTCCCATGTAATAGGGGGTGAGCCTATTGCCATATACCGGGCACAATTCCAGACTCCGTACTACTACTGAGATTTTTTCTTAAAACCCAGTAATATTTTGCCCGACCCGGGAATCGAATCCGAGACCTCTTGCCCGGCAGTCGCACTTGCGACCACTCGGCCAACGAGGCAGACATATAACATATAATCATATGTGTTACATGACTATAAATTTATAATACAACTAATGTCAAAAATCAATCTAAAAATCAATTGATTTTGGTTACAGTCAACAAATAAACAACGACTTCACACACCAAACGCTATTATAAGTACTTAATAATCACTTATCTACAAAATAATTACAAAGAAAGTAGCGACATCGGGACACATTTGTATGTATGTACCTAATGTTCGTCCAAACACGCGACTCTATATGCCATTCAACTCATACATACATACATTGCATGCACTTAATCATTGGTACATAGTTTATGTACATTTTCCCTGAAATATGATAGATGGACATTGTTTCATTAGCTACGTTCTTAATAAGGTAATTGACAGGTAGTCAAATTCAATACTTTTATTGAAATGTCAAAAACGATACTTTTATAGGAATTTTGTATTATACTCGGAATTTTAATTCGATTCCAGATTTGACAATTTCAGTGTTGCAACGTTATGACAAGTACTAAATAGTGACGTTGCGTAATTATTCGATATGGAAATGGAATACTTCTGGATCGAGTCTTCTCGTTTATAATTTTACTCTCGTAAACTAAGTATATCAGAAAATTAAATATTTCTGAACCGATAATTTAGATTTGACGATTAATAAACGATCTGAGACTTTTCTTTTATAATTGTGTGTGAAATAAATAAAAAAATGTAATCATGAAGGACCATGACAAATTAAAAAGATAGATGTAAGTATTAAGGTAATAATTATAATTATTCTATAAATTGTCGCCGTCATCGCTATCGCTATCCTGTCACTTTCTGTAACATTTATTATAAAAAACACACACTGATAGTTTTTCGATTTTTGTGTTCATCACTACACTATTATATGTGGTAGCTGGCAAGTGTCAAAATATACGTCAATTCCATATAATTTGGTTTTCTATTCTACATGTAGACAAGCGCTAAGTGGCATTTGGCTACAGCTGCCTGGAATCTAATTAAAATTCTGACTATAGATCTCAACTTATGAAGTCACCATATTTCTACGTCAAATAACATACTTATTTGGTTAAAATTAGCGAGAAAATATCCAAAAGTAGGTAAATTGTCAAATCAATCGATGAAAGTACCTATGATTATTTTTTAATTATTTATTGCATTGAAAAGTTGAAACAATTTATTTTAAACCTGGAAAGTTTTTCCAAATAACTAAAAATTACGAGTTACTTACGTCAATTGAGTAAAGCTCTACTAGTTTCGAGTTACAAAGGGACTCTTCTTTATGAACAGCGTGCGCGGTCTCGGCTAGTGGGTTGCGCGACATCGCTGCTACCGCGAACACTGCTCCTGAGGGAAGAGTCCCTCTGTGACTGTTACAGGAACAGTTATCTCCTTAGTTTACAGTGTGATTATTGTTGATCAAGGTTCGGGTTCGATCCATGAGTTGTAGGTACAACTAGGGCTTTTAGTTTACGATATTTTTTGTAATATTTTCAACTTTGTCTTAAGTATTGTTTAGTATTAAGTGTGGGAGAGCCATGCTTCAGCACGAATGGGCCGGCTCGACCGGAGTGATTCCACGGCCTCACAGAAAACCGACGTGTAGCAACGGTTGCGTTGTGTTTCGTCGTGTGAGTGAGGTTACCGGAGGCCCAATTACCCTCCCCTTTCCCAATCTCCCCAATTCCTGAATCCCCAACGATCCTCAAACTCCTAATCCCCAAAAGGCCGGTAACGCACTTGTAACGCCTCTGGTGCTCCAGGTGTCCATGGGCGACGCCGAATGCTTACCATCAGGTGATCCGTCTGCTCGTTTACCGGCTTATGCCATAAAAAAGGTATAGGTATCTATTGCCACTATGGCAGTCCTCATGGTAAAAATATTGAGAACAAAGCTTATGAATGTGATTTCATATTCATTTATTCGCATACCATAAAGTGAATAAGGTGTTACAATACGCTTAAAGCTAAGTTACATTTATGGATCCCGTAAGGGCTCAGCAACATTAATTTATAAAATGAAGTTAACATTTAAAAAAATAAAGTTTACATTTTATCAACGAATATATTGTAATCAATATGTAACATGTAATCGATTTCATCAATTAAAGTCAAATTGAAATTGTTACAATCAAAATAAAATAATTGAGGTCATAGTAAAATAATATCAAAATAAAATATGTACTTAAATAAAATTATTGTTAAGTCCAATAATTAAATGAGCAAAGTCAATCAATGAATCATAATCAAATCAAAATAATCAAAATCAAATTAATATAAAATCAAATTAAAACAATCAAGATCAACTCAAATAATCAAAATCAAATTAAAACAATGAATATCAACTCAAATAATCAAAATCAAATTAAAACAATGAATATCAACTCAAATAATCAAAATCAAATTAAAACAAAATAATATCTCAACTCAAAATGACACTAGTAAAAATTTTACACTTTTGATGAATTCAATCAACATCAAAAATTAAATCACCTAAATTAACTTAATAAATCATCTACTAATATTATCTATACTAATCTATAATATTATAAAGAGGAAAGATTTGTATTTTTGTATGTTTGTAATGAATAAACTCAAAAACTACTGGACCGATTGCAATAATTTTTTCACCATTAGAAAGCTGCATTAATCAGAAGTAACATAGGCTATATAATATCACGCTAGGTCCTATAGTTGTGGAGCAGTAACCAAAAATGTTTTAAAAACGGGGAAAAAGTATCGTTTCTGAGGCCTTCCGTGGCGTGCGCTGAGCATATACTTAAAGTTATACAAAAATGCTCTATAGATGAATTGTTCATCTTAACATTATTTTTAAAAAAGTCCGCGAGAGCATATTTCTACCTTTTATAGTTTACCCATAACAATCGTTTTAATGAATGGTTCAAATGTAAAAAAAACAATTTAAAAACAAACTTTTACCTCAACCAAAACAAACAACAACAAAATAGGTAGGTTCCTATTTAAGAAGAAAATAATTAATTAAATAAATGAAATAAGTAAATGAAGTCCGGAAAAATATTTTCAAAAGGTAAATACTTCCTAAATAAAAAAAACTGAGAATAAATATAAATAAAACGTAAAACTATGTAAAAAATCTAGTCCCCCCGTGCCAAGCCGGGACGGGCCGCTAGTAATATATATGATAGCAGGTTGGGAGAAGCAGATTTCAGTTGCTCGAAGGTACAAATCCAAATACCATGCTACAACTGAAAAACCGTCAAAAAAGCGATAGGATTCTAATAATATTTTGACTGATCCAAGTCCAAGTATACGAACCCGTCGCGAAGAACCTAGCGGGCTACCGGGGCTCCGGCTCGACGTGCAAGAGAAGGAACGGGGTGGTTTATAGTCAGTAAGAGTGACACTCCCTCCCACCTCGCCCAGGCGGGAGCAGTCATTCGATGATTTTCCCCCCTTAAAAAAATGTAGCTTAGCTTGTGGCGACGCAATCAACGAAGTCTAAGACACCACCATGATGACGTGACTGAATCCATCTCATCAAATCTATCTTCTGTTTCAGATCCCTGGCAAGACCTGGAAACAGATTATGGCAAAGCTGGATATAAGCGCCTGGTGGCAATGAAGAACAAGTACCCACACTTGAAGGTGACCCTGGCCATCGGAGGATGGAACGAGGGGTCTCCAAGGTATTCTAACATGGCCAGCAAAGCGGAGTCCAGAGCTGCTTTCATTAAGAGCGTTCTGCTCATGCTGAAGTAAGTTGACAAAATTGAACATATTGTTTTTGCAGTTGCCAAGTGGTCGCAAGTGCGACAGCCGGGCAAGGGGTCTCGGGTTCGATTCTCGGGTCGGGCAAAGTGTAACTGAATTAAAAACGAAAAGAAATTCCAGTAGTAACACGGAGTCTGGAATTGTGCCCGGTATATGGCAATAGGCCCATCCGATATTACATGGGACTTATAACATTAATAGTGCAAAGTGGGTCTTACATTGTACAGTGGCATTAAGGGCCGTAATGTGCATCTCTGCCTAACCCTACGGGGATGTTATGTTATGTTATATGTATAATGTTATTGCAGTTCTATTCACATTGCAAGCTCGGTTCCTGCAGCGGCTGGGCGACTGGCTGTTCATAATTATTACCAATGTGACTTTTCCCGAGTTATATGTACTTTATATGATTATTTAGACACCACTGACAAACGCTGAAGGAAAACATCGTGAAGAAAGCTAGACTTATAATTTCTAATTATTGTAAGTTAGATACTACCAACCCGCATTGAGCAAATGTGGCGATTAATGCTCAAACCCTCTCCGTCTGAGAAGAGGCTTTACTTAATTGGGCCTCCGGTAACCTCACTCACACGATGAAATACAACGCAAGCGTTGCTTCACGTCGGTCTTCTGTGAGGCCGTGGTATCTCAGGTCGAGCCGGCCCATTTGTGCCGAAGCATGGCTCTTCCACACTTGATAACTAATGATCTCTTCCTCAAACTCCCAAAAGACCGGCATCGCACTTACGACTCCTCTGGTGTTGTGGTTGTCCGACGCTGATTGTTTCCCATCAGGTGATCCGTCTACTATTTTGCCGGCCATAAAAAAGGGAAGCTTAAAAGTAGTAATACATTTCAATGAAACCTACGGGTTTCCTGTTTACTTCAATTTAATTATTCGTTATTAATAACATAGCATAACATCACGCCTTTTATCCCCGAAGGGGTAGGCAGAGGTGCACACAGAAGTAACACCCACTTTTCATTATTTATGTTATGAGTCCCATGTAATAGGGGGTGAGCCTATTGCCATATACCGGGCACATTTCCAGACTCCGTGCTACTACTGAGAATTTTTTAAAAACCCAGTAATACTTTGCCCGGCCCGGGAATCGAACCCGAGACCCCTTGCCCGGCAGTCGCACTCGCGACCACTCGGCCAACGAGGCAGTTATTAATAAATAACAATATTTTGGTTTATCGTCATTTCTCATTCACTACCGTCCTACCGATATCACTACATAGTATAAAACAAAGTCGCTATCCGCCGTCTCTCTGTCCTTATGCGTATGCTTCAATCTTTAAAACTACGCAACGGATTTTGATGCGGTTTTTTAATGATTCTTATAATACATGCATATTACACCCGTGCGAAGCCGGGGCGAGTCGCTAGTTACTACATAATCTACTAAATGCCACAACGAAGTGACTATGAGGGCATTTTAAAAAAAATCCCCGTTGTCATGTCAGAATATTTCTTGTTAATCTCCTAAACTTGATAAAACTGTGGCCAGCCACCATGGAATGAGAGCAGCATCGCTTATGCTCCAATACTGAAAGGCTACTAAACTTGTACTTAAATATCGTGCATCGCTGTCATTTTACAAAGAGTTTGTAGAGACAGAACTATACTAAAGCGCGACCATGCTTCGGTACGAATGGGCCGGCTCGACCGGAGTGATATCACTGCCACACAGAAAACCGACGTGAAGCAACGCTTGCTTTTGTGTTTCGTCGTGTGAGTGAGGTCCAATTACTCCCCCCCTCTCCCCCTCCCCAGTCTCTCCAAAGCCCGAATTTCCCCGAAGTTAAGTATATTCACGTGAGTAACTTGAACTTAAATTAGAGGTATATTATTCTTTTTTTCCAGTAACTACAAATTCGACGGTTTGGACCTGGATTGGGAGTACCCCACCAAGAGGGATGGCAAGCCATATGACAGAGAAAACTTCGTTCTACTCGTTAAGGTATGATAAATAATTTGAGTATATTTCTCTCTTGTTCTCTTGCTAATTCTGATATCCTGATTCAGTTTTCCAACTTTAGTTTAACTTTAGTTCTAACGTTAGTTTAACCAACTTCCAGGCCACCAGGACATCTTCTCAGTCTTCGTCACGACATTCTCTCTTTAACATGTCTAAAAATCTCTATATTTTTCTAGGAATCTGCTGCCTCTTTGGCCGAGTGGTCGTAAGCGCGACTGCCAGGCAAGGGGTCTCGGGTTCGATTCCCGGGTTGGGCAAAATATTACTGGGTTTTTAAATATTCTCATTAGTAGCACGGAGTCTACTGGAATTTTGCCCGGTATATGGCAATAGGCTCACCCCCTATTACATGGGACTCATAACATAAATAGTGAAAAGTGGGTGTTACATTGTACAGTGGTATAATGTGCACCTCTGCCTACCCTTTCGGGGATAAAAGGCGTGATGTTATGTTATGTTTTCTAGGAACTCAGTGAAGCGTTTGAGCCACATGGCTACATCCTAACAGCGGCGCTTGGAGCTGGTAAATCCACTATGGAGACGGCCTATGACCTGGCCAAATTGAGCCGATATTTGGACCTCATACATATGATGTGCTATGATTACCATGGTACCTGGGACGGGGTGCTGGGAGCCAACGCACCGCTGAAAGGAATTAATGATAATGATACTTTGAGCGTGGTAAGTTTACTTTCGTTTTTTTTTTATAGATTTTTCTATATTTGTAGTGCCTCTTGTTTTTGACTTTGTAAAGAAATAGTTTTTTAACATTTAAGCATTGTTAAACTGACGCTATTAAAGTTAGAATACCAATTCTACCCGATAATCTTTGATTTACATCGATTCGATATTTTTGTACCTATGTCAATTATTAGTTACTAGCTGTTACCCGCGACTTCGATCGCGTGAAATTCTTTATTTCAATTTGATTGACTCGTGAAAATATTCATATTTCTTATTAATTCATACTTTTTTGACCCGACAACGTGTTGATTGGCGAGGCGTATTTGAGAGCTAGTGTGAAACGGAACGTTTATTGTCTACTCAAGATGGCGACTGCATAGATATATAACATAACTATATGACATAACTCTTATCATATCAGTGGGCGACTGCGGTTTATCTGTCAGTGTCATTAAAATGAATTAAAAAAACGAAATAATCTTCGTAATCCGAATTTTGCGGATATACATATGTTGTTGACTCGAAATCGTCATTTTTTTATGTTCTGTTATTCAGGTCATGTTTCGATCGAGTCGAGTGACAACGAGAAACGGGTTGCATTTTTATATGTATATAGATAGACGAAGGTCGATAATTTTTGAAACCAAAAATAAAATACAATAGGATGAAACCCATTAGATTCTAATGGGTTTCATCCTATTGTATTTAAAACTTAAACCATCTTCTAATGATTAGAAGATGGTTTAAGTTTTATCCATAGGACATGTAGTTTTGCTAGAAATCAAGAAAAACTTTTTAACTCTTAAAAACCCGCCCTCTCCCACTTGGGTACATTCCTTAATCAAAAGTAAATTATTTCGACTGTTTAATTTTTTTATGGCATAAGCCGGTAAACGAACACACGGATCACCTAATGGTAAGCAGTCAGCGTCGCCCATGGACACCTGGAACACCAGAGGAGTATGAGGATTGATCTTTGGGGATTCAGGAATTGGGAAGATTGGGAAAGGGGAGGGCAATTGGGCCTCCGGTAACCTCACTCACACGACGAAACACAACGCAAGCGTTGCTTCACGTCGGTTTTCTGTGAGGCCGTGGTATCACTCCGGTCGAGTCAGCCCATTCGTGCCGAAGCATGGGTCTCCTACACTTAAATACTACACTTAAAAAATATTTAAAAAAATCCAACTTTCAATTGAATTCATGACCAACTTAATTTTAGTATTTTTCCAGCTAATGTTTAAAATATAAACATGCTGTTTGACGCTAAAAAAACGTGACGTCACAATATACAATCTGAGTACAAAAATTCATAGAAAACTGTCGTTTATAACAGTTCGGAAAAAAAAGTATTGAATTTGACTAGTTGGCAAGTACCTACTCCCCGATCTCGAATCGACCGTAATTTATTTTTCCTTTCATATTATGTATATTCGGCTCCTTCTCTAATGGGTTTCATCCTACTGTATTTTTTTTTCTTTTTACTATATTTGCTATCTTTCTTTCCCAGGAATGGACAGTAGAATACCTCCTAGCTCATGGCGTGAGTCCTTACAAGATGGTGCTGGGTCTACCGATGTATGGCCGGACCTTCTTGCTGACAGACCCTGGCTCCAGAGTCCTGGAGTACGGCTCCACTCCTGTCAAGGCTACTGGATTTAAGGGACCTTACACTGGTGAAGCTGGTTTTATGGGGTATAATGAGGTAAGGTTTATTTTTAACTAGCTTTTACCGGCGGCTTCGCTCGCGTCACAAAAGGATAAAAAGTAGCCTGTGACATAATAATATACCAATACACACAGCGCCGTCTCTACCAATACTTTTGTTTTCCCTCGGGAATATCAAATTTTTGCCGGGATAAAAAGAACCTATTATTTAATCCGGACGTCTGCAAAAATTCAAAGCAATCGGTTTAGTAGTTACGGCGTGAAAGCGGAACAAACAAACAAACTCACTTTCAGATTTATAATATTAGTAAGGATTTCTGAATAAGGGTTTTTAAATGTATCTACACTTCGAAAGGATTTTTTAATTACTGTATGCCGAGGTGCACATTACGGCACTTAATGCCACTGTACAATGTAAATTGTAACATCCACTTTGACCTGCTGACTACACCGTTGGCGCGGTGTTTGGGCAACTGGCTGCCGCGCAACGTGTTGCAGGTTCGATTCCCGCACGGACCAACTTTTTGTGTAATCCACAGTTGTTCCGGGTCTGGGTGTTATGTGTATGTGAACTTGTATGTTTGTAAACGCACCCACGATACAGGAGAAAATCCTATTGTTGGGCAACGATAACAATAACTTCATGTCAAAGACAGTATCTATCTATACTATGAGCGTGAAGACTGTGTTTATATTTCCAGATCTGTGCCGAGACAATGAACAAATCGTCTCCATGGGTGTACCATTGGCATGAGCAGTCTGCCACGCCATACCTTAGAGATGGGGAGAAGGTCATCTCCTATGATAACGGACGGTCTATTGCTATTAAAGTCAAGTAAGTATCATATAATATATCAAGTGTGGGAGAGCCATGCTTCGGCACGAATGGGCCGGCTCGACCGGAGTGATACCACGGCCGAGCAGAAAACCGACGTGAAGCAACGCTTGCGTTGTGTTTCGTCGCGTGAGTGAGGTTACCGGAGGCCCAATTACCCTCCCCTTCCCCAATCTCCCCAACCCCTGAATCCCCAACGATCCTCAAAGTCCTAATCCCCAAAAATCCGGTGACGCACTTGTAACCCCTTTGGTTTTCCAGGTGTCCATGGGCGACGCCGATTGCTTACCATCAGGTGATCCGTCTGCTCGTTTACCGGCTTATGCCATAAAAAAAACAGCCTATAATGCCCACTGCTGAGCAAAGCCTCTTCTCACACGGAGAAGGTTTTGCGGGTTGGCGATTACAAACTCATAATTAGAAACTATAAGCCCAGGTCATTATGTTTTCCATCGGTATCATTTGGTATGTATCGCGGATGTATATTCATATGCATGTAGTAAAAAGCTGTTATTTCAATATTACAAACAGACAATACAATTTTATTTATTTGTATAGATTTCCTTCTTTATATGTTCTTTCTGTAGTAATTACATATTTGATGAGATTGGACTAAACCACCCAAACTGATAAATTATATTCTAGTACTAAAAATCCTATTTTTTTTTCCACAGGATGGCCATAGACAAGGGTCTAGGCGGTCTCATGGTGTGGTCCATAGACACAGATGACTTCAGAGGCAACTGTAATGAAACCGATGCGTACATAGACTTCGTGGAACGCCACAGAAGGATGGTGAACGACCCCGTCGTCAACAAGGCTGTCAGGAATCTGAATATACCTGATGGTAAGTTAGTTTTATGTTTAGACTATATTACTCTCTTAAATTGGATAATCAGGTATGTACGAGCAGACGGATCACTTGATGGGAAGATCGCCCATACACCTGGAACACCAGAGGCGTTACAACTGCGTTACCACCGGCCTTTTGGGAATGGGGAATTTGAGGATTATTTGGGATTCAGGGCTTGCAGAGATATGGAGGGGGGGGGTAAAAAAAAAAAAAAATTAAGAGAATGACATGCTCATGTTTTACAGTCCCTTTGTGTTTTGTCTTAATTCATTCATGTGAGTAAGCCATTATTTTATAAAACAACATAACTTCACGCCTTTTATCCCCGAAGTAGGGGGTGAGCCTATTGTCATATTCCGGGCACAACTCCAGACTCCGTGCTACTACTGAGAATTTTAAAAACTCAGTAGTACTTTGCCCGAGCCGGGAATTGAACCCGAGACCCCTTGCCCGGCAGTCAAACTTGCGACTACTCGGCAAACGAGCCATTATTTTAATGAAAAGATATAATATTTTTAAACCCCAAACATTCATCTTCCACAGTAACCCTAGTTGGCTCCAAAGGCCCAGCCTACGTGTTACAAGACAACCAACTCCACCTGCGCCTTCCCCAGCCAAAATATACGAACTACGCGCTAATGCAGACGATAAACGACGCTATTACCTTAGCCGTAGAAGAGAAAAAGATTTTAGATGAAGTTCAACGCCTGGAGAGTGACAATGAGGTCAGAAGTGAGAAGGACAAGGGAGGTAATGGACATAGTATTAGAAGTAGTGTAATTGGCATTGTCCTTTGTGCTTTAGTTGCTTTGAAATTCTAGTGTTCCTAATGGCGTGACGTACTTAGTATGAATAGGGTAGTTTCCTATATTTTATTTTAATGTCCGTCTGGTATGTACATTTATTTAAAACTTTAGACACGTATTTTTTCTTTTCTCACAAAATTAAATACTTTCGACGATATATTAATTTGAAATATCGTGTGACGTCACAGCGTGTCACACTTTGTAGCACGTTGTGACGTAACGACCTTGAACTCCTAAACTTAGCGCCATTTTATCTAAGTATTGCAACTTGATACGAGAAAATAAAAATACGTGTCTAATATTTTTTCATTATCTAATTAACGGACTAATTATATTTTTAATTTTGATACCCTGGAAATTACCCAATTGAGGAGTCTCTTTTTGTCATGTAAATATCATTTTGTAAGGCTTTGGACTCTGTGAAAGTCGATAGGAATTTATAATGATGTCAGTGTTCTTTTTATATTCATTTTTGGACTTTGTGAAAGTCTATAATTTATGGTTAAAATCAGTGATCTTTCTTTGTTACCTACGTGATTTTTATTTAATCATTGTGTTGTAAAATTTATATTTACTTATATTTTTGTTAAAAATCTATGTCTCATGATTTCAGTATCTAAGTACCTAAACTATATGAAAAATTATTAAATATTTTTAATGTGTAAAGTACTACTCATAACAAAGTGATGGGTACAGGGCTCTCCAAATACTATGGACACGCCTAACTACGACAACATATCATTGAAAAATTACTTAACATGTCTACCAAATGTGTTGTAGATACTACGTAGACGTTTGGTAGACATTTCGTATACATTTGGTAGACGTTCCGTAGACATTTGGTAGAAACTAACAAACTGTCGTTTTCAATAACTTTTCTATTTGCGTATCAAAAATATAATTTTGACATGAGCTGCTTACAAAATGTGATGACAGCCGTAAGTAGACATTATGTAGAGGTATACATTGTCAAATTCTACGTAAGTATTGAAAAGTCGAAATAATTTGTTTTTAGACTGTGAAAATACCCAACTCCTATATTGTGATTATTGTACCTACTTACTTAAAACTTTTCTCAAGTAGGTGTAATTCAAAATATTTTCGCGAAATATTTGGCGATCAGTATTTTTGATACTGTAGGTATAATAAGTCAGTGTTACTCATTGAAAGACCGATTTTAAACTTACCGACTTTATACCGAATTTTTTTTTTTATAAATATATGAAGTATAAATAAAAATAATGTTATATTTTCATACTGCCACAAATGAAATAATTACTTAAAAGTAGTTTTGTAAATATATTTTTAGTATTTTATGTGCAGCCAACCTATTTAGTATGCATATAAGAAAATAAATATTGATTCAGTATAGAGATAGTAACCATTGCTTGGCTACTGAGCCAACCAATGGTCTCAAAAGATATTTGTAACTAGCTACTTCCGCGCGGTTTCACACGCTCTGCTCGGCTCCTATTGGTCGTAGCGTGATGTTTTATAGCCTATAGCCATCCTCGATAAATGCGCTATCCAACACAAAAAGAATTATTCAAATCAGACTTGTAGTTACGGAGATTAGCGCGTTCAAACAACCAAACAAAAAAACAAACTCTTCCGCTTTTTATAATAGTATAAGATAAGATATAAGATAAGATGTGACGTGTCGTGGTGGCTCGGAGGTTAAGACGCCCGCTTCTTATGCATGAGGGTGCGGGTTCAAAACCTACCAACGGCTGATATACTGCTCTAAACACGGGGGAAATCGGTTAGCGATTTTCCGTATTCAAAGATTTTTTATGCTTAGTATACAGTATGTTAGGTTAAACGAGGGACATATTCAAACCCATAATAGTGTATACTCACATGAACCTAACAAACATATAAACGAAACGAAAACACTAATAAATAACAGACAGAACCATAAAAACGCTTCCGCTTACGCTTACGGGTTACGGCTTAGCGGGCTTAAGAGCACTCTATCCTTTTCGGCAAGATCGGCGCATGTTTTGCAACGCGACTTACTTTATGTAAGTACTGTTTCTGTTTACAAGATCACTTGTTGCGCGCTCAGTGTTCATGATGATTTATTTTATTGGACAATTACTTCAAAAATTTTGGTTATAGGTTTTTTACATATTCGGGACGAGAATCGAATACTGAATACCCTCCCTCAATAAGTCCCTCGTTTAACCTAACACAATGTATATATATATTTTTAAAATACTCATATTTTTATTTTTATACTACACATTTTGTGTTCTGTGTGTGTTTTTTTTATGTTTATAAATAAAATAGTTTTTGTCTGAAATGTTTTTGTGTTATTTTGATTATATTTTGAGTACCGTCATTATAGACACAATTAAAGAACAATAGGTTGCGGTCACCGGTGTCCTCGCGGTGTTTGACAGTTTTAAAAATGGTTTTATTAACATACTAGCTTTTACCCGCGGCTTCGCTCACGTCACAAAAGGATAAAAAGTAGCCTATGTGACATATACCAATACATACAGCGCCATCTATACCATACTTTTGTTACCATACTTTTGTTTTCCCTCGGGAATATCAAATATTTCTGGGATGAAATGGACTTCTAACTTTACGTCTGCAAAGATTCAAAGTAATCGGTTTAGCAGTTACGGCGTGAAAGCGGAACAAACAAACAAACAAACTCACTTTCCGATTTATAATATTAGTAAGGATTGTTGTTGTTCGATCTAGTTGATATAACTACTTCTAAACGAGCTAGTATATTTCTTAATTACCTAAAAATCGCGGGTTACTCACGTGAATATACTAAGAAAAGCTCTACTAGTTTCGAACCACAGAGGGGTTCTTCCTCATAATATCGCGCAGCCTATTGGCCAGCGTTGGCGCTCGTCTCGGTGTTGCTACTTGCGCATTCAGCCCAGATCAGTTTATTCACATGAGTAACCCGCAATTTTTAATTAATTTAGTATGTCTCGTGAGGCAGTGTATAATTATTCACTTACTTATACATTAGGAATTGAAATAAGACGAATTGTACAGACTAAGTAATAAATAAAGATATATTTAGGTTAGTTATTTACTTAATAATTAGAATAATTTACAAATCTTCGTAGGGAGATCCACAGCGCACGTTGTAGAAATGATCGCAAACCTGAAAATTGGGAAAAATACATAAAAATGTGGGAAAATACAAAACCGCAAGTTTTGTGCCCATATTTTTTATGGGTTATGCCGAGAAACGAGCCGACAGATCACTGGACGGAGTAAAGTACCTAATCGTCGTCTCCTTTGGACGCCTGTAACACCAGAGGCGTTACAAGTGCGTTACCGGCCTTTTGGGGATTACGAATATGATGATTGTTGGAGACGCAGGGATTGGGGAGATTGAGGAAGAGGGGGCGGGTAATGAGGCCTCCAGTAACCTCACTCACACGACGAAACACAACGCGAGCGATGTTTCACGTCGGTTTCCTGCTCGGTCGTGGTATCACTCCGCTCGAGCCGGCCCATTCTTACCCAAGCATGGCTTTATCATATTTGAATAGTTAATTTTAACTGAACGAAGATTAAACTTAAACAATTAATATCATCATAATATCATAATCATCATATTAGTTAAAAATTTTCACTACAGAACAATGGCCTCCCTGCCCGGATCAAGGACTTCCAGATAGGCCAGTTTGAAGCGAACTATTAATATGCCTTTGACGAATTTTGGATACTGCCTCATCAGTAGAGTAGCCACATGCCAAGTAAGGTGTTTCGGAGTTCGATTCTGGGCGCCAGTGAAACTGGGGTTTCATAATGTATTTTCGAAATTTTCTCAGTAATGGCACGAAGTCTGAAATTGCGCCCGGTGTATGGCAATATTCTCACCCTCTATTACATGGGGCTCATAACATAAATAGTGAAAAGTGGGTGTTACATGGTACAGTTGGCATCGAGTGCTGTAATGTGCACCTCTCCCTACCGCTTCGGAGATAAAAGGCGTGATGTTATTTAAAATAGGTTTGTCTACTTACTTGAAACTGCTCATTAAAGAGAGTACCGTTGGCACATAACTCCGTGCTCACCAAATGTTGTCGCCAGCAGTAGTGGAACGCCTGGAAGTTAGACAAAATAACAATAATAAACATGCGTATTGTAACTTTTGTTAGACATACTAAATAATTTGATGAGGAACTCGACTAGTTTCAAGCCATTCAAGAGGCTCATATTTAGGTATGAGCAGCATTTCGCGACCCGCGACACGGCGACTGTCGCGCTGCTATTGGCTACTCGAGTCTGCGTCGCGAAATGCTGCTCATGAATATGAGCCTCTAGCATGGCTTGAAACTAGTCGAGTTCCTCATCAAATTAATTCGTGAGTAAGCCTTTACAGAGTAATAATTTATTACAGAGTAATAATTTATTAAACATGCGGTTCATAAATTATGGTGAACAGTCAGTGTCAAATATTAGAACATTATTGAAATATACTCGTGCTTATCCCATCGAACGTAAAAACTCATTGCTTTTTTTATGACGAGACGAGTCCTTCAAAATGGTCGCCTAGCTTTTTGGGGATAAAAGACTAGGGGGTGTGGGGTTCTTGTCACACCAAAATCACCCTCATCACCTGTAGGGGACACCGGAGTCTCTAAAAGATTCGCTCCGGCGCCCTCACAGTGCATTGCCTGTCAAGGCACGACATTCGTCTCCCTAGGGCCTAGGTGTGTATCAGGCGTTGTACCGTGGGGGCTCCGGAGCAGGTCTCTTCAGAGGACCCGGTGCCCCTTACAGGTGCTGAGGGTGGCCACCGGGTTGGTTTTAGTGAGGTAAGTATCCCAATCCCACACTCCCTAGTATTTCTACCCAAAAAGCTAGCCGTCTTTTGAAGGGTTCCCCCCGCCATCCAAAAAAAAAGGTGTGCACAGCTGCAAGTCAATAATAAACACAATCGTACCTAATAAAATCTGTGAAGATTGAGCTCATTGGTAATGAACAGAGTTGATGAAAAAGATGAATTATAAATCTGTGTCATACCTGGCACCCACTTTGGACATCAGCATAATACCCCCTGGTCCTCCCATGGCAGGTGAAGCTGGTCGGAGGAGCGACCGCCAGCACTGGATGCAAAGGGGGATCATGAGGTAGGTGGAGCTGATGGTAGTAGTCTGTGGGCTGCTGACTGAAGACTGCTGCCAAGACTGAGGAAAGAAAGAGTGACTAAGTGTGCGAGAGCCATGATTCGGCACGAATGGGCTGGTTCGACCGGAGCGATACCACGGGCGACTGACGTGTAGCAACGCTTGCGTTGTTGCGTGATTTGTCTTATGAGTGAGGTAACCGGAGGCCCAATTACCCTCCCCTGCTCCGCCACTAATCTTTCCAATCCCTGAATCCCCAACAACCCTCAAACTCCTAATCCTCAAAAGGTTGGTAATAAAAAAGGGTGAGTTACTTAATGCCACCATCTCTTTTAAATTTAAAGAAACCTCTGGCTTAAGATACCTACTTAGATACCATTTAATTACCCGACTACGGCAAAGTAAAAGGAGGGTAATGTATTATTAGTTTTCACTAACCTACAAGAGACACCTAACAGTACAAGTAAACAGTTAATAATTTACGTATTCCGTCACGTTAAGAGACTTTTACTTAAGTGACAGTTTAGATGTTTCTAGTGAAAACGACCATTTTTTTATTTACATTGCTCCATACTAGGATTCTCCGAGCGTACGGCGCGTCGCGTTCCGCGCGCGCCTCAAAGAGCCATCAGACCACCACAGATGGGGCCAAATACGGCCGATGCCGATTCGGAGTAGCGGAGAACCTAACGGGTAACCGGGGCTCCGGCTCGACGTGCAGGAAAAGGAACGGGGTGGTTTTTAGTCAGTAAGAGTCTGACACTCCCTCCCGCCTCACCCAGGCGGGAGCAGCCATTCAATGATTTCCCCCCTTAAAAAAAAAATGCTAGGATTCTGTCACATACACACGACACCCAGACCCGGAACAACAATCTGTGGATCACACAAAGAGTTGCTCCGCGCGGGTATCGAACCCGCTACACGTTGCGCGGCAGCCAGTTGCCAAGCCACTAGCCATGCAGTCATTAGAATTCTTGGTGCTGTAATTGACGTTATGTAAGGTCCAATTTACATTTTAAAGATAATTTTATTTAAGCGCGCTAATGACACTGTACAATGTACAACACCCACTGTTCACTATTTATGTTACGAGTCCCATGTAATAGGGGGTGAGCCTATTGCCATATACCGGGCACAATTCCAGACTCCGTGCTACTACTAGTTTTTTTTTACTTTTTTTAAACCTAGTAATACTTTGTCTGCCCCGGGAATCGAACCCAATCACGTGGCTAACGAGGCAGAAATAGTTAATCACTACATAGTATAAAACAAAGTCGCTTTCCGCCGTCTATATGTCCTTATGTATGCTTAGATCTTTAAAACTACGCAACGGATTTTGATGCGGTTTTTTTATAAATAGAGTGATTTCAGGGAAGGTTTATATGTACATGCATATTGCACTCGTGCGAAGCCGGGCCGAGTCGTTAGTCTTTTATAAAAATAAAGCATTAAATGACTTAGCAATTGAATACCAATACAGTACTTATCTATTAGGTACTTGGTCATTCATGCAATTCTTAGATATATAAATAGAACATACTTTTTAAAAAGAGTAACGAATGGAGTTTCTTGCTCGTTCTTCTCCATTCGAATCTACATTTTGGAATGAGCACCTAGCTTCACCTAGTTTCACTGACGGACTGACTGACAGACTATTATTTATTCTGTAATTGTTGACGTTTCAAAAGTACCAAACTATGGTTTAATTGAAATAAATGCTTTGACTTTGATTCGAAAGATAAAACTATAAATCTGTTAACATTAAACAAATAAATTCTTGATTTGAATCCCACTATCAAACAAGCATCGAAAAAATACGATAAATATTTACTCTGATACGGAAATCGACAGTGAGACCTTGCAGCCAGCGGTCGAACTTGGCGGCCATTGGACTAACAAGGTCATTTTAGGCACAAACATAACATTACATTAGATAACAAATGTTATTTAACACTGAATTTATTTTATTTTGTGATATTCATAAAAAAATACAATAAAAAGAACCTATATTAGGTTTATAGGTATTTTGTCTTACCTACTAAGAAATCGAATCTTTACCTATTAAGCAAAAAGGTTTCTGAAAGGTACTAATTACTTATAGTTATTCTTAATTTTTGTTAATTTATTTTTAATATGTATTTCTGAGTTTTTCAAAAATTCTCAGTAATAACACGGAGTCTGGAATTGTGACCGGTATATGGCAATATGCTCACCCCTATTACATGGGACTCATAACATAAATAATGAAAATTGTGTGTTACATAATACAGTGGTATAATGTGCACCTCTGCCTACCAGTTCGGGGATAAAACGCGTGACGTTATGTTATGTATATATTTTGTTTTATTATAATTAAAAATGAATCGGTTACCGGGCAATTAATAGAAAATAAAAACCGAACATATAATAATATAAAAAATACTCGACTGCCTCGTTGGCCGAGCGGTCGCAAGTGCGACTGCCGGGCAAGGGGTCTCGGGTTCGATTCCCGGGTCGGGCAAAGTATTACTGGGTTTTTAAAAATCTCAGTAATAGCACGGAGTCTGGAAATGTGCCCGGTATATGGCAATAGGCTCACCCCCTATTACATGGGACTCATAACATAAATAGTGAAAAGTGGGTGTTACTTCTGTGTGCACCTCTGCCTACCCCTTCGGAGATAAAAGGCGTGATGTTATGTTATATAAAAAATACATATTAATACACGAACAATTTTAACATTAAAAAAATTATGTTTTTTTTTAAATTCAAACTTCGCGCGTTGATTCACAATTAACTGGATATATTTTCTAGAAAACAATACCTTTATAATATATGTTTGTAATAAAAATAAATTTCCATGTATAGTATACCTACACAATACCTATATATATCTCTAAATTCTGAGAAGGTATTATTTATCTTAATAACTTGCTTCAAATCTATAATTCGTCCCAAACTTCAATCAAAATATTATTCCACAATTTGTTACAGTCATATTACATTTAAACACACACAATACAAAACAAAACAAACTTACCAAAAAACAGTACAGTAAAAACTTTCAACATGGCGATTAAAAAATAATATAAATAATAAATAAATAAATAAATATTAAATAATAAATAAATTATGAACGCCAGTTCGAAAGCCGGCCGCGGCGGCGCGGATCACTTTACTAAAACTTCAAGTTGTACGATTTAGAATTAAACCTTCGATGTTTATGGACCGGTTTATGTTGCAAGGCGCCATTGCAATTTAGTAATTTATTAGTTCGTTGGGTGATTGGTTAATCGCGTTTATGTTTGGGGATTTTATTGTTGTTCTGGACATATTAATAACATAACATAACATCACGCCTTTTTATCCCCGAAGGGGTAGGCAGAGGTGCACAATGCACATTACGGCACTTAATGCCACTGTACAATGTAACACCCACTTTTCACTATTTATGTTACGAGTCCCATGTAATAGGGGGTGAGCCTATTGCCATATACCGGGCACATTTCCAGACTCCGTGCTACTACTGAGAATTTTTTTTTTTAAAAACCCAGTTATACTTTGCCCGACCCGGGAATCGAACCCGAGACCCCTTGCCCGGCAGTCGCACTTGCGACCACTCGGCCAACGAGGCAGTCGTCATTAATAACATTAGCAGTCTATTACAGTTCACTTCTGTCTCTCACATCAATAACCTTTAAGTGGCCACTTCTGATCAAAGGCCTCTTCTCACACGGAGAAGGTTTGACTATTATAACTGGAAAAGAGTCACATTGGTACATACTGTTGCTAGGTTTCGAACCGGCACCCTCATCATGTATAAGAAGCAGGCATCTTAAATCTTAGTGTGTGGCTCGGAGCCACCACGAAAACAGCCTCATGGATTTGAATAAATCTCTAAGTTTGGCATTGGGATCCCAGTTTAAATGGTTCAGGTTTATGAATCAGAGAGCGCTGCCTGTGGCCTGTTATACGTCAGTGTGCTAGAGCTAACTAAAAGACTTCTTTAGCTCTTGCGATACTAGTTGGAATAGATAGAGTGGTACTGATGGCGATACGGAGCTGCGGAGGACTTAACGGATTGCCGGGACTGCGGCTCGAAGAGCACGAATAGAGCACGATAGAGCACGGAGTGTCAGATTCAGCACGAATCTGACACTCCCTCTAGCCTGGGTGAAGCTAGAGGGAGTTTCCAATGACTTACTGACTGACCTTACTGACTGACCGCCCACCCGGGCGGGAGAAGTCATTGCACGGTTTTACTTCTTCAAAAAAAAAGTCGTGGTTCCGTCCAGACATGTTGAAAAATTGTATGTCGTTTGGTAATTATTAGACAATGAGATCTAATTGGATTTAATTATTTTAATGACGCTGATAAACTAATTGGTATTAAGAATTTGGGAAACAGCAAACATATAAAATCATAATTAGCAATAACCATAATTAATAATGATTAGCAATTTTATAATTACGTTTTGTTGACGTATCCATATGGACAAAAACCCCCTAAAATAATAAAAATAAAGAGATTAAAAAAAATAATAATAATTACGTTTTAATGCATTGTAATTAAGTTTGTTTAATTAAAATATTTAATTACCGATTTTAAAACTGTTACTTTGACAAAATGTTACCCTTAATCCAGCTTTGACTCAAGTTCCCTATTTATATTTAAGTTGATAGACATTTATTTCAACGCCAGCTAAAACTACTTAATAAAATTTATTCTATCTAACATAACACCATCCCAACCAGTAGATATAACATTTCGCGCACGCACAGAAGGTCGCAAAGCTGCGCAGGCGCATTGACCATAATGTGCAATGGACCTTACTGATCATAGACATACAACCTCCATTGAGGTAGATCTGTCAATTCAGATGTGTTCTGATATTTTGATGATGTGTATGATGATGATATGATGTGTCCAAGCCCGCCACAACCTAACAAAACCGCTGCAACTCCTGTAAGCCAGGATCTACAGCAGATACAGCCATGAACACACCGTATCACTGAAGTCTGGCGCGTCCCAGGGACATGAGTAACTGTCTTGGTTCCCGCAACGAAATAAATTAGAAGATATTATATGAGGAGAAGAAAAAGAACGATAGTTTCCACTTCCCTCGGTGAATTACTGCAGGAGACAAAATGAATTCAGCCTAAAGGCACAAAAAAGACCATACAAAATGTTCTGATATTATAAATCTTTTGATTTTTTATAGCACAGGGCGCCAACCATGCAGACCTGATGGTAAGCAATCAGTGCTAAAAAGGGACAACCAAAATCAATGTGGAGTTGTTAGAAGTTTAACTACAACTACATGGTTGGCGCGGATCTCTTTGTGTGATCCACAAATTGTTGTTTCGGATCTGGGTGTGTTGTGTATATGAAATTATATAATTATTTTTAAACCCACCCATGATACAGGAAAATCTTGTTGTGGAGCAACGTTTTTGAGTAAAGAAAAAGAAGTTCCTTACGGTTGAGGAAATTGAGGACCCGGTTTGGGGTTGGGGGATTCCCAACCTTACTCACAGTGAGAAGAAATAAAGTAATGGTTTTAAAGCATTGTTTTAGTCATTTGAATAGAAAACAAACCTGTGTCATACCTTGCAATGTAAGACCCGCAAGGTGGACAGACGACCTGATTAAGGTCGCAGGGAGCCGCTGCGCTGGATGCAGGTCGCTTCCAACCGGCCCATCTGGAAGTCATTGGGGGAGGCCTATGTTCAGCAGTGGACGTTCTATGACTGTTATGATGACGATGATGATGATGAAACCTTTTCTGACACTGACGTGGAAAACCTTCGTTGACAACCTCTTACCCTTTTTCTCCGAAGGGGTAGGCAGAGGTGTACATTACGGCCCTTAATGCCACTGTAAGTACAATGTAACACTTACATTTCAATATTTATGTTATGAGTCTCATGTAACAGGGGGTGAGTCTGTTACCATATCGTGGACACAATTTCAGACTCCAAGCTACTACTGAGAATTAAAAAAAACCCACTTATACTTTGCCACGGCAGTCGCAATTTTTTTTTTTAAGGTGTGAATATCATCGAATGTCTGCTCCCGTCTGGGTGAGGCGGGAGGGAGTGTCAGACTCTTACTGACTAAAAACCACCCCGTTCCTTCTCCTGCACGTCGAGCCGGAGCCCCGGTTCCCCGTTATGCGACCACTTGATCGACGAGGTAGCCACTATTAGACTTATTAAAACCACTTTGATCCAATTCCTGCGTTACCTGTCTCCACTATTACATGTATACACTAAGTGCCACGGCGCACTATAAAGGCTGTTCATCTAGCCGCTGATTTATCACTATCACTACATAGTATTAAACAAAGTCGCTATCCGTCTGTTTGTTCCTATGTATGCTTAGATCTTTAAAACTACGCAACGGATTTTGATGCGTTTTTTTAATCGATAGAGTGATTCTTAAGGAAGGTTTTTATGTATAATACATGCATATTGGACCCGTGCGAAGCCGGGCCGGTCGCTTGTTTAAACTAATCCATAAATTGCCGAGTTATATGTACTTTCTAAGATTATTTAGACACCACTGACAAACTATGAAGGACAACTTCGAGAGGACATCTGGGCTTATGGGCGCAAGCGCGACACCACATCGGGTCATGTCTAACGGGTCGACGCAAGAACTTCTCCAAGTTCGCTTTTCCCTCGACAGGCCGAATCCAAAAACCGAAAAAGCCGTCTCTAGCGTTCCCGAGGTTTTTAACAATATTATAAATCATTTTTTCCAGTCGTGCTCCGTTTTAGAAGTGATTGCTTGTAAACTTATAATATGTGAAGGTACAAGGAAGACATGGTAATGTCAAGGTGCTAAATGAAACGGATATGGCAATTGCTATTGAAAGATAAAGATTGTGGCAATAAAAATATAGAGTAGGTACTTGTGTGGACGTACTATTGACGAATTTTTTGGTGACTGGGTTAAGTAAAAAAATTATGTCTTGCCAATGCGTCTTGAACAACTGTATCGGTAAACCTTCTCCATGTGA
Source organism: Spodoptera picta (assembly GCA_038387885.1). Taxonomy (NCBI): domain Eukaryota; kingdom Metazoa; phylum Arthropoda; class Insecta; order Lepidoptera; family Noctuidae; genus Spodoptera; species Spodoptera picta. The sequence goes on from JAZHFQ010000445.1 coordinate 1,867,180, forward strand.
GAAGAGACCTTTTAAGTATGGGAGAGCCATGCTTCGCCACGAATGGGCTGGCTCGACAGAAGTGATACCAGCTAGGATAGCTTGCGTTGTGTTTCGTCGCCCCTCCTGACAGTCTCCCCCACAATCCTAAAATTCGCAATTCCCAAAAGGCCAGGCCGGTAACGCACTTGTAACACCCCTGGTGTCCATGGGCGACGCCGATTTCTTATGATAGGTGATCTGTCTGCTCTTTCACCGGCTTATCCCATAAAAAAGACCTTAGCTCACCATTGGGCACTTAAAGTGTGTTGATGATGGTGGTATTTACTGTCGTACACAGTCTCCGCAAACTGTATTACTGAGAACTTCGAAATCCAGAATAGTGTCATCGTTAGGCTACTGTGCATGTTGTGACACCTTAAAATGTTGTGCATTTAAAATTTATTACAATGTAAATGCTTAGATATAAGACCTAATGTAGCAACTACTGGTTGTCCATATTATAAATAAATAAATAAATGCTTTTGCAATTTAATCCTTAAAAACTCACCTTACACGCTATAGAGGTAATTTTGTGCACCACAAAGAGCTGTCCTATTCGAGAATGTATTGTATTGTTTATAGCTCTATAATATATCAAATATGTGTTACCTGCGCGTAGGTTACCTATCAATTTTGCTGATTGTACTTTATAGCAAATAGCTTGTAAAAATATTTTAGTGATGAGAGCATTGAATCGGATTGCAATTTAATTTGTAATTGGGTCGTGATGTTATTTACAAAGACTTTTGGTATGAACACGATTGTAATGAGGGGTCGAACAGAGATCTAGTTATTTTACTTTTAATGTAATAGTATGGCATACGAGCCGATGGATCACCTGATGGTAAGCAATCAATTAATAAATTTAAATGTAAAATGTTTACTTGGTTATTGGACATGTGTTTTTATTCCGTTAATGAATTTCTAAATCACCCTTCTTGACATTGTAATTTATATTTAATGCTATTGGAAATATTGACATTATGATAATATGTTTGACACTAGAACCAGTAACTATGACATATATGTATAATTTTGTTTTTTTTTTGTGTATTTTGGTATTATCTGTACTTATTTTTGACATAATTTAGACAAAACATGTATTCTTTTTCAATGAATTTAAATTAATTAAGATAATTGTATCAAATGAGAATTATGATTGGCATGGACTTAACTTGTTTAAAATTTCTACACCAGAAATGGTAGTATATGTGATTCCATATTTATTTTCAGATCTCAGTGTACCATATACTTAGAAATAAACATATCTTTATCTTTATCTTTAAAAAAATCAGCGCCACCGATGGACACCAGAGGATGTCTTACCAACGTTTAGAAATGAAGAGGGAGAATTAGAATACAAGAGAGTTACCGGCTTTTTGGTGATTAGGGGCTCCGGTAGCGGTAACCTCACTCCTGGTCATTGCACACCTAATAAGCATGGCTTCGACTGTTTCGCCGTCAGCGCGCCTTCGACCCGCATTCGGCGCGGCGCGGGCGGTACTGGGTTGATGGAACCGTGCCAGAGTCATGCCTGTTAGGTGTATGATGGCCGTCATAGAAAAAATACGCTGTAGTTGTTTCACGGCGGTTCCCTGTAAGGCCGTGGTATCACTCCGGTCACACCGGCCCATTCGTGCCGAAGCATGGCTCTTCCTCGTGAAATGTTTATCGCTATGTTTGTCATTTTCGGTGGATGTTACATTTAAAAGATGGTTTAGTATCTTTCCACACGTTCCGGTTGCCGGGTAACATATCTAATGAAAAACCGGAGCGTGTGAACAGGTACTTGCGATCTTAGATTTTTTTTCGTCAAGAAATCTACATCTAATAGAATACCTCTAATTATGTTTTTAGTGTTCATTATTTTCGTCATAAGTAATTTTCTAAACATTCATTTCAAAGAAGTAAAAACGGTACATTACAATTAAACTTAATAGGGTAGATGACTAATTTTTATTTTAATGTCCGTCTGGTAGAGTAGGTATTTTAAAATATTACACACGTATGTTTTATTTTCTTACGGAAACGAATACTTTCGACGATAATAATACATACGTATATTGATTTGAAATGTCGCGTGACGTCACTTCTATGTACATTTTATAGGTACGTAGAAATGACGTTATAGCCCCCACTCTTAAACTTTGATTCGTTATATCTAAGTATCATTTTATTATACAATAAAATAAAAAATACGTGTCTAATATTTTTTCATTACCTAACTGACGGACTAGATTTTTAATTTTCATACCCTGTCATCATCTCTCGTTTTAATATGAAATACTAAAACGTTACCTACTCAATGTTAAGTTGTGGTTAAATATCGTGCTATCTCTGTCATTTTATAACAAGTACAATTTAAAATTGAGTAACGTTTCAATATTCGGGCATTAGTTTTAAAACTAAGTATAATATTGATACCTAATGTTTTTAATGCATTAGTTAGTAAATAATTACAATATCATTGAATCTCAATTTTAAAATAAATAAAATGTACTTACATATTCTAATTTCAAAATTTCAAATTTCAAATTTGGAACTAAGGAATTCGACCTCGGTGTAGGCGGTCAACATGCGCGCTCGCAAGGCGCCACTCACTCGTCAACTTTAGGGTTGTCCGAAAACATCGATAAATTAAATTATTCCAAAGAGTATGCCATTCATTTCGACAACACGATTAGTGCGGTGGCTGGGTAACCGGCCGCGCAACGCGTCGTGGGTTCGATTCAAGCACCGAGCACCTCAGCACTTTTTTATTACGTATTCATATTCATATTCATTTAATCATTTGCAAACATGGGTACATAATATAAAGGTGTTAACACAGTTTATAGTTTCTCCATTTTTTGCCTTAACAGGGCATGCAAAGATATGTTGTAAAAATAATTATATAATAGAATTAGGTCCATTGAATTGAATTATTTGTAATGTTGTTAGAATACAATAATGTCAAAGATAGTAACATTATTCATACCACTGAAGTCAAAAAATTAATGTCAAATTAGATATATAATGTAAAAAAGTAATTGTCAATTATATTATAGAATGTCACACAAGCAATGTCAAATAAATTAAATTAATTATTGACCATAAGGATTCCCCTCAAGATAATCTTTTACAGTATAGTACACTTTGTCATTGAGAAATTCTTTTAATTTCAGTTTAAACAAGTTGAGGTTCCCAATTTCTGAAATACAACATGGCAGCTTGTTGTATATCTTGGATAACATGCAAAAAACACTCTTACTCATTAAGGCAGACTTACTAGGAATACTTCTAATTTTGCCTCTATATCTGGTACTAGTAAGCTTATCAAACATCTGCATATTACTTTTAACAAAAACAGCAATTTCGAATATATATAGACATGGCAGGGTTAAAATTTTCAGCTTCCGAAAGTATGGCTGACAACTATCCGTTACCTTTAGTTTGCATATTGCTCGTATACACTTTTTTTGACACTTAAATGCGGCCTCACATTCGGTTGAGTTGCCCCAAAAAATTATGCCATATCTTAACGTAGATGATACGTAAGCATGATAGGCAGTCACAGCGGTTGGCACAGCCACAGTTTTACGAAGCATGTATAGCATGTATGAGAACGTATTCAACCTGGCACACACATTTTCTACATGCGCTTTCCAATTTAAATTGTGATCGACCATTAATCCCAAAAACTTTGGATCGCCTTGTGCGATAAGACCGCCCATTGTGCACTATATTAATTGTTGTTTGTACTATGTGTTTATGTGGTGTACAATAAAGAATATTATTATTATTATTTTTTTTTTTACCATTCACGGGACCACAGGGTCCCGGTCATTTGGGAGGCGTACGAGGGGCCGAAGCCAACTGCGCAGAGGCCCTTTAGACAACTTTAATCTAAATGTAATGTAGACACAAACCGGCGACTATCCCTGTATGCACTATGGAAATGCACCCAAGGACAGTCCCCGGTTAGTGTAGGACTATTGTGAATAATGGAAAAAAAGGTAGGGCTATGGATGGGTTGCTGTGGACTGGGAAATTGGGAATTATGGATGGCTATGGCACCTGCCGAAACAATGTAATTATTACACGTAAAAATGGCAGGCGGAGACTAGCCAACTCACCGACCGGGCCCCGGGAATGGTTGCTAGATATAGCAACATAGGGGCAACGAGAATGTGAGTGGCTGAAGGGTTAAGAAACTACCACCGCTTTCTACTCAGATCATCTGCTCCAGCCGAAGCCTCCTGCATCCCTGGCCCACTCGCGACTTACGAATAGTTTCTTACCCTCCGAGCAGGATCACTGCTCTCGCGACTCCACTCTGGACGGCCAATGAAGGCAAGCCAGAGGTGGGAGACCTGTTCCTTGTCATCGTTCACTCCAGCCAGCCAATTAAGGCAAGCCGGAGAAGAAGGAACGGTGACTTCTCCCTGGAGCACTCGCTAATGCCCGTCACCTCGCCTCAAGGTGCCCTGCGGGCTTATTATTATTATTATTATTACTTTGCTACTTTAACTTCACTAATTGTCTTTGTTAAGTGTTTGATATGTAAATCTGAAGATGGTACAGCTGTATTTCTGAATATCATTAGGTTAGTTTTTTCCAAATTTATTAAAAGATTATTAGATGTAAGCCAATTGACAATAGAATTTAGAGCAGAATTTACTTCGCCCTCAAGTAATGTATATTTTTTATTAGAAAATATAGCGGTGCTGTCGTCTGCGAAAAGAATCATTGGAAAAGTCATAGCGTTTGGAAAGTCATTTATATATAAAAGAAATAAGAGCGGCCCTAAGACACTTCCCTGGGGTACACCATACGTCAATTCTCTATAGCCCGAAATAAATTCAACTTCTTTTTTTGTAATCCAATCGAATTTTGTTATCACAGTGGCTTGTTTCCTATTACTTAGATACGACGTTATAAGACTTATAGCATTACCCCTAATCCCATAGGCATAGAGTTTATGTTTTAATATGTCATGATCAACATAGTCAAAGGCTTTGGTTAAGTCCATAAATAAGGCACAAACAGGTGTTTTATTATCAACACTGACAGTTACCATTTTTAGGAATTCGTAAATTGCTCTGTTAATATTTTTGCTTTTCCTGAATCCCATTTGTTCGTTCGCTAAAAGATTATATTTTTCAAAAAAGTTGTTAAAATTATTATAAATATTTTTTTCTAAGACCTTTGAGAATATTGGAATAAGTGCAATTGGTCTGTAACATGACATATTTTCTTTGTCGTTTTTTTTAAATAGTGGCTTAACAATAGTTTTTTTTAGTAATTTCGGTAAATAACCGTGATACAAACAAAGATTGTAAACATGACATAGAACCGGACTTATGACATCATTAACCTCCTTTAATATCTTTGTTGAGATTCCATCATAACCTGTGCTATTTGTATTCTTCAGTGATTTGATTGTTTTGAGTATGTCAGAGGGAGTAACAGGATTAATAAATATTGAATTATTATTGTTATTGTATTTATGTGTCATTTTACATTTAAAAGTATTATTAGCATTAACTGTTAAAGGTTTTACTTGGTCAACGTAGAAGTCATTGAATTTATGAGCTATGTCAATAGGGTTTGTTATAATTTTTCCGTCAATATTAATTTGAGTAATGTAATCTCGTGGTATGGTCATCTTACTTCTGCTTATGACGTCCCATGTAGCTTTGGATTTATTCAAGGCAGTATTAATATAATAAGTGTTTTGTTCCTTTTGTGTCTGTTTAATGATTCGATTTAATCGTTGTGAGTATAATTTTAAAGTAACCTTATCATTTTGACTCTTTGTTTTCCTGTATATCCATAGCAAATCACGTTTTCTTTTAGAACAGTTTTTTATCCCTTTACTGATCCATTTTGGTCGAGAATTCAGTGATCGTTTGGTTCTCACTATGGGAAAGCATAAGTTATAAAGAAGACTGAAAATATCATGAAACTTGCTGAAAGCATTATCTGGGTCCAGTTCTTCGTAAACATCATTAAATGTTAGAGAGCGTAGGTAATTTTTAAATTTTATAATACTTTCTTGACAATAGTCTCTTCTTTCGACATACATTACAATACGTCTAATCTATTTTTATAAAGTAAAGAAGGTATCATTACTGGTTCTAACCTCCTTCTACCCTTTCGGAGATTAACACATTCGTGGACAGTAACTAAAACAGGCGTCTAGATAGCTAAAAATGATACGACATTACGCCTGTCGACGTATTAGTTTTTACTTGCATATATAAAACCAATACGCTATACGACGACTGATTTTTCATCTAGGTATACTTAATATTAAAAAGCTGAAGAGTTTGTTTTTTTGTTTGTTTGTTTGAACGCGCTAATCTCTGAAACTACTGATTCGAATTGAATAATTCTTTTTGTATTGGATAGTCCATTTATCGATGAAGGCTATAAAACATCTCGCTACGACCAGTAGGAGCAGAGCAGAGCTAGTATTATCATAAAGAACGGCGTGTTGTAGGTTCTGTTGAAAGTTAAATTTTTCAAGATTAAGTGTAATTTTAGAATTTCGCACAGCCCTAGCTTCTCACAGATAAAACAGCGGTCAAGTTTGACGGTTAGTAGATCATATCAGAACTAACGTACATACATCACATGTAATTGTATGCAGCGACAATATATTGATAAATACCTGTTTAACATATTAAGTATTAGTAACCAATACTGCTAAACATTTTTTTTATGTTTTAAGCCGGTAAACGAGCAGACGGATCACCTGATGGTAAGCAATCGGCGTCGCCCATGGACACCTGGAACACCAGAGGCGTTACAAGTGCGTTACCGGCTTTTTGGGGATTAGGAGTTTGAGGATCGTTGGGGATTCAGGGATTGGGGAGATTGGGGAAGGGGAGGGTAATATTGGGCCTCCGATAACCTCACTCACACGACGCAAGCGTTGCTTCACGTCGGTTTTGTGTGAGGCCGTGGTATCACTCCGGTCGAGCCAGCCCATTCGTGCCGAAGCATGGCTCTCCCACACTTGAAACATAACTTTTACTCGTGTCGTGACTTAAGCCAATTCAAACGTGTCGTGGTGACTCGGAGGTTTAAGACGCCCGCTTTTCATGCACGAGGGTTTGAAACCTACCAACGGCAAAGTACCAATGTGACTTTTTCCGAGTTATTTATACTTTCTAAGATAATTTTGACACCACTGACAAACGTTGAAGGAAAATATCGTGAGAAAACCTAGGCTTGTAATTTCTAATTATAAGTTTGAAATTGCCAACCCGCATTGAGCTTTTTTTAGGGGGGAAAATCATCGAATTACTTGTCCCGCCTATGTAGGTGAGGCGGGAGATTGTGGCAGACTCTTACTGACTAAAAACGTTCCTACTCCTGCACTTCGAGCCGGATCCCCGGTAACCCGTTAAGTCCTCGTTTGTACGCAGTGAAGTAGAAAGCCCTGGTGGAGTCACCCTACATCCACCCCACCCGGGGAGGTCCTGACCATATACTGCTGAATCACGGCGGCAGATATGTGAATAATTTCGTTGTCGGAAGACGATGAGAACCTGCATTGAGCAGCGTGGTGATGAATGCTCAAACCTTCTCCGTGTTAGAAAAGGCAGGTCAGCAGTGGCCACTTATTTTATGACTGTTGATGATGTGTTTCTGTATTATGTATTCTCAACCATATATTAGGTATATACATACTCTCAACTTTACCTTTATATATTTTTATATAGGGGAAAATTAGGCGCTTGCCCTTCACCAGCGCCTAGGACCTTAGGACCTATCACTGCGAGGACCGCCCTGAGGACACGGTGGAACACACGGTGGGAGAATGCCCTTCGTGGGCTGAGCACCGCCGTGTCCTCAGGGAAGTGATCGGCGATGGCGACCTCTCGCGTCCGGGCCTAGTGCAGGCCATGATGCGGAGCGAGGGGGACTGGGATGCCGTCTCCTCCTTTTGCGAAGCAGTCATGCTAGCTAAGGAGGAGGCGGGACGCGTGAGGCAGCGAAGCGCTGCCTCCTCGCAACCCAGCCATCGCGAAGGACACACTGGGCGTCGGGGATCGCGAGACGATCTCCGGCCACCGTAAGCGCGGGCCTGCGGACGGCGAGCATGGGTGGCTCCCCGTCCGACCAGAAACAGACCCGAGCGTACGGCGCGTCGCGTTCCGCGCGCGCCTCAAAGAGCCATCAGACCACCACAGATGGGGCCCAATACGGCCGATGCCGATTCGGAGTCGCGGAGAACCTAACGGGTAACCGGGGCTCCGGCTCGACGTGCAGGAGAAGGAACGGGGTGGTTTTTAGTCAGTAAGAGTCTGACACTCCCTCCCGCCTCACCCAGGCGGGAGAAGTCATTCGATGATTTTCCCCCCTTAAAAAAAAAAAAAAAAAAAAAAATAGGACCTTAGGACCTATGGCATGGGTTCTTGTCAGAAGTGAACATCTATACAAATATGTAAATAAAATTCTAGTGTCTGTTTGTAATATTAAAATAACCGCTTTTTACACATGCATATACATACGATACACATACCAGAACAACATATATTTTTAATGTTTATCTGTTTATTCTGCCTAATCTCTGGAATGGCTGAACCAATTTTGACGGGACTGGTTAGTAGGTAGCTGATCTACTAAGGAGGAACATAGGCTACTTTTATTTTGGGAAAAATGAAACATAAAAAAGTTATGTCCTAAAATTCATATTCGACGCGGACGAAATGGCGGGCAATAACTAGTATCACATAAAACTCCCACATGGCTAAATTAATAAAATAAATGTAGGTACTAATGATCCAATCTAAATATTGATTACCTAATTACCTATATAAAGAGTAATTAAACAAATAAACAAATAAATAAGTAATTTAAAATGGAATATGGTGTGTTCAACTAATGTGGAGTGACATTGAAGTGTCTCTGTGAGGCCGATTGATCGATTAGAAGTTTGATCTGAATGTTTTGCGCGAGTTTTGGGGTCTGTCAGAGTCAGAGAAAAACCATGTATAATTCTAACAGACAGCACACATAACATAACATCACGCCTTTTACCCTCGAAGTGGTAGGCAGAGGTGCACATTATACCACTGTATATTTTCACTATTTATGTTATGAGTCCCATGTAGTCTTCTAAATAACTGCATTCGATTCGTTTCTAACTTGCGTAAATACGACCATGTGTCTGCACAGCGATCATTGTTGAAATGGTTGCCTATTCGTCAGCGCAGAGAGCTAAGGGCACTCACAACTTTATTTTCTCTGCTTGACTCTCCCAATTCTCCTAACTATTTAACTTCCCATTTCCAGTATGTATGTCATGACAACCATACTAAAAATCTACGCTCCTCGCATAATCGGCTGTTGCACTGTCCTGTCCAGTAACTTTACTCATTCTTCTTTCTTCATTCAAGTCATTTCTCTCTGGAACACGCTTCCAACGAATGTCAGAACCGCAACCAGTCGTCTGAGTTTCAAGCGGAGGGCGCGTGAGTACATTAGCGGAAAGCTGGCAGTTTCATAACATCTTTCATGATTTTTCATCTTGTTGTAACATAGGACAAATTCATATACGAGTCACAAATATATTTATATGTATAATGATATTTATATTATATATAATTATATACATCTATACGATTATATTTACGTATTTTATGTATGCTTTTGATACCCTTTTATTAATTTGGATAATTACCACTATTTCTCATGACAGTTTTGCAGCTTACCACCTACCACAAACATTTCTGCACTACCCAAAGGATGACTGGCAGAGAATGCTGTTAGCATTAAGTCCTCCTTATGCAATTGTATAAAACTTAAATAAATAAAATAAATAAATAATAGGAGGTGAGTCCATTGCCATATACCGGGCATAGTTCCAGACTCCGTGCTACTACTGAGAATTTTTTAAAAACCCAGTAATACTTTGCCCGACCCGATAATCAAACCCGAGACCCCTTGCCCGGCAGTCGCACTTGCGACCACTCGGACAACGTGGCAGACTATAAAAAAAATATAGATTTTAAATACGGAACCCACAGCGAAAATAAATCCCCCACATATTAAAATGACAGGTTCTCAAGCCAGAGATAAGCCAATAATTGATTATCGCAATAATTTGGTCGCGGCACTACATGTGTCTGCCCGTGGCTAGGTCGCGTGTCAATAGGTCAACTTCTATCACACAATGCCGTTTTGTATTAGATATTTTGATAGTCGTGACTTCCTATAAAGGTGTATTATAAGGGTAGAAGACTTATTGTTTTGTGTTTATCAAGAAAATATTCTTTAGACACAATACCACGCCACGCCTAGTCAGAGGTGCACATTACGGCATTTAACGCCACTGTACAATGTAACATCCACTTTTCATTAATTATGTTATGAGTCCAATGTAATAGGGGGTGAGTCTATTGCCATATACCGGGCACATTTCCAGACTCCGTGCTACTATACTAAATTTTTTGCTCGTACCGGTAATGAAACCCCGGCTGTCGTACTTGCGACCACTCGGCCAAGCAACGAGGCAGTCAGAAAATGTCCTAAATATTTCAGTTTCTACAAGAAATATTATATCTTCAACTTTATTGTATTGCCATAAAGCCGAAAATCGAAACACATTGGAGTACCTGCTATCCGCTAGACGAAATATAATAATAATAATAATACGCCTTTCATTCTATGAAGGGTTAACCGCAAAAATACTACATGTTGGGACTTCATGCTCAGCAGCCTCACTCGGAAAGTGATGACCACTAAAACCCCAGAATATTTATACAAGGTAAAACAACAAAAGAAAATCAATGATTGTCTCAAATTGTCAAACGTTTTTCTTAAATTTTTCGTAAACTAATTAAATTCTAAAAAAATCAAAAATTCACTATACTTATTATTATAGAAATAATGAGTAATAAACAACAATGATAACCTTGTAATCTTACCTAATAACATTATTTTCTTACCTATTTAATCTCTTGTCTACTAGCTATACATATATAGCTAAGATCGTAGAGGTTGTTTTGTAATTGTATCACCATATGATTGTAAAGTAATAGTCATTATTTAGCTAAAAAGCTCAGGTTTCAAGTAAAATAATGCATCGTTGAAATGGAAACGTCAAAATTTTCAAATGTTACTGTCAGTGTCAATTGAAAGTGACGTCTGTCTGTAGTATTGTTTTGGACGCTTGGTGAGCGTCGAAAAATCTGTAATTTTGGTGTGAATAAAATGATATCAATAAACATTATTATTACAAAATAGTAGTTTATAAGACGGAGAACGTGTAAGACACAACATGAGTAACATTTACATACAAGAACCACCTGCATTGGGCAAGGTAATTATGAGTAACATTTTCCATTAAGAAACTCAATATTTTTGATATTTTAATAATACTATATTACTTTACAATTAGATACTTAGAATACCCTTTATTCTTAACATATTATAAGTGCATTTCTTACAAAATCGTGTTTATTTAGTTTGAATTGTAATTTTCAAAAAGGTTAGGTTTATCGAAACCGGAAAAAGACAGTTAAAAGAGACAGACCTCTGAGTTTGTTTCGGCATTTATTCTCAGAGTAGTCAGTTAGGAAATGTCGACCTCATCGTTCACTTGATAAAATTGACGTGTAAAAGTGCTGCCTTGTAGTCTATTTGCAGGAATAAATTCACTTGGTTCACTTGACATGATATAGAAAAGTAGTTTTTATAATTGAAGTCATATCAATTGGTTATAAAACGATTACATTTTCTATGTACTATGTAGAATTGATTCATCTTTTGATATAAATGTAAATAGTGACCATGATTAATTTTTTTTATTATACCTACATAATTACATTTGCAATCAGCTCCAGGGCTATGAGCAAATCTTCTGTGCCATCTGTCATGCGGAGTGACTTCCCATTGGAAGCTCTACTAATCTGCTGCCTAGAGCTACTGCCTGTATTCGAGTTCTAGGATGTGGTGTCGTTTTAAACACATATATTAAAAATGTGTATAATATTCTTTGGTTGGATATTTGTCCGTCAATCACGCTGAAACTACTAAATGGATTTTGATAAATTTGGTATACAGGCAGGGTATGGGCTGACTTAGGTGATAGGATACTTTTTATCCTGCTCCCATGGGATAAAACAGAATCATATCCTAAGTGGATGAAGTCGTGGGCAACAGCTAGTGACTATACACCTAATTTAATGAAACTGCTTGTGTTATTTATTAAATTAAATTAAATTTAATGTCGTGGTAGCCCGGAGGTTTAAGACGCTGGCTTCTCATGCATGAGAATGCGGCTTCAAACCTACCAACGGCAAGTACCAATGTGACTTTTTCCAAGTTATATGTACTTTCTAAGATTATTAAGATATCACTGACAAACGGTGAAGGAAAACTTCATGAGGAAACCTGGGCTTATAATTTCCAATTATAAGTTTGTAATCGCCAACCTGCATTGAGCAAGTGTGGTGATTAATGCTCAAACCTTCTCCGTCTGAGAAGAAGCTTTGCTCAGCAGTGGGCATTTATAGGCTGTTGATGATGAATTAAACTGCTTGCTACAGCAGATTCTAAGTTTTTCTTTGACCTCATCCCAAGCAGGTAGAAGAAGTTATATTTTTTATTGATAACGGGTTGATGTTTGGCCACTATCTCTCCTGGTGATGTAGGCTATGATGGAGCATGTCTGCCTAAAAGCATTCATTCATTGATGATGTTTCAAAATCAAAGTCAGATTATTTATTTCAATTAACCCTTAATTAGGCACTTTTGAAACATCAAAAATTGAATTATCCGTCAGTCTGTCTATCAGTGAAGCTAGGCGCTCGTTCCGAAGTGTAGTTTCAAATCGAGAAGAACAAGCAAGAAACTCCATTGTTACTGTATTAACCTGTTGAAATTCATCCCCTAAATTTGTTCATACCAAAGTAGCCTCTAAACATTGGAAATAAGGTCTACAAAGTAGCTTGTGGAGAGCGGTCACCGGTGACCATGGGTATGTGTGATTGTATTACAGTCTCATTGATATATTACCTGATTTGATGAAACTGCTAGCCCATATATCCCCAAGTGGTCACCGGTGACCACTCTCCACTAACTACATTATAGACCTTATTTCCAATGTTTAGAGACTACTTTTGTATGAACAAATTTAGGGGATGATTTTCAACAGGCTTAGACAGGCCTGTACTACTATTTTATTTTTTATAATTTCAGGTGTTATTAAAAACTACAGCGGGAGAGATTGACATAGAACTATGGACGAAGGAGGCTCCGAAGGCTTGTCGCAACTTCATACAATTGTGTATGGAAGGATATTATAATGGTTAGTCGACGCTTGCATTGTATTTTGCACCCCAATCTCCAGAATTCCTGAATCTCTCTCAAATTCCTAATCCCCAAAAGGCCGGTTGTAATGCTTCTGTGTTCTGGGTGTGCATGGGCGACGCCGATTGCTTACCATCAGGTGATCCGTCTACTTGTTTACCAGCTTATGCCATAAAAATTTTAACTTTCGATTCTCCAAATTAACTTCGCTAAAAAAAACTCAAACGTCAGTAAACCATACTGTAGGCTACTCACCTACGTTTCATTATTTATCATTTCATTATTCTATACCTTTCTCAAATTCATACTTTTTACTATTAGTTAGCTCACCTCTTTTCTTTGGTATTTTCTTCTTTTAAATAGAATCTGTCAAATTATTTTGTTTCTTATATCATAATTTTTCCATATATAAATGTCTTCACGATGATTATATTTTATTAAAACAGATTACTTTACACCTGAAACATTATTTATTTTCCGCCGCATTGGTGGACCAGACCAATGGACCCTATAGTGCTAACTCCCTAAAATACCAAAACTAGAGGGTATTATTGTGAGCAGATTAACATACAGTAATAAAATTCTCCATTATAGGCCTTATTTTCGGTATTCAGAGACTATTTTTGAATGAACAAATTTTGTGGATTTTTCATAATTGTAGATACACAAGGTTAAATTGTTATTTTGTTTATTTCCAGGTACAATATTCCACAGAGTTATACCAGGGTTTATCGTGCAGGGTGGGGACCCCAACGGTGATGGTACGGGTGGAGAGTCCATCTATGGTGCCCCTTTTAAGGTAAAATAACGTTACAACAGTCAGTCAAAGGTCAAAAGTCCACACGGCAGTGTTGTGAATGATGTTCACATGGCAATGCGATAGTAATTTCATATTAATGTGCATAAAAACGCGTGCGTACGCATAAAGACACACACGCGTACGCACACGGATAAAAATATGCGTGTGCGTGTGTGTATAAGCGCTGCAGCGCAACCGATAGTAGTCTTACGGTGGCAGTGGACCTTTTGACCTTTGACCGTAACTATTATGACTTATGACACACACAAAAAGATTGGTTCGTTTATCTTCATAAACAGTCTGTGGTAGTTTGCTAGAAAACTACAGCTAATAAATTGTGAAATGGAAATGTCTGGCAACATCAACGTTGCTGTAGACATTTTTTTTTTTTTAAGGGGCGAAAATCATCGAATGACTGCTCCCGCCTGGGTGAGGCGGGAGGGAGTGTCAGACTCTTACTGACTAAGAACCACCCCGTTCCTTCTCCTGCACGTCGAGCCGGAGCCCCGGTTACCCGTTAGGTTCTCCGCGACTCCGAATCGGCATCGGCCCTATTGGGCCCCATCTGTGGTGGTCTGATTTATTTATTTATTTATTTATTTATTTATTTATTTATTTATTTATAAGCACATGTATAATTTTACAGCACAAGCCAAAACATTATACAGTTAAACAATAAAAAAAAAAATGTTACTTATTTACTATTTTACACTTACGTAACAGGTATCTTATAAAAAAGGAACGATAATTATAATTACTTAAAACTAATTCATCAGTCGTCCATCTTCTCGCAAAATCTTACACATTCACGACATACATCCTTCCATCTCGCTGCAAACAAATCACACTCTGGTGCGGAAGCCAGGAAAGCATTGATCATCGTTAATGCTCGAACAAGCGGAGAATTTGCATGCGCGACTGTTCGCGTTACTGGGACAGCCAGTAAGGGGTGCCTACGTGGCCTAAGCTGATGCTTCAGAACTGGAGGCACAAACAAGCGTACCACCTGTGCCACCAGCTCCGGACAGTCAGATTGTCCTCGCAGAGTACTACAGGTAGAAATAATAAGAGAGTAATTTCGCCTCACTACCAAAGAATTAAAATTTAACATGCCCAGTAAAAACTTGGTGGGATATAAGAATGGATAGTATCCAAATAGCTTTTTGTACAGAAATCTAAGAAATGCTTTTTGCACTTTCTCCAGCATTAAAGCATAAGTACTCTCGTGAGGATTCCATACAATAGATGCTGTCTCTAGTTTGGTACGAACTAGAGCCATGTACACAAGTTTGATAGCTTTAGGATTATCAAATTCACGCATATTACGGATAACGAAACCTAATCTACGATAAGAGTCAATTGTAAGTAACCTCATATGTTCGTGAAAGTGTAGTCGAGGGTCGAAGACTACACCCAAGTCCTTTACAGTGTGGACTCGATTTATGAGCTCTGACCCCAAAAAGTATTTAACATGCAAAGGATTATGTGCTCGACTAAAGGACATTACATTACACTTGGCTGTATTAAAATGGAGTTTATTTTCATTGCTCCACTGGTACAAAGCATCAATATCATTCTGTAAGGTATCTGCATCTGCAAAATTTTTTACCCCATAAATAAGTTTAAGATCATCAGCATACAATAAACACCTCGCATGCTTGAGACAAGATTCTAGGTCATTCACCATCAATCCAAACAGCAAAGGGCCCAAAACGGAACCCTGACTTACACCGGAGCGAGTGTGATAAGGTGGAGAAACAAAACAACCATGTCTTACATATTGTTGACGATCACGTAGGTAGTTTGAGAAAAATTTAAGTAATTGCGGTGAGAAACCCATATCATTGAGTTTACCAAGTAATATATCGTTATCCACACGGTCAAAGGCCTTTTCGAAATCAAAATAAATTACATCCACTTGAATATTTTTATCTAAGTGTTGCGAAATAATGTCTACTACTGTTAGGAGATTAGTACTTACAGAGCGGTTAAATCTGAATCCATGTTGTGAATCACATAAATGTGGTTGTATTTGTAAACTAATGTGTTTGTGTAAAATCGATTCAAATAGTTTTGGAAGCGCAGAGAGAATAGCTATTGGCCTGTAATTTTCTACTTGAGAATGGTCATTACCTTTGGGTATTGGTTGGACCCGCGAGACTTTCCAAAGTTTTGCGTAAATACCAGTTTTCAATGACATGTTAAAAATATGGAGTATGGGAGAGCTTAAATATTCTTTACAACCTTTTATGATATAAGCGGGTATGTTATCAGGGCCTATTGCAGAGTTAGGTTTCAATTTGTTTATACCTGTCTCGACATCACAAATTGTTAATTTATCAACATGTACCAAATTAGCTGTTTTGCTCTGATTATTTTGGTTTTCATGATCAAGATCAGGAATATCAGGTAAAAATATACTAGAGAAAAAACTAGAAAAAGCCTGAGCAGCATCACTACCAACACACTCTTTCCCATCATAACTGACTCTATTTTCAAAACCCCCTCTAACTTTCAGACTATTCATATATTGCCAGAAAGCCTTTGGCTCACGGTTTAGCCTCCATTGTATGCGCTTAATGTATTCATCGTACGTTGTTGACATTTTTTGCTTGATCTTGGTTCTAAGTTCAGAGAAAAGATTGTAAACTATCAGATTTCGAGCAGATTTCCATTGACGATGTAGCTCCGCTTTATATTTAATGTCATTTATTAAGTCAAATGTAAACCAAATCGGGTAACGTCTACTTGGTTTCCTAGACCTTTTCTTTTTTGGGACACATTCGTCGAAGATGGTATAGAGAACATCATAAAAACAGTCCACAGCTGTGTCAACGTCGCTAGCTTCAAAAACCTCCTGCCATGATGCCTCAGCGATAAGGTGGTACATATGCTCATAATTCCCTTTCGAAAAGTTCCAGTCTTTTTCTACATCAATATTACTAGGATGGGCTTTCTCGATGCTATGGTATTTTAATTGGTTAATCGAGCTAAATACTACCTCCAACGGAGGGTGGTAGGCGTCACGCTTCGGAACAAGCCCGCCTCCATCCAATTCTGTTACTTCAACACGATCAATGCAGTCTGACACCAACACTACATCCAATTGTCCTCCATAAGCATTCTTCACCTCATTCCTCTCTTTCAGTCCACTAACAGTAAGGAAATAACAATAGTAACTTAAAATATTACTAGACGTATAAACAGGATTTAAATTCAAATCACCGACAATAATCACTTCACTTTTAAGAGAGTCAATGAACGATTCCACTTTTGATGGATAATGATGGCTCATTGAGGCGCGCGCGGAACGCGACGCGCCGTACGCTCGGGTCTGTTTCTGGTCGGACGGGGAGCCACCCATGCTCGCCGTCCGCAGGCCCGCGCTTACGGTGGCCGGAGATCGTCCCGCGATCCCCGACGCCCGGTGTGTCCTTCGCGATGGCTGGGTTGCGAGGAGGCAGCGCTTCGCTGCCTCACGCGTCCCGCCTCCTCCTTAGCTAGCATGACTGCTTCGCAAAAGGAGGAGACGGCA
The DNA here is from genome assembly GCA_038387885.1 of Spodoptera picta. Taxonomy (NCBI): domain Eukaryota; kingdom Metazoa; phylum Arthropoda; class Insecta; order Lepidoptera; family Noctuidae; genus Spodoptera; species Spodoptera picta. The sequence goes on from JAZHFQ010000445.1 coordinate 1,884,843, forward strand.
TCCCAGTCCCCCTCGCTCCGCATCATGGCCTGCACTAGGCCCGGACGCGAGAGGCTTGCTGTAGACATAAGGCGCACTTGTCGAGCGAAATTGGCAGGTTTCGCTTGACATGTCATCGATACATATCGTGTGACATGTCCCCATGTGTATCCTTCTCTTTAAGTTTACCTATACCTACTACTTAAAAAAGTTCCAAATACTACATACTCATTTATTTATTTATTTATTGTTTATTGGTTAACACGGTATACACCAATTACATAGGTCAAATAAAATTAAAAGAAAACTAAATTAAAGTACATGATATAAAAAACTGCCTCATTGGCCGAGTGGTCGCAAGTGCGACTGCCGGGCAAGGGGTCTCGGGTTCGATTCCCGGGTCGGGCAACGTATTACTGGGTTTTTAAAAATCCCCGTAGTAACACAGAGTCTGGAATAGTGCCCGGTATATGGCAATAGGCTCACCCCCTATTACATGGGACTCATAACATAAATCGTGAAAAGTGGGTGTTACATTATACAGTGGCATTAAGTGCCGTAATGTGCACCTCTGCCTACCCCTTCGGGGAAGACAGGCGTGATGTTGTGTTATGTTATGTTAATGATATAAAAAAGGTGTTAAAAATAAATGAGAAACTGTAGAGGTAGTAAAATTAAAAACATTAGATAAAGCTGGACACACAGAATACACGTTAAACAAAATACAATACAACTTAAAATTAAATTAAAATAACAAAAATAACAATAATGACTGCACGGTAGGTGTGGTGGCTGGGCAACCGGCTGCCGTGCAACGTGTCGCGGGTTCGATTCCCGCCCGGAACAACACTATGTATGTTTTGGGTCTGGGTGTCATTGTGTATGTGAACTTGTATGTTTGTAAACGCACCCACGACACAGGAGAAAATCCTAGTGTGGGGCAAGGTTATAAAAAAAATAGTCATATAATCATACCATCAACAGGATGAGTTCCACTCCCGTCTCCGCTTCAACCGACGAGGTTTAGTAGGCAGTGCGAACGCGGGCAAGGATGACAACGGCTCACAGTTCTTCTTCACGCTAGCTGCAACACCGGAGCTGCAGAACAAACATACAATTTTTGGGAAGGTCACTGGTAAGTTAAATTTTTATAATCTTTTAAAATAAACATATTAGAAACAAATAAAGAGAGAAGAGAAGAAAAACAGTTTAATTGCACCATTACAGAAATTAAATAACAAAACAAAAAAAAAATAAAAAAAAAACGGAATAATGTACACGGTGCAAAAAGACCAGTGCTCAGTTAAATGCCGTGGCCCGACCGCGATAGATCGAGTCGCAGCGCTGATTTTCAGCACTAGTACGTTGCCAGAACATCATCCTTATATCCTTATCCTTAAATATATATATATATATATATATATATACTATTATAAATGGGAAAGTGAGCTTGTTTGTTTGTTTGTTTGTTCCACTTTCACGCCGTAACTTCTAAACCGATTGCTTTGAATTTTTGCAGGCATAAAGTTAGAAGTCCGGAATAAATAATAGGGTACTTTTTATCCTGGAAAATTTTGATATTCCCGAGGGAAAACAAAATAATTGGTATAGATGGCGCTGTGTGTATTTGTATATGTCACATAGGCTACTTTTATCCTTTTGTGACGCGAGCGAAGCCGCGGGTAAAAGCTAGTAATAAATAAAACAAATAGAAATATCTATACAGGTGTCCCTGAAGTCGAAGTTAAAACGGCACCGGATAATCGGCTAGGTTCTAACAGTCATCAGAAAAATATAGAAAAAATGTTTAAATTACAATAACTTACGTGTTATCTTTTTATAATAACTATCGTGAGACATACTAAGTTAACTAAAAACTTCGGGTTACTCTCGTGCTCGTGAATATACTGAGAAAAGCTTTGCGCGACGTCGCCACGACCGCGCTCGCTGCTCATGAGGAAGAACCCCTCTGTGGTTCGAAACTAGTAGAGCTTTTCTCAGTATATCAACGTGAGTAACCCGCAGTTTATAGTTAACTTACGTGTTTTATATATAAAGTACACCCTGTGCCGGTCTGTTGACTCGTGTTACTACAATTCTTTATTTTTCCGTCTGTATTATTGCTTACGTTATCCTGAATAGTGCTTCAGTATTATGGAATCATAAATTCTGGACGAACAGCTATAGTTTGGAAAAAAATATAATTTTTTGATGAACCAAGTATTTTCAATAAATTTTTTATCTTTTTTAAACGGCTGACTTATAGGATACTCTTTTTTCTAAAGGGCAAAGCCGCGGGTAAAAGCACACACTCACAAATTCACACGCCATTTCGAAAATCAGAATAATACTTTACGCGACTGAGGATCAGACTGGTTTGCCCTACAACATCAATCTAACTTGACCTTCCAACATTTATATTTAACAGGAGAAACAATATACAACGTCCTGAAACTGTCGGAGGGTCTAATAGGCCCCGACGATCGACCAGACCATCCCCACAAGATTACAAGCACAACGGTACTTATCAACCCTTTCACTGACATCGTGCCGAGGGTACAAGAGACCAGAGAAGAAGATAAACCGAAGAAGAAGAAGAAGGAACGGGTTGGGGTTAAGTGAGTGTTATTTTGGATGAGTGTAATCTTAACTTTTAAATGGCATTTCGTTTCTTCTTTTTATAACCCATCGTGTGTGCATTTACGGGAATCCAATCTAGTTGCCCCCACACTAGGATTTTTTCCTGTGTCGTGAGTGCGTTTACACACAGACTCATCATTTTTATATATATGGCATAAGCCGGTAAACGAGCAGACGGATCACCTGATGGTAAGCAATCGGCGTCGCCCATGGACACCTGGAACACCAGAGGCATTACAAGTGCGTTACCGGCCTTTTGGGGATTAGGAGTTTGAGGATCGTTGGAGATTCAGGGATTGGGGAGATTGGGGAAGGGGAAGGTAATTTGGCCCTCCGTATAATAATCATAACAATTTCTGGGCCCTACAATGAGCTGTTTCACCAAAAAATTGTACGATAATTGCATGAAACAGCTCTTCGTATACCATCAGGTCAATTAAAAAAATCTATAAATAATTATTTTTTCTATATCCAGGAACTTTGGTCTTCTCTCATTCGGTGAGGAAGCTGAAGAAGATGAGGGTGAGGCTGCGGAGTACAGAGGGAAGCCCAAGTCTACGCACGACCTGCTGGAAGACCCCAAGTTGAGCAGTAAAACTGCTGCCGGTAAGTATAGATATATTTTTTTTTATTTTTAAAAGACTTCATGCACACACTAATGTACAAGGTGGGCTTAATGCCTAGGGCATTCTCCTCCAGCCAGACCTTTGGGTGATGCAGAGACAAAAACAATGGTCGATGCAAGAAGCATGCGTATTTAAGACTCAACAGAAATACATAGAAACACGGACAGTATAGACTTACATAAAATAAATCCCTATATAAACTTACATGTATATGACATAACAATAAACTTACACAATTATATTACCTCTACATATACTATTTAGACGTAACATAATTATACATAGTATATTGATAGTTACGATTCTGCCAACCTCCTCAAAAGTAGCTCCCGCACCTTCCGCTTGAATGACAAACGACTGGGCACCATCCTGATATCGGGAGGGAGCGCATTCCACAGAAGAATAGACTGAACAAAAAAGAAGGAATGAAAAAATTTAGTACGATGTGTTGGACATTGGAGGAGGCGATTATTAGAAGAGCGAAGATATTTGCTGTGGTTTGCGCATGTATATTGGAAGTGTAAGGACAGATAAAGAGGCGACACTTTTTAATTGTTTATAGACTTTTTGTCGGTAGAATTCTGGTTTAATAATAAACTTCTGGGTGCTAGTATTATAGATTTCTTGGACCAAGACTAAAGGTTGGATTTTCTGGTATTACGTGTTACAAAGTAAATTATTATTTATTTTTATCTCTGAAATATGTTAGTGTATCTTCTATTTGCTCAATTAAATCGTTAGTTGCTTCTTGCTCACACCATTAACTCTTCTCTGCATCCCCCAAAGGTCAGACTGGGAGAAAATGCTTGCGGCATTAAGTCCACCTTATGCACACTTTGTGCATGAAGCATTAATAAAAATAATGTATGTAAGTTACGATAATAGTGACATGAGGTTTCAAGTTTACTAATGGGTTCGAATTAAATCAAATCTTATTACAAAAAGAACCAAATTACTATTTAAGTCGTCGAGTACCGTCATTATAGACACAATTATAGAACAATAGGTTGCGGTCACCGGTGACCGCTTGGTGTTAGACAGTTTAACCCTACATCAGTCACCGGTGCCCGACGCTAGTAGAAATTTGACTTTCACCATTTTAAGCTTGGCAATTGAAGTAAACAGGTAGGTTGCGACAACATAACATCACCGAAGGGGTAGGCAGAGGTGCACATTATGCCATTGTACAATGTAACACCCACTTTTCACTATTTATGTTATGAGTCCCATGTAATAGGGGGTGAGTCTATTGCCATATACCGGGCACGATTCCAGACTCCGTGTTACTACTAAGAATTTTTTAAAAACCCAGTAATACTTTGCCCGACTCGGGAATCAAACCCTTTGCCCGGCAGTCAAAAGTTAGTTGAAGTATTAACAAGTCATATTCTTATAATAACCAACCACTATTCCTTCTAGAACTAGAATTAGAGGAACAAAAACCTTTACCCGAGCCCACAGAAGAAGAAAAAGAAGAGAAAGTAAAAGAAACAGCAGCAACAGTAAGCAATATAAGAGATAAATTAAGTTCTAAGAAGCGTGGGAAGTCTCCAGAAGGAGATAGTAAGAGACAGAAGACGGAAGATAAAAGATCTAAGAAGAAAGAAGAGAAAATAGTTGAAGAGAAGAAAGAAGTTTCGGATAGTGATTCGGAGATTGAAGAGTATTATATTGGGAAGGAGAAGAATGATGCGAGGCAGAAGGAGAAGTGAGTTTTGGTCTTCTGTCTGCTTTTCAGTTTAATTTTCGAGTTGGAACCTCAACAGCCTGAAACTGTTAGATTATTACCAGATGGCCAGTCCATTGTTACATGATAGGTGTCCTATACATTCTTATGTACTCCCTCAGGCAAGTGCCAATGTTGCCGATGATGCCGGATCAAATATGTAGTTCCTCATTCTACCACAGTGTTCAACACGAGAGTCGAAATACCGTGAAATTTACTACCTTTTTATTGAAATGGCAAAAACGATACTTTTCTATGTATTTAGTATTGAGATCGCAACATAACATAACATCACGCCTTTTTATCCCCGAAGGGGTAGGCAGAGGTGCACATTTCGGCACTTAATGCCACTGTACAATGTAACACCCACTTTTCACTATTTATGTTACGAGTCCCATGTAATAGGGGGTGAGCCTATTGCCATATACCAGGCACAATTCCAGACTCCGTGCTACTACTGAGATTTTTTTTTTAAACCCAGTAATACTTTGCCCGACCCGGGAATCGAACCCGAGACCCCTTGCCCGGCAGTCGCACTTGCGAGCACTCGGCCAACGAGGCAGATTGCAACATATGACGTCATTAAATTTTTGCGTCGAATCAACCACCTATTTCATTAAAATTAAATAGAATATTTAAAAAAAATTAAGCTTATCGTCAAGTCAATGAATGAAACTACGATTATTTTTGAATGTTTTATTGTATTGAAAAGTCAAAATAATCTGTTTTTCATCTAGGAAACTACTCAATTACAATCTTCTAAACTAATTATGTTTCAACCTTTACAGAGAAAGAATACAAAGCGAAATAAAGCAGCTGCGCAAAGAAATGAAAAATTCAAAAGAAGAGAAGATAAAAGAACAGAATTTGAAAGAACAGACTGAAAAAGAAGATGGTAAAGGCGAGAAGAAGTCGGCAGAAGACAATGAAATGTACCAGAAGTATGTAGAAGAACAGGAGAAGTATAGAAAGATGAAGGAGAAGTTGCCTAAGAAGGGTGCTGCCAGGTAACATATTTATTACATTTTATATGGGATATACAGGAAAACGCGCAGGTGGATCACCTGATGGTAAGCAATCGGCGTCGCCCATAGACACCTGGAACACCAAAGGAGTTAGAAGTGCGTGTGCCGACTTAGAAGGGGGAGTGGGGATTAGGCCACTGGTTAGGTTATCGAACTTGTAAATAATTTATTACTAGTTTTAAGTGTGACTTCGTTAAGTTGTTTATATATATTTTTATTTATAGATACTTCTATATAAAATTGTAAGACTTCAAGTTTTTCCCTAAAACGTCTGCATAAATTAGGCGACTTTTTGTTTAAGCCCTTTTAGAGCCCTATTTATTTATATGTCAAAACGCATTGAAATCGGTTTATCGGTTTAAAATTTGTAGCGCCACTATATCTATTAATGTTCTTTTCATCGAAATTGGTCTAGCGGTTTAGAATTTAAGCGTTTAGAAGTACAATTATAAGTACATTCTACTTTTAAACGTATTAGCGATTTTTTTAATAAGCAAATTAACACGTTAAACGCTATGGGGTCACCGGTGACCGGCGTTGACGGAGGATTTACCTTCAACAGTTTTTTATTGGCAGTCAAAGTCTTAATGAATTTTTACAGATCAAAATTATTTTTTTTTAAATCTGAATCACGTTATCTCTTTTTGGAAGCTGTGTCAGATTTACCTCAAACTTAGTGAATGTTCGTCACAAAAATGAAGCCTGAAGAACTCATACAAGAAACAACCATTTCAGAAACCCGCGCACGAAGCAGCCTAAACAAGTCCACAAGCGAAAGCCATGGGTCAAGAACTTATACGAAAACCGCGAATATCCAGACAACTATACCGATAAAAATTTCCTTCAAGAACTGCGCAAAAATTTGAACATTGAAAAAGTAACCTTACCGCAAGCCATTCAAGGCTCATTTCGAGTCGCACTTCGCTTATGTATATGCGTTTTATACGCTATTATATACGTCTATATGTATAACAACTGGGTTCACACATACACAGTAATATACACGTCCATTATAGCTACTTTATTCAGCTATTTGCTGTATATATGTTTCGCTGGGTCCGCCATTTTGAGGCATTTAAAGACTGTTCTAGTTTACCTAAGTATTGGTTATTTACTGTCTCCTATTTTGCATACTTTAACTGATACAGTAAGTACAGACACAATATACGCTTGGGCTGTGATCATGATGATCATTCATTTGATATTTTTTGACTATAATGTGCCTGCAGCCTTAGTTTCGAAGTCTTTATCAATTAATGCTGCCATATTTGCTTCCGTATGCCTCGTTTCCAGACTTTCGACGCCTTTTGATGCGTTCGTTCTGCTAACAATCTCCGTCATACTATTTGTATTAAGTCCTCAGCTGTTTAAAACCATTTTGCAAACAAAATTGTTCAATATCATATATATAGTTACTCTTATATTTACAATTGTGGGTTTATATACCGTCTCAATGACATTGTTATGTTATTTCGCGATTGTAGTCTTTATTCTAAGTTGTTATTGTCCATTTTTGTTTGTATATTGGCAGAAATATAAGGATAATAAATATGGGCCGTGGGATGAGGCTGTGATCAATGATTCTGATGACTTGGAGGAGTGTTTGTATGTCAAATCGTAGTGTAAGGTTAGATTGCATGGTTGGTGCGGTGGCTGGACAACCGGCTGCCGCACTACGTGTTCGATTTCGGCGCGGAACAACTCTTTGTGTGTAGTATAGAAAATAAATATTGATTCAGTACAGAGACAGTATCTATTGTTGTATTTAATTGTTTGCTTTCTAACTTAGCCATATTTCTTGTAAACAGAAGTCTCTGTACTCAATCAATCTTTGTTTACTGACCTGCATATTATATTTATTTGGGTGGGTGTACATATATATATATAAGATGAGATATATATGCGTGAAAATACTGAGAAAAGCTCTACTAGTTTCGAGCCTCATGAGCAGCGTGCGCGGCCGTGGTGATGTCGATGACAATATTTTTACGTGAGTAACCCGCGACTTTTGGTTAATTTAGTATGTTTCAATTTATTACTATATCTTTTATTGCTAGTATTAAACTTAAAACCCAGGTCAGGCAAAATAATTAATTGTTGTTTTTTTCAATTTTGTAAGTTCCTACAATTAACACAACTGCCTCGTTGGCCGAGTAGTCGCAAAGGCGACTGCCGGGCAAGGGGTTTCGGGTTCGATTCCCGGATCGGGCAAAGTATTATTGGGTTTTTAAAAAATTCTCAGTAATAGCACGGAGTCTGGAATTGTGGCCGGTATATGGCAATAGGCTCACTCCCTATCACATGGGTCTCATAACATAAATAGTGAAAAGTGGGTGTTACATTGTACAATGGCATAATGTGCACCTCTGCCTACCCCTTCGGGGATAAAAGACGTGATGTTATGTTAATTAACATAATTTAAAATTGTTCCCAATGTGCATATTTTAATATATGTTAAAATATTATTGTTATGTTAACTATTCTACTTACTCTTTAAAGGAATTGTAGGAGAGATGATATGTATGTATATAATGAAGTGATATTATGTCATAATGAGCCAAATATTATAATAAATTTAATGGATTTTAAAACCTTGTTTTATTATTTACTAGCGACCCGCCCCGGCTTCGCATGGGTGCAATACGCATGTATTATACATATAAACCTTCCTTAAGAATCACTCTAGCTATTAAAGAAAACTGCATCAAAATCCCTTGCGTAGTTTTAAAGATCTAAGCATACATAGGGACAGACAGACGGCGGATAGCGACTTTGTTTTATACTATGTAATGATTATTATCCAACTTAATAGATTTTTGTGGTCGGTAAACGAGCGGGTAGATCACCTGATGGTAAGCAATTGGCGCCTTCCATGGATACATGGAAGATTGTGCTGAACTTAGGTTTATATTTATGTATTATTTATGTACACACATATAACACAAAGGACAACACGCATATATAAAAACGAAGTACATAGGCCCCACATATTCCAACTGGAATTTCTTCCTGTGGGCCTGTGGCAGGAAAAGATATAACAACACTGAGACACATAGTGTGTTACGCAAATAAGATAAAAATCAATAAAAAAAAATACCGAAGAAACAAATAGAAATAACAATAATGAACAATAAAACAAATTAATGTAATACAATTATGAAAAATAACCAATAAATAAATATGCCTACTCAAATATACACAAATCTATATTTCAGGAGGAAAGATAATGACTGCCTCATTGGCCGAGTGGTCGCAAGTGCGACTGCCGGGCAAGGGGTCTCGGGTTCGATTCCCGGGTCGGGCAAAGTATTACTGGGTTTTTAAAAATTCCAGTAGTCGCACGGAATCTGGAATAGTGCCCGGTATATGGCAATAGGCTCACCCCCTATTACATGGGACTCATAACATAAAGTAAAAGTGGGCGTTACATTGTACAGTGGCATTAAGTGCCATAATGTGCATCTCTGCCTACCCCTTCGGGGATAAAAGGCGTGATGTTATGTAGATAATGTTCTCTCACTTGTCTCTTAAAGATAGAGATTGACTTGGCGTCCCGAATGTTCGGCGGGAGTGAGTTCCATAGTCTCACAGCATGAACGGAGAAGGAGTAGGAGTAGAAGTCGGTATTATGCGGCACAATTTTAAGATAGGATTTAAGATGAGAATGAAAATGTATAACACAAAGGACAACACATATATAAAAACGAAGTACATAGGTCCCACATATTACAACTGGAATTTCTTCCTGTATGCCTGTGGCCACAGTGTGTTACACAAATAAAGTAATAATCAATTATTTTTTTATATTACCGCCTCGTGGCTATTAGCTCGTGGTTTTAGGCGATGAGGTATTGGTCCTCACCTGAAAATTAACTAACATTTTATTATGTCAAATGGTTAAACCACTGAATCTATTTTGATGCACAAATACACGTGGGCGCAAAGAAACAGATAATGGAATAGAATCGAATAGTAACACTGGTCTACAAATTCAATTCTTTTAAAGTTACAGCTGAAACAGTGCATTTTTTCAAAATATGCATAGTCAGCACAATTTACGTGTGGGAAAGCCATGCTGGGCCGGCTCGACCGGAGTGATACCACGGCCTCACAGAAAACAGACGTGAAACAACGCTTGTGCTGTGTTTCGTCGTGTGAGTGGGTTACCGGGGCCCCAATTACCCACCCCTTCCCCAATCTCCCCAATTGCTGAATCCCCAACGATCCTCAAACTCCTAATTCCCCAATAGGCCGGTAACCTCTGGTGTTTCAGGTGTCCATGAGCGACGCCGATTGCTTACCATCAGGTGATCCGTCTGCTCGTTTACCGGCTTATGGCTTATACCATAAAAAAAAACTTTGAAGAAAGTGTAGATATGTTTATCACGTCTAGATTGTATGTAATCTGTTAACAAAGTTAACCAATTTGATCCTTTTTACGCATTTAATTGCTTTATATAAATGTAACTATTCCATTTACTATATTTTTAACAGATTAATTAAACCTGCCTCGTTGGCCGAGTGGTCACAAATGCGACTGCCGAGTAAGGGGTCTCGGGTTCGATTCCCGGGTAGGGCAAAGTATTACTGGGTTTTAAAAAAAATTCTCAGCACGGAGTCTGAAATTGTGCCCGATATATGGCAATAGGCTCACCCCCTATTACATGGGACTCATAACAAAAATAGTGAAAAGTGGGTGTTACATTGTACAGTGGCATAATGTGCACCTCTGCCTACCCCTTCGGGGATAGAAAGGCGTGATGTTATGATGTTATTAATTAAACCGTTATTAGTTTGATCTTTTGATAAAACTTTGTATTAAAGCTTTCACATACACCATAGTTGAGATATAGGGCAATTTGTTTCTACAGATTTTTTGCGTGTGACCATGCCCTAAGCTCATATCATAATGATAAAACTTAAGCCTTTGACTGCCAATAAAAAACTGTTGAAGGTAAATCCTCCGCTATCGCCGGTCACCGGTGACCCCCATGGCGTTTAACGTGTTAATGGCAACAAAATTGTAAATTAGGTATCTATTTTAAGGCTCTAATTCTGTATAGAACTTATGTGTACTAATAATAGTTATTTCTTGCCTTTTAGTTTTTACTTTTTGGTTTTTTGAAGTCGGTTTTTTATTTATTACATTCGTTACCAATTGCACGGTTGGTGCGGTGGCTGGGGAAACGGCTGCCGTGCAACGTGTCGCGGGTTCGATTCCCGCGCGGAACAACACTTTGTGTGATCCACAAATTGTTGTTTCGGGTCTGGGTGTCATTGTGTATGTGAACTTTTTTTTATATTTATTTATTTACAGGGTTTTTCTTAAATGAAAACGACACCCCGATTATTGAGTACAAAAAATAACAAAAAAGAATACTCATACTTAGACTTACATTTAAACTGTCAAACACCAAGCGGTCACCGGTGACCGCAACCCATTGTTCTATAATTGTGTCTATAATGACGATACTCGACGAGTTAAGTTAACCTTTTTTTTTGTTGACGGGGGGAAACCTTCCAAAGGCGCCTAGCTTTTTGGGGAAAAATACTAGGGAGTGTGGGATTTTTACCTCACTAAAACCTCCCCGGTGGCCACCATCCGCACTTGAAGGGGGCACCGGGTCCTCTTAGTAGAGGTAGACCAACTCTGGAACATTTAAGTTAACCTACCCGCAACCACCCGCCTCAGTCAGGCGGGAGCAGTCATTCGATGATTTTCCCCCTTAAAAAAAAATATTTTTAAATATAAGTATATAAAATACTTGTATCAAAAAATGTTTATAAAGAAATGAAAAAGTAATATAGCTAGTTGTTCCGTTTTGATCCTATAGTTCGATTCCCGCGTCAAGTAATAACAAAATATCTTGATTACAGGGAAGACTTCACGTTACAACTGTTAGCAAAGTTCAAGAACAAACTTCACGCTATTAAAGAGAAGGCGGTAACTGAAGGGGAGCCGGCAGAGAAGGTAGAAGATAATGATGATGACGTGAATTCTGATGATTGGTGAGTTTCGACTCTATTGTGAATTGAATAAAGTTCAAATTAGAGGTAGCGTCAGTTATCGAGCATGCATGAAGAGATTGACAAATGTACACAGGTCTAAATCTTCGGTAACAGCAGAGCTTCCATAATTGTACCCTATTATAACAATGGACTGCCTCGATGGCCGAGTGACCCCTTGCTGGGCAGTCGCAAGTGCGACTGCTCAGCAAGGGGTCTCGGGTTCGATTCCCGGGTCGGGCAAAGTATTACTGGGTTTTAAAAAAATCTCAGTAGTAGCACGGAGTCTGGAGATGTGCCCGGTATATGGCAATAGCCTCACCCCCTATTACACAGTTTTACTCTAGAACCACATTTTCCTTCACTACTCCCCATGGTAGACAGATACAAGGTTATGTACGTATATATGTTTTTTTTTAAGGGGGGAAAAACTTCATGTTATATATGATATCTTCATAATACCATAATTTTGTTCCCACAGGTTAGGCCACACTCTACGATTCGAAGATAAAGGTGCAGTGTTAGCAAAGGACGCCTCTACAAAAGGAGATGACTGGTTTGATATATATGACCCACGGAACCCTATCAACAAGAGAAAGAGGGAGAAATCCGATAAGAAGCAGAAGAAATAGAGAAATAAACGTATTTTTTTGGAAACGGCAGTTATTAGTTCATTTTTTTTTGTTTTATTTTAAAAGACTTCATGCTCACTCTTATTTACAAGGTGGGCTTAATGCCTAGGGCATTCTCCTCCAGCCAGACCTTTGGGTGATGCAGAGACAAAAACAATGGTCGATGCAAGAAGCGAGCGTATTTAACTCGTCGAGTACCGTGTTTGACAGTTTAAACCATAATTTGGTACTTTTGAAACGTCAACAAATACAAAATAAATAATAGTCTGTCAGTCAGTCCGTCAGTGAAACTAGGTGAAGCTAGGTGCTCATTGGAGCGAATGGAGAAGAACGAGCAAGAAACTCCATTCGTTACTCTTTTTAAAGAAGTATGTTTTACAATGTCTCTGATACGCATTCCAATACTGTACGTATATGTGAGAACAATGCAAAGACACGCTTGACGCATTATAGGTACTAATTACAAACCTTACAAAAATAAAACAATCTTTATAGTCTACCATGGTGCTCACATATGCATACTGACAATCCATATAAATAGTGATTCTATACAAGAAAAGGAAACTTTGTTTTAATAAAGAAAGAAATGCGATGCCATAAGGAAACTAGATTGTCTACATTAGAATGAAAATGATGAAATATGACTAAATTATCGATTTATCGCATTTGTGACTGCTAAATACGAGGTTTCGGAATGGTATGGTAGTTTCCTAAATTTTATTACCATGTCCGTCTGGTAGATTAATTTAAAACATTAGACATATATTTTTTCTTTTCTCACAAAATTAAATACTTTCGACGATACGTTAATTTGTTTGTGAGGTGTAACCCACATCTATTCCTAAAAGTTTCGGAGGTCAAGAGGATTCCAATACGTACAAAATTTGTAAATAAATTATATCCAGTGACATGTAAAACTGCATTGGTAAAGGAAAGTTTTTTTGGTACTGCACCTCGCATCTACAATAAGGTACCAGATGTTATGAAAACTATGACTATATTGAAATTTAAAAAGACGCTAAAAGAACTTTTGCTTGACAAATGCTATTATAATATTGACGACTTTCTTAATGATGACTTACTGACTTATTAATAATATGATACCTTTAATTTCATCTTTCTTGACATTCAATAATTATAATTATTTCAATTCTTAATTTATTGGTAACGTATATTGTATGAGATTGTATAAGCTAAACTTGTAAATAAATTGATAAGGAAATATACTTGCACGCCATAATGGCAACATGTGGAGAACCATACCATAAATATTAAACACCTTTTGTATATTTTATAACCCATGTTTGCAACCGAAATAAATGATTTGATTTGATTTGATTTGAAATATCGTATGACGTCACAAAACACTAAATTTTGTAGCATTTGCGACGTAACGACCTCCTACTCCTAAACTTAACGACATTTAATTTAAGTTTTGTACAAACAAAAATATTTTTTTTCATTACCTAACTGACGGGCTAATTCAAGTTTTAATTTTCATACCCTGGCAACTACCCTATTGACAGCAATCAGGAAGTGGTATACTGTGGTTAATATCGAAATTCTTAAGTTCTAGTTAAAATGTTTTTACGAAGTCAAGCAATCTAGACTACACAATGCGTCTACATCTTAATTTAATTACTTTCTCATCTCATTATAGTACAATCTTAGCAAAAAATCTACTTTCATTCCATCCTTTCGAAAAGCTCCAACTTTTTAACCACTTCGCGTGCAAAGGCACTACTCTATACAGCCTAATCTGACCATTGTCCGATGCGACCACAGATAACAAATGCGAAAAACAAAATTACCTATGTCCGTAACAAGACTATAAAAGTTAACGAGCCGTTTAATTTTAACTGTAGCACTTTTTTCATGAATAGATGGTATTGACATGACTTGGGCGGGGTCAGAAGTCATTGATCTGCAGCAAATATTATTAAAATGTCTGTCAGACCCGGGATTTTCATTATCTTTTATTCCTCAAAGGCTTATTAGGTAGAGGTTAAATGCTGGTCACTTCCAACCGACTGATCTGGAGGTCATTGGGTCTGTGAGGCACTGGATACCTTGTAGCTGGTTTGATACACATCATGAACAGTCTGAAGACGTCCACTGCTGTCCTTCACGAACGACAACCTGCATCCATTGGCTCCTTGCAACTCTAGCGATGTCTCCACTCAAGGACTTTCCCGGCTCATCTGCCGTCAGTCCGTCGAGTGACGTAGCCTGCCCATTGCCACTTCAGTCTGTAGATTTTGCGAGCTATGTCGGTAACTGCTCGTTGACTGAGTGGTTGTAAAGTGCGCTTTTGCGACTGCACTTTGCAAGTGAATAGGTTGACTACGACGTGCTCCATCGTAGACCGCATAATCGCTACCACCAGGCGAAATAGTGGTCAAACGTAAGCCCATCAAATGTGAAAAAAATTAATTGTAACCCAACGAAGCGTTGTTTCACGTCGGTTTTCTGTGAGGCCGTGGTATCACTCCGGTCGAACCCGCCCATTCGTGCCGAAACATGGTTCTCCCATACTTAGTATTCTACTCTATCGTCACTACTTGACACATATTCCTACTTATACAAATTGATATACGAAAGTGAATTTGTTATGCTGTAGGTACCGCCTAAATCACTGGACCGTTTTTGATGAATTTTGCGACAGTGAAAGCTTGCACCGTTATTAAAGTTGGCACATGACACTGACATACATACTGAGGTATCTACCTTCCATTTCGTATAAAATTGAACATTATTTTGCACTATAAGTTCAGCCACGCACGACAAGCGTCTTGCGAATGTAATGTCACCGAAAATGATAACTGATGACACAGTGCTACCTACCAACATTACGCAAGGTAATTTTTTTTCGCAGTTTCATAAGGATTTTTTTTTAAGGGGGAAAATCATCGAATGTCTGCTCCCGCCTGGGTGAGGCGGGAGGGAGTATCAGACTCTTACGGACTATAAACCACCCCGTTCCTTCTCCTGCACCTCAAGCAGGAGCCCCGATAACCCGTTAGGTTCTCGGCGACTACGAAGTTTCATAAGAATAGGGTACAGCTGTGGGCCAGTAACCCGTCAGGGTATGCTTATACAACTTAACGGAGGATCCTCCTACATACGAATTTAGGGCACATGACACCCTGGTCTTTAAAATCGTCATAAGTCTGTTTCCATCAACTGCTCACCATCGTCCCTGAGCTCGCATCCACTAAGCTTCAATCTTCAGCTCTTCTCATAAAACCACAAAGTGGATCTAGTAATAACTTAAAGAAGCTGGTTCTTTAAATTCGGTTCAAAACAAAGGCGTGAAGTGCGAATGTTAATTCACGAGGTCGTTGACTTATAACATGTATAATTGTACGGCTTATGAAGGAGCGATGTTCTTATCAATTTCTGCGATCGTTAAATAGATGGTTTGCAAAGTTTTTAATCTTGAACCGAAGTTAATTGGTTGGGTGAACTACGAAGCATGGTGGTCATACACCATCACGGGTTTTGTTTTATGTACCTCTAGATACACAGAAATATCTCTAGGGGTATGATCATACATTATTCTCCAAAAGATTTCGATAAAGCCTTTCATCTTTGTATGCAAAGACAGATTTTTATGTCTTTTCTCATCATAATCACCAGCCTATCAGTTTTTTCTAACATCATCATCATCATCATCACTCACCAAAGGCCTCTTCTCACACAGGGAAGGTTTGAGCATTAATCACCACGCTTGCTCAATGCGGGTTGGCGATTTCAAACATATAATTAAAAATTATAAGTCCTTGTTTCCTCATGATATTTTCCTTCACCATTTATCTGTGGTGTCTAAATAATCTTAGAAAGTACATATACCACGGAAAAAGTCACATTGGTGCTTGCCTCATGCATGAGAAGCGGGCGTCTTAACCTACGGGCCACCACGACACTATCGATCGATAAAGTCTAAGTCATTGCAATAATTTAAGCGCTTCCTTAAAATGATAATGCAGACAGAAACTACAAAGCACCACCTACTACGATCCTTACATGGTTTTTTAGCCTCCATTTAAGCGCGGGCCTGCGGACGGCGAGCTTTGGGGGTTCCCGTCCGACCAGAAACAGACCCGAGCGTACGGCGCGTCGCGTTCCGCGCGCACCTCATAGAGCCATCAGACCACCACAGATGGGGCCCAATAGGGCCGATGCCGATTCGGAGTTGCCGAGAACCTAACGGGTTATCGGGGCTCCTGCTGACTTGCAGGAGAAGGAACGGGGTGGTTTTTAGTCAGTAAGAGTCTGACACTTCCTCCCGCCTCACTCAGGCGGGAGCAGTCATTCGATGATATTCCCCCTTTAAAAAAAAGCCTCCATTATCATGCACATAGTCATGCAAGTGCATTGGTTATGAAACCTCTTAACTCACTCACTTACAGCGACTGAAAAACTGTATGGCTGTAGCGGGAGGAACATTTTCACAAATAGTTATTCTGTTTTTGGATGCGAAATACACGTGAACTTGTATGTATGTTTGTAAAAGCTTAAAGACAGAAGAAAATCCTAGGCTCAGGCTACGTTCAAATAATTGGCAACAAGTGAAGGCTACAAAGTGAAGGAAATAAGCCGTCGTCCGAACTTTAACAGAGACGGTGGCTGGGCATTACCACCTGCCTGGAAGCCGAGTCTGAAATCTGCGTCAGACTACAGTGTTGCGGGTCTGGAGTGTGACACAGTGAGCGCGGTATGTAACACTGTTTTTGCGCCGACCCGGCATTCGAACGCAACAACACCAACGCAGCTGCCGGCGGGCGAGTCTAGCGTGCCAACAGTGCCACGCGCGCCGCCGTCGCCGATACCACGAATGGAAGAAAGTGCGCGTGAATCACGGCAGAGGGCGCGCTGGGCCCGCAGACACGAGTAGCCAGTAGCAGCGGGACAGTCGCCGCGTCGCGGGTCGCGAAATGCTGCTCATGAATATGAGCCTCTAGCATGGCTTGAAACTAGTCGAGTTCCTCGAATTATTACATGAGTAAGCCGAAAACATAATAATTTATTTAGTATGTCTCGGGAAAGTTACAATACAAAAAAAAAATGAAGGCTACAATTGCGTGCACCTCTCGTTTACTGATTCGGGGATTAAACAGCGATAATGTTATGTAAATTATAGCCAAGATTAAATTCAATTGAAACTGGCGGTCATTGACTTAAAGTCTTGGCTATCTGGTCAGTGATCAACAGGTAGTAGTTGCAGAGGTCAAGTTGTTGAAACAGGGATGCGGTAAGCAGTAATCAATGATTGACCACTTTTAGAGTAGGTAGTTCCCTTATTGAGGCGGAAAATCATGGAATGGTTCCTCCTTGGCTGAGGTGAGAGGGAGTGTCCGACTCTTACTGATTAAAACCACTCCGTTTATACTCCTGCTTCGAGGTTGTCACTCAGAACCTTCCAGAGTGGTACCTTGGTATTGTAATAGGGTAGTTTCCTAAATTTTATTTTAATGTCCGTCTGGTACATTAATTTAAAACTTTAGACACGTATTTTTTCTTTTCTCACAAAATTAAATACTTTCGACAATATATTAATTTGAAATATCGTGTGACGTCACAGAGTTCCACATTTTGTAGCACATTATGACGTAACGACCTCCCACTCCTAAACTTAGTGCCATTTTATTTAAGTATTGCAACTTAATACGAGAAAATAAAAAAAATACGTGTCTTACTTATATTTTGTCATTATCTAACTGACGGACTAAGTATATTTTTAAGTTTCATATCCTGGAAACTACCCATTTAATTTAGTATGTCTCACGGAACTTTCAATATAAACTTAACAATTCTTCTACAGATAGGCGACTGGACGCCCACTGGAGAGTTGCCCCCGTCCCGGCTCTATTTAATTTTCATACCCTATCATCATCCCAATTTAAGATCGCCTCGTTCGTCCCCTACAGATAGAGCAGGAGTGATTATCATGTAGATATTCTACCCCTCCACTCATCGACACACTCAACCATCGACTCCTGCCATCCTTAACTACCGTAATTATTAAATTAATAATATAAATTGGAGGTGCTCGTCTGCAGATCTCATGATAAGAGCATCGCTAATTATCTCATTCATTGTGCGTCGTATGAGAAAGAATTGTGTTGGTTGCATTAGTCATTGTATTGTTGACTCATATTGGCACATACGTGTGTATGAATGTACGCCTTTGTGATATGGGGTAGGCAGGCATTAAAGTAATTGAAGCTTGTTAATGTATTATTTAAAACTGTGTGGTGCCGGAAGTATAATAAATGTTTAACCACCTTTGCTCGTCTTGTGGGGCTCCCTCATAAGTAGTATATACATAATATTATAAAAACGTTATTTTATTTATCTGTAAAGTAAAGTAGATACAACTGCCAAAAATGGGTGTCACATTTAATTTCTGGAACTCTCTACCTTACTCTATGTAGAATTAAAGAAGTGATGATCTGCTAAAGGCAGTTAACACACTTATGGCTCCTTTGGTATTTCGGGTATTCATGGCTGGCGCCGGTCACTTACCATCAAGTGATACATTTCCTCGTCTGCTTCCTATTCCATAAAAAAGAAAATATAGGAATAATTACCTCATCAAGTAAAGACTCATCTTGAAAATATTGGTTTAGTTACCACCCATTTTTGAGGGGGGAAAATCATCCAATGACTTCTCCCACCCGGGTGAGGCGAGAAGGAGTGTCAGACTCTTACTGACTAAAAACCACATCGTTCCAACTCCTGTAGTTCGAGCTGGAGCCCCGGAAATCCATTAACTCCTCCGCGGCTCCGTATCGGCATCAGGTCTACTAGGCCCCATCAGACCACCACAGGGTCTGATCACTGATGGCTCATTGAGGCGCGCGCAGAACGCGACGCGCTGTACGCTCGGGTCTGGTTCTGGTTGGGTGGTGAGAGTTACCCATGCTGTGCTCGACATAGTCTGTAAGTGTTACTATATTGTATTTCCTAACCACCACGTGTATTAATTATGGATGCAATAAATACTTACTTCTAAGATTATTTAGACACCACCGACAAACGGTGAAGGAAAACATCGTGAGGAAACCTGGGCTTATAATTTCTAATTATAAGTTTGTAATCGCCAACTCGCATTGAGCAAGTATGGTGATTAATGCTCACACCTTCTCCGTGTGAGAAGAGGCTTTGCTCAGCCGTGGACATTTATAGGATGTTGATGATGATAAAATACTTAAATACTTGAATTCCATTTATCGTTTTTGACGTCTTTGTTTTGGCATGTTTTATACCTACGCTTCTGTCTAACCCCATCAAGGAATCAAGTACAGCTTTATATATACAAGTTTCTTTGTCCGTTAAATTCTCAGAAACCACTGAACCAATTCCGACGTACCGCGTTTTCGCAGTTTGTTTGACGTTCCCATAAAAGATTAATCATAAACGAAACAAAATTAAGGATTTTTAATTATGACGGACGAGCGTTATCTTTGTAGGTTTTTTTTCGCTTTTCGAAAGAAACACAAAAAACGGTTTCTTACTGTTATTTTCACATAAGTAACTTTGTTTAAAATACAAAAGAACATGAAATTCGCGAGATTCTCATGATATTTTTGTGCGCGAAATTGTATACTTTTACAACCTATAATCATTTTGATGTGAATACTAGATAACGGAAGAATTAGAGCTGGGTTGCTGTATTACACATATATAATAGGGGGGGGGGGGGGAGGGAGTGTCAGACTCTTACTGACTAAGAACAGGGTGCTGTTCCTTCTCCTGCACGTCAAGCTGGAGCCCCGGTAACCCGTTAGGATCTCCGCGACTCCGAATCGGCATCAGCCCTGTTGGGCCCCATCCGTGGTGATCTGATGGCTCTTTGAGGAGCGCGCGGAACGCGACGTGCCGTACGCTCGGGTCTGTTTCTGGTCGGACGGGGAGACACCCATGCTCGCCGTCCGCAGTCCCGCGCTTACGGTGGCCGGATAAAGAGTAACCTCTAAAGCATAATCTACCTCTGTTTAAAATTTCATCCCGGTCTATTTAGCCGCTTTGACGTGATTATGTAAAAAACAAAGAAACATAGATACTAACATAGATTTTATTTGCATAGAATCACCTCACCCAGGCGGGAGCAGCCATACGATGATTTTCCCCCCTTAAAAAAAAAGTACCCAATATAAAAGATTTCTCGCAAAAAAGAGAAGTATTTATCTTAACTGTTCCACTGTTTGACAAAGGACAAAGTCTTCTTTTATTTATTGTCAGCCATGTTTTTTCTGGGATAAGCCTGTAAACGAACACACGGGTCACCTGATGGTAAGCAATCTGCGTTGCCCATGGACATCCGAAACTCTAGAGGCGTAACAAGTGCGTTATCGGCCTTTTAGAGATTAGGAATTTGAGGATTATTGGGGATTCAGGGAGATTAGAGAAGGAGGTAATTGGACCTCCAGTAATCTCACTCACAGGACGAAACACAACGCAATAAAATTCGAACCGAAATTGTCTACAATGAAAAATGGTTTCTTTATATTCAAAACGATTCAAAGGACTGACTCGTTGGCCGAGCGGTCGCAAAAGTGCGACTGCCGGGCAAGGGGTCTCGGGTTCGATTCCCGGGTCAGGCAATCTATTACTGGATTTTTAAAAAATACATCTCAGTAGTAGCTCTATGTCTGGAATTGTGCCCGCTATATAGCAATATGTCCACCCCCTATTACATGGGACTTATAACATAAATAGTGAAAACTGAGTGTTACTTTGTACAGTGGTATTAAGTGCTGTAGATAATGTGCTCCTCTGACTATCCCTTCGGGGATAAAAGGCGTGATGTTATTACTATAACGATATTTAAAAAATCTAAAACACACCGCAGAACTCTAAACCACAGTACAATAAGTTAATATATGGCTACACGCATATAACTGCAAAAAGGTTTTTTTTTCAAATTAATTGTTAGGTACCTACTTACATGGTGAGTTTAATTTGATAATTGAAATAACGAGTTCGAATCTGGTTTGGAAGACGTAATACATGTTTTATTATTACGATTACTATTCTGGAGGGACTAGGCAGACTGCCTCGTTGGCCGAGTGGTCGCAAGTGCAACTGCTGGACAAGGGTTCTCGGGCTTGTACCGGGTCGGGCAAAGTATTACTGTTTTTTTTTTATTTTCAATAGTAGCACGAGTTTCGATTAGGGTAGGTAGATTCCTAATTTTATTTTATTGTCCGTCTGGTAGATTATTTTAAATCATTAGACACGTATTTTTTATTTTCTTACAGAAACGAATACTTTCGACGATACATTGATTTGAAATGTCGCGTAACGTCACTTCTATATTCATTTTATACGTAGAAATGAGATTTTAGCCCCCACTCCTAAACTTTAATTTGTTTTATCTAAGTAGGTATTATTTAATTATATAACAAAATAAAAAAGTACGTGTCTAATATTTTTTCATTACCTAACTGACGGACTAATAAGATTTTTAATTTTCAATAGAATAGAATAGAATAGAATAATTTATTTGCATTGAATGTAGGTACATAATATAAGGTGTTACAAAGGTACATCGTTCCTGGTACATTCTACCATATGGCATGCAATTTTTTTTTTTTAATCTTAAAATCTGTGAACATTGTGGACTATAATATCTACTATGTAAGTTATCTATAAAACTATTATAATTATTAATGGATAACATAATCCTAATAATATTTGAAAATTTACAAAATATAGCTTAATCAACTTACAGTAAATCAGTCTATATGTTATCGAATAAAAAATCTGACACAGAATAGTAACACTTTTGTAATAACAAAGATGCAAGTTGTTTTTTAAAGATTCTCAATCATCCCAATCATGTACCGGGCACACCCGGTACATGACAATAAGCTCACCCCCTATAATATGGGACTCATAACATAAATAGTGAAAACTGGGTGTTACATTGTACAGTGATATAAAGTGCCGTAGATAATGTGCACCTCTGCCTACCCTTTCAGGGATGTCGCGGAGAACCTAACGGGTAACCGGGGCACCGACTCGACGCGCAGGAGAAGGAACGGGGTGGTTTTTAGTCAGTAAGAGTCTGACACTCTCTTCCCAGGCGGGAGAGTCATTCGATGATTTTCCCGCCTTAAAAAAAAATCCTTTCGGGGATAAAAGTCGTGATGTTATGTTATGTGTAAAATGTACAGATTTTGTTTCTTATACACAGGACGTGCATTTTAATACTGTTATTTTATAGTTTTATTTATTTTTATAATGTTAACGATTCAATTAAATAAAACAGATTAACATATAGAAAACATTAGCTAATGGATAACGTCTTCCGTTTAGTTTTTTGTTTGTCGTTTTAACATTTGCAATTACTTAAATAAATGTCATGAATCCTGATTTTTTGTTTCAGTTTTGTTGTTGACTCATTTTAAGATCTACTTAAAATTAATAAAAAACAAAGCACAGCAAAACTGTGGAATGATCTGTCGTCGGCGGTATTTCCGAACCGATACGACCTTCAAACCTTCAAGAAAAGAGCGTACTCCTTTTTAAAAGGCCGGCAACGCACTTGTGACTTCTCTGGTGTTGCGGGTGTCCATGGGCGGCGCTGATCGCTTACCATCAGGTGATCCGTCTGCTTGTTTGCCTCCTATTTCATAAAAAAACCTACTCAGATACTTATCTAGGCAATACTTATTTAGATACATAAGTAGTTAGCTGTCAAGTGATGGTAGAGTAAAATACCTCTACATTTGCGAGCACTTCTGTTCTTCCCGCACTGTGTCGTAAGAGCCGACTAAGAGACTACACATTGACAGAGACCAGGCAGCAGCGCTTTCTGATAAACCTGTACCTTTTACACTGCGATCTCCAACTCACCTGCCAAGCATGGTGATTATGGCAAGTCCCTATAATGTATACTACATGGGTAATTCGGGTAGAAGTGAGATTACCGGGGCTCCGGCTCGAAGTGCAGGAGTGCCGCGGAGAACCTAATGGGTTACCGGGGCTCCGGCTCGACGTGCAGGAGAAGGAACGGGGTGGTTTTTAGTCAGTAAGAGTCTGACACTCCCTCCCGCCTCACCCAGGCGGGAGCAGTCAGTGCCGCCCATGGACATCCGCAACACCACTGGTGAGGAGTCACAGGTGCGTTGCCGGCCATTTAAAAAGGAATACGCTCTTTTCTTGAAGGTTTGAAGTTCGTATCGGTTTAAAACTAAATTTAATTTTAAACTAAAAGTCAAATATTTTAATACCCGTTCAATTCCTATATTTTTGTTTGACAATAATGTTGGAATTGATCTGTTCTATAACCTCAATCGAGATTATGGTCGAATTCACCCTGTACAAGATTAACAGTAACTATATATAACTTAACTCGTCGAGTACCGGTTTTGTAGACACAATTATAGAACAATAGGTTGCGGTCACCGGTGACCGCTTGGTGTTTGACAGTTTAATGGTGTAAGCTGTAACTAAAGTGTAAATTTTCTGAACATAATATAAAAAAGTAAATGAGGTGATGACGAGTCCAACAGAAGACTAATTACGATGAAAGATGAGACACAATCCCAGATTCCTGATTAGATCTTGAAAAATATGTCAGTCGATGGCCGAGTGGTCGCAATTGCGACTGCCGGGCAAGGGGTCTCGGGTTCGATTCCCGGGTCGGGCAAAGTATTACTGGGTTTTTAAAATTGTCAGTAGTAGCACGGAGTCTGGAATTGTGGCCGGTATACGGCAATAGGCTCACCCCCTATTACATGGGACCCATAACATAAATAGTGGAAAGTGGGTGTTACATTGTACAGTGGCATTAAGTGCCGTAATGTACACCTCTGCCTACCCCATCAGGGATAAAAGGCGTGAAGTTATGTATGTTATGAAATATGTCATTATGCCAGGAATCAAACCAATTTTTCCACTGCTTAGCAGTATCTTTTATAACAACTCGACCAGGAATATTCATTATGGAATTCGTCAAAAATAGTTAAGAAACAGCAGATTATCGTTATAATGTTGAATATTTAGTTTTTTATAATGTCGCTTGCTTCCTTCTTGTTGTATGGCGGGCGGAGCGTGAACTCACCGGGTTTTTTCTAAACAAATTAATAATTATTTCTTGTGTTATTGTGTTGTCTGTTTGTATAACGAATGTGTAGGTATAATAGCAGGTATTTTGTTTTATAATTGATGGGGCGACGTTTGACCACTATCTCACCTGGTGGTAAGCTATGATGCGCTCTACGATGTAGCACGTCGTCCTATAAGCAACTTATTCACTCGGGCCTTGAAGACTGCTAGGTTATATATACCCTTCAGGAAATACACTCTGGCAAAGAATTCCACTCCTTAGCAGTACGCACAAGGAAGCTTGGCACACAAGACCGTCTTGGAGTGAACATAACATCCACGTCGATCAAGTAAGTCTTACCAAGCCATGCGAAGCTCATTTGGTACTTCGAAGTGGCAGTACGTTATCTAAGTGGACCACATTTACGCGTGAACCAATGACCATTGATGTAGATCAGTTCTGGAGTAGAGGCCCCTTAACCAAATGTAGTGTAGGACATCCTTCTGCTAGGTGGAGTGACGATATCCCCAGATTGATGCCATGGGATACGAATTGAGCTTAGTAGTTACTTCCAAAGCCTTTTTCCAAAAGTGAACAGGAACAGTCCGATGATGATGATGATGATGATGATAATGAATGTGGAACTCAGATAAGTTCCTAGCTAGCTAGCTATTTACGTTAAAGATCTGTTTAACCTATCTAGGTTATGTTTAACCTAGATAGGTTAAACAGATCTTTAACGTAAATGTGTTATTGTACCGGGATTCTAAGTAGAGACCTCGTCATAGGCAGTCGCACTTATGATAACTTTAGATATCAAATCAACCATGTTAGATCATTTTCAGTTAAAACTCTTGTTGTTATAAACAAACCCGTGGGTTCAAACTATAGTTGTGCGCTAACAACCTAACAGCTCGATTAACAAACTTAAAGGTTCACATAAGATGCCAAGGAAGTGTTTCTGGGCATCGAACCGTGACTCGGCACACCCAAGCACTTTTGCACCATAATATTCGCAAAACTAAACTCGATAGGACGTCTTTGCCAACTTTCGAAAAAGAGTAAAAAAATACATATTTGTTGTCTGTGGGAACTGTTTTGAGCGGGAGAATTTCATATTTGGCAATTCGAATTGTTTCAATTGTATTGTCGTCTCGCTTACTCCTGTTGTGTTAGTGCACAGTGATAGAGATAGATGTTTGTTGCAGTGTTTCGCCTAAAATGTTAAAGGAGTGTTTCGTAAATTAAAATATAATTCGAAATTTAAATAAAATATTTTTTTACACAATGTAATAAGTTTGAACGCAAAGAGTATTTATTTATTTTATTTTTAGTTTGTGGTTAATTCATTTTTACGGGCGTTTTACATTAAAATGTACGTGGTTATTGTTTAAAGTGATAGTATGTTAGTTAGTTTGTCAGTTAAAATGTTAAATATATTAGTTTTGTGTCCGGTTCTGCTTGCGGCGGCAGTGCAGACTTTGACCATCGATTCGCAGCTTGGGACATCCATTGAAGGTAAGCGATGAAATCACAAATAAATCATCAGCACCTAGATTATGTATCATTATCATCAACAGCTTATAAATGCCCACTGCTGAGCAAAGCCTCTTCTCACACGGAGAAGGTTTCAGCATTCATCACCACGCTTGCTCATTGCGGGTTGGCGATTACAGACTTATCTTACTTAATTAGAAATTATAAGCCCAGGTTTGTTCACGATGTTTTCCTTCACCATTTGTCAGTGATATCTAAATAAAAATAATCTTTCTAGGATTACACAGTACATAATGACTCGGAAAAAGTCACATTGGTACTTGCCATCGGTAGGTTTGGAACCCGTACCTTCATGCATGCGAACCGCCGTCGTAACCTCTGGGCTACCACGACCTCAGATTATAAGTAATCACCTAATCACACAAAATTTAGGATTCATTGTTACACACATAACATAACATCACGCCTTTTATCCCCGAAGGGGTAGGCAGAGATGCACATTATGCCACTATACAATGTAACACCCACTTTTCACTATTTATGTTTGAGTCCCATGTAATAGGGGGTGAGCCAATTGCCATATACCGGGCACAATTCCAGACTCCGTGCTACTACTGAGAATTTTTTTAAAACCGAACCTGACGCCCCTCGCCCGGCAGTCGCACTTGCGACCACTCGGCCAACGAGGCAGTCAGATTTATTGTTAATGTGGCTATTACCTGTTACATAGGACTTACAACATAACTAATGAAAAGCAGTTATAACTTTATACTCGAACAATGTGTTACCTCTATCTACCCCTTCATAGCTTGAACCGTGTAACGATATGTTATGATCGTTATTTAGGGCTCACCCAAAGAGGTTAAGAACCTTTAAATTAGGTACTTATTCGGTTTTGTTTAGTCATGTAACCGTCTATAATTATTCTACTGTCTAATAATTATATGAAATACACAATAACATTAGTATGCCTTGGGTTGCTCGATGGGAAAAGATGAGGGTATCATTATCATCAGTAGAAGGTATCATGTTTACTACTGAAAATAGAGCTCTTCAGTAACAAAGTCACGGGGTTTGACACCCGATAGCCACATTTAAACAGTTGTTCTATGCCGGTCCATTGTAATAGGTACTCTTTCCACCCTTTTTTTGAGGGGAAAATGATCCAATGACTGCTCCCGCCTGTGTGAGGCGAGAGGAAGTGTCAGACTCTTACTAACTAAAACCACCTTGTTCCTTCTCCTGCACTTCAAGCCGGAGCCCCGGCAACCTGCTAAGTCCTCCACGGCTCCGTATCGCGATCAGCCCTACTGGTCCACATTTATGGTGGTCTGATGGCAACTCTATACACCCTTAAGATTATTTTATATGCATGACTATTTTCCGAAATCAATAGTTGTTTATTAGAATCGCAAATCGAACCTTTCTTTCCTTACCTACTCGCTATAGTCTGACAAACTACCAAAAATACCGTTACACTTCAAGTCCCACGAGTGCACCTTACCTACAGAAATACTGTCTTGACGAAACTATATAAATGTTATATTTCCAAATGCATCCGCCATATTGCATCCATAACAAGCAGCAATAAATAATAATGATAACGGTGTAATAATTACAATTATACGAGTAATTTAATACGTAAAGCGCCTTTCATTTAATTTAACATGTCTAAGTAGGTACTTGTGAAATACGTATCGTCATGAGCTAATGTTCACATGTAAACAGCAGCTCATATAAAGAGATTGTCCAGTCAACTGATGGTAGCGATAACTGTCCAGGCGACACACGTACTTAGGTATCGTCATGAGCTAATGTTTACATGTAAACAGCAGCTCATATAAAGAGATTGTCCAGTCGACTGATGGTAGCGGTGACTGTCCAGGCGACACACGTACTTAGGTATCGTCATGAGCTAATGTTCACATGTAAACAGCAGCCCATGTAAAGAGATTGTCCAGTCAACTGATGGTAGCGGTGACTGTCCAGGCCACACACGTACTTAGGTATCGTCATGAGCTAATGTTCACATGTAAACAGCAGCTCATGTAAAGAGACTGTCCAGTCAACTGATGGTAGCGGTGACTGTCCAGGCGACACACGTACTTAGGTATCGTCATGAGCTAATGTTCACATGTAAACAGCAGCTCATATAAGGAGATTGTCCAGTCAACTGATGGTAGCGATGACTGTCCAGGCGACACACGTACTTAGGTATCGTCATGAGCTAATGTTCACATGTAAACAGCAGCCCATGTAAAGAGATTGCCCAGTCAACTGATGGTAGCGGTGACTGTCCAGGCGACACACGTACTTAGGTATAGTCATGAGCTAATGTTCACATGTAAACAGCAGCCCATGTAAAGAGATTGTCCAGTCAACTGATGGTAGCGGTGACTGTCCAGGCGACACACGTACTTAGGTATCGTCATGAGCTAATGTTCACATGTAAACAGCAGCCCATGTAAAGAGATTGTCCAGTCAACTGATGGTAGCGGTGACTATCCAGACGACACACGTACTTAGGTATCGTCATGAGCTAATGTTCACATGTAAACAGCAGCCCATGTAAAGAGATTGTCCAGTCAACTGATGGTAGCGGTGACTGTCCAGGCGACGCATGTACATGCGTATCGTCATGACCTAATGTTCACATGTAAACAGCGGGTAGTGTAGCTAATTTTACTGTCCAAGCGAAATACGTAGCTGTACATCATCATAATTAATGGCTGTGGTAGTCACTTGCTTTATTAAGTGATAAGGCGGCAAACGAGCTGCTAGATTACTTGATGGTAAGCAACCGAAGCCGTCTATGGACGTGTGCCATTTATAGGTGGCTCCAGAGGGAGCAAGACCAGAGGAGTAACAAGTACGTTGCCGGCCTTTGTGGGGTTAAATCGGTTAAGGGTTGTTAGGAGTTGACTGCACGGTTGGCGCTGTGGTTGGGCAACTGACTGCCGCGCAAGGTGCCGCAGGTTCGAGTCCTGCATGGAACAACTCTTTGTGTGATTCACAGATTGTTGTTCCGGGTCTGGGTGTCATGTGTATGTGAACTTGTATGTTTGTAAAAGCACCCACGACTCAGGAGAAAATCCTAGACCTAGTGTGGGGCAATGTTAAATAAAATGTGTTTCGAGAATTATGAACCCCTTCTAGATAGGAAGGTTTGCCATTATCTCCGCGTTTGGTCTCCAATCAAATTGGATATCGCAACCCAAAAAGGTTCGATCTTCTCTATTATATCTATGGCAACTACCCACTCACAGTCTATTATGTGTAGTTCCTTAATCGGCTAAGAGCAGCGGTAGTGAAGAATTTAATATCTGTTACATTACATATTAAACGCATAATATACATAACAAAATATAACATAACATCATGCCTTTTATCCTTGAAGGGGTAGGCAGAGGTGCAAATTTAATGCCACTGTACAATGTAACACCCACTTTTCACTATCTATGTTATGAGTCCCATGTAATAGGCGGTGAGCCTATTGCCATATATCGGGCACATTTCCAGAATCCGTGCTACTACTGAGATTTTTTTTTAAATTCAGTAGTACTTTGCCCGACACTGGAATCGAACCCGAGAGCCCTTACCCGGCAGTAGCCGCACTTGCGACTACTAGGCCAACGAGGCAGAGAAGTTAGTAAATTAGTAAGTAAGTAGAGAGTAGAGAAAGTTCATAAAAATCTGTTTATTTATATTTCAGATTGTTTCGATAGAATATCGATTGGAGAACAGCTGGCTCTTGACGCCATCTATCGAAACGTGACCGAACTAACAACGCGTGAGTGTGAACACATTTGCAAGCAAGACAAACAATGCCAGAGTTACGATTATGGGTACGTACCTATTGTTTATTGTTGAAGGTAGATGTCGGTAATAAAAAAATTATAAAGAAGATTTTTCAAGGAACGAGACATAAGACCGATCCTGTAAAAAAGTTGACCCAATTTGTGACATTGATGTCATTAGTCTCTCCTAATAGGGTGTTTGATGATAGCATATGAGCCACAAGGCCACATTGCTGAACATAGGTCTGGCCTAATGAATTCCAGAAAGTTGGCTGGAAGCGTCTTGCATCCAGCGGATCTGTGACCTTTATTAGGTCATACCAATGCATATTGCACTGACAGATTCATAAACCAAAACTTTCATCAACTTCAACTACATTTACTTAATTATTTTATTGTTTTCTTTTCCAGTGTTGGTGCAAAAGGCAACGCTACCTGCAACTTAAGCAAAAACGATGAAAAATCACTTAAAGAAAAGAACCTATTGCTGAAACATCCAGATTATGACGTCTACATTCGTCGGATACAATGCGAGCAGGCCCCTCCTTCCCCCATGCAACCCCAGTTCGATGACCCCGGAGAAGGAGCTGGACCCGCCCATAGACCTGTTTTCAGACCTGTCGATGACCCAAAACAACCTTTCACCGATGATTACCTCATCTCTAGCGATTTAGAAGCCTATGGTGTTGCCAGACCAGTCTACAAGCCCCAATACGATGAAAGACCCGATGACTATAGCAACCCCAAACCGGACTTCGACATGGGACCCAGTTATGGGGCCCATAAACCTCAGGATATACCTTTCAGGCCGGAAAAGCCTGCTCATAGCACTCGGCCTGATCCGTATGATGTACTTCAATTACAGGATCCTTATAAGCCTGATAATAGGCCAGGATACCCTGCGAATGATCCGAGGCCTCCTTATGTGCCTGAGAAGCCAGAATACCATTACATCATTAGGCCTAATAGGAAACCAAGGCCACAAGAAGACACTAGCTTTACTAAGCCAAGTAATGATTATCCTAGACCTGGATATGGACAGGCTGATCCTGGATACCCTCAAGGCCCAAGACCATATCCAGATAAAGATCCGTATAATCGCCCTAGACCCGGATATCAAGGTCCACTTGGTGGTTATGGTCAAAATTCTCCGTACGATGATAATTCTATACACGTCGAAATAAATGACCCACCCAGACCGTACACACCTCCTAAACCAGCTGGCCAAGGGATCTACGGTTATGGAACTTATTCCAATCAGAATTCTTACTCACAGTCTCAAAGTAGCCAGTCTCAATATTATGGATCTGCTGCTGCAGACACAGGTTTTGGCAACCCTTACAGGCCAGATCCCAGGCCAGAAAGACCAGGTTATGGGGAACCAAGTGATGCTGGATATGGTGGAGGGTCAAAACCAAAACCGATTAATGACAGGCCGGTTTATGGTGCTGAGAAACCTGAGTATGGTGATAAGCCAGCGTATAATGATAAACCAGCTTATGGGAATGATAAACCTTCGTATGGAAGCGATAGACCAGGTTATGGGAATGATAAGCCTGGCTATGGAAATGATAGGCCTTCTTACAATGATAAGCCATCGTATAGTAATGATAAACCCTCTTATGCCAATGATAGGCCAAGTTATGGTAACGATAATCCATCTTATGGTGGCAATAAGCCTTCTTACGGGAATGATAGTCCCTCTTATGGTGGTAATAAGCCTACTTACGGGAATGATAGTCCATCTTATGGCGGCAATAAGCCTACTTACGGGAATGATAGTCCATCTTATGGCGGCAATAAGCCTACTTACGGGAATGATAGTCCATCTTATGGTGGCAATAAGCCTACTTATGGGAATGATAGTCCATCTTATGGTAGCAATAAACCCGCTTATGGAAATGACAGACCAAGTTATGGGAACGATAGACCGTATAATGATGACAAACCATCTTACGGAAGTAACAGGCCACCTGTTAGTAATGATAAGCCTTCGTATGGCAGTGATAGACCTGCTTATGGTAATGATAGACCTGCTTATGGTAATGAAAGACCTTCATATGGGAATGACCAACCTTTCTATGGAAATAACAAACCATCATATGACACGAAACCGGGTTACGGTAACCAAGTCACATATGGCATCAACCACGCGTCATTTAACAGTCAAAGCGGTTATACCTCTAGTAGCAGCCAAGCTAGCTATGGAAGTCATTATTATAACAAACCGTTAGACACTGGTTATGGGTTACAGAAACCAAGCCACGATTACCAGAAACCTTACGGAACAAGTTCTTATGGTGGAGGTTATGGGAATAACCAGAGTGCTTATGGGCAGGGTTCATATGGGTCTGGATCTTATGGACAAGGAGCTTATGGGGGTTATCAGGGATCGTACGGTACTAGCTATGGATCTCAGTCTTCTCAAAGTTCTTATTATGGAAGTCAAGGGTCTTTTGACTATAATACGGGTTCTTATGGAGGGACGGGGACTTATGGTGGTCAGAATGATTATAATAGACCTTCTTATGGCAATAGACCTTTGAATGATAAGCCTGTGCCTGCTAAGCCTCAGAAACCAAAACCTTCGTATGAAAATGATGAACAGGACGGAGGTATGTTCGTTTTTTATTTTAATAGCATAAGCCGGTAAACGAGCAGACGGATCATCTGATGGTAAGCAATCGGCGTCGCCCATGGACACCTGGAACACCAGAGGCGTTACAAGTGCGTTACCGTTCTTTTGGGGATTAGGAGTTTAAGGATCGTTGGGGATTCAGGAATTTGGTAGATTGGGGAAGGAGAGGTTTTCTGTGAAACCGTGGTATCACTCCGGTCGAGCCGGCCCATTCGTTACGTTTTTTATATCTTATTTTATTTACAAATAATTAAACACAAACTGCATGATGGGTGCAACGGAATCATTCGAAATTTATCTTTGTGTGATCCACAAATTGTTGTACTCGGTCTGAGTACAATTTGTGTTTGTAAACGCATCCATGACAAAAGAGAAAATCTTAAAATAATCCAGACCAGGTCGTGAATGTTTTAAATCAACGCAACTAATAATTTGTGAGCCTGGAGAGCTGTCATGTCTTGAACCCAGTATAGACTCCAGCTCTCACAAAGGTTGAACCTTATGTAACTGAAATAGTGATATTATGTTTCTATGTACCTTTTGAGATACACAAATTCCTTCATTATTATTATATTATTAATATCTTATGTGATTTGTGGATCGAACATGGCACATTAGACAGTCACAGACCAAAGCAAATTCAAACATAAGACATGCATAGTTACGTACTATTTACTTCAGCATCATCATCAACAGCTGTAAGACGTCCGCAGCTACACAACAGCCTCCTCCATAGTCCACCATATCGAACGAGAACTCGCCACCCACATCCACAGGCTCCCCGCAACCTAATATCCCAAAATTACCTCTATTCCTCAACAGGTTACAACAAACCAGCATTCGACGAAAACCGCCCAGACTACGTCAACCCAAATGACCCCGGCTACGACACAGACCAGGATAAACCAGGCTACGGCAATGAGAAACCAAACACAACCGGTTACGAAAAACCAAATATAAAACCGGTTTACGAATACGATTTAGAGAAACCGGGTAATGTGCCCAGTTATATTGCTAGGCCGGGTGGGGAGGTGGTTACTTCTAAACCCATGGCCATAAGTGAATATGAGGAAGCATACGGGCGAAATCCAGGCAAGGAGGTTTACAAAGGTAAGTGGCTTTTTCAAGGACGTTGAAAATAATGCGGACGTGGTCTCTGGTCATCAGTGCCTTTAGCCAAACGACACTTTAGCGCTTGTCAACAGAGAGAGTAGAAAACTAAATGTATGGAGATGACATTGGCAAGTGTCAAAATTTGTCGCGGAGAACCTAACGGGTAACCGGGGCTCCGGCTCGATGTGTAGGAGAAGGAACGGGGTGATTTTTAGTCAGTAAGAGGCTGACTCTCCCCCCCCCCCTCGCCCAGGTGGGAGTAGTCATTCGATGATTTTCACCCCTTAAAAAAAAGTGTCAAAATTTGTCGCGGAGAACCTAACGGGTAACCGGGGCTCCGGCTCGACGTGCAGGAGTAGGAACGGGGTGGTTTTTAGTCAGTAATAGTCTGAAACTCCCTCCCGCCTCACCCAGGCGGGAGAAGTCATACTATCATTTTCCCCCCTTAAAAAAAAAGTGTCAAAATTTACGTCAATCCCATATAATTTGGTTTTCTATTCTACCTCTACATGTAGACAAGCGCTAAATAGCATTTGGCTACAGCTGCTGATTACTAAGGACTTACACGCAGAACATGCACACATTGACACGAAGGACATCTGTTACTTTCTTCAGTCTCGTAACGTGGTAACCCATTACACACGCACACTTACATAACTCAGTGGCATTTTGATGCTTCAATCGTTTCTAAATGGCATCATGTCCGCCATTTTTTCAACGTCCGTCCTTGAAATTTTGGATCTATTTTTAGTTATGTAGTTTCTCTGTACATTTTAGGATTAAATATGACCCTATATTCTCTGCCTGTATGTTCACCTTTCATCAGACTTTATCTCATAAACCGTGACTAATAACGGTTCGGAAACATCAGAAAGGTTCACAAAGATTTGTTGAATCATAGTTGGCTTTCTATTTTTGGAGTATTTTCCCCTATATAACATAACATAACATCACGCCTTTTTATCCCCGAAGGGGTAGGCAGAGGTGCACACAGAAGTAACACCCACTTTTTACTATTTATGTTATGAGTCCCATGTAATAGGGGGTGAGTCTATTGCCATACACCGGGCACATTTCCAGACTCCGTGCTACTCCAGAGATTTTTTTTAAATATCCAGTAATACTTTGCCCGACCCGGGAATCGAACCCGAGACCCCTTGCCCTATATATATTTACCCTAGCCCCTATATATTTACCAATATTAAGTATATGGTCCAATAATGTATAGGTGCCTAAGAAATAGGTGTGCAAACGGGAACACTCCATTTTTTTACTGTGGTTTAGATAGAACTTTTGTGTTCCTCTTGTTACTCTATGAGAGCAAATAGTTTTACTATCAGTCCATTCATATATACATATTATGTATAAGATAATTCATATTATAACATAACATCACGCCTTTTTGCCCCGAAGGGGTGTAGGCAGATGTGCACATTATAGCATTTAATGCCACTGTACAGTGAAAAGTGGGTGTTAAATTATACAGTGGTACATGTTATGTGTCCCTCGTATTAGGGGTTGAGCCTATTGCTGATAATTAAAAGAAAACATTAATGCCCGACCCGGGAATCGAACCCAAGACCCCTTTCCCGGTAGTCGCATTTGCGACTACTCGGCACATCGAGCATTTCCATTGTAACACGAAAAAACATCTAAACTCCTTTTTTAATTGACAATTAAAAAAAAAAGCCAAACAACGTTTTGTTATCCAAGATATCGAATCTCTAGGAGTAGGAACGGAGTGGTTGTTAGTCAGTAAGAGTCTGACACTTCCTCTCGCCTCACCCGGGCGGGAGAAGTCATTGGATGATTTTCCACCCTCAAAAAAAAAAAATAATAATGTCCAAAGAGCGATCAGACCACCACAGATGGGGCCCAGTAGGACTGATGCCGATACGGAGTCGAGTCGCGCGTCGCCTGTTAGACCTAACAGGCTGCCGAGGGTCCGTATTAAAGAGCAGGAGTAGGAACGGGGTGGTTTATAGTCAGTAAGAGTCTGACACCTCACCTCACCAAGGCGGGAGAAGTAACTGGATGATTTTCTCCTCTTAAAAAACAGCCTAGAGAGGCACACTCGCAACTACCAGACTGAAAAAATATACAATTTTTTTTTAACATTCTCCCACATTAAGATTTTCTCCTGTGTCGTGGGTGCGTTTACAAACATACAAGTTCACGTACACAATGACACTCAGACCCGAAACAACAATTTGTGGATCACACAAAGTGTTGTTCCGTGCGGGAATCGAATCCGCGACACGTTGCACGGCAGTCGGTTGCCCAGCCACCGCACCAACCGTGCAGTCATAGTCAATTGAATACAATGTAGAAAAACATACATACTTTTTTTTAAAAGAGTAACGAATGGAGTTTCTTGCTCGTTCTTCTCCATTCGAATCTACGGACTGACTTTCACTGACGTACTGACTGACTATTATTTATTTTGTATTTGTTGACGTTTCAAAAGTACCAAACTATGGTTTAATTGAAATAAATGCTTTGACTTTGACTTTGACTTTGGATCTACTACTAATCTACTTATACTACTAAATAAACATTACGCTATTAACTAAGTATGCATTAATGTATACGGAAGAAGTTTTTACTTCGTAAAGTAAATTAGCTGAATTGTTTAAATTATTATGTGATTTAGTACTTAGTATATGGCGGGTAATTCCATTGGAGAGGCCTATGTCCAGCAGTGGACGAATACGGGCTGATGATGATGATGATGATGATGATGATAAGGCGTGTGGTGACTGAAGAATACATTTGTCACCAGGTCTAGTCTTGTCCCGCGTGTCATAAGAGATTAAAAATGGGCCGAAATGAATAACAAATTGCAACCTAAAATTTGTGCATAAGGATCGATTTTTATATTACTTTACTTTATTTTAACAAATATCTTAAGTCTGACATGGTCCTCACATATGTATACTGACATTTAAAATAGTGAAAATAAATAAATAATAAATAAAAAAAAAATAAAAAAATAAATAAAGTAAAAAAATAAATAAATAAACTCTTGTTTACTATCGGTGGCAATAAAACTTATTGCTAGCTTGTTGATGGGCGAGCATCAGAAGAAATTTATAATTGATCTGAATCTAAAGATTATGTTTAATGGCATAAGCCGGTAAACGAGCAGACGGATCACCTGATGGTAAGCAATCGGCGTCGCCCATGGCCACCTGGAACACCAAAGGCATTACAAGTGAGTTACCGGCCTTTTGGGGATTAGGGGTTAGAGGATCGTTGGGGATTTAGGAATTGGGGAGATTGGGGAAGGGGAAGGTAATTGGGCCTCCGGTAACCTCACCTAACCTCACACGACGAAACACAACGCAAGCGTTGCTTCACGTCGGATTTCTGTGAGGCCGTGGTATGACTCCTGTCGTGCGTATGGAGTTCTTGTCAAAAATACTGTAAAGACTAACAAACATCATTTATTTGTTTGTTTTATTGACTCTTTAATGTACACAATAATAAGGTACATACATTCAGACGTAAGATACATGCAGATAAGTTCCCTCATAAACCTGTCCTTTAAAACTCCGATCTTCAATCCGCTTGATAAGATTATGGTAAACCTAGAAAGAAAGAAAGAAAGAAAGAAAAAACATTTATTTGGCAATTACACGCACAGAAAAAAGAATATAAAAAAATAAAAATACATATATATAAACAAAATACTAATAATAAACTTACAAGAATAGAGATCAGAACAGAAAACATCACAATATAACTAAATAATAATACGATAATAACAGAATTTTGAATAGACAAAAAAAATGTAATAAACAAAATAATAATATTAATTATATAAACCTCACTTTTACAAAGGAGGTTCATGGTCTAGTCTAGGTCTAGTTAGTAGCTGACTTCATCAACAGCTTGTAAAGCTGTAAAGCTGTTGACGATGAGGATCTTCAACAATTATTATGTTGTGTCCGAAGGAGTAGACAGAGTAAAAAATAATACATATTATCTACACTCTTTCCCACGAGGGGCAGACAGCGCTGTTTTAATTGGACCAGAAACACTGATTTGAGACCGCTACATAATAACATAAAATCACGCCTTTTATCCCCGAAAGGGTAAGCAGAGGTGCACATTATACCACTGTACAATGTTACACCCACTTTTCACTATTATGTTAAGAGTCCCATGTAATAGGAGGTGAGCCTATTGCCATATACCGGGCACATTTCCAGACTCCGTGCTACTACTGAGAATATTTAAAAACCCAGTAATACTTTGCCCGACCCGGGAATCGAACTCGAGACCCCTTGCCCGACAGTCGCACCTACGACCACTCGGCCAACGAGGCAGTGAGACCGTTAAAAATACTAAAATTTAGATGAACCTCAAGCGACCGACCAATTTAAACCGACCATGGACAGGTAAGGTCATGTGTTCAAACGCATTTTGATGTAAATGATACAAATTCATCACGCCATGTCGCCTTTAAAACAATAGCTGACCCGAGGTCATAGTTGACGCATTTTGCTCACTGACAAAAGGTCATTTCTATGGTAAATGGCCACATGGTTTGTTACGATTTTAATAAAATATCGTTTGATTGTTCATTTGGTGTTGTTAATCCCGCTTCTATGGGAACTTTGAGCGCCTTGCTTCGGCATTCAGTGGTCGGCTCTACCGAAGTACGGCTTCACAGACAACTGTCGTGACAGCTTTGTGTTATGAATGAGATTACGATAGACCCAATTTCCCCTACACTCCAAAAGGCTGGCAACTCACTTATATCTCCTCTAGTGTTGCGGGTGTCCATGGGGGCCGCTGATTGTTTACCACCAGGAGATCCCTCTTGCACCTTAAGCTA
The DNA here is from genome assembly GCA_038387885.1 of Spodoptera picta. NCBI lineage: Eukaryota > Metazoa > Arthropoda > Insecta > Lepidoptera > Noctuidae > Spodoptera > Spodoptera picta. The sequence continues at coordinate 1,923,426 of JAZHFQ010000445.1, forward strand.
TAAAACAATTCCTACCTATAAAGATAATAATAGCAGTCAAGTTACTACCAAAAACGATAATTTATATGTAGATGTATACATTATAGATTTATTTATTTTCATTATAAGGGCAGTTTACGAAAATTAAAAGTCTTATACGATACAGATCTCGCATATTTCAAATACCTGTACTGGGATAATCCTGTATCATAGTGAGAGGGGCTCTAGATTTGTATATTAACTATAGAATAACTTATTTGTTTTGTTGGAACTTTATTGTTTTCATCTGAATTGTTGTATCTAGGTTAGTATAAGTCATAAATTAAAATTTAATATAATTAGATAATAAGCAAATACTTGTAAAAAGTAAAGTGACTGCCTCATTGGCCGAGTGGTCGCAAGTGTGACTGCCGGGCAAGGGGTCTCGGGTTCGATTACCGGGTCGGGCACAGTATTACTGGGTTTTTAAAAATTCCAGTAGTCGCACGGAATATGGAATAGTGCCCGGTATATGGCAATAGGCGCACCCCCTATTACATTGGACTCATAACATAAATCGTGAAAAGTGCCTCACCTCTGCCTACCCCTTCGGGGAAGACAGGCGTGATGTTATGTATGTTACATACATAACATCATGCCTTTTATGTATGTTATGTAAGTAAATACTGAAATATATTGTAAGTATTTGTAAGACTGATAGCCACACAATCGTATTGGATTATTTTGTAATGGTAGTTGTTGGCGTTAAATAAATAAATAAATTATTTCATGTACAACAATATTTCAAACGACTTAAAAGAGGCTATGGGTATTTGATATAAATACATATATACATAACATATTTTTTTTAAGGGGGGAAAAATCATCGAATGACTGCCCCCATCTGGGTGAGGCGGGAGGGAGTGTCAGACTCTTACTGACTAAAAACCACCCCGTTCCTTCTCCTACACATCGAGCCGGAGCCCCGGTTACCCGTTAGGTTCTCCGCGACTCCGAATCGGCATCGGCCCTATTGGGTAACATCTGTGGATACATAACATAATTAAGCATGCTTTATGGTCACCGAAAAATAATTACACAATAATAAACACGACATTGAACTACAACTCATGCCGTCTAAAATGTAAAAAGAGCACAACGATAAATGTCCAAAATTTCATGGAAGTATGTTCACGCCATTTCACGGTTGGAGCGTAAGACCTCACGATGGTCACACCAAGGCCAGATGATTATGTCATTTAGAGCTACATAAATAAATGTGTGAGTTGGCTGATTTTGTGACTTATAATTGGTAGAAAATGGATGTTAGATACAATGCATTTATATTTTTTTGGACTCAAACTCAAACTCAAAAGCATTTATTTCAATTAAACCATAATTTGGAACTTTTGAAACGTCAACAAATATGAAATAAATAATAGTCTGTCAGTCTGTCCGTCAGTGAAGCTAGGCGCTCGTTCCAAAATGTCGATTCAAGTGGAGAAAAACGAGCAAGAAACTCCATTCGTTACTCTTTTAAAAAAAGTCTGTTTTACATTGCTCTGATACATTCCAATATTGTACACATGTGAGAATAATGTAAAGACATACCTGACGCATACAAATAACAGAACATATGTACTAAAATAAAAAAACAAAACCAAGAGAAAACAAATGTCTTAAGTCTGACATGGTCCTCACATATGTATACTGACATTTAAAATAGTGAAAATAAATAAATAAATAAAATAAAAAAAATATAATAAATAAATAAATAAACTCTTGTTTACTATCGGTGGCAATAAAACTTATTGCTGGCTTGTTGATGGGCGAGCATCAGAAGAAATTTATAATTGATCTGAATCTAAAGATTATGTTTAATGGGTTAAGCCGGTAAACTAGCAGACGAATCACCTAATGGTAAGCAATCAGCGTCGCCCATGGACATCTAGAACACCAGAGGCGTTACAAGTGCGTTACCGGCCTTTTGGGGTTAAAATATTTGAGAATCAACTAAAAATCGCGGGTTACTCACGTGAATATATACTGAGAAAAGCTCAACAGTTTCGAACACAGAGGGGTTCTTCCTCATGAGCAGCATGCGCAGTCGCGGCGATGTCGTGCAGCCTACTGCTACTAATTTGAGAATTGTTGGCTGAATACACAGAATTGGGAAGATTGGGTAATTGGGGCTACGGTGTCCTCACAAACACGACGAAACACAATGCAAGCGTTGTTTCACGTCGGTCTTCTGAGAGTAATGAAGTTAATGAGAGTATTCTATCACAAAATACCGGGATGATGTGGGGACGTAACGTTGTATTTTCTCTTGGAGTTTCTTCAGACCTAGTTCAGTTCAGAGTACTAGTTTCAGACCACACCACGGGCTCATTAACTTGAGCAGCGTGTGCGACGCTTACAGTGTTGACTATCGCGCTAGTCGACTAACCTAGCCGAATAGTTAATTTAGCAATGGGAGTTAGTCGTAAAACGTAAAATCGATTATCCAGTCATCGTGTCAAAATTACAGTTTTTTTGCTAGAATCGAATATACGTAGCCGACTTTAGGATATTCCGAAGGTCAGCACTATGCTGAAGTTACAAAGTATCATCTTATGTCCGGTCAATAGTTTAAGTTTTAACTCAATAATGGTACATAATGGAAGGTCTAAGCAATTTGCCCAGGCCTACTGTGTACCATTTACTACGGGGGGTGGTGTAGGACATAAGCGGAAGCGGTTAAAAGGGTTTATTAATTGTTTCGGCATTGCTTCTCAGAGTAGTCTGTTAGGAAATGTCGACCTCATCGTTCACTTGATAAAATTGGCGAGTAAAAGTGCTGCCTTGTAGCCTATTTGCAGAAATAAATTCACTTGTTTCACTTGTTTCACTTGTTTGGTATGATTTTTGTCACGTGACAGTCAAGTCGACTTGAGAATGTGCAAGTGGAGAGGAATTGAGAGCCCTTATCGATTTTTGAGTCGTTGATATTGATAGATTTTTTTACATTTACTATGCTTTGAATTTTTTTATTATTTAAACAGTGTGCTCTTACGTTCACCCCTCTTAAACGAACAAACTCAATTTGATAATTTTGTGTGAATGAAGACACTGGGCGCCCTACCTTTCTAATTTTAACTTCTCTGATGTCGAGGGTGTCCATGGACAGTGCTGTTTAGCTAACATCGAGTGATCTGTTTTTTATAGTTAGGTCCTCAATTATTTTATAAAAAAAAATGCTTTTTTGAGAGGTCTGAGGACTTTACAGTAGAGACGAACAACAAATGATTCCTACAAGTACGATACATCAGAGATTTTTCAGTCTATTGTAAAAAATAAGGTCACAAATCCGCCCTCCCTTTCTCTTTACACCACACCGAGCGAGATAGAAATCTTATATCAAGATTCTTTGAATCATTGTGTACGAAACTTATTGTTTATGTTATATCATATACCTATTTACTATAGCCTTGGCTATTGTCTTTTGTTTTTTTTTGGTAAATATAATAAAAAAAAACATCTATATGAAAAAGCCTTTATTTTGATGAACATTATTGCTATGTGTCGAGTTATTTTATGATGGTTTGAGAATGTTCGGCTAGGCGCGACAGTTGAGTTTGAGATGATTTTTAATTTTCAAGTTTTAAATAACATGGTGAATGTTGGAATTGTGTCGAACATTCGCTTTTTTATAGAGGTAGAATAGGAGGCAAACGAGTACACGGATCACCTGATGGTAAGCGATCAGCGCCGCCCATTGATACCCGCAACACCAGGGGAATCACAAGTGCGTTGCAGTCCTTTTAAAAAGGACGCTATTTTCTTGAAGGTTTGAAGGTCGTATCTGTTCGGAAATACCGTCGACGACCGATCATTTCACAGTTTTGCTGTGCGAGGCAGAAAGCTATGTGAGAAGCACACAGTTGTGGCCTGCCAACCATCTATTATCGATGTTCCAATGTCGTGGTGACCCAGAATTTTAAGATGCCCGGTTCTCATGCACGAGGGTGCGGGTTCAAAACCTACCAACGGCAAAGTATCGATGTGACATTTTCCGAGTTATATGTACTCATTTTCTAAGATTATCTAGACACCACCGATAAACGGTGAAGGAAAACATCGTGAGGAAGCCTGGGCTTAATCTAATTATAAGTTTGAAATCACCAACCCGCATTGAGCAAGCGATGTGATTAATGATCAAACCTTCTCCGTGTGAGAAGAGGACTTTGGTTAGCAGTGACCTCTTACAGGTTGAAACTCAAACTCAAACTCAAAAGCATTTATTTCAATTAAACCATAATTTGGTACTTTTGAAACGTCAACAAATATGAAATATATAATAGTCTGTCAGTCTGTCCGTCAGTGAAGCTAGGCGCTCGTTCCAAAATTTCGATTCGAGTGGAGAAGAACGAGCAAGAAACTCCGTTCGTTACTCTTTCAAAAAAAGTCGGTTTTACATTGCTCTGATACATATTCCAATATTGTACACACATGTGAAAATAATGTAAAGACATACCTGACGCAACATACAAATAACAGAACATACTAAAATAGAAAAAAAAAACAAAACCAAGAGAAAACAAATATCTTAAGTCTGACATAGTCCTCACATATGTACCTCTATACTGACAATCCATATAAAATAGTCCTTCTATACAAGAAAAAATAAAAAATAAAAAAATAAAAAATATTGATTGATGATGTTCTATTACGTCATATTTTGACGGCTCTCTGCCCATCCCTCCACGGACTAACAAAACGTGTTATTAAGTTAATATCTCAGTTCCTACCCTTGCTTTACAACTGCCTTCCTATCTATTGTATTGTCAAACTCAAGGTTTGAACACAATGTTAAGAGATGTTCGCGATAAAATTTACACAAACAGAATTTTTAACAAGATTTTTTTTTAAATTACTTTAAAGTTATCATTCTTTATGGAACTTGGATTAAAAAAATGTCGTTGCTCCACACTTTTTTTTTTAGGGGGGAAAATCATCAAATTACTGCTCCCGCCTGGGTGAAGCGTGAGGTAGTGTCAGACTCTTACTGACTAAAACCACCCCGTTCCTTCTGCACGTCGACCCGGAGCCCCGGTTACCCGTTAGGTTCTCCGCGACGTTGCCCCACACTAGGTTTTTTTCCTGTGTCGTGGGTGCGTTTACAAACATACAATATCACATACACAAGACACCCAGATCGGAATCAACAATTTGCGGATCACACAAAAATTTGCTCCGTGCTGGAATCGATCCTGCTGAATGTTACGCGGCAGCCGGTTGCGCAACCACCGCAACAATCGTGCAGTCAAATAGTTGTGTTAGATGTCATTTAAATATTCCTATCACTGCCCATACTCTTATCGCGGTAATAAAGACGTTTTTTTATGGCTTAAGCCGGTAAACGAGCAGACGGATCACCTGATGGTAAGCAATCGGCGTCGCCCATGGACATCTGGAACACCAGAGGCGTTACAAGTGCGTTACCGGCCTTTTGGGGATTAGGAGTTTGAGGATCGTTGGGAATTCAGGGATTGGGGAGATTGGTGAAGGGGAGGGTAATTGGGCCTCCGGTAACCTCACTCACACGACGAAACACAACGCAAGCGTTGCTTCACGTCGGTTTTCTGTAAGGCCGTGGTATCACTCCGGTCGAGCCGGCCCATTCGTGCCGAAGCATGGCTCTCTCACACTTAAAGGGTTTATCTTTATCTCCCTGTTGTTTGGAGATCAAGATAAACCCTCTTGTGTAGGAGACCTGGTAGTCCAGCAGTGGACTGTCAATGCCTATGGATAGTGATGGTAAATTTTAATAAAATATAGCGAAGTCGGCAGAAGGTGCTACGCCAAACTCAAACTCCAAAGCATTTATTTCAGTTATAAACCATAATTTAGTACTTTTGAAGCGTCAACCGTTATAAAATAAATAATAATTTGTCAGTCTGTCCGTCAGTGAAGCTAGGTGCTCGTTCCAAAAAGTAGATTCGAGTGGAGAAGAATGAGCAAAAACTCCATTCATTCCTCTTTTAAAAAATAGTATGTTTACAATTTCCCTCCTCTTCTATTACAAAGCTCTCACTTTCCGTCTGTAGTCGCCCGATTAATGTGTTCTAGACCTCCAGAACCTAACGGGTAACCGGGGCTCCGGCTCGACGTGCAGGAAAAGGAACGGGGTGGTTTTTAGTCAGTAAGAGTCTGACACTCCCTCCCGCCTCATCTAGGTTGGAGCAGTCATTCGATGATTTTCCCCCCTTAAAAAAAAGACCTCGATTTAATATGGTAACGATATTAAAATTCTGAAAAAATATCAAATTACACACAAGTCACAACTCAAGAATCAAACCAGTAAGAAGTATCTACTGCACAGTCGTAAAGTAATTCCTTAAAAAAAAACAATTTGTCAATTAAATTCCTAGCATTGTGTTGGCAAGTAACTCATCAAGGATGTATCTCCAAATGTAAAGCTTACCCATATTGTTTTAAACTGACGAAAAAATTCGTCAAGTTTGATCATTGTAATTTTTCTTAGGTTCCTTATCTTTATTCTGTGCAATACCTGTTGTGACACGTCCCTTTTTTTTGAGGGGGGAATTTCTCCCGCCCGGGTGAGGCGGGAGGGAGTGTCAGACTCTTACTGACTAAAAACCACCCCGTTCCTACTCATGCACTTCGAGCCGGATCCCCGGCAACCCGTTAAGTCTTCCTGCAACCCGTCTCTGGAAAGAGCCACGCCACCCTTAAGACTCGCTGTGCACTGCTTTCTCTTAGGTTGTGTGTTCGTGGCCTCAAAGGTCCGTCTACCGACTGTAATGCAGGGTGTATATCATCGGCGTGTTAGGCGTTCATAGGCGGTTGCATTTATGTTATCAACAGGATCAGCCTTTTCGTGATTACGCTCGGCAGTCTTATTTTGAAACATTACAGCCTCTCCAACCTCAACCCCTTTTTTTGATGGGGAAAAATCATCCAATGACTTCTCCTGCCTTGGGTTATGCCAGAGGGAGTGTCAGACTTACTGACTATCCTACAGCTGCTCTTCGAGTTAGAGTCCCGGTAACACGTTAGGCCTTCCACGGCACCGCGTTAGGCCTTCCGTGGCCCCGACCTCCCTTAACCTCACCTCAACACCTAGGTCCTTTTAAAATAAAAATTTATTATTGGTAGGTATCATAGATTTAACAATCTGGGGTTTCAACACTATCTTTAGGGATCTCCAATAAATAAATTGCTTTTAAAACGTACAGACATTAGCTCGGGGTTCGAGTGCCGGATGCGTACAATTTGTTGAATTACGCGGAAGACTTTACTATAGAATTCAAAAGATTTTTTGTTAGCAATCCATCTTAAAATACAACTTCATTGGCACGGTGGATTCAAATGCTATTTTTGAACGACGGTTTGGGGTTCGATTCTTTGTAAATTTGGTGTGATCTGTCTGTCTGTTTTAATTATTAATTAAAGAATTTTTTGATAAAGCAATATTTAAGTCAAAGTCAAAATCATTTGTTTTAATTAGACCAATATAAGGCAATTTTGAATGTCAAACAATATGATTAAAGTGTCATCTGTCGGTCAGTTAGGTCCTTGTTCTGAAGTATGGAGTCCTATGGAGAACAACAAGTAAGAAAAGTCTCCTCTATGTTTGCCATTAGCTCCACGCAAAACGGTAGAATGACATGGGGGCCCATTGCATGCCCTTATTGATATGGTATTGTTGCAAAATTCTTGTCAACCACTGTAGCCGTGAAAAATAGAACGTAGTGTGACATTTTGTTTTTTAAGGGGGGAATATCATCTAATGCCTTCACCCACCTGGGTGAGGCGGAAGGGAGTGTCAGACTCCTACTGACTAAAAAAACCACCCCGTTCCTACTCCTGTATTTCGAGCCGGAGCCCCGGCAATCCGTTAAGTTCTCCGCGGCTCCGTATCGGCATCAGCCCTATTGGGCCCCATCTTTGGTGGTCTGATGGGTCTTTGAAGTGAGCGCGGAACGCAATGCGCTGTAAGCTCGGATCTGATTCTGGTCGGGTAAACCCCTCTTATCCCCATAAGATAGGTTTACCATAATCTCCACGTTTGGAGACAGATAAAAAAAATATGTGAGACTAGCTAATCCTCCCTATTGAAAGAAAGAACTAGAAGGAAGAAAGAAAGGTTATATCGGTTTATTATTTTATATTAAAGAGCATTGAATATACTCATTTGAAGTCAAAGCCAAGTATGCGGCAGCCTAAATTAATTGAAGTAGAGAATATGTCGACTTCCATCCCTATTTCGGACAAAGCCCAAATTATTTAGAATTTAAATAAGGAATTCCAATACCATTTTTCCAATCAATAAAACGAATCATACACAGTTATTAATAAACAAGAATTATAAATGAACTACGTTTATAAATAAAACCCAACTTTCCTATTTAGAGTCGGTTAATTAATATACTGAAACCTTTTCCTAAGTGTAATAAATACTGTTCTGAAAACAGCATCAAAATCGGTTCAGCTAATCGCGAGATAATTGCACATAAACATACATACAGGTCAAATCAAGAACCTCCTTCTTGTTTTGAAGTCGGTTAAAAATCATGAACATCGCGATTAATCGATGTCAAAATCGATTCAAGTGTGGGAGAGCCATGCTTCGGCACAAATGGGCCGGCTCGACCGGAGTGATACCACGGCCGAGCAGAAAACCTACGTGAAACAATGCTTGCGTTGTGTTTCGTCGTGTGAGTGAGGTTCAATTACACCCCTCCCTAGACCTCGTCTTCCCGAATCCTCCACAATCCTCAAATGCCCAATACCCAAAAGGGTAAACGCACTTGTAACGCCTTGGTGTTTCGAGTGTCCATAGGCGGCGCTGATTGCTGCCCATCAGGTGATATGTATGATCGTTTACCGGCTCATGTTATAAAAAAAATTAATACACCCACGTAAATTAATGCACGTTACAATATTTTATGGCCACCATGAAAATGGTCATGTTAAAATATTCTCATGGGAGTCACAATGGTAGGATATATTAGGTTTTTTGACTCGAATAATACTTTTTTTTAGAAACAATAGACCGACTACCAAAGCTACCAGATGTAATCAGTGCGCTGTTGGATTTGTGTGGATGTGACTTTGTGATTATTTCTTTTTTTTTTTGTGAAAATTCAAATGTGACTGCCTCGTTGGCCTAGAGGTGGAAAATGCGACTGCCGGGCATGGGGTCTCGGGTTCGATTCCCGGGTCGGACAAAGTACTACTGGGTTTTTAAAAAATCTCAGTAGTAGCACGGAGTCTGGAAATGTGCCCGGTATATGGCAATAATCTCACCTTCTATTACATGGGACTCATAACATAAATAGTGAAAAGTGGGTGTTACATTGTACAGTGGCATAATATTCACCTCTGCCAACCCCTTCGGGGATAAAAGGCATAATGTTATGTAATGTTATGTTCAAATGTGTGGGCTTCGTTGATAATTTGGTTGGGTACAATATAATTGATTTTTAAAAATTGTTGATGTACTTTTGGTATTCGATGTTACGTCATTAAGAAAAACAGTGCATAACAAATTGTTATAACAAATGAGAACTGTTATGTAGAGGTACATAATATACGTACAATAACAGGTGTATTTAACAATTATAACCATCTACGATATTTATTTAAATTTTACTGTGTTTATGTCTAATTAGGACATAATTATTATGATGATAATTATCAAAGAATAAACAAGTTATTTTTCAAATTGGCTTAAATTTCTCATTGGCTGAGTGGTCGCAAGTGTGACTGCTTATGTTATATTATGTTATATAAAAAAATAATTTCATTATTTAGCATTAATTAGTTTTCTAAATTATTGCATCTCCGTCTCTAAGAAAACCGTTTAATACCATGGCCTCACAGAAAACTGGCGTGAAACAACGCTTGCATTGTTTTTCGTCGTGTGAGTGAGGTTACCGGAGGTCCAATAACCCCTAGATAATCTCTCAAATCACTGAATCTCCAACAATGCTCCAATCCCTAATCCCCAAAAGATCGGTAACGCACTTCTAACGGTTCTGGTGTTCCGGGCGTGATCACCATCAGGTGTTCCGTGTGCACGTTTACCAGTTTATTATATAAAAGTATAGTAGTTAAATTCCAATAGTAGGTAATATAATACATAATTTAATACTTTAATTCTAATGTAGACAATCTAGTTTCCCTATGGCATCGAGCATTTCTTTCTTTATTGAAACAAAGAGTTTCATTTTTCTTGTATAGAAGCACTATTTCTATGGATTGTCAGTATGCATATGTGAGCACCATGGTAGACTTAAGATTTTTTTATTTTTTTTATTTTAGTAATTTATTAGTATAATGCGTCAAGCGTGAGCGTGTCTTTGCATTGTTCTTACATATGCGTACAGTATTGAAATATGTATCAGAGACATTGTAGAACATACTTTTTTAAAAGAGTAACGAATGGAGTTTCTTGTTCGTTCTTCTCCATTCGAATCTACGTTTTGGAATGAGCACCTAGCTTCACTGACGGACTGACTGACAGACTATTATTTATTTTGTATTTGTTGACGTTTCAAAAGTACCAAACTATGGTTTAATTGAAATAAATGCTTTGACTTTGACTTTGACATTACATTAAAAAAAGGATACACACTTACCCATGCATCTATTAAGTACTTACAGCTCAGTAAAACAACGATGTTTGACAAATCCATTGTTTAATTAAAAGCCTTATCCATACAATTCTCCACTGAATTTTCCATTCACATATAAGCTTATGGCAGACAATGCTACTGTTCAGTTGCATTATGTTACGCGGCGCGGTCTCATTGACCCATAAACAAACATTCATGCATATTTTATAGCTATATATTATGTCAAAAAATCCAATAATCCATTATGGATACATAAAAAAGCAAAGTAACCCATTTATGGATTCAATAAAATAAACTGACATAATAAAAACGGTGTTCGATATTTGAAAATTAGAATTGGAACGTTTATGGATTTATGAAAATAAAGTGAGATAATAAAAAATAGTGTTCGATTTTTGAAATTGTAATTCGAACGGGTAGGTATTGTGTGTGATTTTTAATAATAAGAAGATAAACGTGGGTTAATAAATAATAATTATGATTTATGTGAATTATAGTGCTGTGGACCAAAGTGGATTTTATGGAATAATTGGATTTATTGGATGATACAAATGCTAAAGTGTTGTGAAAATGAATTTGTGGACGACATTGTTTTTGTTTTGTCATTTTGTTTGTGTTGTCATCGGATCCAGGGTTATACTTGTGGAGAATGCACCGAGTATGTACTGTTATACATTTATTTTTAGTCTATAGCTACAGATACATAAAATTGTTGTGTCTGTTTGTAATATTGAAACAATCGGTTTTTACTACAAGCATATGAATATGCATACGATACTTGTGCCAAAATAACACATTTTCAAATTTTTGTCAGTCTATCTGCCTGTTTGTACTCGCTAATCTCTGAAATGACTGAACCGATTTGGATGGACTCTCTCGTCAGCTGAGTGGCCGCAAGCACTGAGCAAGAGGATTTGGTTCCCGATGTAGACTATGCATTGTTAAGGCTTCGGTTTTTCAGGCTGTTGTAAGCTCGGAACTTGAAATTGTGCCCGGTGTATGGCAATAGGCTACCCTCAAATGAGACACACAAGTTTACTGGTCAAAAGCAGGCACCCACTACATTAAAAATGTGGACCATATTATCTACCCCTTCAGGGTGGGCTCTTTGTTGAGGAGTGGCTTGAGAGACGCTACAGCGTCCTCGCGCGCGCCTCAAAGAGCCATCAGACCACCACAGATGGGGCCCAATAGGGCCGATGCCGATTCGGAGTCGCGCTGAACCTGACGGGTAACCGGGGCTCCGGCTCGACGCGCCGGAGAAGGAACGGGGTGGTTTTTAGTCAGTAAGAGTCTGACACTCCCTCCCGCCTCACCCAACGCGGAAGCAGTAATTCGATGATTTTCCCGCCTTAAAAAAAACCCTCCAATGGGACACACAACTTTATTGGTTAAAAGTATGCACACACTAAATTCAAAATGTGGACCATATTATTACCCCTTCAGGGTCGAAAATACGTCAAATATTTTGGATCCTGCTATCTGATTATGTTATGTTCATAAGATATTTTTATCACTTCAATCTGTCTAGTTTATGAGTATAATTATGTGTAATTTCTGTCGCCACTTCGACACGCTTGACAGCTTGTTGTGTCTTCTCTGTACTAGGGGTCAAATTCAGTGCATAACTGTCGGTTTTCATAAAAAATCTAGTTATAAAATACTAGGTAATTGTCTGCTCAGTCTGTACTTCAACCGTGCGCGCCTCAAACAGCCATCAGACCACCACAGATGGGGCCCAACAGGGCCTATGCCGATTTGGAGTCGCGGAGAACCTAACGGGTTACTGGGGCTACGGCTCGACGTGCAGGAGAAGGAACGGGGTGGTTTTTAGTCAGTAAGAATCTGACACTCCCTGGGTGAGGCGGGAGAAGTCTTTCGATGATTTTCCCCCCTTATAAAAACGGTACAACATTGTTGTATAGTCAAATAAAAAAGAAACAAATCGTCGATTCCGACGGTGCGCAATTAAAAAACTTAATAAATACAAGTAGAATAAAACTGTACCTAGTTTCCATAGAATAAGATCGATTCACAATTTTAAGTTTTTATTAAAATGACTTAGTGATCCATTAACTGGGCACAGTCATTCGATGATTTTCCCCCCTTAAAAAAAAGTCTGTACTTCAATATCAGTGTAATACACGATGAATGATTGACCACCGAGAGAAAGTAAGGAAGGTTGGCAACCCAAAATTACAATAAAAAACAAAACTATTTTTTTTTAAACGTTGCTCCTGAATAGTATTTTCTCCTGCGTCGTGGGTGCGTTTACAAACATACAAGTTCACATACACATGATACCCAGACCCGGAACAACAATCTGTGGATCACACAAAGAGTTTCTCCTTGCGGGAAGCGTCCCGCGACGCGTTGCGCGGTTGTCAGTTGCCTAGCTACTGCACCAACCATGCCTCCTTATATTATTCTTAAATTTATGACTGAAAAGTAAAAAAAAATGTGCCGAAATTAGGATTGCGTTATTATTTATCTACTTCAACTCGAATAATCTCTATGCGTTTGGTTCACACCGTTACCGGGGCTCCGGCTGGACGTGCAAGTGAAGGAACGGGGTGGTTTTTAGTCAGTAAGAGTCTGACACTCCCTCCCGCCTCACCCAGGCGGGAGCAGTCATTCGATGATTTTTCCCCCTTAAAAAAAACCGCTATTAACCGCTAAAAACCTTGCCTCACACTAGGATTTTCTTTCCTGTGTCGTGGGTGCGTTTACAAACATACAAGTTCACGTACACAATGACACCCAGACCTGAAACAACAATTTCTGGATCACACAAAGTGTTGCCCCGTGCGGGAATCGAACCCGCGACACGTTGCACGGGAGCCAGTTGCCCAGCCACCGCACCAACCGTGCAGTCAATTAATGGCATGTAATACCCACTTTTCACTATGAGTTTATGTTGTGAGTCCCATGAAATAGGGGGTGAGCCTATTGCCATAGACCGGGCACAATTCCAGACTCCGTGCTACTACTGAGATTTTTTTTTAACCCAGTTGTACTTTGCCCGACCCTCGAATCGAACCCGAGACCCCTTGCCCGGCAGTCTCACTTGCGACCACTCGGCCAACGAGGCAGTTAAAGGCAGTCAAAAACTAACTTATGACGTCATCATATTTTCGAGTCTTAATAGCACAATTATTTCTGAAAAAAAAATGCTAGAATAAATCGAAAATTAGATATATCGTCAAATATATATGAATGATATTGTAATTGCTGCCTCGTTGGCCGAGTGGTCGCAAGTGCGACTGCCGGGCAAGGGGTCTCGGGTTCGATTCCCGGGTAGGGTAAAGTATTACTGGGTTTTTAAATATTCCCAGTAGTAGCACGGAGTCTGGAATTGTGCCCGGTATATGGCAATAGGCTCACCCCCTATTACACGGGACTCATAACATAAATAGTGAAAAGTGGGTGTTACATTGTACAGTGGCATAGTGTGCACCTCTGCCTACCTCTTCGGGGAAAAAGGCGTGATGTTACGTTATGTATTTATTTTTGAATATTTAATTGTATTGAAAAATCAAAATAATTTAGTTTTGACCCAGGAAAATACCCAATTGACAATAGGATAGGAAAAAATATATTTGAAACGACACAATAGACAATTTGCAGGCCATGCAGAAAACTTGTTAAAGTTTTCATAAATAATTCAGTCAGTAGGTCATATTTATTTTTAATCCTGACTTAACGGGTTTAGACACGAGGTCGTTTTTTGCTTGTTTTTTGTAATTTCATTCTTAGAATAATTTGGTTTTTGTAATTAAGCATGAGTAATGTAAGGATGTTCTTTTAAATGACGTCATCGTTACTCGGTAGATGATTATCTATACATTTATACATATAAATAAAATTGTAGTGTCTGTTTTTTCATATTGAAATAACCGCTTATTATTACATGCATATAAAACATACAATGTACGCATATCAAAATAACAATATCAACTTTTATCTGTCTGTATATTTGTTTTGGCTGATCTCTGAAATAGCTGGACCGATTTTGAAGGGACTTTATAGGCAGGATGTAAGTATTTGTATTGTAACTTTCGTGAGACATCCTAAATAAATGATTATGTTTTCGGCTTACTCACGTAGTAATTCGACGAGGAACTCGACTAGTTTCAAGCCATGCTAGAGGCTCATATTCATGAGCAGCATTTCGCGACCCGCGACGCGGCGACTGTCGCGCTGCTACGTTGAAACTAGTCGAGTTCCTCGTCGAATTACTACGTGAGTAGGCCAAAAACATAATAATTTATTTAGGATGTAAGTACTTACTAAGAAGTCTGTGTTTTTTGTATAAACGTCATATCTTTTGATCCTTGAAACTTGAGGTTTAGGCAGAGGTGCTAAAAGTAACAAGAACATCCACCACCAATGTTATGACTTTCATGTAATAGGGATTGAGCATATCGGGGTACCTACAGTGGGATATTCTGCGATATAATTTTGGATCTCTGACATTTACAAATAGATTTTTTCTTATTTCATACACAAGAATAGAGGTATATAAAACTACACTACTATAGAGCAATATTCTCATATGTAAATTAAGAACGCGACGCGCTCTACGCTCGGGTCTGATTCGGGTCGGGAGGCGAGTCACCCGTGCTCACCGTTCGCAGGCCCGTGCTTACGGGTGGCCGGGGAAATTTGAACTACATAATATAATAGCTACCATCCGCCACTCTGTTTCTATTGGTAGTAGCGAAATAATTTTGTGGCATACGAATCACTATTCAACATAAAAATATTGTATTAATGCGAACCCATAGTTCCCCTGACTAAAGCGTTCAACCTTCTTTGTTTGTCGTTTCCGTCCTTCGTTCATCTTCTTACCTGACACAAAGATATTTAATAATTTACCCACTACACTCTGTGTATTTACCCGAGCGTACGGCGCGTCGCGTTCCGCGCGCGCCTCAAAGAGCCATCAGACCACCACAGATGGGGCCCAATACGGCCGATGCCGATTCGGAGTCGCGGAGAACCTAACGGGTAACCGGGGCTCCGGCTCGACGTGCGAAGGAACGGGGTGGTTTTTAGTCAGTAAGAGTCTGACACTCCCTCCCGCCTCATCCAGGCGGGGGCAGTCATTCGATGATTTTCCCCCTTAAAAAAAAACACACTCTGTATTTTCTATTTTCCCATACACACACACTCGCACACACATTTGCACACACTCACACACTTTTTAGCACAGCAAATTTCTCTCCTATATATGCAAATTCGAATGGTTTAGATGTTATCGTGTCCAGTTGCGGGGGGCCAGGAGGCTCATAATACAAATTTCTGATTTAATTTGGGGCTCCTGTCTCCCGCTTATGTAAAAATGTTCACTAAAGAAATTAGTATTATTATTTCAAATTATGAATATCCCTTACAGCATGTTTCCGCCGCGTCCTGGCCGGGAAGCGAGCACTGCGGAGTCATGTCAGGAAGGTGGTACCATGCGAGAGGCTGGAGGACTGCCGGAGGGAATGTGCCATGGAAAAGAGGTTCCCTTGCGAAAGCTTTAATTATAGGTGAGTGAGATTTGACAGTTCTGATTCTAGCTAAAGACTATACGGGTCTAGCTAACTAGCTCGGTAAAGTTTATAGTCTAAAGGTATCAGTACCTTTATACTAAATACCATGTTCTAAAATGTTAGATGTCGGGATGTTTCAAACCGCCTAGACAATTTGGCAATGCGTAGGGATGTAGCTTCGTTGTGCATTTTCTATCGCTTATACCACGGGGAGTGCTCTGAGGAATTGTTTGACCTGATACCTACCGCATCTTTTCGCCATTGACCCTCACGACAATATATGCATCCCTATCATATAGATGGTTGGAAGGCCACAACTGTGCGCGTAGCTTTCTGCTTTGTACTGCAAAACTGTGGAATGATCAGTCGTCGGGGGTATTTCTGAACCAATACGACCTTCAAACCTTTAAGAAAAGAGCGTATTCCTTTTTAAAAGGCCGGCAATGCACCTGTGATTCCTCTTGTGTTACGGGTGTCAATGATCACTTACCACCACTAGTAATTTATTTAGTATGGTCTCACGAAAGTTACAATACAAACATGCTATCGTGCTTGAAATTAGCATACGTAAAAGTACCTTAACTGTGATTTTTAGAATAGAATAGAAGAATAGAATATAACTTTATTGTACACCATTAATAATACAGTACACACAGAAAAGGAAATGACAAATATAAATAATAAAATAGTAATGGGCACAAAGGCGGTCTTATCACTTATAGTGATTTATACCAGACAACCTTTGGGTGGATATAATGAAGACAAGGACTTTAGCAACTCAGCTCAAATGATTCTGTTCCATACATATAATAAAGTGTTTCTGTGTTCTGTTCCCTGCATTAAAAAAGGGGGCTTTGAAGACGGATCCTTTAATGAAATATTTTCAATGTTGCTTTGGGCTCAGAGCTAGCCATATAATATTGCGGTCCTGGCTCGGAGCAGGATTTGGAAAAACGTAACTTTTACTCAGTAAGTGTTTGCCCTCTCGCTTCACCCAACGCGGGAGGAGTCATTTGACGATTTTTCATCCTCGAGAGCTATTCTTCATGTACCTAGGACGTGACGGACTCAGTGTCTCAGTGTTTTCATGGTTTTTAATCTAGATCCTAGCTTACAGAAGCTACAGTAATCGGGTTCATCCGAAAGAAAAAAGTACTAGCCTAAGACTTTTCTTACTTTTAAAATATACCTACTTTGTGCTTACAATTACCGAAACAGTCGACGAGCAATAAAATTCTATCTAAAACTAACATGCTGACATAGTTACAAAGATAAATCTATATAGTAAAATAGCTCCGAATGTCTGTACGTCGTTCACACGCATATTTCGCACAATTGTGAACATTTCCTGATTTTGTGGCGACCTTAATAGTTAATTATTACAACATTTTCGTTAATAACCCACTGTGTTGGTTTTTATGAAGTATTTAAGTACGATTTTGTAATCAGTTAGATTTGTTAAGTGTGAATTTTTATGGGAAGGAAATTTTTCTATGTACACAAAACACCGCTAATTAGTTACTAGCGCCACACATCGACACTACTATCTTTTACACAGTGAACATGTGTGGGTAATTTCATATTACTGTGTATAAAAATATTCGTCCACCACATTCACATTGGTATTTTCATTCTTGTGTCGGTATATGTATTTTTATAATTTAATTCACGGGTAAGGTTAAAACTATTTACAATCATTGATATGACCCGACATTTTGACGGGTATTAACGTAGTGTTCGTGGTCGACTGGTTAATGAGCACGCTTTTATCGTCTTTCAATGATCAATGATGATGTGAGTTCTATTCCAGCTGAAAGATTATTTTTTTATTTTACTATGTAGTTTTTCTTATTTTTTTTTGTTTTTTGAATTATTTAATCGGGCTATAAAAGAAGCAGATAAGTCGGTAAATAAAACAATACTATCTTTTATTACAATTAATTTATTTATTATACAAATAAGTGGTTTTAAATTCAATATTTATAATAATTAATTATCATACCACAGTTAAGTTCTTAAAGTTCTTTAAATAATAATTAATCAATATGCCAATAAACCTTATAGTCGAATTGGGAAATATCATGCGATAAAATATACTTTTAAAATTAACATAAGAAGATTTAGAAAAATAGGATAGAAAAAATGGAAAAGATTAAAACATTGTTTCAAATTTTAAATATTTGATTAATGAATTCTAGAAACAACTTGTGAATGCTGGAATCGATCCGGCGGCACTTTACTGGAGGTGATAACCATTACGCCAAACGCGCTGAGAATGAGATCATCGAAATATTGTATACCATTCAGTAACATAAAAATACGATGAGAAAACACTATATTTATATGGGTATTGTATGGCTCGATTTCTCATTATTTGATTTCGATTTATTCCAAGTTTGTTATAAGTTATTTTTATCTTTACCCTCGTTTTTATTTAAACTTATTTACTAAATAATTACGTATACCGACACAAAAAATGATATTTAAATACCAAGATGTGTGTGATAGACGAATGTTTCTATACATATCTATTAATATGAAATTACCCACACATGTATATTGTGTAAATGATAGTAGTGTCGATGTGTGGCGCTGCTAACTAATTAGCGGTGTTTTGTGTACTACTGGGTTTTTTAAAATTATCAGTAGTAACACGGAATCTGGAATTGTGCCCGGTATATGGCAATAATAAACGGTGTCGCGGTGGCCCGGAGGTTAAAGACGCATGCATGCGGGTGCGGGTTCGAAACCCACCAACGGCAAGTGCCAATGTGACTTTTTCCGATTATACCTCTATGTACTTTCTATGATTATTCAGACACCACTGTGAATGTGTAATGTGTGAATTATTCAGACTTCACGAACGGTGAAGGAAAACATCGCGAGGAAACCTAGGCTTATAATTTCTAATTATAAGTTTGAAATCACCAACCCGCATTGAGCAAGCGTGGTGATTAATGCTCAAACCTTCTCCGTGTGAGAAGAGCCTTTGCTCAGCAGTGGGCATTTATAGGCTGTTGATGATGATGATGATGATGATGACGATGATGATATGGCAATAGGCTCACCTCCTATTACATGGGATTCATAACATAAATAGTGGAAAGTGGGTGTAACATCGTACAGTGGCATTAAGTGCCGTAATGGATACCTTTGCCTACCCCTTCGGGGATAAAAGGCGTGATGTTATGTTATGTTAAAATCTTTGAAAACATATACTGTTGGTTTAAGACCCTTTAGACATTAAGTGTGTCCTATTTTTCGTCTGTACTGTTTCCACGTTGTGTGATGGCATTGCGTAAAGCAGGATATATTTGTTTTTATAATGTAGTCATTCACTATAGTTCGTGAGGCATACTAAATTAACTAAAAACCGCGGTCGCGGCGATACTGCGTAGCCCGCAGCGTGCAAGTGCGCTGCTCATAAGTAAGAACTCCTCTCGATACTAGTAGAGCTTTTCTCAGTATATTCACGTGAGTAACCCGCGATTTTCAGTTAATTCAGAATATAGGTATTTGTTATCACCCCTACTCTTTTCGCCGGCGTCGTAAAAAACAAGTACGAAGGATATTTGACAGAGGCCAGGCAGCAATGCTTTTTGATAAACCTGAACCTATAAAACTGTGGTTTTCAACCGTCTTAAGCGTGCAAATCTATCTATACAAATAGATAAAATTCGAGTATCTGTTTGTAATATTAAATTAACCGCTTTTTACTGCATTCATATGAATATATATACCTACATACCAATATATATAACACATACTTATCACAAAATAACATTTTTTTACAATTTTTGTCTGTCTGTTTTCCTTTCTGTCTGTCTGTCTGTCTGTTTGTACTGACTAATCTCTGAAATAGCTGGACCGATCGTACTATGCTTTTATTGACAGGTAGCTGATGTACTAAGGAGTAGCATAGGCGACATTTATTTTAAAAAGTTAAAACAAAAAAAACATACATAACATCACGCCTTTCTATCTCCGAAGGGGTAGGCAGAGGTGCACATTACGGCACTTAATGCCACTGTACAATGTAACACCCACTTTTCACTATTTATGTTACGAGTCCCATGTAATAGGGGGTGAGCCTATTGCCATATACCGGGCACATTTCCAGACTCCGTGCTACTACTGAGAATTTTTTAAAAACCCAGTAATACTTTGCCCGACCCGGGAATCGAACCCGAGACCCCTTGCCCGGCAGTCGCACTTGCGACCACTCGGCCAACGAGGCAGTCAACAAAAAAAAGTTGTTCCAAAATATACCACATGGATTTTTTTTAAACTGTCAAACACCGCGAGGACCGCAACCTATTGTTCTTTAATTGTGTCTATAATTACGGTACTCAAAGGGTTAAGGGGGTAAAATCATCGAATGACTGCTCCCGCCTGGGTGAGGCGGGAGGGAGTGTCACACTCTTACTGACTAAAAACCGACCCGTTCCTTCTCCTGCGGTTCGAGCCGGCGCCCCGGTAACCCGTTAGGTTCTCCGCGATATTCCACACGGATAAAGTAGCCAGCAATAACTAGTCTTAATTAAAATACGAAATATTACCAAGAAATCAATTAAAAATATAAGCAAACAACAACTTCAAGCCATCTTTACCAAGTTTAAATCTTGGACGTGGACCAGTAGCCACTCAGATCACTGAGAACAATTTTATCGTAACATCTTAAGTCAGGTACATCTTGTACTTATGGCCCTTCTCTCCACGGTTTGTAAGCAAGTAGGTTTTGACAGGGTTGCTGCGTTTAATGGGCACTGTTTTTGTTGAGTGACCTTGGGTTTAGTGTATTTATTTATTTATGTACACACATTCAACACAGATGACAATACATAATATAAACACAGAGTACATAGGCCCCACATATTCCAACTGGAATTTCTTCCTGTGGGCCTGTGGCAGGAAAAAAAATAACAACACTGAGACACATAGTGTGTTACACCAATGGAATTGTATCAAATTTTGGAATACCTTTTTTTGAAAACACGCTTTGATTTTCTCTTTACATCTTCAAGGCCCGAGTGAATAGGTTGCTTATAGGACGATGGGCTCCGTTGTAGACTTACCTGTACCATCTCTACCTACTACTACTACTACCTACTTGTACCACTTGTACCATCGCTTACGACCAGGCAAGATAGAGGTCAAACGTCGGTCCAGCAAATGTATATAATATAAATAATATACATGATATCCAGACCCGAAACAACAATTTGCGTATCACACAAAGAGTTGCTCCGTGTGAGAATCGAACTCGCTACACGTTGCGCGGTTGCCTAGCCACCGCCGTCGAATAAACCTAATCATCCAATAATACTTTTATCGATCTCAGGAAAGTGGTTTGATCGGAAAATTGAACTCACACCTTCACAGTCAGAAGGCAGCTCTTAAACAGACTATGACTCATCTCCAAATAATGTAGCTCAAACAGACCTATCCTTAAGGTTAACACTTATTTTCAAATGCTATTTTTTTATGATGGGATTTTTTGGCATTAGCCGGTAAACGGGCAGACGGATCACCTGATGGTAAGCAATCGGCGTCGTCCATGGACACCCGGAACACCAAAGGCGTTACAACTGCGTTACCGGCTTTTTGGGTATTGGGAGTTTGAGGATCGTTGGGTATTCAGGGATTGGGGAGATTGGGGAAGGGGAGGGTAATTGGGCCTCCGGTAACCTCACTCACACAACGAAACATAACTCAGGCGTTGCTTCACGTCGGTTTTCTGTGAGGCCGTGGTATCACTCCGGTCGAGCCGGCCCATTCGTGCCGAAGCACGGCTCTCCCACACTTAAGAAAATGGCTTCTCCCACTTGCATGAGGCAAGAGAGAGTGTCAATCGTACTGGCTAAAAACCACCCCGTTCCTACTCTAGCACTTCGAGCCGGAGCCCCGGCAACCCGTTAGGTTCTCCGCGATATTCCACACGGATAAAGTAGCTAGCAATAACTAGTCTTAATTAAAATACGAAATATTACCAAGAAATCAATTAAAAATATAAGCAAACAACAACTTCAAGCCATCTTTACCAAGTTTAAATCTTGGACGTGGACCAGTAGCCACTCAGATCACTGAGAACAATTTTATCGTAACATCTTAAGTCAGGTACATCTTGTACTTATGGCCCTTCTCTCCACGGTTTGTAAGCAAGTAGGTTTTGACAGGGTTGCTGCGTTTAATGGGCACTGTTTTTGTTGAGTGACCTTGGGTTTAGTGTATTTATTTATTTATGTACACACATTCAACACAGATGACAATACATAATATAAACACAGAGTACATAGGCCCCACATATTCCAACTGGAATTTCTTCCTGTGGGCCTGTGGCAGGAAAAAAATAACAACACTGAGACACATAGTGTGTTACACCAATGGAATTGTATCAAATTTTGGAATACCTTTTTTTGAAAACACGCTTTGATTTTCTCTTTACATCTTCAAGGCCCGAGTGAATAGGTTGCTTATAGGACGATGGGCTCCGTTGTAGACTTACCTGTACCATCTCTACCTACTACTACTACTACCTACTTGTACCACTTGTACCATCGCTTACGACCAGGCAAGATAGAGGTCAAACGTCGGTCCAGCAAATGTATATAATATAAATAATATACATGATATCCAGACCCGAAACAACAATTTGCGTATCACACAAAGAGTTGCTCCGTGTGAGAATCGAACTCGCTACACGTTGCGCGGTTGCCTAGCCACCGCCGTCGAATAAACCTAATCATCCAATAATACTTTTATCGATCTCAGGAAAGTGGTTTGATCGGAAAATTGAACTCACACCTTCACAGTCAGAAGGCAGCTCTTAAACAGACTATGACTCATCTCCAAATAATGTAGCTCAAACAGACCTATCCTTAAGGTTAACACTTGTTTTCAAATGCTATTTTTTTATGATGGGATTTTTTGGCATTAGCCGGTAAACGGGCAGACGGATCACCTGATGGTAAGCAATCGGCGTCGTCCATGGACACCCGGAACACCAAAGGCGTTACAACTGCGTTACCGGCTTTTTGGGTATTGGGAGTTTGAGGATCGTTGGGTATTCAGGGATTGGGGAGATTGGGGAAGGGGAGGGTAATTGGGCCTCCGGTAACCTCACTCACACAACGAAACATAACTCAGGCGTTGCTTCACGTCGGTTTTCTGTGAGGCCGTGGTATCACTCCGGTCGAGCCGGCCCATTCGTGCCGAAGCACGGCTCTCCCACACTTAAGAAAATGGCTTCTCCCACTTGCATGAGGCAAGAGAGAGTGTCAATCTTACTGGCTAAAAACCACCCCGTTCCTACTCTAGCACTTCGAGCCGGAGCCCCGGCAACCCGTTAAGTTCTCCTTGTTTTCTAAGGCTAAAGAACGAAGTTTAGAAGCATCGTCTATCAAATAGCGTTACCCTCTTTAATAGAAATGGCACAGGAGAAAATCTGCGTCACTTTCACTTAAAAACACAATCACAATAACCTATTTAACTCGTCGAGTACCGGTTTTGTAGACACAATTATAGAACAATAGGTTGCGGTCACCGGTGACCGCTTGGTGTTTGACAGTTTAATAACATGTAAAGGTGGTCATTGTCTAGCAACGGACTAAAATGGAATGTTAATGATAATTGTTGCATACATGAGCTGCTGTTTACATGTGAACATTAGCTCATGACGATACCTAAGTACGTATGTCGTTTAAACAGTCACCGCTACCATCAGTTGACTGTACAATCTCTTTACATGAGCTGCTGTTTACATGTGAACATTAGCTCATGACGATACCTAAGTACGTGTGGCGCCTGGACAGTCACCGCTACCATCAGTTGACTGGACAATCTCTTTACATGAGCTGCTGTTTACATGTGAACATTAGCTCATGACGATATCTAAGTACGTGTGGCGCCTGGACAGTCACCGCTACCATCAGTTGACTGGACAATCTCTTTACATGAGCTGCTGTTTACATGTGAACATTAGCTCATGACGATATCTAAGTACGTGTGGCGCCTGGACAGTCACCGCTACCATCAGTTGACTGTAGAGGTACAATCTCTTTACATGAGCTGCTGTTTACATGTGAACATTAGCTCATGACGATACCTAAGTACGTGTGGCGCCTGGACAGACACCGCTACCATCAGTTGACTGGACAATCTCTTTACATGAGCTGCTGTTTACATGTGAACATTAGCTCATGACGATATCTAAGTACGTGTGGCGCCTAGACAGTCACCGCTACCATCAGTTGACTGGACAATCTCTTTACATGAGCTGCTGTTTATATGTGAACATTAGCTCATGACGATACCTAAGTACGTGTGGCGCCTGGACAGTCACCGCTACCATCAGTTGACTGTAGAGGTACAATCTCTTTACATGAGCTGCTGTTTACATGTGAACATTAGCTCATGACGATACCTAAGTACGTGTGGCGCCTGGACAGTCACCGCTACCATCAGTTGACTGTAGAGGTACAATCTCTTTACATGAGCTGCTGTTTACATGTGAACATTAGCTCATGACGATACCTAAGTACGTGTGGCGCCTGGACAGTCACCGCTACCATCAGTTGACTGGACAATCTCTTTACATGAGCTGCTGTTTACATGTGAACATTAGCTCATGACGATATCTAAGTACGTGTGGCGCCTGGACAGTCACCGCTACCATCAGTTGACTGTAGAGGTACAATCTCTTTACATGAGCTGCTGTTTACATGTGAACATTAGCTCATGACGATACCTAAGTACGTGTGGCGCCTGGACAGACACCGCTACCATCAGTTGACTGGACAATCTCTTTACATGAGCTGCTGTTTACATGTGAACATTAGCTCATGACGATATCTAAGTACGTGTGGCGCCTAGACAGTCACCGCTACCATCAGTTGACTGGACAATCTCTTTACATGAGCTGCTGTTTATATGTGAACATTAGCTCATGACGATACCTAAGTACGTGTGGCGCCTGGACAGTCACCGCTACCATCAGTTGACTGTAGAGGTACAATCTCTTTACATCAGCTGCTGTTTACATGTGAACATTAGCTCATGACGATACCTAAGTACGTGTGGCGCCTGGACAGTCACCGCTACCATCAGTTGTCTGGACAATCTGGTAACTGCATGAGCTAGTGTCCCTTCACCTATCTGTTTGCGGACTGCAGTCAAGATGTTTTGTCGATTTACTACTCGCTCGTTACGTTTAACCTCGGATCCACAATCAGATGTTGGATCTCCATTGTGTTTTGTATCAGGGTTAATATTAAAACTGATTTTTGTTATGAACGTCTGGAATTTGACTAATTATTGTGATGCTATAGGTACAGGGTGTATACGGAACACTACACGCTATTTAAGTGTGGGAGAGCCATGCTTCGGCAGGTGTCAGGTGTACATGGGCGAAGCCGATTGCTTACCATTAGGTTATCCGTCTGGTCGTTTACCTGCTTATGCCATAAAATAAACACGCTGACAAAAATACATAGATTTTACAATTTTAAACGTTTTTGTATTATCTGCCTCGTTGGCCGTAGAATTTATGTGTCATATTTGTAATTTAATTTTATTCAATTGCTGTATTATTGTATTAGCATGATGCAATTATTATTAAAAAAAAAAACGTTGCCCCACACTATGATTTTCTTCTGTGTCGTGGGTGCGTTAACAAACGTACAAGTTCACATACACAATGCCATCCAGACCCGAAACAACAATTTGTGGATCACACAAAGTGTTGTTCCGTGCGGGAATCGAACCCGCAACACATTGTGCGGCAGCCGGTTGCCCAGCCCCCGCGCCAACCGTGCAGTCATGAACTGAAGGATCACAAGACTATTAAGTAATTATGTCTAATAGATTATATTTGAACTTGCAAGTGTATCTTTTGTTAGTCCAAATAAATAAGTTAACATTTTAAATTGCGATCCAGAAACCCCTCTTATGTAGAGGAGGCTCATAGTCCAGTAGTAGGCTGTTACCTTTTGAGGCCTTGATTACATCACACGTACCATGTAAGCGTTGTTCCATGACGCTGTGACATCTTTCCGATACAACAGTGCCGAAGCATGGTTCTCTGACCTGTCTTAAAAGAACTTTGGAGTTCCTTACTCGTTCTTCTCCATTTGAAACTACACTTTGGAACGATCACCTAGCTTTTCTGACAGATAGACGGACGAACAATTAAATTTTTGACGTTTCAAAAGTGCCTAATTCAGTATTAATTGAAATCAATGCTTTGACTTTGACTTATGTCTTGTTTTAAAGGGGGGAAAATCATTTTTTTTATTTTATTTATTTTATTCCCAGCAATATCCTTACAGACTAATCCAAATCGATATTGAGGTTTCTTATATCTAAATTACAAACTAGACCCACCAACCTACTAAGCTAACCATAACAAATGCTAAGAAGTGCTACGTTAGTGAATTCACTCGGAGTGCATTAAAACATATCAACGTCTTCAGCTATGAGATTGAGCGTGCACAGTGCGCATTTAATGACTTCTCCCGCCTTGGGTGGGGCGAGAGGGAATGTCAAACTCTTACTGCTTAACAATCACCCCGTTCCAACTTATGCTATGAACCGGAGCCCCGGCGACGCTCTAAGTCATCCAAGGTCGTCCGTATCGGACCTGTCTATGCTACACATACGTCCACTTCCATCACTTTGAGTCATAAAGGGCCTGACACTATAATATGTTTTATGGAATACCCGTGAGTCCACTACAATAATGCACTCGTGTGTACGAGAAGTGACATAATTGGGACATAACCAAGGTTGCTCAGGCTATTAGTGGCTATTGTATGGATACTATCGTAAGATCACCAGGGTATGACGGGGTGTATAGTAGGTATAGTATATTATCATGGTTAAAAGGGATAGGTAAATACATTAGAGTAGTGATCACATAACATCACGCTTTTTTTCCCCGGAGGGGTAGGCAGGGGTGCACATTACGGCACTTAATGCCACTGTACAATGTAATACCCACTTTTCACTTTGTTTTTTTTAACAAAATTCATTGAAATTTTACATAGGTATTGCCTTAAATCTAAACTCGCCAAACTTTGACGTTTGATGGCGAGAGACGCTCGTTTTACAAACTATTTCTATTATTATCATAATGTGATGGGAGTCTTTTTTTAATATTTATGTTATGAGTCCCATGTATTAGGGTATGAACCCATATACCGGGCACAATTTCCAACTCCATGCTAGTACTGAGATTTAAAAAAAAACCCAGTAATACTTTGCTCAAGATTTGAACTCAAGACACCCTGACCGGTTGTCGCACTTGCGACCACTCGGCCAACGAGGCAGTCATCAAGACTAGTGATCAAGCTGTTGTATAATCGTTATTCTTCATAGGAATGTGTACATTGGACAGATGTCGCGTTGTTTAAAAATTATAATGTTTTGATTCCAGTTGTGTATGAGTTTCGTGTAACAGATGGCAAACCAATTGGTGTTACTTAAAATCTAGTTTAACTATTAATCTTTAAAAATGAGAATTTTAGATTCTCCGATACTTTTCTTAATGATCTACCCAATGACGAAATCAAATCAGATATTAACTGAAACCTTCGAAGCAGTTACTCGAAAAGAAATGAATACATTTATTTCATATATTTTATTATTGTTGTTATTATTGTTTAAAAAGCGTTGCCTCACACTAGGATTTTCTCCTGTGTCGTGGGTGCGATTACAAACATATAAGTACACATACACATGACACCTAGACCCGGAACAACAATTTGTGGATCACACAAAGATTGCTCCGTGCGGGAATGAAACCCTCGACACGTTGCGTGGCAGCCGGTTGCCCAGCCACCACACTAACCGTATTGTCAAACACGGTTATTAATATATTTTTTTTATATTTCCAGGTTAGACCGGACATTCAGAGGCAAAGGTCTATGCGAGTTAATGACAAAACCAATAGAAGCTTTCGACTTACGACGTGATTTCGTTGAAGACAAAGATTTCGATTTTTTCGAGCTGGACCGAAATAGCTTGGAACCGAATTGCCCAGACACTCTAAGGGGTCCAGGGGTCTTACATTCTGGTTTTTTATCCTCAAAACCGAATCGGATAGAGGGGGAAGGGTCACAAAGTGGTTGGAGGGACAGATATGATGGGTTTGATCAATCGGACCGATTTGGTGGTAATCGGAGAGGTGGTTACGGGAATCGACGATACGATGATCGATTTTATATTCCTTATCAGATTAATCAAGGTGAGTGGTGGTGTTTGTCCTGAGAAATAGTGTGATATGTGTGGCTAGTCAGCGTGAAGTTTTGAGTTCGATGCTCGTCGCTATTTATTTATATTTAAGCTTCATACACAAAGTGTATATAAGGTGGAATTAGTGCCGCAGTCATTTTCTCCCAGTCTGACGTTTGGGTGAGGCAGAGAAGAGTTAATGGTGTGAGCAAAAAGCAAGCAACGATTTGATTGAGCAATTAAAATAGATACACTTACATATTTCAGAGATAAACATAAATAAATACAATTATAATATATAATACACACGAATACAATACAATATACATCCATAGGTACATCGTTATGTGATTTTTTGTGGGATGTCTCTGATGTCAATCATAATTTGTAGTCATATTACTCAATATATGGTGACAAACGTTGACAAACGATGATGCAGAAAGTTGTATAAGTACCTATTGAGATTATATTGAGATCTAGTATCTTCAGTCCGAGTCCCGGATAGCACAAAGTTTTTATTATTAACTTGAAAACAGCTGACTTTATTATGACCATTAGTAAAATTTCTGAGCTCTGTGTTATATGTTTTAGAAGCAGCATTTGTCCGCCATATTTTTGCCATTATCAAAAGTACAGAAATTTCAAAATCTTCACTTGATAATTCTCAATCATCTAATTCCAGGGTTAGCACGAAGCAACGACGACCAAGAGCTCTGGGGTAAATACGGAGGCGAGTACGGAGGAAACAGATATTACAAAGATAGAAATGACTACCACAAGTCTGTAACTCATTGGCAAATATCCACCGATGTAGAGAGACCCTCATATGGAGTCAAGCCCCACGGAAATACCAACTTCGATTACCATAATTTGGGTAAAAATGGGGGGTCCTGGATCGGTGACCGATATGGCTATGGTTCATGGAAAAGAGGGAGGTGGAATAGCTCAGGGAATTCTGGCAACCCTAACGGATTGGATTATGGGGATTCAAGTTTTTATAAGCAGAAGCATCATCATGAGTCTATTGATCGAAGTGATGATGGGAGGACTAAAGGTGATTAAACATGGTTTTTATTGATTTTGAATAGTATTTCATCATTTTATGATGACTGCAAAAAAAATAAAAAAAAGTGTGGCACGGTATTGATAGTTGTCCATAACAGAATTATTATTGTACAACTAATGTTTTTAGAATCTTCGATACGTAATAAGATTATTGCTATTGCAAATTCCTATTAGTAAAAACACAATGTTTGATATTCATAACAACATAACATCACGCCTTTTATCCCCGAAGGGGTAGGCAGAGGTGCACACTGTAGTAACACCCACTTTTCACTATGTATGTTATATATAAGTCCCACATAGGGGGTGAGCCTATTGCCATATACCGGGCACATTTCCAGACTCCGTGCTACCACTGAGAAAAACCCAGTAATACTTTGCCCGACCCGGGAATCGAACCTGAGACCCCTTGCCCGGCAGTCGCACTTGCGACCACTCGGCCAATGAGGCAGTTTTACTAAAATATCATTGGTTATAATCTAGAATTTTGGCTGATACCAATAAATTTCTTCAATAGGGAATCATTTACATTATGGAACTCGCAAAATAGCTTGTGATTGGCTTTGAAAATGTTTAGCTCGTTTCTTTGTTTCTAGTTGGGGCTAGTTGGGGTCTAGTGGACCCCCACTAGACCCCAAATGACTGCTGCTGGGCAAATGACTGCCACGCAACGTGTCGCGGGTTCGATTCTCGCACGGAACAAGTCTGTGTGAGGATCCACAGATTGTTGTTCCGGGTCTGGGTGTCAAGTGTATGTGAACTTGTATGTTTGTAAACGCACCCACTACACAAGAGAAAACCCTAGTGTAGGGGACATTTAAAAAAAATGAGTGTCCTTATAAGTCCCCCATAACGATGTTATTTTCATGTTAAATATTGATTTCCTTCCAGATTGTTCCTCCCGCCGCCGTCCAGGCATGTCTTTAGGCACGGGTGCTATTAGACGAGCTCTCATATCCCGCAACGTGGTGGAGTGTGAGGCAGCCTGCTTCAGTGAGAGGGAGTTCAAATGTGTGTCTTATTCTTATAGGTAAGGAACGCCTTTGATATTAACACAGTCTAGTGAGCTTTGGTGGAGTCCTGGGTGAAAGGAAAAACACTATTTTCTTATCTGCCTCGCTGGCCGAGTGGTCGCAAGTGCGACTGCCGGGCAGGGGGTCTCGGGTTCGATTCCCGGGCAAAGTATTAATGGGTTTTAAAAAATTCTCAGTAGTAGCACGGAGTCTGGAATTGTGCCAGGTATATGGCAATAGGCTCACCCCCTATTACATGGGACTCATAACATAAATAGTGAAAAGTGGGTGTTACATTGTACAGTGGTATAATGTGCACTTCTGCCAACCCCTTCGGGGATAAACGGCGTAATGTTATGTTTATTTTCTTATCATTTAGTCTGTCGTTCTGTTGGCCTAAAATGGTGCCTTCCGTATATTTTTCACCAGATGGCATTAGTTTGGTACCATCGTCCAATAGGGAATCAGCTAGTGTTACACCATTGGACGTTTAATATTTGACAGCTGCTGTGATTGGCCAAAAATATCTCTTTCTATATTTACACCATTTATTTGGTGAGCAAAAATACCGCAAATAGCGACGCGCCGTACGCTTGGGTCTGGTTCTGGTCGGACGGGGAGCCACCTATGCTCGCCGTCCGCAGGCCCGCGCTTACGGTGGCCGGAGATCGTCCCGCGATCCCCGACGCCCGGTGTGTCCTTCGTGACGGCTGGGTTGCGAGGAGGCAGCACTTCGCTGCCTCATGCGTTCCGCCTGCGCCTTAGCTCACATTGTGCTCAGCTCGAAATTAATAGCTTATAGATCTTCGAAATGAAATAAAATTATATAGAAAGAAAGAGAGAAAGAACTTTATTTCACGCTTAAAAACAAGTGACATGTGCAGATGTGTTGTTCTATCAGTAGGTACTGATATATACCTACATGTTTATATCCCAAGTCTGCCGCGAAATGGGACCAGTTCAGCATGTGTAAGACAGGGCCTCGCACATTCTTCGTTCTTCGTCATTTGGGTATTCTATAGTATATATGTTACTGTAAAAGCTCGAACTGCAGTAAATCCTAAGATATTCCAGTAAAACCTAAGATCTACCAATTCCTAGTGGTAAATGTTCAAAAAGATTTGCGATTTGAACTTTTCCGTTCCTAAAATTGTTCCGTAACGTTCCTTCCGTTGGTAAATCTTAGGTTTTACATCAATGACATGGTAAATGTTGAAAAACAAAACATGTCATAACGTGCTCAGCGCATCGACTTGTAGCTTGCCCCCCCACTACCCGCGCACCGTCTCCGCTATATACGGATATAAACGTTATGTGTTTTTTCAAAATAATTTAATTAAGTTGATATTAGTTTGTACTAGTTACTATTATTATGATATCTTAATAATACTATGTAATTCAAAGTAAATAATTAAGAATTACTCGTTGTTTTATTCCTAAAATCAACATCTACCTATGTACCTCATGTTTATAATGTGTTGTCCTGTGTAATATTGTCTGTGTGGTGTAGGTATATAAAATGATAAATAAATAAATAAAATAAAAATCTACCAGCTGACAGTGGTAAAACCTAGCGTATACTGACTTCGAATGGTAGAAGCTCGAAAAACTCGTCGTATCTTCAGAAATACTTACATTTACCAACTCATGTCGGTAAATCCTAAGACTTACACTTAAATCTTAAGATTTACAGTAATTCGAGCTTTTACAGTAACATATATACGAAATGAAATGATATATATTTCTGCAAATAGGTTACAATACAATGGACACTTTTAATGTAAATATTTTAATTACTACATGAGGGCCGACATTTTCAAACTGACTACTCTGAAAAGAAACGCCAAAACAAACTCAGAGATCATTGTCTCTTTTTAGTACGGAGATAAAGATAGACTCTTTAGCCAATTTAACATGTAAGCTCGACTGGTTTCAAACCTTGACCAGGGCTCATAACCATGAACCCTTGTTGACCGTTTTTTAATGTAGTGGTCCTTTTTTCCAGATATTCAAATTCCCACGGTACTGATAACTGTTTCCTGAGTGAGCGTCCTTACCGAGGGTTAGAGCTGGCTGCTGACAGCAGTTCTGATGTGTATGCCATGCCTCAGGACCAGGGCTGCGTAACCATCAACTATAAACCTTGGGTTGAGAGTGGTAAGGTTTATATTTTATCCTGGTTTAGTGATGGTAAAAATATATTATTTACATTTTTAAAATAACCCTCAGAGTCGGGCAAAAGTATTGATGAGAATCTGTGGGATTTTAGAAATAGTCTCGGTGACAGTAAAATAATAACGAAGACATCAAGTTTAACCCTCGCAACCTCTGACCTATTTTTTTTATGAGACAAGCTCGCCACAACCTCGCAAAACCGCTGCAACTCCTGTAAACCAGGATCTACAGTAGATACAGCCATGAAAACACCGGGACACTGAAGTCCGGCGCATCCCAGGGACATGAGTAACTGTCTTGGTTCCCGCAATGAAGTGAATCCAAAGATATTATAAAAGCAGAAGAAAAACACGATAGTTTCCACAACCTCTGAGCTAGTAAAATCCACTTGAATTTGTATCAAATCTCTGAAATTGCGT
This sequence comes from Spodoptera picta, assembly GCA_038387885.1. Classification (NCBI taxonomy): domain Eukaryota; kingdom Metazoa; phylum Arthropoda; class Insecta; order Lepidoptera; family Noctuidae; genus Spodoptera; species Spodoptera picta. The sequence continues at coordinate 1,956,470 of JAZHFQ010000445.1, forward strand.
AACTAATTTGATATGACCTTCTTTGCTTAGCGTAGGTACCTACCACTTATGATAAAAGAATTATTTTATTCATGCAAAACCTTTTGTTCAGAATGACTACTCGATTTATAATCGATGCCCAATACTTATATTATGTATTGTCTTCTATGTATCTTCTTTCTTCTCCTTTCCAGAATGTTTCTGGCACGTGCGCTCCGGGTCAGCAGTGAGTGACACGGCAGTGCGGGCCGCCCTCACGGTGGCCGGGCTCGGCGCCTGCGAGGCTGAGTGTATCAGGGCACACGCATTCTTCTGTAGGGGATTCAGTTTTAGGTGAGCAAAGAGAAGTAATGAATCAATTTTAAATCATTCATATTATTGAGATATAACGAGCATTTCATATCAAGACGCAAGTTTATGCTCATTTTTGATTAGCAATAGTTGTTCGGGAGAACTGAAATATTCAGAAATTCTAAATATATATAATCTGGGGGCACGGCAGTGCCGCGCCAAGTCGAGAGCCAAGCAAACACTGCCGTACCATAATTTACAGGAACCATTTCGTCGCATTTTCAGGCCCCTATTTGAGAACCTCTGACTTGGCCGTTGAAGGGTAACACCATGTTTTCCAAGTGGCAATTTTCCTTCGTCAATGGGTAGCGGTTCTGGTGACAGATTGGTTCAATGGTGTCATGGAGCACCTGGTTTTGTACCCTTATGTACATTTCAACGGCAAAGTCACACAACATTAACTATAATAATAACAAAATCGCAATAAGGAACCTCTAGACTTGGCACGACTATGTTATATTTCTTTACTTTTTAAAGATAAACTAGCAGCTCCATCGAGACTTGGCTAGTTTTTTATGAATGGCAGAATGTTTTTGGTAGGATTTGATCGAAACTTCACACAAACGCTATTTTGAAAGTATGTATAGAAAAAGAAATAGTCCTTATTATGTTTACTTCATGGTTCTATTTAAAGTAAATCAGTGCCTTTCCTAGATGGGTGATAGGAACACGTAGTTAGTATTTTATTTTATTCTTTGTCTGTGATTAAAGAAGTGATTTTAGAATCTGCTCAAATCATCACTTTTGTGAGACATGAACTAATTATTATGTTTTCGGCTTACTCACGTCGCTTACTCACTCGCGTCGCGGGTCGCGGAATGCTGCTCATGAACATGAGCCTCGCGGAGAACCTAACGGGTAACCGGGGCTCCGGCTCGACGTGCAGGAGAAGGAACGGGGTGGTTTTTAGTCAGTAAGAGTCTGACACTCCCTCCCGCCTCACCCAGGCGGGAGCAGTCATTCGATGATTTTCCCCCCTTAAAAAAAATACATAGCTTGACACTTTTTTTTCAATTAAACCATAATTTGGTACTTATGAAACAAATACAAAATAAATAATAATAGTCTGTCAGTCAGTCCGTCAGTGAAGCTAGGTGAAGCTAGGTGCTCATTCCAAAATGTAGATTCGAATGGAGAAGAACGAGCAAGAAACTCCATTCGTTACTCTTTTTAAAAAAGTATGTTCTACTAGATATGTCTCTGGTACATATTCCATATCCTGTACATATATGTGAGAACAATGCAAAGACACGCTTGACGCATTATAGGTACAAATTACAAACCTTACTTAAAATTATATTATTATAGTCTAACACGGTGCTCACATATGCATGCATACTGACAATCCATAAAAAATTACATTGATTTTTTCTCTAGGTTTGATTCTCCAACCATAGGAGATGATCTAGAGAACTGTGTCCTCACGTCATCGCCACCTACGTCTCTGGAGAATGGGCGTGGGCTGCGTCCTAACAGTGGACATGAACTATATGCGAGGGGCAACTATGGGAGGGGATGTGAACCAGCACTTTATGATGATGTCCAGCATAGAGATGAGGGTAAGTTGCCAGTCACCAAATTAATTTCTGCCACTTTATTACACAGGTTTTTCATTCTGTTGTATATAACAATGACTTCGAAAAGGTAGGTTCCATATTATTTATTGTAAACAATATTATTTTTCGATACTATTTTGCAGAGTAGGTCCAACGAAATATTATACATGTCAACAATTTTTGGTAAGGATAGTTTAGTAAGATATATTTGTTCACATGTACGTGTTATTCTGTCCTTAACTGTATAATTCTTCTTTCAGAATGCTACCTTCAATACGACAAAGCAGCCAAATTGAGCGGTGGAGCAATCCGCGGTCAGGCGCGAGTCAAAGACGAGCAGGCGTGCGGTCGCGCGTGCAATGAGGCTCCGTTCAGATGTCTTAGCTTTTCTTTCAAGTAAGTTTTAATTTCAAATTGTCATTAGTAAGCATAACATCATTACATCACGTCTTTTATCCTCAAAAGGGTAGGCAGAAGCGCACATTACGGCACTTAATGCCACTATACAATGTAACACCCATTTGTTCACTATTTATGTTATGAGTTGGGGTAAGCCTATTGCCATATACCGGACACGATTCCAGACTCCGTGCTACTACTGAGAATTTTTTAAAAACCCAGTAGTACGTTGCCCGTCCCAGGAATTAAACGCGGAGCTCTTGTCCGGCAGTCGACCTTGCGACCACTCGTCCAACGAGGGAGTCATTAGTTAGCATCTTCTTCGAATTACAGATCATTATCATCATCACTTATATCCCGTGCTGGATATAGGCTTATAGGCTTCTCCAATACCACACTACATACTGAGCCTAGTCTGCAGTTTTTCGTACCTGACCACTGCCAACCATGCAGCAGATATTGTTACCCAGTTGCAGGGTATTCTATTAGTTACCCAGGCAGAATTAGGGCCCAGTAATTGGGCCTCTGGTAACCTCACTCACACGACGAAACACAACGCGAGCGTTGTTTCACGTCAAATTTCTGCTCGGCCGTGGTATCACTCTGGTCGAGCAGACCCATTCGTGCCGAAGTATGGCTCTCCCATAATTAAATTTAGAACAACATACATTAATTCATTGTACTTAAATAGTGAAACAAGTGAATTTATTTCTGCAAATAGGCTACAAGGCAACACTTTTACACGTCAATTTTATCAAGCGAACGATGAGGTCGACCTTTCCTAACTGACTACTCTGAGAAGAAATGCCGAAACTCAGAGGTCTGTCTCTTTTAAAGTCCAGACAAATACGTATAAAAGATTATGTGTGAGAACCGTGCAAGTTCTTCCTGTAGTGGCCTTTTGAGGAAAGAACCACAACAGTTTGAGCGGACCCGTTCTGAAGGCAGTACGCATACGGTTTACAGTCAGCTCAATTAACAGGCGAGGCTGACCGATTCGACGAACAATGGCAATCTAAAGAACATTTGCGTGGGTCGCACAAATACTCAAACTGTCAGAATATGAGTAATTAGAAAAGAAATGGCGAGGCAAAGTCTCGCACGATATGGTACCATGTAGAATTTAAATTAATAACCAATTCCTCTCCTTCAGTAACAACGCTCCACCGAAGACGGACAACTGTCTCCTGTCAGAGATCCGTCTGTTTGACCTCCAGAGAGGAGTGGACTACGTGCACTCTGCTGATGACTGGCTGTTTGCGTTCGATCTGTTCAATGGCCAGTGTTGGAGGAAAGTTCATGTTGTGGAGTATGAGTAAGTATGAAGTACCTGACCTGTTGAATAGACAGTATGGTCACTCAAAGAAGGGCAACACCATTAGGCCTACTTTAGGCCGCTAATTTTTATTACTCATCACTTATCAACAGTCTATAAGTTGCCACAGACACACACACACACGGAGAAGGTTTAGTCGCCGCGCTTGCTCAATGCGGGTTGGTGATTTGAAACTTATAATTAGAAATTACGAGCGGACCCAACAGACGTTGTCCTGCATATAACCACTTGAATATATAAACAAAAATTCATTCAAATTAGTTCAGCCGTTGAGTATAAATAACCTAGGCAGCGACTGCAGCGCCATCTGCCGGGCTGATTTGTGAATTTAAACCATTCCCAGATCCCCTTGAACACACACAAAATTTTCATCAAAATCGGTCCAGTCGCTTGAGAGAAGTTCACTGACACACACTCTCAGAAGAATTATATATATATGTCGGAGAAACATTGTCATCGCCGACATCGTCATTAGTGATTGCGGGCTTAGTGGGCGTCATGAGGGTAAAATGCGAGCACAAAACACAACGATCACAATAAACACTATTTTAATTTAGATAGTAACAATAGTTTTATCTGTTTCACAATAACGTAAAAGAAAAGTTAATAATTAGGACTGAGCAGCGGGTTCAGGGCACCGATCTTACAGTAAAATTACATAAACGATCTGCCTCGACCGATAGCTAATTCATGTTCTCCCGCCAAAACTATCTCTCTTTTTATCAGTAAGATGGCGCCTCGACCCCGCTCGAGGCGCGCGCTCTGCTCTGATTGGTCGTTACTTAGAAAGTCAAATTCAAATTATCAATAATTCTAATAAATCAAATTAAGAATTTTAAGTGTGACAAATCAATTACAATTAATTTAGGCATTTTAAAAAGTGAATATAAAACAAATAAAAATTAATGTGCGTTATGCAATGCAAGTAACAATTAACTCCCAGCTTCCTCCGACACGGCCGTCCTGACGTATCACACGTCCTCGTGTGATGTCGAAGGCCGCGCATCATCTGCAGGAGAGAAATAAATTCTTCAAATACATAAAGTTCGGCCACTCCTGACTAAGAATATCGTGTACATTAATACAGTTTATCTCCTACGCAACAACGCTTCAGAATTGCTTTAAATAGATGCCTCATAATAAGTAAAGCCTTTCGTTATCCTGAATCCTAATAGACTCCACGTTACATACTAAATCAAATCCGTAGTAGCGAAAAAGCCAACTCGCCATTTTTCGCGTTTCGGGTATTTAACAATATTTTATATGGCCATCTCGCTGAGGTTGTGCCGTTTTCCATCTTAAACCGCCACCTCGATTTTCTATGGCCACCTCGCCTTTTAATGGCCACCTCGCCTTTCAATGGCCACCTCGCCTTTAAGTGGCCACCTCGCCTTTCAATGGCCACCTCGCCTTTCAATGGCCACCTCGCCTTTTAACATAGCTAAACATAACTTTAATGTCCACCAACGCTGTTAGGATATTTCACAAGAAACTAGCAGATATACATACACACGCATTCTGATAACAAATCATTGTAAATAAAAGAAATAGATCGTCGACAAGCACGGAGGGGGCATTTCGCAAGCCAAACGGCATGGCAGTAAACTCATAATGTGCATCTGGAGTGATAAAACCCGTTTTTTCTATCGAATTCGATTCTACATTTATAGGAACCTGATAAAATCCACTAGCCATATCAAGACAAGTGTAAAATCGTGCGCCTGATAATCTTTGAACTTGATCGCCGATAAGAGGTAAGGGGTACCGGTCGGGAACCGTATTAGAGTTTAACTCTCGGTAATCTACGCACATTCTGTCCGTACCATCGCGCTTTTTTCACTAAGAGTATTGGGCTAGAGAAGGGCGATTTGCTTGGTCTTATAACTCCAGCAGATAATAGTTCACTACACTTATTACGTACTATCTGTCGCTCTTCAGGGCTCAAGTGATATGGCCGCCGTTGCACGATTTTCGTAGGATCTACTAAATTAATTTCCAGTTCACCTGTCTTTACTCTACTAGTAGGCGTGCCGTCAACGAATGAGTTCCTAAAGCCGCTAAGAAGTTGTATTAGTTTTGGTTTAAGATCATCAGGTATATCAGTATCTATGTCATGAAAATCAGCCACCGAGTTACCTACATTGCAAATATTAACTAAAGAAGGCTTCTCAACTATAGTGAGTTTATCACTCGATATGTGAACTGACAACCCTAAGGCTAACAAATCGCGACCAATCAAAATATCGTTATTTAAGTAGTCATCAGGTATAATGTGAAATAAAATTTGCACGTCATGACCACAAAGGGTGACCTCCGATAACATTTGAGAGTCACATAATACACTACATTTTCCTACACCAGTCAAAGTAACAATTGCACGCTGCAATGTACCGACAAGCTTACGAGAGACGCTCTCTTTGATCAAAGAACAATCAGCACCGGAATCGAAACAAAATGAAAACTTCTCACCAAATTGCGTAATTATCCCGGTGACAGGTTCCATATTGCATACGTCCACTCGCTTCACAACGCTGGAAGCACTGGCAGGCTGTGCACTGCTGTTCGCAACTGGCCATGTCTTGGGACACCGTGATGCAACGTGGCCCTCGACACCACACTTGTAGCAAGTCACAGGGGCCCGCGTAGTAACGGCCGTGCCGGGGCGTTCGGAAATCGGAGTTGGTTGCTGCTTGTCATGCGATCGGCTGAAACATTCGTAAGATCTATGACCTAACTTTCCACATGCGTAACATTTGGTCGAGACAGAACTTAACCTAGGCCGTTTATTATCTTGTGTAGTACTTGCAACAGTTTTTGTTATCTCTTGGTAACTCCGCTTACGATAGGAAAACGCCATAAGTTCACGTTGCATCTTACTACGGGTAGTTATTTCTTCAGAAAAAATATTGCGTTGTAATCGTGGCTCGATTTATCCCATGTGCGCAAGTATTAAGGAAACCACCATTTCTTCCTTGTCCTTATTACCCCATCGTGCCACGAGTAAAGTGAATAAACGGCTTGCATATGCAGCAAGAGATTCACCTTCTTGCGGTTTACCAGTAACCATTTTTAATATCGTTGCTGCACATGTTTCTAATGTATCAAAACGAGAAAGAAAAATTTCTTTGAATTCTATCCACTTCATACTAGGAAAAGCTATCTGAGAAAACCATGTTGCAGCAGAACCTTTCATGGCCTTACTAAGTATAAGAACTAATTTACTTCCCTGTATGTCACGTTCCGCTAAGCAGATGTCCACTGTTGCTAGCCAAGCCCGGGCGTCAGTGTCGGCATCTTCTGGGTGAAACTTAGGCAGTGTGATGCTCTTATCCTCTGTATTCGGTGTCTTGGTTAATGTCCCCACGAGTAATCTCATGCTATTTTGTTGCGCTTCGAATAACGCATGCCATCCGTCATTTATCGTAGTCAATTCACTCACGCTTTGTGCCTGCACCGATCCCACTTCTGATATCGGAGAAACATTGTCATCGCCGACATCGTCATTAGTGATTGCGGGCTTAGTGGGCGTCATGAGGGTAAAATGCGAGCACAAAACACAACGATCACAATAAACACTATTTTAATTTAGATAGTAACAATAGTTTTATCTGTTTCACAATAACGTAAAAGAAAAGTTAATAATTAGGACTGAGCAGCGGGTTCAGGGCACCGATCTTACAGTAAAATTACATAAACGATCTGCCTCGACCGATAGCTAATTCATGTTCTCCCGCCAAAACTATCTCTCTTTTTATCAGTAAGATGGCGCCTCGACCCCGCTCGAGGCGCGCGCTCTGCTCTGATTGGTCGTTACTTAGAAAGTCAAATTCAAATTATCAATAATTCTAATAAATCAAATTAAGAATTTTAAGTGTGACAAATCAATTACAATTAATTTAGGCATTTTAAAAAGTGAATATAAAACAAATAAAAATTAATGTGCGTTATGCAATGCAAGTAACAATTAACTCCCAGCTTCCTCCGACATATATATAAAGATAAGTCCAGGTTTTCTTACAATGTTTTCCTTCATTGTCTGTCAGTGGAGTCTAGATAATCTTAGAAAATATATGTAACTCGGAATTCGGAAATAGTCACATTGGTACTTGCCGTTGGTAGGTTTCGATCGTCTTGATCATCTTGAACCTCCAGGTCTACAATTTAATTAAGAATACCTTTAAATCAAATTTATGACTGCACGGTTGGTGCGGTGGCTGGGCGACCGGCTGCCGTGCAAGTGCAACGTATCGCGGGTTCGATTCCCGCACGGAACAACACTTTGTGTGATCCACAAATTGTTGTTCCGGGTCTGGGCGTCATGTGTATGTGAACTTGTATGTTTGTAAACGCACCCACGACACAGGAGAAAATCCTAGAGCCCCACTCTAGGATTTTCTCCTGTGTCGTGGGTGCGTAATATTGTAGTGCGTGTGCACATGCCACAAGGGCCTCCACCTCAGCATACAGTTGAGCATTCCTGCCCAACGCTGATTTTACACATACATACTAGTGAATTTAAACACACTTCTAATCGCAGTGATCCAGCTCCAGAAATACCTCGTCCGCTCGCAGCACCACCTGTCGAGGATCACTACCCAGTATCAGGACCGTCCGGCCCACCATCGTCTCCCACCGGATTATCCGGACCTTCAGCACCTAGTGGACCCGGATATCTACCAGATCATGCTCATAATGGTAAGTTGCAACTCGTCAAAATGAAATCAGGCCGTAAAATGTAGCTATGCAAGTTGCTTATATTTTTTCAGTAGGCACTACAGTAATTTTAGTTGGAGCTATCTTTCTTTTCTTTATGAGATAAATTGGTAAATGGGCAGTCGCATCACCTGATGATAAGCACTAGCAATCGGCACCGCCCATGGACACCCGGAACACCAGAGGCGTTACAAGTACGTTACCAGCCTTTTAGGGATTAGGAAATTGAGTATTGTTGGGGATGCAGAGATTGGGCGGGAAGAGGGGCGGAATTGGGCTTCCGGTAACCTCACTCACATGACGAAACATAACGCAAGCGTAGTTTCACGTCGGTTTTCTGTGAGGCCGTGGTATTACTCCGGTCGAATCGAATTCTTTTCATAATGAAAGTCATAATTAATGCTCAGTAACATCAGAAGAATCGACAGAATTGGATACAAAATTATAAAAAAAAAACAATATATAGTTTTTGATACTTTTGAAAAGATATTTGAGAAATTTCTATTTCATAATTTACTAACTAGTTCTGCGCGGTTGTGTTGTTTTATAGCCTCGATATATGCACTATTCAAAACAAAAATAATTATTCAAATCGGGCCAGTAGATCTAGAGATTAGTGCGTTCAAACAAACTCTTCTGCTGCATATAATATTAATAACATATAAGATAATACAGTGAAACTTGGTTAAGTGGGACCTGGATAAGTGAGAAACCTCCATAACTGGAACTCATGCTGAGGTCCCAACACTTTGGCACTGAATTGCCTCTGTCAGTGGGACGAGGTAAACCTCTATATCTGGGATTTGTTCTTTCGATTTATCATCATAGTTACCTCTATAACTGAGACAGCGAGTAAATTTTATATGCATAAACCTCTGTAATTGAGATAATATTGTTTGTTTACTCATTCTTATTCTACCCACAAATTCCACACGTAATTCTAAGTCCACCTCTCTTAATGGAACCCTCTGTAAATGAGACAAATATTTATTTATACCTGTATAATTGGGACACTGGGTAAGTGGAATACCTCTATAAGTGAAACGACATTGCAGGTCCCTTGTTGTCTCACTTAACCAGGTTTCACTGTATTACCAACTAGTATCATGTTTGACAAGGTGCTAAATAAACTAACTTTCTATTCCCAGAACCACCGTTTATCCCGGCATCAGGCCCACCGAGCGGACCCGGTTTCAAACCTTACTCACCCGGTTCCAATTTCAAACCCGGGTACTCTGAACCTTCTGCTCCCGGATATAAACCGAATTACCCACCAAGTGGTCCAGTTAAACCTTACCCAGAACCGTCCGGACCAGACTTTAAGCCAGGTTATCCGGGTCCTAATTTCAAACCCGGTTATTCTGAACCATCTGGACCTGGATTCAAACCTGACTACCCAGGACCGATAGGTCCTAGTTTTAAACCTGTTTACCCTCCTGCTGTAAATCCTGCTCTAAAACCCGGATACCCTGAACCAAGTGGACCTGGTTACAAACCTGGATATCTACCAGACCCGGATTTAAAACCTGGTTTCCGACCATCAGCACCGCCGCAGCGACCTGTTTACCGACCAATTTTGGATACGCCAGATTATCTACCGGGAAAACCGGGGTACTTGCCAGAGAAACCTGGTTATTTGCCGGATCGCCGACCTGGTTATCCTGGACCTAATAGACCAGTTTATGATGAACGCCCACCCAGACCAACTAGACCTGGGTTTAAACCTGGATATCCTGATAGAGCAGACGATGAATCGAGTAAGTGTTTTTACAAGGTATCAAAATTAATCATTGCATTGCGTTGTAGCATATCTTTTGTTTTCTTCATCTAAAATAATCACACTTTCATTAATTGATTTTATGATCAACTTAACTTTAGTATTTTTCCAACAATTTTTTAAGAAATAAGTAGGTATGTTGTTTGACGCTAAAAAAACGTCACAATGCCTCGTTGGCCGAGTGGTCGCAAGTGCGACTGCCGGGCAAGGGGTCTCGGGTTCAATTCCCGGGTCGGGAAAAGTATTACTGGGTTTTTAAAAATTCTCAGTAGTAGCACGGAGTCTGGAATAGGCCCACCCCCTATTACATGGGACTCATAACATAAATAGTGAAAAGTGGGTGTAACATTGCACAGTGGCATAATGTGCACCTCTGCCTGTCCCTTCGGGGATGAAAGGCGTGATGTCCAAATAGTTTTGTTCAAAAAAATATATAAAACTTTTTGGACACGTGATGTTATGTGTTATGTGTCAATACACAATCTCGTACAAAATTCATAGAAAACTGTCAGACAGTTCTTGTTCAAAATACAAAAAAGTATTGAATCTGACTAGTTGGCAAGTACCCGATTAGTAAAAAATATAGGTTAATCCGATTTTTCATATACCCACAGGGTGTTTAAAATAACTTTAGGTTTTTTAGTTTCAGTATCATGGCGTCACTATACGGTATCTGGGTTCCCGTGCCGTGCAGGGACAACGTGTGCACAGAACACCATCGCGGGCCATTGGGCTTGTGAACCTGAAGGTGGAGAAATTGGTCAGTTTTCTTCCTGTATTTTCTTTTTTAACTTTTACCTTATTTCTAAAAATTTTAATGAATGCCTCGATGACCGAGTGATCGACAGTGTAAATGCCGCGCAAGTGGTCTCGGGTTCGATTCCTGAGTCGGGCAAAGTTTTACAGAGTTTAAAAAAATCAGTAGTAGCACGCAGTCTGGAATTGTGCCCGGCATATGACAATAGGCTCACCCCCTATTACATGGGACTCATAACATAAATAGTGAAAAGTGAGTATTACATTGTAAACTACCATTAAATGCCGTAATGTGCACCTCTGCCTACCGCCTCGGGGATAAAAAGCGTGTTGTTACGTTATTTAATGAGATTTTTGAGAAAAAGGCTTGTACTGTGATATTATTGAATACTAGCGACTCGCCCCGGCTTCGCACGGGTGCAATATGCATGTATTATATAAATAAATCTTCCTCTTGAATCACTCTATCTATTAAAAAACACCGCATCAAAATCCGTTGCGTAGTTTCAAAGATTTAAGCATACAAAGGGACATAGGGACAGAGAAAGCGACTTTGCTTTATACTATGTAGTGATTTTCAGGCTCATGGGACTATTGCTGTACGCCAACACACCGCTGTGGATACAGTGAAGGTTTTCATAAACCATGGTGAGTAGACCAAACCTATACATTAAGGCACAAATACGTTATTAAGGTAATTGTACTCTATACTTTATAAGGATAATAAAGTACACGAAAATACTTTATTTTTGCAAACTTCATTTCTATTAAAGTCGTAAGTATTTTTCGGTAAACTTATCGATTTATGTTGAATCGATAACTCGCCAGCGCCACTTAGACAATTTCTAGTAAAGATGCAATTGTTTAGTATTTAAATGCAATTGTTTAGTAAAGGTACTTACTAATTAAATAGAGGTACAAACTGGAAAAAGCAATAAAAAATATATTTATTTATTTATTTATTTATTTATTTATGTACACACATACAACATAAAGGACAACACATACATAAAATTAAAGTACAAAGGTACCACCTATTCCTATTGGAATTTCTTCCTGTGGACCTGGAGCAGGAAAAGTAATAATAATAGGTATAATGACACAGTGTGTAGTAACAAATAGAAAATTGGGATTGGAAACAGACTTAAAACTAACAGATAAATAACCAAACAACTATATACATACAATATATAAATAAATACATACAAAATATAAACTATACATATAAATGAAGAAATTTACATATCAGGAGGAAAGGTAGTGTTCTCTCACTCGTTTTTTAAAGATAGCGATAGACTCAGCGTCCCGAATGTTAGGCGAATATATTTTTAAATAAAATACTAAATAAGAATAAATTGTACTTTATTGTTGTACTATGTACTTGTTTTCTTACCTATAATCGTCAATGTACTTTAAATACTAAAGAAAAAGGTGGCAACCCTAGCTGTGACAGATAACTGTACAGGCGATTTTATAGAATACTAGCTTCTGCCCGCGCCTTCGTACACGCAATCCCGTTTTCTCCCCTTCCCGTAAGATTTTCAGGACTTTTTCTGTTTTAAGAACCTTCTCCTAATAATAACAAATACAATTAATTAAAGCGATACAGCCATTCACACGTGTGTGTGGTGACTAAGGGAAAAAGGGATTCATTTATATATATATATAACTAGCGGACCTGACATACGTTGTCCTCCATATCCACTTGAATGTATAAACAAAAATTCATTCAAATTAGTTCAGCTGCTTAGGATAACTAATCTAGACATCGACTGCGTCGCGGAGAACCTAACGGGTAACCGGGGCTCCGGCTCGACGTGCAGGAGAAGGAACGGGGTGGTCTTTAGTCAGTAAGAGTCTGACGCTCCCTCCCGCCTCACCCAGGCGGGAGCAGTCATTCGATGATTTTCCCCCCTTAAAAAAAAGACATCGACTGCAGCGCCATCTGCCGGGCTGATTTGTGAATCTAAACCATTCCCAGATCCCCTTGAACACACACAAAATATTTCATTAAAATCGGTCCAGTCGTTTGAGAGAAGTTCAGTGACATACGTGTGTATGTCACAGAAGAATTATATATATATAAAGATATACATTTATAGATTTTATAGAAAAAATATTTGCCTTATTTGTTCGTCACCATGTTACCTATCTACCTCGTTAAACTGACATATGAATCTCTTTTTCGAAACCACTTTAATAATATATTTTGATATAGGTGCTACGTAGGACCGAATCAGGATCAATGGCGTCCATGCAGTGAGAAGTATTATCCTTACCATCAGCATAAAGTTCCTCATCCCTCACAAGGTCACCAGCATTCACCTGGACGACCTCTGCCTCCAGGACATAGAGGTAAGTTCCATCGCATTTTTAAATCAGTTCTATTCAAGGAGAATTGGCCTAAAATAGGAATAGTGAGGTTCTCTGATCTGCAGCTGTAGCCAAATGCCATTGAGCGCTTGTCTACATGTAGAATAGAAAACCAAATTATATGGAACTAGCAGCCCGTCCCGGATTCGCACGGGGTAGACAAATTTTTTTTTTTCAAAATGAAATGTAGCCTATTTCAAATTGGAAGAATGTAGCATTCTATTGGTGAAAGAATTTTTTAATTCGGCCCAGTACTTTTTGAGCCTATTCATTACAAACATACAAAAATAGGTACAAATCTTTCCTCTAAATATTATTATATTAGTGTAGAAGTAAAGATATAAATATAGATTGACGTAAATTTTGACACTTGTCAATGTCACCCCCATACATTCGAGTTCCTCATCAAACTTTCATCAAATAAGTAAGAGAGTAAGCAGACAACATAATATTTAATTTAATTTGTTTCACGAAAGTTATAATATAAAGAATCTAGTGATGAAGAAAGAAGTAATTACTTCTTCGTCGTTCTTTTAATTGCTCAAAATCGTGTTTAGTTTTCTACTCTCTCTGTAAACAAGCGCTAAAGTGGCATTTGGATAAAGGCACTGATTTGATATAGTAAAAGGCATAGAATAGGCATTTATTTATTAATGTATTTATTTAATTAGAAATAGGATAAGTGGGAGACTGCCGCGTTGGCTGAGTGGTTGCAAGTGCGACTGCCGACCATGGGCTCTCAGATTCGATTCCCGGGTCAGGCAAAGTATTACTGGGTTTTTAAAAAAATCTCTGTAGTAACACGGAGTCTGGAAATGTGAAATACTACCCTATTACTGTAGTGGTTATTATCTCACTTGAACATTGGTCATAAAAGCTCATAATTTCTTTGACTGAACAGAATCACACAACAATAAGGGTCTATTTTTTTATAAACTTATTCCCACACTAGGATTTTCTCCTGTGTCGTGGGTGCGTTTACGCGAAACAACAATTTGTGGGTCACACAAAGAGCTACTCCGTGCGGGGATCGAACCCGCTACACGTTGTGCGGCAGCCAGTTACACAGCCATCGCGCCAACCGTGCAGTCAATATCATTGAAAACTATAGTTCATATTGACAATCAACATCACTAGAATCAACTCCTGCGCTATAAAGAGTGTGTGTACCCTTTCAGAAGACATCCCACCACGGCCCGTAGGACCTCGTCCCTGGCAGGGACAACCTGGGTATGACAGACCCAACCCAGTTGGACCGCCAGGCCCATATCTGTCGGAAGGCGACAGAAAATACTGGGACGATTTGTACAAGAATGGACCTCAAGCGTATTATGATAAATATGGGAATCCTTTGCCAGGTTTGTTTCAAATTATGAATTAACTAGCAGCCCGTCCCGGCTTCGCACGGGGTAGGCAATTATTTATTTTTGGAAATTTGGATTGCTGTAGTGACATAACTACAATAGTTGGACATATTATAGAGTTGTGTTTATTAACCACAACGCTATGTACGCCATTATTGTCGCATGCATCAGACCCTTATTTTGTTACTATTGTGTATTTTGAATGTTATATGTTTGTGATGTGGCCGTACTCCTTCGAATAAATAAAATAAAATAACCATAATTTGTATAGAGTTACTGTACAAATTATGGTTAATAAACATTTATTATTATTATTATTATATGCTACCGCGGAGTTTTTTGTAGACATTATGATTTTCTTTAATATTGTTGTACATTATTTTGTTCTATCGCTAATAGTTTCGGCAGCGCATTCGACGAAAGACATTTTAAGACTCATTTTTCTACACCTTCGTTTACATTGTTCAAATTTTACCAAGGATCCCTAATTTTTTTCAAAATGACATGTAGAGCCTATGTCAAATTGGAAGAATGTAGCATTCTATTGGTGAAAGATTTTTTTAAATCGGCCCAGTACTTTTTGAGCCTATTCATTACAAACATACAAAAATAGCTACAAATCTATCCTCTTTATAATATTATTACTATAGATATTAGCAGCCATTTTTACCCAGCTATTATAATAACAATCTGTTGTCATTCTATTGCTACAATTCCAATTTGATGATAACTAACTTTTCAAATGATTGAAAAGGATCTAATAATTACCTGACCTAGGCATCAAATATGAAATCCTTTCAGAAGATCAATGGATTGAGTTCAACCAAAGAGAAGCAATCTTCACTATCCCGCGTTCACTAACATGACTCCGCTTTTGATATACATATAATGACGTAGTTTTGAAACCACTATCATTCTAAAGAAAAGTATGTCTTTCTCACTCGCTCAAGTCGCAACAACAATAATGATCGCTAAGATTAGACAGAGATAATCCATCATAAGTCCCACGTACCATTCAATCAAGGTGGTTGTTATTATTGTGTTTGTAATGTTGAAACACCGAACATTCTAATACTATTTGCTTCAAATTGGAACTAATAAGAGACTGCCTCGTTGGCCGAGTGGTCGCAAGTGCGACTGCCGGGCAAAGGGTCTCGGGTTCGATTCCCGGGTCGAGCAAAGTATTACTGGGTATTTTAAGGAAACTCTGTAGTATATGGTGGTATATGGCAATAAGTTTACACCCTATTACATGGGACTCATAACATAAATAGTGAAAAGTGGGTGTTACATTGTACAGTGGTATAATGTGCACCTCTGCCTTCGAGGATAAAAGGAGTTATGTTATGTTAATAGGTATACATACTATTTACATAATACATTTAAAACTTACAACACTTATACATAATATTCCAAATAATATAAAAAAAAACTATTTAGGAAGAGCGTCAAAAATTGTTCCGCTACGATGTCAGCTGGGAAAATAGGTACCCAGAAGTCGGGCAGCATTGCCACGTTGTATGGAACTGCTTAACCTCTGACCGAAGAGGTTTAATGTAATCTTACACTTATCTCCTGTATTCCAGGTTATTCTCGAGTTCCAACAGAATCTCGTCCGTACATCAAGTTCACTCACAACCAACCACAGCCTGGTACTGGAACCTGGCTGCCAGTGTCTCCATCACAAGGATCTGATGGACCGCCTCCTCCAGGGTTGGGAGTACCAAGGTATGTCAATACCTCTACAATCTATTCTTGTAAAGTTGAAAAGCTTGTTTCTTGATGTAGAAGGCAGCAAATTAATCTATGCAACTTTGTGACAATCAGTTTTCGGCTTTATTACACAGTAATTAAGTTGAAATCTGAAAAACTTGAAGCCTTTAACTGCGGCCTGAAAACTGCTGCAAATTCTCCATTAACGTTTACTTGTCAAAATTTATCGCGTTGGTAGTAAATTTGTTTCGAAAATAAGCATGACATAGAAAACAAACCTTAATTAACCGAACAATGATATCCAAACTTCATTCACATTTTTAATACTCTTAATCTTTCCCCAGATACTGGCCTGTAGCCTACCTACACAAAGGTCCACCACCAAACACAACCTATTTCCGTTACAACGAAACTCAACAACAGATGACAACAACTACAGAAATGTACACAACACCTCGAGAAATATCCACCATCCCCCCAAGACCAGACCACACTGAAAGGCACAGAGACGAAAAACAAAGAAACATAAGTGATTACGACACTCTAGAAAGTACCACTATAAAAGTCCCACAAAGTACCACAGTAAAAATTATACCAAGTACCACTGAAGTACCAGTAACACAGGAAGCGGTGACTGAAAACATAACTGAAGTTGAACTAGTTAAACCTGAAAGTGTAAAGTTAAGTGAAAAAATTAAAGGTATAGATGACAAATTGGACGATTTCTCAAGTTCCATTGAAGTTTTTGACTTAGATGATGTTAAAGGCGAGAAGTTGTCTGATTTGAAAACTTTAGAAGCTGAAGAAAGGCAGATAGAAGAAATTGGAAGAATACTAGCTTCTCGAAGAGGTGGCAAACTGGTTCTAGATAAACATTCCCAAAAAGAACTAGAAGCTAAAAGTATAGCCATTGATAAAGAACTTCTAGATTTTAATTTTGGTAACAGATTTAATGTTGAAAGAAGAGGAGTGATACAAAAAGTGAGTAAAGATGAGATAGAAAGAGAAAGAGAGCGAGAAAGAGCAGCAGCTGACAAAAGTTTGGAAGTGAGTGAAACTTCTTTCGTTCGTCCTCCTAGAATTTTATCCACAACTGAAAATATTCGCAAAGCTATAGTTAATGGAAAAGTCTTCTATGATGCCACAATAAGAGAACAAAGAGACACATTTTTAAATAATTCTACGAGAAAAAGTAAAAATTTGAGGTTATTAGATGAGACTAAAATCTCTAATCTCACTTCTCCTGCTAGTTATGGCAAAAAAATAATCAAAGCAAGAAACGTGAATCCAGTCAGAAGAGTAAGAAGGGTCTATAGAAAAAGATATAACCCAGAAGAAGTCAGAAGGAGATTGTTGGAAAGAGAAAAGAGTAAACAAGAGAGTAGTACAGAAAATTCTAGGAAAATATAAGTGGTTATTGTAAATTGTGTAATTACTCATATTTTTCTTACAGTATTTCTATTTTTTTATAATATGAGTAAAAGTTATAAGAAAAAGTATAATTTAGTTATAAGTAAAATAAGCGTCATTATCAATTTAAAATGTAATATTTTAATGAAATAATTATTATAAAAGGCTTGGTGCTTCCAAAAATTGTCAGTTTGACTTCAAATTTGTATTTAGGTTGAATTGACGATGCGTATTTCGAAATTATAAGTATGAATATTAATGTTATAATTATAAGAATAATATTTATTTTAAAATGTATTGTGTAATTAGTATAAGTAATATAAGTACAATTAAAATTATATGAGAATATTGTATAAGTGTATTTTATATTTATATTATAATTTATAGTTACCAAATTGATAAGTTACCGCGAAGAAATTGAATGCAATATTTTTTTATAATAAAGCACTAAAATTCTATATATTTATAATTAGCACTAAGTATTTACTTAACATTTTTATAAGACTAATAAAAAGCATTTTCAAATATTAGTTTATTTCATTTTTTTTACAAGAATTGTATTGTGAAACTGATCGAAAAAGAGTAACCTAGGGACTATCTTGCTCGTTTTTCTATACAGTACTGCTATCGTTGGCCGAGTGGTCGCAAGTGTGACTGCCGGGCAAGGGGTCTCGGGTTCGATTCCCAGGTCGGGCAAATTATTACTGGTTTTTTTTAATCTCTGTAGTAGCACGGAGTCTGGAGTTATGCCAGGTAGGTATATGGCAATAGGCTTACTCCCATTGTATGAGACTCATAATATAAATATTGAAAACTGGATGCTACTTTGTATAGTGGCACTGCGTGCCTCAATGTGCACCTATGTACATAGACTGTGGATTTTGGAACGAGCAGCTAGCTTCACCAGAGGACAGACCAATGGTAAGTAATCGGTGTCGCCCATGGACACCTGGAACACCAGAGGCGTTACAAGTGCGTTACTGGCCTTTTGGGGATTAGGAGTTTGAGGATCGTTGGGGCTTCAAGGATTGTGGAGATCGGGGAAGGGGAGGGTAATTGGGTCTCCGATAACCTCACTCACACGACGAAACACAACGCAAGCGTTGCTTCACGTCGGTTTTCTGCTCGGCCGTGGTATCACTCCGGTCGAGCCGGCCCATTCGTGCCGAAGCATGGCTCTCCCACATTTAAACTCTTCTATTGAAAACCAGCAAATTTTCCTTCCATTTGAAAGCTCATAAAATTTAATACTTAGTATGCAAAGTGTCCGTTGTTTTACTTCTAAGAACTGCCTACTTTAGATGCTGGCTTCATGTCAAAGGCCTAGGGAGTACTTTTACTTACTTGATTTTCTAAAATGCACTTTCTAGCTGCAGCTTGCACTAGAAGCATATGCTAAATAATATTGTCATTTCACTTTCTATTTCGTTTGCTTTTGTTTTCTTTATATAATAATTTAAGTATGTGGGTGGATTATATTTGGATGCTTTACATTTGATTATATAAATTTATATTATTATTATGATTGCTTTTCTCTTTTTTAATGGGATAAGCCGGTAAACCCATAGACAGCCCATGGACAGCCGAAACACGAGAGGCATTACAAGTGCGTTACCGGCGTTTTGTGGATTACGAATTTGAGGATTGTTGGGGATTCAGGTATTGAAGAGATAGGGGAGGGGTGTAGTATTGAATAATTTGGAGAGGCCTATGTCCAGCAGTGGACGAATACAGGCTGATGATGATGATATAGTAGTGCCTCCAGTAACCTCACTCACACAACGCAAGCGTTGCTTCATGATATCACTCTGGTCGAGCCGGCCCATTCGTGCCGAAGCATGGCTCTCCCACACTTAACGTAAATTTATATTTATTCCAGAAGTGTTTTTAGAGAAAGGTGTGGATTTAAAGACTGTGTAGTGACAAGGATTGTAAATGGACTGGTATGATGGTTTGGACATGTAACAAGTATTGATGAAAGCAGATTCATGAAAGAGCGGATATGAATTGTCGGTAGAAGGCGCCCTAGACGGGAAGATTGGCAAATTATTAAAGAAGAGCTAAATTTAAAGTATCTACTGTAATCCGATGATCATAAATGAAAGGACTGATGACTCTTGATGAAGATAAAGAGAATCGAATCGAATAAGGAAGAATAAAGAATAAGACTGCCTGATTGGCCGAGTGGTCGCAAGTGCGACTGTCGGGCAAGGGGTCTTGGGTTCGATTCCCGAGTCGGGCAAAGTATTATTGGGATTTTCTCAGTCGTAGCACGGAGTCTGGAATTGTGCCCGGTATATGGCAATAGGCTCATCCTTACATGGGTCTCATAACATAAATGGAGAAAAGTGGGTGTTACATTGTACTGTGGCATTAAGTGCCGTAATGTGCACCCCTGCCTACCCTTTCGTGGATAAAAGGCGTGATGTTATGTTATGTGAATTATGGATTATATTTTAACATATCTACGTTTGGCAGTTTCTTTTTTGCATATAACATAATCTGTGATTTTAAATTTAGTAATAGACACACAATTATTTATTTAACAGTACACTATTTCAATTATTATATTTTAGTAATATCTGCCTCATTGGCCGAGTGGTCGCAAGTGCGGCTGCCGGGCAAGGGGTCTCGGGTTCGATTCCCGGGTCGGCCAAAGTATTACTGGGTTTGTAAAAACCTCAGTAGTAGCACGGAGTCTGGAAATGTGCCCGGTATATGGCAATAGGCTCACCCCCTATTACATGGGACTCATAACATAAATAGTGAAAAGTGGGTGTTACATTGTACAGTGGCATTAACTCGTCGAGTACCGTCATTATAGACACAATTATAGAACAATAGGTTGCGGTCACCGGTGACCGCTTGGTGTTTGACAGTTTAAGCGCCATAATGTGCACCTCAGCCTACCCCTTCGGGGATAAAAGGCGTGATGATGTTATGTAATATCTTTAATATCTATCTCTTCGTCATTTGGACTGGACATTACACCTGGAACCCACAATATTAAAAGTAAATTTTGGCATATGCGGATTACAAGCATGTGTTGCTTTCGACCGTACGTCACTGCAGCGGTTTCAAGTGTCCACTGAAAATCAGTGTTGGGTGCTCATTGTGCCCAGCTTTATGCTGAGTTGGATAAAACACTTTTTCATTTTCATTTTGATTATAGTGATACTTAACTTGAAGCTCTAGACCTCTAACAATAAGATACTTATTTTACAAATCACATAACATAACATAACATCACGCCTTTTATCCCTGAAGGGGTAGGCAGAGGTGCACATTATACCACTGTACAATGTAACACCCACTTTTTACTATTTATGTTATGAGTCCCATGTAATAGGGGGTGAGCCTATTGCCATATACCGGGCACGATTCCAGACTCCGTGCTACTACTAAGAATATTTAATAACCCCTTACCCGGCAGTCGCATTTACGATCACTCGTATAACGAGGCAGTCGTTGCAGGCAATTTTACAAGTCACATTTAACAAAATGACATATAAGTTATATCGTTATGATACAATTTGACTACAATATAATCGTTGCGACTGTAGATCATCGTTAAAGTGGCTACATAACGTTCATAATAGCCACTAACTTGCTATTACTGGAGTTATGATATAACGGAAATCGTGCGTTTGGCCGCCATTTTATTATGTACCTACAGGCTGATCTAGTTCGGGTGAATTTTTGTAATATGTTTATTGCGTTTTATTGTTGTATTGTAATGTTAGAGTAGAATGCAATATAGATATCTTACCTACCGCACACCTACATTTTTACTTTTCCCGCTGGTGTCGTGAAAGTGTCATCATCATATCAGCCACATGACATTCCCTGCTAACTGAGGCCTCCCCCTATGACTTCTCGACAGACCGATAAGGGCAACAACCTGAAGCTTGTAAACTGAGTGGGGAATATGGCAGACTCTTTTATAAAACAGAAGAGGACCACTGAAAGAAAAGAGGTCGTGACAAATGTTTAGTACTCTGTCATCAGCTAGTCAATTCATATGTCATGCCTATGAAAAAACAACAACCTGTACATAGGGAAAGCGACCAGAAAAAAATACATTAATAAAAAAATAAAAGCGTGACAGACAAAATATTATCGAGCGAAAATAATTCGAGCACTGCCCCGCCGTCGCCGGCAAAACATGGAAACGCATAATTGGCCACAATTGCATTACAGACTTTCGCTATGTACTTTAAAACCGCGAACTCGTAAAAGTTTTACGTTTAACTTTAAATTTAACGGTTTGCGTTTACGTTTTGGTACATTTCTCTTTTAATATTATTTTTTATGATTAATTTTTATTAGGTATTATGTTGTTTCTTGCAAAAGTGAAATGCTTTCTCTGAAAGGTTTTTTTTAAGGGGGGAAAATCATCGAATGACTGCTCCCGCCTGGGTGAGGCGGGAGAGAGTGTCAGGCTCTTACTGACTAAATACCACCCCGTTCCTTCTCCTGCACGTCGAGCCGGAGCCCCGGTTACCCGTTAGGTTCTCCGCGACTTCTCTGAAAGGTTAAGCTACTCTTGCCGCGGTTAATATTTAGATAGGTCAGTTTTCGTTATATTATTAAAATCTCTTGTTCATTATAATACCAAAATTTGAATCAGCAAACTACAGTACATGACTACATCAGCTGTTTACATGTGAACATTAGGTCATGACGATACATGAGTCGCCTTTTTCAGGGGGGACAATCATCTAATTACTTCTTCGGTCTTAAGTTAGGCGAGAGAGAGTGTCAGACTCTTACTGACTAAAAACCACCCCATTCTTACTCCTGCTCTTCGAGAGGGAGTCCCGGTAACCCGTTAGACCTTCCGCGGCTCCGTATCGGGTATCAGCCCTATTGGGATGGTGGTGTGGTGGACACCTGTCGCCTAGTCAGCAACCTCGATCCCATCATTTGACTGGACAATCAATCAATCTCTGCACTACAGGTGCTGTTTACATGTCTACTCATGCCGCTAGTATTAAAGAATAATTTAATTAGCCAAACGAATTATTAATCATGCGATTAAAATTAGTTACAAACACGCTATTAATTAATGTGTAAAATAATTAGTTAGCAATTTGATTATTCAATTATTATCTTATTTATAATGTACGTAGTTGCCTATTGTATTGATTTGTCAGCGATGACCGCTACAAACACCACATGTATGGGAGAGCCATGCTTCGGCACGAATGGGCCGGCTCGACCGAAGTGATACCACGGCCGAGCAGAAAACCTACGTGAAACAATGCTTGCGTTGTGTTTCGTCATGTGAGTGAGGTTACCGGAGACCCAATTACCCTCCCCTCCCCCAATCTCCCCAACCCCTGAATCCCCAATGACCCTCAAACTTCTAATCCCCAACACTTGTAACGCCTCTGATGTTCCAGGTGTCCATGGGCGACGCCGATTGCTTACCATCAGGTGATCCGTCTGCTCGTTTACCGGTTTATATCATAAAAAAGTGTTTTTTTGTTAAATAAATTTATTCAATAAAATTTTATGAAGGTGTGGCCTTAAATTTAAACAAATACCTTATAGTCAATAGTCTTTTGGGGTAGGCCTATGTTCAGTAATGTACATTTAGTGGGTGATATGTTAGCGATGATGATGAGTGCCATTGATATGGAACGAGGTATGCAAAGAAACGGTGTTTTTACAGAACCCAGACTTTGGAGAGAACATTTTAAATTCCGGGCAAAGCAACGGGGTGAAAGCTAGTATTTATTACTACAGGTGAAACACATGTCCTAAGCTAGCAAAATATAATACGGCAAGTCTCTCAAATATCAAATATCTGCAGTAAAATGCTAAGACAGGTATCGTATTCGCTTATCTCACTTTCTCGGCACGAGTAAAAGTGACCAATGACCAATAATCAAAGGTCGTTCACCTCTTGACCGACTGCGCCGAAGTAGTGTTCAGTGTTTCACTGTTAGTAGGTTATGTGTCGTGTGAATTTTGTAGTGGTATTTTACTACCTTTTTATAAAGGATGCGGGTACGAATCCGGGTTGGGAGATGGGTAGGTTCTTTTCGGAAATTTTGAAAAATTGTTATTATTTTTTTTTAGGTGCAAATATTATTTGTATTTTAAGTTGTATATATTTAAGGTCATACTTAAGTTATTTACAATTAATTAAATAGAGATAGGTATCCTCTCTGTACTCCGAAATAAACGTACTATTAAAAGATACTTATTATAAAGCTAATTATTTCTATAGGTAAATGGCAGACAGGGACTCATAACAACTAGTGAAAAGTGGGTGTTACATTGTACTGTGGTAGAATGTGCACCTCTGCCTACCCCTTCGGGGATAAAAGGCGTGATGTTATGTATGTATGTATGTAAATGGCAGGTATGGGAGTTCTTATTGTAGCTTTTCACATAACATTTCAATAGATTGTGTTACTCGTAGTATAGATACCTACTAATTTTAAGCAAGACAACATAAAATAACATCACGCCTTTTATCCCCGAAGGGGTAGGCAGAGGTGCACATTACGGCACTTAATGCCACTGTACAATGTAACACACTTTTCACTATTTATGTTATGAGTCCTATGTAATAGGGGGTGAGCCTATTGCCATATACCGAGCACATTTCCAGACTTCGTGCTACTACTGAGATTTTTAAAAGCCAAGTAATACTTTGCCCGACCCGGGAATCGAACCCGAGACCCCTTGTCCGGCAGTCGCACTCGCGACCACTCGGCCAACGAGGCCAATGAAGCATTTCAATTCAAGCAAGAATAATAGTGAAAATTACATACCTGCAAGTATAAAACTTAAACTTGGCCCAGTTATACCCAACAATCCTCAAATTCTTAATCCCGAAAAGGCCGGTAACGCACTTGTAACGCCTCTGTTGTTTAGGGTGTCCATGAGCGGCGCCGATTGCTTACCATCAGGTGTGATTCGTGGGCTCAAACACCGGCTAATCTCGGCTAATGGAGGATCCTTTTGTCAAACAGTGGAACAGTTGAAGACACAGAATAGATTAAATACTTCTCTTTTATGTGGTTCAGGAATAACCGAGAGGACTCTTTTAAATTCTATGCACCCAACTCCACTCAACCTTTTTTTACTAGGACCAAAAAACGTTCCATGTTCGACGCATCTCGACATTACACAAAGCAAAACTGATATAGATCAAAAATAGGGTAGGACCAAGAATACTCCCCTGAGGCACTCCAAAAACCGTATTTTTCTAAATAAAAATAAAAATAAAAATCGTTTATTAAACACAAAGATTTCCAAAAGATGTAACAGTAGTCTAATTATTATACAATTATGGTAAATTATAAATACTAAAAAAAAATATAAAAAACAACTTACATTGAAATAATCAAAGATAAATTTAGGATGAGTACAATTAGGTATTTTTTTTTGAACTGTAGCGTCCCGCCTGAGGTAGGTTTCAGTAAAAACCTGTGTTTCAGGCCATCACTCCACTTAAGATGAGATTAAGATGTCAATGTGAGAACGTACAATCTACACAATTTATAAACGAAGTTATTTATATACCAAGCAGAAAAGAAAAATGTTTTTATGACTAAGTAACAATAAATGTATTTTTTTTTTATATCTAGGTACATAAATAATATTAAAACAACGGCAATATCAAGTTTAATACAATATCAAGTTTAATAATAATTATACCTATTAGATCTATTTCATAGTTTCTAGTAGTTTTTCGGTGTCTGTGTAATTGAGTTTATCTAAATATTCTGACACTATTACTTTACACTTATTATAACTTAAGCTATAAATATTTACCGTTCTATTGATTCTGTTATACAAGTAAGGCCCTAGAAATAAATAGAAACGTTTAGCAAAAGCATGTTTAGTCTGGGCGTTATCACAAACCAAATCTTTTCTTCTTCTAACTGCAAGGAGAGGATTATAATCAAGTTCAGTGTGTTGCAGTAATACAATATTTAAAATAAATAGTTGTCGGACTGTTAGTACCTTACATGCCAGATAAAGCTCATGGGTGGGAAATCTAAACGGCCGAAAAGTAGCGACCTTTAAGACTGCTCTTTGGGCTCGTTCAAGATGCAGTATCATTGATTTAGCGGCACCACCCCAAGCTGTAATGCAATACGTAATAATAGACTGACACAAAGCCAAATATACCTGTCTAATTAGTTTAAAGTCAGCTATGTTACGTAAAAATTTAAAAATGTACGTTAGTTTGCGAATCCTACCGCACAATAAGTCTATGTGTTTGCAGAAATTTAGGTTTGTGTCAATCGTGACGCCAAGATATTTGATATGATCCGTTTTTGTTAAGGTAGGGCAGGTACACGCACTGTCAGCATTTACATGTAAGTTGCAATTGCTGTGTGCGCGAATATGGAAATTAGTAGGAGGTGGATTAGTATTTCTTATAGTGAATAATAAGTACTTAGTCTTATCAGTATTTAAAGTTAAAAGATTTTTATGAAGCCAATTTGTTACAGTGCTAAAGCCATTTTGAGCTAGCTCGAAGACTTCAGACTTTGATTTAGCTGCGAACAGTAACGCCGTGTCATCTGCATATGACAATACAATACCCTTATTAAGTGATAAACAACACAAGTCATTTATATATATTAAGAAGAGTGTAGGGCCAAGGATACTTCCTTGTGGGATACCGTAGCAACTGCTTTTTTGTTCTGAGCTTTGATATTTATCGATTTTAACACACTGGTAGCGATCGTTAAGGTAATCACTAAAAAGTTGTAGTTGTGTTCTCGAATGCCCCATCTTTCAAGCTTATTTAATAGTAGGGGACACGATATTGTGTCAAAAGCTTTTGCTAGGTCTAAAAATATCCCTAAGGTATACAAGCCGTTATCCAGGTTCATACTAATAAAATTTGTTAGTTGGTGAACTGCTTGGTCAGTGGATTTTTTGGGTCGAAAGCCGTATTGTTGGTCCGAAAGCAATTTATTACTTTCGATATAATTAATTAGTCTATTGTTAATGATTTTCTCTAAGATTTTTGAAATTCCTGTTAGTACTGCAATTGGTCTATAGTTATTTATACAATTTCGCAATCCACTCTTAAATACAGGGGTGACCAAGGCCTGTTTCAGCAACTTGGGAAATATTCCTTTATCTAAACATAACTGGATAATGTGAGTTAAAGGAGGGGCAATGTAGTGTTTGAATCTTTTGAGCAGACTGTTGGGTATATTATCATAACCCACGGCACAAGATTCTTTTAGCCCTTCTATAATATTTGTTATCTCATCAACATCGGTATCCAATAACACAAAGGAGTTAAGCGTTCGAAGTGTCTGTTGTGTGTTTGATATGTGGGAGTATTGAGTGGTTAATCTGGCATTTTGTTGGATAGTTTTTTCTGCTAAATGTTTACCAATGTTGATGAAAAAGTCATTTGCTCTATTCACTGCGTCATATGGGTTTTGCTCAACAGATAAAAGGTCAAGAGGTGGTTCTTGGATTTTGGATCTAATTGCATTGGTTTTAATATATTTCCAAACGAGTTTGCTGTTTTTACCAGCTTTTTGCAGTTGAATCCTATCATATTGACGTTTAATCTTTTTTAACAAGTTATTACAAAAGTTCCTGTATCGTTTGTAAATCAGTGTCAGTTGATGATTATCCGGTGCACATTTGGATTTATGATGAAGGTGATCCCTATGTCTAATACACCGAACAAGTCCGGGCGTGATCCAAGGCTTGATGTTGCAATACCTTCTTGGAATCACTTCGATTAGCGAATTTTTCTTAATTGCTGACTGTAATTGTTCGACATAATATTGCAAACAAGCATTTGGATCATACGAGTTATAAACTGGGTCAAGATTTATGCTGCGAATATCATTTTCAACGCTTGTCATGTTGAGTGTCATAGAGCTACGTGTGCAATTTAATCTAGGTGGAGAAATTTGTACTGTTAGTAAAATGGCTTGGTGATCGGTTAGTGATGAGTTAGTAACTAATGTCTTTGATTGCCGTTTTGATTTAATAAGAATATGGTCCAAACAGGAGCCACTTTGATGGGTAGGGTAACAATGAGCTGGTAAGAGTCCATGAAATGAG
The DNA here is from genome assembly GCA_038387885.1 of Spodoptera picta. NCBI lineage: Eukaryota > Metazoa > Arthropoda > Insecta > Lepidoptera > Noctuidae > Spodoptera > Spodoptera picta. The sequence continues at coordinate 1,984,268 of JAZHFQ010000445.1, forward strand.
CAAATATCCAGGTACCGATATGCATGTGCATCCATGTCCTCTGCCACAATATTTATATTGATGTCACCTATTAGTATAATATTCTTAAACGACGATAGTTTTTCTAAGTTAATATTAAGTGAGTCTAAGAAACCGTCAATAGCTTGAGATGGAGGCCTATATATTGCTATTATCACTGTATCAGGGACAATTGTAACCAATAAGCAATTGCAATTTAGAAAGTTGGGTTCACTTACCAATGTTCTTAAATTACTTTTAATATATACTACAACGCCATCGTTTTGGTTAAAGAAATTTCCAGTTTTGTGACGGTTAAAGCCGTCAATGAATGGTAAGTCGGTCGTTTGTTTGGACAACCAGCATTCCGTCAATACAATAATGTCGCACGATATGTCGAGATTTTGTAAGAGAACTTCTAAACCTTTAAAATTTCGAGTTATGCTTCTTATATTTTGAGTAAGTAAATTCAAAGTATTATCTCCAGTATACACCATATTTTTACACTCCGCAATATTACAAATTTTAGCTTCAGACACGGAAAAACTGTCTAGATCACTAATTAGTTGACTGGCCATAATATATATATTAAATTAACCTACTTTTATGTGCTAAATTAAAAGATAGTTTCGGCGCTCTTAGGCGCCTTCATAGTCTATGGAGTTTATGTAATTATTTTCTGCATTTTTACGTGCCGGGCAATTCACGTTGCCAGTAGGATGATCACTCTTCCTTTTAAAACGTCTGCACGTCGCACACTGGGGCTGAGAAAGTTTGTTAAGACACTCTTTAAATGAGTGCCCTGTTTCGCCGCAGTGGTTACAAGTTGGGCTGGTTTCTCTACAAAATTTGGCAGCGTGTCCGAATTGTTGGCAGTTAAAGCACCTGGTCACAATTGTAAAGTCCTTTACAAGACATGAAGTCCAATTTATAAAAATACGGCCTTGATTGATTAGAATCTTTCTAATGTCGGCAGGAACTTCCAGTATGTAGTTGCAAGTGGAGCGCTCCTTTTTGCCAGATTTATGGCTCAATTTTATTTGTGTTAAGAAACACTCACGTGTGGTATCCTGTAGTTTGTCTGAGAGGTTTTGCTCAAAGATGCACTCAAAAACTTCCTTCTCAGGGAGGGCTGCTGGGACACCAATGACGGCAATCCTGGGGCGGCGTTTGGATGGTTCTTGGATTGTTAAGCCTGATGATACAAGTTGTTCCGAGCTTTTCAGCTTGTCAATATCGGCTTTGTTCTCGGTCCTTATAATAACGCCGCCATTTTTTATTTTTCTTACAGCACGAACCTGAAGCTTCAACTCCTCGGGAGAGATGATTTTTTGTACCAATGACTTAGTATCATCACTCGTCTTAGTTTTATCACTGGGATAAATTGCGACAGATCTAAGGTTTGCTGGGCGAATGAAGTTATCAGCTCCTTTTTTTACCATATTGGCATACGAGGTAACGTCAGAACCAATTGGACTCATTTTGGCTTCGAGGACTGCTTTAAATTGATCAAGCGATTCTACCACATCCTGTTGGAGTTGAAAATTTTGCATAGAGGCATGTGCTTGTATATATTTTTGCTTCAGGGCTTGATAGTGGATGGCCATCTCAGAAGCTCCATTCGTTACTTTACGGCAGAAATTGGTAACTCGGATTTTCTGTTCCGAGTTCATTTTACCCTCCGTTACAGTAGTGCAGATTTCGCTTAGGAACGTTTCGATGGTTCCGAGCCATCTCTGAATTTCCGAGAAAGGGAGAGGATCACCTGTGTCCCTTTTCGGAGTTACAGCTGGCACAGAGTCCCTTGGTTGACTATGCTGAGCAGGCGATGACATCGGTGGAGGACTACGCCGTACCAATTGGCTAGTACCAAAGGGGCTACCTCCTGTGTTAGACATACTGACACAGACACAAATTGTCAATAAACGAAACTATATACTTAGTTCATTTTTCATAAAAAGACATTAGTCACACTCGATATTACTCAATATTACAGACTTAACAATAATCAAAGTCGCATAATTCGCGATTATTAATATTCTACGATGAGCACAATAAACACGTCTGCTTAGTATCGCGACAATTAGTTGAAAAAATGAATTTCTGGAATGGGCTTGTGACGTCATCTATTCTAACACACTGGTAACGGTCATCTAGATAATCAGCAAAGAGGTTCAGTTGCGTGCCTCTGATACCCATACATTGCAGCTTCTTTAGAAGCAGTGGAATAGACACAGTATCAAAATATTATATTATAAATTAATCGTAAATCGAATCGACCTCGTGGTCTTATTATTAAAAATATTTTCAAACAATTTCTTGTGGTCTTGGTTGGAAATTTTACGATACAGTTTCGACTGTTCTCTGGCATATTCCTAAGTAAATGTGTATCATGGATACTTTCTTGTGACCAACGTTCGGTTGTATGCAACATATTTTTTAATAAGCTATTGTTATGGGGAGAAGTTCACGGGCTCAAAGTTAACTTATTCAGTTTACGTTTTGTTCTAGAGTTCCAGGTCAACGGATGTCGGTAACTGAGCTAGTAAGAGTTTTAACATACATACATGAGCCTCGTTGGCTTCATTGGCCGAGTGGTCACAAGTGCGACTGTCGAGCATGGAGTCTCGGTTTCGATTCTCGGATCGGGCAAAGTATTACTGAGTTTTTTAAACAATTCTCAGTAGTATGCCAGCTTGAAAATGTGCCCGGTTTACGGCAATAAGGTCACCCACTATTGCATGGGACTCATAACATAAATAGTGAAAAGTGGGTGTTACATTGTACAGTGACATTAAGTGTCATAATGTGCACCTCTGCCTACCCCTTCAGGGATAAAAGGCGTAATGCTATGTAATATTTTCCGAAATGCCACCACAGTTTCTAACACAGAAATAATATATGTGGTTTCTAACATAACATAACATAACATAACATAACATAACATAACATAACATAACATAACATAACATAACATAACATAACATAACATAACATAACATAACATAACATAACATAACATAACATAACATAACATAACATAACATAACATAACATAACATAACATAACATAACATAACATAACATAACATAACATAACATAACATAACATCACGCCTTTTATTTTATTCCCGTAGGGGTAGGCAGAGGTGCACACAGAAGTAATACCCACTTTTCACTAATTATGTTATGAGTCCCATGTAACAGGGGGTGAGCCTATTGCCATATACCGGGCACAATTCCAGACTCCATGCCACTACTGAGATTTTTTTTAAAAACCCAGTAATATTTGCCCGACCCGGGAATCCAACCCGAGACCCTTTGCCATGCAGTCGCAATTGCGACCACTAGGCCACAGGAGGCAACATATAGTTCCTAATACAATAATGATAATAACAACTTAGATTTCTTGCAAATAATTTTCCCTTTACGGCGAGAGACAGTTTGCATGCTTAATAATTTGATTGCATTTCCGATTTCCTACACTTTCGCTGTTCTATGCGTCAGCGACGAATTTAGACACGGTGGCTATTACTGGCTTAGAAATATAGTCATAATAAAAAAAAACAATATTACATAGATCTAGTTGTCACACTTTAGATAACCTTTTAAGTGTGGGACAGCCATGCTTCGGCACGAATGGGCTGGCTCGACCGGAGTGATACAACGGCCTCACAGAAAACCGACGTGAAGCAACGCTTGCGTTGTGTTTCGTTGTGGAGTGAGGTAACCGGAGGCCCAATTACCCTCCTCTTCCCCAATCTCTCCAATTCCTGAATCCCCAACGATCCTCAAACTCCTAATCCCCAAAAGGACGGTAACGCACTTGTAACGCCTCTGGTGTTCCAGGTGTCCATGGGCGACGCCGATTGCTTACCATCAGTTCGGTGATCCATCTGTTCGGTTACCGGCTTTCTTCACGTCGGTTTTCTGTGAGGCCGTGGTATCACTCCGGTCGAGCCGGCCCATTCGTGCCGAAGCGTGGCTCTCCCACACTTAAATATGTATAGTAATGAAATGGAAATAATAGTAATGAAATGGAAATGGAAATGAAATGAAATGAAATGGAAATGTAATGGAAATGAAATGGAAATGAAATGAAATGAAATGAAATGAAATAAAATAAAATGAAATATATTTATTCGGCATAAGACATGCACGCCAGGAACAAAAAGAAAATATATACATTATAACAAATAACAATAAAAAAAGTTCAAAAACAGAGAGAGAGAAAGGGAAATAAAATGAAAAAGATATATAATAAGCTACATTATAAAAACTAAAAACAAGCTAACCACCACATAGAGAGATTTATACCTAGATCTCGTTGTCACATCTTCGACAGTCACCACGCTACATCCTTGTTGACTAAACCATCTCTGATCTACATGAGTCACTGTTTACTTAACGTGATGTGTGTTCAGAACTACCTTAAAATGGTGGAATGGAAATAAATGATTTCACTTTGACTTGGACAGTCAAGACAGTCAACCTTGCTACCATCAGTCGACTGGTCAATCTCTTTACATGAGCTGCTGTTTACATGTGAACATTAGCTCATGACGATACCTAAGTACGTGTGTCGCCTGGACAGTCACCGCTACCATCAGTTGACAGGACAATCTCTTTACATGAGCTGCTATTTACATGTGAACATTAGCTCATGACGATACCTAAGTACGTGTGTCACCTGGACAGTCACCGCTACCATGAGTTGACTGGATAATCTCTTTACATGAGCTGCTGTTTACATGTGAACATTTGCTCATGACGATACCTAAGTACGTGTGTCACCTGGACAGTCACCGCTACCATGAGTTGACTGGATAATCTCTTTACATGAGCTGCTGTTCACATGTAAACATTAGCTCATGACGATACCTAAGTACGTGTGTCACCTGGACAGTCACCGCTACCATGAGTTGACTGGATAATCTCTTTACATGAGCTGCTGTTTACATGTGAACATTAGCTCATGACGATACCTAAGTACGTGTGTCACCTGGACAGTCACCGCTACCATGAGTTGACTGGATAATCTCTTTACATGAGCTGCTGTTTACATGTGAACATTAGCTCATGATGATACCTAAGTACGTGTGTCGCCTGGACAGTCACCGCTACCATGAGTTGACTGGATAATCTCTTTACATGAGCTGCTGTTTACATGTGAACATTAGCTCATGACGATACCTAAGTACGTGTGTCGCCTGGACAGTCACCGCTACCATCAGTTGACTGGACAATATCTTTACATGAGCTGCTGTTAACATGTGAACATTAGCTCATAACGATACCTAAGTGCATGTGTCGGCTGGATAGTCACCACTGCCATCAGTTGACTGGACAATCTCTTTACATGAGCTGCTGTTTACGTGTGAACTAGCTGCTAGCTTATGGCGATACCGAAGTACGTGTGTCACCTGGACAGTGGACAGTCACTAGTATCATCTGTTGACTTTAAAATCGGATTGCACTATGAGTCATTGTTTACAAGTGACTAGTAGAAAGAGCATGACATTGCTCTGCTGGTGTCCTCAAATATATGAAAGCGTGATATTATTTATACCACAAATGTTTGCGGTTGATTACGAAATGTAATATTTTGTCATGAAGTTGATTTTGTGTGAAAGTGAAATGGCAAATATGATGTCACGAGTTTGGAGTAAAGGAGAAAAGTTTTTAATGTGTTTGTTATGTAGTTTTGGGGTAGGTAGAGATGTGAAATACATTTAATGTTGAGTACCTACATTTTTTGTGCCAATTTATTTATTTGACATGTGGCTTCACTATGGATTTCTACTGTCATGGACGTATAAAATGCATATTACAAAGACATGAAGAGTGAGAAAAATCGTGAGGGAACTTAAATTTACAATTGCAAAATACTACTGCACGGTTGGTGCGGTGTCGGTGTCGCGTGTTTGATTCCCGCACGGTACAACTCTTTGAGTGATCATGTGTCAGGTGTATGTGAACTTGTATGTTTGTAAACGCACCCACGAAACAGGAGAAAATCCTAGTGCGGGCTACGATTAAAAAAAAAAGAATAGATAAATAATTAGGGCTCAACTTTTGAAATAGGAACTTGCGCTATATTAGCGGCATCATTCATAAGCATGAAAACATCAGCCCTAATTAAATTATATCCTTAGTTAGCATGACTGCTTCGTAGACGGAGGAGCCGGCATCTCAGTCCCCCCTCGCTCCGTACCATAGTCTCAACTAGAGTCGGACGCGAGAGGTCGCCGTCGCCGATCACATCCCTGCAGCTGTAGCCAAATGCCATTTAGCGCTTGTCTATATGTAGAATAGAAAACCAAATTATATGAAATTCCCTTCGACATTTGTCAGTGTCATCCCCATACATTTAGTTTTCTACTCTCTCTGTAGACAAGCGCTAAAGTGGCGTTTGGCTAAAGGCCCTGAGGACACGGCGGAGCTCAGCCCACGCAGGGCACACCGCCACCGTGTGTTCCTCCGTGTCCCCCAGGCGGTCCTCGCAGTGATGACATGATGACATCACTTATAAGCATAAAAACATCAACCCTAATTTTAAATTATAACCCTGAAATTACCAAGTTGCCTTTTTTTTAAAGAGTAACCAATTGAGTTTCGTTCTCGTTCTTCTCCATTCGAATCTACATTTTGGAATGAGCACCTAGCTTCACCTAGCTTCACTGACGGACTGACTGACAGACTATATTATTTAATTTGTATTTGTTGTCGTTTCAATAGTACCAAATCATGGTTTAATTGAAATAAATGCTTTGACTTTGACTTGATTAGGGTTCATCTGTTTATGATGCGAGCGTGGTGATTTATACTTGTTTCTTCTCCTCCGTGTGAGAAGAGGCCTCAATAGTTTGATTTGTTTCGCGTGCGCCTCAAAGAGCCCTCAGACCACCACAGATGGGGCCCAACAGGGCCGATGCCGTTTCGGAGTCGCGGAGAACCTAACGGGTTACCAGGGCTCCGGTTCGTCGTGCAGGAGAAGGAACGGGGTGGTTTTTAGTCAGTAAGAGTCTGACACTAAGTCCCGCCTCACCCAGGCGGGAGCAGCCATACGATGATTTTCCCCCCTTAAAAAAAAAACTTTGATATTGTAAATAAACAATCTTACTTTTGTAAATTTAAAATCCTTAGACACATACTCACGCCTTTTATCCCCGAAGTAGGCCGAAAAGACAGAGCACTTATTGCCACTGTACAATGTAACACCCACTTTATACTATTTATGTTATGAGTCCCATGTGCCTATTGCCATATACCGGACACCGTGCTACTACAGAGTTTAAAAAAAAAACAGTGATACTTTTCCCGACAAACACGAGACCCCTTGCGCAGCAGTCGCATTTGCGGCCACACGACCAACGAGGCAGTCAGACTTATAAATAGCAATCAAAACCATTATTGTTCTTGAAAGCAAATAATCGAAACCTTTCTGCCAACCCCTTTTAAACCAAACAGTCGTAACAATACATTGCATAACCATTCATTTTAACAACAACAAAACCCAACACACACAACAACCAACTTTACAACTCACACCATAAGCTTCAATTTCGCAAATCAAGTGCTGTAACCGCGAAAGTGACGCTATCTAAACGGTACAGTAGTTAAATCTCCACTTTCTACCGTCGGGTCGCGGGATCAAATCCCACCTAAGGACAGATGGCCTACAGATTTTCGTGTCAGAGTGTTCGTGCAAGTAATTTGTAATTAGTTGCAGAAATCTTCGCGAGGGGTATAAGGAGGTTAGAAGGCTGACACTCAGTGTATAATACTGATGTTCAGTAATTTTATTGTTCAGTGTTTTTACTCGATTGCTTCTGGGAGATTTGGTTAATAGTTAAGTAAGAATTTCAAAGTCAAAGCATTTATTTCAATTAAACCATAATTTGGTACTTTTGAAATGTCAACAAATACAAAATAAATAATAGTCTGTCAGTCAGTCCGTCAGTGAAACTAGGTGAAGCTAGGTGCTCATACCAAAATGTAGATTCGAATGGAGAAGAACGAGCAAGAAACTCCATTCGTTACTCTTTTAAGGAAGTATGTTTTTTAACAATTTAGACTCCACTGACAAACGGTGAAGGAAAACATCGTGAGGAAACTTGGGCTAATGATTTCTAATAGTTTGAAATCTCCAACCCGCATTAAGCAAGCGTGGTGATTAATGCTCGTGCATTAATCGTGTGAGAAGACGCCTTTGCTCAGCAGTGCCCACTTACAGGCTGTTGATGTGAATCACCAATCTGCCCTCAGCAAGCGTGGTGATTAAAGATCAAACCATCTCCGTGTGAGAAGAGGGCTTTGGTAAGCAGTGATCACTTATAGACTGTGGATGACGATCTCCAGCTGCTCTAGACGCAAACGGGCTAATAATGGTGATAAGTGTGAATACACCTTTATAGGCCAATGTAGAATCACCTTAACAATGCGTTCAACCGCAACCTGCCGCCATTATAAAGTTACAATAAGGTACCGTTCGCAAAAAACGATAGCCTTTAATAAAACACACTTACTTGTGGTTTGAAGCTCAATGTCAAGTTGATGGTCAGCAAAAATGGCATTGGAGAGAAAAAATATATTCACAGTTTAATATTTATTAATTTAGTTTTAACAGAAGAAATAGAATACTCTGTTGCGCATGCGCTATATAGTGCAAATACATTTTGGCCTCTTTCGTGGAATTCTTTCTTTATATCAATTCGTGATAAATTTAAGCGGAGGTTAAATTTATCATGAATTGATATAACGGACTGCCTCGTTGGCCGAGTAGTCGCAAGTGCGACTGCCGGGCAAGGGGTCTCGGGTTCGATTCCCGGGTCGGGCAAAGTATTACTGGGTTTTTTTAAAATTCTCAGTAGTAGCACGGAGTCTGGAAATGTGCCCGGTATATGGCAATAGGCTCACCCCCTATTACATGGGACTCATAACAACTAGTGAAAAGTGGGTGTTACATTGTACTGTGGTAGAATGTGCACCTCTGCCTACCCCTTCGGGGATAAAAGGCGTGATGTTATGTATTAAGCGGAGGTTATATAAATCCTGTGCTATTAATTAATGCTTGTTACATTTAAATACTAATAAATTGTTTAATGATATGATGTGAAGATGATGAAAGTGCTGCCTTGTAGCCGATTTGCAGAAATAAATTCATTTGTTTCACTTGATAAGTTGGGCGTAGACCAAAACATAATGAGTTCAAAAGTCAAAATCTTTTATTTCAATTAGTCTAAGAAGGCACCTTTGGACGATAACAAAACTATTTAAAAGTAAAGCTAACATTTTTATGGTGTTGGAACTGGAATCTTTTTTTTTATGGCGTAAGCCGGTAAACGACCATACGGATCACCTGATGGTAAGCAATCGGTGTCGCCCATGGACACATAGAACACACGAGGCGTTACAAGTGCGTTACCGGCCTTTTGGGGATAAGGAGTTTCAGGATCGTTGGGGATTCAGGAATTGGGGAGATTAGGGAAGGGGAGGGGAATTGGGCCTCCGGTAACCTCACTCACACGACGAAACACAACGCAGGCGTTGCTTCAAGTCGGTTTTCTGTGAGGCCGTGGTATCACTCCGGTCGAGCCGGCCCATTCGTGCCGAAGCATGGCTCTCCCACACTTGAATCATGGAAACATTTTTTTTGGAATCGGAATTAGAATCTTAGAAATGAGCAAGAAACTCCATAGGTTACTCTTTTTCAATCAGGTTCACAATACAATTAGTAGTTAGTCTATTTTCTAGTTACATAGTTTTGTTGGTTCATTATGCGAGAACGATATAACACCAAAATCCAGTCAAAGCGATCGAAAAAGAAAATAACCTTGAGATCAATAAATTAAGTTAATCCTCATAGGTAAGATAAGAACATGTGCTTATGTAAGTACACGATTCATCGTCATTCAACCGAAAACTTCTTGCTCGGCACTTAGCACTGACAAGTCACAACTACATGACCATTCAGTAATTTTTTATTACACCAAACGCTAACACAACCCACACGAGTCAATAAAAAAAAGTTAAACAATTATTTACTTTTTTCTGCTGACGCTCTGTAAATAACGTACACAAATAAACTTTCTATTGTGCGAGCTGTGTCGAATACTTCGTCGATAATAGCTAGGGCTGTGCGTGTTAGTTATCGATAGAAGGACTTTTATCGAAATGTTCTATTGTTAGTGGAGTTTTGATTACATATCTTATATTTATTACATATCTTATATTTTTCTGTGTCGATAGAAATGACACTTTAATTTCTGTAATAAAAAGCAATAGTATATGTATATAGGGCTCGAAGTAGAATTAAACCTAATGTACTAACGTCTTTTCATCAATTATTTTATATCACATGCAATTAAGCTTTTCGTTAGAATTCCAGACTCCGTGTTATTATTAAAAACCCTTAATACTTTGTCCAAACCGAAAACATTTAATTGATCAAACAAAAAACATCATCAACAGCCTATAAGTGCCCACTGCTGAGCAAAGCCTCTTCTCATACGGAGAAGGTTTGAGCATTAATCACTTGCTTAATGCGGGTTGGCGAATTTAAACTTATAACTATAAATTATAAACCCAGGTTTTCTCACGATATTTTCCTTCACCGTTTGTCAGTGGTGTCTAAACAATCTTAGAAAGCACGTATAACACGGAAAAAGTTACATTGGTACTTGCCGTTGGTAGGTTTCGAACCCGCATCCCTATGCATGAGAACTGGGCGGGCCATTAAACCTCCGGGCCACCACGACATGCAAAACATCGATATCAACAAAATCCCAACCCTACCAACCTAGACATGACCTCCAAGCGAAAGTCCACTCTGTCAAAGAGAATAGTGATGTGCATTATAGTCGATAAAACGTATCGATATCTAAGTTACGACAAAAGTTTAGAATCATTGATTTGACATACTTTTATATTTAAAAATGAAAGTTGTCGATGATTAACTTCTTTATATATGGATAACGGTCAATCGAGCCGGTATATTATGTTCTAGATAAATATTATAAAACTAGATTTTGTTCGTGTGTTCGTAAGTGTAAAAGAGTTGTAACTTTCTTCCGTTTTCGGTACCTGGCCTAATCATGAGTTGGTTGGGTGTTGAACCAATAACTTTGTTATGGGATTTTTTTTAAGCGGGGAAAATCACCAAATGACTCCTCCCGCCTGGGTGAAGCGGGAGGGAGTGTCAGACTCTTACTGATTAAAAACCACCCCGTTCCTTCTCCTGCAGGTCGAGCCGGAGCCCCGGTTACCCGTTAGGTTCTCCGCGACTTTGTTACGGAATAGGAAGTAAACGAACTGATAGACCATGTGATTGTAACCAAAGGAGTTATGATTAATGAAAGCGTTGTTTGACGCCGGTTTTTTTTTATGGAATAGGAGGCAAACGAGCAGACGGATCACCTGATGGTAAGCGATCAGCGCCGCCCATGGACACCCGCAACACCAGAAGAGTCACAGGTGCGTTGCCGGCCCTTTAAAAAGGAGTACGCTCTTTTCTTGAAGGTTTGAAGGTCGTTTTTAGTAGGACTGCGAATGGTATCATTCTGATCGAGCACATTCGTGCTGAAGTATGGCTCCCCTAGTTGATTTTTTAAATTCCCCATCATACAACTCGTTTTTTTAATAATAGTGGAAACTTTAAAAAATGTCTAGCTTGGCTTAACTAGACGAGGGAGTGTGAGATTTTATCTGACTATACCATGTTTGTGGTGTCACCATTAAGCCTTGTTCGCACTGCACTAGTATTTTAGTCGAGTAGCGAGTGTTTAGTAGCCTTCTCTCGCTTCTGTCCCAAAATCTAAGCGAGAGAGAGCTAATAAAAACTTGCTATTCGACTAAAATATTAGCGCAGTGCGAATAAGACTTTAGTGCCTGTAAGCGTCCAGATTCTCTAAATAGAACTGTAGGCGTAATCACGTCTCTTTATATTATACCTCTATATTTATACTTTATTTATAGTTACATTATAGTTATGGTGACTAACTATTTAGACTACTTAAGTTTCAAAAACCTATTATAATCTCAGGTTATAGTGAGGTTAAGGAGCCGCGGAAGACTTAACGGGTTGCCGGGACTCCGGCTCGAAGTGCAGGAGCAGGAACGGAGTGGTCTTTAGTCAGTAAGAGTCTGACACTTCCTCTCGCCTCACCCGGGGGCGAAGTAATTGGATGATTTTCGCCCTTCCAAAAAATTGGTTATAGTGAGGTTATCGAGTTTGGCATTCAAATTGGATACATAACATAACATCACGCCTTCTATCCCCGAAGCGGTAGGCAGAGGTGCACATTCTACCACAGTACAATGTAACACCCACTTTTCACTAGTTGTTATGAGTCCCATGTAATAGGGGGTGAGCCTATTGCCATATTCCGGGCACATTTCCAGACTCCGTGCTACTACTGAGAATTTTAAAAAACCCAGTAATACTTTGCCCGACCCGGGAATCGAACCCGAGACCCCTTGCCCGGCAGTCGCACTTGCGACTACTCGGCCAACGAGGCAGTCAAATTGGATATTCATACAAAACCTAACCTTTACAAACGTAATTTAACCTATCAGGCCTTAGTATGAGTTTGTTTTACGTTTAAAGTAATCGTAAATGGTACGCGTTCGGCGCTGTGATTGGTTGCTTCATTGGCGCCGGCCAATTAGAGCGCCAAACGCATACTCGTTTCGAATACTTTAAACGTAAATCAAACTCGTACTAAGGCCTCAGTACATACATCTCACGCGCATAGAAAGTGATAATTCCGTCCCATTTAAATCAAGCAAGAAAACTAAGAAATCTGCCGTTACCCTTATACTCTTCGATCACATGAGAAAAGAAATTCATGACTACTATAATTATTTTACCGTTTGCATAGAATTAGCTCAATTTTGCTACCTCTTCGGCGCAGGAGTCGATCTAGCGTGACAGATATATGGGTATCTCTCTCACTCGTGCGAGTTTATTATTGCTGTCTCACTCTAAACAGTTAATGAATTAAGTTTTATTGATTAATTTAGTATTCAGATCTGGATGCAAGATATGTTAAAGTTGTTGTAGTTGTAGAATTCTGTCATATTTATTTTACCACGGATTTTCCTTGTACCTAACACTTATGTGATTGTAGGTCATATAAGGTCTCTGGCTTAGGTCCTAATAGGGTAATAGACGGTGTATGAAAATTAAAAATGTAATTAGTCCGTCAGTTAGGTAATCAAAAAATATTAGACACGCATTTTTTTTATTTTGTCGTATAAGAAAACAATACTTAGATAAAACGGGGTTAAGTTTAGAAGAGGGAGGTCGTTACGGTACGCTACCCTATAAAATGTACACAAACAGCACAAATGCAACTGCTGAGCAAGGAGTCCCGAGCTTAGCACTATTAGTATTTTTTCAGTTTTTTTTAAATATTGCACTAGTTATCGAGCGAAGCGCTGAGTCCTCGCAACCCAGCCATCGCGAAGGACATACCGGGCGTCGGGGATCGCGGGACGATCTCCGGCCACCGTAAGCGCGGGCCTGCGGACGGCGAGCATGGGTGGCTCCCCGTCCGACCAGAAACAGATCCGAGCGTATGGCGCGTCGCGTTCCGCGCGCGCCTCAAAGCGCCATCAGAACACCACGGATGGGGCCCAACAGGGCTGATGCCGATTCGGAGGCGCAGAGAACCTAACGGGTTACCGGGTCTCCGGGTCGACGTGCAGGAGAAAGAACGGGGTGGTTTTAGCCAGTAAGAGTCTGCCACTTCCTCCCGCCTCACCCAGGCGGGAGCACTCATTCGATGATTTTCCCCACTTAAAAAAAAAGTAGGTAGTATCGAATCTGGAATAGGGATGATGGGATTAGAGTAGTATCCTAAATTTTATTTTACAGGTGATACGTCAGCTCGTATACCGGCTTATGCCATAAAAAATGTTTTGTTTTTGTCCGGTGTAGAGTAATATAGGCATGTTTTTGTAATAACTATCGTGAGACATACTAAATTAACTAAAATCGCGGATTACTTACGTGAATATACTTAGAAAAGCTCTACTACTTTTGAACCACAGGGGTCGCCGCGACCGCGAACGCTGCTCATGAGGAAGAACCCCTCTGTGGTTCGAAACTAGTAGAGCTTTTCTCAATATATTCACGTGAGTAACCCGCGATTTTTAGTTAATTTAATACAGGCAATAGGCATGTTTGCGGATGCAAGGTTTTTACGCAGTCATCTGTCGGAAATCAGCCTCAATGATTCGGGGCAGCGTCAACGGAATCCGGAGGATGATTCCTGATAAGTCAGAATCTGCTGTTGGAAGATATTCTCATCTGTATTTGAAGGCATGACTGACTCGTTGTATCAATCGACATTGTTTGTTTTATCTTGCAATTTTGATTATAAATAGATTACAAATAGATTACACTTACTAACTGCCTCATTGAACGAGTGGTCGCAAGTGCGACTGCCGGGCAAGGGGTCACGGTTTCAATTCCCAGGTCGGGCAAAGGATTGTAAAAACCTCAGTAGAAGCAGTAGCACGGAGCCTGGAAATGTGCTCGGTATATGGCAATAGGCTCACCCCCTATTACATGGGACTCATAACATAAATAGTGAAAAGTGGATGTTACATCGTACAGTGGCATTAAGTGCCTTAATATGCACCTCTGCCTACCCCTTCGGGGATAAAAGGCTGATGTTATGTTAAGTTGTAAATTTATTATTAATATTATAGGATTGAGAAAAGTAGATATTGTGAATAAATTCTTTCAAAAAGACTTCAAATGGTTTCTTTTTCATTACATTTTTAAGTCAGTTGTATCAGGGCAGACATAATTGGGGTGATTTTGAATAAACTAACAATCTGTGAATTCGAAATTGGAACAATTTTTTCGGCATCACAAACTTTCCTTTTTATACGAGCGAAAAAAAAAACAATGTCCTAAATCGACTGCCAATCTCTTCCTATGGTCTCTTATCTATGGTCAGATAACAAAAGAGGACGCTATTGCATTGTCTATGATAAATACCTGATCAATGATCAGACCACATTTCTAAAGTTGTTCGTTTCACCATTTCAACGTTAAAAAGAAATGTCTATCTATCTCACTCTATCATATGTCTGTCTCTCACAATTTCTCATTTCACCGTTCACTTGTTTAACAAGTCTGTACTAACTATGCAAGAGTCGCAACTGGGATTTTACTTCAAGCTATTTTAAGTTCTGTATCTAGAAAGTTATGGTTCACTTTTTGATGGTGAGTGAAAGTAAGATGGGACTGTGTCATAGTAAGTTGTTGCTAGTAATATGTATGTTTCTTATTTTACAGTGTTAAGTTGGTCAGTTGGCTAGTAGGTTCGCAGTGTTGACGGCGGACGGACGTCTCGACAAACTGTAGAAAAGCATTTAAAATATTTACGAGAAAAATGCCGAAAAAATCTCGTGGACGCCGTTAATAAAATAAGATCACCATTTATAAAATTGAAAATATAATAAAAACAATGTGAATGAATGTGTTTTGAAAATCGAACGTAAATAATAGAGTTTCGATATTTGTTTTTTAATTAATTTATTAGTTTTTAGTTTCGCGCGCGCGCGAATTTTAGTTAAACGTCAAAATGACAGTTCGAAAGTGGTTCAAATTTGGAAAATCGTTGAGGAGCAGTGATGTGAAAATGTTGTTTTTGATTTTAGTGACACTATCCGTATTGGACAATTTGCCCTTATCCTGTAAGGGCGAAGAATATAACAGAGGTAAGCTGAAATTATTTTCAATATTCATTAAACATAAGTTTAATGCATGCTTTTCTTAGAAAAAGAAAAGCAACTTCATTAATTTAAAAACCAAAGTAAGTTATACTAATTACAATAAGCCAAATTACTACAATCCAAAATAAAAAGAAAAATAAATTTCACACTATGACCTCTAAAAAACAAACAGTTCCAAATTCAAACATTCCACGAGCCACCAAAAAAGCTACAAAAGAACTTTCCTGTGCATGTCATTCTTGTTCATGATGATGACAGATAAAAAAATAAGTAATAATCATGGACAAATATCATAAAGCAACCTGTTCACGTTGTTCGTTGGCGCGAAAGTTGTGACCGCGCGTGAGAAATATGTCACTGTGACAGCTGTGTATAGACAGCTTTAGTGATAGATAATAAATTATTATTTATTTTATGCACTTTCATAAATTGCCTGTATTTAATGTGTACATGTATACATTACCGGCTTATTAGTCAAGTGGTGGTCATATAACTAAATATGGAGTTTCAGGTTTGATTGTTGGGTTTATAAAGTTTTACGAATCTTTTTAGTTTGTCACTAATGAGCTTATAACTTTTTTGAGAGGGGAAAATCATCAAATGACTCGTCCCCCCTGTATGCGGGGAGAGGGAGTGTCAGACTCATACTGACTTAACACCACAATATTTGTACTCCTCCAGAGTCCCGGTGGAAATGTGACGATCTGGCGGTTGCCAGGTCCGGTTCAAAGAAGGAGTAGGAACGGGGTGGTTTACAGTCTCGCCTAACCCAAGACCGGAGAAGTCACTGTATGATTTGACCCCCTTTAACCCTTTGAGTACCGTGACACAATAAAGCAGGGCTGTGAAAAATATGTCCCTAAACAGTTAAATGTCACTTTTCTTAAAATGTTTACTCGAACAGCGAAATGGTTTGACCGCACCATTCAGCAAACGGTGGTTTAAAACCGCATGCAAGTTAACGTTTATTTTATAAACCTGTGTGTGAGGTTATAAAGCCTAACATTAGTACATACGTCCATCGAGTTTGTTACCTGAACGTGTACCTAAATAGAAGTGGATTTTTTTACGATGGCTGGAGATCGTGCCGTGGTCCCCGACGCTCGGAGTGTCCTTCCCGACGTCGCTGCCTCACACGCCCTTAGTTTCTTCTTCTTCGCTGCCTCCTTAGACAACAGAGACCAGATCAGAGTACGCTCTGATTTGTTGCTTCATTGGCGCCGGCCAATCAGAGTGCCGAACGCGTACTCATTTCGAATACTTTAAACGTAATACAAACTCGTACTAAGGCCTCAGGACTGCTTCAAATAGAAGTGCATAGTACTTATATTTTAAACTATCTACTTCCACGTGGTCTTAACCGTTCTGCTCAGTGTCTATTGATCTTAGTGTGGTTTTGTAGCTCCTTCTTTAATAATTATGCTATTCAACAAAAAAAAGATTTTTTCAAATCGGAGTAGTAATACCTGAGATTAATGCGTTCAAACAAACAAACTCTATACTGCTCAATCCCCAAGCGGTCACCGATGATCGCTCCCCACTAACTCCATTATAGTACGATATATCAACGTAATAATTAAAAAATAAGGTGGACAGAATAATGAAAATCTAGGTTTGTGTAATGAAAAAACAGTAACCTGCGGAGGACTTAACGGGTCGCCGGGACTCCGGGTCGAAGAGCAGGAGTAGGAACGGGGTGGTTTTATGTCAGTAAGAGTCTGACACTCCCTCCCGCCTCACCCAGGCAGAAGAACAAATTCGATGATTTTCCCTCCTTAAAACAAAAAGGAAAACGAAAGTACTTTTTGCTGATATTGCAAAGAGCACCCTAATCAAGTCACTCAAAGTATTTTTTGGAGTTTCAAAATTCTTTTGTATCTAGAATACGGCAATAAACTCATTCTTATCAAATAGCCACATAGGACCATGGTGAAACGTACAGTGTTAAATTAAATACTGCCTTCTGGCAGCAGGTGCACGCGCGTTCCCGTGGGACAAAACAGTTGCCTGTGTGTCATTCCAGAACCACAACCTTCCAAATATCATCTCGATCCCTTCAACTGTGTTGACGTGAAAGAGTAACGAACACACACATACCTCATCACAAACTTACGCTTTTAGAATAAGT
This sequence comes from Spodoptera picta, assembly GCA_038387885.1. Taxonomy (NCBI): domain Eukaryota; kingdom Metazoa; phylum Arthropoda; class Insecta; order Lepidoptera; family Noctuidae; genus Spodoptera; species Spodoptera picta. Next base: position 2,002,146 of record JAZHFQ010000445.1, read on the forward strand.
ATAATTCGAATTAAATAATATTAGATATTAAATATTCTATCATTTCAGTAAAATAATAAGTCTGTGGACCATGGACAAGATCTCACTTCTTTTTAATTTTTTAGCTTTTATTTTTGTTTTCTTTTTTATTTTTTAAATAATTATGTTATGTGTGTCTTGCGCAGAAATAAATGGCTTTTCTTTCTTTCTTCTTTTCTAAATTTATTCATGATAAATGTCCATTCACACGCTCGAAGCGCTTCGCATCAAGCTTCCTTGAGTGTACTGCTAAGGAGTGGAATTTTTTGCCAGAGTCTGTTTTTTCTGAAGGGTATCTTCAAGGCCCAAGTGAATAGGTTGCTTATGGGACAATGTGCTCCCTCGTAGACTGCATCATCGCTTACCACCAGGCGAGATAGTGGTCAAATATCAGCCCATCCATTATATAGAAAAAATATGTATAGTCGGTTGTCTTCGTTTGCCAACCTCCTCTTGAAATAAAACACGTGATATTATGTGCAGTAAAAGTTTAATATTAATACTTAAACTTTATATGGCAACATTAATGTATTACGATTAATGTACGGGGTGATTTATTACAGAAAGTCCTACTTTCACCTTTCTTCATTTACAACCTTGATGGTATGTATATTTATAATGGTCTGATGACAGGATTGCTGATTTCAGTTCTCAGACTCGATGTAACTTAAGAATTGTATTGTGAACCTTATTGAAAAAGAGTAACCTATGGAGTTTCTTGCTCGTTCTTCTCAATAGGAATTTACACCTTGGAATGAGCAAATAGCAACACTTTTATATTTTGTTGACATTCAAAAGTGACTGCCTCGTTGGCCGAGTGGGGTCTTGGGTTCGATTCCCGGGTTGGGCAAAGTATTACTGGGTTTTTAAAAAAAATCTCAGTAGTAGCACGCAGTCTGGAATTGTGCCCGATATATGGCAATAGGCTCACTCCCTATTACATGGGACTCATAACATAAATAGTGAAAAGTGGGTGTAACATTGTAGTGGCATAATGTGTACCTCTGCCTACCCCTTCGGGGATAAAAGGCGTGATGTTATGTTATGTATGTCAAAAGCGCCTACTAATTGAAATAAATAATTTTGATTTTGAAGTTCAACATCAACTGCCTTCGACAGTCCATTGTGGGACTGTGTGCTTCCTGTATATAGGATAGTTTGCCGTATAACCTCTTAACTTGGCAAACGGATTGAAAATCATAGCAGGTTGGTTAGCCAGATAAATAAGTAGTCCTTTAAACCAACCAACATGAGAAGATTATCTTTATTTAGCATCAGAACACAGCCATGACAGAAGACTAGCATATTACTGACTTTTTTTATTGCATAAGCCGGTAAACGAGTAGACGGATCACCTAATGGTAAGCAATCGGCGTCACCCATGGACACCTGGAACACCACAGGCGTGACAAGTGCGTTACCGGCCTTTTGGGGATTAGGAGTTTGAGGATCGTTGGAGATTCAGAAATTGGGGAGATTATGAAAGGGGAGGGTAATTGGGCCTCCGGTAACCTCACTCACACGACGAAACACAACGCAAGCGTTGCTTCACGTCGGTTTTCTGTGAGCCTGTGGTATCATTCCGGTCGAGCCGGCCCGTTCGTGCCGAAGCATGGCTGTCTCACACTTATGACTAGTTATACTGTAGATATACTGTCTCGCAGTTTCACCCAATATTTAACTCCTATTGATGGTTAAGTGTGGGAGATGGCTCTCCATTCGTGCCAAAGCCGCCATGCTTCCAGCCGCCTCGATTGGAGTGATCCTACGGCCTCACAGAAAACCTGAGTGAACGAGGCTACTGGAAATCAAATTACGCCTATTTTTAAAAACATTGGTCCACACTATAATTTTCTCCTGTATCATGGGTGCGTTTACAAATATACAAGTTCACATGCACTTCACACACAGGCCAGAAACACAATTTTTGGGTCACACAAAGAGTTGCTCCGTGCGGGAATCGAACTCGCTACAAGTTGCGTGGCAGCAGGTTGCCCAGCCACCGCACCAACCGTGCAGTTACAATATAACATTAACAATATTATTAAATAGGTCACAATATTATATTAATTAAGTACATTACGTTTGTCCAAAAAAAAATTCGCGAAAACCGAGCAATCACATCACTATTCGGACCACGTAATAAGAAACCCGGTTATACATCGGAACTGGTCACAACACTAATGGGTCCACTTTTTCGGCCGACCAAATGAGGTTGATTAAATCAAGTTTAATTTTTTAAGACTGTTACTAACGGATTGGTGTAGGAATCGGACCTTCTTTTACTAAAGTTTTAGGTCCGATTCTTAGGGTTGAGTTTGTTCCTTGTTGCAGGTTTTTGTAACACTAATCTATATAGAGGTATATATAAAAGAAAGTCGTGTTAGTTACACCACTTATAACTCAAGAAAGGCAGAATAGATTTAGCTGAAAATTGGTAGGGAGGTAGCTTAGAGCCAGGAAACCGACATAGGATGCTTTTTAACCAATACTTATTTTTTACTTTTTACCGAAAATCACGAACGGGGACGGGAAAAAATGGGATTACGCGTACGAAGTCGCGGGCAGAAGCTAGTTATATATATTCAGAATATGAAAACAAATGAATTACATGTTTCGAAAAAATAATATGGGGTGTGTTGTAAAAAAATAGTAGAAAACAGTATGTACATGAAATAACACTAAAAATATACATATCTCTGGATCAACATTTGGATATTTATCATATCCAAATGTTGATCCAGAGATATGTAGTTCTCATAAGTAGTACTCATAAGTAGTTACTATATTTACTTACAGTAACCCTCTGAGGCCAGGCCAGTTTGTTGTCAAACTGGCCTGTAGTTTCGAAGCGAATGAAATACAAATAATCAAAAATTTTCGTACAATTTTGAGTCCTTATCACTTTTTAGAAATACCTATCCAAAAATTATAAAGTTAGTTAGTTAGTTCGTTCATCGAACAAACAGACAATCAAACATTATTTCTTCATAATACAGACAGTCAAAATAATCTTTCTCATAAGAAGAAAATGTTCAATTAATTACAAGACAATCACTTGTGTGACTCGACCCTAACATTATCTGATTAGGTACTTGAGAATCTTGTTATGGAGTTACTGTCATTGTTTTCGCGTGCTTTCGGCACAAATAACGGCACTTGTAGTGATGGGAATGAGAACTAAATGAAGCTTTAATTCATTTTTATAATAACTATCGTGAGATAAATTAAATTAACTAAAGGTCGCGGGTTACTCATGTGAATATACTGAGAGAAGCTCTACTAGTATCGAGCCACAGAGGGGCTCTTCCTCATGAGCAGCATGCGCGGTCGCGGTGATGTCGCGCAGCCTACTGTATTTGTTGGATCTAGATAGATTCATCCATCCTCTGCCTACCCTTTTTAAAATTAAAAGGTATGACGCTATTTTATAATAATTACAAAGACAATATTTTAAACATTATGATAATAAAATCAAATGCCTTTTGTGATTCAAAAGAAATAAATTTTATTGGATATATTGGAATATACTTGAACTCGAATTTAGGTGTGGTAAAGCCATGCTTCGGCACGAATAAGCCGGCTCGACCGGAGTGATAACACGGCCTCACAGAACACCGACGTAAAACAACGCTTGCGTTGTGTTTCGTCGTGTGAATGAGACTACCGAAAGTCTAATTACCACCCTCCCCAATCTCCCAATCTCTGAATACCTAACAATCCTCAAATTCCCTAAAAGGCCGGTTACACACTTGTAACGCCTGGTGTTTCAGGTGTCCATGGGCGACGCCGAATGCTTATCATCAGGTGATTTAACTGCTCGTTTCCCGGCTTATACCATAAAAAACCCGAGCGCACGACGCCTCAAAGAGCTACCAGACCACCACAGATGGGGTCCAATAGGGCCGATGCCGATTCGGAGTCGCGGAGAACCTAACGGGTAACCGGGGCTCCGGCTCGACGTGCAGCAAAAGGACCGGGTTGGTTTTTAGTCAGTAAGAGTCTGACACTCCCTCCCGCCTCACCCAGGCGCTAGCAGTCACTCGATGATTTTCTTCCTTAAAAAAAATACCATAAAAAAGTAAAGACTAATAAATTAAGTGTTTTCACTTTCCAAAAAACGCGACGTGTAATCCAAAAACACAATCTGACAGACAGACAGACAGTAAAACAATAAATCCTTGTTTAAACCAGGTTAACAGTACAGCAGTAAAATTTTGAACTCAGTTGAAATACTTTAGTTATCATTGATCGCCCGCAGTTGAACTGACTCATGAGTTGAACCATCCAGTTAACTGGTAATGAGTTAACTTTCTTTTGTACATTTTAAACAACTGTTGTTTAATTTTAAAATAATACGAATATCTTGTAAATAGTTGACCAGAACTGTACCTCTAACCCTCCTGATCAAGCACTTAACACTCTATCTACGTAGAAATAGAAAATTAAATAAATACCTATCAAATGACCTCTGGGTGAGGCAGGAGAGAGTGGCTCTTATTCTTACTGACTAAAAACCACCCCGTTCTAATTCTTGGTCTAAGCTTAGCGCTTGGTACCTACCTATATGGTGACTTACCCGAGACCCCACCAGGGTAACGACCCCAGCAGCTACAAACCCCTGTGGGCTATAAACAAGTGTATTCCCAGTCGGCCGACTGGGAATACACTTGTTTGTGTTTTTGTTGTTGTCTTACAATAAAATTCTCAAATAAATGTACCAAGTTAAAGTTATGCGAACAAACGGTGAACAAACGTACTTACAAGTCGAGGACGGCTCGAAAGTAAATGTTTGGGTCATCGAAAGTGAAACTATACCACTATACAGGTGTACTCGGGTGACAGAACTAGGTTTATAGACGCTTTTGTAGGACGATTTGTTGGTTACGGTGATAAGACATCTTTATTTTGTAGGTTTTAAGTTTGATTTCGGATTGTTCATTATGATTTTATTCGAAACTAGTTGCCTGCGTAGACGGCATGGTTGGCGCAGTGGCTGGGCAACTGGCTGCCGCGCAACGTGTCGCGGGATCGATTCCCGCACGGACCAACTCTTTGTGTGATCCACAGATTGTTGTTCTGGGTCTGGGTGTCATGTGTATGTGAACTTGTAAACGAAAACACGACACAGGAGACAAACGTAGTGTGGGGCAACGTTAAAAAAAAATACAGCATGAATTTTAGAACATAACTTTTATCTTGTTTCCTACATAAAAGTAGCATATGCTACTCCTTAGTACACGGCCTACCTATCAATAAAAGTCTTGCAAAATTGCTCCAGTCATTTCAGAGATTATATAGCTAGTACAAACAGCCTCGCGGCGTGTCGCGGGTCCGATTACCGCACAGAACAACTCTTTGTGTGATCCACAAATTGTTGTTTCGGGTCTGGGTGTATTGTGTGTGTTCTAAACGAACACACGACACAGGAGATAATCCTAGTGTAAGGCAATGTTTTATATAAAATAAATGATATTCTTAAAAGAATTTCTAACAAAAATAAAAATGAATTTCTACCGATCTCTTTCGAAAATAAAATCGTGAGCAATCTTTTTGCGAAAAATTTCACCTTCTTATCATTGCGTTGCATGATGCATGCTTATGACTTACGTTAGCGGTATGCAGGAGAGAAAGTTGTCTCAAAAATTCTACCCGGTATCCGAACCTGCGTCTACAATGAAATTTCGTACAAAACACAAAAAGTGAATTAAATGATGCATTCTTCATAACACTATAGAGCGCCTTGCTTCATTAATAGACAGTCGGACAAACAATAGGATAGTTTCCTAAATTTTATATTAATGTCCGTCTGGTACATTAATTTAAAACGATAGACACGTATTTGTTTCTTTTCTCACAAAATTAAATACTTTCGACGATATATTAATTTGAAATATCGTATGACGTCACAGCGTGTCACATTTTGTAACACGTTGTGACGTAACGACCTCCCACTCCTAAACTCAGCGCCATTTTATCTAAGTATTGCAACTTAATACGAGAAAAAAAAAATACGTGTCTAATATTTTTTCATTATCTAACTGACGGACTAATTAGATTTTTAATTTTGATACCCTGGAAACTACCAGATTCAATTTTTCACGTTTCTTAAGTACGTACATAATTACGAATTTGTGGCGACACATGTCATACGTCAAGTGATAGCTAACGCACACATAGAGGTAGACCATCGATGACAACAAAATCAACTGCTGACGTCATAAAATGCTACATCGCACATGTGAAGTAAACTTCACATGCCAATTAACACGGATAGAAAATCCCAACGAATTGATGTTAGTAAAAAACTTAAGCCTATGTTAGTAGCAACTCACTATGCATTTTATGCCCTCCAAGCTATAACAGATATCATATTTCATCTTTCATCAAACGACAACAAGGAAGACGGACATAAGTATATGCAGGTCCCCCAATGACTTCATGCCCTCTGAACCACAACAGAGGTCATAGACACGTCAACTTTCAACAAAAAACAAAATAAAAGAAAGAGAACATCACACATTTTCGAATTAATGTACATTTCGTAGATATTACATGTACTTACATACGGACGAACATAGTCTATGTTGACATTTATATCAAGTAGAGCGAACAGTATTTACTTTTGACTTCAAACAGTGAAAGTTTAGAAAATGCTTCACAAATTGAATTATCTCTGTGCAGTCAACGCAACTCCACCGTACTTTCCTTGTTACTTAACTGCGGAGAAAAGGGAGGTCATGCGTTTTAATATATGAGCTCAATGTTGACAAAACAGTTGTAAGGAAAATTCTATAAAAATCAACGGAACGTTGATTTTTCTCGTGAAAATAGGACTTGAAGTCGAATAACAGGGACTCGTTATAAGATGTGGCCAGAACGAGATTGACTGTCCAGGCGACATAATTATGTATCGTCATGAGCTAATGTTCACATGTAAACTGCAGCTCATGTAAAGAGATTGTCCAGTCAACTGATGGTAGCGGTGACTGTCCAGGCGACATAATTATGTATCGTCATGAGCTAATGTTCACATGAAACTGCAGCTCATGTAAAGAGATTGTCCAGTCAACTGATGGTAGCGGTGACTGTCCAGGCGACATAATTATGTATCGTCATGAGCTAATGTTCACATGTAAACTGCAGCTCATGTAGTGTATTGTCTAATCAACTGATGGTAGCGGTGACTGTCCAGGCGACATACGTACTTAGGTATCGTCATGAGCTAATGTTCACATGTAAACAGCAGCTCATGTAAAGAGATTGTCCAGTCAACTGATGGTAGCGGTGATTGTCCAGGCGACACATGTACTTAGGTATCGTCATGAGCTAATGTTCACATGTAAACAGCAGCTGATGCAAAGAGATTGTCCAGGCGACACATGTACTTAGGTATCGTCATGAGCTAATGTTCACATGTAAACTGCAGCTCATGTAGTGTATTGTCTAATCAACTGATGGTAGCGGTGATTGTCCAGGCGACACACGTACTTAGGTATCGTCATGAGCTAATGTGCACATGTGATCAGCAGCTATTGTAAAGAGATTGTCCAGTCAACTGATGGTAGCGGTGATTGTCCAGGCGACACATGTACTTAGGTATCGTCATGAGCTAATGTTCACATGTAAACAGCAGCTCATGTAAAGAGATTGTCCAGTCAACTGATGGTAGCGGTGATTGTCCAGGCGACACATGTACTTAGGTATCGTCATGAGCTAATGTTCACATGTAAACAGCAGCTGATGCAAAGAGATTGTCCAGGCGACACATGTACTTAGGTATCGTCATGAGCTAATGTTCACATGTAAACAGCAGCTGATGCAAAGAGATTGTCCAGTGAACTGATTGTAACGAGGTTGACTTCTTAACCGTGGGTACTTAAGTTTCGTCTTTTAGGTACAAAGGGATATACGTTTATATTGAACCAAGACAACTAGAAAGTACCTTAATTAGTTATTTTTAAAGCAAAACATTAGTTTTGCTCAATAGTCTGAGAAATAAGAAAAATAAAGTAGGTATACAATAGTCCAATTATTTTCTATGTTTATTAAGTTTGTTTGTTATTTAGAGGTAGAACAACATAATTATAGAGATTAGCTTTGTCATCTTTCATGTACCTAACTATAAAGTATAGCTATAGTTAATTAAAAGTCCCGCGTTTTTATCCCCGTAAGGGTATAAAAACGCGGGACTTTTAATGTCCCGCGTTTTTATACCTTTTATGCCACTATTGTACAGTGGCATAAAAGGCAGAGGCGCATTTTATGCCACTGTACAATGTAACATCTACTTTTCACTATTTATGTTATGAGTCCCATGTAATAGGGGGTGAGCTTGTTGCCAAACACCGGGCACAATTCCAGACTCCGTACTAATGTTGTTGTATTATTGTTGACCTGGGTCTGGGTGCCATGTGTGAGTGAACTTGTATGTTTGTAAATAGCGTATTCATTTTTAAAAGGCCGGCAACGCACCTGTGACTCCTCTGGTGTTGCGGGTGTCCATGGGCGGCGCTAATCGCTAACCATCAGGTGGTCCGTCAGCTCGTTTACCTACTATTCCATAAAAAAATGCAACAACCACACAGGAGAAAATTCTAGTGTGGGACAATGTTTAAAAAAACTCATTTCAAAAGCCTTAACTACTTATGACTTTGAAATAAATGGCTAAACAAGAAAAATTAACGACTTATCCGAAGATATAATACTGGTAACTTAGTAAGTAATCAAGTATCTGAGATGTACAATTATGTGTTGCTCGAGAGATGGCTCGGGTATGCGTTTCTACAATGCTCCGTTTGGTAAATGGGTTAGCTTCCGCTATCGTTACGAGTACGGTGGGAGTACCATCCCTCTGGAATTTATTACATCTTCTTCTCGTGTATTTTGTCGATATTTTCATGATATAATTTATTAACTAAATATCATTGCTTTTTTTAAAGATGAATTAGTGGCTCCATCGAGAGTTGGTTTGTTTTTGGTAGGATTCCTTTTAAAACGAATTACTCTCATCTTAAAGGCAACTAAATTGCTTTTTATACGACATAATAAAATATGTTCGTTACCAATCAATAAACTACTTGTATCATAACATAACATCATCACGCCTTTTATCCCCGAATATCCAGAGGTGCACATTACAACACTTAATGCCACAGTACAATGTAACACCCACTTTTCACTATTTATGTTATGAGTCCCATGTAATAGGGGGTGAGCCTATTGTCATGTACCGGGCACAATTTCAGGCTCCGTGTAAAACACAGTAATATTTTGCCCGACCCGGGAATCGAACCCTTTGCCCGGCAGTCGCACTTGCGACCACTCGGCCATGAGGCAGTGATATAATAATAATAGCTTATCCTGAACTGTGTTCTACTTTCTTTATACTGTGATTGTCTCATTACTTATAGAATGTGTCCGAGTTCAGAGTACCATTCACCATCTATACCAATAATTTCATTTTCCCTCGAGAATATCAAATTTTTCCGGGATAAAAAGTACCCTATTATTTAATCCAGACTTCTAACTTTACGTCTGCAAAATTTCAAAGCAATCGGTTTAGTAGTTACGGCGTGAAAGCGGAACAAACAAACAAACTCACTTTCCCATTTATAATATTATATTAGTAAGGACTAGTAAGGATGCCTAATGTTAAGTAATCTACCAGAGAGGCACTAGAATATAAAAATGTCCTCTACCCTATTGGACCTTAGACCCTTATATTTAACAGTTGAACTTGGAACCACTCAACCAATGAATAACCTTGAACAAACAAGCGTTCTCTTTTATATGGCATAAGCCGGTAAACCAGCAGACGGATCACCTGATGGTAAGCAATCGGCGTCACCCATGGACACCTGGAACACCAGAGGCGTTACAAGTGCGTTACCGGCTTTTTGGGGATTAGGAATTTGAGAATCTATGGGGATTCAGGGATTGGGGTGATTGGGGAAGGGGAGGGTGATTGGGCCTCCGGTATCCTCACTCACACGACGAAACACAACGCAAGCGTTGCTTCACGTCAGTTTTCTGCTCGGCCGTGGTATCACTCCGGTCGAGCCGGCCCATTCGTGCCGAAGCATGGCTCTCCCACACTTCTATATTCAAAAACAAATTCGTTACACTTTCCATAGACAACGATGCTTTTAGATTTTTTATCTTATACCATAAACAAGTACAACGGTTGTTTTCGTAGAAAAACTTTCATTGTCAACTAATTATAAAGGAAAAAGTTTTTAATTCAGTAATGCTTGTCTATGGTTTTGTGGGTAAGAAAGGGAAACTATGTCGTGTGCTTCTTTATCTTTCGATGCATTAAAAGATAAAAGATAAAGTTAAGAGAATAATGTCTTTTTACAAATATAATAGAACTAGGTTTTGACGAATAACTAGTAACGAATGAAATTTCTTCTCCATTCGAATCTACATTTTGGAATGACCACCTAGCTTCACCTAGCTTTATTGACGGACTGACAGCTATTATTTATTTTGTATTTGTTCACGTTTCAAAAGTATCAAATTATGGTTTAATTGAAATAAATGCTTTGACTTTGACTTTGCTCGTGCGCCGCACGCTTTAACCTTTAAGTACCTATTGTAGTTACTTTAGTACCGATGTGAGGACTGGCAGACCACCATCGTTTTAATTACGTAAACATTTTTGTTTCTTTATATTCTTCTAAAAAAATCGTACTATTTATAGCTTATTTAACTATTTATTACGTAAGTAAAACAAAATATAGAATTTTTAACATTTATTAGCAACTAGCTTTTACCAGCGGCTACGCTCGCGTCACAAAAGTATAAAAAATAGCCTATGTGACATATACCAATACACACAGCGCCATCTATACCAATACTTTTGTTTTCCCTCGGGAATATAAAATTTTTCCGGGATAAAAGTACCCTATTATTTAATCCGGACTTCTAACTTTACGTCTGCAAAAATTCAAAGCAATCGGTTTAGTAGTTACGGCGTGAAAGCGGAACAAACAAACAAACAAACTCACCTTCCGATTTATAATATTAGTAAGGACTCGCGACCTGCCCCAAAAAGGACAAAATTTTGTAAATAATGATGTTTTTGAAGTCGTGCGTTTTCTCTTACACTTTACTTATCATCAAGTTATTAATTTATTTTTGAGAATTTTATAAGTAGCTAATAAACCAAGGAAGATTTTTTAATAGTTTGTACGCTTAATGTAATATCAATTTTTAAGCTAAATGCGTTTTCTATTGGTCAAATAAGTGACTCAAAACAAAATTTAATACTAATTTACTTGCTATTTTAAATCGAACGATATTTCTACCAGTATATCAATAAATGTATATTGATGTATTGACCACAAATTAAAACTAAAATCACTTAAATCAAACCAGTAGTTTTTATTTATTGATGTTTTTGGAGTTCGATCGGGATTTTTTCACCAAAACCAAAAATGTTGAATATCTCAGTAACTAGCCACTTTCGGACCAGAGACCTCAGGGCTAATTTTGTAGAAATTTAGTTGTATTTATCACCTCCCGAGAGGAATACGTAGAGTTACAAGTCACCCTGTATATTCGTTTCTTATAGCATTTAGCATTTTCTTATAGCGTTAAGTGTGGGAGAGCCATGCTTCGGCACGAATGGGCCGGCTCGACCGGAGTGATACCACGGCCTCACAGAAAACCGACGTGAAGCAACGCTTGCGGTGTGTTTCGTCGTGTGAGTGAGGTTACTGGAGGCCCAATTATCTTCCCCTTCCCCAATCTCCCCAATCCCTGAATCCCCAACGATCCTCAAACACCTAATCCCCAAAAAGCCGGTGACGCACTTGTAACTCCTCTGGTGTTCCAGGTGTCCATGGGCGACGCCGATTGCTTACCATCAGGTGATCCGGCTGCTCGTATACCGGCTTATGCCATAAAAAAAAATATTGTTACGATATCATTGTTATTCTGATCTGGATCAGAAAAGTACATACTTGAAACGCCTCATATCTCCTGCAGTCTGTTGCTGGTCTAGTCGGAAACTGGCTTTTTTTGAGTAAGGAAAATCATCCAGTTACTTCTTCGGCTTTGGGTGACGCGAGATTGCCAGGCTAAAAAATACCCCGTTTCTACGCCTGTTTCGAAAACAAAGTGACCTCATCATGTTTACTAATATAACCAGTGCAGAAACATTTGAAGATCTAATTGGAAAACAAGGTGTAAATATGATAAACCGAATTATATACGCCGGATCAGTGTTAGCTTTTATTTATGGAGTTACATCGTGGTGTCTAATAAAGCAGTTTCGAAACTTCAGCAACTATGTCGTTCTTAGTGCAATAACAGCACATATGCTGATGACGATAGCATTTGAATCGTCGTTTATTGTAACAATTCTAGAAATAGACTTGGAGTACCCAGTGGCACTTGCATTCGGTGTGTCTGCGATATTGTTCGGTATATTGTCATTCAACAATTGGTTGTCAGTGTTGTATTATATATTTGATATGGATTTCGTTAAAGTGTTTCAGTTCAGTGTAACTAGAAGATACTTAAAGAGCAGTATGTTTACTTGGGGTTTGATTTTCATAGTCTCCTTCGTTCATTTTATTATCGTATGGATATTTCATAGCTATCTGATCTCTGCCCCTGCAGACGCTTTAATGATTAATTTCGTTATTGTAACTTTAATACCTGTTTCATTATGTTTCGTTGTATATTTGAAGGTTCTGTATTCACTATTCCGTACAAACAATGTTGCAACTTCGTCGTCTGTTAATAAATGGTATCGCTCTTACATAGCCACTTTGATAATGTTAATATTAACTTTAAACTCATTTAAAGTGAATAATTTAATATGTAGTCTTGTAGCGGAATTGGGAATGTATACTATAACAATAGCGTATTATTTATATTGTAATAGAGAAGAGCAATCGTATACTGTGGCGAAGATATCTGAACAATAAATCTAATATAACATGAAATGTATAAAATTGGTACATAATATAGAAATGTTTGTTTTTTTAATGCAAAAATAAAGGCTTTTGTAAACAAACTTTTTTTTTTTAAAAAAGAACGTTGCCCCATACTAGGATTTTCCCCTGTGTCGTGGGTGCGTTTATAAACATACAAGTTCACATACACAATGACACCCAGACCCGAAACAACAATTTGTGGATCACACAAAGTGTTGTCCCGTGCGGGAATCGAACCCGGGACACGTTGCACGGCAGCCGGTTGCCCAGCCACCGCACCAACCGTGCAGTCAAACTTTTATTAATGGTCATTCGAACTAAACGTAGGTATATACAAAATTGCAGTTCAATCAGTAAAAGATATCTGACCGCTTACTCTTGAAACCAATCACAATGTCAATGCAATTTCAATCCAATAAAATCTCAATAATTATTCAATGTCAAAACTATACGACCCCAATCATAGCTGTTAAGATAGCATTCATAGCACAGAATATAAAACCGAACTCAATACATATCATCACGCCTTTTATCCCCGAAGGGGTAGGCAGAGGTGCACATTATGCCACTCTACAATGGAGTACTGATAACACCTACTTTTCACTATTTATGTTATGAGTCCCATGTAATAGGGGGGAAGCCTATTGTCATATACCGGGCACAATTCCAGACTCCATGCTACTACTGAGATTTTTTTAAAAACCCCGTAGTACTTTCTCTGACCCGGGAATCGAACCCGAGACCCCTTGCCCGGCAGTCGCACTTGCGACCACTCGGCCAACGAGGCAGTCTATTATATCTTTTACACCCTTTTCTATTATTTCGGTTCGGTCGGCTCCTATTAATCATAGCTTAAAGTTTTATAGCTTACTAGCTTTTGCCCGCGACTTTGTCCGTGTATAATAATGACTTCTGGCAGAATTTAGGCTTTTGAATTAGTATTTATGAAGGGATATTCTACGGTAACGAATGTCGTCGTACACTAGTATAGGGCTCCTCCCCTGTAGATGATAGCGTGATAATATGTAGTCCATATGACCCGACTTGTTACTAATATTCATGCAAAATTTTAGCAAAATCCATGCAGTACTTTTTGAGATCATCCCGGACATACATAGAGACAAACAGACAAAATTTCTAAAAACCATATTTTTGGCTTCAGTATCGATTGATCACGCCTCAAGTATTCTTTTAAAAAATATGTAATGTTCTACAATTTAATTATAATTGGGATGATGACAGGGTATGAAAAATTAAAATGTTATTAGTCCGTAAGGTAGGTAATTAAAAGATATTAGACACGTATTCTTTAATTTTGTCGTATAATAAAACAATAAAGATAAAACGAATCAAAGTTTAGGAGTGGGGGCTAAAACGTCATTTCTACGTATAAAATGTACATAGAAGTGACGTCACGCGACATTTCAAATCAATATATCGTTGAAAATATTCGTTTCTGTAAGAAAATAAAAAATACGTGTCTAATGATTTAAAATAATCTACCAGATGGACATTAAAATAAAAATTAAGCATCTACCCTATTATGTATAGATAACCTGATCGATAAATTAACCACCGGCAAACTGAACCTATTTGAACCAGTAGTTCCATAGATAAGCACGTTCAAATAAATAAACAAACTAACCAACATACCACCATACTGTCAAACACCACGAGTACACAGGTGACCGCAACCTATTGTTCTTTAATTGTGTCTATAATGACGGTACTCAAAGAGTTTAACTGTCAAACACCGCGAGGACACCGGTGACGGCAACCTATTGTTCTTTAATTGTGTCTATAATGACGGTACTCAAAGAGTTAAACTGTCAAACACCACGAGTACACAGGTGACCGCAACCTATTGTTCCTTAATTGTCGCGGAGAACCTAACGAGTAACCGGGGCTCCGGCTCGACGTGCAATAGAAGGAACGAGGTGGTTTTTAGTCAGTAAGATCTGACACTCCCTCCCGCCTCACCCAGGCGGGAACATGCATTCGATGATTTTAAACCCTTAAAAAAAATTGTACTTTATTGTGTCTATAATGACGGTACTCAAAGAGTTAAAAGCACAAAAATCTAAATTCAGATCATTTTACAAGTGTATTTCGACCAAACACTTCTAATGACATAACTAGGAGACCAATTTTAACTAAATGTATAGAATATCATTGCCGTGTAGAACAGTACTATACAGACGATGACGTCATTAGGAGAAAGTCACTCTCAATTTCAAACACCGTTCAAAATGTTCCGACCAACTTTATGTAACGGATAATAGGTTTTAAGTTTCCAAGAATTGAGTTCAATTTCGATTGAGTGGTTGCTCGCGTAAAGACCTAATGTAATTTTAGGATTTCGATTCGTCTTTATTACTTTTTTTTAAATAAAATGATTCGTAGCACGATCAGATGCTTACATAAAGAATGGTCGTAAAGGTGTTTTTAATATAATTATCTACTATTTTATTAAATGTATTGAAAAACGGTATATCTTACCCCGTTTGTATGTCGGGGGTCAATTTTACCCCCTTCTTAATGACAAATCGGTCAGTCAACTCTTGAATCCAATTCCGATCGATCGACATTGACATTGTGAAATTTCGTAGTCTCGAGATGCAACACTTGCGCCCAATGCATCCGTTTTGCATGGATATTTAATGAACTAAATGGTATTGAGTTTGGCTTTATATTCCGTATCCTGAATGCTATTTTAAGAGCTACTATGGGGGTTGTATAGTTTTGACATTGAATCATTATTTAGATTTTATTAGATTGAAATTGCATTAACATTGAGATTGGTTTCAAGAGTAAGTGGCCTGATATTTGATACACACTCTTAATATGTGTCGACCGGAATGATACCACAGCCTCGCAGAAAACCGACTGTGAAGTAGTGCTTGCTTTGTGTTTCGCCGTGTGTGTGAGGTTACAGGAAGCCCAATTATCCCTGTCTCCTCAATACCCCATAATGCTGAAATGCCCAATTCCCAAACGCCCGGTAACGTACTTGTAACGCCTCTGGTGTTCCAGGTGTCCGTGGGCGGTTCCGATTGCTTACCGGATCACCGTCAGGTGATCCGCCTGCTCATGTACAGGCTTATGCCATTAAAAAAAAATAACATCACGCCTTTTTGCAGAGGTGCACATTACGGCACTTAATGCCACTGAACAATGTAACACCCACTTTTCACTATTTATGTTATGAATCCCACGGGGGTGAGCCCATTGCTATATACCGGGCACATTTCCAGACTCCGTGCATCTACTGAGGTTTTTACAAACACAGTAATACTTTGCCAGACCTGGGAATCGAACCCGAGACCCCTTGCCCGACAGTCACGCTTGCGACCACTCGGCCAATGAGACAGTAAAAATATGTCAATGTTCCTTTTACTAGTTTTCGTTTAAGATTCAAATATTTAAGATATAGACAAGTGTTTCTCCAAATACAGACTTTGTCTGACTTTCTGACAATCAAATTGTCTAGATCAAGGCTTTGCATGCATAAGTAAATCGATTTAAAATTCTAATCGAGTATTCGCTTTCGTATTCGGACATATTTACAATCGAGTAAGTTTAGTAGCTTACGAGAAAGCTTGCTTTAGGATTTATGCCAGGGGTGAATAGAATAAAATATACGTAGCTAATTTGCTTACATTTAAATCGGGTACTTGCCAACAAGTCAAATTCAATACTTTTTTTCGAACTGTCAAAAACGACAGCTTTCTATGAATTTTGTACGAGATCTTGTATGTGTGACGTCACGTTTTTTTATCGTCAAACACCATACGAATTTGAGCATTGTAGGGCATTCGGGGATTAGGGAGACTGGGGAGAGGGGGCAATTGGGCCTCCATAACCTCACTTATACGACGAAACACAAGGTAAGCGTTGATTCACGTCGGTTTTCTGTGACACCGTGGTATCACTCCGGTCGAGCCGGCCCATTCGTGCCGAAGCCTGGCTCTCTCACACTTATAATGAGAGACACTTATAAGCCAAGGCAGCCTACTTTAAAACACTATCAACTAGCGCATGACCCAAAAATCATATGTTAAAATGCACTAAGAAACAGCCAAAATCCTATTCGAAAGTGTACCAACTCGATTAGAATTCAAAATCGATTCAAACAACATCGATTAGTATTCGATTCTCATTTTCGACACACATTGTGTCCTGAACGATTTAAACCATGCTTCCGGCTACTAGACGTGTTACTATGTTGAGTTTTAGAGGCAACGAGACGAGTACGATACGTGACGTGACATATGTATGTATTTTGCTAGATAACATATAAAAGTAACATAAAATTACGTTACATTACGGCGCTTAATGCCACTGTTTAATGTAACAACTGTTTGTGTGATCCACAGATTGTTGTTCCGGGTCTGGGTGTATGTGAACTTGTATGTTTGTAAACGCACAAACGATACAGGAGAAAATCTAATACCGGGCGATTTTTTTTTAATATATTAAATTTAATGAGTGTTTTTTTTTTAAATCAAATCGCTCTCTGGCAAACCTGAATTATTTATTCTGCATTTTCAAAATGGTCTGCCTGACTTGGGTTCGATTTCCGGTTTGGGAAAAGTATTATTGGGTTTTAAAAAAAATCTCAGTAGTAGCACGAAGTCTGGAATTGTGTCCGGTATATGGCAATAGGCTTACCCCCTATTACATGTGACTCATGACATAAATAGTGAAAAGTTGGTGTGATATTGTACCATGGCATAATGTGCACCTCTGCCTACCCCTTTGGGGATAAATGACGTGGTGTTATGTTTATGTATGTTTTTGTCAAAATTGTCTCATATTATACACCATGAAATCTATTTCGTTTTCGTCCCGCAGAAAATTGGTTTAGCCTTGTTAATACAATACACAAATACAAAAAAATAAAATGTTTAAAACAAACAATAACTGGTGAACCATTGCTAAAAGCAAACTTCGAAAATGCATACGAACTCATAGTATATTATCAAAACATCACGCCATGTAATTGGCATATGCGGATTACAAGCATCGTGTGGCTTTCGTCCCTGCAGGGGTGCCAACTGAAAATCAGTGTTAGGTTGGGTTAAGTATAGCCCATTGTTAAATTTAATGACATAGCCATCTAGATACCAAATAATTATTTGGTATCCGCTTGATTGCTTCTTGCAACCACAGTTGCAAAAAAAAAGTTGTTTATTTTGCTTTGTGCAACCGTGGTTGCAAGGCGACGAATTTTGTTTAATTCAATTTAGTCTCTATACCAAACGCATAAAGTCGTAGTAGTATGTATTTAAACCAGAGACAGATATATTTCTCATAGATGTGTGCCCGTATTACCAACATCACGGTAGAAAAATAATGAAATATTGTCAAGTAATGTCAGTTGTGTTTATGTGAGTGAAGTGACGTTATACTGTTTCAAGTATTTTTACTACATTATTGTATGTAAATTGTTTTCAAATACAGTTAAATATATATAGTAATAAACCTAGTTTAAGAATAATATAAATAACTATATTCTTATTGATCTTATTTTTTTTAACCTTATGTTTTACAAAATGTCGCTAAAATGGGTGGTACTCTTAATTTAAACACTTGTTAAATATTATTGTAGTCCTATTTTTACAATAAAGCGATCACACATTATTTGTTATCTCATGGAATACTCATAACAGTAAAAACATTTAAAGTGCACCACTCGAGCAAGCCATAAATTAAGTTTTAGTAACAGCGGGCAGAACGCGCAGTAAGCGTCCAAAGTCACTGGCAAAGTAAGGTGCCCATTTTCGCGCAAGCAATCAAGCGGGTATATATGTATATATACTACGTTTAAAAATTCAATAAAGGTATTGAAATCAGTTAAATAATGTACGGAGTATACTCCAAAGTATAACAAACTCTTTTCTGAAAACCGCATCGCAATCGGTTCAGCCAATCGCGCGATAATCCTGCACAAACATACACACTTAATATACCTCTACATACAGATCGAACTAAGAACCTCGGTTTGAAGTCGGTTTAATTTTATATTTGATGGGACTGACGTTTGACCACTATCTCGTCTGGTGGTAAGCGATGATGCGATCTACGATGGAGCACGTCGACCCATAAGCAACCTATTCACTCGCGCCTTAAAGACACTCAGGTTAAAACTAAAAATACACAATCGTTTTGTTATCGTCGCGTGAGCTGTAAAACTCATTAATAATATCATTAGTAGCCAGTTTAAGGCCGGTCAAATTCCTAACATATTTTAATAAATGTTGTGTTTTTTTTTAAATATATTATCAATGTCAGGGACGTGAAGGACATGGACTGATTGAAACTTAAAATAAATTATTATAGAGGTAAGTTTCATTCAGTGCTGGGTGCTCATTGTGCCCAGCTGAGTTGGTGACCCATTCGGATTGGGCATGTCCGCCAACACCGCGCACCTGAATTATTGGCTTGTTTTAGTTTTAGTTTTATACTTTACCTTTTATCTTTTATTTTTTCTGTTTTTATACTTTTTTATATTTACCTCTATATGTCTTTTCTGGCGTGCATGTCTTATGCCGAATAAACGTATTTCATTTCATTTAAAATAGAAAGTTTCAATAGTATGACTACATGATTCGATACCCGCATGGAACGATTCATTTTGATCTGTAGAAAAGGATAAACATTTTATTAATGTTTTTGATCCGTAAATTGTTCGGAATGTATTTATATTACGTAAAATAGGATAAAAAATTGTGTCAACGATTGTTATAAAAATAATTATGTAAGTACTATAATGTTAGGCCTTGCCGATTCAGAGTCGCGGAGAACCTAACGGGTAACCGGGGCTCCGGCTCGGCGTGCAGGAGAAGGAACGGGGTGGTTTTTAGTCAGTAAGAGTCTGACACTCCCTCCCGCCTCACCCAGGCGGGAGCAATCATTCGATGATTTTCCCCCCTTAAAAAAAATGTTATTAAGCCTTTCATTCAAACAGATAAATAAAATTGGAGTGTCTGTTTTTAATATTTAAAATAACTGCTATTTACTACAACCATATGAATATACCTCTACATACAATACATATACCAAAAATGACATAACATAACATAAACATAACATCACGCCTTTTATCCCCGAAGGGGTAGGCAGAGGTGCACATTATGGCACTTAATGCCACTGTACAATGTAACACCCACTTTTCACTATTTATGTTATGAGTCCCATGTAATGACATGTAATGAATGACAAAAATGACATTATTTACAATTTTTCTCTGTATGTTAGTACTGGCTCATCTCTGCAATGGCTGGATCGCTTTTGACGGCAGTTTTATTGACAGGCAGCTGATGTACTAAGGAGTACATATGGTACACTTTTTATAAAATTGAAACAATAAAAAATATGTCATAAAATTAATTTTCTATGCAGACAAAGTCGCGGACAATAGCTAGTTTTCAACACCTTTTATAAGAGAGCTTATGTAAAATAGAAAGCTATGTAATAGAGGATATTACTTATAACACAATTACAATTTTTCTGAAAATCCATTAAAAAACTGACAATAGTTTCACTTGGCTTGAGAATTGAATCTCTATTAATCATCATCAACTACCCAGAAGATTAAAAAGAAAACGTTGCCCCACACTATGATTTTCTCCTGCATCGTGGGCGAGTTTACAAATATACAAGTTCACATACACATGACACCCAGACCCGAAACAACAATTTGTGGAACACTCAGAGTTGCTCCGTGTGGGTATCGAACCCGCTATATGTTGCGTGTCAGATTATAAGCCTCTTTTGGATATTATAAATAAACTAGCGACCCGCCCCGGCTTCGCACGTATGCAATTAAAAACCTCTAAATTTATCAGTGTTCTCGGTCTCTACTATATTATGCATGTATTATACCTCTACATATAAACATTTCTCAATAATTATTATATCTTTAAAAAAAACGCATCAAAATCCGTTGCGTAGTTTTAAAGATCTGAGCACATAAGGTTTTATACTATACTAGCGGACCCAACAGACGTTGTCCTGCATATCCACTTGAATGTATAAACAAAAATTCATTCAAATTAGTTCAGCTGTTTAGGATAAATAACCTAAACATCGACTGCAGCGCCATCTGCCGGGCTGGTTTGTGAATCTAAACCATTCCCAGATCCCCTTGAAGACACACAAAAAATTTCATCAAAATCGGTCCAGTCGTTTGAGAGAAGTTCAGTGACATACACACTCACAGAAGAAATATATATATAAAGATAGTGATAAGCCAGGTTAACTTTTCCATGATGAATCAGTACAATATTGATTACAAATCATTATTTTATGCAAAACTGTCTCAGAGTGTGGAGGTAACGGTCGCCCTCCATTGCTCGCGAATTTTGGAACTTAAGCATGTTGTACACTGCAAGATATGAAAATAGGATATATTCCATCCGAGCTTTACGCAATATTTACACCTTATGTTCCCCCATGGACTAGGCTAGGTCAGTTGCCTAAGATACCCCTTGACTTTTTTGTAAGGGGGGAAAATCATCGAATGAGTGCTCCCGCCTGGGTGAGGCGGGAGGGAGTGTCAGACTCTTACTGACTAAAAAACACCCCGTTTCTTCTCCTGCACTTCGAGCCGGAGCCCCAGTTACCCGTTAGGTCCTCCGCGACATACCCCATGACTGGACTATCGATTTCGACATGAGAGGCGTTAACCATAATTTTGGCAGATTGCCCTAATTTCGATGCTTGACTGATCTTGGCTGGGTGGTTTAGAGATCACAGTGAGATCACAGTTAGCTAGAGAGCACTGCTGCCCTGTCTATGTAACTTGTCTAAAACCGGAGCCACTAGGGGGATCTTTCATTTTATCAAACTATCTGTAATTACTGACTTCAAAAAAAGGAGGCGGTACTATGTTCGTCTGATTGATTTTTTTTTGTTTGTTCGCCGATTATTCCGCCATTTGTGAACCGATTTCCAAAATTCTTGTTTTGTTTGAAAGGGTATGAGATGAAGGGGTGAGTACTCCCGAGATGGTCCCATTTCCATAAGGTCAGGATCTGATGATGGATTCCTAGGGATACCGAGGGGAACTATCGAAAATCGAAAACTATCGAAAATGTTTTTCAATTAGGAACATAATTAAACACAACAATTTGATATGGGTCTGGAGTCGACCTGAAAATGAAGCCGACAAACAGTCGAGAAAACTCCTCATTTTATAGCACAGGTAAATAAGACTGCTATGTTTGCATTCCAAAATGGTAGAATGTACAAGGATACTCTATTAGTGTTTTAATATCACCTTATGGTATGTACCTGCATTCTGAGCAAATAAATATAATTATTTGATTCTATTTTAGACTGCCTTGTTGGCCGAGTGGTCGCAAGTGCGACTGCCGGGCAAGGAGTCTCGGTTTCGATTCCCGGATCGGGCAAAGTATTTAAAGGTTTTCTAAAAAAATATCACAGCAAGGAGTCTGGAATTATGCCCGGTATATGGCAATAGGCTCATTCCCTATTAGATGGGATTCGTAATATAAATAGTGAAAAATGGGTGTGACATTGTATAGTGGCATTAAGTGCCGTAATGTGCACCTCTGCCTACCCTTGGGGGAATATAACGCGTGATGTTATGTTATGTGTTTTATTAATTCATTCATTTATTGATCAAATGTCGATGTCGTCACAAGAAATTTAGTTTACTTAATTTTAGTAAAAGGTTTAGCACCTCTGCATTGATAATGAATCAATTTGACGTTCCATTTCGCAGTACTTGTAGACGAAATCTGGTACATACATTTTATATATCCGCCTCACTCACGCATACGCGAATGGTATGCTATTGTTTGCTTGCTCTCGTGATCATGTTCCCAGATGTTAGATTATATAAAAATTCCATTTATTTTTAATTACTTATACCTGCAATATAATTTATTAACTCTTGAATGTTTAACTTTTAATTGCCCCGATAATTATTTACTAATACGATTATTCTATGTTGGTTTTGTTGACTACTCGATTATTGTTATTAAAATATGCAATGGTTAATAGCAGTGCATTAAAAATATTCTATCAAAATGTTCGTGGACTTCGAACAAAAACTAATTCCTTCTACCGTCAGCTTCTACAGAGTTCTTATGATGTTATTATCATAACGGAGACGTGGTTATTGGATGGAGTACTAAACTCGGAGCTATTTGATGGTCGCTATTTGGTATGGCGCCGTGACAGAGATTATGTTATGACCGGCCAAACGAGAGGTGGTGGTGTACTTATAGCGACGCGCAGGGAATTGTCAGTCACTCCAGTATCACTCAAAAGTGATACTGATGAATGCAAACATTCATCAGCGGAGGATCTCTGGATCAAATTGCAGCTTAAGAATTCAGGGTCACGAGAATACGTCAATTTATATATTTGTGCAGTGTACTTGTGTAAACAAAATAAAGGGTTATCATTCTCGCAACAGCTTAGCAACTTCCTTTCCAAATTAAACAATGCAATTCTACATAGAACAAATACCGACGTATTTTTAGTCTTAGGGGATTTTAATATGAGTGGTATCACGTGAATACCTTCTAATGATCATTCTATGGCCCCGTTAAATCCCACCACTAGTGACGAATGTTTATTTGTTGATGAGCTATCTACAATGGACTTAGTACAGTTTAATGGGATTGCTAACGGGTATGGCAAGTTTTTGGACTTGGTCCTCTCAAATAAGTTAGCCTGTGTTAGTGAATGTGTTGATCCTCTAGTACCTATTGACCCGTATCATCCTGCATTATTAATTAATATTGATATCTTTGAAATACCTCCCCTTGACCATGCGCCGCGCTTGCGGTATATTTACAGTAGGGGTGATTTTGATTCTATTAATGGAGAGATTGCTGCTATCAATTGGGAGGCTGAATTTTCGGTTCGGTCGCTTGATGAATCAGTAGATTTTTTTAATGGTACAATAAAATCATTAGAAAAGAAGTTTATACCACAAAAGTTAATACGCAATAATAAATATCCAGTATGGTTCAGCTCGTCACTTGTAAAAACTATTAAAGAAAAATATAAATACTTAAGAAAATTTAAGATATATGGTAATAAATCAGACGAGATAACTTTCAAATGTTTACGTGATAGAGTTGAGACTATGGAGGATCTATGTTACAAATCATATCTGACACATACTGAAAATTCCATTAAAATTAACCCTAAACACTTCTGGAGTTTTGTTAAAAATCGCCATAACTCTAATACTATACCTAACACATTGAACTACAATGGCAACACGTTAGTTACTGGGGATTCTATCTGCGAGGCTTTTTCTTCTTATTTCATGTCCACCTTCCTCTGTCGCACTTCGTCTGATAGTTCCTCACGAGTCCCGGACGCCACCTCGACTGTTATCGGTAAATTATCTGACATTTACCACATTAGGATTGAGGAGGATGAAGTAGCCGCTTTAGTACGTAATCTGGATCCAGCGAAGGGTGCTGGCCCTGATGAAATATCGCCTAAATTACTTATAAAATGCGCACCTTCCACTGCCACACCTATCTCCATACTGTTTTCTAAATCGTTGACTCAAGGTTTAGTCCCCAAAATATGGAAAGCCGCCTTTATTACGCCGGTTTATAAGAAGGGGTCAAGAACCGAGATCACTTATTATAGGCCTATCTCCAAATTGTGCATTATAACTAAGATATTTGAGAGGATTGTCTACAAACAGTTATACTCCGCCTTGGCCAATTCATTTAACTCCTTTCAACACGGATTTTTGAGAGGGAGGTCTACTATTTCCAACCTAATTCTTTTTAATGACTCTGTCACGGATGCCATGGATAAAGGTAAGCAAGTTGATGTGGTTTACACAGATTACAGCAAGGCGTTTGACCGGATTGTCCACGATATCCTGTTACAGAAACTTATTGACACAGGCATCAGCGGCGACCTCTTGAGGTGGTTCGCTTCATACATCGAAAATAGGTCACAAGCAGTAGTACTCAATAACTAAATTTCTAGCTGGGTAAATGTACCCAGCGGAGTACCTCAGGGATCGTTGCTCGGTCCTTTTCTATTCGTGATCTATGTAAACGACATCAACAAGTGCTTTCATACATCCAAACTTTTATGTTTTGCTGATGACATGAAACTGTCAGCTACTATCTCAACTCCTGACGATGGTCTGGCACTCCAGGCGGATTTGCATCGGCTGGATCGGATAAATAAACTGGATCTCAACCCATCTAAGTGTTCCGTAGTCACTTACACTAGAAAGCGTACTGTCCATGTCACTAATTACACTTTAGCGGGTCAGCCCTTACCAAGATGCACTACTATCCGTGACTTAGGCGTCCATCAAGACAGCAAATTGGTTTTCGATACACATATTGATGCAATCGTCAAAAAAGCCTCTAAACTGCTTGGATTTATAATGCGTCTTTCAAAAAATTTCACTGATGCAAAGACCCTTAAAATATTATATTGCGCTTATGTCAGGAGCCAGCTGGAGTATGCGTCTCAGGTATGGAATCCAAGATATCAAAAATATATTGACCGCGTGGAAAACATTCAAAAACGTTTTATAAAATATCTCTGTTTCCACCAAAATATACCATACCAGTCTGCCCGTTATCTTGAACTCTGTAGAAAATTCCATCTATTACCACTGGTAGATAGACGCAATATTGCAGATTGTCTATTCTTGTTTAAGGTTCTTAACGGCAATGTGGATAGTCCAGAACTATTATCAAAAATCAAATTTAATGTACCTAATAAAATATTTAGATTTAATCCACCTTTACACGTATCCCGTTCCTCATCTAACTACAGGCAGAACAGTTACATTATGCGTGCAAGCAGACACTTTAACAATGTTTGTAAGGAATATGACTTCGATCCGTTTACAACTAGTGTGAACTCGGCAAAGAGGTGCTTAAGCCTTAAATTTTTTAAGCAGCACTAGATCTTTAGTTTTTTTATCGTTTCTCTTGATCTGTTCATAATCATATTGTCTGTACGGTCTGTTTCAATATTTATTTTTTTCCATTTACGCAGAATGTCCATCCATAACATCACGCCTTTTATCCCCGAAGGGGTAGGCAGAGGTGCACATTCTACCACAGTACAATGTAACACCCACTTTTCACTAGTTGTTATGAGTCCCATGTAATAGGGTGTGAGCCTATTGCCATATACCGGGCACATTTCCAGACTCCGTGCTACTACTGAGATTACGCAGAATGTATGTATTTTTAATATTGTATAGTACTCACACCATATTAATTAATTTATTTCGAATATTAAACGTGAAGACTTGTTATTGGCTCACTGTTACCTACGCCTATTGTTATTTTTATCCATTTTTATATGCTGTAAGTCCTCCATGAATTATAAATAAATAAATATAAATAAATAAATAAAAAGAACTCCCTTACTAAAATTCTTATCTTCTCTATAGCTACAACTACATACCAAGCCTTATTCCAGCTTCATTAACCGGCCGCGCATGCGTCCTACTTTATATACATACATACATACAAACGTACCACTATACAACACTATGGTGATAATTTTTACAGCACGCGATAAACAAACAGACAGACGAATTTATATTAATATATTTCATTGGGGGCAATGGATCAGTTTAACCGGTATTTGTAACTGATTTCATTTTTGTTATAAAGGTATAACTGCCTCATTGGCCGAGTGGTCGCAAGTGCGACTACCGGGCAAGGGGTCTCGGGTTCGATTCCCGAAGAGACTCCGAGCCTAGGCTCGGAGTCTCTTCGAAGGATCGAAACCGAAACGAAGTGATCCGACAGAGAACCAAAGTTATCGACATAGCCCAAAGGATCAGTAAGCGGAAGTCGCAGTGGGCTGGTCACATTTGTCGAAGAACCGATAACCGTTGGGGTAAACGTGTTCTAGAGTGGAGACCGCGTCTAGGTAAACGCAGTGTGGGGCGCCCTCCAGCTAGGTGGAGTGACGACATCCGCAAGGTGGCTGGCAGTGGTTGGATGAGAAAAGCTGAAGACCGAGCTCAGTGGCGTGCCATTGGAGAGGCCTATGTCCAGCAGTGGACGAATACAGGCTGATGATGATGATGATGATGATGAGGGAAAGATTTTAGTACTTATATAAACTAAGCGACTTAAAAAGAGGGGTTAGATGTCAGTTTTTTAAACATAGTTTATAAATGAATTATAACTTACTAGCCGCTACTTCGTTCGCGTGAAATTATTCATATTTCTTCTTAATTTATACTTTTTTGACCCGACAACGTGTTGATTGGCGAGGCGTATTTGAGAGCTAGTATGAAACGGAACGTTTATTGTCTACTCAAGATGGCGACTGCGGTTTGTATGTCAGTGTCATTAAAATTAATTAATCTCTAAACGAAATAATCTCCATAATCCAAAAATTTTGCGGATATATGTCGTCGACTCGAAATCGATAATTTTTATGTTTTGTTATTCAGGTAATGTTCCGATCGAGTCTACCGTACCCTTTGACGAAATTATTAATATACCTCTAGATAGAAGAGATTATCGTACAATGTTAATAAATAAGTAACTTGGATACCTAGTGTTCAGGTACCTGTTCTTTTATTTAATTGTTTATGATAAGAATGCGAGTGAAACCGCAAACGACAGTAGTATATAACATAGTAACTGGAGTGACCACACTTTGACCGATGTATGACGTGTTGAACATAACACTATATGCACAAGTCATTAGCAGTAACAGTTGCTAACGACAAAATCGCTTCTTATATTGTGAACTGTATTTTTTACTTTAGTAAATAGTTACGCCTTTTTTATGGAATACACCGATAAACGAGCAGACGGAACACCTAATGGTAAGCAATGCATCACTCGTGGACACCCGAAACACCAGAGGTGTTACAAGTACATACGTTCAGGATTAGGAATTTGATGATTGTTCGGGGATTGGAAAAATTGAGAAGAGGGGGGTAATTGAGTCTCCGGTAACATCACTAACATAAAGAAACACAACGTAAGCGTTGTTTCACGTCGGTTTTCTGTGAGGCCGTGGTATCACTCCGGTAAGCTGGCCCATACTGAAGCATGGGTCTCCCACACTTAGTAGAATACATTTTTAACTTCCTTTAATCTTAATGTGGATATCCGAAAACACGACTTAAAGACGTCACATTTATCAGATACTGGGTAGAAGCGATCTCTCATAAACCTGAACCTTTCAAACTGAGGTCATCAATCTGAAAAGCTTGCCTATTGAACTCCTATTGAGTAGACGAGGCCAGTTCAATACTGGACTGTCATGAGTTATTGATGAAAGAAAAACTAGGGCATGTAGGATTTGTATCTGACTAAAACCATCCCTCCAAACAATGCTCCAGATCCCATGGACTGCCAGACGAACACATAAGTCAATCCTGGAACATCTCGACATAAAGACTAGACTATCAACCGTATGTTACCAGCGAATTCTTGTAAGTTCCAAAGTATTACTGGGTTTTTTTTTTAAATTCTCAGTAGTAGCACGGAGTCTGGAAATGTGCCCGGTATATGGCAATAGGCTCACACCCTATTACATGGGACTCATAACAACTAGTGAAAAGTGGGTGTTACATTGTACTGTGGTAGAATGTGCACCTCTGCCTACCCCTTCGGGGATAAAAGGCGTGATGTTATGTTATGGAATGCCCGCCGCCAGTCAGATAACCTCGACAAATTGGATGTTGTTGGTATAAGGAAAAAGACCACGAGGCTGATCACCCAGCCGATGGTGTGACAACGTTACCAATTACACTGGACTCTTTGTTATGAAAGCCCTGAAGAGAAGCCGAAAACAGGACAAGATGGAGGGAAATAACACAGAGAGCGATGAAAGCCTTTCAGGGGCACGAACTTCAGAACTGAAGCAAGCGATCGAGAAGAAGAGAAAACCTCCCCGGTACACGCTGGCTACTACTAGCACTTAGGTCTATAAAGACTTCCACAGATGGGGTCCAATAGGGCTGAGATGGAGTCGTCGAGGACTTATCGGGTTGCCGAGCCTCCGACTTGAAGTGCAGGAATAGGAACAGGGTGATTTTTAATCAGTAAGAGTGTGACATTCCCTCTCACCTCACCCAGGTGGGAGCAGACATTCGATGATTTTCCCCCCTCAAAAAAAGATCTATAAAGATTTATCGGATACTCGAAATAGACTGCGAAACCTTCACTGTATAAAACATATTGATGTACCTCGACCTGTATTTTATTTATTTATTTATCTATTTATGCACAACACACAGACAGTACACAGGAGAACACATAGAGGTATATACCTCTAAATAAATTGGAGATACATAGGTACTACATATTCCCGTAGGAATCTCTTCCTGCGGTCCTTCGACAGGAAAAACGGTAAAAACAGAGACACTGTGCGTAACATGACATGAACAAAGAAAAAGAACAAAATTTACCAAAATTTAAGCCAATACAAACTTAAAACTACATACACAAAATGAAACCGGTAAATAATGTATTAAATAAATAGATCACAATAAAATACATAAACCTATACATACATATGATAGATACACATCAAATAATACACATATTAGAGTATATTACAAATAAACATATTATACATATATATATATACATATGGGACACTAATTTGCACAAGATGAGGAAAAGGGTAAACCTGTAGGACCTGTATTTTACTAAACCCACGTAAAAGATAAGAGAAAACTACGCGATGAGGTAACGGTTAAAAATCACACTTTTCTCCACCTCCACCTAAATTTGGCACACTGTACAAAGTAATAAGAAAATCTGTAAAAACGGCTATGTCATCTTCGTAATCGATATGTTGTACGGGAGAAATTATTTAGTTAGAAAGTGTCACATAGTGGCTACAATTTACTATGACAGTGAAACCCTGGCTCTCTCGTCTCGTGGCTATCGACTATGGCTTAAATACTAGCTTTGACGGGCAACCTAGTTAACGTATCATCATAGTTGTTGTTTCTAGAGAGTAGATGCAAAAATATTGACACGTTTTTCGTAGGATTTTAATAAAAGAACTTGGATTTTGTCTTATATCGTAGCATATGTCTTATTAGATTAGTGGTATTTAGTACTTTTCAGGTTTTCGATAATATATACTCAATAATTGTATCTAGTATTGTGCCTAGCGAATGGCAATAGAGTCACTTCAGTTACCTTTATCTTCTTACATGGGAATTATCACAGAACTGTTCGTATTACGTTGTTTTATGTGCAGTTGTAAATTTGTTTTTACACCTTTGGACGTGTTTCATTGTATTTGAGTTACCAAAATTTCTCAATATTCGTGCGGATCTGGTGGTTAAGATAAGACGTGGTGGCCCGGAATTTTAGACGCCCGCTTCTCATGCATGAGGGTGCGGGTCGAAACCTACCAACGGCAAGTACCAATGTGACTTTTTCCGAGTTATGTATACTTTCTAAGGTTACTTAGACACCACTGACAAACGGTAAAGGAAAATATCGTGAGGAAACCTGGACTTATAATTTCAAATTATAAGTTTGAAATCGCCAATCCGGTATGAGCAAGCGTGGTGATTAATGTTCAAACCTCTGTAGAATTACCTCTACTTTATATCTTGGAAATTCAGATTTGAAATCACAAGCCCAAAGAGGAAGTTCTGAGAAATCTTTTTCGAGAAATCCCTTCTTCTATACATACACATACATAGTCCATTCAGTTCGTGTATCTTGTATGACTCGAGAAAGTCTAGATTAATGACATTTTTATGCATACAATGTATGGACATTGTATGGTCAAACATTTGTGTGGACAAAGATGTGTGTATGTGTTTTGTATGGGTACATACAAAGGAGAAATCGAGTAGAGGAACATACGTACACATAGGTATATCAATCAATATGCTTGTTGTTTAGGATTAGACATTAAAAAAGTAAACAAGAAACATTTAATTTGTAGATTAAGTAGATCAAGTGTGGGAGAGCCATGCTTCGACACGAATGGACCGGCTCGACCGGAGTGATACCACGGCCGAGCAGAAAACCGACGTGAAGCAACGCTTGCGTAGTGTTTCATGTGATTGAGGTTACCGGAGGCCCAATTACTCCCTTCCCCTCCCTGAATCCCCAACATTCCTCAATTTCCTAATCCTCAAAAGGCCAGTAACATACTTGTAACGCCTCTGGTGTTCCAGGTGTCCATGGGCGACGCCGATTGCTTACTATCAGGTGATCCGTGTGCTCGTTAACCGGATTAGTCCATAAAAAGAATTAATTAGGGCCTACGTTATGTCTGCTTGACCGATATAGTTTAATGATTCAATTTCGAAATTATCTCCAAAATAATAGTGTCTCAAAATGCCGGAGGTTTATAAGCTAAAACATCGTTATCACAATAGAACTTACAATACCTGTTTTTATAATAACTATCGTGAGACATACTAATTATTAAAAAATCGTGGGTTACTCACGTGAATATACTGAGAAAAACAGAAAAGACTACGCTCAGGCCGCGACCGAGCACGCTGCTTATCAGGAAGAGCCCCTCTGTGGCTCGAATCTAGTAGAGCTTTTCTCAGTATTTTCACGTGAGTTACCCGCGATTTTTAATAAACTTATAATACCTGTTCCTAAATAAACTTACTTAATTAATCAGTACTTTATGTAGAAAACAAACGCTGCACTCTAACTAAATAACTTTGACTTTAATTTTGACTATGACTTTGACTTTTAATCTAACTTAATATTATTTTAAACTAACCACGAAACCTTTTTCTTTTACAGAATCAAGAAAACTCTTCGGCGGGTACAGAATAACCCCAACCTACTGCAAGGCATCGCGCGCAGCAAAATACAATAGAGGCCACACCATATGCATGTTCAACCATGAATGCTACCAACGAGGTGGTGAAGTGGTCGGAGCCTGCATGGACGGTTTTCTCTTCGGAGCTTGCTGCCAACTAAAATCAGATAGCCAGTCCCACATACCTAAAGGTCCAGGCATCGTGATGACCAGTTACTTAGACTACCCAGACGCTACGGAAGGCGATGAATACGACGCTGAAGAACTAAGTGCTCTTCATAACAGTTTCAAACCTGTAG
The DNA here is from genome assembly GCA_038387885.1 of Spodoptera picta. Lineage (NCBI taxonomy): Eukaryota > Metazoa > Arthropoda > Insecta > Lepidoptera > Noctuidae > Spodoptera > Spodoptera picta. Next base: position 2,034,196 of record JAZHFQ010000445.1, read on the forward strand.
TCACTCCAGGATACAGACCAGCTGATAAAACTGCAGCTACTACTCTTAAACCTGAAGATTTGAGCACAGAAGCCGAACATGAGCTAATTTCCGAAGGTCTTACTCAAATTACTAATACTTTGTTAAGTTCTCCACCTAAAGATAGTAATGGAATTATTTATATGAAACCTAAACCAGATTATTATACCCACAGCAGTATAGACCATGGCGGTCCTGATACTATTCTGGTTCATACAAACGGTTCTGTAGTGGATAACGTTGTTAGGCCTTCAGATTTCAATATACAGCTGTCTTCAATGCAGACGAAACCGACTGTCACGCCTAGCACTTCGACTACAGAGCCACAAAGGACTGTGTCTACTCATAGACCTGTTAAACCAATCTTTAGGCCGAAACCAGTGACGTCAACGGAGAAATATGTCCCAGTATCAACAATCACCACCAAAAACACACAGAGAGTTCCAGAGCTATCGTCCATTAATAGCATAATTCAAATGCTTAATGACAGTACTCCAAGTATGAAGGAAGATGTGACGCCATCAATCAATATTATGGAGACGAAATCATCTCCATCTCCTTCATATTCCTACACTTACCCCAGCTTCTCATCCACTGGACATTACGTCACTCTCAAACCAACTTCTCTATCAACGTATATAACTAAAAAACCAACAACGCCAAGCAAGAAGCCATCGTATGACTACGTACATACGACTCCTAATAGCTTGCCGCAGGATGATAAGCCGACGTCTTACTATTCCTCGCCTAGTCCTAGTCATTCCACTAGTCAAGCTATTGAAGCTTTTAACAGATATCCTACGGATCCTACTGATTTTGGAGACCTTTCAACGTTCAGCTATGTCAGTTCCACCACTACCCAAAGACCGACAACCACCAAAAAGCCACCATCTACGAGCTATGTCACTGGTGCCAGCCCCATCAGAAGACCAGCGTTACCATCAAATGTAGTGACTTATGACGCAGTAGACACCTTCTCAAGCGTCACACCGACTGTCATAGTCCTCAATGACATACACACCACGAAAACGCCATTAGACGCAGACGAACCACAATTTGTTGAAATATCTCAGGAGCCATTCAAAAAGCCTGTAAGCCATATCACCGTAAACAATCATATCGCAGCTACTAACAATATTTATATGGGTAAACCACCGACTACATCATCTCCTACCGTTGTTATAACTCCAAAACCTGGTTTAACGACTCCTTATCCAATAAAGGGATCAATAGGGACTAGACCACTTCCAATTTTGACCAGCCCAGTCATGGAATTCACTGAGGCACCAACGACGAACAAACCAGAGATGCAAACATCGCCAGATGATTTAATAAATTTCCCACCAGTCAGAAATCCAATGCTGAACGCTACTGGCTCAAACCCAGCACTATATAACACAAGTATTTCGCTATCAGACAATGAATTGGACATTCTACACGACGTAGAATTCACGACACCAACGTGGCAGATGGACGACAAACTGAACGAGAAAATGAATGTCTTCGTCAACAAAATCGTGGGTAATCTACAAGGAACGTTCCAAGAATTGCATGATATAGTAATTCTTGGAAGGAAACCGAATGACACGGCTACAAAAACGACGACGGTGAAGCCTAAACGGACTCCACCGACGACAAAGAGGCCATTTTTGACGACAACAAAGAGGCCAGTAAGGTTGACGACAGCGAAGGTGACGACACGACGGCCAACCGTGAAGACGACTAAGAAGCCGGTACGGCTGACGACGCAGTATCGACGGCCTACCACAACGCAGCCGCCGACCACTACCGCCCCGCCTACGAAGAAACCGGTAAGATAGAAATGATCTTGCTATTTTTGCTAGTTAGTAATCACTAGGGTGACTTTAAGTCTGATTTGATAAATTTTCAGATAAGGAATGTCTCTTTTATACTTCTACTAAATTGGTTCATATCTAATCGGTTTATGAGAAATGTGTATGAAAATGGTCTTGATAATAAATATTATCAAAATGTTATCAATATTCTATTTTAATCACGAAATATTCTAAAATAACTGGTATGCCGTCTTTGTATTCCACTACATTTTCCAGGTAACTACCACGAAAAAGCCGAAACCAACGAAGAAAGTGACGACAACCACTCAAGCCGCCACGACCACCACCGAGCTGGCTGACGAGGTGACGACCGAGAATTATGTCGAACGACCTATCGATTACAACGACAAGAATTGTAAGTATCGTAATGTATAAGACTGTTGGTAGAAATTCTGGACAAGTTTTAGAATTTTCAGTCACTATGGAGTTTGAATTGACAAAAGGTCTGTTATAAATTACAGTAAAAAACGATTAATTGATTAAAGAAACTAGAAACACTGAACTCTTACTCTACTTCAGCCATAGTGAAAAGACTAAAGAGGAATGATGTCTTCTGAAAAGGCCGATGATGCGATGGCCTCGTCGTCTTCCATTCAAGATTCTACTCAACTCATCTGCTACTGTCTTGCGACTGAATGCTAAGCTTAATGAAAAAAAAACTATTCCTAAAATTGCCATAGCAGTCTTGTTCAATAGAGAATCTAAATCATTCCATTCTATAGTCATAATCATTTCATTAGAGGTATATATACCTCTATAAAAGAAAGTCGTGTTAGTTACACTATTTATAACTCAAGAACGCCTCAATCGATTTAGATGAAAATTGGCAGGGAGGTAGCTTAGAACCAGGAGACAGACATAGGATACTTTTTTATAGAATACATCCTTTTTTTACTTTTTACCGAAAATCACGAACGGGAAAGGGGGCAAAATGGTACGGAGTCGCGGGCAGAAGCTAGTTACTCATAATCTCTTTACAAATCTTCCAGTATGCGGCGTACGTGCCCTGGCCAAAACCGGCCGTATAGTTGGCGGCAAAAGTGCCAACTTCGGTGAGTGGCCCTGGCAGGTGCTGGTGAGGGAATCCACGTGGCTCGGTCTCTTCACCAAGAACAAGTGTGGAGGAGTCCTTATCACCAACAGATTCGTCACCACCGCTGCCCATTGTCAACCTGGGTAAGTATAGTTTTTTATGAGATGTGTCGGCAAACAGAGAGAGCAGATTAACCACCTGATGGTAAGCAAAGTCAAATTCAAAGCATTTATTTCAATTAAACCATAATTTCGTACTTTTGAAACGTCAACAAATAAAATAAATAATAGTCTGTCAGTCAGTCCGTCTGTGAAGCTAGGTGCTCATTCCAAAATGTAGATTCGAATGGAGAAGAACGAGCAAGAAACTCCATTCGTTACTCTTTTTAAAAAAGTATGTTCTGCAATGTCTCTGATACATATTCCAATATTGTACGTATACCTCTATATGAGAACAGTACAAAGACAAGCTAGACGCATTATAGGTACTAATTACAAACCTTACTAAAATAAAAAAATACATATGCATACTGACAATCCATATAAATAGTGCTTCTATACAAGAAAAAAGAAACTCTTTGTTTCAATAAAGAAAGAAATGCTCGATGCCATAAGGAAACTTCATGCCATAAGCAAACGGCGCCGCCTATGAATCGTAACATAAGAAGAGCTACAAACGCGTTGCTGGCCGTTTAGGGACAATGGATTTGAGAATTGAGGATTTGGGGAGGGTTGGTCCCTCACATAGCGAAGAACAACGTAAGCTTCCTGCGATACTGAGCTGCCTCGAACCTCATCAGGTTCGAGGCAGCTCATTCATGCCAAAGCATAGTTGTCCTTCGTGAAAAATATACATAACATCACGCCTTTTATCCCCGAAGAGGTAGGCACAGATGCATATTACGACACTTAATATCACTGTACAATGTAACACCCACTTTTCACTATTTATGTTATGAGTCCCATGTAATAGGGGGTGAGCCTATGCCCGGTATATGGGCACAATTCCAGACTCCGTGCTACTACTATTTTTTTTTTGAGGCGGTAAAATCATCCAGTGACTGCTCCCGCCTGGGTGAGGCGGGAGGGAGTGTCAGACTCTTGTTGACTAAAAACCACCCCGTACCTACTCCTGCACTTTGAGCCGGAGCCCTGGCAACCCGTTAAGTCTTCCGTGGCTCAACTCCATGCTATCACTAAGATTTATTTTTAAACCCGTTAATGCTTTGTCCGATCCGCGAATCGAACCCGAGACCCCTTCTCCGGAAGTCGCACTCGGCCAACGACGGTCTAATAGATACTAATTTAATTATTTCTCTTAATTTCAGATTCCTAGCCTCCCTTGTAGCGGTATTTGGAGAGAACGACATATCAGGAGACTTTGAGCCTAAGAAGCCAGTATCAAGGAACGTGAGGAAAGTCATCGTCCATCGGTCTTATGATGCTGCTACCTTCGAAAATGATCTTGCTTTATTGGAGTTGGAGTCGCCTATCAAGTTTGACGCTCATATTGGTAAGTAAGAATGGTTCTTATTTCTTGAACTGAAGGAATATTTTAGACAGTAGGCAAAATGTTTAGTCACCACCCCTACTCATAAAAGCCGACTAGGGCACTACACACTTAACAGACATGCAGTAGAAGCGTCATTTGACACACTGGAACCTTTGGACAACTCGTCAGCCAAGAGTACTGGTTAATGACCTTTCATATGAAGAGAATTATATATTTTTTATGGAATAAGCCGGTAAACGAGCAGACGGATCACCTGATGGTGAGCAATTGACGTCGCCCATGGACACCTGGAACACCAGAGGCGTTACAAGTGCGTTACCAGCTTTTTGGGGAATAGGAGTTTGAGGATCGTTGGGGATTCAGGGATTGGGGAGATTGGGGAAGAAGAGGGTAATTGGGCCTCCGGTAACCTCACTCACACGACGAAACACACATATTCTAGAAGAGTCCAGCATTAGACTGTTAGAGGCTACTGATGTTCGTGGTTTTTTATTATTATTTTATTAGGGAACTTTCATGTTTTAATTATTAAGGTCTTTATTCCAGTGCCAATTTGTATGCCACCTGACGAGGCTGACTTCACGGGCCGTGTGGCAACCGTTACCGGCTGGGGACGGTTGAAGTACGGCGGTTCAGTGCCGGCTATACTCCAAGAAGTTCAGGTATCATCATTACCAATATTTTATACTAAACGTTACATATGTTCTAGCGTTTATGTTCTAGTTTTTTCTTCTTCTCCTCTTATAATATCTTCTGATTCACTTCGTTGCGGGAACCAAGACAGTTACTCAGGTCCCTGGGACGCGCCGGACTTCAATGTTCCGGTGTTTTCATGATTGTATCTACTGTAGATCCTGGCTTACAGGAGTTGCAGCGGTTTTGGGAGGTTGTGGCGGGCTTGTCCCAACAAAAAAAAAAACAAAAAAAATATGTTCTAGCGCCCAAGCAAGGGATATGCATAGGCGCAGATTAATTACTAATTTTATTTTCGGTATTCATATCATTATGAGATTCATGTAATAGGGGTTTCCCTATTACATGAAATATAGGGCATGATTCGGAGACCGCACTAATACAGACCTGTCGTGGTGGCCCGGAGGTTTAACGCCTGCATCTCATGCGGGTGCGGGTTCGAATCCTACCAACGGCACGTACCAATGTGACCTTTCCGAGTTACATGTGCTTTCTAAGAATATCTAGACACCACTAACAAATGGTGAAGGAAAATACCGTGAGGAAACCTGGGCTTATAATTTCTAATTATAAGTTTGTAATCGCCAACCCGCATTGAGCTAGTGTAGTTATTAATGATCAAACCTTCTCCGTGTGAGAAGAGGTTTTGCTCAGCAGTGGGCATTTATAGGCTGTCGATGATGATGATGATGGCGACTATAACAGACATTTTTGAGAATCCAAACATCCCTTGTGACTCAGTCAACGTGGATGAATGATTCCATTTTGGCTTCGACACGCTTCATATTTGACATAACATAACATAACATCACGCCTTTTATCCCCGAAGGGGTAGGCAGAGGTTCACATTATGGCACTTAATGCCACTGTACAATGTAACACCCACTTTTCACTATTTATGTTATGAGTCCCATGTAATAGGGGGTGAGCCTATTGCCATATACCGGGCACATTTCCAGACTCCGTGCTACTACTGAGGTTTTTACAAACCCAGTAATACTTTGCCCGACCCGGGAATCGAACCCGAGCCCCTTGAGTCATATTTGAGTTGCCTCATATATAATTTTGGTCGTACTTTTGGGACTTTAGGCTTAAGGCCGGTCCCTTATAACTACACATTGCATTGTCTTCTTGTTCTTTTTTTATAATTGGTAGGTCGACGTTCTGGCACCATCTCGGCAGGTGGTAAGCGATGATGTGGTCGACGATGGAGCACGCCTACCTATGAGCAACCTGTTCACTCGGGACTTGAAGACATCCAAATCATATTTGTCGCTATACACAGATTCCGACAAAGAATTCCATTCCTTTTTTTTTTAAGGGGGGAAATCATCTAATGACTGCTCCCGCCTGGGTGAGGCGGGAGGGAGTGTCAGACTCTTACTGACTAAAAACCACCCCGTTCCTTCTCCTGCACGTCGAGCCGGTCGTACCCGTTAGGTTCTCCGCGACTCCGAATCGGCATCGGCCCTATTGGGCCTTAGAATTCCATTCCTTAGCGGTTCGCACAAGGAAGCTTGACGTGAAACGCTTCGTGCGAATGGATGGAATGTCCACCATATAAGGGTGGCGTCCCGCCGTTCGTCATCATCGTCTTATATTTATTATCATCCTGCTAATGATTTCCAGGTACCAGTAATAGAGAACAGTGCATGCCAGGACATGTTCCAGACAGCTGGTCACTCAAAGAAGATATTGAACTCCTTCATCTGCGCAGGATACGCTAACGGACAAAAGGACTCATGTGAAGTAAGTTGGTTGTATGATTTCACCATTAAAAATGAATAGGAACTTCTACTACTTCACTACTTACAAAAACGACATGACACACTACTAGAATATTCGCATATATGTCGAGTGTATCTCAGTTGATCCTATATTTAAACTTTTTTTTATTTCTTTTTTTTTAAACGTTGCTCCACACTAGGATTTTCTCCTGTGTCGTGGGTACGTTTACAAACATACAAGTTCACATATACATGACAATTTGTGGATCTCACAAAAGTATTGTTCCGTGTGGGAATCGAACCCGCGACACGTTGCACGGCAGCCGGTTGCCCAGCCACCGCACCAACCGTGCAGTCGTAATTATCTAGAATAGAATAATCTAGAATTGTAATTAATGAAATATGTGTGTACCGTATGTATCTCTAATCACAACATAGATATCTGGGTTCTCTGTGCCCATAGCCAAACGCCACTTTAGCGCTTGTCTACAGAGAGAGTAGAAATCAAAATGTATTAGGATGACACTGACAAGTGTCAAAATTGACGTCAAATCCATATAATTTCGTTTTCTATTCTACATGTAGACAAGCGCTAAATGGCATTTGGCTACAGCTGCTGGTTACGTACACATACATACATAACTTCACGCCTGTCTCCCAGGGGGATAGGCAGAGAGTTTGGAACGCCAATTACGCCTATTCCTACATACCTCTTTCACTACAACAGTCATCAATCTTTTCATTCATGCTCGTCGGTTAAGGGAACTTTTAATTTGGCCCTTCTTTAATATACATAAACACACATAATATAACACGCCTTTTATCCCCGAAGGGGTAGACAGAGGTGCACATTACGGCACTTAATGCCACTGTACAATGTAACACCCACTTTTCACTATTTATGTTATGAGTCCCATGTAATAGGGGGTGAGCCTATTGCCATATACCGGGCACATTTCCAGACTCCGTGCTACTACTAAGGTTTTTACAAACCCAGTAATACTTTGCCCGACCCGGGAATCGACCCCGAGACCTCTTGCCCGGCAGTCGCACTTGCGACCAATGAAGCAGTCATCCTTCTTTAATATGTCGCCATTAAATGCATTGGCTGATATTTTATACCACATAAAGAAAAACCCAGTCAATGGCATCACTATCCAGTCTCCTTCTTGTCTACAGAATACAGTAACATGATATCGTTCTACTGCGATGTGAAACACTAATAACGAAAACGACTATTTCCTATTTCCAGGGTGACAGCGGTGGTCCCTTAGTTCTTCAGCGAGATGATGGAAAATGGCAACTGGTTGGAACAGTCTCCCATGGAATCAAATGTGCAGCGCCATTCCTACCCGGTGTTTACATGAGGACCACATACTATAAACCATGGTTAAAGAGTATTACAGGAGTCCATTGAATACCGAACTTAGTTTGAATAAATTAATTTGAATAAACGGAATTGAATAATGAATGGTGAATTTTTCAGAATGAATAATTTATTTGAGGATGAATAAATGTTTTGAGTGTATGTGAATTATTGTGTGTGAATTTATTAGTTGAATTGGTTTACGAAATGGATGATTTTTAAATAGATAAATTTGAGTGTTTGTGAATGAATGTTTTGTTATTTATTGTACTTGCAAGTGTGTTTAATTTTCTTTTTGTTTTATTCATGAAAAGAAATTTATGAATTAATTCACGCCTTCTTAATTTTTGGGTCTAAAAATGAATTAGAAAATTTCTATTAAAAAACAGTATTTATTTTTACTAAAATTTTAAGTGAATTTTTAATTATAATTTAGAATTTGTATAAAATGTTACAGCTCTCTAAATAAAATTGTATAATAATTGTAATTCTGTATTAATGTTAAATAAGTTAAATTTTGTTTCATTGTAATAAATTGAGCTTCGATTTATAGTCACTTAAAAAACATTGTTCAATTTTATAATAAACATAAACAATAAAGAAATATATTTAAAAAAATGTAATACAAATAAAATTGAATATAACGTTATTTTCATAATTTTCCAAATATAATTTTAAATAAAATTATTGTATATTGTCGTAGCAAAATAATAAACAATTAGCTCCTATTGTAAATTATTAAAAAAATGCATTTATTTATCGTTATTAATAGATTTAAATTTTAGTATTTAAGACTGAATTGTAGAAATTATAAATTATTTGTTATAATTTATATTTTTGAATAATTATGTAATTAATAATTTATGAGCTTTTTCTTGTATTTTGCTCAAGAAGTGCAGTGTTTTTATTGATTACCATGATACGGGCAAAGTGGGCTTGTAAATTATATTTTTAAATCAAGTATTTTTTATTTATTAAGCTTAAAATGTATTTACTATTATATATATTTAGGTTATAAAATGTATAATACAATTTAAATGTCATTATAAATTGGTTATCAGGTTTATATAAGTATTGGTTTATAAACCATAGTATCAAAATATGAATTATCGATTATTATTTTATTATCGGGAATTAAATCAGCAGCAATTTTTTTATTTTATAATTAACCTACTGTGGTATAAGAGTTACCTATGTTTTGATAATTATTTTGTAACATTTTGCAATACTATTATTATTATTAATGTATGCACCTAATTATTTATTTTTATATATTTATATAATTGTACTATTATATTGTATTATTCTATAATACCGACTATTAGAAATGAAGTATTAAACTATTATTTTATTATTGTTATATTTTCTGCGAACTCTGCCCGTTATAACCATGAGATAGAGTAAAAATATTAAATGAAATGCTCAAATAAATTTAGGTGAAATGTTAATATTGACAGTTATTGCATTTATTAAACATTTTAAATACTATTTTATGTTGAAGTTTTATTTTGTACTGGCTTATAATTGCAACTTTGTATGTAAAGACAGATTTTTATGTCGTTTTCTCAGCATCATCACCAGCCTCTCAGTTTTTTCTCACATCATATTAACAGCCTATAAATGCCAACTGTTGACCAAAGGCTTCTTCTCACACAGGGAAGGTTTGAGCATTAATCACCACTCTTGCTCAATGTGGGTTGACGATTTCAAACTCATAATTAGAAATTATAACCCCAGGTTTTCTCACGATATTTGCCTTCACCGTTTGTCAGTGGTGTCTTTTTTTTAAGGGGGAAAATCATCGAATGACTGCTCCCGCCTGGGTGAGGGGGGAGGAAGTGTCAGACTCTTGCTGACTAAAAACCACCCCGTTCCTTCTCCTGCACGTCAAGCGTCAGTGGTGTCTAAACAATCTTGGATAGTACATACAAGGTGTTATTTTAAAGCCGCGTCATTTTCTAGGAGGTAACTCGGCTATCGATTCTGAGTCTGAATCAATATCGAAAGCTCGATCACTGTGTGGTTACGAGCGCCGCGCGCGCAACCATTAATGAGGTGACAATTTTATATGACACCTACTGGTCTGATCACTATCCTATGCAATTGATATGTAATTTGAATTTAATAAAATCTAAAGTTGTAATGTGTAATGAATTAATAAAAAATAATGTAATGTGGGGCGAAAGGCAGCCTAGTCAGATTGAAATATATCATAATTATTGTCACGCCAATTTGCGGCTTATCGATTTTCCACCACAATTTATTACTTGTGCTGATAAAAAATGTAACTGTGATATACATAAAGCTTTAATTAAGGATATGTATAGAAATATAGTGCATATATTGACTGAAGGCGCGAAATCTTCCTGTAGCCCGACTTCAAACCCCGGTAGGGGGAAGCACATTATAGGCTGGAATAAGCATGTGAGGGAGGCCCACGGTAAGGCTCGGCGGTGTTATAAGAGCTGGCTGTTGCATGGGAGACCTAGTTCTGGCCGGCTTTATAATGAAATGACTGAGTCTAGGCGTCTATTTAAGACGAAATTGAAATGGTGTTAAAATAACCAACAACAAATTAAGATGGATATAATTGCACAACACCATTCCAATAATAACTTTTCAAAGTTTTGGAAATCAACCAATAAATTGAATATAAAGCCTAGCCGGCCTGTGAGCGTCGAGGGTGAACACGAGCCGGATGCCATCGCAGGATTATTTCGGCAGCATTTCAGAGTTGAGCCGTTTGTAAACCGTGCACGGTCTGAGATGATGTCGGTGCCTGATGCTGGGGCTATACGTGGAGATATGAATGTAAAGTTCACTGCAAAGGACATTCATATAGTTATCAAATCAATGAAAAGGGGAAAATCTCCAGGTCATGATGGCCTCAGCATTGAGCACCTGCGGCATGCTGGGGTACACTTGCCTAGAGTTCTGGCACTACTGTTTAATCTGTGTATTAGCCACTCCTACCTGCCTGACGATCTCATGTACACTATTGTTGTCCCCATTGTAAAAATAAGACCGGAAATGTCTCGGACAGGTCTAACTACAGGCCTATCTCCTTAGCCACGGTTATAGTAAAAGTATTGGACAGTTTGCTTGACGGCTATTTAAGTAAATATATAAAACTGCACGATGGCCAGTTCGGTTTTCGAACTGGTCTATCCACTGAAAGTGCAATTTTGTGCCTCAAGCAGACTGTGCAATATTACACCGCTCGTAAAACTCCAGTATACGCATGTTTCCTGGACCTGTCCAGGGCATTCGACTTGGTCTCATACGACCTGCTGTGGACTAAAATGTACCAAGACACTAGTCTACCCCCTGAAATTATATCTATATTCAAGTACTGGTACAATAATCAGAATAATGCTGTTAGGTGGGCGACTAGTAAGTCTGAGGAATATAAGTTAGAGTGTGGGGTGCGGCAGGGGGGGTTGACCTCACCGAAGTTGTTTAATTTATACATGGACCGCCTGATTGGTGAGCTGAGCGGCACCGGCATCGGGTGTCACATAGACGGAATTTGCGTAAATAATATAAGCTACGCGGATGACATGGTGTTGCTCAGCCCCTCAATCGGTGCGTTGCGTAAGCTACTCAGTATTTGTGAAGAGTATGCGGGGGCCCATGGGCTCAAATACAATGTAAAAAAAGTGAGATTATGGTATTTAAAGCACCTAAAAAAGAGGTTACTGTGGTATCTCCAATCCAACTCTATGGCACACCATTGAACCAAGTCACTCACTTCAAGTATCTGGGCCACTGGGTCACCGAGGACCTTAAGGATGATATGGATGTGGAGAGGGAACGCAGGGCGTTGTCTGTTCGCTGTAACATGTTGGCTCGCAGATTCGCACGGTGTACTGAACAAGTGAAGGTCACACTGTTTAGAGCTTTCTGCCAGACCTTTTACACATGCAGCATGTGGACCAAACATACGCAGAGAACATACAACGCGCTGCGTGTGCAATACAATAATGCGTTCAGGGTGCTGATGGGGCTGCCGCGGTACTGTAGCGCCAGTGGTATGTTCGCGGAGGCGCGCGTGGACGGCTTTCACGCCATCATACGCAAGCGAAGTGCGTCTTTAATGGCGCGGGTGCGCGGCAGCCCCAGCGCCATCCTGGCCGCGTGCGCAGTCCGATGGGACTCTGTACTAATGGCGCACTGTATAGGCCTACACGCTAAAGCGAATGTCTGATACATTTAATTTGTGTTGTTTTATTTCTTTTTTAATTAAGTATGCTATTACTAACATAGGCTAAGAACATTATTACTAACAAATTATGGAAGCAATTATTCTGAAATAAATTTAATTATTATTATTATTATGTATGTCTTTACCATTCACGGGACCACAGGGTCCCGGTCATTTGGGAGGCGTACGAGGGGCCGAAGCCAACTGCGCAGAGGCCCTTTAGACAACTTTAATCTAAATGTAATGGAGACACAAACCGGCGACTATCCCTGTATGCACTATGGAAATGCACCCAAGGACAGTCCCCGGTTGGTGTAAGACTATTGTGAATAATGGAAAAAAAATGGTAGGGCTATGGATGGGTTGCTGTGGACTGGTAAATTGGGAACTATGGATGACTATGGCACCTGCCGAAACAATGTAATTTTTACACGTAAAAATGGCAGGCGGAGACTCGCCAACTCACTGACCGGGCCCCGGGAATGGTTGCTAGTTGCTCTCGTTGCCCCTATAGCAACATAGGGGCAACGAGAATGTGAGTGGCTGAAGGGTTAAGAAACTACCACCGCTTTCTACTCAGATCATCTGCTCCAGCCGAAGCCTCCTGCATCCCTGGCCCACTCGCGACTTACGAATAGTTTCTTACCCTCCGAGCAGGATCACTGCTCTCGCGACTCCACTCTGGACGGCCAATGAAGGCAAGCCAGAGGTGGGAGACCTGTTCCTTGTCATTGTTCACTCCAGCCAGCCAATTCAAGGCAAGCCGGAGAAGAAGGAACGGTGACTTCTCCCTGGAGCACTCGGGATGATGGTAGCCCGCGGGATCGCTAATGCCCGTCACCTCGCCTCAAGGTGCCCTGCGGGCTTATTATTATTATTAATAAAAAAATTGTAGGTAAATATTTTTCATTTACTTATATGTAAATTACGATAATCCGTAAGTGCGGACTACACGCCGCCGTCTTGTAACTAGCTTTATAACGCGGCTTAACACACACAAACTGAAACACGTAATTGATATTACATATTCCTAATTCCATAAAACTCTAATAAGAAATATTGCTGTCGCTTATTCTGAAATACTGTCGAACTTAAACGATATATTATAGCCGTATTTTTTACTATTGGCCCGAAACTTTCTCTTACATTGTACCAGTGGCGTAGCGTGCCTTGGCGGGACCCCGTATAAATATTTATTTGGGGGCCCTTATAAAGAGTAAAGATGAAAAAATATATATTATAACTTTCGTGAGACACACTAAATGAATTATTTTGATTTTCGGCTTGCTCACGTAATTATTTAAGGAGGAACTCGACTAGTTTCAAGCTATGCTAGAGGGTCATATTCATGAGCAGCATTGCACGACCCGCGATGCTGCGACTGTCACACTGCCATTGGGTAGCGCGACAGTGCTCAGCAAAACTAGTCGTGTTAAATAATTATTACGTAAGTAAGCCGAAAATCAATATTTTTAAAAAAGTTATGCATAAAATAGTGTGAAAATACAATTTGTGTGAAAATCGGACATCTTTCCAGGCAACTCCCAAAAAATCGGACTATGATTACCTACTTTAGTCGTTTATAAGTTTCTTTCAACTTTCGAACGCATGCTTTACCCGAGATAACGATTAACTAAAAATCGCGGATTACTCACACGAATACACCGAGAAAAGTTCTACAGCCATAGCAGTTCTTCCTCATGAGCAGCGTGCGCCGTCGCGGCGATGTCGCGCATCGTGTGAGTAACCCGCAATTTTTAGTCAATTTAGTATATCACACGATAGTTATTAGAAGTAAAATATTGTTTACTTTGACTTTTATTACTAAGAAGTTTTTAAGTTTGGCTTACGTCCGTTGGGGGCCCTCTTAGTCCGGGGGCCCCGTATAATTGATACGGCAGATACGGCGCTAGCTACGCCCCTGCATTGTACCTTTATGACTTCAGTGACATGCCCCGAGAAATGACACGGTTTTAAACTACACCTTGTATAACTGGATTTGTCACATAAGTGCTTGCCATCAGTATGTTTCGAACCCTCATGCATGAGAAGCGTCTTCAACCTCTAGGTCACCACTACATTTATCAGTTTTTTTACTACCATAGAATTATAAAAAAATATTTCAAGAGCTGTTTTTTTAGGAGCACTGATGAAACGCAGATTCAAGGTCCTAAAACTGACTGTAATATATAATTTCCCATATATAATACAAGGAAAATATTATCATAAATCTTTTAACTGCCTCGGTGGCCGACTGGTCGCGAGTGCGACTGCCGGGCAACGGGCCTCGGGTTCCATTTCCGGGTCAGGCAAAGTTATACTGGGTTTTTTTAAAATCTCAGTAGTAGCACGGAGTCTGGAAATGTGTCTGGAAATATGGCAATAGGCCCCTTACATGGGACTCATAGCATAAATAGTGAAAAGTGGGTGTTAAATTGTACAGTGGCATTAAGTGCCATAATTAAGGCACCCTTTCGAGGATAAAAAGGCGTGATGTTATGTTATGTAAATCTTTTAACATAATATTTATACTAAATAAAAAATGGAGTCAATGCCTCATAACATGTTTATTGAACATAAGATTAAAGCTAAAAATACATTATATATTCATACATTTTGTTTCTAATTGCCTAAAGCCTAAGTATACGTATTTAATTATATTTCTTATACTTATAATGTAATATAATTTTATTATAAGCTGATTGAAGAATATCATATAAGTATCAGCATTTTTTTTCATTTTTAAATCTCATACAATACAAAATTATTATAAAAACAAAGAAATGTAATTTTAACCTAATTAAACATTTCTTAAATGGTCAGTTTCAACTAAATTAAAACCAAAAAATGAATATAAAATCAGAGATCTCGTGTGTTATACAAATCTATTATTAGGTACACATAGATACCCAATGAAATTACGAAAAGATTAAATTTTTTTAAATTATTATCTACATCATAATTTATATATAACATAAGATTTTTTCTTTTGTTATAAGCCTCCATTATAATTATTATTATTATATATATAATCTTTGTATATATATATTTGCTACTGCATTTCAAACTCGTTAATATTTTTTTATTGATAGTGCACAGCAGTTTATTTTGAACTATTTCTAAATAATATTTTGACAAATGTGAAAATTGATACAATTTACTTAATTCTACTTTTACACTTTAAATATAATTATATTTTTATAATTCCAATAATAATTTTGAATAAACACATTAATACTAATAATTATTTATGCATAAGTCTTATAACATGAATATAACAATGAATTTTTTTTTATAATTATATTCTACTTTAATTAAACGTGAAGGTATAATTTTTATACTTATTATAAGTAAGATATATCACGATAATTCAAACATATAAGCGTTAATATTGCACTACTCATATTTGATTACAACCACTACATTTTTAGGATTATTTTTTATAATTACGCTCAACATTTTATACATAAGCGTAAAATATTAAACATTTTTTTTTATAATATAAAATTATCATATTGAATAGTATGGTAATTATATTTATACTGAATAATAATGATCACCTAGTTATAAGCAAATAATTGTGCAGTAACTTAAAATTATAATACATTTATCCCACACCGTTGATTTATATTATGAATGTATAATTTACATGATTTTTAATTACTGTATGCAAGCTAGTATCTTTATAATAGTTCATCTGTTATGGCCAAAAATTAATCATTAAGTAAACAACAATACATAGGTCGACAATTTGATTAATATAGTAGATATTGAAGTAATTTTAAAGTAAGTAAATTTTACAGATTATTAATGTCTTGTAATATTAATTTATATACGTACAGAATTTTCTAACGTAACTGTTCGATGAGGTTGTTGGACGGTGCATCAGAGGCCTTAGTACGACTTTGTTTTACGCTTTAAGTATTCGTAACGAGTACGCGTTCGGCGCTCTGATTGGTGGGTTTATTGGCGCCGGCCAATCAGAGTGTCGAACGCGTACTAAGGCCTAACGTGGTTTGAAACTAGTCAAGTAGCCTTGTCGAATAGTTAGGACGAGAAAGCCGCAAATACATCAATCTTTTATGAATATTTTATAAAATAATTTGTTCATTATAACATTTTTTTTTGTAATAATACCGCAAAAATTTTGGCGTAGTAACGATTGAACCACAGCGAAATTACTTCGAAATTTTTCCTTTGTAATGCAAACACTTTTTGCAAATCGCGTCAGCTTTGTCTTTAATCGTTTGAGTAGACATGGCCCTCTCAGATTCAGGTTTAGGATCCTCTCCCTCGAAGGGACCCTCACTAAACTGTTGGATCAACCTCTTAATGTAACTCCCGGGACCTCTAATAGTCAACTTTGTGTTACAATCATCAGCTTTCTCAACAGTATTCTTATACTCACTCAACATTTGGAGGCCATCTTGAAAATTTTCAAACGCTTGCGTTATTTTATCGCCAATATTCAATTTCTCTTCAATTTCGCTGTAGTTCGATTTGGCAGCCGACAATTCTTCAGCTACATCCTTAGAACCAGTTGGAGTGATAATTATTTCATTATTTTTAACGTCAATTGTGATTTTAGCGTCATCTAGCGACAATCCAGCGAGTGAAACGTCCACAGATTTCGACCTGTATTGCCTAGATGGCGCTAGTGGTACTTGGAGTTGGTTTGTCTCGGCGTGTTCTTGCTTGAGTGTGCCGATAGATGTCAGTGGTGATGATGTGATTGAAGACTTGTCGCCGGGACTGGATCCTGGATTTTAATTGACTTTTAAAAGAAAGAGAATTTTAATTTTAATTATTTTATAGTTATTAGATAGAAATTTGTATTAAAGAGAAACTTTTAGTCTAAACCTATTCTAAGTTAGGGACCCACCACCTCAATAGTTCTCAAAAATTACCTCTTTATAGCATTGCTGATTTTATGTCTGTCATTGCCCCTAAAACAAAATTCATTTATCATTACTTTGTGTACTTAATGTTTAGTATACACTGGATATTGGTTTTCTCTATTATTGGTAGTGTTTGAGCCAGTGCCAGAACTCCCACTATACAATGTCTGTGGCGGCACATCTCTAGGGAACCGTGTAACGGGAGACACTCCGGGCGCCGGAGATGGCGTGACGGTCTCCGACCACCATAAAAAAGTGGTATGAACCGTAGGAGTCTAACCTGAGTCACGCACGTTAGGTACATGTGTTTTGTAACACCAGTAGTCTTATTGCACCGCATTCAATATTACAGTCAAACGATGTTTTTAAATCTCATTGTAATCTACCCACCGTTAGAAGTATCCTCTCTCTCATCTTCACAACACTGTGGCAGAGACTGTTCCACCATCATACCCTGCACCATGTCCATGCAGGAGTCCAGAGAGAACTTCTTCCCACACATCTTGATCCCTCGGATACGGCGACGCATTTCTGTTAGTGTGTTAGAGAGTGGTGAACATGAAAGTGTCAGTAATTGTAAAGTCTATCTGGATGGAGGAATGCTGGTGGATTTTAGTACACTTTTAATGTCTGATGAAAATTAATCAAGAGTTTTTTTGACTCCACATGTATTTAGAGAGATCCTTCACCAGAGCAACATGAAAATTCTTTATATTTTATAGAAAATAAAGACCGGTTATACCACATAGTTACTTTAGCATAGCTTAGAGTACTATTTTGTTCGTAAAAGTAAAAGTAACCCCACCAAAGTTGGTGCAAACCCATCACACACCCAACCATTGCCACTCCATTTAACCCATAGGAAACAAACAAAAAGCATCAAACAATGAATGCCCCATTCCCAACCAAGAGAAAGCTAGACTCCCATAACAGAAGCAAAGTAATGTGAACTTACCAGGACTATCCTTAGGTTCCATTTTTAGTTGAGCGAAAGTCTGAGCACAGGAGGTCAGGACCTGTTCATAGTCACAGATAGCAGCGTGAGTGCCATTAACAATCTTAGGGCTCATAGGGCTGTTGGCCAGGAGAAGACTGGTACCAAATGTGGCGTTCAGTTCACGAGTCTCTGTAAAAAATACACTAGGCTTATTTTTAGTTTTCTGTGATTTAAGAATAATGTTTTGTCAATTGAAAACCGTCCGTGATTGCTTCTCGCCCAAATGAGAGTATTAAAATGGAAATCGGAACGAACCGCAGCCAACGAACGTAAAAACTAAACCATTATTAATTAAGAAGCCAAAACAACACAAATAAAACACAAAGCGTCATTTCAAAAGCCCAATATATAATTCCCACACACTAGATATAGATGGGTAAACCCATGTAAACCAAAATCAATCACATAATCAAAAAGTTTTTAGAGATGAATCAAAAAGATCCTCACCAGATCAGACACTGTTAACAAAAGTCCTTATTACCATACATATAAAGTTAAGGTTACTGACCCTTCAACGAGATCCTAGGTTTCTTAGGCACCACTATGTTACCGTTCTCGGAGCCAAAGACATCCATTAAGATCTCCTTAGCCACAGTCTTAATCTCGTTCCAGTCATCTGAATATAAAAAAAAATCTTGATTAGTATAATGTTGTATTTGCGCAGATTAGGGTGAAGCCTTCGATAGTTTTATGACCAGTGATCGGAATAGGGTGAATATACGGCACCTAAATTCATTTGGTAGATCAGGAGTTATGGTGGACTAACGAAATAAAGATCACGTAAACCACGAAACTGCTCCTTTTTTAAGCAGTCGTTATATAACGAAAGGTATTCACAATTTTGTGAAACAAGTGACTATAGGTAAATATACTCACCCTGTTCCGATCACTAATTACTTATGATATAACTGTATTCAAGAATTATAATTGGAACTTTTCTAAATAGATTTTTTCAAAATCAGATCCGTTTTTTTTTTATATATATATTTGATGGGGCGACATTTGACCACTATCTCGCCTGGTGGTAAGCGATGATGCGGTCTACGATGTAGCACGTCGTCCCATAAGCAATCTATTCACTCGGGCCTTGAAGACTCCCAGGATTGAATAAGTAAAAATATAATTATTTGCAACTCTCATAATCCAGCAGGTACGCTGCATAATTTATCTTTAAAGCCTTTGTAGGGATAAGTAAAACAATTTCCAAAAATCAATCCCTTTCTTTTTAAGTAAAAATATTCTCAAATTACAATTAGCTTAATAGAAAAGGCAAATTAGGAATTTCTTAAATCCCCTGTTTCTTAAATCCCCTCCCCTGAAAATTAATTTAGCTCTTACCCAAGATATCCTGGTTGGTAGTCCTGGAAGAGGTGACGGTGAACCGGATGACGTAGATGCCTTTGAAGCATGCAGGGACAGCGTGCATGTAGCCGCGAGCGTTCAGGCGTTTTAGCAGCCTCTCAGTTAGGGCGTTGTCGCCCTTCAGGCGGAAGGCTACCATGCCTGTAAAATATAATGGTTGTGTAAACTCTGCGAGGCAATTGTTATTCGGATTCAGGTAAGATTGCCTCGTTGGCCGAGTGGTCGCAAGTGCGGCTGCCGGGCAAGGGGTCTCAGGTTCGATTCCTGGGTCGGCCAAAGTATAACTGGGTATAAAAAAAAACTCAGTAGTAGCACGGAGTCTGGAATTGTGCCCGGTATATGGCAATAGGCTCACCCCCTATTACATGGGGCTCATAACATAAATAGTGGAAAGTGGATGTTACTTCCGTGTGCACCTCTGCGTAACCTCTTCGGGAATAAAAGGCGTGATGTTATGTTATGTTATGTTATTCAGGTAAGATGTACAGTTCGGTATAGTATAGGTTACCTCGCCCTCTTCTGGGCTGAGTAGTTTGCCAAAATCTCTTCGCTTCGCTTGTGGGTCGGACATCGCACTACAGATTTACCAGCTAGCGTTGATGTTCAGGCGTACGTATTTATTTTTAGAAAATTACAAACCTAGGTTCCTTGGTTGAGGTATTTCGAAGCGTTGATCAGCTAGCACCAGAGCCTCAAATTTCTGCGCCAATCGGACTCCCTGGAGAAATGAAGTCAAAATGAATTAATTTTATCCTTTCATTTCTTTATGATTAGACGTGAACGCAGATATAGAGGTAGTACTAAATTAATTTTAAAAGTAGGTGAAAGAGTGTATTGGACTCGGCATACAGAAAAGGTAACGAAAAGTAAACCAATTTAAATATGCAAATATGTTTGTCTGACCACGATAAACTATAGTACCTTTACTAAATAATGATGAAGCATATTTGGTTTTTAAACAGTCACAGTTTGTTTACAGACCTCTTATGGAAAGAAAATTGTTATTCCCCAATAATGAAATCCGACCCAGAAGTAAAATCTACGGGTCCTTGCTCAGTAGACGAACTATCCCGCTTCGTCGGTCGAGTATTCCAATCGCTTCTTTTACTTCTCATTTTCCACTTCGAAGATAGTGTAGACTTTATTATTTTAAAAGTACCGTTTTAAGATGAAATCAGGGGTGCCAACTGAAAACCAGTGTTGGGTACTTACTGTGCCCAGCTTAAACTGAGTTGGCGAGCCCTTTCGTCGTGGACATGCTGCCACTTTGTTGTTTAATTTTTATAATGTTTTTTTTGCCTTCATTGTTTTTTTTACTGCTGTTTTTTTTAAATGTTATTTTATGTTCTTATTGATTTTTATTTTTGTTATTTTTTCAATGTTATTTTGTTATTATGTTGTTGTTATTATTTGGTGTCTCGGGTTCGATTCCCGGGTCGGGCAAAGTAATACTGAGTTTTTAAAAAATTCTCAGTAGTAGCACGGAGTCTGGAAATGTGCCCGGTATATGGCAATAGGCTCACCCCCTATTACATGGGTCTCGTAACATAAATAGTGAAAAGTGGGTGTTACATTGTGCAGTGGCATTAAGTGCCGTAATGTGTACCTCTGCCTACCCCTTCGGAGATAAAAAGGCGTGATGTTATGTTATTTGGTGTGTTCATATTCGGTGGTCAATGTCTTGTGGCCAGTAAATTATTTTTCTTTCTTTTTATCTAGAGGTATAAAACTTACCTCACGAATATGCTTCTGTATGCCAGAAACACCATAGTTACGGAGAACAAACCATAACTTCAAGGCGCGGAAACGACGACTCAGAGGTATTTGCCAATGCTATAAAACAAAAGTAAAATATTAAAATCACTTTCTTCGTAAAGATTTTAATGAAATAAGATAATAATAAAAAATAAGTGTGGGAGAGCCATGCTTCGGCACGAACGGGCCGGCTCGACCGGAGTGATACCACGGCCTTATAGAAAACCGACGTGAAGCAATGCTTGCGTTGTGTTTTATCGTGTGAATGAGGTTACCGGAGGCCCAATTACCCTCCCCTTCCCCAATCTCCCCAATCCCTGAATCCCCGACGATCCTCAAACTCTTAATCCCCAAAAAGCCGGTAATGCACTTGTAACGCCTCTGGTGTTCCAGGTGTCTATGGGCGACGCTAATTGCTTACCATCAGGTGATCCGTCTGCTCGTATACCGGCTTATGCCATAAAAAAAAATATTGTTACGATATCATTGTTATTGCAGACTCTTACTGACTAAAAACAACCCCGTCCCTACTCCTGCTCTTCGAGCCGGAGCCCCGGTAAGCCTAGTATGATTTTAGTCGTTAATAGTATCTAGTATGCTACTCGAGTTCTTCGTCAAATAATAACGTGAGTAAGCCGAATTAATGTACAAATTAATTTAATGTGTATCAATATAAATAAGTTCAACTTTATCACTATCCCCAGTTCCTGTAATCACTTCAGCTTTTATCTCTTAATATGTTTCGTAAAGTTGCACATATTAAATATAACATCCTGTTTTTACCAACTATACCATAAAAAATTGATCAGAAACTAATGCAGAGAATCCTAAGATGTGAGAAAAGGAAAATAATAATTTTCACTCCCTCCATATTAGGCAAATCAAGACTAAAGATAAAATAGTCGAAAATAATCGCATATGTCCCTAAAAAATTTCCCATCACCATAAAAACCCACCACCAAAATCACCATCACCGGTCTAAATGACCAATAAATCTCTTACTAGCATCTCCTTCTTGTTAGGATCTTCCAATTGGATCTGATCACCACAACCTTGGGATATTTTATTATAACCATGAAGAGTTCCATCGTCATCATCACCACTGTAATCACCATTTTCATAATCTCCATTTTCGTTATCACCATTATGGTAATCATCGTTTTGATAATCATCGATTATGCCATTTTGGGGATTTGGTGTTTCTAGTTCTATAACTGTATGGTTTTTGTGTCCATTGATGGTGATAGTGGGGT
Organism: Spodoptera picta; assembly: GCA_038387885.1. Taxonomy (NCBI): domain Eukaryota; kingdom Metazoa; phylum Arthropoda; class Insecta; order Lepidoptera; family Noctuidae; genus Spodoptera; species Spodoptera picta. The sequence goes on from JAZHFQ010000445.1 coordinate 2,056,870, forward strand.
TTTCAATACCTTTGATATTGTTGTTTATTTTTCTTAGCGGTTTCTTCTTGATGTATGTTTGTTTGTCCCCGACCTAGTTTTGAATTTTTGGTTAAAATCAAGGTATAGTTTTTTGTTTTTAATTTACAACCAAATTATTAATTCAGTCGAGAGGTTACGTATACTCATCGGATTTTCGAACAAGTTCAACGAATTATAGTTATTTAAAATATTGTATTTTACAATAAAACTTGAATAAAAATGTATAAAATCGTTTACCTAATGATCTTTTTTTTAAGGATAACAATATTAATGTCTCTTGTTGTTTAAGTATAACAATTTAACTAACACTTTTGCTCAAAAATAATATATAAAAAACATACTACATACCATGTAATCAATCGCTTTTCCTGTAACAAAAAAATAGGTAATTAGAAACAATTAGATTTGCATAAAATCATCACATTATGTCAAATTGAATCAAATCAATTATCTACTATATACAAATAAGTCGGGTTTTCCTTCCTGACGCTATAACTGTTTCAGTATTTCTTCGGAGGTGAATAATTTGGGTGGATTACTACAACGGGTACGTTTAGAAGACGCTTGCAACAATACCAGATCAATACACAGCGAAAGCTTGATATGGTGGTACTAAATAGGTACCTCAATTATATATTGTACCCATGCATTCTGTTCATACACTCGCAATATAATTTTATCATATTTAATACATTTCGCCTAATTATTATATGCATGTATGTATTATGGTATAACTATATTATATTACTTAATAATTTTACATTATATTTCACACGTTCCACATTTACTGCTTTTTATATTTATTTTTTTTAAGGGGGTAAAATCATCGAATGACTGCTCCCGCCTGGGTGAGGCGGGAGGGAGTGTCAGACTCTTACTGACTAAAAACCACCCCGTTCCTTCTTCTGCACGTCGAGCCGGGGCCCCGTTACCCGTTAGGTTCTCCGCGACTCCGAATCGGCATCGGCCCTACTGAGCCCCATCTGTGGAACATTTACTGCTGTACGTCTGTTGTGTCAGCCACAAGTTCAGTGCGTCAAGCACTAGATGTCTGGCATTTATGCTGAACTGGACCTTTTTTGGTGCAATGTCGGGCACATAACTATTATTATTGGTATACCTATTTAACTTTAAAATTTTTGTATATACCTAGAGGTACATCTATTTTGTGTTTTTTTTATTTCACTCCTATTTTTGTTTGCATTGTATTTTGTATTGTTTGTGCCTGTTGTTTTACTGAGTAAATTATTTTTCTTTCTTCCTTTAGATACCAATTAAAAATGTACTTATTTCTATTTATTTTGTACTAGCTTTTACCCGCGGCTTCACTCGCGTCACAAAAGGATAAAAAGTATCCTATGTGACATATACCAATACACACAGCGCCATCTATACCAATAATTTCGTTTTCCCCTCGAGAATAGCATTTTTTCCGGAATAAAAAGTACCCTATTATTTAATCCAGACTTCTAACTTGACGTCTGCAAAAATTCAAAGCAATCGGTTTAGTAGTTACGGCGTGAAAGCGGAACAAACAAACTAACTCACTTTCCGATTTATAATATTAGTAAGGATAAGGATGTTTTTTGTCTTATTTTGGTTAGTCTGTGAGTAGTTTTAATTATTAGTTTAAGTTTTCATTGTCTTCTTCTTGTTTGTTTGTTATTTTGTTGTTGTTACACACTGTGTCATATGTTGTATTTATTTCTCCTCTCGCAGGGCTGCAGGAAGAAATCCCATAAGGATAATTATGCAGTACCTATGTACCTCTATTTTGTTATAATATATATGACGGCGTAGCCACAGCGCCGTCTATTATTTGTTTTGGAACTAGGATGATATCTAGCCACAGAAGTCATTCTGACGGAGCGCCATGTCGAGAACGAGACATCTCCGACGAACCGTCAAAGTTCCGCGCAATCTTATAATTTTTCATAAAGTTAGAGTTAGATTAGTGATGGTTATGATTCGGTGTTTTATTTTTTTATATGCCCAAATACCTAAGCAATGGCCGATCCTGATGCAGGCGGGGAAATGCCTATATATTATTACATTTTTTCTGTGTATTGTCTATGTTGTGGTACATGAATAAATAAAAATAAATAAAAATGTTAGCCAAAAATTTTACCTGAATTCTCGTGCCTCAAATAAATCGGATTCACGTTGAAGGTCCTGTGAAGTGCAGTACTGTCTTTTACCCTAAAACATATATATGTAAATTTGATGAATTGTTTACAGATAGGGATGTTTGTACGAACGGAGTTTCTTGTTCGTTCTTCTCCACTCCAATCGACATTTTGGAATGACCGCCCAGCTTCACTGACGGACTGACTGACAGACTATTATTTATTTCATATTTGTTGACGTTTCAAAAGTACCAAATTATGGTTTAATTGAAATAAATGCTTTTGAGTTTGAGTTTGTGTTTGAACTCAATCGAAGAAGTATCTTTTTTTTCCTTTTTTAATTTGCCTCCACACTCCACACTAGGATTTTCTCCTATGTCGTGGGTGCGTTTACAAACATATGGCACATAAATATGACACCCAGACTCGGAACAACAATCTGTGGATCACACGAAGCGTTGTTCCATGCGGAAATCAAACACGCCATACTTTGCGCGGTAACTAGTTGCCCAGCCAGCGCGTTCGTCCACCGAGCAGTCAGCCAGTTAGGTCAGATCTTAACACACATTTACACAGTATGAAGTCTTTTTGATCAATAGAATACTGACTACTGTTAAATTGCTACTAAATTATCACTACATAGTATAAAACAAAGTCTGTCCATATGTATGCTTAGATCTTTAAAACTACGCAACGTAGTTTGATGCGGTTTCATTTTAATGGATAGGATGTTTCTTAAGGAAGGTTCATATGTATAATAAATACATATTGCGCCCGTGCGAAGCAGGGGCTGGTCGCTAGTATCAATATAAGATCAGATTTCCTGCGATCCTTACCACATGGCAGTGCAATCGAAGTTGACCATCAGCCACTTTGAGGGGTTAAAGGCGAAGGAATCCGCCAGCTCCACGCCGTCTAACCAGTGCCTGCAATAAACAATTATATTATACTAGCTACTTCCGCGCGGTTTCACTCGCTCTGCTCGGGGCCTATTAATCGTAGCGTGATATTTTATAGCTTATAGCCTTCCTCGATAAATGCGCTATCCAACACAGAAAGAATTTTTCAAATCGGACCAGTAGTTTAGAACATTCATTCATTGACACCAGCCAATCACAACAACAAATCACAGCGCCGAACGCGTACTCGTTTCGAATACTTTAAACGTAAATCAAAGTCGTACTAAGGATTCTGGAAACAAATACCCACCTATACTCCGGGCATGTGAAGGCACTGCCTGCGTACGCCGCATCCACGTGAAGCCATGCGCCATGCTTCTCACATACTTGTCCGATCTCACTAAGATTGTCGAACGCCACCGAGCCCGTAGTCCCGAGGGTTGCACATACCTAAGTCAAAGAAGAAGTAGCATAGCATTAGTAAACATTTTCATAATTATAATTATAAGTACTAGCTATTTCTGCGCGGTTTCACACCCTCTGCTCAGCTCCTATTGGTCGTAGCGTGATGTTTTATAGCCTACAGCCATCCTCGATAAATGCGCTATCCGACACAAAAATAATTATTCAAATCAGACTTGTAGTTACGGAGATTACCGCGTTCAAACAAAAAAAACAAAAAACTAACTCTTCCGCTTTATATAATAGTATAAGAGTATAAAATATAAGATTACATTATAGTAAATTTATCATTACCCAATACCAAGGAAACCATCTAAAAACACTTTTTGTAATTTTTTGCACAAGAATTTGTAATTCGCATCAACTTTTCAAAACAAATTATAGCCTATCTATATGTGGCACCGGTAAATTAGCTACAGACCAAATATAGTTCCATTGTACCTCTAGTCCTTTCGCTAGTACCTAAGATTAGCCTATGCAAACAGACAATCATATAAACATGTATTTTTTATTTCAAAAATGAACTCTGCTATTGTTATTTAGACACCCTCTTTTTGTGTTTTTCCAAAAATATTATTTTTTATATATATATTTGAGGGGCTGACGTTTGACCAGTATCTCGCCTGGTGGTAAGCGATGATGCGGTCTACGGTGGAGCACGTCGTCCCATAAGCAACCTATTCAGTCGGGCCTTGAAGACTCCCAGGTTATACCCTTCAGGAAAAACAGACTCTGACAAAGAATTCCTCACCTAAGCAGTACGCACAAGGAAGCTTGATGCGAAGCGCTTCGTGCGTGTGGGTGGAACATCTACCAAGAATCGGTGACGCTTCGCCGATTGTCTTGTTGTACGATGATGGAAAGGACTAGGGGGAATCAAGCTGTGCAATTCCCCCACACCGAAATGTATCCGGTTGAAAACAGAAAGGCTTGCAACTGACTATAATCTGTCAAAGTTTACCTTGTACTTTTATTGCATCGACCGTTCATTGTTTTCCTTTCATTGAAATAATGTTTGTAAAAGAGATTTCATCCTTATTTACCCTAAAAATCGATGCAATAAATCCATTATACGTAAAATGGATTGAAGACTCTGTATGTATTTTGTATGTACTTAATTATTTATTTATTTCAATGAAATAGCATAACATTACAGTCATAAAACCAAGGCGTTATACATTTCAAATAATTATAAAAAGAAAAAAAAAACTAAAACAAAACACGACTGTCCTTAGAATAAGAAAACCAAACAAACTATGACAGGTTTTAATACCATACATACATACATAACATCACGCCTTTTATCCCCGAAGGGGTGCCTACCCCTTCGGGGATAGAGGTGCGCATCATGCCACTGTAATGTAACACCCACTTTTCACTATTTGTGTTATGAGTCCCATGTAATAGGGGGTGAGCCTATTGCCATATACCGGGCACAATTCCAGACTCCGTGCTACTACTGAGGCTTTTTTTTAAATACCAGTAATACTTTGCTCGACCCGGGAATCGAACCCGAGACCCCTTGCCCGACAGTCGCGCTTGCGACCACTCGGCCAACGAGGCAGTTTTAATACCAATAAGCAAAATAACATTCGCACAACTTCATGCATTCTTTGCACACAGTCCTCCAGCTTGACGCAAATATATCAAACTCTGGTGATGATGCCAGAATGAAAACTCCCTCAAATTCTGTTCGCCCCTTTTATTTCTAACAGGGATAATAATTCCCTACCTTCAAGCTTACTTATCATAAGTAGGTTCTATGATACAGTAACTAAGTAACGTACAAAATGCACTTACGGAGCTAATCGCACGGAAACTTGAGTTTATTAAAATTGGATCGAAACTTGAGAGTATTAGAGATCATTATTAATTTACTGCGATGTAGTGTAGCTGGATATGACATGTTCTAGCCGATGTTTTTGTACGAATAATTAAGTTACTTTATTTTTAATTGTGATCTGTAAATGCTTCTTCGAAATTGATATAAAAAGAATATATTTTATTTGACTCTAAAATTAATTATTCGGCGATTAAGTGTAGGAGAGCCATGCTTCGGCACGAATGCTCGACCGGAGTGATACCACGGCCTCACAGAAGACCGAATATTCGGTCGGGTTCGGTCACTCACGGTGAGTGAGGTTACCGAAAACGCAATCCCCCCCCCCCCACCCCCACTCTTTACCAATCCCTGAATTCCCAACAATCCTCAAATTCCTAAAGAAAACAGTCGCATCCAGCAACAAAACATCTTTGTATTAAGACGTATCTCGTATGATCAGAATTACTTATTATCTTAACTTAAATTGGTTTTGAAACATTGGTTGACTAAGTTTAAGTTAACTATAATATGGAGGTCAAACTCCAAAGATAACTCATTGTCATTTAAGAAATTTAAATTTTCCGTAAAGTTATTCTTTTACTGAGGTTTTGATCGCTTATTATGAATTGTATATCGTATTAAAATCCTACATCTGCCTATCACTTCGGGGATTAAAATCTTATGCTATGTCTAATTCGCGGACCTGCGGATGGCGACCATGAGTGGCTCGACGCCCGACCAGAACCAGACACGAGCGTACGGCGCGTCGTGTTCCGCGCGCACCTCAAAGAGCCATCAGACCACCACGAATGGGGCCCAAAAGGGCTGTTGCCGATACAGAACCGAGGAGGACTTAACGGGCTGCCGGGGCTCCGGCTTGAAGGGCAGGAGTAGGAACGTGGTGGTATACACCTTTTTTTTTGAGCGGGGAAATCATCCAGTGAGTTCTCCCGCCCGGGTGAGATGGGAGGGAGTGTCAGACTTTTACTGACTAAACACCACCCCGTTCCTACTCCTGCACTTCGAGCCGGAGCCCCGGTAACCCGTTAAGTCTTCCGCGGCTCCGAAACGCCGCGCCGTAACGTAATTATACACCTACGGTTACGCTGTTCGGAGCACAGTTTGATACAAATACATAGAACAGAGAACCTACTAAAATAATGCAAAAAGAACAATCTCTTACATTTTAAACATTAAAATTAATCAACAATCAAATATTAGTCAGGAGCTACCAAGATGCTACTACTTACAACTTTGGTTTGGTCCAAGTTATAAGCGACTTTAAGCTACCTCTTCGTTTGCCGAGTGGTCGCAAGTGCGACTGGCAGTTAAGGGATTTCGGGCCCAATTCCCAGGTCGGGCAAAATATTACTGAGTTTAAAAAAATAATAATCTCAGTCGTAGCATGGAGTCTGGAATAGTGCCCGGTATATGGCAATAAGCTCACCCCCTATTACATGGGACTCATAAAATAAATAGTGAAAAGTAGGTGGTACATTGTACAGTGGCACTAAGTGTTGTATTGTGCACCTCTGCCTACCTCTTCGGGGATAAAAGGCGTGATGTTATGTTATGTGTACATGTAGGTACTTATATAAACTCGATGTAGATAATTAAAGTATACTAGAATATTCAGATAGCAAATATATTACATATTTTTAGACTCAGTTCCAAATATTAGAAAAAAAAATTAAATTATAATACCAATTTGACGATTGAATTAGCTATTATCTATGCTCAAACTCAAACTCAAACTCAAACTCAAATGCATTTATTTCAATTAAACCATAAATTGGTACTTTGGAAACGTCAACAAATATGAAATAAATAATAGTCTGTCAGTCTGTCCGTCAGTGAAGCTAGGCGCTCGTTCCAAAATGTCGATTCGAGTGGAAAAGAACGAGCAAGAAACTCCGTTCGTTACTCTTTTAAAAAAAGTCTGTTTTACATTGCTCTGATATATATTCCAATATTGTACACACATGTGAGAATAATGTAAAGACATACCTGACGCAACATACAAATAACAGAACATACTAAAATAAAAAAAAACAAAACCAACAGAAAACAAATATCTTAAGTCTGACATGGTCCTCACATAATATGCTCGGTCAAAGTATTGTTTGATTCTTTCTTCCGATTTTCTCTACGAATGTTAAAAGGCGCGTCCCTATAACACAATGGTCAATTGAACTGGACGTTAACTGTCAACCTATGAGCATACGATGTAAGACAACGCTTGCATTGTGTTTCGTCGTGTGAGTGAGGTTTTTTTTTTTTTTTTAAGGGGGGAAAATCATCGAATGACTTCTCCCGCCTGGGTGAGGCGGGAGGGAGTGTCAGACTCTTACTGACTAAAAACCACCCCGTTCCTTCTCCTGCACGTCGAGCCGGAGCCCCGGTTACCCGTTAGGTTCTCCGCGACTCCGAATCGGCATCGGCCGTATTGGGCCCCATCTGTGGTGGTCTGATGGCTCTTTGAGGCGCGCGCGGAACGCGACGCGCCGTACGCTCGGGTCTGTTTCTGGTCGGACGGGGAGCCACCCATGCTCGCCGTCCGCAGGCCCGCGCTTACGGTGGCCGGAGATCGTCTCGCGATCCCCGACGCCCGGTGTGTCCTTCGCGATGGCTGGGTTGCGAGGAGGCAGCGCTTCGCTGCCTCACGCGTCCCGCGTGTGAGTGAGGTTACCGGAGGTTCATTTACCTCCTACCCCTCCCCAATCCCTACATCCTTAATAATCCTCAATTTCCTAATCCCCAAAACGGCCGATAACGCATTTGCACACCTCTGGTGTTCCAGGTGTTAATATGGGCGACGCCGATTGCTTACCATCAGGTGATCCGTCTACTCGTTTACCGGCTTGTGCAATAAAAATTACAACTGCAACTACGTCCTATTAAAATGGAATACTTATAAAAGAAAGGAAGATAAAGAAAAATATTCAAACGACATTAATTTCAATTCTCATTCAAATCGCTACCGCTCCAATCCTACACCACAATTTAAACTGTAAGCTGCTTCCGCACAATCTGTGAAACAACAAATTGGTCCCCACGCGGCCAATAGGATACGACTTTAGAAATGACACAAACTAATCTTCAAATAATGAATATTTTCATAAAGAAATGTATTTTCATTTTTCAGCATCCTTCAGGGAATTCTCTTAAGCTTTCATGTAAATTAGAGACATTGTTTTGTGGGATATTAATTTGTATTCCCACAGTGGTTTAAAGAGTGACAGAAGATATATAGCTGCAAGTCATAGGCATCAACTATATTTTTTTTTCTGCCCCACACTTGGTTTTTCATCTGTGTCGTGGGTGCGTTTACAAACATACAAGTTCACATACACACGACACCCAGTCATAGATTATATATAGTTCTAATATTAATATTGGCTGCACGGCTGGTGCGGTGGCTGGGTAATCGTCTGCCACGCAACGTGTAGCGGGTTCGATTCCCGCACGGAGCAACTCTCTGTATGATTCACAAATTGTTGTTCCGGATCTGGGTGTCATAAAGGCAAACGCGACACAGGAGATAATACTACTGTGGGGCAATGTTTCATAAAAACTACAGTTTGTGATAGTCTTCTGTTAGACTAGTAGAGCTTGCTGCCATTTATGGGGATTAATTTAAATAGGCTCACCCCTGTAACATGGGACTCATAACATAAATAGTGAAAAGTGGGTGTTACATTGTACAGTGGCATTAAGTTCCGTAATGTACACCTCTGCCTACCCCTTCGGGGATAAAAAGGCGTGATGGTATGTTATGTAATTTAAAAACAAATATATTTTTTATTTGTGATAACATAAGCAGTGTTTCAAGAGTAATATACCATGAATAATTTAGTTACTCAGTTAATAAAAACATCGAGTTTTCAAACTTAACATAACATAACTTTGTTGTTACATTGTTCTCGCACAATCGAACCAATAAAAATGTGTAACTGGAGAATTGTATTGTGAACCTGATTGGAAAAGAGTAACCTATGGAGTTTCTTGCTCGTTTTTCTCCATAGGAATCTACACTTTGGAACGAGCAAATAGCTTCACTTTTCAATTTATATTGCTGACGTTCAAAAGTGCCTTCCTGGTCTAATTGAAATAAATAATTTCGACTTTGACTTTGACATAACATCACGCGTTTTATCACCGAAGTGGTAGGCAGAGGTGCACATTAATTAATTTTCAAGTTTCAAAGTTCATATTCGGCAGTTATATTATTGTGGTGACTTGAAAGTTATTTTTTTGGAACAGCTATAAACACATCTTACAAATATTTTGAAAGCTTTTTCCTTCGATCTAAATCAAAGATATAATATAAGATAACAACCAAGAGGACAAAAGACCACCATTTAATAAATAGCTTCTTAAACATCTCTTGTTATTTTACAACGCGTTTTGTAATATTTTTCCTCATTTAAAATTATTTACATCTATAATAAAAATTAAATAAAATAAGCCTTTATTACTGAGGTTACAAATTTACAATTTCGTCTATATCACCATACTATACATCAGTAGTTTTATCCCCAGCTTGTCCTTCGACATAGGCCTCCTCCAAGGATTTCCAGTTTTCCCTATCCCTCGCAATTCTCATCCACTCTGGTCCAGCAGTTTACCTTAGGTCGTCTTCCCAACGTTTTGGTTGTCGCCCTTTGCTCCTTTTCCCATCTCTGGGGTACCATTCTGATATTGTCTTTGTCCATTTCATATTCCTCTCTCTTATCATATGCCCTGCCCATTGCCATTTTAGTGTTTTACATACTTTCCCTGCATCTTTAAATTTAGTTATTTCCTCAATTTTCTCTAGTCTTACCTTATCTTGTCTTTTTACTTCAATTACACTTCTCTCTATTCCGTTCTGGCATACATTTATTTTTCTTTTTAAATTTACATCTATACTTCTATACTAATATTATAAAGAGGAAAGATATGTACCTATTTTTATATGTTTGTAATGAATAGGCTCAAAAAGTACTGAGCCGATTTAAAAAATTCTTTCACCAAAAGAATGCTACATTCTTCCAATTTGACATTTCATTTTGAAAAAAATTCGGGTTCCTTGGTAAAATTTGAACAATGTAACTGAAGGTGTAGAAAAATGTCTTTTGTCGAATGTGCTGCCGAAACTATTAGCGATAGAACAAAATAATGTACAACAATATTGAAGAACATCATAATGTCTACAAAAAACTCCGCGGTAGCATATGTCCAACTATTGTAGTTATGTCACTACAACAATCCAAATATCCAAAAATAAATAATTGTCTACCCCGTGCGAAGCCGGGACGGGCTGCTAGTCTACTATATAAAAATAAGTCGGGTTTTCCTTTCTGGCGCTATAAGTAACTCCAGAACGCACGAACCGATTTCCATGGTTTTGCATTCTTTGGAAAGGTCTCGGGCTCCGTGAGGAATATAGCAAGAAAATTCAGGAAAACATTTTTCTTTATCTTTTAATCACCAAACGAAATGTTACATAAAACGATGCCATCTGGTGGCGAAACGGAGTTCGCCGGGTTTGCTAGTTCGATATATGTAAATACATAAAATGGATTTATATTTAAGCTTAAGATGGTGAAAATTGAGATCTAATCCTAAAACCAAAAGGTCGTTTTTCGTTTTTTAGTCAGTGTTTCGACGTTACAGTATGATAATTATATTTAAAAAAATAGTCACAATATGCACCGTGTCGCTGGTTCGAATCCCGCACGGAACAAGTTCTTGTGGTTTTTTATACTTTTTTATATGTGTGATTCATTGATTGTTGTTTCGGGTCTGGGTGTCATTGTGTATGTGAACTTGTATGGTTATAAACGCACCCACGACACAGGAGAAAATCCTAGCGTAGGGCAACGTATTTTTAAAAACAAATTCGTAGTTTTGTAAAAATGTTGAATTTAACGTTTTTAAAGTGTGGGAGAGCCATGCTTCGGCACGAATGGGCCGGCCCGACCGGAGTGATACCACGACCTCATAGAAAACCGACGTGAAACAACGCTTGCGTTGTGTTTCGTCGTGTGAGTGAGGTTACCGGAGACCCAATTACCCCCTTCCCTAGTCCCCGTCTCCCGAATCCCCGCATCCTCCACAATCCTCAAATTCCTAATTCCCAAAAGGTCAGTAACGCATTTGTAACGCTTCGGTGTTTCGAGTATCCATGGGCGGCTCCGAATGCTTATCATCAGGAGATCCGTCTGTTCGTTTACCGGTTTATGCTATAAAAAGAAAATATGGACTTACCCAGAATGGAACGAGCCCCTTCTCCTTGTCGCTGGCGATAGCCTTCTCCAGCTGGTCTCCCCTCATGCTTTGGTGCTCATCCGACTCGATGTACCGCATACGGACTAGACCTGGGTGAAGATATACGAGAAGAGGGATGAATTGATTGTTTGTAAGTAACTTTGATACTATGTCGAGATTTTCCAATAAAAAAAATCTGTGTGAGATTTGATTCATTTAGACTGATTAGAACTTTAACAATACATTTTCAAGCGATTAAAGATAATAATATATTTTTCTGATACTTTTAAACAAATTGTAAAATTTTAAGCATTTGACGCGAGATAAGAGCAAATATTTTGATCATTTACTGTGATTTCTATTATTGTCGGCTATTGACTTCACCTATATACTAAACAGTAAGATACAGAATTACTTCATTACTATAACAATAATAATGAATCAACCACCACTTACCAATGAGACCAGCTTTCTCCACGGAAGAATGGGCCTGGTCAGAGCAGTAGCAAATAAGATGGCCCAGCAGTTCAGCTGACTGGACTTCAGGGTTCAGCTTGGATAGCTCCATCAGAGCCCTAGTACGAGCTGCTAGGAGACTCACCAAGGTTGCTTCGCTTGCAGTAGTCTGGACAAATATAATAATGTGTCTGGGTTAAGACAGGAGATCATATAAGTTCCTAAAGAAGTTAAGAATAATATAACATATTAACGGTTTTTTATTTTTTCTGAAATGAAAGTAAGTAAAGATAAACTTGAAATATTTCATTTACTGACTGCCTCATTGGCCAATAGGTCGCAAGTATGTACGACTGCCGGGCAAGGGGTCTTGGGTTCGATCCCCGGGTCGGGCAAAGTATTACTGGGTTTGGAACAACCTCAGTAGGAGCACGGAGTCTGGAAATGTGCCCAGTATATGGAAATAGGCTCACCCCCTATTACATTGGACTCATAACATAAATAGTGAAAAGTGGGTGTTACATTGTACAGTGGCATTAAGTGCCGTAAAGTTCATCTCTGCCTACTCCTTTTGGGGATAAAAGGCTATAAAATGCCCTTTGATATGCATGTTGTGTATTTCATTTATTGACAGTTTGAAAAAAAATATGTCTATTGGTGAAATCAAAGAGAGATGTAGGAATCGTAGTAATTGGCGTTCCATAATCCTCTGCTTACCCCCATTGGAGACAGGCGTTAAGTTATTTATTTATATGAATAGAACGGTACAAAAAACCAATTACATTACTCAATACATAACATATATAATTGAAAGAATCAATACATTGAAAAACGTAATCATTATTAGATACTATAGTTCATTTATCTCTTTCGCAAAATTTCAAGCATTCTGACAAAAATAATCTTCTCTATGTATGTATGGATGTATGTATATTGTCAGTTTGGTGTAGCTAGCATATGGAGGACGAAGTCATGGAATTGGGATGATGATACCCTATCGGTATGAAAATTTAAAATCTAATTAGTCCGTAAGGTAGGTAATGAAAAAATATTAGACACGTATTTTTTTATTTTGTCGTATAATAAAACGATACTTTATTATAACGAATCAAAATTTAGGAGTGTTGTCAAATGTACATAGAAGTGACGTCACGCAACATTTCAAATCAATAAATCTTCGAAAGTATTCGTTTCTGTGAAAAAATAAAAAATACGTGGGTAACGTTTTAAAATAATTTACCAGACGGACATTAAAATAAAAATATGTCATCTACCCTATTCACAAACCTTATGTTCCTATAGCCTTCTAAAACCCTTCAAGGAATAAAAGTTAAAAGGGTTACAAAGAAAATGAGACTCAACCAGGGTCAACAACTCACCTGAATCACTCCCCCACCAGGACTATCGTTCTTCTCATTAAGGAAGCAGTCAGGTAGACCCAGCAGCTTGCCCAGCCAGTTCATTGCTATCGTCTCCAACTCCGTACCAGCGGGAGAGGATGCCTGTTTAAAGGAACAGAGACTGTTATTTACAACCTGTATTGTTTAAAGAACATTTAAAATGAATGGTTATGTACGATCTCCCTGCAAACCTGACTGAAAAAGAGTAACCTGTGGAGTTTCTTGCTCGTTCTTCTCCATAGGAATTTACACCTTGCAATAGCTTTACTTTTAATTTTTTGTTGACGTGTTTTTATAACAACTATCGTGAGACATACTAAATTAACTAAAAATCGCGGGTTACTCACGTGAATACACTGAGAAAAGCTCTACTAGTTTCGAACCACAGAGGGGTTCTTCCTCATGGGCACGTGAGCGTTCGCGGTCGCGGCGAGAGTAGACTGCGCGACATCGTAGAGTAGAGCTAGTAGAGCTTTTCTCAGTATGAGTAACCCGCGATTTTAGTTAATTATTGTTGACGTTCAAAAGTGCGTTTCTGGTTTAATTGAAATAAATGATTTTGACTTAGACTTTGACTTCTTTTTTGGTCAAACGAGTCTTCTTTTCTTGTACACACAAACATATACATCAAATGCACACAAAAGTTTAATACACAGATGCCCGAATATTGAAACGACACTCAATTTTATGTCGCGCTTAAGTATAGTTCTGTCACTACTGCACATTCTTTGTGAAACGACAGAGATGGCACGATATTTAAGTACTATGTATATTTGAGTAGCCTTTCAGTATTTGGGCCCTAAGTTCTTTAACAATCATTAGTTACATAGTAGCTGACAGTTGAACTCATATTTCATTTTTAATAAAAGTTACTCCACAATTGGATTTTCCACTGTGTCATCGTTCAAAATGTGTTCAAAATCAAAAAGTTAAACTCTTAATCACAGACTTACAGACTTTAACTTATATTCTTCAAAACTTATATTCTGACTGCCTCGTTGGCCGAGTAGTCGCAAGTGCGACTGCCGAGCAAGGGGTCTTGGGGTCGATTCCCGGGTCGGGCAAAGTATTACTGGGTTTTAAAAAAAAACTCAGTAGTAGCACGAAGTCTGGAATTGTGCCCGGTATATGGCAATAGGCTCACCCCCTATTACATGGGACTCGTAACATAAATAGTGAAAAGTGGGTGTTACATTGTACAGTGGCATAATGTGCACCTCTGCCTACCCCTTCGGGATAAAAGGCGTGATGTTATGTTATGTTATGTTATGTCTTCAAAACCTTTTGCTTATCAGCACTTAAACCAATTACCAACACCCCCTAAAATAATACCTAGGATTCATCATTCGTCACCAACAGCCTTTAAGTCACCGCTCCTGAACAAAGCCTCTTCTCACACGGAGAAGGTTTGAGCATCAATCACCACGCTTGCTCAATGCGGGATGGCAATTTCAAACTAATAATTAGAAATTATAAGCCCGGGTGAATTTCGCAATGCTGGGAAGCGAAAAAGCATGGGCGGCGGTGGCCTCCTTCTGTGAATGCGTAATTTTGCAAAAGGAGGCAGCAGAGCGCGAGCGAGAGGAAGACACCCTCGCTCCAGCGCTCCGACGGCGTAGACTTGGTAGGAGAAGACGGCAGTACAACCGCCTTCTCCCTCCCGGGGGTGAGTAGCGGGTGCTAGGCGCGGGGGCGCCTACATCCGCATTGCACTACTCACCTTTCGCGGGACGGGAGCGGTTGGCACACGACCGTTCCCGAGACCCCTCCCCGCGGCAGGGAGGGGCGTGATATGGCCCGCCATCTCTGGCAGGCTCAGCCGAGGGGGTCCTGGTCGTAAAGGTTCATCCGGTCTCCCAGACCCTCTCACATGGCGACGCTGGTGTGCTCCTGGGTTTTTAGTGGGTATACCGGGCTTCTCCCGGAGAGTCGTCCGGAGAGTCGAGAGGTTTCGAACACATATCCTCGAGTAAGAGATGTCAAGACCAAGAGGTTATCTTGAACCTCTGACGACGATTAGGTACATTAAGTATGTATAATTCATTCTTCAAAACAAATAATTTATTTCGGTTGCAAACATGGGTTATAAAATAACAAAAGGTGTTAAATATTTATAGTATGGTTCTCCACATTTTGCCATTATGGCGTGCAAGTATTTCCTAATTAATTTATCTACAAGTTTAACTTACACAACCACATACAATATACATTACAAATAAATTAAGAATTGAAATAATTATAATTATTAAATGTGAAGAAAGATGAAATTAAAGGTAAGTATCATATTATTAATAAGTCAGTAAGTCATCATTAAGAAAGTCGTCAATATTATAATAGTATTTGTCAAGCAAAAGTTATTTTAGCGTCTTTTTAAATTTCAATACAGTCATATTTTTCATATTCTGGATTGGCTCCGTTGTCCACAATGTGATAGAAAACCGGCATTGCGTGTTCTTTCGGTATATATGTGAGCTTCTCAGTGGACATCCTCGCACCGTAATTGGGTACTTGCCGACAAGTCAAATTAGATACTTTTTTTCGAACTGTCAAAAACGACAGTTTTCTATGAATTTTGTACGAGATTGTGTATTGTGACGTCACGTTTTTTCAGCGTAGTTATTTGAACAATTACTAAAATTAAATTACTCATAAAATCAATTAATGAAAGTGTGATTATTTTTCTTTTTTGAATTTCATTGTATTCAACATGTGAAATAATTTGTTTTGCTTTCACATCCATCACCTTTACTTTATTACTTACCCAAGTGAAACAGAGTACGTTCAGAGCGCTGGACAGCATCTCCCCCATAATGGAGGGGTACGAGGTCAGCGCCGGGAAGTACGCGTGCATGTGTGGACTCTGCCAGTGCACCAGCTGAGGATAGAGAGGAATTGAGTCGAACTCATACACTATCCGTAATTACCACTATCAAGAACAAAATATTCATATTTTATTGTTAAGCGAGCTGTTGCCCGTTACTTCGCCTGCGTAGAAATTGAATTTTAGAACAAAACTTTACTGTTTCAATAAAAAATAAAAGTAGCCTATGTTACTCCTTAGTACATCAGCTACCTGCCAATAAAAGTCTTGCAAAATTGGTCCAGCCATTCCAGAGATTAGCTACAAACAGATAGACAGTCAAATAATTTTTTTTTAAAGACCCAGTAATACTTTGCCTGGCCCGGGTATCGAACCCGAGACCCCTTGCCCAGTAGTAGCATTTGCAGTCTTTCTAATCTAAAGAAACGTAAACAGATCTTTAGGGTAGATCTTTTCTTATATACACAAGACTCAATTCTTTGTTGCTTTATATGACTTAAAGACATTTAAAAAAATCATTATTTAAATTTCACTTACTCCAGGCATAATATGCTCATCAACATCCTTGAAGATTTCATCCCACTTCTCAGGAGTTTGGGGAGCCTCCTTGGGTAGCAGCTTGTGAAGGTAGCCAGGCTGCACGCTGGGGTACACGCGGCGGTCTCGGATGTTCTCCAAGTAGTCGGCTATGTAGTCCACCATCTCTTTGGCTGAGTAACAAAAGAATAACACAAATTACAATTCTGGTGTTTTGTAAACGTGTTGACTGAGTTGATCTTGTATTTTTACATATTGTTATCAGATAAAATGAATAAATTACTCTAGCGGTTACATTGTTACAACCACACAAACTCATGTATAAACGTTAGTAGTAAGTGTATCCTACAAGCCTATATATTTATGCATCGCGAAGGACACTCCGGGCGTCGCGTCGGGGATAGCGGGACGATCTCCGGCCACCGTAAGCGCGAGCCTGTGGACGGCGAGCATGGGTGAGAACCAGACCCACGGCGGCGCGGCGCTTCGCGTTCCGCGCGCCTCAAAGAGCCATCAGACCACCACGGATGGGGCCCAATAGGGCTGATGACGATACGGAGCCGCGGAGAACCTAACGGGTTACCGGGGCTCCGGCTCGAAGTGCAGAAGTAGGAACGGGGTGGTTTTTATTCAATAAGAGTCTGACACTCCCTCCCGCCTCACCCAGGCAGAGCAGTCATTCGATGACTTTTCCTCCTTAAAAAAAACCTATATTTATATATGCGCAGTAGCGAGACGTGTGTAGTCTTGTGCTTAATAGTTCGCGACTAAGATCACTCAGATCAGTTCGCCGCTCCTAAACGAACTAGTTCGCTCTTTTAGTTCGTCAGCTCGCGACTCGCAGTTGGAGTTGGAATTGGAATGAATCGGATAGGAACTAGGAAGGCACTGGCAGCCAAATCGCTCCCTAGTTCGTCAGCTCCCGACTCCCAGTTGGAGTTGGAATTGGAATGAATCGGATAGGAACTAGGAAGGCACTGGCAGCCAAATCGCTCCCTAGTTCGTCAGCTCCCGACTCAGCTCATGACTTTTCAAGTGAGATCATATGTTATCGCATTTTTTAGTTCGGTCTTCACCATAGACTATACATATAAACGACTTCACAATCCTTGTACTTGTATTTTGAAATACGAACTAAGGAACTAAGGAGTTGGGAATGACGTGAACTAGTTCGCATATTTTGAATGTGGGAGCGCTCTTTTGAACTAGTTCGTTCGCGAACTACACAAGCCTAGACGTGTGTCATTCGTTGCTCGATCTTTATGGTAAATACACTATGTAAGTTCAATAGTACAAATGCTTTCATTTATCGTCTGACCTAAACACATAATACACATAATACCTAAATTACTATCTATATCTATACTTCTATACTAATATTATAAAGAGGAAATATTTGTACCTATTTTTTGTGTATTTGCATGTTTGTAATGAATAGGCTCAAAAGTACTGGACCGATTTAAAAAAATCTTTTACCAATAGAATGCTACATTCTTCCAATTTGACATAGGCTCTACATTCCATTTTGAAAAAAGTTAGGGATCCTTGGTTAAATTTGAATAATGTTACCGAAGGTGTAGAAAAATGAGTCTTATAATGTCTTTCGTCGAATGCGCTGCCGAAACTATTAGCGATAGAACAAAATAATGTACAACAAATTGAAGAACATCATAATATATACAAAAACTCCGCGGTAGCATATGTCCACCTATTGTAGTTATGTCACTACAACAATCCAAATTTCCAAAAATAAATACCTCGTCTACCCCGTGCGAAGCCGGGACGGGCTGCTAGTGACTTGTAACTTAATTTCAGGTTACGACTGAAATTATAAACCGATGTTCTCAATTTTTAAAAGGAAACCGACTGATTTTTTTTACAAAATTCTAACCCTGGTCATGAAGAAAAGCCACCATTGTCGTTGGCCATAATAGGGTAGATGACTAATTTTTATTTTAATGTCCGTCTGATAGATTATTTTAAAACATTACACACGTATTTTTTATTTTCTTACAGAAACGAATACTTTCGACGATGTGTTGATTTGAAATGTCGCGTGACGTCACTTCTATAAATATTTTATACATAGAAATGCGTTTTAGCCCCTACTCCTAAACTTTGATTCGTTATATATAAGTAAGTATCATTTTATTATTCTTTCATTACCTAACCGACGGACTAATTACATTTTTAATTGTCATACCCTGTCATCATCAATATTATTAAGCACATTATTTCCTTATGAATAATTAAAGAATTATAAACTACGATTAAAGAATCCGACTTCAACCTCAATTTTTGAAGTCGGTTATTTAATATGGGTACTGAAACCTTCTCCTAAGTATACACAAACACTTTTCTACAAATTGCATCAAAATCGGTTCAAGCATTCGCGAAGTTATCGCGTACAATACATACATACATAAAGGTCAACCGGCAGGTGCGGTGTCTGGGCAAACGGCTGCGGGTTTGATTCCCGCACGGAACAAATCTTTTTATGATCGACAAATAGTTGTTCCGGGTCTGGGTGTCATGTGTAATGTGTATGTAAACTTGTATGTTTGTAAACGCACCCACGACACAGGAGAAAATCCTAATGTGGAGCAATGTTTATTTAAAAAAAAACTGAGCACCTCACTTTTATTTATTTATTAATTATTTATTTATGTACACACATACAACATAAAGGACAACACATACATAAAATGAAAGTACAAAGGTACCACCTATTCCTATAGGAATTTCTTCCTGTTCTTTCCTAAAGTCGGTTAAAAACATTCAATTTCATTATATAGAAACAAACAACCGAATATTAATGAAGCCATAAAAACGAACTACAAAATGAACACCGAAGAATATGTACCATCCACTACATTACATACGAGTAAGTAATTATTCTCAAGAAAGAATTAAAACCAGAAAAAAACAAAAGTACTTCTAAAAGGTCTATCATGGCGCACAAAAGAAGTTGATTGTGGACACTGGACGCAGTTGTGTCCTTTGTGTATGTATTTGTTAACAGGACACATCTGAGGCCTTAGTACGAGTTTAATTTATTTATTTATTTATATCAGAAAACAGCTAATTTAATCTTCACAGGTACTTAGCCTAATACGACAAAATTAGTTACATATTATAAAATTTCAAAATTCAAAATTACATTATACATACGAAAGTTACATTATACATACGAAATCTAAACATAATATCACAAAAAAAAATACCACTACTAATGTTTTAAATACTAACAATACCATAGGTGGCTCTTGTGAACTCATTCAGAGAACAAGTAAACAAATCGACCCTACTCGACACTGCGTTGAGCGTGCGCAAGGCGCGCGTCAGTGGCGCTCGCTGCAGCAGGTTGGTGCGCGCGCTCGGCACCGCCAGCAGCTGCGGCCGCCGCGTTTAAAGTACCTAATCGTAACGCGTTCGCTGTGATTGGTTGATTCCTTGGCGCCGGCCAATCAGAGTACCGAACGCGAACTCGTTTCGAATACTTTAAACATAAATCTAACTCGTACTAAGTAAGGCCTCTGATAGATTTTCTTCACATATTTGAAATTGTAAAAGGATTTTTAAGTCATTTTCTAGTCACGTTACCATTATAATACCTAAGTCCAAAAATTATTATGAGACGTAAGTACCTAATCTGACTACCTCGTTCGCCGAGCAGGTCGTCTTGGGTTCGATTCCTGGGTAGGGCAATGTATTGCTGGGTGTTTAAAAAAAATCTCAGTAGTAGCACGGAGTCGGGAATTGTGCCCGGTATATGGCAATAGCTCACCCCTTATTACATGGGACTCGTAACATAAATAGTGAAAATTGGTTGTTACATTGTACTGTGTAATGTCCCACCTCTGTCTATCTCTTCGGGGTAAAAGGTGTGATGTTATGCTGTGTAGTAGTTAAGCAATGAAAAGATATGACCATCTCGATAATAATCAAGTTATTGTTAATGTAAATATAGAAATATTTAGGCTTTGTTTAGGTAATGATATTATTTTGTAATCTAGCTTTTTACACCAAACAAAATTCTTATTATTTATTTGTAATATTAATTATTGGTTTTCAAATCTCGGTGTCTAAGATTATTTAGACACCATTGACAAACAGTAAAGGAAAAAATTGGAAGGAAACCTGGGCTTATAATTTCTAATTATAAGTCTGTAATCTAAACCGCATTGAGCACGCGTGGTGATTACCACGCGTGCTCAATGCGGGTTAGAACCTTCTCTGTGTGATTAGAGGCTTTGCTCAGCAGTGGGCATTTATAGGCTGTTGATTTAAATCTCGGTGTGACTTGAAACTATTAGAGGTGTTCTCGAACTGTTTACAATAGTCAGTGACGTCATCCATAATAATTAATTAGACAATAGGGCTGAATATGGTCTAATTGTCACATGAGCATCTATTACTATCATTGTGAGGAATCAGAAAGCCTTTATTAAGTTTGGTCAAAACTCGACACCAATTCTACATAGGAAACTATAGGTATAGGAAAAGAAGATAAAGATTTCATTGTGCATAAACACACAAGCCCAGCTAGTATGTATAACATGTGAATAAATCTAGAATTTCCATACATTATGGCACCTACACTATCTGCACTATCCATTACCAGCACAAATAACACAATTTGTCCTTAAAAGCCAATATCCCAGTTATCAATAAAGTCACACCCATAAAAAAGGATTTACCCTAACTGGTATAAACCAGTATAAAGCAGAATGAGCCGGTTACAACCGGATTGAACCGGATCAAACGATACAATATCGATGCGTGAACATGTGAAATGAGGGAACAGTGATTTTATTTTATTGGTTCTGTTGATTCAAGATTGTGATGTAGATTTGTGTGTGGGTTTCGATTCTGGTGGTATTGGACAGTTTAGTTTCGTTAAATATTTACGGTTTCAAATTTTAAAACTACTAAACATGGATAAAGCTCCATGCTGTGTCGCCTTTAGCAACGATTGAAACTTTTATCTATATCTCACTTATACTTATTCACTTATACTCACTTATACTTATACTTATAATTAAAAATTGAGAATGAACCTGTTACCAAACATATCAATGTTGAACATTAAATTTTTATCAACTATTTTAACTAGTCTTACGTTGAATTGATGGTCAAATTTATAACCCTCATTGACAAAACCAGCAGCTGTAGCCAAATGCCATTTAGCGCTTGTCTACATGTAGAATAGAAAACCAAATTATATGCGATCAACGTAAATTTTGACATTTGTCAGTGTCATTCTCGTACATTTTGATTTCTACTCTCTCTGAAGACAAGCGCTAAATTTGCGTTTGGCTACAGACCCAGCAGCTGTAGGGTAAAGGCCCTGGGCCTCTACTTCAATTCTCTATAATTTGGTTTTCTATTCTACATGTAGACAAGCGCTAAATGACATTCGGCTACAGCTGCGAAGGTTTGATGAAACCATAGATATTTAATATTTCTGTGGATGAAACAGACTGCACGACAAATGCACTGACGTCATATTTTACTCTTTACGTCATCGTTGAAGTAACAAGTGACGTAAGGGTGTGGTCCTACTGAGAGCGTTCAGCGATTTTTAAGATAGCTTTTATAATATTAATAAAAGTGCAACCGACTTCCATGTAAAATAATAATAAATCAAAATAGAAGTTGGTTAAAATTCCCTATTTCGAAAACTACTGAAACGATGACTGCACGGTTGGTGTGGTGGCTGGGCAACCGGCTGCTATGCAACGTGTAGCGGGTTCGATTCCCGCACGGAACAACACTTTGTGTGATCCACAAATTGTTGTTTCGGGTCTGGGTGTGATGTGTATGTGAAATTGTATGTTTGTAAACGCACCCATGACACTGGAGAAAATCCCAGTGTGGGGCATTGCTTAAAAAAAAATCTGATTTATTCAGACACTGATATAGACCAACATATATGAAAAGTGGGCAGTTCAGAAAATATTACATACATACGGGTCAAACTGGTAACCTCCTTCTTTTTGAAGGGGCTTAAAAAGTAGCGTTAAACTATTCGCTGCAGATAGACCCGATACTATCTCTATTTCTAATTTGTTTAATATCCACAATGGGCATTTTCTTTTTTAATGAGACGAGCCCGCCACAACCTCCCAAAACCGCTGTAACCGCTTACAGGAGGTAAGCCAGGATCTACAGTAGATACAACCGTACGTGTGCCAGGGAAATGAATAACTGTTTTGGTTCCCGCAACGAAATAAAGCAAATGTTATTAGAGGTGAAGAAGAAAACGATAGTTTCCACTTCCCTCGGAGGAAAACTGCAAGAGACAGAACAATTTCTAAAGGCACAAAAAGGCAATGAGCTTGCAACTTCTCTATTGTAGTGGGTATCCGTGGGCAGCATCGATTGCTTACCATCTAGTGACCCATCTACTCGTTTACCGACTTATTCCTAAAGCCTAATAGTATGTTAAAATTATGTTTTCATACAAAAGTACTCTTTCATAAAGAACTGTCAAGTGTGGGAGAGCCATGCTTCGGCACGAATGGGCCGGCTCGACCGGAGTGATACCACGGCCTCACAGAAAACCGACGTGAAGCAACGCTTGCGTTGTGTTTCGTTGTGTGAGTGAGGTTACCGGAGGTCCAATTACCCTCCCGTTCTCCAATCTCCCCAATTCCTGAATCTTCAGCGATCCTCAAACTCCTAATCCCCAAAGGCCGGTAACGTACTTGTAATGCCTCTGGTGTTCCAGGTGTCCATGGGCGACGCCGATTGCTTACCATCAGGTGATCCGTCCGCTCGTTTACCGGCTTATGCCATAAAAAAAACTATTTTTTTGCAAACCTCTATGTATCCATTCAGATATAAAAAATAATACATTACCAAAGTGTAATGAAAATACAATATTTTTATAACCACATTCATCATCATCATCATCAACAGCCTATAAATGCCCACTGCTGAGCAAAGGCTCTTCTCACACGGAGAAGGTTTGAGCATTAATCACCTCGCCGGCTCAATGCGAGTTGGCGATTTCAAACTTATAATTAGAAATTATAAGTCCAAGTTTCCTCAAGATGTTTTCCTTCATCGTTTGTCAGTTGTGTCTAGATTATCTTAGAAAGTACACATAACTCGGAAAAAGTCACATTGGTACTTGCCGTTGGTAGGTTTCGAACCCATACCCTCATGCATGAGAAGGTCTTGAACTTCTGGGCCACCACGACATCCAATAACCGTATTAAATTAATGATAACCAATTGGTAATTACGCCTATTTAATATTCCGATGGCGTACGAAATAATGCAATATAATAATACGCAGTTGCTAAGTATATACTAACCTACGTAGGTAGATATATAAAAGAAGTAATCGCAGTAAATAATAGTACAATTATTATATAATTATTGATCGCAACTATATTTTTATTTGAAGGTTAATTATAGTAAATAATGTAATGTACTTGATAGTATTTTATTTACTGATAGTGTTGGCTTTAAAATTACTCACATAACATCACGCCTTTTATTCCCGAAGGGAAACAGAGGTGCACATTACGTCACTTAATGCCACTGTACAATGTAACACCCACTATTCACTATTTATGTTATGACTCCCATGTGCTAGGAGGTGAGCATATTGCCATATACTAGGCACAATTCCAGACTACGTGCTACTACTGAGATTTTATTTAAAACCCAGTAATTCTTTGCCCGACTCAGGAATCGAACCTAGCCGCACACTAGGATTTTCTCCTATGTCATGGGTGCGTTCACAAACATACAACACAAAGAGTTGTTCCGTACGGGAATCGAACCCGCGACACGTTGCGCGGCAGTCAGATGCCCAGCCACCGCGCAACCGTGCAGTCACAATATATAAGTGAAAAATTGAGTGACTCACCCTTGACTCTGAATTCTGTGTGCTCCATTATGTAATGTAGATTACTGTAAGACCTGCAACAAATAAGAAAATTCGGTTATCATAAAATAATTGTAATCTTGCTTGACCATTCCATTGCCCACATATGAATTGCGCAATTGGCCAAAGGTTTTTTTATTATGGAATAGGAGGCAAACGAGCTGACGGATCACCTGATGGTAAGCGATCAGCGCCGCTTGGACACCCACAATACCAGAGGAGTCACAGGTGCGTTGCCAGCCTTTTAAAAAGGAGTACGCTCTTTTCTTGAAGGTTTTTCGTAATAATACAATTTTGTTATAAATTATTTTTCGTATTTTTTTATGGGATAAGCCGTCATATACCGGCTTGTCCCATCGGATAGACGGATCACCTGATGTTAAACAATTGGCGTTGCCCACGGACACATGAAACACCAATACAAGTGCGTTACCGGCCTCTTGGCGATGAGGAATTTGAAGATTGTTGGGGATTCAGGGATTGGGGAGATTGGGGAGTGCGATAATTGGGCCTCCGAAAACCTCAATCCCATGACGAAACACAACGCAAGTGTTGTTCCATGTCGGTTTTCTGTGGGGCCGTGGTATCACTCCGGTCGGGCCGATCCATTCGTGCCGAAGCAAGGCCCTCCCGCACTTAAAATTAATTAGTATATTTCTTAGCAGTATGAAATCGTACTTAATATAATTAGTATGGTTGCTTCCATTAGGATTATAATGATGTTATCATTTTTGTTGTGGATGTGTTTTTTTTATGGCATAAGCCGGTAAACGAGCATACGGATCACCCGATGGTAAGCAATCGGCGTCCAGGTGTCCCATGGACACCTGGAACACCAGAGGCATTACAAGTGCGTTACCGGCTTTTGGGGGATTAGGAGTTTGACGATCGTTGAGGATTCAGGGATTAGGGAGATTGGGGAAGGGGAGAGTAATTGGGCCTCCGATAACCTCACTCACACGACGAAACACAACGTAAGCGTTGCTTCACGTCGGTTTTCTGTGAGGCCGCGGTATCCTACTCCGGTCGAACCGGCCCATTCGTGCCGAAGCATGGCTCTCCCACACTTAGAATGTGTTTTTAGAACTCTTTAATTTTATCTTAGTTGTAATCATTTATGACCATTTCATTAATGAATTAGCAATGATTACTTTCTTGAAGACACAGTAACTTTTAAACAAAACCATTCAAGAAACAACAACAATAACATCAACTGTCTATAAGTGGCCACTGCTGAGCAAAAGCCTCTTCTCTCACGGAGAAGGTTTGAGCATTAATCACCACTCTTGCTGAATGCGGGTTAGCGATTTGAAACTTATAATTAGAAACTATAAGCCCAGGTTCCCTCACGATGTTTTCCTTCACCGTTTGTCAGAGGTGTCTTAAAATCTTAGAAAGTACATATAACTTGGAAACAGTCACATTGGTACTTATCGTTGGTAGGTTTCGAACTAGCACGCTCATGCATGAGATGCGGGCGACTTAAACTTCTGCGTTTCAAGAAAACCACTTCATTTTTTCCCAAACACTTCCTACCAGAACAAGACTAAGAAAAATGACTTAGAAACAACAGTCAGAAGTGAAAATTTTCATCGTAATTCATTGAAAGTAGTGGATAAAGAGTACAATGTAGTATCGACGTATGTTGTACGGCTTCATAAATGTCTGACGAGCCGGATTATCGTATTACCCTATGCGGTTACAGTAACTACACCGAATTCGATAGTTTTCCACTAGTTTTCAAGAAAATTGTGGCGGTAAAGGAGAATATATTAACAATTACTAAAGAAATTAGACTAGAAAACAAAGAGAAGGTAGATTCTGTAAGAGATTCAATGAGAAAATCTATGTTTCTATGTTTTTTCATAAACAATGTTTAAAAAAACAGACATCACCGGAGGCCTTACCGGAGGCCCAATTACCCTCCCCCTTCCCCAATCTCCCCAATCCCTGAATCCCCAACGATCCTCAAACTCCTAATCCCCAAAAGGCTGGTAACGCACTTGTAACGTCTTGTACCATCAGGTGATCCGTTAGCTCGTTTACCGGTTTATGCCATAAAAAAATAATATTTAATATTAATTTAATAAAAAATAATATTTAAAACCCATTTCGATGCAGTTTTCTGAAAAGTGTAATACAATTAACCGACTTCAAAAAAAGAGTGGTTACTCTTTTTTGTATTACACTTTTCAGAAAACTGCATCGAAATGGGTTTACCTAATCGTGAGATAATCTCGCACAAACATACATACCCATATATCCCTAAGCGGTCACCGGTGACCGCTCTCCAATAACTACATTATAGACCTTATTTCTAATGTTTAGAGACTACTTTTGTATGAACAAATTTAGGGGATGATTTTCAACGGGTGTATATACATACAGATAAAACAGAGAGCATCCTTCTTCTTTGAAGTCCGTTAAAAAGAAGGATGTAATTTAGTAAGTATTAATATGGACGCACCGTAAGAATTGTAGCAATTGGTGATTCATATAGAGACTGTGGAACGCCAATAGGGATGATGACAGGGTATGAAAATTAAAAATCTAGGTACCTAATTAGTCCGTCAGTTAGGTAATGAAAAAATAATAGACGCGTATTTTTTATTTTGTCTTATAAGAAAACGATACATAGATTAAACGAATCAAAGTTTAGGAGTGGGTAGCTACGTCAATTTAGAGTATAAATCGTACTCAAAAGTGACGTCATGCGATATTTCAAATCAATATATCTTCGAAACTATTCGATTCATGTCAGACGGATATTAAAATAAAAATTAGTCATTTACCCTATTGCTACGATTCTTACATGGTATACCCCACAGAACATATAAAGGAGATTTCTATGTTCTGTGGTCTACCCCCATAGGAGACAAGCGTGAGGTTACGTACGTATGTATAAATAAATGAATGTAATGTCAATAGGGTAGATGACAAATTTTAATTTTAATGTCCGTCTGGTAGATTATTTTAAATCATTACACACGTACTTTTTATTTTCTTACAGAAACGAATGCTTTCGACGATATATTGATTTGAAATGTCGCGTGACTTCACTTCTATGTACATTCTATACGTAGAAATGACGTTTTAGCCCCCACTCCTAAACTTCGATTCGTCATATCTAAATATCGTTTTATTACCTATACAACAAAATATAAAAATACGTGTCTAATATTTTTTCATTACCTAACTGATGTACTAATTACATTTTTAATTTTTATACCCTGTCATCATCCCTATTATACTGGACATTAAACCCAACACACATGAGGGGAATTTGAACCTCAGTTCAAAAATTAAACATAAAATCACACTACCCACAACACCCACAGTCAATATCTAAACCAAAGAAGTAAATAGTGTAGCGACTGTATGCTTGATGACAGTGATGCATTAGAGCTCGCGGGCTCAAAGTAAACAACAATTATTTGATGTTGACTGTACCAATGGGAATCGTTGAAAAACCGTAAGATATAATATCGTTCGATGGTCACATAGGGTCTCTGAGTTCGATTAAGTATTTTAAGGATTAAGATTTAAGTGTTGGAGAGCCTCGCTTCGGCACGAATGGGCCGGCTCGACCGGAGTGATACCACGACCTCACAGAAAACATATGTGAAACAACGCTTGCGTTGTGTTTCGTCGTGTGAGTGAGGTTACCGGAGGCTCAATTACCCCTTCCCCAGTCTCCCCAATCGCCGAATCCGCGACAATCCTCAAATTCCTAATTCCCAAAAGGCCAGTAACGCACGTTTTTCGGGTGTCCATGAGCGATGCCGATTGCTTACCATCAGGTGGCCCGTTTACCGGCTTTTCCCATAAAAAAAGTATGTTGAGATTTTCCAGAATTTTCCGATTCTTGAGTCTGATATTGTAACTGGGGGAAATACCATTGGATTTCATATTACGTAAAATGCGTAAAATAAGTAACGGAGCCGAGGAAGGCCTAAAGGGTTGCCGGGGATTCGGCTTGAAAACCAGGAGTAGGAACGGGATGGTTTTAGTCAGCTAGAGTTTGACATTCCCTCTCGCCTCAGCTACGGCGGGACAACCAATTGAATGATTTTCCCCCTCAAAAAAATATTAATAAATATTCGTGTGCGTCTTTTTAAATTAAAAGTTAAGTTAAAGCCTATTTTTTTTTAATAATCTTCCTAAAAAGAAAAGTCTTGTTAAAATCGGTCCAGCCATTTCAGAGATCAGCCAGTACAAACAGACAGACAGACAAATTTTACAAAACTGTTATTTTGGTATGTGTATCGTATGTATATTCATATGCATGTAGTAGAAAGCTGTTAAATCATTATTACAAACAGACAATACAATTTTATTTATATGTATAGATATAGATTATGTACCTTAGTTAACAATATCTCTTTAACACCTTGAACGCCATGGGGGACAAGATATGGGCCACGATAGCGGAGGATTTACCTTCAACAGTTTTCTGTCGGCAGTCAAAGCCTTAAGCGAGATAGAAAAATCATAGGTCATACATCAAATAAAATAACAATTTTAAAAGACTTCTGCCCACCCTGTCCATAAACACGCGTAAACTGATGTAATTCATTACCGTGACCTACTGAAATCCTTTGAAAAATAATGAATAGGATTTTTTTGGTAACAAGATACCATCGGGTCGGTTATAAACAAAAATACACAATTTAATCTAAATCTGGTTATGTTTATATAAAAAAGGATACTTTTTATACTATTTAATTATATATATGTATAAACATAACATAACATCACGCCTTTTATCCTCGAAGAGGTAGGCACAGGTGCACAGTATGCCATTGTACAATGTAACACCCACTTTTCACTATTTATGTTATGAGTCCTATGTAATAGGGGGTGAGCTTATTGTCATATGCCGGGCACAGGTTTCATTTCGTAATTTCTTGTAAAATATTTTGGACTTTATTTTCTATACCTCTATAATAAAACGCAATAGTTCCTTTTACTATAGAGGTAGAGGTAGAGGTAGATCTGAAAACTGTTAATAATTTTCAACACTATGTTGCTATGTTAAAAAAAATGTATAATGAAACTGATTGAAAAAGAGTAACCTATGGAGTTTCTTGCTCGTTCTTCTCCATAGGAATCTACATCTTGGAATGAAATAGCTTCAGAGAGGACAGACCGACAGACTGACACATTTTATCTTGTTTGACTTTAAAAAATGCCTTTTTTTGATCTATTTGATATATTAAATAACGAGTTATTTTAGTTAGACTTTATCATACGGTTTTTTTTACTTTATCATACGGGAAAATCATCGAATGACTGCTCCCGCCCGGGTGAGGCGGGAAGGAGTGTCAGATTCTTACTGACTAAAAAACACCCCGTTCCTTCTCCCGCACTTCGAGCCGGAGCCCCGGTAACCTGTTGGGTTCTCCGCGACTTTATCATACGGTTAAGAAGAACATCGTGAGGAAACCAGACTTACAATTTTAATTTATAGGTTTATTTTACTTATGCGCATTGAGCAAGCGTGATGATTAATGATATTTTAAAACAATCCTTACTAATATTATAAATCGGAAAGTGAGTTTGTTTGTTTGTTCCGCTTTCACGCCATAACTACTAAACCGATTCCTTAGAATTTTTGAAGATGTATAGTTAGAAGTCCGGATTAAATAATAGGGTACTTTTTATCCTGGAAAAATTTGATACTCTCGAGGGACAAAAAGTATTGGTATAGATATGGCGCTGTGTGTATTGGTAAATGTCACATTGGCTTTTTATCATTTTGTGACGCGAGCGAAGCCGCGGGTAAAAGCCAGTAAAATATAAAAGGTTTTCCTAAAAAAAGTAATAGATAATATACTATACATTGTCATTGTTTTTATCACTAACCGAAATACGTCCATTACTAAACTTATGCCTTTGAGATGAATTTTTCAAAGATCCATTGCTGATAGACCTTATTCTTATTATCATGTTTTTCACGATTGGAGACTATTGCAGTTAAGTCCATGTTCAGCTTTGGGGATTGCAGTTAGGTCATCGAAATTTTACTCATTTGACGTTCTTCAGTGGATGGTCGCAGTTTTATGACCTAATAGGGACCCGCCCCGGCTTCGCACGGGTGCAATATGCATGTATTATATATAAAACTTGCTTAAGAATCACTCTATCTATTTAAAAAAACTGCATCAAAATCCGTGACGTAGTTTTAAAGATCTAAGCATACATAGGGACAGACACACGGCGTATCGCGAGTTTGTTTTGGCGGATACTATGTAGTAATAATAGTAATAATATGTACCAATAATAGGCATTTTTAATTTATTGCTTTTTAGACATAATAACAAGAAACAAAAAATGTTTAAATTTCAGTAAAAAGAAAATTGGTGAACATATTCCGCTGAATCAAAATCCTTCTATTGTGTTTGTTAATTTTATACCTCAATAATATTTATTCGGATAACCATATTTTCCACTAAATGAGCAATGCTACATTATCATTAGATACGCTATTATATAATTTTCCATAATATATTTTAAATCCAATTCACGTGCTATTTAAGACAATGTCACTTAACAAAATAATATTGAAAATGAATAAACAATTAACCAACTCTGTCCCATGTACAAAATAAATGATAAACTAAAATTTATTTATGTCAATTTAAATGAAAATAAACAACAATAATAAATAAAATAAACAGATAAAATAAATTTATAAAAACTTACGTTTTTAAATTGCCACAGGCTGTGTTTCAAGTAACTACTGATGCACAGGGTGCGTCGTAACTGTCCGTTGGCAGGCAACTGTTACCTTTTATATAGAGGGTGTAGCGCCGAGAAGCGTTAGGATGAGAACGCGTTGATGAGCGGAGCGGGTAATAAAGCAATATTGTGAACATTGAACATCGTTTACTAGTTGACATTGGATTACATTTTTTCACATAAAATTGTTTAAAGAAATAAATTAATCCTACTAATATTATAAATGCGAAAGTTTGTACTTTTTATTATTTGTTTGAATGTTACTCCTTCCCGTCAAAATGGCTAAAGGGATCGAGATGAAATTGGGGACTGGGATAGATTATGTTTTATGCTTTTTTTTAACTTTGCCTCACACTGGGATTTTCTCCTGTGTCGTGTGTGCGTTTACAAATTACAAGTACACATACACATGACACCCAGACCCAGATTCAAAGAGTTGTTCCGTACAGAAATCGAACCTGCTACACGTTGCGTGGCAGCTAGTTGACCAGCCACCACGCCAACCGTGCAGTCAATTATGTTCTGGCATAACACATACGCTTTTTATCCTACGAGGACACGAGCAGAGCCGCTGGCAGATACTAGTCTTACATATTTCTATAGTTGCATGTCGGACAGTCATCAATATTTTACATTGAATACATAGTATGTATATTTAATTTTCTATAGTTAAAAATTGTTACTTCTGATTATTTATTTGACTGCCTCGTTGGCCGAGTAGTCGCAAGTGCGACTGCCGGGCAAGGGGTCTCGGGATCGATTCCCTGGTATTGTATTACTGGGTTTTTTAAAAAAATATATCAGGATTAGCACGGAGTCTGGAATCGCGCCAGGTATATGGCAATAGGTTCACCCCCTATTACATGGGACTTATAACAGAAATAGTGAAAAGTGGGTGTTACATTGTACAGTGGCATAATGTGCACTTCTGCCTACCCCTTCGGGGATAAAAGGCGTGATGCTATATGTAATATATGTTACCTATATATATTTTACATTGTGAAAAAAAAAATTTGCCTAATTTCAGTTTTTTGAGAACAGTAATTTTGCCTGCCTTCGACGCTATAGTCGCAAATTCGACTATCGAGCAGTGATAGTCCGGTTTCCGCCGCCTTATATTATGTTCGGTTCAATTTACGAAAATTTTCAGTGATAGAACCGAGTCTGTTCCTGTATTTAACACTTATTGTTACGTGGGACAAATAACATGACCAGTAAAAAGTTATGATAACTAAGAATTAAAAGACGTGACGTTATTAATAACAATTTTAGAATTTATATTACACTAGCTACTTCCGCGCGGTTTCACACGCTCTGCTCAGCTCCTATTGGTCGTAGCGTGATGTTTTATAGTCTAAAGCCATCCTCGATAAATGCGCTATCCAACACAAAAATAATTATTCAAATCAGACTTGTAGTTACGGAGATCAGCGCGTTCAAACAAACAACCAAAAAAACCGCTTTATACCTCTATAATAAGTATAAGATTTTAAATTACTTTATTATATGTTATATACATTTTCTGAATTAAGAATTACTGAGAGTATGACGTAGCATAAATTGTATGTCAAAATTACCGTTGTCAAAAGTGAATATTAGCACAAACTGCAGCATTTCGTAGACGGTAAATGTGGGAGAGCCATGCTTTGGCACGAGTGGGCCGACTCGACCGGAGTAATATCACGGCCTCACAGAAAAGGTTACTGGAGGCCTAATTATCCCCCGTCCCCAGTCTCTGCAATCCCCAAATCTTCCACAATCCTCAAATTCCCAATCCCAAAAAGGCCGTTAACGCACTTGTAACGCCTTGGTGTTTCAGGTGTCCATGACCGACGCCGATTGCTTACCAGCAGGTGATCCGTCAGCTCGTTTACAGGGTTACGCCATAAAAAAGATGGTTCCTTTTTTCTCTCTTATTATCCCAAATACAATAGGACTAATTATTTTAATATCCGTCTGGTTCGTAGATTATTATTATATAACATTAGACAACTAACAACTTGTGATATAGCGATATGTTGTTCTTTGAAAACCGCTACCGCCTATCACTCTAGCACCACCACAAGTAGGATGTCAGAACTAGATCAACACACACTTGCGAAGACTTTTAATAGATTTTCCGGGTTTTAAACTTCAAATAGTTGATCATTATCTGTTATATATAGTGTATTATATTTACTAAATATTATATTTATTTAATAATACGCCGTAATTGTTGATTTTATGTAATAATTAATACAGTTGTGTTACTTTAGTTGGTGTCTGAGGTAGGTGGGTGTGATATACATATGTGAAGAAGTTATTTATTTAGTTTTTATTTCAATTTTTTTTATATTAGTAATAGTTCCTAATTTACATGGATTAGAATCAGTAGTTAGTTGTGTTGTGAATAAAATTAGTCATTGTTTTAAGGGACGTATTATTATAAGTATATTGGGTAATAAAATACTTTATTTTAGTCTGTAATGTTAGGTAAATATCTATGGGCCATAACATAACATATATCATCATGTCTTTTATACCCGAAGGTGTAGGCAGAGGCGCACATTACGGCACTTAAGGCCACTGTGCAATGTTACACTCACTTTTCACTATTTATGTTATGAGTCCCATGTAATAGGGGGTGAGTATTGAGAACCATGGGCCATAGTTGCCTGAAAATAAAGTATTAAATAAATAAAAGACTAATATTATATTAATGATATTTGTGAACTTTCCGGTATTATGATTAAAGGCTCTACTATTATTTTATTGTAATAAATATTGTAGTTAATTGCGTATTATTATCCTGTATTTACTCTTTTTAGATTTATTATTAATCTTTGGAACTGCCTCATTGGCCAAGTGGCCGCAAGTGCGACTACCGGACAAAAGGTCTCGGGTTCGAATACTGAGTCGGGCAAAGTAGGTATTATCGGATATTTAAAAAAAATCTAAGTAGTAGCACGGGGTCTGGAAATGTAGGCGTTATATGGCAATAGGCTCACCCCGTATTACATGGGACTCATAACATAAATAGTGAAAAGTGGGTGTTACATTGTACAGTGGCATTAATCGCCGCACCGTGCTCCTCTGCCTACCCCTTCGGGGACAAAAAGGCGTGATGTTATGTTGTAAAATTAACGGTTCCATAATGATATTACGTCACATAATACGAATTTTACAAAACACGTGTAAGACCATGTGGTTGGTGCCAACGTTTGCGATCAGATCGACGATAATTTGAAATCTATGAGTCAATTTTGTTAAAAAAATATTGAATCTATACAGATAAATAAAATTGGAGTGTCTGTTTGTAATAGTGAAATAACCACTACTCTCTGTTGTCTGTCTATCTGTTTGTACTAGCTAATCTCTGAAATGGCTGAACTTTTTATTCTTTTTAAGGGGGGAAAAATCATTGAATGACTGCTCCTGCCTGGGTGAGGCGGGAGGGAGTGTCAGACTCTTACTGACTAAAAACCACCCCGTTCCTTCTTGTGCATGTCGAGCCGGAGCCCCGGTTACTCGTTAGGTTCTCCGCGACTCCGAATCGGCATCAGCCCTGTTGGGCCCCATCCGTGGTGGTCTGATGGCTCTTTGAGGGGCTCATATCTGGCTCATGGCTCATGTCATGTCTGATGGCTCGGATCTGTTTCTGGTCAGACGGGGAGCCACCCATGCTCGGGTCCAGGTCCCACCCAGGTGAGAGCAGTCATTCGATGATTTCCGCCCTTAAAAAAAATAGCTCAGTAGGTATGCCTTTTATGATCGAAATATCTTTTCGCTGGTGGCTTCGGCCGCGTAGGGTATAGAAATTTTTCCTTCAGTAGTATTTTAATTCTGTAGAAATATGGCCATAAAAAGTAGCCCGTGCCCCTGAAAAGTAGGCTTTCATGCTGTAAATACAATTGTTATATCGTTCTAATAGTTTCAGAGACTATTCAATGCAAGTAAACAATCAAATCATTTCTCTTAAAGAACTACATTTTTACAGTTCCATTGTATTAAACGTACCTAAGACTTCATTACAATTTAATATATCGACGAAATAGACAGACACGCACTTTTTCAATAGGTATATCATCCACTTCTTTCTTGGGGAACTGTAAAATGGAAATTTCTAAAATTTCGATTACAGCACCTGCTGGGGCTTACTCTTGAATCCAATTCCGATCGATCGACATTGATTGTGAAATTTCGTACTCTTGAGTTGCAACACTAGCGCGCATTGCATTCGTATTGCGTGGATATTGAATGAACTAAATGGTATTGAGTTTAACTATATATTCCGTACTCTGAATGCTGACTGAATTTTGACATTGAATAATTATTGAGATTTTATTAGATTGAAATTGCATTGACATTGAGATTGGTTTCAAGAGTAACCTGAGAGCACCCTGGTCCAAATTTGTGCCCGGCTTATGGCGATGGACTCTCCCTCTATTACATGGGACTCATAACATGGTGTAAAGTAGGTGTTACATTGTAGAACGTCGTGTTTTACTTGCATTTCACATCACATCGACAACCTTTAAGTGGTTATTTCTGACCTAAGGCCTTTTCTTACACGGAGTAGGTTTGAGTATTAATCACCACGCTTGTTCAATGCAGGTTGGCGATTTCTAACTTATAATTAGTAATTATAAAGTCCAGGTTTCCTCACGATGTTTTCATTCACCGTTTGTCAGTGGTGTCTGAATAATCTTAATAAGTACATACCTATAACTCGGAAAAAGTTACTTTGGTACTTGCCGTTGGTAGGTTTCGAATCTGCAGGCTTGTGCATGATAAGCAGGCGTCTTAAACCTCCAGGCCGACATATACATAGGTACTTGAGTTTGCAATCAGATAAAAACAAAATTTGACAAACTTAGGGAAATCGGGAAGTCTGACAAAATATGATCAAAATATTATTTATATTAATGTCCATAACAAAATATTTAATCAGGGAGGCCATCTTGTTTATAAAGAGAAATAAATATTATATTTTTATATGAATTATAATATTTAATCGATATGTACATCCTGTGCTATAGATCGCAATGTTTGTTTGACGTCAAATTCGTGTTTTGTAATTCTTGTGTAATATCGAAGTAAGTATATAGGAGTGTTATTGTGTTTTCAAACAAAATATTCGTTTAGTACTCGTACCTAATAGGTTGCTTATGGGACGACGTGCCACCGTAGACCGCACTATCGCTTACCTACAGACGAGATAGTGGTCAAACGTCGGCCGATCAAATATAAAAATAAATCCTTCGCATTTTGGTAAACTCATCCTTTATCAAACTATATATGTAGCCGCGGAGGGTTCAATAGGTTACTGGAGCTCCGGCTCGAAGAGCAGGAGTAGGAACGGGGTGGTTTTCAGTCAATACGAGTCTGACACTTCATCTCGCCTCACTCAAGGCGGGAGAAGTCATTCGATGATTTTCCCCTTAAAAAAAGGTACATGCAAATAAATATTATAAATGCGAAAGTTGTGCTGAGCCGATTTTGATGTGGTTTGCTGAAAAGTATATATTTAATGGACTGACTTCAAAAAGAAGGGATTGGAGTTGGTTTGTCTATACGTAGTTATTATTTATAAAAAATTTTTTTGCTTGTAAATTGATGAAATATAAATTTGATCTAGAATTTATTAACGGTACCGTCATTTCTGTTTCCTGTATGCATTTTGATAATTAAAACGTATACATACATCCAGAAATAATTAATTCGTAAATATGTAATTAGTTATTAATATATATCTATTCAAAATGTCAAGAATTTAGGATGTTTGTCACGAAATTTTAATCTTAATTGGTATGTGTGTTTTTTTTCTAGCTTTGTTGTGGTTTGAGTGACTGATAAGGCAAAAATATTACTACTGGTAATAAAAAACTGAATGGCACAGGTTTGTTTCTTAGTTTCTTAAGAAGTGTAAGAAAGTATTAAGAGAAAGTCCTGAAATTCATCAAATAACATAAGAACTTTTAGAGATATTAACCAAGAATATGGCGTTTATCAGTTTTAAGATATTGAAATATTTTCAGCATTATTTAATTAGCAAAGTCACTGGAAAATCGAAAAAAGAAGCTGAGACTCGCCGTTAGCCATGCTATCCTCCCGAGCGTACGGCACGTCGCGTCCCGCGCCTCAAAAAGCCATCAGATCACCACAGATGGGGCCCAATAGGGCTAATGCCGATACGGAGCCGAGGAAGACTTAACGAGTTCTCTGGCTCGAAGTAGGAACGGGGTAGTCGGTAAGAGTCTGAAACTCACTCTCGCCTCACCCGGGCGAGAGAAAGCATTGGATGATTTTTCCACCTCAAAAAAACGAAGCTATGCTATCCTACATATAGGCAAATGTGACCTAAGACTTTACGGTTGTAATATATTACTTTTTTACGATAAAATAATAGTAACAGAATGGTAGGCACTGAAATTTGATATCTACAATTTGATATAAATAGATTATAGTTTGAAATGACATATAGGGTACAGTATCCGCTTATTATCAGGTCGTAAACTTTGTTACTATTCTTGCACGGAGAAGGTATGAGCAAATGTCGGCCTCATCGTTCACTTAAAAAATTGACGTGTAAAAGTGCTGCCTTGTTGCTTTATTTGCAGAAATAAATTATCTTGTTTCATCATTAATCACCATGCATGCTCAATATGGATTGCTATCTACCTCTACAATAGTAAAAAAACTTCTAGAAAAAACTACGATATATATATAATACATATAATTATAATGTTTACATTTTTTTTCCGACACGCAATTCGAAAATAACCAAATTCTATATATATACATATTGCCAGTTAATTATAATAATATTTTTATTATAAATTGGTATATAAAGTTGTCATATAAAATCTTATCTTCGAAATATATCTATAATATAATTATAATCGATGTAATTAATGCTTCTGTATTTGTTTTTATATTACTGGGTCGTTGAACGAGTAGTTTAGCCCCAAGTTTGTGTTCCGGGTAGGATTATTAGGAAATATAGATTTCTAGGTGTGGATAAACCAGCAAACGAGCAGACGGCTCACCTGATGGTAAGCAATCGGCGTCGCCCATGGACACCTGAAATACCAGGGGCGTTACAAGTGCGTTACTGGCCTTTTGAGGCTTAGGATTTTGGAAATCCAGGCATAGGGGAGATTGAGAAGGGGAATTGGATGGCGTTTGTCGTGGTGACGGGACGGAGGCGGAATTTTCGAAACTCACGAGACCGCATAATTCTGCGATCTCACAGCCGCCGCGATTCCGATTATCCCGCCCGCATACTTGGCGGTTGATTATCGCAAGACGGCCGGGTTCAGGAGTTCACAATCAGCAGTTTCAGACCGGCCTTCTCTGCGGCAGCTCGCC
This sequence comes from Spodoptera picta, assembly GCA_038387885.1. Taxonomy (NCBI): domain Eukaryota; kingdom Metazoa; phylum Arthropoda; class Insecta; order Lepidoptera; family Noctuidae; genus Spodoptera; species Spodoptera picta. The sequence continues at coordinate 2,095,659 of JAZHFQ010000445.1, forward strand.
AACCGATCGCAGAGCACGCGAGCGGCGGGAGCGCGGCCGCGCGCGCCTGTGCAGCGGGAGCAGCAAACAATTGCAATCGCTGCGGGCGTTTCTTACATACAGCATTTAGCAATTCATTAGCCGAACTTTAGATATAGAATTCCAAAAAATAAATTCTAATTGACTAACAATTACTAATTCTATTCCAGAAAGAACCGGAACTGAAACCAAAAAGAATCGTCGAATCATGTGCCTATATCTATTTTTTTTTGTGTTTTCAAATCTTCGGAATTAAATTGGAAACTTTTCAATCGGAACTGGCGGTTTCCGAGAAAACTAGTTACATCATCGGAAACTCATTTGTTTTTTTGGTTTTGTATTAAGTCATTGATGTAATTATTTTAATTATTTGTTTATTAACTAGAGAGTGACGTCATTCTATTTATTTTGTACTTGAAATGCTTCTATTTATAAAACCATTTTTTTTTTGAGGGGAGAAAATCATCCAGGCGATTGCCTCGTTTTCTCAGAGGTCGCAAGTGCAACTGCCGGGCAAGTGGTCTCGGGTTCGATTCCCGGGTGGGGCAGAGTATTACTAGGTTTTTTTAAAAAAAATCTCAGAAGTAGCACGGAGTCTGAAAATGTGCCCTGTATATGGCAATAGGCTCACCCCTATTACATGGGCCTCATGACATAAATAGTGAAAAGTGGGTGTTACTTCTGTGTGCACCTCTGCCTACCCCTTCGTGGATACAACGGCGTGATGTTATGTTAAGTCATAATATGTAATTATTTATTTGTTTATTAACTAGAGAGTGACGTCATTCTGTCTATTTTTTACTTGAAATGTTCTTCTTTGTTTGCAAAACATTGTAGAAGTTTTTTTGTAGGGAGGAAATTCATCTAGTTGATTGCCTCGTTGTCCGAGTGTTCGCAAGTTCAACTGCAGGGCAAGGGGAATCCAGTTCGGTTCCCGGGTTCGAGCTAAGTATAACCGGGGCTTTTTTTAAGTTCTCAGTAGTAGCACGGTGTTTGGAATTGTGCCCGGTATATGGCAATAGGCTCACCCCTATTACGTGGGACATGGGACTAGTAACATGTATAATAGTGAAAAGTGGGTGTTACATTGTACTGGGGCATTAAGTGTCGTAATGTACACCGCTGCCTACCCATTCGGGGATAAAAGGCGTGATGGTATGTTATGAAAATCATCCAATGACTTTTCCCGCCCGAGTGAGGCGAAAGGGAATGTCAGACTCTTACTGACTAAATACCACCCCGTTCCTACTCCGGCTTTAAGCTGCGGTAACCCATTAGGTTCCCCGCAGCCTGGGTGTAGCAACCAACCCTTTGGGCCGATTGATAAGCTGGCATTCACCGTAGCCTTATACATGCCTAATGGAGGTTTTCTTGACGTTTTCATTGGTTTTGTTACTAACGCCATCTAGTTTGTATCGTAGAACTAAACCACATGAAGATATTAGTTTCCTTCGCACGTAATATTTCCTACGTGCATACATAGATGTCACTGTACACTGTTAGAAATTGTAAATTTTTTTTTGATTATTTACTGTGTTTATCAGGTATGCTATATTGATAAATTTGCTATTGGGGATTAACAGAAAATGGTAAAAAGTATAAGTAGGAGTAGATGAGTCTACTCCTACTTATACTGACTCCTATTTGATTGTCTTGTTGGCTGTGTGTCCACAAGTACGACAGATGAGCAAGGCGTTTTAATTTCAATATCCGGTTCGGGCAAGAAATATTTAAGGAGTTTTCCTCTCAAATCAGTTGTGACCAATAACCTAACCTCCAACAACTGCGACAATCGGGCTCATAACATACCTAAGAACAAAAAAATGGTGATTCATTGCTTATTGCGCTTCATGTGTACCTAACGTAGTATACGTCTCAGGTATAAAGGATTTGTACATTATATAGCAAAATATATACACAACCTTACGTCAAAATCGATGTACACACACAAGTTTTAAGTGTGGAAGAGCCATGCTTCGGCACGGATGGGCCGGCTCACCCTGAGTGATACCACGGCCGAGCAGAAAACCGACTTGAAGCAACACCTGCATTGTGTTTCCTCGTGTGAGTGAAGTTACCGGGGGCCCAATTACCATCCCCTTCCCCAATCTCCCCAATCCCTGTATCCCCAACGATCCTCAAACTCCTAATCCCCAAAAGGCCGGTTACGCACTTGTAACGCCTCTGGTGTTCCAGGTGTCCATGGGCGACGCCGATTGCTTGCCATCAGGTGATCCGTCTGCTCGTTTACCGGCTTATGCCATTAAAAACAGAATCACACACACACCATAAACTAACTAGAGACCGTACGATATATTCGCTAATTGTTTGTGCCAATGATAAAATACGAACAATATCCTGTCATATAGTTACTTCGTTTGTTATTATATTGTCTATAAAACCTCAAATCAATTAAAACGTGTGTGTGATGTGCGGTGAGGAGGCGCGTCGCGTTCCGCGCGCGCCTCAAAGTGCCATCAAACCACCACAGATGGGGCCCAATAGGGCTGATGCCGATATGGGGCCGCGGAGAACTTAACGGGTTACCGGGACTTCGGCTCAAAGTGCAGGAGTAGCAACGAGGTGGTTTTTAGTCAGTAAGAGTACAAGTAAAAGTCTTCCCTTCCGCCTCACACAGGCGGGAGAAGCCATTCGATGAATTACCCCCTTTAAAAAAATCCAGAGATTTTTTTATACACTTTACCCAAACACAGAAATCAATCCCGAGACCATTTCCTCAGCAGTACTACTGACAACAACTCTTCAATTGAGGCAGTCTCACTTATTAATATCGATGTTTAGTATGCATCTGATAATAGACCTATGACTGTTAAGTCTAGTTCACATTTAGGCATAAAATGTGTATAGTACTAGACATTTCCTTAGACTTTGATTGCGCATAAAATTTTTCTATTTTTCCTATAGGTACTCGGGAAATCGTTTACAATGAATCATCTTTATCGTATCAGCTACAAGACGTTAACTGCTGATCTATCTATACATGTAATCTACAAATATACAGGAGGGAGTGTCAGATTCTTACTGACTAAAAACCACCCCGTTCCTATTCCTGCCCTTCGAGCCGGAACCCCAAGACCTCCGTGGTTCCGAATCGGCCGAACCGAATTATGTCAAGAATAGCTCATCGTTTATGAAGTTCATAACAAAACTAGTAAAAAGTTGGATGTTAAATGTTATATGGACACCTCTGCCTACCCCACGTCTTCAAGGAAAAACACGTGAGGTTATGTTATAAATAGGTACTAAAACTGATGTGTGAGAGAACTGAGATTGTTTTTTTTGAACTGTTGATGTATAATCTTATGGTAAGCGATCACCACAACACATGGACAATAGCAAATTTGCAAGTGCGTTACCCTTACACTGTTCAATTCTTCACTAAATAACTGGCGTTATATCATTATGTAACATCACATACTTACCATAGACACATATATAGCACTTAGCACATCAGTTGGTCAAGGTTCTAAGCCGAGCGAGGCATCAATTAAAGTATGTTTTACAAAATGGTAATTCATAAGCTCATTATAACGTTTCAGTAGTCAACTGGGTCAAAATTGTTGGCCATGAGCATTTAAAGTGGGGGATATCTAACCTCTTTTCAAGACGGAGCCATGCAAGTGTGGGAGAACCATGCTTCAGCACGAATGGGCTGGCTCGACCGGAGTGATACCACGGCCGAGCAGAAAACCGACGTGAAACAATGCTTGCGTTGTGTTCCGTCGTATTAGTAAGGTTACCGGAGGCCCAATTACCGGCCTTCCCCTTCCTCAATGTCCTCAATCCTCAAATTCCTAATATACAAGAAGAGCTCGTATAAAGGTACTTTTTTTAAAGTCGGAATGACTGCTCCCGCCCGGGTGAGGCGGGAGGGAGTGTCAGACTCTTACTGGCTAAAAACCACCCCGTTCCTTCTCCTGCACGTCAGGCCGGAGCCCCAGTAACCCGTTAGGTTCTCCGCGACTCGTATATAAAGGTCCTAGATTTGTTACGTTTAAAATGAAAATTGTAAATATAATCATTTTTAAGATTATAGAGCGATCGATAAAATTATAAAATAAAAAGGCGCCAGTGGCTCAATTTCTTTGCTCAAAAGTGTATTATAAAATGATCAAGTCGGTGGAGATGTAGGTTAAATATTATTGTCCTTCACTATAATATATTGCTATGTAATTAGAGTTATTTCGTCATATCTCCGTGTCATATATTTTGTCATATCCTTTTACAACAATGTAATAATTCAATGTCGAAGCATTTATTTCTATTAGGCACAATGGAAGTAACTTATTAGAATAAGCTATTTTTCTAAGGCGCGTCTTAAATGTGTGCAATAAGTGTGGGAGAGCTATGCTTCAGCACGAATGGGCCGGCTAGACCGGAGTGATACCACGGCCGAGCAGAAAACCAACGTGAAACAACGCTTGCGTTGTGTTTCGTCGTGTGAGTGAGGTTACCGGAGGCCCAAATACTAGGGAGGGGGCTCCCTAGTGTCCCGAATCCTCCATAATCCTCAAATTACCAATTCCCAAAAGGCCGATAACGCACTTGTAACGCCTTGGTGATTCAGGTGTCCATGGGCGGCGCCGATTGCTTACCATCAGGTGATCCGTCACCTCGTTTACTGGCTTATGCTATAAAAAACACAAAAAAATACGATGTGAATTGCTGCGATGCGACAGAGCGTCTCCCAGGGTGACCATTCCTTCGACGACCGTCAACCGTACTAAACGTATTTTAAATTGAAAACTAGGTCGTGACATGGATCGTAAAAAGAAGTGTGCACTTCTGTTATTCTGAAAAAGAAACAAAGAAGATTTTGAGAGGATAAGATTTTGATGCGCGATGCGAATCAATTCGCAAGTTCTTGCGATGCGTAGTGGGAGCTCGCACATTTTTGCGATGCGACGTCGCATCGCAGTTTTGTGTACGAACCCAAGACAAAGTCGCTATCTGCCATCTGTCTGTCCCTATGTGTATGCTTAGATCTTTAAAACAAAGTACGCAAAAGATTTTGATGCGGTTTTTTAAATAGATGGAGTGATTCGTAAGGAAGATTTATATATACATATAATACATGCATAGTGTATCCATGCGAAGCCGCTAGTAAAATAATATAAAAACAATAAACATAAAATAATTACAACATTTTATTCAATAATTATGTGTAATAATTTGAAACAGTAATATATTATTATCAAATTAATTATTAATGTACTAAACAATAAATGTTATATGCATTATATTTTTTTTAATTACATTAAATGAACAGTAAAATGTTCATATGACATGATTAACAATTTATTTCAATGATAACAATTATTAAATCTTTATTAAATTAGTTAAAATAATAAATAGTTATCATTATTGTCATTTAATTTAAAATCCATTGTGTACAAAATAAATTTATGTACCTACGTTCTAAAAACATATTTCATTTAAAAATGAAAGTTAAATGCGACATACTTTTAGAATAAAATGTAAAAGTTCTTCAAAAATGCGACTTCATTTAAATATTTAAGTTTTATTTACTTTCCTTTTCATTTACATACATAATAATAAACTTTCATACATTTTATATTATCGTCATTAAAAATTGGGTCTTAATGACATTGGTCCCGTAGTTTGTTTTAAATCATTTGATTAATTTCCTATTACTTTAATTGACACATATTTTGTTATAAGTAAATATTTCGTAAGGACTTTAAATTATTGCCTACATAGTTACATTATCAGAAATTTAACTACAGAAATAGTCGAAAAATTCTGTATTTAAATACCAAAAAGTAAATACAAAATTCAATGACAAATTGTATGATGGACTATTCATAATCAAAAACGGATGGACTGATTTTAATGACATTCTCTACTATTTAGTGTTTCATAGTATGCAAAAATAAGGACGGAAATTCGACTCTAAAATTTCATACACGACTTCGAGAATATTATGTGTTTTCGTACATTTTGATTAATGTTTTCCAAAGAGGTAATTTACCGAGTTTGCCGGGACATTAAACAATTAATATTCTTAAATATAATTCCTAAAATGTGTTAATCAACTTCTTTATCATATCAACGGACTCATTCTGTCCAATACCATCAATATACTCAGTGGCTTTCTTAGCATGTTCCTTATACAGCATCTGTGTCTTATCAACCGCATCAGTTTTCAGGATATTGAACTTTAAATCTTCATAATCGACGTCCTTAACGTCTTTTTTCGCTTGAGTGATAATCTGGTATAAATTGGGATTGCTGTCTAGAGCAAAAAGTACGGGTGCACTTGCTAAACAGAACTGTTCTTTGCTTTCTGAAGTCAGTTGTTGTAATTCTGTAGCGGCTTGCCAAGCAAGGCCTACATGACAACCAAATTGGTATGCCAAGTTCTGTGTCTTTCTATTCTGTCTTTCAAGCACCATAGCTGATTGACAGCCTCTGCCCAGGAGACTAACACCATTGTAAACAGTTCTAGCTGTCCATTCTTTTCTGGGCTTTCCCAAAACATCGTCTACTGCAATAGAATTAGTGTCGAAATTGATTTCGTAGTCCTTATCAGTGATTTTTGGCTCACCAGGTATGGGCATGTTTTGCTCATCTCTTTCTCCGAAGAATTCACCTTCAGACAAGTCTTTTAAGGCAGTAGAAATTATGTAGGATACATCAGAATTCCTTAGGTTAGCAAGCATACCGTTAGCGGTTACAAGAAGGTAATCTCCTAGAAGTAAAGCGATTTTGTTTCCGAAAATAGCTGATTCTGTGTCTTTTGACCTTTTTGCGAAAGGTACGTTTACAATTCCTTTATGAATCAGATGGCCAGTTCTCATCATTTCTGTCAGTTCTGCTAATACCCTGGTCTCTTCTTCGGTTTTCTTCGTTTGAGGGGTCACGTGGGCTGATTTGACGGATTTTGAGAGTAGTAGGATGATCAGACCCCAGGGTTGCAGGTTTTTGGAGTCTCCATAGAGGACGTTTTTTGCAGTTTGCATCACGAGGTGGTTGCTGCCGACCTGGAGACAAGAAGGTGACGATTTTAGTTAAAAGAGTACAATAATTGTTTTAAGAAATCTTAAACGGGTGATGTATTTGGATTAACTTTATTTATTAGGAGCTCGACCGAAGTGATACCACGGCCTCACAGAAAACCGACGTGAAACAATGCTTGCGTTGTGTTTCGTCGCGTGAGTGAGGTTACCGGAGATCCCCAATCCCCGAAATCCAACAATCCTCAAAAAGCTGGTAACGCATTTGCAACACCTCTGGTGTTTTAGATGTCCATGGGCGACGTCAATTGCTTACTACCAGGTGATCCGTCTGCTCGTTTACCGGCTTATACCATTAAAAAAAGTGGCTTAGGACTACAAAAATAAAAGGTAAATTTTCTTAAAATCCTCATTCTACAAAATCTAGTTCAATGGGTGGTCTTATAACCAAACAAAGATTTCTTGCATAAATATAAAACTTATAACATTTTTATGAAGAAAAATGGAAAGTGATTTTTGCAAAAATGTTCTATTGGTGTCTATTAACATTATGTCATGTCCGAACCATGTTTATACCTAACGGGTATTACTTTCACTATTCTGGTTTTAGCCATCTTCATCTATCTTTATATACCTCTATATAATTCTTCTGTGAGTGTGTATGTCACTGAACTTCTCTCAAACGACTGGACCGATTTTGATGACATTTTTTGTGTGTGTTCAAGGGGATCTGGGAATGGTTTAGATTCACAAATCAGCCCGGCAGATGGCGCTGCAGTCATTGTTTAGGTTACTTATCCTAAACAGCTGAACTAATTTGAATGAATCTTTGTTTATACATTCAAGTGGATATACAGGACACCGTCTGTTGGGTCCGCTAGTCCTTACTAATATACTAATATACTAATATATACTAATAATACTAATTATTTTATATACTAATATACTATACTATATATATTATATATATATATATATAGTATATATAGTATAGTATATTACTACATAAATTTTTTTTTTTTAAAAACGTTGCCTCTCATTAGGATTTTCTCCTGTGTCGTGGGTGCGTTTACAAACATATAAGTTCACATACACAATGACACCCAGACCCAAAACAACAATTTGTGGATCACACAAAGTGTTTTTCCGTGCGGGAATCGAACCCGCAACACGTTGCACGGCAGTCGGTTGCCCGGCCACCGCACCAACCGTGCAGTCATTATATCTTACTTATAGGTCAGCATTTGACTTGTCTGGTAATATTACAAAAAATGACACGTTTGTACACCCCAACGAAGATCCTTTCACGAAAACAAGCCCAGTAATTCCCGAGACGCTAACGAACAATACAAACAAACACTTATATTTACGAGTGTAGCATAGTGATGTGAAAGTTGGACTTTTGCTTTCTACGCCCAAACCGGTTTTACTGACTTTTTCAATTGAGCTACATTATTTGGAGATGAATCATAGTTTATGTTTAAGTGCTGCCTTCTGAGTGTGAGACTCTGAGTTCATTTTTCAGATCAAGCAAAGTTTTCTGTGAGATAATCCGGTACGAGCTGACGGATCTCTTGATGGTAAGTAATCGGCGTCACCCATGGACACCTGGAACACCAGAGGCGTTACAAGTGCGTTACCGGCCTTTTGGGGATTAGGAATTTTAAGATTGTTGTGTATATTCATGGATTGGGGAGATTGGAGAAAGGGGGGGGGGCGGTAATTGGGCTAACTAATGAAACTCCATATTTTTAACCTAACTCACACGACGAAACACAACGCAAGCATTGTTTCAAGTCCGTTTTCAGTGAGGCAAGCAAGCGATATTGGAATATATGGTTATTTAAAGGTGAAGGGTGGGTGTTACATTGTACAGTGACATAATGTACACCTCTGCCTACCTCTTCGGGGATAAAAGGCGTGATGTTATGTATGTTTCTCTCCTCTACCTCTCGCGCGCCTCTCGTACATACGGTTAAATATTTTTATACAAAAGCGAAATAACTATTCTGTTCAATCAAATAAAGAGCGGGTTGCAAACTTGAAAATATACGCGTGATTCTCGTACACACGTGTGTACAATTGCGCGATGAGCACTCAACTCTCTTGTACACCCGTGTGTACGAGAAACGCGCGAGAGGTTAAGGGCCGATTTTTCAATCGATTAACAACATTTGACATTTTTTAGTATGGAAGAATAGGTAAAAATTCCAAGTTATTCTTCTGACATACATCAAAGGAAGGGTGTATATGAAAGGCTACTCTAAAAATCGCGTTTAAACTGTCAAACACCAAGCGGTCACCGGTGACCGCAACCTATTGTTCTATAATTGTGTCTACAAAACCGGTACTCGACGAGTTAAGTATAGTTGTCCTTATGAATTCTTTGGAAAACGACAGAGACAGCACGATATTGAAATACAACTTCATCATCATCATCAACAGCCTATAAATGCCCACTGCTGAGCAAAGCCTCTTCTCACACGAAGAAGGTTAGAGCGTTAATCACCACGCTTGCTCAATGCGGGTTGGCGATTTCAAACTTATAATTAGCAATTATAAGTCCAGGTTTCCTCACGATGTTTTTCCTTCACCGTTTGTCAGTGGTGTCTAAATAATCTTAGAAAGTACATATAACTCGGAAAAAGTCACATTGGTACTTGCCGTTGGTAGGTTTCGAACCCGCACCCTCATGCATGAGAAGCGAGCGTCTTAAACCTCCAGGCCACCACGACACTACAACTTAAAATTGAGTAACCTTTCAGAATTTGGGCGTAAATGGCTTAATGGTTGAGAAGGGGTCTCGGGTTCGATTCCCGGGTCGGACAAAGTATTACTGGGTTTTAAAAAAAATCTCAGTAGTAACACGAAGTCTGGAATTGTGCCCGGTATATGGCAATAGACTCACCCCCTATTACATGGGACTCAAAACATAAATAGTGAAAAGTGGGAGTTACATTGTACAGTGACATTAAGTGCCGTAATGTGCACCTCTGTCTACCCCTTCGGGACTAAAAGGCGTGATGTTTAGATAGATAGATTAGATGAGTAAAAGGCATTTTTCGACTAGAAATTATTGTGCTATTACAGCGCATTTTGTAATCGGAAAAGCCAATAACATACCATGATCATACTGAAAAGGTACATTTAAGACCACTTTAATTTTGACATACCATAGTCATTATGATGCAATGGTTTCATTCCATAATCACCACAGATGACGATGATGTTGATGTAAGTACGTACTATAATGACAGTGCAATATTCTCAGGGCTGTTTGTGATGGCAAAATGGCGTCTTAATGTAACTATTGATATAGTCATTAGAAATGATTAGTTGTAGTTAATTTAATTAGTTGGTACTGACTGAAAGCAAAAGGTGCACAATAGGGATGATGATAGGGTATGAAAGTTAAAAATCTAACTAGTCCATCAGTTAGGTAATGAATAAATATTAGACGTGTATTTTTTTTATTTTGTTTTATAATAAAATGATACTTAGATAGGTATAACGAATCAAAGTTTAGGAGTGGGGGCTAAAACGTCATTTCTACGTATAAAATGTACATAGAAGTGACGTCACGCGACATTTCAAATCAACATACCGTCGAAAGTATTTGTTTTTGTAAAAAAAATAAAAAACACGTGTGTAATGTTTTGTAAAAATCTACCAGACGAACATTTAAATAAAAAATAGTCATCTACCATTACCTAATGTTTCGAAATAGAGAGGGAATTCTTTTTTAAACCCCACACTTGTTTTGTCTCCTGTATCATTAGTATAATGTCTCCTATATTATTAGTATAATGCGTCAAGCGTGTCTTTGCATTGTTCTTACATATGCGTACAGTATTGAAATATGTATCAGAGACATTGTAGAACATACTTTTTTAAAAGAGTAACGAATGGAGTTTCTTGCTCGTTCTTCTCCATTCGAATCTACTTTTTGGAATGAGCTTGCTAGCTTCACCTAATTTCACTGACGGACTGACTGACAGACTATTATTTATTTTGTATTTGTTGACGTTTCAAAAGTACCAAACTATGATTTAATTGAAATAAATGCTTTGACTTTTGACTTTTATCGGGGATGCGTGTACAAACATACAAGTTCACAAACACACGACATGCAGACCTGAAACAACAATATGTAGATCACACAAAGAGTTGCCATAGTTCATTGCCTAACTGACGGACTAATTAGATTTTAATTTTTCATACCCTGTCATCATCTCAATTAATGACACAATTACTTATGAAATGTAAAATTCCTAAATAAATTGACAATTATGATTTCCAAAAGCAAATACAAGGACGATGTCAATAAGAATTTTATACTATTAACTTGCTTAATTTAAGTAGGTACGTTACATTATATTCGGGGACAAGTTTTTCAAACACATACATACATACATACATAACATCACGCCTTTTATCCCCGAAGGGGTAGGCAGAGGTGCACATTCTACCACAGTACAATGTAACACCCACTTTTCACTAGTTGTTATGAGTCCCATGTAATTTTGCCACCTTTTATTTGCCACCTTATATTTAAATTTGCCAAATTTTTCAAACACAATACATATTATTTTGGAAGTAATTTTGCCACCAAAAGTATGAGACATATTATCACGCCTTTTATCCACAAAGGTGTAGGCAGAGGTGCACAATACGGCATTTAATGTCACTACAATGTAATGTAATGTAACTTTTCACTATTTATGTTATCAGTCCCATCACTAATAGGAAGTAAGCCTATTGCCATATACCGGGCACAATTCCAGACTCCGTGTTACTACTGAGATTTTTTTGAAAAACGCTGTAATTCTTTGGCCGACCCGGGAATCGAACCCAAGACCCCTTGCCCAGCAGTCGCACTTGCAAGTACTCGGCCAACGAGGCAGTCAAAGTATGAGACTAACAAAGATATTATGTTGGTCAGTAACAGCAGAATGGATTATAGTATCATTATTTTGTCATTACAGTCCTTATAATCATCCCATGGTATCGTAAAACCCGACTAAGGGTGGGTGTCTTCAAGGCCCGAGTGAATAGGTTGCCTATGGGACGACATGCTCTATCGTAGACCGCATCATCGCTTACCACCAGGCGAGATAGTGGTCAAACGTCAGCCCTTTAAATATAAAAAAGGGACACATTTGACAGAGAGCAGCGGCGCTCTCTGATAAACCTGAACCCTTTAGACTGCAATCTACTTCTAAATGTGATAATTGTGGTCAAAAATTAAAATAATTTATTTTAGTTAGACCAAGAAGGTACTTTTGAACGTCACAATTTTTTTCTCTTTATTAAAATATAACAAGAGTCTTTAAATCAAAGGGGATCATGCCAGACTCATCGTCACCAAGAGAATTAATTATTCGTAGCGAGAAATATGTATTTTTTTTTTTTTTTAAGGGGGGAAAATCATCGAATGACTGCCCCCGCCTGGGTGAGGCGGGAGGGAGTGTCAGACTCTTACTGACTAAAAACCACCCCGTTCCTTCTCCTGCACGTCGAGCCGGAGCCCCGGTTACCCGTTAGGTTCTCCGCGACTCCGAATCGGCATCGGCCCTATTGGGCCCCATCTGTGGTGGTCTGATGGCTCTTTGAGGCGCGCGCGGAACGCGACGCGCCGTACGCTCGGGTCTGTTTCTGGTCGGACGGGGAGCCACCCATGCTCGCCGTCCGCAGGCCCGCGCTTACGGTGGCCGGAGATCGTCTCGCGATCCCCGACGCCCGGTGTGTCCTTCGCGATGGCTGGGTTGCGAGGAGGCAGCGCTTCGCTGCCTCACGCGTCCCGCCTCCTCCTTAGCTAGCATCACTGCTTCGCAAAAGGAGGAGACGGCATCCCAGTCCCCCTCGCTCCGCATCATGGCCTGCACTAGGCCCGGACGCGAGAGGTCGCCATCGCCGATCACTTCCCTGAGGACACGGCGGTGCTCAGCCCACGAAGGGCATTCTCCCACCGTGTGTTCCACCGTGTCCTCAGGGCGGTCCTCGCAGTGATGACACCCGGGCGTTTCCTCCCGCCCCATCAGACACAGGTACCTCCCGAAACTTCCATGTCCGGTGAGGACCTGCGTCAGGCGGTAGGTGAGGACGCCGTAGCGTCTCTCAAGCCACTCCTCAAAGAGGGGACTTACCGCTGCGATGGCAGCGAGCCCAGCCCTCGGTTGCGACAGTCGTTGCTGCCATTCCGCCATGAGATCGCGCCGGAGCTCATCCCGCCACGCACCTATTTGGCGCGGCAGCGGGGTTTCGCCCCGGCGACGTGCCTCCGCGCGCATGCCGTACACGCGCGCGAGCACCTTCGCCTCCAGATCCCACGGCGGTAATCCGGCAAGGAGGTTCGCCGACTCCCCAGAGATCGTGCGGTATCCGCGGATCATTCGGATCGCCATGACCCTCTGTGCCATGAGCAGCGTCCGAGCGGGACGCCGCAACAGGTTTGGCGCCCAAACAGGGGCGCCGTAGAGGGCCATGGACCGCACGACCCCGGCGTATAACCTCCGGCAGGAGGCGTTTGGCCCCCGAGGTTGGGGAGGATGCGTTTAAACGCAGCCCCCGTCCTCTCCAACTTTGGGGCCAAACGTCGGAAGTGTTCTATGAAGTTCCACCGACTGTCGAGGACGAGTCCTAGGTACTTCATCGTCGTCTCGACGTCGATGGTAACTCCTCCCGCCGTTATTTGGGACCCACCCGGAGGTGGCGCGTTCCCGCGGCCATGAAAACACATGGCCTCGGACTTGTGGAGCGCCACCTCGAGTCCCAACTGCCGGATTCTCTCAACGACTGTCGCAACCGCTGTCGCCATTAAGTCGGCCGCCGCCTGGTGTGACCTCCCGTGCGCTAGCACCAGCGTATCGTCGGCGTAGCATATTGTGCTAACGCCGGTCGGGAGGTCGGTGCGCAGCACCCAGTCATAGCCGATGTTCCACAGGAGCGGCCCCAGAACCGAACCCTGTGGAACACCGCGTGACATCTCTCGCCGGTTCCACTCGCCCCGGTGACCGGGGTAGCTGACGGACCTGTCCGTCAGGTAAGCCTCGATTACACGACGGAGGTAGGTAGGCACCCGATGATATCGGAGTGCCTCCAAGATGCAGCTCCAGGGCAGGGAGTTGAAGGCGTTGGCGATGTCCAGAGACACCGCCACTACGACCTTACCCCTGGACACTGCAGTCCCCGTCGTGAGGTCTCTAACGCGCATGATGGCGTCCACCGTGGAGCGCCCTCTGCGGAAGCCGAACTGGCCGTCCGACAAGTCCGGCCCAATGTCCGTCAGGTGCGCGACGAGGCGGTTCGAAATGATTCTTTCGAAGACTTTCCCCACCTCGTCGAGCAACACTATGGGCCGGTACGCGGACGGAGAGTCCGCAGGGCGCCCCGTCTTCCGCACGAGGACCAGTTTTCCCGCTTTCCAGAGAAGCGGGAACTGGCCTCTCTCCAGACATGCGCTGTAGAGACCAATCAATCGAGGCCCGAGAGCCTCTGAGGCCAGGACCCATGCCTTGCCATGCAGGCCGTCGGGTCCTGGGGCGGTGTTCTTGGCGCCCATCCGGCGCACCGCCGCTCTCAATTCTGCCTCGGTCACCTCTGGGACGATGTCGTCGTCGTCGTCGCTGTAGCCCGCGTCGGGCACCGCAGTGGGCGGAGTCATATACGGAGGGGTGAACCCCCTCCACAGTCGAGGGAACAGGGTGCCAATCACCTCCTCCAAGACTTCTTGCCGGAGACTCTGGGTGAGCGGGGGAGCCCAAGCGCGGAGCTTGTCGCGTACCATCCGGTACGGGCGTCCCCACGGATCTCTGTCCAGAGTCCCCAGCATCTCTCGGCGGGCCTCCTCCTTGGCCCGCAATATCTCCACCTTGAGGAGGGCCTTGGCCGCCCTGTATCCCTCGTACAACTCCGCCTCTCTCGCCTCCGCATTAGGAGGACGGATGCGGCGCCTGCGGTGCCTAGTGTACTGGCGTCGCGCAGCAGTGCACGCCTTGCGTAGAGCTGCTAGCTCTTGCGACCACCAGTACACCTGGCGCTTTTGTTGCCTCGACCGGATCCGGGGCATCGCCACGTCACAGATCCTGGACATGGCGTCCTGGAGCCACTTGGCCTCATCGTCTATGTCGGCAGGCCTGACCGGTGGTATCACCCAGGCCTGCACGATGGCGGCTTCCAGGAGCAGCTCCCGGTCCAGCTGTTTCAGCGCCCAACGCGGGCCACATGGGGCCTGTCTGACCGGCGGGTCTGCGGACTCGGCGGAGACGTCGAACCGGATATACCGGTGGTCGGAGTACGTCTCCACCTCCTCCATGACGCGCCAGTCAACAATACGCGGTGACAGAGCAGGGCTGGCGAACGAGATGTCCACCACCGACTCGCCCTGCATCCGCACGCACGTGGGGACAGAACCCCGGTTCAGGACGACTACGCCTGTCGTCTCAAGGGCCCAGTCTTCCACCATCCTACCCCGGACGTCGGTGAACCGGGAACCCCAAGCCAGGTTTTTGGCGTTGAAGTCCCCGAGGACGAGCACGGGGAGGGAACGGAACCCGACGACGACGGTGACCAACTCCCTCAAGGAGTTGTGGAACTCGGCGAGAGTTCGGTTCGGAGAGAAGTACACGCCCACCACAGCGAGCTCTCCGAACCGTGCTGCGACACAACCCCGGCCTCTTTGAGCAGCCTCAAGAGTCGGGGTACCGGCGGCGGCCGACGAGATGATGGTCACCGAGCCGTCCAGGTCCGCCACCCAGTGATCCCTGGGCAGGACAAAGTACGGCTCGGAGACCACGGCGACATTGATCGACCACTGCGCCATGCTCTGGAGCAGGAGATCCTGAGCAGCGGCGCAGTGGTTGATGTTCGCCTGGAGGAGGCGGAATGGGGCCATTATTGGCAGTCCATTCCGACCTCCTCAGTGGCGGCAGCGGCGACTGCGGTGGCAGTGGCGGCGGCGGCGGCGGAAACGGCAGGGGCGGCGGAGGGCCTACCTTTGCCCTTGGGTTTGGCGGGAGGGGAGCAGCCTTTGCTCCCGACCCGGTGATTGGCCGGCTTGCCAGCCGCCGCACATGCATTGCAGTGCAGCGGGGCGGAGCACGAGCCGGCCTTGTGACCGGGCCGACCGCAGCGGAAGCAACAGTCGCTGCGGTCCACCTCCGAGGTGCATTTGACGCTCACGTGCTCCCCCACGTGACAGCGGTAGCACCTCAGAGGCCGGGTCTCGAGCAGCTTGACCTGCGCCGAGACCCATCCCACCAAGAGCCTTTTGCCCTCCTTCAGCTTCTTGGCCGCTGTGACGGGGCAGCTGACCACAACAGTGCGCAGCCCCGAGTTGTCCGGGCGGATGGCGCCTGCCTTGATTTGGTCAGCAGGGCACCCTCCCGTCCTGGCCACAGCGGCCACCACCTCCGTCTCCGTTACGGAGTCGTCCAGGCCCAAGATCCTGACATCCAGGCATTTGGTGGGCCTGGACACGCGGGCCTCGTCCGCACCGAGGCACGCCCTAAGCCTCTCGGCCAGGGCGTCGGCCGATGGGCCGCTGGTCGCGCCGGGGACCTCCAAAAGACGGGCTCCGGTAGCGGTCACCTTGACCGCGAACCCGTCCGGGGCCCCGAACTCCGCAGGAGTCACCGCCCCCTTTAATTTGGCGAGGACGTCGCCATACGTAACGCCCCTGTTGACCGCCTCGGGCTGCAGTGTAATTACTACAGCCGCGGTCTTAGGGGCGAGGAGCAAGGCAGCAGCGCGTTTCTCCCTGCGCTGCTGCTGCCGTCGTTGCCGCTGCGCCTTTTTTCGGCGCTTCCGGCCCTCCTTGGCGACTCTCCTCGCCTCGCCGGCGATTTGCCACCCGCCGCCGTCCTCTGCTTGCGGGGCGGGTTCCGCCGCCGCCGCCGCAACCCCAGCCTGCTGGGCCGGAGTGCCCCTCCTCTTTTTACGCCCAGCGGGCGCAGGCGCAGGCGCCGTCGGCGCAGCTGGGGTCTGCGCCGGCGGGGGCGCCGAGGCCCTCGCTGGGGCAGCCGGTCGCGCCCTTGCCGGCGGTTGGGAGCTGCGGCTAGCCTGACTCGAGGTCGAAGGCTTGGCCGCAGCGGCCGCGTACGACCGCGGGACCGCGGGGGCGACCTGACTCGCCGCGAGTGGGGGGCGCAAGAGCCTGCCCTCCAGCACGTCGAAACGTCGCTGGAAGGCAGCCAACTCCGCCCGCAGCAGTCCGACTACGTCGGCCTCCGCCGGGGGCTGGGGGCGACAGCCGCGAGCAGCGGCGAGCTCGGCCCTGGCCGTCCGCAGCTCGGCCTCCAGAGCCGCATTGGAGGCCGCCAAGCGCGCCAGCTCTCGCCGCATCTCGGCCAACTCGGAGCGCACCTTTCCCGCAGTGGGCACCGCACACTGCTCCAAGGCCGCCTCCGTTATTGTGGCCGCCGCCGCCTTGAGGAGGCGGAACCTAACCGGCTGGGATTTCCCCATCGCCAGCTTGTAGAGCTCCGCCGTAATGGCCTGTTGGAGGCCCCCGGAGCAGCTCTCGCTCTCAGAGCCGCGCTCGCCCTCCGACACCTCCACGCCGGACATCTCGGCCGCAGAGGACTCCGAACGGACAGCGCTTGAGAGAGCCCTGCCCTCCGCGGCCAACTGTTCGGCTGACTCCGCGCAGGCAGCTGGTGCCGGTTTCCGGCGACCGCTGCCCTTGCCGCCCCTACCCCGCGCTGCCGTGGGGACCTTGGGGGGAGGCGCCTCCTGAGCGCCGGAGGACGGGGACAAACTGTCCTCCTCCAGCCTGGGGCGTTTGAACGTCCCCGTCGCGCGGCGGCGTGAGCCTTTCGAGCTCACGCTCAGCCGCTCCGCTAATGTTGTGTCGGACTCTGAGTCCGACCCCCTCCGACTGGACTCCCGTGTGTGGGGCCTGCTGGACGAGTCCAGCGCCTCACCACGAGTCCCGGAGCCACTTGGGCCCCCTTCTCCCTCTACCGCAGGCGAGCAGAGCTCACCCGCACTCTCCTTCCTCGATTGTGGTTTGTTTGAAGTCTCCATACAATTCCCACGAGTATGGGGGAAATAACGGTCCACCCAGGCAGTGCCCCCTGTACCTGGGTAAGTGAAAATTTGTCTCCCAACTAGAGGGTCCACTGGTCCCCTAGCTGGGGGTGCGCTCGCGACTGACACTACTCCTCAGCCATGCATACTCTCGCCGCGCACCAGAACTTAGTATTGGAGGAATTTTTTATAGAGGTTATCTTCCTCGCGGTCCGGGCGACCAAGCCAAGACCCTCGTCCCGTTCAGAGTCACAAAACATGACCGTGACCTCCTTACGGATTACGATATCGACGGCTGCAATCGGGGACAGCTTGTGTCCCGATGCTGCTCGCTGGCAGGGTGAGTGCACAACGAGCACCGCCCTTGCCTCTCCGCCACGCTCTCTGCTAATCAGAGAGACAGGCGGAGAAACGCCCCATGGAAGCGCGGGCCATGAGCACACAGCCCGCCGCCTCCAGAACCCTATCGGGTTCGCCCGCCCAGTCCAGAAGTCTGCTGCGGGCGACAGTCACTCCAACCCTATCACCCCCGCTAGGGAGACTGTCGCCCGCACCCAGGGTGCACCACGGGGAGGTCTTCTGGCACCGCACCCCAGAAATATGTATTAGGATCTGTCCAAACTACACACGAACTCATAGTTTTTAACAGCTCCGTTACAGTAGGTATGGTTTGGTCATAAACAAAAAAATAAAAGTGAAGCTATTTGCTCGACCCAAGGTGTAGATTCCTATGGAGAAGAACGAGCAAGAAACTTCATAGGTCTCTTTTTCAACCTAGGCTCTAGTTATATAGCAAACTGTCTTATGCAATGGAGGCCCATGGATGTTCGCCAGTGGACTAAGCAATGCATGATGCTAATGATAAAGTATGTTTTATTAAAAGTCAAATCAAGCAATCACACCTACGTCAGCTTTTTAAGTAGTTCGCTATATAAATTTCTCTAATGTACTTCATAATTGCTTTTGCAAATAACTTCGTACGCAAAACACATAATATGTCATACTTTAAATAGTATAGTAGCATAGTGATTGGCTACTTTACAAACATATGCATGTTGTTTTATGGGATAAGCCAGTAAACGAGCTGACGGATCACCTGATGGTATGGTATGCAATCGGCGCTGCCCATGGACACCTGAATCATTTTACAAGTGTGTTACCGGCCTTTTGGGAATTTGAGGTTTGTGGGGTATTCGGGGATTGGGGAGACTGGGGAGGGAGGTAATTGGGTCTCCTGTAACCTCACTCACACAACGAAACACGGTTTTCTGTGAGGCTGTGGTATCGCTCCGGACGAGCCGGTATGTGAACTTGTATGTTTGTGAACGCACTCACGACGTAGGAGAAAAACATAACATAACAACATCACGCCTTTTATCCCCGAAGGGCTAGGCAGAGGTGTACATTATACCACTATACAATGCAACACCCACTTCTTACTATTTTTGTTATGAATCCCATGTAATAGGGGGTGAGCCTATTGGCATATATCGGGCACAATTCCAGACTCCGTGCTACTACTGAGATTTTTTTAAAATACCCAGTAATAATTTGCCCTTACCCGGGAATCGAACCCGAGACCACTTGCCCGGCAGTTGCACTTGCAACCACTCGGCCAACGAGACAGTCAGAGAATAACCTACGTATAAAAAAATAGAAATAAGTGATTTTTGACATCGTTTTGATAACCCAATAAACAATTTCCCGAGTCGGATGATTAATGATGATTTCTGCCTCACTAGTCGCTCTTATTACCACTTAACGAATAAGAAATCTTTAACTCTGTATAGACGGAATAAAACAGTACATTTACTGTTTAAAAATTCTAAGTAACAGTATGGAATCTGGAATGATAAGTAGCGTTTTGGAATGGACTCCCCGCCTATTACAACGGGACTCTGTTTACCCCCTTTAGAGAACATGGTATAATCACATCTAAGAGGTAGTAAGCAGAAAGTCGAAAATGCTATGTCTCCTGCTAATAAAAAATTAGCATGATCTTCGGACTCTCACTAGGATTTTCTCCTGTGTCGTGCATTCACAATTATACAAGTTCATATATACATGACACCCAGGCCCGGAACAACAATTTGTGGATCACACAAAGAGGTGCTCCCCCGACTACACGTTGCGCGGCAGCCGGTTAATGTTTTTTTTTATGGCATAAGCCGGTGAACGAGCAGACGGATCACCTGATGGTAAACAATCGGCGTCGCCTATGGACACCTGGAACACCAGAGGCGTTACAAGTCCGTTACCGGCCTTTTGGGGATTAGGAGTTTGAGGATCGTTGGGGATTCAGGAATTGGGGAGATTGGGGAAAGGGAAGGTAATTGGGCTTCCGGTAACCTCACTCACACGACGAAACACAGCGCAAGCGTTGCTTCACAGTGGAGCCGGCCCGTTCGTGCAGAAGCATTGCTCTCCCACATTTAATGTTATGAGTCTCATGTAAGAAGGGAGGAATGTAGGTATGTCCGTAAATCGGAGAGAAATCTAAACTTTATAAACTTGGGAATTTTAAATAACCATATATCGCACTGTTTAATTTGTTATCGAAGTCGGTAATCAAAATGGATGCCTTACTCGGAAGTCGCGTTTACGACAGCCCGACCATCGAGGCAATATTTGAAATGCGGTCAAATTCAAAGTCAAAGTCAAAGCATTTATTTCAATTAAACTGTCAAGAACCAAGCGGTCACCGGTAACACCGTTTGGTGTTTGACAGTTTAAACCATGATTTGGTACTTTTGAAACGTCAACAAATACAAAATAAATAATAGTCTGTCAGTCAGTCTGTCAGTGAAGCTAGGTGAAGCTAGCATAACATAACATAATGCCTTTTATCCCCGAAGGGGTAGGCAGAGGTGCACATTATACCACTGTACAATGTAACACCCACTTTTCACTATTTATGTTATGAGTCCCATGTAACAGTGGGTGAGCCTATTGCCATATACCGGGCACAATTCCAGACTCCGTGCTACTACTGAGAATATTTAAAACCCAGTAATACTTTGCCCGACCCGGGAATCGAACCCGAGACCCCTTGCCTGGCAATCGCACTTACGACCACTCGGCCAAAGAGGCAGTGAAGCTAGGTAGATTATAAAATGTAGGTACTAACATAACGCCTTTTAATCTCTGAAGAGATTAGCAGAGGTACACAATCATAATGTAACATCCACTTTGCACTAGTAATTATAAATTTAAAGTTAATGGAATGTTAAAAACTTACCAATTTTCGTAGGTACAACGCCATGTTAGCGAACTCATCGCTCAATAGACACCTCAAGTTCATAAACGATGTCGGATATCCAACCACTTTCTCCGCGTCTCTTATTATATTACTCCAATTCGTAAACGGAGGCCTCAATAATATTAAAATTTCATCTTTTGTAAAACTAGCAACAGTCGATTCCAATCTTTTTTGACAAAAGATAGGGGACGCGCGTCTTATAACGCGGGAAACGGCGTACGAGACCGCCATGACAGATTTTTACTTTTTAATTTTCTTTTTTTATAGGCAGCGGCGTCCGTTCGGCCGGACGGCTGTATGTGTAATAAGGTTTTTATATTAAGTTGCACCATGGAAGACCAGGTGTATAATGAAAAATTTGCCTGATTTTTATGCTTATTATAATTGAAGGTTATGTGTTAGAAAAATTGTATTGTTTAGCACCTTTATGTGTTATTTATTCAAATACGGTTAATACTAATGTGATGTGTATTTTTATTTAAGTATGTAAATGACTGCGTTTTTTTTTATTTGTCAAGGTATTGGAACTGTTTAGTTTTATTATATAAAAGGCTTGTTTGTTTTAGTGATTAGTTAGATGAACGAGAAGTTCATTCGGGCTCATGCCCGATATTATTACAAACACAGATTGTAATAATAAAATTTAAATTACTAAAGTCTAGATTTTTATCGATTTCAAAGTCAAAGTCAAAATCATTTATTTCAATTAAAACAGAAAGGCACTTTTGAACGTCAAAAAAATTAAAAGTGAAGCTATTTGCTCATTCCAAGGTGTAAATTCCTATGTAGTTTTATAGCGTCAGCTAGGCACGCACCTGAAATATATATCCTAAATGACTCATAAATAACACTTTTTACTTAGAGAACTTAAATTACTACATTAAGTGGAATAAACAAAATAGGAATATACCTACTTACTACAAACCTGCCAACCCAAAATTGAGATCTAATAACGATACATATTATTTATTAAAAAATGGCCGTTCGAAAACTAATTTTATTCCATCACAATTAAAACAGATCTCCCACATATCGGGGTAAATATCACTACCTGGCAACACCGTGTTCTTGACCGTGAAGTGGAAAGTAGCGTTGAACTAGTATCCAAACCACACGCCATTTGCCGTCAGTACCAAAAAACACATTCAAATATCAACCTTAACACACCGAGATAAGAATCCAAAACAAACTTTCTCAACTACTGAAAGAAATTTTGTCGAGATGCTATAATGTCCAATTTAAGAGAGATCTCTTGTGTAGCGGTTTGGTAATTAATAGATGGGTCAAGTTATGTTGGTAAAACGGGTTCTTTAAAATACTCTTTTTATTGCAGTGTTGAATGAATTTCTCCTTTATTCCAGTTTGGTCTAACACGTTTGCGTAACGACCGTATACTCAAACGTCATTTTTGAAAGTGGTATTTATTATGGGTCTACTTCACCATCCAGTTTATTAACTGTATCGTATTAACTTAAAATGAATACATGATACATGCGAGCCGGTACGGGTCTCAGGTTTGTTTGCCGAGTCGGGTGAAGTATTTTTTTTTGGTTGTTGTTCGAACATGCCTCAGTAATAGCTGGGTGTCTGATTTTGTTCCCAGTGTATGCTAATAGGCTCATCTGTATTTACTGAGGAGCCATATTGTATATGTGCTGCCTACTTATGCGGGTGTAAAGTTATGTAGTCTTTGGTAAAGGTATGATGGATGACATATTTACTTGTAGATGTTGTTCGGCCTATTTAGAGTCATCGGCCAAGTCGTTGAACGTCTTATTATCATGATGCTTGTTTAGTCTTAACATCCCCAGACTATTATATACTCAAACAGAACACCCAAAATCTCGTATAGTCGTCAAATTCCTTATCCTCAAAAGGCCGGTAGCGCACTTTTCACGCCTCTGGTGTTCCAGGTGTACATATCAGGTGATACGTCTGCTCGCTTACCGGCAGACCCATAAAAAATAATACTTTAGCAAACTAGATATAAAGTTTGAGACATCCAGTTTAACTGTCGCACTTATAAACACTCGATCAATGAGGTGATTAGACAGTACTTTATAAAGTAACATAACACATAACATCACGCCTTTTATCCCCAAAGGGGTAGGCAGAGGTGCACACAGAAGTAACACCCACTTTTCACTATTTATGTTATGAGTCCCATGTCCCATGGGGGTGAGTCTATTGCCATATACCGGGCACATTTCCAGACTCCGTGCTACTACAGAGATTTTTTTAAAAACCCAGTAATACTTTGCCCGACCCGGGAATCGAACCCGAGACCCCTTGCCCGGCAGCCGCACTTGCGACCACTCGACCAATGAGGCGAGATACTTTATAAAGTATTGTTTGAGAATACGGCATTAATAGTTAGGTTTGGTTCGGTTAACAAGTTCGGTATTTATAACATTCATAGTAAGAATTTTGTTTACGTTTTTGTGTAGTATTTCTGTAGGTTTGTGTGGCAGACCGCAGAGCCATGCTTCGGCTCGAATGGGCCGGCTCGACCGGAGTGATACCACGGTCGAGCAGAAAAGCAACGTGAAACAACGCTTGCGTTGTGTTTCGTCGTCTACCCAATCCCCGAATCCTTAATAATTCTCAAATTACTAATCCCCAAAAGGCTGGTAACACACTTGTAATGCCTCTGGTGTTCCGAGTGTCCATGATCGGCGACGATTGCTTACCATCAAGTCATCCGTCTGCTCGTTTACCGGCTTATTCCCTAAAAAAGGAAATAGTTTTTCATTTTCAAATTACAGAATACTACTTATATTATGTAGCCCGGTATATGACAATAGGCTCACCCCCTATTACATGGGACTCATAATACCTATAAAATAGTGAAAATAGCGAGTGTTACATTATACAGTGGCATTAAGTGCCGTAATGTGCACCTCTGCCTACAAAAGGCGTGGGGGGATAAGGGGTACAAATAAACTAATAAACATTCTTTATATTTATTTATCTCAATCGTTCTCTTCCTCCCCCTTCTGTATCTTTCTTCTCTCAATATACTTTCTTCTTCTTTCCCTCCCATAGCAGAGAAGTTAATGTCCACTGCGTAAAGTACATAAATGGTAAAACTGCTAGAATCGCCAAGAAGAATAAGTAAAAGAATATAGATCCTTTCAGAATGCCGAATATTGGGTATATCCATACTCCTTTCACGGCGTGGACGAAGAATAACCTGAAAAAAAATTAATGAATCATATCATACTAATAGGTACTGAACAAAACATTTAACTCTTCAAATACATTTAGAATCAAATCAAACAAAACATAATATAGGTAAAGTTTAGAAAAAAAACAATTGTTATCTAGGTTTTCTTTTTTTTCCAAGAAATATAAGACTTTTTTATTTTTATTTTTTTTATTTTTGCTTTTTATTTATTTATTATCATATCTACTAATAGTACACAGGTGAAAGTTTCTTCATTTGGATGTTTGACCGTCAATAAAGCTTAAACTACTGAACGGATTATGATGAAATGTAGTATGCATGCAGGGTATGAACTGCTGACTTGGGTGATAGGATACTTTTTTTACATCCCGATTTTATTTATTTACCTAATAGGTACACAAAACAGAAACACAGCGCAATACGCAACAGAGTGAGTCGCGGAGAACCTAACGGGTAACCGGGGCTCCGGCTCGACGTGCAGGAGAAGGAACGGGGTGGTTTTTAGTCAGTAAGAGTCTGACACTAAGGCGGGAGCATTCGATGATTTTCCCCCCTTAAAAAAAACACAACAGAGTAACAATACAAATCTGTAAATGGCAGACCATGCTTCCACAAGTATGTGCACACAACATGACATGCAACGACTAGTGTTTATTTATTAACAATTATTTATAATGAATTATAATCCAGAACAAAATTAGAGATAAATTGTAATAATAAAGAGAATTAAGAATGCAATTATACAATAGATACATTATTCAATATGCAATGTGGGATAAAATAGGAATACGCGGCCAAAGTCGAGAATAAAAGCTAATATAAAATCAGGCGTAACTTTGCGACAATCCATGCTTCAGTAATTGTAAATATGTCGTGGTGGCCCGGAGGTTTAAGACGCCTGCTTTTCATGCACGAGGGTGCGGGTACGTAACCTTCCAACGGCAAGTACCAATGTGACGTTTTCCGAGTTATATATATGTACATTCTAATATTATTTAGACACCACTGACAAACGATGAAGGAAAACATTGTGAGGAAACCTGGGCTTACAATTTCTAATTAAGTTTGAAATCGCCAACCCGCATTGAGCAAGCGTGGTGATTAATGCTCTAACCTTCTCCATGTGAGAAGAGGCTTTGCTCAGCAGTGATTTATAAGCTGTTGATTAACAAGTGAAACAAGTGAATTTATTTCTGCAAATAGGCTACAAGGCAGCACTTTTACACGTCAATATAATGACGTGATAAAAGCAGGGACCATACAACCCCGGATATAAGTGAATTCTTTCGGAAGTGTTACAGAATGTACTCCTACAGTCACGGAAAATGTTACCTCTTGATGGTGTTACCCCTTTCATAACCCTAACGTTAGGGTAACCCTATCAATAAGTTAACTAGCACAAGATGTTATCGGTTCTTGTATGATTTCCAATTGAAGCGACAACCCTTTGAAAAGGTTTGTCAGGGTAATCAAAGGATTATAATTAAATCATTTTAAATTACGTTGAAGTGGAGGAATAGATTTTGTCCTTGAAAAATTGGAATCACACAGAATTGTTCATTAGTGTTTCTGACTCGATTTGACAGGACGGTGCTGTTATTTAAATTAATAGGGTCTGAATATTGAAGATGAACAAACCTAAGTATATTTTAAGTAATTAAATATAAAAGTATATATCTCTACCGACGTGGGCTTTTTATAGTTTTTGTTAAGTTTTATTAAGTTCTACAATATAAGGGTTTGAATAAAGATCTTTAAAATAAAGCGTTAAGGAGACCTGAATTGTTCTTTCTTGTGTTCGCTGTCTAGTAAATAGCATATTAAATTTGTAAAAAAAAAATAAAAAACAAAGAAATAAAACCTCTGTTTAGTTAGGTATTCTTTAGGACCTGTAATACTGAAGCCCCAAAACCGCGCCATTGGCATGGTCCAAGTTAGTTTTTCGCCAACATTTCCCGTCCTACAGATCCTAAAATATAAATACAGGATTTTTTCTATTGTTGCAATTTTATAATAATAATTCTTATTTTTAGAGCACATATACATTTCAGACAGCGACAGAAGCTCAGACGAAAGTGAATCAATACATTTCGAGGAATTACGGACAATCGATCCTTCATGTGTGCCAATACCGATATTGCAACCGACATTAGACGATAAAGCGTCCGAGTGGGACGCCGCAACAGGTTCGGCGCCCACACAGGGGCGCTGTAGAGGGCCATGGATCGCACGACCCCGGCGTATAACCTATGGCAGGAGGCGTTTGGCCCCCTGAGGTTGGGGAGGATGCGCTTAAACGCCGCCCCCGCCCTCTCCAACTTTGGAGCCAAACGTCGGAAATGCTCAATGAAGTTCCACCGACTGTCGAGGACGAGGCCCAGGTACTTCATCGTCGTCTCGACGCCGATGAAGTAACCCCTCCCGCCATTATTTGGGACCCACGCGGAGGTGGCGCGTTCCCGCGGCCAAGAAAACACATGGCCTCGGACTTGTGGAGCGCCACCTCGAATCCCAACTGCCGGATTCTCTCAACGACTGTTGCAACCGCTGTCGCCATTAAGTCGGCCGCCGCCTGGTGCGACCTCCCGTGCGCTAGCACCAGCGTGTCGTCGGCGTAGCATATTGTGCTAACGCCGTTCGGGAGGTCGGTGCGCAGCACCCTGTCATAGCCGATGTTCCACAGGAGCGACCCCAGATTTGAACCTTGTGGAACACCGCGTGACATCTCTCGCCGGTTCCACTCGCCCCGGTGACCGGGGTAGATGATGGACCTGTCCGTCAGGTATGCCTCGATTACACGACGGAGGTAGGCAGGCACCCGATGATATTGGAGTGCCTCCAAGATGCAGTATCGCCGTATCCTCAGGGATGTAGTCGGCGACGGCGACCTCTCGCGTCCGGCTCTGGTGCATGGATGGATGCCGTCGCCTCTTTCTGCGAAGCAGTCATGCTAGCCAAGGAGCCGGCGGAGCGCGTGAGGGAACGAACCTTTTCACGCCCCAGCCGTCACAGGAGACGGGCGTCGGAGATCGCGCGACGATCTCCGGCCACCGTAGGTGCGGGTCTGCGAACGGCGAGCAAGGGTAGGGTACCCTACCCTGGTCAGGTTCAATGCCAGCAAAACCCAGGCGTGTCTGTTTTCCGCTAAACGGAGTCGGTTCCCACTGACTCCTACTTTCCGGGGTGTGTCCGTTCCGATGGGTGACCGTCTCGGGCTTCTCGGCGTAACTCTGTCGCCCACTCTCAATTTTGGCTCGTATATTGAGACAAAGGCGCAACTGGCTGGTAGAAAGTTGGGTGTCCTGTCGAGGGTGAGACGGTACTTCACGCCGGAGCAGTTGCTCACTCTTTACCAAACACAAGTTCGGTCTTGTATGGAGTACTGCTCTCATGTTTGGGATGGCTCAGCGAAATACCAGTTAGAAGCCCTCGAATACATCGAGAGGCGTGCCAAGAAGCTCATCAATGACGATTCGCTTGTGGAGGCTCGGCTACAAAGCCTCGAACATAGGCGCAAAATCGCAAGCCTTTCGGTCTTCTATCGGATACATTTCGGTGAGTGTGCGTGGGAATTACACAAACTTATTCCCCCTAGTCCATTTCACCACCGTACCACCAGACGAACGGCGGGACGCCACCCTTATGTGGTGGACATTCCACCCATTCGAACGAAGCGTTTCGCGTCAAGCTTCCTCATGCGTACCGCTAAGGAATGGAATTCCTTGCCAGAGGCTGTGTTTCCCGTCAAATATGACTTGGGTGTCTACAAGTCCCGAGTGAACAGGTTGCTCAGAGGTAGGCGTGCTCCATCGTCGGCCACATCATCGCTTACCATCAGGCGAGATGGTGGTTAAACGTCGACCTATAAAGTATAAAAAAAAAACCTGCCGAATGCATGCAGTTTAGTACTTTATAGTAAGGCACGAGAGATAAAATTACAATGTTTGTAGTCCGAATGGGTAACTCTGTTATATTCGTTGAAGGAGTAACCCGTTCAAAATGTCTTACTATTAAAAAGTATAACCACCAAGAATGGGTTATTTAATATACAGGTAAACAAATCGAAGGGGTTTGGAAGAGGTAATCCATTGATGAGGGTTTTCGTAAAAGATGGTAATAAATATGAAATTGGTTTTAAAACAACTCTTTGTCGGAACCCCATGAAAAACCCTTTCAATGGGTAACTAAAATGGTCCCTGGATAAAAGTGATGATGATGATGATAATGATGCTTCAGTAACAGCTGGAAAAATATTTAGTCTATATTTCGCTGAAGGAATGAATTTGCAGCATGGAGTATGCAGCATCACCGTCCCGTCCTCATATAAACCCACACGAACCGTGGGACCCGCCGCGTCAACAACTCCTGAGGATGCTCCGTGGAGGAGCAAAACGTATATCCAGAGTGGTTGGAGTAGTTTTTTGCGTGTCGTGTGTAAGTTTAGTGTTGCATCCCTGCTGCAGGAGCGTTTGTTTGCGGGCGGGAGGGCGGTGCTGCATACTACAAGCTGCAAATTCATTCCTTCAGCGAAATAAAAACTGAATATTTTCCCAGTTGTTCATGAAATAAATCATTTTATAATTACACATAATTTTACGCTTGTTATATTCCAAATTTATTGACAAAGGAACCGAGAATTAATACGTTTTAGCTAGTTACTGATAGGTCTGGATGTCAATGTCAGACACACAGGGGATAATTATTGTCATTCCACTTCTACGTTAGCCTAGACGCGGTCTCGACGCCAGAATACTTCTACGCGGTCATCGATACTTTAACAAATGGCAATTGCCATTTTAATTTACTGTTTCTTTTGGGCTATATTACATAACATTGATTCTATTTTTGAAAACTTCTTTTTTATTTTATTGACTGTCTCGTTGGCCGAGTGGTCGCAAATGCGACTGCCGGGCAAGAGGTTTCGGTTCCGGGTCAGGCAATGTATTACTGGGTTTTTTTAAAATAATTCTCGGTAGTAGCACGGGATTGAAATTGTGCACGGTATATGGCAATAGACTCACCCCCTAATAAAATGGGCTCATAACATGGTGGTTTTTAGTGAAAAGTGAGTGTTACATTGTAGGTACAGTGGCATTATGTGCCGAAATGTGCACCACTGTTCACCCCTTCGGGGATAAAAGGCGTGATGTTATGTTAAATTTATTTTATTTAGATTTAATAATATAATAATAATAAACACTTTATTGTACACCACTTACAAAAGACACGAACAAGAAAATAGTAGGTAGGTAAAAAAAATAGTTTTGGCATTTTGTACAATGGGCGGCCTTATCGCTTACAGCAATCTCTTCCAGGCAACCTTAGGATGGATAAATAACCGTGAGAGCAGATACCATGTGGGTAGTTCATAGTGTTGAATTAAATACAATGGATATGACAGAACAGTTTAGATACATACATACAATATGTACACACATACATACATGCCTACATACTCATATATATATATACATACACATACATACACAAAATCAGATACATACATACATACATACATACGGATATGCGGTAGCAGTTACTCTATTGAATCTGTGTTAGATAATGATCTTTTACTTGTCTTTTAAACGAATCCAAAGATTGCGCCCGTCTTATTGATAATGGAAGTGCGTTCCACAGTCGAATGGCTCCTACAACAAAGGATTTGTCATAAAAGGCAGTCGTATGTGTTGGCATCTCCAATCTCAAATTCGCAGTAGACCTCAAGTGTCTTGAATGTGCGTCATGAAGGAACTTAAAACGTTCTTTGAGATAAGAGGGCGTAGCAGGATTGTACAGAATACTGTAAAGAAGTGACAGGATATGCGTATTCCGGCGAAGACGGATAGGAAGCCACTTGAGCTTGTTACGGAATTCCGAGACATGGTCATATTTGCGCAAGCCAAGTTTTAGTGGCGATTGGTAAAAAATTGCGAAGTCTTCTTATGGACGCCTCCGATGCAAAGATTTTGCGACTCAGTTCTTGAACCTGTGGAGCCCAGGACAAAGTGCTGTCAAAGAGAATACCCAGATTTTTGACAAATTTACTGTAGGGGATTGTAGTTCCATCAAACGTGACCGGTGGAATATGCGTCCAGTTAATTCTAGCTATCTGTCTGGGGCTGCCGATAACAATGAGCTGAGTCTTTGCTGGATTCACTTTTAACCCGTAAGTCGAGCTCCAGTTGGATATTGAAGTCAGGTCGGCATTTATCATTTTGACTGCTTCCAAGAGTTCTTCGAGCGGTGCCTGCGCGTATATCTGCAAATCATCTGCATAAAGGTGGTAGGAAGATAGAAGTTGGTCAGAGATGGAATTAATAAAAGTTGCGAAAAGAAGAGGAGAGACGCCACCCTGCGGCACGCCAGCAGCAGTACTACGCCAAGTCGAGAAATTTGTGTCCACTCGGACACGCTGTCGACGGCCACACAGGTAACTCTGAAGCCAATAGTTTACCGCTGGAGATATGTTAAGGGAGCGCAGAATACCGAGAAGGACATCGAAATCGACAGTGTTGAATGCGTTACTGAAATCAACTAGGGAGAGCACTGTCAGATTTCCATTCTCCATGCCGAGTCTTATGTCATCAGCAATATGTATGTACAAGTGCAGTTGTAGTGCTATGGCCTCGACGAAAACCGGATTGGAATGGATTTAGAAGGTAGGAGTTTAACTGGTTATGTACAAGACGTTCTAGGACCTTTGAGAGGAATGGTAGGATGGAGATAGGACGGTACTCTGAGTAGCATTTGGGATTAGGTTTTTTGGGCAGTGGCGTAATCTGTGCATCTTTCCACTGTGATGGAAAAACTGCGGAGGAAATGGAATAATTTAGGATGTGGGTGATGACCGGGAGAATCAGAAGAGATATAATACAAAAACAAACATGTACACTCCCTCCCACCTCACCCAGGCGTGAGCATCCATTCGACGATTTTCCCTCCATAAAAAAAAAATAAAAAAAATCTTTATAACTGACTTGTGATCCTTCTAGCATTGCTGGTGTCTATGGGTAGCACTGATCACCAACAATCAAGACAGGTGATGTCCGCTCATTAAAAATAGCAGTAAAAAGAAAAAAAAAACTTACACGGAAAAATACGTCAGCGCAAGAGCTTCGACTCCCAAAATGTGCCACACGTGTGATTTGGGAGGCTTCCTCCTCCTAAACATGACCTCCCAGATGGCAATAGGAAGTATGTAAGTATGCATTATATGGTTGGAAGTCTTTGAGATCACCAAGTCGATGTCGGCAGGGAACAGAAGACTCCTGTCGTAGTAGAAGAACGGCCAGAAGACTGTGAAGACTAGCTGGAATTGATATTGGAAAATGTTATTGAAATAATCGATTTCAATGGGGTTTTCTGGGTTAACTAGGAAAAAATAAGCAAAGGAAATATTCATTGAGTCTGCCAGTGTAGTAGAGCCATGCTTCGGCACGAATGGGCCGGCTCGACCGGAGTGATACCACGGCCTCACAGAAAACCGACGTGAAACAATGCTTGCGTTGTGTTTCGTCGTGTGAGTGAGGTTACCGGAGGCCCAATTTTCCACTCTCTAATGCATGAATCCCCAACAATACTCAAATTCCTTATCCCAAAAGGACGGTAACGCACCTGTACGACTCGGGTGTATCGTGTGTCCATGGGCGACGCCGATTGCTTACCATCAGGTGATCCATAAGCTCATTTACCGGCTTATGCCATAAAAGATTTGAAATATAGCTTGTTTCTCTGAGCAAATTAACAAAAGTAGTCAATCGTGAAGCCGTATTGAATGCTTATCATGGATACGTCGTTTCAAAATTGAGATACGCAATAATATACTGGGGTAACTCTGTTAATAAAGATACTGTGTTTAGAGCACAGAAAAAGTGTATTCGAGCAATATGTAGTATAGATTGCACAACAAGCTGTAAACCGTATTTTAAGAGCCTCAAACTAATGACACTTCCATCACTTATATGAAACATTAACTTATGTCAGAACCAACAAAGATTTATACACAGTTGCTTTCAAAAGTGACTATAGATAATTACGGGATAAAAACAGACTAAAACTCGAGGTTCGTTATGGCAAAACAGCCCTCATGAATAAAAGTTTTCTTTGCATGGCACAACTGTTATATAATAAGTTACCAGACAATGTAAAAATCACTGAATTTAAATCAATTTAAAGCGACTGTACGGAAAGTTCTCATTGACAAATGTTATTATTCAACAACAGACTTTCTAATTGATAAATTTTAACATTATGTATTTCTTGACATTATTTTAACATTATGTATTTCTTGACATTGTTATTATTGTTTGTATTGAATTTGGAAACCTTAATTATTGCTTGCTATTATATTGAATCTGACAGCTTTTTCACCATATTTTGCATGCCAATAAACGGGCAAAATGTATACGGCTACTATATTATATCTGTAACAACCTATTTGTAATTACCTACATTTTATGCAAATAAATGATTTGATTTGATTTGATTTGATTTCTACCAGCGGCTTTGCCTGCGTTCCCATGCGACGAAAAGTAGTCTATGTTAATAAGTAAGATTGTAAACTACGCCTACGTAGTATGTAATAAATTACAAAATTAACTAAAATCACGGGTCGGCAGCGTGCGCGATCGCGGCGATGTCGCGCAGCTCACTGACATCGCCGCGACCGCGCACGTTGCTCATGAGGAAGAACCCCTCTGTAGTTCGAAACTAGTAGAGCTTTTCTCAGTATATTCACGTGAGTAACCCGCGATTTTTAGTTAATTTAGTATGTCTCACGATTGTTAATATAAAAATTACAACATTAATAAAAATATGATACTTTAATTACTGTGAGACCCTGAGACAATAATATCCCTGTGATTGGCTATCAATTCGGATGTTGATAATAAGTTCATTGCTTTTAGGGTAGGGCGTTGTGTGTCCGCTGTAATATGTTGGCTCGAAGGTTCGCTCATTGTGCCCAAGAAGTGAAAGTAACACTATTTAGGGCATTCTGCCAAACATTTTATACATGCAGTTTGTGGGCTAAATACACGCAGGGGACGTACAATGCCCTCCGGGTTCAGTACAACAACGCGTTCAGGGTGTTTATGGGGCTGCCGCGTTACTGGAGTGCGAGTGGCATGTTCGCGGAGGCGCATGTGGATGGATTCCATGCGATCATGCGTAAGCGCTGTGCATCAATGATGTCACGAGTGCGCGGTAGCCCTAGCGGTATGCTGGCCGCGTGTGCCGGACGCTGGGATTCGGTGCTGATGGCGCACTGGATAAGCCTACACGTGAGACCAAGTGCCTGACTTAATCATAAGTATGTATGTATATCTATGTATCTTACTAACACTAGGCTAAGAATATTGTTACTAACTAATTACTCATTTATTTATTTGTACATATGTTATTACTGTTTCTAATTGTTGTGTGTATTTTTACTAACACTAGGCTAAGAACATTGTTACTAACAAATATGGACTAAGTCTGAAATAAAATGTATTATTATTATTATATTATTTATCTTCAATTGTCATCAAGGACGATATAATTATGTACCTAACTGAATGAGGAGTAGTGGATCAGTTTTTAATGTCCATGTAAATATTATAAGAAAGAACAATTTTAATATTACCAATTTGCCATACATACACCGTCTCGTTGCAGTTGGTCGAATTGTCAAAGTCAAAGTCATAGTCATAGTCAATCAAAATCATTTATTTAAATTACACAAGAAAGGCACCTTTAAATGTCAACAAAAAATTTAAAGTGAAGCTATTTGGTCGTTCCAAAGTTTAGATTCCTATGGAGAAGGACGAGCAAGTAACTCTATGGATCATTTTTTCAATCAGGTTCACAATACAATTCTATAGTTACATAATTTAGTAAGATTTTTACATTCATTCATTTTGAGTGTGGGAGAGCCATGCTTGCGCACGAATGGGCCGGCTCGACCGGAGTGATAGGCCTCACAGAAAACCGACGTGAAACAACGCTTGCGTTGTGTTTCGTCGTGTGAGTGAGGTTACCGAAGGCCCGAATTCTCCACAATCTTCAAATTCCCAATTCCCAAAAGGCCGGTAACGCACTTGTAACGCCTTGGTGTTTCGAGTGTCCATGTGCGGCGCCGATTGCTTACCATCAGGTGATCCTCTGCTCGTTTACCGGCTTATGCTACAAAAAAAAATTACGGCGAAGCGAACATTAAATTCGTACTTACAATTGTAGATGGGTAAACCATAATTGTGAAGAAGGTATCTCTCGCCCCAGCCAGCAGATTGGGCAGCTCATATGATTTGTTGTCTGAATTCTTCAGTGTTAGGACATCAGTGTAGAGAGCAAATATCGCGTATACCGTTTGGAAGAACTGGAATAGAAAAAAAAAATATAAGTCTTCCTTTAAAGTATTCTAATGTCATAGATAAGAGAAACAATGTCTAGACTTATGAATCACAGTCATGCTAGCTAAGGAGGAGGCGGGATGCGTGAGCTCCCTCCTCACAACCCAGCCATCGCGAAGGACACACCGGGCGTCAGGGATCGCGGGACGATCTCCGGCCACCGTAAGCGCGGGCCTGCGGACGGCGAGCATGAGTGGCTTCCCGTCCGACCAGAAACAGACCGGAGCGAACTGCGCGTCGCGTTGCGCACGCGCCTCAAAGAGCCGTCAGACCACCGCAGATGGGGCCCAACAGGGCCGGTGCCGATTCGGAGTCGCGGAGAACCTAATGGGTTACCGGGGCTCCAGCTCGACGTGCAGGAGAAGGAACGGGGTGGTTTTTAGTCAGTAAGAGTCTGACACTAGAGATGGGAGCATTCATCCGATGATTTTCCCCCCTTAAAAAAAGACTTATGAATCACACAAATATTACAAATTTGACACTCTATTTGGACGTTTGCCCATAAATTACTCTGAAACTACTGAACGGATTCTAATGAAACATGGTAGCCCGGAGGTTTAAGACGACTAATGCACGAGGGTGCGGGTTCAGAACCTACCAATGGCAAGTACCAATGTGACTTCTTCCGAGTTATATGTAGTTTCTAAGATTATCTAGACACCACAAGCAGTGAAGGAAAACATCGTGAGGAAACCTGGGCTTATAATTTTTAATTATAAGTTTGTAATCGCCATTCGGTCCTTCTCCGTGTAAGAAGAGGCTTTGCGCAGCAGTGATTATTTATTTATTTATTTATTTATTTATTTTATACTTTATTGCACACATAGAAAAAAATTGTAAGCATTTCAATAGTAATTTGAGTACAATGGGCGGTCTTATCACACGCGGCGATTTCTTCCAGACAACCTTTCGATAGAATTTTTGAAAAGAATCTGGGAATGGGTGGTAGATGCACAATAAAAGAAAACCAAAATAGAAGAAAACAATAAAAAACAAATTAAACAATCAATGAAACTTACAGACTACATATAATACATAAAAGATAAAAATGGCAATACTATGTAATAAATATATACTTAAATGTAAAATGACAACTATATATAGTTACGTGTATGAGTATGTGTGTGTGTGTGGTGTGTGTGTGAGGGTGTGTGTGTGTGTGAGGGTGTGTGTGTGTGTGATGTGATGTGTTTATCCATAATGAAAGGACAAAAGCATATCTACAGTGACAGGTAATGTTCCTTCACACGTCCCTTAAACTGACCCAGAGTTTGAGCACGTCGCACTTCCACCGGCAGCGCATTCCACAACCGAGCCGCTTGTACTGTGAAAGACTTGTCATAAAAGCAAGTGGAGTGCTTACAAATGCTGAGCTTAAGATTTTCCGATGATCTCATGAACTTCGAATGTGTGACACCCAGGAACTGGAAACGTTCCTTTTGATTACTTATAGGCTGTTGATGATGATGATGATATTATTGTGATACTCACAAAAGTCCAACAAGTAAAGAAAAAGAACTGCATTTCGCTAAAATGTCTGACGTAGGCATTCTTCATGGGCTCTCCATGGAAGGAGGTCATCATCAGCGTGATATTGGAGACGTGCAGCGCTATGGTGGTGACGTAGCCCAGGATACGAAAGTAGGCGTGATGAGACATTCTTACTGGAAGATTAAAGAATAGTATTAAAGTTCACTTCATTATTATGTTTTACGACTTATTCACGTAATCATTTTGACGAGGAATTTCGAGTAGTTTCAAGTCATGCTTCTGCTACTGGCAGCGTCACAATCGTCGCGTCACTGGTCGCGGAATACTGCTCAAGAATATGAGCCCCTAGCATGGCTTGAAACTAGTCGAGTTCCTACTCAAATAATACGTGAGAAACACAATAATTTTTAGTATGTCTCACGAAAGTTCAGTTCACTGCATATTGCCGTTTTATGTGTCTTTTAGTCACCAATTGTATGAGACTTTTTTTTTTTTTTAAGGGGGGAAAATCATCGAATGACTGCCCCCGCCTGGGTGAGGCGGGAGGGAGTGTCAGACTCTTACTGACTAAAAACCACCCCGTTCCTTCTCCTGCACGTCGAGCCGGAGCCCCGGTTACCCGTTAGGTTCTCCGCGACTCCGAATCGGCATCGGCCCTATTGGGCCCCATCTGTGGTGGTCTGATGGCTCTTTGAGGCGCGCGCGGAACGCGACGCGCCGTACGCTCGGGTCTGTTTCTGGTCGGACGGGGAGCCACCCATGCTCGCCGTCCGCAGGCCCGCGCTTACGGTGGCCGGAGATCGTCCCGCGATCCCCGACGCCCGGTGTGTCCTTCGCGATGGCTGGGTTGCGAGGAGGCAGCGCTTCGCTGCCTCACGCGTCCCGCCTCCTCCTTAGCTAGCATGACTGCTTCGCAAAAGGAGGAGACGGCATCCCAGTCCCCCTCGCTCCGCATCATGGCCTGCACTAAGCCCGGACGCGAGAGGTCGCCATCGCCGATCACTTCCCTGAGGACACGGCGGTGCTCAGCCCACGCAGGGCATTCCGCGACAGTGTGCTCCACCGTGTCCTCAGGGCGGTCCTCGCAGTGATGACACCCGGACGTTTCCTCCCGCCCCATCAGACACAGGTACCTCCCGTAACTCCCATGTCCGGTGAGGACCTGCGTCAGGCGGTAGGTGAGGACGCCGTAGCGTCTCTCAAGCCACTCCTCAAAGAGGGGACTTACCGCTGCGATGGCAGCGAGCCCAGCCCTCGGTTGCGACAGTCGTTGCTGCCATTCCGCCATGAGATCGCGCCGGAGCTCATCCCGCCACGCGCCTATCTGGCGCGGCAGCGGAGTTTCGCCCCGGCGACGTGCCTCCGCGCGCATGTCGTACACGCGCGCGAGCACCTTCGCCTCCAGATCCCACGGCGGTAATCCGGCAAGGAGGTTCGCCGACTCCCCAGAGATCGTGCGGTATCCGCGGATCATTCGGATCGCCATGACCCTCTGTGCCATGAGCAGCGTCCGAGCGGGACGCCGCAACAGGTTAGGCGCCCAAACAGGGGCGCCGTAGAGGGCCATGGACCGCACGACCCCGGCGTATAACCTCCGGCAGAAGGCGTTTGGCCCCCCGAGGTTGGGGAGGATGCGTTTAAACGCAGCCCCCGTCCTCTCCAACTTTGGAGCCAAACGTCGGAAGTGCTCTATGAAGTTCCACCGACTGTCGAGGACGAGTCCTAGGTACTTCATCGTCGTCTCGACGCCGATGGTAACTCCTCCCGCCGTTATTTGGGACCCACCCGGAGGTGGCGCGTTCCCGCGGCCATGAAAACACATGGCCTCGGACTTGTGGAGCGCCACCTCGAGTCCCAACTGCCGGATTCTCTCAACGACTGTCGCAACCGCTGTCGCCATTAAGTCGGCCGCCGCCTGGTGTGACCTCCCGTGCGCTAGCACCAGCGTATCGTCGGCGTAGCATATTGAATTGTATGAGACTAGGAAGTCAACATCGTTTTACGTACTTACTTACGACCTAGGCTTTGCCAGGAATGGGCCGTCTCAGACACCGGCGTGAAACAATCACAGCGTCGTGTTTTGCACCATGAGTAAGGCTACTGAAGACTAAATCCCCGATTGGGTTTGCGCTTTGAGGACCTTAAAAACCCGTTCACATACTTGCAACTCTGGTATTGTGGGTGTCTTCAAGTGGCTCTGATTGCTTACCACCTTGTGATTTGTCTACTCATTTCCCACCGTACGAGATCCTGAACTGGGTGCTTGCAATTTCGAATCAATAAAATCTTAATAAATATTCAATGTCAAAACTATACAACCCCTCTTGTAGCTATGAAAATAGCATTCAGGGTTCCGTACCCTGAATGCATATATGTAAAGCCAAACTCAATACCATTTAGTTCATTCAATATCCACGCAATTCGGATACAATAGGCGCTAGGGTGGATGGGTTGAACTTTCGTACCCAAGAGTACGAAAGTTCACAATACCAATGTCGATCGATAGGAATTGGATTCATGAGTAAGCGCCCAGATTTTCTGCTATTTCGTTTAGTTAGTGCAATTAAAAAGGAAGGAGGAAAGTGAGTTTGTTTGTTTGTTTGTTCCGCTTTCACGCCATAACTACTAAACCGATTGCTTTGAATTTTTACAGATGTATAGTTAGAAGTCCGGATTAAATAATAGGGTTCTTTTTATCCCGATAAAATTTGATATTCTCGAGGGAAAACAAAATTATTGGTATAGATGGCGCTGTGTGTATTGGTATATGTCACATTGGCTTTTTATCCTTTTGTGACGCGAAGGAAGCCGCGGGTAAAAACTAGTAGTTAATAAATAAATATACTCCAGCTACATCACTACCAAATCCTTTAGACTAAGAGCGCGATTTTCCACCGCGATGACTGAATGGAAATGGAGGTGAAATTTTCAAAACTCACGAGACAGGCCGCAGTTTTATGCGGGGAGCTGCAAACAATCGCAACCGCTGCGGGCGGCTTTGATTTTTTGCATACTTATCTGTATATTACAAAGGCTGCGGGCCCGCAACTGCGGTGGGTGCGGGAGTAAATCGCGCCGTGAGTCCTTAAGGCTCGTACACAATACTCGCAAATATGTGCGAGCTCCCTCTACGCCTCGCAAGAAGTTGCGTTGATTCGCATCGTGCATCAAAATCTTATATATTTTTTTTATGGCATAAGCCAGTAAACGAACAGACGGATCACCTGACGGCAAGCAGTCGGCGTCGCCCATGGACACGCGCAACACCAGATGCGTTACAAGTGCGTTACCGGCCTTTTGGGGATTAGGAGTTTAAGGATCGTTGGGGATTCATGAATTGGAGGGATTGGGGAAGGGGAGGGTAATTGGGCCTCCGGTAACCTCACTCTCACGACGAAACACAACGCAAGCGTTGCCTCACGTTGGTTTTCTATGAGGCCGTGGTAGCACTCTTGTCGAGCCCGCCCAATCGTGCCGAAGCATGGCTCTCCCACACTTTTTTATTTCTTCCCAAAATCTCAGAAGTGCACACTTATTTTTACGATCCATGTCATGATCTTATTTTCAATTTAAAATACGTTTAGTACGGTTGACGGTCGTCGAAGGTAAGGTCACCCTGGGAGCGCCTTGTCGCACGAAATCGGATCGCATTGATGACTGTTAATGAAGCGAAAGAGGTATGTAAGAATCGTAGTAATTGGCGTTCCCTAGTCTCTGCCTACCCCCATGGGAGACAGGTGTGAAGTTGTGTATGTATCTATGTATCGGATCGCAGTTTTGTGTACGAGCCCATAAGCTTACGGAACAAAAAAGACTCGATAATAATCATATAAAATGCGCGCATTAATCTAACACGCCTAGTTTAAGTGCATTACATGTAGATACAGTACTTACGTTTGTGTGGTCGTGTGTACGCTTTAATGATGGTAAAGTGTAATGAACTCGCCTTTCCAGTTATAACCAATTGGAAATCTGTGTAATTAAACTAGTAGTTAAATATTCTCAGAAGGAGCATGCACAGCACATAATAGGGATGATGACGGGGTATGAAAATTAAAAATCTAATTAATCTGTCAGTTAGGTAATGAACCAATATTCGACACGTATTTTTTTATTTTGTCGCATAAGAAAACAATACTTAGATAAAACGAATCAAAGTTTAGAGTATATTTTAGAGTATAAATCGTACTCAAAAGTGACGTCATGCGATATTTCAAATTAATATATCTTCGAAACTATTCGTTTCCGTAAGAAAATAAAAAATACGTGTCTAATATTTTTAAATAATCTACCAGACGGATATTAAAATAAAAATTAGCCATCTACCCTATTGTTGTCAACTAGCTTCTGCTCGCGACTTCGGAAGCGCAGTCCCGTTTTTCCCCGTTCCCGTTCGTGATTTTCGGTAAAAAGTAAAAATAAAAGTATTGGATAAAAAGTATACTATGTCCGTCTCCTGGTTTTAAGCTAATTTTCATCCAAATCGATTAAGTCGTTCTTGAGTTATAAACAGTGTAACTAACACGACTTTCTTTGATATGTACAGAAGATGTAACGAGCTCTTTTCTACAGTTATATATGTTATGGGGCCAATCTAATAGAGGATGAGAAATTATCATGTACGCTGGGCATATTGCTTACCACCAGGTGATCTGTCCTGCGCTATTACTGAAATTTTTCACAATTCTACTCCCGCCCTGGAAGTTAAACTCCTTGCAACAGTCGTTCTTAGGGCCACTCGACTCCGGGCCTAGTGCAGGCCATGATGCGGAGCGAGGGGGACTGGGATGCCGTCTCCTCCTTTTGCGAAGCAGTCATGCTAGCTAAGGAGGAGGCGGGACACTAGTACTCGTATTTTTTTTTTAAATCGTTGCCCCACACTAGGATTTTCTCCTGTGTCGTGGGTGCGTTTACAAACATACAAGTTCACGTACACATCACACCCAGACCCGAAACAACAATTTGTGGATCACACAAAGTGTTGTTGCGTGCGGGAATCGAACCCGCGACACGTTGCTCGGCAGCCGGTTGCCCAGCCACCGCACCAACCGTGCAGCCAGTATTATCAATATACTTTTAATTTGAACGAATTAAAACCACTTACCACATTAAAAATATGTAGTTAACCTCCGAAAACTTGTTTGTTTATTACACCTAAATTACTGTACACA
Organism: Spodoptera picta; assembly: GCA_038387885.1. Lineage (NCBI taxonomy): Eukaryota > Metazoa > Arthropoda > Insecta > Lepidoptera > Noctuidae > Spodoptera > Spodoptera picta. The sequence goes on from JAZHFQ010000445.1 coordinate 2,137,202, forward strand.
ATTTGATTAGTTTGAAAACAGAGATATAATCATTATACGTGTTTTCACTGTACTACAGTAAAGCAAAACTGAATCTTATTTTATAAGAAACAAAATGATGAAAAAATTAAATACATATTAAGTAATTTTTCTATTAGATTATAACTAAGACACATGACAAAACCAGTATTTAGCAATAAAAACCTTCGAATGTTGTTATGTAAAATAAAATACTTACGAATAATACTTAATATTTGTGTTCGCCTACGATTCACAATTAAAATTCACGTCATTTGTAAATCATTTACATACAGTTTAAAACTTTTAACCTTAATTAACAACACATTTACATTTTTAAATCTTATTAGGTATACAACAATAGAGGATTTAAAATTTAATCCAAAATAAATACAACACACGTCTATGCTCAGTAAGAATTACGACAACACTGACTATAGTTCATATTATTGTATGATAAGAACTGTATTGGTTAATGATAAAAGTAAAGTAAGTAATGTCGCGGTGATCCCAAGGTCTTCCAGCATTACCAATCAAGTACCAATGAGACTTTTCCCCAAGTTATTTTTGGACAAGCCGACTCCAACCTTCCAAAACCGCTGCAACTCTTGTAAGCCAGGATCTACAGTAGATACAACCATGAAAACATCAGAACACTGAAGTCCGGCGCGTCCCAGGGACATGAATAACTGTCTTGGTGCCCGCAACGAAATGAATCAGAAGATATTATAAGAGGAGATGAAAACAAATAGTTTCCACTCCCGTCGATGATTATTTTTATCAAGTTATATGTACTTCCTAAGGTTATTTAAACACTACTGACAAACCTACCAACGGCAAGTGTCAATGTGAATTTTCCGAGCTATACGTACTTTCTAAGATTGTTTGCACATTTTTTTTATGTATCAGGAGGCAAACGACAAACGGTGAAGGAAAACATCGTGAGGAAACCTGGGCTTATAATTTTTTTTTTTTTTTTTACTAAACGTTGCCCCACACTAGGATTTTCTCCTGTGTCGTGGGTGCGTTTACAAACATACAAGTTCACATACACAATGACACCCAGACCCGAAACAACAATTTGTGGATCACACAAAGTGTTGTCCCGTGCGGGAATCGAACCCGCGACACGTTGCACGGCAGCCGGTTGCCCAGTCACCGCACCAACCGTGCAGTCAATTGTCAATCAATTGTTAATTAACATAACATAACATAATATCACGCCTTTTATTCTCAAAGGGGTAGGCAGAGGTGCACATTATACCACTGTACCTCTACAATGTAACACCCACTTTTCACTATTTATGTTATAAGTCCTATGTAATAGTGGGTGAGCCTATTGCCTTATACCGGGACATTTCCAGACTCCGTGCTACTATTGAGTTTTCTTAAAATACCCAGTAATACCCTTGCCCGGTAGTCGCACTTGCGACCACTCGACCAACGAGGCAGTATTTGTTAATTATAAGTTTGAAATCACCAACCCGCATTGAGCAAGCGTGGTGCTTAATGCTCAAACCTTCTCCGTGTGAGAAGACAACTTTGGTGTGCAGTGGCCACTTATAGGCAGTTTACGATGATAATGAATAATTTCTGATTATAAATATAAAACCACCAAACTGTCTTGACGTTTGGTGGTTTCATTGATCACCACGCTGGCGTGGTGATCAATGTTCGCTGTCCTATTTGTGAAGCACTAATATGTACTAGTTACTATACTCAAACAGAAAATCTTACCTAAGACTCCTCGGTAGCACCTACTTGCAACAATTACCTAGACCCGGAACAATGGGCTTGCTGCCATTGCAGCGGTAAGTCCCCTCTTTGAGGAGTGGCTTGAGAGACGCTACGGCGTCCTCACCTACCGCCTGACGCAGGTCCTCACCGGACATGGAAGTTTCAGGTGGTACCAGTGTCTGATGGGGCGGGAGGAAACACCCGGGTGTCAGCACTGCGAAGACAACCCTGAGGTCACGGTGGAACACACGGTGGGGAAATGCCCTGCATGGGCTGAGCACCGCCGTGCCTTCAGGGACGTGATCGGCGATGGTATACCTCTCGCGAATATCGCATGACGTCACTTTTGAGTACGATTTATACTCTAAAATGACGTAGCTACCTCCCACTCCTAAACTTTGATTCGTTTTATCAAAGTATTGTTTACTTATACAACAAAATAAAAAAATACGTGTTTAAATTCAAATTCAAATCACTTTAATACATCTATAGTTTGCTTAGTACAACCTTTGTAACCACTGTCTCACAATAAAGATCTTTGACTTTGACTTTGACTTTGACTTTGACTTTAGTATCTTTTCATTACCTAAATGACGGACTAATTCGATTTTTAATTTTCATACCCTGTCATCATCCCCATTTGTGGATTCCACATAGCGAAGAATTCTTCTATGCGATCGCGCCCACAACACGTCAGACAATAGCCGTTCGCCCAGCCACTGCGTTAACCACTCAAAAACAGTGACGCCGTGTTTGGATATACATTCGCTTCCTAGTATTTAAAAAGTATATTTTTTTATCTAGATTATCAACCGGAATCCGTTCACTGGTGGACTAAGGTCATCCTCTTAGTGGGTGCAGATATTTTATAAAATAAAATGACATCCTCGTTTGTTCGCTCGGACTGCCTTTTTGGCAAAGTATTATTGTGTTTATAAAAAATATCTCAGTAGTAGCACGGAGCCTAGAATTGTGCCCGGTATATGGCAATAGGCTCACCCTCTACTAACACCCTCTACTTTCAAGCCACGCTAGGGGCTCATAGTAATTTATTTTTTTTTTTTTATTCATTTACATAAGGCAACGAAGGCCCGTATTAATACAATAATACTATTTTTAAGAACCAAAAAGGATGGGAAAATAAAACCGGCAACAACCAACAAGTTACAACGATTATATTAGGTATAATGCGTGAACAGAACCATCAATTATACTGAACATTAATATGAGGTAAGAAGGAAAACATTACTGATTAGAAATATGCCTAACTAAAAACACAATTATGCCAATTAACTTAAAAATAAAAACCCGACCGATCCCCTTCAAGCACCAATTTTCTCTGTCCATTTCCCCCCAAAACCCGAGTTGTCAAAACGCGTTTGACATGTCGCTCCACACCCAACCGTTATTCCATTCGCCGCTCTACTTGTCGATGGTTCGGTATCTTCACTTTATTCATAATCTTCTAACACTATAATAATTAGTAGCATTACGTGACACACGATATACCTAATGAGCGTCCTAAACAAAAATAACTGGTAAAAAGGAAAATTTCTCACATTGTATGTATTTATGCACATTTCTGCCTACCTTTTCCTAGATTAAAAGGCGTGAAGTATTGGTAGAATGGGAGGCAAACGAGCAGACGTATCACCTGATGGTAAGCGATCAGCGCCGCCCATGGACACCCGCAACACCAGAGGAGTCACAGGTGCGTTGCCGGCCTTTTAAAAAGGTATATGCTCTTTTCTTGAAGGTGATAGATCATTCCACAGTTTTGCTGTGCGAGGCAGAAAGCTACGAGAGAAGCTCACAGTTGTGGCCTGCCAACTATATACATACATATTATTATATAGAGGTATGTACCTCTATTATGTATACAAGGTGTTGTTTTCAAGCCGCGTCATTTTCTAGGAAGTAACTCGAATATAGATTCTGAGTCCGAATCAATAAAAAAAGTTGTAGGTAAATATTTTTCAGTTTCTGAAATTATGGAAATCCGTAAGTGCAAAGTACATGCCGCCGTCTTGTAACTAGCTTTATAACGCGGCTTATTACACACAAACTCAAACATTTAATTGATATTATTCCTAGTTCCATAAAACTCCAATAAGAAACATTGCTGTCGCTTATTCTGAAATACTGTCGAAGTGAAACGATTTATTATAGCCGTAATTTTAACTATTGGACCGAAATTTTCTCTTATATTGAACCTTTATGACTTCTGTGACATGCTCCCGAGAAATGACACGGATTCCAAACTACACATTGTATAACCATCTATTGATCCACTATTAAATTAGCTATCAAGACCTTGCATTTAATAACTGTGTATTATTAATTATTAAATAAATTAATTCAAAATAATAATACCTACCGGTCTACACGTACAAAAGTGACGGGTCACATAGTTCAGTCTGTCTTGATTATACCTATGTATTATTTCGATTATTAATCTTTATAACACTAATTATATTTAACACGATACTTAGTCATGCAACGATAAAGTTTACTTGTGTTTATTTATAAACATAACATAACATCACGCCTTTTATCCCCGAAGTGGTAGCCAGACATGCACATTATGCCACTATACAATGTAACACCCACTTTTCACTAATTATGTTATCAGTCCCATGTAATTATTATTAATCATTTATTTCAGACCTAGAGTCCATAAACTGTTAGTAACAATGAGCTTAACCTATTGTTAGTAATTTAATATAATATAAATAAACAAAACTAATTCTACTTTACAGCCGCGTGCAGTCTAATCCAATGGCCCAACATTGGACTATCCCATTTATCACACAATACGCTCAAGATGCTGTGTGAACTGCCACGCATTCTACTGAGGAGGGACGCGCAACGTTTGCGTATGATTGCATGGAACCCATCAACTCTGGCCTCTGCAAACATGGCTGATGCACTACAAAAACGTGGCAGTCCACTCAACATTCTGAACGCATTGTTGTATTGAACACGCAAGGCGCTGTATGCCCCCTTCGTATAGCCGACCCACAGAGCGCATGTGTAAAAGGACTGGCAAAAGGCTCTAAAGAGAGTAGTTTTGACGTCCCCTGTACACCGCGCAAATCTGCGGATCAGCATATTACATCGGACAGCCAACGCCCTGCGCTCACGTTCAATGTCCATGTTGTCATTGAGATCCTCGGTGACCCAGTGACCCAAGTACTTGAAATGAGTTACTCTAGTCAATGGTGAATTAGAAATGGTAACTTGTGGCACATTCGAGTAACATTTGGTGCCCGCTTTAAAGACAAGTAGTTCACTCTTTTTAGCATTGTACCTGAGCCCATGAGCCGCCGCATAATCTTCACACTTTCTTAGGAGCCACCTGAAACCGCTGATTGACGGACACAGCAACACCATATCATCTGCGTAGCTTATATTATTGACACAAGTACCGTCAATGTGACACCCTACATGAGTGCCGCTGAGCTCATCAATCAGTCGATTGATGTACATGTACAAATTAAATAGGCGTGGTGAGGATATCCCCCCCTGTCTCACGCCACACTCTGGCCTATAGACATTTGATAGTGTTCCCGCCCATTTCACACTGTTTGTCTGATTGTTGTACCAATACATAAGCAACGAAATTACTGACCCGTCAACACTGCTCTCCTTTCTCAGCTTTTCCCAAAGTATGTCATATTGTACCAGGTCGAATGCCTTGGACAAATCAAGGAAACACGCATTGACTGGTGTCTTCCTAGCTGTATAATATAGTAATAAAGGGTGAGCCTATTGCTATATACCGAGCACAAATCCAGACTCCGTGCTACTACTGAGATTTATTGAAAAAACCCCGTAATACTTTGCACGACCCGGGATTCAAACCCGAGATCCCTTCCCCGGCAGTCGCCCTTGCGACCATTCGGCCAACGAGGTAGAGTGTTTATTTATTTAATGGTCACTTTTCCCATAGAAGTGTCTTTTGTTATTAGATATTTATTACTTTCAGTGTGTTGGTCGCATGGTCGTAAGTATGACCGTGGAGCAAGGAGTTTTTAGCTCGATTACCGAGCAAAATTTTAGTGATTATTTACGATTTTTCAAAAATATCGCAGTAACAGAACGAGGCGTCTAGAATAAACTCGGCTTATGACAATATGATATGAGCCTATATAAGTATTTACATGGGACTAAAAAATAACTGGTGAAGATTGCAGTTTTGGATAAAAAACAACAACAAAAAAACACACACAAAATATATAAATATTGTTTTTTAATCGTTAAAAAGCTCTTCTCAACTAAATTAAAAGGCACCCATACCTATTACACAATTATTATTATTATACCTATAACACAAAAATAAATTAAATGAACTAAATAAAAAAATTGTCCTATTATTTCATTTTTAAATGAATTATTTCATTTTTATATGTATTATTTCATTTTCTTTTCTATTTTAGCCTTTTTCTTTTCTTGTTTTTTCTTTGAGCCGTGTATCATTTTAGTTAAAGGCCATTGGACGTAATAAAATGTATAGAACATAATTCCCATAAGAGCCAACGCTATGAAAAAATAGATTGTGCCAAAGAGCTTCCTAAAGATAGGGTACAGCCATATACCTCTTTCAATGTAAGTGAAGTACATTCTGAAACAAATAATAGTTATATTAGATCATTATTACATTCATATAACATAACATCACGCCTTTTTATCCCCGAAGGGGTAGGCAGAGGTGCACATTTCGGCACTTAATGCCACTGTACAATGTAACACCCACTTTTTATGTTATGTGTCCCATGTAATAGGGGGTGAGCCTATTGCCATATACGGGGCGCATTTCCAGACGCCGTGCTACTACTGAGATTTTTAAAAACCCAGTAATACTTTGCCCGACTCGGGAATCGAACCCAAGACCCCTTGCCCGGCAGTCGCACTTGCGACCACTCGGCCAACGAGGCAGTCAAACATCTGCTGTGTCGTGGATTCAATTGCCAATTTTAGCAATTTTTTTTTTGTTTCTATAATAATTATCGTGAGACATACTAAATTAACTAAAAATCGCGAGTTACTGTCTTAGTAGGCTGCGCGACACCACCGCGACCGCGCACGCTGCTCATGAGGAGGAACCCCGCTGTGGTTCGAAACTAGTAGAGCTTTTCACAGCGTATTCACATGAGTAACCCGCGATTTTTAGCTAACTTTTTTTGTCTCTTTGTAAACGAGACGACACGTGATAAAATTATAGCAAAAAATATAAAGTTTAGTTAGGGTTTGATTCCCAAATCTAGCAATATTCTCAATGACAGCCGTTAATCAAAAATATCATACATCTGTCATTGGACCAGTACAAAAATATGATAAGTGTAATATGTAATTTGGCTGACCTGGGAATCGAAACCAAACCCCTTTAGCGCTTATTTGTCAATTTACAGTTAATTCTTATTTGCAGAATAAAATTGACAGTCTGTTGACAGTTTTTAGCATGGTTTTTAAATGAAGAATTGTGAAATTTACTCTTCCAATTTTATCTGACGTTGAAAACATCAGCCTTACTTACTCGAAGACTTTTTAAATAAAAAAAACTAGACTATATACTTACACGCTAACATAAACACATAGGTGCAAAGTTAACTGCATGACATTCCTAGCGTGAGTCTCAGGTTCCTGTCTCGGTCTGAACATAACTTCCCATAGGACAACAGGCACTATCATTGTATGAATCACATGGTTCGAAATGGGCGGGATCACCTCGTCCAAGAATTTCGGAAATATTAGGGTTCTGTCGTAGTTGTACAGACCCCAGAATACTGTGAAGACAACCTGAAAAAATAAAGGAAATTGTAAAGGAAAGTCTGGGAGAGCCATGCTTCGGCACAAATATGGGCCGGCTCGACCGAAGTGATACCGCGACCTCACAATAAACCGACGTGAAACAACGCTGGCGTTGTGTTTCGTCGTAACAGTGAGGTTATCCCTATCCCCAATCTCCCTGCGCCAAATAAGTGCGTGGCGGGATGAGCTCCGGCGCGATCTCATGGCGGAATGGCAGCAGCGACTGTCGCAACCGAGGGCTGGGCTCGCTGCCATTGCAGCGGTAAGTCCCCTCTTTGAGGAGTGGCTTGAGAGACGCTACGGCGTCCTCACCTACCGCCTGACGCAGGTCCTCACCGGACATGGAAGTTTCGGGAGGTACCTGTGTCTGATGGGGCGGGAGGAAACGCCCGGGTGTCATCACTGCGAGGACCGCCCTGAGGATACGGTGGAACACACAGTGGGAGAATGCCCTGCGTGGGCTGAGCACCGCCGTGCCCTCAGGGAAGTGATCGGCGATGGCGACCTCTCGCGTCCGGGCCTAGTGCAGGCCATGATGCGGAGCGAGAGGGATTGGGATGCCGTCTTCTCCTTTTGCGAAGCAGTCATGCTAGCTAAGGAGGAGGCGGGACGCGTGAGGCAGCGAAGCGCTGCCTCCTCGCAACCCAGCCATCGCGAAGGACACACCGGGCGTCGGGGATCGCGAGACGATCTCCGGCCACCGTAAGCGCGGGCCTGCGGACGGCGAGCATGGGTGGCTCCCCGTCCGACCAGAAACAGACCCGAGCGTACGGCGCGTCGCGTTCCGCGCGCGCCTCAAAGAGCCATCAGACCACCACAGATGGGGCCCAATAGGGCCGATGCCGATTCGGAGTCGCGGAGAACCTAACGGGTAACCGGGGCTCCGGCTCGACGTGCAGGAGAAGGAACGGGGTGGTTTTTAGTCAGTAAGAGTCTGACACTCCCTTCCGCCTCACCCAGGCGGGAGCAGTCATTCGATGATTTTCCCCCCTTAAAAAAAAAAAAAAAAAATCCCCAATCTCCCTAATCCCCGTAGTCTCAATAATCCTCGAATTCCTAATCTGGTAACGACCTTGTAACACCACTGGTGCTTTAGATCTCCATAAGCGGTATCGATTGCTTACCATCAGGGGATCCGTCAGGTTGTTTACCGGCTTAATATTATTATAAAACTTAATTACGTAATTAACGTAAATTAATATTATTTACGCTTGATTTATGACATAGGTCGCCATTACCTCTCCTCACCTAACCACTTCACTATTAATTACATCTAAAATTCTTTTACGAAATACGAATTGTATTATTAGCAGTGATCAGACACGAAGAGCTGAAGATTAGATCAGCTGTGTGCTATTATTGGTGATGTATCCATATGCTCAGCAGTGGACATTGATGACAGTGAAGATACAAGATATTATACCAATCATATTTGCACCGTTACAGAAATTATACAAAAAACAAGAAAAATGGTTGAATAAATAGAACAATGTTAAACAGACCCGAGCGCGATTGCTCGAGTCGCGTCGTTGATTTTATTTTTAAAAAAAAACGTTGCCCCACATTAGGATTTTCTCCTGTGTCGTGGGTACGATTACAAACATACAAGTTCACATACACAATGACACCCAGACCCGAAACAACAATTTGTGGATCACACAAAGAGTTGTCCGTGCAGTCAGAGTCAGCTGATTTATATCACCTTTCGAACAAATTCTGCAATGCTTAGATAAAGCATAATTTTTAGGGTGCTGGGTTAGACTATGTTATTCAGTTATCACATAACAATTGAATCGGAAACATCCAACAGAATAAGAAAAAAAATCTAAAACTGATGTTAGGTGAAAATTACGGAAGAAATCATTAAAAAATTATAACTCGAAAACTGCGCAAAATCGTAAAACATACATGAGGATGATTTGGATACTCCTCGTCATAAAGTATTAAAATTTTACGCTTGAATGTAAACTCCCCAGCCACCCTATATATTATAACTCACCATGGAAGAAGGCCACACCAAACCAGCAAACAGAATCTCCCTAAAGTCTGTAATAGGAGACGGCAGCTTGTAGTCTTTCTTCTTTGCGTTCTTCAAGATGAAGTATTCACACGCTAAAGCATACACAGCATAAGCTAGTTGTAATATCTGGAATGAATAAAGTGATCATTTATACGGTTCTGAGATTTGTCAAGCATGCCTTTAAAAGCTATTTACAAATTTTGAGGTTATTTACTACACTCACTGGCTCGTGGGAGCGGTCGTATTTTCGATTATTGAGCAAGAGGTCTCTGACTCGGATGTATAGTAATTTTCGATTTTCGATTATCCCTAGAAGTTCAAACCGATATTTATGTCGATAGCTGATTTGGCAATAGGCTCACTCTCTATTCATCATCAGCTCTAAGCGCCCACTGCTGACCAAAGGCCCCATTTCACATGGATATGGTTGGAGCAATCACCACGCTTTCTCAATGTGTTCACTCTTTATTATACATAGAGGATTCTTATCATAAAAGAGGATTAGGTTCATGTGCACCTCCGCCTACCTCTTTGGAGATAAAAAGAAATGAAAGTGATATATACTTACAAAAGTCCAAGTAGTAAAGAACCGGTACTCCAAACTCTTGAACTGCAGAACCTCCTTGGAGTTCCCAGCGTTCTTCTTGGAGTACCACGCCATGTAGACTATGTTGGAGACGTGCATCAGTATCGTGGCTGAATAGCCCAGGATACGTAAGCTGGCTAGACGAGACATTGTTCTGAAAAATTAAGAAGGGATAATCATTAAAAAGAGCTTACTAAATTTTTTATAGTATAGGGCGGAAAACGAGCAGTCGAATCACCAGATGGTAAGCAATCAGCACCACCCATGGACACTCACAACACTAAAGGAGTTATTTATAACTGTAATGCTGGGCATTGGAACGAATGGGTCAGTACGACTTCGGTCGTGGTAACCTATTATTTCCGTACTCGGTTCTTACGACATCCGCGGAAAAAGACTTCATGGAACGTTGTTAGATCAAATATTAATATAAAATGTTAGCACCTAGTGGTCTTTTACGACAACCTTGTTTAAAGAATAATGTTCAATCATTCTGTTTCAATGAAAAACGAGAGTCCTTCTCACATACACCGAAGTAGCGTCTTTGACTTCCTTGGGAGGTCCATTGCTACTCGGGTAACCGGTCGTGGCGGAGGGCCGGTCTAAGCCTCCGCCATCTGAATATGTCGTCTGAATAGTCGTCATGTATGGGTTTAATATAAAATGTTTAAAGAATAATGTTCAATCATTCTGTTTCAATGAAAAAAAAGGGTATCTACCTCTAGGTAAAGTGACAAATTAATTTATTCTACCCTGCTATCCCCACTTGACTTACTACAACTATTTCGTATTGCTACTGTTAATTATAAAAATCAAAAGCCCAATACCGTGTATATGGAATAAACCGGTAAACGAATAGATGTTTAGATGGTCAGGGGTCGTGTCCAGAGAGAAGTAAATAAATCGAGTACTAATTAATACACCTTTAATTTCTGACTCCAATTAAGGTTACATACAATTTAGCACGGTCACAATATTTAGTAGCGTGCGTCTGTAGTGCGATATACGGGACAACTCGAAAGGCAAACACAATGCAAGTACAGTGTGAACAATATTGATGCGTCAACAATTAGAGTAGGTCCCACTACAGATGGATCACCTGATGGTAAGCAATCGCTTATGGATACCCGAAATTCCAGAGGTGTTACAAGTACGTGACCGGCCTTTTGAGCATAAGAAATCTGAGGATTGTTGGGGATTCGAGAATTTGGGGAGATTGGGGAGGGGGTTACTTGGGCCTACAGTAACCTCACTCATACGAGAAAATACAACGCAAGCATTGTTTCACGTCGGTTTTCTGCTCGGCCGTGGTATCACTCCGGTCGAGCCGGCCCATTCGTGCCAAAGCATGGGTCTTTGATACATTGACACTTGATTTACTCTACATGTGAAGATGGTTAAAAAGAAAGGTCTCTAGATTAGCTAACACTGCTTATCTACAGGAAACTTAATCATGATGTTCATCATTATCATTAACAGCCTATAAGTGCCCACTGCTGAGCAAAGCCTCTTCTCATATGGAGAAGGTTTGAGCAATAATCACCACGCTTGCTCAATGCGGGTTGGCGATTACAAACTTATAATTAGAAATTATAAGCCCACGTTTCCTCACGATGTTTTCCTTCACCGTTTGTCAGTGGTGTCTGAATAATCTTAGAAAGTATAATATTATATAACTCGGAAAAAGTCACATTGGTACTTGCCGCTGGTAGGTTTCGAGCCCGCACCCTCATGCATGAGAAGTCTTAAACCTCCGGGCCACCGCGACACATCATGATGTTATCTTATGCTATCTGTTCTAATGTAACGGATAGACATTTCTATTTTATACCCATATACATACATAGTATAGATAACATATTTACTGATATAAAATTATTATCTATCATTCATTCATTACATATATACGTGTCATGTATTCAGGTCAATGATAAAGTAGTTTAAAATTATTATTATTAATAGTGGTTTAATTCTCTCCGAGTGCAACTACCGAGCGATAAGAATCGAGTTTGATTTTCGAGTCGAGGATTTTGTTTTCTTTATTATATGATGCCAATCATTCTCAGGGGATGCCCGCCTTTTACGATTTAAAAAAAGGAGTTGTTGAAAGACGTGTTCTTTTTTTTTTCATTACGTTGTGCAAAATATACAATATAAATATTGTATATTTATATCATATATAATAATGAATGAATTTTCGAAATTTTCGGGCAAAGTATTACTAGGTTTTTAAAAATCCCAGTAGTAGCACGGAGTCTGGAAATGTGCCCGGTATATGGCAATAGGCTCACTCCCTATTACATGGGACTCATAACATAAATAGTGAAAAGTGAGTGTTACATTGTACAATGGCATTAAGTGCCGTAATGTGCACCTCTGCCTACCCCTTAAGGGATAAAAAAGGTGTGATGTTATGTTATGTTAGGGCAAACGAGTATACCTACCATAGAAACTAATTATATCTATTATACCTACAGGTTATCTGAGAATTATTATTAGAAGTTTCATGGTATCTCATGCTCTTATACTGTCGCGGAGAACCTAACGGGTAACCGGGGCTCCGGCTCGACGTGCAGGAGAAGGAACGGGGTGGTTTTTAGTCAGTAAGAGTCTGACACTCCCTCCCGCCTCACCTAGGCGGGAGCAGTCATTCGATGATATTCCCCCATTAAAAAAAATACTCTTATACTATTATATAAACCGGAAGAGTTTGTGTTTTTGTTTGTTTGTTTGTTTGTTTGAACGCGCTAATCTACGTAGCTACAACTCTGATTTAAATCATTATTTTTGTGTTGGATAGCGCATTTATCGAGAATGACTATAGACTATAAAACATCACGCTACGACCAATAGGAGCTGAGCAGACCGTGTGAAACCGCGCGGAAGTAGCTAGTTATTGATATTCAGGTCGAGATTTTACATAAACACATAAGTTACGTATACTGGGTTTCAGGTTTTATCCCTGAGTTGCACAAATAAGTTTATTAGCCGTAAATGCGAAGACTAAGAATGGGTGTTAGATTCTATTCCCAGCTGGGAGAAAGTGCATATCAGGTATCAGGTTTATATGAATATATATATTTGAACATTCCTATAAGTCTTTACATAAAAATGATTTTCCATTCGTTAGTCTCGCTAAAACTCGAGAACAGCTGAACCGATTTGGCTAGTTTTGGTCTTGAAATCTTCGTGGAAGTCCAGGGAAGGTACGCGCGCCTCAAGGAGCTATCAGACCACCACAGACAGGGCCCAATAGGGCCGATGTAGATACGGAGACTTAACGAGTTGCCGGGGCTCCGGCTCGAAGTGCAGGAGTAGGAACGGGGTGGCTTTTAGTCAGTAAGAGTCTGACACTCCCTCTTGCCTCACTCGGCCAGCAGAAGTCATAGGATGATTTCCCCCCCTCAAAAAAAGGGAAGGTTTAAAAGGTGAGAAAAATATTTGTAGGCGATACAAAGTTTGCCGGGTCAGCTAGCCAAAGTATAAAAATTTGAAATACTCAACTTAATCTAGTCTTAAAAATTCCTAGACTTATACATACATACATAATACGTAACTTCACGCCTGTCTCCCATAGGGGTAGGCAGAGACTAGGGAATGCCAATTACTACGATTCTTACATGCAAAGTATTACCCAGTTATGAAGACTCAAGAATTGAACTTTGGACCTGCAATCATTCTGCATGCTATGTGGTTGAAGTGCCATAATTGCAACCTTATGGTGTAGTTACTTACGCAGATCTTAGCATTGAGACTGTCGTACAACTTTGTGAGTAGACTTAGGCAGGTTTTTTATAATCAACTACACACAAATGTAATAAGGAATTTCAAAAAATAGAGGTGATGCCAGGGTATGATAATTAAAATATCTAATTAGTCCGTCAGTTAATGAAAAAATATTACACTCGTTTTTTTTTTATTTTGTCGTTTTATCCCTTTTATCTCTGAAGGGGTAGGCAGACGTACACATTACAGCACTTAATGCCGCTGTACAATATAACAGCCACTTTTCACTATTTATGTTATGAGTCCCGTGTAATAGGGGGTGAGCCTATTGTCTTATACCGGGCACAATTCTAGACTCCGTGCTACTACTGAGATTTTATAAAACAACCCAGTAATACTTTGCCCAACCCGTAAATCGAAACCTCTTGCCCGGCATTCGCACTTGCGACCACTCGGCCAACGAGGCAGTCAGCTTTCCCGTGATCCCATGGGGTAAAAAGTAGCCTATGTCCACACCATAATCTACTCCTGACAAACAAACAAACATACTTTCACATTTATAATATTAATAAGATTCTAAGTATTTAACATAACACAAAAAAATCATTGAAAAGTGAACACTGTACATTGCATATTTTTTAAAACAATGCTCGGGCGTGAGTTGCAATCGATAAGGAAGCCAAAAATATTGTTTTGAGAATTTATGTCTGCTTATCTAGTCTGATTTACTTCAACTTTTGCATGAATATTACTAACAGATCGGGTCAATACATAGGCTACAGGGACTAGCACTATACTAATCCTAGATCGAAAATCAGCAATTTCATCGGAATTTTATATAAGAGGCCCTCTAGAAAGAAAACAATACTGCACATCTGTCTTTCTAGATTTGCAACAGGCTTTCGACAAAGTATGGCACAAGGGCTTATTATGCAAAGTTAAAAAATGCCTGCCACACCCATTTTATGGTATTCTAGACTCATACCTGACAGAGAGAACCTTCCAAGTTATTGAAGGCGACTGTGAGTCGACTCTCAACGACATATCTGCGGGAGTTCCACAAGGTTCAGTGCTCGGACCTGTCCTATATAACATCTATACTTCCGACCTGCCCCAAATGCAAAATGTAACAATCGCACTCTATGCAGATAATACTGCAAAATTGGCGATCAGTAACAACCCCGTTGTACCCACAAAAAAACTTCAATAAAGCCTTGACGCAGTTGAAGAATGGTTAGAGAAGTGGAGCTTCAAATCAAGCTCAACTAAATCAGTCCAAGTCACTTTTACTCTTAGAAGGGAAGAAAGCCCCCAGTAAGACTAGATGGTGAATTCCTACCACAAACCGACTCGGTCAAATACCTAGGCCTGCATTTGGATAGAAGGCTAACCTGAAAAAAACACCTGCAAGCGAAGAGACAGCGTCAATAACTAAAATACAATAGCCTCTATTGGCTCTTAGGACGTAACTCAAAAGTTTCAGTAGACAACAAACTTCTCATATACAAAACCATTTCAAAGCCTATCTGGACCTATGGTACACACTACCACAGCCCCACAGTTGGTGTGAGGTGGGGCCTGCAAATCAAAAATTAACATTATACAAATACTACAGAACACCATACTAAGGTGAGTCTACTGCCATATACCGGGCACAATTGCAGAATCTGGGCTACTACTAAGAATTAAAAAAAAAAACAGTAATACTTTGAAATTGAATCCGACACCCCTAGTCGGATTCAATTTCCGGGTTGGGCAGTGGCTTGCGACCAACCTTATCTAATACATATATTTTTTTTAAATTTAATACATCTTCGTGCCAGATGGTTTTAAAGAAAACCTAAAGCTACCTACCCTTAACATACTTCGTACTAACACTGGGAATTCGACATATAATACTTAAATCTTTTAAAATACACTATCCCACACACACACACACACACAGATAAACTAAAAAAAAACCAGTTTGACGTTGAATTTCACTCGTAAACTC
Source organism: Spodoptera picta (assembly GCA_038387885.1). NCBI lineage: Eukaryota > Metazoa > Arthropoda > Insecta > Lepidoptera > Noctuidae > Spodoptera > Spodoptera picta. Next base: position 2,153,072 of record JAZHFQ010000445.1, read on the forward strand.
GAAACACATTTATCGCGATAAAACTGACAGCTAAACGTCATAGGTAAGTTCGATTAAAAAAACACACAATCAAAATAAAAAAAAAGGTTTTAAACACTAAAAAGTTCACACTAGTACATTTATAGGTTATGTTTTTATTAAATTGTGTATTTAAGATTATGTATTTACCTTATTTATATGTTTGTAGTAGATAATATAGTTTGTAATCTTGTTTTATCGCGCACACAAGTTGTCGGGCCGGCGGTCAGGCCCGTTATACGTACAACTATGGTATAATGACACGCGCACGTCACTGACAGAATTCCCTACTTTAAACAGTTACTAGTTGCCGCGGAGAACAAGAGTCTGACACTCCCTCCCGCTTCACCCAGACGGGAGAAGCCATTCGATAATTTTCCCCCTTAAAAAAAAGCAGTTACTAGTTTTTACAGCGGTTTCGCCCGTGTTTTGTTTATAAAATTATCCTATAGGAACGTAATATTATGAATGAGGAAAGTAGTTCATATGTTAGTCTACATTATAATCTATTATTATATTATTATTTTATGGCCAATTTTATATCGATATTCGTTTTGCGTTTTGGAATAATTGTGGACAGTAAAAATCATTCTTGCACACCGCTTTCGGCGCCCCTGATTCGACTACAATAAACCAACGACAGAGAACAAAGTTATTAACTTAGCCCAAAGGATTAGTCAGCTGGAGTGGCAGTGGACCGGTCACATTTGTCGAAGAACCGATGACCGTTGGAGTAATCATGTTTTAGAGAGGAGATCGCGTCCAAACAAACGCAGTGTAGGGCGCCCTCCGGCTAAGTGGGGTGACAACATCCGCAAGGTGGCTAACAGCGGCTGGATGAGCTGAAAACCGAGCTCAGTGGCGTGCCATTGGAGAGGTCTTTGTCTAGCAGTCGACGATTATGATGATGATGAATGAATCGGCCACTCAGAGCGCCGAACGTGGTCTCATTACCTTAACCTCTTATCTACCGGTATATGAGACACAATAAAAAACAATTGTGTCTGGCGTATATGTACGTCCCCGGTATACCAGGGGTTAAACGTAAAATAAACTCATGATAAGGCCTTTGACGTTTGTCAACCTCTTTTTCGGTTCGGTATCCTACCGTCACCTCTTTTTATTTCTTGATGGGAAAATCATTCAATGATTTCTCCGGAGTGTCAGACTCTTACTGACTAAAAACCACCCCGTTCCTTCTCCTGCACGTCGAGCTGGAGCCCCGGCAACTCGTTAAGTCTTCCGCGGCTCTGTGTCAGCACCAGCCCTATTGGGCCCCATCTGAAGTTGTCTGATGGGTATTACCGTCACCTAGGATTTAAATTAAATTTAAACTTTAATAGCTCGATTTTTTGTTTTAGTTAAATACACATAATATACGTATGTACATACATATTTTTAAAATGTTATATGAATATTTTTTTCTTATTTCTTGATTGTCAAGTTATTGTTAATAATGTAACTGGTTTCCTCTTCAGGTTTCAAGTATTTTTTTTTATCTTCATTAAACCAGTTTTCTGGCAAATGTAATCCTAATTTTTAATGTAATTTTCTCAGTTATTTAAAAAAAGGTTAGGTTTTTACACTTGTAACGCCTCTGGTGTTCTGATTATTGCTTACCATCAGGTGATCCGTCTGCTAGTTTACCGGCTTATGCTATAAAAAAAAACCTAATAAAAGCGTAGGAAAGTGAAAACTGTGCATTGAATATTTTTTGGCGAGATCTGCAATCGATATCGAAGCTAAAAATATGGTTTTTAGAATTTTTGTCTGTTTGTCTGTATGTACGTCCGAGTTATACTCAAAAAGGTGTATGGTTTTAATTAAAATTTTGCATGAATATTACTCACAGGTCGGTTCAACATACCTATAGGCCACATATTAACACGCTATCATTTCCGGGGAGGAGCTGTGAAACACTATTCCACGCAGACGAAGTCGCGGGCACAGCTAGTCTTGAGTAAATAAACAAAAATACCTCTTTTAAAAGGCATATCTATAGGTCTATTTTGTGTGTACAGTTATGTGAATATTCTCCTCTTAATGATCTAGAAAGTAAACTTTCTAAATTACATTCAAATCTTCTAACGAGCAAAAAAACTAGATCGAATAAAAAAACGCCTATTATTTTAGTCACAGCAACAAAAGATACTTTGTGACATTGCTATCCAATAGGGTAGTTTCCTAAATTTTATTTTAATCTCCGTGTGGTACATTAATTTAAAACTTTAGACACGTATTTTTTCTTTTCTCACAAAATTAAATACTTTCGACGATATATTAGAGGTAATTAGAAATATCGTGTGACGTCACAGCGTGCAACATTTTGTAGCACGTTATGACGTAAAAACCTCCCACTCCTAAACTTAACTCCGTTTTATCTAAGTATTGTTTTGTAAAACGACATAATAAAAAAATACGTGTCTTATATTTTTTCATTATTTAACTGACGGACTAATTAGATTTTAAATTTTGATACCCTGGAAACTATCCAATTTCGAACAACCTCGTTTCACACGGGCGCAAAAATACGAATTACACCTAAAAACATTTTGAGTAAATCTTATAAATAATAATAATATTGTAATATTAAACATTTTTCGTGCCATATAAGGTAATGCCCATAATCACCACGCTGGGCAGGAGGGTTGGTGATCGCAGGGCGTAGCTCCTCGCACTAGTGACGCTGCTCCCCGTCACTAGTCTGAAATTTTGCTACGCCTACTTAGCATGGTTATTCCGCCATTTTTTTCTGGGGTAAACGTGTTCTAGAGTGGAGACCGCATCTAGGCAAACGCAGTGTAGGGCGCCCTCCAGCTAGGTGGAGTGACGACATCTGCAAGGTGGCTGGCAGTGGTTGGATGAGAAGAGCTGAAGACCGAGCTCAGTGGCGTGCCATTGGAGAGGCCTATGTCCATGTCCAGCAGTGGCCGAATACAGGCTGATGATGATGATGATGAAACATTTTTCTAGAAAAGCAAACTGTGAGACGTGTCTAAGAGGATTTCATGTTCGATTCTCAAGTATAGCAAAAGATTTTTTTTGGATTTTCGAAATATTCATAGCAATAGTACAGTTGGAAATGTGTCCGGTGTTTGACAATAGGCTCATTTTGTTATTATTTGGATCTCGAAACATAATTATTGTGTCTATCTATCTATCTACCTCTATATAATCTAACAAACAATCCTTGGATCTATATCAACGAACTCGACAACGGCTCCGTCGATTTTCTTGATATTTTGTATTAAGCAGGTTTCGGAGGCTATAAATCGATCGATCAAAAAGGTGTATGGATTTACTTAAAATTTTGCCTGAATATTACTCACAGGTCGGTTCAACATACCTATAGGCCACATATTAACACGCTATCATTTCCGGGGAGGAGCTGTGAAACACTATTCCACGCGGACGAAGTCGCGGGCACAGCTAGTCTTGAGTAAATAAACAAAAATACCTCTTTTAAAAGGCATATCTATAGGTCTATTTTGTGTGTACAGTTATAATATGAATATTCTCCTCTTAATGATCTAGAAAGTAAACTTTCTAAATTACATTCAAATCTTCTAACGAGCAAAAAAACTAGATCAAATAAAAAAACGCCTATTATTTTAGTCACAGCAACAAAAGATACTTTGTGACATTGCTATCCAATAGGGTAGTTTCCTAAATTTTATTTTAATCTTCCTGTGGTACATTAATTTAAAACTTTAGACACGTATTTTTTCTTTTTTCACAAAATTAAATACTTTCGACGATATATTAGAGGTAATTAGAAATATCGTGTGACGTCACAGCGTGCAACATTTTGTAGCACGTTATGACGTAAAAACCTCCCACTCCTAAACTTAACACGTTCGAGGACAGAACGAGATTATACGTTATCGTTCGAGATTTTAATATCGCACAACGTACGATGACGTTCAAATAACATTTAAATTATACGGCAGAACGTTCATTGCCGATGAAAGTTCAAGTAAAAATCCTTTTGAATGTTTCTTGTGTCACAACACATAAAATACCCAACACTGTACTGTCACGTAGGGTAAGTTTAGAACTATTTCAAATAAGTGCCGTTGATAGTGTGCGGTTACGGTATTCATATATGCACAACGTATTTATACGTCCCGCGCTCCTACATTTAACGCGGCTGTGTCACTGTGTATTATGTGTTTAATGCAAATTAATGATTTTACAGTGTAAAATTGATGTTTAATAGGTTATTGTATGTTTTAGACGGATATAAGCGCAAATAAGACAAAAGATAAGCATGTTTGATGATTCCGACACCTCCGAGGCGGATCATTACCAAGATGCATATACACATTGACGTGATAAAACGGTTGTGTCATAATATGTTTAAAACAATATTTTTTCATGTGACACTACGTACTGATACGTCGTATAATTTTGTATAGACATTTACTGTGTCATTCTGGAAACCCGACTCAAGTGGTAGAGTCCTCGAACGTGTTAACTCCGTTTTATCTAAGTATTGTTTTGTAAAACGACATAATAAAAAAATACGTGTCTTATATTTTTTCATTATTTAACTGACGGACTAATTAGATTTTAAATTTTGATACCCTGGAAACTATCCAATTTCGAACAACCTCGTTTCACACGGGCGCAAAAATACGAATTACACCTAAAAACATTTTGAGTAAATCTTATAAATAATAATAATATTGTAATATTAAACATTTTTCGTGCCATATAAGGTAATGCCCATAATCACCACGCTGGGCAGGAGGGTTGGTGATCGCAGGGCGTAGCTCCTCGCACTAGTGACGCTGCTCCCCGTCACTAGTCTGAAATTTTGCTACGCCTACTTAGCATGGTTATTCCGCCATTTTTTTCTGGGGTAAACGTGTTCTAGAGTGGAGACCGCATCTAGGCAAACGCAGTGTAGGGCGCCCTCCAGCTAGGTGGAGTGACGACATCTGCAAGGTGGCTGGCAGTGGTTGGATGAGAAGAGCTGAAGACCGAGCTCAGTGGCGTGCCATTGGAGAGGCCTATGTCCATGTCCAGCAGTGGCCGAATACAGGCTGATGATGATGATGATGAAACATTTTTCTAGAAAAGCAAACTGTGAGACGTGTCTAAGAGGATTTCATGTTCGATTCTCAAGTATAGCAAAAGATTTTTTTTGGATTTTCGAAATATTCATAGCAATAGTACAGTTGGAAATGTGTCCGGTGTTTGACAATAGGCTCATTTTGTTATTATTTGGATCTCGAAACATAATTATTGTGTCTATCTATCTATCTACCTCTATATAATCTAACAAACAATCCTTGGATCTATATCAACGAACTCGACAACGGCTCCGTCGATTTTCTTGATATTTTGTATTAAGCAGGTTTCGGAGGCTATAAATCATTTTCAGATAAAAATGAACCGACTTCAAGAAAGAATGGTTTTTTTGAGGGCGGAAAATCATCCAATGACTTCTCCCGCCCGGGTGAGGCGAGAGGGAGTCTCTTACTGACTAAAAACCACCCCGTTCCAGCACCTGCACTTCGAACCTGAGCAAAGTTATTCATTCTTGACTTAAAACTGACTTCTCCAAACCCAGACCCAAAGGTTCCCGAGTGTACGGCGCGTTGCGTTCCGCGCGCGCCTCAAAGAGCCATCAGACCACCACGGATGGGGCCCAATAGGGCTGTTGCCGATACGGAGCCGCGGAGAACCTAACGGGTTACCGGGGCTCCGGCTCGAAGTGCAGGTGCTGGAACGGGGTGGTTTTTAGTCAGTAAGAGTCTGCCACAATCTCCCGCCTCACTAAGGCGGGAGAATCCATTCGATGATTTTCCCCTCTTAAAGAAATAACGTGGAGGTTATGCTTATGACTGCGATCTCCAACGCCTGCTAAGCATGATGATTATGACTATCCCCTGTATTTTTTTTTAAACGTTGCCGACACTAGGATTTTATTGTGTCGTGGGTGCGTTTACAAACAGCGCACTTGTTTTTGACTGCACAGTTACCACGCAACGTACAACAGGCCCGATTGCACGGAGGAACTCGTGTGATCCACAAATTGTTGATCCAGGTCTGGGTGTCATATATATCGGAACTTACATGTTCGTAAACGCACCCACAACACAAGAGAAAATATTAGTTTGGGGCAACGTTTTTTAAAAATCAAAAATAGAAAAATATAACATACAAGTTCACATTATACTCGGATTCGAAACAACAATTGTATGTAAACAATATAAATAAATGCTATTGTCTTCCTTATTACTGCTATCTTGATCTTAATTATAAATATAAAATAAATTATTTTATATGTTTCAACTACTAATTTAGTAAATAAAAGTGTATGTTTGTTTGCTACTTTCTTCGAACCTAGTGAATCAATTTTCATAATATTTTTATGTAGAAATAGGTTGAAATAATATAGAGGTAAGTTGGTTTGGTTATGACTGGCCGAGCGGTCGTATGAATCGAACTCGATACCCCTTGCCGCCGGGCCCGGGTCGGGTGAAGTATTACTGGGTTTTTAAGAAATTCACAGTAGCACGGGGTCTGGAAATGTGCCCGGTATATGGCAATAGGCTCACCCCCATTACTCATAACATAAATAGTGAAAAGTGGGTGTTACATTGTACAGGTGCACCCTTGGGGGATAAAAGGCGTGATGTTATATAATAAATCTAGGTTTATTTTGACTCTCAAAGGGTAACTTTATTTCGGTTTTTTTTTGGCATAAGCCGGTAAACGAACAGACGGATCACCTGATGGTAAGAAATCGGCGTCGCCCATGGACACATGGAACACCAGAGGCGTTACAAGTGCGTTACCGGCCTTTTGGGGATTAGGAGTTTGAGGACCGTTAGGATTCAGGGATTGAGGAGATTGGGGAAGGGGCAATTGGGCTAAGTCATTGGGCCTCCGGGTATTTTATTTTGTCGTTGTCGGTAACTTAGTAATTTTGTCGTAGGTTGAATATTCTATTCGGAAGTTTAGTTTTGTTATTCGAAGATCCATTTTATAGTCGGCCACAGATCGCTGGAGATTAATTTGTTTTTCGGAACCATTATTATTTTCCTTTTATTAAGTTACTTAATATTTACAACACTTCTTTTCATTGGCGTAAATATACCGTTCGAGGCTTGTGGCAATTTCATTGAGAAATTCAGATGAGAACCTCAGAACAGGGTCCCTTCCAGCTGGGGGTCTGTGGCATTTGTTTTGCACCCTGTTGTAACCCTAATGTCTCTTTTATTATGTAGTTGCATGCATAATGACTGATCATTGTGGTCTCAATTTCGCATCCCGAGTATGACAGTGATCTAAGGAGTAACGATGTTCGAAATCATTTCTACGGCAGAGTAAATAAAATTTTAATCCGAGTATTGCAAGCGGAGTCACGCGTGAAGGCTAGTCAAATACTAGTTAATTAAAAACAAAAGGTATTATGGTATTATAGTTTGACTGAACTTTTACAGAATAAACCACTCATTCGATTTAATGTAAATATACGAGGCTAACGTCGACACCTAGTCCTTAAAACATATAATTTGTTTAATTAAAATTCATAAATAATTTTAACTATTTTTATTTCAGTTTAATATTTAGTTTTGTTTTACGTAGCCGTCTTATCATCACTACCGGTGTAATTCAAAAAAAACTTGTGAATAAATTGAATTGTTTCAAAATTTTGCGATTATTTTTCGGAGTGACTTTGTTAATAAGTTATAAGTGGTGATTAACCCACAAAATAAGTGACAGTTTTTCAAACTAAAGTAGTAATTAAGATTTAATTATTTTCAAAATGGTGTCTGTTGATGTATCGAACAGGTGAGAGGTATTTCTGACGAGGTAACTTAAAAAACAATTTTATCAAAACAATAATAGCTAGAATGTATTCTATTTCTATTGTAGAAAATGGTACAAGCCTTCTAAACTATTTAACAATTGATTAAATTTAAGTGTGGGAGAGCCATGCTTCGGCACGAATGGGCCGGCTCGACCGGATACCACGGCCTCACAGAAAACCGACGTGAAGCAACGCTTTCGTTGTGTTTCGTCGTGTGAGTGAAGTTACCGGAGGCCTAATTATTCCCCCCTCTCCCTAATCCCCAAATCCTCCACAATTCTTAAATTCCCAATTCCCAAAAGGCCGGGAACGCACTTGTAACACCTTGGTGTTTCGGGTGTCCATGGGCGACGCCGATTGCTTACCATCAGGTGATCTGTCTGCTAGATTACCGGCTTATACCATAAAAAAACATACTATTCTAAAATGAATTTTTGCTCAGTACAAAGATTGAGAAACACCTCATCCTTATTTTGAGAGAGAATCATCAAATGACTTCTCCCCCCTAGGGTGAGGCGAGAGGGAATGCCAGAGACTTACTGACTAAAAACCAACCCTTACTACTAATTTTTTGTTGACGGTGGGACCTTCAAAAGGCGCCTAGCTTTTTGGGGGAAAAAAACTAAGAAGTGTGGGATATTCACTTCACTAAAACCTCCTCAGTGGCCACCACGCGCACCTGAAGAAGACACCGGGTCCTCTTAGTAGACCAGCCCCGAAACCCCCACGGTGCAACGCCTGTTACGGCACCTCCCTATGGAGACCTATGTGTCTACCTAGAGCCTCTCTGTGCAGTGCACGGCGGCGGCGTGACTGCTGTGCCGACATATTCCTTGAGGTCATTAGAATCTCGTTCCTTATCCCGTGTCAAGCCGGAGCCCCGGAGCCCACTAGGTTCACTTCAAGTTTCCGATCCTTGCCCTAGTACATTGTAATCGTAATTGTACCACTATTTTTCTACCAGGACAACTGATCTTTTAAATACTTGTATAATATATTTAAAAAGTTACAAAAACAAACACAACAAGGAAATCACTGATTACTTCTGTATATCAATATTTAAATTTAAAAATAGCATATACTAAAACAAAGTTTGTGTACTAATAATAAATATTGAAAGTGCAACTCGCCGCGACCTCGCACGCTCACGAGAAAGAGCCCCTATGTGGCTTGAAACTAGTAGAAGATTTCGCAGTATTTTCAAATGAGTAAGCCACGATTTTATGAGCGCAATAATTGATATACACTGAAGGAATAGGGCTCATAATCATCTATCTGCCGTCTATCCACATTATTTTTATTACTTTTTTAATAAACCTTGCCTCACACTAGGAATTTCTCCTGTCTGGGGTAGGTACGTTTATAAACATAATAGCTAAGTGTGGGAGACCCATGCTTCGGCACGAATGGGCCGGCTCGACCGGAGTTATACCACGGCTTCACAGAAAACCGATGTGTAGCAACGCTTGCATTGTTTCGTGAGGCGAGTGAGGTTACTTGAGGCCCAATTATCCTTTCCTAAACTCTCCGATCCCTACATCCCCAACAATCCTCAAATTACTAATTCCCAAAAGGCCGGTAACACACTTGTGACACCTCTGGTGTTCCGGGTATCCATGGGCGTCGCCGATTGCTTACCATCGTTTACAGGCTTATCCCTTAGATAGAAAAAAAAGTTAAAGCATTTATTTCAATTAATTTTTAATTAGGCACTTTTGAGACGTCAAAAATTTATTTGCCCGTCCGTCTGCCTGTCAGTGAAGCTAGCTGCTCGTTCCATAGTGTAGTTTCGAATGGAGAAGAACGAGCAAGAAACTTGATTATCGTTACTCTTTTTCATACATTTCACGTTCACAAGACACCCAGACTCGGAACAAAAAAATTGTGGATCACACAAAGAGTTGCTTCATGCGGGATTTAAACCCACAATACGTTGCGTGACTGGTTGTCTAGTCACGTGAAAGCAACCGTGCAATCTGATGTCATGAATATAAGAGTCTCACCGTCAGTTATGACGCTTGCTCAATGAGGGTTGGCGACTTCAAACTTATAATTAGAAATTATAAGCCCAGGTTTCCTCACGATGTTTTCCTTCACCGTTTGTCAGTGGAGTCTGAATAATTTTAGAAAGAACATATTATGTAAAATTGGATAAAAGTTATATTGGTACATGCTGTTGATAGGTTTCGTAGCCGCACCCTCATGTATGAGAAGCGTCTTAGCATGCGGGCTACCGGGACATGACAGAGTCGAACGCGTATTCGTTATTATAAAAACTCGAAACTCGAAGTTCTCAGTTCTTCAAATTGTTCAGATTCACACAAGAAAACCAGCATCACGTCAATAAAAACATAAACTATTGTGTACCAAAAATGTAAAAATAAAATATCTGTTGCATATCTCATAATCTATTGTCTGTTCTTACGTAATCATTCTAAAAATATTCACAAAAAAATGTATTATATAAAAGTGGATGTTGAATATTCATACATCGAATTAATTTAATTTATGAATTAAATCTCGAAGTAGTTACACGTAATGAACATTAAAATTAATGTAATGTAACGTCGCCAACACTCCGTAACAGTCCACTGCTATGAACCTTCTCTACACAAGAAGGTTGCCCAAAATCCCCATACTCAGCAGCCGGGTTGGAACCAACGAAACTATGTTACTAAAGTATTATATTGTGAACCTGGTTGAAAAAGAGCACGCTACGAATTATGCCCTACTCCCTACGTGCTACGACCTATTGCCTGTTCGCTACGAACCAAGTGCTACGCACTACGCGTTACGAACAATACTTTACGGTCTAAATACTACGTACAACTTGCTACATACAACGCTACTGCGCTACGAACTATGCCATACGCGGCGTACAGCATAGTTCGTAGCGGGTTATGCAAATTATGCGAAATGTACTACGCGCTACGATCCATGCGTGTACGTACTACAAACCAAACACTACGCGAACTACAGGCTACGAGCTACGGACGTAGTAATTCGCAAAACGTTAAGATTTAGGACCATGAAATCTGATTATTTTTTGACAGTGCGAGATGTATAATTGTACTGTATGTTCTTACCAATATTTCCAATGAAAATGCTTTTTGTTAGATAAGACTATTTACACAACATAAGACAAAAATATTGTGTTGTTACAGATACATACACCACCGCATGCTTGGATATACCGTCGGCCTGATACTCCATGTCACCAACGTATACAATATGATAGTCTTCTACAAGGGTGATGTACTCAAAGACCCCGACGTGAAGCGCTTCCATAATAATCAGTTCAGGTTCTTGACCATATGGAATGTTGTAAGTAGACCAGTAGACCGAGTAGACTAAGTAGACCATGAAAAGACCGGCAATAAAAATTAACTTAATAGATTTGTTTCTTATATAAAAGTTAGTTTGACTGCACGGCTGGTGCGGTGGCTAGACATCCGGCTGCCGAGCAACGTGTAGCGGATTTGATTCCCGCTCAGAGTAACTCTTTGTGTGATCCACAAATTCTTGTTTCGGGTCTGGGTGTCATGTGTATATGAACTTGTATGTTTGTAAACGCACCTACGACACAGGAGAAAAACCTAGTGTAGGGCGGTGTTTTTTTTTTTTTAAATGGGAAAAATACAGTGTGTTAGGTTAAACGAGGGACTTATTGTATTATTATTCAGTATTATTCAATTATATTATTCAGTATTCGATTCTCGTCCCGAATATGTAAAAAACCTATAACCAAAATTTTTGAAGTAATTGTCCAATAAAATAAATCATCATGAACACTGAGCGCGCAACAAGTGAACTTGTAAACAGAAACAGTACTTACATAAAGTAAGTCGCGTTGCAAAACATGCGCCGATCTTGCCGAAAAGGATAGAGTGCGCTTAAGCCCGCTAAGCCGTAACGTAACCCGTAAGCGTAAGCGGAAGCGTTTTTATGGTTCTGTCTGTTATTTATTAGTGTTTTCGTTTCGTTTATATGTTTGTTAGGTTCATGTGAGTATACACTATTATGGGTTTGAATATGTCCCTCGTTTACATACTGTATATTAATATTGTCATTTATTTTCAGTACATGCAAGTTATGTACATGGCTCTCGGTCTATCGTGTGACGTACTGACGCTTACGAATCAAGGAAAGGACAGTTCATTGCTGAAGAGTTTGAAGACCATCAGGGATCCATTGTTTTCTAATATTGTAGTGCCAATCTCTATTGTAAGTATTTGTGAAGATTACCATATCATTCTGCAACTGTTCGCCTTTCTATTTAGTTTGCCCCGTTTGGTTTTACAAGTCAAATGTAGTAATTGGAATTTTACCCCTTTCCTGACGACAGATCGATCTGATATTTACGACGCGCTTATCTCCGGAACTACTGGTTTGAATTAAATAATTCTTGTTGTGTCGGATAGAACATTTATCGAGAAAGGTTTTAAGCTATAAAACATCACGCTACAATTAATAGGAGCCGAGCAGAGCGGGACTATGCGGGAGTATCAATAACCACCCAATTTTTTTTACAGACTGTATGCCTATCTTTCTGGACGATATTTTCCTACGATCGGGCACTGATTCTGCCACCCAGCGTTGACAAGACCATTACCCCGATATCTAACCATATAATGCATACATATATAGTGCCTATAGCACTATGGGAATTACTATTTAGACCTAGGAAGAGACCTGACACGCATTTGGGCAATCTCCTTATGCTTAACCTGTATGCTGCTTTCTATCTTGTTGTGTGAGTATGGATTTTATTTTGTAAGTGGTATGGTTTATATTTGAATACAGGTTTTTGCAAATTAGGTGGTGACGATTGAGAAATTAAGCGTCTAGCGATTTTCGATTGGGCAACGGTTAATGGTTCAACGCTATGCTTAGAAGATGTATGATAATAGTGAGATAAAAAAATTAACTACTGACTGACTTGACTCAATTGTCGGGTAAAGTATTACTGGGTTTTTAAAAAAATCTCAATAGTAGCACGGAGTCTGGAATTGTGCCCGGTATATGGCAATAGGCTCACCCCCTGTTACATATTACCTTACTGGGACTTTATAACATAAATAGTGAAAAGTGTTGCACTGTTGACCAATAGCCTCTTTTCAAACTGAGAAGATATGAGCATTAATCACCACGTTTGCTCAATGCGAGTTAGCGATTTCAAACTTGTAATTAGACATTATAAGTCCAAGTTTCTTGACGATGTTTTCCGTCACCATTTGTCACATAACATCACGCCTTTTATCCCTGAAGGGGTAGGCAGAGGTGCACATAGAAGTAACACCCAGTTTTCACTATTTATGTTATGAGTCCCATGTAATAGGGGGTGAGCCTATTGCCATATACCGGGCACGATTCCAGGCTCCGTGCTACTACTGAGATTTTTCTAAAAACCCAATAATACTTTGCCCGACTCGGGAATCGAACCCGAGACCCCTTGCCCGGCAGTCGCACTTGCGACCACTCGGCCAACGAGGCAGTCCATTTGTCCTAACTGACCATTTGTCAGTGGTGTCTAAATAATCTTACAAAGTAGAGGTAGAGGTACATATAACTTGGAACACATTGGTACTTGTTCGTGGTAGATTTCGGAGTCACACTCTCGTTCATGAGAAGCGAGGGTCTTAAACCTCCGGGCCACCACGGCATTGAATTTTACTTTTTACTAAACCATAATATTTCTGTTTCAGGATCGTTGTCAGCTACTTAGAACAAGGTGTCTGGGTGTACCCCATACTAGACAAGTTGCATGGAACGATATATTTCTACCTATTTATGACTTCTGCTGTTATTATGACAAATACATTTTACAACCTACAATGGTACCTGACTGACCTTATTTGGAGTGATAGCGAAAATAGGAAAAAAGTTCAATAAGTTAGTCATCATTAACTAACTGTTGCTCGTGACTTCATTCGCGTAGAATATGATTAAAATATAACTCTTTTTAGTTTCATTTTTCCAAAATAAAAGTAGTCTATACTACTCCTTAGTACATCAGCTACCTCCTAATAAAAGTCTTGCAAAATCGGTCCAGCCATTCCAGAGATTAAGCAGTACAAATAGACGGACAGAAAAAATTTTGAAAACTGTTTTTCGTATGTGTATCGTATGCATGCATGTAGTAAAAAGCGGTTATTTTAATATTACAAACAGACACTCCAAATTTTTTTCATCTGTATAGATATAAAAATAAATCGCTAAATGCGTTGTTAATCGCGAATCTCGAGAACAGCTGAACCGATTTTGAGAATCATTGTCATCATCTAAGTGTGGGAGAGCCATGCTTCGGCACGAATGGGCCGGCTCGACCGGAGTGATACCACGGCCGAGCAGAAAACCGACGTGAAGCAACGCTTGCGTTGTGTTTCGTCGTGTGAGTGAGGTTACCGGAGGCCCAATTATTCTCCCCTTCCCCAATCTCCCCAATTCCTGAATCCCCAACGATCCTCATACTCCTAATCCCCAAAAAGCCGGTAACGCACTTGCAATGCCTCTGGTGTTTCAGGTGTCCATGGGCGACGCCGATTGCTTACCATCAGGTGCTTATGCCTTAAAAGAAAAAACATTATTTTGTTGGGCTCATTATTCTTAGGAGAAGGTTCTTATGTAAAAAAAAGAAATAAAGATGCGTAGAAAAATTTCCAAGACGAAACAAAGTGCGTATGGTCCGCTAGTTATAATGATGTAATTCAATATGATTATGTAAAAAAATGTGTGAATGTTTATTCATCGGATAGTGGTTATAAATGCTATACTTATCCCAGGATACACCTGGGATAAGTATAGCGTGAAACAATTAATATTTAGTATTTAACTCGTCGAGTACCGGTTTTGTAGACACAATTATAGAACAATAGGTTGCGGTCACCGGTGACCGCTTGGTGTTTGACAGTTTAACAGACTGTGATGGTTAAATTACTTATTAAAATTAATTATTCATGTTGTTTATGGATTTTTTTTCGATTGTTCACAATATGGTGGTGGTGTATAGTGTCCATATAAAGTTAATTAAATAAAAATATTATCTCAAAGCATCAATAAAAAAAATTGCTTAACCTATGGCCAAGTAGCCAGCCCTTCGATCACCTGAAGTGTCAACCATCCTCCTTACAATATCTTTCTAATGAAGACTATTATAATTATTACTGTTTTAAGGTGTAAATATTCTAGTTAATAGTTATTTATATTTTAAGTTGTATATATTTATTTAATTAAAAAAAGATATAATATTTAAATTTAAAATATTGGCCACGAGTTTGTAAACATTTCTGTCTTTTTTATATATACATCATGCCTTTTATCCCCGAAGGGGTAGGCAGAGGCAGACATTACGACACTTAATACTACTGTACAATGTATTACCCACTTTTCCCTATTTATGTTATGAGTCCCATGTAATAGGGATGAGCTTATTGCCATATACCGGGCACTATTCCAGACTCCGTGCTACATCTTCTTCTCTGTAGTCGGTCGTAGTCACGTTGAGGCGACCGTATTTGTGTTGGAGACCGATACAGCTTTCCTCACGATCTCCCGCCATCTCTCTCTGTTTGTGGATTGTCTGGCACAGTCTGACACTGGGTTTCCCGTTGCCGATTTGACTTGATCAGTCCAGCGCATATGTGATCTGCCTCGTAATCTGATTCCCTCTACTTTGCTGCAACTGAAATAAAAAAAAACCTTTTATACTTTACCCGGCTTGGGAATGAAACCCGAGACCCCTTACCCAGTAGTCGTACTTACGACCACTCGGCAAAGATGTTTGTGTTAAGTATGTTATGTTTGTTGTGTTAGCTATTACTTATTATTACGTAGACTACACAAATTTGTTTATATAATAAGTTATAAAGTAAGTATAACAAAAATAATAATAATAAGACAATTCATAATAATAGAGCCGATATAACCATAATAGATAAACAGAAAAAACATACATACATTATTGATATAGCAGTCCCTTAACACACACAACCTACAAAATACATAAATATGCAGATTTAAAAGAGGAAATAATCAAAATCTGGAAGATGGAAAAAGTATATATTGTGCCTCTGGTATTCTCCAGCACTGGTATAGTACCGACACACCTTCATCATTATTTACAACAAATTCAACTGCCTAAAAATACATATATGACCATGCAAAAAGCCACCATCCTAAATACGTGCAGAATAGTTCGGAAATTTTTACAAGAAGACGCGAACATTGAACCGAATCCCATAAATGGAACTCACTTGGCTTAGGCCCGTGGTTTCATTAAACTACCGACAATATTATAATGTCGAGACAAACAAATATTTGACCGAAATAATAACTATCGTGAGACATACTAAATTAACTGCTGCTGCTGCGCGACATCGCTGCAACCGCACATGCTGTTCATGAGGAAGAACTCCTCTGTGGTTCGAAAGTAGTAGAGCTTTACACAAATATGTTCCATTTGTATCCAATTTATATTATATAAGTAAGCCTTGAACCCTTTTTCTCCGCAAATATATGTATAAATCAAACTAGTTATTCCCTCCATTTTCGTATATGTACGTATATTTTATTTTGTCAAAATTACGTATTTTAATATTTACTAGCGACCCGGCCCGGCTTCACGCGAATGGAATATGCATGTATTATACATATAAACCTACCGTAAGAATCACTCTATCTATTAAAAAAAACTGCATCAAAATCCGTTGCGTAGTTTAAAAGATTTATGCATACATAGGGACAGACAGACGGCGGATAGCGACTTTGTTTTATATACTGATTGTATACTGTGATTGTAGTCGTTGTTTTTTTATCATTCATGAGTGTTCGATTTCGAAATCTAGTAATGACTACTAACGCAACTTTTTCCAAGATATATATTTATTATACCTACGAATTCTGTAAAATTATCTACACACCACGGACAAACTGACAATGGCAATCTTATGAAAAAGAGTTTGTTATTGTGTCAGAATTATTTAATTTAATATAAGTAATGCAGGTAGTATAACACATACTTGCTATGTCCTGCTTAAGTTATAATGTACCTCCCGAGCGTACGGCGTCGCGTTGAGCGCGCGCCTCAACGAGCCATCAGACTACCACAGATGGGGCCCAACACGGCCGATACTGATTCGGAGTCGCGGAGAACCTAAGGGGTAACCGGGGCTCCGGCTCGACGTGCAGGAGAAGGAACGGGGTGGTTTTTAGTTAGTAAGAGTCTGACACTCCCTCCCGCCTCACCCAGGCGGGAGAAGTCATTCGATGATTTTCCCCCTTAAAAAAAGAAAGTTATAGTGTACCTATGTTAAGAAAAAAAAACAAAATATTGCTTTTCACCTACATATTACGATATAATTGAAATTGTTTGTCTAATAAGCGTCTCTCACCATCAAACGTCGTGTCTAGAAGTAAGGCAACACCTACGTAACATTTTTATGAATTAATTTGTAAAAAAAGAACGATAAAGGAATACATCGTGAAGAATCTGAACTTTTATAAGAAGAATCACAATCCGTACTAAATAATTCCGCGTCCTATAATATTGACGTTTCACAACAAAAGATAAAAATGTCAGGGAAATTGTGGCATGCTCCATAACTTTATTGAAGTTAAAACTTATTTAGCGGACTTGTTGTTTTTGTAATGGGTAAAAAATGTTAAACGTCAGGACCCGCTTCAGGGAACGTGACCCTGATCAAAAATTCGTAAGACGGATTGACAGCTGGCGTCTTCTCCCGCCTGAATGACTTCGCATCGAATGACTTCTCCCGCCTGGGTAAGGCGGGAGGCAGTGTCAGACTCTTACTGACTAAAAACCACCCCGTTCCTATTCCTGCACTTCGAGCCGGAGCCTCGGTAACCTGTTAGGTTCTCCGTGGCTCCGAATCGGCATCAGCCCTATTGGGCCCCATCCGTGGTGGCCTGATGGCTCTTTGAGGCGGGCGCGGAACGCGACGAAATAATGAATTTGGTTTAACTATGTCAAATGATCGCCATCTTAACACAACGAAATACAAAACTGCTATTGATACGGTCTTTATTAGACATTTAAATAGGTTCGAATCAAAACTGTTCGTTTCTTATTTCAGCTATAATAAACCGATCGTATCAGTTTTAGAGATTGGCGATGATGGTTCTGGTAATAATGATAGTGAAAATGTCGTCGAAATTATGGATGGAAGTTGATTTTTCTTAGGGATAAACTTTTTAATGTAATATAAATTGTCATGTTTGTGTACGATTATTGCGCATAAATAAATATTGTATTCTACCACATAAAAGATAGTACTTTTATTCTGATAATTAAAACAGCAATTCGTGCAAAATTATTCCGTAACCTAGTTTCTAGTGTGGGAGAGCCATACTTCGGCTCGAATGGGCCGGCTCGACCGGAGTGATACCACGGCCTCACAGAAAACCGACGTGAAGCAACGCTTGCGTTGTGTTTGCGTGCGCCAATTACCCTCCCCTTCCCCAATCTCCCCAATTCCTGAATCCCCAACGATCCTCAAACTCCTAATCCTCCAAAGGCCGGTAACGCACTTGTAACGCCTCTGGTGTTCCAGGTGTCCATGGGCGACGTCGATTGCTTATCATCCGTAGGCTCTTTTAAAGGTTTACATGCCATAAAAATAATAATAACCATTCCAAAATATTCAAAACGCACATTTACTTCTGCCGGCACTCCCGGAGTGAAACCTGTCGTTTTTTTTTACTTAATGTTTTCTTTCTTAACTTCTGTCACAGCTTTATTGTCTTTTTTTATTTTACTTATGTTTCATCGTGCCTGGTGCTGAATAAATGTTTTGCCTTTATTTCCAAAAGAATTATAATTGAAAGACGTTTTTGTAGGTCGTCTAATAATTATATTATCAATGAAGGTCACATAATCGTTGTTTAATCGTTTAAGTATTTAAAGATAACATCTTGTACTTAGATATAGAAAAAGAACTCACTCACGGAAATAAAATGTCAAATGTTAATTTTGATATCGCTATACAGCACTGCTGATGCGCTGCTGTATAACTATAAACAGAAGAAAGAAAATTATAAACAAAAAATCGCTGGTCGATGAGGCATGTTTTGCCGTGAGGCGTACAAATATGAAATTGCGTAAATAACTATAAAATAAAACAAACAAATAACCTGTTATTATATAAACATATATATGGTCCTTTTATCCCATCCTCGTCGTCACTGTTATATATTTTAATATATAATGCAATAATTATTTATCGTGTGAATTAAACAAACTAGTCAGAAACACAGACATATATTTTTTATTACTTTAAGTGTGGGAGAGCCATGCTTCAGCATGAATGGGCTGGCTCGACCGGAGTGATACCACGGCCACACAGAAAACCGACGTGAAGCAACGCTTGCGTTGTGTTTCGTCGTGTGAGTGAGGTTACCGGAGGCCCAATTATCCTTCCCTTCCCCAATCTCCCCAATTCCTGAATCCCCAAAGATCCTCAAACTCCTAATCTCCAAAAGGCCGGTAACGCACTTGTAACGCCTCTGGTGTTCCAGGTTTCTATGGGCGACGCCGATTGCTTACCATCAGGTGATCCGTCTGCTCGTTTACCGGCTTATGCCATAAAAAAAATATATTTTCAAAACAAAATAAAAACATAAATGAATGAATGAATGAATGAAGCGTTTATTCAAGGTAAGAAACATAGTTGGAAAAAATACAATATTACTTCTGCCAAACTGCAAAACAGTTTGTTGGCAGATGTAGCTCCCTTAAATAATACGACTATATAAAATTACTAAAAAAAAAAAGAACCCTTGACATTCTAATTCACACACAATAGTTTTCTATCAGGTAAGTAGTTTGAGTAGGACATAAACTTATCTATATATCTCCAAACAGGGAAGGAGACCTTAACAATCTTTGTTGAGAAGGAACTTCACCATTTTGTTTTTGAAGGAAAGTTTTGTAGTACGCCCACTTTCCAAATAGTCTGGCATATCATTAAACATTTTCTACATCTTTGCCCATAATAGTTAACAGTAGTAGGTACTATGAATCGTTTACTTATTTTCTCTCTTAGGGGTCTTTTGTTTACCACTTTGATTTAGAACTCGTCTTTACAATAACTGTCTATGGCCAGTAATAACACCACCTTTTGATGGATCGGCAATATCTTACATTCTTAGAATAATTCTTCATAATCACTATTTTTACATCGTTTTTTTGTGTTCTTGTCTACTAATAATTTTATAAATCTAATTTGTAATAATTTTATTTTATCCAGATATGATTTAAATGTATTACCATAGCATGCCAGTCCATACGAAAGCAGCGACTCCACCAGTGCATAGTAAACCGTAAACAAAGTGCCCCTTTCCAGTACAAAACTGAGGTGGTGGAACTTTACAAGCACTAATCTGAGTTTGTCACAAAGGAGTGTACCTCTAATATGTGTTTTCCACGAAAAGCTGTTATCTATTACTAAACCCAAGTATCTGTATTGCTACACCACCTCAATATTTGCACAAGCGCAGTACGCCGCATCTTCGTTATGCAGGCTTTCATAGTTATGCCCCACCACGCGAGGCGGACGTTCACAGATTTTAAGATAAGGAGATCGTATATGCATACATTTAGTTTTTTTATATTTATTACGATCCCGTTATCATGCGCCCATTTAATTACATTAATGAAATCCTCCTGAATATACCTTTCAATAACATCAAGTTCATTATCTGCATACACCAAGCAAGGATCATCAGCATACATGTACATGCGGCAGTTTCGAACCACATTGCACATACTGTTGACATGCATGATGTAACCGACCGGACCAAACACGGACCCGGTTGGCACACCGCATGCAACGTTTCTGGGTTCTCCAACGACTCCGTCAATAACCGTTTGCAACGTCAGATTTGTAAGGTAGGCACGGAACCACCTGTTAAGTGGCCCCGCGACACCACATTCCCCCATTGCTTGAAGCAGCTGGTGGTGCTCCAGGGTATCAAAAGCTTTTTTGAAATCTATGTAGACCACCACCACCTGCTTCCTCTGTCCCAAACACTCATTAACATCGTCCGCAAACTGCGCCAAAGCCGTTGCCGTGCTCCGCCCACGTCGGAAACCATGCTGTGCATTAGACAATATATTGTTGTTTTCAAGAAAAACATTGACCTGATTCATAATGAACTTTTCCATAATTTTATTTATAACACACAGTATCGCTATTGGCCTATAATTTGAGTAATCATTGTGCGATCCTTGTTTAAATATAGGTCTTATTAATGCAGTTTTCAATTGATCAGGATACAAGCCTTTTTCAACACATAAGTTAATGAATAACGCTATTATAGGGCTCAGTTTGGTTTTAAACAACTTTATTTCTCTAACTCTAATTTTATCAATACCTTCAGACTTATCAGTGTTCAATGCATTAATTCATTTATCTACATCCCTCGGGTAGGCTTTTTGAAACCGTATTGACATGGTACATTTATTGACATAGGTAGATCTGTTTAAGAACTTATGACTACAAATATGTTTTGTACCTAAAATTTCTTTTGTAAATGTTTCTGAAAATTTATTACAAATGTTATTTATACTTTCCGTCCTTCCTAGATATTTTAATATCACTGAATCTACTCTATTTTTCTTTTTTCCTATCCAAGAATTAATTTTGGCCCTTATTTTCCTAATGTTTTTATTACACTTTTTAATTTCTTCTTGACGGTATCTTATTTTCGCTTTATTAATACATTTATTTACCCTATTATACCACCACTTTCAATAGGTTTCCCTATTGAAAGTGGCCAGCTTGCCATAGATAACAGAAACATATATCACACAAGCGGACCTGACAGACGTTGATCTGCGTATCCACGTGAATGTATAAACAAAAATTCGTTCAAATTAGTTCAGTCGTTTAGGATAAATAACCTAGGCTCCGGCTCGACGTGCAGGAGAAGGAACAGGGTGGTTAATTGTTTGTCAACTTTATTATAAATATAGTTAAAGTTGAAAATGGTAGTGAAGTAACTTTGTCGTGTAGGCAATTAGAAACCATGAGTCTAATTAATTGCTATGTATCATCATCAAAACCCTCTAAATGCTCACTGCTGAGCAGAGCCTCTTCTCGCACGGAGAAGTATCATAAGTATAAGATCATTAATCAATACGCTTGCTCAATGCGGGTAAGCCCAGTAAGCACATCTACAAGTTAAGTGAATCATGGTCTGCACTCACGTCATTCGTTGCATTGCATTCATGATCGCTGGCGAATAGTGAAGCTGGCGGGACGCCACTACGTCACCCAGGGATGTGCAAATCAGCGCTGCCTCTAACCTCTTGAGGTTTAAGTCGCAGAAATTGCTGAGCATATCCTGTTTTTGCGCACGCATACATGACGCACAATATTGGGGCAAGGGGTTACGCTAGAATCAAGTACCTATAACTGATTTGTATTCTTTTATATAATTAAACTTATAATAATATACTCCATCCAATTTTATGAAATGCATGCATGAAGTAAGTAGGGTGTTCCTTGTCTATGGTCCACAGATAATGTTAGATATTAACGTATTCTATCATTTCAGTAAATAATAAGTCTGTGGACCATGGACAAGACTTCACTTCATTTTATTTTTTTAGCTTTTATTGTATTTTATTTTTATTTTTGGTTATGTTATGTGTGTTTTGCGCAAAAATAAATGGTTTTTCTTTTTTTTCTTTCTTTCTTTCTTTCCCAGGTTTCCTCACGATGTTTTCCTTCACCGTTTGTCAGTGGTGTCTAAATAATCTTAGAAAGTATGTATAACTCGGAAAAAATCACATTGGTACTTGTGGCTCCTCTACATTAGAGGGTTTACCACAATCTCCACTCCTGGCTGATGGAGTGGAGATCACAGTGTAAAAGGTTCAGGTTTATCAGAGAGCGCTGCTGCCCCATCTCTGTCAAATGTATAGTACTTTAGTCTTAATCAGCTCTTTGGACAACTTTTTTTGAGAAACAAAAATCATCGAATGATTACTGATGACTACAAAACCACCCTGTTCCTATTCCTGTTTAGAGCCGAAGCCTCGGTAACACGCAAGATTTTCCACGACCTCGGACCTCTAAAAGCACCTGCGGTTAAGTAGGGCTGGTAATAAATGTACATATTCTACTCTGCCGTTATCACACTGTTCTTTTATGGCATAAGCCGGTAAACGAACAGACGGATCACCTGACGGTAAGCAATCGGCGTCGCCCATGGACACCCGGAACACTAGAGGCGTTACAAGTGCGTTACCAGCCTTTTGGGGATTAAGAATTTAAGGATGGTTGGGGATTCGAGGTGTGGAAAGATTAGGCCTTCGCCTTCGGTAACCTCACTCACACGACGAAACACAACGCAAGCGTTGTGTCACGTTAGTTTTGATCTGTGAGGCCGTGGTATCACTCTGGTCGAGCCGGAGCATGGGTCTCCCACACTTAAAACTATGTGTGTAACTGTGTATGTATAGTTCAATATTCGCCAGATCCTATTGTCAACTCTTTATGCACTTGTTAGCACTTGATTGAGGCACAAAGATCTTGGTTAAGAGGTCAGTGCTCTCTGTGGGACAGTTTTAACATACAGGATTTTGCACTGATAGCAGTATCGGTTAAAAATATTTACTAATAAACTGGCAATGATGAACAATGGAAAGGAGCATGATCAATGTGAACAGATCGGATCGATTGAGAAATTGCATAATAAGAAGTAAAACAAAGGTTACGGACATAACGAGTAAAATGAGGAGACTGTAGTGGAAATGGGCAGGGCATATAATGAGAAGAAAAGACAAGTGGAGCTGGTACCCTAGAGAAGGAAAAAGAAAGGGAGGAAGGCCTCAGAAGAGATGGGATGATGATAGGAATAAGATAAGAATAATCTTTATTGTACACCTTAAAGCAATATAAACATAAATGTCGAGTTACATCCAAGAATAGTAGGGCACAAAGGCGGTCTTATCACTAAAAGCGATCTCTACCAGGCAACCTTTGGGTGAATGGAGCACTGAATGATATTGGAGGTGATTCTAGGCATTCCACTTGTCTAATATATGATATTAGACAAGTGGCAGGCATCACATGGAACAGAGTGGAATGGGTTGGAGGAGGCCTATGTCGAATTTTTTTTAAGTGTGGGAGAGCGATGCTTCGGAATGGGCCTGCTCGACCGGAGTGATACCACGGCCTCACAGAAAACCGACGTGAAACAACGTTGTGTTGTGTTTCGTCGTGTGAGTGAGGTTACCGGAGGCCCAATTACCTCCCCCCCCCCTTTCCCAGTCCCTGAATCCCCAACAATCCTCAACATCCCAAAAAGGCCGGTAACGCACTTGTAACGCCTCTGGTGTTCCAGGTGTCCATAGGCGACGCTGATTGCTTACCATCAGGTGATCCGTCTGCTCGTATACCGGCTTATCCCATAAAAAAAAGAAAAAAAATTGTTTTTGTTTAATAATAATAATAAAATACCTCGACCGGAAAACACATTCAGAATTTTATACTAAACTGCGAAAGGTCACACGTTCTATTCTAGATGGATCAAGTTATTTATTTTATTAAAAAAATATATTATTATTATTATGTACATTTTAATAATAAGCTAAAATGCAAAAGCGTATAAGTGTTTCCTGTTTTTTTTAATAATATTATCATATAACCGAAAATATAACGAACGCGTAACTTTAAAAGGACAGGCAGAAGTGAAAGGTACACCCACTATTTTTACCGACTTCAACAAAAGGAGGTTATCATATCATTTATTATTCCGATGTATTATAGTAGGCGAGTCTATTTCCATAAATTGATTATAAAGTGATATTTGCACAAAGTGATAATGTGCACCTACTTCTTCGGGAATAAGAGGTGTGATGTTATATTATGTAATATGATGTACAAAACTTATTTAAAAAACGATTTTTTCAGTGAAACATGCCAAAATATGTTTGTAAAGGTTTTTTATATATTTGCGAAAATGTGATATAATTTTGAAACCGTACATATTCGTTAAGTCAAAGTATAAGTCAAAATCATTTATTTCAATTAGACCAGGAAGGCACTTTTGAACGTCAAAACAAAATATTAAATAATAAGAAAAAATGTCAGTCTGTAGGTTAGTCCTCTAGTGAAGCTATTTGCTCGTTCCAAAGTGTAGATTCCTATGGAGAAGAACGATCAAGACACTCCATAGGTTACTCTTTTTCAATCAGGTTCACAATCTACTTTAATATATCTGCAAGAAGCACTACTTCAAATCTTCTCAGCTACGTAGCAAAAGTGATGCCGACAGTAGACAGTGGACGGCAGATCGACGCCGCTTACTTCGACTTTAAAAAAGCCTTCGACTTAGTCGATAATGACGTGTTGCTGAAGAAGTTGACAGCTGTCGGATTCACTCCAAAACTGCTTAGCTTTTTTGCGCACTATATGAGATGAGAGATAGGCAGCAATATGTGGAGTATGCAGGATACCGAACGCAGCCATATTATACAAGATCTGGTGTAAGCCAGGGCAGCAATTTGGGTCCTTTGGAATTTATATTGATGGCAAACGACATGCGACGACCTTAAATTATCTCTCCCTATTGGTAACACGGAAGATTGTGAAAAATTGCAGAGAGATATTGACAGAGTCGTTCGTTGGAGCAAACAGAATCGGTTGCAGTTCAACATGTCGAAGTGCGTTACGATTTCATTTTCTCGGGCACGCGCTCCTATTCAATATACCTCTAAGTACACTGTGGATGGAGATGAGTTGGCCAGGGTAAAGACTGTGAGAGATTTGGGAGTTCATTTTACTACTGAGCTGACGTTTCGTGATCACATACTCAAAATCTGTAAAAAAGCATACAGGAACTTGGGGTTGGTTCTTCGAATGGTTAGAGGCTTTACAAATATAAAAGCTATTAGAGCGTTATATAATTCGTTAGTTAGGAGCCAACTAGAATGTAACTCAGTTATCTGGGCCCCACATGAGACTAAATATAGCCTCATGTTGGAGCGTGTACAAAATAAGTTTATTCGATTTATTTACATGAAGCTGTACGGGGCTTATCCTTTTTATCCGCTAATGTATCCTACCCTGTTTATCCTGGGTATGGTCGGATATAATGAACTGAGGGTCAGGAGGGAAGTCACACTCGTAACCTATATCTTTTCGGTGGTTAGGGGGGTGATACATAATGCGGATATTTTGGCCAGGGTAGGGTGGTGTGTGCCGGACGAGTATGCGACGCGTCGGCGACGACCGCGCCTACTGGCGGTGCCACAAGCGCGCACTAAGTTACTGAGCGACGCGCCTCTGACGCGCGCACTGCGCACGCTCAACCTCATAGCTGAAGACGTTGATATGTTTTATTGCACTCTGAGTGAATTCACTAAAGTGGCACTTCGTAGCATTTGTTATGGTTAGTTAGTTAAAAATTTAGTTAGTTTGTAATTTAGATATAAGAGGCCTCAATATCGATTTGGATAAGTCTGTAAGGATATTTATTGCTGGGAATATAGTAAAATAAATCTGTGTTCACAATACAATTTTTGGTTACATTATTGAACATATATATACATATATTGGGTTGTTTAAGTAAGTATTGGTCCCAGCTATCTCCACTCACAGTGTAGTGTACTATTTACTGAACAGTAAATCAGATAATTCTTCACTAAGAATGCGCATCGCCATTTATAAATTGCTAAGATTCCCATCCTAAGATAATTAAAACAATAGACAATGGGTAAATTATTATTTATTATTACAAAACACGCTCTTTAGACATATTGCAAATTGTTCTCCACTTACGAGTTGTAATAGGGTAGTATCCTAAATTTTATTTCAATGTCCGCCTGATAGATTATTTTAATTAGAACGCTAGACACGTATTTTTCTTTTCTAACTAAATTAAACACTTCCGACGATATATTGATTTGAAATATCGTGTGACGTCACGATTTACTACCTCTACATTTTATAGGGTCGCGTGACTTAATTAAAATAATATAATTAAAAAAACAACGTGTCTAGGCTAAAAGGGCCTGCCAACTCAGTATGAGCTGGGCACAATAAGTTCTAACACTGGTTTACAATAAGGTAGATGTCTAAATTTTATTTTAATGTCCGTCTAGTAGATTATTTTAAATCATTAGACACGATTTTTTTATTTTCTTACAGAAACGAATACTTTCGACGATATATTGATTTGAAATGTCGCGTGACGTCACTTCTATGTACCTCTACATTTTATACGTACAAATGACGTTTTAGCCCCCACTCCTAAACTTTGATTCGTTTTATCTAAGTATTGTTTTATTATACGACAAAATAAAAATACGTGTCTAATATTTTTTCATTACCTAACTTACGGACTGATTATATTTTTAATTTTCATTCCCTGTCATCATCTTCCCAACATCCAATTGACCCTTACAAAGTTATACTACGTTGAATGATAAAATATTTCTACCTCTACTTATTTATTACTGGCTTCTGCTAGCGTCATCGCCCGCGTTCCAAGGGGTAATAAGTACCCTATGCCTTCAGACCATAACCTACCTCTTCTAAATTTCATCCCGGTCCCTTCAGCCGTTTTGATGTGACTGAATAAAAAATATACAAAAACTCACATAACTTCACATTTATAATATCGGTTCAAGCTAATGTCAACCATCGGCGCTACAGTTACAGCGCAAAGTCCACTGCGGGCAACCTAACATTCGACAAACTTATATTCGCGTTTGGTACAGTAACTTTATCTAGGGATTGAGCCGCACAATTAAGTTGGTTTTTATACTTTTTCGGGATAAAAAGTACCCAGTATTATGCCCAGGATATTAAAGTATAATCATATGAAGTTTCATCGTAATCAGACCAGTAGTTTTAGCTCAATGCATGAACATACAAACAGAAAAATAGACAGACAGAACAAAAATGATTGTCACATTTTTGGCTTCGATGTCTATCTAGTAACACAATACTAGTAATAGTTATTTATTTTTTTATATGTTCAATGTACAAATTCACCCAGAATAGATATAGGTAATCTTAACTATTTCTTCTTTGCGAAGCAGTCATGCTAGCTAAGGAGGAGGCGGGGCGCGTGAGGCAGGGAAGCGCTGCCTCCTCGCAACCCAGCCATCGCGAAGGACACTCCGGGCATCGGGGATCGCGGGACGATCTCCGGCCACCGTAAGGCTGGTTTTAGTCTCACGCTGACGGTACGCGCACCTGCAGCGCTGATGGGACGAGATATACATGAACTTCTAGGAAGCGTTTTTGAATGACATGACATCTACGCGCACGGTGGTCAGCGCTGACCACCAACTTCATATATCAGACTATCAGCAATGACGGGGCGCGTGCCGTGTCGGCGTGAGACTAAAATCAGCCTAAGCGCGGGCCTGCGGACGGCGAGTATGGGTGGCTCTGGCTCCCCGTCCGACCAGAAACAGACGCGAGCGTACGGCGCGTCGCGTTCAGCGCGTGCCTCAAAGAGCCATCAGACCACCACGAATCATGCCCAATAAGGCTGATGTACGGAGTCGCGGAGAACCTAACGGGTTACCGGGGCTCCGGCTCGAAGTGCAGGAGTAGGAACGGGGTGGTTTTTAGTCAGTAAGAGTCTGAAACTCCCTAGGAGGGACCTAACCCAAGGCCGGAGAAGTAATTTGACTGCACGGTTGGTGCGGTGGCTGGGCAACCGGCTGCCGTGCAACGTAATGGGGGTTCGATTCCCGCACGGAACAACACTTTGTGTGAACCACAAATTGTTGTTTCGGGTCTGGGTGTCATTGTGTAAGTATGTGAACTTGTATGTTTGTAAACGCACCCACGACACAGGAGGAAATCCTAATATGGCGCAGTCTTCTTAAAACAAAAATCGATGATTTCCCCCCCTTAAATAAAACTATTTATTCATGTAATAAATCTTATGATATTCATATTTTAAAGCTGAAAGTGTGTTTATTTGAACGCGCTGATCTCAGAAACTACTGGTCCAATTTGAATAAATCTTGTTGTGTTGGATAGGGCATTTATCAAAGAAAGTTATAAGCTATAGAACATCACGCTACGATCAATAGCGAACGGGCGAACCCGCTTGGAAATTGCTAGTGAACACAATACAATAAAATGTTCTACAATAATTCTCCGCCACAATACAAGGTTCACAGCACGTCTACCCGTTATCTTACCTAAGGAAATCAGTCAGACATCACAACCGGTTGTGATTACATGTGTCGTTATAAATTTATTTATTTATTTTTAGAATTAGTCTCTTATTCAGTGTTAGTGTATAATAATAATTATAAATATTACTAATAATCGGTGAGTTTATTACAAAGTTTATTTCTCGCGAATTTTACTATTAGGTACTTTAATAAGTGTCGCTATAAAATTATTTATTTATTTTTAAATTTAGTTTCTTATTCAGTTTTAGTGTATAATAATAATTATAAATATTACTAATAATCGGTGAATTTATTACAAAGTTTATTTCTCGCGAATTTTACTATTAGGTACTTTAATAAGTGTCGCTATAAAATTATTTATTTATTTTTAAATTTAGTTTCTTATTCAGTGTTAGTGTATAATAATAATTATAAATATTACTAATAATCGGTGAGTTTATTACAAAGTTTATTTCTCGCGAATTTTACTATTAGGTACTTTAATAAGTGTCGCTATAAAATTATTTATTTATTTTTAAATTTAGTTTCTTATTCAGTTTTAGTGTATAATAATAATTATAAATATTACTAATAATCGGTGAGTTTATTACAAAGTTTATTTCTCGCGAATTTTACTATTAGGTACTTTAATAAGTGTCGCTATAAAATTATTTATTTATTTTTAAAATTAGTTTCTTATTCAGTTTTAGTGTATAATAACAATAATTATTATTAATAGTATAATACTAATAACCGGTGAGTGTACTTTATTTATTTATTTATTTAAAATGCTTCATGCACAAAATGTACAAAAAGGTGGACTTAATGCCGCAGGCATTTTCTACCAGTCTGACTTTAACTTTTATTTTACGCGAATCTTACTATTATTTAAATATTATAAATGCGAAAAATTGTGACTTTGTGTGTAAGTTTGTAACTCGATTCTTACTGACTAAAAACCACCCCGTTCCTTCTCCTGCACGTCGAGCCGGAGCCCTGGTAGGTTAGGTTCTCCGCGACAGTAGATTATGATCTGGAATAACATTTAGGCTACTTTTTATACCTCTAGAATGCGGGCGAAGCCGCTAGCAGAAGCTAGTATTTGTATAAGAGTGGTAAATAATAAAATGTTACCTATAATATAATTATAATCCTTGCGTATATTATAAGTAAGTGTTTTGGTTCGTGTTCGTTCGTTCGTTCCTTTGTAACTCTCAGTAGTAGCACGGAGTTTGGAATTGTGCCCGGTATATGGCAATAGGGTCCCCCTATTACATGGGACTCATAACATAAATAGTGAAAAGTGGGTGTTACATTGTACAGTGGCATTAAGTGCCGTAATGTGCACCGCTGCCTACTCCTTCGGGGATAAAAGGCGTGAAGTTATGTTATGTTTTTTTGAAGTCGGTTCAAAATTGAATCTGCTAAACGTGAAAAAACACAGACGGTTGGTCTCTTCTGTAGAGGAGGTTCATGGTCTAGCAGAGGACTGCCACGGATTGTGGATGAAGATGAAACGACCACTGCACTGTTGGCACAGCTGCCACAGCTGCCACGGGTAGTGAGCTCGATTCCCGCAGGATACAACTCTTTGTGTGATCCACAAATTGTTGTTCCGGGTCCTTTTCTTAAGAGGTGAAAATCATCGAATGGCTTCTCCCGCCTGGGCGAGGCAGGAGGGAGTGTCAGACTCTTACTGACTAAAAAGTACCCCGTTCCTACTCTTACCCTTAGTACCATGGGTATCATGTGTATGTGAACTTGTATGTTTGTAAACCCACCCACAATATAGAAGAAACTCCTAGTGCAGTCGCGGAGAACCTAACGGGTAACCGGGGCTCCGGCTCGACGTGCAGGAGAAGGAACGGGGTGGTTTTTAGTCAGTAAGAGTCTGACACTCCCTTCCGCCTCACCCAGGCGGGAGCAGTCATTCGACGATTTTCCCCCCTTAAAAAAAATTCAATATGATAGTTCATACTATAACCTATCTATCTGCTAAGTTACGTCAAATTTGTTGCAGCAGTTTTTGTGTAATTAACTCAAAAAGATGCAACATGTAGTAAGATATAAAAACAAAACTCAAGTTTTTGTGTCTACCTACAAACCTGTAGGTATAATTCATATGTTAATGTTAATTAGATAACATTAAATTTTGAAGGACATTCATAACATTAAACTTGTGTATCTCATTTTAAATACTAAAATAAAAATATTTCCAAAATGAGTATGGCATACATTATATACATAATATCACGCCTTTTTATCCCCGAAGGGGTAGGCAGAGGTGCACATTTCGGCACTTAATGCCACTGTACAATGTAACACCCACTTTTCACTATTTATGTTACGAGTCCCATGTAATAGGGGGTGAGCCTATTGCCATATACCGGGCATATTTCCAGACTCCGTGCTACTACTGAGAATTAAAAAAGACCCAGTAGTACTTTGCCCGACCAGGGAATCGAACCCGAAACTCCATGCCCGGCAGTCGCACTTGCGACCAATCAGCTAACGAGGTAACCCACGAGTACGAATGTTTAAAAAATCTTAATTATTATGTTTTGGGCTTACTCACGTAACTGTTTGACGAGGA
The DNA here is from genome assembly GCA_038387885.1 of Spodoptera picta. NCBI lineage: Eukaryota > Metazoa > Arthropoda > Insecta > Lepidoptera > Noctuidae > Spodoptera > Spodoptera picta. Next base: position 2,184,680 of record JAZHFQ010000445.1, read on the forward strand.
ACTCGACTAGTTTCAAGCTATGCTAAAGGCTCATATTCATGATCATGATCATCATCATTAGACTAGTCGAGTTCCTCGTCAAACAGTTACATGTAAGCCGAAAACATAAGTAATAATTAATTAGCTTGTTTCACAAAAGTTTCATTATGAAAAATATTGTTAGTTTGTACTATATTCACAAAAAATACTGATGGTATTTTCGATAAATCTCTTTGTAGGATCCCCTAAACTCAAAATATCCGAACCAAGATGATCCGACAGAGAACCTCAATAATCGACATAGCACAAAGATTGTTTTTTTCTTCTCCTCTTCTGTTTCACTCCGTTGCGGGAACCAAGACAGTTACTCCCTGGGACGCGCCGGACTTCAGTGTTCTGGTGTTTTCATGGTTGTATCTACTATAGATCCTGGCTTACAGGAGTTGCAGCGGTTTTGGGGGGTTGTGGCGGGCTTGTCCCATAAAAAATAGCACAAAGAATTAATTAACAGTTTCGGGCTCAGAGTATTAACGGGGTGGTTTTAATTCAATAAGAGTCTGACACTCCCTCTCGCCTCACCCGGGCGGGAGAAGTCATTTGATGATTTTCCCCCCTTAAAAAAATAGCTCAAAGGATTAGCACGCTGAAGTGGCAGTAAGGCGATGACATAATCGAAGTGCTAATGGCAATTGTGGTAGGCGTATTCGGAGACTTGTTATAGGTACCATTCCCAACTGGGAGTGAGCCTATCGCCGTACATCCGATACAATTCCAAAGTCTGACCTAGGTACTACAAGTAACATAACATAACATCACACCTTTTATCCTCAAAAGGTGTTATGTTATGGGTATGATGGATGTCAAAGGGTAGGCAGAGGTGTACATTACGGCACTTAATGCAACTGTACAATGTAACACCCACTTTTCGTTATTTATGTTATGAGTCCCATGTATAGGGATACCCATAGGGGGTGAGCCTATTGCCATATACCGGGCATAATTCCAGACTCCGTGCTACTACTGAGAATTAAAAAAGACCCAGTAGTACTTTGCTCGACCCGGGAATCGAACCCGAGACCCCTTGCCCGGCAGTCGCACTTGCGACCACTCGGCCAACGAGGCAAGTCAAGCAAGTATTTTTTATAAATCAAAGACGCGGATAGTCTCTTTAAACAACGACTGTGGTACCTGGCTACTATAGACTTACACGCAGAACATAGACACATTGACACGAAGGACATCTGTCATTTTCTTTATGGTATAAGCTGGACGGAGCGACGGATCACCTAATGGTAAGCAATCAACGTCGCCCATGGACACCTGGAACACCAAAGGCATTACAAGTGCGTTACCGGCCTTTTGGGGATTAGGAGTTTGAGGATCGTTGGGGATTCAAGAATTGGGGGGATTGGGGAAGGGGAGGGTAATTAGGCCTCCTGTAACCTCACTCACACGACGAAACACAACGTAAGCGTTGTTTTACGTCGGTTTTCTGTGAGGCCGTGGTATCACTCCGGTTGAGCCGATCCATTCGTGCCGAAGCATGGCTCTCACACACTTAAAATTAAAGTCCGTATTATAAATCTAATATAACGATGCATATTACATAAACTAGATAAAACTGTATTAATCGCTGTCTTATCTTATAATAAATTACAATTAGGTAAATGACACGTTCCTTAATAAACTGTTGGACTGATTTTGATAAAATTTTACTCAGGCATTTCTAAAGATGAATTTTTCGACACAAGTAACGCTCGAATACTGTATTTGAAGTCGTGCTTAAGTATCTTTACAAACTCTTTGTAGAATGACAGAGACGGCACGATATTTAAATGCAATTTAAAATTGAGTAGCCTTTCAATAATTCTTAAGTTCGTACCCGTATTAAGGGTGTGTTGTACCCGGGTAAACTGCAATCCCCAGGGTGGGCAGAAGACTATCTAAACTGTATATCTAATGTATGTAATCTAGTAGACTCGTTGGCCGAGTGTTGTGAGTATGTTATGAGTCCCACGTCCCACGTAATCCCACGTAATTGCCGCGCGGAGCAAATCTTTGTGTGAAACAAATTTTTGTTTCGGGTCTGGGGGCATACTCTTGAATCCAATTCCGATCGATCGACATTGACATTGTGAAATTTCGTACTCTAGAGTTGTAATACTAGCACCCATTGAATACGTATTGCATGGATATTGAATGAACTAAATGGTATTGAACTTGGCTTTATATTCCGTACCCTGAATGCTATTTTAACAGCTACGATAGGGGTTGTATAGTTATGACATTTACTAATTATTGAGATTCTATTGGATTGAAATTGCATTGACATTGAGATTGGTTTCAAAAGTAAGCACCCTGGGTGTACATGAAATTGTGAACTTGTATGTTGTAAACGCACCCACGATATAGGAAAAGTCCTAGTGTGAAAAAAGGGCCCCTAATTAGGTACTGTGTGCCTTCAGTAAGAGATATATTAAACTATCAAATGTGTTTTCTATTATCGCCGCATTCATTAACGTTTTGCTAATAACAATCACTTTTTTATAGAATAGGAGGTAAACGAACAGACTGATCCCCTGATGGTAAGCGATCAGCACCGTCAATAGACACTCGAAACACCAGAAGAGTCACAGGTGCGTTGCCGGCCTTTTAAAAAGGAATACGCTCTTTTCTTGAAGATTTGAAGGTCGTATCTGTTCGGAAATACCGCCGACGACAGATCATTCCACAGATTTGCTGTGTTGTTTAAAATCTGTTTTTAATTTACTTAAATCGTGTACAAACGGCTTCCTTTCACCGATAGGAAAAGAGATTTGATTGAAAAAGAGTAACCTATGGAGTTTCTTGCTCGTTCTTCTCCATAGGAATCTACACCTTGGAATGAGCAAATAGCTTCACTATTAATTTTTCTTTGTGTGCCTTTCTGGTCTAATTGAAATAAATGATTTTGACTTTTGACTTTTTGACTTTTGATACCCAAATGGTAGTAATTGTTAAATAACAACACAGGCAAGTGGTTGTTACCGTAAGTTAAACGGCGTACATCTATGTATTTTATTGGGATCTATTTATTCAATACATTATTTATCGGTTATATATCTATATTTTGTGTATGTAGTTTTAAGTACTTATTGGCTTAAATTTTGGTAATTTTTGTTTTTTTTTCATGCTATGTTACACACAGTGTCATAGTTTTTACTGTTTTTCCTGTCGAAGGAATGCAGAAAGAGATTCCTACGGGAATATGTAGTACCTATGTACCTCCAAATTATCTATATATGTATTCTCCTGTGTACTGTCTCTGTGTTGTGCATAAATAAATAAATAAACTATGGTCACGCATTCGATTTGGGTGGCTGAATTTATCTACATACTGGCTAGTCGACCAAACCAAGGTCCAATCACATTTTATAAGTTCCGCAATCTGTTTTTGAAAATAAACGATTTTTATTTAAAATAGGAAGCTCATTGCGTTATTTGCAATTAAAAGTTATCGTACGATTATAACCCAGCAATGTCGTTGTCATTTAAATATGAACTTTATATCTTACAAGAAGCCAGCAACTATTTAATTGAGCAAATAAAATAGATACATTTACATATTTAAGAGATAATACATAGACATTAATAAACATAATTATAATATACTAGCAGTCCGTCCCAGCTTCGCACGAGGTAGAATTTTTTTTTTTTTTTCAAAATGAAATGTAGCCTATGTTACTCGGGGATAATGTAGCTTTCCAGAGGTGAAAGAATTTTTGAAATCGGTCCAGTAGTTTCGGAACCTATTCATTACAAACAAACAAATCTTTCCTCTTTATAATATTAGTATAGATGTCGTTATACTCTGGGGAATGTCTGTTAGGGTGTGTCGGTCTTTTATAGAAACTATAGCTCCTCATTTAGCTTCCATTTTTAATAAAAGTGTAGATCACGGAGTTTTTCCGGATTTAATGAAGCATAGTAAAGTAGTTCCATTATTTAAATCCGGTGATAGTGCAGATCCCAATAACTATAGGCCGGTCTCTATTTTACCAGCGCTCAGCAAAGTGTTTGAAAGGCTGATGCTTTCTCAGATGTTGCGTCACTTCAACATTAATTCCGTCTTTCATGCTCAACAATACGGATTCACCAAGGGTCGCTGCACTACTGACGCGGGAGTGGCTCTTATTAAGCGGGTTTTCGCCTCATGGGAAGAAGCACGGGATGCCATCGGAATATTTTGTGATCTTTCGAAGGCGTTCGACTGTGTTGAACATGAGACACTATTGCTGAAGCTGGAATACTACGGCATTCGGGGGACGTCGCTAAAACCGTTGAAATCATACCTTCAGGATAGGCAACTTAAAGTACAGGTAAATAAAGTAAATTCACAGGGTGCTAGCATATCTATGGCTGTACCGCAGGGCTCAATACTAGGTCCATTCTTATTTTTGGCATACATAAATGACTTGCCCCATTTATTTAAAAATGAACCTAAGATGGTATTATTTGCTGATGACACTTCATTAGTTTTTAAAATAAATCGACGAACAAATTATTATGACGACGTAAATAATGCCCTAATGAAGGTTCATAATTGATTTACATTAAATAACTTAGTACTAAACGATAAAAAGACAAAATGTATTAGATTTGTTTTGCCAAACGTTAAAAGCAATGAATGTGACATATTCATATAAAGAAGAAGCCTACTTCACGCAATCAACGCGGTACCGGACTGACCGGACCTAACATGCTGCGTCCAGCTGTGCCTACGACGCTGCTGTATGTGTCCCGATTACACCACTACACGAAGGTTGAGGAGATCGTGGAATATGTGAAGATGAAGACCAATTGGACCTTAAGGGTCGAGAGGTTGGAACCGCGTCACAATACCAACTTCAAGTCGTTTGTGGTGCGAGTTCCTACTCAACATCTCGACAAATTCCTGGAGGCAGAGTTTTGGCCGAAGGGTGTCATATACCGACGTTTTCGAGGTCGCCTACGTGACACCGACCAGCGTAACACGACACCACGCATATCGTGAATGATTTAAATTAATGACTTGTTTAATTATGTATTTATAGTATTTTTATGTTTTATATTATAGTATTATTGTATTAATATGGGCCTTCGTTGCCTGATGTAAATGAATAAATAAAAAAAAAAAATATTCTTGAATGGTGAGAGATTGGAGTTTGTAAAAGAGACAACTTTCCTCGGAATCACTGTAGACGACAAATTGCAATGGGGTCCTCACTTTACATCATTAGCGGGACGATTGAGCTCTGCAGCTTATGTTGTCTGGAAGATACGACAGTTAACTGACATAGGCACAGCAAGACTGGTGTACTTCAGCTACTTTCATAGCATTATGTCGTATGGCATTTTGCTGTGGGGACACGCTGCTGGCATTGAGTCTATCTTTATCTTGCAAAAGCGCGCCGTCAGAGCCATCTACAATCTAGGTCGTCGCGAATCTCTCAGAGAAAAGTTTAAGGAGATCAACATTATGACCGTTTCATGTCAATTTATCTATGAAAACATCATGTATGTTAGGAAAAACCTACAGTTATTTGGTAAAGTGTCGGACAGACACCCCTATCAAACTAGACATAAGGATAGATTAAGTCAACCAACTTTGAGATTGGCGAAAGTAGGTAAGTCGTTCATGGGATTCTGTGTTAAATGTTATAACAAGATACCAGGCGACATACAACACCTAAATGAAACAAAATTTAAATCATGTACCTCTATAAAAAAAACTTTATGTAGAAAAGCATATTACAAGGTTAATGATTATATAGAGGATAAAAATGCTTGGATGCAAGCTAGTCCGGCTCCACAGGATAACGAAAACGAAAAGCATTGATGTTTTAATGAAATCCAAACATGTAATTAATACAGCTATGTTGCTCATTTGTATATTGTTTAACTTGCATAATCATTGTAAATGTGAGAGTCCTGTAATTACCTGAATATTAAATTAAAATAGTTGAATATGTTTGTGTCAGCTTGGAGTTGTCATGCTCACTCTAAGGTCTCATAGGCGGTGGCACGTGCAGTGGATCGCTCGATTCCCTACAATATGGTTGAGTTGGGCGTAGACATGGGTAGCTCGCGAATGAGAGATAAAATTGAGCTAGCTCTTTGATTTCAATCTAGCTCCCAGTAGCTCAGTCGTTCTCGGAGTAGCTCACTAGCTCATTTAGCTCAGTCGCTCATTGACTCTATCTGTAGTATCTGTGGCTTAGCGAGCGAGAGCGATTTACGAGTGAAAGAGTGATGCCGACACGCGACGATACACGCCGAGAGCGGCTCGACTTCCGAGTTCCGACAATGCCCGAACGGGACAAATAAATAGAAATTGATTTGTCCATGCACAATTATTATAAAAAGCTGATTGATTTTTAAATACGCCAATCTAAATGATATCATTGATGATTCATTTAGATTGACAGTCCTAAAGCCTGTTCAAGTATGAAGGAAAATCATTGGCTTTTATAAAACAAAATATGTGAACAAAACAAACCAATGAGTCTAATTTTATCTATAGCTCGCAAATGAACTAAAGAACTTAAAAGATTATAAAGAGCCGTTGAGCTATTTGTCTCGTTTCACTCAATTCGATCAATTGAGCTGAAGAGTTAAAAGAGTTATTCGGTGAGCTAAAGAGCTAAAAGAGTGATATAGCTCTTTTGATCAAAAGAGCTGTATCTCTCTTTTCTTTTCAGTGAGCTACATTTCGCATGTCTAGTTGGGCGGTGCTGGTGTACGTGTCATGTTCGTGAACGGGCGCCGTCAACTGGGATTGGTCCGCTCCAGACTGTATATTTCTTTTTTTTTAATGTCCTTTAGGGTTATTTTTTTTCGATCTCTTTGACTGTATTTTAGTGTTACATTGTTCTCGCACAACCCAAACAACAAAACTGTAACTGGAGAATTGTGAACTTGATTGAAAAAGAGTAACCTATGGAGTTTCTTGCTCGTTCTTCTCCATAGGAATCTACACCTTGGAATGAGCAAATAGCTTCACTTGTTACTTTTCTTTATTGACGTTCAAAAGTGCCTCTATGGTCTAATTGAAATAAATGATTTTGACTTTGACTTTGACTTTGACATATTTCATATTGTCAATATATGAAAGCTGTAAGCGCGCCGCCCGATTATTTTTGCAAAGCAAAAAACGCCGTGCTCGAGCCGTGTTTGAGCCGTACCGGAGCCGTGCTTGAGTCGTGTTAAGTGATGACCTTATGTAGAAGGTGGGTCGCCAGCAATAAAGACACGGCTGTTGGATATAATATTTTAATTCCCGCCTTTATCTTCATGTAGCAGTTACATTTGAATGAATCTAAATATTATAAAAGGGGCGATATTTGTACAAAACATCGTGATGTTTTGTACAAATATCGCCCCTTTGTTCTAAATAATAAATAAAGGTCGTGACCTTTATTTATTATTTAGTAAGTAAGAAATTACTTACTAAATTCACAAACATAATAGATAATATTCATTTATCATTTCCAGACTATGTCATCATCAATCTACTATCGAATGCTGGGGCATGCAGTGATCCTATCACTGCACGCTGGCAACTCCTTGGTCATGTTCCTCTCGATGAAGGATGAGAGCATCATGAGAGACCTGGATGTCAGGAAGATGACGTCATTGCAGAGTATGTACTTGACTGTGTGGAATATTGTAAGTAACTACTGCTTTTTATTGTAAGAAGTTTTTATTTAACTAGAATAACATACAAAAAAAAATACATCACGCCTTATATCGCCGAAGGAGTTGGCAGAGGTGCACATTACGACACTTAATGCCACTGTACAATGTAACATCCACTTTTCACTATTTATGTTATGAGTCCCATGTAATAGGAGGTGAGCCTATTGCCATATACCGGGCACAATTCCAGACTCTGTGCTATTACTGAGAATTCCTTTAAAAACTCACACTTGCGACCACTCGGCCAACGAGACAGTCTTGACTTGTTAGAAGTATGACTATAATGTACGAAGTATGCAGTTAAGATATCTTTAAATTAATTTCAATATTTTCATTTCTTTTCTAGGCCTTCCAAATGTCATATTTCTCGCTGGCATTGACCTGTGACCTCCTCACTGTCACAGGACGAGAACATTTGGTCTCCAAGAACATCAGACGGTTCCGACAGACTTATTTCAGCTCAATCATATTCCCTGTTGCCGCGGTGAGTTCATTAGCTCCTAGAAGCAGTTCAGTAGCTCTTATTATATTAAAAGCAACAATATTGAAAATATCACTATCTCATTCCTACGCGCAAGGGAACTTAGATAAATCGCCCCCGCACAGTACGCAAAACAAGGACAACGAGCTACCGCATAATATCTTATAGTGATTAATCAATATTTATTGCCTATTGCCATATACCAGGCACAATTCTATATTCAGTGCTAATACTGAGATTTTTTTTAAAAAGCCTGTAATAATTTGCCTGTCCCGGCAATCGAACCCGAGACTCGGCTAACGAGGGAGTCAAATATATATAAAAAAATCTGGAAACATCAACGTCGCTATGGACCCGTGCCGCGCGATGTTGCCAGACATGTCGACCGAAGTCTGGCAACGTCGCGTTACTTCACCCGACGTCGCTGGCGACTCGTGTCCCAGGACATTCGTCCCCTGTATCATTGGCTTCATACTACGATAACATAACATCACGCCTTTTATCCCTGAAGGGGTAGGCAAAGGTGCACATTATACCAATGTACAATGTAACACTCACTTTTCACTATTTATGTTATGAGTCCCATGTAATAGAGGGTGAGCCTATTGCCATATACCGGGCACAATTCCAGACCCCGTGCTACTACTAAGAATATTTAAGACCCAGTAATACTTCGCCCGACCCGGGAATCGAACTCGAGCCGGCAGTCGCACTTACGACCACTCGGCCAACGAGGCAGCTTCATACTACGATCTAACCAATATTATTTCTGTTTCAGGTTATTTTCGTGGTATTTTGGCCAGTGTTTATAATAAATAGAGAACTGCTATTCCCGGAGTTCATAGACAAGATATTTTCGTTTAAATCTAACTTTATAATGCATTTTTGTATATTACCCGCTGCGATGTGGGAGCTGACTTTCTTGCCGCGTCCCATACCAAAGATACATCGATACAATCTAGCTATTATAACCTCCTTGTTCGTCATTTATATGGCTGTGTGAGTATTTTATTATTTTCGCTTTTTTAATAACTATCGTGAGACATACTAAATTAACTAAAAATCGCGGGTTACTCACGTGAAAATACTGACAAAAGATCTACTAATTTCGAGCCACAGAGGGGCTATTCCTCATGAACAGCGTGCGTTGTCGCGGCGAGGTCGCGTACCTAACCTACTAAGAGCTTGTCCAGAAAAAGCCAACGCGCGAGCATTTGGGGAGGAATTCATTCAGTACGAAACATGGAGAAATGCTTGCTCTAAAGTTCGCGCGTTAACTGGACGGAACAAAGCGTCTCTAGTATCTCAGCTCGCGCGCAATACCTGCGAATCAAGCGCGAGTCGAGATTCTGACGTAGTGCACGCGATTTACGCGCGTATTTTGAATTCGCGAGATGACTGTGGACGCGATGTATTGTTGTCTAGTATCTCACTAACGCGCGAATCATTGCGGACAAGGTCTTACACGATATCGCCGCGTAATCTAATAGAGATTTTCTCAGTATTGCCACGTGAGTAACTCGCGATTTTTAGTTATTTTATTGTTTATTTTTCATAGCTAGGGTTTTATTCATGTTCTGTTACCTCTTTTTTGAGGGGGGTAATTCACCAAATGACTCCAACTGATAAAAATGGCTGAGGCGTAAAGCCAAGAATCTCAGACTCGTACTGATTATAATCCATCCCGTTTTCAACTCTTTCTTTAAGCCGCAGTATTATTTTTAACGTATAACTGTTAGAGAATGCAATTAGGCATTTATTCCGCCATTGCATATTTTTAGTACAAAAAAGGTGAAATAAATAAATTATAGCGCTTTATCCGCAATCACTACCGATCCTCAACACCAGAAGAACCAAATACGAATCGTTACTCGTTCAACTGGCTGCCGTGTGTCGCAGGTTTGATTCCCGCACGGAACAATTCTTTGTGTAATCCACAGATTGTTGTTCCGGGTCTGAGTGTGATATACATCATATTAACATATAAGTTCACATACACATATGAACTTGTATGTTTGTAAACGCACCTACGACATAGGAGAAAATCCTAGTGTGGGGCAACTTTTTTTTTTAAGTAATAACAATAATAATTTAGCCAATCGTTATTTTTTTATTTTTCCAGAGTTCTTTACACATACAACCAGCGTGGACTCTTCCCGTACCCAATTTTCACGATGACCTATGGAACGATATACTTTCCAATATTCTTAGGTTTAATATTTCTGATAGGCCTAGCCATATACTTTGCCCAATGGAAACTACATTCATTCATTTGGGGCCAAGAGAAACTAAAACAAAACAAAGTAAAATTTTCGTAAACTAAAAAACATGAATAATTTTTTTGAAATTTATTTTTGTAAATGTGTGTTGATGAGATTGATTTTTAGCTAGTAAATCTATGAGTAGTCGCCTGCCTGCATTGAGCAAGCATGGTGATTAATGCTCAAACCTTCTCCGTGTGAGAAGAGGCTTTGCTCAACAGTGGCCACTTATAAGCTGTTGATGATGATGATAAGTATTCTAATAGTGGTTTGAATTGTGATGTGATCTCTGTGTTTATTACAAATTAATCTCTAAAACCTAAATAAAGATATATTTATTTAAACAGTGACTTTTATTTAATCATTAAGTTTAGAAAAATGGAACATTATTTATTCATTAACATTTTTCTTTTTTTATTGTTTTATTTTGTATTACTTTTTATATTTATTCTATTGATAAGTATTTCAATGTTGTATCTACATACTTATTACATATTTATATATATACATACATAAATATATTTTTTTGTGTCTTTGTCTAACCATATAACATTGCTACCATCCGTGCGTCGGGTGCCCACTGAAAATCAGTGCTGGGTAACTTGTATGCCTGGCTTACACTGAGTGGGTGACCCTTTTAGCTTAGGCATGTTGTCAGCGTCTCTCTTCTAATTCTTCTGTTTTAATTTTTCAACTCTTATGTTTTTATTACTTCCAGTGTCACATCTTTATTGTCTTTTTATATTCTACTAGCTTTTACCCGCGGCTTCGCTCGCGTCACAAAAGGACAAAAGTAGCCTATGTGACATATACCAATACACACAGCGCCATCTATACCAATTCTTTTGTTTTAGGAAATATCAAAATTTTCCAGGATAAAAAGTACCCTATTATTTATTCGGGACTTCTAACTTTACGCCTGCAAAAATTCAGAGCAATCGGTTTAGAAGTTACGGCGTGAAAGCGGAACAAACAAACAAACAGACCAACTCACTTTCCCATTTATAATAGTAAGGATTTATGCTGCATCGTGCCTGGGCCGATTATTCAATCATGAGTTAATTTTTAGCTGGAGAATAAAATTGACATTTGACAGTTTTTAGTATGGAAGTATTGTGAAATATTCATAGTGATTTCTTAGGTAAAATGTATCTGGCGTTAAGAAAATCGGCCCGCGTAATAAGTGATTCGAGTTCAAAATTCTCTGCGACCATCTTTTCATAAATGACCCCTTACCCGTTGATATCCATCCCCTAAATTTGGTCATACAAAAGTATTCTCTAAACATTAGAAATAAGGTCTATAATGTAATGTAATATTAGTGGAAAGCGGTCACCGGTGACCGCTTGGGGATTTATGGGTTAACACTAAAGCCAGGGTAGGCACATTATTACCACTGCCACTGCCTACCCTATCAAATAAACGGTGCCGTGGAGGGCTTAACGGGTTGCCGGGGCTCCGGCTCGAAGTGCAGGAGTAGGAACGGGGTGGCTTTTAGCACGGTAATATTACAGTAAGAGTCTGACACTCCCTCTCGCTTCACCCAAGGCATTGGATGATTTTCCCCCTTCAAATAGGAAGGAGAAGTCTTACCTTTCAAACTAGAGTAAATATAACGAATTTTTAATATATACCACGATAAATCAGCATGATCATCAATCATTTAAGTGTGGGAGACCCCTGCTTTGCAGGCTCCACCGGAGTGATACCACGGCCTCACAGAAAACAGAGCACAGAGAACTCTCGTCATGTAAGTGAGGTTATCGGAGGCCCAATTACCTCCTTCCCCAGTCTCCCCAATCCGCGAATCCCCCACAATCCTCAGATTCCTAATACCCAAAAGGCTGGTACCTAACGCACTTGTAACGCTGCCTTCGGGTGTCCATGGGTGGCGCCGATTGCTTACCATCAGGTTATCCGTCTGCGCGTTTACCGGCTTATCCCATTAAAAAATCAATCGACTACCTACTTAATTACTGCTTTCTATTTTTCTCTCAGTTACTTGACATCAGTGTCTTTTATTTTCTAATTAATTAGACTTCATTGCAATTGAAGATCCCATTTGCATTTTGCAACAGCACGGTTAGCGCGGTGACTGTGCAACTGGCTGTCACACAACATGTCGCGGGCTCGATACCCGCACGGAACAATTCTTTGTGTGATCCACAGATTGTTGTTCCGGGTCTGGTTGTCATGTGTATGTGACCTTGTATGTTTGAACCGAATACACAGCGAAAATTCTAGTGTGGGGCAATGTTTTAAAGAAAAAAATATATAAAAAGAAGAATCAGAAAAGAAACGCTAACAACATGCCTAATATTATTACATACATACATAACATCACGCCTTTTAACCCCGAAGGGGTAGGCAGAGGTGCATATTATGCCACTGTACAATGTAACACCCACTTTTCACTATTTATGTTATGAGTCCCATGTAATAGGGGGTGAGCCTATTGCCATAAACCGGGCGCAATTCCAGACTCCGTGCTACTACTGACATTTTTTTTTAAAACCCAGTAATACGTTGCCCGACCCGGGAATCGAACCCGAGACCCCTTGCCCGACAGTCGCGCTTGCGACCACTCGGCCAACGAGGCAGTCAGGCCTAATGTTATTCTCCTCATTATTTCACTATCGTCATATCCACTGATCGTCACATATTAATATTAAATTGAAATTTGGGAGAGGCATGCTTCGGCAGGACGACAGGAGTAATACCACGACCTCACAGAAAACCGATATGAAACAACCCATGCATTGTGTTTAGTCATGTGAGTGAGGTTTCTGGAAGCCCAATTATTCCCTCTCCCCTCCTTTCCCAATCTCCCCAGACCCTAAATCCCTAACAATCCTCAAATTCCTAAACCCCGAAAGGCTGGTAACGCACTTGTAACGCCTCTGGTCTTCCAGCTGTCGATAGGCGACGCCGATTGTTTACCATTAGGAGTCCACCGTCTGTTCGATTTCCGGCTCAACCATTAAAAAATAAATAAGCAAGATCTGTTTGGAAAATATAATGAGAACCTCCTCCTTTTTTTTGAAGTCGGTTGAAAATAATATAAATAGTTGAATATCAAACTCCAGGTGTGTTCCTAAGTGGTCTTGACTAATAAAAGACTTTGGTGGTATAAGACAAGACTGTATTTCAATAGGTAGGTGGTGGAATAGAGATTTACTTTCAAAACTCACGAGACGACAGTATTCTGCGGTATCGCAGCCGCCGCGGTTACGATAATCGGCCGCAAAGTTGGCGGATAAACAATCGGTTCCACACTGGCCGACCTATTGCGATCGCCCGCCAACTGATCGCCCGCCAACTGATCGCCGAGCGCGCGGATACAACTCGCCGCGGCTGCGCCTACCGGTGTTGCAGGAGCCGTAAACATGTGTCGTGAAATGTGCTTTAATTTTTTACATACATGTCTTTATTTTACAAACGCTGTGGGCCCGCAACTGGCAGTGGTCGCTCGAGAAAATCACTTCGTGAGCCCTTAGCCTAAATGAGTGAATGAACCGAACGGAACCGCCAATCGCAGCGGTTTCAGTAATGTTTCCAGATCACAGGTATAGTCGTGAGCCCGATGTGACATCAGGAACATAAAGGTAAAGGTATAATAAATGAAACAACAACGCATTTGCAAGTGATTCGAGAATAATAATAATTAAAACAATAACATTTATTTACTATTGGTTCTCAAAATTCACCATTGACTACTTAGGTACATAGGTACAATGTATTTTTTTGTATTTGAGTTCATAAACCAACAAAGCCGATGCGCGACACAATCGAAAACTTTTTCACAAAAAAAAATAAAAAAAATTGTAATAAAAACTTTGTTACCTGTCACAATTTTTGTATCTGTCACAATTTTTGTATCTGTTACAATTTTCGATCGCACCGCGCATACAAAATATGTATTTTTAATATATTTCTGTTCTTTACATATATGTAGATATATTAAATATTATTTATTATTATGTTTTTTTTTATTAATTATCTTCATATATATTTGTTACTCTTCATATGTTCAGGTAATGTGTAAAAATACTTAATTATGTATTTCGTTAACAAATTAATATTTTTTGATAATATAAATCATCTCATAGAAAAACAAGAAGTACAAAAATTTTATTTATTTTTATTTGTTTAATTTTTTTCAACTATGTATTTATTTATAGATAATGATTTTTTAGATACCCGTAAAGTCGTAGGTACCGTTTTACAAAATAGAATACTCTTAGAAAAGAATTAAATAGAAATTAAAAAAAGACTTTTACTTTTTATATAATATAATACACTAATAATAAAATCGAACCAATTTTTGTAAAAAACACACAGACACCCGATACCTTATGTTCCCTTAACATCATGCTTGCTTTTTTCCAAAATACATTTTTTTTTATCCTATCCTTTATGTGTCCAAATCTATATTAAGTTTTTTAGTGAAAATTTTGCAAAACATAGTACAAAAGTTTTAGAAATACCTACTAAAACTACCAGCAAGTAAAACGTTACCCTATATAACTATCACTATCGCACTGACATTCAACGCTTAAGTGCGAAAGAGAGGCATAGAGCGACTCTCTTCACCCTCCAATTTGCACCAATCAAGTCTAAGTATTGCACAAAGTTGTGGACACGGCATTATTTTTTTAGGGATTTAAAACACTTGCGACTTTTTTGCAACTTGCGTTTTTTTTTTAAATCTAAATATGATAGACTGCGAACGATCTTTGATTACAATGCCATCTTACAGATATTTAACCAACAAAAATTATTTCACCTTAAATTCTTTAAGTCACAATTAGATACAGACCAATCTTATAAGTGTTACTGAAACACGCAAAAATCAAATTATAATTAATAATATATTCAAATCTCTGAAAAACAATACTGAAAACATATTGCTTTCATTAAACATCTAATTAATTTATATTCAGCCTTTAAGTTTTTTATTCATTTAAAGATGACATAATAACGAAATAAATTCTGTAGACACACTGAAGAACACTCATAATAATACATTTAGAATGTTATAAATAAAAACTTCAATACATATTTGTCACAAAATCGCAAGTGTGTAGAAAACCCTTTTACGATTTATTTTCAAATAAATAAATTCGTGTTACATGGCCGGTCTCAACGGTTACATTTTGAATCTTAGAGTCAAGAATCTGTTGCTAATTAGATATATTATTCTTTTATTTTTTGCAATGTTAGCAATAATATTGTATTGCTTATTACTGGTGTCTTTTTTAATCTTTTGTCGATAAGCGAAGGTAATAGGTTTTTTCAGCCAATTTTTTCAGTCTTAGTGCTCTAAAACGTTTTCACCAATATTTTCGTTTTTGTTACTAACTTTATTTTGTAACCTTTCATTGGAAATGTCCAATTCTCAGTTATATATTGAGAAAACTAAAAAAAAATGAAAAAACATTTCACATAATTATTATAATTGTCATTTTGAACTTTATCGTGTTGTATAGGTACATATGTATTAGATTTTATTTATAAATAAGAGCTATTGGTTGACATAGTGTAATCTATTATTTTATTCTTATTTTGTTACAATTTGAAATAATAATTTACAAATTGGACATTCCCATTTAGAAGCCAAACATAATTTCTAAGTAATCTAAAGTGTGCGCCTAGTTTTTTACATATTTTTTTTATTTTTTGCGAAAGAAGAGTTGACACACTCTTTGAAAAACTGTATTGCATATATACTAATAGTTGTGGAAATATTAAAATTAATTATTTCTACGTATATATCTGAGTTTTAATAGAAATTAAAATGTACATTATTATTATGTTTAAAATTAACATTTGAACCACCCGTATGTTTTATCTATATGATCTCACTATTAAGATTATCTTATTTTATCAGAAACTAAAAATCATGAAACTAAAACTTCAAAAATAAAACTAAAAAAAATAGGAAAATAAGGAACTAAAAAAAAAATAAAACAAACTAGGCAATAACAGACTGCTTTATTAACAAAAAATATATGGAAAAAAGGTTAAAAAAGAACATTTTCGAATGACCATGAAGATGTTATTTCAAAGTCAAAATGAAAAGTGTTTCGATATTTGGATTTGTTTTAAAAGAATGAAAAAATAAAGATAACCCATTAAACCTCATAATATTTAATAAAAAATACATATGATTAATAACTATTTACAAAATACAAGTTAAGATTTATACTTTTTTTATAACATTAATTATAATCCAGTCTATAGTAAAGGCTATTCGACAACTTAGTATAGTGTTAGAAAACTGACGTTCGGTTACTCCATAAACCTAATTATTAGTAGCAGGCAATTTAAATTAAATCAATATATATATCATACGTATTTAAGTTGCACAAAAAAGCTAAAAATACAAAAAAAAATAAAAAAACAAAATGGTAAACATAAAATTTACATATCAGCGGATAAACAACAAAAGGTATTCTTATTATGCATTCAATTGTAGTTTTTTTTTAAGTTTTAATTGTTATTGATTCGTCATATTATGCGAAAAATGTGACATAACTCCAAATGGCACCTAAGCAAAGATTAAGAAACAAAAAATGAGATCAATAAAGTCTACGCGCGAGAAAATGAAAAAAAAAAACTAAGAAAAAAATTAAAATTGCCTGCTAATTATTACAAAAAAAAACAAGATTTTTTGTCCGAGAAAATTTGATTACACCTGAAGGGCTTTCTCATTAAAAAAATTTTGTTCAACGCACGACTGTTACTCGACTTAAAATTAAATATAATTATGATTTGCATTTTTCCATCGCTTCAACATATTCGCCATAATATGTACTTTATTACTTCAAAATAAAAACAACGAAAAATACAAAACGGGCAGTATAATGTATCCTATATTACAACTTAAAACGAAAATCTACAGAGGCGAAAAAACATCAATAATAATAATAATTAATAATCATTTGAAATAAATAACAAGTTACATCTTTAAAAAAACCGTTAAAATTAATAAAAAAAGAATCCTATGTTTAAATAAGTTCCGTTCGGCTGAAACCGTGTGATCTTTAACTTGCTACACTTTTATAACTTTTTTATTTATTCCTTAATAAAAACTCTATCCCTATTATTATATCTTTATATAATAATTATTATTATTTCTTCATTCAGAGTTAGATACACTTTACGATAATTAAATTACGATATTCCTTTGTATACAAATACACAATCAAACATTCACTATGTCTAATTATGCATTAAATAAACCACAAATATGTGTGTAACGCTAGATAATATAATTCTTGTTACGAAAAATAAAATAATAAGAGAATTTTTCATAACAAATGAAAAAAAAATCATATATTCTGAGATTAAATGTAAAGCTAAACGCATTTAAATGTAACTAGAATCGAATTAAATAAACCTCCTTTTTAATTATTGTACGTACATACTTTTAAGTAAATATTTTAACAGTCTCAAGGTACATACATACAATTATAAATATATTATCAACAAATATTTATATGCGTTTAGTTTTGCAGTGGGAATTAATAAAAAAAAATAGCTGTCAAGCTGTCTAGAGTCTTTGAAAAGGTCTCAAAATGCCACCGTCCAGCTATATTGGGCAAAAATGAGATCGTTCTAACGAAATCTGAGAGAAACCTGGGGGTAGACCTTGTGGGCCTAGCCGTGGGTGTAGTCCAGGACACTGTCCAGTGAGAACAGCTCTTTGTAGAGTGCTGGGAACACGTGGTGGGGGTGCGCCGCCTTGAAACGACACAATGCCTCCAAGTGCATCAGCGCCAGTTCTCTGTAAACAAATGAAATAGAATATTATTAATATTTTATGCATATGGCTATATATATTCTTTGGTATTGTATAAGATATATGTATGGCTATATTATTTAATATTTTCTTTTTTTTTCTTTTTTATTCTCTCTCACACTCTTTGCTGTTAGTTTATTCTCCGTACCTTCTTTTTCGCTGATTTTCAACTTAAACCCTAAAGTTGACTGGTAGAGAATGCCATATGGCATTAAGTTCGCCTTATGTGCCATAGTAAAATTGTGTACATAAAAGAATAAATAAATAAATAAATAAATATTAGCATTCATAAATCAGTTCTATGATTATCTTTGAAAAAAAAAGGTAGTTGAGATTGCCTCGTACGTCAAAGTGTTCGCAAGTGAGGTTAGCACTATCAATTGTTTCGGATTTGATTTCCGATTTGAGCAGTAGTGTTTTTTGGGACTTACTTCAGGTTTTCGAAATTTTTTTTAGCAATGACTGTCTAGATTTGACTCGGTGTATGGCAATAATAATTTACAACATTATATAATTTGGAATAAAGTCAGAAACAAGAATAACAATAAATATTAATGAAGCATACCTGTAGTTGGGTATTTTGTTGATCAGTGTGTCTAGCACTGTGACGTCACCCTTGACGGGTCCATGGTTGGACTCGATCTCGTGCCGGATAGCCGCCATCGACATGTTGAACAGACACTGGATCTCAGGGTTACCGCGGACTCCGTGTCGCTCTGTGGATTAAAATGGAAAGATATGAATGAAGATGAGAGATCCATGGAGAGACGATCAAACGTAACTTGGGGTAAGGATTCGAAATAAGAAATCATTATACCAAAAAAAGTGACGAGGCTTCTTCATGACATGACCTGTTTGAATTGTCACCATTTTCCTATAAGTGATTAGCGATAATACTTGTGAGCTAATTTTGCTGTTCATTTATATTCCTAATCTCTCATAGTCTAGTTAGAAAAGGTAGGGAAACCAAAAATAGGTAAAATACGTTAGATTCTTACCTGGCCACAAAAGCACAAGGCTCTGGTAGAGCGCCAGTTCAGTCTCAGTCAGCTTGAGTCGCGCGATAGTCTTCGCCGCCTCAAATATACCCACCACTAGTGCCACGTCACGGGGATCACTGGAAATTTTCATAGAAAAAGGTTTTAACAAACTAAACACCACATGCTTACAAAATATAGTAAACCATTCTATTTTTATTCAAAATTAATTTTAATTTAAAAAGAATCAATTTATTAATTCATTCTTTAAATGAAAAATTTTGAATTTAAACGTAACTATAAAATAAAATGTCAAATACATATAATTTCACAAACACACTCCACATAATTCATAAAAAAGTCCTATTCTCATTTTGAATGTAAATTTTTCTTTATCTCTGAAATGAAATGTAACTCACCGTGCATGCACGCACTCCCTGATAGGCAGCACTACATCTCCGTACAATACTTGGTCACGATTCACGTCTATCAGTCGAGAAAGTCTCACAATGGCCAACTCGAATGAACCTAGAAGAAAAAATGAAGAAGATTAATTTTTTAATTTCATTTATGTATTTGAAATTTAAATGTAGATGAATGATGATGATGTTACATTTGGGATATTTTGATATTATTGACACTGAAAAACATATGTGGGGCAACGTTTTAAAAAAAAATTAAATAAAAAATATTTATTTGTTGTATTAAAAAAAAACTGTCAAATGTAAAATCAAGCTCGATAAGTCATGACAGTCCACTCTTGGACGAGCGGTCTCTACATATGCGAGGATTCCTATAATGTCCGCCTAGCAAACAGGTTAGATAATTATCGGAGTTTAAAAGAGAGTTCGTTATGAGCGAACACTGCTAACCGATCTCTATTGAACTGCTGTTTTTAAGTGTACTCTAATGATATCCATCAAAACAGTAGGGGTAGTATTTTAATCGTTGCCCTACACCAGGATTTTCTCTTGAGCCGTGCTTACGTTTACAACGACATACAAATTTCACATATACATGACACAGTGATAAACGTATCCGATGCGGTCATCACATCACAATCAATATATGCACATTATATGTTTTCTTTTTATTAATAACAATACCAAAGTCCCAACCCCAATTAAAAATGGATGACAAATGGATACTCATACTCACCAGACTTCAACAGGAGGATCTGGTCATCTTGCGTCAGTTTCATGAAGCCAGGTATTAACTTGGCGAACTCAATGATGTTCTGTATCATCCCAGTCAATTTGTCTGCACAATCCAGCCACATCTCCTCATATGTCATTGAGCTGAAGTAAAGGAGCCTAGAAGAAATAAAATTGTATTAATAAGTGGGGTGGGAGTTTTTTAAATGTAAGTGGTAGTTCTTTAAATGTAAATGGGAGTTATTTAAATGTAAGTGGAAATTTTGGGTAAGCATTTAGTAGTCAATATTGACGTCTTACTCTTGAAGTTAGTTGGTACCCATCGAAGGAAATTGATTGGATTTTTTTATTAAAACATGTGTTACCAATGGGAATGGTCTTGAAAGGGATAATTTAAAAAATAATAAAAAGTCTATACACTCACTTGGACACATCCTGTGGCTTTCTGAACATCTCATGAATGTACTCCAATTTGGGATTGGTGTTCGCATGAGCTTCAGCCAAACTCTTCACCAGCACCTTGCTTATATCGCCCTCCGCTGTAAAAGAAAATATAGTTCAGCTACTTGCCGACAGATGGCTTGTTCTATAAATGATCAAAAAGTATTTATGCTACAATTAATTAATAAAAATAAAATATATCTACGAAATAGTATAACTGAAAACAAAATGTATTGTGTGTATACAAGCTTTCTATTATGTACAACAATTTCTAAACAACATAACTAAGTAAAATTACAAAAAAATATATATATATAAAAATTTCTGAACAAAACAAAAAAGAAAAAATACACGACAGCTTAGGAAAATATCTACTTTGACAGAGTGACATTGTCATTGAAATTTGTGCTATGTTTTGTTGTATTCATTAATTATTTCTCTTTATATCTATATCTAATTTATTATTACATCATGATAATGTTGGCAAATTGTTTAATATCATGCCTATAGATCCAGTGACAGCATTTCTTTTAGGAACATGCTGTTGCATTTGTTGGCGTGAGTACAATTTTGCATAACATCACGCCTTTTATTCCCTAAGGGGTAGACAGAGGTGCACATTACGACACTTAACGCCATTGTACAATGTAACACCTACTTCTCACTATTTATGTTATGAGTCCCATGTGATAAGGCGGCGTGGAGGAGTGCCTTTTTAAAAAAAAAATCCCAGTAATACTTTGCTCGACCCTGGAATTCGAGACCCCTTACCCGGCAGTCGTATTAGCGACCACTCGCCGAACGAGGCAGTCATTACTGCATTTGTGATTATAAATAAAATAATTCGTAGAGAATATTTTAATTCCAACTAATATAATAAGAGCGTTTTAAGCCTGTTTCTCTATTTGTTGATCTACTCAGCCAGTCTTCTTAAATTTTGAGTACATTATAATTGGAAGTAGGCATAGTAATCTTGGCCATAAGGCTATTTACATACGAGTAAAAGCTACCGCTCATATGTGAAGTATATCCGGAAAAAATACTAAAAGATCAGTTCAATCTCTTAAACTCCCTAAGAACTATACACAATATTCCGCTTACGATAAATGGTAGTGTAGACATTTTGTCCATTTTGTCAGTCACTCAGCTACAGTATAGTTATCTAAACAGTATTCGACTTCCATCGTTCTAACTGTATACTGTCAGAATAAGTCATACAGTTACAGCAACGTGTTATTTAATGTTTTTTTTATATATATATTTCAGCCTGTTTACTGCCATTCTGTTTGTCTCTACCTGTGATACCATTGCCAATGATTATAATACGACAACAGGATTTCGGGCCGAATGCCCAGAATGCCCAGAATGGCCAGTGTGTCCAGAATCGACGGCAGCAACAATTCCAAGCTAATGGCTACTTCAATGGCGTAAGTATTTTACAAAATATTAAGTCTTTACTAAAAATTTATTGTGTTAATGTGAATTGTTGTCAGTTTTAAAAATGGCGGATAACAGCTTGTTTTAATGTAAATGCCGGTAATGATAGTGTTGTAAAAGTTATAAAGGAATTTTATGAAACCTACTGTCATGATGAATGGTTTAAAATCGTGATATAATAATTATTAATAAAAACTAGCTTCTACCCGCGACTTTTTCTCCCGTTCCCGTAGGATTTTCAGGATTTTTTTCTGTCATAAGAACCTTCTCCTGACAATAACAAACACAACAAAAAAATCTGCCAAATCGGTCTAGCCGTTCTTATTTTATGGCGTGACAATGGGAAACGGGTTTCATTTTTATATAATAATATATAGATGTTGTGCTTATTTTTATCACTACATGGAACCAAGATAATTTGATCCTAGAAGTTTGTCCAAATCATAAAAAAATTATGCCTTGTTTGCATTTCGATAGTAATTAAGTCGAGATTTTTGGTAGTTCAATTTCTTCTTTGGTTCTGATACAGAAGCGGGAGAGATCTACTAAATACTCGCTACTCGGCTGAAATACTAGCATAGTGCGAACGAGGCATTACTGATCACCGACGATGAACTACAAGTTTACGAATCTTACTATGAACCTCTTTTAATAATGATATGTCTTCTTTCAAAGTTATTGATAAATATTAAAGTTTGTGAGTCATGTAGAAATGACGTAAGTAAATCAATATTTTTAATGGTGTTTTTTTTATTTTCAGTTAAGAAGTAGTCTTCGCTACTTCCCCTTCGAAGGATTTGACGGACAACGATATAATGTAGTAGTCGACAATAATACTAACGATTTCATCTTTCAAAAGACTACATAAGAGATAAATTATATGCTTTTGTTATTAAAAAATTGTAATTTTGAAGAAATACGTTTTATTATATGCCTCTTTGGTTTATTGTATGAGACTGCTGTAAGTGGAACTAGTGAAATAATCCAGAAAGCGCAATTGTAATCTTTAGGAATGGATTTTTTAAATTATGGAATTGTGGACATTGATTTTGCTCTAGAATGGAGGAAACGATAGTGTTTAGTATGCTGCCTCCAAGCAAGCACAGCTTACTGTAGACAATTAAGAAATATCAATCATAATCTGTCGTACGAACGAAAAAAAATAACATTCCAACTGAAAATCTTTTCTAAACAACAAAAATAACTAGCAAAATAAATAATATTTAGCATAAATCGTTAATCCCATATATTATTCACTTACACGGCATATCATCGTTCGTACTATGACTGGCGCCTTGAGATCTTCTGGAAACGGCATTAGGGTTCACCATACCCATCCCAGACATATTCATGTTAAGCGGGTCCATTAGTCTCCCATGCCCACTACTTGACGTCAAGTCATCAGGACTCAAGTCATCGCTAGTCATCGACACAGAATTATGTCCACTGACCAACACAGAATTCTGGATGTCCATTGGACTATGTTGGATGTTCGACGGACTGTGTAAAAATGTCGTGGAATCCACATAACTCGGTACCAAGCTGTCGACACTCATTGACGTTTCAGGTTTTATTTCTTGTTTTATATTTAGCACTCCGCTGGAAATTGATGCTGGGGACTGGATTCGGGAATCCTCATAGCGATCGTATTCTTGGAGTCTGGATCGTGGTATCTCGTTAATGGTTGATTGTCGCATTGATGTTGTTGATGTGGTCGCCGTCGACGTTGATGTGGAACCGGTGGGTCGTACTATAGTTGTCCCTTTTTGTTGTTCGTCTACAGTTAATTTTGTGGTGTTAGTGGAATGGATGGTATTGGGTTAAATTCCATTCTGATGTTTGGATGGTATTGGGTTAAATTCCATTCTGATGTTTGGATGGTATTGGGTTAAATTCCATTCTGATGTTTGGATGGTATTGGAAATTTCGATTTAAGTTTCAGTTATGTCTTTTATTGTGATTGTAGCCTACTAAGCTTACTTTATTACCCTAACTGAGAATTATTTATTATGTAGCTGATTTCTATTACTTTCGTGTACTTGTATCGATTTACCTAATCACTTGATTCTGATGTTTCCACCTATATCATGGGTGTTTTATAGTTCAATCTGATTATTCAGATTTTAAACTCAACCCTTTGCTATTTGAAGAATACATAATATTTACAAACACAAACATATACCCACACCCAGAACATCCAATCATCCATTCGGGATTCTAACCCATAATGTCATGACTGGAATTTCTACCCAGAAATACGTACCATGACTGATGAAATCCTGGTCCAGGAAACTTCCAGTTTGTTTCGGTTCGTATGCTGTTGTGGAGTCGACGTAGTCAGCTGATACATCGTAGGGCTGTTGTTGGGTGGGCTGGGGCTGGATTCCACCCATGTTGGACTGGAGTGGCTGTGGGTTGTTGTACCCGTATGATGATAGGGGAGACCCGTAGCCTGGGTACCTGGAATTGATAAATTGATTTGTTAATTTAAAGTTGGATTATATTCTATATTTCATTTACATCTTGGTTTAATGTTATTGCACAGGTGTTGCAAATACGTAGGTATTTCGAACTTCGACTAAGAATGCAATAAGAATAAAAACAGCTATCACATAGCAGTTTATAATTGTTATATCCCTGTTCAAAGCAAAAACTGTCGCATTAACAATTTTCACCTCATTCCTTAACACTTAACAGTTAAAATGCAATGAAAAACAAACCGTAAATCTGTTAGACATCTCAAACACTCTTGTATAGAAACATCGCCATCTATCATTCTTAATGAGAAACTCTTAGTACCGCTACTCGATACTAGGTGGCAGTATTTACAGTTTACCGTTAAGCGCCATTCAACTTCGTCACGACAGTATACCGTTGGTCGCTTACAATAATGGCAGCGTTCTGATGCACCGCTGACACAAATTGAAGTCCGTGTAGTAATGAATTACAACGGTGACGGCAAACTAGAAAGCTACGAGTTTTAACGAGACGTACTTCAGTTGCCAGACTGCTAACCATTATGTATTTTATTAGCCAGCCGCGTAAATAAATTATACTGCACGCTTGTGCCACATATTTCGTTACGAAATTGCTTGAAAAAGATTTTAAGATCTTCACCAAGTTTACAATGAAATAGAATTCATATTGATAAAGCTTACAACACATTGCATAAAGTGCACAAATAAATTACATAACTGAGAAAAAGTTGTTTATAGTGTGGCTTTTCGATAAGAGATGGCGTTACTCACCCGTTGTAGTGACCATGGAACTGGTCGCTTGAGCTTGGTGTCTGTTGCTGGGCATCATAAACTGAATCAGGCGCTGTATCAGTCTGCGCTCTCATCTGTGCACGATGGAATCGCACCTCATCTTCCACTTTCTCGCGTTGCTTTTTCGACATACGTCCAAACTTCACCGCTGTAAAGGGAAAATGAAAATTAGTACCCCTACTCACCGTCACGAGCGCTCGCGTCGCGTACGAAAACTTATGACACAAATGACATAACAGGGAATCCTATATTCGCATCGTTCCCATGCCTTAATATTCACACGACGAAAAAAACGCAGTTAAAATCGGTAAGTCTAACAATACAATGTAATTATATTCTCAATGACAACTAGCTTCATCGCTTAGTTACTCAATACTTGCACACTTGCGTCGCTGTAGTGTGCGGTGGGTTGATAGTGTGCGTGGACAAACGGGTGTTGATTGGTTGTGTGAGTAGGGTGTGCGTTCGTGTGCGTCCGGGACACTTCGGCCGTTGGCACACTGCCTAGTGGAACAACGAACTCGCGAACTCTGACGTGTGTATGTATAGTACAAGTGACGTACTCGCTACGTAACTCCGTTCGATCCCGTTGGGCGCCAACGCGACCGATTTGAATTACGAACACCGCTCGAACGTCCAACGCAAAGCGAGCTAACTTCTTAATTTCGCCGGATATTTTTTTTAGGAAACCGTTTTTTTATATTTGTATTTGCCTACGAATTCTTTGTTGAAGTTCGATGACTTCACATACCCAGTATAACTTGACCTGTCTTTGCATACACTTTATATGCATCGGGAGGTCTAGGAAAATTGCTTATGTATAATTGTATACGTATTTCGGAACAAGAAGCTCTGTTCATAGATGCGTTCCAGATTTTTGTGGAAACAATAAAATTTGAAACAATAGTTTGTTTGTTCATTTACAATAGAGTCTTTGAACTGTATATGTGTCGAAAAATATTTATTTTTGGTCGTAAGTCAATAGAAGGGGCTCTCTTGGGTATGCGGAAGATTGCTAACGTGTTTTCTTAGCTTCTATGATATCATAATTCGCAAATAGACATTACAAGTTAGCACTACTTACACTATCATTTAGTCAAAAAGACACCTAAGAACCACCAACTTAGTGTCGAAAATCAGTTTTACGAATAACTTCAGACGTTTGTCGTCGATTTTGAGAAAAATGAGACGCAATTAAAGATGTGAACAATAAAAAATTGCGTCTCGCGCGTTACCAATATTTTAGCAGCGATATGTACATTTGCAGTCGGTTAAAAACAAGTATTATGTGTTACCACGTAACGTTATAAAATATGTATCGATATGACTTGTTTGAAATAATTAGTGTTCTGTTACATAAGGCCGTCCTTTGCGCATGTGTGCTGTGTAATCATGTTAGAGTGCGCGCATGTGTGTGTGTCGCTGTAAAAACTTGGATATGTTTATGTTATGCTTCATGACTATATTGCACAATGTTGTAGGGATGTGGTGGTTATCGATGATTTTGGTTTATCGATGGTTTTTATTATGAGATGTTTTGTTATGCTTTTTTCGTAATTTCTTAGCTTCAGTTAGTTCATCATTTATTATTAATCAGACAATTATATTAAAATGTACTTATAGAATGAAATATGATTACACTTTCGTGATAATGTTGATGCAATTACAGAATAGGGGCTCAGAATATGTAAGATTGTACTAGCAGCCACTTTCCTTATTCTGATAGCTATAAAAACTATTTTTGCATAGCAATAACTTCACTTTTAAGACTAAGTTCAAAATTATTATATGAGATTTATCGACATCGATAGAAAAGCGCGTGGCAACTGGTCGTTACGCAACAAGTCTGTGTAGCGTGGACGGTACTATGTTATGTATGATAAACGTGACATGTTATGTACAGGGCGCTTGAAAAATGGAGATGATCGCGATAACAGTGTAGTAAGAAAGGGACGCATGTGCAAGATGGGTAGGACGCCAAATGAAGCGTAAAAGAACGAAAAACGGTGGCTAGATATGGGTATTCTTTTTTATGCTTAAATTTTGGTGTTTAATTAATTTGAATGATTTGTGCAGTATGTCAAAAAATGTGAGTACATATTTAATGAGCTTCGGATTAAATAAGGACAAGTTGTTGAGGCAAATGTTATGTGCATGACTGAAATTTTAAGTTCTAGAGTTGAATAACAGACAATTCTAGTTAGTCTGGAAAGCCAAAACCATGTCACTTTCTAGAAGATTATAAGGGAATCAACGATCTTTGAATGGCAATAAGAACGAGACAAAGAAATATATTTATAAGTAATCTTAGAAATTTGGAGTAAAAAATTTTTAGTTTATC
Organism: Spodoptera picta; assembly: GCA_038387885.1. Taxonomy (NCBI): domain Eukaryota; kingdom Metazoa; phylum Arthropoda; class Insecta; order Lepidoptera; family Noctuidae; genus Spodoptera; species Spodoptera picta. The sequence goes on from JAZHFQ010000445.1 coordinate 2,212,540, forward strand.
GATAGTTTCATTACTGTTAACATTTGTTTTACTATCGATAATTTTAGAATACTTATCGATAATTTTCGTCAAAACCGATGCCTCTCTGCACTTGTTGTAAGTTGTTACGTGGATTGCGCAACAAGTCGTCCGTCGTCATTGCACGCGTCGGCGACGACTCGCTATGTGCACGCGATTTGGCGTGACACGTTCTATGTTTGTTACTAAGTATGCTTTTAAAATTATTGTTGGGTTTAAAATACAGAGGGCGGTGATGTCACGGAAAGGGTGATTGCGTTTTTGTGCTAGCTTTTTTGTTTTCTTTGTGACTGCTGTTTTATCTTGATTTTGAATTTATCGTTTATGTATGTACTTGTAAAAAACGGGAAGATTTCAACAAAAAAATTACAATAATATAAATAATAAGAGAAGTGTTTCTGAATCAGTCATTAAACTATTATGAAAAACACTATTGTTCTATTAGATAAAAAATGTTTTAGGAAAATCGATAACAGATGGCACTAGTAGCTCATAAACGGAACTATTACATTGTATATTTTTTCTGATTGTCACTATGCAGTACCTACCTAACTTTTACGGTTTTTATTACTTGTCAATTTTGTAACATAAGCCGTAAGAACCTTAGTTCAGCACTGGCCTTAACATCAAAAGTTTAGTCCAGCAGTGGACAAAAAATTCCCATCCGAAATCACTTGAAAACCAACCCCAATAATTTTTCCCTAGAATTCCTTTGCCCAGCAACATTGCTCTCCAATATAAATGATTACGTTTAGTTACAATTTCTACATCACATTTTCTCATAATAAACTTGCGTTGAAAACTTATGTAGTATAAACATAACGTTATCAGTTACGATAAGAGGTCGTTGACCCGCCACTCGCTTCCTTGTACCACACACACGTGCTCAAAGGTGAACACATTCTTTTATTCAACTCATTTTTGATTTAAAAATGGAACTGTTTTTATTGTGTATTATATTATTTTTGTTTAATGTGTGTTTTATTGGAATGTGTGTGTGTGTATTATTGTGTCTATTTATAGCGTGTTTTCTTTAGTTATTGTGTTAGTAACTGTTGAGTATGGAGTTCGATTCTCGGATTGAAAAACCTTGTGTTTTTTTTTTGTTTTGGTATGTATTAATATGTGACTAGTGGACATAGGAACGTGCTTAATTGCATGGGAATCCTAACATAAACAGCGAAAAGTATGAAAGACGCTAATTTTTCTTAATTATGTATACCACCACACAACTGACATACCCCAATTATACTTGACTCAATCATAAGGTTAAGCAACCCCACCCAAGGTCGAATTTTGGATGGGTGGTTTTAAAAGGTAGGACTTACCATCTCGACTCATTCCGAGTTTCAAGCACTTCTGTAGTCTGCAGTATTGACAGCGGTTTCGGTTCACTCTATCAACCACGCACGCTTTGTTTCGCGGGCACTGGTAGTTCACCACTGGAAAATATTGAAGTGAGTTAGTATTTATTACTGAAATGTAGTGAAAATGTAACGTTTTAGCATTAAATTAGTAAGTTTTGACTGCCAATAAAAAACTGTTAAAGTCTCTTTCGTTAACGTCGCCGCAATGTGTTAACAATAAGGTGTTCTATGGTAGGTGCAACACAATAGTCTCATCCCTTATTACATAGGACTTTAAGTATGGGAGAGCCATGCTTCGGCACGAATGGGCCGGCTCGACCGGAGTGATACCACGGCTGAGGAGAAAACCGACGTGAAGCAACGCTTGCGTTGTGTTTCGTCGTGTGAGTGAGGTTACCGGAGGCCCAATTATCACCAACCTCACTTCCCGAATCCCCGAATCCCTGAAAAATCCTCAAACTCCTAACGCACTTGTAATGCCTCTGGTGTTCAAGGTGTCCATGGGCGACGCCGATTGCTTACCATCAGGTGATCCGTCTGACTAAAGCTATAGGTACCTACTGTTTCACGATAATTTAAACGAAATATGACTGCCTCGTTGGCCGAGTGGTCGCAAGTGCGACTGCCGGGCAAGGGGTCTCGGGTTCGATTCCCGGGTCGGGCAAAGTATTACTGGGTTTTTAAAAAATTCTCAGTAGTAGCACGGAGTCTGGAAATGTGCCCGGTATATGGCAATAGGCTCACCCCCTATTACATGGGACTCGTAACATACCTAAATAGTGAAAAGTGGGTGTTACATTGTACAGTGGCATTAAGTGCCGTAATGTGCACCTCTGCCTACCCCTTCGGGGATAAAAAAGGCGTGATGTTATGTTATGTTAAACGAAATAAAAAATTATTTAGTGTAGCTACGTAAAAAAAATTTGTATGACTGCCTCGTTGGCCGAGTGGTCGCATTCCCGGGTCGGGCAAAGTACTACTGGGTTATTAAAAAAAAGTCAGTGATAGCACGGAGTCTGGAGTTGTGCCCGGTATGGCAATAGGGCTCTATTACACGGGACTCATAACATAAATAGTTAAATGTGGGTGTTACATTGTACAGTGGCATTAAGTGTCGAAATGTGCACCTAACGCCACACCTTTTATCCCCGAAGGGGTAGCTTCGGGGATAAAAGGTGTGGCGTTATGTTAAGATTTAGTGTAAAACGATACCCCTTACTAATATATCTCCAGTGCAGAATTTTTACTTAAGACAGATATCACACAAAGAGTTATTACGTGTGAGATTCGAACCCGCGACACGTAGCACAGTAGCCAGTCACTGTGCCAATGAGTATAAGTTTTATAACTAAATAAGTCTGCCTAGAAATCAGACAAGCTTGAGATAATCTGTTATCACGACTATGCTTTAATTATTTCATAGTAAATAGTTGCGTTCATTTAAATGAAGATACAGGATCAAGCCTAAATTAAATAGCATATTAATTAGGCCCAGAGCTCTTAAAATTACTAGACACCAATATATATAACTTAATATAACTATCACTAAACAAAAAACAACTTAAAATTAAAAGAAATAAAGTTGATTATAGAGAAGTACAAATGAAGCCGACCTGTGCTTTGTGATCTTCTGAAGAATCCCTTGCATCCCTCGCAGGTGATCACTCCATAGTGGACTCCTGACGATTTGTCTCCACACACCTTGCATGGTATTATTTCGATTTGAGCTGTAACAATAAAGAAATAGGTTAGGTTTTTGCTTGACAACAATTTAGTCAATGAGGAGTTAATAAGTTAGGCTTTTGTTTGGAATAGCACAGTTTATCAAAATCTATATAAATGATAATGAATCCGTTCGTTAGTCCCGCTAAATCTCGAGAACGGCTGAAACGATTTTGCTAATTTTGGTGTTGACATGTTCGTGGAAGTTCAGGGAAGGTTTAGAAGAGTTCAATAATAATCGAATTAAAGGTATGATAAAATACTCTAATCCTTACTAATATTATAAATCGCAAAGTGAGTTTGTTTGTTTGTTCCACATTCACGCCGTAACTACTAAACCGATTGCTTTGAAATTTTGCAGACGTAAAGTTAAAAGTCCGGATATAATAAAAGGGTACTTTTTATCCTGGAAAAATTTGATATTCCCGAGACAAAACTATTGGTATATATGGCGTTATGCGTATTGTATATGTCATATAGGCTACTTTTAACCTTTTATGACGCGAGCGAAGCCGCGAAACAATCATAAATTACAAATCATTGCATTGTTTAACCTTCTTCAAAAAATCTTAAGGAAGTTCTTCGTTTTTCCTGCATGTATATATTTGACCGCAACTATCTCTGGAATGACTCAACCAATTTTGATGCAGATTCCAGAAACGTGTTCGTTACAATCAGGAGCATTCTTAGTATAGTTAACGTACTTTATTATTTATTTAAGGTTTAAATTTTCTCTATTACTTATCTATTTATTTTTTATTCTTTTGTTAACCAAGCACTTTATTATATTTATAGATAGGAAACAATATTTTTAAGTTAATTTGTAAACTGGAACTGTAAGGTTTTTTTATTATTTATTTATTTATATATATAACCATCTTCAAAAGGAAAAAAAGGAGTTTTAGGTCGGTTTTTTTAAACATAGTTCATTGAACAATATTTTAGATAAAATCGTCCCACAAAAAATACCAACCAACTTCATAAGCACAGTCTGCTCTATTAAACCCCAATTCCTGAAAGACCGTGAAGATACCGTACTGGTATCAAGTTACGCAGCCATTTTTGGTCTCAGTTCGTTGACCCCGGCAAGGTCGCATTGCGTCCAATGACTCTGGATACGTGTGTGCGAGCCTTATACAGATGAAGCAAGCCCTTTTGTCAATGTGTGCGTGGATACGTACTATAATAAAATCCTGCTATATCTTCTATATATTAAAATGAATCCATTTTTCCCTTGGTCACAGGATCACGCGTGAATGGCTGAACCGATTTCACTTATTCTTTTTTTTTGTTGTATTTGTTATTATTAGGACAAGGTTCTTTAGACAGAGAAAATCCTGAAAATCTTACGGGAACGGGAGAAAACGCGGGCAGAAGCTAGTTATATTATAAATATGAACGTTTGTTTATGAGCAATAACTATACTTCACCTCGAAAGTACAGAAAGAATCGGTATTAAATTTGGGACAGTGGTATTATAGTTTGGAATAACATTTTTTATTCCACGGGACCGCGAGCGAACACGCTGAAAGAAGCTAGTAACTACTATAATATAATATTATAGAGGTACTCCGTTTTGTACTTTAATTTTGGTACACTTTTTATTTATAATTATGCGTTTTTGTATTGTGCAGTACCTGCAAGAAATGTGAAAAAATATAATATATACACAGTGTTGTGTGTTTTTCTTAGTTAACTAAAATCACGGGGTACATAACATAACATCACGCCTTTTATCCCCGAAGGGGTAGGCAGAGGTGTACACAGAAGTAACACCCACTTTTCACTATTTGTGTTATGAGTCCCATGTAATAGGGGGTGAGCCTATTGCCATATACCGGGCACATTTCCAGACTCCGTGCTACTACTGAGAATTTTTTAAAAACCCAGTAATACTTTGCCCGACCCGGGAATCGAACCCGAGACCCCTTGCCCGGCAGTCGCACTCGCGACCACTCGGCCAACGAGGCAGTCACTAATCAAATCACGGGGTACTCACGTGAATATACTGAGAAAAGCTGTACCTACTAGTATTGAACCACAGAGGGGTTCTTCCTCATGAGCAGCGTAATTTTAGTTAATTTAGTATGTCTCACGATAGTTATTATAAAAACACAGTTTTTTTCTTAATATCAATAGAAAATAGCTGTTTGTTCAAGTAAACTAATAGAGGAAATATCTACTAGTTTCTAATCAGAACGGGAGTATTATTTAGTTTAGTTTTCAAGTTAAATTAGTAGCTCAACTGTGGAGTTTTTCTACATTAAAGAGGTATGCCATAATCCATGCTTACAGGGTTGGAGATCGCAGTATGAAAGGTTCAGGTTTATCAGAGGGTGCTGCTGTCCAGTCTTTGTAAATTGTGTAGTTACATACTGCCTTAATACATTGTCTCAGAGAAAATTTCAGTAGTAGCACAGAGTCTGGAATTGTGCCCGGTATATGGCAATAGACTCACGCCCTATTACATGGGACTCATAACATAAATGGCGAAAATAGTTGACTAGTTTTACGATTAACGATAACAATAATCTATTTAAAATAACTTTTAGACTAATTAGCTTTAAGTAATGTGTTTAATCGTTAGTTTCTTGTTAATTATATTTTAACGATGACTCTAAAATAACGATTAGTAAACGACACGTGTAAGAATGGATTTTTAAAATTTTCCCATACATTCATACATACCTATTAACAACAAAATGTCTATTTCCATACACCGAACTATTAACTTTGGTCTATCGTAGGTTAAGCTACCCTAGCCAAGGTTGGTTTTCGGATGGGTGGCTCCCTTTTATACAATAGGTTAAGTTATTGCAGGTGATGTAATCCTGGTTCGAATTCCAGTGTAGACATGTAATTCTATAGTCACAAGAATTATGAAACTTACAAAAAATATTCTAAATGACGTTGCGTAGAACGGAATACGAAACAATAGTTTGAAAGGCCGTTCCGTTTTACGACACAACTGTTGACAAAATGTAAGTTTGCAATATCCTTTTCTTGAATCAACATTGTAACGTTTATTCGGTTTCGAAATTCGAATTCATAATTTTGGTTCGGAAAAACGGTTTTTTTTCTCAAAGGGCAGGGCTTTATTATTTAACAGCCTAGCCTAGCCTAGATATAGCGATCCTCGGTAAATGAACTATAAAACACAAAATTTTTCGAATTAGAACCAGCAGTTTCGGAGATAAGCGCGTGAAACGTACAAATTATTCATTTTTTTTATATTATTATATAGTTGTTATCTACAGGATGCAAAAACCTCTTTATGGATCTCCATACGCACTCCAGGCATTCCCGTAGACAGAGACAAAATATACATCTGTCTCTGTCCCACGAAACAGCTGATTGTGACGTCATCGGGCGTCGACCGCGAGCTTGTTCGGAAATTGTATCATGCCCCGCTACGTCACACAACGGTCATCATTTTGAATTTCGAATGTTTAGAATTTACAGTTATGCAACGACTCGATTTGATCTTAGTTTTTAGGCTGTATGGGATGTGTGATCTTTTCCTTTAAAATTGTGATTTAAAAGTTTGAAATGTAATTTTTGTATTTGGAATTTTGGTTTAGTGCCTCGTTTAGTTTTAGTTTTGTACTTGAATGAAAGATAAAATATATTTTTGTAGAAAGTTTAATGTATTTGTTCAACCAGGTACCTACGATGTTTTCAATTTTATTAAAAAGCCAAGCCATGATTATAGAATTTTACTATTTCTACTTCTCAACACTTCGATATTTCGCCTATTTGATATGTGGCAAATGTTCTTGCTTTTATACATATTATCTTATTGCGTAGCTATAGAGTCTCTTTTTGCACTTTAAGTATAACAACTGACGAGTTCCTAAGGACACTTGACAATCGACTTGGCGATTATTCGATTTTCAAATTTGCATTCAATACTATGGTTTACACACCCACCGTACGTCATAGGTCAACAACCTATAGAAGGCTCAACCAGGTTTAAGTTAGGGTTGACAGGGAACTATGCTTTTAAAAGGACAAGACTCAAAAGTATTGTTAACTTTTTAGGCACATAAATAAACACATTTCCAGTGGCAGTTATCAAAATAACTGCTTCTCATGTCGTTAATTTTTCAATAAACACGGAATTTTCTCCATATTTCGATTGAATATTTAAAATTTCTATCTGCAGCCGCAAAAATCTTCAATTTTCACTCGTCAGCCATGGGTTCCTAGTTCCAAATTTAAAAATCTAACGGCTTATGTACGCCAAGGGTCATCGACCGTAGTTGTCCGAACTAGCGATACGAACAACTTTATTGCGACACCCCTAAATTCGTGAATGAGACTCTATAGCATCAAAAATAAAGTTTAATTTTAAATAGCAATTGCTTTATAGAATTGCCAACATATACCAGCTTAAAATTCGAATGCCAGTCGAGAATTTGTTTCTATTTTATCTTTAATGTATTTTTTAGGCTTTTAATGCTGGCTGTATATTTTTATTTTATTATAGAATTTAAATCCTGTGTTTTCAAACAAAATGTTGATAATATTGTTATGTATAAATAAGATAGAAGACAGGGAAACGAGCGGCTGTAGCTAAAAATATCACCAAACTGATGACTAACTCTTAAAATAATCTTTGTCTCATACTTTCATGTTAAAAATAGTTAAATGTAATGTCTACTTTCATTTTGATAAACAAGCTTTTTCCCGCGTATTTTATAATTAATTACACATGACTGATTATTATCATAGACAATATTTAGCAACTGCAAAGTCCGCGTTGATTAATCAGAGGGAGTTTATTGGCAAAATATATATATATAAATTAAAATGTTTATACTGTAATTTAATGAAATATAACAAGACTGGCTTCGTTTTTAAACAATAAACAAAATTACATTCAGAATATTCCAATTAATGTATAAAACAACCTAAATATAATAAAGTAATCATCACATTTTTAAAACAAAGATTAAGAAATGTATTATTAACTGATTCAGCAACTTGGTAGGAGACAAAGTTCATCAACATTATAAAATTGCGAAAGAAAATCGCATAAGTTGCATAATGGACGAGGCAACAAATATGATGCAACTCCATGCGTCAGCAGTTTAAGAATCAATTTGTAAGTTATACCTAATAACTTGTTTTTGCAGACGATATTATATGTAAGTTAACTGATGACATTGATATAATTCTAGATGTGAAATAAGCATTAATTGATTTTATACAAAAATTAACACATTTTCTTTGTCGAATTATCTCTCTGATTTCTACACTACAGGGTTTATTATTAACCAATTCGCTCAGTCCAAGAAAACCGCACAAACAAACAAATATAATAATAAATCGATTATATTTAGGATTTGGCTTCTGATCAGCTGTGAACGGTCATCGAACCCTCGATCTATTGTCTCGGTAATGTATTGTAATCACATTCTTTAAACGTTGCACAAGTTTTAAATGAACCGTCTGCTACTATTGTGGGTTGGTCAATAGTAGGAATAAAATGAAATTGCCTTTTTATTGTAGCAAGTTACGTCGAGCTAGTCGAGTATGCAAGTGATGTGAACAGACCATGAGAATAGAGAAGACAAATGAGCATTCTAAATTCGAAGTTAGACTGCCATTTTGAAGTTTATAGATCAAAATATAAAATACGATTTTGTGGTTTTACTATAGTAAACATTTATATAAATGTTTAATTGTCTGTACGTAATCTTGTTTTCAATCTATAATTTAATTCTTTTTATCAAGAATAATGACTTATGTATAATCCTTTCTATCACTATGATCACTGGGGATCTGCGATGATAAGGATTTCCAATGAGGAAATCTGTGGAAATAAGTACTTACATAGAATTACTTAATTTGTTTAACTTCTGTAAGAATAAGAATTTATATACTTTTTTATAAAAGTGATAATTAGACCACATTCTAGAAAAAAATCTCAAACTATCAGTCATCTTCGCTACATCCTTGTTTACTGGACAATCTCTTTACATAAACTGCTGTTTACATGTGAACATTAGCTCATGACGATACCTAAGTACGTGTGTCGCCTGGACAGTCACCGCTACCATCAGTTGACTGGACAATCTCTTTATATGAGCTGCTGTTTACATGTGAACATTAGCTCATGACGATACCTAAGTACGGGTGGGTCACTGCTACCATAGGTTGACTTCTACACATTTTAAAGCCTAAACTACTGAACTAATATTGTTTAGGTTTTAACTAAGAGGTAAACCAATTAATTCCCTACAGACTCTTCATACATCATCATCATCAACAGCCTATAAATGCCCACTGCTGAGCAAAGCCTCTTCTCACACGGAGAAGGTTAGAGTGATAATCACCACGCTTGCTCAATGCGGGTTGGCGATTTCAAACTTATAATTAGAAATTATAAGTCCAGGTTTCCTCAAGATGTTTTTCCTTCACCGTTTGTCAGTGGTGTCTAAATAATCTTAGAAAGTACATATAACTCGGAAAAAGTCACATTGGTACTTGGCGTTGGTAGGTTTCGAACCCGCACCCTCATGCATGAGAAGTGGGCGTCTTAAACCTCCGGGCCACCACGACATGACTCTTCATACACAGCCTATTAATTACGACAATGGGAAGCGTAGCGGTGGTCAAACAATATATTCTACTGCTGTCACCACACACCATGTTATAGAGGTATATTGTATTGTAGATATCAGTTCAGACTATGACGTAAGACCTATAACAACAGGAGTTAGGGAACGACCTTGAACCGGCCGCCGTTCAATACTATTTTATATAAAGATTACTCATTGAAATTGTCTACAGCATACTGCAACGTTATATATGTGTTTGATATTTCTCAAAAGTAGTCGTGGTGGCCCGGGGGTTTAAGACGCCTGCTTCTCATGCATGAGGGTTCGAAACCTACCAACGTCAAGCACCAATGTGACTTTTTCCGAGTTATATGTACTTTCTAAGATTATCTAGACACAACTGACAAACGGTGAAGGAAAACATCGTGAGGAAACCTGGGCTCATAATTTCTAATTATAAGTTTGAAATCGCCAACCCGCATTGAGCAAGCGTTGTGATTAATGCTCAAACCTTCTCCGTATGAGAAGAGGCTTTGCTCAGCAGTGGACATTATAGGCTGTTGATGATGTTGGTAGTAAAGCCCAATAAGATTATTTAAGGCCAAATGGTCCAATACTGAACAACCTCATGACCTCATCTACATAAGAATTAGTCGAAATCTCCACACTTTAAACGTTCAGGTTTGTTAAAGAACCTGACCGGGTTCGCAAATGACCTAGGATACTCCTATGCCGAAGGAGTAGGAACGGGTTGGTTATTAGTCAGTAAGAGTCTGACACTCCCTCTCGGGAGTAGTGATTTTATTTTTATTCTCATAAAGAAGTTCCAATTTGTAACTTATCATTGTACTTAAACCTTATATGTTATCTATGGTATTTTTATAAGAAAAAAAATCTTTCAAACCGTCCTTGGCTCGATCATTGACCGATAATATAAAGAGGGATTATAAAAGTGATGTCACGCTGAAAAATCATTAAAAAAGATATTATTCTTATTCATGGCCACGCCAGGATAACGCAAAGGATATCACAAAGGCATCGGAAATATTGGAAATTATCTATGCTATAATCCTTTTAAACTGAAGGTTTTGATAACTGTGTAAGTTTTGAAAAACAGTGACATGAAGTGGGAATCGAACCCTTTGTATAATGTGTCTGGTGTTTGGTAGAAGGGTTGCTTTAATTGGGAACTCAATTGAGTCTTATATTACATACTCTGCTTACCCCCATTGGGGTATAAAAATCTGAATAAAATATGTAAAATAAAACAATTGAAAGGTACCTAAAATTCGTTTTAATGTCAATTTTACATTAACCTCTTTTAAAATTAGAATTACTAATTTAATTCGACGTTAATTATTATTCTAATTTAAAAATAGAATCAAAATAAGCATTCACGAGTTTAAATTCTAATTATAAAAAAAGTAAATAAAAAGATTTATTTAAAAAAGAACTACAATCCAAAAAAATGAATTCGTATGTCGATAAGTATTTAAAATTGAGCAAACATATTTTTACGTAAGCCCAAGGTTAAAAAAAAATATATCACAACAGTGAATCACTATCAAGTCAAGGCAATGACCGATATCGGTCAAACGCAAACCGCATTACAGATTGTATCGCAAATTCATACACGTAACGCGGATGGGCGCGTTAACGTATTTTGAATTACCTACGTTCTGTGACGCGAGTGACATCACGGGCCAATGACCTGAATACACCGCGTGCTTTTCATTTTATATTTAGGCGAAACCATTTTACTGTTGACCTTTGTTTGTGAAAGAAATGTTTGTGTTGGTAGATCAGTTCACAATGGTTTGTAGACCGTTATATGACAAGTTTATGTTGATCTCTGATAAGGTTGTAGCTGTGTTTGTTGAGAGATCTTTTCAAAATGGATGTTTAATCCGCTATGAACTAATGATTTCATATATCTTTTTCTAACAATGATGGAGTTTGTCTTAAACATAAATCAGAAGTAAAATAAAATTATCGTGATAAGACAGGAAGTAGGTATATATTTAGTAACAAAAAATGACCTAAAAAGATATTTTGGCAATGCCTCCCACACGAAATTAGAAAGCCTATCTCCTGATAGGCCCCAGACGGCTAGACAGGTAAAATACGATAGCGAGAACAATAAAACATAATTTATCAATGAACTAGATCTGAACGGATCTAAACAAATACGTAAACTAATACTTTCTTTCGTAAAAAAGCGATAATCACCCAAAATGACGTACTCACGACTAATGACAGGTCAATGACGTTTCTGACGGTTGCAACATCATTCAGCCTGTAACGTCATTAAGGAAAAAAAAGCGAAACGTCAAATGGGAAATTTGGCGCCTAATTTTAAGCGGCAGCGATAAATAATTCTTTTTTTAAAATACAATTCGATTTAAAAATATTTTAAGTGTTTTTTACCAAAAAACCTTGTTCCTATGAAAATCTATCAACAACTGTCATTTTTCCAATATGGCGGAAACTTGTGAGTATGACAGTTACGTTTTCTGTCTGCCATAGGTCATTGAACTGTTTGTATTTGAAAGAAATCATGACTAAGTAATTATAAGTAACTTAATGAATCATTTTTGTGATGGACTTAGTATTAAGGAATTCAATGTTAATTTATTGTGAAACAACAATTTCGCTTGCAGATAAACTGTACTGCAAAACTGCTGAGTGAATTTTGATAGAATTTAGAAGAAATATAGATCAAAACGTATATGACTCTTTAGGAAAGTCATGAATGAATTTGACGGTTTGGCCAAATATATTTTATGTACAAAAGCTGTTACACTTCTTTTGCAGCACAGACTTCTTTGTTAAACTATAAAAATAGGGTTGTCAAATAAGACTGGTTGTAATAACATAACAAAACGTTCTATTATATAGTTAAATGTTATATTATAAATGCTTCAGTTTTCAAACGAATTCTGGTTACTTCGTAATATGAATCTTTATACAATATCTTATAAACAGTACTAGAGTTGCTATTATAAGAAAGGGCCAAGTGTTAAAATCTTTTAAGTGGTAATTATTTTGGTATGATATAAAAGTCCGTTTGTTTTCAGGGTTTTCATCTCCAAACCTAAAATGTTCTAGTTGTCAACGAAAATATTCTAAAACTGTCTTCGTAATTGTATCACTTTTCGAAAACAAAAGTGAGACCTTAATTTTATTATGGTAAATAGGTTGACCTCTTAAATTCTCAATATAAAATCGAAAGGGAAAATGAAATACAAAGAATTACCGAAATAACTCCAAAGACTTAACACCGCATAACCCCCGCGAAGTAAAAACAATTAAGTTTTGGAATTTCATTAATTCATTAAGTATGTTAACGAAACCATTCAATTTGAACGCGCCCTAAAATAAAAGTGACAGCATACGTCACGTGACGTCACGGGTCGACGACCACGAGCGTAGTTCTATTTTGAAACATTTTGACAGTGTGTTTTTTTTAAATTTTTTTTTATAGCCAATTTTATGCTGTCTGTTACTTATTTTTAATTGATTGTGTAGGTTTTGTTTACTTATAGTATCTTTGATAACGAAGGTTTTATAATTAAATTGTGACTTATAAGCTTTATGTGGCAACGTTATTTCGGCGCTCCACCCACCGTTCGTGTCAATACCGTTCCGTGGAAATTTTCAGCGAGCGAAAAATCAATAAGCTATAATAAAATCGAGCTGTATTTTATTGTGTGAACGACGCCTTCCTTTCTTAATCTGATTCTCTTATTTAAAATAATCGAACGATGATAATTGAACTTCTTGCTAAAAAACTTATTTGGCAGTTAATTTTTTACAAAACAATAAACGTCACTGTCACTTTATTGTTTTTTTTTTATTTTAACATCACGTGCATGACACAATGTTTCATACAGCCAGAAATAAAGAGTCTAGTGAGATGAAGACTTGTAAGAGGTGAACGTATCATCAAATTAACGGGCAATGTCCTTGAACTCTGAGATGAGGCCAATTCCACGCCGGATGACAACCCCAAAATTGTTCTATTGCGCCATTGCGACAGAAATGAGTAATGACAATTGGACTTAAAAAATTACATCTAAACGAATTTAAATTGTCCGTTTTCCGTGGGAGTGTCATTTTTCTGTATTTATTACTTGTATTCTTGATTTGGTTTTATGTGTGTGTCTAGTTAATTCTAGATTTTTTATATACTATTGCGACTAAGTTCAATAAATCATTGTCAAAATTTCCTATAAAGAAAAACACTCACTTAATAAATACAATTACTTACTAAGAACACAAACCCAAATCAAATTCATTACAAAAAAACCTGTTAACAAAATTACTTTCAAAATTGATATTCCATCAATAAAAGTTACAATTAATGTACACTGTGTAACGCAAAGAATAACGCCTTATAGGCACATAGGACATTATTCTATGTGGTGCGCTCCACGTGTCAGTTTTCGACGGGGTCATTGACATCAACCTGCACTTTGACTTGCGTAGTATGTACGTAATTGTTTATTTTTTTCTATTCACTTAATGGCTTGGCTTGCAGAGTACTGTTAGTTTTCTGTTGTGCTTTGTTTACTGGGCCCTTTTTTTTGAGGTTTGAAAAGAGGTTTTAGTCTGGCCGCATTTTTTTTTTTGGTTTTTAAAGAATATCTTTGAGTTGACTTGATTGTTTGTTTTTTAGACAAACTATGTTTAAATCTGCTAAATATTTTCTCCTATCTAAACAAATTAAGTACTTACAATAAGAATATGACTTAATTGCAACACTTAAAAGTCCATAATGAAACGGAAAGTGACATACATCACTTTTGACGTCATACCCTAAATGCAACGACAATTAACACAGATAACAAATAATGTAAGGGACAAAGACAAAACTCTGGTAATTGCGGAAATTAAAAATTTAGGGCACAAACAATTTAAATGCAATTGGGGGCAATAGATAAATGCATTGAATTTGTAAATAATTATGTTTAAATATCTAAAAATTTAGGTCGCATGACATTATTTGTAATTACGAAATTTTCCAGTGTTGTATTTGAACTATTTCATTTTTAATTGTAAATATTTAGGGAATTTTATTCTAGATTGGTTTACTATTCTAAAAAAATGATTCATGTCAAACTGTTGTCAAGAAAGCGGATCAAAAGATCTCCACAACATAATACAGTTGACAATTAGAACATCTGAATTTGACTTTCAGTTGACCTGTACAAAATAGGCCCAAGTGACAATTTGTAGTACACCAATTAGAACCATAACGGCCTGCTTAGAGAATTCAATTTCATTTAATTATAGCAACAATCCCTTCTAAGGAATTTCACGCCCTAATTTAAATAAAGGTTAAGTGCATCTTCAAGTTTTAAATTTGAATCAATGTCATTTGGTGTGACAGTTGTCAGGGTGTTGTTTTTTAGGTGAAAGACATTACTTTATTATGCCTATGGTTAAGTCATTGATACTTTTTGGTTCATTCAATGATCATATTTTTAATTTTCATTAGCAAAAGCATTTTACTAGAAACGTAGGTGCTATCACTTTGATACGTATTTTATTATATCACAACTTGAACGTTTTATCTATGACATCATGGATTCGCGATAATGCATAGCACAACTAGGAAAATAAAATTCAACATTGCATAGGTCAAGTTTAACAGAAAATTTCGAGATGTTTTCCCAAATAAAATTAATTCCTTATAAAAATCTTTATCAGTTTTATATGAACTTCGCCCCTACAAATTGGAACGAACAAACAAACAAACAAAATAATTGATATATTACTATTTGCATTCACTATCAATAATAAAGTTTGGCACCTAAATACGTAATTAATAATGTTAGTTATCGACAGGAACTAAAATAAATTAACTTAATTTAGTATTGTCAAACAGAATACAAACGCCGAGAATGGAGAATTTTAATTTTTTAATCAATTTTTTTTAAATAAAAAGGTAATTACCTCGTATGGAGTTAGGTCCTTTCTTATCCATGTACATTCCAGGCATAGATGATCCATACATCCCTTCGTTTCCACCGGGCGGAGGTGATGTGCTGTCTGCCACAGACCCTGAAGTGATGTCCATGGGCATTTGGTTGTGCATGACCTGCTGGCCATCAGTATGGGGCTCTCTCTTCAACTGCATGCCTTGTGGCAGTCCCTGGGATTGGTGCAGCATGGTGGAAGCCGACGAGTGACCTCCGTGTTGATCTGGAGGCCACTGCGACCCAAACAAATCATGAAACTGGTTGCTGTTCATGATTTCAAAGATCTTTGAATTTTTGTCCGCCGTTTTGCCGCCTTTTCTTGACCTCTCAAAAAAAATACTTCTAAGTTCCTTTCGGGCTGTGATTTTGTGTTCGCGCGAATCGAATTCGCATTGCGGTCCAAACCACTATCACTAGACGTTGGTGTTCCAATCGAAAGTTCTCTGTCTGTCTCTTTTTAAATGTTTTTTGTTCGACTTTGTCGGTAAGGCAACTGTTTTGATTTTGTAGGTTTTTTTTGTGTTCGTTACACCATTAGTAAATTTTCTTCGAAAAAACTATGGCACTCCCTTTTTTTATTGTTTCTTCAACTTTGTTGATATTTAAGCACCAGGTTTTTGGGTTTAACTGATAAATATATTCCGGCCAAGCGGGGATGTAAGATTTCTTTTTGCGAAGTTTAATTCAGGTATTAACTTTTTGAAGAGCAACAAATTTTTTGGCATTTTGTCTCCGTGATTATGTTTTGTTTTCTTCCGTTCGTCTTAAATAAACATCTAAGTAAGGCACTGTTATATTTATTGTAATTATTCACTTGTTCCCTTATTCTACTGGTTATATCTCTTTATCAATATTCAGAGAACACAAAAAAATCTGTAAACAGAAAACCGAAACAGAAGAAGAATTTATTTGAATTTAAAAATATTCTTTAGAAACAAAAAAAAAATATTTAAAAATGCCAATTTGTTGTTGTTATTATTAGAGATTTTAGTTAACCGAACAATGATGCTCAATTATCTAAAATCCGTTATTCGAATTTACGTGGAACACAAGAATTAAATTTGAAAATTTTCGAAGTTGTTAGACGACACCACGTTCTATTTTCAAAAACAATTGAAAATTAAAATCCTTGGGTTGCACTGGAAGGCACTGTCACTGTTTCTTATAGTAAAATAACAATACGTGATCACCTCACTGTTGGAAAAATTTGTACGTTAATATGTTTGTACTATTGGTTGTTCACAACTCGGGATCGCGTCGGCAACTGGCAAGTCCAAAGATGTTGACGCCAGAGCGGTCCGAACATGACTGACGCATTGACGAATCTTCGGCCAGGCTCACGAAAAAATTATATATTTTTTCATTCCGACCGAATAATCAACTTAGCTTATAGCGATAGTTCAGTCGCCCCAGCGCGGCGCGGACTAGGAATCGAGTAGAAAATCCTTCAATTATCATCTTTAAGGGGAAATTGTTTAAGGAGGGTCAATTAGGAATATAGTACCTCCGAAACTTGGTAAAATGTATGCGGAAACGTGTGTAATTACGGTGTAATTAAGAGACAAAATTGCCCATCAATGTGCGAACGGATCGCAAGGCGTTGTGTGGTGGTGTGCGTACGTCGGTGGCGTGTACGGATATAGCGGCGCGCGCACACTGGCACACAGGCGTCACCGCAGTTCGTTGACCCCGGGACCCAAACAAAGTAGATTTCGGTGAAAAGTTGTTGAACTCTAGTTTTGAATGTGGAATCACTGAACAATATTACGTCGCCGCCTTTCCTGGCGAATTTTTTCGCCGACGAACGTTTCAAATTCAAATATTTCGTTCTTTTTTTTGTTCGAAAAAGATGATTCGTTTAGTTTTTTTTTCTTGGTTTTTTTGCGAGTCTAGCTCGTGCTTGGCAACTACATGGCCTGTTATACGAAATTAAAAATATAATACATTAATTTTTTTACGCAATATTTCTGAGTTATGACGTAAAAAAATAATTTCTTTTTCTTATTTTTCTTTTTAAAAAAGCAAATTCCTTCTAAAATAAAATATCAAATATCACCGAAACGGTAACAATTATACTTAAATCATAGTTTATTTAATCAAAACAATACCTGAACAAAACTGAACTGTTAAAAGGTCATTGACCCGGGAAAATATATTGACAACCGCAATGTAACTAAATGTGAACAAAACAGTCGCTACTAACTATCCCGCTATTTGCATTATAATACAATAATAAAAAACAATAACAAATCAGTTTAGATTCGATTCCCGAGTCAGGCAAAATTACCACATTTCCAAAACTTTTGTTTCTTGTAATAAGTGGGTCTGACACCAAACATTTCTAACTCTGCTAACCCAGTTATGGAATAATAATAGATCATAATACATGATAGGTTATAAAAAAAAATTCGTTATTTTTTTCTTCATTTTTTATCGTATTGTGACATCTTATAGCATATAGCAATCTAATCGCGAAGTCAATGTACTTAATATCACGCTAGCTTTTAAAAAGTATAGGCAGCAGTCTACATTCCACCTATTCGTCATCATTCTCATATGATCTCTTCATCATCAACAGCCTATAAGTGCCCACTGCTGACCAAAGGCCTATTCTCACACGGAGAAGGTTTAAGCATTAATCACCACGCTTGCACAATACGGGTTGGCGATTTCAAACTTATAATTAGAAATTATAAGTCCAGGTTTCCTCACGATGTTTTTCCTTCACCGTTTGTCAGTGGTGTCTAAATAATCTTAGAAAGTACATATAACTCGGAAAAAGTCACATTGGTACTTGCCGTTCGTAGGTTTTGAAATCAGCACCCTCATGCATGAGAAGCGGGCGTCTTAAACCTCCGGACCTCTACGACTCAATATAAAAAATCAAGCTGTAACATTTCTAAGAATATAAGTAAACGAGCAGACGGATCACTTGATGGTAAGCAATCAGCGCCGCCCATGGACACCTGCAACACCAGAGGAGTTACTAGATCGTTGCCAGTCTTAAAAAGGAATACTCTCTTTTCTGAAGACTGACCTGATTGATCAATTAGGTGTTATAAAGCTGAAGTAATTTGTTTGTGACTGCCTCGTTGGCCGAGTGGTCGCAAGTGCGACTGCCGGGCAAGGGGTCTCGAGTTTCTCGGGTTGGGCTAGGTAAGTATTACTGGGTTTTTAAACAATTATCAGTAGTAGCACGGAGTCTGCAACTGTGTCCGGTATATGGCAATAGGCTCACCCCCTATTACATGGGACTCATAACATATATATAGTGAAAAAGTGGGTGTTACATTGTACAGTGGCATAATGTGCACCTCTGCCTATCACTTCGAGCGATAAAAGGCGTGATTTTATGTTATATATAGTTTGTTTGTTTGTTTGAACGCTCTAATCTACGTGACTACTAGTACGAATTTGATTTTTTATGTGTTGCATAGTTCGTTTATCAAGGAAGGGTAGAAGCTATAAAACATGATTCATGGTACTATCAATACGAGTCAAGCAGTGTACCGCGTCGCGGAGAACTTAACCGGGTAACCGGGCCTCCGGCTCGAAGTGCAGGAGTAGGAACGGGGTAGTTTTTAGTCAGTAAGAGTCTGACACTTCCTCCCGCCTCACCCAGGCGGGAGCAGTCATTCGATGATTTTACCCCCTTAAAAAAAAGCAGTGTACCGCAGGGGAGTAGCTATAGTTTATTTATGCATGGTTAGCGCAGTAGCTGAGTGACCGGCTGCTACGAAAGAGGTCGTAGCCTCAATTCCCGTACAGAACGAGTATTTTTGTGATTCACAAAAATATAACTGGCGTAAATTTTCACAGTGGCAGGGGTACTGAGTAGGACTGTGTTTGTGGTCGTAATGAACTTTAATGATTTAAGTTTAATTGAGGTTCAATTCCTGAGTCAGACTAAAGAGACCCTAATATATCTTTTTAAGTTTTTGAAATTTCTCAAATTACTCTCACTGCTTACCTACCATCAATGGTAGCCACATATTACAAAACACGTAAACTCAAAATCGATACAGCATTTCCCGAGAAACGAATAAATAGACAAACATAAAATGTAAATCTACAATCTCCAATCTCAAATTTTCAATTTCAAATCTCTATTCTCGAATCCTAAATCCCTCAACTATTGGCGTTTCAATTGACGTGTATGGTTTAATTGAAATAAATGCTGACTTTGGCAATCGCAATCCCCAATCCCATGCTTTAAATCACCAAAAATTTGAAAACACAGATGTCTCTCTTTTGGCGTTCCAGGAATTCATAGGCGACATTGATTGCTTACCATCAGGAGATACGCCTACTCGTTTGCCGATCTATTTCAAAAAAATACACCCTATATAAGAGCGCAGTAATCCCAGAATTAAAAAAAAAGAAAAGTAAATAACCCTCGAGGGAAGCCGCCGACCTTGCGAGGGAAAGGGACAGAAGGTGTGACGTCACATCGTATGGTCTCGCTCACTCTTGTAGGCTAACGACCTATTGATTTTTCGACCACGTGGTACTCAAGGCAAAGGAAGTCGGTGTTCAGCCTAGTATTTTTAATGAAAGTTTTTTCTCTATGGTCTAAGGGGGCTAAGGGTAAAGGGCGCGGTATTACAGTTCGATTTTCATGTTCTAAAATATGTAATTCGATTACTAAATATAGTAGAATGAAATCTAGCCGGTGTATGACAATAGGCGTGCCCTTATTACATTGCACTCTTCCCAACTGATGAAAAGTGGGTGTCTCTTTTACTATAACAGTCTATTTTTCAGGGTTTCATTATCCTTTATCGTGCACCATTCATAAAATTATAGTAGGTACGTACATAATGGGCACAAAGGCGGTCTTATCACTGATAGCGATTTCTACAAGACAACCTTTGGGTGGACATAATGCAATTGAAATATTTAGTCGAGATGTGGACTATGAAAATAACTTCATCCGGCACTTTTTAATTTAAAAAAATTCTCTGGAACATAGCTGTGAACAAATATTATGTGCACCTCTGGCTACCCCTTTCCTTTACAAAAAACCTAATATTAAGTTATATAATAGGGATGCGACTGCCTCGTTGGCCGAGTGGTCGCAAGTGCGACTGCCGGGCAAGGGTCTTAGGTTCGATTCCCGGGTCGGGCAAAGTATTACTGGGGTTTTAATAAAAATATCAGTAGTAGCACGGAGTCTGGAATTGTGCCCGGTATATGGCAATAGGCTCACCTCCTATTACATGGGACTCATAACATAAATAGTGAAAACACTATTTATGTTATGAGTTCTTTTGTGGGTGTTACATTGTACAGTGGCATTAAGTGCCTTAATGTACACCTCTGCCTACCCCTTCGGGGATAAAAAGGCATGATGTTATGTTAGTTTATAATAGGGATGATGACAGGGTATGAAAATAAAAAATCTAATTAGTCCGTCAGTTAGATAATGAAAAAATATTAGACACGTAATTTTTTTATTTTGTCCTATAATAAAACAATACTTAGATAAAACGAATCAAAGTTTAGGAGTGGAGGCTAAGACGTCATTTCTACGTTTAAAATGTACATAGAAGTGAAGTCACGTGACATTTCAAATCAATATATCGTCGAAAGTATTCGTTTCTGTAAAAAAAGAAAAAATACGTGTGTAATGTTTTAAAATAATCTATCAGACGGACAGTAAAATAAAAATTAGTAATCTATCCTATTACAATAGTAGCGGAGAACCTAACGGGTTACGGGGCTCCGGCTCGACGTGCAGGAGAAGGAACGGGGTGGTTTTTAGTCAGTTAGAGTCTGACACTCCCAGGATCATTCGATGATTTTCCCCCCTTAAAAAAGTACCCTATTACAATAACTTTAAGGTTACAAGTATTTTGATGATAATCATCAGTATCATTGTCATCATCATCGGCCCGTTTTCATACACAGAACACAGGCCTCTTCAGTACCACAGTACAAAAAATAGCAAAAGAAAACTAAATTATTTCATTACATTCTAGAGGTACAAACACAATTCTAGTTTTAAGGAATTAGGTTGCATCGGTCGCAGATTTGGGTCGTAAAATATAGCATACCTATGTCAAAGCTGTATGCTCTAGCAATTGTATGTGTGTGTGTGTTGTCATGACATTGTATATTTTTTTTATGTAATAGGAGGCAAACGAGCAGACGGATCACCTGATGGTAAGCGATCAGCGCCGCCCATGGACGGGTGGAGAGGAGTCACAGGTGCGTTGCCAGTCTTTTAAAAAGGAATACGCTCTTTTCTTGAAGGTTTGAAGGACTTATTTTGTACGTGTGTTTGATGTAGAATGCACGTGCGTAGGTATTATTGTTGTTAAGTTATTTAATTTTAAATATTTTTCTTGGTTTGACTTTTTAAATGACTTCGAAAAAGGTTGAAGGTTTTAATTCGTTTCGTTTTTTTTTTCATCATGTATGTTATGGGTTCCAAGTAATAGAGAGTGAGACCATTGCTTTAATATTTCTACCAAAATTTTTAACTTTATTTATTTATTTATTTATTACTTCTTCACCAAATATAACAGTGAATGGCGGACTTAATGCCTTAAGGCATTCTCTGACAGTCAACCATAGGGTAGTGCAGAGAAATGAAGCGGTTGATGCGATAGAAATAGTTGTTAAAACTATAACTAACTTAAACTTTGCGCTGTTACTGAGATTTTTGAAGTACGAAACATCCCAACAATATTTTACCCGATCTAAGAACCTACAACAAGGCTTTTAAAAGTCGAAAAACATAATAATGCTTTACCTAACTCACTACAAAAGACACACCCTCAGCTGTCATAATAACTACTACTCACAGAACCAATTAAATTTAGGAATGTGCAAAATCGCCACTGTTTTCTTAGCACAAAAAAATATTTTACATCTCGTAGCTACCTACAAAACTATATACTCCATTTAAAAAATACAACAACTATCTAGTTATTATCAGTGCACACTGAATCAAAGATCTAGCACTAACATGCAAAAATTATTCACCTCTATATGACTTAGTTATATGAAACTCTTTCAATATCGGTAACAGATTGACAGGCACACAGCTTTTTTTAAGGGGGGATAATCAGCCAATGTCTTCTCCCGCCTCGGGCGAGGCGAGAGAGAGTGTCAGACTCTTACTGACTAAAAACAAATCCGTTTCTACTTCTGCAGCTGTAGCCAAACGCCACTTTAGCGCTTGTCTACAGAGAGAGAGTAGAAAACTAAATGTATGGGGATGATACTATCAAGTGTCAAAATTTACGTCAATTCCATATAATTTGGTTTTCTATTCTATATGTAGACATACGCTGAATGGCATTAGGGTACAGCTGCTGCTTCGAGACGGAGCCACGATAACCCGTCTGCAGCTCCGGAAGGCACACACAGCTGTAACTACTGACCGTAGCAAGCTGCGTGACATGTAACTTGCTAGGGGAGTGTAGGGGAGCACTAAGAGAGGGTTTTTCATCATCAAGAGATTCCTGGTTCTTGAATCCCCAACGATCCTCAGACTCCTAATCCCCAAAAGGCCGGTAACTCACTTGTAACGCCTCTGGTGTTCCAGGTGTCCATGGGCGACGCCGATTGCTTACCATCAGGTGATCCGTCTGCTCGTTTACCGGCTTATGCCATAGAAAAAATCAAGACCCAGTGAGAGGTTGCTGCTGGACTATAAGTCTCCTCTTCAAATGAGGGGTTTGCCATAATTTTCATGGAGAATATAGTTTAAAAGAACCTTGACGCCGAACTTGAGAGACCATTGAGAGACTGGTATCTGTTAAATATATAGTATTTTTACACCCGCGTTAAAAGTAGGGATGTTGATAAATATATTTTACTCTACCATCAGTTAAAGGTAAACATTTTAACAATGAAATTCCAGTAAGAATAAAATTTGATTCTGTTTATGCACCCGGAGTCGTGAGCTAAAGTTGCTTCTAGTAATTTAGATACGTATACTTAAAATGATTTAACGAAAGTGTGATTCACATAAATGTGTGAATAACTCTTACATATTAAATGTGAATTGGTTTATGCATTTATTATAGTTATTTGTATATGAGATATAGTATTTTTTTATAACATAAGTAACTATTATACCTCTATAAAGCGAAAGAGTTTGTTTGTTTGAACGCGCTAATCTCCGTAACTACAAGTCTGATTTGAATAATTCTTTTTGTATTGGATAGCGCATTTATCGAGGATGGCTATAGGCTATAAAACATCACGCTACGACCAATAGGAGTTGAGCAAAGCGTGTGAAACTGCGCGGAAGTAGCTAGTAAGTAATAGGAGAACTGGAAGGATTAAATACAAATTTATTAAATCACTATTCAGCCGGTTATCCATCAACAGAAACACAGACTATACTATAAAAACCTCGAACGTGAAAGAATAATTTTCACCCTATAAAAGTTTAAGGAATTCCTAAGCAAAGTTACGCGACACTTAGGTGCCACTGCACGCTGAGTAACTCTTAGCTAAAAGAGGGTTTAGCGGTGTTAAATATGTCCATAAGACACACACAAACAAAAAACGCATTAAAAATTTTCAGTAACAATTTTTTTCGTCATCAAAAAAAACAAAATGACAAAGTTATATCATTCCACAGGTATTAGTGTATCGTAATTCCGATACAAGTTTTCCTGTTCCCAAAAAATCTTTGTCCCGAGGTTATTTGAAGGTTAATTATGTCCGAACTGAGTCTGCCATTTCGGGTTACTCTCTGAGGGGGCTTACGTGAGAGGTCTCATGTAATAAGATTCATGACCAAAGAGGTTGATACCTTGCTAGGACTTTTTTATGGTTTAGGTGACGTATAAATGTCTTTTAACTTGCGCTTAGTTGACCACATTTATAAATGTAATAGAAGCTAATAAAATTTGTTTAGATCGTGAGAGCGAGCAATGCACTTAAGACTCCTTTGGTGTAGCGGGAGTCCATCAGTAGCGCTGATTCTTACCATTAAGTGATACGTCTATTCGTTTACCCCACATTCGATGGTATTCGTGGTGGCCCGGAGGTGTAAGACGCCCGCTTCTCATGCATGAGGATACGGCTTCGAAACCTACCAACGGTAAGTACCAATGTGACTTTTTCAGACTTATATGTACTTTCTAAGATTATCTAGACACCACTGACAAACGGTGAAGGAAAACATTGTAAGGAACCTTTTTTTTTTTGAGGGGGGAAAATCATCCTATGACTTCTCCCGCCCGGGTGAGGCGGGAGGGAGTGTCAGACTCTTACTGACTAAAAACCACCCTGTTCCTACTCCTGCACTTCGAGCCGGAGCCCCGGCAACCCGTTAAGTCTTCCGCGGCTCCGTATCGGCATCAGCCCTGTTAGATTGGGCCATTGTAAGGAAACTTGGACTTATAATTTCTATTTATAATGTCTAATTATAAGTTTGTATGTAATCGCCAACCCGCAATGAGCAAGCGTGGTGATTAATGCTCAAACCTTCTCCGTGTGAGAAGAGGCTTTGCTTAGCAGTGGGCATTTATAGGCTGTTGATGATGATGATGATGATATTCGTTAAAAAACACTAAGACTTCCTAAAGCAAAATCGAGAGTTTTAAGAACATTCGAGATCAGAGACATAACAAAGTCAAAGTCAAAGCATTTATTTCAATTAAACCATAGTTTGGTACTTTTAAAACGTCAACAAATACAAAATAAATAATAGTCTGTCAGTCAGTCCGTCAGTGAAGCTAGGTGCTCATTCCAAAACGTAGATTCGAATGGAGAAGAACGAGCAAGAAACTCCATTCGTTACTCTTTTAAAAAAGTATGTTCTACAATGTCTCTGATACATATTTCAATACTGTACGCATATGTAAGAACAATGCAAAGACACGCTTGACGCATTATACTAATAACTAACTAAAATAAAAATAAAAATAATAAAGATCTTAACTGATAAAAACCGAAGGTACCTGTTAACTTGAGGCTCTTAAAAAAATGTTTTTCTTCGCTTCTAAACATAAAAGTTTAGCCAAAATCACTTACATATACTTAAGGGTCAGATTTCACTGAATATCCAGTAGGGTAAGGTTGGACTATACCCTAATTTAGATGTAAGTACGGACTGGCTTAGTGGCACAGTTACGGGGAGGTGACTACCCTTACTGCTAGACTGGGGTCCAGTAATTACCCTTAGGAAGGCTTAGAAGATTTTGTTACGTAATTTACATAAAACATTACATCACGCCTTTAATACGTGTTATAGGCAGAGGTGCACAATATGCCACTGTACAATGTCGCGGAGAACCTAACGGGTAACCGGGGCTCCGGCTCGACGTGCAGGAGAAGGAACGGGGTGGTTTTTAGTCAGTAAGAGTCTGACACTCCCTCCCGCCTCTCCCAGGCGGGAGCAGGCATTCGATGATTTTCCCCCCTTAAAAAAAAAAAAAAATGCCACTGTACAATGTAACACACACTTTTCACTATTTATGTTATGAGTACCATGTAATAGGGGGTGAGTCTATTGCCATATACCGGGCACAATTCCAGACTCCGTGCTATTACCGAGAATTTTAGTAAAAACGCTTTAATATTTTGTCCGACCCGGGAATCGAACCCGAGACCCCTTGCCCGGCAGTCGCACTTGCGTTCACTCGGCCAACGAGGCAGGCATTTTGGTTTATATGTTATATAGAGGTATAATACTTACTCATATTTGTTATAAATAGTGTAATCGTATAATTAGGTAGAAATCTAGACTACTGTACAAATAGCCTAGGTTTATCGATTGACCCTTTTTCCTCAAAAACTAGGCTGAAACGTCTCGCACAGCTATTTTTCATCGGCTGTGTTATTAACCACCTTATGGAAACTAATATTTTTGTACCCTAGTATTTGTAGCTATAAAGCTTGTAGCCCGCCTGATAGTAAGCAGACACTGTAGTCTTAAATATTACTTGCAACACTAGATAGAAAACTGCTTGATTGTGTCATCATTTCTGATTATAATTGGGTAGTATCCAGGGTATCAAAATTAAAAATCTAATCAGTCCGTCAGTTAGATAATGAAAAAATATTAGACACGTATTTTTTTATTTTCTCGTATTAAGTTGCAATACTTAGATAAAATGGCGCTAAGTTTAGGAGTGGGGTGTCGTAACATCATAACGTGCTACAAAATGTAACAAGCTCACAGCTTGTCACAAGATATTTCAAATTAAAATACGTTCGAAAGCATTTAATTTTGTGAGAAAAGAAAAAATACGTGTCTAATGTTTTAAATTAATGTACTGTAACAGGTGGACATTAAAATAAAATTTAAGAAAATACCTACCTATTGTCTAATTTGAATTTTGTTTTTATTTATTTTTATTATCTTATGTTTAGTTAATGTCATTGGTATAGTAGGATATCCTACTATATAATGACACACTCTGCCTACCCCTACGGGGATAAAAAGGCGTGATGATATGTTATTATATCTGCTTCAAAATTTTGTTGCAAGATTCCTCTTCACGCAAATAAATGAATTGCCAGTTATATAAGTTTAAAAAATGGCAAATATTACACTTTAAATAAAAAAAAAAACATCTTTCATTTTTATTTAGGGCGTCAAAGGAAAACGCAGGAAAGAATTTCAAATCAGCAAAGATGTGATTTTTAAAAAAAGAATAGGAATTTTAAATTTTGAACCAGATTGAGTTCGTACAATGAACCTATGGTGTTACACCAACTTATTTTTGCTGACGGCGAATATTGGAACTAGCAAATTTTCGCACAAAGCATTTGTTTTCACGAAGACTCTAGCGCCACTGTCAATTGAAAAGTTAAGTTTGTAACATTTAAAAACTCTGTTACTGGTGGAATATTTTTAACGGATTTCTAAAGATATACTACATGTACCTCTATATATATACAGCCCAAATAAGGTTCAATTTTAACCAGAAGTTTATAAAATAAGGGAACATTTCCATTTCTTATTCGATATATTTATAAATATAAAATGTAGAAAATTATTTTTATATCCGGTAAAGCACACAAATATTTTACTTTTACGAGATTAAGTTTTCCAAATAACACAATAATAATATTATTATCACATGACTGCCTGGTTGGCCGAGTGGTTGCAATAGGTATCGGGTTCGATTCTTGGGCCGAGCAAAGTAATACCGAGTTTAAAAAAAATCTCAGTAGTAGCACAGAATCTGGAATGGTACCCGTTATATGGCAATAGGCTCACCCCCTATTACATGGGACTCATAACATAAATAGTGAAAAGTGGGTTATATTGTACAGTGGTATTAAGTGCCGTAATGAGCACCTCTGCCTACCTCTAAGAATAATGTCAGCTGTCCCTATAGCCAATAGGCTCAATCCTTATTAACAACAAACCATTTCATAGCCCAGATCAATATTATTAAGGAAAAAAATAATATAATTTTATTTGAACGTAAATCGAACCTAAGTATGTCTAATAGTGTGTCACTTGGGTCGTTTATTGACCTACGAACCGTTGACCTTACTGACCCCGGATCGTAACGTTGACCCCTTAGCTAGGGGGTGAAAATGAAAACTCTATGGTCACCAACGGATTTAATTTCGAATTTGGAAGTGTTTGTTTATGGTCGCGTTTGACGGTTTGACGTTTTATATAAATTTTTATCTGTGGTTTAAAATGAGATATGAAACAGGAAGATACAATTTGTTTTTGTATTAAATTGAATGAATGGATATTTTTAGATAATCGTATTTGTTAAAATGTATAATAGTTTATTTTTACATCAAGAAAACAATATTTGTTATGCCACATGCGAATCGCTCTATTTAATAATCATTAACTAAGACACACAAACATTGGCCCAACATCTTTTACAAACACTACATTGGACCAAACATTTAGCCCAATGGCCCTTTCACACAGCCAAAAAAAAAACAAAAAATTTCTTTTTGTTTTTCTAATTTGATTGGATTGGATTGGATTTCCTATCTATCAGCCAATCCTGAAGTACATCAATCTGCTTAACAAATCGCCAATCGATATCGTGGCACGTTATCGTCCCGTTCTGCGGTTCGACGCTCGGACGATGAACTCCCAAAAAATCTTTGGAGTTCATTGGCTTGTCTACTTCTAGCGCTCAAAACGCCAAACGTTTGTAGCTTTGCGCTGCATTCGCCAAATCTATGCTGGCTGAATAGAATTTGATTTGAAATTCGAATGTTTTCAAGTTCTAAGTTTGGATTTTAAATGGTGTGTGTGTTAACTAACGGATTTTATTTCGAAGTTCTTAATTTGAATTTGAATCTGTTGGCCATGGTTCGTTCGTTTAGTTAGTTTTATAATATTTTTTGATACATTGTCAAAATAGACAATAATTATTGAAGTCATAACGTAGGTATTTATCAACTGTCGATGACAGTTCATTGCTGAACTAAGAGCCTCCTATACATAAGAGGGCTTGCCATTTCTACATTTGTCTTAGAATTACTGCCTCGTTGGCCGAGTATTCGCAAGTGCGACTGCCGGGCAAGGGGTCTCGGGTTCGATTCCCGGGTCGGGCAAAGTATTACTGGGTTTTTTAAAATTCTCAGTAGTAGCACGGAGTCTGGAAATGTGCCCGGTATATGGCAATAGGCTCACCCCCTATTACATGGGACTCATAACAACTAGTGAAAAGTGGGTTTTACATTGTACTGTGGTAGAATGTGCACCTCTGCCTACCCCTTCGGGGATAAAAGGCGTGATGTTATGTTATGTATGTCTTAGAATTAAAGACCGCAACTAAATTTCAGGTTTATCTGTCTGTTCAAATGGGTAATCTCTCAGTCGGGTCTCACGACACCCACTAACATAAAAGCGGTGGTGAAAAATATATTCTACTATGTCGTCACGATAAAGCAAAAAAATCATGAATAAACATGAACAAATCAATTACAAATCATAAAGATAGAATTACTAACAAAAACTAATTCACAATCACATTTCTTTGTCTTTTAAATCTAAAATGGCAGTTACTAGTCACTGATAAAGTGATAGCACACACGACTACCTATCAAAATATACATATCCAGTATAAACTGAGCTACAAATGTATGAAAACATCATACGAAGTGAGATCAAGATATATTGGTTTTGTGTAGCTCGTGTGTACTTTCGAATCTAGCTCGCCAGACATATCAGTCTTATCACCCAGACTTTCTTTTATCTAAATTATCAAAACAACAATAATAATGAACGAAATTCAGGCCGTAGACAGTTTTGCACTCTATAATCTGCCAGACTACAATATAATCTGATATGAAAAAAGAGTAAATTCAGTGCAAAACATACCTAAATGACGTCATGTTGTATACGGTAACATATAATGTAACACCTACTTTCCACTATTTATGTTATGATAATCTCATGTAATAGGGGGTGAGCCTGTTCTCATATACCGGGCACAATTCCAGGTTTAAAGCTATTAGTTTTTTTTTTGTAAACTGAACGGGGGCCATTTTTTTGAATTTCTTCTAAGCACGATATACATACAATTGTAATAACTGGTTTATTTAATTACTTTTGCCACCCGGGTGAATCGAGAACGAGTGTCAAAATCACCCCGTTCCTACTCCTGCATCTAGCCGGAGCCCCGGCAACCCGTTTAGGCTTCCGAGGCCGGTTTACAAAAGTGACTTCAGCCCATAGAAAGTCATTTCAAAGACTTTTAAAAACAAGACCAAAATAGTATTCATAATTTTTAAATTGCCAACGTAACATCACCTAGCTCAACAACCAAGGTATTAAATAAGAAAAAAAAATGTTTAAAAAATTTCGCACCTAAGCTTTATGCCAACATTGTAATACAAACAAACTATAACCCGGTTTTCATAATTCGAACGTCACGTGACAGTCATTATGACATCATCGGCTTGCAAATATGGCGGACTTTTGTGTTAGATATTTTGAAAAAGGAACACACGCACACATGTTTAAATGTACATCAATATTGTTGTCAGAATGTAACTTATATAATAACTTTTTTTTCGCATCAAACTGACTTTTGATTGACACAAAATAAAACTACTTTTAATCAATTATATTAGTGTAGGGCTAAACCAAGACTTACTGGGTAAAACAGTAAATAGAATTCTAGAGGTAAATAGATGCTAAGAAGAATTTCCTAACGCCTATTCACCCCTCTTCTGTCTCTATTCTCCCCTCGATTTCTATTCACCCCGTTTTAAGGAACACACAAAAATACAGGTCTTTTAAATCTCCCAAAGTGTAGGCAAAAGTGTATCTGTCAACATGAGACCAACTATTCACCATTTATGTTACGAATCCCATGTAATAGGGGGAGAAGTCTATTACTATATTTATACCAGACACAAATCGACACATTTTCCGACTTAGAAAATAAAATATAGACTTTGAAAGTATCGGCTATATGACTAACCAGGTTCCAAATACGTGCAAAAGTGTATAAAACAAGATTATTTTTAAAATATTCGAAAAAAAACGAGGTTTATAGACATCTTGTGATAGTTTCCGTAAACACCACTGCTTTAGTCGTATCGTAACTATCGTCAGTTTACATTTTGTAGTAAAAATAACGATTCAATGTAAACATAGAATGCAGATTTTTAGACCAACACGAATTTTACCACTATTTTTAGTGCCTAAATCTGTAAATGTCTCGATTTTTAGGTCAAACTAGGTATTATTTGCGTTTTGAAACAAAATTAGCTACTTCTGCGCGGTTTCACTCGCTCTGCTCAGCGCATATTAATAGTAGCGTAACGTTTTATAGCCTATAGCCTTCCTCGATAAATGCGCTATCCAACATAGACAGATTTTTTCAAATCGGACCAGGAATTTCGGAGATTAGCGCGTTCAAACACACAAACAAAAAAACAAACTCTTTAGCTTTATAATATTAGTATAGATATGTATCTATCTCCTCCTCATAGATAGAGATAACCTCACCCAGGCGGGAGCAGTCATTCGATGATTTTCCCCCCTTAAAAAAAAAAAAAAGTTTAGATATGCATACAGTCTAAAATCCTTACTATTATAAATGGGAAAGTGAGTTTGTTTGTTTGTTCCGCTTTCACGCCGTAACTTCTAAACCGATTGCTTTGATGAAAAAATTTGATATTCCCGAGGGAAAACAAAAAAATTGGTATAGATGGCGCTGTGTGTATTGTTATACGTCACATAGGCTACTTTTATCCTTTTGTGACGCGAGCGAAGCCGCGGGTAAAAGCTAGTATTTGCATAAAAGACACTACGTCTGGTACTAAAACCCAATTTTTGACAATTGGGAATTGAGTATCGATGGATCATATGTTTAGATGCGGTATACTCAGAAATTGCTGGTCCAATTTCGGTGACTCTTTTTGCAACGGATATACTTTCTTTTAAAGAAGCTTTTGGGCTATAATAGCATCACACTAAGGTGTATGGGAACAGATCAGAGAGGTAGGGAGGTAACACTAGTTTTGCTTTAACAATGCATAATACAGTGAAAATCAGGTTCCTCGTCATGAAGCTTGGAGCTCATACTCTGTACAATTCATTTTGAACTGTATATCAAAAACGATAACGTTTAGATTTAAAAGTATAATAGTTTTTAGCACTTGGATGTGCTTTTGTAGCATTTTTTTTTTTAACGGGGGAAAATCAAATCATCATCAATCATCGCCTGGGTGAAGCGGAAGGGAGTGTCAGACTCTTACTGACTAAAAACCACCCCGTTCCTTCCCCTGCACGTCGAGCCGGAGCCCCGGTTACCCGTTAGGTTCTCCGCGACGCTTTTGTAGCATACCGCAATGTGAAATGTAATATATAATGTAATATATTTAAAAATAGTAATTTGAGTATTTGAATACGGATAGAAAAATATGAATGAGGTTTTTATTTGTGGACTGTTTTCCTCATTTTATAAGCAACCAATCTTCAATTACACGCACCTTAAAGAGGAGGTTGATAACACCCCCAAAAATTTTGCACACAAAATCAATTATGTAATCCGTAAAAAAAACAACAAAAAAATGCCACAGCAACATCGCATTCGAAAAAAAAAATCACAAAAATGCGACCGGGAAGTCAGAACAAGCCGATAACATGGGCCGGTTCCTTACCAGCCCACGTGGTGGGTCAACGCCTGCCCCACTGCGCAGGCGCAGGTCACTGAACCGCGCCTCACACACAAACCCACACACACATACAAAATTCATACTCATCGCGAACACACATCGGGAATCTCCTACACGTTTACGTGGCCATCTCACTCACACATAAACAAATGAACTTACGCGGTAAACTCCTGCGCACATTGACGTAGCGTCATTGGGCAGGTGACTAATTGTGTGTGTCTTGTTTCTGAATACTTTATTGGGATTAAGATTGGTATACGCAAAGTCATCTTACGTAAGCCCAATTTTTGGGGTCTAAAAGGTTTCACCAAAAAATATTTAGGTGCAGTGTCTTTTTCATTTGAATTCCCGGAAAAAAAACATTTAAATAGTTCACCAATTCTACCAAACTAAAATAGACTAAATATAATAATACATATTACATTAAAAATATTCCCAGATATTTCATCTGTTTCCTATAAGTGTCAACCCTAGGTCAAAGTACATCACAGACAGGCTGACAGACAATATTTTGGTGCGCAATAATGTCCTTCAACTAATGACATCACCGATTCTAAATTTAAAAACGCGTCATTAATAAAATGGCGTCTGGAATAGGTGTTTTCCATTTGAATTTGGAACGACGACGTACAAATGGCCAGACTGTTTGTTGACCAAGAAGATTTAATATAAAGCAATGTCCGAACAATGTACTTAAGAGTTCCAATATAACAAAATACACACAAATAATCACATTTTCATTGATTACATAACATAACATCACGCCTTTTATCCACGAAGGGGTAGGCAGAGGTGCACATTACGGCAATCAATGCCACTGTACAATGTAACACCCACTTTTCACTCTATTTATGTTATGAGTCCCAGGTAATAGGGGGTGAGCCTATTGCCATATACCGGGCACATTTCCAGACTCCGTGCTACTACTGAGATTTTTAAAAACTTAGTAATATTCGACCCGGATATCGAACCCGAGACCCCTTGCCCGGCAGTCGCACTTGCGACCACTCGGCCAAAGAGGCAGTCATTTTCAATGATAAATTTTCGAAAATCCGAAAGTGAAATACATTGCTCAACCGAGAGATAAGATTTAAGACCACACAATCACACTTAAGCACGACTCCTCAACCAAGAAGGCAAGAAGAGAGAAGAGATCATCATACTAAGCTTATAAAAACTATTAAAAGGACAGGTGTCTATTATCCAATTAGTTATGTAGGCGGTAACAACTACACCAAGTATATAATCCTACACGATTTTTATCGATTAAATCGATCAATACTATTCGATATTCGATTCCAATCGATCACCGTATTCGATACAATGATCTCATTCTAAAATTACTTTAGTACAGTTTGGATGATGAGTCATATGGTTTTTTATGGCTTTCTAATCGATTGATCATTGCCTTATTGGTCGAGTCTGGCAAGAGGTATGTACTGTACACCTCTGTATATTCTTTTGATCAATAAAAAGGCATACTATTAAGTTGGTACATGATTTTACGCCACCGCTTCTATTACCTAATTTCAAAATTATCTATTTATGAATGATCAAGGATCCCAGCAGCTTACCCCCTGTATAATTCATAACAGTCCATTGCTGGACGACATGAGAGAGAATTTCTACGCTTGGCAGATAAGTAAGAGATCGTAATTTAATAGGTTCAAATTTATGTGAGAGCCCTACGATACTGGGCCCTGCCAATTATGTAATGAACGTGCCACTATCTCCACTCTTGGCAAACGGATTAGAGATCACTATTTAAGAAGTTCAAGTATATAAGAGAGCTCTGTTGCCCAGACCCTATCAAATGACACATAACAACATAACATAAAATCACGCCTTTATCTCCGAAGGGGTAAGCTGAGGCTGAGGTGCACATTACGACACTTAATGCCACTGTACAATGTAACACCCACTTTACACTATTTATGTTATGAGTCCCATGTTATAGGGGGTGAGTCTGTTGCCATATACCGGGCACAATTCCAGACTCCGTGCTACTACTGAAATTTTTTTATCAAACTTAGTAGTACTTTGCTCGCCCGGGAATTGAACCCGAGACCCCTTGCCCGGCAGTTGCGACCACTCGGTCAACGCGGTAGTCTATCGAATGAGCACTTCCTTAATCAACTACGATACCCACAACAAGTACAAAATGTAGTCAATTCTGACATCCCGACAGGTTTTTACCCCATTCCAACACATGGCAAGGAACCAGGTTAATCTTGAAATAGGCGTTGATATATTACCCTGTCACTGGTTCAACACCCTCCGTGTTTTTGTTAGAGGCTTTTCCTCCCTTAGAGGGAATGCCCTCTGAGGGTAACGACCTCCGGGTAATAGACTCCGTTAATGCATCTAATGGATATAGGACTGCCTCGTTGGCCGAGTGGTCGCAAGTGCGACTGCCGGGTAAGGGGTCTCGGGTTCGATTCCCGGGTCGGGCAAAGTATTACTGGGTTTTTAAAAATCTCAGTAGTAGCACGGAGTCTGGAAATGTGCCCGGTATATGGCAATAGGCTCACCCCCTATTACATGGGACTTATAACATAAATAGTGAAAAGTGGGTGTTACATTGTACAGTGGCATTAAGTGCCGAAATGTGCACCTCTGCCTACCCCTTCGGGGATAAAAAGGCGTGATGTTATGTTATGTAAATCGTAGTTAGACTTTGATGGATTGAATCCTAGACTTCCTTATTCGTTGGCTAGACCTCAGTCTCTAACTCTAATCCTAACACAAAAATCGAATTGAGTCTATGGCAATTTTTATATAAAACCTCCTTACAGACTTTATACCTGGCACATAACTGTCAATAACAATTTATTTTTAAATTTGAATTTAAAAAGTGTTCTAAAACAAAATGGCGTCAGCTAAACAGAAACTGCGTAGAGACTATTTAAAAATTGACATAGATTCGGTTAAATTCGGCAACGTTCGGCGGTCGTCGGCCGTTCGTTGAACCTGGTAGAGAGCTACGATCTACGGTAGATCCTGACCTAACCTATAGTTTGCAAAAACTTTTTATGTTGTATAAGTCATCATAGATACAAGTCCGTTCATGTCCGGATTTAGTCACGGCCAAATTGTTAGCCGGAATAAGGAAAATGCATAGTTTATTTTAGGCAATTGATTTTTTGGAATATTTCTTTCGAAGTGCAGTAAATAAGAGGTGATATTTTTTTTACCTATGAATTGAGAGTGAATTTCAAAAATAATCCAATTACTTGACAATAAAATAGAGAAGCATAAAACGACATCACACCCTTTTAATATTCAAAGAGATCGGCAGAAATAGTACAATACATAATATGAATATATGACACTAATTTTTCACCCATTGTGTTATGAGTCCCAAGCCTTTTGCCATCCACCTATCAGAACTCCAAACACCATAGAGATTACAAAAAAAATCTAACAATACTTCGATTGAACATAACTGAAAAATACTAAATAACATTTTACTCAATACTAAGATAGTATTACAAAAAATCTTCAATTTCAAAATGAGCTTACGTTAGGGTTAATAATCGGTGTCAACGGACGACCTTCAATGCATGGCCTTGTGGGTTCGACTCCCAGTGACGTCACTAGGGTTGAATGGTAGAAAATGAATCGGGATAGGGGGGTATTAAAGGTCATCCGTTAACCTGTAAGTGGGGGTGTATGTTTGTATGTATGTGTTTATTCCAATCGTCACGTCAGATTTAAGTATATTTGTACACCACCCCTGCTCCTATCGCAGGTGTCGTGTACCTAAGGGACTTCATATTTGACTGAGACCAGGCAGCAGCGCTCTCTGATAAACCTGAACCTTTTAAACTGTGATCTGTAAAGTGGTTGTTGAAGAATCATGCATTTCTGTCGACAGCTTTGGAAAATAAAAAGTATGTTTTTAGGAAATAAGCTGGTAAACGAGCAGACGGATCACCTGATGGTAAGCAATCAGCGTCGCCCGTGGACACCTGGAACACCAGAGGCGTTACAATTGCGTTACCGGCCTTTTGGGGCTTAGGAATTTGACTATTGTTAGGGATTTAGCGATTGGAGAGATTGGGTATTTAACTAATATTTAGACACAGGTTAATATCCTTCTGAAATACTAATTTTAAACAATTTATTTCCAAAATTAATTATTTAACCAACTGCTCAGAAAATGTGGTAATGTTTTATTTGCGTGTGCTCCGTCATATTTTTGTAGAGGTCATTGACACTCATAGTCATACCTACAACAAATATATATATTACACCACATTGTGTCATAGTTTGTTGTAGACGCATTAGGTGTTTTGTTCGATTTCCGCGTCGTGTAAAGTCGTGTTTGTATTTCTAGTTACTATACTTACTTAACATCACGCCTTATTTGATATAGGCAAAGATTCCATATTCCATGTCAAAATTTAAAAAATTGGAAGGACTTAAAAAAAATTTCCCACACGAAAATCGAACCGAAACTATTCCTTGTTTATTTTCTTTATTCGATTTTAAAAAGTAGTCTGTCTACCCTCCTACGACCAATCAGCAATGCAGATAATGTTCTGATCCCCTCCCCCCTCCTCATCTCTGAAAAATATCATGAACAAACTCTTTTCTTCAGACTTCCTGAATTTTATACCAAAGTAATCGGGAGAGGTCAATGTACTCCGGTCGAGTTGATTGATCTAACCGACCGGCCAGTGTAGCTAGAGCCCTGGGTTCAAACATTTGTTGTTGACATAGGTACTCGTTGTAACCAACTAATATTAGGTTAAGCTACGCTAGCTGAGGCCGGGTTTTGGATGGGTGCCCGCTTATTTATGTTTTATGACTTTACATGATGATTCTGACTGTTATATGAATTCATGATAGTTTTTTAAAGATCTGAAAGATAGACACCTTCCAACCAACCTATTTGGAAGTCATTGGGGGCAGCCTATGTGCAGCAGTAGACATTTTATGGTTGATATAATGACAATGATCGAATGATCAACAACATAGAACAGCCAACATTTTGTTAACAGTTGAATAACTGTTAACAAAATGTTGGCTGTTCTACACAATTCTACATTCAAATACTAAAGAACCATAGCCAATGATCGCAACCTCCTTTGTTAGGACCATCGTACATAGACTATCAACACAGATAATCAAGTGACATCATAGCCGTTTTGTATTTGTAATCTATGAAATAATTTTAGCAGTGGCTGGTAGTGATTGGATGCGAAGAGCTGAAGACCGAGGTCAGTGAAGTGTCATTGGAGACGGCTATGTCCAGCAGTGGACGAACACGAGCTGATCATGATGAAATAATAGCATTTATTTCGATAATAATTGCTTCATCTTCCCCATTTTATTAATTTGTATTTTTTTTATAATTAAGGGAATATTACGCTGGTTTAGACGTGTAGAAAGGATGGATGAAAGTAGAGTAACGAAAGAAGTATACAGAGCGAATATGAATGGGGCCGTCGGTAGAGGGCGCCCCAGACGGACATACAGTGGCCAGATTGGTGATATACGTAAGGCCAAATTAAAAGTACCCTTAACCGATGAGCTTGCATGAAAAGATTGATGACTGTTGATGAAGCTAAAAAAGTATGTAGGAATCGTAGTAACTGGTGTTCCATAGTCTCTGCCTACCCCCATGGGAGACAGACGTGAAGTTATGTTTTTTTCATATTTGATGGGCTGACGTTTGAACACGACCTCGCCTGATGGTAAGCGATGATGCGGTCTACGATAGAGCACATCGTCCCATAAGCGAGCAAGTTAATCAATACTTCATGTATTAAAGCTGAAACGTTTATTTGTTTGCAAGCTCTCGTTTAAGGAACTTCAAGTCTGTTGTTAATAACATTTTGTGTATCTTGTAAAATCGAATTGCATGAAAGAGAATGCCCTAAATCCTTAATCTAGATTCTGTTAATTGAGCTCCTTTATTTGGAATCCATCTGAGTTACAGCAATTCTATTAGGTTCGACTAATTTTAAAAGACAATGTGATATTTGATGACAAAAAGTATTTATTCCACTCAAAATAAAAATGCCTAATACTTATTTATAAAACCCTATAATCCCAAAACTATTTACAAAAGGATAAACCAAAAATAAACACATACATTTTTAATAGAACGAACACGTTTTGTCGCCCCATTACCCTAAACCACTGAACTACTTTTCATCATACTTTCGCTGTTTTTAGACTAATTTATCACCAAGCTTAGTATAAGGGAGCAAGGTTGAACAAGGTCATGTCTACATATGTTAAAAACGCCCTTAAACACCAGTATTAAAGTTGATAATGGCGTATCAAAAATTGTACAATGGTTTTAAATAAATGATGGTTTTTTCTTTGACTCGTCATAGGCTTTGGTACAAAAAAATTTTTTGTTCGTTGTCATTAATAACTTTGGCACTTTCTATGGTAGTTTCAGTTCCAGTCATCGTCATCAGCCTATAAGTGGCCAGCAGTGGCCTCTTCTCACACGGAGAAGGTTAGAGCATTAATCACCACGCTTGCTTATTGCGGGTTGGTGATTTAGAACTCATAATTAGACATTATAAGTCCATTCTCACGATTATGCTTAAGTTAGAGTATTTCATTTAATGGATCGACATGTAGATACTTAGATCGAGTTTTGATCTTGCCCTACCGTGGGCCGCGGATGACCTAGCCGGTTACCGGGGCTCCGGCTCGAAGTGCTGGAGGGAACGGGGTGGTTTTTAATCAGTCTGACACTCCCTCTCGCTTCACTCAAGGAGGGAGAAGTCATATAGTGATAACCCCATTAATAAAAATCTTGTTCGTCTAGTTATTTGATATAGAAATAAATATGAGCTAGGAATGAAACCCGAAGCTCCTACGTGACAGTACACAAATAATGCACTCAATTCGAAATACTTTACAATAAAATTAATTACAAATGTGTACAATATAATTATTCACTATTAAGTCTAGTAGGTCAGCCGTCTGGGTTCGATTCCTGGGTGACTAAACAAATACGTTAAGTCGTTGAACTCTTAACCATATTGTCTTAGTCAATGTTTTTCAGTATTTCAAATTGTTTCAGGAAGTTTTTCAAGTATTATGTTACGCCTTTTAATCACCGAAGGGGTAGACAGAAGTGCTCATATTAAATTAAATATAACACCCACTTTGACCAGTTTATGTTATGAGTCCCATGTAATAGGGGGTGAGCGTATTGCCATATACTGGGCACAATTCCAGACTCCGTGCTATCACTGAGATTTTTTTTACACACCCAGATTGTAATCTCTCGGCAGAGAGGAAGTCAAAATAAATTCCGTAACACCATGAAACATTTTAAATTAAAAAAAAAATAAGCGAAATACCCCTAAATAGGCATAGACAAACCATAGACAAGGTAAGTGAAAACTATCAACATAATAAAACACAGTTCGTACATACATACAAACAGTTTGGTAGGCGAGAGATCATTCACTCGCGCCCGGGGCGTTGAACCTACGAATTTTGGCAGGTCATCGACCCGAGTCACAAATAAGGAGTGAGCGAGACAGAAGATACTGATTCGTCAGCTGTTAATATAGCTAATCATGTTGTGACGTCATCATATATATGCATTTTTAACATGTTTTGAATTTTTCTTGTATTTGACACGTGGGTATGTTATGAGCTGTGGGAGATTCGATTCCTTAATCTGTTTAAAAATTATTATTTTTTGGTAAGTATTGTATTAGTCAGCAAGTGTATTGTTGCTTGATGGGGATTAATTGGAGTTCGATTCTAGTGTCGGATAAACTGTAATTGAGGTTTTTTTAAAAAAAAACTCGTATCTGACAAAGTAATTGCCTATTGACCAAATGTCAACAGCCTTATAAAGGGTTTCGTTCGGGTTCGGAATCCAAATCGGTAAAAAAATATAAGAAATATACCTAGTATTCGAAAATTAATCGGTTCTATAAAAAACTGGGTTTCTTTTAATTCTGATTAAATTTTAAACCTCATAATTCATAATCTGTTTAAAAACAAATACCAATGATTGTTTAACGACCTTGAAGAGTTTAACCATCTTCGCTAAATGCGGAAATAAAATATTTTGTTTGCAAAAAACCTATATATATATAGAGGTAGATATACAGGTAGACTGCCTCGTTGGCAGAGTAGTCGCAAGTGCGACTGCCGGGCAAGGGGTCTCGGGTTCGATTCCCGGGTAGGGCAAAGTATTACTGGGTTTTTTAAAATTCTCAGTAGTAGCACGGAGTCTGGAACACGGAGTCTGGCTCACCCCCTATTACATGGGACTCATAACAACTAGTGAAAAGTGGGTGTTACATTGTACTGTGGTAGAATGTGCACCTCTGCCTACCCCTTCGGGGATAAAAGGCGTGATGTTATGATGATGATGTTATATACCTTACATATGTGTGTGTGTTAAGCAAACATATTCTTTGACGTATATCCATGTATTTTATGATTTACATCATATAATGATATTAGTATATTAAAGTAGAGTTTTTTATAAGTATATACCTCTATACCCGCATCGAGCAAGCGTGGTGATTAATGCTCAAACCTTCTCCGTGAGAGAAGAGGCTTTGCTCAGCTGTTGGTGTGATGTATAATGTTATTTTTATCTAGTATAAACGAAGTATTTTATTCCATATTTAAGGGTTCCTTATATATACCAATTGTACGACAATACATTCATATCAAAATTAACTAGTACTTTGAAT
The DNA here is from genome assembly GCA_038387885.1 of Spodoptera picta. NCBI lineage: Eukaryota > Metazoa > Arthropoda > Insecta > Lepidoptera > Noctuidae > Spodoptera > Spodoptera picta. The sequence goes on from JAZHFQ010000445.1 coordinate 2,253,990, forward strand.
TGTAAATAAATTGACTCAAAATCACGTTATTAGCATATTGATAGACAAATACTCAAGTTATTACTAGGTATAATGAGTCGCGGAAAACCTAACGGGATACCGGGGCTCCGGCTCGAAGTGCAAGAGTAGGAACGGGGTGGTTTTTAGTCAGTAAGAGTTTGACACTCCCTCCCGTCTCACCCAGGCGGGAGAAGTCACTCGATGATTTTCCCACGTCAAAATAAAAATGACTAGGTATAATATATCATAATTATATGTATTGATATTAGAAATGTTGAAGTTTTAATGGGTGGATGGGTGCATGGACCTTTATAAAACTTAACACATTCCTATGGAAACGAGTTATCCAGCTAGATTTCTGTGCACACACGAAATTGTAACTAAAAATTAGTTAACTTTATGTCCCTATCACAATAAAACTAAACACGTAACCAACAAGAAACGAATACAAACACCTCTGTCTACCTCTTTTCTTGATAAAAATCACAATTATAATAGAATTTAGCAAAACCCTTCGCCTATACATAACCGCTGAACGGTTACAAGGTAAATTATAAAATATTATTCGTACGAACGCATGTATAAACATTATTTATTACTAATACCACCGAAAAGTATGTCAATGGCCTAGAAAAATAAGTTTCATACAAAATTACTTGGAATTGACATAATAATCATATAATTCTACAGGAAATTTGTAATGTATTGACATCCTTCCTTATGGATTGTGTATCTGAACTTCCATACAGTTTGTGTTTCTTCGAAAGGATAAGATAGGTCATTGGGGTCATACAGTCATTCCCGTCATCATCATCACCCAATTAAGAAAGGGTTTCCATAACCCCCTTGTTTCACGAAGGCGAGCGATTTTGTTTTTTTTAACGTGGGAAAATCATCGAATAACTTCTCTCGCCTGGGTGAGGCGGGAGGGTGTGTCAGACTCTTACTGACTAAAAACCACCCCGTTCCTTCTCCTGCACGTCGAGCCGGAGCCCCGGTAACCCGTTAGGTTCTCCTCGGCTCCGTATCGGCATCAGTAACAACCAACAACAACACGTTGTTTGGCGAGCGACTTGAGATGTATGTGTTTTAGGGCACGCTGATAAGGTAGTATATTCTAGTTTGACAGGCTCATGTGCATCGCCCGAATACTGAAAGGCTACTACTATATTGTACTTAAATGTGGTATATCTCTGTCACTTTACAAAGAATTCGTAGTGTCAGATCTGTATAATTAAGCGCGTTAATTAATATTGAGGAACGTTTCAGTATTTGGACTATACACACATTTAGAGGTAGATATACGGAGTCATCTCATACTAATATGTAGTACAATATGCATGTATTATACATATAAACCTTCCTTAAGAATCACATTATCTATTAAGAAAAACCGCATCAAAATCCGTTGCGTAGTTTTAAAGATCTAAGCATACATAGCGACAGACAGACGGCGGATAGCGACTTTGTTTTATAATATGAGTAGTGATAGATGCGAAAATTTTGGATGTATATTTCTGACTAAATTATGTTTGAACTCCCTGCCGTGGTTTTCCCAAGAGTGGGAGTGAATAGGTTTCTTAAGAGTCGGCAAGACGCATGTAATGCCCCAAGTGTTGCACTACATAGACCACGGTAACCGCTTACCATCAGGTGAACCGTGCGCTATTTTGCCACCGTCGTGGTATAAAACAAATGTATCTTGATGATATTTCACCCAAAATTTCAGGTCACAAAAAAAAGTACTGTTCAGCTCCTTGATTTCTGTATTCTTAGTTATTATAAAAAGTCTAGAGTTTGCGCTTGACAACAGACAGTCGATAAAGATGGGCGTAGTAGTATAATATTTTTTTTTAATGGGATAAGCCCGCCACAACCTCCCAAAACCGCTGCAACTCCTGTAAGCCAGGATCTACCTCTACAGTAGATACAACCATGAAAACACCGGAACACTGAAGTCCGGCGCGTCCCAGGGACATGAGTAACTGTCTTGGTTCCCGCAACGAAGTGAATCAGAAGATATTATAAGAGGAGAAGAAGAAAAAACTATGGTTTTCACTTCCCTCGGTGAATTACTGCAGGAGACAGAATGAATTAAGCCTAAAGGCACAAAGAAGAGACTGTACAACTGGGTGAAGCCCAGTCGCCAAGTACCACGGAAATTTGACTAAAAACTAAGTGGGTCCTATGTGTGAGCTGTTATACTTGCTTCCAATAATAGGTATGGCAAAAACGCCTAAACGCACGGAAATTCGTTCTAGATTCCACAAGGTCCGTATAATAAACTACACCTGACGAAACAATTAAATTATTTAACATAGTGTTACGTTCATATTGCCAGAGATCACACTCCCAGAGTATGTGATGGGCCGACTGCTCGTATCGCAAACTCCTCTGTCGAACATTGGCACCATGGTGAATCAATAAGTTTAAATGAGAACAATTTGCTTTTAAAGTTGCCGTGGCCAGTAAGAAATTGGGCAACACAGTGATCCACCTCCAACCATGACCTCTCCAGCCGCTCATGCACGGATGGGAAGAACTATATACCTCTAGTATAATATTTGTGTATGTAGGTACTATTCTGTCTAAACCTGCAAGGATTGAAAGGCTTTAACGTTATAATATCGTTGTTATTATAAAGATGTATTCCGATCTCAAATACACGGCAAAACGTGCGATACACGTTTACAAAAATTCAATATTACGTCCTTCCGGGATCAAAATACCTTCGGAGTCTCAACTCGACACATTATACAAAAATGACTAACACATTCACATAACGAGACGGAAAAACAACTAAGATAAGCCCTCATACAGATAAACAAACATAAATTAACAATACTATGTACTTATTCTTGTACATTTTTACCAAAACATTTTTCGTCGGGCCATCAACCTGGGACGAAAGAGCAACGTACTCTACGCCAGACGTACTAGGGAAATACCTTTGAACAGCGCCATCTCTTATCGAGTAGACGCACTAAAGGTCAAATTGAGGGTTAATGAACCGAGTTTGAATTACATTTTATCAAATAATATTATGATTGTGTTACTATTTTTGGTATTGGATGTATAGTATATTCATGTTTAATACGTTTTGTTGTCGAGTTCTTACAAGTTGGTAAGTACTTACAAGTGAGGTTTGAGATAAAGATTTTGTCGATAATTTTAAGAGAGGACTGGAGATGAATATCGGTGATTGTAAGATGCCTTCAAGGTTTTATGATAAATCTTTGTGTCAATGATGTCATCAATGCCTTTCGTGGCAAGTTGATTTGTTACAACGTTAGGTATTGTTCGTTCTTCTGTTTCTCAGTTATTTTAAGAATACTCGTAAACCCTGTTTTGTAGAATGACATCATACATCTAAAGTTCACAGAATATAAACTAAAACTATCAAAAATGTATAAAATAAATTAACGACTCATGAATATTCAGTTGATACCAAGTAAGTACAGAATTTGTCTATTTAGCACAATTTTTCATTCCACAAATAAATACATACAAACTCACTAACACAGTAACATGTAAATAAAGAACCAATGACCTCTGAATGATCTAGAAACTTGAATAGGTACAAAACAAAATTCTACATCCATACTAAATTAAATTGGGTAAACTGTATTACAACGCCATCTATTACCGAGCGGCGGTACCAAAGTTCAAACTGCCAAACCAAGGTTGAATGACCCCGGTGGCAGTCTTATCTTCGTTTAATGTACCTCTCGGTGACGCACGCTTGATTTATTTTTTCCATGCAATACGTAGCTCATCGAGGAAAATTATTGTTTATTTTTATTGCAAGCATTAATTCTGCTTGTATTGCGCGAAGTTTTGTAAATGTACAATAATTCGCTAACGATTCATTTGTTGCGTTTGTACATCGAACTTTGTACATTAACATTTTGACAGTGCAAAAATTTGTTCAACTATTTCACATATCGACAATAATTATAATGTTAACATAACAATTTAGGTATTATTTGAAGATAATTGCTACGTAAAGCCAAAAAAAAACAAATCCAACGCAATTGCGTACCACGTAGGTACCACACCACACGCACGCCGAAAAAAACACAGTCTAGCCCACGTACAAAAAATGTAATTGAATGAAATATTGTTATTGTACTCAGAAGCTGAATAAAAAAGAATACATTTATTACGGCCGAAGGCTACCGTTTAAAAACTCATTAATTATATATAGAATTGTAATTAATCATGCCATTGTTCAGTACATTATTATATCTATCGAGATAATGAACATTTGGTGCAAATATTTTATCATTATGTGAGGTTGTAAAATCATCAAGTGACTCCTTCCACCTTAAATGCGGCGAAAGGGAGTGTCAGACGCTTACTGACTAAAAACCACCCCGTTCCTACTTCGACTGCAAACCCGAGTCATCGCATGGCTACTAAAGGTCGTGAGGACATACATATGCGAATTTGTTTGCTACTATTTCCTCAATAAATAAAATAAAAGGGGGAAATATAATAGATTCTCTCAAACATAGTTATGCTGCAAACAAGGAAAAAACATGGCGGGATGAATCGTAAATATGTTCCAAAGATTTACTGACTAATAAACTAGAACGACTGTTTAGAAGGAAACGATTGTAGATAAGCGTGACACTACTGCTTTGTATCTTCAAAATAGTTCTTTAAAGATAAGTTTTCATGCATTATCTTCATAAAACACTGAAAAATAAATCTTTTAATGGAGATCACGGCGGCGCGGTGAAATATGCGGACTTAACGGGTTGCCGGGCTCTGGCTCGACGTGCAGGCGTAAAGAACGGGGTGATTTTTAGTCAATAAGAGTCTGACACTCCCTCCAGCCTTGCCCAGGCGGGTAAAGTCTTTAAATAATTTTCCCCTCTCAAAAAAAGAAAAGCTCCTTCCAGCTAGGTGGACTGACGATGTCCGTTGTGTAGCTGGCAGACGTTGAATGCGAAGAACTGAAGATCGAGTTCAGCGGCGTGCTATTGGAGCGGCATATGTCCAGCAGTGGAAGGAAAGACAGTAAAATTGTTCGCAATCTCTGTCTGTCTGTCTATAAGTAATTATAAAAATTTATCTATCGTTTGTTATTACTTGTTTAGACACAAAAAACTGTATACAAAGTGTTCTTGAAACCATCATGTAGGTGTCGCGCCAAAGTGATTCGATCATCATTCAAATCAATTTCCTGAAGGGTACCTGATTGTCTTCAAGGCCCGAGTGAATAGGTTGCTTATGGGACGACGTGCTCCATCGTAGACAGCATCATAGCTTACCGCCAGACGAGATAGTGGTCTAACGTCGGCCCATCGAATATATAAAAATAGTGGAAATGAGACTGCTCGTTAGGCTTGCAGTCGATTAAGGAATTTCGTTTCCTGAGTAAGATGTTTTAATCCTACTGGAGTACGCAGAGGTATACATTTTTGGTATCTATGTTTTATTAGATAGATACACGTATTTGAGTGTCTTCAAATATAATACAGTGCCATCTATTGGCGTTTTATCAGATAAACCTAAGAACTGTTTCTAAAGTAGACTAAGCACGGTTCTAGGTTCCGTGCTATAACTAAGAGTTCTTATACATATTTGGAAAACTGAAAAATATTTAAGCTAATTGTAAACTTGTTTTGAACACAAGATATAGAATGAAAAATCGTAGATAAACGTTGAATTACATATTATTATTTTACATTTTGAGTTACGAAGAAATCTACAATAGAAATTAAACTCTATTTCGAAAAACGTAAAATACAAAACAGAACAATGAATATAGTATGTAGCTTGGTAATTAAATAATGTAATGCAATGAACAAATACATACTTGTATGTACTAAGACGGTTCATATCCGATTAGCCACGCCATATTGTTATGAGCATAAGTAAATAAAAAAACAATAAATTGCAATCGGTCAGTGCTCGATTATCGCAGAGTAGCTATGCAGTATACTTTACTATAAAAAAGTTATGACATACTGTGAGCCGGTCGCTGACCCACTAGTGATATTCAGCGCCATCTAGTATCCAGTTTCTTTACTAATTTATTTATCTTCGAGACTTACATCGTTACTTACGTCGCACTAATAAAATAATTTAACATGTTATCTATCTCTGATGTTTTATTACAAAAAAATATATTGACGTAACATTACGTTCATTTTTAATATTGAAAAAGTTCCGCTACTACACGCTAGATGGCGTTGCAACTTCATCTTTCAAACTACCAAAACCGCACCTAATTTAATTGGTCTAATTGAACTGGATAACGTTAAAATATTAATAAATACGGCTTAAAACAAGTTGTTTAACGTTATGCATTTGGTGTTACGTATCATGCAATTGCATTCAAGTTAGTTACCTAACAGTCTTACGCTAGTCTTGTAATATTCTACTGGCGACAAAATCGTAATCCAAGGTTATGCTTTGAATAAAAGGGTCCTTTTGAGATAAAAACGCCTTTCAAAGCCACTAGCGAATGACGTCACAACATGGCCGAAATTCAAAGGGCCAATTTTGCCTTTTTATATTTATTTTTCGAGCGAAAAAACAAAAACACAACACACAACGAAAGATGAAAAAGACGAAGCTCTTTATAAAGCGCCTTTATGAGGATGGAATTTGAAATTGGACGGGATTATTTATTTACGTATGACTTCTTTAAATTAATTAAAATTTGTATGTTAAAGCTTTGGAGTTTTATTATTTCCCAAAGGGTAAGGAAAAGAAAGAAAGCAACTTTTATGTTTTTCATTCGTAGATTTTTAATGCAATGTCCCCAAAAATAAATCTTAAGATCAATTCTCCTTGTGTGTCCATGGGCGGCGTTAAGCATAAGATGAATTTTTTTTTTTTCTATTTAATATTATTCTTAGTTTCCGTCTTGTAGCATAACAGGTATAGAAGAATTAAAGATAAATATGCAATCCCCAATCTGCCTTCCAAGCTTGGAGATTATGACAAAGTCTCTTATGTAGAAGACTCAAAATCCAGGAATGAATGAACTGTTATAAGCTGTTAATACAATTTGGAATTGGAATAACAATTTAAAAAAACAAAAGAAGTAGATATTTGTTTTTGCATGTAGCAGTCAGTATTACGCAATCGGTGTAATCTAGAAATGTCTAACTGGTACCAAAGTACCAAGTAATAGCGCGTTTGGTATGCAACGGACACGATTAGAATCGAATCGTTGAATCGATAATGTTGTATGTGGAAAAATTTCAGTGAAATCACTATTGGAAATGCATTAATAGTATTAAAGTTTTGTTTGAGTAATAGAAGTTGAAGTTATTGTATAATCTTGGTTTAGAAGTTAAGTAATTGAAAATGTGTTATATGTTATTCGGTAATGTTAGCATTGTACTTGATATACTCAAGACCTACGAAAATGGTAAAAATTAAAAGAACAAAGGAGGTTTTTAAAAAGAATCTACTAGACTTCAATATCGATTCGCGAAAAGAACGATAAAAGATAGATAAAGTTTGGATAGACTTTTAAAAGGAAATATAATTTTATACATTCCAAAAATTATTTTTATCATCAGAAATACTCAATCAATCCCCAAACTAAACAACATTCACTTAACAATTTGCGCAATACACTTTCGTCCCACCAAAACAGTAGTATTCGTCCTTTGATAATTCAGTTACACAGTTTCCCGGTAACTGGGACAGGAGTTCAACTTTGACCTCAAATCCTATTGAACCTGAGACTCAAGGTCGGTGAGGTCAGATTAGGGCCGTTCGAGAGCTAGCCCAAAACGTGTCAGGCTATGACCTATGACCTACATCTGTTACAAGTTTGAGGTCAAATGCAATGTTTACATTTTTATTTAGTTATTGGTTGGCTATATTATTGTTTTTCTTTCGGTGTTTTTTTATTGTAGATATTGATGTTTTTGTGGACTGAGGTGAGAAGATGGTTTTGTCTATCTGATGGTAGATTTTCTGTCAAGAACTGACTTTCTTAGTGTAATGTTTTTGTGTGTAATTTTTAATGAATGTTTTTTTTTATAATTCTCACCCATTCTATATTAGTATACAATTCAGACATGGGCTGACATTTAAGTCAATATTTCGATCACGAACATCTCTATTCCTTTGTTGTTATGACTCTTTATTAATTTTCTTAACGAAACAAGACCAGACTGCTTATTCATTGTTTTGTCTACCAATATTGCATAATGCATAGTCAGCCTTAATAGTACTACGATTTAATCGTATTGCAATTTTACTAGCAAGACAAAAGTTATAAAAATTAATACATTTTCTTATATGAATCTTTTGACTTTTATTGCCATTATTGTCCTGATGGTGGTCCTAAGCAATGTTGACTCATTAACTACATTCACTAATACAATAAATGCATCATTTTTACCAGCTCTAAGCAATTGGAATCAACATCACCTATACTGGCTTTGGACTCTGTAAAGGATTTCAGTACACCTGCTCCTATTTATTTATCTTTAGTACAGAACATAAAATCCTCGTCCATAAAGTTTAATTTAAAATAATACATAGTTAAAGTTCATTGTACTATGTAACCAATAACGTACAATTAACCCATATCTTGTAAGCTAGCAGTGCTAGCCTAGCACAGTTAAAAGCCCTGTTATTCATTTAAACAACAATGAATTACCGCTGTGCGTGACTCTTAGCGTTTTCACACACATACACAATGTTAAAACTTAGCTGTGAATCGAAATCCGTTGTGGATACAAAATGGCTAAAATCCTATGTAATATTCACATACAATTTGCTAAAAATACCTCACCATTCAACTTTAATACACAGCCCCCTTTTAAAATCAACGTCTTTTATTTTTCCCCCCCTAAATGCGTATAACAAATAAGGAAATTACCAGAATGCTTTCTATAGCCACGTGTCCCGAAAATAGGTCATCTTTTATCTTTCAACAATTTAAATATTACTGTCTCTTTCTTTTCATTGTTTGGTCATGCGTGTGAGTGAGAAGGCTCTATTTAAATGTGGTTCCCCTCGAAACTTGATAGTGCTGTAATAGTCCAGTTGACTTTTGTTGCTTAGGGTTAGGATGTCAAGATGTATCCTGAGTCGTCATAGTTTTGGTAGACGATTGTGACATTAGGAAGTGTCATGTCGAGATTGTGTGAAAGGAGTTTGTATATAATTTTACCTCGTTTTCTAATGAAAATAGTGTGCAGTTTCTGCCTGTGGCCATTTATTATATAGGTATTTGTACAAGTCACCATGTCTTCATTTTTGTATTTAATAGGATGATGAATCAAATAAAATGTTGTAGATTCTGCTACACATTAAATATTTTCCTGGCACATTTTTAGTTTTGAATCTTTAGATAGACATTTAAAAGACTTTTGAGGAAAAAACTTCAACTCAATATAAAATCAAAAATTTTTCGCTAATTCTTACAAATTTATCTTTTCATATTTACACAGCTTGGCACAGTTATTCAACGGAAATGAATTTAGTGTGAAACTTTACCAAAGACTTTATCTTTTACGTTGAAAACCAAGATACGGGTCTCTATCAATGCTTTGTGTAAACAATCACCGTTCTGTGGTTTCTATTCAATGGTTACTTGAAATAAAATTGAAAATGTTATGTAATATTGTATATGTACAAGTTCTCTGCCCACTAGGGCAGAGAACTTGTAGAAACTATAGAAATTAGTTATAAGGCTATGGAACTTATAGAAAAGTTAGCATAATATTCGCCAATTATTGTTATTTAAGGTCATTTATTATAATATCTGTGTATTATAATATACTAGCGACCCGACTCGGCTTCGCACGGGGCAATATACATGTATTATACACTTAAACCTTACTTAAGAATCACTCTATCTATTAAAACGAAACGCATCAAAATCCGTTGCGTAGTTTTAAAGATCTATGCGTACATAGGGACAGACAGACGGCGGATAAACTTTGTTTTATACTATGTAGTGATGATGATGTATATTTAGTGTTAGTAGTTTTAAATAAAGTAACAATCGGATATTGCTTCTTCTCCATTCGAACCTAGATTTTGGAACGAGTATCTATCTTCACTGACGATATTGACAGACTATTATTTATTTCTATATTTTTTGTCGTTTCAATACTACCAAATTATGGTTTAATTGAAATAAATGCTTTGGCTGATAATTTTTGATGTAAATTTCATACGAAATGTGTGCCAGTTATGTTTAATCAAACATTACGAAACAGGTTCCAGAAGTAACAGAACTGAAAAAAAAAATAGGATAGACAGTCCCATTGTAATTGGTGAATTATAAGGCATTATAACATTAGGGGAGGCCTATGTTCGGCAGTGGACGTCATATCACATATCGGTGATGATGGTAATGATGATGATAATACATGCATTTGTTTAGTCATTTATTGTTAAAAATAAAAGAAAATCTGTTTTCCTCCTGGATACCGAAGTAAAATTTTACCAAATTAAACTATAATAACAGATTTATGGGGTGTCAAATATTGTTTGTGATATATTGTAAATATATATATATACCTATATATTGTTTTTTCTACACTTGGAGACAAGTGTAGAAAATATAGCAATAATTATTTTTGTGATGTACTTTGCAAAGTACATAAAAGAAATAATATTATAAAATGGGATATAAATTATAAAAAGATTCCTGTTAACATCTCAATACCTATTACAAATAATTAAATATTTGTCCCTTTCATTTCAAGTATCTACCTACGTAATAATTACAAAATAAACGTTTTCCCAATAAATTGCAATTTTAACAATCAAACACGTTCGGCCTTCTAAAAAAACTAAAATAATAATTTCGATAGTTTAAAACCAATTGTTTTTCATTAATATTTTTAAACTTTGCAAGCTTTTATAATACTTACCATACTATACTACATATATAACACAAAATATTTTTTTGTCTCTCCAATTACTTTTGAAACATGTTAATTATGTAACACTTTATCTTCATAAAAAACAACAATGCATTATTAGTAAGTTACAAAATGTCTAATTTTATGAACGCACTATCGCATAACAAAGCTTATTATATCCATTTATTAAAGCCACCGTGACTAATTGAAACTTTACGGACATACACAGTTAGATAAACAGTTAAACTATTCTAAAATTCACATGCAAAACTCACTTCGCGTCTAATTGCGTAATTATAACTTAATTAAAACGCCGCGAAGTGAAAATAAAATTACGTAAAACAAAAACTTCCGTAAATAAATATGGCCGCCATCGCATAGCGCCGGCAATGAATGACAGTTGCCGCCAAAAATCCCGAGTTGTGAACAAAAAATAAAGATTAAAAAAAAATGTTTAAGCTGTCAAAATGAAAATCAAACCTCCTTTGACTTTCGTCATTCCATTATTAATTATTATTTATTTATACACTGGCACACCACAGCACAGACACAACACTGCACTTTTAAAGAATTTTTGCGTATTATTTTGTGTACGCGCCGAATTCGTTAAGACCCGCTCACACCCGTGATGTTGCAAGCGGGCCTTCGAGGGAACAACTAGGAAATAAATACAAGCACACAGCACACCGCGCCGCGCCGCACATAACCTCTTTCCACGCATTTGTGTGTGTGAAGTGCATACGTTTTGACAGCATGTGAAGTTTATTTATATAAGCCTATCGCATCACGTACTATCCCCAAAACTAAATAAATTCACCCACCAAAAATACAATTCTAATTACAGTATCAACATTCTCATTACGCCAACTCTAATTAGACTCTAATAAGACTTCAAAATGATACAATCAAGCCACCAATTAAAATATTTCTAATCAAAATTTTAAATCTAAAAATGACATATTAAAAATCTAAGACATAGCGGTTTGAGAAAAATGTTACGCGGCTAAATCACAAACACCGTTATTACATAACAGTCGGCTAGAAAGAGATGGGGATAGTTTTTGTACGTGCTAAAATAAGACAGAAGATCGAGGTTGTGTAACTCAACACAGGGAAAGCTCACACGTACTTTCTTTATACATGACAAACACTTGTGCGTCGGTGTTTGTATATACGTGTGCAAGTGTGTGCACGTCTTTACATTTTTGAATTTCGAACGAAAGAGCGTAAGTGTCGGGATGGATTTTTCAAAATGGACTCTTCTTTTAGAGTTATGGAGTGCAATATTGAGCGTTGAGATGGAGAGTATAGAGTCGTTTTTTGCTTTGGCTAGGGTGTGTACGGCAGCTTTTTGAAGGGGTTCAATGACACATGGTTTGGCACGTTCCTTAGGCCCACCAATTCTTTCAAACATGCTGCGGAGTAGGTTGAAAACCCCACAAAAGACGTGATATTTTCACAGAACTGAAACTAGGGCATGCGTAGTTTGTGTTATGGCTTTTTTAATCGATTTTCCTTGAAACGAGAGGATACATATTTGACTTTTAACAAGCGGAATTTTCTTGCATCCTAATATACCGCTTATGATTCGTTCGCCTCGTAGTGAGAATTGACCGAAAATGAGGACATGCGTGATAGGCAATAAATCATGAGTAGTGTTGCTACCCGATGACAGATGGCGTTGTTATACATTTCTCTATTACGAAAAAAATATATTGATCGTGTTAGTGTTCTGTAGTAGGTAGTTAGTAAACGTTTATTTTTAGAAGAATAACAATTGTTTGTGCAGTATTCATTTAATAAATACGTGTACAACTGTTTCGCGCTAAAAATATCACATAGTTATGTCGTGGAACAGTTGCAATTTATTAATAGGTTCGATGTTTCAAAATACGGGAATTACGTCGTATAGAATTAAATATGGCAACTCAAACGCCTTGACTACCTCTTAACAATATAACAATTAAAATAACTAATGAAATAATTAAGAAACCCTAAAAATAACGAATCTTTGTCTCAATATAGATGCTATAGTAAAACTGTGCTATTGCATCACAGCAAAGGAAGTATATTAACAGTCATAATATTTATATAGCTATCCCTTTCCGGCTGTATGGCGTCATCTTTGTCGCACGCAGAGAGTTCCTCGTTGAAAACTCGAAGCTCCACGACGTATGACCGTCTCGCTCCCACTCATGGCGAGTTGTATATCGCTGCTATATTCGTGCAAGGCAACGGAGGGTATTGACCTGTCCTTGTTGCGTATGTGTGCAGCCTTGCTTTACAGTTATACGATGTTTGCATGTGTTGAGCGTGCATCGTAAGGGCCGTTACACACTTCGTCATTTTTTGGACGTAAATTATTTTAATTTTATGCGGAATTTTATTAACGTACTTTTTTTGTACAAACCGTGGTAGTTGTTGTTGGTCGTGGTGAATGAATCCATTTTTGTTGTTGTGCGATTACTTACCTGTAAGCAAAAAGGTTGTGGTTAGTTTTATGCAAATGGTAAAAACTTAAATGTCTTACATTGGGCTAAATAAGTGTAAATATGTTCAAAGTTATTACAAAGTTGGGAATATATTTTATTGTTCAAAGTTTTCATATTAAAGAATAAAAATGAATTTTATTACAAAATTAACTTAAATCTTTAGCAATAAGTACATATACAATTCTTCATAAAAACATATCATATTTCACACAACAATACATTTTTATTTATCCAAAATAAAATTTATACCAAAAAATATAAAAATCATAAATAGCCTCCAAAAATATACAGAACCACTCTCTAAGTAAAAAATATCCACAAACAACGGTTGAAAGCGGCCTAACAGCTACGCTTATAAAAAAAGTTGCGTCAGAACCCATAAAAAATGTCTGCCAGGCGTCAACGCTAGCATTACATCACAACGCTACGTCTGTGTGAGTGACACACACCACGTACGTCACACGTGCACGTCTCTTCACGTGGCCTTTCAATGTGTGTGTGTGCGGTCTAATCTTTAAAGGAATGCGGGTTTCATACAAGTACGTACTTTTTTAAAAAACTTCACTGAAAAGGGAAATTCTTTGCTCGCTCGCGTCACCACCCTTTCCGTTTTTACTTTTTAAAGATTTTTTTTCACTGCTGCAGTAGCTAGCTAGGCGAATGAAATGGATTGGGTCTTTTGAGCTTCAATTTTTCGACTTTAATTACTGTGTTTCGTAATCGTTTTATTACTTGTTTTTGTTGATGACATATCCTGTTGTTTAGTTTTGTGTGTAGGTTAGAATATAAGGACAATTTTTATTAGTCCCTATTAACTTGGAGGAACAAACATTTTTATTATTAATATATACATTTTTCCAATTAGTAAAGCTATTAATAAAGGAAGCATACTGTTTTTTCCTCCACATTATAGGCAGTCGGTCAACGCCCTTCATTTCTATATACATATTTCCAATTATATTTAACAATAATCTGATCTAATCTTTATAAGAACATATTCAAGACGCGATAGAATAGACCTGCATCCAGCCTATCTAGAACTATTTTAAAGGGCTTTGTTCAGCAGTAGACATCTTGTAGCAGAGCCAATCATGATGATGATGTGAATATCTCAAATATCGAAAGTTGAGTTTTAAAAAGTATTTACAAACGAACAAAGCGTCTATTATAAGCTTAAAATATGACAGTAAAGTCAATAGTTCAACTGCAACTTGACATTTGAGTTAGAAGTTAATGTTGAATAGGAAACAGTTATACAAAGTTGTACCGGTAGTAACGGGTTTGATAACAAAGCCTTTCTCTCGGTTTTAACATAACATTGATGCTTGTTATTTCACTGTAGAGGATAGAGATGTATCTATATAAAAGTATTTAGAAGCTACAACTTGCATTAGAATAACTTGTAAGACAAAATGATGTAAATCTGACGAAGGTTGGTCGAATACGAAATTGTGTTCTATTGCTAATAAAATAACCAATGAAAATTGTAGTATTATAAGCCTTAATAATACTTTAGTCGTCTACCAAAATAGTACTACTAATTAACTACTGCTTAACAAAACTACTAAACATGTGCATACGTACTACTTAAGAAAAATTTTCTCATCTTGTTACAAGAAACACAGAACTACTGTTCAAATAACGGGTACTGTGTTAAAAAAAGTACATTGATTAAAAGACATGACCTTAAATGTTATGTTATTCGACACCTAGATAACTCTAGCTCAATCACTGAATCAATGGGAAAGTCCAAAGTTTATTATAGTGTAAGTTAAACTTCGTTCAAACCGTTTACTATAACCTATAACAAACTTATATAATCGTGAAGCGTGACTCGTCGATGCCAAGCCCAAATTCTTGAACTTAGTTTTGTAGGGATGGTTTTACTATGGTAACTTTGGGATAGCACGTAGAAGGAGGTAAGTAGATACTTTGAGGAGTTATATTAACTCACAAGTAACCATTTATTAAGTTATTGACTGCTGTCGAAGTACTATTTAGATTTAACAAGACAAATGTCCTGTTGTTTAAAAGTTTAGAATTTACTATATCCTAAAAACATTCTTGCAACGGCAAAGGATGGCTGGCATTTTTAAAATGCATTTCAGAACCAATTTTTTTATAAATAATCCTCCTATTAGCTATCAATACCAATACATAATGCAACAAATCAAATCCACGTACACTGTCCACTCGTTCTCAACTTACAAATAGTGTAACTAATACCACTTTGTTTTATATTTATAGATATGAATGCAGTTGATTCTAACTAAAACTCTTTAATATTCTAGTCAGAGTATTATAGAGGCGGGTTGTACCGGAAAATCCATCTTATTACCGTGAAGGTAATAATAATAATGCAATGACCGGCCTTGAACGCTTGGAATATAGATCTAAGTGCGTTTGTAGAGCGAACTGTGTTAGAGAATTTTTGCATTTAGTGTTAGTACTCAGGCGTAATGGATAGATATGTTTTTCTATTAAGAAATAGGTACAATTTCATATTTTTTGTACTGGAAGTCTCTACTTTTACTGCTTACTACAGTAAACCCAAACTACAAATCACATCCTACTGCGATAGTTACATATTTCTTTAGCTACTATTACATTTACGCATACTTGTTAAGAGTGCGGTGAAGATACATTAGCAACAAGCTAAATTCTTTGTTAATAGAACAAAACACAAAATCAAATCGAAATATAATTACGAATGAATCATTACCAACTCAAGGAAAACCAACAAACACGATACAGATATGTTTTATAATAGCAGTCGTAATAATAATTATTATTATTTCCAAACCAAAACCACAGATGTTTGAAAAAATGTGCGGAAACCCGTTGCGAAAACCTGACCTAGCATAATACACGTTGTATATGTATGGACGTGAGAACAAATATAAAATGAATGATTTTAGGGCATTTCCAAACGAGACGCTCATTGAACGTCAAACTGGAATGACGTTTTCTAGTAAAACTGGAATTGGGGTGCATTTAAAAGCAGGGATAATACTTGATTATGGCAACTTTGATATCTACAGAACTTGTCTGGTTTGGGTGATTCACAGGGGATAAGTAACCTAAAGTGGACTTGATACAGGATTTGCAAATCAGCACAAAACCATTATTATTTGTTGAATTTGAAATCTGATGAGGCTTGAGTAGCACAAGGGGCTATCGTGAAAAAAATTGCAACTTTATTGTGATAATTTTTCCACAATCAGGGCAGAGGGACAAACTTTTTAGGCGTAACCGAATTTGGATGTCAGTAAATAATATAATTCACTTGTCAACTAAACGTTTATAAAATAAACTTGCAAGCAAGGCCTTTATAATCATACAACTATCTAATAACAGACAGAGTTTAAGGGATAATAAACAATAACAATGTCTCAGCCTAACATTCTAGCAATGCCCTTTTCTGTCTAGCCTCACAAATATAATTCTTAGAACGAAGGCTATCCATAACATTTTTATTAATTATCTCCACAGTAATTTGACATATCCATCCTGACCTGACTAATAAGTTGCTAGAACTGACAATAAAATTGCCCGTGTGCAATAATCTTTAGGGCCTGTGCAGACGAGCGACATTTTGTCCTATCAATTTAGGATTGTTACGTTTTTCTCAATATAAAATCCAACACATACTACTATTAATGCGAAAGTAAGTATGTTTGTTCCATACTTTATCTACTCAGCCAATGTCCTATATAAACATAATGTATAATTGGGCATTCGGGGCTAAGGACATAACACGACCAAAACCGTTTCAATAAAACTGTGTAAAAGCTAATATAGAGGAGCTCATGAAAAGAACTAAGAATATATTGTAAAGAATTTAAGTCAAATCTATCGGACAAAAGTCTGTGCCAATCCTTAAATAGATATAATATACATATTGTACACGTATTATTAAGTAGGTATATCACACAGTCTAGCAGCCATGATTCCATGACTCAGATCAGCTAGAAATAGTTGTAATAATATCATTATTTTGTCTAGAATTTCGTGACTTAAATGCACACTGCAATGGAGGAAAATATGCGTGTTTTTTCTACGATAAACAATGATTTAGATGGCCATGACATGTATGGTTTTAAAGCCCAATTATGGACTGATATTTTATGTTGGAGTTTTAGAGACACGACGTTGTTTATGAGTTGGATAGATATTGCAATAAATTACGTGATTTAGCGAATTTAAGTAGATAAACTATTTTGTTTCGTCATTTAAGTAATACCAGCTAGAAAAATAGGTAGTTTTACTTAGAATGGATATCCTAAGTTCCTTTTTAGTTATGTTCATAAATTATTATCTCATTGTAAGTTTAGATAAATATATGGCAAAATAAAATTAGTATGGTATAACTGAATTTTAAAAATTAAGAATGGAACGAAGCGAAATCTGCTTTTCTTTTAATATCTAATTCCCGTTTTGTATATGAGTCTTTGGTAGGTAACAGGAGGCCAACATTTTGCCATGAACTGGTAACGATTCCATAACCCACGACTACTCCCTACGTTGCGGAGAACCTAACGGGTAATCGGGGCTCCGGCTCGACGTGCAGGAGAAGGAACGGGGTGGTTTTTAGTCAGTAAGAATCTGACACTCCCTTCCGCCTCACCCAGGCGGGAGCAGACATTAGATGATCTTCCCCCTTAAAAAAAAGGCCCTATAACACAGGCACGTAGGCACAAAATTATGGAAATTAAAACAATCAGTAATACTTTTTAATGTCCTATATTCTGAAGGCACATTAGGCAGAAGAAATGACAGATCATCAACAACATCGTCATCATCATAGTTACTATGCGTTTTATTAATAGTTTTTACTATTAGTTTTATTTCTAGAGATAGTCGTAAGAAATTGTGATGTTTTGCAATTACTACTTTATTTATTGGCTTTTTAATAAAGAAAATACTCTACGAAGGTAACAGACAAAGGTTGTTCGGTAAAAAGTTGGATTATTACACAATGATATTTTACAATTTTACACTATACCCTTCCTTGTTCCTAGAAATTAATATAACATAGAAATTGGCCATAACGTGAAATATTGTTCTTTAAGCAAGTCATATTTCCAAATTAACGATGGTAATAATTCTGTAAAAAATTGTTTCTCCTATGTACCGAACTTAGGATTTCATGTACAATTTACGCATGTAACAACTAAAACCAAGGCAGTCAACATGAACAGACACCAAATACTAGAAAATGTTGCAATCAAATTCAATAAAATACTTTTCAAATTGCAATCCACTTAGTAATAAGTCGATTGCATAAAATAATTCTAACCGATTTCACTTTATTTATTGGTTTGATATAATTTAAGTGTTTATGTCACCTTTAGACATACAGGCATTCGTATCTACTAACTAAATATTATTTGTTTTGGTATTTTTTGATACCGATGGTCACTGTAGTTGCACGGAGTCTATGGTTGCTTATTTTATAAAACTCTTGACGTTGCTAAAGCAAACTAATACATGATTAATTATAGTTTTTAATGAAACCACTGCCATCATTTAAATTAACTTTTAAAGCAAGAAAAGAAGTATAAGCATCTTCGAATCATCGATTACATAAAAAATATTCTAACGCAATGAGAACCTCCTCCTGTTAAAGTCGGTTAAAAACAAAGCGTGTCATCAGGCATGTATGTGACTCACACCTAGTTTGTTTATTTGCTTAGAATTTTTTTTGTTTTTTTCCTACATATCTTGCGATATCATCCTTCAAAGTTCAACTACCAAGGCAACTACATAACAACACATTTCCAAAAAACACCATCACGCCGTTTTTCCTTGAGGTTCTAAGCAGAAATTGTCAAGTTGCGCATTGCGTGAGGTCATGTACTGTAATAATGCAAATTAGAGAACGCAGTTGCGTGTGCAGTTGCCAAGTCAAGTATAGGATGCTCGTTGTTTTTTGTGATACATTTGACCTTGAAGCTTGCAGTTGGTTGTATTAGTTGGGCCTTAGGTTTTGTCTATGTGTTATGGGTTGGCTTATATGGTAACATAGTTCCTTATATGGTCATCCAATTCACTGTAATTGATGTTGTTAACAGTTTTACAATGCTACGATTAGATTGAAAATAAATACGTAGGGAAATGTGCAACTGTTCCTGTTATAGCTCTGATGAATATACAATGTGACATACACTTCCCCTGTTATGTTATGACCCCATGCTGTAGAGGGTGAGTCTATTACCAAACAACTAATAATTCTTCGGAAAAAGGGCCAATATTATACAGGAATACTTTCACATATTCTATCGCTTTCGGCCAGCTTCGGCTGGTGAACTATAAATAATAAAATACAGCTGCACATACTCCTTCAAAATGAGCGCTTGCATGGGCTGGCCTTAATAGAATTTACAAACCATATGGCCAAACAAAAAGAAATTACTTGCGGCAATACCTGTATAAATACTGACCAAAAGTAAGTTTACTTTAGAGATAACTCTATCTACCCCTTTTCCAATGATATCAGTAATATCAATATTAAACTGCTTCGTTACTATAAACGTTGCAACATGAATGAAATGTTTTCATTCTTTGCTTTACTGTTGACTAAGTTACCGACAATATACAGTAAAAATTCTTAAAAAGCTAAAGCTGTCTTGAAGAGGACTAAAAAAGAATTTCTTGATTTCAAAACAGAAAATTTGTGATATTTTTCTGCATCTCAAAATTAACAATCATAAAAATTACATTCTTAAAGAGTTAGAATTTTTAAATTACATTCTTAAAGAGTTAGAATCATATTAAAATACACTTTTTAGAAACGCAAAAATGGCATTAAACAAGTACAATTTACAGCACAAAATGTCATGTTATACACAAAACGTCGCTTTTACCTCAAGCCTTGTAATCCTTGAGTTACCTAAGTAGCAAGTTACGTCGGAATAGCTAAAACTAGTATTTGTTTAGTACTTTAGTCAAATGATTAGCTATTCCGTTCGGGTGCATTCAAGTATCTGACACCTAGGCAGGCTGTGCATAATTCAAACCTAGCTAACTCATTACTAAAATTGGTCAATGCCGCAGTACTTTAGATGTTAGATGTAAGTATAGGTTTTAATAATAATTACTGGCCATTATATTCTTAATTTTATGAGGATTTTAATTTTAGTTTTTATAGATATGTTTTTCGTACAAAAATATACTGCATTAGAAACAAAAATAACATAAGTGCATTTCGTAATAACACACTAAATAAAAATTAACAATAAAAAAATTATTACGACACGACATCTCTGCGAAAATTCGCATAGTGTGTCAACACAAAAAGTTTTTTTGCCCACAGTGTAATCACGAGACGATGAGTAGTGCGACGCTCATGATTCCTAACCTATCTATGTGTGTGTGCATCCGTGTGACCCACTTACGAACCGCGTTCGGTTCACTTCGGGCGTTTCCGTCGCCCGAACATATGTCCGCGAGCACGCCATCTTTACTTATTGACTGCAGTTGACCAATTTAAGTTGACCTATCTACGCAGGACTATTTTAGTGGGATAACGGGTCATTGCTACTTGGTCACTTGTGACGATGCGTATTACGTAAAAAACGAACTAAATGTTTACATGAAGCTTGTTTTCGCGTTGTTATCGTAGTGTTTTGTCATCGTGTAGATAAAACTGATTTACTTCCTAAGTTTATGAGTTTGTACGTTACAATTTTAGGTCTTACAGACATGACCTAGCCAATTGTAATAGGTAGACGTAATGTTGAACAATGTTGCGTTGCGTGATTGTCTTTTTGCGCGCGCTCATACACGTATAGGCACAGGTTCTAAATACAAACTTGAATTCAAAGATGGCGGGAGTTACCGCTTAAAATAAAATTGCAGCGTAATTTTAATACGAAAACAACGTTACCTAACGAAAAAAACATAAAGATAAAAACGAGAAGTTATTTAATTTAAACGATTATCAATTCTCGTAATATCGCATAACAGAAAGCTCGCGTGCATATCCGAACGTAACTTCCGCATTCGAAATTTGATTTTTTCCCCACTCACACATAGGAACAACTTTCACCTATTCGAAAGTGGCCTCGTGTCGTGTGTGCGTGGCTATTTTTGTTTCGGCTATAGATAGGTACTTACCTTTTGAAGAAAGCTTTTTGTAAATAACCGTTATTCCGTTATTGATATTATAACTGTTATTTTTTATTGTTATTTGTAACGGATAACGCATGTGTTTCCTGTGGGAATATAGCATAATAAGTAGGTAAAGATGTGCTTGTCCAATTTTTGCTTCTGACATGAAGGATCATACCTATACTTAATATGGCTTGTTTAAAGTAATCCATTATCTTTACTTTTATACATCATGTTTTACAATAATAACGTGACAATGAGTTTGTATGTTTAAACTCCGAAACTGCTGAAGCAATAGCGATGTACTTGTGATAGGGATTTCTAAGTGGTGTTACGTCCACCTTTTTTTCTTTTTATGAAAAAGGCAAACGAGCAGACGGATCGCCTGATGGTAAGCGATCAGCGCCGCCCATGGACACCCGCAACACCAGAGGAGTCACGGGTGCGTTGCCGGCCTTTTTAACGTCCTTGGGTACATACAAGATACTGTTTACAAATATTTAGTAATAGTTAGTAGGTACGCCCCGTCCATTCCATTGGTAAGCAAACGGGTACTTTACGTAAGTAGAGAAAGCAATTTCGGCTTCTGACAGTCGAAATGTATAAGTATCTGCATATTATTAACTTTTACCCGCGACTTGAGATAACATAACATCACGCTTTTATCCCCCAAGGGCACATTACGGAATGTACAATGTAACACTGACTTTTCACTATTTATGTTATGAGTCCCATGTAATAGGGGGTGAGCATATTGACATATACCGGGCACAGTTCCAGACACTGTACTACCACTGGCAGTTTTAAAAAACCCGTAATACTTTGTCCGACGAGAGAATCGAACTTAAGACCCCTTGCCCGGCAGTCGTACTTGCGATCATTCGATCAACGAGTCAGTCGCGCGACCAGCAACTTTGAGCGACTAATGCGTCATCAACATCTAGTTCTGGACTAAAAGCTTCTTGTACATAAGAATTTGGTCTAAGACCGCAGTTTATTAGAGAGCGCTACTGCCCAGTCTCTGTCAATATAGACCTTTAGTCGGACTCAAAAATTATCACAGACACAAGACAAGCCCTAAATAAAGACATTCAGGTCAAGAGACTTTATACAGAAGTATTTTGTCGCGGAGAACCTAACGGGTAACCGGGGCTCCGGCTCGACGTGCAGGAGAAGGAACGGGGTGGTTTTTAGTAAGTAAGAGTCTGACACTCCCTCCCGCCTCGCCCAGGCGGGAGCAGTCATTCGATGATTTTCTCCCCTTAAAAAAAATACAGAAGTATTTTATACAAGACTTATAAGACGGTAAACGAGCAGACGGATCACCTGATGGTAGGCAATCGGCGTAGCCCATGGACACCAGAAAAACCAGAGGCGTTACAAGTGCGTTACCGGCATTTTGGGGATTAATTATGCTTTACGTAATACGTAAAGCATATTTAGTGTAGGAAATTGCTTAATTGCGCCATCGCTTCCGGGGAGTAGGGCCCTCCAAAAATGATAGCACTAGTGGGTTTGGGCATCCGGGCAATAACCATACAGTTTAGAGGTCCAAAAGGATGGTAAAAAAATTGTAACTCTTTTTTTATGGCATATAAAAACCGGTAAACGAGCAGACGGATCACCTGATGGTAAGCAATCAGCGCCGCCCATGGACACCTGGAACACCAGAATCATTACAAGTGCGTTACCGGCCTTTTCGGGATTAGGAGTTTGAGGATTGTTGGGGATCCGGGGATTGGGGAGATTGGGGAAGGGGGGAGGGAGCTGAGCCTCAAATAATCTCACTAACACGACGAAACACAACGCAAGCGTTGCTTCACGTCGGGTTTCTGTGAGGCCGTGATATCACTCCGGTCGAGCCAGCCCATTCGTGCCGAAGCATGGCTCTCCTACATTTAACTTTCTTCTTGCAGTTTAGTCTCTCTCTACAGTTTAACGCTTCTAACGTCTTCTAACGTCCATGGTCAGCGCCAATTGCTTACCATCAGATCACAGCATTTACCTCCAACTTACTAAAATTAATCAGATGCAAAAATTTGTGTATAATAATATGTATTTGTAACGCAATCACGTCAAAACGGCTGAAGGGATTGGAATGAAATTTGGAAGATCGGTAGATTAAGGTCTGCACACACATAGACTATTTTTTACCCCACACAAACGGGGTGAAACAGCTGGCAAAATAATCTAGTATCTCATTAAAAGTCTACTTTCATATGTATAAAACCCCCATAGAAATGTACCATAGATAATTCTATGAGAGTGTGGCAAGGCGAAATGGAAGAGTCACGATGGTGTCCACGTGTCTGTGTCCTCCATAGCATGCTAATGCACGGTAGCTGGGTGCTAACGTGACTGGACGCATACGTTCCTTATGATACCGGCAATTTCTTTTAATAAGATGAAATAGAAAATGGTTAAAAATAAATAAAAGATTTTGAGGCTTCACGAATGTTTAAAAGCTTTTGGAAATAGAAGCTGTAAAACAATCTCTTTAGATTAACGAAAGAAATCTTTAGTTTGAAATCGATATTTGACATTAATTGTGTGGATTTTCTGTCTCAAATCAAAATCCATCTAAATTCCAGAGCTTAGAGCGGAACTTAGCTTACCTCGTCAATAAGCTTTTTGAATTTTAAGGAAGTCAACCTTCTTACTTCAATTCATTATCAGACAGAATAAATAAAATAAAATAAAAAAGTGTTTATTGCAACAAAAACCTTAGACACACAGTTTATGAATACTAACATCTAAACTAGGCCGAGCCTGTACCTTAGATGTTAGTTCCTTCCAATTGATACAATATATTATTTACAATTTATAGTTTGTAATGTTTTATTTCCATTGATATCCAATGCACGAGTATGACAATACAATAAAACAACCTTGAGAGACAGGAGGGTACCTAATAAAACATACTGTACACAATATCAAACTTTTTATGAACCACCCGCACAGAATGAATTCACTTAAGTATAGTTAAACCACTAAAACAATGAACTTAGATAATAATAATAATATTATGTATATATTTTTATAACTTTATTATTTTATTTATTATGTGTTAAGTGTAGTGTAAGGTGGTGTATGCATCAGTGTGATTAATGTTGATAAGAATTTAAGTTTTATTTATATACATATTATAAATAGTGATTATTGAAGATTGTTTCTTTTCCCCGAAAATTGGATATTAGTTAAATTTGCCTAGTAATTAGTGTTTGTTAATTATTTATTTAGTATTAATCTACATACTTTATTATAACTAGTAATACATACATGCACAGTAGACCAAAATTGGAAACAACAACACACCAGATTCCTTTTATCTTTTATAACACTAGTGTATCCAGTTATTATTACTGTTATATATGTACCTCTACTTTTAACTTGGTTACTGTAAAACAACAAACAAGTTTTCAATATCTTCATAGTTTTGTTTTTTTAACCAGACTGTTACAACTTTTTTGCAGCAATAACATGTTAAGGGATAAAGGTTAAGTTTTTTATTTAATTTATTGTAAAGCATGGGGCCAATATAGCACTGGAATTTCCTAATAAAGAAAGTGTTGTAAGATTCGGTTACACAAACTTTATGGTTTCGCCTTGACGTTATTGTTCCTTTAAAGGTAAGGTTCTGATGTTGCGACAATATGCTTTGCCTAATAAACAACTGCCGGACAGTTAAAACATCGCATTCAGTGTACAAATCAAATGTAGGATACCTGAAAGGTTTAGAGGTTATGACTTTAAGTAAGGACCGTTGTGCTCGTTCTACTTTAATAAGGTGGGTTTTACGTGCACCTCCCCAAGAAGTAATACAGTATGTTAAAATAGATTGTGCCAGAGCAAAATATACCGTTTTCAATAGCGCACGATCCGCCACGTGTCTTAGAATTTTAAAAACATACATGAGTTTTCTGGTTCTTTGTTCTAATAATTCTATGTATGGACGCCATGTGAGTGTTTCATCAAGAAGTATGCCAAGATATTTTATGGTTTCAGTACGCTCTAAATTTGTACATTTACATTTTTTACCAAACATGTCACATGAATGTAATTGTACTGTAAAGTTTTTAACAGAATTTAACACTCTTTTGGAATTGGCAAAAATCATAAATTTTGTTTTAGCCACGTTCAGGGAAAGGCGATTTTGATTAAGATAAGCCAATACAGTCTGTAGCCCTACTTCTACATGGTTCTGAACGTCTTCCCAACTTTTACCGTAGAAAATTAGAGCTGTGTCATCAGCAAAAGCAAATATTTTACAATTTTGTAGTTGTATATTACAAAGGTTATTTATATATATAAGGAATAAGGTCGGTCCGAGCACACTTCCTTGGGGCACGCCAATTGTTATAGGTGTGTCTTTACTGCAAAACTGGTTTATTTTTACCCTTTGGGTGCGATTACTCAGGTAATCCTTAAATAGATGTAAGGTTACCCCTCTAACACCAATTTTTTCCATTTTGTTAAGCAATATAGGAATAGATACTGTGTCGAATGCCTTTGCTAGGTCTAGAAAAACACCTACACATTTATCTCTATGGTCGATGTGAGTACCCACAAAATTTGATAATTCAGAAACTGCATGAGCCGTCGACCTTCCCGCCCTAAAGCCATACTGGTTACTTGATAAAATTTTTTGCTTTTCCAAATATGAGATTAGGCTTTTATTCATTATTTTTTCCAGAATTTTGGAAAGCGCAGGCAAAACTGAGATTGGTCGATAATTTTCGACACAGTCTCTGGTACCAGATTTATGAATTGGATGGATTATGGATATTTTAAATACTCTGGGAAATTTACCAGTAATAATTGACTGATTAACAATATGTGTTAGAGGGGAAACAACCACATGCCTAACCATTTTTATGAGTTTCGTGGAAATCCCGTCCCATCCCACAGCACTGTCTGTTTTTAAGTTCATAATCACTGATTCAATTTCATGCTCTGTTACTTGTAACATGACCATTGAATTAGATGGTGTGGATTTGAATTCATCCGCTGAGGTGCTGTTAATTTTAATATTGTCAGCTAATTTTTGTGCTATCGTGCTAAAGTAATTGTTTATGGTTTCTAAAGATGCTTCGGGCGTAGGGCAGATTTTCAACAATTCAGATGATGGATTTTGCTTGTTTACTCTGTTTGTGATATTATTTATTACTTTCCATTTCATTTTTGGATTATTGGCATACTTAGTAATTTGATGTTTTTCATAGTTACGCTTTAATCGTTTTAGTAAGTCATTGCAAAAGTTCTTATATCTGCTGTAAGTTATGTGTAAGATGTCATTATTAGGATCTTTTCTACATTTTAAATGCATTCTGTCGCGATTATTAATACATCTCACTAATCCAGGCGTAATCCACGGTTTAATACAACGTATTCTTTTTGGTACTAAAACATTAAGAGAATTTCTCATGATTGCTGTATTAAGAATCGATACCAATTGTTCGGCGGACCAGTCAACATCAGGTGAGTCAAGAATAGGTTTAAAGTTTATTAGTTCTATTTCAGTAACGACGTTTTTAAAATTTATTTTTTGTACGGTAGTAGTTGGGATGGTTTTAATTTTAGTTTTTAGTGTTATGCATGTCATTACGGGTAGGTGGTCAGTAACAGGACATTGAAAAACCATTGTGAGTGATTGAAATTTGGATTTGATCATTGCATGATCATAGCACTTATTTTCCCTGGAATACTATCTTCCTTGACCACTAAAATTTAAAAAAAGTTAATGTGTCAATACTATCAAGGCTATCAATAACAATTCAAGGTTACTAAACTCTAAAATAATTTGGTTACTGAAAAAATTAAACGTTAACGCAACCGTTGCATGAGGCAACTACAACTATTCGTTGCATCTACTCAAGGTCGTTATTTAACAACTGTTTGTAAAGAATACAACACTACTACCTAACAATGACTATAGACTATAGAAACAAAAGATTAAAAGTCTCTTTATCCCTGAAAGATTAGACATAAAGTACTCATACCTGTATGTATGATACAAAACCAACCTTTCATCACTTAAAAAAAACTCTTAATACTTTGCTAATCCAGAAAGCGAACTGTGGACCCTAAGTTCGACAGCCGCACTGCAAGCCCTCGATCAACAGATAAATTCTCTGCAGCACCTGCCATATTTGACAGCTGTCAAAGTGACAACGTCAAGGTTTATGGAATGTCAAAATATTCTTTAAAATCAATTTGTTTTGCGTTAGTTTTGTGAGGTGATGTCATAATTATTTTATGTCATATAGATAACCTAGTTATTATTGATGTACTGTAATAACCTTACGACTGTTTTTCCCCCAGGTGTAGGCAGAGGTGAATCATTGGTTTTTTGCAAGTAATGTTAATAATTACCTGCAGTATATGACAAGATGCCGATAGGTTAGGTACACTTTGACATTCTAAACTCTTACTAAGTAGCTCCAGAATTCAAAACAACAACACATTGACGAGAAGATCGAACATCATACCTTTTTTGAGGGGAGAAAATCACCCAATGGCTTCTCTCGCCTTGGGTGCGGCGAGAGAAAGTGTCAGATTCTTACTGACTGAAAACCACGCTGTTCCCATTCTTCCTTCGAGCTGGAGCTCTGATGAGTCCCCCAAAGTCTTTCGCAGCCCCGATAAACCTTAATACCTTAGTCTCAGAATATACCTTTGTGATTTTTAAAATCTAAGAAGCATTGTAACAAGTAAAAGCACATTTTTTAAAACTATGTTAAATATTTCTCACAGAAAACCACTTCAAGGGTGTATTGCAAATAATTTCGCAAAAAAATATATAGTAACAAGTAAAAAAATATTACAATTCACATAGTTCGTTACGGGTGTTGCAAATTAATAAAAAAAATATTACTTACCTACCTAAAAATGCAGTATATGCAATGCGATACCAAAAATAGAAAGCCATACAAAAAATTTAAGAAAGTATACGTTATGTAAAGAAAAAAAAAATGTTACTGGGGTTTTTTCAAAAAATCTCACTAGTTGCATGGAGGCTGGAAATGTGCCTGGTATATGGCAATAGGGTCACCCCCTATTACATAACATAAAATAGTGAAAATTAGGTATTACATTGTACAGAAGCATTAAGTGCCATCATGTGCACCTCTGCCTACCCCTTCGGGCATGAAAAGCGTGTGGTTATTTATGATATATCTCTGACCGGTGTTTGGATATAAAATCACCCTCTATTACAAAATTAAATATCTTTTTCTACGTCACTGTGAACAAGCTTATACATAAATAAACTTATTATACATTCCCTTTGCAGAATTAAAACTGTGATCTTATGTAATGACGTCATCGTATGCGCTTGGACAGCCTTGATGACATTTATAAGGCTCAAACAAGATATACCTAATCAGGTATCGATTAAGACTAGTACCTTTTACTGCCTAAACCAGTACTTAGAATCGATTTTAAGGAGTCGATTTTAATTGATCGATGTTTATTTTTATATAATATAATGGTGTCTCTTCGAGATGCGTTTTTTGGGAGTGGATGATATAAGAGAGCATGAGAGCAGATCTATATTAAAAGTACCAATTTTTCACTGACTAAAATCTTTATGGTGTATGGACACCTATGTCAAACAACATATCGCAACGTCAAACCTTATAATCCTTTAAAAATGAATTGAATTAAAACTCGAATACCTTTTGAAACTTAAGTCTTACGTCTGTGAATTTTTCTAGCAATCATTCAACCATTTACATTTTGGATATAAAACCTCTTTTGGTTGTCACAAACAATGTTGCCAACGCAAATATTATGACTTTCTACAACCTTCACGATTACGCAGTTGGTGTACAGCGCTACGCATTTTCCTTATTGCAACACTGAGCATAGAGGTATATTATGGGAAAGTGGTGACTTATTTAGTCATATCAATTTGTAAACAAGTTAATAGTTATTGTTATAACATAGTTATAACGTTTAACTAGTTATTTGAGAAAGATAGGTGAATGTGTCACTAAAAGAACGATGACAATCGAAGACAGATGGTACGTTTTTTTTTATATTCCTATAAGTATACTTAGGACCGATTTTTTAATAAACACGGTAGTTCAGGGTATCAAAATTAAAAATCTAATTAGTCCGTCAGTTAGATAATGAAAACATATTAGACACGAATTTTTTTACGTTTCGATTGGCAGAATTAAACTTAATGAATGTTGTAGTTACCTGTACTCGTATCTTACGCTTGTCTCATCCTCTTCTCATTGTATGTTTACTGTACATACTTAGTTGTCTAATCAAATGTTGGTAACTCTTAATAATTAAATAAAAAAAGGTAAAAAATGTCAAATGCTTTATTGAATCAATATTAGAGTCAATTATGATATTATTATCTTTACAACTGAATGCTTAAATTGCATTAAATTGAACATTTTAACTTGATTTTCGTTCTGATAGATGTCTATAAACTCTATACGTAGTAGTCAACGGTCCTTTAAACCAACCTATCAGTCACAACGTACAGTTAAGTTCACAAAAACAATATCATTCAACAAAAAGAAACTTGAAACTACTGCCATTAGTTCCATTTTCCCCCGCAAAAGATAACGGGCGCTTGTGTCGTTTTTGGGAGTAAAATATTTGTACTATAGGTGCTTACATACGAGCTGTTGTGTCTTACGCAACGCGACGTAGGGCTTCGGTTGGTATGCAGTCGAAATTTTTAAACTCTGCTTCACTGACAAAGAACATCAATGTTAAATGAAAACTAGTGTTTTCATGTGGTTTTGCTTGGTTTTGTATGATATAATGTGTCCAATGTTTGAATTCAAGTTATAGTATACGTTTTTGGTGAATTTAATCAAAATCTGTACTGTAGTTTTTTGTATAAATTATCAAAAATTAAGGTATAACGCCTTTTATTTCACATAGTAGTGATTTAAAGCATTTAAATATGAAATATGACATTTATAATTGACATAATACTAACAATGTCTGTTATTATGATACTAGAAAAGGTTAGTTAGAAACCGTATATGCAAATTGAAAACCTCCTCTTTTTTGAAGTTGGTTAAAAATTACGTTACATCAAATTCAAATGCAATAGAAATTCCTATTCACTTCTTGTAATTACAATTATTTGAGCGCCTATTGCCATACACCGGACACTATCGCCGTGCATTGCCCCCACGAAAAATAAACGCAGGTCAAGTTACTCTCTTCTAACAAATTCCTATATCACATATTCAACTCTATACTTTTTACATACAGTCGAGAATCTAATGACAAAATTTGACAGAGTGGAGTAGCTTGACCTGCCTAATGTACTATCATAGAAATGAAGTCAATGACCTCTCGTTCAGCAGACGCTATCCACTGCTTTGTTAATCAACAATATTTATAAAACTCTTCCGTTACTGACTGACTGACAGACAACGCGCAGCCGAAATTACTGGTCGTAAAATATTAGGATTTTAGCATAGATATAGGTTCCTTAGGAAGTCTATAGGAGCATGTCTGTAATGAGGACTGCCTCGTTGGCCGAGTAGTCGCAAGTGCGACTGCCGGGCAAGGGGTCTCGGGTTCGATTCCCGGGTCGGGCAAAGTATTACTGGGTTTTTTAAAATTCTCAGTACCTAGTAGCACGGAGTCTGGAAATGTGCCCGGTATATGGCAATAGGCTCAGCCCCTATTACATGGGACTCATAACGACTAGTGAAAAGTGGGTGTTACATTGTACTGTGGTAGAATGTGCACCTCTGCCTACCCCTTCGGGGATAAAAGGCGTGATGTTATGTATGAAGTGACGGGTAAATGTTAGTTAAAACTGCATCAAAATTAGTTCAGCTAATCGTGAGATAATTGCGGACAAACATATATACGGGTCAAAATGAGGCCCTGCTTCTTTTTTTTAAATTAGTTCTAAAGGCAATTATAAAAAAGTCGTTATTCTTGAAGATTCTAAATTCGAGAATTTCGTTTGAAATCCATCTTTGGCGTTCTGCATTTGAAACGCGTTCCACGCTTGAACATCGTTCAACTGCAGCCTTATAAGTCTAAGTGGCCAGTTAATTTATTAATAGGCAGGCCAGTACATTAAATAGACATAAAGTATTAAGGACTCTTCGGTAGGTCTCATGAATATGAATTATCTGTTGAGAAAAACCAGTATTAATTACTAAATTAATTAGATTCGTTAATAGTAAATACATAATTGCATTTAAATAAAACATTTTAATTCACAACTAGACGTGAACGTATCCCAAAATAGAAACTCGAGTGACTGGAGAGTTTAAAAAAAACGCCAAATTCAAAATTCAAATTTCGAAATTCGCGATAGGACGGTGCGTTGTCTCAATTAAAACTTTACGTTAAATTCGTTTAATAAAATATCGACTGTAGTTAAAGGGAAATAAAGTTGCATTTTCTTTGCACAGTGACACGGCTTGTAGCCAACTGAAAAGTATGTCACCGAGTTGAATAGCACTAGCAAGGCCGGTCTATCTATGAATGCGCGTTCAAAACCACGGATGTGGCTACTATCATATACTATCAACGTTCAAAATCATCATTGTATTTACTTGCGAATAGACACACAACTCTGCATAAGGCTAGCTAGCTTTAAAAAAGATGAACTCTTGAAATGAGAAGAAAATGTACAAGGCCATTCAATGCACCTTCAATACCGCGAACGTGACATGCGTTGACAGCTTTTCTGCGTTTCGTTTTAAATTATGAATGTGCAGGCAAAGGTGTTTTTCTATTCAGCCTGTATTGGCAGAATAGTGGTATGTCTTTGTCTGTTTTATCTGTCAAAAATGGCACGATCAATGATACCAACTTTCAAATTAAAACTGTTCTTCTACTAATATGTTTTTGTGTTTAATGTACGGATTTATGTATGTTTGTTTCTTTCTTATGCAAAAAGTAATGAAGCGATCTGAATAATATTTGACACAGAGATAGATTATAGTCTACAATAACTCATAGATTACCTTTATCCAAATAACGCGGACAAAGTCGCTGTCAGAAGCTAGTTCTTTCTAAATACAATTATGAAGGTTTATAAACAGTTTAGTTTGTGCATGATATTATTTCAAAGTCCATATTTAGACGATAAATTATCATTTTATCAGTTGTATGCGACCGATGTGTGCATTGTTATAATGCTTTTTATCAAATATGGCGTCATGTGAGCTTTTGAAATAGAAATATCTATCATTATTGTTTGTTGCTTTGATTTAGATTTGTTGTAACATATAATAATAATTTATTATGTCCTTGAGTAAATAAGAATATCCACTATACCTACCTATTTTTCATGGGCTACGCTGGTCAATTACCATCAGCTGATCCATCTGCTGTTTTGTCTCCTATCCGATAATGATGATGATGAATGAATACAAACTCTGTCTTTGATCTAGCCATGTTACCTAGGTAAAGACTGTTTTAAAGGTCTAAAACCTAGTAACTAATTTCAAAATAACCCAATATTGATGTTAACAATACTAAGATAACGTAAGGATCATCATAGTTTGTATTGTTGTAGAAAACATAATGGTATGAGTGCTCTATAGACATTGCAGTGTGATGCAATTATAGACACTGTTAAAATACTGCATTTTGGAACCAGATTGTAGCCAAAATGCCACAAAAAGGCCCAAACATAGGCTCAAAAAGTCAGTTAACCTGTCACAATAGGTATACAATAAGCAGACAAGAGAAAACAACCTTCCGACGGTTGCAACAGTTAGAATCAGAACGCTTTTACATTTTGCAATATCCCATCAAGGTGATAAATTGTTTTTTTGTGCATTGATAACCGAAACGGGGCCAAGCGTCCGTCCTTGAGGCGTGCCAAAGGAAAACTGATGAAAATTGGCAAATTTCTAATGTTGGTACTTCGTCCTTTGATAATTTTTTGAAGGTTGGTATGGGACTTGGTTTGTTCGGTTGGTACCATGCTTCAACTAATGAGTTTATTACAACCTCCTTGGTTTTGATAAAACACAACTTAATCAAGCATTATCTAATTATAACTGCATAGTATATATATTTCTATCCGAAACACTCAATAAAACTTTATTCAGCTCTGTATTTGTTCTACTCTCCGAACGACACAATAAATTCTGACATTCTATCTATAGCAATGAAAATATATTGAATCCCTACCACCCCGCTCCATAGGACACTCGTATGACGTCATCAGTATAAACGCAACGTGCTATGCGTACACGCACACATCCACGTGACCGCTCCAATAGTTGCACAAAAGGTGCGTTTGAAAGGGGTTAGTACTTACTCAAAAGACTACCACTTGCATAGATCGAGCGAGTTCTTGAGATAGTTCGATTTTTGGTCATAGTAGTGGTGGATAGTTTGGTTTTATTTTAAGGTTGAGTAAGTATAATATAAATATAATTAGATTATTATGGAAAATGAATTTTATGTAATTTTATCATTTTTCTACAAGTTTTTTCTGTGAGTCTAAAGACGGTGTGACACTAACCATCTCTAACTAAGAGTTATTTAGCTTGAGAGAGAGCACCTAAATTAACCGTTTACCTTTACCATTAGGTGTCACTTAGGTTGGTGAAAACCAAAGTGTCGTTAAGTGTTACCTATCTTAGCTTAGGGGATGGTAAAAGTGATATGTAAGAATTGTGTAATTTATATTGGTTATTATTGAACAGAAAAGGTAAATGAAGCTTTTCAATGGATAAATAAGCTTCGCAACTAATACAAAGATAACAATAAGTTGTAATAATATCTCATTAAATTTTACTATGTAAGTATTTCACATGCAAAATCAACCAATAGCGTTGCATTTGACAATGCGTAATAAAATAAAACAAGCAATCCTATTGGTGATCAAATATTAAGATTGTAAAGTGTAAAATAATGCAACAGTTACGTGCTTTGTGGTTTCGTCTGTTACTACAGTTTACTGTTTTAAATATTCTCTTTTGTTTTTGGGGATAGTTTTGTATTGGACAACGAGTTCGAGAGACGTTTGTTGATTCCCCATAAAAGCAGTTAAGGGAGGCGCGATAGTGGTCAAACTTCGACACATCAGATTTATAAAAAATATATCTTTCACATTGTAGTCATAATGATGTCAGGAAAAAAAATCCTAAATTATTGTTTTTCCTTGGCTTGTCAAATCTATAGGTACTTACTTTTTAAAAACGAAAAAGGTCGTACTTGAGTGAAATCGACAATGAAATCTCTTGGCAGAACATTTTTATCTATTACTTTTTTCTTTTGTTTTTATTCATAAACCATATTAAGAAGATTTTCCGTACTAACGTTGGATAAGAATAGATTATTGTTCAATTAGTCAGTTATTATAATGGTCTTAATTACTATAAACCAATTCAAGTTGCTCTGGCCAATGACTTGAAGATTCATTGCGACACACTAATAGGAAAACTCATTAAGAATAATCCTAGACTATTAATGAGTGATAACAGTCGCGTTTGCTAAAAGAATATAACAAATTTGACTATAATTTAATAACCATTCATATTTAAAAAAAATAGACTGTATGAGTTGGTGGGTCGTCATTCTGACAGTGTAAAATATAAAGACCACCGACACATCTTTCTGTGGACTTATTCTTGAATCCAATCTCGATCGATCGACATTGACATTGTGAAATTTCGTACTCCTGAGTTTTAACACTAGCGCCCATTGCATTCGTATTGCGTGGATATTTAATGAACTAAATGGTATTGAGTTTGTCTTTATATTCCGTACTCTGAATGCTATTTTAACAGCTACAATAGGGGTTGTATAGTTTTGACATTGAATAATTAGTGAGTTTTCATTGGATTGCAATTGCATTGACATTGAGATTGGTTTCCAGAGTAAGCACCCTGTTAGTGATGAACAAAAAAACTACTAAATCAATTTCCGATAGTATGATTTTCGAAGAACATTTAAGTGCATAATGAATAAAGATATGAGTGTTCCGAACTTGCGGGCAGGAAACTTAGTGTAAGTATTAAAGCATAGAGGATAAGCAGGTGGAAATCTCATACATATTATATCTAATAAGAATAAAATACAAGAGTAATACAAAATGAAATGTCCTGTTATATTGTAACTAAACGTAGCATGACACACACATACACATTTATTATCAGTCACTTATAAGTTCTAGTTAAGCTACACATGACGAGGTTAGGACTAGACCTAATTATACCTAAACTAGTCACACACACATACACACATTATCAAAAGCTATTGAAATATAAGTGTTTAAAATAGTAAATTGTTGATATTGTGACTGTTCAAATTAATATTAGAACGATTGTTGCGTAACTTATAGTCGTCTTCGTTTCTTTAGACTAGTGGCTCTAGGTATTGTGATCATTCTATTTGTTAACGAGATAGTAACCTTTGGTATAAATATATAAACAACTGCAAGTTAGCGTATGACACTTAATATACTGTCCATTTTCATCAACCTCTTTTAAATATTATGGATAATCTAAGCTAAGTAAACTGGCATTTTGGATTTCACCAATCTATAAATGATACCTAACACGAGTTACCCCTTGTTACTTTAGGTGATCCCTTAGGTTAAGAAACACGTTAAGAAAACGGCCATAAAATGTATATACAAATAAATAAAAATGTAATGTATCACCATCCATGATAGCTTAGAGGGCGAATGACTATCTACCTAAAATGAAGCGAATCAATTAAATCTAATAAGAATTTTATTATGTATTAGCCAAAGTCTTATAAGAAAACCATGGAGATGTAATTTGGATGTAAGTATGTACTTACGTTTCCATGTAAGAGAAAAACATTCAAAATCAACGAATACTTAAATAGGACACAAAAGCTCCTATCTAATACGACTAAGTATCTACTAGGCTTACAGTAACAAATCTAAACGCAACATAGTGTATGCACACATGGCTATAATATTATTACGTCACTCCCTAGTCGGCCTAGCCCACTCACCCGGTCACTTGTGGCTAGCAACTATGTACTGTCAACTAAGTAGGAAAGCGTTTTAAACGAGGCATGGACTTTTGTAGTTGATTTTTCGTGTTACATTTTTGTTTTAAAATTTAAAAAGTTTAAATTAATTTAGTTATAGTTTTGTGCAATACATGCAAAATTCAGTTACTTGGTTACTATGGTGGATAAATGTAAAATCATAGGTACTTTTATGCCTCATCCAAAGCGGTAGAAAATGTAACTTTAAATTAATGTATCGCCCATATTCTACCATTTTTTACGTATCCGTACGCTTGTATTGAAAATTCAAAGAGACCTTTTGGCAAGTTTATTCAATTTAAGTACTTATAAGGAAAATACAAACAGAAAAGCATTATCTAGGTATAGAACTTAACCTCGAAATTGGTGTCACATAACTAAAATTACCTATAATCATGATAAGTTCTAGTTACTTGCCTATCCCCATGCATGAGAAGACGCCATGACTTTAAATGTAAGATACTTAAGCAAACTTCTAAAAACTAAACTTCAAATTCAATTAGCGATCATCAGTCCCCAACTGCACTAGCCACCGCCTAGACTAGCAAGTCTAAACGCAGCACAGTACAACACACAGACATGTACTATTATCATATCACAAGCGAGTACCTGAGTGCACGCTCCACGCATGCGCATAAATAAATGTATGAAGTGCGACTGTTACAACTTGATACTTGTCACGAGTGTGACGTGACGTGTTTAAAGTTTTAAGTATTTTTTTGGGAGTTGTCAATTATATTATCTGTGAACGACCTGGCGGGTTACCGGGGTTCCGGCTCGAAACAAGAATAGGAACGGGGTGGTTTATAGTCAAGTCTGACGCGGCCCTCGCCTCGCTCATGGCGGGAAAAGTCATTGGATGATTTTCCCCCCACAAAAAGTATTGGTCTATCTTAGAAAGGCGGCTAAGACCTTTTTTGAAGAGGGAACATCATTGAGTGACTTCTCTAGCCCTTGATGAAACGTGAGGTAGTGTCAGTCTCTTACAGACAATCCCCTTTAAACTTCTAGTTAGAGTCGGAGTCAAGGTAACTTCTTGCGCTTTATCCATACCCCTAAGTAGGTAGACAGAGTTTAACTCGTCGAGTACCGGTTTTGTAGACACAATTATAGAACAATAGGTTGCGGTCACCGGTGACCGCTTGGTGTTTGACAGTTTAATATGTGTATTTTTGTCAGACATATCTACACAGTCGCTAAACTTTTGCGGCAAAACAGTGCCTTTAGCCAAACGCCACTTTAGCGCTTTTCTACAGAGAGAGTAGAAAACTAATTGTATGGGGATGACAGTGACAAGTGTCAAAATTTATGTCAATTCCATATAAATTGGTTTTCTATCGTAGGATAGAAAACCAAAACTTTGTTCTTGACAGTGTCATTTGCAAGCTATTCACGAAAAACGATAGATAAATAAAATTGATGAACAACTATCATGATGCAACGTTATAGCTATTTAAATAACTATACAACAACGTAATAACGGTTCACCATAACCATTTAAATAACGGTTTTATAAACAACAAAATAATTTAACGTCGTAAATATAACTGTTTTTAATAGACGCTTACATTTTAATAGGATTATATTATTTTTAGATATTAATATGAAGAAAAGCTTGTATTTATTACTTTCTATTGATACATTAACGCAGTTATGTAGGTATTATTAAGACTGTTTGCATAAAATGTAAGAGTTTAATCTGTATTTTAAGAAAATCTTTCTTTTATTTTGCCGTCGTACAATGTAAAATAAATGAATACCTGATAATTTGTTTCTCATATTAGATATAAATAGCAGTATGGTCATTTTAATTCATAACATAACATCATAACATCACGCCTTTTATCCCCGAAGGGGTAGGCAGAGGTGCACACAGAAGTAACACCTACTTTTCACTATTTATGTTATGAGTCCCATGTAATAGGGGGTGAGCCTATTGCCATATACGGGGCACATTTCCAAACTCCGTGCTACTTCTGAGAATTATTTAAAAACCCAGTAATACTTTGCCCCACCCGGGAATCGAACCCGAGACCCCTTGCCCGGCAGCCGCACTTGCGACCACTCGGCCAACGAGGCAGTCAATTTTAATTCACGTAGAAAAATATCGCCACATAGTATAAAACAGAGTCGCTATCCGCCGTCTGTCTGTCCCTATTTATGCTTAGATCTTTACAACTACGCAACGGATTTTGATGCGGGTTTTTCTGGTTATTACACCCGCAGGTTCTGGCAGGTTTATTTGTATAATACATGGATATTGCACCCGTGCGAAGCCGGGGCGGGTCGCTAGTAAAAATATAAATAGCAACACGCTATTCATAGTCGGCATCTTCCATCACTATAAAACGAAAGTTGACAACTATTTTCATACATATTCATCAATCTAATCTTTAAAAACGCCTTAAGCACAAATCATAATTAATATCTTCCAAATAACTATAATTACAAATATAATACGACAACAACAAAAAACAGCTCCAAAAAGCTATAACATTTATAACAGACATGTAATTCATACTTTATTACAATAATTACAAATCAAGCGCGCTGTCAAAATTAAAATTGAAAAGCAATACTTGTAATTATCTGGGTACAATAAAAAATACAATAGTA
Source organism: Spodoptera picta (assembly GCA_038387885.1). Taxonomy (NCBI): domain Eukaryota; kingdom Metazoa; phylum Arthropoda; class Insecta; order Lepidoptera; family Noctuidae; genus Spodoptera; species Spodoptera picta. The sequence continues at coordinate 2,293,066 of JAZHFQ010000445.1, forward strand.
CATGACAGTCCACTAATGGATAAGCGAAGATTTTAATTCGATTCCAAATTTGACAATTTCAGTGTTGCGACGTTATGACAAGTACTAAATAGTAACGTTGCGAAATTATTCGATATGGAAATATAATATTTCTGGATCGATTCTTCTCGTTTATAATTTTACTTTCGTAAACTAAGTATATCAGGAAATTAAATATTTCTGAACCGATAATTTAGTTTTGACGATTAATCAACGATCTGAGACGTTTCTTTTATAATTGTGTGTGAAATAAATAAAAAAATGTGACCATGAAGGAACATGAGAAATAAAACAGATAGATGTATTATGGTAATAAGTTATTTTATAAGTTGTCGCCGTCATCGCTATCGCTATCCTGTCACTTTCTGTAACATTTATTATAAAACACACACACTGATTGTTTATCGATTTTTGTGTTCATCACTACACTGTTATATGTGGTATCATTATTTCACAAAATGACAGTAGCTATTGTCAAATCTGGAATCTAATTAAAATTCTGACTATACATAAGAGCTTTCTGTGTGTACTGATAAGGAGTGGAATTCTTTGCTTAAGAGTCTGTATTTCCTGAAGGGTTATAACCTGGGAGTCTTCAAGGCCCGAATGAATAGGTTGCTTATGGGACGACGTGCTCCATCGTAGACCTCATAATCGCTTGCCGCCAGGAGAGATAGTTGTCAAACGTCGGCCCATCAAATATCAGAAAAAAAATTTATTTGCCATAGTAATGTCCAAGTGGTTGGGAGACCGCAGTTTAAAAGGTCAGGTTTTTCAATGAGCGCTGATGCCTGGTCTCTGTGAAATGCGCAGTCTCTTACAGATCCTTCGATACCCGCGAGAAGATTAGTGTTAGTGACTACTAGTGGCAAATGTTTCCTTCTCTATCATCACTACAGTGCAAAAAATACACGTTTATACCTAAAACTTACGCATAAGTTTGCAAGTATCAAGACTAGTTAGTTTAAGTACATTGAACATGCTATATGGGTCTTGGCCAGGCAACTTTTTCTCGCGCACTTCAGTTCTACGGACTAAGACTAACTAGCGACCTGTCACACATTGCTGCTGTCTTGGTACTTTTCGTGTGTGAATGTATGTACCTATGAATAATTTTTGAATGATTTTTTGGTTTTATTTTGATTTGATTAGGTATTGAAAATTAGGCAATCGAATTGGTGCTTTTAAAACGAATTACGAAGATAATAAAAATAAGTTTTGTTCAACAAGTGACCTGTCGCATACTTATGCTATCCTGGTAACTACTACTCGTATTTGAATGTATGACAAAATTTTTGGTGATTTTTATAACCTTAACTCCCTCCCCAGTCTTACCGATCCCCGAATCCCCTACAATCCAGCCAAATAAAGGTCGGTAACGCACTTGTAACGCCTCTGGTGTTCCAAGTGTCCATGGGCGACGCCGATTGCTCACCATCAGGTGATCCGTCTGCTCGTTTACCGGCTCATTCCGTAAAAAAAAGAAACTATCTGCCTAACTCTTAGTCACCTAGGATTTTCCCAGATAGTAAACTCGTAATAATTTTGATCTAAGTCCAATACCTACCTTTACCTGATACTACAAAACAGATAATATGTCTTTTTATATTATATAGTTGATGTTACAAATAGGAGCTTACAGTCCGTCTGATGGAAAGCAGTAACAGTATGTAATCTATCGACATCTGAAACACCAGATGTTTTGATACATAGCTGGTCCTAAAGCAACTAGATCAACACCCATGAAGGTTTTATGATAAAATCGTTTAAATCGTCATCATCAGCTGCTTTATTTCGTCCGATACAGCACATAGGCCTCTCCAATAACACGCGACTGAGCTCAATCTTCAGTCTTTGTTATACTTTAAGAACCGTCCTGTCAGTGTATTTCAATGATAAATACATATTATTACATTTCAAGTACGACATTTCATCACAATCAATCGTAAAAATATTAAAAATTTTCCACACAAAACAAAATACGACCTTCATTCGCATTTCGAATCAGAAGGCAGTGTTGCCATGCTAAAAAAATGTCGGCCATGTTCGTTTAGGAACTAGCAACACTGCGGGTTACTACGCACTAAATGATCAATTTCCTTCAATTACGTTGGGAGTTGCATTAAGAGTCTTACGTATATTATTTCATTCATATTATAATATTATTGTAGAGGTAGTGTCTAAGCTTTTTATTTCTTTCGTAGCTGGATGACGTGAAACAACACTTGCAGATGCCCAATTACCCCCTTCCCCAATCTGCTCAATCCCCGAATCCCCAACAATAGGCTAGACGACTAATTTTTATTCTACTGTCCGTCTGGTAGATTATTTAAAAACATTAGACACGTATTTTTTATTTTCTTACGGAAACAAATAGTTTCGAAGATATATTGATTTGAAATGTCGCGTGACGTCACTTCTCAGTACATTTTATACTAAGAAATGACGTTTTAGCCCCCACTCCACCACGTTGATTCGTTTTATATAAGTATTGTTTTATTATACGACAAAATAAAAAAATACGTGTCTAATATTTTTTAATTACCTAAGTTACGGACTAATTATATTTTTAATTTTCATACCCTGTCATCATCCCCATTCTCATATACCTAATCCCCAAAAGGCCGGCAATGCAATTTTAACGCCTCTGGTGTTCCAGGTGTCCATGGACGGCGCTGATTGCTTACCATCAGGATCCGTCTGCTCGTTTACCGATAAAAACGCCAGGTGTAACGATCTCTGATAAACCTGAACCTAATTTGAAACATCCAATCCTGGCTGCATAACTTGAACATTATGGCAGACCCTTCTTGTGTGGAGGAAGCCCATAGTCTACCGGCGGGCTGCCATGGGCCACATTATCAACTCAAATAGAGGACTAGAAATGATTAGAGCACTATATATATTTGTTTGTATGACGTATTTTATGTAAGTAAATAATTTTATTTAGAGAATATATATTTTACTTGTACATATAATTTATAAGTACCTGAGTACACCTAGAACAACCTCCACTTTCATACAATAGTGCTCCATTCACCCAAAGGTTGCCTGGTAGAGATCGCTATTAGTGATAAGGCCGCCTTTGTACCCTACTATTCTTTATTATAACATTACATGTATATTCTATTGATTTAAGGTGTACAATAAAGATTATTATTATTATTATTATGTATGTCTTTACCATTCACGGGACCACAGCGTCCCGGTCATTTTTTTTTTTTTTTTTTTTTAGGGGGGAAAATCATCGAATGACTTCTCCCGCCTGGGTGAGGCGGGAGGGAGTGTCAGACTCTTACTGACTAAAAACCACCCCGTTCCTTCTCCTGCACGTCGAGCCGGAGCCCCGGTTACCCGTTAGGTTCTCCGCGACTCCGAATCGGCATCGGCCGTATTGGGCCCCATCTGTGGTGGTCTGATGGCTCTTTGAGGCGCGCGCGGAACGCGACGCGCCGTACGCTCGGGTCTGTTTCTGGTCGGACGGGGAGCCACCCATGCTCGCCGTCCGCAGGCCCGCGCTTACGGTGGCCGGAGATCGTCTCGCGATCCCCGACGCCCGGTGTGTCCTTCGCGATGGCTGGGTTGCGAGGAGGCAGCGCTTCGCTGCCTCACGCGTCCCGCCTCCTCCTTAGCTAGCATCACTGCTTCGCAAAAGGAGGAGACGGCATCCCAGTCCCCCTCGCTCCGCATCATGGCCTGCACTAGGCCCGGACGCGAGAGGTCGCCATCGCCGATCACTTCCCTGAGGACACGGCGGTGCTCAGCCCACGAAGGGCATTCTCCCACCGTGTGTTCCACCGTGTCCTCAGGGCGGTCCTCGCAGTGATGACACCCGGGCGTTTCCTCCCGCCCCATCAGACACAGGTACCTCCCGAAACTTCCATGTCCGGTGAGGACCTGCGTCAGGCGGTAGGTGAGGACGCCGTAGCGTCTCTCAAGCCACTCCTCAAAGAGGGGACTTACCGCTGCGATGGCAGCGAGCCCAGCCCTCGGTTGCGACAGTCGTTGCTGCCATTCCGCCATGAGATCGCGCCGGAGCTCATCCCGCCACGCACCTATTTGGCGCGGCAGCGGGGTTTCGCCCCGGCGACGTGCCTCCGCGCGCATGCCGTACACGCGCGCGAGCACCTGCGCCTCCAGATCCCACGGCGGTAATCCGGCAAGGAGGTTCGCCGACTCCCCAGAGATCGTGCGGTATCCGCGGATCATTCGGATCGCCATGACCCTCTGTGCCATGAGCAGCGTCCGAGCGGGACGCCGCAACAGGTTTGGCGCCCAAACAGGGGCGCCGTAGAGGGCCATGGACCGCACGACCCCGGCGTATAACCTCCGGCAGGAGGCGTTTGACCCCCCGAGGTTGGGGAGGATGCGTTTAAACGCAGCCCCCGTCCTCTCCAACTTTGGGGCCAAACGTCGGAAGTGTTCTATGAAGTTCCACCGACTGTCGAGGACGAGTCCTAGGTACTTCATCGTCGTCTCGACGTCGATGGTAACTCCTCCCGCCGTTATTTGGGACCCACCCGGAGGTGGCGCGTTCCCGGTCATTTGGGAGGCGTACGAGGGGCCGAAGCCAACTGCGCAGAGGCCCTTTAGACAACTTTAATCTAAATGTAATGGAGACACAAACCGGCGACTATCCCTGTATGCACTATGGAAATGCACCCAAGGACAGTCCCCGGTTAGTGTAGGACTATTGTGAATAATGGAAAAAAAAATGGTAGGGCTATGGATGGGTTGCTGTGGACTGGTAAATTGGGAACTATGGATGACTATGGCACCTGCCGAAACAATGTAATTTTTACACGTAAAAATGGCAGGCGGAGACTCGCCAACTCACCGACCGGGCCCCGGCAATGGTTGCTAGATATAGCAACATAGGGGCAACGAGAATGTGAGTGGCTGAAGGGTTAACAAACTACCACCGCTTTCTATATTATTATGCTCTCTGTCCACTGGGTTAACTTCTTCTCAAGTCTTGATGGCAATTTTTGATAGCTTAGTTAGATAAATGGATTATATCTCAAACATAAATATCTTATAGTAATAATAACATCACGCCTTATATATACTACAGGAGGAGTAGGCAGAGCTGCACATTACGGCACTTAATGCCACTGTACAATGTAACACACACTTTTCACTATTTATGTTATGAGTCCCGTGTAAAAGGGGGTGAGCTTATTGCCAATATTGCCACATACCGGGCACAAATACAAATAATAAATCAAATTACGCTTTTAATATTAGTAGAATAGGGCGCAAATACGTATGTCCGAACTAAAAATGGCTGACTAAGACATTTTATAATAGTTTTGATATCAATAATTATTGCGTCCGGTGTAATTTGAGCTCTGCATAGTAAGCAATTTTATGTATTGCGTAGTTGACACTTCGGTTATTTTATACTGGTTTTCTAGTTACCTATGTGTCTGGATTTCTTATAAAAATGCGGAATAAATAATTATAAACGATATTTTTGTGTGATCGACGATTTTTGTTGATAAATTCGGTCGCATCGTTGACTAACATAGTCATGGAATTCTTTATCTACATATTTTATATCTTTCTTTTATAAATATACTGATCCTTATTTATTTTTGATGTTTGTCACTATTGTATTGCAGACAACCATGCCTTAGATATAAAATGACAAAAAAAAATAGGTACGTGTCCGCTAAATTTGAATAAAAGAATTCTATTTTTTAAATAACCACAAGCGTTTCTCTTTTTAAATGCTCTAAATAGGAGGGGAGCGTTCATATTTGGAACTCGTATGCCAATCATAACTTATGTTAAATGGAACTGGTTAGCAATGCCTTGTTACGCAACTTGCGTTTAAAAAAAGAAACCAGACTTCGCTTCAGGGTTTCCACATTAAAAAAATGTAGTAATTAAAGGTTTAAAAAAATCATTGTGTAATTTATCATAGGCGTAAAAAAGAAAGTACTTAGATGTAAATAATTGTAGGTGTGTATGTCAGTATGTTTGTTGCAGTCGATGAAAGTGATAGTGAATTCAGTGGGTGGATTTAATGATTTAAGGTTGGGCAATATTTTTGTTTAACTTTTCTGTATATTTTTGTCACAAATAAGGTATTCATTTGAGGTATTCGGCTGTTATGAGAAAACATTATTAATGCCTTATCCCGACTGCACGAAGAGTAGGTGGTGCTTTACGAAACTGCTGCACCGAATCCCCTGAATTTTGCCACAGAGAACAACTTTTATTAATGCTAGTGAAGTCAAGTAAATAATAAAATAAAGTCTTAAATAGACATCTTGCGTCATCATTCTCATCATAATTATATTTTAAATAGAAAATGTTAAACACAATTTTGAGAAATACATTTCTTTTGTGAGACTGACGCCATTTTTATTTGATACCGAGACAGGACAATGCTGAGTTAAGATCTGAATCAACTTTCTCTTGAAATTTAAAAGGTTTTTTCGACGTCGACTGACGACTGTCGTGAGTATATTGTTAAATGTTTTTAGGAAATTGAATGTAGGTGTGTCTTATTTTGCGTGAGCACCTATTTTTGTTTTACTGTCATTTTCGATTTAATCTCAGAACTGATGAGATCCAAGGCTTGTCTCTGTCCCATGGTAAGTAAAATATTATTGTAAATGATATATATTAGAAAATAAATACGTTCTATCTGCTAATTCGAATTTGTTTTGGCATTTACAGGATTGTGTTCGGTTCACGTCCCTAAAAATTCCTTTAGATTAGTTTAGTTGAGTAAGAAGCAAACAGGCACGATTTAAACCACATTTTCAGTAAATAAATTAAATAATTACAAATATTTTGTACATTTTTTAACTGTCAACCCTATAAAGCTTTCTTAACAGCGGCATGTGAAACAACATGTCCTTTATTATATCTGTGCAATAAAACGAACGCGCCCCGCGTGAAAGTACCGCCGAAATGTCAATTGAAATTGAAAAAAAAAAGAACAACTGCTTATTACTGGCTGGTGTGAGTGTGAATATCATGGCGCATTGCGATCAATGTCATTAAAAAAGGTTTTAATGGCGCCATTGTGATCGCTATGTTTTGGTATGTTGAAAGATTATTACAAATAGTGATTTAGCATTTTGAGGATATTCATTGAATAGATGAAGTTAATTTCATTTTGATAGTCCAGACAATTTACCACAATATATCTGCCTTAAAAAACTGAGGGCAAATCGTTACACACTATTCATTATTTCTAACATTCAATAGGTCCTCTTTTAAAAACAAACACACGATAAAAATAAGGAAAACCACAATTAATTCTATAAACTCTGAGCCACGACCTTAGCGCCATCTACTGAATGAATCTCGGGTACGACTTGACGTTTAGTGAATGTGTCAAACGCATTCCATGACTCAGGGCCTAAGGATTAAACGTAATGATATTTTTGATGACCTAAATGACGAAGCCGCAAGACGCTTGTCCTTAGGGTTTCATTCAGTTTTACAAGAATAAAGATTGTTTTAATATTATTGTCATATTAATAAGTGTGTAGTCTTGATACTTGTGTGCTTCGTGCGCACGTTTCTTTATAGATTATTGTGTTTCATTTTAATTTCTATTACTATTAATTTGTTTTATGGTCTAATCGTTTTGAACCGCTATTTAAGAAGTCTGTGTCGTCTGGTTTATCTCGATTTTTTCCCGATGATGATTGAGATTTTTTTCAAGTCACCTGTTCTACTATTATCATTAGTCAGTACACAACCTCTAAGATCATATACCTTCCCATGGCCAGCCGATTTGTACTTAGATACTATTCTGTATAATTCAAATTAGTCATAAGAGGTAAAAGTTTCAAATTAATTAATGATACTTTGAGACGAGTTTAATAATGTTATGCAAGTGTTTAAAGATTGTTCAAATGGTTGTATGCGTGGGCAGCCGCAGTTGACTCGTTCAAAAGACGTTAAAAGATTAGATCTGCGATGAATGAGGTTGGTTGGAAGAGCTGAATAATTATTTAGCCTTATTTTCGTTTGAAATTATAGTAAGATGTTATATTAGTGTAAAAATCTTAAAGATGCAGCGTTATATAAACACCAAAAAAGTAATATTTGGTCTAACGTCCACTTAAAGTCACTTCAGAGAATGAACAAGATAAAACTATTCACAATCATTTCACACAATTCAAATTAATTCGTACTTATCTAAAAACAGCAAACCTTTGATCCCGCTGAAAGCACCACAAAACCAAAGCCAATGCGCAAAACTCAACAAAACCCAGAAAGTCTAAAATAAAAAAGATCCAGTTTAAAAAAATTAAGTGCATCTGGTGGTTGTCATTCTGTGCCAGTTATAAGAGTCTGTGGCATCGAAGTAGGTCAGTGTGGCGTCCGTAAGCGTTGGGGTAACAACCTCTCAATACTATGCCCCTACATCTATAGTTATGGTGGATAGGACATTTTGATGCCGTGAATAAGCTAACCTATTTCACACAGCGTGAAACGAATGCCTGAAAAATAGACTGTATTTATCCAAGTGTAAGATCCAAAGCTGCTCGTAAGCTATGAATTATCACGTCCAGTCTTGAAATATGGAATCTAAATGATCGATAAACCATGTCAGAAAGTAATAAAACGTTTGAAATTGCCTGGAAAAGTGATCAAATTGTGGTATGAAATGAAAAAATACATGCGCGAAATAAGTATTTTTTTCACAAAAGACTATAAAATAATTACGAAATATCACGACAGAACGACAACAGCCGAATTTTAATTGGCCACTTTCTTATGTCTTACGCAAGCACCTCTATATGAGAAACAATTATGTGTAGGTATATAAATATACCGGAAAAAGAAGTTTTCGGACTACACTTTCTATAATTTTTTTATATAATTTATTATGGTTTTTTTTCACGCAACCGCTTTTTGCTTTTTTTAATTTGCAACTCTTTCGGTAATTTAAAAAGTGTAAACGTCGATGTCAATGACTTTGCTGTTTCTATGCAGATTCTAGGCTGTATGCGTGAGGAGTTTTATGAACTTTTTATGATAAATTATTTTTCATTGGATCTACATTTTTTATCGAATGATAATGGTGAAAGGTGACAATCGAGAGGATTATGTTGCTTAAGTGTAACGTGACCACATGCACTCAGATTTTTTGTAAAAGTTAATGACTAAGTTATGCAAATATTACCCGTGAAAGTTATTTCAGCTATTTTGTTTGGGGCAAACTTATGAAGTATATTTAATCAAGTTAACTAGGGGCTAATTCCTTTTGTAAAGCACGAAACCACGTGGCTATTTGTAATTGCATTAGAATTGTTCTGAACGCGTTTTAACTATAAAACTGTCTACTAGATTAAATATGAAAACGACTCACACCCTCCAAAACTACGGGTAATTACCAACATTTGTTCCAAAGTTTGCCCCAAACACCGTCCCGTTTGATTAAGTGGAAATTACCTTTAATGCTCCCACCTGAAGTGTGCGGTTGCTGGCTCTGTTGGACGTTGGTCTGCTCCACCTTTGTGTCAACAGAGTTCCACATCTCGAACATGTTTATGTTCATATTGGCTCCAAGGCCCAACACTAGCACAATAATACCATAACACTTAACTTGCACACACAAACACTCGATCATCCATTTTTGTACACTGAAAATAGCAAGTGTCAAAATTGTTCGACCGTCGTACAAAATGCTAAGGCTACGTCACTGATCCCAGATTTATATTTGTAACTTTTTTTATTTTATATTGCGTTTTGTTTTTTTTTTCGTTTATTATTATAATATTCTTTTTTTTATAAATATTTTAATTCTTTTTATTTCTAGATAATATAAACTTTCTCAAATTCTCAACTAATGTAAATACTATATATATTTTTTATAATTTTTAAATCTACTTACGGAATTTTATATATCAGTCTAAAATTTCGATTTAAGGTTGGGTTTATTTGCTGGGGAGTTTATTAATAACAGTGTATCACTAATTTGTGTTTAATTATTGTTACAGATTTATTATTTTATAAATACTAACGGGTTTGTGATTATATATTGCGTATAAATTTTATTAAACTTGTGAGATAAATGCTTTCGGATTTTTGTTCAATATTGTCGCAGTGATTATACGAAGTGATTTGTGTTTAAAATATGGCATTGAATGCTTTTATTTTGTGTACCGTGCATTCGTTTTTTTCTCTTCATAGTTCGTAAGTAGGTGGTGTGAGTTCGTTTCCACTTGACGGGTCTATGGTGCACGGAGTCCACACGGCACAGATAACATATTTAACGATTGAACCACAGGCACTTAACACGAACGCGGTTAATTCTCTATGAGCAGATTTTTAACGTTTTATTTTTCCTCAAGTTTTCCTTTGGTCGCGTTCTCGCATGCACTGAAGTGCAGTTGCAGCGTGGGGTGGTCATGGATCTGCGGGGCGCGGGGGCGGAAGTCCTCGCCCCCTTTGCGCATGCCCGGAATCGATCCCGCATGGCCGCTGAGGTATACCGACTAAAACACTACTTTTCTTACTCGCTATATGCTGCATGAATAGATATGTACAGTCTATTATGTCATTCACTTTGATGTGTCGTTGCTAGGCTGTATGGCTGTAGGTGTTTGCCTATTGTTGACCGTTCCTTTATTGAGTGTTGCAACACTGACAGTGTGAATGTACTTGCGTACTGGCTGGTGTTTATTTTAAAACTTATTAACAAACAAAAAAAAATTAGAATTTAGAATTACATTTTTATACGTCGACCGTTCTTATTTTAATAAGACGTAAGTGCATGAAAGCTTGCTAGGGCAAATTAAAGTCTATTCCAATTACTTAAGGGCTATTTTCGTAGTGAAACATTAACATACAAATATAACTTGTTTGTTTGTAGGTACGTACTATAGTTACAACTTTCTTCATTCAGCTACCGAGGCGCAAGTTGCGTAATATTAAAAGAGGTAATGCTTTTTAAAGATTACCACAGAGTATTTAAATATAGTTTATTACGTTTCTTATTTGTAGTTTTAATTAATATTATCTTTTATTATATGTCGTAATATAAACAGTGTGTTAACGGTAAAGTAAATTTTTCAACACTCCTTCTCTTCCACCGGGTGTCGGTAAGAACGGACTAAGGGGACTACACATTTTTCTAGTACAAATCGACTATGGTGTTGATAACTACCTGAAATTATTCACTATGATACTAATAGTAATCAAATACACAACGAAATATGATTCTGTACTCTAAGCTTCAACAATTTATACTAGGTACTAAAAAACTAAATCCGATAAATCAAATCGAATTCTAAAAAATGAAATTCAAATGATGAATGGAAAAGATTCCAAATTCAAAAGAAAACGTTGATCATGGCCGATGCGTGCGCGACACATTAAGATTACGCAAGATGGAGTTACGTATGCGAGCATGCACCGATGAAAGTCGACGGTTTCGGCAGTTCTTGACCAAGTCATGAGCTATAGCGATTTAATGAAGCAAGATCTGTATATAGCTTTTTTTAAATTAATATGGCGTTAAAGATAGTATTTATCGTTTGTTCTAAACTTTACAGTTTGTTGCAATTGATAAAATTCACTTTCGCATTTATTTCATCTTGTTAGCTATAACTTTACGTAAAAATTTGGGATCACAGGCAAACTAGGAGATGGATCTCTTGACGGTAGCAATGCCTATTCCGTAACGCCAGAGAAGGAATAAGAGCGTTGCCAGCCTTTTGGAAGCAGACCATCACAGATGGGGCCTAACAGGGCTGATGCCGATACAGAGCCGCGGAAGACTTAACGGATTGCCGGTGCTCCAGGTCGAAGTGCAGGAGTAGGAACGGGGTGGTTTTTAGTCAGTAAGAGTTTGACACTCCCTTCCGCCTCACCCGGGCAGGAGAAGTCATTGGATGATTTTCCCCCCTCAAAAAAAAGCCTTTTGCACGCAGATTGGTTTCTTAGTATTGATTCCACTCAAACATTATCATAGATTATTTTTAGCCTCGTCAATGGATTCGATTCGTGTATGTTCTTTATACGGTAAAATCCTTTTAGAAAACTTAATGAAAAGTTATTAAATCAGTAAAATATTACAAAAAAATATTCTAATTTCACACAAAACGATTTGATTGCACTAATTGTCGGAGAACGTCTAAGTTTTGTGAAGATCGTGTAGATACCATTGTTTTGTAAGGTATTAATAACTTAATTGCTATTTTGCAAGTGAATGCAAATTAGTGAATGAACGGTTTGTGTTTTAATACCTGTTACATAAACATAAGATAACGCTACATCTTTTCATTCACGAAAGGTTAGGTAGAGGTATACTTGCGTATGTCTGCAACACTCACTTTTAGCTGCTGTCCACCCAGTTATTACTGCGATAGGGGTCTATTGCCATAACGGAGACCTTTTTTAAACTGAAAATTCTCACTAGTGCTCAGTAATAACTTAAAATTCGAAATGATCCTAAAACATTACCCACCTAGTGAAATTATGTTATTATATTTAAATAGAACTTAAAATAGTTATAAATATTTATATAATATAAATTCTATATAAACAAATAGCTTACATTTGAATAATACAAATGCATTTCTAAATAAATAAGTTATGTAATAGAAGTGGAAATAGTTATTATAGAGGTATTATATACTTTCTTAAACATCAGAGATAATCGCTTAGATATTATGCTAATTCTTAATTAATTGCTTAAGCGAAATAATGAAATGGAAAACTACCGTTTATAGAACATATGAAAACCAATCTTACGTTGAAGATAATAAATTTCACAAATGCGTTTTATTTACTCACTCTGCTTTGGAAATAAAAATAAAAACCTAGTGAATTTATTCCACTTAATATAAATCTGGGGAAAAATTGGTGTTATATTGTAACCTTTACCTCCCTTCAGGGACTAAAAAGCGTGGCATTATAATATTAATTGATGTCCAAAAAATAAAAAAAAACATACATAAACACATCAAATATTTTTCAAATCACATTCCGCCTATAACTTGGACCAAACAAGAACTAAGTGAAAGTTCTGACTGCCAAAATCTTGCGTGAAAGTTCGAGAGTTGATCGATGCCATAATTATTATTACCATTATAAGAGATATGCTAAACGAGAGCCGGATGTAGGAATTGAGTATCGATAAAAAAAATCTAGACGGCAACTATCGATATATCAAAATACTTACATGCTAGTGAGAGGCGTTTAGTAAAGAAAGTTTTCAAACACCGATTTTTTTAAATGTCGCTTTTAAAAGGTCTTTTGTGACTGATTTTTATGGGTGATTAATTAATAATGCATTATTTTTGCCAGTTAGAACTCTTTATACTTTCCTAAATACTGGTGCCTAAACTTTTCGTTTACGGAGCGATTGAGTAACAGACAGGCAATGCGCAGCCGAAACGAATGCACGTAGAAAGTGGTAAACTTATGGTATGAATTTCCCATGGGCAGAGCAGTTAAATATAATTTCCGAAAATCTTAAAGAAACGATCGAATCGGGTTTCTGGTGCAAAAAAAAACGCATTCCAGTTCGATTTTCAAACATCCTCACAATTCAAAATGATTGATGTCAATTATTTAAAAAAAAACACTCGACTCCTTACGCAAAGGAACAAAAGCAAACAGCCAAGTTATCGACTTCCGTTGTCCTAAGTGATAAATGACAAAATATTTCCATTTAAAATACTTCGTGACATTAGAAAGCGCATGAGTAAGCCGGCCAAGCCTTCTAAAGCAACAGAACGAAGATATTAGGAAATTTTCGGCAATTTCTACATAGTATCCACAGACTAAGAATAACATTTCTTATTTTCACATTTTGACAGCAAAGAAGTTATATGTTCGAGCTTTTATTCACCAAAGATTATTTACATACATCATTCAAGTTTTTCATAACAAACATTTTACTATTAAAAATTGTTTTTACAAAAATATTCTTTAATTTTCCTTAAAGCTTGTGCCCTATGTGATATTTTATATTTTTCTGCTTTCGTTAATTCGCTATACGTTTTACAAAAACCATCAGGTTGGAAGATGCTGTCAAAACCATCGCTTGGTCCTCTTGGAGCCACTATTTGTCCGTTAACTACACCTTGAAATAGTTTCACGTTAATTTCACAATCAGAACAATAGGCAAAAGTGCTTATAGCCTTTGCAGATTTGTCATCCCATCCTGTTAGTAGGTTATTCAGCCCTTCTGGTCCTAATTTGTATATGAACCACTTGATGTACGGCCCAGGAAGGCCCTTTAAGGCGTTGTAACACAATGAAGTATCTTCTACCATTACAGGTCCCTTTAATAGTCTGGCTGCTTCTTGGCACTTCTTGATACATATTTCGTCTATTTCTCCTTGGAGTTCGGGTAAGTCTAGCTTACGGCTTATTATTTCTAATTGAGGATTATTGTTCCCTAAAATGGCTCGAACTTCTTCTAGTTTTATCGCGTTGCTTGTAACGAATGTGATCGCTTTTTGTATCATTCTTAAGAATTAAATAGAATTGTGATTCGTAATACGTAACTTGAGCACTTATTACAGATATGTATATAGATTTTATGTGAAAACTTTTAATAAATAGATATAGTTTGTAAATGACATGTTTTGATGTGATTTTGACAATGTTGTTTGTGTGTCATTACTAATTTTCTTTTTTGTACAGATTAAAAATACATATTTGCAAAAACCAAAAAGTTTTTATTCATCGATTGAAACCTATACTTTGAAACGAGCTACTTAATTCGTAAACTGACAAGATTTCCTACATAAAGATAAACTTTATTAAACTTAAAAGAACTTATTATTTACTTAAAATAACTGTGTTTAAAGCCCTAACACAAGTTAATATAACTTTGTATCAAACGTATGTTTAAGTTGGCGTACACTTCTAGCACTCAAGGTTAAATGTAGCAACTATGTATTATAAGGTAAGATCGCTGGGAGCTAAGTGCAATGTACCTGTATCTATCTCGCACTTTTTAAACATGACTTCATGGCTTTTAATCCCCGAAGATGCAAGGAGTATGTATGAATTTAACACTCAATTTTTAGTGATTATGTTATGAGTCCCATGTGACAGGGGGTGAGTCTATTGCAATATACCGGGCACAAATATAATCATTGGATTTATAGGAGATGAGATTTCATCGTCAACATGTTCGTAAGAGTCTAACTACTGAACTATGATGCCTTCTACATAGAGAGATTTGCCTTAATCTCCACGCTTTGTAGGTTTGGAGACCGCAGTTTAAAACGTTCAGGTGTACCAGAGAGCGCTGCTGCCCGGTCTCTGTCAAATTTGCAAGCCCTTTTAAAGGTAAAATTCATAACAGATCACAGTCTAAAATCTTTGAAATAGGATCCAATTTTGACATTAGTTCATTGGAGTTACTGTGGTAGGTTTTGGGTTAACATAATGTAATATAGTTAACTCGTCGAGTACCGTCATTATAAACACAATTATAGAACAGTAGGTTGCTGTCACCAGTGACCGCTTGGTGTTGCTCTTGCGATATCTTCGGGAGAAGAAGGAGAGATGACAAATGTATCATTTAACAAGTTAAACGCCATGGGGGTCGCCGGTGACTGACGCTGGTTTACGATTTGCCTTAATTATCTATTACACACTTTCATTTAACTTGCGATGTATATATGTTTGTGTGTGTGCGTGTGCGTGTGTGTGAAGGAGTGGAATCTTGCAACAAAAATTCGAAGCAGATATCTTCAACCGATTGAGCTGAAATTTTGTATACACGTTTAGTTTGCGTGTCAATAAATGCCAAAAAGGTTTTATTTTAAGCTTGAATTTAAGACAGAAACTATTGGATTTCGTGTACTAACTAGTACTTAAGGATGAGAACAAAAAGTGTTTTATCTATTAATATTTATGAAGAATTATAATTACTTCGATCTCAGTGGCCTCGGTGCACGCTAGCCACAAAACCGATGTACTTGTATTTGAAATAAGTAGGTACGTAGCAACGACCTAATGCAAGGATACGTGTGTGTTACACGTTGATTGGGTAAATGGGAGGCTTTAGTGCTAAGGGTATTAGGTTCTATAAAAAAAAATTGACGACGTGTGTGTCATATTTGCTAGTTATTTAAATAATAGTGCTTTTGATGTGATTAAGTAAAGAGTTTATAATGTTAGTCTTTTTAAGTAGTAAATTTTTATTTAATTATTAATTTCTAAGGTAAGTGTATTAAAACAGAGAATCTGTATTGAAATATCTACTTTAAAAAACCTTCAATAATATTTTTACCCAACTCAGATACTGAACCTTCAATATTATGTTCAGTAGCCTCATTATCGACCATGCTATGTGATGCCTATACTTAGATAAAATAGTACTACTATTAATAATCAGTACCTACACAATTAGTTATATGATATATAAGTATTATTATATTATTTGTACTAAAACTAGGTGTGATATTACATAAGACCTAAGTTACATTAAATAATATCTACATCCCACTAAACTATATCATCAAACTAGATTTTGGCATAAAAAAAAACATTCAATCACCAAAAAGCTCATAAGCCAAACACATAAAAAAATGAATTCTTTTTTTTAAACGGCAAAAAAGCGGTTCAGGTTTGTAACTCATGATGCCAATGTAGGCAATGTTAGACACAAGAACAAAAATATTTTGAACATTTTAAACTCACAAGATATAAAATTAATTATATTAGACATTAACATTGATAATTAATTAATTAGTTTATCGAAAAACTCCACGCGTGACCTATTAACTGGAGATACGTGTAAACACCAAAATACTAAATCCATCTAACATTTAATTACAACGTAAAATGTTAAAATCATTTTAACATCGACCCAAATTTAATGCAAACAAGAAATAAAACGAGATAAGAACAATTATCTTTTAAAACAAATATTCATAAAAAGTGCCCTTCGGCCCCCGAAAGAGAAAAATTATATTTCCCAAGAGTTTCCTAACTATCTGCTCTCTCACTCTAACACAAGGTCGAATTCTTTGTGTCTCGCTCACACAGATCTCATGCAACTAAGACCTTGATTAATTGCAGTTTCGCGATAGATAATTGTTATACGGGTGATCATTATACGGGTCTTTAACATTAAAAAATAAATTTAAAAAATTACGTGAACCATTTATTTTAGTCTGTGCTTTATAATATTTTGTCACGACATATAAATCTGAAAACAGTGCTGCCTTTAATTTTTTGGAGTTAACATTACTTTTTATTGTTAAAAAAATAATTTATAAATACAACTCTTATAATGAATATTGGAATTTAAATTATATTTGTTTCAGTCATTTTTCTCTCAAATAAAACATGTTGAATAAAAATCTTATTTCATATCGACGGACGAACAATTTTCTTATTAGATAAAATTATAAAAGTGACTACTCACATCCAACGTAATGCATTTGTTTTAACAATCCAAAAAGTTCACTTAACACGAAGTTCCTAATGCTGTAAGCACTGGCTGGTAAAAAGTTATTTTAAAATCCGAACACCAAAGCCGACGGGAAGGAAAGCGCGGGAATTTTGACGTTTGATTTTTTTATTCCAAAATAAGTACGCGGTGCCGAAAAGTTTGGGCGTAGAGCGGCCGTGCGCGCGCCGTTAGCGAGTCAAACTGAATTTTGTAAGCGCCAGCGAATGGCGTACGCTTTGCCGAGCAGGACTGTGAAGGTGTCGGCCCCAGCATTTAATTTGAAGACATTTAACCATCGGCCTGTCTTGCCGGTATTAATAGAGGCTGTTGATGTTAAACTTGTGCTTTGCTAGATTTTATCAAACTTAGTATGCTTAGATAATCAAAATATGTAATTATGTTTTGTAGGAAAAAAAATTAACATTCAACTGGCTATTGATATATTAGTCATACAACCCCACTTGATGAGGAAAAAAGTAACTTTTCAATAAAAAAATAATAATACAAAGTTTCAAATAAATTTCTTAATACTTAAGTATGTGTATAAAAATCTAAATAGAACCGAGAGAGGTTCGAATCTATTTCTGTTCCTCCCATATCCAATAAGAAGCATTAAGGATGACAACTAAACTAAACTAATAAACTAATTTTCTTTTTAGAAAATAAAGTGTCAAATTATATGTCATGTTTACTGACAGTAGAAAATTCAAAGGAAAAAATATATCAATCGTTGTCTATGCCTCTAGTATATGGAAAAAAAATATCCTCAGAGTGAGATTTTGAATACAATTAATAGTATTTTATTTATTTCTTTTGTTAAGAAACAATAAAAAATAAGATCACTAGTGAAAAAAAAAAAAAAATAAGTTTTAGCATGCATGCATGCCACACGATTAAAAAACGGCCACATTATTTCCTTTATAACATTATTAAATAAATAAGTAATTATTGTCTATAAAAAACATTGTCTAAAAACGTCCCTACAACACAAGAAAAACACGAAACGAAAGCAAAAAAAGTACGCGCAATACAAAAAAAAACAAAATGGCCGCTCGACCAAAGACTTTTTGCATAAAAATTAACATGTAACGTAAATCGTAATCAATAATTTAAAAAGAAGTGGGTCGTGCTAAAATCTAAAATGACAATCAACCCGTTTATTGTGGATTTTTACTCGCAATTCTAACCCTTTGTCCGCCACTGGACCCCCGGAATGACAGGACATGTAAAGTCCATTGAACAGAAAAACTGGACAACTGAGGGGTTGTGTGAGTTTTTAGGGGCCAGCACGAGTTATTGGAAAGGATTGTCTACTTACGAGTTGTAGTAAACTATGTTAAAATAATATATATAATATTCAGAACTGCTGTAATTTGAAAATTCATTTATTTATTGTATTTAAATAAACGTTACCCCACACTACATTTATTTCACGAGCTTTTTTCCATGTATCTTAATTTCATGCCATACAATAAATATATGTACATACATTAAAAAATTGCATGTACATTAAAAATCCTTCTCAGCAGCCTACAGCGCTACAGCCTGGCCTCTGTCAAATGTAGGTTTCCATCGGCTTTTACGATATGATAACTTTATTACAGTGTACCTAACCATCAACAAATAGGCTAAAGTCTTATATATACTGAACCCGTATCGCAAAATCCCCTCGCACGACACAAAACAAGTTTGTGTCCCGAAAAAAGGGGTAACTAAGCCAGAAAATCATGTCTACGTCTCATGAAACAAGTTACTTTTAACATAGAACAGGCGAAAACATGTTACACTACAAACAATCTTAATGCTTTATAGTAGAGTCGAAAATTAACCGATAAAATCTGACAGTTTCATGTAGCTTGGAAAGTACAATTTAAAATTTTATTAAAAGACAGCATCTATTGATCATACTCATCTGTTCCCTGCCTCGTCTGGTCACCCTAATATTGCAAAGGATTAAAAGTATATTGTAAATAAAAACTGGTATTAAAATACAAAATCAAAGGAGTTCGTATTAATTACCTCTACAATGACGTTTTGTAATCCGCCATTTTGAATTTCCTGTCATTATTTTCGGACACAGCTGGATAAGATTGACGCAGCTTGCGTAAATTCGTAACCACTTACTAATAAGACTGTAAGTACTCGACAATCACATTATTCTAAATCAAAATTCAGGATCGAATATCAATAGAATCGACCAGATTGGCGACTTATTAAAGAAGGATCAAATTAAAAGTAGCCTTAACCGTCGAGCATGCATGAAATGATTGATCAGTGTTTAGGCAGTGAAAGAGGTACCTCCTTTGTAAGAATCGTAGCAATTGGACTTCCCATAGTCCCTGCCTACCTTCATGGGTGACAGGCGTGAAGTTATTATAGTTTGTATTTGCAAGGGGTCTCGGGTCCGATTCCCAGGTCAGGCAAACTATTACTGGGTTTTAAAAAATCTCAGCAGTAGCACGGAGTTTGGAAATGTGTCCGGTATATGACAATAGGCATCCTCCTCATAACAAATAGTGAAAAGTGGGTGTTACATTGTACATTGTACATGTGCACTTCTGCTTACCCCTTCAGGATAATAATGCGTGATGTTATGATGTTATGTAAAACCCGAAAAATATTCAATACTTATTTGCCCAACCCGTACCTATTAAGCAAACCCGTTGCTCAGTTCAGTATCGCATTAACAACGACGTGGCGATTAAAATATTTATTTTACCAGCTGGGCAGGTAGTACAACTAACAGAAGCTAATTGCGTCTTAACAATTAAACTGCAAATTCAAAGAAAGTCAACATTTTTGTGTCCCCATTGCTTGACCCAATCTATTCACCATTTTAGTGTTCTCGTTGGCCCAATCTAAAGCCCTGTCCCGATCAGTCCTACTTAATCCAAATATCAATTTATGTGTTACAGTATTAAGAGCATTATTATTATTATTATGTTATAATCTACTTATAATACCTACTTATAAATACCTCTTGTCATCACCTAAAAATAACTGTAATAATGAAATGACGACGTCTAAAATTCTTTATTTTTGATTGCTTTAAACTAAACTGCACTGTGTCGCGTAGAACCTAACGGGTTTCCGGGGCTCCGACTCGAGGTGCAGGAGAAGGAACGGGTTGGTTTTTAGTCAGTAAGAGTTTAACACTCCTCACCTCGCCTCGCCCAGGCGGGAGAAGTCAATCGTTGACTTTCTCTCCTTAAAAAAAAACTAAACTGAACCTGGGAGCAAAGAGAAACAGCCACTAGCATTTTTTTTTTCATTAAACAGTATGTAACTTTAAAAAAAATATTCCTTTTATAACAAAAGGCTCTAATTTGAAAGGTAACTAAATTGCCTCTTATACGACATGTATGTTACCAATTAATAAAATACTTGTATCCGAAAATATAATAATTAAGTATTTAGACATGATAAAGAAAAATACCTTAGGAATTTTTCTTTTCCGTTTCTTTGCTCCCAAATGTATTATCATTTTCGACAATCCTTTAACAACAAAACACGAGAAGCATAAAAAATATTACCTTGATTTCGATTAAACTCTTTATAAACTAAAACATAACTTTAATAGCCACAATCTATGGTATAAAATCTGACATTAGAATTTCCCGCTAAAACAAACGTCAAGTAAAAAAGATGGCCGCTATAACTGTCAATTTAGTTGACGTAATTCACGCATTCACCCACATTAGTGTAATAATGTCTAGTCTCCTGAAGCCTGCAGTGGGTAACCTAATTTCGGACGTAAGTACCTATCTATAAGATAACGCGTATCGTCGTAACTCGGTCAATGTCCGATATAAAAATGATAAGAAACTACTATGTTTTGATTAAGATTTAGGTATTTTAGTTTTCTGGTAACATTATATTTATGTTGTGTATTGTCAACATTCACTAATGCACCTGTAACACATACGGCTGGAGTTTTTCACTAAAACTTATTATAACGAATGTTAATCATCTTGTAGTAGGCTTTTATATTGAGGTCGTTAATTAATTCGTACCTTTAAAGTATACGTATAAGTGCCATTAAGAATACATTGTTCACTAGTCCTCTCCGACTCTTCCTACACATTCATGATCTTTTATATCATACTATTTTCTGCCCGCGACTTCGTACGCGCAACCCCGCTTTCTCCCGTTCCCGTAAGATTTTCAGGACTTGTTTCTGTCATAAAAACATTCTCCTGACAATAATAAACAAAACAAAAAAAAATCATCTAAATCGGTCTAGCCGTTCTCAAGTTATGTCGTGACAACGGGAAACAGGTCTCATTTTTATACATATAGATATACAAATATAGATAGATAGATTATCTGAACTGTAAAAGAGCCGGGCCTAGGATCCTGATTTTGTTTCGGCATTTCTTCTCAGAGTAAGTAGTCAGCTAGGAAATGTCGGCCTCATCGTTCGCTTGATAAAATTGACGTGTAAAAGTGGCAGCACTTTGTAGTTTGTTGTAGCCTGTTTGCAGAAATAAATTCACTTGTTTCACTTGTTACGGGTGTGACGTAATTGCTGACTAAGGGACACATTTGACAGAGTCCGTACAGCAGCGCTCTCTGATATACCTGAACCTTTTATATTGCGATCTCCAACTTACTTATCAGACGTAGAAGTTGTAGTCAAGAAAATGTCTCAAGTACCTATTTTAATTGTGGGAGAGCCATGCTTCAGCACGAATGTGCCGACTCGACCGGAGTGATACCACGGCCTCACTGAAAACCGACGTGAAGCAACGCTTGCGTTGTGTTTCATCGTGTGAGTGAGGTGACCAGAGGTCCAATTCCTCCCCTTCCCCAATCTCCCCAATTCCTGAATCCCCAAGGATCCTCAAACTCCTAATCCCCAAAAGGCCGGTAACGCACTGGTAATGCCTCTGGTGTTCCAGGTGTCTATGGGCGACGCCGATTGCTTACCATCAGGTGATCTGTCTGCTCGTTTACCGGCTTATTTTTAACGTAAGAGCTAGAAGCTTCGTAATAAATAGGTCAAAAACGGATTCATTTTTATGTGACGTGCAACTGTGTGCCCTATAGGAAATACCTATTTGTAGAGTCTAATTCATTCAACATATTAATTACACATTGATCATATCAACGATGAAAAAATATTAACTGACGAGCATGCATGAAAAGATTGATGACTGTAAATGAAGCGAAAGAGGTGTGTAGAAATCGTAGTAATTGGCGTTCCTTAGTCTCTGCTTACCCCCATGGGAGACAGGCGTGTGAAGTTATGTATGTATGTATGTAAAAAATATTATAATTAGTAATTGCATAAATATTATTTATTTAAAAAATGTAACTTACAACTTGGACGTCGTTCCAATTAATAAATTATATTACAGTCAGCAATATTTTTAACGATCGCACGATTCCGAACAGACCAATCAGATGGCGGATTTTTTACACGATATATATGATATAATTTGGACTAACACGTGGACTATCAAATTTTGCTTAATTTGCTTAAGATTTTAATTATTGCATTTTTATGCGCACGCTGTATTATTTTTAATTGACAAGTGCAGTTGCTACGCCGTTGTAGTTATTCATTGTAATACGAAATTATTACCAAAAAGTTATAATCTATACGTGTGTATACAACGGCAAGAAGTGTACATTATGCCACTGTACAATGTAACACCCACTTTTCACTATTTATGTTATGGGTCTCATGTAATAGGGGGTGAGCCTAGTGCCATATACCGGGCGCGATTCCAGACTCCGTGCTACTACTGAGATTTTTAAAAAACCCAGTAATACTTTGCCCGACCCGGGAATCGAACCCCAGACCCCTTGCACTTGCGACCACTCGGCCAAGGAGGCAGTAATAATTATACATTAAATTAAATACAAAACCTTTGTCTCGTCACAGACCAGCCAGCGATGAAAAATGTTATGCAATTTGGTGCAATCGTTTTGAAGTTATGCGCGTACATACATACATCTTGGCTGACGATGTTCAAAACGCTTTAAACATCTCTTCTCTTTGCTTACCTGAAAAAAAAGAAAAAAAGAATTAAAAAATGGTCTAGGATTGTCAAAAAAAACAATACTTGTAGCACTTGGAACAGTCAACGTCGCTACTAATACATGAGTTGCTGTTAACATCACAATAGGTCATGACGATACCTAAGTACGTGTGTCGCCTGGACAGTCACCGCTACCATCAGTTGACTGGACAATCTCTTTATATGAGCTGCTGTTTACATGTGAACATTAGCTCATGACGATACCTAAGTACGTGTGTCGCCTGGACAGTCACCGCTACCATCAGTTGACTGGACAATCTCTTTACACGAGCTGCTGTTTACATGTGAACATTAGCTCATGACGATACCTAAGTACGTGTGTCGCCTGGACAGTCACCGCTACCATCAGTTGACTGGACAATCTCTTTACACGAGCTGCTGTTTACATGTGAACATTAGCTCATGACGATACCTAAGTACGTGTGTCGCCTGGACAGTCACCGCTACCATCAGTTGACTGGACAATCTCTTTACACGAGCTGCTGTTTACATGTGAACATTAGCTCATGACGATACCTAAGTACGTGTGTCGCCTGGACAGTCACCGCTACCATCAGTTGACTGGACAATCTCTTTACATGAGCTGCTGTTTACATTAGCTCATGTAAAGAGCAGCATACATTACGTTATGGGTCCCATATATCTAATAGGTGGTAAGTTGACCCCACCTCAAGCATAATTCCAGACTCCATACTACCTCTATACATAAAAAGATAATCTCGTTCACAAAGAAGATCAATAATATCAAAAAAAAAAACGAAAATAAAATCATTTCCATTTTTCTTTTAAATCTTGATTTTTTTGAAAATCCCCCTGTTTTAAAGGGGAAAATCATCCAATGACTTCTCTTGTCCTCTCTTCGCCTTGGGTGAGGCGACAAGGAGTATCAGACTGGCAAAACCAACTTACGAGGAAGACCTCTGTTCAGTAGTGGATATCTTATGAATGCCTAGATACTTCCACGCTGTTTCATCCGCTGCTCGGCTCCTATTGGTCTTAGTGTGATGTTTTATATCTTATAGCGTTTCTCGATAATTGCACTATCCAACACAAAAAGGACTATTGAAATCGGATCAGAAGTTCCTGAGATTAGTGTGTTCAAATAAACTCTTCTGCTTTATTTATTACAAAAAATTATATTATATAAAACTAGCGACCCGCTCCGGCTTTGCACGGGTGATATTAGATATAGGTGATATATGCATGTATTATATATGTATATAAAACCATAAAGTATATATAAACATAAATAGTGAAAAGTGGGTGTTACATTGTACAGTGGCATTTAGTGCCGTAATGTGCACCTCTGCCTACCCCTTCGGGGATAAAAAAAGGCGTGATGTTATGATGATGATGAATATAAACCTTCCTTAAGAATAACTCTATCTATTAAAAATTTTCACTATTTACGTTATGAGTCCTATGTAATAGGGGGTGAGCCTATTGCCATATACCGGGCACGATTCCAGACACGCTGATACTACTGAGATTTTTTTTAAAACCGACCCGACCGGGGTGTCGGACCCGAGACCCCTTGCCCAGCAGTCGCACTTCCGACCACTCGGCCAACGAGGCAGTCTGTCTTATAATCAACTAGCGACCTGCCCCAGCTTCGCACGGGTGCAGTATGCATATTATGTATATTACCTCTATACATATAAACTGCCTCGTTGGCCGAGTAGTCGCAAGTGTGACTGCCGGGCAAGGGGTCTCCGGTTCGATTCCCGGGTCGGGCAAAGTATTAATAGGTTTTTAAAAATCTCAGTAGTAGCACGGGGTCTGGAAATGTGCCCGGTATATGGCAATAGGCTCACCCCCTATTATATGGGACTCTTAAACATAAATAGTGAAAAGTGGGTGTTACATTGTACAGTGGCATTAAGTGCCGTAATGTGCACCTCTGCCTACCCCTTCGGGGATAAAAGGCGTGATATTATTATGTTATACATATAAACCTTCCTTAAGAATCACTCTATCTATTAAAAAAGACCGCATCAAAATCCGTTGCGTAGTTCTTAAGATCTAAGCATACATAGGGACAAACAGACCGCGGACAGCGACTTTGTTTTATACTATGTAGTGATGTAGTGGTATATTTTATATGGCATAAGCCGGTAAACGAGCAGACGGATCACCTGATAGTTTGCAATCGGCGTCGTCTATGGACACCTGGAACACCAGAGGCGTTACAAGAGCAGCGGTTTTGGTAAGTTGTGGCGGGCTTGCCCCATTAAAAAAAGTGCGGTCTTTTGGAGATTAGAAATTTGAGAATTGTTTCAGGGATTGGAGTAATTGAGCTTCAAGTAACCTCACTCACACGACGGACTACAACGCAAGCGTTGCTTCACGTCGGTTGTCTGTGAGGCCGTGGTATCACTCCGGTCAAGCCGGCCCATTCGAACCGAAGAATCGCTCATCCACACTTAAAATAAGATGACATAATGATATAAATTAGTTGCTCAATAACTTTGACTGTTGCTAGACCAGTAACAAACAATGTACATAAATAAATATGTAATTAAACAAATATATACTTCAAATATGTTATAGATAATGTATATAATAGTTAGACAAATCGCTGGTTCATTGAACTTAATTGGGCAATAAACAATATTATGTTGTGTATTGTATTATTGTCAATAAAAGTGTTCCGATTGATAAGTAGGTACTGACTGACTGACAGACAACACGTAGGTGTAACTGCTGTAGCAAGTTGTGTGACATATAGCTTGGGGACTGTAGAGGAGGACTAAGAGAGGACTTTCCAAAATACATACCTATTAAAAAGTTTTTCATGAAACTCAGTATTGGAATAAAATTACTTTGGACTTGTAATTTTTGACTTTACATGAGACTTAACTCTGCCTACGTGTAAGATATGTTTCGTAAGAAAGAATCATCACATCAACATCCTATAAGTAGCCACTTCTGACAAACGCCCCTTCTCACACGGAGAAAGTTTAAGCATTAATCACCACGGTTGCTCAATGCGGGTTGGCGAGTTCAAACTTATAATTAGAAATTATAAGTCCAAGTTTCCTCAAGATATTTTCCTTCACCGTTTGTCAGTGGTGTCTGGATAATCTTAGAAAGTACATATAACTCGGAAAAGGTCACATTGGTACTTGCCGTTGGTAAGTTTCAAACCCACACATGAGAAGCGGGCGTCTTAAACCTCCGGGCCAACACGACCATTCAGCGGGTGTCCATCAATGGTGGTCATTCTCACCATTACGTGATATGTCTATTCGTTTACCCCATATTTGATAAAAAGCGTTTAAGTGTGGGAGAGCTATGCTATCTTAGTATACTATAATAGTAAACTAAGATTTATTTAGAATTTTGAGATTCGACGAATCTATGACGAATAGACACGTCGATGGTAGCGAAAATTATTATGATAACAACATAACAGTACCTGGAGCCATGATCTCTATGGGGTTTTAACACTCGTATTCTTGGATTCAGGAACAAGGTACCAATGATAATAAAAATTACATTTAAACATATTTAAATATTTGTAGGTTAGTTACTGATTTAGATTCGAATTGAAACAGTTCTCAAAATGTCGTGTCATGCCCTATTTATTTAAAGAGGCCTGACATTATGCTATAAGTGTTTTAATATCTAAAGGAGATAAGAAAGCACTTTCTTTTAGAATATATTATTTAAGTATAAAAAACAAAGTCGTGTTAGTTACACTGTTTATAACTCAAGACCGGCTAAATCGAATTGGCTGTGAATTGGTGGAGAGATAGCTTAGAACCAGGAGGAACCAGGAGAACATAGGACATATATATTACAGTGAAACTTGGTTAAGTGGAGCCTGGATAAGTGAGAAACCTCCATAACTGGAACTCATGCTGAGGTCCCAACACTTTGGCACTGAATTACCTCTGTTAGTGGGACGAGGTAAACCTCTATATCTGGGATTTGTTCTTTCGATTTATCATCATAGTTACCTCTATAACCGAGACAGCGAGTAAATTTTATATGCATAAACCTCTGTAACTGAGATAACATTATTTGTTTACTTATTCTTATTCTACCCACAAATACCACACGTAATTCCAAGTCCACCTCAATTAATGGAACCCTCTGTAAATGAGACATATATTTATTTATACCTGTATATCTGAGACACTGGGTAAGTGGAATACCTCTATAAGTGAAACGACATTGCAGGTCCCTTGATGTCTCACTTAACCAGGTTTCACTGTTTATCCAAGGGTTTCCTGAAAACCCTACGCGAACGGTTAAAGATTGCGCAGACGAAGTCGCGGGCCGAAGCTAGTAAAATACGGATGGTAGATAAAAATTTCTTTTGTTTAAAATATTTTGTTTTGCATTTTCGGGTGTCGATAACAAATGTAGGCCAGTGAACGATATGACTGAGTAAAAGTCTAGACAAATAACTAATCTGGATGGATGGTTTCAGTGATAAAACCAATATGAATGTATGACATGTTTTGTCGTTTTTTTTATCAAAAAAGGGGCAGTCAGTCAGTACCTCAACAAAGCTATTGTTGACAAACAGGAAAAGTATAGGAATTAACATAACCGATATCAATTTGATAGTAACTAGGTACTTTTATTTTAATGTTTACAATACACATAATTACTATCACTACATGGTATAAAACAAAGTCGCTACCCGTCGTCTGTCTGTCCCTATGTATGCTTGAGGGGGAAAATCATTAAATCATCCAATGAATTCTCCCGCCTGGGTGAGGCGGGAGGGAGTGTCAGACTCTTACTGACTAAAAACCACCCCATTCCTACTCCTGCACGTCGAGCCGGAACCCCGGCAACCCGTTAAGCCTTCCGCGACTCCGTATCGGGCATCAGCCTCCTATGTATGCTTAGATCTTTAAAACTGCCTCATTGTCCGAGTGGTCGCAAGTGCGACTGCCGGGCAAGGGGTCTCGGGTTCGATTCTCAAGTCAGGCAAAGTACTACTGGGTTTTTTTTAATCTCAGTAGTAGCACGGAGTCTAGAATTGTGTCCGGTATATGGCAATAGACTCACCCCCTATTACAGGGGACTCAACATAAAATAGTGAAAAGTGGGTGTTACATTGTACAGTGGTATAATGTGCACCTCTGCCTACCCCTTCGGGGATAAAAGGCGTGATGTTATGTTATTAGTACAATGGAAAAATCATGTTTATTAAGTACAACAAATGTCACTGATAAGTAAAAATTATTTAAGAAATAACAATTGTTATGTTTAAATAATAAGTTACATAATGTTATAAGAGGCGACATGACGTTGACGTCATGATTTTTTGACAAGCGACACATATGGTCGAATTTATTTCAGAACTAACTTCTGCCCGCAGTTTCGCCCGCGTTCCCGTGGGACAAAAAATAGCCCGATCCCTTCAGCCGTTTCCCCACTCTAGGATTTTCTCCTGTGTCGTGGGTGCGTTTACAAACATACAAGTTCACGTACACATCACACCCAGACCCGGAACAACAATTTTGTGGATCACACAAAGAGTTGATCCTTGCGGGAATCGAACCCGCGACACATTGCGCGGCAGCCGGTTGCCCAGCCACCGCACCAATGGTGCATTTTTAGATATGTCTGAGCAACAAATAAACACGTAAACCTTTTCGGGATTAGGAATTTGAGGATTGGTGGGGATTCAGGGATTGGGCAAGGGGGGAGGTTGTAATTGGGCCTCCGGTAACCTCACTCGCACGACGAAACACAACGCAAGCGTTGTTCCACGTCGGTCTCCTATGAGGCCGTGGTATCACTCCGGTCGAGCCGGCCCATTCGTGCCGAAGCATGGCTCTCCTACACTTGAAGCATACCAATGAATCATTTTTATGATTGTTATCTTATTGGATTTGTATTAAAGTATTTATTATTGATATTTAAGACTTGGGTATTATAAAATAAATAGTGATACTATGTATTTTACTAATGAGTTGACTATCATGTTTAATTAATTAACGTAGGTATAGCTTGTATATTATTGTTATTTCTTATCAATATTTACTTAATTTATTATCAGTACCTGGGCTGTCGAATGTTCAAGTAAAAATTAATAAATAAATGTAGGTATTTTTCCAGTCTTGCGAATTGTATTTTGATCGCAAGGAAAAGCTTTGATGCAATTCGTCGAAACTGTTAGAGACGTTTTTGAGAAGACGGTTTAAAATTATGATTGTAATTAACTACGTCAAATAATTATGAATGTATTAATTAATAAACAGTTTTTTTCTAGATTGTAAATAAATACTGATAAGACCGCCCATTGTACTCAAATTACTATTGAAATGCTTACAATTTTTTTTCTATGTGTGCAATAAAGTATAAATAAATAAATACAATAGATAAAAAATATTATTTTTCTAAAAGTTCTGACTAAAATTAAATAAATCAAAAACATTGTAATATTAATAATATTTCTCCTAATGTAGCGGTGCATAATTCGTCATTCCAAAATACCAATTCGAAATATTTAAATTTCAAACATGCAAGTTCGAATTTCAAACAAAGTTCTCTTTCTCTAGCACTTAGAAAACAATTAACTAGCAGTCAAAGACCGAACACAAAAGAGGTTTGAATACAAAACAAACACGCTGAGGTACTCTCTGACTGGTTTCTATAGAGAACCCAAACCTAACGGAAAGGTGCATCCCGGATTCTACGCACACATCGACATGTTTCCCACGTACGTCACTCACACTAGCGCGACATCAGCTGAGTCAAAACTGTGTCAGTAGCTAGCGGTCCCGTTGAACGGTATAAGACCCGGCAAAAAACTGATGTCACTACTCGATAACAGATGGCGCTGTACTACCGTAACATTCGTGGTAATGCTTTTTTGTTGATTTTGATGCTGATGGATAAATTGTCTGTGTGTTTAATCGGTTTTATGTAGGTTTGTATGGAATCTAGTGCTTGTGATTACTCACAATATTATTTAGGTCACGCTGATAAAATCACTCCATGCTAGACTTTAGAAACTTATCTACGACTAACATTTGTTTTTGTACTCAACTAGCAATCACGTCTTCAAAAGTATACTTAAAAGAAGCAGAAATAAAAATAAATTTTACAGTTACCCGACATTACCGCTAGATGTCGTTAAACGTCAATGACCTACCAGCTGGGAGCACAATTATTAAATGAATGGGCTTAATTGAAATAATTAAACAACTCCGCGTCCTATTACTGTTACTAAGAATATTACTTGAGAAAGGGTTTATACAAAAGTACCGTTGCAGCTGGTTCTAAAATGTGTCAAACTAGTACAGCTTCTCCTCAACAGATGTCGCTAGGGTATATGTGTGAATTTAATTGTTTGTGTAAATTTCAAATTAATGCATTAGATTGATGTTGTTAAGCTGTTGTGATCGTTAAATTTTATTACAGTTAAACGAAGCTATTTAATTATCATGTTTCAACAGTTTTTTTTTACCGTTAACTATTGAAAAAGTGACTACATTTTAATTAGGTTTGAGAATTTACTTTCCTTAATCAAAAATAAATTATTTCGACTATTCAGTACAATAAAATATAAAAAAATAATCACACTTTCATTAATTGTCTTCATGACCAACTTAATTTGAGTATATTTCCAGCAATTTTTAAATAAATAAGTAGGTATGCTGTTTGACGCAAAAAAAACTACAACTACACAATCTCGTACAAAATTCATAGAACACTCTCGTTTTTGACAGTTCGAAAAAAGTATTGAATTTGACTAGTTGGCAAGTACCCGATTTAATTATAAAATTAATTAACATTGACATAATAAGCTTTAAGAATAACATACAATCAACTATTGTCAACAAAGAATGTCCAATGAATGACTATCATAGTTTAACAACTTAATATTTTTGTATAATGTCGTAATTATTAAGGCCAGTTTCGTCTAATCGGCAATTAGGCAGTTATATACTCATATTTTTTTATGGAATAGTAGGCAAACGAGCAGACTGATCACCTGATGGTAAGCGATCAGCGCCGCCCATGGACACCCGCAACACCAGAGGGGTCACAGGTGCGTTGCCGGCCTTTTAAAAAGGAATACGCTCTTTTCTTGAAGGTTTGAAGGTCGTATCGGTATCATAGTTTATTTTTCCCTACCAGATTACATATACAACACAAAACGATATCCTTTTCATATTCATTTATACTGTACCTACTATCTTCTGCTAGCGGTTTTGGCTCGTGTTCGCATGGGATTAAAAAGTAGCCTAAAAAGGCCATAGTCTACCCTATGTCCCAAATCTCATCCCGATCCCTACATCCATTTTGACGTGAAAGAATAACAAATAAGTAAACAACGCGACCGTGCACGCTGCTCATGAGAAAGAACCCCTCTGTAGTTCGAACCTAGTATAGCTTTTCTCAGTATATTCACGTGAGTTACCCGCGATTTTTTGTTAAAATAGGTATACAAACTTTTAGAAACATAATATTAGTAGGATAATGAGTTAATTATTAAGTTTCTAAACAACGCTTGAAATTAATGATATTTATTAAACTTAATGTTAATGATTTTTTGGAAACCTCTTTAAATTCAAAGTCAAAATCATTTATTGTAATGAGACCAGGATTCACTATTGAACGTCAAAACAAAATATTGAAATATTTAAGAAATATCAGTCTTCTAGTGAAGCTATTTGCTCGTTCCAAAGTGTAGATTCCTATGGAGAACAACGAGCAAGAAACTCCATAGGTTACTCTTTTTCAATCAGGTTCACAATACAATTCTTGGTTACATTGTCTGCCTATACCTCTGTGGTATAACAGGTGTGTATCATTGTACAGATTACCTAATATCTTATCAGTGTGTGTGACCTCTTATCGGTCACACGTAACATTACGACAGTTTAGTATGAAAGGGCGAGCTGATAGAGTGGAGTTTTAGACATTGTTATTATTTTACAAATATCATGTTTGCTAAAGTTTCTTTATTTGTTTATTATCCTTCACGTCTAAACGGCTGAAGGGACCGAGATGACATTTGGAACAGGGATATATTGTGTGGTCTAGAATGCCACACAGGCTACTTTTGTCTCACTAGAACACGGGCGAAGCCACTGGCAGAAGCCAGTCTAATATTATTTTAACTATAGGATCTAAATCCGGACCTTAAATTGTTAAAAAGTTTTTTGTGACCATTTTAATTATTCGTGTAAGTGGTGCATCGTGAATCTATGAAGGCTATTGTCTTTGTTTCACATTAGTTTATTCTATTTCAAAAATATACCTATATTTGTGTCACTCTAGATCTAATATAAATAAGTAATCTGTGGAGAACGTAGTGGGTAACATATTTGCCAAGTGTAATGTGTAGGTAAGTTGAATTAAGTATATTTTGTAATATGTTACTGTATGTTTTTCCTTATCTAATAATAAATAAATAAAAAAATATAAAATATGTATGTAACGTATTGGAATATGTATCAGAGACATTTTAGAACATACTTTTTTAAAAAGAGTAGCGAATAGAGTTTCATGCTCGTTCTTCTCCATTCGAATCTACATTTTGGAATGAGCACTTGGCTTCACCTAGCTTCACTGACGGACTGGCTAAAAGACTATGATTTATTTTGTACTAGCTTTTACCCGCGGCTTCGCTCGCGTCACAAAAGGATAAAAAGTAGCATATGTGACATATACCAATACACACAGCGTCATCTATACCAATACTTTTGTTTTCCCTCGAAAATATTAATTTTTTCCGGGATAAAAAGTACCCTATTATTTAATCCAGACTTTTAACTTTACGTCTGCAAAATTTCAAAGCAATCGGTTTAGTAGTTACGGCGTGAAAGTGGAACAAACAAACAAACTCACTTTCTGATTTATAATATTAGTAAGGAAGTAAGGATTTCAAAAGTACCAAATTATGGTAAATAAATGCTTTAACTTTATGTATGTTTCTAAACACAGAATCGAGGTGAAAACCCTAGAGTAGAGCAATGTTTAAATAAAATCGACCTCAACAGTCAATTCTTTCTACCATCACGAATAAGGGATCAACCAAGAAACACATTAAAACACCGCAAAACATCGAGAGAAGACAGTGTAAACTACTAGTATAAGTATAACTTAACAATAAATCAACATGAACAAAATTGCTTGAAGGCAAATACTGGGAACCATTTTGAATTTAATACCAACTAATTCAGTTACCATGCCAACGAGAACCTACGAAATAATTTACTCAAAGAACATTGTTCTTGTTAGAAAATACCAAGAATCGTTCAATTCTCTAGCTTAATTTACATAATATTATTATTATAGCTGATATGCCCTGAAGGATCAGACAAAGAATATTATTACAGCTCATTTTTATTATAATTGTGGTGTCAGACAAGCTTCTAGTCTTTTTGATGGAACGCAATTACTGTAACCTACGTAGGTAGGTAGGTTTTAAGTGTGGGAGAGCCATGCTTCGGCACGAATGGGTCGGTTCGACCGGAGTGATACCACGGCCTCACAGAAAACCGACGTGAAGCAACGCTTGCGTTGTGTTTCGTCGTGTGAGTGAGGTTACCGGAGGCCCAGTTCCCTCTCCTTCCCCAATCTCCCCAATTCCTTAATCACCAACGATACTCAAACTCCTAATCCCCAAAAGGCCGGTAACGCACTTGTAACGCCTCTGGTGTTCCAGGTGTCCATGGGCGACGCCGATTGCTTACCATCAGGTGATCCGTCTGCTCGTTTACCGGCTTATACCATAAAACAAAAAAAACAGGTACCACTTGATGCTGGCTACCTGTTTTGATATAAACGCCTGTTAAGACCAGGAGCCCTCTCTTGAATCCAATTCCGATCGATCGACATTGGTATAGTCAAATTTTGTACTCTTGAGTTGCAACACTAGCTCCTATTTCATCCGTATTGCGTGGATATTTAATGAACTAAATGATATTGAGTTTGGCTTTATATTTCGTACTCTGAATGCCATTTTAACAGCTACGATAGGGGTTGTATAGTTTTGGCATTGAATCATAATTGAGATTTTATTGGATTGAAATTGCATTGACATTGAGACTGGTTTCCCTGATGGAGTAAGCTTAAGTGTACCTGCATATCTTATTCTTGGCTAATTATATTATTAGTCAGCCTAGAATATGATTCCTGTTTTTATCGCATGGGAATATTTCTTCGGGATAAAAAGTCCTATCACCTAAGTCAGCCTGCCTGTATACCAAATTTCATCAAAATCCGTTCAGTAGTTTCAGCGTGATTTACGGACAAACGTTCAGACAAAGAGGCTTTCACAATTATAATATGAATGTGATACATCATCAGTATGTTTACACTACTATCTATACGGTAAATAATAAATAGTGTAGAGAGATAGGAATCTATGGATGATTGGTCAATAACTATGTTAGTTACGAATTAGTGATTGAAAAAGCGGGAATTTGTTTATTTATGTAGTACTAGCTTCTGCCCGCAACTTCGTACGTGCAATCTCGAAAAAGTTTAGGGGTGGACAACCCCTAATATTACGGGGGATGAAAAATAGATGTTGGCCGATTCTCATAGATACCGGATAAGCACAAAAAAATTCATCAAAATCGGTCAAGCCGTTTCGGAGGAGTGTGGCAACGAAAACTGTGACACGAGAATCTTATATAGGTATTAGATGTAATATATTCTAAGATTATTCAGACACCACTGACAAACGGTGAAGGAAAACATCGTGAGGAAACCTGGACTTTATAATTACTAATTATAAGTTTGAAATGCCGACCCGCATTGAGCAAGCGTGGTGGGTAATGCTCAATCCTTCTCCGTGTGAGAAGAGGCTTTGCTCAGCAGTGACCACTTATAGGCTGTTGATTATGCTGATGTATTTGTTTCATACAATTCCATTGTTTAGTGGCATGATGATTACGAAATACCATGAGTTCTTGAGATTTTGAAGTCACAATCTGTTCATAGTCAAAATTATTTATAGAGGCTTTTGGAAGTTAACACTGCATTCATGTTAATTCATGTAGGATAGAGATTAGTATATATTTTAATGTGCCTGGTTAATTTTGTTCTAAAATACGAATTAATATGAAAAAGGACGAACAAGCAACTCAAGCCTTTCAAGTCCAAAATATACAAAAAAATCCACGAAATCTCTAACATACTACTACTAACACAAATCTATACACCTCTGCTTATGACAAAAATCAGTACTTCCTTGACTAATCTTCATATTGATAACAATGTCACCATTTTCTAATAATAGCATCATCCATTATCCATCCCTTTCACTTTTCAAACCAAAAAACGGGACAGCAATAGAGATTCATTAATGATTTCCTTTTCTGACTTGATATCAATTAAATGACATGTATGACAAACAATATTGGACTCTCGTTTGATTATCTTTAAGTAGACTATCGTTTAAGGCACTTGGGATAAGTATCGAGTATTGTTTGATAGGGGAAATGTCTGTATTTAGCCGTAACTAAGACGCAAATCGATGTTAGTTCCCGCCCTAAAAACTTACGGAAGTAATCCAATTTAGGACTGATTTCACTAATACACAGCTATGAAAGTAAGCCAGAATGTGAAAATAAATATCGAAGTTTGAGTTATCAAAATAGAATTGTCTGCAATAACAAAAATGGCGCATGTACCTGACGCAGTGGTGGTAGCTACTGTCGTGACAGGCGAGCTCGTTGTTGCCGTCGAATCTCCAGTCGTATTTGACATTTCCACTATCCTGTCCACCGCTATCCTGTTCCCTGGCAGGATCCCCGAACTCTCAGCAGCCTCCTGCACCACTTGCTGTTCATTTTCCTCCACAACTTGAGGACTAGGAGTGGTCTGGTTCAAATCGTTCGCCACAATCACATTCACTGTAGTCAAAGACTCCAAATCCCCAGAATTTTCACCAGCTACGTGTGAGTTGTCGATGTAGACAGCGGCTGAGCGGGCTCCGAGCGTCTCCATAACACTTTCAGCTAACGATCTGGTTGATAACTCATCTATATCAATGTCCTGTTTGATGTCAATGATTATTTGGTGTCTCTTCGTCCCGCTGCCGCTGGGGCTCTGTACCTGGTGCACGCTCACTTGGGCCTCCGTCCCCGGCTGGGAGATGTGGTGCTGGATCACGTGCGTCAACTGGCCCTCCAGAGAACCTTCCCGTCCCGCCATATTGCTTGCTTATATCCACAAAACAGACTTAACTCTCGATACCACACATTGATATCCACTCAACACACAGAAGACAGTTCAGACTTATCGAAGTCAGTCGAGAAATTATTAAAATTATTGCACGAAGCTAATCTAGAGAAGGTTACGAACTAATGAACACAGGTATCACTCCTATATAAAGTCCTTGAACACGCTGATGATACTGGATTTGTTTAGGTTGACTGCGGCATTGCAACGCGCAGATGCATTATAACTAGGTCAGGGGTGAATGTCCTACCGAAAAATGGATTTAGTTTAAGGTAGATTAGTTGTGCGTTAGTATAGATTAGAATAATGGCAGTGTTGGTTTTGCAGGCACAGTATGGCGGTCACATATTTTAGTTTGTTTTGTTTGTACGGACACAGTGACACATTGTCCTAATTTCCCGAGCGACGTAGACGCGCGTTACCCCGTAGTTACTGCGAGGCCTACGAAAGCGTAGCGCTACGCCGACGCCGCGTAGGCCCGCTACACATCACACTTCCGTGTTTTTGTCGCAGGATTTATCTTGAGAATTTTATGGTTTTGTTTTTTGTTGTTATTGTGTTGTTTTGTTGTAGTAATACTGATATAGTATATTTTTTATTATGTTCATTTATGAATGCTGAAGTTAATTGGAAAAAAATAGATTCCTTTATTTTAATTATGTATTTTTTATTTTTAGTGCTAATTTGCGAAAGTCTCAAAAACTGTTTCATTTTCGATACTTGCCTAAGAACGATAGCAGCTTATTTTTCCTGTCAGCCTAAATACACCTAACAGAAACTTGAAAACTCTTCATCACTTATAAACCTTTATTTCATAAAACTGCAACTATCAAATCACCCTGAGCCAATTAAAAATACCCAAATTAATTTTCAACATCCAAAAAACACATTGAAATCACCAAAAATCCACTTAACCATACATTTAATCTTTCTCTAATCAAACTTCCAAATATTTTGAGATCTATCATCGAAACATCACCCCGTGTGCTTCGTCCTTCATTGGCGGCACGTGCCCGCGCATGCGTACTCCACAACCATCCTTCCTCTCCCTCTAACACCATACCTACATCCCTTTCTACACGCTTCGATCGTTTCAGAGTCGTGAAAAAGTCTGTAATCAAATTTATGTTGGTCGTAGGGTCTGAAGAAAAAGTGGAATGATGTCCTGAGACGGCCTTGAACATGAAAATACTATTTTGATTAATATTTCAATATTAACTCGTCGAGCACCGTCGTTATAGACACAATTAAAGAACAATAGGTTGCGGTCACCGGTGACCGCTTGGTGTTTGACAGTTTAATTCTCGATGACAGTCTTCTGCTGGATTATAAGCCTCCTCCTCCTCTACATAAGAGGGTTTGCCATAATCTCCAAGCTTGGTAAGATCGTTGGAGATCGCAGTATAAAAGGTTCAGGTTTATCAGAGAGCACTGCTCTCCGGTCTCTGTCAAATGTGTAGTCCCATTGTCGGTAGGATCGGTAGAACTCGCGGGAGGACCAATGTACATTGGTCCTTTACTTAGCTGTCACTACAGGACCCCCTTTATAAAAAAAATGTTTTTTTATTTTTATTTTAATATAGTAATACTATTTTGTTGATAGGTGGTAAGACTTAGGGGATGGTTGTATTATACAGTGATTTCAGCTACATTTTTTTTATTGCGCCACACAGTGTAAACACTGATAACCTACTGACAATAAATGTATGTAAGTACCTAGTTACCCATTAAAACAGAAAAAAAAAACAAAAAAAAATATTTTTTGTCAACCCTACCGAAGCTTCATTACGTAAGCCAGCATGATGACAACCAAACAAGGAAAGTCGAAGTAAACATACAAACGGAACTTAAGTTTAGAAAAAAAAAAATTATGACGTCATTAATATGTAGGTACAATACCTACCATAATACATCATCATTATCAGGCAACAAGGATGTCTACCCAGGTAATACGTATTTGGATAGCGTCATGAGCCAATGTTCACATGTAAACAGCAGCTCATGTAAAGAGATTGTCCAGTCCACTGATGGTAGCGGTGACTGTCCAGGCGACACACGTACTTAGGTATCGTCATGAGCTAATGTTCACATGTAAACAGCAGCTCATGTAAAGAGATTGTCCAGTCAACTGATGGTAGCGGTGACTGTCCAGGCGACACACGTACTTAGGTATCGTGATGAGCTAATATTCACATGTAAACAGCAGCTCATGTAAAGAGATTGTCCAGTCAACTGATGGTAGCGGTGACTGTCCAGGCGACACACGTACTTAGGTATCGTCATGAGCTAATGTTCACATGTAAACAGCAGCTCATGTAAAGAGATTGTCCAGTCAACTGATGGTAGCGGTGACTGTCCAGGCGACACACGTACTTAGGTATCGTCATGAGCTAATGTTCACATGTAAACAGCAGCTCATGTAAAGAGATTGTCCAGTCAACTGATGGTAGCGGTGACTGTCCAGGCGATACACGTACCTAGGTTATAGTCCGCAATAACATAAAGGTTACTTTTCATCCTGGAAACGAGAGCTTAACCGCTGGCATAAGTTAACTAAAAGTTACTAACGAAAAAAGCTAAAATCATTTTAAAAGATTACCTTTTTTGGTCATGTTTCGGAAATAAAACACTATTTATAAAATCCCATCAATCTATATAAATCCGGTAGCGTTTGTTGTATGAAATGCCATAATATTTTATGAGGGAAGACACGAAATTATCGATTTTTGCTGTCCTTCGGTGGGTAGCTGAACGAATGTACGTTAAATGTAGTAGCCGAGTTTTTTGAGGGGGATGTCAGGGTATTTGTAGATATTTTTTGAATTATAGATATAATACATAGTCTTTTAATCCGTGGAGGTAGGTAGGGATGAATATTTTTCTATGTAACACCCACTTTTCAGTTGTTGTGTTGTGAGTAGCATGTAACTGTGGATGGATCCATTGCTATATTCGAGACATAATTCTTGACTCCGTGTTATCGTATATATACCTCTTTTTCCTGGATATTCCTAAAATATTAGCAGTTATCACTACATAGTATAAAACAACGTCGCTATCCGCCGTCTGTCTGTCCCTATGTATGCTTAGATCTTTAAAACAACGAAACGGATGCGATGCGGTTTTTTTAATAGATAGAGTGATTCGTAAGGAAGGTTTATATGTATAATACATGCATATTGCACCCGTGCAAAGCCGGGGCGAGTCGCTTGTTCTACATAAATCTTCAAAATTCCACACACAATATCGCAAGAAAAAAGCTAGCAAGGATAATAAAATAAAAATAATCTTCTTGACATACCTCTGCGTTTGACAATAATATAACTAGCTTGTAAATATAAAACAAATGACATTCACACTCGAGCGAGCTTCGCTGAATAATATTCGATTTGACATTTTAGCGTAGATAACATTACGGCTTATATTTATGGAGAAATAGACAGGACTGTGTAGTTTTTAAGTCTTTTACGATAGGTCTAGTCTATCTAATACAATAATTCATGTTTATACATATAAATAATTTTGATTTTAATCTATGTGGTAGGATTCATCATTCAATAGGCTCACCCCCTATTACATGGGACTCATAACATAAATAGTGAAGAGTGGGTGTCACATTGTACAGTGGTATAATGTGCACCTCTGCTTACCCCTTCGGGGATAAAAGGCGTGATGATATGTTATGTGGTTGGATTCTTCGACGCCAAAATTGGTGTTTTAGTTTCGTTTCCAACCACTTGCTGTTTT
This sequence comes from Spodoptera picta, assembly GCA_038387885.1. Classification (NCBI taxonomy): domain Eukaryota; kingdom Metazoa; phylum Arthropoda; class Insecta; order Lepidoptera; family Noctuidae; genus Spodoptera; species Spodoptera picta. The sequence goes on from JAZHFQ010000445.1 coordinate 2,333,458, forward strand.
ATTCATATTACATTGATTTTTACCGTCTAATAATATTATTAAAGCGTAAGTTTTAAAATTTAAACGATGTAGGCGTGTTTCATTTTACGTTTTCACCCAAAATCTACTGAATGGCATAGGGACAAATATTATCATAGTCTGAAACAACAGTCGCGGAGAACCTAACGGATAACCGGGGCTCCGGCTCGACGTGCAGGAGAAGGAACGGGGTGGTTTTTAGTCAGTAAGAGTCTGACACTCCCTCCCGCCTCACCCAGGCGGGAGTAGTCATTCGATGATTTTCCGCGCTTAAAAAAAAAGTCTAAAACAACACGTAGACTATTTTTTATCCCGTTAACGCGGACAAAGCCGCTAACAAAAGCTAGTGTACTATAGTTTCGCAGAAATAAACCTAACTGCATTACCCAAGCGTCGAATTTGAAACATCTTAGGTATTCAGCCCCTTTTTTTGATGACAGGGGGAACCCTACAAAAGGCGCCTAGCTTTTTGGGCGCGCTGGTGAAGGCGTCGGTGGGACTCTCTGATGCTGGCTCGCTGGATAAGGCTGCATGCAGTTGTATAGTGTTTTTCCACCATCATCGGGGAGTCCACCCGGACCTGCCACTACTAGTTAGTGCTCAATTAGTTAAGCTCAATAGTTATTATTACTAACACTAGTTTGTAAGCTCACAATCGCGGAGAACCTAACGCGTTACCGGGGCTCCGGCTCGACGTGTAGGAGAAGGAACGGGGTGGTTTTTAGTCAGTAAGAGTCTGACACTCCCTCCCGCCTCACCTAGGCGGGAGTAGTCATTCGATGATTTTCCCCCTTAAAAAAAAAGCTCACAATCGTACTAACACTATATGGATGTAAATCTGAAATAAATGATTTTTTTATTATTTATTTGCGAAGAAAGAAAGAGTGTTGGATTTGTACCTCACTAAAAGCACCCCGGTAACCATCAATACTAGTAAGGGGCACCGGGTCCTCTGAAGACACCTGCTTCAAAGCCCCCACGGCGTAACGCCTGCAACAACGCATCCCTAGGGAGGTACTCAGCACTTACATTTTCAAATTCACAAAATGACATGACTGTAGTGAAAACTAAATACCATTTTAACTCGTCGAGTACCGGTTTTGCAGACACAATTATAGAACAATAGGTTGCGGTCACCGGTGACCGCTTGGTGTTTGACAGTTTAATACAACACAAATCCCTTTGTCTTAGGTCTAGACCAAAAATTAGGTATGCTAAGGATGTCTGTCGTGGGTGTGCGTGTGTATATATATGTATGTATGTGTGTGTAGGCTGCGGCCACAATGCGGCGTCGCCCAAGGCCGGCCGGCGAAAAGCTCTGCAGAAAATTTAAGCGACTTTTATCCTTACGATTTTCATTTGAAGTTACATTGCGTGGTTTACTAGTGAATAATTTGTATGGTAGCCTTTTGAAATGGTCAGTGGATTGTGTAGTGAAATGTTTGGGTGATATTGTTGTGAGTCGGCTTATGTTTTTTTTTTGTTTGTGTTTGCTGATTGTTCTTTGTTATGTATTTTTGTTTTTTCGATGATATTTATATTCGTAAAGGGACTATAGTTTAACGCTTTTGTAATATTATACTGGCTTCTTCGGTTTTACCAAAGGATGACAAGCCTACGTAGGTAATATTTCAGACTATAGTCAATCTATCACCGTCCCTAATTCCATTCATATCCATTCAGTAGTTTTCGTATATAGTATATTGGTATATGTCACATAGGCTACTTTTTATCCTTTTCTGACGCGAGCGAAGCCGCGGGTAAAAGCTAGTATTATATAAATGTCAAAGCAGTTATTTCAATAGAATCATAATTTGGTACTTTTTAAATGTCAACAAATACAAAATAAATAATAGTCTGTCAGTCAGTCCGTCAGTGAAGCTATGTGCTATAATATACTATACCTCTATAGCAATATACTTTTCACTTCATTCTTACAAACATTTGCTGCCTCGTTGGCCGAGTAGTCACAAGTGCGACTGCCGGGCAAGGGGTCTCGGGTTCGATTCCCGGGTCGGGCAAAGTATTACTGGGTTTTTTAAAATTCTCAGTAGTAGCACGGAGTCTGGAAATGTGCCCGGTATATGGCAATAGGCTCACCCCCTATTACATGGGACTCATAACAACTAGTGAAAAGTGGGTGTTACATTGTACTGTGGTAGAATGTGCACCTCTGCCTACCCCTTCGGGGATAAAAGGCGTGATGCTATGTATGTTATGTATGTCTTACAAACACTCATACGTTCACTATATCATAAGTAAATGCGAATTGTGTTGTGTATATGTTTATTACTGATTCACCTCAAACGGCTGAAGCGATTGGGGTGAAATTAGAACAAGAGATTATGGTATGGAATAAGATAGGCTACCTCTAATCCCACGGTAACGCGGGCGAAGTCGATGACCGTAGCTAGTTTAACATATTAATATTAGATAGCTAAGCTATATCTATTATTAATATTGTATGAGAGTTTAAGGAACAGAGGATATAGTTCCCTCAGATCGGAAAAGGAGGATCCTCCGACCAGGCGAGGTGATCGTGCCTCTACTCATGTTAATTCGATTGTAAACTCCGCATGTGCGATGTAGGATTCTATGACGTCATCCGTCGACATATGACATATGTCGCCACAAGAGTACCTCTAATGTTAGCATTACTCTACCTACCTCTTTTATAAAAGAGCGTAATGTTATGTTACGTTCGATTTAACGAAACAAAATGGTCGGCTCGCTTCATAGCATTACTAAATAGACAAGACTCATCTGAAATTCCGTGTTACAAAGATCTAAATGTGTATGAATAATAAATAAGTACCAATTTATGTCTGTGACATTTACAACGAATTTGAATATTTGAATAGAGTTATAGAGCTGAAAACTTATGAAGTTAAATTTAAACCATGGAAAAAAAAGTATTTCATTATTGAGAAAATCTATGAAATAATTTGTTGGTCTAAAAACTTGCATATCAGTCGCGCGACTCAAAGAGCCATCAGACCACCACAGATGCGACCCAATAGGGGCTGATGCCCGATACGGAGCCGCGGAAGGCCTAACGGGTTACCGGGACTCCGTCTCGACAAGCAGGAGTAGGAACAGGGTGGATGTTTGTATTGTACATAAATACTAAATAAATTATTGTGGTTTCGGCTTACTCATGTAATAATTTGACGAGGAATTAGGAGGAGTAGCAGCGTATCAGTGGCCGTGTCGCGGGTCGCGGAATGCTGCTCATGAATATGAGCCTCTAGCATGGCTAGAAACTAGTCGAGTTCCTCGTCAAATTATTACGTGAGTAAGTCGAAAACATAATAATTTATTTAGGGTGGATGTTATTCAGTAAGAGTCTGACTCTCCCTTCCAAGATTTCCAGTTACTTATGTCCCTGGGACGCGCCGGTCTTCAGTGTTCCAGTGTTTTTATGGTTGTATGTACTGTAGAATCATAAATATGTGTAGTAGGACCCGAAGATATTCTTAAACAGCAATGAACGTTTGATGACTCTATCCGCCGTCTCTCTGTTCCTATGTGTATTCAGATCTTTAAAACTACGCAACGGATTTTGATGCGGTTTTTTTTAATAGAAAGAGTGATTCATAGGGAAGGTTTATATGTACCTCTATACATGCATATTGCACCCGTGCGAAGCCGGGCTAGTAATATATAAAATAAGAAATGAAAAATTTTGTAAAAGAAATAAAAATTTAATATATTGTATAGTCTGATTTTTAATTCGAGTCAGTAAAATGACGTTTCCAGTGTTGCACGGTTTTAAAAAAATAGGGTCTCAAATAAATAGTGATGTGGAAAATCGAGATTTTTAAATCGAAAATTAAAAGTTAGTCTAGATTACATTCATTTATTTATTTGTACATACATTATAAATATGTAATTTACGGAAATTAAACTGAAGACATGTAATAATATATTACATAAAATACTGTTGTTATATTTTTTTTTGTTATTGGCAGGAATATCACTTATGACGCCATGGACGCCATTTTGTTTTTCATTCTGCTCCCGAATTCCGACGGTGTCAGAAGTGTTTAGTGTCCTCTGCAGTTTCTTGTTTATTTCTTACTTGTTATTTGTTTGTTGAGTTTTTTGTTACGTTTTTTTGTTACGTTGGTGATTGAGATGGATGCCCAATCGTCCACCTCTAAAGATGGATGTCTCCCTCCAAAAAGAAAGTGTCGATCATTTGTTGTGAGTGAGAAACAAATGATTGTCAATGCATATAATTATGTATGGAATCAAAATACAGCAAAATCTTTCGAAGTTCCAAAGAAAGATGAGTGTGTGAAGACAGTATCTGAAATATTGGGAATTTCGACTAGATCTGTGTATCGGATACTGAAAGAACAAAAGGAGAACGTTCAGTTAACAAATCAGAAAAAATCCGGACCCAAACTGACATTCAAAGATAAAATTGATGATTTTGACTTTTCGGCGATACGACGTAAAGTTCACCAATTCTTTTATGAGAAGGACCCACCAACTATTGCCAAGGTATGTAAAATTATAATACAATACAAAATACATAATTGCACATCATACATAATATATGATAGTGAAATTTAATATTTATTAGTTATATAGAATATTTTTTAACTTGATTGTGTTCTTTTCTTGTATAAATTGTCAATTCGTCAGTTTTTTTCATAAGTTTTTAATTTTTTGTTTTGTAGTATAAGTATCTCTCATTTTAACATGTGTACGCCTTGACGGCAAAACATAGCGCACTGCGTTTATTGATAAGATCCTCATGTAATACCTATGTTTAACAAATAAATATTTCTGATTCTGAATAGGTAGTAATTAACACACATTTTCATTGACTCGCTGAAGTTTACAAAAATTAAATACTTGTAATACTTTACAGGTTCATCAGGCTGTAAGTGATGATCCTGACCTACCAAATATGTCAAAGAGTACCATGCGAGCAGTTTTAAAACATTTAAATTTTAAATATGCGAGACGCAACCGACGCAGCTGCTTGATGGATCGTCAAGATTTAATTCTGTGGCGTGCACGGTACTTGAGGACAATCAAAGAATATCGGAGACAAGAAAAAGTAATTTACCTCTATTATCAAGACGAGACGTGGATTAATGAAGGTAATTGTATATTTTTATTTACAACTATATTAAATGCATAGTTTTTCAGTTTCAAAATGTATTTGTGTCAGTATTGTATTATTTATATGAATTTTGTATATTAACAGGTCATACAACTGGTAAAGTTTGGGTGGATACAACGATAGAATCTTCCAAACAAGCCTTTTCAAAAGGTTTAACTACAGGCCTAAAGGGCCCAACCGGCAAAGGTCGACGCCTAATAATTTCCCACATAGGCAGTGATGAAGGATTTTTAGAAGACGGGTTATTAATTTTTGAATCCAAGAAAAATACCGGTAACTATCATGAAGAAATGAACTCAAAGTGTTTCGAGGACTGGCTTAAAACTATTTTGCCAAATTTAAGGCCAAATGCGGTGCTGGTACTAGATAACGCACCGTATCATTCTAGAAAAGTCGAGCGTATCCCCACTTCAAACTGGCGGAAAGATGATATAATTCAATGGTTGAATGAAAAAAATATTCAATTTCAACCTAGGATGATAAAAGCTGAATTAATAGAGATTGTAAAATCCCACAAATCGAATTACGAACGCTATGCTGTGGAAGAGTTGGCCGCTGAATATGGTGTCACAATCCTGCGGCTGCCCCCTTATCACTGTGAGCTCAACCCAATAGAGTTAGTTTGGGCTCAAACAAAGGGGTATGTCGCCAGGAACAATAAAACTTTTAAAATAAAAGACGCAAAAAAGTTGTTTGAAGAAGGTGTGAAAGAAGTGACACCTGAAAATTGGCGACAGTGCATCAACCATGCAATAAAAGTCGAAGACAAAATGTGCCAACTCTACCACATCATAGACGAATGTGTGGATTCATTTATAATAAATGTTACTGATTCCGATTCCGATTCTGAATATACTGATTCAGAATCGGATTCGGATTCGCAACCGTTATGAATAAAAACCTATAAAATTACTTGTATTATTCTTACTTTCCATTATTGATTCCTCTGAATCCCCCATCTTTTGTAATAATGTTGTAGTGAGAAGTTTTAATATGCTGGGAAGGTTCATATTTCTAAAATTGTATTATTTAATACGTTATGCTTTAAATATTTACAATAAAATCAACGCTCTGATACCTAATAAAATAAATCATGACTAAACTTCTAAGTCGGTCGATTGTGGAACATCACTATTGTAGTGGGTCACCCTTTTTTGTGAAAGTGACAGTTGCCCCTGTCATTTTACTGACTCGAATTAAAAATCAGACTTTAACAATGATTGCCTCGTTGGCCGAGTGGTCGCAAGTGCCGGGAAAGTCAAAGTCAAAGTCAAAGCACTTATTTCAATTAAACCATAATTTGGTACTTTTGAAACGTCAACAAAATACAAAATAAATAATAGTCTGTCAGTCAGTCCGTCAGTGAAGCTAGGTGAAGCTAGGTGCTCATTCCAAAACGTAGATTCGAATGGAGAAGAACGAGCAAGAAACTCCATTCGTTACTCTTTTAAAAAAGTATGTTCTACAATGTCTCTGATAGAAGAGGTTTTGGGTTCGATTTTTGGGTCGAACAAAGTATTACCTACTGGGATTTTTTTAAAAAAATCTTAAGGAAGGTTCTATGTAGATATATATTGCACCCGTGCGAAGCTGGGGCGGTTCGCTAGTGATAATGATATATCAGTGTGAACGAAGTCGCGTGTAATAAGTAGTACTTCCATATTATGTAGGTATATAAAATTCAGAATATGTAAAATGGGCGCTGAAATGTATTCAATCACGCGTGGTCCCACGTTCGGAATAAAACGTGACCGAGGTAATTTATGATAAGAGGGCGACAGTATCTTTTGTATGAATGTTTATTTATATTGTGTTGGGACTGTGTTTGAATTAAATTCATTAGGTAATGATTGTATTTACATACTTTTTGTTTTCGATACCATTGTTTAAAACAAGAAATCAATTATCTAAACATAGTAAGTACCAGTACCTCCTCCTTTTTTTGAAGTTGGCAAAAAAGAAAAAGTTTTTTTCTACGATATACCTATAACGACCTAAATTCGAAGTGTGGGAGAGCCATGCTTCGGTACGAATGGGCTGGCTGGACCGGAGTGATACCACGGCCGTACAGAAAACCGACGTGAAACAACGCTTGTGTTGTGTTTCGTCGTGTGACCTCGCGTTACCGGAGGCCCAATTACACCCTCCTTAAATCCTCCACAATCCTCAAATTCACAATTCCCAAAACACCGGTAACGCACTTGTAACGCCTTGGTGTTTCGAGTGTCCATGGGCGACGCCGATTGCTTACCATCAGGTGATCCGTCTGCTCGTTTACCGGCCGATGTTATAAAAAAAAACCTTTGAATTACAATCGATTTCTTTACTTTTGTTCTCCTTGGGTTTCTATCAAAAACTTGTATTGATGTAAAGATTTCGGATTCATTTCGGTTGTGAATAAAAACGTAGCCTTACTATGAGATTTTTTATTCATCTCATTGTAATAGAGAACCAGCATACAGCCATACTCGAGTGACAAATCCAAACTCCTTAACATAACGCTAAGGAACAAAAAAAATCCAAAATTAAATAATCCCCAACGATCCTCAAACTCCTAATCCCTAAAAAGCCGGTAACCCACTTGTAACGCCTCTGGTGTTCCAGGTGTCCATGGGCGACGCTGATTGCTTACCATCAGGTGATCCGTTTGCTCGTTTACCGACTTATGCCATAAAAAAAAAGAAAACTGCGCTCAAAAACCATTTATCTATCACTAGCTTTTACCCACGACTTTATCCCATGAGAGCATTTAATCGGGATAAAAAGTATCCTATCAACTAAGTCGGCCCATACCCTGCCTGTATACCAAATTTCATCAGAATCCGTTCGTAATATGATACTACAAACAGATAAACATTCTCTAACATTTTGACTACATATAAAACAGCGTAAAAATCTCGAATTAATTTAATACAACATTTTTGTGTGGGCGCACCACTACGTACCAACAGCTATGACGCAAGAACTATGACATTTTTCAAGTTGTCAACCAGTCAGTTAACTGATAGATTGGGTAGTCGTAAAACCGTTAGATTCGTGCACGAGTGAAATTCGTGGGTACAGCGGTGCATTTTTTAAATAAGTAGACATAATTATGTGACTATTGATAATTACTGCTTACCACTGGACAAGGAGTTAAGTTTTCGTATGTATGTAGGTTGCCTCGTTTGCCGAATGGTCGCAAGTGCGACTGCTAGGGGTCTCGAGTTCGATTCCCGGGTCGGGCAAAGTATTACTGGGTTTTTAAAAGATCTCACTAGTAGCTCGTAGCCTGGAATTGTGCCTGGTATATGGCAATAGTTTCACCCCCTATTACATGGGACAAAGAAACGTCTATTCAATGCAGATAATTCAAAATTCGTATAAAGCAATTAATCTTTCGAAACTTTAATTCTAAATTTAAACTGTAATCTGGTGAATATTGTCAAACAATAAAGAAAAATATCAAACCTCTTTCAAAGCCCCGAAAAATAATAAAGATATAATTTCTTAAACCGTTTCTTTTGCTATAAAAGAGAATTACAACATTCTTTCTCATAAATAAAAGTAACGCCGCTTTTATAAAAATAAAACTACCAAAAACAGTAAAAACTAGTTAGCGCTCTCTGTTGTCCGATAGCGGTACTAAATTGCAAATTTAAAAGTAAAACCTCGTTCACGTGCGCCTCCTAACGGGAAATAGCCGAACTGCGTTCATTGAACTCTCAAACATTCGTTGCGCAACTTTCGACTCACGAATTCGAAGTTTAAATACGAATGGCCCGTGGCGCGAATTTTAAAATTTTCACGTTCGAATTATATAGGTCGCCATTTGTATGGATCTTGTAGCTTTAACGGTATTTTTTTCTTTTTGATTTTAATTTTCGTATTGGTTTATTTAGTATTTTGGGGAGCAAGGTCGTAAATGTGTTTACGTATATAAGTGTTACAGTTATTGTGCGAGTGTACGCGCATTCTTTGGACCGTTTAGTCACCTGTTTGACATAACCAAGTATTAGTACATTTGTGGCATACCTTTTTATTGTATTGTTATGTCAGCTCTTTCTTATATATTTTTTTTTTGGTTTTGAATGCAGGTTGGCCTCGTTTAGCAAACATTAGGTAGTACATAAATTCGTCACTGTTGATCGAAAATGTGATTCTAGGTGATATTATAATTATCTATTTTCTTATTTTGAATATTTTTTCTTATACAGAGTATGTCTTCCATGTGATGGTGACGACATAATATTATGTTATTGATTTATTATTACAAAACTATGAAAAAAAAGTCTATTTTACACCACCTACACTTTACAACGTATCCGAACATCCATAGACAAAAAAACCCTATTTCTCCAAAAAGAAAAAAGAACAGTAACAATTTTAAATATCGAATAGAATATTATGACACGGCAAATATAACGGGCTAGTAGTAAATACTTTTCATTAAGTGGTACCAAGACCGGTCGAGGTCGATGGCCGCATTCGGCACCAATTCCCAGAGACAACCATCATCATTGATTGAGCTGCACAGCGAATATTTTTATTATTTTTCGTCTATTTATAAAGTTTAGATAGATAAAATGACTAGGAAAATAATTTATTTAAGAAATCAAATACCTTTTTTGAAGCGTACTTATTTATTAACTTATTTTTATGTATTCATTAGAACAAAGCTTAGCTACCAACACCACGAGTAGCGCCACCACGACCACCCACCACCTAAAGCATTTTATCCCTAATTGTCCAGTAAATATCGTAGGATGTGGATCTGATTAAGGGACTATTCATTTAACAGTGACAAAGCAGCAGTGCTCTATAATGAAGAAGGTCCGCAGTTCAGCAGTAAACACAACAGGGTCACGGGATCAGCAGTAGAAGAAAACGAGCTGATGATCTATGTATTATATTTGGTACAATGGTTAGTACAACACAACAATAAAACTAAGGGGACTGCTACACATGCTCTCAAATGGCACGCTAAGTGACGTTCTATGATCATTCTCAAACATTTTCAAAAATTGAACGCTTGTCGATTCACAAACATACCCGAAATGAGCATGCTGGTTTTGAGCAATATTCCGACACACATGCTACTAAGTGACAGTGCTCAATTAAAGCATGCTTTCGTGCTTGGAATAAGGATTTGATTCTCATCAATAGGGATGATGACAGGGTATGAAAATTAAAAATCTAATTAGGTATCAGTTAGGTAATTAACCAATTTTAGACACGTATTTTTTTTATTTTGATGTATAATAAAATGATACTTAGATAAAACGAATCAAATTTTAGGAGTGGTAGCTAAAACGTAATTTCTACGTATAAAATGTACATAGAAGTGACGTCACGTGTCATTTCAAATCAATATATCTTCGAAACTATTCGTTTCCGTAAGAAAATATAAAATACGTGGGTAATGTTTTAAAATAATCTACCAGATGGACATTAAAATAAAAATTAGTCATCTCTATTGCACGTGTATTTTACATTATTCAGTTATTTTTTCTATAACAATCTACAAGTGTGTTATTCTTCCAATGAATTAATGTCCAAAGAAAAAAAAACACAATTTGAATTTCAAATAAAGCACTCGAATCTGATTGACAGTTGAATGATGTCAAAAGTTGACCATAGAGTTCGAATGTCGGTTTTAAATTTTTTGACAGGTGCTTGTAAATCTAATGTACTTACTAAAGAAGCGTGGATACTATTCCATAATATGGTAAAATATTAAACAATGTTTGCATTCGATGGTGTAGACCGCAGATTAAGACATTCGTTGTAAAAGACATTCAAATTATTATAGTATTTCTCTCGACTCTTCTCTAGACTCAAAATTATTTCTCTTAATTTTCAATTTACTCTCTCTTGTTTAACGTAGTAAGGTTCCAGTTTATTGTTTTATGTCGAAGATAATGCTAAACTTTATCGAATACTTTTGAAAATCTAAACATCGATTAATAACAATAAATAATAGTCAAGCTCAATATCTGTATTGAGCTTGACTAAATAGTCAAGCTCAATATCTGTATTGAGCTTGACAGGCTCTGGCCTGTGACTAAACCATTCTCCAAGCAATACTAGGTGGTAAAAAATAAAAGCTAAAAATAAACATACGGTGTCCCAGTTTTTATTCTAGACTTAATAATCTCCCCAAAAGTCTAGACTAGTACATATCTCTTCAATCTCTTTAACTAAAATATGAAGTGACCATTGCACACTCTACAGGTCGATGAACTCTTTTACTTTTTAAACTTGTTTTTTTTACACCTGGCATAAGTTTGTGAAACTTTGAAAGAGGTTTTAATATTTAATTTATATATTTGCTTTCAGCGCCATCTGTGTTAAAGTGCGACATTTATGTATTTGCAGTTCAGAAACGAGACTATCATTAGTTTTCAACGTACTGAAAAGCCTGTGATGGATACATAATTGTTGACGGAATTGTTTGTTTCTTAAATGATTTTCATTATTTTTTCAGGTCAGATTTTGGACCTAGAAATAAACATCATTGTATTACTTGTGAGAAACCAGACGTTGGTTTTTTAATACTAATATTTACGACAACATATTATCCCAAGAAAGTATTTTTAAATTAAGTGTATAAGAAAAAATCTAATTAATGTAGGACAAAAATAAAAAGAAGTCAGTGACCTTCTACTCTTTATATCCCATTCAAAAGACACCTAACAAATAGTTATTATCCATCTCAAATTAAAAAAACTACAATCCATAACCAAAAATACTCAATTCCAAACACGAAATCATTCCCAAATCAATTCGTACATAACCCCTAACTGCATAACTTGACGTAACCGAACAAAGTTGACAGCTAACCATAAATTAAAATCGGCTAAGCGCGCGCGACACGCAATTGTCATTTACGTTTTTTTTAAAGCACAGGCGTTCAATACACAGCCGGTCCCACGGCGTCGCATGCACGGAACGCGTCCAGATAACGGGCACATGCACACAGTTACAACAGTATGTGGGTGAGCCTAACTGCGATCACCGTTAGGCTACGTCACTACTAGAGGGGGGCATTGTCGATGGATTGTCTGTGGTTCGGATTTCTTAAAAAAATGTCTATTGTATTGGGTGTGTGAAGCTATGTCCTATAATGTTGATCATTATTTAGGATTATTCTTTAAACTATCATCATTATGTGTTTTATTCCTCAAAAGAGTAAGGAGTTTATAAATAGTAATCTCATCTCACAACAAAGTTAAAAATATCCTTGAAAGCATGACATTGACATTTTAACCCAGTAAAAAGGAGAGTCAAACCAAAAAAATCTTCAAAATACATCTGTTTGTCGTCTCTGATGGATTTATCGATACAAACAGAGAGGCACATCACTAGCTCAGAGTACCGTACGCTACGTCACAAAGAAAGGGATTGCGGCTTACGGTACCCAGGGCCGAGCGCCGCCCTACTGTCGCTTTTCTGACGCTGGCCGCACAAAATGCACGTCTATGGCCGATGGCGCGCTATAATCTGTGGATGCTGCCGATTTATTAATTTGAATGTGGAATGTTCTTTTTATTTTTGTTACAAGCCACTTATTAATTGGTTAGTTTATTGAAACTTTTTTTTTGATTCGATTTGTAATTTATTGTGGACAGTTGGATGTTGCATTGATGATAACAAAAAATATTTGTAGTCTAAGATTGGTATTAGTGAAAATGAAAATTAGGGGTTACTGACCTTAACTGTCACTTTTTGACACAGATACTTAATACAGATGACGTAATTACAAAATTCGATCATTATCATTTAGGCCGTAGAGCAAAACCTTCAGATATCATCAACATTGCTTTAAGCATTGATACTGTAATAATATTGATTAAGCTTTTGATGAAAAGCTATAAGTTTACAATTATAGTAGTGGTATAAAAAATTGCAGCTTATACTGTGTAAAGCTTGCTCACTTTGTCCATTCAACTGGTGGTAGTGGTGACTGTCCAGGCGACAAACGTACTTAGGTATCATCATGAGGTAATATTTACTTGTAAACAGCAGCTCATGTAAAGAGATTGTCCAGTCAACTGATGGTAGCAAGGTTAGCTTGAACAATATAACTTTTAAAGAGACTTTAGTTTCACCCTAAAGTGGAAAATCTCCAGAAAACCTCTCGACTAGACTAAGACGAAGAGGACGGTCAGAAACTAGACTCATAAGTCCACGTTGGGTCGTTTGACAACACATGCATCACAACAGACGAATTTAACGTAACCGCTTCGTTAACAGTTTTCATTGTTCCTAAGCAAGATGCAAGCATTTGTCATTGGTAAACCGCCTATATAACGTGGTGGCTCAGAGGTCTTAGACATGCAACTTCTTCTGCATCCCTTGCATGACTGCATGAGGGCGCTGGTTCGAAAACTAACGAACAGCAAGCATCAATGTGACATTTTCGAGTTATATGTAGTTTCTAAGATTGTTTAGACATCACTGACAAACAGTGAAGGAAAACATCGTGAGGAAATTTGGACTAAACTTAAACTAAGTTTAAAATCGCCAACCCACATTGAGCAAGCGTGGTAATTAATGCTTAAACCTTCTTCGTGTAAGAAGAGGCCTCTGGTCAGCAGTTGCGACTTACAGGCCGTTGATGTGTGATGTGAGACCCCCTATTGTTTGAGAAGGATGCATGCATTCGTCAAATGAGACAATGTGGACAGAGTTCCTAACAGACAGTTGGTACAAAAAATGAAGTTGTATCTACATAAAAGTGACGTCACGATACATTTATCCTAGATGCTTTCGTCGCCAAACAGTCTAGTCCACAAATAAGCGACCTAATTTGCATCGAACGTCAACCTGACTATGTTAAGATTCAAGTAAGGAAACTTTACGAATAAGGTGACTTGATACTCGGTAGGCCAAGTTCATTGCAGTCGATAGAGTTCTTATGAAATAGGTCAAAGTTATATAGGACTTAGGTAGTTGGGTAGATTAGGCAAAGTTTCAATAATCTCAGTCACCATCTCATCATCATCATCAGACACAGTCACAATCGATAGTCTCAGTCAACATATCAACGTTGAACGAGATATGTTCCATATAAAATGTGCCATAATTCTGTCTATCGCAGCCAAAACTCCTGGCCATATCGGGTCGTATAGAAGCAATATTGGGACAATATTTGGCATAATTTGATTGAGATTAATGTCAGTCGTCGATGACATAACATTATGTCATTTTAGTAATGTCAATGTCATGATATAACATCGCCCCCAATTTTTTCTACCTCCTCTGTTGGCAGTGTGTTTTGCTTCTAGTATCCGCTTACTACCATCAGGTAGGCCGTAAACTTTCTTACTATCACAATAAAATTTATAAAAAGTCTGTGCCTAGTTATTTAATATTCTATTCTCTTCTTCCAAACCTATTTAACATCCATTGCTGCTTACACACAAGCATTTCCAAATAATACTACTGACCCGACAATGTACGGCGTCCACGAGTGCGTGCTTAAAATTTTTAATGCAACCTTTTTGCTATTTCATTGTCGTACGACAATAGACTAAAGTTCTAGACTAGTGTTATGGAGGTAGTAGATACCTAGTGTTATAGTGTATAGTAGTCTAGGTCATTCACGTTGTGAACCTAGATTCTACCTCTAATAGATTTGGGTCCTGCATAATGAGCGGAAGGCCTTAGAGAAATAGTTGAAGCATATTTTCGACATGAGCAAAGTAATTGGCAATGGGTTTGCCTTTTTTTAATGGGACGCCTATTAGCCCGAAGTTGCATGCAAAGATGTCCCTTAATAGTATCAGTGGTCAAAAAATAAAGCGTCAAATAAATGTAATTTTCTTTTCGCAATTAAAGGTAACAAACAATATTTCGACAAATTATAAGTACGCAGATTAAAAGAAAACCTCATTAAAGTTTTCAATATATAGTAGAAGTATCTTCTTAGAAGATAGTAGTAGAAGTAGAAGCACAGTCTTGAGACTTTGAAGATAAAAAATAATGAAAAAAAATTTTTTTTTTTTAATTTTCAAGTTAAAAAAATATATATTTTTTCATATACCTACTTAAAACATGCAAACTCTTTAGAAAGTGACAGATTTCCAAATATGAATTTCAAAATTCCTTCTTATCGTATGAAATTCAAATTTTACCTTTGTTACCCACGACTTCTGTTTCCGTCAACATAACAGAAAAGTGCATTCACCTTTGTCAACTCAACGAACATGGCGTTTCAATGTTTAGATGCCGAAAACTCGACGACCAACACGAATTATTTAAAATTCCACTTTGATTTACATCAATCTATTAGCCAACTATGTGAATCCATTAAGATTCCTCATAAAATTAGATCTTTCCAATAAAAAAAAAATTACCAAAGAGTTTCGTATCAATTCGTTACTTTATCTGTAACCAAACTTTTTAAAAACTCACCTCTGATTGTGCTCGGCATTTTGTCCAATAAATCCTTAACTCGACACTGATAAAACAATCCATAAAACACACAGTTGCCACAATAAATTAATTGTATTATCCGTTTTCAGACATTTTCACTTGAATAGACACATTTGACACGAGTTCACGGCACGATAGTATGCACAATTTGAAAATGTTGGTTTGGCGCCAACGGAGCTGTCAATGTCAAAATTCCCGCGCGTTCAGATACGGTCGGAACGTCCTAGAGATGTGGTGTAGCGGCGAGTTGTGCTTTTTTCATTGCGGCGCGCGCTCGACTCTCAGGCTAACTGTATTTTTTTTCGTGATACCAACAGTAACGGTGTTAAGGCCGGTTCTTCCACTCACATCTTCTTCTACCATCGACCGACGATGATTTCGGACGCGTGGCTAATTCGATTTACGGTCAATTCTGATGGCTGCCAGTGATCGGTATCCGGTTTTTCGATGATTTTTTGCGAAGGTTGTTGGCATCGTAAAATCTATGATAGGCTGCAGTTATTTTGCATGAGGTGAAAGAATAAATTTCTAATAGGTTAGTGATTGATTGGAAAATTGCCATTCAATGAGGAAATTCGAATTTTATGTTCTATCTCTCTCTGGGTTTATTGGCCTTTGGACACCATGTTTTATCTCATTGACAGTCAATTCCGATTTCGTAAATCTGAATGGTTTTTATTAACATCAATGCTTGGGAATATTGTGCATGCATACTTATTTTATGGATGCCTATATAATTTACTTACATTATTCTATTAGAATTTTTAATATGTTATTGGATATAATTTATGGAAAACCGCTATATAAAGATTATATGAAAATGAATTTCAAAATAAGAGACAGCATTAAATATTGTATTACGGTACTCGCATAATAATGAATCTTCTACAATAACCTAACACAGAAGAGGCACAATAAAGGCATTTCTAGTTGCCCGCTCAGATTTGCAATGAGCCACAGCCTCGTCTAAACTGTCTCACTTCTAAACAGGGCTTATTTATACGGAAAGGTGAAATTCGAGTGGCAATTTTTGACTTAAAGTCGAAAGTTACGGTGCTCGTACTAACAAGGACACTGAACAGTTTAAAATGGCATAGTATACTAGAACAGTAGAAGGCTTGACAAAAATGGTCCAATTTGGTACAGTTGTTAGAACTCATCTGCGTTCAGCAAGGGGTATCGGGTTCGAGCAGACGGATCACCTGATGGTAAGCAATCTGCGTCGCCCACTCCAAACACCAGAGGCGTTACAAGAGCGTTACCGACCTTTTAGTTAGGGATTAGGAATTTGAGGATTTTTGGGAATTCAGTGATTGGGAAGATTGGGGAAGGGGTTAATTGAGACTACGGTAATCTTACTTACACGACGAAAGACAACGCAAGCGTTGTTTCGCTATGGTTCCGGAGTGGTACCACAACTCCTCACAGACGGCCGTGGTATCACTACCGCCAAGGCTACTATAAGTGAGGGAGAGCCATGCTGCAGCACGAATGGGCCGGCTTGACCGGAGTGATACCACGGCCTCACAGAAAACTGACGTAATGCAACGCTTGCGTTGTGTTTCGTCGTGTGAGTGAGGTTACAGGAGGCCCAATTACCCTCCCCTTCCTCAATCTCCCCAATTTCTGAATCCCTAACGATCCTCAAACTCCTACTCCCCAAAAGGTCGGTAACGCACTTGTAACGCCTCTGGTGTTCCAGGTTTCCATGGGCGACGCCGATTGCTTACCATCAGGTGATCCGTCTGCTCGTTTACCGGCTTATGCTATAAAAAAAAAACTAAAATTCGCGGGTTACTCACGTGAATATACTGAGAAAAGCTCTACTAGTTTCGAACCACACGCTACTCGAGTAGGCTACGCGACATCGCCGCGATCGCGCACGCTGCTCATGAGGAAGAACCCCTCTGTGCCTGTGGTTCGAAACTAGAAGAGCTTTTCACAGTATATTCACGTGAGTAACCCGTGTGAGTAATTTTGAATTAATTTAGTATGTGTCACGATAGTTATAAAAACAAGTATAAGGTTTGTATTACATTATCAACAACCCGATACAGACCATAACATAACATCACACCTTTTATCCCCGAAGGGGTAGGCGTGTACGTTACGACACTTAATGCCACTGTAGAATGTAACACCCACTTTTCACTATTTATGTTATGAGTCCCATGTAATAGGGGGTGAGCCTATTGCCATATACCGGGCACAATTCCAGACTCCGTACTACTACTGAGATTTTTTGAAAAAGCCCAGTAGTACTTTGCCCGACCCGGGAATTCAACCCGAGACCCCTTGCCCGTCAGTCGCAATAGCGACCACTCGGCCAACGAGGCAGTCATATTGACCCAATATAGACCACTGCTGAACTAAAGGCTTCTGCATAAGAAGGATTGCCACTATCTTAACTCTTATGACAAGTTTTCGCGAAGAACCTAACGGGTAACCGGGGCTCCGGCTCGACGTGCAGGAGAAGGAACGGGGTGGTTTTTAGTCAGTAAGAGTCTGACACTCCCTCCCGCAACTCAACCAAGCGGGAGTAGTCATTCGATGGTTTTCTCTCCTTAAAAAAAACCCTTGACAAGTTAGTTCTACACCGAAATCACTTTTTATTAACCAACTGCAATAAAGCCTTTGTAGAAACGCTAATCTAGTTTTAAATAGTACCTAAGTATGCATTACGTATTGACATGATGTTTTTTTCTTGTTTTTTTTATGGGATAATGCTGTAAACGATTAGACTGCACTTGGCTGCACGGTTGGCACGGTGGCTGCCACGCAACGTGTCGCGGGTTCGATTCCTTCACGGGACAACTATTTCTGTGATTCACAGATTGTTGTTCCGGGTCTGGATGTCATGTGTATGTGAACTTGTATGTTTGTAAACGCACCCACGACACAGGAGAAAACCCATGTGTGGGGCATCGTTTAAGAAAAAAATGTCGTCGGCCATGGACACCTGGAACACCAGAGGCGTTACAAGTGCGTTAAATTAGTATTTTGAGGATTGTAGGGGATTCATATTTTTAAATGGCATAAGCCGGTAAACGAGCAGACGGATCACCTGATAGTTAGCAATCGGCGTCGCCCATAGACACCTGGAACACCAAAGGCATTACAAGTGCGTTTCCGGCCGTTTGGGGATTAGGAATTGAGGATCGTTGGGGATGATAATATTATCGCATTAATTAATGCAAGTATTATTAATCTGTTGATGATAAACGTTCAAAAGTGCCATTCTGGCCTGATTGAAATAAGATGATTTTGACTTTGACTTTAACTTTGAATAAATTTATGTTTTATTTAAAATAAACCCTTAGATACTAACAAGTATTTAGTCGTTTAACTCCAAAAACGTATAATAAAAATATTAATTACACGCAACTAATAACGCGAAGGCCGCAAAATAAACTCAAAGTCGAAAAAGATGCGCCGTTAAACTAAGTTTTTTGAACTCTTAATGCTTGAAAACTTAAAACTAACGCTATACAGTTAAATTTTATTTCGAAAACCATCTTAACTACGTGTGAATCCGAAAAATCTCACCGAAATTTTTACAATCTTTTTAATCGCCATGTCATGACGTTCCCGCGTAAACAAAACTCGTGGTGGGTCATTGAACCCAACGGTACCGTGCAACTTGTCCTAACCGGTTGGTCGACGTTGTTGTGACGTCATTTTTAGTTCCGCTACTTAATCATAGATGGCGCTGATAGTGTTATTCGTAGTTTTTTTGCGTGTACTTGTTTATTAATAAGTGCTCTCTAGTCTCTTGTGTAACGTAACTTTAAGTTAAGTGATCGTTAAAGTGTTAGTTTTGTAAACTGGCATACCTAAGTATTCTACATTTGTTATTGTTTTATACTTTAGGAAAAGTTTTTTTGAAATCTAAATATATTTCTCAACCATACATGATAATGAATAAGTTATTTAATAAAAACCAGAGTTAACAACAATTTTCAAAATAAACTTCTAAACTAGGTACTTACTTTATAAAAAGACAATATTAACATAACATCACGCCTTTTATCCCCGGAGGATTAAGAGGTGTACATTATGCCATTCGTGTGCAGGGTGCAGAGGTGCACACTAAAATGTAACAACCACTTTTCACTATTTATGTTACGAGTCCCATGTAATAGGGGGTGAGTCTATTGCCATATACCGGACACAATTCCAGACTCCGGGCTACATTTGAGACTTTTTTAAAAACCCTGCAATACTTTGCGCGACCCGAGACCCCTTGCCCGGCACTCGGCCAACGAGGCAGACGAAAAACACAATTACTAATTAACAAATTCAATACAAATTGACACAACAGGAAATGAAGTACTTTTAATATATAATACAAATCAGACAACACATTGCTGACCAAATAGTATGACTGCAGCTTTTCAATTAAAATCCAAGACATCATTAAAATAATTTTGATTTGCTGTTCATAACGCCAGGTGACCATTTTTATACAGGTGGCAATAGACAGATGCGAAAATATAACTAGGGTTGCCAACCTAAAATAAGGTTTTTTTATAGCATAAGCCGGTAAACGAGCAGACGGATCACCTGATGGTAAGCAATCGGCGCCGCAGGCGTTACAAGTGCGTTACCGACCTTTTGGGAATTGGGAATTTGAGGATTGTGGAGGATTCGAGGATTCGGTAATTGGGCCTCCGGTAACCTCACTCACACGACGAAACACAACGCACGGAGAGCGGTCACCGGTGACCTCTCTCCATTACCTACATTATAGACCTCAGTTCCAATGTTTAGAGACTACTTTTATATGAACAAATTTAGGGGATGAATTTCAACAGTTTTCGAGTACTTTCAATTTATACTCTGTCTCTCTCTCTCTCTCTCTCTCTCTCTCTTAAGTTATACTCTGTTTCTTCTACAAAAAGTTGGCAACCCTAGATATATGTAACTTTAGTTCATTTTATGTATTAATCACCTTGACATTATAATATTTTTTGTAAAGGAAATGCAATGCCTGCCTCGTTGACCGAGTGGTCGCAAGTGCGACTGCCGGGCAAGAAGTTTCGAGTTCGATTCCCGGGTCGAGCAAAGTGTTACTGGGTTTTTAAAAAATTATCAGTAGTAGCACGGAATCTGGAATTGTGCCCGGTATATGGTAATAGGCTCACCCCCTATAACATGGGACTCATAATATAAATAGTGAAAAGTGGGTGTTACATTGTACAGTGGCATAATGTGCATCTCTGCCAACCCCTTCGGGGATAAAAGGCGTGATGTTATGTATGTATGTATGAAATGCAATGGTGTCGTGTGGTCACGTCGGAATAAAATATTTAGTTAAAAACCGGATAAAAATTCCAATAAAAACATAACATCACGCCATTTATCCTCGAAGAAGTAGGCAGAGGTGCACATTATAACACCCACTTTTCACTATTTATGTTATGAGTCCCATGTAATAGGGAGTAAACCTATTGCCATATACCGGGCACAATTCCAGACTCCGTGCTACCACTGAGATCTTTTAAAAACCAGTACCTAATATTTTGTCCGACCCGGGAATCGAACCCGAGACCCCCTGCCCGGCAGTCGTAATTGCGACCACTCGGCCAGCGAGGTAGTCCAATATATATTCAAGCCAATACAAGTTCCAATACATAATATTTAAAAAAAGCGTGGATTATACCAAACCCTCCTGTAGCAGTGGACTATGTGTCACTGAGGATGGATAGTAGTTATTTTTAAAGGGGGGAAAATAATCGAATGTCTGCTCCCGCCTGGGTGAGGCGGGAGGGAATGTCAGACTCTTACTGACTAAAAATCACCCCGTTCCTTCTCCTGCACGTCGAGCCGGAGCCCCGGTAACCCGTTAGGTTCTCCGCGACAGGATGGATAGTATAGGAACCCATTCAATAAGACGACTATATTTCGTGAAAGGTATAACCTGGGTGTCTTCAAGGCCTGAATAAGTTGCTTATGGGACGACGTGCTCCATCGTTGACCGCATGATCGCTTATCACCAGGCGAGATAGTGGTCAACCATCAGCCCAGTTAATATAAAAGAAACGTGAAGGATTATTAAAATTATTTAGTGTCTAAATAATGCATATATCTAATACTACCAAGCTTATTTATTATTACAAATACCTTTACCATGGTTATCATTAAATTTTTGTCTTCATGCTCTTATCCAGAAAAATAAGTAACGACCTTAGTTTTAAGGAAAGAAAGTTCTTATCTGTTATGAAAGATAAACGAAATTAACATTTTTTTAAAGTTTAATGCAATATTTGCGTAAATAAATAAACATGAAAAATTGAAATTGTATAGCCATCTGTTATACAATAGGAGAACTAATTCAACTTCAAACCACATACTTTATATTATAGTAATTTACCGAACTGCTAGTGACATCTACATTCGAATTCTGTAACTATACTACTATCATTCATCTTTCAATTCCAGTAGGTACATTCATAACTTCACTTGCTTTGCAAGTTGAAACAACTTCGTACTATGTCCGATAGATGTCACTATCTACAAATACATAATTTACAATACAATCGGTCACTTTGTGTTCTATTATGATTCCATAATCGGCAATTCGTTTCTATTTATTCATCGAAATACATTGAAAAGTGTAAATTGCGAAATAATAGTGCATTAAAGACTTACTGGTAAGTTATTATTCATTATTATTTACTAATAAACACGAATCTTTTATTATTTGTCATTGAAATGATGAATTCTTATAATATTTACCTTTCATTTGACACTTTCTCCTTTCGTTTGATTATAATTGAGCTTTCATACTGTCTGCAACCTCGTTATCTTGTCAGTCTTATTGATTATGTGTATATTAAAGTATTACATAGTTTGATATGCATAGGAAATATATTAGACCTAAATTACACTGAAACTCGTTCGCGAATTGATGAACATTGAATCTCTTAGTCGTAGGTTACTTTAGTACCTAGGTTTATAGATAGAAATAAGTGCCTAGTCTTTAAGCTACTTACTGCTAGATAAGTAGTTGGGTACTAGTTTGTTTGGGTGTTTTACTGGAAGATAAAGTTCCATAAGAAATGCCTATTTAATTTTGTTACATTTGTGTTTTTCGTCTAAGTTTAGACTGTTTTTTTATTTATCGGTGACAAATAAGTAAGAATTTTATTGATTTACATTAGGTAAGAATTGTGTTCAGATATAATATGTTTCGTCTCTTTTTTTTTGTAACTATTACGCACCGGTGTATTTCACGGGACCTTCGATAAAATTCTAGATCGAAAAAAAAAATAGGAGGATTTTCGATTTTAGAATTTAGAGTTTGGAAATTATCTTAGGCACTGCTGAAAGAACATTAGTTGAATGGTCGCGTTGAGTAAAGTATTATTGGGATATTTAGCAGTTGCGCTTAACAAGGCCACAATAGCCCTACGCTTGATAGGAAAGCTGGTGACTTGGTGATAGTGTAAAAGGTTCAGCTGTATCAAAGATCGCAGCTACTCACTCTCAGTCCCATTGAAGTCCTTAAATCAGGCCTTATCACACCCACGAGCAGAGCAAGGGTGGCGACAAACATAACATAACATCACACATTTTATCCCCGAAAGGGTAGGCAGAGGTGTACATAACGCCACTGTAGGTACAATATAGCACCAACTTTTCACTATTTATGTCATGAGTCCCATGTAATAGGGGGTCAGGTCAGCCTATTGCCATATACCGGGCACAATTCCAGACTCCGTGCTACTACTGAGATTTTTTTTTAAACCCACGACGAAGAAGATGTATACAAAAAAGAATTCAACTCTCATTTTAACACATTACTACAATCTAAGCAGCCACCTAATTCAAGCCAGTTATAAAAACGAAATATTTTCCAAAGTAAACTCCGCATTGCGTAATCTACCTCTAGTACTCATTGAGACCTAAGCTAAGGACACTAGACGTATTCTAGACTTTTTGAGGTCAAACCTAACTGTCTATCGATTCAGGTGTTTTTATACACAGATAAGTACGTACCTAGACGCCTACTTAAATCTAAGCTTTATTTTTTTAAACTATTGTTGTCAATGTATAAACATTTGAAGTGTGAATAAAATGCATGTTTGTGTTTCTACTGATGATAATTATTGTATGATTATATGTATTTTATTGATATTTAAGATTATAGATCTACTTACATTCATTGATTTAAAATTTTCTTAAATTACATTTTTAAATACTACTTAAAAAATATAAAAATACGACCAGTAGCGTGGTCCGAGTTACCGTTGGTTAGGGCTCCAGAGACAAACCTCCTGACGATACGTTCAGTTTCAAGGAGAACTGCCTTCTGTATGTGTATCAGGCCCTTGATCCATCCACCTAACGCCAGCTTCCTAATGTGATGAATCCCTCCTTATCCTGACAAACTGCCAAACGTGAGCATTGTGGAGTTATCTTTGTTCAGTAGTGAACGTCATTTGTACGTATAAAATTAAACCATTAAAATAATTAGTCAATACACACGTAACTTGCGTCACTCGACTAGTTTCAAACCATGATTGGGGCTCCTAACCATGAGCAGCTTGCACGACGAAAGCCGCGCCGCGGTGTGATAAGCTCTTGTTTGGCATGAAACCAGTAGAACAACTTCCTCGAAGAATTGCGTAAGTGTTGCAGACTTAATTAAAATTTTATTATTGTCATTTTTAGAACATATATTTTTGTAGTCAGTCTGCCTGAAGCCATCATTGAAAATAATAAAAATAATTTAAGTAGACACCTGCATCTATTTAAACAGGATACAGACATGATTAAAATCATAAATAGGTAATCAAACAGCCATACACAAAATCGTTATCTTTATATACACAAAATAAGAAACAAAGACATCGTCAGAATCAAACCGATTTCAAAAGCAATTCGACGCAATGAAAGCGCGCCAAAAATCTATAACAATAACGAACGATGCGATGTACAATAACTCGACTTACCTATTTGAGTAAAAAGAATTACCAACTAGGATGAAACCGGGAGAACTATACTTGTCTCTTTCACACCTACCGTGAAAGTCTAGCTGTCCTTTTCTCACTTCTCACTCGCCTCAGACGTGTGACATCCCGCGGGTTTTGACTGCGGTCTAGGGTTGAACGCAACAGATTAAAAAAGAATATTATTTATGGTATTTTATAAAAGGATTGTCTTGTTGTCATTTAATTTTCTTAATTAATTTTTGGGTATTTTATGTATGTTTTGGGCCATAAACATAGGTTTTTAATCACCTGTTTTGCTTTTTGACATGTTTCTTTTTAGAAGAATAAATGTCCTTAGCGTCTTCGTCGTCCTTGACGTCGTGGTGACCCGAAGATTTAAGACGCCTGCTTCTCAATCTTCTCATGCATGAGAGTGCGGGTTCGAAACCTACCAGCGGCAAACTACCAATGTGACATTTCCCGAATTATATTATGTACTTTCTAAGATTATTTAGACACCACTGACAAACGGTGAAGGAAAACATCGTGAGAAAACCTGGTCTTATAATTTCTAATTATAAGTTTGAAATCGCCAACCCGCATTGAACAAGCGTAGTGATAAATGCTCAAACCTTCTCCGTGTGAGAAGAGGCCTTTGGTCAGTAGTGGCCACTTATGAGCTGTTGATGATGATGATGATCATGAAATGTCCTTGTAATGTAAATGAAGGTTTAAGAGTCTGGTTTACTCACCATCATCAGCACTTTTCCATCGGCTACTAGAAATAGGCCGTGATAGACCTATCCAATAAACAGAAATAATCTTGAATGTAGCCATGCTTTGAGGGCTCAGTATGAGTTTGTGTTACGTCAAGATCGAGACCACGTTTGGCGCTCTGATTGGCCGGCTCCAGGAAACCAACCGGTGCCGTTAAACGTAAAATAAACTAAGCCTTCAAGAGTGAAGATCACGCCTAGGCAAACGTTAAGAAATAAGAGAAGTGAAGTGACGATAACAAAAGTGGATACTAATGGCTGGTAATGTCAGGATGCAAATAATTGATAGAAAAACCTTCTCAAGTTTCTAACTAGTCGATTATGATGTTTAAAACATTTGATTTGACATTTAATATAATTAATAAGAATTGTTTTTAATAAAATATCTGTGCGCTTTACTCACGTGAAAATACTGCAGCAGCGCGACTACGCACCCTATTCATGAGGAAGAGCCCCTCTGTGGCTCAAAACTAATAGAGCTTTTTTCCGCCGCGATTTTTGTTACTCTATCCCGTTAAAACCAATGAACTGCCAGGCTGTTCTATAAGATGTCAATTTGAACTCTCGAAGTGAACTCAATCTTAGTCTGCCATGTCACATGCTATGCCGTGCCATGAAAATAATCTCGACCAATGACGGACGAGAATGCGATCCAGTTCAGTTCGAATTGACCACTTACAGAAGTCATATTTCTTCCGACTATATGATTTTGCAGAATTGGTCCGACACAACCTTGCATACTCACATACGTAATACGTATTACATCACAATAAATAAAGTGCAGGACAAACCCGCGTGTCAATGCTATCGTTAACAAAATTGCTTGCCAACCCTGCCGGCCGCCGCCCTCTCGCATAAAATCAATATTAATGGAGGTCGCCTCACCTCTTGATGTACCGTGTCTCTCAACATCAACATTACTACTGCATATCGATTGCTTGTATTAGTCGACTATACAACGAAGGAGGTTTAATCCCAACGTGTAGCCTCCTTGCGCCGGACAGAACTAGCTGGTTGTGATTATGATTTCAAATATTTGAATTTTTGATGCGCGTTCCATTTGACGTGGCGGGAAATAATGAATCTTTTTTTTTTTGTTTTTGTTTGTTAGAATGCAGATATTATTTGGGTAATATTTTACGAGTAATAATTATGCGATATGGATGTTTATTTTAATATTGGCTTTTCATTTTACAGTAGGTACCTAAGTTTTTTAGTCCAGTCTATTGACTATGGCCTAATGTCGAAATAAATAAGAAACTCAAAAATGTTGACTACCTTTTTGAAAAACATAAATAAAATCTTTACTTTGGTAATAATTTCATTTATTCACTTTACCGCATCATTATATACTCTACATGGGAATCGAACTCATCACGTCATACTTGTCACTCACAACCCCTAGCCTAGACTAGTAACAAGACAATCGACTTAAAATTACCTAGTAAAATCAATCCACTATTCACAATCAAACAAACGATTATCAACTCTATGATCAACAGCATTAAGACTCATCAATCGCAAAGTGGTAATAAAATCAATTGTACCAATATTACTAACATTATCGACTTTATTCCCCATAAAATAGAGTTAAAATTAGAACCAGACTGGCGGTAAAGAAGTGAATCATTGATAACCGTATGATAATAATTCATAAAAAAACATTACAACAATAAAACACATTAAAAAAAAGTTTTAAAAAGTATGTGATTTAAAAAGATACCAGTTTTAAGGAATTCGATAAAAAGTTATTTTTAAATATGGAATTGAACGGTATTCAAAATTCTCCGACGTATGGGAGTGTAGGGTGACTACGTGTTTTATGAAAGTTCAAAGACAAGAAAGACATTTCTTTAATCGACTTATAAATGACAGCAAAAAAAAATTGACTAAAGAACAGTTAAATATTATAGGTATGTAAATCAATTTATTAAGTTATATACCTCTACATTTGACAACACACAAGCGGTTTTATTGCTAAAGGTTAGCAGATAATGCTTTTAGCGTTAGTACACCTAAGTGTGTCTACATATTCGAAGAATAACAAACAAATTTTTTGCATGTTATACTTAAAAATATTTAAAATCTTATTAACATTTCTAAACTCCTCGTATTTGAAGCACCCAAGCAACAACCACGCAGTGTTCCACCCGTAAGTCTCAACGGAGTGGCATTAAAAATTGTTAGCTGTTTTAAGTATCTTGGCCACGTTGTTACAAGTGACTTGATGGAGATATTGAGAGGGAGCGCAGGGCATTGTCTGTGAGAAGCAATATGCTCGTCCGCAGGTTCGCTAGTTGTACTAATACCGTCAAAGTAACCCTTTTCAAGGCGTTCTGTCAATCGTTTTACACGAGCGGCCTGTGGGTGTCATACACGCGGCGAGCTTACGGTGCCCTGCGTGTCCAATTCAATAATGCCTTCAGGATGCTGTTGGGACT
Organism: Spodoptera picta; assembly: GCA_038387885.1. NCBI lineage: Eukaryota > Metazoa > Arthropoda > Insecta > Lepidoptera > Noctuidae > Spodoptera > Spodoptera picta. Next base: position 2,361,188 of record JAZHFQ010000445.1, read on the forward strand.
GCCATGGCGCTGTAGCGCGTCGGGAATGTTCGCAGAGGCTCGCACAGATGATTTCCACGCCATCATGCGTAAGAAAGCGGCCTCCCTACTGCGGCACCTGCATGGTAGTGACAACAGTATTTTGAAGATGATTGCTGCCAGACCGGACTGTCCCTTGTAGAGACACTGGGTGGCCACAGTCATTAATAATACAAATATAAGATTGTAATAACTAACAATACTAACCTAATTATTTAAGCACTCTTTGTTACTAACACACCATTACTAACAAACCTATGGACATATCATGTAGAGTCTGAAATAAACTTATTATTATTATTACATAACATCACGCCTTTTATCCCCGAAGGGGTAGGCAGAGGTGCACACAGAAGTAACACCCACTTTTCACTATTTATGTTATGAGTCCCATGTAATAGGGGGTGAGCCTATTGCCATATACCGGGCACATTTCCAAACTCCGTGCTACTACTGAGAATTTTTTAAAAACCCAGTAATACTTTGCCCGACCCGGGAATCGAACCCGAGACCCCTTGCCCGGCAGTCGCACTCGCGACCACTCGGCCAACGAGGCAGTATTATTATTATATTATTATAAACACACTTAATTTTAAAAATTCTTAAACAATTACAAATACGACGATAAATTAATAAAGGAATACCTCCATTTATATTATTTTATTAATTAATAATAATATTTATAAACATATTTAAATTGCCACGGATAATAATATTACCTAATTGTTAGTCATTGATACCGATGCCTCATAAATAATATAATTAAGACTAATACAATTAATTAGACTAGACTGCACGGTTGGTGCGGTGGCTGGGCAACCGGCTGCCATGCAAAATGTCGCGGGTTCGATTCCCGCATGGGACAACACTTTGTGTTATCCACAAAGTGTTGTTTCGGGTCTGGGTGTCATTGTGAAGGTATGTGAACTTGTATGTTTGTAAACGCACCCACGACACAGGAGAAAATCCTAGTGTGGGGCAACGTTTTTTTCAAAAAAAAAATCATATGTCGGCCGCTTCCATGCAACATTGTAAACGTATTTTTGCATAATTTTATAATACCGATTTCATTATTAATTTTATTCAACTGTCTCGTTCATTGACAATCTGACTTTTTCTACCTACTATAAGAATTCATAGTAATTAATAGAGGTCTCTGGAATTCTGTGAGTACTGAAGAGTGCTTTGTATTGTCATTATGGTCGGCCCACCTATAACAGGCCACTGCTGGGCCTTTTCTACGTAAAAGGTTTGACATATCTCTATGCTTGGTTAGGTGTTGGTGATCGCAGTTTAAAAGCTTTACGTTTACGCAGTTGCTGTCAGATTATGTGTGCTAAAATGTGTCGTGACGTGAATATGTAGTCGTAGAATGTTGGTATAAGAACTATAATAATATAATTATGAGTTTATGACGTTGCTTTTTACTTAATTAACCTATAAGATAATTAACTAGGTAACCTAACTTGTCCAATGGAGGAATCTTTCATTTTGTTACTCTATTAGAGCCTAAATGCAATTGGATTGCATACATTTGAAAATAGAAGCTACAATAATAATTGTTATAAACAGGAAGAGTCCCCATTTCCGCTCCAACCATGGCCACCCTACTGGTACAGTCGGTGACAGCTGCTACTTAATATCCTATTTCATGCAAAAAACGCCCTATACGCAGTAATTGTTAGTTATATTCATTTGTCAATCTAATTTGTGTCTTGTTTATATTGAGTTACAGTTTTTAATCATTTTTAAAATAACATAGATTATACCTATTACGTATCTAAGGATTAAAATTCATAATTGTGTGTTTGTCATCCCTTGAGTATAAAATTAAATACTTTCATTAAAATTGCCAATTTTTTATAGATTTTCTAACAATTTCAGTCTCAAAAAATGAGTGTAAGTGGTAGTTTGCCTGACTTAGAGATCGAATACGTGACCTAGTACTTAGTCGTGCTGTGTAACGTCTATGCTAATAGAAACAGCCGTTGGGCGTTGAGTCATCATTTGACTTATTTGAGCCGATCCTATGTTTTGAAACTTGTCGTGTGTAAACTATGAGAATATTAATGATAGTTAATTGTAAGCAAACCAGGCGGATAATGAAAGCAAAGAAAAGCGTACTTGATTTCTTTCCACTTCTACTCTTTACGCGGTGGTACTCTTAAGAGCTGGCTGAGGGGACTGCCTGCACACTGCACAGTGTAGGTACATTTGACAGAAACTGGACAACAGCGCTCTCCGAGGGTATTCTCATCAAGGCCATTCCAAAAACCCAATCTCCCCAAGCATTCCCCGAATCTCCTAAAATCCCTAAGCCCCCAAGAGGCAAGCATTTGTAACTCCTCTGGTGTTTCAGGTGTCCATGCGGCGCCGATTGCTTACCACCAGGTGGCCAGTCTACTCGTTTGCTACCCTAACCTATAAATTAACCTCAATACCTAATGCATTGCCCAACCCAAGCATCAAATCCCACTTCACAGAGTACTCCTCACACTTATGTTGCAACCGTTCTACAAAGTCCACATAATATCACAAAAGAAAACGACCAGCCTACACGAACGAAACTAAAAAAAAACTCCAAGCAGGTTTTATACTTCTCATGATGATCCTAAAAAAAAATAAACTCGTTAATACCTACGAATGTAAGTATGTAATGTAGGAACCATCTTTGTCAACTTCCGTCAATTATGGCCATTATACCCTGACCTCTATTAAAAAGACTAATGTAAAGACACATAGGTCTTGTTAACTGGTCGCTATGGTTCCACGGGAGCAATGACCTCGTGTGGTGACCGTTTGCTGTCAGAGAATCAATCTGCGATCGATATTTATCGGATGGACTTTATAATCTGTGCCTAGTACTTTATTTCTAGATTATCTGTGGTTTAATGTCATGTGATTTTTTGACGGTACCTATTTTTCTTTTTTGGAATGCAAACGACGATGATTATTCAATTCAAAATTGGCAACGAAAGTTATTTAATTCAGGATTTCAGTATAAGACTTACTAAGACCCAAGTTGGGTAGGTATGGATTAAAAATCTAACTGTGATTTTATAAAATAAGATTTTTCAAAACAGAGAGCGCTGCTCCCAGTCTCTCAGACAAGTTATGACGCTTCTTTAGTTAGGACTTTAGCCGACTCTTACGATCTAAACAAAACTCTTCTCCTTCTTCGTCTTCTTGATAATTTTCATCGTATCAGCCACAAGATGTCTACTGCCTCACATTTGCCTCCTACAATTAGAATTAGAAGCGACCTGCATCCAGTAGCATTAGCAGTAGCAGAGAAATCATCCTCTGCCTCCTTTCGCCTTAGGTGAAGGGACAAGAAGTGTAAGGCTCTTACTGAAATCCACTTTCTTCCTACTCCTGCTTCGAGCAGGAGCTTCGGTAACCCATTTCTCTGCAGTCCTTAAGTTGTAATTTGGTCGTTCAAAATACTTATCCAATAATAAGTATAGCAAGTAATAGCGACATAGAACAACGTCCCCTTCATTCATTCATTTCATAAATAAAGTTACTAAGACAAACATCAAGCCAGCTCCCTTGTAGGGTAAACAGACAAGCCCGTATGTCAACAGAGGTTCTTAGTTAGTTTTGTTTTGTCTATGGATTGCGCTATTTTCTTCTTATGTTTTTCAACCGACTTCAAAAAAAAGGAGGCAGTTCTCAATTCGACTGTATTTTTTTTTCTTTTTTTTATGTTTGTTACTCGATTATTTGAACATTATTGTCAAGTAGGAATTTTGTAAACGTCAAAATGAAATTTCCTACAGTAATTTATTAAAGTTAGGTGGTAGGTGCCGCTGAATTGTTTATCTCATCGCTTACCACCAGGGGAGATAGTGGTTAAACGTCGGCCCATCAAATATATAAAAGAAGCAGTTAAAGATCCTTGCGAAATATGTGATCCTGGGCCCCTAGCTTAAGTCTGCTCTTAAGACATTGACATCCGTAGGAATAGAAAGATTAAAAATGGTGACAAATATTGTCAATATTTTACATGGAGAAACTGATACGATCTCTTTAACAGACTATTTAAGCTTGTCGGGATCTAAACTTGGGTATTGGAATCAAGGTAAGACTTAGATCTGACTAGGTCAGGAGAAAGATCGTCAGATTTATCAGTTAGAAATAATTTAACACCTAAACCACCATTAAGATTCACTTGTGTCGAGTCACAAATAGTCACACTTTAGAAAGTAGGCCATCGAGTCTAAGGGGAAGCGTTGGCAGTGAGTTTGGACTTGGCGAAGGCCTTCGATCGGGTTTGGCATACAGCGCTTCTTTCGAAACTTCTTTCCTACGGGCTTCCCGAGAAAATATGCCTGTTTCTAATGAGTCTCCTTGTTCCTTGCAGACAGAAGGATTAAGGTTGTTGTCGACGGTGAATGCTCTGACTTGCAGTCTATAAGCCCGGGCGTGCTATCGCCTACATTGTTTCTCCTTCATATAAATGACATGCTGCAAATCAGTAACATTCATTGTTATACGGCGATGTAGAAGTATTTCACCCCGGCCCACCGCCTGCTTCTTCTATGTAAGGCGCAGGTTCGGCCCCACATGGAATACTGTTGTCATCTTTGGGCGGGGGCCCCCCAGTACCAGCTTCTTCCTCTGGACCGCGTTCAGCGGCGTGCTGTTCGGATTGTTGATGGTCGGGATGTTTCAAACCGGCTAAACACTTTGGCAATGCGTAAAGATGTAGCTTCGTTGTGCATTTTCTATCGCCTATACCACGGGGAGTGCTCTGAGGAATTGTTTGACCTGATACCTGCCGCATAGACCCTAACGATAGCATATGCGTCCCCATCATATAGATGGTTGGCAGGCCACAACTGTGCGCTTCTCACGTAGCTTTCTGCTTCGCACAGCTAAACTGTGGAATGATCTCTCGTCGGTGGTATTTCCGAACCGATGCGACCTTCAAACCTTCAAGAAAAGGCCGGCAACGCATCTGTGACTCCTCAGGTGTCGCGGGTGTCCATGGGCGGCGCTGATCTCTTACCATCAAGTGATCCGTCTGCTCGTTTGTCTCCTATTCCATCCATATTCTTACTAATTTTTAGGTATAAATTGGAAAGTGAGTTTGTTTGTTTGTTCCGCTTTCACGCCGTAACTACAAAACCGATTGCTTTGAATTTTTGCAGACGTAAAGTTAGAAGTCTGGATTAAATAATAGGGTACTTTTTATTTGTATTGTAACTTTCGTGAGACATATTAAATAAATTATTATGTTTTCGGCTTCCTCACGTTGCAATTCGACGAGGAACTCGACCTTGAGTAGCAGTGCGACAGTCGCCGCGTCGCGGGCCCGAAATTTTGCTCATGAATATGAGCCTCTAGCATGGCTTGAAGTTGGTCGAGTTCCTCGTCGAATTGCAACGTGAGTAAGCCGAAAACATAATAATTTATTTGGTACTTTTATCCCGGAAAAATTTGATATTGTCGAGGGAAAACAAAAGTATTGGTATAGATGGCGCTGTGTGTATTGATATATGTCACATAGGCTACTTTATATCCTTTTGTGACGCGAGCGAAGCCGCGGGTAAAAGCTAGTAAAAAATAAATGTAAATGTTTCTTTGTTTCGATGTTTGATGTTTGTCCATAAATCACGTTGAAACTACTAAACGGATTTTGATTTTTGGTACCTATACAGGCAGGGTATGGGCTGACTAGTTGATAGGATACTTTTTATCCCATGGGATAAAATAGGTAATATAGGTATACGCGGGAAAAGTCGCGAGTAATAGCTAATTGCTATTATAAATGTAACAGTTTCTATGTGTGTTTGTAACTCCTTCACGTCAAAACGGCTGAATAGATCGTGATGAAATTTGGAACAGAGGTAGATTATGGTCTGGAATAACACATAGGTTTTTTATCCCACGAGAATAAATAAATAAATACTAGTCGTTGCATGTCATGTTGTGTGCACATACTTGTGGAAGCATGGTCTGCCATTTACAGTTTTGTATTGTTACTCTGTTGTGTATTGTGCTGTGTTTCTGTTTTGTGTACCTAATAAATAAATAAATAAGAGGCTGGCAGAAGCTAGTCTAACATTATGCAATGGCTACATAGAAGTCTTGTAATAATATCTCAATAGTTTTCAGTCAAAATTGTTATCTATCATGTACCTCTATTAGGTACACATACATACGTTTTAGACTGTTTAGGATATAGGTACTGATTACGTAGATAAGCAGTACACTGACTTATATTATTGCGGTACTTATTTTGGTATGTTTTGTAACTGAAATGTCAGATGGAGAGTACATCGTTTTTTTATTTCCCAAAGGGAGTTTTTTTAAGGGGGGACAATCATCGAATTACTTCTCCCGCCCCTGTGAGGCGGGAGGGAGTGTCAGGCTCTTACTGACTAAAAACCATACCGTTACTACTCCTGCATTTCGAATCGGAACCCCGGCGACCCGTTAAGTCCTCCGTGGCTCCGTTTTGGCATCAGCCTTATTGGGCCCCATCCGTGGTCCTCAAAGTGAGTAGATACGTTAGTGTTTGGCTTGTCTATCTCTGTGTATGCTCATTTAAATCGTTATTTATGTCACGATTTCTTATAAATCATGTGATGATTGCACCTTTTGAAAATGTGTTTAATTATTTATTGTACTTTCGATTAGAACCTCAAAAATGGGGATCGATGGTATAGTTTTAAGATTGACATTTAATAAATAATAATATCAGTGGATAGTTCCGTGTGTTAACTACCTATATTATGTAAACTACACAAAATTAATGAAATATCAACCTTATATCCAACAGGGTAATAGAGAAAATCGATATAAACCGCAACCAATTCTAACATTCCACGAAACAATTCAGCAAACATGCTTTTATTAAACTGCCTATACCGGGAATTGAATCCAAAATTTCCGTGTTACTATCCAGTGTAATAATGGCTAATATCTTCAACTTAATACATATCTGATTAAGTCCATGTTAAGTAAGTTAAGCTGAGAATAAAAATAAAATCACTGACAGATATTGTATCGACAATAACTAAAATTATCTGTTAGTTAGGCTAACGAAACTTCATCGGCAGTAAAAAACATTGTACTTAATACTTTTTTTAAAGCACGATAGTTGAACCTCATGATTACAAAGAGGTTTTAATAAAGAGGCGATATACCAAGCTAACGCACAGGCACTAGGCAGTATGCATTGTGTATCATCGCTTCGGCAGAACGCGAAAGGAAGGACTGGCCCATACGCCATTCTGTACTAACAACGATAGATGTACCGTGTGTCGGTGAAAAGAGACAAAACCATACCTAGTGCCCACCGCTACATTTTAACGCAAACGTTTAGATAGACGGGCAGACGGACTTTCTTTCACAAGGCCCAATCAATACAATAACAATCAAACAACTAGACGCTAATATACATACAAACGACTTTATATGATATCACCGTCGCATTAGACGCGAAAAAATAGCCTAAAAACATGTGCGATAAGTGTATAAAGCGTAGTTTAACTACAGGACGCTACAGCGGTTAGGCTTTGAGTGCACGGGGACGCGACGCGTTGTAATCTGCGATCAAAATGGAAGCCGTGTCCGCCATCTTAGGTCTGCCGCGAGCGAGAGAGCGGTCCGCTTCGGGAATTTGGGAAATTGGTGTTTTTTTCTGTTGTAAAGAGAGCAGTATATAAGAGGTCGGTAGGCAGAGGACAGGGCGGGCGAGCGGGGGGAGTCTCGGCACGGGCAAAGCGGTGTGAAGGGAAAGAACTGCGGTCGGTCCGCGCGATACCAAATGTCCTGCGATAAGTCGCGAGATATTTTGCTCGTAAATCAATGTCGCTGTTGATCTGCTGCGAATGGGAATGTCAGGCTAAGATTTCATGTAAAACATTACCTGTTGGGGTCATTTTTGAGTTACGTAAGATATACAGTATGTCGTGTAAGCGTAGTTTTTTAAATTGAAAATATTTTTAGCTGTAGGTCTTTTATAATCTCATAACAACAATGGTTAAAATATAACTTGTATTATTCCTGTTAAATGTAAAAAATAGTGAAATGTGTACCTACCTATTTAAATCTTAATTAACTACCTAATTCGTAATTGCTGACAGCAATTAACTTAAAAATTATAGATTAAACAATCATCGTGAGATAGAAATTTGTCCGGATAAAGCGTGCGATACGGTGCATGTTGTTATCGCAATATTGTTGTGCAGGTAGAGACTCGAGCTCGCGACATATCTCGGGACGGGCGTCCGTTCTGGTCGCGCCTCGTGTACCGGCCACCTATCTTTCATTGCACGTACGCGCGACGCGCGGGGGGTGGGCGCCGCGCGGCATACGCGGGGCCATCTTGCTAGCGATCGTCGAATTGCTCGCGTCTCCGACACACAAATCGGTTTTAATTCGCACTAATTAACAGTTAAACATAATAAAAACAATATAAATAAGTGTCGTAACACGTCTAATTAGTGTATTGAACGTTGTGATCCGAAACATTGTTGACATAAATTGTGTGTTGTTGTTTTATGTGTGTGTGCATTCCAACTGTCTAGGTGAGTAGTCAGTAGTCTTTGTGCGCGACAATTATCATTCTGATCGATTCGGCCAGCGCGGGGGTGTGCACTCGGCCCGTTTTATATCTTTTGTTGTTTTGTAAATCAATAATTTTAGTGGCGGCTAGCTGTGTCCCTCGCGTTCTTAACACAGTATTCGTGTGCCGACGAGGTGTTGCCGCGAGTTTTGCAACAGTTATTTATTAAACGTGTTTATTTATCGTGCATCGATTGAGTACTGGCCGTGCGAAAGTTTGTTCAATATTTCTGCTAATTTTACCGTAGTCGAGTGTTGTGATCACCACATTCAGGTATACTATGCTTACGATAACGTTTACATTATTTTTTATTTATGTTTTTGTTCGTTATGTTTCCTTGTTCCCGTGTTTTATGTTAGTGTTGTTGCCAGGTGTGCAAGTTATAGTAGGTAATCGTTTGTAAATCCCCAGTAACCGTTGCAACATCTAATATTAGACTAGTTTTTGTTTGAGCAAAGAGTTTATGTGTATGTAGGTAAGTACATAAGCACTTAATCGTATAATAAAAACGGTTCGACTTGACAACGCTTCGATATTAACAAGTAGTGTACACTTAAGATTAGATTCAGCTCCGTGTTAGGTCATCATACCGCACTTATTGCTTGTTATTTCATGTTTCGATACACCAGTAAGTCACGTAAAGGTGAAGTTATTAAAGAATTTTAAGAATTCTTCGAACAAATATGATCGGATTGCCTCGCTTTGTGCTAAACAAATGATTTGCGGTAAAAAACAACTGCTAGTTAAATGTTGCTTAACATAATCTGAATGTCTTGTTTTATTAATTAACATGCCTAAGTAGATACGTAAGCACGTTTTATTTATTACTTTTGTTTTATAAATTGTTGCTTCATTCTATCCTTGCCATTATTCGTCTTTCACTTACACTTAGTTAATTGTTTTGAAACACAATTACCTACCTAATTAAAAATGTATCTACCACATAATATTTTTTCATAAATACCTAGTAACGTCAATAACCACAAACACTATTTTTATATGATTTCATCAATCAACATCTCTATGGTATCATCCCGCCTACCTTGGTTGACACGAAAAAGTATATAATGACCGATAATAACGAAACAAGGTCAATAACATCATTCATTCATTCATAATAGCGTAGTTTTACGAAAGATTAATTTTATAAATAAATATTCCTATCTCTACAATAACGTAATATAATATAACATAGATAAACGAGTTGAATCATAGAGATAACAATAAAATGTAAATTAAAACAAAAACAACCCGGCTTGAGCGATGAGAGCGCAATGCACGGTTGAATAGGAAAAAAAAGTTAGAGCATATTCAAAATTCGAACGCGTCCACCGTAATGGCGGATACAAGCACATCGAGCATGAAATAATTGCATTCGTTCACGACCGCGCCTTGTGAACGGCCTCTCCGGCATATTAGCTAGACATACCCATGTACTTACCTACTTTAGAGTTACTGCCTATCGTTATTACCCGAATACGTGAAATTGTGTGAACGCGATCTCCGAGTGAGCGGTGTGTTGCGCTCATCTCGACTTTGTCGCGTTGCATTCCTCAGTCAGACAAGACGGGTCATCGTTGTGTTTTTTTTTACGAACATTGGCTCGAGGTGCTCTCAGCCGCTTATTATACGACCAACGGAAAACGTCAGTTTCCAAGTTGAGTAAATGTAATTACTAATGGCGTCCATAAATTGTGAGGGTTACAATTTAAATGCTGATTCATCAGTCGTTATGGTTCGCGAGATTTTTATCGCTCCGTGCCTGCTAACGTTTTTCGACAATGAATAGTAGTTTGTTTATTGTACGCATTGAAATACTGGTCTAGTGCATATTCAATGAAATTGACGATACGACAGGTGTTATAATAATATTATTCATCGCCGATACTATTAATGGGGATACCTGTCTATAAATATGTTCATCATGGCTCAAAAAGAAAATAATGACATTAATGACAACTAATAATTAATACTAGTGCTTCAGCAAATTTCTCTTCTAGAGGTGAAAATTGATCAACTAACATGATTTCATCCCGAAAATTGCCATTGCAGAGGTCCTAAAGTTACGAAAATCTTAAAATAGTTGATAAAAAGCTAATACGAAGATCATTCTCATTTTCATATCAGCCACAAGACTTCCACTGCTGAACATAGGCCTCCCTCAATGACTTCCAGATCCGCTAGTTTAAAGCGACCTGCATACAGCCTTGTGACCTTTATCAGGTCATCTGTCCACCAAGCACCCCAAGGAATACAATAATAGAAGTGTATTATTAATGAGAAGATAAAATAATCTAATTCAATTCATCACTTTGTCAGTTAGACACAGAAAAAATAACTATGTCTAGAATTTAAAGCTGAAACACAATAAATATGAACGCAGAATCTAGCTGGAAAACGGTAAGGCCTTGTCCCAGATAGCTATACTCTCAGTGCTATAAAAGACATGTAAAGATCGATGCAATATATAATTAACTCTCATAGGCAAGCATTTGTCGTTATACTATTAAACACAGTAATCGATCGTAAAACGTGGAGTGATCGTGTGGTAATCTTTCTCTCATCAACTTCACAGTCGACTGCTGAACTTTAACTATCATCTCCTGTATAATGGGCCTTCACTATAGAAAAGGAGTTTGCCAAAATCTCAACACATTCATTCTTTCATTCATAACCTCACACCTGTCTCCCATGGTGGTAGGCAAAGACTATGGAAAGGCCATTGATACGATTCTTACTTACCTCTTTCGCTTCCTCAACAGCCAGCAGGCCTTTCATACATCATCGTCGGTTTAGGGTACTTTTAATTTATCGCCAATCTGGTCCATATAATATGTCCGTCTAGGGCGCCCTCTTCTAACAGTTCCGTATTATACTTCTTTCGTAAATCTTCTTTCATCCAACCTTTATACAAGATCTCCACACTTGACTGTTTTTAAAGGTTCAGGTTGATTAGAGATCGATACCAAGTCTCTGATAAACATGTCCTTTAGTTGGGTCTTAAGGCTCTTGCAAGGTTAACTGAGGTGATGAGAAATATATCCTACTCTGCTGACGTCACATGATACAATAACCCGAATCTTACCTTACGTGTGACATGTTTGTTATGATGTACTCTGAACCTTCGAATGATTTGTATTTTTGCTTGTCAGTCATACCTCTACCTCTATATTCGTAGATTGTAGTATTGTGTAGGACAGTCCAATGTCAAAGTAAGTGCATTTTACTAACTTCAGCATGTTACAAGTAGAGAGCAAGACTTTCTGATAAAGTCAAACCTGAAAATTGTGGCAAACTTTATGTAGGCCTTTTGCTATGATGAGCTTTGCTCCCTAACTTACAATAGTAAGTTTACAAGAGTTTCTACACATCTGCTTGCTACTTTAAAAGAAAGATAAGCTTAAGCTATTAGCTAATATTAAAGCTAAGATCAACATTAAAGTCACGATCAATGTACAAAATAATATCTACAAGTAATTATGAAGCAATAATTGTTAAATTAACTATATTTAAGATAAGATACTATTTCAGTTATTTTTATATATCTAAACAACCGATATGTTAACATCATCATCACACAAGTGTTATGCAAGCATGACTAAATAAGTAATGTTTTTGATACTTCTATATCTGTGGTTGGCAACAAATATTAATAAAAGGGTCGCCTGATACCCAGTCTACTGCCTATTTTCCATTTTACTTCTATGCTAAAATTAATCAAAATTTCCGCAAAAATTTATGATTTATATGACCATCACCAAAATGAATAACTAACGAATCTCAATGTATATTGGTCCAAAGAGGACCGATCTAGTCTCAATCCAAATGTTTTGGATTCAAGATTCAGATCAGTTACTGATTTAGGCCGCAGCCGTAGCAATAGGAATGATTCTAAACAGCATAGATCTCCTATAATACTGTACTTTTTGTTTTACTCAAACACATTTGAACAGTCGGACATAACGTTTACACAACATTATTTGTTCAGTTGAATATTGTTTACAAAAGAACTTCAAAGAGATCTAATTCTTGAATCATTTTGATAAAATGATATCTAATAGCAATAGGTTAAGGGCTTACAATACTGATCCGATATTCCGATTGTCTTTTCTCTGACAGCCGGTTTTAAAACTGCGTCAATGATATCAGTATGATTATTGGCTTAAATGACTTCACAATAAGAGCGGTTTTCGCAAATCAAACACAATACGTGATTGACATTATAAATTGTTTATTGTCTTAGCTACACACTTGTGCCAATACCAGTTGAGTTACTGTTGAATTTTACGTGTTGTGATCTATATTGGTAGAATTTATTGATTTCGATATTGAGTATGATTTTATTTGTACAAAAGCGGGGAATCAAGGTATCTCTTTCAAATCGCCAAACGAGCGCTTTAAAGAGCGTCGCCAAACGGGATCTCTAAAGTTACCTACTTTTTTGTGTTTAAACAAATTGAGGCTCAATGTTTTACCAATGACGCTTTATTTGGAGTGTTATATTTAGAGCCTTCTTGATCCAATTTTGTAGAAGAGGCAGAAATTACACGAAATTTTCTTTATGAACTAGGCATATCCACCATTCATTAGACAAACTCATCTCTTAGTACCGGGAGAATATAACTGGCAAAAACTAACGAAAACAAGTCTGTAAATTTGTTGGAATCTAAACCCTAATTACAAAAACAGCAAAACCTATTTTGTATTAGATACTCTGAAGAAAATATCAAATATAATAATAATATTGCCTCGTTGATGAAAAACAGCTTTCTCACTAACTATTTCACGCACGTATTATTTAATCGTCCATTGCTTCAGTACTATGAAAGAGGTCATTCATAGAAGTTTTCAAATCATCAATGAACGTAAAAGCGTGTCCAAATGAACTATAGTGCAGCCGTTAAAAGGTAATTTGAATCATTCTATTCATAAAATACAAGGTTCATTGTACCTATGGTGTTACTTTTTATTAATTCTTTCTTATCAATGGTGTTACGAATTGGTCTTGCTTTTTTGGTAGTTAATATCTTTACTTAAGCTTCATCATCATCATTCATCAACAGCCTATAAATGCCCACTGCTGAGCAAAGCCTCTTCTCACACGGAGAAGGTTTGAGCATTAATCACCACGCTTGCTCAATGCGGGTTGGCGATTACAAACTTATAATTAGAAATTATAAGCCCAGGGTTTCCTCACGATGTTTTCCTTCACCGTTTGTCAGTTGTGTCTGAATAATCTTAGAACTACTTAAGTTTGGTACCTAACTAAATATTATTGGGTTTTTCGGTTTCAAAATTTTCAGTATCAGCGTTGAGTTCTTTCTTTATTATGCTCTGTTTTTGGCATAATAATATCTACCAGAAGTGTCTGTTAGTTGTCGGCATGGTCAGTGGCTGCGTATCAAACACCATTCTCGGTTCTCGGTCAAGTGGTCGATTAATTTGCTAAACTAAAAGCTAATATCAAAATAGAGGGACCTTTACATCCGAAAGCTAATTTAATTTAGATAATTAAGATGTGCAGAAACCTAAACGTGAGAGCTTACTCTTGAAACTAATCTCAATGTCAATGCAATTTCTGTCCAATAAAATCTCAATAATTATTCAACGTCAAAACTATACAACCCCTATTATAGCTGTTACCATAGCATTCAGGGTACGGAATATAAAGCCAAACTTAATACCATTTATTTCATTTTATCCACGCAATACGAATGCAAGGGGCGTTGGTGTTGCGACTCAAGAGCACGAAATTTTACAATACCAATCGATCGGAATTGGATCCAAGAGTAAGCCCCCTGGTCCAAAAGTGTATGTGTATGTCTGTAAACACATCAAAATCCTAGCAAAGGAACCCCCATTTTATCGCATTAAAGGACAAAATACTCTGGATTTTAAATTTCTCGAAACGTTATTGGAATATTGAACACCTCTAAAAGGTTTGAAAGCAACTTAATGTATTAATACCTAGTTTCGAAGATAAAAGGAATGTCACCATTTCGCTGGAGGCTGGACGAAGAATGCTCTGCAAAAACAGGTCAGCCTGTTAGTCGTTGACCATTTCTGGATGTATCGGCTTTGTTTAGATTTTGATTATTACTATTGTAAGTTTTTAGTGGTTTAGTGGTTTGGGGTTGCAAAAAATGTTTATGTCTTGTAGAGTAGGATAGGAACTGGACACTATATTTTGTTTTTGGAAAAAGTCCTATTAGTCATACATAAATAGTGAAAAGTAGGTGTTACATTATACCTCTATAGTGGCATTAAGTCCCGTAATGTGCACCTCTGCCTACCTCTTCGGGGATAAAACGTGTCATGTTATTTCGTGTTAGTTATATCGAAATTAAAAAAGTATAGTTCTTTTGCATGTTATATTTCATTGCTTTTTGTATGAAGACTACTTTACCCGTTGCTTTTCCAGCCTATGTCCTGTTCTGTACTCTGAACTCTGAAAAATTCAAAATTATTCGAATAGATAAATTGTAAAACGAAGTAGCGTACGAACAAACTTACTAACTATCGCAATAATATATCACATTTTTGTCTCTTTTATATTTATGTAGCTTCACGTCTCGACCAGTTTGCTCCGTTCGTGGTCACAAGCCAAGACTCGAGTGGTGGAAGAAAAATGCAACCCGACAGTTTAATCGGGAGAATATAGGACATCTAAGAGCCACTTCCACGACGTTTTTGTTTGGGAAACAAGATGATTGTAATAATTATGTCTTCTGAGAGACATTGGAATACTAATTGTGACTTTGTTGACTGACTCCTCGGTGTTGTAGTCACAATCACGATATATTTCATCTTTATCTCCAAGTTAGGCAAAGTATTAAGTAACTATTGGATTTTTAAATATCTGCCTGTTTGTAATTGCCCTCTGTTACACAAGATAATTATATTGCGCCTCGGCATATCCTTTTCAGAACAAAAGTGATCAATACTACTCACAATGGCGTGTACGTATGATTTATGATTCCACTACTTAGTAAAATTACTGGAAACTGCTGTAACTTGAACAACTAAATCGAAATACGACATTAAGCCTAGTATCTATAAATTGTAAATTAAATTAAAACCAAAAGAAACTCCTTTCACACGCGAAAACTACATTTAAATACGTGCGATTTCCTTCTAATAAGCACACGACATTACAACAAAGCAATAACGTACTACAACCAAAGGAGAAAACTGCAAAAATGGTCCCTATCCCTGTTGCAGAAAGGTTGTATGTACCATGTGGTATCAAAGGAGTAAATGCTTTTTTGTATAATAAAACTGATTCTGGGAAGTTGGTCTGACTTGATTTGCTCACTCAAGTTAGGTATGAGGTAGATGACTCATTTATCGTGTCTACAGAACAGGTACGAATGGTCCCGAAGATGGTTTTATAGGAATACATTCTTTATAGATCTTGTTACTAGCTAGCCTTTGCTCACCGGTTTACTTGTGTTACCTGGATGGAAAAGGTTCTTAAAATATGTTCTTGATATTTTTGCGGATAAAAGCTGAGGAGTTACGTTTGAGCAAATTTTAAAATATACTGGTTAAAAGTTATGTAAAAGTGTCTTGTCTCTTTAGGGATAAAAATTAAAGGGGGTCATGCTATGATTACATTATAATTGTGTACCAAAACTACTAATATTTTGTTTTCAAATGATAGTGCAATATGCACAGGGTAGTAGTTATGTTAGTCTCGCATAATAGCAAATTCTAACTGCTTTACTTTAATACAACCAAACTCCGTGCCAAAAATATCGACAGTTATAATCGTGTCCTCTAAATACTCCCTCGAAAAATGGCAAGCCTGTCTTGGTCGTCTATAAAAATTCATATAACTACTGCAGTAACTATCACGAAATAGCAGTTAGCATTTTTAATATAGTGCAACACAATGCAACAAGACGCAATGCTAACCAAGCCTCACTGCGACCCAGTTTTGCATGTCCGTACATAACGTTTCACTTTTTAGAAATCCCATTTTAATATCAAAGATATAGTGCTTTGTTCGAGCTCTTTTTGTTGGATGAAGTTCTGGACAAATGGGATTTGTAAACTGATTTTTTGGTAATTTGGAATGGAAGAACTTTTACCTGCGGCTTTGCCAGCGTTCTATGGGATAGAAGCTCATAGGATATGTAAAAAGATTAAGTGGATAAAGGGAATTTAGATAATGGAACAAAATAATGAACACGAATAAACTACGTAAGTACTTTCACTTTTAAACTATTAATTGGGATTATGCACCCATTTTCAGTTACCAACATAGTCAAAATATAAGCTCTATTTTAGGCACTAACCAAGAATACAAAATCGGAAATCAAAGGCCTTTCTAAAAGTGGTCAGAGGTCGTGCTTGCGACCTCCAGATCTAACGAATGATCTTAATATTTATCTATAATGTATCTGTGTTGAATTATAAAGCATTAGAGCACATTAATAGGTTAATTGATTGAAAGCAAATATTAAGTCTGCGATGATGCACTTTCGCTAAAAATAAAGTATGAAATAATGTAAGCTGATAATAAAAACTGGTTTAAAGTGTTTGTTAAATTGTAATGTACACCTCTTCCTAACAGGAATGAAAGACGTGACGTTATGAATAAATGAATTTTACAGCTACATAAAAATGTCCAGGAATAACCAAAATCAACACCAAAAATGCTTACACACATGCAAAGAATGCTTAGAAAATAATTAAACCCCAAAAATATGGACCAGTTCTGTTGTAACAAAGAACAACGCTCAATTCAGACTCAGAGAGACCACCTGAACGAACTGACGGCTCACTAGTCTTAAAATAAAACAACCATTTGGTTGTAATAAAGTCAAAGATGACACATTAATTCATCACATGTATTTTTGGAGGCAAAGGAAACAGATGGAATCGTATGATCAACTACTTATAAGATGAAGGAAATTGCTTCAGCTTCAAAGCTCAACACATCCCGGATTTCGTGTTAATATTGCAAATAAAAAAATCGTTCTTGATATACGATTGCAATTTGGGACTCTTATGATTTGATTTCGGTAAGCTAAGAAGGAAGCGAAAGACCGAAATCGTTATTTTTCATGCAGCCACTTTTCGATTTGGCAATAATATTTAGGAACGAGTTCCCGTACGCATAGTAAATAAAGCTTTTTGTCGCAAAAATGAATTAGAATTTACTTCCCTATTGTCTATTAATGACATTTCCTTAAATGAAGTAAATAAAAACGTTCTACAGAAGCCGTAGAAACCACAGCTGCGCCACTGAGCTCAATGGAGCGACGCCAAAACAGATTACTCACTTATTGCAGTATAAACTTAACAATACTAGTCAGTTCTGTTATGGCGCATTAGGATAATGCAGGACTAATTTAGGTGTAAAATTGGACTAACTAAAATTGTTCGACAATGTGATTGGATAAGACACCAAAGGATTTTTTTGTAGTGTCTCGATTTCACATCAGTCATTGGTCCAAATAAATGATTAAAAGAGGTTTTAGTATATCAAATAGTCTAAAGTGAAGGCCTAATATTTTCCTAATTAGACTGAGAAGTCTTAAACAGATTCTGCTGAGTAATGACTAGTTACTTCATCATGTATTATCATGCTCATACTTTCAAGATCGTTAGAGAAGACTACATTCGTGGTTAGATCTGCAGCTATTTTTTTTTTACTACATCTTTCCAACCTTTGATAATAATAAGATACAGAGGAGTCTCTAATATCTTAACAATGGGTTATGTATAAAAAGCAACACTGATTGACTTTACCAAACAATATCGGTCAACAATATCTAAACCACGTAATTCTCATAAGACATACATAATTAGCATACTTATATTGCAATTTAAACTGCATACCACACAATATGAACGCGGAAATATTACAATAATTTGCTTATTTGACTCTTTAGCGGCCATGACACCGAGATACGCGAGTGAATGACATGAGTCATCGCTTCTAAAGACCTTTTTGTTTAGCTGCAAAAATTCGTATATGACCGAATAATGAGAACGCAATTGTATTATCTATAGAAATTATGAAAGAAAATAAGATCATCTTCATTGAACTTTGTTAATTAGGTCATAGTACGAACTTCATTCACAGTCATCATGTCGTTTACTGAAGTATTATTGGATATTTCAACTCGACATTCTTAATAGCTGCCTCTCTGCCTCATCGGCCGAGTGGTCGCATGTGCGACTGCATGTTCGGGAAAAGTATTACTAGGTTTTTAAGAAAAACTCAGTAGTAGCACGGAGTCTATAATAAAATTGTGCTCGGTAATGGCAATAGGCTCACCCTCTATTACATGGGACTCATAACTTAAAAATAGTAAAAAGTGGGTGTTACATTCTACAGTGCCATTAAGTGCTGTAATGTGCACCTCTGCTCTTTACCTTCGGGTATAAAAAGGCGTGATGCTATATATATATAATTATATATTCTTAACAGTGTGGAGAGAATTGCAGGTTGTTTAGACTACATAAAATATATTTCTCCCCATCTTTCCGTTCTTTTCCAGCGGGTTTCGGTAAGAACCGATTATGTAACTATGGATTTGATAAAGACAAGGCAATAGCGCTCTCTGATAAAGCTAAACGTGATTAAAGTCAAAGTCAAGTTCATTTATTTCAATTAGGCCAGAATGGCACTTTTGAATGTCAAAGAAAAATATTAAAAGTGAAGCTATTTAAACTGCGATTTATCCATCGATGGCAACTCGTTTGCCAAATATTATTATGGAAACTTCTCATTTGAAGAAGACGCATTTTCGAGCGTTGTGCCGTTGATGGTGATTATGTTGGCCGTGGGTTGTCATGGCTACCATCTGCATTTCTGCCTCTGCCTGCTGAGGCTTCCCTTCAGGGAATAAAATGTATATGTGGTTATATGTCATCTACAACTTAATTATAACTTATAACCGTCAACTTAACGCCATAATATCTTTATTAATCGCATCAATATAGACTGCGCGGTATTTTTTTATCGAAGCAGGTAGAGTGACCTTGAGACCTCCTTGCTGTAACTTGGTGTCCTAACAACGTATTATATTACTGGCAGCATTTTTAAAAGTTTATTATAACCTAAAGATTATGAAGATATTATAGAGATTGATGACTGTTATTGAAGCGAAAGAGGTATGTAAGAATCGTAGTAATTGGCGTTCCTTAGTCTCTGCCTACCCCCATGTCTTAATTGATATTCCTATTTAATTTGACAGTTTTCTTATAAAGGATAAAATGAGTTACAAAAATGTTTGTTAGCGCGTAACTTCCAAACGGATGCACCAGATTGGAGATATTTGTTCAGCTGTGCAACCGCCTGCCATGCAACGTGTCGCGGGTTCGATTCCCGCACGGAACAACACTTTGTGTGATCCACAAATTGTTGTTTCGGGTCTGGGTGTCATGTGTATGTGAACTTGTATGTTTGTAAACGCGTTTTTAAAAGAAAAAAAAATCATCTAGCAATGGAACTCGACCAAAGACAGTACAGTAAGTTAAAATATGTATCTCCTAAGTGGATCATTAATTCAAGCAAGATCTTTAAATTAAACCCGAGACTTATGATTAAACAGTAGGCATTTTGATACGACCATTGATGTTAAATATGTTTAAAACAAAATAATAATATAACTAATTCAATTCTTTAAATATTAAACAAAAGAAACAATATTAATATCCTGTTTTTAAAACCGAACTATAAAGTATATATCTAGCGAGTAATAAGTTGGTCATGAACAATATTTCCTTGTATGTCTCAGTATGAAAAAGGTCAATGATAAATAGAACCATAAATATAACATAACATACACCATGATATATTTTACATTATCCAATCATTAACTGACAGAAAAATTACAGAAGTTTTAGAGCGAAATTGGCTCATGATAACGTATATAAACTCTAGAGTATGAGACTGTCGCGGAGAACCGAACGGGTAACCGGGGCTCCGGCTCGACGTGCAGGAGAAGGAACGGGGTGGTTTTTAGTTAGTAAGAGTCTGACACTCCCTCCCGCCTCACCCAGGTGGGAGCAGTCATTCGATGATTTTCCCCCTTAAAAAAAAGAGTATGAGACTGTTTCATCATCCTTTATTTAAAAGGCCATTGGCGAAGCTGATCGCTTACAATCAGGTGATCCATGTTCTAACGCGGGACCCATGATGAAAAATGGGTGATACATTTTACGTAAGAAAACCTGGGCTTATAATTTTTAATTATAAGTTTGAAATCGTCAACCCGCATTGAGCAAGCGTGGTGATGGTGATTAATGCTCAAACCTTCTCCGTGTGAGATACCTTTGGTCAGCAGGGGCCACTTATAGGATGCTGATGCGATGTGTGTACCCCTCAAATAAAGGTCTTAATATATTATCACTATTATGTTACGTTAAAATAAAATCAATCTTCAGCTTTTAATAATATCATCGGTTTTTTCACATATTTTTCGCGGACAAAATTGAGTTAACCTTCTTCGAACTATTTTTCATGTGGTGACCGCAGACAAATAAATTTAGTTAGACATTTAAATTGTTATTGTTACAGGTGATTCTTACTTTCACCTATTTGTCATTACAACCCCTTGGGGGGTAGGCAGAGGTCCACTTTAATTGTGTTTTTATAACTTTTATGGTCAAGTTATAAATTCAGCTGGTTTTTTAACCGACGCGACGTCCCAAAATGGAGGAGGTTCTCAATTTGCCTGTAAGTTTTTTTTTATCATATGCCTATTCTTTATGGTTTCACTATAGGATGGTTATACAAACATCATTTGTATAGTATACCTTTCAAAAGTGACTTTTTGGTCGAAAGAAGTCAAAATGCGACTGTCAATCAAAACGCTTGGGTCCGATTTTTGAGTCCGACTCCTCGATTTCTAAACATTCATTCAGAGCTAGGAACTAGAAACCAGGAACATTTATAGAAATATTAACAGAGACTATCTTCTGTTAGCGGTTTCGTTCACGTTGAAGTGGTATATAATATAGTCTATATGCTGTTCCAGGTTTGATCTCGATCCCTTCAGCCGTTTTGAAGTAAAGAAGCAACGACCAACCATACAAACTTTACACACACACACAGTTATAATAATAATTGTAGGACATAGAATTAACCTTTTTAACCGACTTCAAAAAAACAAAAATGAGGATCTCAGTTTGACTTGAATGTATGTATGTATCTATGTTTGTTCGAGATTATCTCGCGATTAGCCGAACCGATTATGATGCGGCTTTCAGAAAAGTGTTCCTACACTTACAAGAAGGTTTTAGTACCTATATTGATTAACTGACTTCAAAAAAAAGGCGGTTTTTTTAAACATACATACATACATAACATCACGCCCGAATCATAATTCCTTAAGGGGTAGGCAGAGGTGCACACAGAAGTAGATAACACCCACTTTTCACTATTTATGTTATGAGTCCCATGTAATAGGGGGTGAGTCTATTGCCATATACCGGGCACATTTCCAGACTCTGTGCTACAACTGAGATTTTTTTTAAAAAACCCAGAAATACTTTGCCCGACCCGGGAATCGAACTCGAGACCCCTTGCCCGGCAGTCGCACTTCTCGGCCAACGAAGTTTTTTTAAACATAGGTAATAAAAGAATTTTCATTTTACAGTTAAGTACTTACTGTCTACCCTTCCAAGTATAAACAGCGTGATACATAATCTCACACTCAAAGCGATTAAATACCAATCTATACATGTATGGTTCAATAAATAAATCAACCGGGTTCGTATTTGAACCCACGACCTTTCGCAGAAGTCTGGGGTCCGATCTAAATATATCCAACTAGTGATCGCCCACGTTCGATGCTTGTGCAAGGTATTTAAATATATTATATTGTAGAAAGAAACGTATGGATGTTATTTAAGATTATTAGTGCTGTTCCTAACCAAAGACTGAAAAAAATGCGGACTCAAAATAGACATCTAGCAGATAACCTTTCGAGTTTCGATACATAGTTAATTAATATTGAAAACAGGTATTAAGGTTATTATTTTATAGAGAAATGAACCTAATATGTTGGTTACGTGTCGTGTGTCATCAACGCTAAAAGAGATATATAATTATAGGTGTATTGGTAATGTTTATTTGATAACACATCCAGCTAAAGATCATCCATTTAGTGTGGTACCTTCAAGTTAACCTGAGGGGGGCTTAGGAAATAATAACCTGAGTATTTTTTTTTTTTGGGCCAAGCCCGCCACAGCCTCCCAAAACCGCTGCAACTCCTGTAAACCAAGATCTACAGTAGATACAACCATGAAAACACCGGAACATTGAAGTCCGGCGCGTCCCAGGGACATGAGTAACTGTCTTGGTTCCCGCAACGAAGTGAATCAGAAGATATTATAAGAGGAGAAGAAGAAAAAACTATAGTTTCCACTTCCCTCGGTAAATTACTGCAGGAGACAGAATGAAACAACGACTGTGGCACCTGGCTACTATAGACTTATACGTAGAATACACACACATAGACACGAAAGACATCTGTCATTTTCTTAAGCCTGTTACCGTGGTAACCCTATACACACGCACACGTAAATAACCCACTGACCTTTTGGCGCTTCAATCACTTCTAAGTGACATTTTTTTTAAGGAGGGATAATCAACAACATTTTTTCGTGTCGCAAAATGCTGCTCATGAATATGAGCCTCTAGTATGGCTTGAAACTAATCGAGTTACTCATCTAACAGTTACGTGAGTAAGCCTTCTGCTCCTGTCGTGGGTGATATCACATGACACCCAGATCCGAAACAACAATTTGTGGATCACACTAAAAGTTGCTCCGTGCGGGTTCGATACCCGCTACAAGTCGCGCAACTATCGGCCGCCCTAGCCCCCGCGCCAACCATGCAGTCAAATTTAGTATTGACCGAATATAATTATAATAAAAAAAAACAAGGACTATTGCAATCTAAACTTTTAAAAGATATCATCGTACTACGTCTTAAACGATCCCCTAGCATAAAAGCCAATTCATATATTGAAGTTGGAATCAATAGTAAAATACCTATTGATTCCAACTTCAATATAACCCAAAACACATACATAGGTAAATTGTACATACATAGTATTTCAATGTCTCGATGCGACAATACTGCAGAACCTAGATTCAGGTCACTGCAATATTCATTCCTCAAATGGGAAATACACTATTATACTTCAGTTGAATTCACTACATTGTATTTACTCTTGTTTTAGGGGGAAGGTGTGAAAATAGGGTAGTTTCCTAAATTTTATTTTAATGTCCGCCTGGTACATTAATTTAAAACTTTAGACACGTATTTTTTATTTTCTCACAAAATTAAATACTTTCGACGATATATTAATTTGAAATATCGTGTGACGTCACAGCGTGCCACATTTTGTAGCACGTTATGACGTAACGACACCCCACTCCTAAACTTAGCGCCATTTTATGTAGGTATTGCAACTTAATACGAGAAAATAAAAAAATACATTTCTAATATTTTTTCATTATCTAACTGACGGACTAATTAGATTTTTAATTTTGATACCCTGGAAACTACCCAAGGGATACTCACGTTGTGTCATTTGACGAATGCACGCATCCTTCAGAAACAATAGGCGGCTTGCAAATGATAAATGTTTGCATCTTGTTTAGAAACAATGAAAACTATCCATCAAGCGGCAACGTTAAACCGACTTTTGTTTGTGAAGAATGCATGCAGTCGTCAAATGCCGTAACGTGGACAGAATCCCTAAGCGTATATACTACATAATCCTCATGCTATGTTCAAGTTTCCGTTTTATGCTCTTAATAAATTCCAAATTAGCACAATGCACAACAAAGGCCACTCAAAACTCAAAATAGAACTGTCCGTTCATCATTCACTTTACACTCATTACAGCGTTACAAAGAAATAAGATGTTTAAAACAAAAATTAAATCAACCGAACTTCGAATATATACGAACTCATAGTGTTTTATCAAAACATTGCGCCTTGTTGTAATTCTCGAAGAGGTATTTCTCGGTAGGTGGCACGTGCGATGCGAATAGTGCCCACAAAGTCACATCTAGTGTCTTATGTGCGTCCCGGAGAACCTAACGGGTTCCGGCTCGACGTGCAGGAGAAGGAACAGGGTGGTTTTTAGTCAGTAAGAGTCTGACATTCCCTCTCGCCTCACCCAGGCGGGAGCAGCCATTCAATGATTTTCCCCCTTAAAAAAAAGGTGTCTTATGTGCATATATAGATGAATTGTATTTTAAACTGAAAAAAAAAACACATTTTTTTTTTGTTTTTACTTTAGATATATCAAAAGTACTCCTTACGGCAAATTGTTTTGCCGCGAGACAAAAACGAAAAAAATTTCATCTACAACTTACTATGGTTAATACTGTAGCTCTCTATAGCTCAAGCTATAGCTTACTATAGCTCATACTGTAGGTTTACGGCTCAATATGTAAAATGTACGTGTCTGTCCCCACTGTATGTCTGCTGTGCATGTCATAAAGGATTTACATACATCGAGTAGCAATGGTTCCAGTGAAATATATCGAAACTGTATCGACAACCTGTCATTGCACGAATGCGTTATTCCGATGCAGTAGTGTTCCGATTATATTATTTTTTCACCCATTTACATGATTACTGTTATACTGTCGCATTGTATGTTTGTGGTGTGTTATTACTTGGAAGTTAAGAAGTTATTTTTCTAAAGGTTTGGTAAAGGAAATTACTTTTATCATATGTACTCTGAGGGGGGGAAATCATCCAATGACTTCTCCCCCCTTGGGTTAGGCTAGAGGAAGCGTCAGACTCTTACTGACTAAAATCCACCCCGTTCCTACTCTTGCTCTTCGAGCCGGAGCCCCGGTAACCCATTAGGCCTTCCGCAAGTATCATGTGTATTCTAGATACTCATGGGTGTTAAACGTTTAACAAAGACTGGATAGCAACCTGTGACAATTGACTACTGTCATATTAGGCCTGCTCTACTTTAGTGAGTTTGCCAGAATCTTTTAGCTTGGTAAGCTATTTTGAGATCGCAATCATGTTCAGGTGTATCAAAGAGAAGTGCTGTCTTTGGCATTTGCTCTTTCGATGATCGTGGGAAGCGTGGAGGTAGTGGCAATTAATGTACTGTACTCTGTCGTCTTTTCGACTAATAGACCTTCTAACAATAATACCCAAAGTTGTCTGGACTACAACCTATCTAAATCAAGTTCCCAAACTCCTTCCAAAATACAGGACGGTTGGATAATGTGTCTATTCACAGACAAGGTCCACTAAGAATTCGCTTGCGACCTATAGTTTGAGAAAACCTGTTTCCATTAATAAACTGCAAAACGAACTCCGATATTAAATCGACTATGCGTAAGATATTTTACATTGCACACATGTAATCTAAACAAAAACGCATACGAATTCTTTAATCGTTCACAAATACGTTTGATACGAGAATAGATTATGACGAATTTGAATCATTCACACGTCAACAACTTCTCAGAATGAAAGAAAGGAACAAAGAACAGTTTGTTTTATTACAAGCCTATTTAGATTGGAGTTATTGAGGAAATCTCAAGACGTGTTTAAATCCACGCCATTTTATGCAAATTATTTTTTTTTTTGGCAGAGTTACTTTTCTTGCGGGTGTCGTAAGTGCTAAAAGACTACATATAGACAAAGACCGATAACCGACCATAAGATACCTGATTCTTTTAAACTACTGTCTCCAACCTGCTGACTAAGGAAGGAGATTATGGCAAACCCCTCTTATATAGAGGAGGCTTATTCCTTAATAATGGACTGTCACCGGCTTTTAGTGATGATGTTTAAGTTTTAGCGTCTGTACGTTACCTTCAAACACTATCCCATTTTGAACCCACAAAACAAAAGACAAGTGACAAACAGTGTAAACAGGAAATGTCGCAGTGAAATGAAAGATTATTGAATCAATTCCGCCGGGGTATTGGCAGAGGTCCAGCTCTCGGTGTAAACCTTGCCAGAAGTGAAGTGTTGCTGTATTGTCGCATATGATGACTATGTCATAACTGGGCTCTTGTCTGTACTGATTGGACTTCGTTTTTGAGTTATTGCATAACAAGAAGAAAGACACAGGAGACATATTGAAAAGAAATAAATACATATGTTCTTTAACCTCTTGTCTGTCGATAGATGAGACAATAGAAAACAATGTGTCTCACGTAAATTTGCGTTCCGACAGAGATTAAGTTCCGAGTAATAAGCAATGGTTAGGTTGCTGTAGGCAGTCATACCTCATCGTTTGCCAGCAGGTCAGCGACCCAATGCAGACCTATGAATAACAAAAAAAATGTAGTATCGTAACTTTAACTACATTACTTCAATTGAATAATTAAAATCTACCATCGGATCTAACCAAGAATTTATAATAATCAGCTTTTTCGAGTTAAACAAAAGAAATCACACTAGTGATAGTGTTATTGATAGTGATAATGATGAAAGTGTGAACTGATATTAGATATTAAAAAGTGAAAGTTTCTTCGTTTGGATGTTTGTCCGTGAATCACGCTGAAACTACTGAACGGATTTTGATTAAATTTGGTATACAGGCAGTGTATGGGCTGACTTAGGATAGGATATCTTTTTATCCCGGTTAACTGCTTCCATGTCACAAAAGAGGAATCATATTCTACACTCATTGTGACACTCTGACAATCAAATCTGGTAAAGACAATTTTAATTCGAACACGGATAATCCTCATGGAGTTCAGCAGAAGATGGCCAAATAAATTGGACATAAAAGACAAAGACAAATAAAGACTACAATCGAAGGACTTATTAAAGTATAATTTTGCATTTATACTAATAAATACAGTTAAAAAACAAAATAGCTATCCAAGCAGATAGTATCGAAACTTATTAGCTCTTAAATTAACCCATTACTACGATAAAAATACACAAAGGGCAAACGAACTGAAGTTTTTAACACTTAAAGGCCTACAGTGACCTATAATAGATAAAGAAAAAATTGTTAAAAGGTCAAATGCGTGGGCTATCATTGGACCGGTTGTTTTAATGGTTTGAAAGCAGAGCATGGGGTGTGATGTGTGAACTTTAAATGAATGATATTTATATCTACTTTCTATAATTGTCATGCCTGCAAGACAGGCAGGGGTAGAAATATCATATCTAGGTACTGGATCCGGCCAACTGCTTGTTTACTTAGTTGTCGACTATGTCTTATTTATATAGAAGTTGTTTGTACTCAAACATATAGAAGCTAGCATGTATTTTGAAATGGTACTGTTGTAGTTAGGATTTCGAACCTGAGGCCTTAGTACGAGTTTCGTTTACGGTTAAAGTATTTGTAAAGAGTACGCGTTCGGCACTCTGATTGGCCGGCGCCAATGAACCAACCAATCAGAGCGCCGAACGCGTACTCGTTACGATTACTTTAAACGTAAAACAAACTCGTACTAAGGCCTCTGTTGTAGTTAGGATTTCGAACCTACTCTGTTATTGAGTTATGATTTCGAAAATATATATTACCGGCTTCGGTCGCGTTCCCATAGGATAAAAGTAGCCTAAATGTTATTTATTATCTACCCCTGTTCTAAATTTGATCCCGATCCCTTCAGCCGTTTTGATGTGAGTGAGTAATAAACGTACACACAAACTCACAAAATTTCGCATTTATAATATTAGTACGATGAACCCAATAATACTTACACGGACACCTTGATCGTAGCTTTTTGATCATTTAACTAAGGCAGTATGCTTGTCGTGCCGCGGAGAACGTAAAAGGCCTCCATACAGGTATTTGAGGGTATCCACCGGGGAGGTTGTAGTGAGATAAAGATTCCACACTCCCTAGTCTTTTATCCCGGAGCCGCGGAGAACTTAACAGGTTGCCGGGGCTTTGCTCGAAGTGCAGGAGTAGGAACGGGGTCGTGGAACGAGTCAGTAATACTCTGACACTCCCTCCCCAGGCGAGAGAAGTCATTCGATGATATTCCCCTCTTCAAAAAAATTATAATTGTCTTATTAAATGGCCGTACATAAGTTGTTACTGATTTCTCATCATCGGTCAGTTTCTGAGTAATCAAGTCATCGGAAATACCTAACAATACTTGTGTAAGACGATTGCGTGGAATATCTCCATTATAACCTGTTGTCACGTCATAAACCTGTGTATGATATTGTGCATAATATGATTTTGAACGACATTACTATTTAAAATACAATTAGTTTTTGGTATATCACTCTTGTCTAACCTTCCAAAGCCTACGCCAAATCTATCTCCAGTTTTTCAAATATGGGAGTGAGCGAAGAACTATTCTGCACTATTGCCTGAACATACTTACATACATACATAACTTCACGTCTGTCTACCATGGAGGGAGGAGAGACTATGGACCGCCAATTGCTACGATTCCTACATACCTCTTTCGCTTCATCAACAGTCATCAATCTTTTAATGCATGCTCGTCGGTTATGGGTACTTCTAATTTTGATAGCCTTTACATCATCATCGGCCCTTCTCCGTCCTTTGCTGAACATTCTCTCTCTCTCTGCGATGGCACTCCATACATTAGATACTATCATTACAACTGTTACTTACCCTAAAAAGCTAATTAACTGCTTCATCTATCAACAATTTCGGTTCTTTTGTTGGATGTTTGCAATTAATTTTGATTATGACTGACGTCTTCAGGTCCTGGTCTGGAATATGCACGGAATTTGCTTGAATGAAGACTGGCAAATTGCTTGTTGTAACTGCCATTTTTCAATTTATAGCGTTCTCGTTGTTGATCGGTGTCCTACTAACTGATGGTTGGATGATAGATGTTACTGGTGTATCTATAGGTACTGAACTAGCTTTGGTAGTTTATTATTTATTTTTTAAACACCTCCAAAAAGTAATCAAATCAAATCAATTACAGGAAATATCTTATAACCTAAAAGTTACTGTATTGAGCCTGCAAGCAAGCGTGCAAATTTCATGCAATCGAATTATTATTTATGAATTAAAGGTTTTATAAATTCGATTAGCATAATTATTCCCATATTCAATTTATCGTCAATTCGTCGTCAACAGTTTTTTTAGTCTGGGGTCTAGTTAAAGATCCTGATGATATTAGCTTACTCATTTAATTCCACATTTAAATATCTAGTACTAGCTTTTACCCGCGGCTTCGCTCGCGTCACAAAAGGATAAAAAGTAGCCTATGTTACATATATCAATACATACAGCGCCATCTATACCAATACTTTTGTTTTCCCTCGGGAATATCAAATTATTCCGGGTTAAAAAGTACCCTATTATTTAATCCGGTACGTCTGCAAAAATTCAAAACAATCGGTTTAGTAGTTACGGCGTGAAAGCGGAACAAACAAACAAACTCACTTTCCGATTTATAATATTAGTAAGGATGAATATTATTTGTCTAGAGACTAAAACCGTAGTGTGGTGTTGCCTTCCCCAAGGATAAAGGTGTTATCGTTTTAATTCAGTCGCGTAATATTTAAATAAATTATCAACGTTCATTATTTTCTTTTATCGCCGAATTCTTCTGATTGTGTTTTGTATAGCTCAGTTCGTTAATAAATAACTTTTTTAATTACTGCTTAGAATCTAACTCCAGGTAAAGACAAAGCATTGTATGAAGCAGAAATCTCTTTCTTTACTTCTTATTTCTACATCGATGAGCTTGAAAAGTATTTAACGACTTCGAGATAAGTGACGATTATTTAATTTCTACGTCTTCATATTTTTGGAAAGGTTTTTAAAGACCTAGATACTTGTCATGTAATAGGCTAAGTTGTGTTAGTCATAGATAACGTGACCAGTCTTCCCGTTTTGAACGTGATTGTCCCTTTTTATAATTACGAGTCCCGTTGTCCCCGAAATGAACTCCGGGACACACAAAGTTGTCCCGTTTTCGGGAAAAAATTAGGGAAATATTCAAATAGTACATATTTTCGGCGTTCTCATAACATAAATTACTAGTTTTTGACGAAGTAATGTCAAAAAATATACCTACATTTTTGTACAGTTTGTAATGTGCATAAAATTTGTGTTTATAGGGTCTATAGTAGGATGTAACTAACAGATGCCTGGTGGAATCTAAATGTCCTGAATAAATGGCCATGTTAGTCATAGATATAAAATGTATTACACGATCAATATTTCCTACCTACCTATAATTTATTTAATTATGTACATTCTATGGATGATCTGTAAGCCCGGTACATGGCAATTTGTTACAATTGTCTTCTAACTATTGAAGTTACAATAATAAAATAATTATCTATCTATGAGAATCGTTTTGTTCATTGTCATTTTATATTATAGGTATGAGTTGTTTACTTAGTTCAGTGGTTACATATAGGTATGCTGAGTTTCAAGTAAAAAGGTGCTAAACTTCTTTCCTAATTTTGGGATTTTAAAACCATCGATGGAGTATTTTTTTAAGGGGGGAAAATCATCGAATGCCTAGGTGAGGCGGGAGGGAGTGTCAAACTCTTACTGGCTAAAAACCACCCTGTTCCTTTTGCACGTTTTGCCGGAGCCCCGGTAACCCGGTAGGTGTATGACAAAAAGTATTTCTGTCGCGGAATGCTGCTCATGAACTTGAGCCTCTAACATGACTTGAAACTAGTTGAGTTCCTCGTCAAATAATTACGTGAGAAAGCCGAATAACATACTAATTAGCTTTTTGTTTATCAGTAAACGCTAATTTCTCAATTTGGAAATTTTTCAAATCTAATTTTGCTATTGTTGGGTATACTAACCAACAGATATAAGCCAGTATTATACTGAGCAGTGTAATCTTAACCTCAAATAGTTTAGTTCTTGTTTAAACTATCAAACACCGCGAGGACACCGGTGACCGCAATCTATTGTTCTTTAATTGTGTCTATAATGACGGTACTCAAAGAGTTCAAATTCAATGTGATATAACATACGTTGTACAGCCTAGTACCTCAGTTACAAGTGTTATTGTTCGTGATTTTATACAAATTATGCATAAAGAGCGGGTAGGAAATAGTAATTACTGTACGTTCTTGTGAACCAAGGTCGGATCAATCTCTGCAAAGAATAATGTAATGTATGATCTATCTACCTGTATTAATGAAATAAAGCGAAGGATATTTTTGCTTGTTTGGAAGTGTTGGTTTTTAAATGCGTTCCGATCGTTGTAGGTCAAGCAAGGGCCTGTCTTCCAACGATCATAAAGTTTAAAAGACCTTTTGCTGAGGCTCCGGCTCGAATTGCAGGAGTAGGAATGGGGTGGTTTTTAGTCAGTAAGAGCAGACTCCTAGAGGAGTGTCAGAACACTCCCGCCTCACCGAGGCGGGAGAAGTCATACGATAATTTACCCCTTTAAAAAATGAGACCTTTTCTTAAGGATAGGACTATTACGTATAGTTAGATCCAAAGATTTCACCCATCCAAATCGAAAATTAAAATGAAACTGCAATTATATCCTAAAACATAATATACAATGTTTCGCGGCAAGCTTCTTCATGCGCTAAGGAATGGAATTCCTTGCCAGAGTCTGTGTTTCCCGTCAAATATGACTTGGGTGTCTTCAAGTCCCGAGTTAACAGGTTGCTCATAGGTAGACGTGCTCCATCGTCGGCCACATCATCGCTCACCACCAGGCGAGATAGTGGTCAAACGTCGACCAATTAAGAAAAAAAAACGCTCAGAATAATAATGATCTTAATTAAAACTCATTCAAAAATAAAAAAAATAAGTGCAAAGTTTATTACCATAGATATAATCAAAGTCAAAATAAAAAAAAATATTTCAATTAAACCATAATTTGGTACTTTTGGAACGTCAACAAATACAAAAAAAAATAATACTCTGTCAATTAGTCCGTCAGTGAAGCTTGAAGCTAAATGTAGATTCGAATGGAGAAGAACAAGGAAGAAACTTCATTCATTACTCTTTTTAAAAAAAGTATGTTCTTAATGACTCTGATACATTATTCCAATACTGTACGAGCATAACCATAGCTCTAAAGTTTCACTGTAATCTATTTTTATCCCTAATGGTCTTAATTCTCATACACTGTGTCTTGTTTTCAATAAATGCTTAGTCATTGTGGTAATAAGATGGCAGACAGCCGATTCTATGTCTAACTAAGGTAAAAAATGGCTTTGTTGAATCTAATTACGGAGTTATTTATGAAGTAGTAACAATAATTTCATAGTCAGGGTCTAATGAACTGTTAATTGTGTTGTTTTAGGGTTGATTCACAATCTGGTAAAGAATTTCTGAGATTTTTTGGTGAACAAGTCTTTGAGATCTTATCGAACCTATACCCAATATTCGCACCCAATATTCGTATTGTCGCATTTAAGTTTGCAACGATTTTGGGTTTTTTCGACAAGATCAATATGTGAAGTTGAAAGGAATATTTAGCAGATGAACGTCACCAAACAAGCTGACGTTCACGTCAACCATCAAAAAAATGCAAAGACTATTCCGTCTCCCTATAATGCGCAAGCGATCATTTTTTGTCACAAATCCCTGTTGCCATCCCTCTCAAACTTCATACATACGAAAGAGATAGCGCACAAATGCAACTAAGGACATTGATTGGGTGCCGTTTTTTTTGGTAACTGTTTGAAAGTGATGTGGACTTTATTACGGTGGTGTAAGGTTGGTAATGGAAGGTGGGGGAGTCGGATATGCAGATGAGGTTTTTTTCTTTGAAGGGTCTGTTCTTTCCTTACACCTGGGCATGGCGTGCTATTGTTATTTTAAGCGACTGTCGCCCGAACCACAGTAAACAGATTGATTGTGCCCGTATGGGGATTTACTTGTGAATTACGGGTTTTTGAATTATTTAAAACGTTTCTGAAATATTCGCGAGTAGTACGGGAACTCTGGCTTTGATATTGGTTTGATAATAACGGTTGAGCGGTTGCAAACAACAAGCACAGTTCGGACAGGTAAAAGTATTATTGAGTTGTTTAAAATAATAGCAGTTGAAAATATCATGAACTATGAGTGGCCTATGGTGATAGTCTCATCCCCTAGTACATGAGGCTTTTAACATAATTGGCAATGATGCGTCCGAACGTGGAGTTAAAACTTACTTACATCGAATAAAATTGAAAATTGCATAAACACATTGCAGACATGCGCTGGATCACGTGCTGTACAAAAAAAGAGATCTATATAGGTCTCTATCTACGGTCAGGCGCATGAAAGTCATGCAATGACAAAACATATTATGATTCTACTGACACTGAGCAATGACATAATGATTATGATTCTACTGCGACTGCCGGGCAAGGGGTCTCGGGTTCGAATCCCGCGTCGGGCAAAGTATTACTGTGTTTTTAAAAAAATCTCAGTAGTAGCACGGAGTCTGGAAATTTGCCCGGTATATGGCAATAAGCTCACTCCCTATTACATGAGACTCATAACATAAATAGTGAAAAGTGGGTGACGTAACCAATAGAAAGTGACCTAAGGTTCCATGTCGAAGTTTCTACCTCACTATGAAACCCTAGTAGGTACAATATTTCGGTTTCCTTTAAAAGGATAGGTTAGTGAAAACGGACATTATTATCTTATTTAAACTGTCAAATACCAAGCGGTCACCGGTGACCGCAACCTATTGTTCTATAATTGTGTCTACAAAACCGGTACTCGACGAGTTAATTTTATAACATTCATGCCGCAAGATGCATTTGTTAAAAAGAAATTACCACCATAAGATCATGTCAACTTTGGCACTGTCCTACTCGGCCATATTAGTAAGGCACCATGGGTGGGGCAACCGATAGAAAGTGACCTACACGGGTACACACTACAGTTCACTGATTCGATTCTGTTTCCCATACTTCTAGGTCTAACCGTTTTGACGCGCTTGCGCATAGGGCTGACTCAATTTAATCTAGACGTTAAGTTGTTGGTTAAATGGTAAATTCTGGTTTTGGTGTAGTCGTGAAAAGATTGGTTGTTTCTGTCAGCACTGAGTCTGTTAGATTTGGACATTTTTATCTATTCAGTTATAAATCACCTCAAGAAAATGATGCAACCATTTGATAATATCACAGATTTCTGGCATCGGGTAGTGAATTTCTTAACTGGAAGTTGCAAAAACAGATGCTAAGCTCGGCCCTAAATGCCAAAATGAAATCTAAGATGTGTCGTCCAATAACAAAGATTCAAACAACGATAAGAGGTCAAAAGAAAAGTACCGGTAGATAATAGTAGATACTGCTACAAATCTGGGTCTAAAAGTAAAGTTCTAGTTTTATAGCCAAGTAATGCAAACCCTAGCATGGTCGTTGAACTATTATGTGCTGTGGGAACATGTAGATACGGTGTAAATTGATGGGTAATATCATTAAACGCCGCTTTCTGCAATATCAGTACTTTTGCAGAAGAAGTTATGACCAGTTCCACGACACAGTTTTCTAAAATACAACATTCAAATAGGTTTAGGTTATTCCAACAATGGACCCAACCCGTACTGTGCAAATGTGATGATGTGGCCGATGATGATGATGATATTGATGGACTTCTTCGTGCGAGAAGAGGCTTTTGGTCATCATTGGCCACTTATAGGCTGCTGATGATAATTATTGCAACAATTATTTGGAAGAAGGAAGGAAAAGTGAAACAGTCCTTGTGGTCACAAATCGCCCAAAAACTATAGTAAAACGAACTTGTACGATTCAACGGCAAAGCTGTGCGTAGCTTTGCCGTTGAATCGTACAAGTTCGTTGTTGTTGTTGTTGTTGTTGGTAACTTAGTCTTATATGTATGATGAGAAAACTACAGTGATAGTCCACTTATCAATGTTTCCAAAAATAATCTAACATCAATTAAGTACTTATGACCCAAATTAATTACCGTTTTCAATCAAAAATTCAATAAGTATACGTTCTATTGAATTATCCAAAGCCGAAATCAATCAAGAGATTAAGATCGGCTGCTAATTTCATCCCTATATTGTCTGCACAGGGACCCAAACTAACTACAAACAGCAACTGTGAAATAAAACAGCAGAATATCATTAAAAACAATGGCTTCGCCCAAACCAGTTTCCCAGCGAACCCCTAATATTAGGGGTCTACACAATAATGACATAATGCAACGTCAAT
This sequence comes from Spodoptera picta, assembly GCA_038387885.1. Lineage (NCBI taxonomy): Eukaryota > Metazoa > Arthropoda > Insecta > Lepidoptera > Noctuidae > Spodoptera > Spodoptera picta. Next base: position 2,396,881 of record JAZHFQ010000445.1, read on the forward strand.
CAATCAGCGCGTACGCATAAAGTGACGTAACTCACAAATTTGTTGATTCCATATTCAACTCAATTTTAGAACCGTTAAGGATTAGTTTTGATTAATTGGTTATTGTGTTTAGCTTGTTTTTTTCTACTCTTTTTCTAAAGTGATGAAATATACAGATGTTGGTGAGCTAGGATTATAGGGAATATTGTAAATTCTGTTTTTGTTAAAATTTTGGTGGTTTTTGCTCAAATCACTTTTCAGCTGCTATGTTTTATCGTTTCTTTGGGCAAAACGTTCACAAATAAATATCTGTATTTGTACTAAAATTTGTACTAAATATTCGTAATAATATTTGTACAAGGACGCTGAAAAATGGCGGACATAGTCTCTTGAAACAACGACTGTGGCACCTGGCTACTATAGACTTACACGCAGAACATACACACATTGACACGAAGGACATCTGTCATTTTCTTAGTCTCGTAACGTGGTAACCCAATACACACGCACACATAAATGACCCAGTGATATTTTTGTGCTTCAATCATCTCTCAAAGTATTATTGGGTTTTTAAAAAATCTCATTAGTAGCACGGAGTCTGGAATTGTGCCCGGTATATGGCAATAGGCTCACCCCCAATTACATGGGACTCATAACATAATAGTGAAAAGTGGGTGTTACATTGTAGAGGTACAGTGGCGTGGCATTATGTGCACCTCGTCCTATGCCTACCCCTTCGGGGGGTTTAGAATTTTGTAAAAAGGTAACTTAGTTTTCTTCTTCAGAATTCATTGCCTTGCTTGCAGTTCTTTGCTGTTCAAATTCATGTTTTAATTCTAAATCAAAGGACAAAAGTCTATTTCTATTACCGATCACTCTTCAGCCTCTTTATCAGCCGTTTAGTACTGTACTGTATGTACTTCAATTTCCTAACTAACTATATCTCTAGACACCAAACAGGACCAACCACCATAGAGGACAGTAAAACATAGTCGCGGAGAATCTAACGGGTAACCGGGGCTCCGGCTCGACGTGTAGGAGAAGGAACGGGGTGGTTTTTAGTCAGTAAGAGTCTGACACTCCCTCCCGCCTCACCCAGGCGGGAGCAGTCATTCGATGATTTTCCCCCCTTAAAAAAAAGACTAAAACGTAGTGGAAAATTGTATGTATGTTAATAAAAACGTGATACTCCATTTCAGTGCAACCTACCTAGATAAAGCAAAAAACAAATCGCATTAATAATTTCCAAATAACTTTCAATGAACGAAAAATATTACAATGATATGGACCAAAAATCTCTTATTTCAGTAAACAATTTCTACATCTGTCATCCGCGCCCTAAAACAAGCGGGGATTAATTCTACCCTTTATTGCACCCCAAAACACCCTCTATACTTAAATTAGGGGCGAAGTTGTCACCCCCTGTATAACAGAGTATCCATCAAAATAATGTATCATAGCGGGTCAAGTTATACTGGATTTCAAACAATTCTGTTAAACTACCATTTTGTTAGACCTCTCGGTCTTCGATCGCAAATGTTCAAATGCTGTAGCTATAAATACGATTGTGAGTACTTAGGTATAGATAGATACATAGAAGGTGATCTCGTCCATACCTATTGTTAGGTTATGGTTCGCGGAAAATGCAATTCTATCGCTGTTGATCGAGAGTTCAAACTCCATTGTTGTGTGAACGGCTGTGTTCGGTCTTGTCTGATACAATTAACAATCGATTCGAGATTGTTTTAATTGCAATTGTATATTTATAATTGTTGTAAATTGATGACTTATGAATTCATCTTCAATATACTTGCATAAGAATAAGAAGACGTGGAAACTATATAACACCTAGTCTAGTATTAACCTAAGTAGCTAATTACTATTCAATAATTTGCTATTTCTATACAAAATCAATAAGTAACGCTATACATTACCTAAAACTGAAATCCTAAACTCCACAGCAATACGGTAAACTCATAAAAGTATAAACCCTAAATAAATATCGAGCCTCCTTCCTTTGTCCAATACCATAGAGTCGTCGATAGCTCGTAGACAAAGCAATTCCACCTTTTTGCACACATGCAAATGTAAGAGCATAGCATAGACAACTAAGTCATTCTAAAGGATAATGGCGGCCTATTTACAACGGCCAGTCTCAATACCTTATTTTTATCTGTGGATTTGTCTTCTAGGGATATATTTTTGACTGATTATTTGCCGATAATCTCTATTTTTGATAGAAACGCCATATAACTAATGTCAAAAATCGACCTTATTCCACGGATTTTTAAATCAAAATGGTTATTAATTTCGGCTGCTACTTATATTCCCTCCAAAATTTTGAATTTGTCAGAATATGCAACAAATGTACAACCTAATAAATATAAAGATAAGCTAATTTTCAATATAAACTTGGCCCTAAGACCGTCCATTAACCTAATACAAAATAACAGCCATAAAAGAGAGTATTTAAACAAAATACCACTTTACTTAGAACCGATCAAAACGCAGACTAAAGCTAGCTATACAATCACCCGACAGGGCGTTACCCGGGAATTAATCTGCACACAAGTAAACATTACATCTCGAGTCACCAAGAAGAAAGTATCTACACCTGTCCTCTTCCCACTTTCGTTACTGACCGGTGTGCGAAAGGGACGGCAATCGAAGGGTCGGAATCAATACTATATGACAGGGCCGATGTTTTATTTTGTTGGAGACATCTTTGCGTGTGTGTTGTAGTTTTTGTGTATGTGTGTGTGGCTGGACCGCTGTAGCTAAGTCCTTTCTTTTTACATGTTAATTCTTAGTTTTTAGGCTGAATAACGATTTAATGCTGTGATAGTATTGGAGTTAGGTCGATAAAATAGTTGGTTTGACAACATCTCGTGGTTATGGACAGGGTTTATAGTTTTCTGAATGTGTTTAAGTACCTTTGTGTTTATGCTTTCTAAGTTGTTTGATAGGTTGTTTAATATGATATAGAGATGGGGTCTATAGTTATTGTCTTTTAAATCAATCCACTGGTGTTGTTGTGAAGTCTAGTCTGTTAGGTGTTAGTTCATTCATTTGATTATGCAGATTACAGCGACAATGCTGTTATGTCATTAAATAAGAGCTCGTAAAATCAATTAAACCTATTTAACCGACCTTATTTGAAGTTTGAGAATAGAATAGAATCAAAACAATGACGTTTTTTATTTCACACAACTCAAAACTAAAGCCACAAAATGCATGGACTTGAAACAAAAGAAAAAATAAACCGACTATCGGGTCAAACACCAAAAAGTTTCAATCACTATCACTACACTACACAATAAACAAAGTCCCACAAAAAAAAGCACACAAATTATAAAAATCGGTTCCTTAATAAAACGCTGTATTATTAGGAATCAGAACATTTGGTATAATTTGGCACCACTGGTTACTGGGTGATAGGGGAGCTCCCCTTCGCTGCCGACTCATTTTATGGTCACATTTATGTACACAATCATTGTCCGGTTACCATCTGAATGGCGTTAAGAAAATTGTGTTTTTATTTCTATGTAATTTATGGATGCAAATGTTAAATAAAGATAGATGTTGCCTGGTTAATTTTGATGAGTGATCTTCTTATAAACCCTTAATATTTTTGTTAATTTTTAAATATGTTTGTCTTGCAAATAAATAATTTTTGAATTTGAATTTGAATTTCTTTCACATCGCAACCTAGAGTCTGGAGTTCTGGACATAGTTAGGTGACTGGAGAGAAATATAGGCTAGTTTTTCTCTATTGACCACGAGGCTGAAAGCACAGATGACAGCCAATAGATAGATAATGATGATGCTACATCTGTACGTATGTGAATCGGTTTAGTAGTCCTAGAATAAAACATCTATGCAAATAAAGATCTTTACTGCTAGATTAATAAACCAAATTTAATTAAACAATCAGACGATTATAAACCTTATAGCAACTACAGATATTTTGGAAACAGTTATCCTATATTCAGCATCGAGAGGCAGAATAGGGATGACAATAATAAATCAATACTTCGGGTAGAACTGTCGAAATGTTTTAGCGAAGTAAACAACTTACATAATACAGATAATACAAACTATTGACTGGTTGTACAAATATTTATTGCTGTTGTAAATCTTGCTAGTGATGTGGTTGTAAGTGCGACTGTTGTGTAAGAGATCGGACACTCGTATCCCAGAGTAAAAGCAAAGTATTATTTAAGACATTAGTATTGGGCATTCAATATTAGCCTGAACTTTCGAATTGTGTTTGGAATATACGGCAACATGTTCAGCCACTAACACACGGAACCAAGGACGTTAACGAAAAGGCGGACTCAATGTCTTGAACCAACGACTGCGGCATCTGACTACTATAGACTTACACGCAGAACATACACACATGGACACACACACACACAGAAATAAACCACTGACATTTTTGTGCTTCAATCATTTCTAAGTGACATTATGTCCATTTTTTCAACATCCTTGCAGGGTACTTGTAACTCGTTTGTTGAACAGTGATTTTGCCTTGTTTACCTGCGTCCTTGCTTACTCCTTATAGGATTAAAAAGACATGATGGACATTATGATATCTAAAAATACAATTAGACACTGAATTATCTAAGATGGCGCATACAACAACTCATCATCACTTAATTAACCAATCAAATTAGCCATCCTGACTCAAATATTAACTAATCTATTAGCAAATGCCTTGCCACCTAGACAAGACAATCTGCTACAATAGTCATACTACCTACCTACATAGTTATCCTACCTACATATTTATTTGTAGGTGTCTTCTGTCACCCGGATATTTCCCTAAGGGGGAAATATTCCCGGAAGCGAGTGCATGTAAATGCAATGTTTGTAGAAGTAAGATAGCATATCTGGGGACTACCTATTACAGTTTTTGTACAACAAATTGTCTGTTGAACACATATTTTGGAGTTGCATTTTCACTTGTTCTGACTTAAAGGACAGAGCTGATGTTTATAATAATAATACACACCATCCTTTTAAAAAAAGAGGCTATAATATCTCATACACTTTGAACGTTTTAATAAGTCCACTAAGATATAAGCCTTAAGGAATGCATCAAATAAATAACTCTTACAAATCATAAAGAAAAATACCACGAACACTAATTTACTACAGACTAACCAATCAAACGAAATCGTCTATAAGTTTTCTCAAACAAACCCTAACTCTAAGTTAAAACAAAAACACACTACAACGTAGAAGACACGAGTGTGCCACAGGGACCTATCCTGGGTCCAATATTTCTATTTGAAAATATTTACGAAAGCTCTTAAAAGAAACGTTTTACCTTGATCGGTAAGGAGATAACTATAAACCTGAGCAGCCATACGGGTAATAAAGCTCAGGTAAACGAAGGCTTACTTTGTACTGAACTCACTAGACGTAAACTGACAGTATGCAGTATGGTTTAACGACGTTGCAATACTAAAGACAAAGATTTCACGACTCACTTTTTATTTGCGTTCGAGTTTGATCTGTGATCGAGTTCGAACTTTTGTACCTGGGGAGTTGGTGCACATTGATTTTAAGGCTGTTTGTATAGAATAATGCAATATAGTGTTCTTGTTTTTGGTTGTATATTTTTTTATTTTGTTTCTTCATGCCCGAGCATTGCTGGAGCGGCAACTGATATAAGAAAAAATAAAATAGGTAATACGTTAGTGAAGTCAGTCAAACATTCTTGGCTGTGTACAAAACTAAGTTCCGTGTGAGGCAGGGGCGGGCCGCTAGTACCTTAAAATAATGAAATTACGCAATTTATACTTTTGACATTATCAGTAGGGTACTTATTATACCCAAATTCGTTAAAACTTCATAAGATTGCTCGGATTTCAGCTTTCTTACGTAAACTTCTGACCGGACCCTTAATTACTCTCAGTTGATGGGAGTTTGAGGATCGATACGGAGACCTCGGATATAGTCGGTACAAACTTGGTTATTCAAAAATAGATGTCTGGAGGACTGGAACTGATTTGATTGACTGTAATGGGTCATATTAACAATATTTGAAAGGATAATGTGGTTGAGTAGTTGCAAGCGTGACTACGAAACGCAGCATCTCCGGTTCAAATCGAACCCTTAGTTCTTTGATAAATCCAACCCTATCAAGTGCAAAGATTGTGGCGAATCCCTCTTATGTTGGCCAGTTATCAACTGTGGGACTGTCAAATGACTGTCTGTAAATAGAAAATCACAAGAAAATGTTGAAAAAGAAAAGACATACCCGTCAGCAAATCTCAGAATAAAAAAATTATATAAATGCTTTAAATATTAAAGAACGATCAACATCAATATTGACTTGACAATCTGTTTCGAAAGTGTTTTATTATCATTTCGCAAAAAGAAGTATTATCTATTTATTTAATATTTAACTAAGGGACTAGTTTTTGGTAGCCATAACGCGTACGACCTGCCTAAGTATATCTGCAACACCAGTAAAGAATGAAATAGATTTAGAATGTAATACTCCACATTTCTACTACATATTTGGTTTTTCAAGGGCTTTATCTACTTGCCTATAGGAAAAGAAGGCATAGAAACAAATCTCCTTCACTAAAATAATTGTGTAACCAAACTTCTAAGAGCTAAGGCAACAGTTTTAAAACCTTCCCAGTACCCACTCATCCCAACATTTAAACATGAAATTGACGTGTTGTACTTCCAACGAAATCCTAGAGTCAGCTGGAAAGAGATAGACGTATTATTTAGTAAAGGAGTGAGAGAGAGGGTGAATAAAGGGGAGGAAAGCCCCAATAGGGTGGTCGACATTGTGAACAATAATTTCGCTGAATAGTAGCGAAGGTAATTTTATTAGGGTGATTCTGTGTGCGTTTAATTTTTGTATTATGTCCACTGGACCCGTGTTTTAGGCCGTGAGTTATTGTGTTCGGTTCTTGTATTCATTTAATACTTTTTAAATGGAATATTTTAATTTTGATGTCAGGTTTTTTGTATCATCTGTGCGATTGATTCGTGCAACTGTCAATAATGTCATCTGTCGACGTTATGGCGGCTATTTTACTTTAATGCCTATGAAATTAGAACTTGTATTACACATTGGTTTTTGAAATGCAATTGTTTTTTTTAGAACTGCATACTGTTTTCGTTTCATTAAGTGATGTTATTCGGTGCTAATTCAATTTTTTTTTGTTTCAGAATCGAAATTGGATGAGCATTATGTGCTAATGTGTGTGTGAGTGTAGTGTAGTGTAGTGATATGTGTTAGTGAACAAAACATGAGTGGTGGAGTGCGAACACAGGCGGGGCCCTGGATCTGAATGATAACTGCCGCTAAAGGTGAGTCAACATATTTTGTATCTTTTTGACGACAAGAACAGTAATTTTACGGGTTTTATTAATTTATCGCTGACGTACTTACCTTTATTTCCTGTAGAACTACTTCTTAGTAAGTGACGCGCGCATGGTGGTCCCATACCGTATTTTTTGTCCCCGTCTGTCTATAATGTGGTAGTTTACGCACGTTCGATCAGTTACGCCACGAGCCCCGTGTAATAGGGGGTGATTCTATAGCTGTCCATTCTATACAATTACAAACTCCATGCTATTTGCTCGGCAGTCACACTTGTGACCAGTGAACCAACGAGGCAGTCTTGATTTTAATAATACTACACTTTGGAGCAAACGAATGGCGCCACTTACGTTTTTCTTTTTCATTTCTTTATAAATATTTACTGATACAAGTATATTATTAATTGGTAACATATTATGTCGGATAAAAAGCAATGTAACCACATTGCCTTTAAAATGAGAGCATTTATTTGTAAAAGGGATATTTTTTTGAAGTTAAGTATATAGGGTTTTTCATGGCATTAGCCGGTAAACGAGCAGACGGATCACCTAATAGTAAGCAATCGGCGTCGCCCATGGACACCTGGAACACCAGAAGCGTTACAAGTGCGTTACCGGCCTTTTGGGGATTAGGAATTTAATGATCGTTGGCGATTCAGGTATTCTTAATTGGGCCTCTGGTAACCTCACTCATACGACGAAACACAACGTCTGTTTCAAGTCGGTTTCCGTGAGGCCGTGGTATCACGCCGGTCGAGCCGGCTCAATCGTGTCGAAGAATGGCTCTTCCACACTTGAATTAGTTTGATAAAATGAAAAAAATACGCTAGTGGATCCGGTTTTTTGCTCCCAAGTGTATTTGAAATACAGATTATATATAATAACATATTAAAACATTTTATCCCCGAAGGGGTAGGCAGAGGTGCACATTACGGCACTTAATGGCACTGTACTATGTAACACCCACTTTTCGCTATTTATGTTATGAGTCCCATGCAGTAGGTGGTGAGCCTATTGCCATATACCGGGCACAATTCCAGACTCTGGGCTACTACTGACATTGTTTTTAAAACCCAGTAATCCTCCTCCGGACTCCTTGCCCGGCAAGTCGCACTTGCGACCACTCGGGCAACGAGGCAGAGCAGGATACACAGGCCTTAGTACGAGTTTCTTTTACGTCTATAGTAATCGTAACGAGTACGCGTTTGGCGTTGTGATTGACCGGCTCCAATGAACCAACCAATCAGAGCGCCCGACGAGGTTTCGTTTCGATTACTTTAAACATAAAACAAACTCGTACTAACAAATTATATAATTTGTAATTATAATATCTACCTAATAAGTAACATACAAAAAGTTGGTTGATTATTTTGGGTACTAAAATGACTCATATCCTCCATTTTAAGTTCCATTTCAAGTATAGACGTGGTCTGTAGATTTTTTAATTCTTAGAATAAAGAGGATATGACTTCATAATTTAAATGCCAGTGCGTATAAAGGCTTTTTGTTTTACGAGTGTGACGTTAAGAGGTCGGAATAACTATAAAAGAATGTCCATTAAGTCTTAGTTTGTTTGGTACGTCGTAACTGCTGAACTGATGGACTGATTGTGACAAATTGTATTTAAATGTAACACTACTTTTTGCATTATTATCGTTGAACTAATTTCACCCTATTGTAGAGGTGTCGCTCATAATTCGGACCTTGTTAAAACTATAGTTTTTTATTAAGAATTTTAAAGGGTAAAGACAGGAGATAAGATGGAGTCCGTTTTTGAATTGGTTGACAAAAGTGTAGAACATAGTAACGCTGTAGATAAATCTGTCTATCCATAGGTATATAATTATAAAAATGAAACCCGTTTCCCGTTGTCACGCCATAACTTGAGAACGGCTAGACCGATTTGGCTGATCTTTCTTTTGTTGTGTTTATTATTTAAATTATTGTTTTCGGCTTACTCACATAATAATTTGACGAGGTACTCGACTAGTTTCAAGCCATGCTAGAGGCTCATATTCATGAGCAGCATTTCGCTACCCGCGACGCGGCGACTGTCGGACTGCTAATTCTTGCTCGTCAAATTATTACGTGAGTAAGCCGAAAACATAATAATTTATTTAGTATATCTCACGAAAGTTACAATACAAATATGTGTTTATTATTGTCAGGAGGAGGTTTTTAAGACAGAAAAAATCCTGAAAATCCTACGGGAACGGGAGAAAACGGGACTGCGCGTACGAAGCCGCGGGCAAAAGCTAATTTTCTAAAAAAAATCTCAATAGTTATAACACGCAGACATTTGTATTTAAGCGACCTGTATTTCATACAATCACATATTCATGTATGACAGTTGAAGACAGGTCATCCAAATATAACATTTCGGAATAAATCAAACATCATCTTTGATGCTTTTGGAGTTTGGAGTCTGACTGACAAACTGTGAAGGCAAACATCGTGAGGAAACGTCGGCTTATAATTTCTAATTATTAGTTTCAAATCGCCAACCCGCATTGAGCAAGCGTGGTGATTAATGCTCAAACCTTCTCCGTGTGAGTAGAGGCTTTGCTCAGCAGTGGGCATTTATAGGCTGTTGATGAAGCAACCGCCGCGGCCCATGGACACCAGAGGCGGTACAAGTGCGTTGCTGGCCTTTTGGGCGTTAGGAATTTGAGGATTGTTCGGTAATCGGGGATTGGGGAGGGCGGTAATTGCGCCTTCTCACGACGAATCACAACGCAAGCGTTGTTTCACGCCGGTTTTCTGTGAGACCGTGGCATCACTCCGGTCGAGCCGGCCCATTCGTGCCGAAGCATGACCCTCCGAAAATTCTATTGTTATTAAATGTTCTTAATGTAGCCAAAGCCTCTAACAGGCAAAAAAGGACTTTATGTCTTGTAGGTAGGTTTTATTTACCAAGTAATCGATTAGCATATACAGACCAAACTATGTACGTTTATATAAAAAATCAATAGACTGAATGTCGAAAGTGTTTTGTATTAAAGTCGATTTCATAATTACTATCATACGAGACAATTTAATCCATACAATCTATTTTAAACTTTACAAAACCTAAATTAAAGTCGGATTTCATGTGAAACAATGACTTCTTTCTATATCTATTAATTGTCAACAAAGAAACTATCTTACAACCTATTTTAAGCCCTATAAAAGCTGTATTAAAGTCGAATTTCATATGATAGACTGATTTCTTTCTATTTCTAGGTAAACGGTAGGTTGTTGGCACGTTATTACGTATGTAATATTCAATGCAGAGTATTGATTTTGTGCCGTTATGTCTGTCCGTCTGTTTGTTATAGCTGTGTGTATGTAGGTAGTAGTGTTTCATGATAGTTTAGACTTAGAGTGATTGGTGAATCAGTGATTCGATTTTGTGATGTTGGAGTAAATCTATAGAGGTTGCTCATAGGTAGGCGTGCTCCATCGTCGGCCACATCATAGCTTACCGCCAGGCGAGATGGTGGCCAAGCGTCGACCTATTAAGTGTATAAAAAAAAGTACCTAAAGGTAACTAAAGTACTTAGGACTTTAGGTCCAGCTGTAAGACTTTAATGTAGTGCTTGAGAGTTTCTGATGCCGATTCAGTTCTTTTATTTTGATTCCACCATAATTTTAGGGGTTAAACGACTTCAATTGAAGAATGTTCTCAGTTAGTTGTATTTTTTATACCACGACGGTGGCACGAAAAACACACGGCCCACCTGATGGTAAGCGGTTACCGCGACCTATGTACACTTGTAACACTTGAGGCATTACATGCGTCTTGCCAACCCTTAAGAAACCTACTCACTCCCCTCTTGAAGAACTTCAGTTGTATGTATGTATCTCGCGATTGGCTGAACCTATTTGGAAGCGGTTTTTGGAAAAGTGTTCCCTACACTGAAGAGAAGGTTTTAGTATAAGCCGACCTCAAAATAAGAGGAGGTTGTAGTGGGTATTTGCTTAACCGTAGTTCATAAAATAATTGTTTAATTAAACAGTTTTTTACATGGCTCGCAAGTTCACAATGTACGTAGTTATGATACCTCTTTTTTTTAAAGGGGAAAAATCATCCAATGACTTCTCCCGCCCGGATGAGGCGAGAGGGAGTGTCAGACTCTTACTGACTAAAAACCACCCCGTTCCTACTCCTGCACTTCGAGCCGGAGCCCCGGCAACCCGTTAAGTCTTCCGCGGCTCTGTATCGGCATCAGCCCTGTTGGGCCCCATCTGTGATGGTCTGATGGATCTTTAAGGCGCGCGCGGAACGCGACGCGCCGTACGCTCGGGCCTGATTCTGGTCGGGCGGCGAGTCACCCGTGCTCGCCGTCCGCAGGCCCGTGCTTACGGTGTGGCTGGAGATCGTCTCGCGATCCCCGACGCATGATACCTCTGCCTCCGGTGTTGCTTAGTCTAGAATACAGACTGATGCGAGGCGATGACCTCTAAGAAACCGAACTCTTTAGAAAGACTACGATGGCCGTGTACTATCAGGCGGCCCGAACGTATTGTTACTACCAGTACAACTAGCAACATGCACATGCTGAACTGGTCCCATTTCACGGCAGATTTGGGACGTGAACATGTAGAGGTATATATCAGTACCTACTAATAGAACAACACCTCTGTACATGTCACTTGTTTTTAAGCTTCTTTCTTCTTTATTTTTTCTTCTTTCTCTCTTTCTTTCAACAAAGCTTGTATTGGTATTGGTAGCAAGTATATACGGAGGGAATCCGCAGTCAAACACTTATGTTACAATCGGAGGCCTTAGTACGAGTTTGTTTTACGTTTAAAGTATTCGTAACGTGTACGCGTTTGGCGCTGTGGTTGGTTGGTTCATTGGCGCCGGCCAATCACAGCGCCGAACGCGTACTCGTTACGAATACTTTAAACGTAAATGAAACTCGTACTAAGGCCTCAGAACAATACAATTATTGTGTAATTTCAGATAATGCAAGTTGACCACAAGCTGTACTATAAGTTACTACTTAAAGCACTTAAGTTACAGTTACCGTTGTTGGTTCATGGTGATGGTGACTCATTCGGATGTAGGTAATGAGTTTTGTGTCAAAACTACTGCCTCTAGAATATCCGTATTAACTAGGTATTTTTGAGTCTCCTCTGTGTTGTAACAGGCGTTACACCGTGGGGGCTCCAGAGCAGGTCTCCTTTAGAGAACCCGGTGCTTCGGAGCCAGGTGTTGAGGGTGGTCACCGGGGTGATTTAGTGAGATAAAAATCACACACTCCCTAGTCTTTATCCCTGAAAACTAGGCGCCTTTTGAAGGTTCCCCCCGTTATGGAAAAAAGGTGACCCTCACTGATGACCCTGGATTTGAAATTGCGACCTTAGTGATCTTCAACCCTTCTACCAAGCGTGAAGGTTGGAAAACCCTCTTATGTAAAGAAGGCTCGCAGCAACCGTCACGAGATGTAGATGCCGATGTTAGGTATTGGTCTTACGACATGAGAAGAGTAAATATGGTTCCATGAAATGTATTTGTTTCTATCGTCTCTGAAATTGAATGAATCACAATGAAAAGTGTTTTAAATTTATTTAATGTTAACCTTAACCTCTTCAGTCTACCTATAAATCCAAACTAAGTACGAAGGCATTAGAGTGGGATAGATGGATCTTTCTTTCTAAATAGGTGACATCCAATGTCTTCGAAATCTGTTCAGCTGTTTTCGAGTTCATCTTTAAATTATCTCGAAGTAAATATGCACGCGTAGGAATAGGGTGGTTTTTAGTCAGTAAGAGTCTGACAGTCTCTCCCGCCTCACCCAGTCGGGAGAAGTCATTCAATGGCTATCCGCCCTTAAAAAAAAGGGTAGTTTTTAACCCATGGGGACGCGGATGGAGCCACTGGCATAGCTAGTTCAGTATATTTTACTTTGAAACACATTAACCTGGAAATAGTAAATCGTTTGTCGTCAACTGGCGATGGCGTCCATATCTAATCGTTTTTCTTATACTAACACTTGTAAATGTAACCATTATACACGATAAACATTCACATAACATTACATTACGCTTCGTATTGGCCGAAGATAGGCAGAGATGCAAGTTAGGCGCCCAATTTCCACCAGATACGTTATCGAGTTCCATATATTTGTGAGCTTAGTGCTGTACTTACATCGGATTTTTCCAAATTCTGCACTCCTGTTGAGCGTTTACCCAATTTTGCCTCACCAGGTAATCGAACTTGACCCGCAAAAGTTATGCTATGTTATGTAAATCTTCAACAGAGTGATCGTACACTCTGTCGAAGATTTACAAATTTTATATTATCCTTATATTTTGAAGAATTGAAGATCATAGTCAACCGACATCAAAAAAGGAGGAGGTTCTCAATTCAACTGTATTCTTTTTAAATTAATCCTATAAAAACATTTCAATTTTCATAAAGCATCGAAAAATTCGTCCGAATCGACGTCAGTGGGGAAAGTACCCAGAATGCTGGCAGCATTGCCACGTTGTATGGCAATGCTTAACTTCTGACCGAAAACTATGCTCTAAACATACAAAAACCCCATCCTCAGGAACCTTCCTAACTCAAACACACATCAAATAAGAGGGGCATCAAACCATGCGTAGAGGTACTTACAATATCTATAATCAAATCAAAAAATCTACACAATTTTGTTCTTTCCGCGTTTCTTTTCCCACGAACGCGACGTATTAAATCGTTTTCTAATTCTTGCCAGTTGTTTAACACGAGTGATCCAAGCCGGGTAAAAGTTGAAACAATGAGAGGTCAACGAACTGCCGACCGGCGTGACCAGCGGTAACCATAATGTAACGACAGATGGACATGTAGGTAGAAATGGTTGGGTGCCTCCGTGAGGACAAATTTTTTTTTGAAACATTTACATAATAATATCACTCCTTTTATCCCCGGAGGGGTAGGCAGAGATGCACAATTACGGCACTTAATGCCACTGTACAATGTAACACCCACTTTTCACTGTTTATCTTATGAGTCCCATGTATTTATTTATTTATTTATTTATTAACACTTCTGTATAACAAACATACGATGGCGGACTTAATGCCGGGTGGCATTCTCTAACAGTCAACCATGGGGTGATGCAGAGATGTGCAACAGTAGGTGTAATAGGTATAATGGTTTATGTGATGCATAACTGTAAATACATACATATATCCGTATATATAGGTATAATGTAAATTACATAAGATACATTATCAATATTACTAAATAACAATACTATAAAAGTGAATAAATAAATTGGGAATAAAAATACATATAATATATATATATTTATACATATATAATAAATACAATCGCCAAAATTATAAATTAAGTACGTGATGCGTCTGTCTGTTCCCTCTGCAATAGTTCACGAACCTTAACTTTAAAACTAAGCCGGCTGGTTGCCGTCCTGACATCCGTGGGCAGCGCATTCCACAGCAGAATGGATTGGACAAAGAATGAAGAGTGAAGGAAGTCGGTCCGGTGCGTGGGACATTGTAGAAGAAGATTATTAGTGGAACGAAGATACTTGCTGTGGTTTGCACTTATGAACTGAAAATAGGAGGATAGATAGCTAGGAGAAGTGGGGGAATTAAGAAGAGAGAATAAAGTGGTTAACGCCCGTTGTTTAGGAAGTGAGCCTATTGCCATATACTGGGCACATTTCCAGACTCCATGCTATCACTTAGATGTTTTTTAAGAACCCAGTAATTCTTTGCTCGACCCGATCACCACTAGCACTTGCCACCACTTGGCCAACGAAGCAACATTTTTTTTTAAAGTAAGTTTGGTTTATTATCACTTTATGCCTATGGTTTACCTATTTAATTTTCTTGAATATACATATGTAGCTATGTAGTTCTGTCTGAGTATGGAGAAGGACATAAGATAATTCTCAGGCAAAGCTGGAAGTAAAATCCAGTACCTACCCTGTATGTTTCCTTGAATGGTTTTAAAGGTAGCATTTGAACAGGTAGTGGTCGTCTTTTATATCAGAGAAAAGAATTAATGAGTTTATCGATTTAGAAATTGTCTGGTGCAATTCTGGAACTTTTTGTGTCCTTCGTTTGCCTATTCATATCGAAATCAAAACGATTAACGACATGATTGCAAAATGAACTCCATTTACGGATTTTCCTGACATACAAAATTATATGTATTTTTTGGTTGTTGATTTTTGATGTCTATGTTTACATTGATTAGGCGTTATAAAGATAACATAACATCGTTGGAAAATATATTAGAGGTGTTAAAAAACCCATCTAATCTATTTTTTTTCGACTTATCACAGTTGCTACACGTGTAGTTGTTCAATTCCTAAATAAATTATTCTAGTTGTGCACGCCACATTTGTTCCCAAATTCATCATTATCAGGCGAAAGACACCAATAATAGCTGATGCTGAATAAAAGGTGGCCCGGACGTTTAAGACGGGCGTCTCATGCACGAAGGGTTCGAAAACTATCAACAGCAAGTACCAACGTGACTTTTCCGAGTTATACGTACTTTTTAAGATTATTTAGACATCACTGACAAACGGTGAAGGAAAACATCGTAAGGAAACCTGGGCTTATAATTTTTAGTTACAAGTTTGATATCGTCAACCCGTATTGAGCAAGCGTGGTGCTTAATGCTCAAACCTTCTTCGTGTGAGAAGAGGACTTTGGTGTGCAGTGACCACTTATGGGCTGTTGATGATGTGATTTGTGACAGGCAACTTAGGGAGTTCGATCAAAATTACAGGGTACTGCTGCTGCAGTCTGCCTTTCGATGGCTGTTTCCAGTTTTAAGCCATACTTACCTGGTTCTCAAATTAATAAAAAATGATGGACAATATTTCACAGTATGTCTTCAAGACTGCCAAAAATGACAATGTATGTAATCACTGTTTTTTTTTTTAATATTTCTTTGAGTAGTAGTAAAGATCGTTTATCAATATACTGGCTGACGCGATATACTACAAGGCGTAACATGATTTTTTTATTTCATATTTGTTTTTTATTTCACACGAATGTGTGTAAGTGTTAAATGGTTGTCAAGTAATCATGATTTGGCAAAATATTCATGATAGTACGGACGGATTTTTCACACCGTTATTTTATTTGTATATCATTGTTCAGCAGTAGCTGTCCCTAAATCGAGTCGTCTTACGTCTTTTAAAGATCAGCAACGCACTTATGACCCCTCTGATGTTGCGGGTGTCTAATGGCGGCGGTGATTGCTTACCATCAGGTGATCCGTGTGCTCGTTTGCCTCCTATTCCATAAAAAAACCCGTGATTAGAGGTGGTGACACTATGTATTCCAATTTGCTGTCATTACACTTAAACAGCTATTGACATCAAAAAAAAATCTGAATAACACAAAAAGCAATGTGGTTTGTAAATTGTAACTATGTAGGCACAATAAGAAACCAAGTCTTGCAAGTCACATCTGTAATTCACATAATCTTTGTCGTCACAAGACTGACGATTCCTACAGTTACTGTACTAATGGTAACCAAATTTGGTTAGTTAAAGTCAGTCGTGGAGTCACAGAGAATTTCAAGCGTGTGGGCGACTTTAACTTGAATGTCCATTAAAAACAATTTTATGTAGTTTGATGAGCTATCGTGTTTTACAAAAACACACAACTACAGCTATACATATAATTAGAGGTAGTATTGTCATGTATGAGGTGGTTACTTGAGTATAATATTCACTACCCTTGCTCTTCCTGCGAGCACTATAAGAACCTGCTAAGGAAAGCTTCACGAGCCGCGGAAAACGTAATAGGTTACCGAGGCTCCGGCTCGAAGTGCAGGAGTAGGAACGGAGTGGTTTTTAGTCAGTAAGAGTCTAACACTCCCGATGACTCACCGAGAAGTCATTCGATGATTTTGCCCATTAACAAAAGGGAATCTTTAACACGTTAAGTAACGACAGCAGAGCTCTGTGAAAAACCTGAGCTTTTAAACTGAGATCTCCAAACACATTTCTTAACCAATGAGACTAGAAAGCCCTGTTATGTAGATGTAGATGATGCCCATGATCCAGTAGTGAACCGTCATAGGTTTCTATTAAACCTTTGTACTTTAATTTTATGTATGTGTTGCCCTTTATGTTGTATGTGTGTACATAAATAAATAATAAATAAATAAAGATATATGGAATAATGAACCAGAAATCTGTAACTAGTCACTTAGAAACGAACTATCCTCTAGACTTTAATTGTGGTCGGCACGAATGTTGTGTTGCATTTCGTCTTGCGAGTGAGGTTACCGGAGACCCAATTACCCCCTCCCCCCTTCCTCAATATCCCCAATCCCAATCCTCAACAATCTTTCAATTCCTAATCCCCTAAAGGCCAGTAACGCACCTGTAACGTCTCTGGTGTTGAAGCAGGTCTGGTCTTCAGGTGTCCATTGGCGACGCTGATTGCTTACCATCAAGTGCTCCGTCTGCTCGTTTACCAGCTTATCCCATAAAAAAAGTAACTTTATTTTCTTTTGAGTCTGCTCTGCATACACTGCATAATCTTTGTCCGTACAAGATTGACTGCTTGTCTCCAAATTCGGTTAGCTTAAGGTACACAAGAAAATTCAAGTGTGTGGGCGACGGTACTGTAGTGTGTGGACTTGAGGCACATGTATAATGTTGTGTCGCTTTATAAACAGAGTGTTATATTTATGATGGATATCTGTAATGAAAGTGTGGGAGAGCCATGCTTCGGCACGAATGGGCCGGCTCGACCGGAGTGATACCACGGCCTCACAGAGAACCGACGTGAAGCAACGCTTTCGTTGTGTTTTGTCGTGTGTGTGAGGTTACCGGAGGGCCAATTACCCTCCCCTTCCCCAATCTCCTCAATTCCTGAATTCCCAACGATCCTCAAACTCCTAATCCCCAAAAGGCCGGTGACGCACTTGTAACGCCTCTGGTGTTCCAGGTGTCAATGGGCGACACCGATTGCTCACCATCAGGTGATCCGTTTATTGCTTATGCCATAAAAAAATATATGTAACTGGTCCGAGGTGGGAGCCTGGAGATCAGATCCGTCACACAGGGAATCAGTACGGACTCCAGTCTCTAACAAAGGAGTATATTGTTTGCATCTGATTATTGTATCTCATTTCTGTAAAATGATCCTTTGTGTATATCCTTCTTATATTGGTTGATTTTGTAAGGTATTAAATTAGAAGTAAGATCGCTTACCATCAGGTTATCCGTCTGCTCGTTTGCCTCCTATTCCATAAACAAAAGATATTGTATTCGTTAAATTGGTTACTTGTACTCGTAGAAATTAGATTATTAGTAGATTTTTGGACTCCCATAATTACGAAATGGGTCGTTAGTCTATTTTACGAAGTATCTATGTCTGTAAATTGTAAGGTATTAAATTAGAAGTAAGATCGCTTACCATCAGGTTATCCGTCTGCTCGTTTGCCTCCTATTCCATAAACAAAAGATATTGTATTCGTTAAATTGGTTACTTGTACTCGTAGAAATTAGATTATTAGTAGATTTTTGGACTCCCATTATTACGAAATGGGTCGTTAGTCTATTTTACGAAGTATCTATGTCTGTAAAAAATGAATATCAGAATTTATCAGCAAAATATAAGTATAATTGCTTTCTCTTTCATTTTAAAAGGCTTTGTATAAAAAATTGCTTTCAAAAAACAACTAGACTAGAAACAATCAGATACATATCTAGTTATTATACAGGAATCGAACCGACATTATAGCTATTATAACACCCTTAGACCTCTAAAGCTGTCGCGGAAAACCTAACGGGTTACTGGGGCTCCGGCTCGACATGCAGGAACGGGGTGGTTTTTAGTCAGTAAGAGTCTGACACTCCCTCCCGCCTCATCCAGGTGGGAGCAGTCATTCAACGATTCCCCCCCCCCCCTTAAAAAAACCTCTAAAGCTAAAAATACTATAATTACGTATGATCTCTGATAGGGCCAAACCTAAACAATACAAAACAAAACTGTTACGTATTTACAAAGACACCGAGAATCTCTTTCCATCGCTATGACAAAAGATGCGACCGAGATATTACGTCAGTCGACTGACAAACCACTCCACAAGATGTCATAGTCATAATTATTTATGTCAATGACATAGTTTGACGAGAGACACGACTATGAATAAGGATAGAATACTTTTATATGATGGGACAAGTCCGCCACAACCTCCCAAAACCGGTGCAACTCCTGTAAGACACCTTTATACTAGATACAACCATGAAGACACCGGAACTGAAAAACGCGTCTGATTAATGAATAACTGTGGATTGATAAAAAAAAGGGTTCTGGGGACGTGTTTATAGTAAGTAGTTAATAAATAATTGTTGTTATAATGGCAACAGTACCTAATAAATGGTCTTTATTTAGGTGATTTTTTTTATATAGCATAAGCCGGTAAACGAGCAGACGGATCACCTGATGGTAAGCAATCGGTTTCGCCCATGGACACTCGAAACACCAAGGTGTTACAAGTGTGTTACCGGTCTTTTGCCGGTGTAAGCAAAAAGGAATTCTCAAGTCTTAATTATCACTTCATACTATCAATAAACTGCTTCGTTGGCCGAGTGGTCGCAAGTGCGACTGCCGGGCAAGGGGTCTCGGGTTCGATTCCCGGGTCGGGCAAAGTATTACTGGGATTTTTCAAAAATCTCAGTGGTAGCACGGAGTCTGAAATTGTGCCCGGTATATGGCAATAGGCTCACCCCCTATTACATGGGACTCATAACATAAATAGTGAAAAGTGGGTGTTACATTTTACTGTGACATTAAGTGCCGTAATGTACACCTCTGCCTACCCCTTCGGGGATAAAAAGGCGTGATGTTATATTATGTTACGTTACTATCAATAAAATCGCTTTCTGCCGTTTGTTTCAAAGTCACAGTCAAAATCATTTATTTCAATTAGACCAGGAAGGCACTTTCCAACGTCAAAAAAAAAATTAAAAGTGAAGATATTTGCTCAATTCAAGGTGTTGATTCCTATGGAGAAGAACGAGCAAGAAACTCTATAGGTTACTCTTTTTCAATCATGTTTATCTGTGTGCTTAGATCTTTAAAATCACGCAACAGTATTTGATGTTTGATGGGGTTTTTTAATAGATAAAGTGATACAGGAGAAGTCGCGGGCGGAAAGCTAGATAATTAATAAAGACCATACAAATAACAATGTCATCGTCCGGTTCAATATAAATTCCTCACAAAAATCTCAGACGAAAATAATTAATAATAAGGAATAAATTTTTCTTATTTACCTTGAATCGTGACGTCAAAATCGTGACCTAGGTCAACTGACATACATACCTACTTATATATTAATGCTATACTGAGCTACCACCCGGTGGGGTGACCCCCTATCAGCTGAGCGTGGGGTCGGGTCGGGGGTGGGGTTGGGTGCTGTTTCCTTATTGCATTATCCTTGTATGTAACCTTGGGGGTGCAGTGAATGAAATTTTCGGTTGAAAAAAAAATCTTTGCGATATTTTTTGAGTTTCAAAGTGGTTCTATGAAACTTTGTTGAGGTTAAGGTTATGTTTTTTTGTTTTTTTTTTTATGATTTTAGTCTGCTAACAAATGTGCTTGCCGCTTGTGTGACTAGATGCAGTATTGTGATGGAAGCTAAAGAAATATACGTAAGAATTGTAGTTGATGGCGCTTTGTATCTATTACCTAGATGCACATATATTTTTTTTGTGGAATAAACCGGTAAACGGTCAGCTGGTTCACCTGATGGTGCCGGCCGGCCGTGGACACATGAAACACCAGAGGCGTTACAAGTACTTTTTTTTTTTTTTTTTTTTTTTTTTTTTTTTTTTTTTTAAGGGGGGAAAATCATCGAATGACTTCTCCCGCCTGGGTGAGGCGGGAGGGAGTGTCAGACTCTTACTGACTAAAAACCACCCCGTTCCTTCTCCTGCACGTCGAGCCGGAGTCCCGGTTACCCGTTAGGTTCTCCGCGACTCCGAATCGGCATCGGCCGTATTGGGCCCCATCTGTGGTGGTCTGATGGCTCTTTGAGGCGCGCGCGGAACGCGACGCGCCGTACGCTCGGGTCTGTTTCTGGTCGGACGGGGAGCCACCCATGCTCGCCGTCCGCAGGCCCGCGCTTACGGTGGCCGGAGATCGTCTCGCGATCCCCGACGCCCGGTGTGTCCTTCGCGATGGCTGGGTTGCGAGGAGGCAGCGCTTCGCTGCCTCACGCGTCCCGCCTCCTCCTTAGCTAGCATCACTGCTTCGCAAAAGGAGGAGACGGCATCCCAGTCCCCCTCGCTCCGCATCATGGCCTGCACTAGGCCCGGACGCGAGAGGTCGCCATCGCCGATCACTTCCCTGAGGACACGGCGGTGCTCAGCCCACGAAGGGCATTCTCCCACCGTGTGTTCCACCGTGTCCTCAGGGCGGTCCTCGCAGTGATGACACCCGGGCGTTTCCTCCCGCCCCATCAGACACAGGTACCTCCCGAAACTTCCATGTCCGGTGAGGACCTGCGTCAGGCGGTAGGTGAGGACGCCGTAGCGTCTCTCAAGCCACTCCTCAAAGAGGGGACTTACCGCTGCGATGGCAGCGAGCCCAGCCCTCGGTTGCGACAGTCGTTGCTGCCATTCCGCCATGAGATCGCGCCGGAGTTCATCCCGCCACGCACCTATTTGGCGCGGCAGCGGGGTTTCGCCCCGGCGACGTGCCTCCGCGCGCATGCCGTACACGCGCGCGAGCACATTCGCCTCCAGATCCCACGGCGGTAATCCGGCAAGGAGGTTCGCCGACTCCCCAGAGATCGTGCGGTATCCGCGGATCATTCGGATCGCCATGACCCTCTGTGCCATGAGCAGCGTCCGAGCGGGACGCCGCAACAGGTTTGGCGCCCAAACAGGGGCGCCGTAGAGGGCCATGGACCGCACGATTACAAGTACGTTACCGGCCTTTTGGGGATTAGGAATTTGAGGATTGTTGGGGAATCGGGAGATTAGGGTAATAAATGAGTCAAAAATGTGTTCATGAATGTATGTAATGTTTATATTACATATAATGTATGTTTATGTAATGTTTATATTACATATAATACTTAATATATATTCTTTACTGACCTTCTCAATAACGTTGGTATTAACACGAAGATTTGACTAGATTGATTGCTAACGCGAATATTTTACGTGAAATTCGGATTATATAAAGAATTATTAGGACCCGGCCCGGCTTCGAACGGGTGCAATATGCATGTATTATAGATATAAACCTTCCTTAAGAATCACTCAATCTATTTAAAAAAAAAACCCGCATCAAAATCCGTTGCGTAGTTTTAAAGATCTAAGCATACATAGGGACAGACAGACGGCGAATAGCGACTTTGTTTTATACTATATAGTGACGAACAAGGTAAAATGCACCAAAATATGCCAAAAATATTTGACCAGACCGCCATACCACGGGGTTTCATTAAAAAATTAACTCCATTCACTGTTTAGGGGGTGGAATTTCACACCCCATTGTACCCCCATTGATGTTTTACCCCCCTCTTTGTTGAGGTAGGAGGAAGTACTACGTTATCTACGAATTTACGTCTCATTACTTAGGATGATAATAATTTTAGTTTTACATTATTATTTTATAACATTACGCCTTTAATCTCCCAAGGGGTAGGCAAAGGTGTACATTACAGCACTTAACGCCATTGTACAATGTAACACCCACTTTTCACTATTTATGTTATGAGTCCCATGTAATAGGGGGTGAGCCTATTGCCGTATACCGGGCACTATTCCAGACTCCGTGCTACTACTGAGAGTTTTTAAAAACCCAGTAATACTTTGCCCGACGGTCGCACTTGCAACTACTCTGATAACAGTCTGTTCTGGCAGTTTACCATTATTATTGTTTCAGAATTTACTGTATGAAATTGTAGGGTGGAATTTTTGGTATAATTTAGTTTCCTTTGTAGACTTCATGCCTCGTTGGTCGAGTATTCAAATTATTAATAAATTCTTATGTTTTTAACTTTTCGGTTTCGATGATACTCTGCAATACCCCGCCACGAAGTTTCCAATTGTGCCCGGTAAAGTTTTAGAAAAATTGAAAAATTGACTGACGGTGACTTCACCATCAACATCCTGCTTTCGTCCACTGCTGGACATAAGCCTCTCCAATGGCACGCCACTGAGCTCGGTCTTCAGCTCTACGCATCCAACCACTACCAGCCACTTTACGTATATTGCCAGCCCTACACTACGTTTGCCTAGACGCGGTCTCCACTCCAGAACACGTTTACCCCAGCGGTCATCGGTTCTTCGACAAATTTGACCGGCCCACTGCCATTTCAACTTGAAAGAAAGAAAGAAAGAAAGAAAAATAATTTATTCGCCATGGACAAACATTAAAACACAAAAATAAATAAATAGAAACCAAAATTAAACAACTTGCTAATCCTTTGACTGTGACTTACGTATGAGAAAGAAAACATATGAAGTTACATAATAAAAGATACATAACTAGAGGTAAATAAAAACAAAATAACCTTGACCCGCTTTTAATACCAAATAAAACATTTTTAAATGAAACTAATACATATTTGTCGAAACAACGGGTTTGTGTTGTGTGTACAAAAACCATTTACAATAAAGTTATGTTGAAGTTGAGATTTATAATAAAAAATTCTACAGAAAGAACTTGCACGGTTCTCCCACATAATCTTGTATACACATTTGTCTGGACTTTAAAAGAGACAGACCTCTGAGTTTGTTTCGGCATTTCTTCTCAGAGTAGTCAGTTAGGAAATGTCGACCTCATCGTTCGCTTGATAAAATTGACGTGTAGCCTATTTGCAGAAATAAATTCACTTGTTTCACAATGACCTCGAAATCGAAATATTTTTGAATTTGTTACCTAAAAGGTTTTACCTTAATCTCTAAAAAGGCCGGTAACAAAACGCAAGCGCAACACTAAATGACTGCACGGTTTTGGCGGTGGCTGGGCAACTGGCTGCCGCGCAACGTGTCGCGGGTTCGATTACCGCACTGAACAACACTTTGTGTGATGCACAGATTAATGTACCGGGTCTGGGTGTCATGTGTATGTGAACTTGTGTGTTTGTAAACGCACCCACGACACAGGAGACAATGGTGAGGGGGCAACGTCTTTTTTTAAAAAAAAAAAGAACACAGGAGTTGGCCCTCTAGTGTTCCAGGTGTCCATTGGCGACGCTGATTGCTTACCATCAGGTGATCCGTATGTTAGTTTGCCGCCATGTTCTATTGAAAAACATTTAATTTTTATTTCTTTTGTTGTATTTTTATCAAATGTTCGCTTCCATTCACGGGAACACAGGGTCTCGGACCTTTGGAAGTCGTACGAGGAGCCGAAGCCAACAGAGGCCTAGCTCGCAGAGGCCCGTTGAACAATTTTAACTTGTTGTCTGTCGATATATGAGACACAATAGTAAAGGCATTGTGTCTCCCGTAGATCTACGCTCCAACATACCCTACTAGAGGTTACTCTATCCCGAGCGTACGGCGCGTCGCGTTCCGCGCGCGGCTCAAAGTACCATCAGACTACCACAGATGGGGTCTAATAGGGCTGATGCCGATATGGAGCCGCGGAGAACTTAACGGGTTACCGGGGCTCAAGCTCGAAGTGCAGGAGTAGGAATGGTGTTGTTTTTAGTCAGTAAGAGTCTAAATCTCCCTCCTGCCTCACTCAGGCGGCAGAAGCCAGTCGATGACTTTCCCCCCTTAAAAAAAGAGGTAACTCTTAAGTAAAATGAGCCCGCAATTATCCCTGTAAGCACTATGTTAAATGTTATTGTGTTTGTTTCAGGCGTGTTATGGATAAGGAAGGGCCGGAGGGCGAGGCGGGGAAGGCACCCTCCGACGGACTGCTCGATGCCGCTAATCTATTCGGTGGTAAGTTACTTAATATGTTTTTACTACTCTACTCCTGCGTGGTTGCACCCGCCCTGCTCGACTCCTGTTGGTCGTAGCGTGATGTTTTATAGCCTACAGCCATCCTCGATAAATGCGCTATCCAACACAAAAAGAATTATTAAAATCAGACTTGTAGTTACGGAGATAAGCGCGTTCGAACAAACAAACAAAAAACAAACTCTTCCGCTTCTATTCCATGGCTTTAGTTCGACAGTATTTCAGTCTATTTTGGAGTACGCGAACATAATCGGGATAAGTCACACCTGCAGTTTCTTCATAAATCTGGTATATATGGTTTATTTCCAAATAACAGTTCGTAAGGAGAAAAGTGAGTAGTTGAATGGATGGAATAGTATAAGATGTTTTCGGCTTACTCACTTAACTGTTTGACGAGGAACTAGACTAGTTTGAAGCCATGCTCTCTAGTATGCTCTTTCGCCTCTGCTAATATAAACATTTTTGAGCATGCTCAATAGAACTTTATCCTTTTAGCGTGATATTTCAAAGCATTTGTAACTGGGCCTTGTGTAAAAAGCCCTTGAAGGCTCTCAGGACTCCAGCGGGAAGATGAGGGGTGATGACAAACGTAAGTACACCACAGATCCCCAAGAGGGCCGTTGCCGATTCGGAGTCGCGGAGAACCTAACGGATAACCGGGGCTCCGGCTCGACTGCAGGAGTAGGAACAGGGTGGTTTTTAGTCAGTAAGAGTCTGACACTCCCTCCCGCCTCACCCAGGCGGGAGCAGTCATTCGATGATTTTCCCCCCTTAAAAAAAAATCGTCACCACATGAATAACATCCCTACAACTACAAACTGTTAAATTTATTATTAGTCTGGGTCCTGGGTATTACCCGGTGATTAACATATCGATCTGGGAAACCAAGGAAAAGTATTGATCCCCTTCAATATAGTTACAGGAATACTTTAGTTATTCATGCTAACTGCTAGTTACGCCTAACTGGAAGTAAATGTCTGTAGTTGTCATAGGGTAGGAATGTCGGCTGTATAATTATGGTAATTGGGTGTATTTTTGCGTGTTGTAGTTGTTGGGTTACGGTTATGAAAGAGAGGTAGTGTGTTTGTGATATGTTTGATAGGGGGGCGGGGTCGGGAATGGAAAAAGATGTACTATGCTGACCATTTTGGAAAATGAACGAGAAGTATGGTTAGGTAAAGGTTAAGTAGATCTTTCTAATTAACTAGTCTAAGTTAGTTAGTTAGTTAGGTAGTTGCTTTGCTTGTGACGGGTTGCTGTGTGTCGTGGCGTAATAAATGGTTTTTCTTTCTTTCTTTCTATCTATATACCTGGATCGCAGAAGACTTAACGGGTTGCCAGGGCTGCGGCTCGAAGAGCAGGGTGCTTACTCTTGAAAACAACCTCAATGTCAATGCAAATTCATAATGATTCAATGTCAAAACTATACAACCCCTATCGTAGCTGTTGAAATAGCATTCAGAGTAAGGAATATAAAGCCAAACTCAATACCATTTAGTTCATTCAATATCCACGCAATACGGATACATTGGGCGCTAGTGTTGCAACTCAAGTGTACGAAATTTCACAATACCAATGTCGATCAATCGGAATTGGATTCAAGAGTAAGCCCCCAGGAGTCGAGACGGTTTTTAGTCAGTAAGAGTCTGACACTCTCTCTCGCCTCAACCAAGGGAGAAGGCATTAGATAGTTTTCCACAGAAAAGGATATACTCAGGTTATTTTTTTTTTTAGTCAAATTTCCGTGGTGCTTGGCGACTGGGCTTCACCCAGTTGTACAGTCTCTTCTTTGTGCCTTTAGGCTTAATTTATTCTGTCTCCTGCAGTAACTCACCGAGGGAAGTGAAAACCATAGTTTTTTCTTCTTCTCTTCTTATAATATCTTCTGATTCACTTCGTTGCGGGAACCAAGACAGTTACTCATATCCCTGGGACGCGCCGGACTTCAGTGTTCCGGTGTTTTCATGGTTGTATCTACTGTAGATCCTGGCTTACAGGAGTTGCAGCGGTTTTGGGAGGTTGTGGCGGGTTTGTCCCAAAAAAAAAAAATACTCAGGTTATTATTTCCTAAGCCCCCCTCAGGTTAACTTGAAGGTACCACACTAAATGGATGATCTTTAGCTGGATGTGTTATCAAATAAACATTACCAATACACCTATAATTATATATCTCTTTTAGCGTTGATGACACACGACACGTAACCAACATATTAGGTTCATTTCTCTATAAAATAATAACCTTAATACCTGTTTTCAATATTAATTAACTATGTATCGAAACTCGAAAGGTTATCTGCTAGATGTCTATTTTGAGCTGATGCCGATACTGCCGATGACTTAACGGGTTGCGTAGGTTGCGGCTCGAAGTGCAGGAGTAGTAACGGGGTGGTGTTTAGTCAGTAAGAGCCTGACATTCCCTTTCGCCTCAACTAGGCGGTAGAAGTCACTCGATAATTTTCCCCACTTAAAAAAAAAGATATCTCTTTTACTAATTGGACCACCTTTAAACCTTAATATGGGTGTGAAACATACATAGAGAAAGTCATATTTTCGTCCAACTGAAAGGTATTGGGTAGACACCCAGGTAGATACTCGGGCCTTGAAGACTCAAGGCCCGAGTAAATAGGTTGCTTATGGGACGACGTGCTCCATCGCGTACGTAGACTATCTACAACATCTAGACACCGCAGACGTCGGTCCATCAAATACAATAAGAAAACCTTTTACGAAGCGTGCAAACAACACTAGTTGAACTTTAAGCTGTAGAGTTGTCAATGACCGGCATCCGATGATTACCGGTCACTTCCCGTGCAATACTAACTTTGACTGTACACCCGGCCACACATCAACCTATACAAAACCAGTTTATCCTGGTGTCGCGTCGCAACATCTTTCCACACATTTAACGTTCAGTTTATACTGGTTATTTAAAGCTCGATGTGTAGCCGTGTGTGTGTACCTGCGACCATGCATTGTCCCTCGTTAATACTACGACGAACATTTTGTAGGGTTGTGTCGAACTAATGGGGTACTTGCCATTGCCAACTAGTCAAATTCAATACTTTTTTCGAACTGTCAAAGACGAGAGTTTTCTATGAATTGTGTATTGTGACGTTAGGTTTTTTTAGCGTCAAACAGCATATATTTATTTTTTTTAATTGCTGGAAATATACTAAAATTAAATTGGTCATAAAATCAATTAATGAAAGTTTGATTATTTTTCTATATTTTATTGCATTGAACAGTCGAAATAATTTATTTTTGATTAATGATACCCTGTGGCTGTATTACAATTTTATACAGTACGGTTCGCCATGTCATTGATGTTAGAATAATCTCGACCAATGACGGCCCGAGAATGCGATCGAGTTTATTTCAAACAAAAGTTCCAATTGACAATTACATAATAGCCGAATTGTTAACAGCTAAACCATAAATTAATTAAGAATACATTTTTTCTCCCAACTGCCAACTCTTTACTTTATTTTATTCTTAAGGGGGAGAAAATCATCAAATGACTTCTCCTGCCTGGGCGAGGTGAGAGGAAGTGTCAGACTCTTACTGACTAAAAACCACCCCGTTTCTACTCCTGCACTTCGAACCGGAGCCCCAGTGACCTTTTATGTTCTCGGCATCTTTTATTGAGGCTATTGAGCCCCATCCGTGGTGGTCTGATGGCTCTTTAAGGCGCACACGGAACGCGACGCGCCGCAACTGCCAACCCTGTCTTCAAGATATTACACCTTAAAACTAACTTGTCGAGTTCATTGGCCCTGCATTCAGCGCTTCTCATACGACCAACATAACAATTACCACTTGCATAATTGCTATGTCAAGGTTCATGAAGTCGAAAATCGTTTGTGTTGATTGATTTATTATCTATGCATGGTTTTCGCGAGGATTGTAGGACATTTACCGTCTTTGTAATACTTAGATTAATCGAAATAAAGTTCAAAATCGTATGTATTGATTGATCTGTTATTTTTGTTAAGTTTTCACGAGGAATGTAGGATTTGTAACATTTACCGCCTTCTTAATTCTTATTTCAAGTGCTGTAAGATTGAAATTCGTGGGTGTTGATTGATTTTGTATTTTTGCAAAGTTTACTTCGTGAGTCGTCTGGTGATGGTTAGGCAAAGAAGTACATACTTTGACAAGTGCAGTCTTCATAATTACTATTCTGAAGGTCATAGAGATGAAAATCGTATGCAATATGTATTTGTTATTTTTGTAAAACTAATTCCCGAGACTTCGGTTTGTTAAAAGTAAATTGTGTTTGTGTTTTTACGATTGTCTTGTGATTCGAGTGCTTGAGTGACTCGTTAGACCACAGATATTGAAGTTGCGGGTTCGATCCCTAATACCGGCAAACATTGTTTGAAACTGTTGTACCTACTGTACTGTACCAACAGTTAATTTTACTGCTTACCTCTTCTAAGAATAACAGGACAAAGTTCATATAAAGGGAACAAAGCAGCATTATAAGATTATAATCTACTTACAATCGTTAAATTAACCATAATCTTGTCTTAAACAAATACCAACTTTAACACTCTGTAAATAGAGTTAATTTCTGAATAATTATAACTCTCGAACCGACTATAAGAACATTTAAGTTCCAATCAAAACTAAAACGCAATATCTCTTTGATAGAGTTCATATTCGAAAATAGAAAATCACGTATGAACTAGATTTTATCTACTTAGGAATCTGAACTTTGGATTACAGGAAATAGAGAATATTTTCCTATGTAACGGTGAACATGTTTGAACCGTTAACATATGCCTTGTTAACAGTCACATCGCATGCACTATTGCGATCTTAAACTCTATAAGAAAACTACAACGTTTATTTACAGGTCATGCAAATGATTTTCAACTCTTGAGCTATACAAATAAGAATGATTAGAGCTGCAGTAAGAAGTTTGCAATGCAAGTATTATTTAGATTTTGTAACTACAGCTTTATGGTAATGAGATAGGGTTTAAAATGAAATGGAAGTGTTTAATTTCCACTTGCATTTGTTTTGTATAAATGTTTTTTACGGTTGTCTGTCATTGAGAGGATAGGCAGAGATGTACTTACATTGCAGTAGTTTCATTCGTCCACGTTTTAGCAGTTATGTATTAACTAGCTACCGCCGCGCGGTTTCACACGCTCTGCTCAGCTCCTATTGGTCGTAGCTTGATGTTTTATAGCCTATAGCCATCCTCGATAAATGCACTATCCAACACAAAAAGAATTATTCAAATCAAACTTGTAGTTACGGAGATAAGCGCGTTCAAACAAAAAAACAAACTCTTCCGCTTTATATAATAGTATAAGTTTTTTTTTATATAATAATATATATATATATAAAAAAGATTTTCTATTCTATCGTGTTTTCCGTTCATTTTTTAGAATGAATTACTCAAAATATTTATTCAATGTTTGGCGCGAGAGTCGAACTGAAGACCTCTTAATCGACACTAGATTTAATATTATATGACCTTTCTTTTACAATTGATTAACTCATTGTTCAAGTGGTTGCAACCGTGACTACCTCGCTTGTTATTTCGGGTTCATTGACAACCTATACTAATTCAGTTATCTCCTTCCAGCATACTGGGGTCGAGATGGCGCAGGCGGCGGTGGCGCGGCAGCTGCCCAGGCGCAGGCCCAGGCCCAAGCGGCACTCTTTGGGTTCGGTTCCAGATACCCGCCCCCCACCACTTTGGGGGTCGCTGCCAACCAAGCTGCCTCCCTTGGCCTACACCCCGCTGCCAGTAAGTACAACGGTATGAGCTTTTCTGGTTTTTCTATTTTAGATTTTAATGTAGTATGTTTAAGGTTGTATTTCACTTGCCTGAATCTGGTGTATGAACTGAAAGACATGTTTGGATCACTTCCATTATTTATGGTGTTGGTGCATGCATAGACTGACATCAAAATCAAATCATTTATTTATTTCAATTAGACCAATGTATGGCGGTTTTAAACGTCAAATAAATAAAAATTGTCAGTCTGTAGGTCAGTCCTCTAGTGGCTCTATTTCCTCGTTTCAAAATGTAGATTCTTATGGAGAAGAACGAGAAAGAAACCATAGGTTACTCTTTTTCAATCAGTTTGAAATCAAAGTTTTTAAGAACTATAAAAAAACTAATAGACTAATAAAATCATCCATCTCCAGGTGCAGCATGGTGGTCGATGGCGTCCCACCTGGCGGCGCAGGACTACCTGGCGAGGCTACAGGCTTCAGGCCTGAACTTCCCTCCTCTCGCAGATCCTTACGCTGCCCTCTCAGCCCTCTCAGGCAGTGGGGGCTTGAAACAGCCACAAAAACCTGGGAAATTGTCTAGTCGGAATGAGAGGTGAGATTCGAAGATGAAGTCAAAGCATTTATTTCAAATAAATCGCATGCAGCCACTTTTAAAACTTCAACATAGCGTTGGCCGTCAGTTTGTCCGTCAGTGAAGCTTCCTCGTTCCAAAATAGAGTTTAGAATGGAGAAGAACGAGCAAGATACTCCTTGGTATAACATTAGAGCTTGCTCTAACTTTGTTTTCCTTTTTATAGCGGCCTTCAAATAATGTCTAGCTTTCGGGGAGAAAGATTAGACAAAGCATTCAGGTAGAACTCTGAACCTTTAATTTACACCGCGTGCGGTCTCACTCTCACCCTCTTTCTCTCTCTATTTATTGATAGTTCTGAGTGATAGCAAAATAATAGAAGAACAAAAAGTGCGATTTGAACCGACTAGATGTGATGTGTACCTTTGTGGTTTGTTTACAAACATATCACACCGATCTTCGCCTAAAATAAAGGATTAAACTTAACTTTCTTTATCTTACAGCTACAAGCTAAAAGCAACCTTACCGTCAGCACAATTAAGTATCAAATTCCTTAAGTATTCTTTCCATTCCAGGTCAGGCAGAAGCAGTACATCATCCAGCGCGTCCACAAAGGACAAGAGTCCATCCACGGGCAGCGCCAACTCACAGAGCATGAGTGAGTGGGGCACGTATCTATATCCAATTCAAATTAGACTATGAAACTATGTATAGTAATCAATACATAGTATAAAACAAAGTCGCTTTCGCTGTATGTCCGTATGTATGCTTAGATCTTTAAAACTACGCAACGGATTTTGATGCGGTTTTTTTTAATAGATAGAGTGATTCTTAAGGAAGGTTTGTATGTATAATACATGCATATTGCACCCGTGCGAAGCCGGGGCGGGTCGCTAGTATAGAATATTTTACTGTTTTTGGTATTGTTGACACGTGTGCAAGGAAATTAAGACCTCATCGCTATTGAAACAAAGATAGTTCTGCTGTAGAAGTTACTTACATAAAGTAAATAGGTTTATTAAAGGGTGTGTTGCAAGCGTTCATAGGTCACGGGAACCACTTACCATCAGGTGGCCTGTATGTTTCCTTTTGTCACCGTCGTGGTATAAAAAATCAATAGTTTGATGATAGACACCAGTGTATTCAAAATGATGATGTTGGAATTTTAATTTTTACCCATCACGATTTTAACCCGCTGAGAATGCAATACTTGCTCTTCATCATCATCATATCAGCCATAGGACGTCCACTGCTGAACATAGGCCTCCTCCAATGACTTCCAGATAGGCCGGTTGGAAAATAAAGTTTGTTTAATTATATGATTGCGGAAGGTAGGTCTAAGTAACCTACTGCTAGTAACTAACCACCATATTATAATGACGGATATCAAAATCCCAACTATTTTGCTCGATCTGGGAATTTAAATAGAAAAGTTAATATCAAAAGTAATCAAAACTTATATCAAACTCCAAACTGATAAAACAAGTGTGTACAGGTGGACTTAATGCCTTGGGCAAGTAGCAGGTGATTAAGTACTATTTATAAACAGGCAATATACTGGTATATGAATCTTACAATCATAACATAAAATAAAAGAAGAAGAAAGAAAGAAAGTAAAACCATTCATTTTTGCGCAGAACACACATAACATAATTAAAAATAAAATATAATTCTAAATAAAAATGAAAAAATTAAGTTTTGTCCACGGTCAACAGACCTGAAATGATAGACTACAATATCTATTATTATCTGTGGACCATAGACAAGGAACACCCTTCTTACTTCATTCATAGTCACATAGTGTATAAAAAAAGCTTATTATTATATTAGGTATTATTGATTATCTTATTAATTTACTCATTCAACTAGTCGATCTTATAAGCCTTTTAACTACTCCATCAACGAAATTAATTACCTTCCTTGATAACCACTTCATCATTCCAGGATCATCATACGGTCTTCCGAAAACATCATCACCATCAGCGATGCATCATTCCCAGTCACTGTCTAGCCTGGCCTCGTTGAATAGCCTCGTGGCTGCTCCTCATCAGAGCAAGCCTAGCAACAAACCGCCTTCTACTCCTCAACCTTCCAGTAAGTAAAACTTGAGAGATCCTCAAATCCCCGATCTCTATAACATTTGTAACTCCTCTGGTGTTGGGGGTGTCCATGGGCGGTACCAATTGCTTATCATTAGGTGATAAACCAAACCCATATTATATTACGGGTTTTTCACATAACTCTTTGACGATGTAACACGATTAGTTTCGAGCCACGCTGGGGGCCCATAGATACGACTGGTGATCGCGATATCCGACGTGACACGTGATAGTGTTTCTTATAGCGTTATGTGAAACAAAACAGTACCTATACTATGTCTAGGTACACTATTTGCTTTAACATTTTAAAACCATTGGCTGCCTCATTGGCCTAGTGGTCGCAATCGCAAGTATGACTGCCGGGCAAGGGGTCTCGGGTTCGATTGCCTGGCGAGGCAAAGTATTACGGGATTTTTAAAAAAAAATCTCAGTAGTAGCACGGAGTCTGGCTTTGTGCTTTGTGTATATGGCAATAGGCTCACCCCCTATTACACGGGACTCATAACATAAATAGTGAAAAGTGGGTGTTACATTGTACAGTGGCACTAAGTGGTGCAATGTGCACCTCTGCCTACCCCGTTGAGGATGAAAGGCGAGATGTTATGTTATGTTATTTTAAAACCGATTTTTGTACACATAATGGGCTTATCATAGTAAACATTTGACTATAACTAACATGGAAACATTCTCTTTTTGCAGAGAAGCCATCATCCTCGTCATCGTCATCGAAGGGCAAGGAGCGTGAGCTGGCGCTCCTCCGCGGCGACCTCATGCTGGCGCAGGCCGCGGCGCATGGAGCATACCATGCCGCCGTCGCTGCGGCTGCTAAGGGAAAGGTCAGCATACTAATCAGTGATATATAAATGCTGAACTATTTGATTGTCGCTTCTGACACAAATTAGGTGAATTCCTTGCATCTAAAAACCAGCCGGAGGGAGATTTTGTACAGAATTGTTAATTTTACTTGCATAACAGTATAGTAAAATCCTTGCAATTTGTTCTAATCTTGATAAAACCTGAGACGTACCCACAAATATACTTCACATACGTAATATCTTATGTGGCACGGTACTATATTTCGCTGCCAGTTACCTAAGACTACGGAAATAATCGGAGCTACTGAGAACCGCAAGGACTTTCAGGCTAGAAGCAGTATTTGGAATGGGTTGGTTTTTAGTAAGTAAGAGTCTGACAAAGTGAAGCGTAGGAGAGCCATGCGTCGGCACGAATGGGCCGGCTCCACCGGAGTGATACCACAGGCTCATAGAAAACCATAATGAAACAACGCTTGCGTTGTGTTTCGACGTGTGCGTGAGGTTACCGGAGGTCCAATTACCACCCTTCCCAGTCTCCCTAATCCCCGAATCCCCCACAATCCTCAAATTCCCTGAAAATCGGAAACGTACTTGTAACGTCTCTGGTGTTTCAGGTGTCCATGGGCGAAGCTAACCATCAAGTGATCTGTCGGCTCTTCTACCGGCTTATCGCATAAAAAGCACTCCCTCACGCCTCACCCAGGGCGGAAGGAGACTTTCGCTGATTTCCTCCCTCATACGGGACTCCCCGTTAAGTTTTTTAACAAAAACATAACCTTATACCTAATTTACTTGCAGAACATGTCACCTCTATACCCGTTCGGTATGCCGGGCGCGGACAAAGATGGCCGCCACACCGGCATCGACTCCCTCACTGGCCTACCACACACTATACTTAGGTGAGAACATTGTTTCAATTTCCTTAAATTAACATCTTTAGGTAAAGTGTAGAAAACATAATTTGATTTAAAATTCGTTCACGTAAACTATTTGAGAAAAGCTCTACTACTGAGATTTCAAAAAAAACCCAGTAATATTTTGCCCGACCCGCGAATCGAATCCGAGACCCCTTGCCCGGCAGTCGCACTTGAGCCACTCAGCCAACGAGGCAGTCCTGGAATTGTGCCCGGTATATGGCAATAGACTCACCCCCTATTACATGGGACTCAAACATATATAGTGAAAAGTGTGTGTTACATTGTACAGTGGCATTAAGTGCCGTAATGTGCACCTCTGCCTACCTCTTCGGGGATAAAAAGGCGTGATGGTATGTTATGTTATGCCAGAAGCAGGCGACACGTCACGCAAAACAATAGTCCTAAAATGCAATTTTAGCATTTTGCTCTAATTTATTTTTTCGAATAGCACAATTTATCTTAATAAAACTAATGATATTTATGTTTGTTCTCCCAGTGCTGCTTTAGAAGGAGGGTAAGATATCGTACTGTACAACAAACCACAGTTACTTAACTTTAAAAAATATAAAGTATACTTATATAATCTTACTAGCAAACCCGACGAACTCTGTTTCGCCACCAGAGGCCTTAGTACGTTTGTTTTATTCGTAATGAGTACGCTTCCGGCGCTGTGATTGGTTGGTTCATTAGTGCCGGCCAATCAGAGTGCCGAACGCGTACTCGTTACGATTACTTTAAACGAAAAACAAACTCGTACTAAAGCCTCAGATTACTTCGTTTTATATAACACTAGCTTTTACCCGCGGCTTCGCTCGCGTCACAAAAGGATAAAAAGTAGCCTTTATTACATATACCAATACACACAGCGCCATCTATACCAATAATTTCGTTTTCCCTCGAGAATACCAATTTTTCCGGGATAAAAAGTACCCCATTATTTTAATCCAGACTTCTAACTATACATCTGCAAAAATTCAAAGCAATCGGTTTAGTAGTTACGGCGCGAAAGCGGAACATACAAACTCACATTCCGATTTATAATATTAGTAAGGATTCCGTTTGGTGATTAAACGATAAAGAAAAATTTTTATCCTGAATTTTTTTTTGCTATAAGCCTCACGATGCCTGAGACCTTTCCAACGAATGCAAAACCGTGGAAATCGGTTCGTGCGTTCTTAAGTTATAGCGTCAGGTAGGAAAACCCGACTTATTTTTATATAGTAGATGAAAGAGGTTCCAAGTCTATATATATCACATACAAACGACACAGGATAAAAATAATATCTTCCTTTTACCTCAAAGCAACTGTGGTTTTCTTATAACTTAATATTTTTAAGAAAATAATAATTTATTTTGTGTATCTTATCCTCAGTGATCCATCTTCAGTGCTGGGCGGTGTCCGACTGCCTCCCGACACTGAGATTATCAAGTACACCTCCTCACTGGCCGGGCCTAAGGTAAAGTACAATAATTATACAATTATTTTTAACTAGTACATGCCAGCGACTGACTTCGTTCGCATGAAATAGTGACTTTGGATAGTTCTTTACAGCTCCTCTCCCATTGGTGATAGCGTGATAATATGTTACCTGTATGTTGACTTGGCCTATTTGTAATTTTTATGCAAAATTTGAAGTAAATCCATGCAGTACTTTTTGAGTTTTGGACATAGATACAGAAGAACGGACAAAAATTCTAAAAACTATATTTTTGGTTTCGCTATCGATTGTAGATCACGCCTCAAGCATTCTTTTAAAATATTATATGTACAGTTTTCACTTTCCTACGATTTTATTATATGTATAGATATTGGTATCGATTTAACTGGAGAAGTACATTACTACATACGTAATTTTCCGCTTAACGATGACTACAACAACTTCATATTTATCAATAATCAATTAATTTATACCTTTACTCCTCAGGCGGGTGCAGGCACGACGACCCGTGGTCGTAAGAAGACAATATCCCTCGACCCGCCGCACGTCAGTGTACACCCCGCCGACAGAAACGCACCGCTACCTAGCAAACGGCCTAAACTTGTGAGTTCTATAAGATAACTTTATTGTTCTTTATTGTTATTATTCGTTGAAGGGATTGGTAGAAATAAAAAATATTAAATGTTGGTATTTAAACTTTTATAGAGGTAAGACCATTGCAAAGCCTCTTCTCACACGGAGAAGGTTTGAGCATTAATCACCACGCTTGCTCAATGCGAATTTTGACAAGGGAAATTTGACAACCTATATCAACCTCCATCACCTCATAATATTTAGCGTGAAGTAACTAATTTATATTATTTGTTGCTAGGACGAGTACGGTAACTCCCGGTCGTCAGTGGAAGTGATCCGGTTACCGACCAAGCCGGACCGTGCCGGACACAACTCAATGTCCGGCACGCCACCGCCTAACCTATCCGATTATGCAGGTATGTATGTTTTTACTCATAATATAAACCATTTATGTAATTTGACGTGGTAGAGCCTTTCGATGCTTTCTGCCTCGCACAGCAAAACTGTGGAATGATCTGTCGTCGGCGGTATTTCCGAACCGATGCGACCTTCAAACCTTCAAGAAAAGAGCGTATTCGTTTTTAAAAGGCCGGCAACGCACCTGTGACTCCTCTGGTGTCGCGGGTGTCCATGGGCGGCGCTGGTCGCTTACCATCAGGTGATCCGTCTGCTCGTTTGCCTCCTGTTCCATAAAAAAAGAGACATTCTACGGCTACTACTGGGTTTCGACCTACCTTAGTACGATGTCGTTTTACGTCTAAAGTAATCGTAACGAGTACTCGTTCGGCGCTCTGATTGGTTGCTTCATTGGTGCGGGCCAATCAGAATGCCGAACGCGTACTTGTTTTGAATACTTTGAACGGAAATCAAACTCGTAATAAGGCCATTGCAATACAATGGCCTTATTAAGTCCTCTAGAATGTCCCGGAGTACCTAACGGGTTACCGGGGCTCCGGCTCGACGTGCAGGAGAAGGAACAGGGTTGTTTCTAGTCAGTAAGAGTCTGACACTCCCTCCCGCCTCGCCCAGGCGGGAGCAGTCATTCGATGATTTTCCCCCCTTAAAATAATAAAAAAAAAGTCCTCTAGAATTGCAGAGGTGGCCATGGCGCCGATTGCTTACCATCAAGTGCTCTGTCTCATTGGATCTCATCTCTGAGAAAGAAAGAACGAAAAATAATTTATTCGTCATTAAGCATGACCCACCAAATACACAAACATAAAATAAAATTTAAATACAAAATTAAAAAAAAAAATAATTACATAAAACAACATTAAAAAAAACAGCAGCGAAAAACAACAAAAGTAAATAATAACAAAATAAATAAATAATATCTCAAAAAGACCTTAATGTACTGCACACACAGGTCATTATCCAGTATCCAAGAACAATTTATAACATGGATAAGATATTAATATGTTCTTTATTTTACTTCTAGGTATATCTCGTGAGCTCCTGCAAACTATAGCTAGTCAGAGTGGAGTGAGCCTGGCTGCGCTGGAGAGACAGCTGGCCGGCTCTGCAGGTGATTACTTTATATTCAACTAGCTCCTCACACGGCTCCTGTTAATTATAGCGTGATGTTTTATAGCCTATAACATAACATCACGCCTTTTATCCTCGAAGGGGTAGGCAGAGGGCCGTAATGTTCGCATTACGGCACTTAATGCCAATGTACAATGTAACACCCACTTTTCACTATTTATGTTACGAGTCCCATGTAATAGGGGGTGGGCCTATCGGCATGTACCGCGCATAAATAAAGTTAAAAGTTTTTGCCGAAACTGGCAATAGAATGGGCCGAGCCCGGCAGCTGCACTTAATGCACTATCCAACACAAAAAGATCTATTTAAATCGGAGCAGTAGTTTAGTAGAGATTAGCGCAATCAAACAAACAAGCTCTTTAAGCTTTATAATATTACATAGATCAGTATATAAGGTGCTATAATAGTATCGGCCACGACTGAAATGGTAGATAGTATTGTGTTTACATATTAAGGTGTGCGTGTAATGTAACGTTACAGATCTGATCATTACATCAGTGAAGGAGGAAAACCGAGCATTACAATGCGCACCTTGTAATGATACAATGTGTAATATCTTGATACAACTTGTAACATCAATGTCTGACATCTTGCTGTGAAATGCTCAAAGTCGAATCTATATGTTACATTACACGCAAATGCTCATTAGTAAGGGAGGTATTATTGCAATGTAATGCTCAAAGTCGAATCTATAATGTTACATTACACGTGAATGCTCCCGGTGAGGGAGCAACTATAGAGGTATAATAGTAAAGAAATACCGTACCCGACCGATTAATTCAATTTGCAAACATTTATTTATTTTATTTTATTTTTAGCCATGATCGTCCCACTGCAGGGCAAGGTCTCCCTACCCTCCTTCTACTCCTCTCAATATAAAGCTTTTTGCGACCAATTCTTGTCATAGATGTCCAATTCGTCCCGCCATCTCCTTTTGGGCCTGCCGCGACGTCTACAGACGTTGAGTTTCAATTTGCGAACATGAACAAATAAATAAACATCGACTTTACTCAGCATAATGTGGTCCACAAATTCCGCGCGATGCGTCGCTTAGTCAGTGAAAACAATTGCTATCTGTTTCCATAACACCTTATATATGTCTTAAACAGTCAAACACCGCTCGGTCACCGGTGACCGCAACCTATTGTTCTTTAATTGTGTCTATAATGACGGTACTCAAAGGCTGTTTTGTTACAGAGGCTGGTTTGAACCTAAGCACAAAGATGGGAGAGGATTCTCCCCTGGACCTGGGCGTCAAGTCCTCCGTCGTAGATGAGGACGCTCCTCTCAACCTCTCCTTGAAACCAACTCCTGGTAAGTATACATATGGAGTACAAAGTGACGAGATAGAATTGATAAAGATTCACCCATATTTATTCTTTTTGACCAGTTACGATTTTCTACACACCAGGAACATTCCAGATCAAAATATGACATTATTGAGGTGTTTTCGAAAACCTTAAAAATGTCATTAATAAAATATTAGCCTAACCCGAGTATTAAACTCGAGACTTGCTAGTCTTGCAACCACTCGACTAACGAGGCGACTACAATATTTACATAACATAACATCACGCCTTTTATCCCCGAATGGGTATAAAAGGCGTGAATAGGCAGAGGTATACATAATGCCACTGTACAATATAACACCCACTTTTCACTATTTATGTTATGAGTCCCATGTAATAGAGGGTGAGCCTATTGCCATATACCGAGCACAATTCCAGACTCCGTGGTACTACTGAGAATTCTTTAAAAAACACAGTAGTAATCGTTTATTTAATTTCCTTCAATGTATCTTTTTAGCGAGTTCCCAAGCATCGGACGCTTTGTCGCGACTGACGTCACTAAGCAGCTCTCTCAACGCATCGTCCAGTCACGATAGGATATGTAAGTATAAATAAATATCTATGTATCACTAAATACAATAAATTAATAATACATGTATGTGTATTTTGCATAACATAACACAATCGCTTGGACAATCGAACAAAATTCCCATGACCTTGTCACCCATAAGACTTAAAGTACTTAAAGTAGTCAAAAGTCCACTGCCACAGTGAGTGATGTTCACACGGCAATGCGTAAGTAATTTCATATTAATATGCATAAAAACGCGTGCGTACGCATAAACACGCGCACGCGAACGCACACGGATACAAATATAATGTTTGTGCATGTGGGTATAAGCGCTGCAGCGCAACCGATAGTAGTCTTACGGTGACTGTGGATTTTTGACCTTTGACCGTACAATCGCCAAACCTTAAGTTTATGTTTTAAGTAAAATTGTTGAAGATAATTGTTAAAGTGTTTATTTAATCTCTTGTTTACTCTAAATCGAGTGTCAGACATATTTACTTGAGACATAAATTCCTACAATACCAATTAACCGTCATAAGTAGAATGACTAACTAAAATATCAAAACTAAATTTATTCAAACCTTCAACGATTTTCAGTCGGTAAATAATGTTTTAACCCTCTATTGAAATAGCCCGACGCAAGCCGGGCGCTAAACCTCGTCGCGTCGCTCCAGAATTGAACCCAGTACCCGACGCACCGCGGCCTAAGTCCAGTGGAAGCGAGGACAGTGAATGTACGTTGTCATTTCAGAAGGATTTTTTTAATGGATTTTTGGAAATCTTTACGCAATTTTCATTGTTAGTAGTTGGAACTCATAAGTACCTAATACCCGCTACTATAATTATGTCTTTATCTCTTCTTGTTGCTGATTTTGAAACATATGTTTGTTTACAAACGTAAGAACATACGTCAATTGGCTAAAAAAAGTGCTGGACTTCTAAACTGCTGAACTGATTTTATTTCTTTTTGTGGAATAATCCGGTAATCGTGCATACAGATGATCTGATGGTAAGCAATCGGCATCGCACATGGATATCTGGAACACCAGAGGCGTTACAAGTGGGTTACCGTCCTTTTGGGGATTAGGAGTTTGAAGATTCAGGGATTTTTTATTGGGCCTCCGGTAACCTCACTCACACGACGAAACACAACGCTGTGGTTGTCTCACGTCGGCTTTCTGTGAGACCGTGGTATCACTCCGGTCGAGCTGGACCATTCGTGACGAAGTATGGCTCTCCCACACTTGATTTAGATAATTGAAAAGTTTTTTTTCGCTGCTTGTGTTAAAATGGTTTAACGTTCAGGAGCAGCATCAGATTACTCAAGTTTTAATACTTACTTACTTACAAATATTATGTAAAGATTTCCAAAGTTATAGTGTGATTATAGGAACTTTTTTTTTATTTATGTTATATTTAAGTTGCTTTCCAGTTCTGTATCGATACAATGTCTTGCCGACGCGATTCACTGTTCTCCCATCCAGGGCTTATAAAATAATCGTTTTTATAACATAACCAATAATACTAATTACTAAAAATTTTAACTAACATATCTTTGTATCGATGCATAACATTTACCTATCTATGTACATAACATCAGAACACCACGCCTTTTGTACCCGAAGGGGTAGGCAGAGGTGCACATTACGGCACTTAATGCCGCTGTACAATGTAACACCCACTTTTCACTATTTATGTTATGAGTCCCATGTAATAGGGGATGAGCCTATTGCCATATACCGGGCACAATTCCAGTCTTCGCGCTACTACTGGAAAATGTTTGAATAAACCCAGTAATATTTGCCCGACCCGGGAATCGAACCCGAGACCCATTGCCCGGCAGTCGCACTTGCGACCACTCGGCCAACGAGGCAGTCTAACCATCTATGTTTTTAGAAAGAAATTCAATAGAACTGATGTCATGGGTCGACTTCCATCACTTATAAATTTTTTAGCAGTTAGTAATTTGTTATAATTTTTATTACATCAAATCGAGCCTGCAAAACACTAGATACAAATTCAGACATTCCGGTGTTATTGAAATTCCAAAGTCAAAATGCACATGCTCAAATACCACTAGACTCAGGAGTTGAACATGAAACCGGTCACCTTTCACTGAACTGCTGAACAATGGACCTGTATTCGATTCTTTTAGACAACATTATTCCTTAGAAAGCACTATATTGTTCTTGGTATAATTTATTTATTTATTTCAATTAAATAGTATAACATTACAATCATAAAACCAAGGCGTTATATATTTCAAATGATTATAAAAAGAAAAAAAAACAAAACAGAACAGTCCTTAAATAAAACAAACAATAAGAATAAAAAAACCTTACAAACTATGACAGGTATAATGCAAGTCCATCAATTACATGACTGATTTTTGATCAGTTTAACTGGCATTTAACTTGTCAAACTAAATGCCATAATCCAACAGCAGTTGCGGGCTGGGCAGGGCGGGAGGGTCGGCCCAGGAACCTGGGACGTGGCGTCAGCAAGCCCAAGAAGAACACGGTCGCCTCCCTCCTGGCGCAGAGCAGGGCGCTCGGCCTCCGACCTGCGCTCGCGCACCAGTTGCTGGCTGAGACTGATTTGGTAAGCAATTTTGTAGTACTGACAGACAGACGGACGGACAACTTAATTTTAACGCTGTTGAAGTGCCTAATTAAGGATTTATTAAAATAAATGCTTTGACATTGACTTTGTAGTATTAACTTTATCTATATAAATAAAAAAGAATTTCTGTTCGTTAGTCTCGCTAAAACTCGAGAATGACTGAACTGATTTTGCTAATTTTAGTCTTGAAATGTTCGTGGAAGTCCAGGGAAGGTACACACGGCCACACGTCAATCTATACAAAAACAGTTTATCCTGGTGTCGCGTCGCATCATCTTTCCGCACATTAAACGTTCAGTATATACTGGTTATAGTTTTATAGTTAAATAAACATATTTTTATATGTTTTCCAGGAAAAACTAAAAGCGCTATTAGGCGAGACGGCGAGTACAGACTCGGAGTGTCCGTCGGACAGCTGTCCGTCCGACTCGGACGCGTCCGACACCAGTCGGAGACCCAACGATGCACAGCTACGATTGCCTTTGGCTTTAGGTGAGATAAACTGATGAATATAAAATATTAGATAACATAACATCACACCTTTTATCTCCGAACATTATGCCCCTGTACAATGTAACACCCACTTTTCACTATTTATGTTATGAGTAATAGGGGGTGAGCCTGTTCCCATATACCGGGCACAATTTCAGACTCCGTGCTACTACTGAGAATTCTTTAAAAAACGTAGTAATACTTTGCCCGACCCTGGAATCAAACCCGTGACCCCTTGCCCGGCAGTCGCACTTGCGACCACTAGGCCAACGAGGCAGGACAGTATACATGTCAACAAACACATACCAGAAATCGACGTAATAATAACATTTGCATTCATCTATCTAGAACTGCATTGTTGCACAAAAGCATATTAGGTTTACGTCCTAAAATTTATAATGAAATACCTAGATCCATACAAGTCTTTTTGTACATGTTTAAATATAAGCACACATTACCTGAATAACAAAACCTAAAAAAATATCGATTTCGAGTCGACAACATATATCCGAAAAATTCGGATTACGGAGATTATTTTGTTTTATTAATTCATTTTAATGACACTGACAGACAATCCGCAGTCGCCATCTTGAGTAGACAATAAACGTTCCGTTTCATACTAGCTCTCAAATACGCCTCGCCAATCAACACTTCGTCGCGTCAAAATAGTATAAATTAACAAGAAATATGGATAT
The DNA here is from genome assembly GCA_038387885.1 of Spodoptera picta. Taxonomy (NCBI): domain Eukaryota; kingdom Metazoa; phylum Arthropoda; class Insecta; order Lepidoptera; family Noctuidae; genus Spodoptera; species Spodoptera picta. The sequence goes on from JAZHFQ010000445.1 coordinate 2,441,513, forward strand.
GAATTTCACGCGACCGAAGTCACGGGGAACAGCTAATGTTATTATAATATAGAAGCTTTTTTAAATGATAAATTAATTATTGTTTTTTGCGGCTTCGTCACGTAACATGTTTTAAACTATGCTGCTACAAATTCCCTTATATTCCAGGTTGGAAGCGCGTGACAGTGATAAAGGGACTGTCCCGTAACTGCAGCATCAAGGGTGACGTCACGTACTCCCCCCCGGACCCTCACGCGGGGATCACCATGCGCTCGCTACATGATATACAGAATGTAAGTCTATTTTATTATTATTATTATTTTAAGTTATTTCGCCATTTTGCCGAAAAATTGTGTAGCATTATTAGTAGAAAACGACTTATCACCAAAATGCGGGGATTCCCGGTGTTGGAAACAACCTAAATGGTTAAAGAGGCTCCGGCTCGAAGCAAGAGGTGGTTTTCAGTCAGTAAGTGTCTGACACTCCCTCTCGCTTCATCCAGGGTGGGAGGAGACATTTAATGATTTTCCAAGAACAAGGAAGCTTATCGTTCCAACTGTAAAATACCGCTATGACAATAAAGATCATATTTAAGACTTTTTGTGAATGCAGAGGCAAAAAACTTAATAATTTAATACAACATATATCTCAGTCAGTTTCAATTGGTTTCAATTCCAATCAAAAACGACTGCACGGTTAGTGCGTTTGCTGGACAATCGGCTGCCGTGCAACGTGTCGCGGGTTCGATTCCCGCACGGAACACCACTTTGTGTGATCCACAAATTGTTGTTTCTGGTCTGGGTGTCATGTGTATGTGAACTTGTATGTTTGTAAACGCACCCACGACACAGGAGAAAATCCTAGTGTGGGGCAACGTTTTTAAAATAATAATAATAATATTTGGTATGATCTGTGATGATCTGTCGTCGGCGGTATTTCCGAACCGATACGACCTTCAAACCTTAAAGAAAAGAGCGTACTCCTTTTTAAAATGCCGGCAACGCACTGAACACTCTGGTGTTGCGGGTGTCCATGGGTGGCATTGATCGCTTAGTAACTTAATAATAATGTTTATTAGAAATCAATTTTTTTATGGCATATGGCCGAGTAGTAAACGAGCAGATAAGACGAGACAGATCACCTGATGGTAAGCAATCGGCGTCGCCTATGGACACCTGGAACACCAGAGGCGTTACAAGTGCGTTACCGGCCTTTTGGGGATTAGGAGTTTGAGGATCGTTGGGGATTCAGGGATTGGGGAGATTGGGGAAGGGGAGGGTAATTGGGCCCCCGGTAACCTCACTCACACGAAACACAACGCAAGCATAGTTTTACGTCGGTTTTCTACTCAGCCGTGGTATCACTCCGGTCGAGCCGGCCTATTCGTGCTGAAGCATGGCTCTTCCACACTAATAATAATGTTCATTAGAAATCCAAATTTGTGTTTTTGAAGAGCCCTTGTTTAAAACAGCACCAATCTCACAAAGAAGTATATTATATCAAATTTTAAACATTTTTTTATTACAGTTCCTAGACTCGAACCCATGTCCGCCGCTATCGACGGACAACTTCAGTTTCTCAGCGCGCACAGTGCTCGGGGAGTACATACAGCCCGCAAGCGAGGTCGGGGAGCCATTGATATACAACGAGAATGAAATTAATAAGAGGTAAGCTGTCCTATGTATTATTTATTTATTTACTAGCTTTTACCCGCGGCTTCGCTCGCGTCACAAAATGATAAAAAGTAGCCTATGTGACTATCCATCCCTTCAGTTAAAAAATCACGTTAATTAGTACCTCCGTTCTGCCGTATAAGACAGGCAAACAAATTAATAGCTTTACGCTCATGTGGAATTCGGTTATATCGCGCTATTTAGATTTTTCCAACAAGTAGGTAAATCGTTGATTGGTTTTAAATGACATACAGCGTCATCTATACCAATACACACAGCGCCATCTATACCAATATTTTTGTTTTCCCTCGGAAATATCAATTTTTCCTGGATAAAAAGTACCCTATTATTTAATCCAGACTTCTAACTTTACGTCTCCAAAATATCAAAGCAATCGGTTTAGTAGTTCCGGCGTGAAAGCGGAACAAACAAACAAACGAACTCACGTACCGATTTATATATATAATATAAGTAAGAATTTATTTTCAGCCATGATCGTCCCACTGCAGGGCAAAGGCCATACAGTTAAATAAAATAGGAGTGTCTGTTTGTATTATTAAAATAACCACTCTTCACTACATGCATATGAATATACATACGATACACATACCAAAATATTTTTATTTACAATTTTTGTCTGTCTCTCTATCTGTTTGTACTGGCCAATCTATGGAATGGTTGGACCGATTTTGACAGGACTTTTATTGACAGTTAATGTACTAAGAAGTAACATATACTTTTATAGCTACTTCCGCGCCGTTTCACACGTTCTGCTCAGCTCCTATTGGTCGTAGCGTGATGTCTTATAGCCTATAGACATCCTCGATAAATGCGCTATCCAACACAAAAAAAATTATTTAAATCAGACTTGTAATTACGGAGATTAGCGCGTTCAAACAAACAAACAAAAAACAAACTCTTCCGCTTTATATAATAGTATAAGATTTAAAAAAAATGAATAAAAAAAAGTTTATGATATGTCCATATTTTGCTATGCTTAGTGTACATTATAATTAACTAGCTTCTGCCCGCGACTTCGTACGCGCAATCCCGGTTTCTCCAGTCCCTGTAGGATTTTCAGGATTTCATCAGTCAAGAACCTTCTCCTAATAATAACAAATACAATAAAAAAAAAACTGTGAAATCGGTCCAGCCATTCATTCAGCCATTCTAAGTATTATTCACGCATGATGTCGTGACCAAGGGAAAAAGGATACATTTTATATAGTAATGTATATATATATATTATATAGAGGTATATAGATTATCGAATCTGCGATCAAACAATTCGACTGTTTGTTTGTTCCTTCCCAAAAAAATGTCATCTACCAATAGACGATTTTTTTATGACTTCCTATCAATACTAATCTCTCCTTCCACTATTGTGCATATACCTCAATCTCTACCCTAGAAATCAAACCAATCTTTAATTTAAATGAATCAATAATTGATCAATTTTGCATAGAAAGCCCATACTACTAATATCAAAACATTTCCCTGCCAAGGTTTTCCCGGTGGTCTACAATATGGGGTTCTTCAAGAAAGGTTTATAAAGGGTCGGCAAGGCGCATGTAATGCCCCAAGTGTCGCAAGCGTATATAAGCCACGGTAACCGCTTACCATCAGGTGTGCCGTGTGTTTTTCGATTTCGGCAGTAAATCCAATAACTTAATACTACGCGTGATGTACAGCTCTTTATATTATGTGAATACAATAATAATTTGTCCCCAGACTGGAAGAAGCCCGCCTCCTGTCCGGGGCAGGCGGGCGGCCCACCCCGCCGCCACTGGACCGACGCATGGAACTCGCGCGGTTACAACAGGCCGCCAGGGATGCTAGGAGGGATGCCTCCAATCGGTCTAGGGACCAGGTAGGATACTATAGAAACTTGTTAGGATTACAAACACAAAATGTTCTGGAATTCAAACTGACAAATCAATGATTTCAAGTATAAAATATGGAAAATATACGAATGTATTTTGATTTGAAAGTTGTTGAAAATGAGAATTATATTGTGTCGTTTCTCGAATTTTTGAGGGTATAAGTTAAGTTTGACCAAACCGAGAGACCGAGGCAGTTTCTTCCGGGTCTAGCTACCATTTGGGCTCTTAACATATTTCGGACATTCTTAGTTCATTTGTTACTAAATCTGGAATCGTATTCGAGAAATAGTGATATTATACTCTGCATGCAAATGACGTGAACAAAGTTTGAGTTAAAAGTCACTTCTATAAATCATAAAACACCTACTAAATCACCATTAACACACAATATTAATCACCGTTACCCCCCACAGGCGCGCCTAGAAAGATCAGAGAAGGCGGAACTAGCAAAACGTGAGAAGGAAGCGAGGAGTCAACAGTTACTGGAGGTAATATTCTAATAATGACTGCTGTCAAGGTGTCAAGAGTCAAAGTTGACTGCTGATGACTTTAATAGACTGGCTGTTTGACGGTCGGACGGATGTGTGTCAAGATTGATTAGGTTTTGTTTTGGACATTTTTCTATTGTTAAAGAAAATTTGAGAATATTGTTCATTAATTAATAGGTATTCTACAGTTTTATAAACTAACTTCAATAAGAAACTGATTAATTATCATATTATTTTTATTCTGAATCGTTTGTAGTCTTGTTAAATAAGAAAATACCTCAGGAATCACACTAGATATACGTATAGATACATAATTTTCACCAGGTGAAAACCGTATAAAAATTCGTCGAGCAGTGCTTGAGTTTTGCGTTTAACAGATAGACCCGAAAGGGTACTTTTGTAAAATGTAAAGATATAGTTGGGTTTACCAATAATTAGGTGTCCCCAAAATATACAAAACCTATTCAATTTTTTTAAAGACTTAACATTAAAAAAAATAATTATGATACAAGAGCAATTTCAAAGTTAACGTTTCTCGCAATACAATTGGTTGAGTTGTTGACACACATCCGTTGCTAGGCAAAGTGATAAACAAAGGAATGTTCGGGTATACAGTAGTGTGTTTATTTATCTGTGTCTTAGATCTAATTATATGTCTAGATGGACTAGAATATTGATTAAAAGTCTAGATTAAAAGTATAGTGGATTACTGCACTATAACAATTTTGGTGTCTACACAGCTCAATAATTAACATCTCCCAAATTATCCCCGAAGGGGTAGCCAGAGGTGCACATTACGGCACTTAATGCCACTGTAAAATGTAACACCCACTAGTCACTATTTATGTTATGAGTCCCGTGTAGTAGGTGGTGAGCTTATTACCATATACCGGGCACAATTCCAGACCCCGTATTCCTACTGAGATTTTGTTTAAAAAAACCCAATACGTAATAATTTGAATACTAATGTAATGTTGTCGAACGTCTATGGTCAAAGTAGTAGTCAAAATTGGTGTTGCTAGAATAAAAAAATTGACTCGTTTTTTGTATCTTTTTAATGATATGTTCCATATAGACATACAAATTAGTCTATGTTATGTGGGTTTTATCATTTTGTGTTCCTCTCTGTGTTCTAATAGTTCTCATATTATTATTTAATGTAGTATTTAAATTATAAAATTAACTTAACCTTGAGATTGGTATATCTCTGCTGATCCCTTTGGGTGAAAAATCTTGGTACTATGTCTTTTTGAGATACATTCGCGTTTCGTGTTTCTCCTAAAGGGTTTGGCTATTTTTGTTTGTTATATGTCCCGTTATAAATAAGGGGATTCTAGAAGATGTATTTCTGGGTATATGGTAACTCAAAATTAGATAATATAATAACTTATATAATTATGTTTATAGCAATGTATTTTATGTATGTAAATATGTAGAAATTACTAATTAAATATATGACAATTTACAATTAATATCTTTTCTTTCAATATTTTTAACAATTTTCTGTCTTTCAAAATTAAACCCTACGTAACATGTACATAAGAATCATTTTCTAATAATATGAGAACTATTCCTGTCTTTAGTTCGTTTATATGTTTTAAAACCATGTGCTTGTGTTTGTTTTTATTTTTTTATTATCAATTTGATGCTTGGCAACATTGTGCTCACCAATCGTATCTGTAGATTTTGTTCTATATTCAAAAGCAAAAAGGGCCTTGTTGGGGTTGCCAGAGTAAAAAAATGAAATTGGTCACTTTTTGCTTTTCAAAGTAGACAGCGTTGGAAATTCTTAGCTTTTAGTTGGTAGTTGAGCTGTGTGCCTAGATAATATGGTATATACATACTTATATACTTCTATAATATAATATTTATGTAAAATACTGTCTATATGGGTTATCAGTAGAAAAAATAACACTATACCGTACTGCCAAAAAGGGGGAACTTGACAATGTTGTCATAATCCAAATTGATAATAAACACGAAAAAGAATTCGATAAAAAAAAACAAAAATAAATGAAACTAACGAAGCAAATACTCTGAAACAGCATATCAACAAGAATCGAACGCAGTTGACGATCGAGCCCCTCCCTACGGTCTCAAAAACCATGGACGAATGGAAAACCCCCGAAATAGTGATGGGACCAGCCACAAAGACCAGTAAAGAGAGAATCATACCACCTATAAGCCTATCTCTAATCCCGGTCACTGGGCCAAAAGACCAAAACTCCCCAATAAAAACCTTAAAATTCGACCAATCAGGATGGAAAGAGGAATATAACGCGCTAGACAAAATGAAAGACTTCGCTGAAAAAGCGGCTTTTGACCTACCAAAGCGAAAAGACAAAAACTACGACTTCACCCTTGTAAAGTCAGCGGAAAAGCGCTTAAAAGCGCCCGAGAAAACGAATAATCTAGAAAAACTTATCGAATCATATTCTAGAATAACCGAATTCATAAACGGTTGTGATTGGTCACAAATACAAGGGGACAAAAAGACTGAGGACCCACAGGCCATAGAACAGAAATATTTGAACGCAAAAAACGAATTTATGTCGCAAAACTTAATGTTGATGCCTAAAGAGAGTCCTACGTCAGTGCTAAAAGAGGTCATAGACCTCAGCGAGGACGATGATATCTTGACAGATATAATGTCAAAGAAAATAAACAAGGGCACGTTTAGTGTGGGGAAAGACGGGGCTTTATCGATATCGGTACATCCCTTGAGCAAGGAAACGATGACATCGGTACGTGTATAAAAACTAAATGTACTAATTTTTCGAAAATGACTAACACTGCACGATTAATCCATGGGGATTGGATGGCACTTGTACTTACTAAAGTACCGTCTTGAAATGGTGAAGGAATTAGGAAATTCTTTGTATTATAAATTTTCTTTCATCGATATTTTTGGGCAGATAGCTTCCCTACTCTATAATAAAATTATTGCTATCACATTCTAATATTCACGAGGAAAAGAGATGGCGATACTTGCAAGTGCTGTCAATGTTACTTTTAACTGGCCAACTTTATTACTGCGCTGCCTACTGCCTTCCTTTTTTAAATTCCATAAAGAGCGCAATATGTTAAATTGTAACACATAGGTGGGAATGTATTAGATACGGTTAAAGAAGTTTGTATGGGAGTTAAAAAAAGGTTTTTTTTTTCATTCTATCCAACGAATCGAAGAATATGTGATATAGGCACGAAAGGGGTCGTCAGAACTATAATTAGTCTTAAACAATAGAGGGCGGTTACTAAGGACTTTCAGGTGAAATGATACATCTACAAAAAACTGTCAATAACTTTATTTATTACTTTTCTGTTAACCCTATTTTGTAATTGCACGCTATTCACTATCTCATAGTTATGCTTTTGTAGGCTTTTTATTATTTTTGTTTATCTTTTTTTATTATTTGAAAGATTCAACTCAAAAATGTGTATTGATTTCGTCACAAAAAATCAATTGAACCTCTTTGGAACAAGAAAACATTTAAAAAATCAAACGCAAAAGTCCCATGACATTCTAAATTTAAATCAAAAAAGAAAAAGAAATCAAACACATAGCCCAGCCAGCATCTTTCTAAGTTAGAACCTTTTTTTCTTTTTTGTTCCATGTAACGCTGTTATAATATAATTTGCTGTACCGCTTTCGATGTTGTTCGCACTTATTGAAGGCTAAGAGAAGAAAACACGAGGAGATAGAGAAACAGAAGATCGAAGAACAAGCCAAACGGCAACAGGTTTGTTACCATTGCACATGTACACAGCAGCTCATGTAGTGTAGACATTAGGCCAGGCGACGAATTGGGTACTTTCTTTAATCAAGCATAATTTCGACTGTTCAATACAATAAAATAGAAAAAAAATAATCACACTATCATTAATTGATTTTATGACCAACTTAATTTGAGTATTTTTCGAGATTTTTTTAAGAACTAAGTATGCTGTTTGACGATTAAAAAACGTGACGTCACAATACACAATCTCGTACAAAATTCATAGAACACTCTCGTTTTTGACAGTTCGAAAAAAGTATTGAATAGTTGGCAAGTACTGAATTGAGGTTCATAAAACCAGTTCATCAAGGTATCGCTTTATATGATCGTTTCATACATACCACAGTCAGATTATATTGGTTTTGCATAGCTTGATTACTAGCCGTGTCTAGGTATCGATATATCGATAAGTTCATGTTCACAAGTAAACAAGAGCTCATGTATTAATTAAAATACACGACTTTGCTGCTCGACATGCTTATGATTATGCGTCCCGGATCTAGCTCGAAACCAGTTGAGCGTCCTCGAGCATTTAAGTGTGTATTCTAATTAATTTAGTATGTGCACATGCACAATGATTGGAAAACAAAAATATTAGCTTATGTAGAGGTAGTGTAGATTGTCCAGTCAACTGATGGTAGCTGTGACTGTCCAGGCGACACACGTACTTGGGTATCGTCATGAGCTAATGTTCACATGTAAACAACAAAAACTCATTTTTTTTTCTGAATTATTTTATTAGACAAGACCCAACCTTGTTACTACAACATAAGGTTAGGTTTTGTTTGTTTCTCATAGCTTGTAACTACAAAAGCGATGATTGAATTTTGTTGTCATTTTTATCATACACCTTTTAGCATTTTTTTTAAAGCCTGCAAAGACGAAGTTCTCCTTTTTTCTAATTATCTTTTGGTTAGCGTATCGAACGCTATACAAAATGCGGTGGCCCACACTAGGATTTTTCATTTCAAACAAAAAAATCGTCGTCTCCAAAACTACTTAACACATTTCGATGAAATTTCAAATAGACATAAGATACATGTTAAGTAGATTTATGAATATAGGCTGCCTCGTTGACCGAGTGGTCGCAAGTGCGACTGCTGGGCAAGGGGTCTCCGGTTCGATTCACAGGTCGGGCAAAGCATTACTGGGTTTAAAAAAAATCCCAGATAGCACGGAGTCTGGAATTGTGCCCGGTATATGGCAATAGGCTGACCCCCTATTACATGGGACTCATAACATAAATACTGAAAACTGGGTGTACAGTCGCATTAAGCGCTGTCATGTGCACGTCTGCCTACCCCTTCAGGGATAAAAGGCGGTAGGGATAAAGGTGATGTCATGTTATGTAATATGGGCAAAGATGGGATCATAGAGTTAGTTATTTAAACGTCTATATTACAAACTTTAAACCAACTAAATCTATGGAAAAAAAGTCCCCTTTTTTTAAGGAGGGAAAATCATCGAATGACTGCTCCCGCCTAGGTGAGGCGGGAGGGAGTATCAGACTCTTACTGACTAAAAACCGCCCTATTCCTTCTCCTGCACGTCGAATCGGAGCCCCGATTAAAACAGTCCCCTAAACATTTGTCTTTGCAGGCTTTTACAAACTGAAATGAATTGTTTCAGGAGAGGGAATTAAAGCGGCAACAGGCCATACTGCTTAAAGAACAGGTTATTATCATTTTCATGGTTTTTATTAATAATTGTGTGATTAACATCATTATTTTTTATGTATTTGGATTTAAGAAAGATAAAGGAGGGTTTCTTGTAAATACTACTACAATTCATCATCATCATCATATGTTGATCGTCGTCCTGTGGGCTGATATCAGCCACAGGACGTCCACTGCTGAACATAAGTCTCACCAAATAAACTCCAGATAGGCCAGTTGGAAGTCAATTCATACATTAATACAATACAATTTTCGAAAATGTCAAATTGTTGTTCCGAGTCTAGGTGTCATGCGTATGTGAACTTGTATATTTGTAAATGCACCCACGACACAGCAGAAAATCCTAGTGTGGGGCAACGTATTAAAAAAAACTTAATAACTAAATATTTACATTTTTCTTGAAATACTTATCCATACCATTTCTAAACTAATTTAAACCATTGGATTTGTTGCACTAAAGTCGACCTCACCTGATCTTACTTAAATCCAAATACATATACATAAAGTGTTTGTCCGCGTGTGTGTTTGTGTGTAACCTCGTTTTCTCTTTTATTACAACCCTCGCTGACCACGCCGGGTGCACAGCAAAAGTATATAACTGAGGTAATAATAAAAGTAGAACCTGTAATGTAATGCTTTACTAATAGCTATATTTACCTCTATAATCTGTAGTTTTAGTTTATTTATGGGAGTATTGACAGTAGTACAAACTATTCTTTATATGCTTTATACCTAAGGCCTCGTACACAAAACTGCGATGCGACCTCGTTTTGCAAAAATGTGCGAGCTCATCGCAAGAACTAGCGAATTGATTCGCATCGCGCATCAAAATCTTATCTACCGAAAATCTTCTTTGTTTCTATTTCCTGTATCTTCTAAGCAATAACAAAAGTGCACACTTTTTTCTACGATCCATGTCACGACCAAGTTTTTATTTTAAAATACGTTTAGTACGGTTGACGGTCGTCGAAGAAATGGTCACCCTGGGAGACGCCTTGTCGCACGAAATCGCATCGCAGCAATTCATGTCGTAATTTTCTGCGTTGCGAATTCGCATCGCAGTTTTGTGTACGAGCCCTCTGCTTTTTAAAAGATACGTTTCATAGCATTATCAAATACTATATACTCTAGTCATTTTTCAAAATTTTTAAGATTAATGCAAATTAATAAAATCGATCTTTATACGAAATAAAGACTAAGATTGGTTAGTCAGCGTCAGTTAGAAAAAAAACACCTCAAAATAGGTAATTTATCAACGACAAAAATGTACACGAGGTACGTTTGTGCTACTGTTAGTACTTAGGTAATATAAAACAATAGGTTATACTATAATAATAGGTTTATACCACAATGGGGTAGTGACCTAAATTTTATTTTACTGTCCGTCTGGTATATTAATTTAAAACATTAGACACGTATTTTTTATTTCCTTACAGAAACTAATACTTTCGACGATATATTAATTTGAAATATCGTGTGACCTCACAGCGTGTCACATTTTGTAGCACGTTATGACGTAAAGACATCCCACTCCTAAACTTAGCCCCATTTTATCTAAGTATTCGATTCCCGGGTCGGGCAAAGTACTACTGGGTATTCTATAAATTCTCGGTTGTAGCACGGAGTCTGGAATTGTGCCCGGTATATGGCAATAGGCTCCCCCCTATTGCATGGGACTCATAACATAAATAGTGAAAAGTGGGTGTTACATTGTACAGTGGCATAATGTACGTACACCTCTGTCATAATGTCCACCACCACCTACCCCTTCGGGGATAAAAGGCGTGATGTTTGTTTAATATTTTCGATAGTAGTAAAACTGTTGAAATAGTTTTTATCATTTCTTGCAATTGATATTTACACTTTTATTAATCATTTGCTGTAGCTCGCTTACCCTTATTTATAATTGTATTTATGCTATTAATACCCCGACATCAAGAAGCTTAATATATTAATATCTTTAAATAAAAATTTTAATCTTGAAAAACTGAACTGAATTAAAATATAATTGTAAATATTGATTTACTATTATATTATTGGCGAGTTTCATCACCTTTTCTTCTTTTTGCTGTTAATCTTAAATTTATTCAAATTATTACCTACGTAAAGTCCGGTATTAGGATATTAGGATCACCATGATACCAACCCATGAGGACATTGGTCTCTGTGATACAGGTATTTCCCTAATACAGAGGTCAGAATTTTAATTTAGTACTACTACTTAAATGACGTGTTCGCACAGTCTCAGATCACACATTATGGTTTAAAATAAAAAATAAGAAGCATAAATGTAATTGTGTTAGTATCGTGCCCTATTTACAGACAAAGAAAACTGGATGAGAAATAACAGAATTTTTTTATAACCTAAAACGTACTATTTCATTTTACATAGTCACGCTACAAGTACACATTAACCTCTGCAACCGGCTACTAACCGACTACTAACACAAAAAAACTAGAAAAAAACCACTAACACAACACAAACCCCCCGAAACATCAATCTCTTACCAAAATCTCTTTCTCCTCCTAGGAAAGAGAACGCAGGCGACAGCATACTTCATTCATCCGTCAGCTGGACTCCCGTAGGAGATGGGAGGAGAGGGAGAGGAGAAAGCATCAGAACCTGCTAGACAGGCTGCTGGTGAAGGAGAGAAAGCTGCAACAGAGAAGGAGGGAAATGGAACTGCTTTCTGAGTTGAGGTGAGTAGTTGTGATTGAAGGAATTTGAGTTGTATGTTTTTTTTATGGAATAAGCCGGTAAACGAACAGACGGATCACCTGATGGTAAGCAATCGGCGTCGCCCATGGACACCTGGAACATCAGACGTATTACAAGTGCATTATCGGCCTTTTGGTGATTAGGAATTTGACGATTATTGGGAATTCGGTGATTGGGTAGATTGAGGAGGGGATAATTAGGCCTCCGGTAACCGAAATACGACAATATGACATAATACGGTATTAAAAGTGTACCTATTTGCTCATTCCAAGGTGGAATGCCTATGGAGAAGAACGAGCAAGAAACTCCATAGGTTACTCTTTGTCAATCAGGTTCACAATACAATTCTCTAGTTACATAGTTTTGTTGGATCAATTGTGTGGGAACTGAACTTGTATCCTACCTAACATTTTGTCATATGAGACCACATACAAAATACATAGCATACGATTCCTCGCACTCTGGCCGCGCTCAATGTTCTCTTGGATTCCAATCCAACTAGTGATCTGTTTGCGGACGGATGGAAGGAGATTTTATCGGAATGCCTGAAGTACTGCGAGAGGAACTTATGAATGGTACCATTTTTAAATAAGTTTTACTCTTCTTGTTCGTTGTGTATGTTTTGTTCTAGTTTAATTATTTCATCGTTTATTTTACGTGTCCAGTTACTCTAATTGGTGTTTGTTTTCAACCATGGTGACTGTAAATAAATAAATGAATAGCTTCTCGCTTAGGTCTGCGCTCATATCAGAGGTTAATACTTATTCACTTGTCTAAAACCTTAAAAGTAACATTTCAATCCTCCAGACGGCCACAAGAAGACTCCTCACTATCCGACCAGAAGCCGCTCCCGACACTACATCGTATACCCGGCCTGAAGCTCCCCGCGCAGGCCATGGCGGACTTATTACAAGCCTACGAGTTCTTGTACAACTTCGGAGAGGCGCTCGGGTTTGGTAAGTTCCTTATTACGGTAATAAAACTACTTTTTTGACTAGCTCATTAGCCGAGTGGTCGCAAGTGCGACTGCCGGGCAAGGGGTCTCGGGTTTGATTCCCAAATCGGGCAAAGTATTACTGGGTCTTTTAAAAAAATCTCAGTGTTAGCACGGAGTCTGGAAATGTGCCCGGTATATGGCAATAGGTCCACCTAGGTCTATTACATGAGGCTAATAACATAAAAAGTGAAAAGTGGTTGTTACATTGTACAGTGGTATTAAGTGCCGTAATATGCACCTCTGCCTACCCCTTCGGGGATAAAAGGCGTGATGTTGTGTATATAAAACCAATTTTTCTATTTCATCATCAGCTTATAAATGCTGAGAAAAAAACCTCTTCTAATATGGAGGACTGAGCAATAAGTTGCTCAAGGCCGGAGACTATCTTATAATTTGAAATTGAAGAAAAAGTGGTCTGATGACTGTGAGACCACCCTTACATGCCGTCGGTGCTACATAATATACCTATCCTTTTGTGAGAGATAACTAAATACTATGTATTTGTTTCAGACATGGAAACCATGCCGACCCTGAACACGTTACAAATGGGTATCCTCGGCGACTGCAGCGAGGAGACCGAGGAAGAATTCATTCAAGTTGTGTCACAACTGCTCATCGTTGCCGTGGGTATGTAGCGTCATAAAATATTGTTTAATACCAACCATTTAAACTGTAAAACACCACACAAGGACACCGGTGACCGCAACCTATTGTTCTTTAATTGTGTCTATAATGACGGTACTCAAAGGGTCGGTACTCAAAAATTATAATGCACCTTAACTCCACAAGTTAAAAATAGAACTTTTCTTTATCCCTCACAAAACTTTAAAAATTCTTTCCATTCCACAGAGGACCCGGGTGTCCCACACCCAGGTAGACACACGACGTTATTAGGCCACGCTATACGTATGAGCGAGGTCACACACCAGAACTTTAGTGAAATACTCCGGATATATCTATACGCCAACGCTACTGGGGAAGTCAAGGCTTTGACAGGTAAAATATTACTTTTTATTTAAATAAAAAAAGTACTCTTTTACTCATGTATTCGAGGATGCCCGATTAGTTTCGGGCCATACTGGAGCTCATAATTATGTAATTTTATTTAGATATTGTTAAAATTATTTTGTAGCATTTAGTGTAAAATGTAAAGAAACAATATATTTAAACTACTCGATCGTATTTAAATGTTTGATTGGTTTGAGTAAAGTCGTTGGCAAAAGCTAGAACAAAGAATCGTAGAATGAGGGGGCAAATGCGCACACGGCAAGCGATCAGTACCACACAAGCCCACAACATAAGAGAAATTACAAGTGCGTTGCCAGCGTTATGGGGGTTAGGGATTTGAGGATTAAGTTCTTGAAAATTGAGGAGATTGGAGAGTAGAAGAATCGAGTCACAGAAATTTCCATACAAATCTCTCAATTCTGTATTTTGTTTAAACTAAATTGAAATTAGGTAAGTACTGACCTTTCCATCGCAGCCAAAATCCCTGTTATAAGCTAGTTACTTATAAAAACCTATTTTACTCATAGGCTTAACAGCAGAGCGAGAAAGAGAGCGTCGTGTAGCCGACCACCATCAGACGGAAGCGGAGATGCAGCATACTTGCGCAAACTCTAAGAACTCCGCCTACTATGAGCATCTACACAATAATCCTACTTACAAACTGTCCGGTAAGTTATAGATTTATTATTTTACACGTGGCAATAGACTCACCTCCTATTACATGACTCTTAACATAAATAGTGAAAAGTGGGTGTTACATTGTACAGTGGCATAATGTGCACCTCTGCCTACCCCTTCGGAGATAAAAGGCGTGATGTTATATGTATTTATATATATTTTACACGTTAAACAATTTTAATTTTTCAACCCTTTGTCAAAAAAAAATGTTGGATAAACATAATTTTTGTCTGTTTGTCTGTATGTATGTTCGGGATGATCTCCAAAAGTACTGCATGGATTTACTTCAAATTTGCATGAAATAATACTAATAGGTCGGGTCAACATATAGGCTTACATATTATTGCACTATCATCTACGGGGGAGGAGCTGTGAATTACAATTCCACGCGAACGAAGTCGCGGCAGCTAGTTGTATATATGTGGCATTATATGCACCTTCGTCTACGGCTTGGATAAAAAAACAGGCAGTTTTAAAAAACACTAATTTTCCAATTTTATTCTCCATCAGAGGAATTACGCGACAAATCGTACGCAGCGCTAAGCGCGAGCACTAAAGCGCGTATATTCGCGTACATATGCGACGAGCTGCTGCAGAACAAGAAGGTGCTGAGTAAGATAGACTCGTCGCTGGAACATCTCACACAACTGCGGAAAGAACGATACCTTATGGATATGAAAATTCGGAAGTAAGTCATCATCAACAGCCTATAAATACCCACTGCTGAGCAAAGCTTCATCTCACACGGAGAAGGATTGAGCATAAACCACCACGCTTGCTCGTGGGTTGGCGATTTCAAACTTATAATTAGCAATTATAAGCCCATGTTTTCTCACGATGTTTTCCTTTAATTTTTTTATGGCATAAGCCGGTAAACGAGCAGACGGATCACCTGATGGTAAGCAATCGGCGTCGCCCATGGACACCGGGAACATCAGAGGCGTTACAAGTACGTTATGGGCCTTTTGGGGATTAGGAGTTTGAGGATCGTTGGGGATTCAGGAATTGGGGAGATTAGGGAAGGGAAGGGTAATTGGGGCTCCTTGGTGGCACGCAGGTTAAAACGCCCGCTTCTCATGCATGAGAGTGCGGGTTTGTAACCTACCAACGGCAAGTGACTTTTTCCATGTTATATGTACTTTCATGACAGTTTTATGTGAGTTCCGGTCGAGCCAACCGAGCAGTGCCGAGCTGAAGCATTGGTCTCTCACACTTAATCCTTGTATCTTGATCATCATTATATATATTACAATAACCCTCAGGGTCCGCGTCCTCCAAGCCCGCAAGGCGCGCGCGGAGCAGGCAGAGAGGTCGCAGGCGCTCGCAATCGAGCGGATGCAGAGACTGGTCGATGACTCCACCAGGACTAATACTCCACCGCTACATGATGATGGTAAGAAAGAAAGATTGAACTATTTGACACATTACACAAGAACAACACAAGCTAACTAATAAAACACAAATAATAATAATAATGGTGTCTAAAAGACATGCGTATAAGATTGATGAAAAGTCTAGTTTTTTTTTTATAAATGCTGAATCTGATAATCAACAGTAGCTTTAAAGCATTTTTTAAATTTAAGTTAATCATCGTTCCATACACACCCAAAGCTTGCCTGGTAGATATCGCTTTTAGCGATAAGGCCGCCCTTGTACCCTCCTTATTCTTTATAATTTCCGAATATGTGTAATTACTTGCTTGGTGTACAGTAAAGCTTATTTTTTTTTGAAGTTAAGTATATAAAATCAAGACGTTTTCATTTACTGTATGGAACAAGTTGGTGTAATAATGTAACTAGAATAAAATTCTAGACTTTGTTTAATATCCTCATAATTTTATGTGTAGCAATGAATTTAAAACTTATCTTTTACTTGTCAAATTTACTCTCATAAGGTTTCATCTCATCAGTTTTCTATTTCTCATAACCTTCCGAGACTTCATACCTAAGGAGAATAAAAACTTCCTACACTTGATCTTCCTCCAGAATAACACAACTTAACATATCAACTGTATTTCCTATCCATCCACCTCTTTCCAGAAAATCAACAAACTTCAGAGAAGGAAGAAACACCGAAAAAGGACAAAGAATCCTCTCCACACCCAGAGAGCGAGACAGACAAACAATCCGAACCATCTCCCTATAAAGAACCACCCCCTATTGAGGAGAGTGACAAGGAATTATCGCCGTTAAAGGACCTCTCCAACAGTATGAAGAACAAAGAGATAATGAATAACAATAAGGACGAATGTTCCCCGGCCGATAACTCGAAGATGGACAAGGATAGTATGATTGGGGATTGTGATGCTAATTTGAGTGATTTGGAGAGTGAAGGCACGCAGCCTGAAGAGGTGAGTTTTATATCAAGATTTTGACATAATTAACTTTTAGCTTTCATAACCTATTCAGTAGGGCTGTTGCCTAGATATGTAGCCGTGGAAGGCCTAACGGGTTGCCGGGGCTCCGGCTCGAAGTGCATGAGTAGGAACGGGGTGGTTTTTATTCAGTAAGAGTCTGACACTCCCTCCCGCCTAACCTGGGCGGGAGAAGGCAATCGATGATTATACCTACTCAAAAAAAAGGTTTCGTAATCGTACAATACTATCCTAACTTCCCCTCTCCCTCAGGATGAAGACAAGAACCTATCGTCTGAGGAACTAGCTCGCAAGCTGGACAAGCTACTGAAGCAGTCCGAGCAACAACAGCTACAGCTCACTGCAGCTTCACACGCGCTCCGAGCTACCTGCTACGGACAGGACAGGTGAGGGAATCAGTAAATAATATATTTACAGAAATATTATAAGCGGACTGCCTCGTTGGCCGAGTGGTCGCAACTGCAACTGCCTGGCTTGAGGTCTCGGGTTCGATTTCCGGGTTAATGTATCACTGGTTTTTTTTAATTGTCAGTAGGAGCACGGAGTCTGGAATTGTGCCCGGTATATGGCAATAGGCTCACCCTCTGTTACATGGGACTCATAACATAAATACTGAAAAGTGGGTGTTACGTTGTACATATTGGCATTAAGTGCTTAGTACCTCTGCTTACCCTTTCGGGGATAAGAAGGCGTGATGTTATGTTATGTTAAACTATAAGCTGTGTAAGTTTCGATAATTGTTTAATAAACTCCTTTTCAAATAGCAGACTTCAAACGTCGGTTTATCAAACGTAATTTATAAAATAATTATTTGCCCGGTATATATTTAACCGGTTGCCGCGCAACGTGTAGCGGGTTCGATTCCCGCGCGGAGCAATTCTTTGTGTGATCCACATATTGTTGTTCCTGGTCTGGGTGTCGTGTGTACGTGAACTTGTATGTTTGTAAACTTTGCTACGGCACAGGAGAAACACACAGAAAATTTTTTTTAATTGTCAGTAGTAGCACGGAGTCTGGAAATGTGCCCGGTATATGGCAATAGGCTCACCCCCTATTACATGGGACTTATAACATAAATAGTGAAAAGTGGGTGTTACATCGTGCAGTGGCATTAAGTGCCGTAATGTGCACCTCTGCCTACCCCTTCGGGGATAAAAAGGCGTGATGTTATGTTATGTTATGTGATAAAAGAAATACTAAACTAATCTACCTAAACTAATCTACCTGAACTTTTGTCCGTAGATACTGGCGTCGCTACTGGTCGTTGGGTCAGTGCGGCGGTATCTTCGTGGAGGGCATGGAGTCTGCCCAGCCTGAGATCATGACGTACCACCAACACTTGGAGACTAACGCACTCACTGGGAACACAACCACTGATGGGAACAAGAAGAAGAAGAAAGGTGAGTTAGATGAAGATTGGGATTGAGAAAAAAGTTGACCTATCAACTTTCATAACACACACACTAAGTGGTCTGGAACACTCCTAAGAGTTCTTGTGTGAATTAATTATTATGTTTTTGGCCTACTCACGTAATTGCTTGACGAGGAACTGGACTAGGTTTTATGTGTACACGAAAACGAACAAAAACTCAAGTTAAGAACGATCAGAGTAAAGAAACGACAACAGAGAGAGAGAGTTAATCCAATTACTGTGGATGGTAGGATAGTGGAAAAGTTAGTGAGCGATAATGCAGACCTTCGTTCACAAATTGTCAATCTATCTGCAAATGTAGAAAAACTTCTGAATTTTTTCTATGTTATTAACTTGTTGTTATTAAATTGTTAAACTCTTCTACAATTCTGATAAATGCGCTATCCAACACAAAAAGAATTATTCAAATCAGACTTGCAGTTACGGAGATTAGCGCGTTCAAACAAACAAACAAAAAAACAAACTCTTCCGCTTTATATAATAAAAATCTACGTTTACCAACACAGGTCCTCGAGAAAAGAAAGAATCACCATCTTCTGAATCAGAGAAGCGAGACCCAGAGACAGAAGCGCAGAAGAAGGAAGAAGCTCTCAAGAGTGAGATGGAGTTGAAGAGCATCAAATCCGAAT
The DNA here is from genome assembly GCA_038387885.1 of Spodoptera picta. NCBI lineage: Eukaryota > Metazoa > Arthropoda > Insecta > Lepidoptera > Noctuidae > Spodoptera > Spodoptera picta. The sequence goes on from JAZHFQ010000445.1 coordinate 2,460,825, forward strand.
TGAACCTGAGTGATCACACACAGATTATTAAATATGAGCCGAATGTCAAACATGGTGCTTGTAAAGTTGAAGGTAGGTAGAAATAATTGTATTTTTTTTTTAATTTTGGTGCTCTAAAATGCTGTTGTTTGTGGTGACTGTGTTGTAATGTTTTATGGCTCATTCTTTTTATGTTAAAAATAATACTATGTCAAGTTTAAAGTTCCTTATCTTTTGTTTAACGGTTTTATTTTTTGAAAATGGACTGAAAGCTTATTTATTTGATTTAATACATTGAATGTATTGTTGCTAGTAACTTTTTGAAGTCAACAGATAAAGTTATTTCTACAAGTCAAAATATTCAATACCTGCTTTGGTTTTTTTTTGTCTTTATAACTAATCAATTTTATTGCATACGTACCAAATTGATTTTCAAAATATAACTTCTAAATAATTTTATAAACTCCAAAACATATACAAACAACGAAAAAAACTCTTTAACACATTAAACGCCGCGGGGGTCACTGGTGACCGACGTTAGTGGAGGATTTGCCTCCATCAGTTTTCTATTGGCAGTCAAAGGCTTAACCAATCTCATTTCTTTTCCCACCAGGCTCATCAATAAAAATGGAAGAAAAATACATTCAACAGAAGAATAACGATGAACAAGACATGTTGGATATAGAGGACTCCATCCCAACAGCGTTTTTAGTGCAAAAACCCACCCACAAACCAATGTTCGCCACCCAAGCCGAACAAATGGACAAACCACAAGAAATCGTCAAAGTAGAGAACGTAGTCAAGAATGAGAATGAGAACGCAGAAGAATCCAAAGACTCTTTAGTAAACAACTTAGAAGAATTGAGAAAGATGGCCGAAGCTGTATCTATACAACTCGACGCTGCGAAGAAAGAACAAGAGATAAAAGAAGAAAAAGAAAAAGTGAAGAAAGAGACTCATGATCCTTCTACAGCACATATACAATTATACTCGAAGATGCTAGATGGAAAGTGGTTCTCAATCCTCAGACACGAGAGTTCATTTTTGAACAACATAAATGACGAAAAGCAGGACTTGCCAGAGTTCTGTGACAATGAGCATACATGTTCTGAAATAATATTATGTCAAGGTCATAAGTGGGATGTATCAAATAACTTGCATTTGTTGAACGACCCGAGTCTATTTACTTTGAACAGTATGGTGACCAGTGTCCAAGTACCAGCGAATAATATTTATACGGATTCTAGTTTGACAATGTCTGGTTTAGACCAGGATATGATTGACAATAGCTTTAACAAAGATGGCAGCGTGCAAGAGACCGAAATTGAAGAGGATAGCAAGGAACAGGTTAGTTAGTTTTTAGCTATTTTACCATAGTAAAAAGTAAATAGTGATTCACCTTCATCTGCCTCGTTGGCCGAGTGGTCGCATGTGTCACTGCTAGACAAGGGGTCTCGGGTTCAATTCCCGGATATGGCTAAATATTACTGCGTTTTTTTTTTAAATCTCAGTAGTAGCATGGAGTCTGGAATTGTGCCTGGTCTATGGCAATAGGCTCACCCCTTATTACATGAGACTCATAACATAAATAGTGAAAACTGTACAGTGCCGTAATAGCACCTCTGCCTACCCCTTCGGGGATAAAAGGCGTGATGTTATGTTTTTTGTTAACAAACTCATTTTCTTTTCGCAGGACAACGACTTAGAAAAAGAATTACAAGCAGATGCTTTAAAGCAGGATCTTCTAACTCAGAAGGCTAAAGCCAACAGCCTGAATAGTCTCGGTCTGCTGAACTTCAACGCGTTATCCACATACGTAACTTGTGATAGTCCGCCCCCCATACAAATGTCTGCTGAAGAATTAGACCAGTTGGAATACTGTAAAGTCCATGGGCTACCCAAGAAAATTGAGGGGAATTATGTACCTAGGGAATTGAGGTGAGTTTGAAATTGAAAATAAATTCCATACAGTTATAGTACTTAAAGCCTAGGATACACTAGGGTTTTGACTTAGAAAGACTCGAGGATTGTTGGGGATTCGGGGATTGGGGAAGGGGGGGGGGATAGTGAGCCTCCGGTAACCTCACTCACACGACGAAACAACGCAATCGTTGCTTCACGTCAGTTTCCTGCTCGGCCGTGGTATCACTACGGTCGAGCCGGCCCATTGGAAGTTGGTACCGAAGCATGGCTCTCCCACACTTCAAGCGAAGTCTGCCGATTGTGTGTGTATGCCACAGTATATCCTTGGCTTAAACTGTCAAACACCAAGCGGTCACCGGTGACCGCAACCTATTGTTCTATAATTGTGTCTACAAAACCGGTACTCGACGAGTTAAAACAGTGTTAGACAAGAAAATCATAATAGATAGAGGAATGCCTACTTTTGCTTTAAAACATCGATCTTAATAGACTACTTTTGTTTCATGTTTTTTACAGTCGATAGAGTGTAATATTGTTAGATTTATGGCAAAAAGAACTTAAGAAATTGTTGTTAATTTTCTAATTAATTAACTGTGTTTTTGGTGTACAATCTTAAGAATTCGATATCTGTTCCTTTTTTTATTTTATTGTCCTTAAAAAACGTAGCCCCACGCTAGGAGTTTCTCCCGCATTGTGTGTGCGTTTACAAACATACAAGTTCATATACACACGACACCCAGACCCGGAACAACAATCTGTGGATCACACAAAGAGTTGCTCCGTGCGGGAACTCCGGGAATCGAAATCGTGACCCGTTGTGCGGCAACCCTTTGCCTAGCCACCGCCACAACGGTGCAGTCGAGATATTGTGGTATTACAATTATAGAACAATTCAGTACTACTTGAAATTGTAGCAGTAAGCAGTTTTACTGTCGCGGAGAACCTAACGGGTAACCGGGGCTCCGGCTTGACGTGCAGGAGAAGGAACGGGGTGGTTTTTAGTCAGTAAGAGTCTGACACTCCCTCCCGCCTCACCCAGGCGGGAGCAGTCATTCGATGATATTCCCCGATTAAAAAAAAATCAGTTTTACTGGAATAAAATATTATTTAACGTCTTTGCTCCATGGCACTTTCATACACAACTACATTTTCATTTCGTTTTAACAAGCTTTATCAATTTACTAGCTACTTCCGCACGGTTTCACACGCTCTGCTCAGCTCCTATTGATCGTAGCGTGAAGTTTTATAGCCTATATCCAACCTCGATAAATGCGCTATCCAACACAAAAAGAATTATTCAAATAAGACTTGTAGTTACGGAGATTAGCGCGTTCAAACAAAAAAACAAACTCTTCCGCTTTATATAATAGTATAAGATATATGATTTAATATTGCTCTTCTCTCCAGATACGGCTGGTGGCGTATTACGGAACCGGACCAGCTCCGTGATCTAATGGACGCTCTGCATCCTCGAGGAGTCAGGGAACGAGAGCTACATGCAGCGCTCTCGTCACATCTACCCGTCGTTAACAATACGGTAATTATTGTAACACTTTTCACTTAAAAAGGAGGAGAAGGCCCAACTACCCCCCCCCCTCTTCCCCAGTCTTCTCAATCCCTGAATCGTCAACATTCCACGTTTGTATCCTATTCCGTAAAAAGCATGGTTTTTCCATTTTCGTTGCCATACTCCTCCGAAACGGCTTGACCGATTTTGATGAAATTTTTTGTGCTTATCTGGTATCTATGAGAATCGGCCAACATCTATTTTTCATCTCCCCGAATGTTAGGGGTAGTCCAACCTTAATTTTTTTCTACAAAAAAATTTTAATTTCAATTTTTTATGATACAACATACAAAAATACATACAATCCTCAATTATCACCCTTCTACGAAATTATTTATATGGCAAAACAACATTTGCCGGGTCAGCTAGTATACTTATAATACTTTTGTCCACAGCCATACCTAGACAAGGGCGACCTAACAGCCACAGAGCTGAGCTTGTCCCATCTAGACAGAGTTATAGCAATGAACGGTGGGTTCGCGACAGACACAGACTTCTCACCGATCATACAACGCAGGATAGACATGCAATTGCTTAATATGGTAAGAACTTTTATAATTATTATGTCTAAAATTATTTTTAACAGACTTTACAAAAGAATGTGTGAGGGACGCAAACTCAAAAAACTCAAACTCAAAAGCATTTATTTCAATTAAACCATAATTTGGTACTTTTGAAACGTCAACAAATATGAAATATATAATAGTCTGTCAGTCTGTCCGTCAGTGAAGTTAGGCGCTCGTTCCAAAATGTCGATTCGAGTGGAGAAGAACGAGCAAGAAACTCCATTCGTTACTCTTTTAAAAAAAAGTCTGTTTTACATTGCTCTGATACATATTCCAATATTGTACACAGATGTGAGAATAATGTAAAGACATACCTGACGCAACATACAAATAACAGAACATACTAAAATAGAAAAAAAAAACAAAACCAAGAGAAAACAAATATCTTAAGTCTGACATGGTCCTCACATATGTATACTGACAATCCATATAAAATAGTGCTTCTATACAAGAAAAATAAATAAACTCTTGTTTAAATAAAGAAAGAAATGCTCGATGCCACAAGAAAAATAGATTGCCTTCATTGGAATCAAAGTATTAAATTACCTATTATCGTAATCTGAACTAGGTACTGACTACATTTGAGTATTGTCCAGTGGAGCCGAACCAACACGCTGCCAAGCATTCCTATCCTCAAGATAATCAATCACCCTGTAGTAAGCTTGTTTACATAATTCGCGCTTAATATATGTTTTAAATTTACTTTCATTGAGATCTAGTATGCTATTTGGTATTTTATTATAGCATTTAATACCTAACCCCATAAAGGATTTCTGTACCTTGGACAGTCTGAATTGCAGTACAGCTAACTTATTCTTGCCTCTAGTATTAAGATTGTGTCTATCGCTTCTTTTTTCGAACAATTGCCTATTCTTTCTTACATACATTATATTTTCATATATGTATTGACAGCCTTAACGGTGCCTTAAGATATTTATCGTTTTAAACAATTCTCTTAGCGATTCGCAACGGCGTAAGTTATATGCAAGTATTACGCAGAGTATGAAATAAGACTCAAATGTTGGTTAAGTATATATACCTCTAGAATGTAATGTATTTCGAAAATACGGTGCCTTATATACAAACTCTTATAATTTCCAATTATAAGTTTGTTATCATCAACCCGTATTGAGCAAGCGTGGTGATTAGTGCTCAAACTTTCTCCGTGTGAGAAGAGCCTATTGGTGATATACAAAATCTGGTTCATTTATGAATACATTGTAGGTACACATAAAAGTTTAAATTACCCTACGTATGGTATTATCTGTGAGGGTGATATTCCGTTACAAAGGTCTTCAGTATCACCTGTATGTGATTGTGCGCGATTGTCTCGCGATTGGCTGAGCCGATATTAATGCGGTTTTCTGAAAAATGACGTTTAGGAGAGTGTTTTAGTATAGAGGTATAAAGTATATAAAAAAGAAGGGGTTGAAGCTGGTTTTTTTGAGAGCAGTTTATGAAAGAATATAATTTTGAATGTCGTGGCGACCCGGACGTCCTGCTTCTAATGTATGAGGGTTCGAAACCTACCAACGACAAGTACCAATGTGACTTTTTCCGAGTTATATGTACTTTCTATGATTGTTTAGACACAACTGACAAACGGTGAAGGAAGACATCGTGAGGAACCCTGGGCTTATAATTTGTAATTATAAGTTTGAAATCACCAACCCACGAGCAAGCGTGGTGATTAATGCTCAAACCTTCTCTGTGTGAGAAGAGGCTTTGCTCAGCAGTGGGCATTTATAGGCCATTGATGATTTAATTTTGTATAGAAACCAAATCTCTTTCTAAGTCTCTAAACACGCTAACCACTCCCAATAAATAAAATCACATATTCCAGGTGGAAGAACTAGAAGAGCGAGTAGCAGCGGCATCAATGCAGGTAAAGGGTTGGAGACCAGGTCGTGCTGGCTCTGACGGAGCTCCGACAGAACCTGTTCCACGCGCCAAGCACAAGTTGCAGGCATTAGAAGCTCATATAGAGCGGAGGTACCTGAAGCCCCCGTTCGTCCAAAGGTACGCTAGGTAAAGTATACCCATCACATACTCGTGTCTTAGAACGCTTTTTTGGTCTTTAAGGTGAGTTGTGGCGGTTTCTCGCGGTTGTAGGTGGCGCTGGTGGTGGAAATGGTCTTTTTAGAGTTATTAGATAGGTCTTTATTGTTTTTTTTTAACTGATATGGATATGTTTTTAAAATATGGTTTTGTGTATCATGAACTTACTTTATTTATGCAAATAATAATATGGAATAGCTTATCTTATTGAAATCAACTCGAAAATACCTATTGTATATCACAAGTTTTTGAAAAAGTAACGATAAAGTTTTACAGTTTTTGTATTATGATGAAGCTTATAACTCAGAGTATTTAAATATTCTAAGGCTAAAAATGAACATTGGAAAGCGCCTATTAACAAAAAAACCTTTCCTATCAAAATTAACTAACCAAAATGACTTGACTAATTGTTGTGTCGATATGTGGACACAAGTGAAACCACTCGCTCACAACACACTAATTTATTCGTGAGGAACGGTTGTGTGGTCTGCGCACGCATTCAGTGCTGACGTACACATATGTATATGACACTAATAGTTATTCTGAGGACTTAGTAAGAATTTATTTTACGTTTAATTAAAGCAATCGAAACGGGACCGCGTTCGGGGCTCTGATTGGCAGGCTTCAATGAACCGACCATTCAGAGCACCTCGGTCACATGGTCTCGTTTCGATTACTTTAAACATAAAACCAACTCGTACCCTCTAGACTTTACGCTACACTAGCGCCCCTATCGACACGAGAAAACCCTCATTGCTTTGTTTGTTTGCACGGGACGGTGACGGGTTATAACAAAGAAATGATAATAATAATATAATTACGGTTTCGGCAGTATTTTAACGCAACGTGTCGCGGTTTTGATTCCCACACGAAACAACTGTTTGTGTGATCCACAGATGGTTGCTCCGGGTCTGGGCGTCATGTGTATGTGAACTTGTATGTTTGTAAACGCACCCACGACACAGGAGAAAATCTTAGTGTGGGGCAACGTTTAAAAAAAAGGTTGTTTTAAACATTAATAGATATTTGATGATAATTATACTTGTTTGGTGTTGGACATTTCGATTTACACAACGCACGCATGAATTGGATGATTTGGCTTTCAAAATTATTTTTTTATTTTTTTTATTAATAATTGGCTGATTACTGTTCTATTTGTTTTCAAAATTTATTCTAAATTGAATCCAAATTATTACGTGTCTCGAAATGATCGTCTATGAAAGATTTTAATGTTTTATAATTGTTTCAAAATTAATAAAAATGATCATGATACAAAAAGACACGAGATGTGTTGGAACTTTTATTAAAATGCCATCAACTTATTTATACAGGGCAGTTGTAACTTTTCTGAACCGTAAAGGGACGCTATTGAATCCCTGATAGTACGAGAGATGACGACCAAAACCATGTCTCATAGCAATACGGCCAAAACCGCCTCCTGGTGTTTTTGTGGTCAGATCAAACGCTACGCGGAAAATGTCTGATATCGGTATTTTCGAGTTCAGGATAATCGTATCTATCGATTTGAGGCGGTTTTGGCCGTATTGCTATGAGACAAAAATTTTGGTCGTCATCTCTCTAACTATGAATCACAATTAGGGCCGATTTCGCAATCATCAGTTAATTTTTAACCGTAGAATACAATTGATATTTGACAGTTTTTAGTATGGAATAATTGGGTAGGTTCCCAAGTTGAAAATAAATTGTTTCGACTTTTCAATGCAATAAATAATTAAAAAATAATCATACTCTCATCCATTGATTGGACAATTTACCTACTTTTGGATTTTTGTCGCTAAAATTAAGGAAATAAGTATGCTATATGACGCAGAAATATGATGACGTCATAAGTTGCGATCCAATACAAAATTCATAGAAAAGTATCGTTCTTGACATTTCAATAAAAGTATTGAATTTGACTATCTGTCAAACTGTCAACTACCGTATTGTATCTGCGGAGGCCTTAATGGGTTGCCGGGGCTCCGTCTCGAAGTACAGGAGTAGGAACGGGGTAGTTTTTAGTCAGTAAGGGTCTGACACTCCTCGCCTCACCTGGGCGGGAGAAGTCATTCGATGATTTCCCGCCTCAAAAAAAGTATGGAAGAAATATCAAATATTCAAAGTTATTCCTCAGTTAAAATTTATCTGGCTTTAGAAAAATCGGCCTTTAGTATGAGTCAGAGGCCTTAGTACGAGTTTGATTTACGTTTAAAGTATTCGAATCGAGTATGCGTTCGGCACTCTGATTGGTCGGCGCCAATGAAGCAACCAATCACAGCGCCGAACGCGTACTCATTACGATTACTTTAAACGTAAAACAAACCCGTACTAAGGGTACTGTACTCCTTCAGGAATCCTAGAATCCAGGAATCATCTAAATTTTTAAAAACCCATTAAAATATAAATAAGTTGATTGGCAACTTTAAATTAAACAATAATACTATTACGGCCGAAATGAATAAACGATCTTAATTCAAAATCTCTGGATATTTCCTCCCCTCCCCAAGCTTTAAATCCCTAATCCCCAAAAACACACTTAAAACTCCCCTTGTGTCCATGGGCGTCGCGGAGAACCTAACGGGTAACCAGGGCTCCGGCTCGACGTGCAGGAGAAGGAACGGGGTGGTTTTTAGTCAGTAAGAGTCTGACACTCCCTCCCGCCTCACCCAGGCTCACCTCATTCGATGATTTTCTCCCCTTAAAAAAAAGTGTCCATGGGCGGCCCCGATTGCTTGTCAAGTGATGCGTCTGCTCATTTGCCGACCTATTTCAATAAATGGACTGTTTTTGACAGAAACTCCCTACAAGTTATGTCAAAAATCAACCTTAATTCAAAGATTTTGGATTTAAATTGGCTACTACGCCTTGTTCTCACTACGCTAGTATTTAAGTCGAGTAGCGAATGTTTAGTATCTCTCTCTCGCTTCGATTTTGGGACAGAAGCGAGTATTTCAGACGGTTTTATTTAGATTAAGTAAAAACGCGGGTTACTCACGTGAATATACTGAGAAAAGCTCTACTAGTGAGCTGCGCGACGTCGCCGCGACCGCGCACGCTGCTCATGAGGAAGAACCCCTCTGTGGTTCGAAACTAGTAGAGCTTTTCTCAGTATATTCACGTGAGTATCCCGCGTTTTTACTTAATTTAGTATGTCTCACGATAGTTATTATAAAAACATAGCAAACCGGTTTTATTTAGATTGTCATGTATGTATCTTTGGGTCTAGTTAAATAATTGGATACATGCACGAAGCGCTTCGCATCAAACTTCCTTGTGTGTACTGCTAAGGAGTGGAATTCTCTGCCAGAGTCTGTATTTTCTGAAGGGTGTCCCTGGTCACTTAAGGGGCCAGTAGAATACCAGCGCGAGGCCTTGTCTTGCACATGCTGAACTGGTCCCATTTCACCGCAAACTTGGGACATTAGTAGATATATATAAATGTTTTAGCGTGTGAAATAAAGTTTTTCTGTCTTTCTTTCTTTCTGGGTGTCTTCAAGACCCGACTAAATAGGTTGACTATGGGACGACGACAAACGAAAGGGTTTGATTGGCAGTATAGAGCTCATTAGCTCTTAAATTACTCGCTACTCGTCTAAAATACTAGTATAGTGTGAACTGGGCATTAATTTCGGCCGTAAGATTGTTTAGTAAATCTAACGGCTAATTATCTCCTTGTCTCAGTACAACGGAGGCGACAATAGGCGCTGTGTTGCAAGCTGAGCATGGTAACGCATCTGCACCGTCGCCGCAGAATACTGATGGAGCTAGCGAGGGGAAAGGTAAGCAGTGTAATAGATAAATTATTAATTTATAATTTGTCATATTTTTGTGATGTTTACACAAGTATTGCCAAGTTTTGTGATATTTACATAATTGAAGTATTTTTTTTTTGTGGTGTTGCCAATTCTTGGGCAGTTTAGAGATTTTTTTTTATGAATTTTACAACTTTATATTTTCTTGACAATATTACTGTCGTTATTGTTGTAGTCGACCAGTATCTATGAGAAATTACTACAGCATAAGAAGTTTTAGGTTCGATTCCGAGATCTTCTTAATGACTTTACTATTGTCCATAGAACTTTGTAGGGGTCATCCCCTATTACATGAGACTAACATAAATAGTGAAATGTTGGTTTTCCATTGTATAGTTGCATTAAGTGCCGTATTGTGCACCTTTGCCTACCCCTACGGGGATAAAAGGCGTGACGTTATGTTATATTTAAATAAATGTATGGAATAATATTAATAATAATTATCTAAGTTACAAAACACCATTTATTATTTAACAATATATTAATTTGTCCTCAGTGGACAACAAAGGCATAGCACGTGGTCTAGCGAACTGGCGCGAAGCTCTAAGCAGATGCAGTACGTCATCACAACTGGCCATGATGCTGCAGGCTCTGGAAGCCGCCATAGCCTGGGACAAGAGCATCATGAAGGCGGTACGTACCAGACATGTACGTTATTGTCATAATGTTTATGTGTTTGTATGTGTGTTTGTGTCAAGTATAGTGTTATTGTGTTTTCCGTTTTTCGGAAAAAAATAGATATTCATTAAAAATACCGGTTTACTTACTTAAATATATTGAGAAAAGCTCTACTAGTTTCGAGTCATAGAGCGACTCTTGAGTAGTTTGCGCGATGTCGCCTCGTCCGCGCACACAGCTCATGAGCAAGACTATTAAACCACTGTTAAAAACTCTTTAAGGGAGGGCTAAATGCCACGAGCCTCCAACGGAAAATCCCCATTTATGTATCATTAATGTTTAAAGTAATCAAAACGAGACCGCGTCAGCGCTCTGATTGGCCGGCTCCAATAACCAACCAGTCATTTAAAAGGTAGAGGTTTTTATGGCTGCCTCGTTGGCCGAGTGGTCGCAAGTGCGACTGCCGGGCAAGGGGTCTCGGGTTGGATTCCCGGGTCGGGCAAAGTATTACTGGGTTTTAAAAAAATCTCAGTAGTAGCACGGGGTCTGGAAATGTGCCCGGTATATGGCAATAGGCTCACCCCCTATTATATGGAACTCATAACATAAATAGTGAAAAGTGGGTGTTACATTGTACAGTGGTATTAAGTGCTGAAATGTGCACCTCTGCCTATCCCTTCGGGGATGAAAAGACGTGATGTTAGGTTTTTATCAGAATTTCTCTGTATTTTTTTATGGAGAACGGGGGCCCATCCGATGAATTTGTCACGGGCTTCGAACTGTTTAGTTCGTTACTAAGTCTACTCACAGACTATCCGGTATTGTTAATAAATTAACTTAGTATGTCGATAGTTATTATACAAAAAATATAGAGGTATATAAAGAAAAGAATATCATTAATCAGCATCGGAGCAATAAGAACAATACATAGAATTTTGAGGGTTCGAAACCTGTCAAGTAACAATGTGACTTTTGCAAGTTATATGTTCTTGTAGAAGACATGTATGTATGTATGTTCTTGTGGTAAAATAATTTAAAGCAGTCGAGTAGAATTCATAGCTTGTAATCCGAACAATGACAAAAACAGATTGATGAGAGGTTACAGAATACAATAATATTAATTACTAATACGCCTAACTCATTCGCTTCATTAGCCAGTCGAGTGTAATTGCTTTTATAAAGTAGTAGGCGCTTCGACTATACTTCCTAAGAATATTTAGACATCACTGGACAACGGTGAAGGAAAACATCGTGGAAATTGGAAACCAAGTTTGAAACTTCTATTCCGCCTTGAGCATGTGTGGTGATTAATTTTTTTTATTGAAATAAAATTTTTAAAATTTCAATAAACAAACGTTTATTGAAATTTTACATAGGTGTAGCCCTAAATCTAAACTCGCCAAACTTTAACGTTTAGGTAATGCTAAACCTTCTCTGTGTAAGAGGCCCTGTCCTGTAACTTGGAACTCTTATGGATGTTGTCATCAACCGCACTTAAACCATCACTTAACTAAGAGTTACTTAGTGTGAGCACCTAAATTAGCCCTTACTTATAGGTTGATGAAAACGTCTATTAGTATAACTGATAATACATTAGTATATTAGATATCTGCCTATCCCTTCAGGGATTAGGCGTAACATATGACTTAACATATAACTGCATTTAACATTTCCAAACGGTACTCACACATAATCTGTTATACATATTGTCTGGACTTTAAAAGAGACGGACCTCTGAGTTTGTTTCGGCATTTCTTCTCAGAGTAGTCAGCTAGGAAATGTCGACCTCATCGTTCGCTTGATAAACTTGACTTGTAAAAGTGCTGCCTTGTAGCCTATTTGCAGAAATAAATTTACTTGTTTCACAAAATGAAATATAAAACGTCCATAAGCTACATATATAAAAATGAATTTCTGTTAGTTAGTCTTACTAAAACTCGAGAACGGCTGAACCGATTTGGCTAATTTTAGTCTTGAAATGTTCGTGGAAGTCCAGGGAAGGTATAGAAAAATTTTAGGTGGTACGATGTTTGTCGGGTCAGCTAATATAATGATAAAATATAACATCTTTCCTATAGAACTGTCAGTTCTGCCAGTCCGGAGACAATGAGGACCAGTTACTCCTGTGCGACGGCTGTGACAAAGGATACCATACGTACTGCTTCAAACCAAGCATGGACGAAATACCTGATGGAGACTGGTGAGTTAAACTTAAACTTGTTTAATGAAATAAGCCGGAAAACGAGCAGACGAATCACCTGATGGTAAGCAATCGACGTCGCCCTTGGACAAGTTCAACACCTTGTGTTACAAGTGCATTACCGGCCTTTTGGGAATTAGGAATTTGTGGATATTAGGGATTCAGAGATGGTGGAGATTTGGGGTAACTGGGCTTCTGGTAATTTCACTCACACGATGATACACAACGCAAGCGTTGTTTTAAGTCGGAGTCATACTATAGCCAAACGGTCGGACGATCTTCGGCCACCGTAAGTGCGGGTCTGTAGTCGGTGAGCTAGGGTAGGTCGCCGCCCGACTAGAACCAGACCCGTGCATTCTGCGCATGCCTCACAGAGCCATCAGACCACCACGGATGGGGCCTAGTTGGACTGATGCCCGATACGGAGCCGCGGAAGGCCTAACTGCTTACCGGGGCTCCGGCTCGAAGAGCATGAGTAGGAACGGGGTGCTTTTTAATTAGTAAGAGTCTGATACTCTCTTTCGCTTAACCCAAAGTGGGAGAGGTCATTCGATGATTTTACCTGGCCGAAGCATGGCTCCCACTAGCAGTAAGTAAGTTCCGTGTGTCCGCGCGCAGGTACTGCTGGGAGTGCATCAACAAGGCGCGCGGGCAGCGCGTGTGCATCGTGTGCGGCGGCGCGCAGTCCGCCGCGCGCACCATCCCCTGCGCGCTCTGTGCGCGCGCATACCACCAGGACTGTCACTACCCGCCACTACTCAAGGTAATGTACCGTGTGCATCGAGTGCGGCGGCGCGCAGTCCGCCGCGCGCACCATCCCCTGCGCGCGTTTAATTTCCTTTTCCTGTCGCAGGTCTGCAGGAAGAAATCCCTTAAGGGATATGCAGTACCTATGTACCTCATGTATATAATGTGTTGTCCTGTGTAATATTGTCTGTGTGGTGTAGGTACATAAAATGATAAATAATAATAATAATAATAAATAGCTGTGCTGACTGAAATGTGTACATAATACAATTTTATTAAACCTTTAGTGGAAAATGTTTCACATGCCTTTTCCCAAATGAAGTCAAGTATAAAGAAGTTTATAGTTATGTCGTGATGGCCTAGAGGTTAAAGACGCCCACTTCTCATGCAAGAGGGCGCGGTTTCCAAACCCACCAACGGCAAACACCAATGTGACGTTTTCCAAGTTATATGTACTTTCTAAGATTTATTTATACACTACTGACAAACTGTGAAGGAAAACATCGTGAGGAAACCTGGGCTTATAATTTCTAATTATAAGTTTGAAACCGCCAACCCGCATTGAGCAAGCGTGGTGATTAATGCTCAAACTTTCTCCGTGTAAGAAGAGGCCTTGGGTCATATATATCATTATAATTAAAATATCAATTTATGTGTTTACAGAATCCCCGCGGTAAATGGTATTGTTCGCAGTGTATATCCAAGGCCCCGCCGAAGAAACCGCGGAACACGAAGAAGCGTGACGCCAAGCATAGAGACCTCAACACTAGTCTAGATATAGACCAGAATATGGTACCTAGGTACGTACATTATACATACTTAAATTATTATGAAACGTGCTGAAGTGATTTGGATTAAATTTGGAACAAGAATAGATTTTGGTCTCGAATAACACATTGTCCACTTTTTACCCCACGGGAGCGCGAAGCCTTCTGTAGAAGCTACTGTCATTTACCCCACGGGAGCGTGAAGGCTTCTGCAGAAGCTACTGTCATTTACCCCACGGGAGCGTCAAACTTTCTGCAGAAGCTACTGTCGTTTACCCCACGGGAGCGCGAAGCCTTCTGCAGAAGCTACTGTCATTTACCTCACGGGAGCGCGAAGCCTTCTGCAGGAGCTACTGTCATTTATCCCACGCGAGCGCGAAGCCTTCTGCAGAAGCTAGCACCTAAGATCTATATATTATGCAAACCGAATTTATCCGATTTGTTAAATCCGAAACGAAAAATAAGACCTATTTCTGAATTTACAAATAATCTAACCTAATTTCTCCCCCAGTCCGGCGGCGTCCCACGCATCGACATCTACAACGGCGGAGGAATGTTCCGGCAGCGCGTTACATACGCCGGAGAAACACGAAGACAAACTGGACGATACCTTGCAGGATAACGAGAATGGAATCAACCACGCTGGTGAGTTCATTCGAAACAGTCAAAATCATTTATTTCAATTATTGATCTAAGTCTAGCGGAGAACCTAACGGGTAACCGGGGCTCCGCCTCGACATGCAGGAGAAGGAACGGGGTTGTTTTTAGTCAGTAAGAGTCTTGACACTCTCTACCGCCTCACCCAGGCGGGAGCAGTCATTCAATGATTTTCCCCCATTAAAAAAAAGTGTCCTAGAGCCAGGTTTTATTTAAAAAAGGAAACAAAGTTGCGTAGATAGCTATATACCTCTAAAATAATAATTGTTTGTATCCAGGCGAGCTGAGTTCCGAGGAGGGTCCCCCGGAGAAGCGTCGCGCGGTGCACTACGTCGGCGGGAACGGGGCGCTGCAACATGATGACACCGACGCACATATTGACGGTATGTCATCACACTAGTATTATGTATTATAAATGTGAAAGTTTCTTTACTTGAATGTTTATCCGTCAATCGCGCTGAAACTTCTGAACGGATTTTGATGAAATTTGGTACACATTCCCACACACACACATTTACCCCCTTCCCCAGTCTCCCCAATCCCCGAATCCCCCACAATCCTCTAATTCTCAAAAGACCGATAACGCACTTGTAACGCCTCTGGTGTTCCAGGTATCCATAGGCGACGTCGATTACTTACCATCAGGTGATCCGTCTGCTCGTTTACCGGCTTATACCATAAAAAAATATATGTAGGGTATGGGCTGACTTAGGTGATAGGATAGCTTTTTATCCCGATTAAAAGGTACCATGGGATAAAACAGGAATACGTGAGCAAAGCCCCTGGTAAAAGCTAGTCTATAGTTACACTATTCATAACTCCAGACCGTCTAAATAGATTTGGATGAAAATTGGTGGGAGGGTAGCTTAGAATCAGGAGACAGACAGGATACTTTGTAGTCAATACTTTCGTTTTACTTTTTCCGAAAAATCACGAACGGGAACGGGAAAAAACGGGATCACGCGTACGAAGTCGCGAGCTGAAGCTAGTTTATATTAAAACAAAGATAGATAAATTATTTACATAAATTATAGAGGCACAGAGTAGGCAGAGGTGCACATTACGGCATTTAATGCCACTGTACAATGTGACACCCACTTTTCACTATTTATGTTATGAGTCCCATGTAATAGGGGGTGAGCCTATGAAGCCCAAGCCTATTCACATAATTATAGTCAAGCTAAAAAAGTGTGACGACAAATGTTGTAGATCCATTTAGTTTCTGCAACTTTAACATTTAACGGAAACTACGATAAACACACGCACCTTTGCTGACATCAATTAACCCGTAGTTTATTGACAGATCTCTTTATTATTGGTCTTTATTTTTCTACTAAATTAACCTTATAATAATCATTGTATATGTTTTATCTAGGAGAAGACCGAGACACGGAGAATGTACCACTAATGTCTCGCGCCAAGAAAGAGAAGAATTCAGCAAAAAAACTACTGAAAGATCTACAGTTCTGCAAGTGAGATATAATTCCTTTTATTTAACTTCTAAACGTTGCCCCATACTAGGATTTCCTCCTGTGTGGGTGTGTTTACAGACATACAAGTTTACGTACACATGACACTCAGACACGGAACAACAATATGTGGATCACACAAAGAGTTGCTCCGTGCGGGAATCGAACCAGGGACACGTTGCGCGGCAGCTTTCATCTATTATCCAATTCTTTGTTTACAATACATATTCCATATCAAGAATATTACGATGTATTGCGTAAGTTCCAAATTGTTGACGGCCTCGTTGATTGAATAGTTTCAAATGCGATTACTAAGCAAGAGAGCTAGTATAGATCCGATCTGGAAAGAATAATTTGGATTGTTTTAGTTATTGTATGAGGTTATGTTTTGTATGTAAGTATGTTTGCATGTATGTATATTAAAATAATCATTATAATATATTGTTTTCTATTGCATACTGATAAATATTTGTGTTTATAGAAATAAGATGTGCTATTGTAAAAAATATATTTACATATACCTCCTCTCGCCTGCGATACAGGATTGTCCTAGTGCAGGCATTATTATAACTATTTGAGGTCAATTGTACGTAATTTAGATATACATATTTTTGAATTTTGCGTTTTTGTTATCTATCTATATATATAAAAGAAAGTCGTGTTAGTTACACTATTTATAACTTAAGAACGCCTCAATCGATTTAGATGAAAATTGGCAGGGAGGTAGCTTAGAACCAGGAGACGGACATAGGATACTTTTTATAGAATACTTTTTTTTTACTTTTTACCGAAAATCACGAACGGGAACGGGGGGAAATGGGATTGCGCGTACGAAGTCGCGGGCAGAAGCTAGTTATGAATAAAGTTTTATTTATTTAATTATTTATAATTGAAAATTTTCAATAATAACACGGAGTCTAGACTAACTTATGACCGCACTGTTGGTGCAGTGGCTGGGCAGCCGGCTGCCGTGCAGCGCCCTGCTTGTAGTTCTAATTAAACCAATTGTTGCTCCGGGTCTGGGCGTCATGTGTATGTGAATTTATATGTTTGTAAAAAACCCACGACACAGAAGAAAATCCTAGTGTGGGGCAACGTTTTAATTAAAATAAATATTATTATTATTCCCGATGATTGTGATGGCATTATACACTTTAATTAACCACAAAATACCAATAACTGACATCTCTGCTGGCCCCAGGAACCTCCTCTGTGAGATGGAGTGCCACGAGCACGCGTGGCCGTTCCTCCTGCCAGTCAACACGAAGCAGTTCCCGCAGTACAAGAAGGTCATCAAGTGCCCCATGGACCTCTCTACTATCAAGAAGAAACTGCAGGATAATACGTAAGTATGATTACTATGTATGTCTTTACCATTCACGGGACCACAGGCCCCGCCGCAGGTCCCGGCCATTTGAGAGGCGAACGAGGGGCCGGAGTCAACTACGCAGAGGCCCTTTAGATAACTTCAATATAAATGTAATGGAGACACAAACCGGCGATCCCTGTATGCACTATGGGAATGGGAAAAAGGTAGGTCTATGGATGGGTTGCTGTGGACTGGTAAATTGGGAACTATGGATGACTATGGCACCTGCCGAAACAATGTAATTACTACACGTAAAAATGGCAGGCGGAGACTCGCCAACTCACCGACCGGACCTCCGGGAATGGTTGTAAGACAAGAAGGTTTGTCACCATCTCCAGGCTTGGTAGAGCGTATTGGATATAGCAGTCTAAGTAGACTCTACACATAGATCAGGCATCAACGCTCTCTGTCTAAAGGTGTACAGTGTAGACATTTAGACGTCTTTTATGAATTTATGATACCGTGAGAGTAGGGGTCTGCTGTCTCTAGACGGAACAGTTCCATTAGGATAAAACATTTCACCAGTTTTTACTGATATTAAAGCTTCCTGATTCATTGAACTTCATAGAAAATAGTAAGAAAGAAAATTGCCTTTCTCATAGTCAGTATTATTTTCATAATACTGACTATGTTTTATTTTGATAAATGGCAATTTCTCTGCAACATTTTTCAACAATCGATAACACCTTACAACTATTTTAACTATAAACTCACAAAAAATATTAATTGTAACACTTTTCTCTTCAACAGCTACAAATGTAAAGAAGAATTTGCATCGGACGTTCGCCTAATGTTCAGCAATTGTGAAGTTTTCAACGAAGATGATAGCCCAGTGGGCAGGGCTGGGCACAATATGAGACAGTTCTTTGACGACCGCTGGGCACAAATCTGATCCCAAGCCCACCAGTGGGACGATGAAGACTCTACGTATTCAACCCACTAGGTAAACAATACAAATATTGAAAGAAAAATGTGACGAAATATATGTTTTTTTGTCAACTGATTTGATTGATGGTATTTTCTCTAAATGTGTATAGGGAAAATAATGTATTAAAATCTCGGAATATGACTACAAATCGATATGATTGCTACTTTGTATCTAATGCCAAATGTTTTGTATTTATTTTTTAGCGCAAATCTTTGCGCATGTTTATGCAAGTTTGCACAATTCAATACTAAAACGTGTTTTTAAGCGCAATATAGACAAAAACTCTATCGTGTATACGCTTTTTGAATTACAATTTCGTAAGATAAAAGAGAACAAATGGATTTCAATCTAATTTGGACATTATACCTATCAGTATGAAGTCCAATTTTGTAATAGCATAATAATATGAAAGTAATAATGATCAAAGGTTGTAATTAATGATGGTAAGGACATGAGGAAGCGAGATAGGAATACATTTGTCTCTTTCTTTTGTACTAACTGTGAGATATGTACTGGATTAATACCCGAGGAAAACCGTGCGTGATTTTATAATAATATTATATTGTGAAGATAGTCAGTGAGTGAAAGAGAAAGCATTATAATTAACACAGTAAAGACAGAGACGGAAATATACGGTGTGTGTTAAATAGATAATACTTACACAAATCGTTTAAAGTAACCCAGTGACGCTTAAATTCTATGCGTTTATAGCAAAATTGGATAAAAATAGTTAAAATCACATTTAACTATATATAAATTGCATTGTACCTAACATCTAAATAAGCTACTTAATGTGAACAAAAATGTCGATAAAATTTATCGATAGTAATAAATCTATCGATATCTCGACAAAAAATAATAAAACGACTCTACGTAACTTCCATTCCACATACAAATTAAAAATTCCAAAAAAAATAAAGAACCGGATACGAATAAACATTCCAACATTACGACGACAACCGGAAATGACGACAATCGCGAATCTCATATTTTGACGTATGATAAAAGAAAATGTGATTAAAAAAAAAGAAAATTTCTTTTTCGAATATTACGAAAAAAAAGAACTAGCAACTTGATGATGTTGTTTGATTGTACCTAGTAGAGTGTAAATAGTAGTACGTAAACAATAATTTAATATTATATAATTAATTAAAAAGAAGTATTAGAATGAGATATAGGTGTAAGTCATAGTTTAGACATTTTTCGAATCTTATTTTTGTAATTTGAGCTTGCAACGAAGCCGTATTTGAAATATAAAAACAGCATTTCTTTCTTGATATAGACAGCTGTGTAGTTTACTTTTGATTTAATATACAAAAAAAAAACATCACAATACATATTATAATTTGTATATAATATTTTTATTAAAAAAAAACACAATTAGACACTGTACATTCTTGAAACTCAATTCAAAATTACATTTTCACAATAGCGAGCTAAACGAAAAGTAACTCAGAATTAATAACAATAGGGTTCATAATTAACTCAAAAGTAAATTATATATAGCTCAAAAATACTCTTTATAATTTCCAATTCGTTGGCCAGTTAGTAGTCAAAATAAATTGTACAATTTGTCGGTTTGTGTACATTCATTATCTGTGGACTTTACCTGTCCAACTTTTTGCATTAGGCTGATGTAGAATATAACTAACTTAGGAGCTACTTTAGTGAACATTTGTATGTATTTACATCAAAGTTCACTATACAGTGTTGTGTAATGGAGGGATCACACTTGACCATTTTTTTGAAAATATTTTCGAAATAGGTTTTTGGAGGCAATATATAAATTTAAATTGAATTCTTTAGTAACATTGCATTAACGTTCTTTCTTGTTTTCACATGATTTCGGTGATATTTTTAAAACAAAGTGATTTTTTTAAATTAGTTAATGAATAAATAAGTATCTTTTGTCCAAAGTTATATTTTTTAGATTGTTATTTTGATTTAAAGTAACACTTTGTTACAAAGCCTAAACAATGACTTCTATTATTGGACAATTTATTCATTTGTTGTCCACTTTCATTTCTGAGGGCTACTTTTTATTTTTTAATTGATCCTCAAGTGTGGTCCTTCCAAATTTTAATAGTAACGAAGTAACATTGTAGAGATTTGAAAGCAGGGAGATTCTCTATGTGCTCTATGGTTTACTGTGTATCTATGGACAATTTAATAATATACGTATTTCAAATCAGACACTTTTTGAACCTATATTAATTGAAACTTAAAATAGATTTTTTTACACCACGACGGTGGCCTAATAGCCCACGACCCGCCTGATGGTAAGCGGTTACCGCGCCCTATGTACGCCTGCAACACTTGAAGCATTACATGCGTCTTGCCGACCCTTAAGAAACCTATTCACTCCCCTCTTGAAGAACCCCATGTTGTAGATATTTTTATATTAAAATTTTTTGAAATATATTTTAATAGTAACGTAAATTCCTACAAAAAGCATTACATCTTCAACATTTACTGTGTCTGAAGTTACAAGAGCTCATAATGATATTATGTATTTTTATTTTTTCCACTATATCACTAACTCTCGAATACTGAAAGGCCACTCAATTATGAGTGGCGCAGGTATAGTTCTGTCTCCACAAATTCTTTGTAAAATGACAAAGATAGCACGATATTTAAGTAAAACCTAGAATTGAGTAGCCTACGTATTCGAGCGTAAGTCATAATGTGGAAAAATTAAATATCTATATCATTATGACTACTTTAAACTAACTTTGGACTTCGGATTTTAAATATTAATATATTTAATGTCCTCTGCTTAGCCTATCAGGACAATTTTGATAGTTTTTCTTTTAATTCTGAATTGGAATACGTATTTTTAAATTTCTATTTTTATCTCGAATCCAATGTCCAAAGCTTGATCACTGAAATAATTCGCTATAAACGAAATTAAACTATAATAAGTGTCAAATAAAATTCAAATTCTCGTAGTCAAAAAAAATATTAATTAAGTATTAATCAGCGAATGATTTCAGTGATACAAGCTTTTTGCTATTTTATTTTTTATCTGTGTATAATAAAAAAATCAATATGTCAGTCATTTTTAGTCTATTAGTCCTTTTTTTCGTTTATTTTTATTTATTGTCGCATTATTTATTCACAATTTGTGTTGATGACATTTTTATTGATGGTTGCAGAACAGTACTTACATAATTATGCATACCTAGACCGATTTTATTATAATTTCGACATACTGTTGTCTTGCAGACTAATAATAACAATAGCAATAAAAAAGACGTAATAATTGATAGACATTTCGAAGGAAATAGAATAGAAATATTTTTATACACACTGACAATTCTCACATTTATTTTTTACAATATATGATGGATAGATGTTGATTTTGTTTTATCGATATATTTTTCCATGAGACCCTGAACACTACAACACTATGTCGAAAGTGAATCTTTATTTTAAATAACTGGAAAGTATTTAGTGAAAGTATTAATTTTAGATAATACTTAATTCAGCTTTTTATAATTAAATAATTTTTACTTGTGAACCATGCAAGCGTCACACAGGACTTTTAACTAAATTATTGTATATCTAGCATATAAATCTGCGTATACTGTACCTTTAGGGCAACACGTTCTGTAATACCGACCTACTGCCATCGAGATAAAGTCGCCTTTGTCACAAAACGGGTTCCCCTAAAGATTATCTTTCGTCCGCGAGGCGTGAGTGAGAGGTTCGATATTCTGACGTTTATGTTGTGTGCATCGGTTGATTTTAATTATAAAATGGATATATAAATTATATATACGAATAAATAAATAATTTTTGAAGCACTCCCTTTATGTTTTATTTGTTAATTATATTCTTAAGCTCGTGTTAATAAAATTTCAAACTATAATTAAATTTCTTCGAGGCAAGACGTTACAATTAAAATGCTAGAAAAGATAAAAATAGACGGCCTGCGCAAGTGAGTTGCGCATGTGACAAAAAGTACCAGAGGCGCATAATACAATAAGAGGTGATCCATAGTTCGTAATCGTACTACAGATTAGTACACACATAATAAAATAGAAATATTCATATTCATATTCATATCGTCGGGCACAGCAAAATACAAAGTTTAAATTTCAGAATTCAATTCTAATAATAACACATAACATTTTCAATAATTATTAAAATAAATAAGTCTAAGTAATTAGTAACATTAAATGAAATTAATTAATTATTATGTTTCAATAATAATGAAATATTTATTCTGATTCTATGACTAAAATAATAATAAAAGTAAAATTACATATCAACAACTTAAAATAAAATTAATGTTATATACAAGAAAACATAGAAAATCAATAAAATAAAACAGATTAAGTAGTTTACAAAAGTAAAAAAATGTAGCGAGATGGAGTGGACGCACATGTGTGTCGGGCATACAGATTTTTTTTTTAAGGAGGGAAAATCATGGAATGACTGCTCCCGCCTGGGTGAGGCGGGAGAGAGTGTCAGACTCTTACTGACTAAAAACCACCCCGTTCCTTATCCTGCACGTCGAGCCGGAGCCCCGGTTACCCGTTAGGTGGGCATACAGTGTACCGGTTGATTACCGAACGCATTAACGCGTCGCTGGCACGGAACATTTGACAAAAAGTACCAGGTTCGCATGATACAATAAGAGGTGTTCGTATTGACTGGGTAGTTACCGGCAGGTGTAGAAAAATGTAGTAAAGATGGAGGGACGCACATGTGAGTCGGTGGCACCCAGTACAGTCAAAACGCACTAACGCGTCGAGGGCAGAACGAATTTGACAAAAAGTATCAGGGTCGCATAATACATTAGAGGTGTCCCATTTTTAGAAGGATATAGAGCCCGGATACAGACAGCTGTGGCCTCAGTAACAACTAACAAGTGATGAAAGTGAACGCGCATATGAGTTGGAGACAAATAGTGTTTGTAGAGTCGATAACAAAAGCAAACACGTAACGTTTATTATAAAGTAAGTACCAGGCTCTCACAATACCAGTGAGTGAGATCACTAGTTTTATTTTAAAGCTAAAAGAAATGATAATACAGAGACAGGAGATATACTGGAATGGCTTAGGTCCTACCTCGCAGATAGACAACAATGCGTACAAATAGACTACCTAAACTATGACACAAGTGAACTTTTAAATGTACAGTCGGATACCTTAACTACAAACTGGTCTATACCACAAGGCAGCGTGATAGGCTGTATACTCTTCCTCATCTATACCTGCTGAAAATATGCGACCATCTATGTGTACTGTTTGCTGATGACATCTCCATTCTCTTCAAAAGTCCTTCAAATAATCTAGAATACAACACCCAAATTATTGACACATATCTATATATATAAAATTCAAACGTGATTGACTGACTGACTGGCATAGTGATCTATCAACGCACAGCCCAAACCGCTGGACAGATTGGGCTAAAATTTGGCATACAGATAGATGTTATGATGTAGGCATTCGCTAAGAAAGGATTTTGATAATTTCCACCCCCAAGGGGGTAAAAAAGGGGATGAAAGTTTGTATGAAACTTTGTCAGTTTTTAACTGATCGGGTTGAAATTTGGCATGCAGATAGATGTTATGACGTAAGCATCCGCTGTGAAAGGATTTTGATAATTTCCACCCCCAAGGGGGTAAAAAAGGGGTTGAAAGTTTGTATGAGACTTTGTCAGTTTTAAACCGATCGGATTGTAATTTGGCATGCAGATAGATGTTATGACGTAAGCATCCGATATGAAAGGATTTTGATAATTTCCACCCCCAAGTGGGTAAAATAGGGGATGAAAGTTTATATGAGCCTTTGTCAGTTTTAAACCGATCGGGTTGTAATTTGGCATGCAGATAGATGTTACGACGTAGGCGTCCGCTGTGAAAGGATTTTGATAATTTCCACCCCCAAGTGGGTAAAATAGGGGATGAAAGTTTATATGAGCCTTTGTCAGTTTTAAACCGATCAGGTTGAAATTTGGCATGCAGATAGATGTTATGACGTAAGCATCCGCTTTGAAAGGATTTTGATGATTTCCACCAAGGGGGTAAAATAGGGGATGAACGTTTGTGTGAGGCTTTGTCAGTTTTACACCGATCGGGTTGAAATTCGGCTTGCAGACGGATATTATGAAGTAACGTCCCTTTAGAAAGGTTTTTGAACATTCTCACCCCAAAGTATGATACTTTGCCAGTTTTAAATTGATCGGGCTGAGACTTTGCATGCATAAAGTTACTATGACATAGGTATCTCTTTAGAAAGGATTTTGATAAATTCCACCCCTAAGGGGATAAAATAATGAATGAGAGTTTGTATAAATCTTCTTAGCCGTTGAATTTAGAATCATTGAATCTATTCGGTAAAACGATGATTTGGGACCTGGGTAACGTATGATAGTTTTTTCACAGATGTCTCACGAGAACGGGAACTATGCGTCAATGCCCCAGGACTCTCTAACTCTTAACCACTGAACTTATTCTAGAGAGATTCGGTACAACAATAGTCGATAGAATAGTTTTTATTACTCAAACCTTACGTGATCGGGCACTGTACTGGTAAGATCCCTGCGGGATTATTTATTTATTGAAACTACGATAAATCATTTCAAAATAGGTAAATCTTACTTGGGCACTGAATTGATTCTGGTTAATTCTGTCAGAAGTCATTAATCTACGCGGACGAAGTCGCGGGCAACAGCTATCTACACATATAATAAATCGTAGAAAAGTCAAAACTGTACATTGAATATTTTTTAAAAGAATATTTGAAGCGTGATCTCTAATCGATACCGAAGCCAATAATGTGGTTTTTAGAATTTTTGTCTGTTTGTCTGTATGTATGGCCGTGATGATCTCAAAAAGTACTGCACTACTATTTCAAATTTTGCATGAATATTACTAACAAGTCTGGTAAACATATAGGCTACATTAATATGTAGCCGTGATAATTCACGCTATCATCTACGGGACTGAATCAATTCTGACGACATCCATTACCGTAGAATGAATTAGTAGTAGGCTTTTGAATTAGTTTTTATCAAGATCCCTTGATAAAAACTAATTCAAAAATAAATTCTGCCAGAAGTCATTATTCTACGCGGACGAAGTCGCGGGCAACAGCTGGTAACCTTATAAAATCCTGGCTCTTGAATCACAACCTTGAAGTTAATAATAAGAAAACAAAAATCATACAATTCAAACCATACCAAAAACAAAAAATTAACCTTAAGAATATATCTAATACTCTTAAACTGTCAAACACCAAGCGGTCACCGGTGACCGCAACCTATTGTTCTATAATTGTGTCTATAATGATGGTACTCGACGAGTTAAAATAGAAGAAGTTGAAGAATTTAAACTATTGGGTATAACACTAGACTGCCACTTAAATTGGAAAAGACATGTAGACATTACTAAAATAAAGCAATCTCAATTTTCATATGGGTTAAATGTGTTAAAAACTAACACCAACACACAGTGTGCTCTATCTGCGTACTATGCATATGCATATGCGTGGTTACGCTACGGGATTATTATGTGGGGACACAGTGTAGATGCCAAAGATCTATTCATTGCTCAAAAGAAATGTCTCCGAATAATTTATAATATTAAACCTAGAGATAGTTGCAAACCATATTTTATACGAGGGAAAATACTAACTTTGCCGTCCATCTACATACTAGAACTAGCCAGTTTTGTTAAGAAAAATATCAAAATATTTAATTTCAATAAAAACGAACGCCGAAATACCAAATTGATCCTACCAGCACCTCGACTACAGATGTATAAAAATAGCCCAGAATACCGAAGTATCCAAATTTATAATATAAGTTACCTGAGGAAATACGGTCAACCAAAACTCTTTGTATATTCCAAGCTAGATTAAAATCTCTACTAATTAAAAAATCATACTATAGTATTCAGGAGTATCTCGAAGATAAAAAATGCATTTACAATAAAATAGTACCTTTTTTTTTTTTTTTTTGAGGGGGCAAAATCATCCAATGACTTCTCCCGCCCGGGTGAGGCGGGAGGGAGTGTCAGACTCTTACTGACTAAAAACCACCCCGTTCCCACTCCTGCACTTCGAGCCGGAGCCCCGGCAACCCGTTAAGTCTTCCGCGGCTCCGTATCGGCGTCAGCCCTGTTAAGCCCCATCTGTGGTGGTCTGATGGCTCCTTGAAGCGCGCGCGGAACGCGACGCGCCGTACGCTCGGGCCTGGTTCTGGTCGGGCAGCGAGTCACCCGTGCTCGCCGTCCGCAGGCCCGTGCTTACGGTGGCCGGAGATCGTCTCGCGATCCCCGACGCCCGGAGTGTCTCTCGCGACGGCCGGGTCGTGAGGAGGTTCGTTCCCTCACGCGCTCCGCCTCCTCCTTAGCTAGCATGACTGCTTCGCAGAAGGAGGAGACGGCATCCCAGTGCCCCTCGCTCCGTACCATGGTCTGAACCAGAGCCGGACGCGAGAGGTCGCCGTCGCCGATCACATTCCTGAGGACACGGCGGTGCTCAGTCCACGCAGGACACACCGCCACCGTATGCTCCACCGTGTCCTCCGGGCGATCCTCGCAGTGATGACACCCGGGCGTTTCCTCCCGCCCAATCCGAAACAGGAACCTACCGAAACTAATAAAATAGTACCTACATTGTAATTTTATAATTTACCAGATGATGTTTATTCACAATGATTTTAATATGTTTTCATTCTAAATTATAGAGCCTATGTATTTTATAACCTATGTATTTTATAGAGCTTTTATAAAACTCAGGTGAATGTGGTAACAGAGATGTGTATTCGTTAGATTATAATTATATCCCCAGTTAAGTTAATTTTATTTTTAATATGTAATTATAGTTCCTAACTTAATGTGATAATTTCAATTCTCCTCAATTTCAATAATGTACTTTAAATTATTTGTAATGTTTATAATTAAAATGTCTAATAAATAATGTATAAAATAATATAATTGTATCATATAGGTATATAAGTGATAAGAAATTTTAATAGTAATAAGTTTATAGTGAGTAATTAAGTTAATATTGAATAGAATAAGTACATAATATAGGTACTAGATGATTATTTAGTTATTATTTATAGGTTAAATTGCTGCGCCCTAACAGGGTGATGTATTGTACTAGTAGTATAATACCACTATGTATATACATTTTGCAATAAATAAATAAATAAATAATAGCAGAAGAATATAGGGCCGGACCGCGTACGAACGCACATGTGAGTCGTAAGCACCATATACAAAACGAACAATGTGTAGATAGCACAGTATTATCTTGCAAACCGATAGATGGCGCTGTACTAAACTGTCATACAAATCATGCTAAATGTATGAGATTCTACATCGCGCTATTAAAGTTTTCGTTGCGTTTGTGAGAGGTACAATATTTTTGCATTCCCAAGTGTACTTGCTTCGGCAGTACATATACTAAAATTGGAACGATACAGAGAAGATTAGCATGGCCCCTGCGCAAGGATGACACGCAAAATCGTGAAGCGTTCCACATTTTTGGAAGAAATTTAGTACGATAGCAGTTTCAGAAAATTATATATTTATTAGTTTTAGACATTTATTCAAATAAAAAACTTAAATTAAAACTAACTATTACTTAAATAAAATTAAAACTAAATATTACTAAATTAAATATATACAACTTAAGATTAAAATTAATTATAGGAAAAACAAACTATAAAGCATCGAAAATCTCGTCCGCATCGACGTCAGTGGGGAAAGTACCCAGAAGGCTGGCAGCATTGCCACGTTGTATGGCAATGCTTAACCTCTGACCGAGAAAAAGACCAGCCCTCTGGTCACGAGATGTGTCGACCAGGCGTTTTAAAATGTTTTTGAACAATTTAGGTAAGCGCACTCGGACCCCACGGACCTAGCGTCTTAACCCCAAACGGCTCAAAGATATAACTACCAGCAAGGTTGTTATACTTGCGCCGCTTGAGGATTTCTGCAGAGGCAGCAGCCGAACCAGCACAACTCGCCGTTACTAGAAGATGAGAAGGTGCAAGGGTGTCATTTTATTCGTGTTTGATGTTATTTAAACCGTTACCTAAGCGTGGCATGTTTCATTGAACCATATTGAGTATAAATGTTTGCCCAGTATTTGTGTGTACTTCTCAATCTCAATTGCCTCTCCCCCGTCGAGTTGGCCTGCCGTTTCATCGGATTATGAGAGTTCGTGCACAGAGAGTGGACTTGTTTTTACGCACACACTTTGCATTAATCATCTTCTGTAAATATGTAATTGATATACCCTAGTTCAGAGATTCCCAACCTTTTCTTGGTCAAGGACCCATCAATCTATCAATCATTTATTACACTAGCTTACAAAATTTTACTTTTTATTTATACCCCGAACCGAATGTATGTCAATGTCAATATGTTAATCTACCTTCCCTAAACCTAAAAGTGTTAGCAGAAATATTTTATCACATCGGTTTTTTTTCTGCAGTCAATTGTTTTTTTTAACTACCTGACGTGGTGGTGATATTTTATTGTTTATTCGTTTGCTTCAAACGACAGTTACTTTGCTTTGGATTGGTTTAAAATGGTTAGCAGGAAGTGCAAACAAAGTTCTGACCGTTTTTGTTATGTTTGTGGACAGTTTATATTTTCAAAAAAGAGCAGACCTATTGTAGATTCGTTAACTGCATATCTACATTATTTTGGATTTCCTGTTGCAAATTAAGATAAAATGCCTCACGTGTTTTGTGAAAGCTGCAGAATCATCTTATCCAGTGGTCATTAGGAGAAAAAGTTTACCTTCCATTTGGTTCGCCAATGCTATGGAGAGAATTAATATTTCCTTCAAGAAAATAAATATTTTTTAAACCAGACGTGACAGATTTTTTTTATTATTTTTTCTGGATAGTTCTACCTGCACTTATAACAACTTTCAGCTGGGGTAAGAAAACCGTGTAAACTAGTGTTATTTGTAAAACATAACATAACATCATCACGCCTTTTTATCCCCGAAGGGGTAGGCAGAGGTGCACATTACGGCACTTAATGCCACTGTACAATGTAACACCCACTTTTCACTATTTATGTTATGAGTCCCATGTAATAGGAGCCTATTGCCATAATATACCGAGCACATTTCCAGACTCCGTGCTACTACTGAGGTTTTTACAAACCCAGTAATACTTTGCCCGACCCGGGAATCGAACCCGAGACCCCTTGCCCGGCAGTCGCACTTGCGACCACTCGGCCAATGAGGCAGTCTTTGTAAAACATAGGTAACAAAAATACAGATCTTAAAGGTAAATAACAGTGCGCTATGTTTTGTCTATGCTAAGACATACAAATATATTTTGCAGTTTTTGTGGCTTACAATAAAGAATAAACATGTCACAATTTAACAAAATGTCATACTCTTACTCTTGACCAATTTAGAACATTTGTTAGGTTAGGGCCCACAACAAAGAATTTTTTTTGGGAATTCTGTCTGTGGCCTTGGGTGCGGTCGGGGCGCAGACAGTAACGGTTGGCGGCGACTGTCGGCGCGAGCGCGGAGCCCGCTCGAGCGAAGCGAGCGAGGCGTGGACGGGGCTTCGAATTTTGAATATTGGCGCGAACGTGAATTCGCTACATTACCACCATATTTCCTCTCGCACTACAAAGGAGGTTTTTAATATAAGAGTTGCCTCAGGATTTATCACAAAACGCAATAACGCGTCGAAGAAATATATATATTTTTTTGTTGTCTTTCTGCTTCGCGGCAATCTGTTGTGGGCAACAATAAGCCACTGTCTTGTCTGATATTCAATATCTGCTTACGGTTTATAGCTTGGAGAGACACTTCTCAGTTTGATGTCGCATTCCATCCTGGTAAATCTATTTTGTAAGGTTGAAACACTGTGTCTTTTCAGTCTTTTATGCTGAAGTCCTTGATCTCCACTCATTCTGTGGGCAAGCTCATTTTTATGTTTTGATAGTATTTTCTGGTAAGCGTGACTATATTTTGCAATCTCCTGTTTGACAGTTGGTAGTTTTAAGTCAAGATATATGATCTTATTACTAATGTACGAAGGGATGTTAAAAATTACTCTCAGTGTTTTAGTTTCGAATCTTTTCAGTATTTCAATGTTACTATTGCTGGCTGCACCCCAGAGCTGGATGCCGTAAGTCCATATTGGTTTCGGGATGGTTTTATATAACTATAGTCAGCTTGCTATGTGTAGTCATTTGCGAATGGCGTCCTATTAGCCAGTACATGTTTCGTAATTTTAAATCTAATTGTTTTCTTTTTGTACAAATATGTTTTTGCCATGTCAGCCGTCTGTCAAGGTTCATTTTATTTTATTTTATTTTATTATATTTGGGAAAAAAAACAATATTACATTATATATAATATCCATCAGTAAAGTACATAAAACCAAATTAATGTAATATCCACAACATTTTCCACAGATTACCTTTTGAGACATAAGCTGTGATGAGGTTCAGTTCATGCCCAAATCTTGCGGTATTTGTTGATTATTAAGTGTGACTGGTGGACAGGTGTCTCTCCTGAGAGTAAACGTTACGTGGATTGACTTGCTTTGATTAGCGTGGATTCTCCAAAGTTCAAACCACGTCTCTACCTCGTTCAAATGGTGTTGCAATTGTTCTGACGCAGTTACAGGGTTCGTGTGAGTGGATAACAGTGCCGTGTCGTTTGCTTACGTTGCAGCTGTGGTCTTTTCAGTTGTTGGTAGGTCGGCGGTGTATATGATATAGAGGTCTGGGCCGAGTATGCTTCCCTGTGGTATTCCTGATTTGATTTCATACAGGGTGGAAAGTCGTTAAACTTTACCTCGAAACATCTTTTGCTGAAATAAGACTTGATTATGTGGAAAAATGAGTGAGGAAGCATCTTCTTGACTTTAGGTATATGACAAGCCTTCATGCCACACTTTGTCGAACGCCTGGCTTATATCCAAGAAGACGGCTGAACAATATTTCCTGTCTTCTAGGGCTCTGCTTATAACGTCGACGATTCGATGGATCTGCTCAATCGTTCCGTGATTTTCTCGGAAGCCTAACTGGTGGTTTGGAATGATGTCATCTAAGCATAACCTCATCCTATTTAGTATGATATTTTCGAATAGTTTACCTAATGTTGGTAACAGGCTTATAGGTCGGTACGAGGCAACTTCATTAGGCGATTTGTCGGGCTTAGGTAGCATGATTACTTGTGCTATTTTCCATTGTCCCGGGAAAAGATTCAGTCTGAGGCAGGCATTGAAAATGTTGACAACTGCTACTATACCCCTTTTAGATAAGTTTTTTAAGACTACGCTATCTATATTATCGTACCCTGGTGATTTGTCATCCTTCAGGTGTTTTATTTCCCTAAGTATTTCTTTAGGGATCGTATATTTTACTGGGAGACACATTTGGTCAGCACTTTCTAGGTAAGTTTTTATTTTCGCAGTATACTCAGGTCTTAATTCAGGGAATGGTTGAAATACTTTGCTTAGGTGTTCCGCAAAGATTGTGGCCTTCTCTTTATCAGATCTTGCCCAGCCTCCATCACTTTTCCTGATGGGGAACTTAAAATAAAATTAATGTTATACATATAAGAAAACATAGAAAATCAATAAAATAAAACAGATTAAGTAGTATTCAAAAGTAAAAAAATGTAGCGAGATGGAGTGGACGCACATCGGGGGCATACAGTATTACCGCCCCGGTTGATTACCGAACGCATTAACGCGTCGCTGGCACGGAACATTTGACAAAAAGTAGGTACCAGGCTCGCATGATACAATAAGAGTTGTTCGTATTGACTGGGTAGTTACCGGCAGGTGTAGAAAAATGTAAAGATGGAGGGACGTACATGTGAGTCGGTGGCACCCAGTACAGTCAAAACGCACTAACGCGTCGAGGGCAGAACGAATTTGACAAAAAATATCAGGGTCGCATATTTAGAAGGATATACATATAATAGTATATGCTCAGGCGAAATAAAGACGAAATTGTGTTTTCTGAAATAACAAAATTTTCTTTTATTCACATCGCACTTATACACAAGTTTTACTACAATTAACATATTGTAAACAAAATAGCTTACCTGAAATAACAAAAAACAACATTTAAAGCCTTTACTTCTAAATTAAATAATATTATAACTATTTCTTTGTATCATATTTTCTACGTTTCTTTAAAGATCACAAAACCTCACTTTTCCTTCTAAAATTTATCGTCGGTGTCACTCACGTCACACTGACAGCTAATAGTTCCCAAGATTATAATAATTGCATAGATATCCTTACATCTCCCACCCTCGGAGAGAACAACATCATGGTGATTGTTCGATCAAGAGTTACTCACTATTGGAGTTAACTTTGTGACATGGTAGAAGTTTGATTCCACCTTCTTATGTCCAACATCAATTTCATAGATAGAATTTGAAATCTTCCTTAGGATTTTATATGGTCCAATCCTTAATTCATCCATTTTCTTCCTATTTAGTCGGTTTCCATTTTCTATATACTTTATCATCCACTTCAAATTTATATTCTTCTCTTTTTAGATCGTATAATTTTTTATGATAGTTATGGGATTTTATTGAATTTTCCAATGCTAGTTCCCTGTCTCTTTTTTGATCTTCTACTATACTTCTTGATTTCAATTCCAGTGGCAAAATATCCATTTTCTTTCCTTCCAAAAGATATTTTGGGGTAAACTTAGTAACTGTATGTTCTGTTTCGTTGTATCTTTCTACACATTTTTGTGCAATAGTTGTCCATGCTGTTTTCTTGTCCCCTTCATTTATTTTACACCTTATCCTATTGGTTAAAGTTTGGTTCAGCCTTTCATTTAGACCATTCGAAAATGACGCGTCCACAGCAGTAGATACCATTGTTATATTTTTCTTTTTCAAGAAGTCTTTAAATTCTTTGGAATTTATGCCAGGATATTGGTCTGTTAATAGTATATCTATATTATTACTTTGTGTCACTTTTTCCACCAACTTGATAAAATCATTGGAGCTCTGATTTTTTGATGTCAGAATGTATGCATATCGTGTAAAATGATCAACCAAGAGATGTAAGTATTTTTTTGTAGACCTTGATCCTCCAAAGCCTCCAATTGTGTCAATGGACACAATTTCGTCTTTATTTCGCCTGAGCATATACTATTATAAAACAACATTTTCGCAATAAAATACAACAAATATGGAGAAATTAAGATTTGATTTTTGTGTGAAAACAGCAGCAGATGGAAAATCAAACATTATTTGCATAACCTCAATAGGAACACCTGATGGCCAAATTTTTGGCATACCGGCCGAATATCAACCTGCAAGAGAGGTGTCCAATTTTTAGAAGGATATAGAGCCCGGATACAGACAGCTGTGGCCTCAGTAACAACTAACAAGTGATGAAAGTGAACGCGCAGTTGGAGGCAAATACCTAGTGTTTGTAGAGTCGATAACAAAAGCAAACACGTTAACGCACATGTGAGTCGTAAGCACACCTTGTGTAGAACAATGTGTAGATAGCACTGTATTATGTACGCCTGTTTTCTAGATCTTAGTAAAGCCTTCGACTGAGTTTCTTATGATGTTCTGTGGTAGAAGCTGGCAGGGACTGGGGTGCCGCCGGAGTTAGCGTCGCTTCTGAGATATTGGTATCTCAATCAGAAAAATAATGTGAAGTGGGCGGATGCACTTTCGGATGCGAGCGGGTTGGAGTGTGGGGTGAGGCAGGGGGGTTTGAGCTCACCCTTGCGCTTCAACCTGTACGTAAATGCTCTAGTTGAGAAGCTCAGTGGCATGCATGTCGGCTGTTATGTTGATGGTGTATGCTGTAACAACTTCAGCTATGCAGACGACATGGTGCTGCTGGCTCCGTCGATTGGGGCACTCCGGAAGTTACTTGCAGTTTGTGAGTCTTTTGTGGCCTCATACGGACTTGCTTATAATGTAAAAAAATCTGTCTACATGGTTTTTAAATCGGATCACAATCCGCCTACTCAGTCGATTGTCTTGAACGGTGTCTCCTTAAATAGAGTAACTCAATTTAAATATCTCGGGCATTGGGTTACCGATGATTTAAAAGATGATATTGACATGGAGAGGGAACGCAGAGCATTGTCAGTTCGGGCGAATATGTTGACACGCAGATTCTCTCGTTGTACAGACACAGTTAAAATAACATTGTTCAAGACGTATTGCACCTCACTGTACACGGGAAGTCTGTGGGTCTGTGGGTTAACTACACCCAGAGAGCGTACGATGCTCTGCGCATCCAGTATAATAATGCGTTCAGGGCACTGTTGCGGCTTCCACGTTTCTGTAGTGCGTCAGCAATGTTTGCTGATGCTCATACCGACGGATTCGCTGCGTTATGGCGCAAAAATATTATTATTATTATGGTATGTCTTTACCAATCACGGGACCACAGGGTCCCGGTCATTTGGGAGGCGTACGAGGGGCCGAAGCCAACTGCGCAGAGGCCCTTTAGACAACTTTAATCTAAATGTAATGGAGACACAAACCGGCGACTATCCCCGTATGCACTATGGAAATGCACCCAAGGAC
This sequence comes from Spodoptera picta, assembly GCA_038387885.1. Taxonomy (NCBI): domain Eukaryota; kingdom Metazoa; phylum Arthropoda; class Insecta; order Lepidoptera; family Noctuidae; genus Spodoptera; species Spodoptera picta. The sequence goes on from JAZHFQ010000445.1 coordinate 2,496,030, forward strand.
AGTCCCCGGTTAGTGTAGGACTAATTGTGAATAATGGAAAAAAAAGGTAGGGCTATGGATGGGTTGCTGTGGACTGGTAAATTGGGAACTATGGATGACTATGGCACCTGCCGAAACAATGTAATTTTTACACGTAAAAATGGCAGGCGGAGACTCGCCAACTCACCGACCGGGCCCCGGGAATGGTTGCTAGATATAGCAACAGAGGGGCAACGAGAATGTGAGTGGCTGAAGGGTTAAGAAACTACCACCGCTTTCTACTCAGATCATCTGCTCCAGCCGAAGCATCCTGCATCCCTGGCCCACTCGCGACTTACGAATCGTTTCTTACCCTCCGAGCAGGATCACTGCTCTCGCGACTCCACTCTGGACGGCCAATGAAGGCAAGCCAGAGGTGGGAGATCTGTTCCTTGTCATCGTTCACTCCAGCCAGCCAATTAAGGCAAGCCGGAGAATAAGGAACGGTGACTTCTCCCTGGAGCACTCGGGATGATGGTAGCCCGCGGGATCACTAATGCCCGTCACCTCGCCTCAAGGTGCCCTGCGGGCTTATTATTATTATTTCCATATATTTATTTAAAATTCTCTATAAATTACATTTTTAAATACTACTTACAAAAAAAATAAAAAATAATATTTAAAAATATAAGAAACTAGCGGCCCGTCCCGGCTTCGCACGGGGGGACTTAAGATTTTTTACATAGTTTTACGTTTTATTTATATTTATTCTCAGTTTTTTTTAGCTACCTGCCCTCCGTTGTCGATGTCGCGTCTTAAGGTAACCGATTGAACAATTCAAAAGTTATCTAGAGCAAACTTTTATAAGGATTGAACCATTCATTAAAACGATTGTTATGGGTAAACTATAAAAGGTAGACATATGCTCTCGCGGACTTTTTTAAAAATAATGTTAAGATGAACAATTCATCTATAGAGGATTTTTGTATAACTTTAACTATATGCTCAGCGCACGCCACGGAAGGCCTCAGAAACGATACTTTTCCCCCGTTTTTAAAACATTTTTGGTTACTGCTCCACAACTATAGGACCTAGCGTGATATTATATAGCCTATGTTACTTCTGAATAATGCAGCTTTCTAATGGTGCAATAAAATAAAATTATTGCAATCGGTCCAGTAGTTTTTGAGTTTATTCATTACAAACATACAGAAATACAAATATACAAATCTTTCCTCTTTATAGAGGTAATATTAGTATAGATAGGAGCCGACCAGTAGCGGGAGCATGGTCCAAGCTACCGGTGGTTAGGGCTCCAGAGACAGAAACCTCACAATGCGCGCCGTTTCAAGGAGAACTGCCTTCTGTATCAGGCCCTTGACCCAACTGCCTAACGCTTTTTTTTTTTTTTTTAAGGGGGGAAAATCATCGAATGACTTCTCCCGCCTGGGTGAGGCGGGAGGGAGTGTCAGACTCTTACTGACTAAAAACCACCCCGTTCCTTCTCCTGCACGTCGAGCCGGAGCCCCGGTTACCCGTTAGGTTCTCCGCGACAACTGCCTAACGCTAGCCTCCTAAGGTATTATTATTATTCTTATCTTGCAAACCGATAGATGGCGCTGTTCTAAACTGCCATACAAATCATGCTAAATGTATGAGATTCTACATCGCGCTATTAAAGTTTTTGTTGCGTTTGCGACCGGTACAATAATTTTGCAGCTACAAGTGTACTTGCTTCGGCAGTACATATACTAAAATTGGAACGATACAGAGAAGATTAGCATGGCCCCTGCGCAAGGATGACACGCAAAATCGTGAAGCGTTCCACATTTTTTGAAGGAATTTAGTGCGATGGAAGTTTCAAAATATTATATATTTATAATGAGATAAATTTTATTACAGTAAACAATTAATATTAACTATTACTAAATGAAAATATATATAACTTAAAATATAAATAACTATGAACTAAAATATTTACACCTTAAAAAAAGTAATAATAAATAAGCTATAATAAGGCATCAAAAAAAAAATGTTTCCTCATCGTTATCGATTAAAGTTTCAACCCCAAACGGTTCGAAAGCATAATTGCCAATCAGGTTATCATACTTTCGCCGTTTGAGGTTCTCGGCAGCAGCAGCGGCAGCACCGGCTCGACACGCTGAATTTGGAAGATGGGATGGCGCCAGAGTATGAACGCAAGTGGCGTCCCATACTAAAGCCCTACCCATCTTCCAAGGGAATAATGACATACCGTCGGGTCTCTTGCCATCGTCGCGTACCAAGCCATTAGGTTCTAAAGTAGGTAGCTGGCACGCCAACGGAGACAAGAGCTCGACGAATTATGTTATTAATACTTGCGTGTCTGCCTACCCCTTCGGGTATATAAGGCGTGATGTTATGATGTAATTACCTAATTTAATAATTATTACCTAATTTAATTACCAACAGGAAGCGTATTAAAAAGGTAGCAGATACAGAATGGGTAATGCGCACTAATATCTTAAACATTCAAGAAAGTGTACACAATAATATCGTAGCAAAGAAAACTACGCAACGCAAACGCAAGGAAAGAGATTAAATCTCGATACCTGCTTAGTTTTCTGTTCAAAAAGTAATGATATCCCACCAAAAACATAAATGTAAAAAAGGGGAGCCAACTTCAGCCCAAATATTATGCTTTGACGTGGGCTTCGCCGAAAAAAGAATGAAGATCTAAATGAGTGCCAAGTTCTATGCAAAATTTAAATATGTGTATCTATAGGAACAAAATAACGTTATGAACGAGAATCAAACTAAGTAGGTTAGATATGACTTGGCTAGTTTTTATCAGTATAAAAATATTGAAAAGCTTTATAAAAATAATGACTGATGAAAACTGGCCTAGTCAAATCTAACCTACTTTAAGATCTCACATTTTTAGATAACAGCAATTATTATAGGTATCCAATAAAGCAAAGAAATATAGTTTGATTCTGTATACGGTCCTCGCAGTGATGACACCCGGACGTTTCCTCCCGCCCCATCAGATAATGCATTGTCTTGACTTGCTATTCTTTCTTATTTTGGAATTGCATAGTTCAGTTGACGTTTCTGTCAGTCTATTGTTAACGTTACCTGTGCAAAAAGCACGGTCTTTTAGACTCACTCATTCGTCACTTTATACTCTGCGCTACACACACCTCTCCCTACATTATGCGATCCTCTTATTTTGTCAAATACGCTGTGCCCGTAACGCGTTAGTGCGTTTTGTAATACCGTGTGCCTCCCACTCGTTATGCGCGTTTGATGCATTCTTGCGATGTTTTTGTCTTTAAAATACGAACTGCGGGACAACTCTTACTACATTATGCGACCCTAGTACTTTTCGACATACTTTATATGCCGTCGACGCGTTAGTGCGTCTCGTCTGTCGATCGACCATCTCCTGGTCGATTTCTAAACGTGCCCATCTGTCGGACGCCAGCTGCTGGTGGAACGTTGCCGCCGTATTTTAATTACAAAAATAAGCGTTGAAACTGTATCTATACTGCTCCAACTTGCAAAGCATACGGGGAATATGACAAGGTTGGAATATACCACCACCACATGTTAAACAAATTCCCGCCGGTAACATGAGTAGTATTTAGTCTATGCGGAGCCGTTTGTAGTCCTTGTGTTTGTGTTATAGACTGAGTGTTTTTATTGTTTGGAGGTGTTTTAAGTGAAATTGGACAATATATTGTTTACCTATCAATGGAAGGGTAAACAATAAAGAGTTTTTTATTCTTGACTTGGGTTTCAGACAAAGATTAAGGGTAGAAATTAATCTGTTTATAAACGTCTATTGCGTTATTCGGCGTCGAGGGGTCGGATATTGTCCCTTCGACACGTTCGTAAAAATTAGATCCTAGCTAATGTAGAGGGATATTAGCTGCCAGTTTTCCAGTCCAGTTTTCCATTTGATTGCAGAATAAACTACTAAATCAAGTAGAGAAAAGAAAGTGCATTGTGGGTCAATCTGCCATTATTCTCTTTTTTAGTTCAGTTCATAAACGTTTTCGCTAGCTAGTTTATAAAAGACGTTTCGAATGAAAACGTAACGTTTGCTGTCAAAACTCACTACGGGTACAGAAGGTCTGAGAAAAAGTACCAGGATCACATAAAACAGAAGGACTGTAAGATCGTATACCAGACGTAGTGTAGTGTGTATGTATGTATACATGGCCATTGCTAGATACATACATACATACATAACTTCACGCCTGTCTCCCATGGGGGTAGGCAGAGACTAAGGAACGCCAATTACTACGATTCTTACATACCTCTTTCACTTCATTAACAGTCATCAATCTTTTCATGCATGCTCGTCGGTTAAGGGTACTTTTAATTTGGCCCTTCTTTAATATATCGCCAATCTGGTCACTATATGTCCGTCTAGGGCGCCCTCTACCGACGGCCCCATTCATATCCGCTCTGTATACTTCCTTCGTTACTCTACTTTCATCCATCCTTTCTACATGTCCAAACCAGCGTAACATTCCCTTTTCAATCCTTGTCACTACATCATCTTTCAATCCACACCTTTCTCTAATAACACTATTTTTCACTCGATCACTCAATTTTAGTCCATACATACTTCTTAGGGCTCTCATTTCCACCGCATTAATCCTGCTTTCATGCTTCTTCTGCCACACCCATGATTCACTACCATACATAAGCGTTGGTGTTAATACACACTGCATTACAGCAAGTCGAGCTTTGCTGGATATTATTTTACTCGACATGACAGAGTGTAAAGCACCATTAACACTATTTCCCGCTTTCACTCTCCTTTCAATATCCCCTTTCATGCTAGATCTAAGTGTGTAACCCATATATATCGGATTGTATCCAATATTTAGGGGAGTATTAAATGTAACTTCAAACAATAAAGTTGTTTCTCTAATCTCCCCGATGCACCACCTTACATGGCGACCCTGCCAATTAAGGCGGCCGACTCGGGTTCCGTCGCGCGTTCGCGTATAAATTACATACCTAAATAAATTAAAATAATTATATACAAGTACAAAGTGGTGAAACTCGAAATGTGCCGAGCAAAAGTCGAAAAGGAAGAAGTCTTTATAACACAAAATGCTGCCGGAGGGTCTAACTCAGCGAAGATTCAAGAATACCACCTTTCAAACATTAGCATAGTGCTAATTGTAATGCGCACTATGATTGGAATTGCTGGTTTATATGCAGTCTATAGATTGTATAGAAATTGTCACCATACTTGGATTAGAAACGAATTTTTGACACAACAATTGATGCGGTCTTTTCGGCGACCAGAGGGACGAGTTGTGTACGAAGGACACCAGCGCCAAGTGATGCAGAGCTGCGAGCACCGTCAACAACCATATCGACAGGAGCCAGTGGTGAAAGTGCAAGATCAGTGTTAAAAATATCAGTGTCGAAAAGATAGAGATAGTGCTATAATGAAGCCATAAATGCCATAATTTTATGTAGATTTAACTCTTTATGGACTTATAATTGCATAGACTAGTTTGAGGTGTAGAGATAAATTTAACGTAATTCAAATATGTTGTAATTTGCCTAAGGTTTAAGATTATGTCAATATGTTATGGCCACGGAGCTAAAAACTATTTATGATAAGTTGAAGAGTATAAAAAATAATTTAGTTAAATCTAATTATTCTCGATGGACCAAAGTATATTTGCAACAAAAGTTAAATGAGGCCACGCAATTACGGAGACAATTTGATGGCTGTATGCTTATTTTGTCTCAGCAAATAGAACGGAAACAATTGAAAAGTCCGGTTTTGGTAGAAATACAGGCATATTGTGATTTGATTAGACAAATTTATATTGAAATAGAAGGCATATGTTCTAAGGAGTACTGCTCCCCTTCTCATAGTATTGTTGAAGGTATCGACAGTGAATCTATCGACATGGCTAGTTTCGATTTTAAGATAGCTACGTCTCTATTGCCGGTTATGACGGGTGAAGAGAATGTCACTAAGTACCTAATCGATGCTATAGAATTGTATAGTTCCACACTTAATGACCAAGGTAACAACATGCTTGTAAAATTTATATTAAAAACGCGCTTAAATCAAAGTGCAAAACTAAGGTTATCAAGTACCTATAAAACATGTGACGCGCTACTGGCAGACATGCGTCTGCAATTATTAAGTAAAAAATCAAGCACTTCTATTCATAAGGAAATGCTAGAATTGAAACAAAATGGCATGTCCTTGGATAATTATGGCCGTAAAATAGAACAATTATTCGTAGACTTAACGATTTCCCAAGCCGACGGTGACCAAAATGCGTATACAGTTTTACGTCCATTAAATGAAAAGATTGCAGTTAGAAGTTTCAACGACGGCCTACGAAATCGACAACTAAGCACTATACTATCCGCACGTAATTATACCAGTCTAAAAGATACTATTAGGGCGGCTAAGGATGAAGAGGTATCAAGTAGTCAACAGAATCCGGAACCGTCTGTGTATTTCGGAAATAGAGGAAAATTCAATAATAATAGATATTTTCGAAACAACAACAGAGGTAATTTTTCAGGACGGTTTGGACAATCTAATCACCAGTGGGCGCGGGGTAGTTTACATACAACTTATGCTAATCGCCAACCTCGTGGTCAAATTTCAGGAACATATCCACAACGTGGTGGAGGTTACTCTAGACGTGGACAAAGTGGATTCCATGGTGGTAAGCATAACCAAAATTTCACTCGCTCTAACAATAGTATGCATTTTAAGAATAATACGGTAAATAACACGACATCGGACGATCGGTTATTACCAAACTCTAAGAACAGTGGAAACGAACTTTTGCAGTTTTTTCGATAACAATTTCGTATTAGCTTGTGAGTATAATAGTTCGGTGGAATGTTCAATACAAGATGCCAAATATAGTTTGCTTATAGATTCCGGAGCATCTTTGTCAGTATTAAAACATGAAACGGTGAAGCATTGGAATATTCCAATGCACACCGAATGCATTTCCATAAATGGTATTGGAGGCAAAGTACAAACCGTGGGGTATGTTTGTAACATAAAAAAAAATATGTTAACCCAAAATAGGGGAAAATGGATAAATTATTAAATACCGCCATCTGTCATCGCTTTTGCGAAATAACATAGACATTAGCAATATAATCAACGACCTTGGATCTTGCCTTTCATATCGACCAAGTGTTAGTAGTACTATCTCTGTGACATAGATGGCACTAGTTCCACACTAATATTCTTTTAATAACACTTTCTGACGGTAGGGGTCTCACGGATCGTAATCTGGAACAATCTAGAGATTTCTTCGGATCAGGAAGTGGATCGTGCAAAATATTACCAAATATGGTTATGGTTGGTGCTTCGATCAGTACCTAGTGGAATCGAAAGATAGGGGGTATAAATGTAGGAGTTTTGTAGAAATCGTCCTTTTTCGAAATCGATATCTACAACAAGGAAGATCAGACTGAAGAAGTGCTGTGTCTTATAATTTTATTAAAAAGTTGTCGTGCAGGTCCAGTGAAAGACCTGAATTAATTAATATTTGTGTGTATTTCGTCCCAGATTCTGGGTAAGTTTCTAAAACCAAATATTAAATAGATATTCGTTTCTTCGCGATGAGAATATAGGTTATATTGTGTTCTTACGATGTACCCATTGTTATAGGTTCTTTATATCAGGAGAAAATTCTTTATATCGGGAGAAAATTCTTTATATCAGGAGAAAACTCTTTGTATCGGGAGAAAGTTTATCCATGTCTACCCCATTGTAGACAATCAATTGATTCATCGTTTTGCCCATGAAGTCAGACTGGAGCATCATAATACGGCTTCAGATACTCATGCCTTCATTAGTTTTATTTGATGTCACCGGATGAAGGCAGATCCTTACAGCCATACACCAGATCCTCTGTTGTAGTGCTGGCACGCCGGAAATCTGTCTCATAAGTTAAGTAACATAGCTTATTAAGTGTATGTTCTTATAAGGGTATTGACAATCATCCTGCGAAGGTGATATGTTTGTTACAGATTAGCTATTTTTGCTGTCTTTAATCCAAATTTATAGTAAAATTTTGCCATTCATGTATATTTGGAATTTTTGATACATATATGTAATTACCCACTTACTTCCAGATAAAATTGAATTAAAATTAACAAAAATAAGTGGGTAATGTGTAATAATTGTTCTATATTTAAAGGTGCATGATTTGATGATCAGATGATCGTTTGAATGTATGTTATTTGTACCGCTATTTGGCTTTGTTGGTAATTTGAATAAGTGTGTGTTAAATTAAATATATACTAGTAAATTTATACTGTATAACTTTGTGTCGTGTTAAATTTATTTATACCCGGACACGGAGAGAATCATGGCGCCCTGGGATTACAAATAAAAAAATAAATTATAAGAGTTTCTTGTTCTGCCCTGACGCTTGGTCCGGTGGTAGCTGAAATCTAGGTTACATGTTTTTATTACGCTCAACATAAATGGAAATGAATTTATACACAAATTTTATGTTATGAAATTCTTACCATGTTTGCAACACGGTATAATTGGTCGAGATTTTATGAGAAGATACAATGCTATTTTAAAATTTGAAAATAATACCTTGATACTAAGTAACAATAACAATACTGTTACATCTACTATGACTAATGGCACATTAGGTACGACAAATTTTCTAAGTATTCTACCGAGGTGTGAAAAAATATTTCAAATAGACTGTACTTTTAAAAATGAATTGTGTAGTGATACCTGATGAATTAGGAAAAGGAGTTTTCTTAGCTGGAAGTATATGTAAACCTGTTAACGGGAAAATAAATATACAAATACTAAATACTCGGTTAACAACAGTAAATTTAAATTATTTTAGGCCAGAAATACACAAATTATCAGAATATGAAATATTAAATTTTGAAAGAAACAATAATATTGATGGAGATAGAGTACGCACTATGTTTGCACATTTGAATTTAAGTCATTTAAATGAAGAGGAAAGCAAATCGATCCAAAATATTTGTGCAAAATTTTCAGATGGTTTTCATTTACCCAATGATAAATTAACCACTACGAATCTTTTCGATCAAACTATCCAGCTAAAGACGAATGCAGATCCAGTTTATGTTAAACAATATAGACTACCATTTTCACAACGTGTTGAAGTTGAAAAGCAAATTAAAACAATGCTGTCAGATGGTATTATAGAACCTTCAAAAAGTGAATGGTCTAGTCCCATTTTACTAGTACCTAAAAAGTCTAATGATGAAACAAAAAATGGAGATGGACTTTCGTAAATTAAATGACAGGATATTAGATGATAAATTCCCACTACCTAATATTACAGATATTCTGGATTCATTGTCCGGTGCAATGTATTTTTCTCAATTAGACTTATCTCAAGCTTATTATCAGTCAAATTTAAGTCCCGAATCTAGAAAATATACAGCATTCACTACTCCGTCGGGGCAGTATCAAATGACGCGTCTTCCGATGGGTTTAAAAATTAGCCCAAGTGCTTTCTCTCGTCTGATGACAGTTGCGTTGTCAGGACTCACCTACGAAAAGTTATTCATTTACCTAGATAATTTAATTTGTTTTGGTCGCAACCTTGATTGTGACAATAAAAATCTGATAGATATTTTAACTAGGTTACGTGAAGTTAATTTAAAATTGAATCCGGAGAAATGCGATTTCTTACGGAAGGAAATGCAATTTCTAGGTCATATTATTTCTACGGAAGGTATAAAACCAGACCCTGAAAAAATTAATGTCGTTAAAAATTACCCCATACCAAGAAATGTTGATGAAACAAAAAGATTTGTAGCTTTTACTAACTTTTACAGAAAACTTATACCTAACTTCGCAGAAATATTTAAACAAGCTTTGCCGCAAAAATGTTCATTTTGTTTGGTCCCATGAGTGTCAAGAATCCTTTTCTAAGTTAAAGAATGCATTAATATCTCCATCAATATTACAATATCCAAATTTAGAAGAAAGTAATAGGTTTATTTTGCAAACTGATGCCTCTGGTTATGCAATTGGATCGGTATTATGTAATAGCGATAATAGACCGGTAGCGTTTGCGAGTAGGAGTTTAAGTAAAGCTGAATTCGATACCCTACTATTGAGAAAGAGCTGCTAGCTATTGTATGGTCTGTAAAATATTTTAAACCTTATCTTTATGGACGAAAGCTTATAATCAAAACTGACCACAAACCACTAATTTATTTATTCAACATGACAAACCCATCAAGTCGTCTCGCGAAATTTCGATTATTATTGGAAGAATACGATTATGAGGTTGAATATGTTCGAGGAAGAGACAATGCAGCTGCAGATGCATTGTCGCGTATTCGAATATCGAGTGAGGACTTAAAAGGGATGAATGAACATGTTATGTCAGTATTAACTAGGGCTCAAAAAAAACGGCTGAACGAAAATATACAAAATGTGTCTGATAATCCTATGGTTGATAAGGTAGACACCGACAATTGGACTGATCATCCAAGAGTTGTGGATATTCTTAAAAAACCAGAGGATTGTACAGAATTAATATCTGTAGATGAAAGAGAATGGAATAAAATCGACAATATGTCAATGGAAATGTCAGCAAAATTCGCTTATTCTTCATCTAAGTCCGCTGTTTACGTAAACCCTTCTTTCCGATCATATTGCGCACGAGATGCCTTTGTGAGGGAGTTGTGTAACTTATGCAAACGGATAGGAATACATAAAATTTATCTTATTAAAAATGCTAGTAATGAGAAACTAGTAGACGAGTTAACTCGGTTTATAAGAGACACCCCAGCGTGGTCCGGACCACAATTATATATTTTAAAGGGGGTCAAACGAATAAGCGATCACGATGCAAAGCGTGTTATACTAAATGACTATCATATGTTACCGACTAGTGGCCACGCCGGTATCGGGCGAATGATAAATAATATTAAAAAACGTTACTTTTGGCCAGGACTAGAGAAAGACGTAACCGAATTTGTAAGTCGTTGTGACAAGTGTTTACGTCAAAAACATTTTAATAAATACATTAAGCAGCCGATGGTGATAACGGATACAGGACGTTGCACTTTCGACAGAATTTATTTAGATTTAGTAGGACCCTTATGTAAGGATAGCGATAGTTATATGTATATTCTCACACTTCAGTGTGACCTTAGTAAGTATGTTGAAGCGTATCCGCTTAGAAATAAGGACACTATTTCAGTAGCAAGAGCGTTTGTAAATAATTTTATCTTGCGTTACGGAATGCCTAAGCAAGTTATATCAGATAGAGGCACAGAGTTCGTGTCATCAGTAATGAGGGAAGTGTGTAATCTGCTTCAAATTTCACAGTTGACATCAACATCTTACCATCATCAGTCAATAGGAAGTTTAGAAAACACACATAAACATTTAATGTCGTTCCTTCGTATTTAAACAGATAATGACCCTTATAATTGGAGCACGTGGTTACCATACTGGTGTTTTGCCTTTAACACTACAGTGCACTCCGAAACTAAGTATACTCCATATGAGTTAGTTTTTGGCAGACTTTGTAAATTACCGAGCAACTTAACATCAAATCTAGAACCATTATATAATCATTATGATTACCCTAAAGAATTGAAGTACAGACTACAAAAATCGCAACACGACGCAAGGCAAAATTTAGTTACAAAAAAAGTAATTAGAAAAATTAAGTATGACTGCAATACGAACCCTATAAATTATAAAACTGGCGATATGATATTACTAAAAAACGAGCAGCGTATGAGCAAATTTGATCAGCTTTATGTAGGTCCTTTTAAAATATTAGAAGATTGTGAACCAAATTTAAAAATAGATTATAAAGGAAAACAATTGTTAGTTCATAAGAATAGGACAAGGCCCTATAAAATGTAATTTCAATTTAAAAAAAAAAAAAAAACGGTGGGCGTGTAGTGTGTATGTATGTATACATGGCCATTGCTAGATCTAAGTGTGTAACCCATATATATCGGATTGTATCCAATATTTAGAGGAGTATTAAATGTAACTTCAAACAATAAAGTTGTTTCTCTAATCTCCCCGATGCACCACCTTACAGTAGTTTTATCACACAACGCACTAATGCGTCGAAGGCACATCGTATTGGACAAAAATAACAGGGTCACATAATACAGGAAGAGGTGTGGGCAGCGTCGAGTACTGCGTACAGAAAGCCTTGCTGTGATTACCGTTGTTGACAATACAGTTAAAGGTGTTTCATACAGGACTGTAACAGGACATAGTAAACGCGAATGGGAGTAGGAGACATGCAATAGGTAGTAGAGGTATTATTTATCACAAAATGCACTAACACGATAACGCGTCTAGGGCACATCGTATTGGACAGAAATAATAGGGTCGCAGAAACTAGGGTCGCAGAGGTGTGGGCAGCGCCGAGTACCGCGTATAATCCTTGCTTTCTGCGCTAGTAGTGACCAGTGAGTGACTAAAGTTAACAATAGACTGACAAAAGCGTAAACTGCACATTTTAATGCCAAGATAAGAAAGAATGACAACTATTGACAAGACACGACACACGACAATCTACACAGATAAATAAAATTCTAGTTTCTGTTTATAATACTAAAATAACCACCAAAATACGTGATCGCCGATAACGGCCGCACAGTGTGTCCTTCCACCCGCATACGAATAACAAGTCCAGTGCTACCTCATTTCTTTCTTTTCATTTTTATTCTACGTTTTCATTTGTATTCGCTTAATATATAATTGCTATTAATTTCAATAATACCATTCATTTTTGTTGCTAAACCATTATTGCTATCATCCTTCTCTGCCGCGCTCGCTTCACCTATGTATTACTCTGATCCTTAAGACCATCGCCGTACAGGTCAAATTCCTATGAAGCTTGTTGGTGCCGGAACGCCTACTCGCACCACAGAGCAATAGGCTAATATTATGTTGGAAAATAGAAATAAAAATGTTAGTCCTAAAATTCATATTCCACACGGACGAAATCACGGGCAACAGCTAGTGACGTATAAATCTCTAGCTTTATTATGTGGTCCTGGTACCTTGGAGGGGATTGTGTTTCGTCTGGGCCACTCTAGGTGCCCGGGCGTTAGACGCTATAAAGTTTTGTATGACAAACAATGAAACGCACAAACGCGTCGATGGCACTGAGCATTGAACGGAATGTACCAGGGTCGCAAAATATAAGTAGAGGTGGCAAGCGTCAAGTACTTACAGTGTATTGTACAACAAAGCTTGCCATTGGTTGGCGGGTAGCAAACTAACACTAACAATATACAATCGTCAATAGACTGACATACACATCACCTGTATTTTATAGTAGGTTTAAATGAAAATAAAGGCTTGAGTTTGAGTTTAACAATTTAAGTCACAATTATTGGTCGTGCATGCTGGGTAGCAAAAGAAACGTATTGTTGTGTAAAGAAAGAAGTGCATGGAATAGTAATCGTTTCGAAATACGTGTTAATGTGTGAAATATCGCAGTAAAAAGACGTCGATTTAACAAGGTGTCGCAGTATAAAGATATCGCTGAAAGGTTTTCGAAGAAACAAAATTCGACGATACGGCTTTCGCACTCAAGTAGGTATTCCGTATAAAAGTACACAGCCGTCTTTGTCCCTTCTCCATATTCTTTTACGGGACACCTCCAATGTGTGCCCTCGAGGCGTTAGTGCGGTTTGAATTACCACCGATGCCACCACAGGGTGGGTACATTTGTATATTTTTTTTTTTTAAGAGGGGAAAATCCTCGAATGACTGCTCCCGCCTGGGTGAGGCGGGAGGGAGTGTCAGACTCTTACTGACTAAAAACCACCCCGTTCCTTCTCCTGCACGTCGAGCCGGGGCCCCGGTTACCCGTTAGGTTCTCCGCGACTATTTGTATATAGGGTGCCATGCACGTGCCGTGCCATGCATGATGCCACTGACTCACATGTGCGTCCCTTCATCTTTCTACATATTTCTAGTATTTTCTACACCTGTATTACGTCTGTGTATGTCGCGATATAATCGAGCACATACATACATACATATACATAATAGAGGTATAATATACATGTCAAATAACCTCCTTTTTTGAAGTCTGCTACAAATTACTAGAATCACATGATATAGTAAAGGTAGTGAGTAGTAAGTACATTGTCTTGTCTTGCCATTCTTTTTTATTTTGGAATTGCATAGTTCAGTTGACGCTTCTGTCAATCTATTGTTAACGTTACCTGTGCAAAAAGCACGGTCTTTTAGAGTCATTCGTCACTTTATTATACTCTGCGCTACACACACCTCTCCGTACATTCTGCGATCCTGTTATATTTGTCAAATACGTTGTGCCCGTAACGCGTTAGTACGTTTTGTAATACCGTTTGCCTCCAACTCATATGCGCGTTTGATGCATTCTTGCGATGTTTAATAAAATAATTGTCTTTGAAATACGAACTACTAGACAACTCTTACTTTTACTACATTATGCGATACTTTTTCACAAATTTTATATGCCGTCGACGCGTTAGTGCGTCTCGTCTGTCGATCGACCATCTCCTGGTCGATTTCTAAACGTGCCCATCTGTCGGACGCCAGCTGCTGGTGGAACGTTGCCGCTGTATTTTAATTACAAAATAAGCTTTGAAACTGTATCTATACTGCTCTAACTTGCAAAACATACGGGGAATACGACAAGGTTGGAATATACCACCACCACATGTTAAACAAATTCCCGCCGGTAACATGAGTAGTATTTAGTCTATGCGGAGCCGTCTTTAGTCCTTGTGTTTGTGTTATAGACCCAAGTGTTTTATTGTTTGAAGGTGTTTTTAAGTGAAATTGGACAATATATTGTTTACCTATCATAGAAGGGTAAACAATAAACAGTTTTTTATTCATGACTTAGGTATCAGACAAAGATTAAGTTTTCCAGTCCAGTTTTCCATTTGATTGTAGAATAAACTACTAAATGAAGTGGAGAAAAGAAAGTGCATTGTGGGTCAATCTGCCATTATTCTCTTTTTTAGTTCAGTTCATAAACGTTTTCGCTAGCTAGTTTATAAAAGACGTTTCGAATGAAAACGTAACGTTTGCTGTCAAAACTCACTACGGGTACAGAAGGTCTGAGAAAAAGTACCAGGATCACATAAAACAGAAGAACTGTAGGAATGTATACCAGACGTAGTTTTATCACACAACGCACTAATGCGTCGAAGGCACATCGTATTGGACAAAAATAACAGGGTCACATAATACAGGAAGAGGTGTGGGCAGCGTCGAGTACTGCGTACAGAAAGCCTTGCTGTGATTACCGTTGTTGACAATACAGTTAAAGGTGTTTCATACAGGACTGTAACAGGACATAGTAAACGCGAATGGGAGTAGGAGACATGCAATAGGTAGTAGAGGTATTATTTATCACAAAATGCACTAACACGATAACGCGTCTAGGGCACATCGTATTGGACAGAAATAATAGGGTCGCAGAAACTAGGGTCGCAGAGGTGTGGGCAGCGCCGAGTACCGCGTATAATCCTTGCTTTCTGCGCTAGTAGTGACCAGTGAGTGACTAAAGTTAACAATAGACTGACAAAAGCGTAAACTGCACATTTTAATGCCAAGATAAGAAAGAATGACAACTATTGACAAGACACGACACACGACAATCTACACAGATAAATAAAATTCTAGTTTCTGTTTATAATACTAAAATAACCACCAAAATACGTGATCGCCGATAACGGCCGCACAGTGTGTCCTTCCACCCGCATACGAATAACAAGTCCAGTGCTACCTCATTTCTTTCTTTTCATTTTTATTCTACGTTTTCATTTGTATTCGCTTAATATATAATTGCTATTAATTTCAATAATACCATTCATTTTTGTTGCTAAACCATTATTGCTATCATCCTTCTCTGCCGCGCTCGCTTCACCTATGTATTACTCTGATCCTTAAGACCATCGCCGTACAGGTCAAATTCCTATGAAGCTTGTTGGTGCCGGAACGCCTACCCGCACCACAGAGCAATAGGCTAATATTATGTTGGAAAATAGAAATAAAAATGTTAGTCCTAAAATTCATATTCCACACGGACGAAATCACGGGCAACAGCTAGTGACGTATAAATCTCTAGCTTTATTATGTGGTCCTGGTACCTTGGAGGGGATTGTGTTTCGTCTGGGCCACTCTAGTTGCCCGGGCGTTAGACGCTATAAAGTTTTGTATGACAAACAATGAAACGCACAAACGCGTCGATGGCACTGAGCATTGAACGGAATGTACCAGGGTCGCAAAATATAAGTAGAGGTGGCAAGCGTCAAGTACTTACAGTGTATTGTACAACAAAGCTTGCCATTGGTTGGCGGGTAGACAACTAACACTAACAATATACAATCGTCAATAGACTGACATACACATCACCTGTATTTTATAGTAGGTTTAAATGAAAATAAAGGCTTGAGTTTGAGTTTAACAATTTAAGTCACAATTATTGGTCGTGCATGCTGGGTAGCAAAAGAAACGTATTGTTGTGTAAAGAAAGAAGTGCATGGAATAGTAATCGTTTCGAAATACGTGTTAATGTGTGAAATATCGCAGTAAAAAGACGTCGATTTAACAAGGTGTCGCAGTATAAAGATATCGCTGAAAGGTTTTCGAAGAAACAAAATTCGACGATACGGCTTTCGCACTCAAGTAGGTATTCCGTATAAAAGTACACAGCCGTCTTTGTCCCTTCTCCATATTCTTTTACGGGACACCTCCAATGTGTGCCCTCGAGGCGTTAGTGCGGTTTGAATTACCACCGATGCCACCACAGGGTGGGTACATTTGTATATTTTTTTTTTTTAAGAGGGGAAAATCCTCGAATGACTGCTCCCGCCTGGGTGAGGCGGGAGGGAGTGTCAGACTCTTACTGACTAAAAACCACCCCGTTCCTTCTCCTGCACGTCGAGCCGGGGCCCCGGTTACCCGTTAGGTTCTCCGCGACTATTTGTATATAGGGTGCCATGCACGTGCCGTGCCATGCATGATGCCACTGACTCACATGTGCGTCCCTTCATCTTTCTACATATTTCTAGTATTTTCTACACCTGTATTACGTCTGTGTATGTCGCGATATAATCGAGCACATACATACATACATATACATAATAGAGGTATAATATACATGTCAAATAACCTCCTTTTTTGAAGTCTGCTACAAATTACTAGAATCACATGATATAGTAAAGGTAGTGAGTAGTAAGTACATTGTCTTGTCTTGCCATTCTTTTTTATTTTGGAATTGCATAGTTCAGTTGACGCTTCTGTCAATCTATTGTTAACGTTACCTGTGCAAAAAGCACGGTCTTTTAGAGTCATTCGTCACTTTATTATACTCTGCGCTACACACACCTCTCCGTACATTCTGCGATCCTGTTATATTTGTCAAATACGTTGTGCCCGTAACGCGTTAGTACGTTTTGTAATACCGTTTGCCTCCAACTCATATGCGCGTTTGATGCATTCTTGCGATGTTTAATAAAATAATTGTCTTTGAAATACGAACTACTAGACAACTCTTACTTTTACTACATTATGCGATACTTTTTCACAAATTTTATATGCCGTCGACGCGTTAGTGCGTCTCGTCTGTCGATCGACCATCTCCTGGTCGATTTCTAAACGTGCCCATCTGTCGGACGCCAGCTGCTGGTGGAACGTTGCCGCTGTATTTTAATTACAAAATAAGCTTTGAAACTGTATCTATACTGCTCTAACTTGCAAAACATACGGGGAATACGACAAGGTTGGAATATACCACCACCACATGTTAAACAAATTCCCGCCGGTAACATGAGTAGTATTTAGTCTATGCGGAGCCGTCTTTAGTCCTTGTGTTTGTGTTATAGACCCAAGTGTTTTATTGTTTGAAGGTGTTTTTAAGTGAAATTGGACAATATATTGTTTACCTATCATGGAAGGGTAAACAATAAACAGTTTTTTATTCATGACTTAGGTATCAGACAAAGATTAAGTTTTCCAGTCCAGTTTTCCATTTGATTGTAGAATAAACTACTAAATGAAGTGGAGAAAAGAAAGTGCATTGTGGGTCAATCTGCCATTATTCTCTTTTTTAGTTCAGTTCATAAACGTTTTCGCTAGCTAGTTTATAAAAGACGTTTCGAATGAAAACGTAACGTTTGCTGTCAAAACTCACTACGGGTACAGAAGGTCTGAGAAAAAGTACCAGGATCACATAAAACAGAAGAACTGTAGGAATGTATACCAGACGTAGTTTTATCACACAACGCACTAATGCGTCGAAGGCACATCGTATTGGACAAAAATAACAGGGTCACATAATACAGGAAGAGGTGTGGGCAGCGTCGAGTACTGCGTACAGAAAGCCTTGCTGTGATTACCGTTGTTGACAATACAGTTAAAGGTGTTTCATACAGGACTGTAACAGGACATAGTAAACGCGAATGGGAGTAGGAGACATGCAATAGGTAGTAGAGGTATTATTTATCACAAAATGCACTAACACGATAACGCGTCTAGGGCACATCGTATTGGACAGAAATAATAGGGTCGCAGAAACTAGGGTCGCAGAGGTGTGGGCAGCGCCGAGTACCGCGTATAATCCTTGCTTTCTGCGCTAGTAGTGACCAGTGAGTGACTAAAGTTAACAATAGACTGACAAAAGCGTAAACTGCACATTTTAATGCCAAGATAAGAAAGAATGACAACTATTGACAAGACACGACACACGACAATCTACACAGATAAATAAAATTCTAGTTTCTGTTTATAATACTAAAATAACCACCAAAATACGTGATCGCCGATAACGGCCGCACAGTGTGTCCTTCCACCCGCATACGAATAACAAGTCCAGTGCTACCTCATTTCTTTCTTTTCATTTTTATTCTACGTTTTCATTTGTATTCGCTTAATATATAATTGCTATTAATTTCAATAATACCATTCATTTTTGTTGCTAAACCATTATTGCTATCATCCTTCTCTGCCGCGCTCGCTTCACCTATGTATTACTCTGATCCTTAAGACCATCGCCGTACAGGTCAAATTCCTATGAAGCTTGTTGGTGCCGGAACGCCTACCCGCACCACAGAGCAATAGGCTAATATTATGTTGGAAAATAGAAATAAAAATGTTAGTCCTAAAATTCATATTCCACACGGACGAAATCACGGGCAACAGCTAGTGACGTATAAATCTCTAGCTTTATTATGTGGTCCTGGTACCTTGGAGGGGATTGTGTTTCGTCTGGGCCACTCTAGTTGCCCGGGCGTTAGACGCTATAAAGTTTTGTATGACAAACAATGAAACGCACAAACGCGTCGATGGCACTGAGCATTGAACGGAATGTACCAGGGTCGCAAAATATAAGTAGAGGTGGCAAGCGTCAAGTACTTACAGTGTATTGTACAACAAAGCTTGCCATTGGTTGGCGGGTAGCAAACTAACACTAACAATATACAATCGTCAATAGACTGACATACACATCACCTGTATTTTATAGTAGGTTTAAATGAAAATAAAGGCTTGAGTTTGAGTTTAACAATTTAAGTCACAATTATTGGTCGTGCATGCTGGGTAGCAAAAGAAACGTATTGTTGTGTAAAGAAAGAAGTGCATGGAATAGTAATCGTTTCGAAATACGTGTTAATGTGTGAAATATCGCAGTAAAAAGACGTCGATTTAACAAGGTGTCGCAGTATAAAGATATCGCTGAAAGGTTTTCGAAGAAACAAAATTCGACGATACGGCTTTCGCACTCAAGTAGGTATTCCGTATAAAAGTACACAGCCGTCTTTGTCCCTTCTCCATATTCTTTTACGGGACACCTCCAATGTGTGCCCTCGAGGCGTTAGTGCGGTTTGAATTACCACCGATGCCACCACAGGGTGGGTACATTTGTATATTTTTTTTTTTTAAGAGGGGAAAATCCTCGAATGACTGCTCCCGCCTGGGTGAGGCGGGAGGGAGTGTCAGACTCTTACTGACTAAAAACCACCCCGTTCCTTCTCCTGCACGTCGAGCCGGGGCCCCGGTTACCCGTTAGGTTCTCCGCGACTATTTGTATATAGGGTGCCATGCACGTGCCGTGCCATGCATGATGCCACTGACTCACATGTGCGTCCCTTCATCTTTCTACATATTTCTAGTATTTTCTACACCTGTATTACGTCTGTGTATGTCGCGATATAATCGAGCACATACATACATACATATACATAATAGAGGTATAATATACATGTCAAATAACCTCCTTTTTTGAAGTCTGCTACAAATTACTAGAATCACATGATATAGTAAAGGTAGTGAGTAGTAAGTACATTGTCTTGTCTTGCCATTCTTTTTTATTTTGGAATTGCATAGTTCAGTTGACGCTTCTGTCAATCTATTGTTACCGAACGATGCTGACGTAATTAAATGCATATACGAGCAGAACATAACTGACAAGTTCCCAGATATGTCATTAGAGTCCTTTTTAACGGCTGTTAAAATAAGTCACAAATCTGGAAAAAAGGATGCATCGACCTGTAACTTCATAGTAGAGTTTCCAGCAAAGATACGTAAAGCCCTTATATCCCAAGAAAGGCTTTACATAAACTGGACTTCTTGCCCTGTCAGAGATTTTACGCTCGTCACCAGATGCTACAAATGTCAGCAATATGGTCACGCAGCAAAAACGTGCCGGGAGCTCTCTCCATCGTGTGGCCACTGTGGAGAAGTGGGACATTTAACATCTGCGTGTACTAAGAAAGTGGAGTCCCTTAAATGCGCAACTTGTTCTCGGTTTAACAAACCCAGCCAGCATAAAACCGGAGACGTTGAGTGTCCCGCCAGGAAGATAGCGGAATATCGGTACATCAACTCAATCGACTATGAGGGCGCATAAAAACGCATCACACTCTAGGTCTTTCCGAGTTGGTTAACCTTCGCCCTGAACAACAGTTACACAACATAACAGCCTTATTGCTACCTAAGCAATTAATTTCATATTATTGTAATTAGAAAATGACCGAATGTATTGTAACCTAGTTTATATTCCTGCTGATGTTTGCAATTTCTCGGTCGTAGTGATATGTTGTAATTCTGAATAAATGTTAATGTTAGGTATAGAGGTATACTATAATGTTGCAATATTTTTGCCTATCCCTTCGGGGATTTATTGTTATGTAAGTAGGTATATTTTATGTATAACAAATAATTAAAAATGCACCTCTGCCTATCTCTTATGAGAATATAGAGTATGAGGTTTTATTTTGTATGTATGTATGTTTATTAAAATAATAATATTGTTTACTGTTGCATAATGATAAGTATGTAGTTACGTTTTTAGAAATAAGATGTCTTCCTACAAAAGTAATGTATAGAGCTCCTTTCGCCTGCGATACAGGATTGTCCTAGTGCAGGCATCTAACTTTATGAGATCAATTTTACTTACTTGAAACATATTTTGTATTTTGCATTTTTGAATTATGAATAAAATTTTTATTTATTTATTTATTTATTAACGTTACCTGTGCAAAAAGCACGGTCTTTTAGAGTCATTCGTCACTTTATTATACTCTGCGCTACACACACCTCTCCGTACATTCTGCGATCCTGTTATATTTGTCAAATACGTTGTGCCCGTAACGCGTTAGTACGTTTTGTAATACCGTTTGCCTCCAACTCATATGCGCGTTTGATGCATTCTTGCGATGTTTAATAAAATAATTGTCTTTGAAATACGAACTACTAGACAACTCTTACTTTTACTACATTATGCGATACTTTTTCACAAATTTTATATGCCGTCGACGCGTTAGTGCGTCTCGTCTGTCGATCGACCATCTCCTGGTCGATTTCTAAACGTGCCCATCTGTCGGACGCCAGCTGCTGGTGGAACGTTGCCGCTGTATTTTAATTACAAAATAAGCTTTGAAACTGTATCTATACTGCTCTAACTTGCAAAACATACGGGGAATACGACAAGGTTGGAATATACCACCACCACATGTTAAACAAATTCCCGCCGGTAACATGAGTAGTATTTAGTCTATGCGGAGCCGTCTTTAGTCCTTGTGTTTGTGTTATAGACCCAAGTGTTTTATTGTTTGAAGGTGTTTTTAAGTGAAATTGGACAATATATTGTTTACCTATCATGGAAGGGTAAACAATAAACAGTTTTTTATTCATGACTTAGGTATCAGACAAAGATTAAGTTTTCCAGTCCAGTTTTCCATTTGATTGTAGAATAAACTACTAAATGAAGTGGAGAAAAGAAAGTGCATTGTGGGTCAATCTGCCATTATTCTCTTTTTTAGTTCAGTTCATAAACGTTTTCGCTAGCTAGTTTATAAAAGACGTTTCGAATGAAAACGTAACGTTTGCTGTCAAAACTCACTACGGGTACAGAAGGTCTGAGAAAAAGTACCAGGATCATATAAAACAGAAGAACTGTAGGAATGTATACCAGACGTAGTTTTATCACACAACGCACTAATGCGTCGAAGGCACATCGTATTGGACAAAAATAACAGGGTCACATAATACAGGAAGAGGTGTGGGCAGCGTCGAGTACTGCGTACAGAAAGCCTTGCTGTGATTACCGTTGTTGACAATACAGTTAAAGGTGTTTCATACAGGACTGTAACAGGACATAGTAAACGCGAATGGGAGTAGGAGACATGCAATAGGTAGTAGAGGTATTATTTATCACAAAATGCACTAACACGATAACGCGTCTAGGGCACATCGTATTGGACAGAAATAATAGGGTCGCAGAAACTAGGGTCGCAGAGGTGTGGGCAGCGCCGAGTACCGCGTATAATCCTTGCTTTCTGCGCTAGTAGTGACCAGTGAGTGACTAAAGTTAACAATAGACTGACAAAAGCGTAAACTGCACATTTTAATGCCAAGATAAGAAAGAATGACAACTATTGACAAGACACGACACACGACAATCTACACAGATAAATAAAATTCTAGTTTCTGTTTATAATACTAAAATAACCACCAAAATACGTGATCGCCGATAACGGCCGCACAGTGTGTCCTTCCACCCGCATACGAATAACAAGTCCAGTGCTACCTCATTTCTTTCTTTTCATTTTTATTCTACGTTTTCATTTGTATTCGCTTAATATATAATTGCTATTAATTTCAATAATACCATTTATTTTTGTTGCTAAACCATTATTGCTATCATCCTTCTCTGCCGCGCTCGCTTCACCTATGTATTACTCTGATCCTTAAGACCATCGCCGTACAGGTCAAATTCCTATGAAGCTTGTTGGTGCCGGAACGCCTACCCGCACCACAGAGCAATAGGCTAATATTATGTTGGAAAATAGAAATAAAAATGTTAGTCCTAAAATTCATATTCCACACGGACGAAATCACGGGCAACAGCTAGTGACGTATAAATCTCTAGCTTTATTATGTGGTCCTGGTACCTTGGAGGGGATTGTGTTTCGTCTGGGCCACTCTAGTTGCCCGGGCGTTAGACGCTATAAAGTTTTGTATGACAAACAATGAAACGCACAAACGCGTCGATGGCACTGAGCATTGAACGGAATGTACCAGGGTCGCAAAATATAAGTAGAGGTGGCAAGCGTCAAGTACTTACAGTGTATTGTACAACAAAGCTTGCCATTGGTTGGCGGGTAGCAAACTAACACTAACAATATACAATCGTCAATAGACTGACATACACATCACCTGTATTTTATAGTAGGTTTAAATGAAAATAAAGGCTTGAGTTTGAGTTTAACAATTTAAGTCACAATTATTGGTCGTGCATGCTGGGTAGCAAAAGAAACGTATTGTTGTGTAAAGAAAGAAGTGCATGGAATAGTAATCGTTTCGAAATACGTGTTAATGTGTGAAATATCGCAGTAAAAAGACGTCGATTTAACAAGGTGTCGCAGTATAAAGATATCGCTGAAAGGTTTTCGAAGAAACAAAATTCGACGATACGGCTTTCGCACTCAAGTAGGTATTCCGTATAAAAGTACACAGCCGTCTTTGTCCCTTCTCCATATTCTTTTACGGGACACCTCCAATGTGTGCCCTCGAGGCGTTAGTGCGGTTTGAATTACCACCGATGCCACCACAGGGTGGGTACATTTGTATATTTTTTTTTTTTAAGAGGGGAAAATCCTCGAATGACTGCTCCCGCCTGGGTGAGGCGGGAGGGAGTGTCAGACTCTTACTGACTAAAAACCACCCCGTTCCTTCTCCTGCACGTCGAGCCGGGGCCCCGGTTACCCGTTAGGTTCTCCGCGACTATTTGTATATAGGGTGCCATGCACGTGCCGTGCCATGCATGATGCCACTGACTCACATGTGCGTCCCTTCATCTTTCTACATATTTCTACTATTTTCTACACCTGTATTACGTCTGTGTATGTCGCGATATAATCGAGCACATACATACATACATATACATAATAGAGGTATAATATACATGTCAAATAACCTCCTTTTTTGAAGTCTGCTACAAATTACTAGAATCACATGATATAGTAAAGGTAGTGAGTAGTAAGTACATTGTCTTGTCTTGCCATTCTTTTTTATTTTGGAATTGCATAGTTCAGTTGACGCTTCTGTCAATCTATTGTTAACGTTACCTGTGCAAAAAGCACGGTCTTTTAGAGTCATTCGTCACTTTATTATACTCTGCGCTACACACACCTCTCCGTACATTCTGCGATCCTGTTATATTTGTCAAATACGTTGTGCCCGTAACGCGTTAGTACGTTTTGTAATACCGTTTGCCTCCAACTCATATGCGCGTTTGATGCATTCTTGCGATGTTTAATAAAATAATTGTCTTTGAAATACGAACTACTAGACAACTCTTACTTTTACTACATTATGCGATACTTTTTCACAAATTTTATATGCCGTCGACGCGTTAGTGCGTCTCGTCTGTCGATCGACCATCTCCTGGTCGATTTCTAAACGTGCCCATCTGTCGGACGCCAGCTGCTGGTGGAACGTTGCCGCTGTATTTTAATTACAAAATAAGCTTTGAAACTGTATCTATACTGCTCTAACTTGCAAAACATACGGGGAATACGACAAGGTTGGAATATACCACCACCACATGTTAAACAAATTCCCGCCGGTAACATGAGTAGTATTTAGTCTATGCGGAGCCGTCTTTAGTCCTTGTGTTTGTGTTATAGACCCAAGTGTTTTATTGTTTGAAGGTGTTTTTAAGTGAAATTGGACAATATATTGTTTACCTATCATGGAAGGGTAAACAATAAACAGTTTTTTATTCATGACTTAGGTATCAGACAAAGATTAAGTTTTCCAGTCCAGTTTTCCATTTGATTGTAGAATAAACTACTAAATGAAGTGGAGAAAAGAAAGTGCATTGTGGGTCAATCTGCCATTATTCTCTTTTTTAGTTCAGTTCATAAACGTTTTCGCTAGCTAGTTTATAAAAGACGTTTCGAATGAAAACGTAACGTTTGCTGTCAAAACTCACTACGGGTACAGAAGGTCTGAGAAAAAGTACCAGGATCACATAAAACAGAAGAACTGTAGGAATGTATACCAGACGTAGTTTTATCACACAACGCACTAATGCGTCGAAGGCACATCGTATTGGACAAAAATAACAGGGTCACATAATACAGGAAGAGGTGTGGGCAGCGTCGAGTACTGCGTACAGAAAGCCTTGCTGTGATTACCGTTGTTGACAATACAGTTAAAGGTGTTTCATACAGGACTGTAACAGGACATAGTAAACGCGAATGGGAGTAGGAGACATGCAATAGGTAGTAGAGGTATTATTTATCACAAAATGCACTAACACGATAACGCGTCTAGGGCACATCGTATTGGACAGAAATAATAGGGTCGCAGAAACTAGGGTCGCAGAGGTGTGGGCAGCGCCGAGTACCGCGTATAATCCTTGCTTTCTGCGCTAGTAGTGACCAGTGAGTGACTAAAGTTAACAATAGACTGACAAAAGCGTAAACTGCACATTTTAATGCCAAGATAAGAAAGAATGACAACTATTGACAAGACACGACACACGACAATCTACACAGATAAATAAAATTCTAGTTTCTGTTTATAATACTAAAATAACCACCAAAATACGTGATCGCCGATAACGGCCGCACAGTGTGTCCTTCCACCCGCATACGAATAACAAGTCCAGTGCTACCTCATTTCTTTCTTTTCATTTTTATTCTACGTTTTCATTTGTATTCGCTTAATATATAATTGCTATTAATTTCAATAATACCATTCATTTTTGTTGCTAAACCATTATTGCTATCATCCTTCTCTGCCGCGCTCGCTTCACCTATGTATTACTCTGATCCTTAAGACCATCGCCGTACAGGTCAAATTCCTATGAAGCTTGTTGGTGCCGGAACGCCTACCCGCACCACAGAGCAATAGGCTAATATTATGTTGGAAAATAGAAATAAAAATGTTAGTCCTAAAATTCATATTCCACACGGACGAAATCACGGGCAACAGCTAGTGACGTATAAATCTCTAGCTTTATTATGTGGTCCTGGTACCTTGGAGGGGATTGTGTTTCGTCTGGGCCACTCTAGTTGCCCGGGCGTTAGACGCTATAAAGTTTTGTATGACAAACAATGAAACGCACAAACGCGTCGATGGCACTGAGCATTGAACGGAATGTACCAGGGTCGCAAAATATAAGTAGAGGTGGCAAGCGTCAAGTACTTACAGTGTATTGTACAACAAAGCTTGCCATTGGTTGGCGGGTAGCAAACTAACACTAACAATATACAATCGTCAATAGACTGACATACACATCACCTGTATTTTATAGTAGGTTTAAATGAAAATAAAGGCTTGAGTTTGAGTTTAACAATTTAAGTCACAATTATTGGTCGTGCATGCTGGGTAGCAAAAGAAACGTATTGTTGTGTAAAGAAAGAAGTGCATGGAATAGTAATCGTTTCGAAATACGTGTTAATGTGTGAAATATCGCAGTAAAAAGACGTCGATTTAACAAGGTGTCGCAGTATAAAGATATCGCTGAAAGGTTTTCGAAGAAACAAAATTCGACGATACGGCTTTCGCACTCAAGTAGGTATTCCGTATAAAAGTACACAGCCGTCTTTGTCCCTTCTCCATATTCTTTTACGGGACACCTCCAATGTGTGCCCTCGAGGCGTTAGTGCGGTTTGAATTACCACCGATGCCACCACAGGGTGGGTACATTTGTATATTTTTTTTTTTTAAGAGGGGAAAATCCTCGAATGACTGCTCCCGCCTGGGTGAGGCGGGAGGGAGTGTCAGACTCTTACTGACTAAAAACCACCCCGTTCCTTCTCCTGCACGTCGAGCCGGGGCCCCGGTTACCCGTTAGGTTCTCCGCGACTATTTGTATATAGGGTGCCATGCACGTGCCGTGCCATGCATGATGCCACTGACTCACATGTGCGTCCCTTCATCTTTCTACATATTTCTACTATTTTCTACACCTGTATTACGTCTGTGTATGTCGCGATATAATCGAGCACATACATACATACATATACATAATAGAGGTATAATATACATGTCAAATAACCTCCTTTTTTGAAGTCTGCTACAAATTACTAGAATCACATGATATAGTAAAGGTAGTGAGTAGTAAGTACATTGTCTTGTCTTGCCATTCTTTTTTATTTTGGAATTGCATAGTTCAGTTGACGCTTCTGTCAATCTATTGTTAACGTTACCTGTGCAAAAAGCACGGTCTTTTAGAGTCATTCGTCACTTTATTATACTCTGCGCTACACACACCTCTCCGTACATTCTGCGATCCTGTTATATTTGTCAAATACGTTGTGCCCGTAACGCGTTAGTACGTTTTGTAATACCGTTTGCCTCCAACTCATATGCGCGTTTGATGCATTCTTGCGATGTTTAATAAAATAATTGTCTTTGAAATACGAACTACTAGACAACTCTTACTTTTACTACATTATGCGATACTTTTTCACAAATTTTATATGCCGTCGACGCGTTAGTGCGTCTCGTCTGTCGATCGACCATCTCCTGGTCGATTTCTAAACGTGCCCATCTGTCGGACGCCAGCTGCTGGTGGAACGTTGCCGCTGTATTTTAATTAAGTACAAAATAAGCTTTGAAACTGTATCTATACTGCTCTAACTTGCAAAACATACGGGGAATACGACAAGGTTGGAATATACCACCACCACATATTAAACAAATTCCCGCCGGTAACATGAGTAGTATTTAGTCTATGCGGAGCCGTCTTTAGTCCTTGTGTTTGTGTTATAGACCCAAGTGTTTTATTGTTTGAAGGTGTTTTTAAGTGAAATTGGACAATATATTGTTTACCTATCATGGAAGGGTAAACAATAAACAGTTTTTTATTCATGACTTAGGTATCAGACAAAGATTAAGTTTTCCAGTCCAGTTTTCCATTTGATTGTAGAATAAACTACTAAATGAAGTGGAGAAAAGAAAGTGCATTGTGGGTCAATCTGCCATTATTCTCTTTTTTAGTTCAGTTCATAAACGTTTTCGCTAGCTAGTTTATAAAAGACGTTTCGAATGAAAACGTAACGTTTGCTGTCAAAACTCACTACGGGTACAGAAGGTCTGAGAAAAAGTACCAGGATCACATAAAACAGAAGAACTGTAGGAATGTATACCAGACGTAGTTTTATCACACAACGCACTAATGCGTCGAAGGCACATCGTATTGGACAAAAATAACAGGGTCACATAATACAGGAAGAGGTGTGGGCAGCGTCGAGTACTGCGTACAGAAAGCCTTGCTGTGATTACCGTTGTTGACAATACAGTTAAAGGTGTTTCATACAGGACTGTAACAGGACATAGTAAACGCGAATGGGAGTAGGAGACATGCAATAGGTAGTAGAGGTATTATTTATCACAAAATGCACTAACACGATAACGCGTCTAGGGCACATCGTATTGGACAGAAATAATAGGGTCGCAGAAACTAGGGTCGCAGAGGTGTGGGCAGCGCCGAGTACCGCGTATAATCCTTGCTTTCTGCGCTAGTAGTGACCAGTGAGTGACTAAAGTTAACAATAGACTGACAAAAGCGTAAACTGCACATTTTAATGCCAAGATAAGAAAGAATGACAACTATTGACAAGACACGACACACGACAATCTACACAGATAAATAAAATTCTAGTTTCTGTTTATAATACTAAAATAACCACCAAAATACGTGATCGCCGATAACGGCCGCACAGTGTGTCCTTCCACCCGCATACGAATAACAAGTCCAGTGCTACCTCATTTCTTTCTTTTCATTTTTATTCTACGTTTTCATTTGTATTCGCTTAATATATAATTGCTATTAATTTCAATAATACCATTCATTTTTGTTGCTAAACCATTATTGCTATCATCCTTCTCTGCCGCGCTCGCTTCACCTATGTATTACTCTGATCCTTAAGACCATCGCCGTACAGGTCAAATTCCTATGAAGCTTGTTGGTGCCGGAACGCCTACCCGCACCACAGAGCAATAGGCTAATATTATGTTGGAAAATAGAAATAAAAATGTTAGTCCTAAAATTCATATTCCACACGGACGAAATCACGGGCAACAGCTAGTGACGTATAAATCTCTAGCTTTATTATGTGGTCCTGGTACCTTGGAGGGGATTGTGTTTCGTCTGGGCCACTCTAGTTGCCCGGGCGTTAGACGCTATAAAGTTTTGTATGACAAACAATGAAACGCACAAACGCGTCGATGGCACTGAGCATTGAACGGAATGTACCAGGGTCGCAAAATATAAGTAGAGGTGGCAAGCGTCAAGTACTTACAGTGTATTGTACAACAAAGCTTGCCATTGGTTGGCGGGTAGCAAACTAACACTAACAATATACAATCGTCAATAGACTGACATACACATCACCTGTATTTTATAGTAGGTTTAAATGAAAATAAAGGCTTGAGTTTGAGTTTAACAATTTAAGTCACAATTATTGGTCGTGCATGCTGGGTAGCAAAAGAAACGTATTGTTGTGTAAAGAAAGAAGTGCATGGAATAGTAATCGTTTCGAAATACGTGTTAATGTGTGAAATATCGCAGTAAAAAGACGTCGATTTAACAAGGTGTCGCAGTATAAAGATATCGCTGAAAGGTTTTCGAAGAAACAAAATTCGACGATACGGCTTTCGCACTCAAGTAGGTATTCCGTATAAAAGTACACAGCCGTCTTTGTCCCTTCTCCATATTCTTTTACGGGACACCTCCAATGTGTGCCCTCGAGGCGTTAGTGCGGTTTGAATTACCACCGATGCCACCACAGGGTGGGTACATTTGTATATTTTTTTTTTTTAAGAGGGGAAAATCCTCGAATGACTGCTCCCGCCTGGGTGAGGCGGGAGGGAGTGTCAGACTCTTACTGACTAAAAACCACCCCGTTCCTTCTCCTGCACGTCGAGCCGGGGCCCCGGTTACCCGTTAGGTTCTCCGCGACTATTTGTATATAGGGTGCCATGCACGTGCCGTGCCATGCATGATGCCACTGACTCACATGTGCGTCCCTTCATCTTTCTACATATTTCTACTATTTTCTACACCTGTATTACGTCTGTGTATGTCGCGATATAATCGAGCACATACATACATACATATACATAATAGAGGTATAATATACATGTCAAATAACCTCCTTTTTTGAAGTCTGCTACAAATTACTAGAATCACATGATATAGTAAAGGTAGTGAGTAGTAAGTACATTGTCTTGTCTTGCCATTCTTTTTTATTTTGGAATTGCATAGTTCAGTTGACGCTTCTGTCAATCTATTGTTACCGAACGATGCTGACGTAATTAAATGCATATACGAGCAGAACATAACTGACAAGTTCCCAGATATGTCATTAGAGTCCTTTTTAACGGCTGTTAAAATAAGTCACAAATCTGGAAAAAAGGATGCATCGACCTGTAACTTCATAGTAGAGTTTCCAGCAAAGATACGTAAAGCCCTTATATCCCAAGAAAGGCTTTACATAAACTGGACTTCTTGCCCTGTCAGAGATTTTACGCTCGTCACCAGATGCTACAAATGTCAGCAATATGGTCACGCAGCAAAAACGTGCCGGGAGCTCTCTCCATCGTGTGGCCACTGTGGAGAAGTGGGACATTTAACATCTGCGTGTACTAAGAAAGTGGAGTCCCTTAAATGCGCAACTTGTTCTCGGTTTAACAAACCCAGCCAGCATAAAACCGGAGACGTTGAGTGTCCCGCCAGGAAGATAGCGGAATATCGGTACATCAACTCAATCGACTATGAGGGCGCATAAAAACGCATCACACTCTAGGTCTTTCCGAGTTGGTTAACCTTCGCCCTGAACAACAGTTACACAACATAACAGCCTTATTGCTACCTAAGCAATTAATTTCATATTATTGTAATTAGAAAATGACCGAATGTATTGTAACCTAGTTTATATTCCTGCTGATGTTTGCAATTTCTCGGTCGTAGTGATATGTTGTAATTCTGAATAAATGTTAATGTTAGGTATAGAGGTATACTATAATGTTGCAATATTTTTGCCTATCCCTTCGGGGATTTATTGTTATGTAAGTAGGTATATTTTATGTATAACAAATAATTAAAAATGCACCTCTGCCTATCTCTTATGAGAATATAGAGTATGAGGTTTTATTTTGTATGTATGTATGTTTATTAAAATAATAATATTGTTTACTGTTGCATAATGATAAGTATGTAGTTACGTTTTTAGAAATAAGATGTCTTCCTACAAAAGTAATGTATAGAGCTCCTTTCGCCTGCGATACAGGATTGTCCTAGTGCAGGCATCTAACTTTATGAGATCAATTTTACTTACTTGAAACATATTTTGTATTTTGCATTTTTGAATTATGAATAAAATTTTTATTTATTTATTTATTTATTAACGTTACCTGTGCAAAAAGCACGGTCTTTTAGAGTCATTCGTCACTTTATTATACTCTGCGCTACACACACCTCTCCGTACATTCTGCGATCCTGTTATATTTGTCAAATACGTTGTGCCCGTAACGCGTTAGTACGTTTTGTAATACCGTTTGCCTCCAACTCATATGCGCGTTTGATGCATTCTTGCGATGTTTAATAAAATAATTGTCTTTGAAATACGAACTACTAGACAACTCTTACTTTTACTACATTATGCGATACTTTTTCACAAATTTTATATGCCGTCGACGCGTTAGTGCGTCTCGTCTGTCGATCGACCATCTCCTGGTCGATTTCTAAACGTGCCCATCTGTCGGACGCCAGCTGCTGGTGGAACGTTGCCGCTGTATTTTAATTACAAAATAAGCTTTGAAACTGTATCTATACTGCTCTAACTTGCAAAACATACGGGGAATACGACAAGGTTGGAATATACCACCACCACATGTTAAACAAATTCCCGCCGGTAACATGAGTAGTATTTAGTCTATGCGGAGCCGTCTTTAGTCCTTGTGTTTGTGTTATAGACCCAAGTGTTTTATTGTTTGAAGGTGTTTTTAAGTGAAATTGGACAATATATTGTTTACCTATCATGGAAGGGTAAACAATAAACAGTTTTTTATTCATGACTTAGGTATCAGACAAAGATTAAGTTTTCCAGTCCAGTTTTCCATTTGATTGTAGAATAAACTACTAAATGAAGTGGAGAAAAGAAAGTGCATTGTGGGTCAATCTGCCATTATTCTCTTTTTTAGTTCAGTTCATAAACGTTTTCGCTAGCTAGTTTATAAAAGACGTTTCGAATGAAAACGTAACGTTTGCTGTCAAAACTCACTACGGGTACAGAAGGTCTGAGAAAAAGTACCAGGATCATATAAAACAGAAGAACTGTAGGAATGTATACCAGACGTAGTTTTATCACACAACGCACTAATGCGTCGAAGGCACATCGTATTGAACAAAAATAACAGGGTCACATAATACAGGAAGAGGTGTGGGCAGCGTCGAGTACTGCGTACAGAAAGCCTTGCTGTGATTACCGTTGTTGACAATACAGTTAAAGGTGTTTCATACAGGACTGTAACAGGACATAGTAAACGCGAATGGGAGTAGGAGACATGCAATAGGTAGTAGAGGTATTATTTATCACAAAATGCACTAACACGATAACGCGTCTAGGGCACATCGTATTGGACAGAAATAATAGGGTCGCAGAAACTAGGGTCGCAGAGGTGTGGGCAGCGCCGAGTACCGCGTATAATCCTTGCTTTCTGCGCTAGTAGTGACCAGTGAGTGACTAAAGTTAACAATAGACTGACAAAAGCGTAAACTGCACATTTTAATGCCAAGATAAGAAAGAATGACAACTATTGACAAGACACGACACACGACAATCTACACAGATAAATAAAATTCTAGTTTCTGTTTATAATACTAAAATAACCACCAAAATACGTGATCGCCGATAACGGCCGCACAGTGTGTCCTTCCACCCGCATACGAATAACAAGTCCAGTGCTACCTCATTTCTTTCTTTTCATTTTTATTCTACGTTTTCATTTGTATTCGCTTAATATATAATTGCTATTAATTTCAATAATACCATTTATTTTTGTTGCTAAACCATTATTGCTATCATCCTTCTCTGCCGCGCTCGCTTCACCTATGTATTACTCTGATCCTTAAGACCATCGCCGTACAGGTCAAATTCCTATGAAGCTTGTTGGTGCCGGAACGCCTACCCGCACCACAGAGCAATAGGCTAATATTATGTTGGAAAATAGAAATAAAAATGTTAGTCCTAAAATTCATATTCCACACGGACGAAATCACGGGCAACAGCTAGTGACGTATAAATCTCTAGCTTTATTATGTGGTCCTGGTACCTTGGAGGGGTTTGTGTTTCGTCTGCCACTCTAGTTGCCCGGGCGTTAGACGCTATAAAGTTTTGTATGACAAACAATGAAACGCACAAACGCGTCGATGGCACTGAGCATTGAACGGAATGTACCAGGGTCGCAAAATATAAGTAGAGGTGGCAAGCGTCAAGTACTTACAGTGTATTGTACAACAAAGCTTGCCATTGGTTGGCGGGTAGCAAACTAACACTAACAATATACAATCGTCAATAGACTGACATACACATCACCTGTATTTTATAGTAGGTTTAAATGAAAATAAAGGCTTGAGTTTGAGTTTAACAATTTAAGTCACAATTATTGGTCGTGCATGCTGGGTAGCAAAAGAAACGTATTGTTGTGTAAAGAAAGAAGTGCATGGAATAGTAATCGTTTCGAAATACGTGTTAATGTGTGAAATATCGCAGTAAAAAGACGTCGATTTAACAAGGTGTCGCAGTATAAAGATATCGCTGAAAGGTTTTCGAAGAAACAAAATTCGACGATACGGCTTTCGCACTCAAGTAGGTATTCCGTATAAAAGTACACAGCCGTCTTTGTCCCTTCTCCATATTCTTTTACGGGACACCTCCAATGTGTGCCCTCGAGGCGTTAGTGCGGTTTGAATTACCACCGATGCCACCACAGGGTGGGTACATTTGTATATTTTTTTTTTTTTAAGAGGGGAAAATCCTCGAATGACTGCTCCCGCCTGGGTGAGGCGGGAGGGAGTGTCAGACTCTTACTGACTAAAAACCACCCCGTTCCTTCTCCTGCACGTCGAGCCGGGGCCCCGGTTACCCGTTAGGTTCTCCGCGACTATTTGTATATAGGGTGCCATGCACGTGCCGTGCCATGCATGATGCCACTGACTCACATGTGCGTCCCTTCATCTTTCTACATATTTCTACTATTTTCTACACCTGTATTACGTCTGTGTATGTCGCGATATAATCGAGCACATACATACATACATATACATAATAGAGGTATAATATACATGTCAAATAACCTCCTTTTTTGAAGTCTGCTACAAATTACTAGAATCACATGATATAGTAAAGGTAGTGAGTAGTAAGTACATTGTCTTGTCTTGCCATTCTTTTTTATTTTGGAATTGCATAGTTCAGTTGACGCTTCTGTCAATCTATTGTTAACGTTACCTGTGCAAAAAGCACGGTCTTTTAGAGTCATTCGTCACTTTATTATACTCTGCGCTACACACACCTCTCCGTACATTCTGCGATCCTGTTATATTTGTCAAATACGTTGTGCCCGTAACGCGTTAGTACGTTTTGTAATACCGTTTGCCTCCAACTCATATGCGCGTTTGATGCATTCTTGCGATGTTTAATAAAATAATTGTCTTTGAAATACGAACTACTAGACAACTCTTACTTTTACTACATTATGCGATACTTTTTCACAAATTTTATATGCCGTCGACGCGTTAGTGCGTCTCGTCTGTCGATCGACCATCTCCTGGTCGATTTCTAAACGTGCCCATCTGTCGGACGCCAGCTGCTGGTGGAACGTTGCCGCTGTATTTTAATTACAAAATAAGCTTTGAAACTGTATCTATACTGCTCTAACTTGCAAAACATACGGGGAATACGACAAGGTTGGAATATACCACCACCACATGTTAAACAAATTCCCGCCGGTAACATGAGTAGTATTTAGTCTATGCGGAGCCGTCTTTAGTCCTTGTGTTTGTGTTATAGACCCAAGTGTTTTATTGTTTGAAGGTGTTTTTAAGTGAAATTGGACAATATATTGTTTACCTATCATGGAAGGGTAAACAATAAACAGTTTTTTATTCATGACTTAGGTATCAGACAAAGATTAAGTTTTCCAGTCCAGTTTTCCATTTGATTGTAGAATAAACTACTAAATGAAGTGGAGAAAAGAAAGTGCATTGTGGGTCAATCTGCCATTATTCTCTTTTTTAGTTCAGTTCATAAACGTTTTCGCTAGCTAGTTTATAAAAGACGTTTCGAATGAAAACGTAACGTTTGCTGTCAAAACTCACTACGGGTACAGAAGGTCTGAGAAAAAGTACCAGGATCACATAAAACAGAAGAACTGTAGGAATGTATACCAGACGTAGTTTTATCACACAACGCACTAATGCGTCGAAGGCACATCGTATTGGACAAAAATAACAGGGTCACATAATACAGGAAGAGGTGTGGGCAGCGTCGAGTACTGCGTACAGAAAGCCTTGCTGTGATTACCGTTGTTGACAATACAGTTAAAGGTGTTTCATACAGGACTGTAACAGGACATAGTAAACGCGAATGGGAGTAGGAGACATGCAATAGGTAGTAGAGGTATTATTTATCACAAAATGCACTAACACGATAACGCGTCTAGGGCACATCGTATTGGACAGAAATAATAGGGTCGCAGAAACTAGGGTCGCAGAGGTGTGGGCAGCGCCGAGTACCGCGTATAATCCTTGCTTTCTGCGCTAGTAGTGACCAGTGAGTGACTAAAGTTAACAATAGACTGACAAAAGCGTAAACTGCACATTTTAATGCCAAGATAAGAAAGAATGACAACTATTGACAAGACACGACACACGACAATCTACACAGATAAATAAAATTCTAGTTTCTGTTTATAATACTAAAATAACCACCAAAATACGTGATCGCCGATAACGGCCGCACAGTGTGTCCTTCCACCCGCATACGAATAACAAGTCCAGTGCTACCTCATTTCTTTCTTTTCATTTTTATTCTACGTTTTCATTTGTATTCGCTTAATATATAATTGCTATTAATTTCAATAATACCATTCATTTTTGTTGCTAAACCATTATTGCTATCATCCTTCTCTGCCGCGCTCGCTTCACCTATGTATTACTCTGATCCTTAAGACCATCGCCGTACAGGTCAAATTCCTATGAAGCTTGTTGGTGCCGGAACGCCTACCCGCACCACAGAGCAATAGGCTAATATTATGTTGGAAAATAGAAATAAAAATGTTAGTCCTAAAATTCATATTCCACACGGACGAAATCACGGGCAACAGCTAGTGACGTATAAATCTCTAGCTTTATTATGTGGTCCTGGTACCTTGGAGGGGATTGTGTTTCGTCTGGGCCACTCTAGTTGCCCGGGCGTTAGACGCTATAAAGTTTTGTATGACAAACAATGAAACGCACAAACGCGTCGATGGCACTGAGCATTGAACGGAATGTACCAGGGTCGCAAAATATAAGTAGAGGTGGCAAGCGTCAAGTACTTACAGTGTATTGTACAACAAAGCTTGCCATTGGTTGGCGGGTAGCAAACTAACACTAACAATATACAATCGTCAATAGACTGACATACACATCACCTGTATTTTATAGTAGGTTTAAATGAAAATAAAGGCTTGAGTTTGAGTTTAACAATTTAAGTCACAATTATTGGTCGTGCATGCTGGGTAGCAAAAGAAACGTATTGTTGTGTAAAGAAAGAAGTGCATGGAATAGTAATCGTTTCGAAATACGTGTTAATGTGTGAAATATCGCAGTAAAAAGACGTCGATTTAACAAGGTGTCGCAGTATAAAGATATCGCTGAAAGGTTTTCGAAGAAACAAAATTCGACGATACGGCTTTCGCACTCAAGTAGGTATTCCGTATAAAAGTACACAGCCGTCTTTGTCCCTTCTCCATATTCTTTTACGGGACACCTCCAATGTGTGCCCTCGAGGCGTTAGTGCGGTTTGAATTACCACCGATGCCACCACAGGGTGGGTACATTTGTATATTTTTTTTTTTTAAGAGGGGAAAATCCTCGAATGACTGCTCCCGCCTGGGTGAGGCGGGAGGGAGTGTCAGACTCTTACTGACTAAAAACCACCCCGTTCCTTCTCCTGCACGTCGAGCCGGGGCCCCGGTTACCCGTTAGGTTCTCCGCGACTATTTGTATATAGGGTGCCATGCACGTGCCGTGCCATGCATGATGCCACTGACTCACATGTGCGTCCCTTCATCTTTCTACATATTTCTACTATTTTCTACACCTGTATTACGTCTGTGTATGTCGCGATATAATCGAGCACATACATACATACATATACATAATAGAGGTATAATATACATGTCAAATAACCTCCTTTTTTGAAGTCTGCTACAAATTACTAGAATCACATGATATAGTAAAGGTAGTGAGTAGTAAGTACATTGTCTTGTCTTGCCATTCTTTTTTATTTTGGAATTGCATAGTTCAGTTGACGCTTCTGTCAATCTATTGTTACCGAACGATGCTGACGTAATTAAATGCATATACGAGCAGAACATAACTGACAAGTTCCCAGATATGTCATTAGAGTCCTTTTTAACGGCTGTTAAAATAAGTCACAAATCTGGAAAAAAGGATGCATCGACCTGTAACTTCATAGTAGAGTTTCCAGCAAAGATACGTAAAGCCCTTATATCCCAAGAAAGGCTTTACATAAACTGGACTTCTTGCCCTGTCAGAGATTTTACGCTCGTCACCAGATGCTACAAATGTCAGCAATATGGTCACGCAGCAAAAACGTGCCGGGAGCTCTCTCCATCGTGTGGCCACTGTGGAGAAGTGGGACATTTAACATCTGCGTGTACTAAGAAAGTGGAGTCCCTTAAATGCGCAACTTGTTCTCGGTTTAACAAACCCAGCCAGCATAAAACCGGAGACGTTGAGTGTCCCGCCAGGAAGATAGCGGAATATCGGTACATCAACTCAATCGACTATGAGGGCGCATAAAAACGCATCACACTCTAGGTCTTTCCGAGTTGGTTAACCTTCGCCCTGAACAACAGTTACACAACATAACAGCCTTATTGCTACCTAAGCAATTAATTTCATATTATTGTAATTAGAAAATGACCGAATGTATTGTAACCTAGTTTATATTCCTGCTGATGTTTGCAATTTCTCGGTCGTAGTGATATGTTGTAATTCTGAATAAATGTTAATGTTAGGTATAGAGGTATACTATAATGTTGCAATATTTTTGCCTATCCCTTCGGGGATTTATTGTTATGTAAGTAGGTATATTTTATGTATAACAAATAATTAAAAATGCACCTCTGCCTATCTCTTATGAGAATATAGAGTATGAGGTTTTATTTTGTATGTATGTATGTTTATTAAAATAATAATATTGTTTACTGTTGCATAATGATAAGTATGTAGTTACGTTTTTAGAAATAAGATGTCTTCCTACAAAAGTAATGTATAGAGCTCCTTTCGCCTGCGATACAGGATTGTCCTAGTGCAGGCATCTAACTTTATGAGATCAATTTTACTTACTTGAAACATATTTTGTATTTTGCATTTTTGAATTATGAATAAAATTTTTATTTATTTATTTATTTATTAACGTTACCTGTGCAAAAAGCACGGTCTTTTAGAGTCATTCGTCACTTTATTATACTCTGCGCTACACACACCTCTCCGTACATTCTGCGATCCTGTTATATTTGTCAAATACGTTGTGCCCGTAACGCGTTAGTACGTTTTGTAATACCGTTTGCCTCCAACTCATATGCGCGTTTGATGCATTCTTGCGATGTTTAATAAAATAATTGTCTTTGAAATACGAACTACTAGACAACTCTTACTTTTACTACATTATGCGATACTTTTTCACGAATTTTATATGCCGTCGACGCGTTAGTGCGTCTCGTCTGTCGATCGACCATCTCCTGGTCGATTTCTAAACGTGCCCATCTGTCGGACGCCAGCTGCTGGTGGAACGTTGCCGCTGTATTTTAATTACAAAATAAGCTTTGAAACTGTATCTATACTGCTCTAACTTGCAAAACATACGGGGAATACGACAAGGTTGGAATATACCACCACCACATGTTAAACAAATTCCCGCCGGTAACATGAGTAGTATTTAGTCTATGCGGAGCCGTCTTTAGTCCTTGTGTTTGTGTTATAGACCCAAGTGTTTTATTGTTTGAAGGTGTTTTTAAGTGAAATTGGACAATATATTGTTTACCTATCATGGAAGGGTAAACAATAAACAGTTTTTTATTCATGACTTAGGTATCAGACAAAGATTAAGTTTTCCAGTCCAGTTTTCCATTTGATTGTAGAATAAACTACTAAATGAAGTGGAGAAAAGAAAGTGCATTGTGGGTCAATCTGCCATTATTCTCTTTTTTAGTTCAGTTCATAAACGTTTTCGCTAGCTAGTTTATAAAAGACGTTTCGAATGAAAACGTAACGTTTGCTGTCAAAACTCACTACGGGTACAGAAGGTCTGAGAAAAAGTACCAGGATCACATAAAACAGAAGAACTGTAGGAATGTATACCAGACGTAGTTTTATCACACAACGCACTAATGCGTCGAAGGCACATCGTATTGGACAAAAATAACAGGGTCACATAATACAGGAAGAGGTGTGGGCAGCGTCGAGTACTGCGTACAGAAAGCCTTGCTGTGATTACCGTTGTTGACAATACAGTTAAAGGTGTTTCATACAGGACTGTAACAGGACATAGTAAACGCGAATGGGAGTAGGAGACATGCAATAGGTAGTAGAGGTATTATTTATCACAAAATGCACTAACACGATAACGCGTCTAGGGCACATCGTATTGGACAGAAATAATAGGGTCGCAGAAACTAGGGTCGCAGAGGTGTGGGCAGCGCCGAGTACCGCGTATAATCCTTGCTTTCTGCGCTAGTAGTGACCAGTGAGTGACTAAAGTTAACAATAGACTGACAAAAGCGTAAACTGCACATTTTAATGCCAAGATAAGAAAGAATGACAACTATTGACAAGACACGACACACGACAATCTACACAGATAAATAAAATTCTAGTTTCTGTTTATAATACTAAAATAACCACCAAAATACGTGATCGCCGATAACGGCCGCACAGTGTGTCCTTCCACCCGCATACGAATAACAAGTCCAGTGCTACCTCATTTCTTTCTTTTCATTTTTATTCTACGTTTTCATTTGTATTCGCTTAATATATAATTGCTATTAATTTCAATAATACCATTCATTTTTGTTGCTAAACCATTATTGCTATCATCCTTCTCTGCCGCGCTCGCTTCACCTATGTATTACTCTGATCCTTAAGACCATCGCCGTACAGGTCAAATTCCTATGAAGCTTGTTGGTGCCGGAACGCCTACCCGCACCACAGAGCAATAGGCTAATATTATGTTGGAAAATAGAAATAAAAATGTTAGTCCTAAAATTCATATTCCACACGGACGAAATCACGGGCAACAGCTAGTGACGTATAAATCTCTAGCTTTATTATGTGGTCCTGGTACCTTGGAGGGGATTGTGTTTCGTCTGGGCCACTCTAGTTGCCCGGGCGTTAGACGCTATAAAGTTTTGTATGACAAACAATGAAACGCACAAACGCGTCGATGGCACTGAGCATTGAACGGAATGTACCAGGGTCGCAAAATATAAGTAGAGGTGGCAAGC
Organism: Spodoptera picta; assembly: GCA_038387885.1. Lineage (NCBI taxonomy): Eukaryota > Metazoa > Arthropoda > Insecta > Lepidoptera > Noctuidae > Spodoptera > Spodoptera picta. Next base: position 2,537,317 of record JAZHFQ010000445.1, read on the forward strand.
GTCAAGTACTTACAGTGTATTGTACAACAAAGCTTGCCATTGGTTGGCGGGTAGCAAACTAACACTAACAATATACAATCGTCAATAGACTGACATACACATCACCTGTATTTTATAGTAGGTTTAAATGAAAATAAAGGCTTGAGTTTGAGTTTAACAATTTAAGTCACAATTATTGGTCGTGCATGCTGGGTAGCAAAAGAAACGTATTGTTGTGTAAAGAAAGAAGTGCATGGAATAGTAATCGTTTCGAAATACGTGTTAATGTGTGAAATATCGCAGTAAAAAGACGTCGATTTAACAAGGTGTCGCAGTATAAAGATATCGCTGAAAGGTTTTCGAAGAAACAAAATTCGACGATACGGCTTTCGCACTCAAGTAGGTATTCCGTATAAAAGTACACAGCCGTCTTTGTCCCTTCTCCATATTCTTTTACGGGACACCTCCAATGTGTGCCCTCGAGGCGTTAGTGCGGTTTGAATTACCACCGTTGCCACCACAGGGTGGGTACATTTGTATATTTTTTTTTTTTTAAGAGGGGAAAATCCTCGAATGACTGCTCCCGCCTGGGTGAGGCGGGAGGGAGTGTCAGACTCTTACTGACTAAAAACCACCCCGTTCCTTCTCCTGCACGTCGAGCCGGGGCCCCGGTTACCCGTTAGGTTCTCCGCGACTATTTGTATATAGGGTGCCATGCACGTGCCGTGCCATGCATGATGCCACTGACTCACATGTGCGTCCCTTCATCTTTCTACATATTTCTACTATTTTCTACACCTGTATTACGTCTGTGTATGTCGCGATATAATCGAGCACATACATACATACATATACATAATAGAGGTATAATATACATGTCAAATAACCTCCTTTTTTGAAGTCTGCTACAAATTACTAGAATCACATGATATAGTAAAGGTAGTGAGTAGTAAGTACATTGTCTTGTCTTGCCATTCTTTTTTATTTTGGAATTGCATAGTTCAGTTGACGCTTCTGTCAATCTATTGTTAACGTTACCTGTGCAAAAAGCACGGTCTTTTAGAGTCATTCGTCACTTTATTATACTCTGCGCTACACACACCTCTCCGTACATTCTGCGATCCTGTTATATTTGTCAAATACGTTGTGCCCGTAACGCGTTAGTACGTTTTGTAATACCGTTTGCCTCCAACTCATATGCGCGTTTGATGCATTCTTGCGATGTTTAATAAAATAATTGTCTTTGAAATACGAACTACTAGACAACTCTTACTTTTACTACATTATGCGATACTTTTTCACAAATTTTATATGCCGTCGACGCGTTAGTGCGTCTCGTCTGTCGATCGACCATCTCCTGGTCGATTTCTAAACGTGCCCATCTGTCGGACGCCAGCTGCTGGTGGAACGTTGCCGCTGTATTTTAATTACAAAATAAGCTTTGAAACTGTATCTATACTGCTCTAACTTGCAAAACATACGGGGAATACGACAAGGTTGGAATATACCACCACCACATGTTAAACAAATTCCCGCCGGTAACATGAGTAGTATTTAGTCTATGCGGAGCCGTCTTTAGTCCTTGTGTTTGTGTTATAGACCCAAGTGTTTTATTGTTTGAAGGTGTTTTTAAGTGAAATTGGACAATATATTGTTTACCTATCATGGAAGGGTAAACAATAAACAGTTTTTTATTCATGACTTAGGTATCAGACAAAGATTAAGTTTTCCAGTCCAGTTTTCCATTTGATTGTAGAATAAACTACTAAATGAAGTGGAGAAAAGAAAGTGCATTGTGGGTCAATCTGCCATTATTCTCTTTTTTAGTTCAGTTCATAAACGTTTTCGCTAGCTAGTTTATAAAAGACGTTTCGAATGAAAACGTAACGTTTGCTGTCAAAACTCACTACGGGTACAGAAGGTCTGAGAAAAAGTACCAGGATCACATAAAACAGAAGAACTGTAGGAATGTATACCAGACGTAGTTTTATCACACAACGCACTAATGCGTCGAAGGCACATCGTATTGGACAAAAATAACAGGGTCACATAATACAGGAAGAGGTGTGGGCAGCGTCGAGTACTGCGTACAGAAAGCCTTGCTGTGATTACCGTTGTTGACAATACAGTTAAAGGTGTTTCATACAGGACTGTAACAGGACATAGTAAACGCGAATGGGAGTAGGAGACATGCAATAGGTAGTAGAGGTATTATTTATCACAAAATGCACTAACACGATAACGCGTCTAGGGCACATCGTATTGGACAGAAATAATAGGGTCGCAGAAACTAGGGTCGCAGAGGTGTGGGCAGCGCCGAGTACCGCGTATAATCCTTGCTTTCTGCGCTAGTAGTGACCAGTGAGTGACTAAAGTTAACAATAGACTGACAAAAGCGTAAACTGCACATTTTAATGCCAAGATAAGAAAGAATGACAACTATTGACAAGACACGACACACGACAATCTACACAGATAAATAAAATTCTAGTTTCTGTTTATAATACTAAAATAACCACCAAAATACGTGATCGCCGATAACGGCCGCACAGTGTGTCCTTCCACCCGCATACGAATAACAAGTCCAGTGCTACCTCATTTCTTTCTTTTCATTTTTATTCTACGTTTTCATTTGTATTCGCTTAATATATAATTGCTATTAATTTCAATAATACCATTCATTTTTGTTGCTAAACCATTATTGCTATCATCCTTCTCTGCCGCGCTCGCTTCACCTATGTATTACTCTGATCCTTAAGACCATCGCCGTACAGGTCAAATTCCTATGAAGCTTGTTGGTGCCGGAACGCCTACCCGCACCACAGAGCAATAGGCTAATATTATGTTGGAAAATAGAAATAAAAATGTTAGTCCTAAAATTCATATTCCACACGGACGAAATCACGGGCAACAGCTAGTGACGTATAAATCTCTAGCTTTATTATGTGGTCCTGGTACCTTGGAGGGGATTGTGTTTCGTCTGGGCCACTCTAGTTGCCCGGGCGTTAGACGCTATAAAGTTTTGTATGACAAACAATGAAACGCACAAACGCGTCGATGGCACTGAGCATTGAACGGAATGTACCAGGGTCGCAAAATATAAGTAGAGGTGGCAAGCGTCAAGTACTTACAGTGTATTGTACAACAAAGCTTGCCATTGGTTGGCGGGTAGCAAACTAACACTAACAATATACAATCGTCAATAGACTGACATACACATCACCTGTATTTTATAGTAGGTTTAAATGAAAATAAAGGCTTGAGTTTGAGTTTAACAATTTAAGTCACAATTATTGGTCGTGCATGCTGGGTAGCAAAAGAAACGTATTGTTGTGTAAAGAAAGAAGTGCATGGAATAGTAATCGTTTCGAAATACGTGTTAATGTGTGAAATATCGCAGTAAAAAGACGTCGATTTAACAAGGTGTCGCAGTATAAAGATATCGCTGAAAGGTTTTCGAAGAAACAAAATTCGACGATACGGCTTTCGCACTCAAGTAGGTATTCCGTATAAAAGTACACAGCCGTCTTTGTCCCTTCTCCATATTCTTTTACGGGACACCTCCAATGTGTGCCCTCGAGGCGTTAGTGCGGTTTGAATTACCACCGTTGCCACCACAGGGTGGGTACATTTGTATATTTTTTTTTTTTTAAGAGGGGAAAATCCTCGAATGACTGCTCCCGCCTGGGTGAGGCGGGAGGGAGTGTCAGACTCTTACTGACTAAAAACCACCCCGTTCCTTCTCCTGCACGTCGAGCCGGGGCCCCGGTTACCCGTTAGGTTCTCCGCGACTATTTGTATATAGGGTGCCATGCACGTGCCGTGCCATGCATGATGCCACTGACTCACATGTGCGTCCCTTCATCTTTCTACATATTTCTACTATTTTCTACACCTGTATTACGTCTGTGTATGTCGCGATATAATCGAGCACATACATACATACATATACATAATAGAGGTATAATATACATGTCAAATAACCTCCTTTTTTGAAGTCTGCTACAAATTACTAGAATCACATGATATAGTAAAGGTAGTGAGTAGTAAGTACATTGTCTTGTCTTGCCATTCTTTTTTATTTTGGAATTGCATAGTTCAGTTGACGCTTCTGTCAATCTATTGTTAACGTTACCTGTGCAAAAAGCACGGTCTTTTAGAGTCATTCGTCACTTTATTATACTCTGCGCTACACACACCTCTCCGTACATTCTGCGATCCTGTTATATTTGTCAAATACGTTGTGCCCGTAACGCGTTAGTACGTTTTGTAATACCGTTTGCCTCCAACTCATATGCGCGTTTGATGCATTCTTGCGATGTTTAATAAAATAATTGTCTTTGAAATACGAACTACTAGACAACTCTTACTTTTACTACATTATGCGATACTTTTTCACAAATTTTATATGCCGTCGACGCGTTAGTGCGTCTCGTCTGTCGATCGACCATCTCCTGGTCGATTTCTAAACGTGCCCATCTGTCGGACGCCAGCTGCTGGTGGAACGTTGCCGCTGTATTTTAATTACAAAATAAGCTTTGAAACTGTATCTATACTGCTCTAACTTGCAAAACATACGGGGAATACGACAAGGTTGGAATATACCACCACCACATGTTAAACAAATTCCCGCCGGTAACATGAGTAGTATTTAGTCTATGCGGAGCCGTCTTTAGTCCTTGTGTTTGTGTTATAGACCCAAGTGTTTTATTGTTTGAAGGTGTTTTTAAGTGAAATTGGACAATATATTGTTTACCTATCATGGAAGGGTAAACAATAAACAGTTTTTTATTCATGACTTAGGTATCAGACAAAGATTAAGTTTTCCAGTCCAGTTTTCCATTTGATTGTAGAATAAACTACTAAATGAAGTGGAGAAAAGAAAGTGCATTGTGGGTCAATCTGCCATTATTCTCTTTTTTAGTTCAGTTCATAAACGTTTTCGCTAGCTAGTTTATAAAAGACGTTTCGAATGAAAACGTAACGTTTGCTGTCAAAACTCACTACGGGTACAGAAGGTCTGAGAAAAAGTACCAGGATCACATAAAACAGAAGAACTGTAGGAATGTATACCAGACGTAGTTTTATCACACAACGCACTAATGCGTCGAAGGCACATCGTATTGGACAAAAATAACAGGGTCACATAATACAGGAAGAGGTGTGGGCAGCGTCGAGTACTGCGTACAGAAAGCCTTGCTGTGATTACCGTTGTTGACAATACAGTTAAAGGTGTTTCATACAGGACTGTAACAGGACATAGTAAACGCGAATGGGAGTAGGAGACATGCAATAGGTAGTAGAGGTATTATTTATCACAAAATGCACTAACACGATAACGCGTCTAGGGCACATCGTATTGGACAGAAATAATAGGGTCGCAGAAACTAGGGTCGCAGAGGTGTGGGCAGCGCCGAGTACCGCGTATAATCCTTGCTTTCTGCGCTAGTAGTGACCAGTGAGTGACTAAAGTTAACAATAGACTGACAAAAGCGTAAACTGCACATTTTAATGCCAAGATAAGAAAGAATGACAACTATTGACAAGACACGACACACGACAATCTACACAGATAAATAAAATTCTAGTTTCTGTTTATAATACTAAAATAACCACCAAAATACGTGATCGCCGATAACGGCCGCACAGTGTGTCCTTCCACCCGCATACGAATAACAAGTCCAGTGCTACCTCATTTCTTTCTTTTCATTTTTATTCTACGTTTTCATTTGTATTCGCTTAATATATAATTGCTATTAATTTCAATAATACCATTCATTTTTGTTGCTAAACCATTATTGCTATCATCCTTCTCTGCCGCGCTCGCTTCACCTATGTATTACTCTGATCCTTAAGACCATCGCCGTACAGGTCAAATTCCTATGAAGCTTGTTGGTGCCGGAACGCCTACCCGCACCACAGAGCAATAGGCTAATATTATGTTGGAAAATAGAAATAAAAATGTTAGTCCTAAAATTCATATTCCACACGGACGAAATCACGGGCAACAGCTAGTGACGTATAAATCTCTAGCTTTATTATGTGGTCCTGGTACCTTGGAGGGGATTGTGTTTCGTCTGGGCCACTCTAGTTGCCCGGGCGTTAGACGCTATAAAGTTTTGTATGACAAACAATGAAACGCACAAACGCGTCGATGGCACTGAGCATTGAACGGAATGTACCAGGGTCGCAAAATATAAGTAGAGGTGGCAAGCGTCAAGTACTTACAGTGTATTGTACAACAAAGCTTGCCATTGGTTGGCGGGTAGCAAACTAACACTAACAATATACAATCGTCAATAGACTGACATACACATCACCTGTATTTTATAGTAGGTTTAAATGAAAATAAAGGCTTGAGTTTGAGTTTAACAATTTAAGTCACAATTATTGGTCGTGCATGCTGGGTAGCAAAAGAAACGTATTGTTGTGTAAAGAAAGAAGTGCATGGAATAGTAATCGTTTCGAAATACGTGTTAATGTGTGAAATATCGCAGTAAAAAGACGTCGATTTAACAAGGTGTCGCAGTATAAAGATATCGCTGAAAGGTTTTCGAAGAAACAAAATTCGACGATACGGCTTTCGCACTCAAGTAGGTATTCCGTATAAAAGTACACAGCCGTCTTTGTCCCTTCTCCATATTCTTTTACGGGACACCTCCAATGTGTGCCCTCGAGGCGTTAGTGCGGTTTGAATTACCACCGATGCCACCACAGGGTGGGTACATTTGTATATTTTTTTTTTTTTAAGAGGGGAAAATCCTCGAATGACTGCTCCCGCCTGGGTGAGGCGGGAGGGAGTGTCAGACTCTTACTGACTAAAAACCACCCCGTTCCTTCTCCTGCATGTCGAGCCGGGGCCCCGGTTACCCGTTAGGTTCTCCGCGACTATTTGTATATAGGGTGCCATGCACGTGCCGTGCCATGCATGATGCCACTGACTCACATGTGCGTCCCTTCATCTTTCTACATATTTCTACTATTTTCTACACCTGTATTACGTCTGTGTATGTCGCGATATAATCGAGCACATACATACATACATATACATAATAGAGGTATAATATACATGTCAAATAACCTCCTTTTTTGAAGTCTGCTACAAATTACTAGAATCACATGATATAGTAAAGGTAGTGAGTAGTAAGTACATTGTCTTGTCTTGCCATTCTTTTTTATTTTGGAATTGCATAGTTCAGTTGACGCTTCTGTCAATCTATTGTTAACGTTACCTGTGCAAAAAGCACGGTCTTTTAGAGTCATTCGTCACTTTATTATACTCTGCGCTACACACACCTCTCCGTACATTCTGCGATCCTGTTATATTTGTCAAATACGTTGTGCCCGTAACGCGTTAGTACGTTTTGTAATACCGTTTGCCTCCAACTCATATGCGCGTTTGATGCATTCTTGCGATGTTTAATAAAATAATTGTCTTTGAAATACGAACTACTAGACAACTCTTACTTTTACTACATTATGCGATACTTTTTCACAAATTTTATATGCCGTCGACGCGTTAGTGCGTCTCGTCTGTCGATCGACCATCTCCTGGTCGATTTCTAAACGTGCCCATCTGTCGGACGCCAGCTGCTGGTGGAACGTTGCCGCTGTATTTTAATTAAGTACAAAATAAGCTTTGAAACTGTATCTATACTGCTCTAACTTGCAAAACATACGGGGAATACGACAAGGTTGGAATATACCACCACCACATATTAAACAAATTCCCGCCGGTAACATGAGTAGTATTTAGTCTATGCGGAGCCGTCTTTAGTCCTTGTGTTTGTGTTATAGACCCAAGTGTTTTATTGTTTGAAGGTGTTTTTAAGTGAAATTGGACAATATATTGTTTACCTATCATGGAAGGGTAAACAATAAACAGTTTTTTATTCATGACTTAGGTATCAGACAAAGATTAAGTTTTCCAGTCCAGTTTTCCATTTGATTGTAGAATAAACTACTAAATGAAGTGGAGAAAAGAAAGTGCATTGTGGGTCAATCTGCCATTATTCTCTTTTTTAGTTCAGTTCATAAACGTTTTCGCTAGCTAGTTTATAAAAGACGTTTCGAATGAAAACGTAACGTTTGCTGTCAAAACTCACTACGGGTACAGAAGGTCTGAGAAAAAGTACCAGGATCACATAAAACAGAAGAACTGTAGGAATGTATACCAGACGTAGTTTTATCACACAACGCACTAATGCGTCGAAGGCACATCGTATTGGACAAAAATAACAGGGTCACATAATACAGGAAGAGGTGTGGGCAGCGTCGAGTACTGCGTACAGAAAGCCTTGCTGTGATTACCGTTGTTGACAATACAGTTAAAGGTGTTTCATACAGGACTGTAACAGGACATAGTAAACGCGAATGGGAGTAGGAGACATGCAATAGGTAGTAGAGGTATTATTTATCACAAAATGCACTAACACGATAACGCGTCTAGGGCACATCGTATTGGACAGAAATAATAGGGTCGCAGAAACTAGGGTCGCAGAGGTGTGGGCAGCGCCGAGTACCGCGTATAATCCTTGCTTTCTGCGCTAGTAGTGACCAGTGAGTGACTAAAGTTAACAATAGACTGACAAAAGCGTAAACTGCACATTTTAATGCCAAGATAAGAAAGAATGACAACTATTGACAAGACACGACACACGACAATCTACACAGATAAATAAAATTCTAGTTTCTGTTTATAATACTAAAATAACCACCAAAATACGTGATCGCCGATAACGGCCGCACAGTGTGTCCTTCCACCCGCATACGAATAACAAGTCCAGTGCTACCTCATTTCTTTCTTTTCATTTTTATTCTACGTTTTCATTTGTATTCGCTTAATATATAATTGCTATTAATTTCAATAATACCATTCATTTTTGTTGCTAAACCATTATTGCTATCATCCTTCTCTGCCGCGCTCGCTTCACCTATGTATTACTCTGATCCTTAAGACCATCGCCGTACAGGTCAAATTCCTATGAAGCTTGTTGGTGCCGGAACGCCTACCCGCACCACAGAGCAATAGGCTAATATTATGTTGGAAAATAGAAATAAAAATGTTAGTCCTAAAATTCATATTCCACACGGACGAAATCACGGGCAACAGCTAGTGACGTATAAATCTCTAGCTTTATTATGTGGTCCTGGTACCTTGGAGGGGATTGTGTTTCGTCTGGGCCACTCTAGTTGCCCGGGCGTTAGACGCTATAAAGTTTTGTATGACAAACAATGAAACGCACAAACGCGTCGATGGCACTGAGCATTGAACGGAATGTACCAGGGTCGCAAAATATAAGTAGAGGTGGCAAGCGTCAAGTACTTACAGTGTATTGTACAACAAAGCTTGCCATTGGTTGGCGGGTAGCAAACTAACACTAACAATATACAATCGTCAATAGACTGACATACACATCACCTGTATTTTATAGTAGGTTTAAATGAAAATAAAGGCTTGAGTTTGAGTTTAACAATTTAAGTCACAATTATTGGTCGTGCATGCTGGGTAGCAAAAGAAACGTATTGTTGTGTAAAGAAAGAAGTGCATGGAATAGTAATCGTTTCGAAATACGTGTTAATGTGTGAAATATCGCAGTAAAAAGACGTCGATTTAACAAGGTGTCGCAGTATAAAGATATCGCTGAAAGGTTTTCGAAGAAACAAAATTCGACGATACGGCTTTCGCACTCAAGTAGGTATTCCGTATAAAAGTACACAGCCGTCTTTGTCCCTTCTCCATATTCTTTTACGGGACACCTCCAATGTGTGCCCTCGAGGCGTTAGTGCGGTTTGAATTACCACCGATGCCACCACAGGGTGGGTACATTTGTATATTTTTTTTTTTAAGAGGGGAAAATCCTCGAATGACTGCTCCCGCCTGGGTGAGGCGGGAGGGAGTGTCAGACTCTTACTGACTAAAAACCACCCCGTTCCTTCTCCTGCACGTCGAGCCGGGGCCCCGGTTACCCGTTAGGTTCTCCGCGACTATTTGTATATAGGGTGCCATGCACGTGCCGTGCCATGCATGATGCCACTGACTCACATGTGCGTCCCTTCATCTTTCTACATATTTCTACTATTTTCTACACCTGTATTACGTCTGTGTATGTCGCGATATAATCGAGCACATACATACATACATATACATAATAGAGGTATAATATACATGTCAAATAACCTCCTTTTTTGAAGTCTGCTACAAATTACTAGAATCACATGATATAGTAAAGGTAGTGAGTAGTAAGTACATTGTCTTGTCTTGCCATTCTTTTTTATTTTGGAATTGCATAGTTCAGTTGACGCTTCTGTCAATCTATTGTTAACGTTACCTGTGCAAAAAGCACGGTCTTTTAGAGTCATTCGTCACTTTATTATACTCTGCGCTACACACACCTCTCCGTACATTCTGCGATCCTGTTATATTTGTCAAATACGTTGTGCCCGTAACGCGTTAGTACGTTTTGTAATACCGTTTGCCTCCAACTCATATGCGCGTTTGATGCATTCTTGCGATGTTTAATAAAATAATTGTCTTTGAAATACGAACTACTAGACAACTCTTACTTTTACTACATTATGCGATACTTTTTCACAAATTTTATATGCCGTCGACGCGTTAGTGCGTCTCGTCTGTCGATCGACCATCTCCTGGTCGATTTCTAAACGTGCCCATCTGTCGGACGCCAGCTGCTGGTGGAACGTTGCCGCTGTATTTTAATTAAGTACAAAATAAGCTTTGAAACTGTATCTATACTGCTCTAACTTGCAAAACATACGGGGAATACGACAAGGTTGGAATATACCACCACCACATATTAAACAAATTCCCGCCGGTAACATGAGTAGTATTTAGTCTATGCGGAGCCGTCTTTAGTCCTTGTGTTTGTGTTATAGACCCAAGTGTTTTATTGTTTGAAGGTGTTTTTAAGTGAAATTGGACAATATATTGTTTACCTATCATGGAAGGGTAAACAATAAACAGTTTTTTATTCATGACTTAGGTATCAGACAAAGATTAAGTTTTCCAGTCCAGTTTTCCATTTGATTGTAGAATAAACTACTAAATGAAGTGGAGAAAAGAAAGTGCATTGTGGGTCAATCTGCCATTATTCTCTTTTTTAGTTCAGTTCATAAACGTTTTCGCTAGCTAGTTTATAAAAGACGTTTCGAATGAAAACGTAACGTTTGCTGTCAAAACTCACTACGGGTACAGAAGGTCTGAGAAAAAGTACCAGGATCACATAAAACAGAAGAACTGTAGGAATGTATACCAGACGTAGTTTTATCACACAACGCACTAATGCGTCGAAGGCACATCGTATTGGACAAAAATAACAGGGTCACATAATACAGGAAGAGGTGTGGGCAGCGTCGAGTACTGCGTACAGAAAGCCTTGCTGTGATTACCGTTGTTGACAATACAGTTAAAGGTGTTTCATACAGGACTGTAACAGGACATAGTAAACGCGAATGGGAGTAGGAGACATGCAATAGGTAGTAGAGGTATTATTTATCACAAAATGCACTAACACGATAACGCGTCTAGGGCACATCGTATTGGACAGAAATAATAGGGTCGCAGAAACTAGGGTCGCAGAGGTGTGGGCAGCGCCGAGTACCGCGTATAATCCTTGCTTTCTGCGCTAGTAGTGACCAGTGAGTGACTAAAGTTAACAATAGACTGACAAAAGCGTAAACTGCACATTTTAATGCCAAGATAAGAAAGAATGACAACTATTGACAAGACACGACACACGACAATCTACACAGATAAATAAAATTCTAGTTTCTGTTTATAATACTAAAATAACCACCAAAATACGTGATCGCCGATAACGGCCGCACAGTGTGTCCTTCCACCCGCATACGAATAACAAGTCCAGTGCTACCTCATTTCTTTCTTTTCATTTTTATTCTACGTTTTCATTTGTATTCGCTTAATATATAATTGCTATTAATTTCAATAATACCATTCATTTTTGTTGCTAAACCATTATTGCTATCATCCTTCTCTGCCGCGCTCGCTTCACCTATGTATTACTCTGATCCTTAAGACCATCGCCGTACAGGTCAAATTCCTATGAAGCTTGTTGGTGCCGGAACGCCTACCCGCACCACAGAGCAATAGGCTAATATTATGTTGGAAAATAGAAATAAAAATGTTAGTCCTAAAATTCATATTCCACACGGACGAAATCACGGGCAACAGCTAGTGACGTATAAATCTCTAGCTTTATTATGTGGTCCTGGTACCTTGGAGGGGATTGTGTTTCGTCTGGGCCACTCTAGTTGCCCGGGCGTTAGACGCTATAAAGTTTTGTATGACAAACAATGAAACGCACAAACGCGTCGATGGCACTGAGCATTGAACGGAATGTACCAGGGTCGCAAAATATAAGTAGAGGTGGCAAGCGTCAAGTACTTACAGTGTATTGTACAACAAAGCTTGCCATTGGTTGGCGGGTAGCAAACTAACACTAACAATATACAATCGTCAATAGACTGACATACACATCACCTGTATTTTATAGTAGGTTTAAATGAAAATAAAGGCTTGAGTTTGAGTTTAACAATTTAAGTCACAATTATTGGTCGTGCATGCTGGGTAGCAAAAGAAACGTATTGTTGTGTAAAGAAAGAAGTGCATGGAATAGTAATCGTTTCGAAATACGTGTTAATGTGTGAAATATCGCAGTAAAAAGACGTCGATTTAACAAGGTGTCGCAGTATAAAGATATCGCTGAAAGGTTTTCGAAGAAACAAAATTCGACGATACGGCTTTCGCACTCAAGTAGGTATTCCGTATAAAAGTACACAGCCGTCTTTGTCCCTTCTCCATATTCTTTTACGGGACACCTCCAATGTGTGCCCTCGAGGCGTTAGTGCGGTTTGAATTACCACCGATGCCACCACAGGGTGGGTACATTTGTATATTTTTTTTTTTTAAGAGGGGAAAATCCTCGAATGACTGCTCCCGCCTGGGTGAGGCGGGAGGGAGTGTCAGACTCTTACTGACTAAAAACCACCCCGTTCCTTCTCCTGCACGTCGAGCCGGGGCCCCGGTTACCCGTTAGGTTCTCCGCGACTATTTGTATATAGGGTGCCATGCACGTGCCGTGCCATGCATGATGCCACTGACTCACATGTGCGTCCCTTCATCTTTCTACATATTTCTACTATTTTCTACACCTGTATTACGTCTGTGTATGTCGCGATATAATCGAGCACATACATACATACATATACATAATAGAGGTATAATATACATGTCAAATAACCTCCTTTTTTGAAGTCTGCTACAAATTACTAGAATCACATGATATAGTAAAGGTAGTGAGTAGTAAGTACATTGTCTTGTCTTGCCATTCTTTTTTATTTTGGAATTGCATAGTTCAGTTGACGCTTCTGTCAATCTATTGTTAACGTTACCTGTGCAAAAAGCACGGTCTTTTAGAGTCATTCGTCACTTTATTATACTCTGCGCTACACACACCTCTCCGTACATTCTGCGATCCTGTTATATTTGTCAAATACGTTGTGCCCGTAACGCGTTAGTACGTTTTGTAATACCGTTTGCCTCCAACTCATATGCGCGTTTGATGCATTCTTGCGATGTTTAATAAAATAATTGTCTTTGAAATACGAACTACTAGACAACTCTTACTTTTACTACATTATGCGATACTTTTTCACAAATTTTATATGCCGTCGACGCGTTAGTGCGTCTCGTCTGTCGATCGACCATCTCCTGGTCGATTTCTAAACGTGCCCATCTGTCGGACGCCAGCTGCTGGTGGAACGTTGCCGCTGTATTTTAATTAAGTACAAAATAAGCTTTGAAACTGTATCTATACTGCTCTAACTTGCAAAACATACGGGGAATACGACAAGGTTGGAATATACCACCACCACATATTAAACAAATTCCCGCCGGTAACATGAGTAGTATTTAGTCTATGCGGAGCCGTCTTTAGTCCTTGTGTTTGTGTTATAGACCCAAGTGTTTTATTGTTTGAAGGTGTTTTTAAGTGAAATTGGACAATATATTGTTTACCTATCATGGAAGGGTAAACAATAAACAGTTTTTTATTCATGACTTAGGTATCAGACAAAGATTAAGTTTTCCAGTCCAGTTTTCCATTTGATTGTAGAATAAACTACTAAATGAAGTGGAGAAAAGAAAGTGCATTGTGGGTCAATCTGCCATTATTCTCTTTTTTAGTTCAGTTCATAAACGTTTTCGCTAGCTAGTTTATAAAAGACGTTTCGAATGAAAACGTAACGTTTGCTGTCAAAACTCACTACGGGTACAGAAGGTCTGAGAAAAAGTACCAGGATCACATAAAACAGAAGAACTGTAGGAATGTATACCAGACGTAGTTTTATCACACAACGCACTAATGCGTCGAAGGCACATCGTATTGGACAAAAATAACAGGGTCACATAATACAGGAAGAGGTGTGGGCAGCGTCGAGTACTGCGTACAGAAAGCCTTGCTGTGATTACCGTTGTTGACAATACAGTTAAAGGTGTTTCATACAGGACTGTAACAGGACATAGTAAACGCGAATGGGAGTAGGAGACATGCAATAGGTAGTAGAGGTATTATTTATCACAAAATGCACTAACACGATAACGCGTCTAGGGCACATCGTATTGGACAGAAATAATAGGGTCGCAGAAACTAGGGTCGCAGAGGTGTGGGCAGCGCCGAGTACCGCGTATAATCCTTGCTTTCTGCGCTAGTAGTGACCAGTGAGTGACTAAAGTTAACAATAGACTGACAAAAGCGTAAACTGCACATTTTAATGCCAAGATAAGAAAGAATGACAACTATTGACAAGACACGACACACGACAATCTACACAGATAAATAAAATTCTAGTTTCTGTTTATAATACTAAAATAACCACCAAAATACGTGATCGCCGATAACGGCCGCACAGTGTGTCCTTCCACCCGCATACGAATAACAAGTCCAGTGCTACCTCATTTCTTTCGTTTCATTTTTATTCTACGTTTTCATTTGTATTCGCTTAATATATAATTGCTATTAATTTCAATAATACCATTCATTTTTGTTGCTAAACCATTATTGCTATCATCCTTCTCTGCCGCGCTCGCTTCACCTATGTATTACTCTGATCCTTAAGACCATCGCCGTACAGGTCAAATTCCTATGAAGCTTGTTGGTGCCGGAACGCCTACCCGCACCACAGAGCAATAGGCTAATATTATGTTGGAAAATAGAAATAAAAATGTTAGTCCTAAAATTCATATTCCACACGGACGAAATCACGGGCAACAGCTAGTGACGTATAAATCTCTAGCTTTATTATGTGGTCCTGGTACCTTGGAGGGGATTGTGTTTCGTCTGGGCCACTCTAGTTGCCCGGGCGTTAGACGCTATAAAGTTTTGTATGACAAACAATGAAACGCACAAACGCGTCGATGGCACTGAGCATTGAACGGAATGTACCAGGGTCGCAAAATATAAGTAGAGGTGGCAAGCGTCAAGTACTTACAGTGTATTGTACAACAAAGCTTGCCATTGGTTGGCGGGTAGCAAACTAACACTAACAATATACAATCGTCAATAGACTGACATACACATCACCTGTATTTTATAGTAGGTTTAAATGAAAATAAAGGCTTGAGTTTGAGTTTAACAATTTAAGTCACAATTATTGGTCGTGCATGCTGGGTAGCAAAAGAAACGTATTGTTGTGTAAAGAAAGAAGTGCATGGAATAGTAATCGTTTCGAAATACGTGTTAATGTGTGAAATATCGCAGTAAAAAGACGTCGATTTAACAAGGTGTCGCAGTATAAAGATATCGCTGAAAGGTTTTCGAAGAAACAAAATTCGACGATACGGCTTTCGCACTCAAGTAGGTATTCCGTATAAAAGTACACAGCCGTCTTTGTCCCTTCTCCATATTCTTTTACGGGACACCTCCAATGTGTGCCCTCGAGGCGTTAGTGCGGTTTGAATTACCACCGATGCCACCACAGGGTGGGTACATTTGTATATTTTTTTTTTTTAAGAGGGGAAAATCCTCGAATGACTGCTCCCGCCTGGGTGAGGCGGGAGGGAGTGTCAGACTCTTACTGACTAAAAACCACCCCGTTCCTTCTCCTGCACGTCGAGCCGGGGCCCCGGTTACCCGTTAGGTTCTCCGCGACTATTTGTATATAGGGTGCCATGCACGTGCCGTGCCATGCATGATGCCACTGACTCACATGTGCGTCCCTTCATCTTTCTACATATTTCTACTATTTTCTACACCTGTATTACGTCTGTGTATGTCGCGATATAATCGAGCACATACATACATACATATACATAATAGAGGTATAATATACATGTCAAATAACCTCCTTTTTTGAAGTCTGCTACAAATTACTAGAATCACATGATATAGTAAAGGTAGTGAGTAGTAAGTACATTGTCTTGTCTTGCCATTCTTTTTTATTTTGGAATTGCATAGTTCAGTTGACGCTTCTGTCAATCTATTGTTAACGTTACCTGTGCAAAAAGCACGGTCTTTTAGAGTCATTCGTCACTTTATTATACTCTGCGCTACACACACCTCTCCGTACATTCTGCGATCCTGTTATATTTGTCAAATACGTTGTGCCCGTAACGCGTTAGTACGTTTTGTAATACCGTTTGCCTCCAACTCATATGCGCGTTTGATGCATTCTTGCGATGTTTAATAAAATAATTGTCTTTGAAATACGAACTACTAGACAACTCTTACTTTTACTACATTATGCGATACTTTTTCACAAATTTTATATGCCGTCGACGCGTTAGTGCGTCTCGTCTGTCGATCGACCATCTCCTGGTCGATTTCTAAACGTGCCCATCTGTCGGACGCCAGCTGCTGGTGGAACGTTGCCGCTGTATTTTAATTACAAAATAAGCTTTGAAACTGTATCTATACTGCTCTAACTTGCAAAACATACGGGGAATACGACAAGGTTGGAATATACCACCACCACATGTTAAACAAATTCCCGCCGGTAACATGAGTAGTATTTAGTCTATGCGGAGCCGTCTTTAGTCCTTGTGTTTGTGTTATAGACCCAAGTGTTTTATTGTTTGAAGGTGTTTTTAAGTGAAATTGGACAATATATTGTTTACCTATCATGGAAGGGTAAACAATAAACAGTTTTTTATTCATGACTTAGGTATCAGACAAAGATTAAGTTTTCCAGTCCAGTTTTCCATTTGATTGTAGAATAAACTACTAAATGAAGTGGAGAAAAGAAAGTGCATTGTGGGTCAATCTGCCATTATTCTCTTTTTTAGTTCAGTTCATAAACGTTTTCGCTAGCTAGTTTATAAAAGACGTTTCGAATGAAAACGTAACGTTTGCTGTCAAAACTCACTACGGGTACAGAAGGTCTGAGAAAAAGTACCAGGATCACATAAAACAGAAGAACTGTAGGAATGTATACCAGACGTAGTTTTATCACACAACGCACTAATGCGTCGAAGGCACATCGTATTGGACAAAAATAACAGGGTCACATAATACAGGAAGAGGTGTGGGCAGCGTCGAGTACTGCGTACAGAAAGCCTTGCTGTGATTACCGTTGTTGACAATACAGTTAAAGGTGTTTCATACAGGACTGTAACAGGACATAGTAAACGCGAATGGGAGTAGGAGACATGCAATAGGTAGTAGAGGTATTATTTATCACAAAATGCACTAACACGATAACGCGTCTAGGGCACATCGTATTGGACAGAAATAATAGGGTCGCAGAAACTAGGGTCGCAGAGGTGTGGGCAGCGCCGAGTACCGCGTATAATCCTTGCTTTCTGCGCTAGTAGTGACCAGTGAGTGACTAAAGTTAACAATAGACTGACAAAAGCGTAAACTGCACATTTTAATGCCAAGATAAGAAAGAATGACAACTATTGACAAGACACGACACACGACAATCTACACAGATAAATAAAATTCTAGTTTCTGTTTATAATACTAAAATAACCACCAAAATACGTGATCGCCGATAACGGCCGCACAGTGTGTCCTTCCACCCGCATACGAATAACAAGTCCAGTGCTACCTCATTTCTTTCTTTTCATTTTTATTCTACGTTTTCATTTGTATTCGCTTAATATATAATTGCTATTAATTTCAATAATACCATTCATTTTTGTTGCTAAACCATTATTGCTATCATCCTTCTCTGCCGCGCTCGCTTCACCTATGTATTACTCTGATCCTTAAGACCATCGCCGTACAGGTCAAATTCCTATGAAGCTTGTTGGTGCCGGAACGCCTACCCGCACCACAGAGCAATA